>JAQPPZ010003633.1:0-2876184 GCA_028583015.1 Wollemia nobilis
AAGGATTCCTAATCAATCTTCAAAGACAAAATTGCATAGATCAACCTATCCTCAATGGGCACCTCAAAGGGTAACCCATACAATCTATGACACCCCCTCCCACTTGTTTTTACCCCACCCCTCTTTTTTGTCTTTCATCAATTTTCAACATCTTTCTATTCAATCCTCTTATGTAATTACATAGATGGTTTTGTTTTCTCATTCCACTAAGAATATTCCCATAAAAACTGAAGGGGCATACATAAGCAAGAAATCATTTAATGAAATTGTTAACTCATCATTTGCATCATATTACAAAACTCAATAAAATTAAAATATAATCACTTAAAATAGAACATTGAGACCATCAATAGGCCTAAAGAGAATCTATGTCATCTATCATAGTACGCAACCTAGGTGGTTGAACAACAATTATATGCTTCCATGCCTATACCTAAAGCAATTTTTAGCACGTGATGATCTAACCTCCATTGCAGCCTACTGAATGCAACTCGTGGTAGATCTTGGCTGAAATAGATGACACCTAAGAATAAATAACGTACCATTCAATCATCTCTATCACTATTTCTGCTAATACCCATGGAAATATATACCTATTGGTATCAAGAAGTATCACTAAAATTAGTGAGCTTAGCAAATCCTCCTATAAACCCTAGTGTCCTCTCATTAATGGGAGATGGATATCAATTCCAAAACAAACAATGAACAAGAGATGTTTTCCAATCAATATTTAGAGACCATTGCATATAACAACCTATCCTAAATAGGGCACCTTAAATGGGCTCTCGTAAAATTTGTCGCACATCCTCCAAAGTGATAGACATCCTCCCAATAGGCAACTAAAGGTATTCAACTCTATATACCATCTCTCTACTAGGGTTTTCAGTAAACCCCTATTGAAATCTACCCTCATCATCAATGAGACATGGTGGAGACCAATTGTTTCCAATAAATCCATGATCCTCCATACTCAATATTATAAAAATAGACTCAAGAGCATGTGATCGTCATTTTTGTATTCTATATTCTATAATTATATCAACACATTGTAAATCACATCCATAAATCAACATTATTTAAAATAACAAAATTTTAAACTAATATAACATATTTACTTTGACTTTTATCTTTCTAAAGCCATCAAATAACTTGTGAAAATTCCAAAGTTACAAATCAAATAAAAATGCTAGAGTGCTAGTGCTTGGGCTTTTTTATGGGACTATTGAACATCGTAGCATTACAATTTAATAGTAGTGTCAAACAAGAGCATCACAATAAAACCAAATGAGCCATATAATAGTGCCACACAAAAATAATAGTGTTATATAAAATCATTGTGGCATAAAAATAGTTTCACATTAATTTTTGATATCCTAAAATCATATTAATAACTTTAAAAAAATGGTTAAAATCTCAAGGTTCTCACCTATGTGGTACCTCACCACCAAATATTGATGATTGGGCATAGTCACTATGGTGAATAGAGTGTTCATGATTTACCATCAAAAATAAACTAAACCAATAGCATAAAGCTCTATTTTTTTATCTCACATGGTAAAACTGAATTGTTTTCTTTTCAATGAGTTTACACAAGTTTTTATAGGAGGTCCTAGTCCCCTCATACTGAGTGGGGTTTGAACCTTGGACCTCTCAAAGAGAGGCCAAAGCCCTTGTACATATAGTAAGCTTACAACTTTAATTCAATGATTTTACACATGCTTTTTTGAGGGGTCTTGGTCCCCTCATACTAAGTGGGGTTTGAACCTTGAACCTAAAATTGAATTGTTTCTAATCCACCCTTATTTTTTATATTTCATCACTTTTCAACATATTTCTCTTCAATCTTCTTATGTGAATGCATGGATGATCAAGTTTTCTTAGGTTGGCCTTGTAAGCTTGCATCAATCACTTGTTTCCTTTAAGTATATTTTGTTTTTCCTCATAATAATTTGAATTGAGAAAGATATGTAGCTTAGGTTTTGTTTGTTTGCATAACTTTTGTTTTTGTACCTTTTGAATTTCTACTTTAGATCTCTCTCTTTAAAGGCTTAGGTATAGAACGTGAATCCCTAAGGGTTTGCTAATCAACACATTAAATGTAGTATTAGGATTTATAACATACACATATTGAGGTAATACCATGCTCGATGTGTGTTATTACACTTTAAAAGTATAATTACAAATAACATAACAAAGATATAAAAATCATTAATGTGTTTCATCAACATAATTCACACATCAAATAAAAATCATAAATGATCAAGGAAAATTATATTTGTACATTGCCAAAATTCATACATCATCATCATCATAAAACAACCCCTACATTCCAAACATGGTGTCAGGGGAAGACCCTCCTCCAACATGTCCCTAACGTAGTTGCATCATGATAAGCCTCTAGGAGTTGCATGTATAGGACCAATAAAAAGACATGGTCTACGATAGTGTAGATGTATGAATAAGAAAAGTTAGTCAATGACTCATAAGCACAAATACATGACAATATATTGACATTAAAATCTTTGTTGTTAGGTCCTCTTATAATTTGGTCATGTCCTCTCAACTCAGGATAACTTTCCTTGAACACAATTCACCTTGACCTAGTGAGTCTAGTCCTTTGTCATCAATAAATCTAATTATAATTATATAGTCTTCCATATACCCCACCAATGGTGTTAGCCTAAGATGCTTGCTACATAGTTGCATCTCTCTTAGTTGTCAAAGATGTAATGGTAGCTTATAAATTAGCAACCTATTGCACCAATTGTTCCCTCTCCTAGATTCACACATCCACCTTTGATTGACTTTGGTTTTAGTCCATAGTAAGTGAAGTTGTGATTACCTACAAGTTGGTTTCCTTCTAGGTGAGGGCATCTCTCTACAACCTTCGTAACATGATGGATCTTCTATGTCCTACATCCTTGCCTTCCATAGGAAATTCTATTATGTCACCTACACCCTGTATCAATCTTTAGAATTGCCATAATTGTACTAGTTGAGGCATAGGCCATATCCTCCCTTTAGTCATCTAACTTCTATGGGTCCAGTGGTTTGTCTACAATCCCACCATAATGATCCTCTAAGGACAAAATTCATGACATAGGGCCCAGTATGAATCAATGAATATAACATCGTCAATAACTATATCATCGATAACAAGATCATCCTCATTTACCTCTTGGTACAAGTCAAGGTTTGGTGGTGCTCTAAAGGTTTACTCCATGTTGACCCTCGTGTACCATATGATAATTGGTAATATATCCTATACAAACCTAAAGTGTTATATGGTAGGCTCATCATGGAATATCTCGCTATCACTATCCGTACCAATAAACCACCTCCTCTATATAATTTGTGTCAGTTTGTAGGTATCCTCAACCCAACCTAGGTGGCCTCTATAAGGGCACCAAAAAGGCCCAAGGAACCTCTACATCATCTATCACACCATGAAACCTATACGGTCGAACAACAAGTATATCCTCCCATACCTAGACCTAAAATGTGTAACATGCGATGCTCTAATCTCCCTATAGTCTACTAAATGTAACTTTTTGTGGATCTTGGCTAGAATAGATGGCCCCAAGCATAAATAACCAAGTGGTAAATCACATACTTCATTATCTCTCCTAGTATCTATGGAAATATCTGCTTACTAGTATCAAGAAGAAGTAGACCTTCAATTACTGATGTTAATAAGGCCTCCTATTGAACTCGATGTCCTCCAAAAAATGCGATATTGATATCAATGTTAGAATAAAAAATGAGGAAGCAAGGATTCCTAATCAATATTTAAATACACCATTGCATAGAGCAACCTATCCTCAATGGGCACCTCAAAGGGGAACCCATACAATCTATGACACATCCTCAAAAGTGAGGGTTATCTCCCCAATAGGTAACTAGAAGGTATTTATCTATAGATACAATCTCTCTACTAGGGATGTCAACAAAGCCTTCTCAAAATCTACCCTGGTCATCAGTGAGATATGGTAGAGACCAATTGCTACCAATGAGGCATGATCCTCCATATTCAACATTAGAAAAATATACTCAACATTATGTGGTCATCAAAATCACATGTATAAATTCTATAATTGTATCTACATATCATAAATCACATCCTTAAATCAACATCATTTTAAAATAATAAAATTTTCAAAATAAAATAACACATCTGCTTTGATGTTTATCATCCAAAATCCATCAATTTACTTGTCAAAAGGATCCAAAGTTGTCAAAAAAAATCACAAAAATGCTAGAGTAGTCTCTTCTACCTTTTTTGGCACTAATGAACGTAGTACCACTACAATTTAACACTAGTGACAAACAAGAGCATGGCAACAAAACCAAAAGCACCATATAATAGCACCACCTAGAAAAAGTAGTGGTATGCAAAAGCATTATGACATAACAATAGTCTCATATTAATTTTTGAGATCCTAAAATCATCTTAAAAACCAAAAAAGTTAAAATTCTAGAATCAAGTTGTAGGTATCTTCAACCCAACCTAGGTGGCCTCTATAAGAGCACCAAATAGTTCCAAGGAATCTCTACATCATCTATCACACCATGAAACCTAGACGATCGAACGCCAGGTATATCCTCCCATACCTAGACCTAAGTTGTGTAAAATGTGATGCTCTAATCTGCTCTATAGTCTACTAAATGTAATTTTTGGTGGAGCTTGGACAGAATGTAGATGGCCTTCAAGCATAAATAACCATGTGGTGAATCACCTCTTTCATTGTCTCTCCTAGTGTCTATGGAAATATTTTTTTACTAGTATCAAGAAGAGGTACCCTTAAAATTAGTGATGCCAATAAGACCTCCTATTGGCCTCGATGTCCTCGCAAAGTTTTCCATCGTGTATTTCTTCGACGTTGTGTATTTTTTCATCACATTTTTCTTTTTTGTCACGATTTACCTAACTGTCACAAATTTTCTCATTATCACTTATTTCCTTGGCATCATGAGTTTCTCTAACATATTTTCTTTCTTCATCATCACATATTTTCCCTACCACAAGTGTGTCCATCATCACAAATTACACTATCAGGAATTCTTCTTCCTTTATATTCCACAATCCTTTGATTCCTTGTAGGTTATTCTCTTGTTATTTGACTCACCCTTAGGCATCCACGTCTCCCTTGTCCCCATGTTAGGTTATCTATCACTTCTTCAAATGTCACTGCGATCGCTAGTTTTAACCCACACCTTCTTCCCCACTTGCAAGAATGTTTTCTTTTTCCTGATTATGAAATTTTTGTTGTGCCTCAACTTGCGCATCTTCCTCTATCATCAAAAGCAATGGCTTCCATAGATTAATTTTTTCTTCATCTCGATTTTCCTCCTCTTGAGGGTTCTACAACAAAACTTTATTGTTGTTGTCTTTTAAGTGTACTTCTTTGCCAACAAGTTCACTTAACATGTTGGTAATTTGCATGTTACCAGCATTGTCATCATGAATTTTGTCATTGTGTGTTTCTTCGACGTTGTGTATTTTGCCATAAAATTTCTATTTGTTGTCATGAATTGCTTTACTGTCACAAATTTCCTTGTTGTCACTTATTTCCTTGGTGTCATCAGTTTCTCTAACACTTTGTATTTGTTCATCATTGCATATTTCCTCGATCATGAGTTTGTCCATAATCACAAATTACACTATCAAGAATTATTCTTCCTTTCTATTATGTAATCCTTTGATTCCTCACAGGTTCTTCTCTTGTTCTTTAACTCGCCCTTCGACGTCCACATATCCCTTGTCCTCGTATTAGGTTATCTATAATTCACTCTCCCCTTGCTTAAAATACCACTATGGTCGCTAGTTTGAGCTTTCGATGGCAACGACATCAAAAGTAGAATCATGATGCCATTCCGTGTTTGAAGGAACATTAAATAGTAAAGAGTGATGGTTCTAATGGTTGATTTATTTTAACTGTTGACTATGATCCTCATTCTAGAAGGTTAGGAACATTTTTAGATAATGTTTTCCACAAAGAATTCAATCATAATATGTTACCAATGTATAAATGAACTAACTTTCAGCCTAACAATATGATAATAACGTGTATTTCTTATTAGTGATCCATCTATACTCTCACAGGATCTAGCAATATAAAATATTCATACAAATGCATACATTCAATAACACACTAGATAATATTATTGATGAATGTTCAATACAAAAAATGCAAATGCAATGTAGTGCAAGGTTTTTTCTTATTATATCACTATCTCATGGTTACGTCGATTATAGACAATATATTCATAGTTGGAAAAAATTGGTTACCCCTTTCCTTGAATTTTGTCTATCTAATTTATGTAGTTTAATATTTGTTGCTTGTCTCTATGTTTTAATTTTTTTGTGTGGTTTTTGTAACTAAATCACTAAAGGAAAAATATGAAGTTTAGTTTTATCAAATTGATTTAGGCAAGCAGAGAGAAAGCATATAGTTTTATTTTAGGTTAGCCTTGTAAGCTTGCATCAATCACTTGTTTCCTTTACGTATATTTTGTTTTTCCTCATAACAATTTGAATTGAGAAAGATATGTAGCTTAGGTTTTGTTTATTTGCATAACTTTTGTTTTTGTACCTTTTGAATTTATACTTTAGATCTCTCTCTTTAAAGGCTTAGGTATAGAACTTGAATCCCTAAGTGTTTGCTAATCAACACATTAAACGTAGTATTAGGATTTAAAACATACACATATTGAGGTAATGCCATTCTTGATGTGTGTTAGTACACTTTAAAAGTATAATTACAAATAACATAACAAAGATATAAAAATCATTAAAGTGTTTCATCAACATAATTCACACATCATATAAAAATCATAAATGATCAAGGAAAATTATATTTGTACATTGCCAAAATTTGTACATCATCATCATCATCATCATAAAACAACCCCTATATTCCAAACATGGTGTCAGGGGAAGACCCTCCTCCAACATGTCGCTAAGGTAGTTGCATCATGACAAGCCTCTAGGAGTTGCATGTATAGTACCAAGTAAAATACATGGTCTATGATAGTGTAGATGTATGAATAAGAAAAGCTAGTCAATGACTCACAGGCACAAGTACATGACAATATATTTACATTAAAATCTTTTTTGTTAGGTCCTCTTATAATTTGGTCATGTCCTCTCAACTCAGGATAACTTGCCTTGAACACAAGTCACCTTGACCTAGTGAGTCTAGTCTTTTGTCATCAATCAATCTAATAAAAATTATATAGTCTATCCATCTACCCCACCGATGGTGTTAGCCTAATATGCTTGCTACATAGTTGCATATCTCTTAGTTATAAAATATGTAATGGTAGCTTATAAATTAGCAACCCATTGCACCAATTGTTCCCTCTCCTAGATTCACACATCCACCTTTGATTGACTTTGGTTTTAGTCCATATTAAGTGATGTGGTGATTACCTACAAGTTGGTTGCCTTCTAGGTGAGGGCATCTCTCTACAACCTTCGTAACATGATGGATCTTCTATGTCCTACATCCTTGTCTTCCATAGGAAATTCTATTATGTCACCTACACCCTATATCAATCTTTAGAATTACCATAATTTTACTAGTTGAGGCATAGGACATATCCTCCCTTTAGTCATCTACCTTCGATGGGTCCATTGGTTTATCTACAATCCCACCATAATGATACTCTAAGGACAAAATTCATGATATAGGGCCCAGTATGAATCAATGAATATAACATCATCAATAACTATATCATCGATAACAAGGTCATCCTCATTTACCTCTTGGTACAAGTCAAGGTTTGGCGGTGCTCTAAAGGTTTACTCCATGTTGGCCCTCGTGTACCATACGATAATTGGTAATATATCCTATACAAACCTAAAGTGTTATATGGTAGGCTCATCATGGAATATCTCGCTATCGCTATACGTACCCATAAACCACCTCCTCTATATAATTTGTGTCAGTTGGTAGGTATCCTCAACCCAACCTAGATGGCCTCTATAAGGGCACCAAATATGCCCAAGGAACCTCTACATCATCTATTACACCATGAAACCTAGACGATCGAACAACAAGTATATCCTCCCATACCTAGACCTAAAATGTGTAACATGCGATGCTCTATTCTCCCCTATAGTCTACTAAATGCAACTTTTTATGGAGCTTGGCTAGAATAGATGGCCCCAAGCATAAATAACCAAGTGGTAAATCACCTCCTTCATTATCTCTCCTAGTATCTATGGAAATATCTGCTTACTAGTATCAAGAAGTAGGCCTCAAATTACTGATGCTAATAAGGCCTCCTATTGGAATCGATGTCCTCCCACAAATGCAATATTGATATCAATGTTAGAATAAACAATGAGGAATCAAGGATTCCTAATCAATATTTAAATACACCATTGCATAGAGCAACCTATCCTCAATGGGCACCTCAAAGGGGAACCCATACAATCTATGACACATCCTCAAAAGTTAGGGTCATCTCCCCAATAGGTAACTAGAAGGTATTTATCTATAGACATAATCTCTCTACTAGGGATGTCAACAAAGCCTTCTCAAAATTTGCCCTGGTCATCAATGAGATATGGTAAACACAAATTGCTACCAATGAGGCATGATCCTCCATATTCAACATTAGAAAAATATACTCAACAGTATGTGGTCATCAAAATCACATGTATAGAGTTTATAATTGTATCTACATATCATAAATCACATCCTTAAATTAACATCATTTTAAAATAATAAAATTTTCAAAATAAAATAACATGTCTGCTCTGATGTTTATCATCCAAAATCCATCAATTTACTTGTCAAAAATCCAAAGCTGCAAAAAAATCACAAAAATTCTAGAGTAGTGCTTCTACTTTGTTTGGCACTAATGAACATAGTACCACTACAATTTAACACTAGTGAAAAACAAGAGCATGGCAACAAAACCAAATACACCCTATAATAGCACCACCTAGAAAAAGTAGTGGTATGCAAAAGCATTATGACATAACAATAGTCTCATATTAATTTTTGAGATCCTAAAATCATCTTAAAAACTAAAAAAGTTAAAATTCTAAGGTTTTTACTTGTGTGGTACCTCGTCTTCCAAGTGTATATGATCAATTCTAGTGGAATGAGAAGTTGACCATGCATGCAAACATCTTTCTATTTAATCCTCTTCTATGATTGCATGCATGGTCAACTTCTCATTCCACCAATAAATCCCCTAAAAAATGCAAGGGGGGACACATAAGCATGGCAAAATTTAATGCAACTATTAATCAATCATTTGCATCATATGACATAACTCATCGAAGTTTAAATTTATTCAATCAAAAGTAAGAAATGAATTCATCAATTAGCCTAAGGAACCTTTGTATCATCTATCATATCAAGCAACCCAAGTGGTTGAACAACAAATATATGCTCTTATATCAATACCTAAAGCAATGTGCAATATGTTATACTCTAACCTCCCTTGTAGCCTACTAAATTTAACTTGAGCTAGAGCTTGGCTAGAATAGATGGCCCCCAAGAATAAATAACCTATAAATCAATCATCTATGTCACTATTTATCCTAATTCCCATGGAAATATCCACCAACTATTATCAAGAATATTTACATCTAAAGTTAGTAGTACCAACAATGCCTCTTTTCATCCTAGGTATCCTTCGATAAATGGGATATTCATATCAATGTTAGAAAAAATAATGAGAAATAAAGGGTCTCCAATCAATTTTCGAAGACATCGTAGCATATATTAATTGTCCTCAATTGGGCACCTCGAATGGGAACTCTCACAATCCTCCACATATTCTCCAAAGTCATCGTCATCTATCAATTAGGTAGCTAGAATGTATTCATATCTATATACCATATCTCTACTAGGGTTTCCTATAAAGCCATATTGAAAGCTACTTTTGTCATTAGTAAGACATGCTAGAGACCAATTATTTCCAACAATACATGATCCTCCATACCCAATACTATAGAAATAAATTTGAGAGTATCTGATCATCACTCTTGCACTCCTAAAGTCCATAGTTGCATTTGCATCATTAAATCAACAATATTTTAAAATCATAAAAAATTTAAAATAAAACAAATGTCTACTTTGACTTCTACTATCCTAAAGCCAACAACTAACTTGTCAAAAAACTAAGGTTGCAAAAGTGCCATAAAAATTCTAGAGTATCAGTGATTCTAATATGTAATGGTACAATTGAACACAGTAGTGCTATAATAATAGTAGCGCTAAATAAGAACACTACAAGAAAACCAAACATGCCATGCAATAGTGTCATCAAGAACTTGTAGTGTTGTGCAAAATTGTTGTAGCATAATCATACTGTCATTAATTTTTGAGGTTCTACAATCATCTTAAAAACTAAAAGGGTTTGAATTTCAAGGTTCACACATGTGTGGTATCTCACCCACCAAGTGTCGATGATCAAACTTGGTCGTTACGATGAATAGGGTGTGCACGATGAGCCACAAAAATCCAATATATATAAATAGGGCATAAATATTATTTTATATCTTGTGTGGAAAATATAAATTACTTTTACCCCCTCCCACTTGTTTTTACCCCACCCCTCTTTTTTGTCTTTCATCAATTTTCAACGTCTTTCTATTCAATCCTCTTATGTAATTACATAGATGGTTTTGTTTTCTCATTCCACTAAAAATATTCCCATAAAAATTGAAGGGGCATACATAAGCAAGAAAGCATTTATTGAAATTGTTAACTCATCATTTGCATCATATTACAAGACTCATTAAAATTAAAATATAATCACTTAAAATAGAAAATTGAGCCCATCAATAGGCTTAAAGAGAATCTACGTCATCTATCACAGTAGGCAACCTAGGTGGTTGAACAACAATTATATGCTTCCATGCCTAGACCTAAAGAAATTTGTAGCACGTGATGCTCTAACCTCCCTTGTAGCCTACTGAATGCAACTCGTGGTAGATCTTGGCATAAATAGATGACCCCCAAGAATAAATAACCTACCATTCAATCATTTCTATCACTATTTGTCCTAATACCCATGGAAATATATACCTATTGGTATCAATAAGTATCCCTAAAATTAGTGATCTTAGCAAAGCCTCCTATCAACCCTAGTGTCCTCCCATTAATGGGAGATGGATATCAATGCCAAAACAAATAATGAACAGGGGATGTTTTCCAATCAATATTTGGATAACGTTGCATATAACAACCTATCCTAAATAAGGCACCTTAAATGGGCTCTCGTAAAATTTGTCACACATCCTCCAAAGTGATAGCCATCCTCCCAATAGGCAACTAAAGGTATTCAACTCTATATACCATCTCTCTACTAGGGTTGTCAGTAAATCCCTATTGAAATCTACCCTCATCATCAATGAGACATGGTGGAGACCAATTGTTTCCAATAAAGCCATGATCCTCCATACTCAATATTATAAAAATAGACTCGAGAGCATGTGATCGTCATTTTTGTATTCTATATTCTATAATTATATCAACACATTGTAAATCACATCCTTAAATCAACATTATTTAAAATAACAAAATTTTAAACTAATATAACATATTTACTTTGACTTTTATCTTTCTAAAGCCATCAAATAACTTGTGAAAATTCCAAAGTTACAAATCAAATAAAAATGCTAGAGTGCTAGTGCTTGGGCTTTTTTATGGGACTATTGAACATCGTAGCATTACAATTTAATAGTAGTGTCAAACAAGAGCGTCAAAATAAAACCAAATGAGCCATATAATAGTGCCACACAAAAATAATAGTGTTATATAAAATCATTGTGGCATAAAAATAGTTTCACATTAATTTTTGATATCCTAAAATCATATTAAGAACTTAAAAAAAAAGGTTAAAAGTTCAAGGTTCTCACCTATGTGGTACCTCACCATCCAAATATTGATTATTGAGCCTAGTCACTATGGTGAATAGAGTGTTCATGATTTACCATCAAAAATAAACTAAACCAATAGCATAAAGCTCTATTTTTTATCTCACATGGTAAAACTGAATTGTTTTTTTTTTCAATGAGTTTACACAGGTTTTTATGAGGGGTCCTAGTCCCCTCATACCGAGTGGGGTTTGAACCTTGGACCTCTCAAAGAGAGGCCAAAGACCTTACCAATATAGTAAGCTTACAACTTTAATTCAATGAGTTTACACATGCTTTTATGAGGGGTCTTGGTCCCCTCATACCGAGTGGGGTTTGAACCTTGAACCTAAAACCAAATTGTTTCTAATCCACCCTTATTTTTTATATTTCATCACTTTTCAACATATTTCTCTTCGATATTCTTATGTGAATGCATGGATGATCAAGTTTTCTCATTCCACCAATAACTTTCCTTTTAAAAATGAAGGGGACACACATAAGCAAGAAATCATTTAATGCAACCATTATTCAATCATTTGCTTCATATGAAATAACTCATTAAAGTTAAAAATTAATATATTAAAAGCAAGAAATCAGCCCATAAATACACTTGAGGAACTTTTATATCATCTATCATAACAAGAAACCTAGAAGGATTACTTGAATATTGCATGCTCTAAAAGAATCCTTTTGAAATTTTAAAAAGGGTACTCATTCATAGTAACGTTTACACAATGATCACGATTATATCCATTAGGTTTCTAATAAATTGGTTGTATAGGTATTGAAACGGGCCCCACCCATATTACATCATGACCACAGAGTTGTAGTATAACAAATCGACAAGTATGCATATATCACTTAGTAGGATTTGAATTTGGGTCTCCTCCTTGAAAGTTGAGGAATTTAACCCGTTGATTTCATGCTAATTGATAGCCTTACTCTTTTAGTTTTTTTCTTCAGTGGGTTATATGAGATTGAAATGGCCTCCAACCGTATTACATCATCACCACATAGTGGTATTACAACAAAGCTTGGATATTATCCATGTATCGTTTGGAAAGATTCGAACCTGGGTTTCCTTCTTGAAATATTGAGGAATCTAACCGGTTGAGCTAATGCCACTTGATAAATATTTTTAGTTTACCCAGGTTTTTATGAGGTGTTCTGGTCCCCTCTTACTAGGTTTTGAACTTGGGTCTCCTAGATGAAAACCCAAGGACTTACCACTACGTTATCCCTCACAGGTCTACCTTACTCTTTTAGTTAATAGGTAGATGTTGACCTTTAATGATGATTTCTTAACAATGACATAGATTCATAATAAAATATCAAGGACACAACACTTGAGAGGTTCATTGAATTCAAGCACTTGGTTAAGGATAAAAGCGAACATATCATGTCAGGAACCTTCACATTGACAGAGGTTTTGTATATTACATAAGCGATGACTTTGAGTGTTTTATAGTTGATAACAAGGTATCATGATAAAGGATGCCAAATTATTACGATCAACAAACTGTTGTTGTATGAATATGAGATGCTTTTGAAAATAAGCAGGTGTATGCTTCAACTAAGAGGATTGGCAGGAAAATATTTTGGAGAAGAAAATATACTATAGAAACTACATATTGAGTGGTGTTCCTACCAAGACTGATCCAAGATTGATAGGCAAAACAAATTGGAGTCACCCAAAACCTGTTGTTTAGCATATCATGATATTTTATCGTATAAGATGTGTTCTTATTCCTAAAGAGAGGCACCCAAAATTGGATACCAAAATCCATCAATGCATCATGATGGATTGTTCATAAATAAAAAAAATCCCATAGAACTTTGACTTTTATCTTTCTAAAGCCATCAAATAACTTGTGAAAATTCCAAAGTTACAAATCAAATAAAAATGCTAGAGTGCTAGTGCTTGGGCTTTTTTATGGGACTATTGAACATCGTAGCATTACAATTTAATAGTAGTGTCAAACAAGAGCATCACAATAAAACCAAATGAGCCATATAATAGTGCCACACAAAAATAATAGTGTTATATAAAATCATTGTGGCATAAAAATAGTTTCACATTAATTTTTGATATCCTAAAATCATATTAATAACTTTAAAAAAATGGTTAAAAGCTCAAGGTTCTCACCTATGTGGTACCTCACCACCAAATATTGATGATTGGGCCTAGTCACTATGGTGAATAGAGTGTTCATGATTTACCATCAAAAATAAACTAAACCAATAGCATAAAGCTCTATTTTTTTATCTCACATGGTAAAACTGAATTGTTTTTTTTTCAGTGAGTTTACACAGGTTTTTATAGGGGGTCCTAGTCCCCTCATACTGAGTGGGGTTTGAACCTTGGACCTCTAAAAGAGAGGCCAAAGCCCTTGTACAATAGTAAGCTTACAACTTTAATTCAATGAGTTTACACATGCTTTTTTGAGGGGTCCTGGTCCCCTCATACTGAGTGGGGTTTGAACCTTGAACCTAAAACTGAATTGTTTCTAATCCACCCTTATTTTTTATATTTCATCACTTTTCAACATATTTCTCTTCAATATTCTTATGTGAATGCATGGATGATCAATTTTTCTTAGGTTGGCCTTGTAAGCTTGCATCAATCACTTGTTTCCTTTAAGTATATTTTGTTTTTCCTCATAATAATTTGAATTGAGAAAGATATGTAGCTTAGGTTTTGTTTGTTTGCATAACTTTTGTTTTTGTACCTTTTGAATTTATACTTTAGATCTCTCTCTTTAAAGGCTTAGGTATAGAACGTGAATCCCTAAGTGTTTGCTAATCAACACATTAAACGTAGTATTAGGATTTAGAACATACACATATTTAGGTAATACCATGCTCGATGTGTGTTATTACACTTTAAAAGTATAATTAAAAATAACATAACAAAGATATAAAAATCATTAATGTGTTTCATCAACATAATTCACACATCATATAAAAATCATAAATGATCAAGGAAAATTATATTTGTACATTGCCAAAATTCGTACATCATCATCATCATAAAAGAACCCCTACATTCCAAACATGGTGTCAGGGGAAGACCCTCCTCCAACATATCCCTAACATAGTTGCATCATGATAAGCCTCTAGGAGTTGCATGTATAGTACCAATAAAAATACATGGTCTACGATAGTGTAGATGTATGAATAACAAAAGTTAGTCAATGACTCACAAGCACAAGTACATGACAATATATTGACATTAAAATCTTTGTTGTTAGGTCTTCTTATAATTTGGTCATGTCCTTTCAACTCAGGATAACTTGCCTTGAACACAATTCACCTTGACCTAGTGAGTCTAGTCCTTTGTCATCAATAAATCTAATTATAATTATATAGTCTTCCATATACCCCACCAATGGTGTTAGCCTAATATGCTTGCTACATAGTTGCATCTCTCTTAGTTTTCAAAGATGTAATGGTAGCTTATAAATTAGCAACCTATTGCACCAATTGTTCCCTCTCCTAGATTCACACATCCACCTTTGATTGACTTTGGTTTTAGTCCATAGTAAGTGAAGTTGTGATTACCTACAAGTTGGTTGCCTTCTAGGTGAGAGCATCTCTCTACAACCTTCGTAACATGATGGATCTTCTATGTCCTACATCCTTGCCTTCCATAGGAAATTCTATTATGTCACCTACACCCTGTATCAATATTTAGAATTGCCATAATTGTACTAGTTAAGCCATAGGCCATATCCTCCCTTTAGTCATCTAAATTCTATGGGTCCAATTGTTTGTCTACAATCCCACCATAATGATCCTCTAAGGACAAAATTCATGACATAGGGCCCAGTATGAATCAATGAATATAACATCGTCAATAACTATATCATCGATAACAAGGTCATCCTCATTTACCTCTTGGTACAAGTCAAGGTTTGGTGGTGCTCTAAAGGTTTACTCCATGTTGACCCTCGTGTACCATATGATAATTGGTAATATATCCTATACAAACCTAAAGTGTTATATGGTAGGCTCATCATGGAATATCTCGTTATCACTATCCGTACCAATAAACCACCTCCTCTATATAATTTGTGTCAGTTTGTAGGTATCGTCAACCCAACCTAGGTGGCCTCTATAAGGGCACCAACTAGGCCCAAGGAACCTCTACATCATCTATCACACCATGAAACCTATACGATCGAACAAAAAGTATATCCTCCCATACCTAGACCTAAAATGTGTAACATGTGATGCTCTAATCTCCCTATACTCTACTAAATGTAACTTTTTGTGGATCTTGGCTAGAATAGATGGTCCCAAGCATAAATAACCAAGTGGTAAATTACATCCTTCATTATCTCTCCTAGTATCTATGGAAATATCTGCTTACTAGTATCAAGAAGAAGTAGACCTTAAATTACTGATGCTAATAAGGCCTCCTATTGGACTCGATGTCCTCCAAAAAATGCGATATTGATATCAATTTTAGAATAAACAATGAGGAAGCAAGGATTCCTAATCAATATTTAAATACACAATTGCATAGAGCAACCTATCCTCAATGGGCACCTCAAAGGGGAACCCATACAATCTATGACACATCCTCAAAAGTGAGGGTTATCTCCCCAATAGGTAACTAGAAGGTATTTATCTATATATACAATCTCTCTACCAGGGATGTCAACAAAGCCTTCTCAAAATCTACCCTGGTCATCAATGAGATATGGTAGAGACCAATTGCTACCAATGAGGCATGATCCTCCATATTCAACATTATAAAAATATACTCAACATTATGTGGTCATCAAAATAACATGTATAAATTCTATAATTGTATCTACATATCATAAATCACATCCTTAAATCAACATCATTTTAAAATAATAAAATTTTCAAAATAAAATAACACATCTGCTTTGATGTTTATCATCCAAAATCCATCAATTTACTTGTCAAAAATCCAAAGTTGCAAAAAAATCACAAAAATGCTAGAGTAGTTCTTCTACTTTTTTTGGCACTAATGAATGTAGTACCACTACAATTTAACACTAGTGACAAACAAGAGCATGGCAACAAAACCAAAAGCACCATATAATAGCACCACCTAGAAAAAGTAGTGGTATGCAAAAGCATTATGACATAACAATAGTCTCATATTAATTTTTGAGATCCTAAAATCATCTTAAAAACCAAAAAAGTTAAAATTCTAAAATCAAGTTGTAGGTATCCTCAACCCAACCTGGGTGGCCTCTATAAGAGCACCAAATAGTTCCAAGGAATCTCTACATCATCTATCATCTATCATAGTGTCATTGATTTTTGAGGTTCTATAATCATCTTAAAAACTAAAAGAGTTCAAATTTCAAAGTTCACACCTATGTGGTACCTCACCCACCAAGTGTCGATGATCAAAATTGGTCGTTACAGTGAATAGGGTGTGCACGATGAGCCAGAAAAATACAATATATATAAATAGGGCATAAATCTAATTTTATATCTTGTGTGGAAAATATAAATTACTTTTACCCCCTCCCACTTTTTTTTACCACACCCCTATTTTTTGTCTTTCATCAATTTTCAACGTCTTTCTATTCAATCCTCTTATATAATTACATAGATGGTTTTGTTTTCTCATTCCACTAAGAATATTCCCATAAAAACTGAAGGGGCATACATAAGCAAGAAAGCATTTAATGAAATTGTTAACTTGTCATTTGCATAGGATTACAAGACTCATTAAAATTAAATTATAATCACTTAAAATAGAAAATTGAGCCCATCAATATGCCTAAAGAGAATCTACATCATCTATCATAGTAGGCAACCTAGGTGGTTGAACAACAATTATATGCTTCCATGCCTAGACCTAAAGCAATTTGTAGCATGTGATGCTCTAACCTCCCTTGTAGCCTACTGAATGTAACTCGTGGTAGATCTTGGCATAAATAGATGACCCCCAAGCATAAATAAGCTATCATTCAATCATCTCTATCACTATTTGTCCTAATACCCATGGAAATATATACCTATTGGTATCAAGAAGTATTCCTAAAATTAGTGAGCTTAGCAAATCCTCCTATCAACCCTAATGTCCTCCCATTAATGGGATATGGATATCAATGCTAAAACAAACAATGAACAGGGGATGTTTTCCAATCAATCATTAGAGACCATTGCATATAACAACCTATCCTAAATAGGGCACCTTAAATGGGCTCTCGTAAAATTTGCCACACATCCTCAAAATTTATAGCCATCCTACCAATAGGTAACTAAAGGTATTCAACTCTATATATCATCTCTCTACTAGGGTTGTCAGTAAAGCCCTATTGAAATCTACCCTCATCATCAATGAGACATGGTGGAGACCAATTGTTTTCAATAAGGCCATGATCCTCCATACTCAATATTATAAAAATAGACTCGAGAGCATGTGATCGTCATTTTTGTATTCTATATTCTATAATTATATCATCTATCATAACAAGAAACCTAGAAGGATTACTTGAATATTTCATGCTCTAAAAGAATCCTTTTGAAATTTTAAAAAGTGTACTCGTTCATAGTAACGTTTACACAATGATCACAATTATATCTATTAGGTTTCTAATAAATTGGTTGTATGGGTATTGAAATGGGCACCACCCATATTACATCATGACCACATAGTTGTAGTATAACAAATCGACAAGTATGCATATATCACTTAGCAGGATTTGAAGTTGGGTCTCCTCCTTGAAAGTTGAGGAATTTAACCCATTGAGTTTATGCTAATTGATAGCCTTACTCTTTTAGTTTTTTTCCTTCAGTGGGTTATATGGGATTGAAATGGCCTCCACCCATATTACATCATCACAACATAGTGGTATTACAACAAATATTGGATATTATTCATGTATCGTTTGGCAAGATTCGAACCTAGGTCTCCTCCTTGAAATATTGAGGAATCTAACCAATTGAGCTAATGCCACTTGATAAATATTTTAGTTTACGCGGGTTTTATGAGGGGTCCTGGACCCCTCTTACCAGGGTTTGAACTTGGTTCTCCTATATGAAAACCCTAGGACTTACCACTACGTTATCCCTCATGGGTCTACCTTACTCTTTTAGTTAATAGGTAGATGTTGACCTTTAACGATGATTTCTCAACAATGACATAGATTCATATTAAAATATCAAGAACACAACACTTGAGAGGTTCATTGAATTCAAGAACTTTGTTAAGGATCAAAACGAACATATCATGTCAGGAAAATTCACATTGACAGAGGTTTTGTATATTACATAAGTGATGACTTTGAGTGTTTTGTAGTTGATAACAAGGTATCATGATAAAGGATGCCAAATTATTACGCTCAACAAATTGTTGTTGTATGAAGATGAGATGTTTTTGAAAATGAGCAAGTGTATGCTTCAACTAAGAGGATTGGCAGGAAAATATTTTGGAGAAGAAAATGTACTATAGAAACTACATATTGAGTGGTGTTCCTACCAAGACTGATCAAAGATTGATAGGCAAAACAAATTGGAGTCACCCAAAACCTGTTGTTTAGCATATCATGATATTTTATAGTATAATATGTGTTTGTATTCCTAAAGAGAGGCACCCAAAATTGGATACCAAAATCCATCAATGCATCATGATGGATTGTTCACAAATAAAAAAATCCCATAGAACTTTTATGTTATTACAAGGAAGTTATCATTAACAATTTTCAACGTCTTTATATTCAATTCTCTTATGTAATTACATATATGGTTTTATTTTCTCATTCCACTAAGAATATTCCCATAAAAATTGAAGGGGCATACATAAGCAAGAAAGCATTTAATGAAATTGTTAACTCATCATTTGCATAATATTACAAGACTCATTAAAATTAAAATATAATTACTTAAAATAGAAAATGGAGCCCATCAATAGGAGTAAAGATAATCTACATTATCTATCACAGTATGCAACCTAGGTGGTTGAACAAAAATTATATGCTTCCATGCCTAGACCTAAAGCAATTTGTAGCATGTGATGCTCTAACCTCCCTTGTAGCCTACTGAATTCAACTCATGGTAGATCTTGGCTGAAATAGATGACCCCCAAGAATAAATAACCTAACATTCAATCATATCTATCACTATTTTTCCTAATACCCATGGAAATATATACCTATTTGTATCAAGAAGTATCCCTAAAATTAGTGAGCTTAGCAAAGCCTCCATTCAACCCTAGTGTCCTCCCATTAATGGGAGATGGATATCAATGCCAAAACAAGCAATGAACAGGGGATTTTTTCCAATCAATATTTAGAGACCGTTGCATATAACAACCTATCCTAAATAGGTCACCTTAAATGGTCTCTCGTAAAATTTTTCACACATCCTCCAAAGTGATAGCCATCCTCCCAATAGGCAACTAAAGGTATTCAACTCTATATACCATCTCTCTACTAGGGTTGTCAGTAAACCCCTATTGAAATCTACCCTCATCATCAATGAGACATGGTGGAGACCAATTGTTTCCAATAAAGCCATGATCCTCCATACTCAATATTATAAAAATAGACTCGAGAGCATGTGATCGTCATTTTTGTATTCTATATTCTATAATTATATCAACACATTGTAAATCACATCCTTAAATCAACATTATTTAAAATAACAAAATTTTAAACTAATATAACATATTTACTTTGACTTTTATCTTTCTAAATCCATAAAATAACTCGTGAAAATTCCAAAGTTACAAATCACATAAAAATGCTAGAGTGCTAGTGCTCGTGCTTTTTTATGGGACTATTGAACATCGTAGCATTACAATTTAATAGTAGTGTCAAACAAGAGCGTCATAATAAAACCAAATGAGTCATATAATAGTGCCACACAAAAATAATAGTGTTATATAAAATCATTGTGGCATAACAATAGTTTCACATTAATTTTTGATATCCTAAAATCATCTTAAAAACTTTTAAAAAATGGTTAAAAGCTCAAGGTTCTCACCTATGTGGTACCTCACCATCCAAATATTGATGATAGGACCTAGTCACTCTGGTGAATAGAGTGCTCATCATTTGCCATCAAAAATAAACTAAACCAATAGCATAAAGCTCTTATTTTTTTATCTCATATGGTAAAACTAAATTGTTTTTTTTCAATGAGTTTACACAAATTTTTATGAGGGGTCCTACTCCCCTGATACTGAGTGGGGTTTGAACCTTGGACCTCTCAAAGAGATTCCAAAGCCCTTATAAATATAGTAAGCTTACAACTTTAATTCAATGAGTTTACACATGCTTTTATGAGGGATCCTGGTCCCCTCATACTGAGTGGGGTTTTAACCTTGAACTTAAAACTGAATTGTTTCTAATCCACCCTTATTTTTTATATTTCATCACTTTTAAACATATTTCTCTTCAATATTCTTATGTGAATGCATGGATGATCAAGTGTTCTCATTCCACCAATAAATTTCCTTTTAAAAATCAAGGGGACACACATAAGCAAGGAATCATTTAATGCAACCATTATTCAATCATTTGCATCATATGAAATAACTCATTAAAGTTAAAAATTAATATATTAAAAGCAATAAATTAGTCCATCAATATACTTGAGGAAATTTTATATCATCTATCATAACAAGAAACCTATAAGGATTACTTGAATATTGCATGCTCTAAAAGAATCCTTTTGAAAAATTTAAAAGGGTACTCATTCATAGTAACGTTTACACAATAAACACGATTATATCCATTAGGTTTCTAATATATTGGTTGTGTAGGTATTGAAATGGGGCCCACCCATATCACATCATGACCACATAGTTGTAGTATAACAAATCGACAAGTATGCATATATCACTTAGCAGGATTTGAAGTTGGGTCTCCTCCTTGAAAGTTGAGGAATTTAACCCGTTGAGTTCATGCTAATTGATAGCCTTACTCTTTTAGTTTTTTTCTTCAGTGGGTTATATTGGATTGAAATGGCCTCCACCCGTATTACATCATCACCACATGGTGGTATTACAACAAAGCTTGGATATTATCCATGTATCGTTTGGCAAGATTCCAACCTAGGTCTCCTCCTTGAAATATTGAGGAATCTAACCGGTTGAGCTAATGCCACTTGATAAATATTTTTATTTTATACCAGTTTTTATGAGGGGCCCTAGCCCCCTCTTACCAGGGTTTGAACTTGGATCTCCTAGATGAAAACCCAAGGACTTACCACTATGTTATCCAACATGGGTCTACCTTACTCTGTTAGTTAATAGGTAGGTGTTGACCTTTAACGATGATTTTTCAACAATGACATAGATTCATAATAAAATATCAAGGACACAACACTTGAGAGGTTCATTGAATTCAAGCACTTGGTTAAGGATCAGAGTGAACATATCGTGTCAGGAACCTTCACATTGACAGATATTTTGTATATTACATAAGCGATGACTTTGAGTGTTTTGTAGTTTATAACAAGGTATCATGATAAAGGATGCCAAATTATTAAGCTCAACAAACTATTGTTGTATGAAGATGAGATGCTTTTGAAAATAAGCAGGTGTATGCTTCAACTAAGAGGATTGGCAAGAAAATATTTTGGAGAAGAAAATATACTATAGAAACTACATATTGAGTGGTTTTCCTACCAAGACTGATCCAAGATTGATAGGCAAAACAAATTGGAGTCACCCAAAACCTGTTGTTTAGCATATCATGATATTTTATTGTATAATATGTGTTCGTATTCCTAAAGAGAGGCACCCAAAATAGGATACCAAAATCCATCAATGCATCATGATGGATTATTCATAAAAAAAAAATATCATAGAACTTGTATGTTATTACAAGGAAGTTATCATTAACAGAGATGTCATATTCTATAAAATCTTTTGATTTCGGATCTTAATACCTCAATGTCAAGTTTTAGGCCATGTAAGCATGGGAATCGATACATCATATTGTTTTTGGGAGAATGTTTGGACCTCAAGGGTCATCTGCCAATGGATTCATCTTAGGATAATCCATGGGATCCAAAAAGCATTTATCCATGAGAGTTGTTAACGGACATGTAAAGGACCTAGAATCTAGTTTCTTTCGCGTGATTTGTAAAGGACCATGTAAGGGAGCCAAAAAAAAACTTCCATCCATGAAATTCACTAAAGAGTCATCTACAAGACCTGATATAGGTTTGTCCATGTGATCCTCTAAAGGACCATTTTAGGGATCCACCATTCGATAGAGCCACCTAAGGAAGACACAAGTGGAAAATCTAAGAGAATGATTTTCAAGGGAGTTGCCATTGGGCATTTAAGTACTCACCATCAAAAGGTTTTATCATCGAGTCATCATAAGAAAATGTTGTCTAACTTAATGGAGTCATAATTGTGTCATTTGATACATTTTCCTCAAAGGAAATCTGTGTTGGGCCATTTAAGACAAGGTTGCCTTCAAGGAACTTGATATGCCACCAACTATTGGAATTCCCACTGGATTATTTGAAACATGGAACATATGAGGATGAGAATCACCATTCTCATTAAAAAAATACGAGCATCAAGGATTTCATAATCATGTGGAAGATAGAGATAAGGGTCGTGTTCATCACATAATAGATGAGAATGTGGGCCACCATCATTATGCAGAAGACAAAGACATGACGGTTGCCATCGCCACAAAAAAAATATGTGTGAGTACCGTCATCATCATGAGACATGAGACTTTTGAGTTTAGCATCATTATTTAGAATCGTCATCATCGAAGGGAATGTGAGGGTGATGACCATTATCATCATGGAAAGGGTGAGGGTGAGGGCATCAATGCATGGAGGATAAGAATTGTATGTTGAATTATTCATTGTAATCTTGGAAATTGGAAAACATGAACATAAATTTGATGAAACATCAATGATCACTTATGACTGAGATCAGTCATATCCTTGAACCTCGCCTCTATGGAATGGCTAAAGGAACAAAAGAGTGGGAGTATCCCATGGAATTAGTATTGTTGTTCAAAAATAATATTATTTTTTAGTTACATCTACAGGAATACAAGAGTGGGAGTATCCCATAGATAAGTGTGGTACTACTGGGATAACTCGCTTGCCTTGCATGCACATAAATGCCTCGAATTATTCCCACTAGATTTTAAAAAATTCCATCGGTTGATTTTAGTATATGCCCTCGTTAACAATAATGAAACATGAATGATGACTAAAGACTAAGATGAGTCATATCGATGAACCTTACATTTATGGAGTGGATAAGGCAATAAAATATTGTAAGGATCCCATGCAACTAATCATATCATTCAAACTAATGCCCTCGAGGCTTTAAAAAATGCCTTCAATAATTCAACCAGAATTGAAAAGACACCAGATTTAATAATTGATTTGATTTCTATATAAAATGAAATTGAAAGAGTTCAACCAGATTTGAAATAGATACCAGATTTAATAATTGATTTGATTTCTATATAAAATGAAATTAAAATAGATACACTTAAGAATTCATTTTATTATTGTAAAAATACACCTAAGAATTCATTTGATTATTGTGTACTACTTGATTTTTGTAAAAATTAAAAATTATAATATTACTTGAATATTGTGAAAATACACCTAAGAATTCATTTGATTATTGTGTATTACTTGATTATTATATCACTATCTCGTGGTTACATCGATTATAGGCAATGTATTCACAGTTGGGAAAAATTGGTTACCCCTATCCTTGAATCTTGTCTATCTAATTTATGTAGTTTAATATTTGTTGTTTGTCTCTATGTTCTAATTTTGTTGTTTAGGTTTTGTAACTAAATCACTAAAGGAAAAATATGAGGTTTAGTTTTATCAAATTGATTTAGGCAAGGAGAGAGAAAGCATATAGTTTCATTTTAGGTTAGCTTTGTAAGCTTGCATCAATCACTTGTTTCCTTTAAGTTTATTTTGTTTTTCCTCATAATAATTTGAATTGATAAAGATATGTAGCTTAGGTTTTGTTTGTTTGCATAACTTTTGTTTTTGTACCTTTTGAATTTCTACTTTAGATCTCTCTCTTTAAAGGCTTAGGTATAGAACGTGAATCCCTAAGTGTTTGCTAATCAACACATCAAATGTAGTATTAGGATTTAGAACATACACATATTGAGGTAATACCATGCTCGATGTGTGTTATTACACTTTAAAAGTATAATTACAAATAACATAACAAAGATATAAAAATCATTAAGGAAAATTATATTTGTACATTGCAAAAATTCATACATCATCATCATCATCATAAAACAACCCTTACATTCCAAACATGGTGTCAGAGGAAGACCCTCCTCCAACATGTCCCTAAGGTAGTTGCATTATGACAAGCCTCTAGGAGTTGCATGTATACGACCAAGTAAAAGACATGGTCTACGATAGTGTAGATGTATGAATAAGAAAAGTTATTCAATGACTCACAGGCACAAGTATATGACAATATATTGACATTAAAATCTTTGTTGTTATGTCCTCTTATAATTTGGTCATGTCCTCTCAACTCAGGATAACTTGCCTTGAACACAAGTCACCTTGACCTAGTGAGTCTAGTCCTTTGTCATCAATCAATCTAATAAGAATTATATAGTCTATCCATCTACCCCACCAATGGTGTTAGCCTACTATGCTTGCTACATAGTTGCATCTCTCTTTGTTGTCAAAGATGTAATGGTAGCTTATAAATTAGCAACACATTCCACCAATTGCTCCCTCTCCTAGATTCAAACATCCACCTTTGATTGACTTTGGTTTTAGTCCATAGTAAGTGAAATGGTGATTACCTACAAGTTGGTCGCCTTCTAGGTGAGGGCATCTCTCTACAACCTTCGTAACATGATGGATCTTCTATGTCCTACATCCTTGCCTTCCATAGAAAATTCTATTATGTCACCTACACCTTGTATCAATCTTTAAAATTGCCATAATTGTACTGGTTGAGGCATAGGCCATATCCTCCCTTTAGTCAACTACCTTTGATGGGTCCATTGGTTTGTCTACAATCCCACCATAATGATCCTCTAAGGATAAATTTCATGACATAGGGCCCAGTATGAATCAATGAATATAACATCATCAATAACTATATCATCGATAACAAGGTCATCCTCATTTACCTCTTGGTACAAATCAAGGTTCGGCGGTGCTCTAAAGGTTTACTCCATGTTGGCCCTCGTGTACCATACGATAATTGGTAATATATCCTATACAAACCTAAAGTGTTATATGGTAGGCTCATCATGGAATATATCGCTATCACTATTCATACCCATAAACCACCTCCTCTATATAATTTGTGTCAGTTGGTAGATATCCTCAAACCAACCTAGGTGGCCTCTATAAGGGCACCCAATAGGCCCAAGGAACCTCTACATCATCTATCACACCAAGAAACCTAGATGATCGAACAACAAGTATATCCTCCCATACTTAGACCTAAAATGTGTAACATGTGATGCTCTAATATCCCCTATAGTCTACTAAATGCAACTTTTTGTGGATCTTGGCTAGAATAGATGGCCCCAAGTATAAATAACCAAGTGGTAAATCACCTCCATTATCTCTCCTAGTATCTATGGAAATATCTGCTTACTAGTATCAAGAAGAAGTAGCCCTCAAATTACTGATGCTAATAAGGCCTCCTATTGGACTCGATGTCCTCCCACAAATGCGATATTGATATCAATGTTGGAATAAACAATGAGGAAGCAAGGATTCCTAATCAATCTTCAAAGACACCATTGCATAGAGCAACATATCCTCAATGGCCACCTCAAATGGGAACCCATACAATCTATGACACATCCTCAAAAGTGAGGGTCATCTCCCCAGTAGGTATCTAGAAGGTATTTATCTATAGATACAATTTGTCTACTAGGGATGTCAACAAAGCCTTCTCAAAATCTGCCCTGGTCATCAGTGAGATATGGTAGAGACCAATTGCTACCAATGAGGCATGATCCTCCATATTCAACATTAGAAAAATATACTCAACAGTATGTGGTCATCAAAATCACATGTATAAAGTCTATAATTGTATGTACATATCATAAATCACATCCTTAAATCAGCATCATTTTAAAATAATAAAATTTTCAAAATAAAATAACACATCTGCTTTGATGTTTATCATCCAAAATCCATCAATTTACTTGTCAAAAATCCAAAGTTGCAAAAAAATCACAAAAATGCTAGAGTTGTGCTTGTACTTTATTTGGCACTAATGAACGTAGTACCACTACAATTTAACACTAGTGACAAACAAGAGCATGGCAACAAAACCAAAAGCACCATATAAAAGCACCACCTAGAAAAAGTAGTGGTATGTAAAAGCATTATGACATAACAATAGTCTCATATTAGTTTTTGAGATCCTAAAATCATCTTAAAAACTAAAATGGTTAAAATTCTAAGGTTTTTACGCATGTGGTACCTCGTCTTCCAAGTGTACATGATCAATCCCAGTTACTATGATGAATAGGATGTGCATGATGAGCCATCAAAAAATGAGCTAAATCAATGGCATATAGCTCTGTTTTTCTATCTTATATAGCAAAAATAAATTGTTTGTGCCACCTTCCCTTTGTTTTTACCCCACCCCTCTTTTTTACCTTTCATCACTTCTCAACATCATTCTCTTTAATCCTCTTATGTGATTGCATGCAAGGTAAACTTCTCATTCCACAAATAAATCCCCTAAAAAATGCAATGGGGGACACATAAGCATGGCAAAATTTAATGCAACTATTAATCAACCATTTGCATCATATGAAAAAACTCATCGAAGTTTAAATTTGTTCAATCAAAAGTAAGAAATGAATTCATCAATTACCCTAAAGAACCTTTGTATCATCTATCATAACTAGCAACCCAAGTGGTTGAACAGCAACTATATGCTCTTATATCAATACCTAATGCAATGTGCAATATGTGATACTCTAACCTCCCTTGTAGCCTACTGAATTTAACTTGAGGTAGAGCTTGGATAGAATAGATGGCCCCCAAGAATAAATAACCCAGCAATCAATCATCTATGTCACTATTTCTCCTAATGCCCATGGAAATATCCACCAACTATTATGAAGAATATTTACATCTAAAGTTAGTAGTACCAACAATGCCTCTTGTCATCCTAGGTATCCCTCCATAAATGGGATATTCATATCAATGTTAGAAAAAATAATGAGAAAGAAAGGGTCTCCAATCAATTTTCGAAGACATCGTAGCATAGATTAATTGTCCTCAATTGGGCACCTCGAATGGGAACTCTCGCAATCCTCCACATATTCTCCAAAGTGATCATATATCAAGTAGGTAGCTAGAAGGTATTCATATATATATAAATACCATATCTCTACTAGGGTTGCCTATAAAGCCATATTGAAAGCTACTTTGGTCGTTAGTAAGACATGCTAGAGATCAATTATTGCCAACAATACATGATCCTCCATTCCCAATACTATAGAAATAAATTTGAGAGTATCTGATCATCACTCTTGCACTCCTAAAGTCCATAGTTGCATTTGCAACATTAAATCAACAATATTTTAAAATCATAAAAAATTTAAAATAAAACAAATGTCTACTTTGACTTCTACTATCCAAAAGTCAACAACTAACTTGTCAAAAACCTAATGTTGCAAAAGTGCCATAAAAATTCTAGAGTACGAGTGATTCTAATATTTAATGGTACTATTGAACACAATAGTGCTATAATAATAGTAGCAATAAATACGAACACTACAAGAAAACCAAACATGCCATGCAATAGTGTCATCAAGAACTTGTAGTGTTGTGCAAAAGTGTTGTAGCATAATCATAGTGTCATTGATTTTTGAGGTTCTACAATCATATTAAAAACTAAAGGGGTTCAACTTTCAAGGTTCACACCTCTGTGGTACCTCACCCACCAAGTGTCGATGATCAAACTTGATCGTTACGGTGAATAGGGTGTCCACGATGAGCCACAAAAAACCAATATATATAAATAGGACATAAATCTAATTTTATATCTTGTGTGTAAAATATAAATTACTTTTACCCCCTCCCACTTGTTTTTACCCCACCCCTCTTTTTTGTCTTTCATCAATTTTCAACGTCTTTCTATTCAATCCTCTTATATAATTACATAGATGGTTTTATTTTCTCATTCCACTAAGAAAATTCCCATAAAAACTGAAGGGCCATATATAAGCAAGAAAGCATTTAATGAAATTGTCAACTCATCATTTGCATCATATTACAAGACTCATTAAAATTAAAATATAATCACTTAAAATAGAAAATTGAGCCCATCATTAGGCCTAAAGAGAATCTACATCATCTATCACAGTAGGCAACCTAG
The DNA here is from genome assembly GCA_028583015.1 of Wollemia nobilis. Lineage (NCBI taxonomy): Eukaryota > Viridiplantae > Streptophyta > Pinopsida > Araucariales > Araucariaceae > Wollemia > Wollemia nobilis. The sequence continues at coordinate 29,238 of JAQPPZ010003633.1, forward strand.
GTGGTTGAACAACAATTATATGCTTCCATGCCTATACCTAAAGAAATTTGTAGCACGTGATGCTCTAACCTCCCTTGTAGCCTACTGAATGCATCTCGTGGTAGATCTTGGCATAAATAGATGACCCCCAAGCATAAATAACCTATCATTCAATCATCTCTATCACTATTTGTCCTAATACCCATGGAAATATATACCTATGGGTATCAAGAAGTATCCCTAAAATTAGTGAGCTTAGCAAAGCCTCCTATTAACCCTAGTGTCCTCCCATTAATGTGAGATGGATATCAATGCCAAAACAAACAATGAACACAGGATGTTTTCCAATCAATCTTTAGAGACTGTTGCATATAACAACCTATCCTAAATAGGGCACCCTAAATGGGCTCTCATAAAATTTGCCACATCCTCCAAAGTGATAGACATCCTCCCAATAGGCAACTAAAGGTATTCAACTCTATATACCATCTCTCTACTAGGGTTGTCAGTAAATCCCTATTGAAATCTACCCTCATCATCAATGAGACATGGTGGAGACCAATTGTTTCCAATAAAGCCACGATCCTCCATTCTCAATATTATAAAAATAGACTCGAGAGCATGTGATCATCATTTTTGTATTCTATATTCTATAATTATATCAACACATTGTAAATCACATCCTTAAATCAACATTATTTAAAATAACAAAAATTTAAACTAATATAACATATTTACTTTGAATTTTATCTTTCTAAAACCATTACATAAAAATGCTAGAGTGCTAGTGTTTTTTTATGGGACTATTGAACATCGTAGGATTACAATTTAATAGTAGTGTCAAACAAGACCGTCACAATAAAACCAAATGAGCCATATAATAGTGCCACACAAAAATAATAGTGTTATATAAAATCATTGTGGCATAACAATAGTTTCACATTAATTTTTGATATCCTAAAATCGTCTTAAAAACATTTAAAAAATGGATAAAATCTCAAGGTTCTCACCTATGCGGTACCTCACCATCCAAATATTGATGATTGGGCCTAGTCACTATGGTGAATAGAGTGTGCATGATTTGCCATCAAAAATAAACTAAACCAATAATATAAAGCTCTATTTTTTTATCTCACATGGTAAAATGGAATTTTTTTTTTCAACGAGTTTACATAGGTTTTTATAAGGGGTCCTAGTCCCCTCATACTGAGTGGGGTTTGAACCTTGGACCTCTCAAAGAGAGCCCAAAGCCCTTATCAATATAGTAAGCTTACAACTGTAATTCAATGAGTGTACACATGCTTTTATGTGGGGTCCTGGTCATACTGAGTGGGGTTTGAACCTTGAACCTAAAACTGAATTGTTTCTAATCCACCCTTCTTTTTTATATTTCATCACTTTTCAACATCTTTCTCTTCAATCTTCTTATGTGAATGCATGGATGATCAATTTTTCTCATTCCACCAATAACTTTTCTTTTAAAAATCAAGGGGACACACATAAGCAAGGAATCATTTAATGCGACCATTATTCAATCATTTGCATCATATGAAATAACTCATTAAAGTTAAAAATTAATATATTAAAAGCAAGAAATTAGCCCATCAATACACTTGAGGAACTTTTATATCATCTATCATAACAAGAAACCTAGAAGGATTACTTGAATATTGCATGCTCTAAAAGAATCCTTTTGAAAATTTAAAAAGGAGTACTCGTTCATAGTAACGTTTACACAAAGAACACAATTATATCCATTAGGTTTCTAATAAATTGGTTGTATAGGTATTGAAATGGGTCCCACCCATATTACATCATGACAACATAGTTGTAGTATAATAAATCGACAAGTATACATATATTACTTAGCATGATTAGAAGTTGGGTCTCCTCCTTGAAAGTTGAGGAATTTAACCTGTTGAGTTCAAGCTAATTGATAGCCTTACTCTTTTAGTTTTTTTCCTAAGTGGGTTATATGGGATTGAAATGGCCTCCACCCGTTTACATCATCACCACATAGTGGTATTACAACAAAGCTTGGATATTATCCATGTATCATTTGGCAAGATTCGAACCTAGGTATCCTCCTTGAAATATTGAGGAATCTAACCGGTTGAGCTAATGCCACTTGATAAATATTTTTAGTTTACACCGGTTTTTATGAGGGGTCCTAGCCCCCTCTTACCGGGGTTTGAACTTGGGTCTCCTAGATGAAAACCCAAGGACTTACCACTACATTATACTTCATGGGTCTACCTTACTCTTTTAGTTAATAGGTAGATGTTGACCTTTAACGATGATTTCTCAACAATGACATAGATTCATAATAAAATATCAAGAACACAACACTTGAGAGGTTCATTGAATTCAAGCACTTGGTTAAGGATCAAAGTGAACATATCGTTTCAGGAACCTTCACATTGACAGAGGTTTTGTATATTACATAAGCGATGACTTTGAGTGTTTTGTAGTTTATAGCAAGGTATCGTGATAAAGGATACCAAATTATTAAGCTCAACAAACTGTTGTTGTATGAAGATGAGATGCTTTTGAAAATGAGCAAGTGTATGATTCAAGTAAGAGGATTGGTAGGAAAATATTTTGGAGAAGAAAATGTACTATAGAAACTACATATTGAGTGGTGTTCCTACCAAGACTTATCCAAGATTGATAGGCAAAACAAATTGGAGTCACCCAAAAACTGTTGTTTAGCATATCATGATATTTTATTGTATAATATGTGTTCCTATTCCTAAAGAGAGGCACCCAAAATAGGATACCAAAATCCATCAATGCATCATGATGGAGTGTTCATAAATAAAAAAATCCCATAGAACTTTTACGTTATTACAAGGAAGTTATCATTAACAGAGATGTCGTATTCTATAAAATCTTTTGATTTCGGATCTTAATACCTCAACGTCAAGTTTTAGGCCATGTAAGCGTGGGAATCGATACATCATATTGTTTTTGGGAGAATGTTTGGACCTCAAGGGTCATGTGCCAATGGATTCATCTTAGGATAATCCATGGGATCCAAAAAGCATTTATCCATGAGTTGTTAACGATCATGTAAAGGACCTAGAATCTAGGTTCTTTCGTGTGATCTATAAAGGACCATCTAAGGGAGCCAAAAAAAAACTTCCATCCATGAAAATCACTAAAGAGTCATCTACAAGACCTGATATAGGTTTGTCCATGTGATCCTCTAAAGGACCATTTTAGGGATCCACCATTCGATAGCGCCACCTAAGGAAGACACAAGTGGAAAATCTAAGAGAATGATTTTCAAGGGAGTTGTCATTGGGCATTTAAGTACTCACCATCAAAAGGTTTTATCATCGAGTCATCATAACAAAACATTATCTAACTAAAAGGAGTCATCATTGTGTCATTTGATACATTCTACTCAAAAGAAATCCATGTTGGGCCATTTAAGACAAGGTTGCCTTCAAGGAACTTGATATGCCACCAACTATTGGAACTCCCATTGGATTGTTTGAAACATGGAACATATGAGTATGAGAATAACCATTCTCATTAAACAAAGACGAGCATCAAGGATTTCATAATCATGTGGAAGATAGAGATAAGGGTGGTGTGCATCACATAATAGATGAGGATGTGGGCCACCATCATTATGCAGAAGACAAAGACATAACGGTTGCCATCGTCACAAAAAAATATGTGAGTACCATCATCATCATGAGACATGAGACTTTTGAGTTTAGCATCATTATTTAGAATCATCATCATCATAGGGAAGGTGAGGGTGATGACCATTATCATCACGAAAAGCATGAGGGTGAGGGAATCAATGCATGGATGATAAGAATTGTATGTTGAATTATTCATCATAATCTTGGAAATTGGAAAACATAAACATAAATTTGATGAAACATCAATGATCACCTATGACTGAGATCAGTCATATCCTTGAACCTCGCCTCTATGGAGTGGCTAAAGGAACAAAAGAGTGGGAGTATCCCATGGAATTATTATTGTTGTTCAAACATAATATTATTTTTTACTTACATCTAAAGGAATACAAGAGTGCGAGTATCCCATAGATAAGTGTGGTACTACTGGGATAACTCGCTTGCCTTGCATACACATAAATGCCTCGAATGATTCTCGCTAGATTTGAACAAATTCCATCAGTTGATTTTAGTAGATGCCCTCGTTAACAATAATAAAACATGAATGATGACTAAAGACTAAGATGAGTCATATTGATGAACCTTACATTTATGGAGTGGATAAGGCAATAAAAGAGTGGAACTTTTACGTTGAGTCATATTGATGAACCTTACATTTATGATGCATCATGATGGATTGTTCATAAATAAAAAAAATCCCATAGAACTTTTACGTTATTACAAGGAAGTTATCATTAACAGAGATGTCGTATTCTATAAAATCTTTTGATTTTGGATCTTAATACCTCAACGTCAAGTTTTAGGCCATGTAAGCGTGGGAATTGATACATCATATTGATTTTGGGAGAATTTTTGGACCTCAAGGGTCATGTGCCAATGGATTCATCTTAGGATAATCCATGGGATCCAAAAAGCATTTATTCATGAGAGTTGTTAACGATCATGTAAAGGACCTAGAATCTAGGTTCTTTCGCGTGGTCTGTAAAGGACCATGTAAGGGGGCCAAAAAAAAAACTTCCATCCATGAAAGTCACTAAAGAGTCATCTACAAGACCTGATATAGGTCTGTCCATGTGATATTTTAAAGGACCATTTTAGGGATCCACCATTCGATAGCGCCACCTAAGGAAGACACAAGTGGAAAATCTAACAGAAGGATTTTCAAGGGAGCTGCCATTGGGCGTTTAAGTACTCACCATCAAAAGGTTTTATCATCGAGTCATCATAAGAAAATGTTGTCTAAGTCATCATTGTGTCATTTGATACATTTTCCTCAAAGGAAATCTGTGTTGGGCCATTTAAGACAAGGTTGCCTTCAAGGAACGTGATATGCCGCCAACTATTGGAACTACCACTGGATTGTTTGAAACATGGAACATATGAGGATGAGAATCACCATTCTCATTAAACAAATACGAGCATCAAGGATGTCGTAATCATGTGGAAGATAGAGATAAGGGTCGTGTTCATAACATAATAGATGAAGATGTGGGCCACCATAATTATGCAAAATACAAAGACATAATGGTTGCCATCGTCACAAACCAATGTGTGAGTACCGTCATCATCATGAGACATGAGACTTTTGAGTTTAGCATCATTATTTAGAATCGTCATCATCAGAGGGAAGGTGAGGGTGATGACCATTATCATCAAAGGGTGAGGGTGAGGGCATCGATGCATGGAGGATAAGAATTGTATGTTGAATTATTCATCGTAATCTTGGAAATTCGAAAACATGAACATAAATTTTATGAAACATCAATGATCACTTATGACTGAGATCAGTCATATCCTTGAACCTCACCTCTATGGAGTGGCTAAAGGAACAAAAGAGTGGGAGTATCCCATGGAATTAGTATTGTTGTTCAAACATAATATTATTTTTTACTTACATCTAAAGGAATACAAGAGTGGGAGTATCCCATAGATAAGTGTGGCAATACTGGAATAATTCGCTTGGCTTGCATGCACATAAGTGCCTCGAATGATTCTCGCTAGATTTGAACAAATTCCATCGAATGATTTTAGTAGATGCCCTTGTTAGTTAAGGGTAATGAAACATCAATGATGACTTAAGAGTAACGTTAGTCATATGAATGAACCTTACATTTATGGAGTGGATACACCAATAAAAGAGTGGAAGGAAGGATCCCATGCAGCTAGCGGTATCATTAAAACTTAATATTATTTTTCACTTATATTCAAAATCATGAGAGGTAATATGTCACGGAAAAACCCATTTGGCTTAAATGTTCCAAAGGCTTTAATAAATGCCTTGAATAATTCAAATACCAAATTTAATAATTTACTCGATTTTTATATGAAATGAAATTGAAATAGACACACCTAAGAATTCATTTGATTATTGTATATTACTTGATTAATTTATTTGATTTCTATATGAAATTGAAATAGAAATAAACATACCTTTGATTGTTGTGTATTACATGATTTCCAAGTAAAATAAAATTGAAATAGACACACCTAAAAATCCATTTGATTATTGTGTATTATTGAAAATTAAAGATAAAAAGATGGGGGTCCGAGGATGAGGGGGGCGGGAGGATAGTGGGAAGAGGGACAAGCGGCGCGTTATCCTTCCACTGTGGGGAGCGGGAGGTTTTCGTTGCTCTGTGAAACCAGCCTCACGCGGTCCCCTCCACTCTAAGCTGCACGACCTACACCAAAGAGGTCCCCCTCCTTCGAGGGAGGGCCATACAACAACTCTCCACTTGGAGCAGGGTGCACCACGTTCCATGCCGCACATCTCCCCTCCTCTCGCTCCGCCACAACACTGTTCCTCCATCTTATGTGCCCCTCCTAGGGTTACAAGCTCTCGCTACTGAGCTCGGCATTCAAACCCTTCATACGCACGCCATTTCAATGCTCTACTAATCGTCTTCTGCCACGTGTGGGATATTGCCAGTGCTCCTGCTCATCGTACTCATACACACACTCACTGTTTATGCCATGCCTTTGCCCTTTCGCTTCGCTCCACTGCTGCCATGTTTTGTTTACCCACCATAGGTAGGTAAGCTCAGCCCGGGAGGAACGTGAACGCACAACTTCCTACATCCTACTTCCTACTTCCTGCACCATATCACTTATCAGTTATGGATCCATTAAAACATTCACAACTTCCTGGCTTAAGCATTAGCCTAAGCTAGGAATTTATGGATCAGTTATGGCACTCCCACACCACACCTCGCTGGCTTAAGCATTAGCCTAACCCTGCCTTCATATGTGAAATGTGAAACCCAACACACGCCAGGCGCCAGGCGGAGTTCATAAACAAATTATCCTTACAAGTTACACCTGCCTGCCCCAACCCATTCGATCCTCTTTTCTCCAATGCAAACAAAAATCTCAGTTGGAGCCGCACTGTGAGCAACATACGCACATGATTTATTTCTTTGTTTTTTATTTATTTTAAAAAAAAATTAAATATATACCTAGGAACTGGTAACTTCCTTCAATTTTTTATTATTGGGTTCAAATTTTTGGAGCTTTCTATATAACCCTTACTTCACCTCCGTAACTTCCCTTCAATTTGTTACTATAGACCTGGATTCAAATCCTTGGAACTGCCTCTATAACCTCAACCTCACCTCGGTAACTTCCCTTCAATTTTTTACTATCACACTTGGGTTCAAATCCTTGGAGATTCTTTTATAACCCCTACCTCACCTTATTATCAGCAATCCGGCGTGAGGGAGACCACTGGTGGTTTGAGATTGAAATTGAAATCGCCCATGTGGCTACTAATAATGAAGTTGTAGGCATGGCTATCAGACAAGGTTCTCTCAATGCTTGGGAGAATGAGGTTAGAAAGATCATAGTTGAGTCTGATTCACAAATTATGGTGGGGCTTCGGGATGCTAATAGAAATTTCAGACCAAAGGCTTGGACGATAAGAAACATTGTGAGCCAAATTAAGTTCATTTGACAGTAGTTTGAGGATGTCATCTCGGTCTATGTTGGTAGATAAAGTAATGCAACAGTTAAATTTTTGGCTAAACATGGCAATGAAAGTTCGGTTGCATAAATGCTGAATTCCAATCAGGACAGGGACACTTCTGAATGGCGGGAGGTGAACCAAATGGTTCTTAAACTGGCCCCCAAAGACTTAGCGAAGGATGAGGATAGGTCCATAGTCCATTGAGTCTTGTGGATCAACAGAGGATGAACATTTATTTGTTGGGATTTTTGCTACCTCTTGCAGCACTCTTTGGCCCTTTTCAGGATAGCACACGTAGTGTTCGCATGACTGTCAAGCCTGCTAGGTTTGTTATGATCATTGTAAGGCTGAAATAGGAACAGGTTCAAAGTTTTTGTTTTTTAAATGGTACTCAATTTTTTGTTATTTTTGGAGATGTTTTTTTTTGAAAAAATTGAAAAAACTTGTATTAAAATAAAGATCAGTTACAATTGGGAGAAGACACATCCCAGCCGAAAATAATGAAAGCACATGATTACAAGAGAAGAGGAATATTTGCAATGGATCCAAATCTTTTGAACCAAAACCAATCTAGATGAGAGAGCTGATAGATCTGTTACAACAACTTATGGTGAAAACGCACAGCAAACACCAACGTCACCTCTGACCACAAAAAATCTACAAGTTGCAAAATTGTGACACAAGACTCCTCTGACCGCAAAAAGTCAACCTGTTGCAAAATTGTGACATGTCGCGAAATCACGACAATAATCCACCCTTGGCCGCGACGGAACAACATGTGATATTGCGACAACTTTCCTCCAGCGGCCGTGACAACGCAATATGTCGCGATATCGTGACAACTTTCCCACAGCGGCCGCGACGGCGCAACATATCGCGATATCGCGACAACTTTCCTCCATTGGCAGCGACGGTGCAACATGTCACGATATCGTGACAACTTTCCCTCAGCGGCTGCGACGGCGCAACTTGTCACGATATCGCGATAACTTTCCTCCTTTAGCTACGATGGCGCAACTTGTCACGATATTGCAATATCTTTGGAGATGTTAATCCGAGTTTTATTCAGATTGTAAGACTTGCTGAAATTACTAAAACTATAATTATAATCTGATTCTTATTTTATCAATATATATATTTTACCTTTTTCAAAAAAAAATCTAAAAAAATATTATTCACAAAATTTATTCCAAATTTTGTTAGCACAAAGTTTACGAAAACAACGTACACAAAACTCATATAAGCTTAATCATGTATTCTTTTCATTGATTCTTCTTTAACAAAAAAATCTTATAATCATTGTTATTCTAATTCATGTATGATTAAAAAATTAAAATTATATGATCAGCTTCCTCAAAGTTATTTTATTCTTCTTATTTTTAAAATATTTGATTTGATTATTAATGAGATGAATATACAAGCAACACCATGTGTTCAATTACATGCATGCATTTATATGGTGAATACACAAGTGACACCATTTTTCAATCATATGCATGTATTTGTATATTTATAGTCATAAACTTCAGAACTCTCATAAATAATATATCTATCTATGTGTAAGGATCAAAATCACTATTTTTCAATCTTTTACTTGAAGGGTAACCTAATATTTCACCCACAAAAAACTAATACATATTAGATATTAGAATGAACTTAATAAATAAATGATATCAAATATAAAATATAAAATAATAAAAGGGTCAATATATAAAGGGTATTAAAAATAAAATTAAAAGAATAAAACATAGCATGTGTGTATATAAATATCCTCATTATGCTTGACTCTCGCCCTATATATTTATAGGTACTCTCCTATGCACATATGCTAGAGTTACTATTTGTTTCATCTCCTCTTGTACATGCTCCACGTTGGATCCTTCTTTCCAACTTGTGAGAACGTTTTCTTCATCCTAATTATGGTTTCTTTGTCGTGTCTCAACTTGTTTGTCATCGCTTAGTTTGATCTTCGTCTACACTGCTCTCCTCCTAAGACTTCCACATGCGCTCCACTTCTGGAAACGGGATTTTATCACTATATTTTAAGCATACTTCTTTGCCAACAAGTTCACTTAACATGTTGGCAGTTTGCACGTTACCAACTTTTTCGTCATGAATTTTTCCATCGTGTATTTCTTCAATGTGTATTTTGCCATCACATTTTTCATTGTTGTTACGAATTAACTTACCATCACAAATTTCCTCATTGTCACTTATTTCCTTGGCATCACGAGTTTCTCTAACATCTTTTCTTTCTTCCTCCTCACATGTTTTTCCTGCTACAAGTTTATCCGTCATCACAAATTACACTATCAAGAAATCTTCTTCCTTTCTATTCCATAATCCTTTGACTCTTCATAGGTTCTTCTCTTGTTCTTTGACTCACCTTTTGGCATCCACATCTCCCTTGTCCCCATGTTAGGTTATATATCATTCACTGCCCCCTTCTTCAAATGTCACTACGGTCAATAGTCTCAACCTACACCTTCTTCTCCACTTGCAAAAATATTTTCTTCATCCTGATTATGGATTTTTTATCGTGCCTCAACTTGTGCATCTTCCTCCTCTATCATCAAAAGCAATGTCTTCCATAGCTTAGTTTGTTCTTCATCTACACTTCCCTCCTCTTGAGCATTCCACATGAGCTCCACTTCCAAAAACAAGACTTTATCATTATCTTTTAAGCGTACTTCTTTACCAACAAGTTCACTTAACATGTTGGCAGTTTGTATGTTGCCAACTTCATCATCATGAATTTTATCGTCGTGTATTTCTTCGATGTTGTGTATTTTGACATCACATTTTTCTTTTTTGTCATGAATTACTTTATTGTCACAAATTTCATCCTTGTCACTTATTTCCTTGGTGTCATGAGTTTCTCTAACACTTTGTATTTCTTCATTGTCACATATTTCCTCTGTCATGATTTTGTTCATCATCACAAATTACACTATCAAGAATTCTTCTTCCTTTCTATTATGTAATCCTTTGATTCCTCGTAGGTTCTTCTCTCGTTCTTTGACTCAACCTTCGATATCCACATATCCCTTATCCTCATGTTAGGTTAATTATCATTAACTCTTCCCCTGCTTCAAATATAACATGTATTTCTTATTAGCAATCTAGCTATACTCTCATAGGATCTAGAAATATAAAATATTCATACAAATGCATACATTCAATAACACACTTACTAAATAATATTATTGATGAATGTTCAATACAAACAATGCAAATGCAATGTAGTGCAAGGTTTTTTCTTATTATATCACTATCTCATGGTTATGTCGATTATAGGCAGTGTATTCACAGTTGGGAAACACATTTGCCCTTAGGGCAAAATTGGGTACCCCTAGCCTTGAATCTTGTATGTCTAATTTATGCAGTTTAATATTTGTTGTTTGTCTCTATGTTCTAATTTTTTTTCTGGCTTGTGTAACTAATTCACCAAAGGAAAAATACTAAGTTTAGTTATAAATATTTTATCAAATTGATTTAGGCAAGGATATAGAAAACATATAGTTTCATTTTATGTTAGCCTTGTATGCTTGCATCAAAAACTTGTTTCCTTTAAGCATATTTTGTTTTTCCTCATAATAATTTGAATGGAGAAGGACATGTAGATTAGGTTTTGTTTGTTTGTTTGCATAACTTTTGTTGTTGTACCTTTTGAATTTCTACTATAGATCTCTCTCTTTAAAGGCTTAGGTATAGGACGTGAACCCTTAAGTGCTTTCCAATCAACACATTAAACATAGTATTAGGATTTATAACATACACGTATTGAGGTAATACCATGCTCGATGTGTGTTATTACACTTTAAAAGTATAATTACAAATAACATAACAAAGAATTAAAAATTATTAAAGTGTTTCATCAATATAATTCACACATCATATAACAATCATAAATGATGAGGGGAAATAATATTTGTATACATTTCCATCATACATATTATCAGCATCATCATCATAAAACAATCCCTACATTCCAAACATGGTGCTAGGGGAATACCCTCCTCCAACATGTCCCTAAGGTAGCTACATCATGACAAACCTCTAGGAGTTGCATGTATATGACCAAGTCAAAGACATGGTCTATGATAGTGTAGATGTATAAATAAGAGAATTTAGTCAATGGCCCACAACCATAAATGCATAATAGTCTACTTGATAATATATTGATCTTAAAAAAAAAAAAATTAGGTCCTCCTATAATTTTTCCATGTGCACTCAACTCAGGGTAACTTGTCTTGAACACGTCACCTTGACCTAGTGATCCTACTCCCTTGTCATCAATCAATCTAATAAAAATTATATAGTCTACCCATCTACGCCACCAATGGTGTTAGCTTAAGATGATTGCTACATAGTTGCATCTCTCTTAGTTGTCAAATATGTAATGGTATCTTATAGATTAACAACTCATTGCACCAATCGTATCCTCTCCTAGATTCACACATCCACCTTTGATTGACTTTGGTCTTAGTCCATAGTAAGTGAGGTGGTGATTGCCTACAAGTTGATAACCTTCTAGGTGAGGGCATCTCTCTACAACCTTCGTAACATGATGGATCTTCTATGTCCTACCTCCTTACCTTCCATAGGAAATGCTATTATATCTCCTACACCCTATATCTATCTTTAGAATATTTGTAATTGAACTACTTGAGGCATAGGCCATACCTCCCTCTAGTCATCTACCTTGGATGGATCCATTGGTTTGATCCCATCATAATGATCCTCTAAGGATAAAATTAATGGTACAAGGGCTAGTATCAATCAATGAATCTAACATCGTCAATAACTAGATCATCGATAACAAGGTCATCCTCATCTACCTCTTGGTACAAGTCAAGGTTTGGTGGTGCTCTAGAGGTTTACTTCATGCTAACCATTTTGTACCGTACCATAATTGGTGAGATATCTTTTACAAACCTGAAGTGTTATTTGGTAGGCTTATAATGGAATATCTTGCTATCACTATTTGTACCCATAAACCACCTCCTCTATATAATTTGTATCAAGTTGTAGGTATCCTCAACCCAACCTAGGTGGCCTCTATAAGAGCACAAAATAGTTCCAAGGAATCTCTACATCATCTATCACACCATGAAACCTAGATGATCGAACGCCAGGTATATCCTCCCATACCTAGACCTAAGTTGTGTAAAATGTGATGCTCTAATCTGCTCTATAGTCTACTAAATGTAATTTTTGGTGGAGCTTGGACGGAATGTAGATGGTCGTCAAGCATAAATAACCAAGTGGTGAATCAACTCTTTCATTGTCTCTCCTATTGTCTATGGAAATATTTGCTTACTAATATCAAGAAGAGGTACCCTTAAAATTAGTGATGCCAATAAGACCTCCTATTGGCCTTGATGTCCTCACAAAGTTTGCCATCGTGTATTTCTTCGACGTTGTGTATTTTGTCATCACATTTTTCTTTTTTTGTCACGATTTACCTGACTGTCACAAATTTTCTCATTATCACTTATTTTCTTGGCATCATGAGTTTCTCTAACATATTTTCTTTCTTCATCATCACATATTTTCCCTACCACAAGTGTGTCCATCATCACAAATTACACTATCAGGAATTCTTCTTCCTTTATATTCCATAATCCTTTGATTCCTTGTAGGTTATTCTCTTGTTATTTGACTCACCCTTAGGCATCCACGTCTCCCTTGTCCCCATGTTAGGTTATCTATCATTCACTATCCCCTTCTTCAAATGTCACTGCGATCGCTAGTTTTAACCGGCACCTTCTTCCCCACTTGCAAGAATGTTTTCTTTGTCCTGATTATGAAATTTTTGTTGTGCCTCAACTTGCGCATCTTCCTCTGTCATAAAAAGCAATGTCTTCCATAGATTAGTTTTTTATTCATCTCGATTTCCCTTCTCTTGAGGGTTCTACAAAAAAACTTTATTGTTGTTGTCTTTTAAGCGTACTTATTTGCCAACAAGTTCACTTAACATGTTGGTAGTTTGCATGTTGGCAGCATTATCATCATGAATTTTGTCATTGTGTATTTCTTCAACGTTGTGTATTTTGCCATAAAATTTCTATTTGTTGTCATGAATTGCTTTACTGTCACAAATTTCCTTGTTGTCACTTATTTCCTTGGTGTCATCAGTTTCTCTAACACTTTGTATTTGTTCATCATTGCATATTTCCTCGATCATGAGTTTGTCCATCATCACAAATTACACTATCAAGAATTATTCTTCCTTTCTATTATGTAATCCTTTGATTCCTCACAGGTTCTTCTCTTGCATTAAAACATTCACAACTTCCTTCCTGCATCATATCACTTATCAGTTATGGATCCATTAAAACATTCACAACTTCCTTCCTGCATCATATCACTTGCATTAAAACATTGGCACTCCCACACCACACCTCGGTGGCTTAAGCATTAGCCTAACCCTACCTTCATATGTGAAATGTGAAACCCAACACATGCCAGGCGCCAGGCGGAGTTCATAAACAAATTATCCTTACAAGTTACACCTGCCTGCCCCAACCCATTTGATCCTCTTTTCCCCAATGCAAACAAAAATCTCAGTTGGAGCCGCACTATGAGCAACATACGCACATGATTTATTTCTTTGTTTTTTATTTATTTTAAAAAAAAATTAAATATTTACATAGCAACTGGTAACTTCCTTCAATTTTTTATTTTTGGGTTCAAATTTTTGGAGATTTCTATATAACCCTTACCTCACCTCCGTAACTTTCCTTCAATTTGTTACTATAGACCTGGGTTCAAATCCTTGGAATTGCCTCTATAACCCCAACCTCACCTCGGTAACTTCCCTTCAATTTTTTACTATCACACTTGGGTTCAAATCCTTGGAGATGCCTTTATAACCCCTACCTCACCTTATTATTAGCAATCCGGCATGAGGGAGACCACTGGTGGTTTGAGATTGAAATTGAAATCGCCCATGTGGCTACTAATAATGAAGTTGTAGGCATGGCTATCAGACAAGGTTCTCTCAATGCTTGGGAGAATGAGGTTAGAAAGATCATAGTTGAGTCTGATTCACAAATTATGGTGGGGCTTCGGGATGCTAATAGAAATTTCAGACCAAAGGCTTGGAGGATAAGAAACATTGTGAGCCAAATTAAGTCCATTTGGCAGCAGTTTGAGGATGTCATCTCGGTCTATGTTGGCAGACAAAGTAATGCAACGGTTGACTTTTTGGCTAAACATGGCAATGAAAGTTCGGTTGCATAAATGCTGAATTCCAATCAGGACAGGGACACTTCTGAATGGCGGGAAATGAACCAAATGGTTCTTAAACTGGCCCCCAAAGACTTAGCTAAGGATGAGGATAGGTCCATAGTCCATTGAGTCTTGTGGATCAATTTAGGATGAACATTTATTTGTTGGGATTTTTGCTACCTCTTGCAGCACTCTTTGGCCCTTTTCAGGATAGCACACGTAGTGTTCGCATGACTATCAAGCCTGCTAGGTTTGTTACGATCATTGTAAAGCAGAAATAAGAACAGGTTCAAATTTTTTGTTCTGTAAATGGTACTCAATTTTTTGTTATTTTTGGAGATGTTAATCCGAGTTTTATTCAGATTGTAAGACTTGCCGAAATTACTAAACCTATAACTATAATCTGATTCTTGTTTTATCAATATATATATTTTACCTTTTTCAAAAAAAATCTAAAAAAATATTATTCACAAAATTAATTCCAAATTTTGTTAGCACAAAGTTTACAACGTACACAAAACTCATATAAGCTTAATCATGTATTCTTTTCATGGATTCTTCTTTAAAAAAAAATCTTATGATCATTGTTATTCTAATTCATGTATGATTAAAAAATTAAAATTATATGATCAGCTTCCTCAAAGTTATTTTATTCTTCTTATTTTTTAAATATTTGATTTGATTATTAATGAGATGAATATACAAGCAACACCATGTGTTCAATCACATGCATGCATTTAGATTATTAACGAGGTGAATACACAAGTGACACCATTTTTCAATCATATGCATGTATTTGTATATTTATAGTCCTAAACTTCAGAGCTCTCATAAATAATATATCTATCTATGTGTAAGGATCAAAATCACTATTTTTAAAGTCCTTCAATAAGTGGTTCAATCTTTTACTTGAAGGGTAACTTAAGATTTCACCCAACAAAAACTAATACATTTTAGATATTAAAAATAAACTTGATAAATAAATAAATGATATCAAATATAAAATTAAAAATAATAAAGCACTCAATAGATAAATGATATTAAATTTAAAATTAAAAAAATAAGATATAGCATGTGTATATATAAATATCCTCGTTATGTTTGACTCTCGTCCTCTACACTTATAGGTACTCTCCTATGCACATATGCTAGAGTTACTATTTGTTTCATCTCCTTTTGTACATGCTCCACGTTGGATCCTTCTTCCCAACTTGTG
This sequence comes from Wollemia nobilis, assembly GCA_028583015.1. Taxonomy (NCBI): domain Eukaryota; kingdom Viridiplantae; phylum Streptophyta; class Pinopsida; order Araucariales; family Araucariaceae; genus Wollemia; species Wollemia nobilis. Next base: position 45,289 of record JAQPPZ010003633.1, read on the forward strand.
AGAACGTTTTCTTCATCCTAATTATGGTTTCTTTGTCGTGTCTCAACTTGTTTGTCATCGCTTAGTTTGATCTTCGTCTACACTGCTCTCCTCCTAAGACTTCCACATGCGCTCCACTTCTGGAAACGGGATTTTATCACTATATTTTAAGCATACTTGTTTACCAACAAGTTCACTTAACATGTTGGCAGTTTGCACGTTACCAAATTCGTCGTCATGAATTTTTCCATCGTGTATTTCTTCAATGTGTATTTTGCCATCACATTTTTCATTGTTGTTACGAATTAACTTACCATCACAAATTTCCTCATTGTCACTTATTTCCTTGGCGTCACGAGTTTCTCTAACATATTTTCTTTCTTCGTCCTTACATGTTTTTCCTGCTACAAGTTTATCCGCCATCACGAATTACACTATCAAGAAATCTTCTTCCTTTCTATTCCATAATCCTTTGACTCTTCATAGGTTCTTCTCTTGTTCTTTGACTCACCTTTTGGCATCCACATATCCATTGTCCCCATGTTAGGTTATATATCATTCACTGCCCCCTTCTTCAAATGTCACTACGGTCACTAGTCTCAACCTGCACCTTCTTCTCCACTTGCAAAAATATTTTCTTCATCCTGATTATGGATTTTTTATCGTGCCTCAACTTGCGCATCTTCCTCCTCTATCATCAAAAGCAATGTCTGCCATAGCTTAGTTTGTTCTTCGTCTACACTTCCCTCCTCTTGAGCGTTCCACATGAGCTCCACTTCCAAAAACAAGACTTTATCATTATCTTTTAAGCGTACTTCTTTACCAACAAGTTCACTTAACATGTTGGTAGTTTGCATGTTGCCAACTTCATCATCATGAATTTTACCATTGTGTATTTCTTCAACGTTGTGTATTTTGACATCACATTTTTCTTTTTTGTCATGAATTACTTTATCGTCACAAATTTCATCCTTGTCACTTATTTCCTTGGTGTCATGAGTTTCTCTAACACTTTGTATTTCTTCATTGTCACATATTTCCTCTGTCATGATTTTGTTCATCATCACAAATTACACTATCAAGAATTCTTCTTCCTTTCTATTATGTAATCCTTTGATTCCTCGTAGGTTCTTCTCTCGTTCTTTGACTCACCCTTCGATATCCACATATCCCTTATCCTCGTGTTAGGTTAATTATCATTCACTCTTCCCCTGCTTCAAATATAACATGTATTTCTTGTTAGCAATCCAGCTATACTCTCATAGGATCTAGCAATATAAAATATTCATACAAATGCATACATTCAATAACACACTTACTAAATAATATTATTGATGAATGTTCAATACAAATAATGCAAATGCAATGTAGTGCAAGGTTTTTTCTTATTATATCACTATCTCATGGTTACGTCGATTATAGGCAGTGTATTCACAGTTGGGAAACACATTTGCCCTTAGGGCAAAATTGGGTACCCCTAGCCTTGAATCTTGTATGTCTAATTTATGTAGTTTAATATTTGTTGTTTGTCTCTATGTTCTAATTTTTTTTCTGGCTTTTGTAACTAATTCACCAAAGGAAAAATACTAAGTTTAGTTATATTTATTTTATCAAATTGATTTAGGCAAGGAGAGAGAAAGCATATAATTTCATTTTATGTTAACCTTGTATGCTTGCATCAAACACTTGTTTCCTTTAAGCATATTTTGTTTTTCCTCATAATAATTTGAATGGAGAAGGACATGTAGATTAGGTTTTGTTTGTTTGTTTGCATAACTTTTGTTGTTGTACCTTTTGAATTTCTACTATAGATCTCTCTCTTTAAAGGCTTAGGTATAGGACGTGAACCCTTAAGTGCTTTCCAATCAACACATTAAACATAGTATTAGGATTTATAACATACACGTATTGAGGTAATACCATGCTCGATGTGTGTTATTACACTTTAAAAGTATAATTACAAATAACATAACAAAGAAATAAAAATTATTAAAGTGTTTCATCAATATAATTCACACATCATATAACAATCATAAATGATGAGGGGAAATAATATTTGTACATTTCCATCATACATATTATCAGCATCATCATCATAAAACAATCCCTACATTCCAAACATGGTGCTAGGGGAATACCCTCCTCCAACATGTCCCTAAGGTAGCTACATCATGACAAACCTCTAGGAGTTGCATGTATATGACCAAGTCAAAGACATGGTCTATGATAGTGTAGATGTATAAATAAGAGAATTTAGTCAATGGCCCACAACCATAAATACATGATAGTCTACTTGATAATATATTGATCTTAAAAAAAAAAAATTTAGGTCCTCCTATAATTTTTCCATGTCCACTCAACTCAGGGTAACTTGTCTTGAACACATGTCACCTTGACCTAGTGATCCTAGTCCATTGTCATCAATCAATCTAATAAAAATTATATAGTCTACCCATCTACGCCACCAATGGTGTTAGCCTAAGATGATTGCTACATAGTTGCATCTCTCTTAGTTGTCAAATATGTAATGGTATCTTATAGATTAACAACTCATTGCACCAATCGTTCCCTCTCCTAGATTCACACATCCACCTTTGATTGACTTTGGTCTTAGTCCATAGTAAGTGAGGTGGTGATTGCCTACAAGTTGATAACCTTCTAGGTGAGGGCATCTCTCTACAACCTTCGTAACATGATGGATCTTCTATGTCCTACCTCCTTACCTTCCATAGGAAATGCTATTATATCTCCTACACCCTATATCTATCTTTAGAATCTTTGTAATTGAACTACTTGAGGCATAGGCCATACCTCCCTCTAGTCATCTACCTTGGATGGATCCATTGGTTTGATCCCATCATAATGATCCTCTAAGGATAAAATTAATGGTACAAGGGCTAGTATCAATCAATGAATCTAACATCGTCAATAACTAGATCATTGATAACAAGGTCATCCTCATCTACCTCTTGGTACAAGTCAAGGTTTGGTGGTGCTCTAGAGGTTTACTTCATGCTAACCCTTTTGTACCGTACCATAATTGGTAAGATATCTTTTACAAACCTGAAGTGTTATTTGGTAGGCTTATAATGGAATATCCTGCTATCACTATTTGTACCCATAAACCACCTCCTCTATATAATTTGTATCAAGTTGTAGGTATCCTCAACCCAACCTAGGTGGCCTCTATAAGAGCACCAAATAGTTCCAAGGAATCTCTACATCATCTATCACACCATGAAACCTAGACGATCGAACGCTAGGTATATCCTCCCATACCTAGACCTAAGTTGTGTAAAATGTGATGCTCTAATCTGCTCTATAGTCTACTAAATGTAATTGTTGGTGGAGCTTGGACAGAATGTAGATGGCCTTCAAGCATAAATAACCATGTGGTGAATCACCTCTTTCATTGTCTCTCCTAGTGTCTATGGAAATATTTGCTTACTAGTATCAAGAAGAGGTACCCTTAAAATTAGTGATGCCAATAAGACCTCCTATTGGCCTTGATGTCCTCACAAAGTTTGCCATCGTGTATTTCTTCGACGTTGTGTATTTTGTCATCACATTTTTCTTTTTTGTCACGATTTACCTGACTGTCACAAATTTTCTCATTATCACTTATTTTCTTGGCATCATGAGTTTCTCTAACATCTTTTCTTTCTTCATCATCACATATTTTCCCTGCCACAAGTGTGTCCATCATCACAAATTACACTATCAAGAATTCTTCTTCCTTTATATTCCACAATCCTTTGATTCCTTGTAGGTTATTCTCTTGTTATTTGACTCACCCTTAGGCATCCACGTCTCCCTTGTCCCCATGTTAGGTTATCTATCATTCACTATCCCCTTCTTCAAATGTCACTGCGATCGCTAGTTTTAACCCGCACCTTCTTCCCCACTTGCAAGAATGTTTTCTTTGTCCTGATTATGAAATTTTTGTTGTGCCTCAACTTGCGCATCTTCCTCTGTCATCAAAAGCAATGGCTTCCATAGATTAGTTTTTTCTTCATCTAGATTTCCCTCCTCTTGAGGGTTCTACAACAAAACTTTATTGTTGTTGTCTTTTAAGCGTACTTCTTTGCCAACAAGTTCACTTAACATGTTGGTAGTTTGCATGTTGCCAGCATTGTCATCATGAATTTTGTCATTGTGTATTTCTTCGACGTTGTGTATTTTGCCATAAAATTTCTATTTGTTGTCATGAATTGCTTTACTGTCACAAATTTCCTTGTTGTCACTTATTTCCTTGGTGTCATCAGTTTCTCTAACACTTTGTATTTGTTCATCATTGCATATTTCCTCGATCATGAGTTTGTCCATCATCACAAATTACACTATCAAGAATTATTCTTCCTTTCTATTATGTAATCCTTTGATTCCTCATATGTTCTTCTCTTGTTCTTTGACTCACCCTTCGACGTCCACATATCCCTTGTCCTCGTATTAGGTTATCTATAATTCACTCTCCCCTTGCTTCAAATACCACTGTGGTCGCTAGTTTGAGCTTTCGATGGCAAGGACATCAAAAGTAGCATCATGATGGCATTCCGTGTTTGAAGGAACATTAAAGAGTAAAGAGCGATGGTTCTAATGGTTGATTTATTTTAATTGTTGACTAGGATCTTCATCCTATAAGGCTAGGAACTTTTTTAGTTTGTGTTTTCCACTAAGAATTCTATCATAATATTTTACCAATGTATTAATGAACTAACTTTCAGCCTAACAATATGATAATAACGTGTATTTCTTATTAGCGATCCATCTATACTCTCACAGGATCTAGCAATATAAAATATTCATACAAATGCATACATTCAATAACACACTTACTAGATAATATTATTGATGAATGTTCAATACAAAAAATGCAAATGCAATGTAGTGCAAGGTTTTTTCTTATTATATCACTATCTCATGGTTACGTCGATTATAGACAATATATTCATAGTTGGAAAAAATTGGTTACCCCTTTCCTTGAATTTTGTCTATCTAATTTATGTAGTTTAATATTTGTTGTTTGTCTCTATGTTTTAATTTTTTTGTGTGGTTTTTGTAACTAAATCACTAAAGGAAAAATACGAAGTTTAGTTTTATCAAATTGATTTAGGCAAGGAGAGAGAAAGCATATAGTTTTATTTTAGGTTAGCCTTGTAAGCTTGCATCAATCACTTGTTTCCTTTAAGTATATTTTGTTTTTCCTCATAATAATTTGAATTGAGAAAGATATGTAGCTTAGGTTTTGTTTGTTTGCATAACTTTTGTTTTTGTACCTTTTGAATTTATACTTTAGATCTCTCTCTTTAAAGGCTTAGGTATAGAACGTGAATCCCTAAGTGTTTGCTAATCAACACATTAAACGTAGTATTAGGATTTAGAACATACACATATTGAGGTAATGCCATGCTCGATGTGTGTTATTACACTTTAAAAGTATAATTACAAATAACATAACAAAGATATAAAAATCATTAAAGTGTTTCATCAACATAATTCACACATCATATAAAAATCATAAATGATCAAGGAAAATTATATTTGTACATTGCCAAAATTTGTACATCATCATCATCATCATAAAACAACCCCTATATTCCAAACATGGTGTCAGGGGAAGACCCTCCTCCAACATGTCGCTAAGGTAGTTGCATCATGACAAGCCTCTAGGAGTTGCATGTATAGGACCAAGTAAAAGACATGGTCTACGATAGTGTAGATGTATGAATAAGAAAAGTTAGTCAATGACTCACAGGCACAAGTACATGACAATATATTGACATTAAAATATTTGTTGTTAGGTCCTCTTATAATTTGGTCATGTCCTCTCAACTCAGGATAACTTGCCTTGAACACAAGTCACCTTGACCTAGTGAGTCTAGTCCTTTGTCATCAATCAATCTAATAAAAATTATATAGTCTATCCATCTACCCCACCGATGGTGTTAGCCTAATATGCTTGCTACATAGTTGCATCTCTCTTAGTTATCAAATATGTAATGGTAGCTTATAAATTAGCAACCCATTGCACCAATTGTTCCCTCTCCTAGATTCACACATCCACCTTTGATTGACTTTGGTTTTAGTCCATAGTAAGTGAAGTGGTGATTACCTACAAGTTGGTCGCCTTCTAGGTGAGGGCATCTCTCTACAACCTTCGTAACATGATGGATCTTCTATGTCCTACATCCTTGCCTTCCATAGGAAATTCTATTATGTCACCTACACCCTGTATCAATCTTTAGAATTGCCATAATTGTACTAGTTGAGGCATAGGCCATATCCTCCCTTTAGTCATCTACCTTTGATGGGTCCATTGGTTTGTCTACAATCCCACCATAATGATCCTCTAAGGACAAAATTCATGATATAGGGCCCAGTATGAATCAATGAATATAACATCGTCAATAACTATATCATCGATAACAAGGTCATCCTCATTTACCTCTTGGTACAAGTCAAGGTTTGGCGGTGCTCTAAAGGTTTACTCCATGTTGGCCCTCGTGTACCATACGATAATTGGTAATATATCCTATACAAACCTAAAGTGTTATATGGTAGGCTCATCATGGAATATCTCGCTATCGCTATACGTACCCATAAACCACCTCCTCTATATAATTTGTGTCAGTTGGTAGGTATCCTCAACCCAACCTAGATGGCCTCTATAAGGGCACCAAATAGGCCCAAGGAACCTCTACATCATCTATTACACCATGAAACCTAGACGATCGAACAACAAGTATATCCTCCCATACCTAGACCTAAAATGTGTAACATGCGATGCTCTAATCTCCCCTATAGTCTACTAAATGCAACTTTTTGTGGAGCTTGGCTAGAATAGATGGCCCCAAGCATAAATAACCAAGTGGTAAATCACCTCCTTCATTATCTCTCCTAGTATCTATGGAAATATCTGCTTACTAGTATCAAGAAGAAGTAGACCTCAAATTACTGATGCTAATAAGGCCTCCTATTGGACTCGATGTCCTCCCACAAATGCGATATTGATATCAATGTTAGAATAAACAATGAGGAATCAAGGATTCCTAATCAATCTTTAAAGACACCATTGCATAGAGCAACCTATCCTCAATGGGCACCTCAAAGGGGAACCCATACAATCTATGACACATCCTCAAAAGTGAGGGTCATCTCCCCAATAGGTAACTAGAAGGTATTTATCTATAGATACAATCTCTCTACTAGGGATGTCAACAAAGCCTTCTCAAAATTTGCCCTGGTCATCAGTGAGATATGGTAGAGACCAATTGCTACCAATGAGGCATGATCCTCCATATTCAACATTAGAAAAATATACTCAACAGTATGTGGTCATCAAACTCACATGTATAAAGTTTATAATTGTATCTACATATCATAAATCACATCCTTAAATTAACATCATTTTAAAATAATAAAATTTTCAAAATAAAATAACACATCTGCTTTGATGTTTATCATCCAAAATCCATCAATTTACTTGTCAAAAATCCAAAGTTGCAAAAAAATCACAAAAATGCTAGAGTAGTGCTTCTACTTTTTTTGGCACTAATGAACGTAGTACCACTACAATTTAACACTAGTGAAAAACAAGAGCATGGCAACAAAACCAAATACGCCCTATAATAGCACCACCTAGAAAAAGTAGTGGTATGCAAAAGCATTATGACATAACAATAGTCTCATATTAATTTTTGAGATCCTAAAATCATCTTAAAAACTAAAAAAGTTAAAATTCTAAGGTTTTTACTTGTGTGGTACCTCGTCTTCCAAGTGTATATGATCAATCCTAGTTACTATGATGAATAGGATGTGCATGATGAGCCATCAAAAAATGAGCTAAATCAATAGCATATAGCTCTGTTTTTCTATCTTATATAGCAAAAATAAATTGTTTGTGCCACCTTCCCTTTGTTTTTACCCCACCCCTCTTTTTTACCTTTCATCACTTCTCAACATATTTCTCTTTAATCCTCTTCTGTGATTGCATGCATGGTCAACTTCTCATTCCACAAATAAATCCCCTAAAAAATGCAAGGGGGGACACATAAGCATGGCAAAATTTAATGCAACTATTAATCAATCATTTGCATCATATGACATAACTCATCGAAGTTTAAATTTATTCAATCAAAAGTAAGAAATGAATTCATCAATTAGCCTAAGGAACCTTTGTATCATCTATCATATCAAGCAACCCAAGTGGTTGAACAACAAATATATGCTCTTATATCAATACCTAAAGCAATGTGCAATATGTGATACTCTAACCTCCCTTGTAGCCTACTAAATTTAACTTGAGGTAGAGCTTGGCTAGAATAGATGGCCCCCAAGAATAAATAACCTACAAATCAATCATCTATGTCACTATTTATCCTAATGCCCATGGAAATATCCACCAACTATTATCAAGAAGATTTACATCTAAAGTTAGTAGTACCAACAATGCCTCTTTTCATCCTAGGTATCCTTCGATAAATGGGATATTCATATCAATGTTAGAAAAAATAATGAGAAAGAAAGGGTCTCCAATCAATTTTCGAAGACATCGTAGCATAGATTAATTGTCCTCAATTGGGCACCTCGAATGGGAACTCTCACAATCCTCCACATATTCTCCAAAGTGATCGTCATCTATCAATTAGGTAGCTAGAATGTATTCATATCTATATACCATATCTCTACTAGGGTTGCCTATAAAGCCATATTGAAAGCTACTTTTGTCATTAGTAAGACATGCTAGAGACCAATTATTTCCAAAAATACAAGATCCTCCATACCCAATACTATAGAAATAAATTTGAGAGTATCTGATCATCACTCTTGCACTCCTAAAGTCCATAGTTGCATTTGCATCATTAAATCAACAATATTTTAAAATCATAAAAAATTTAAAATAAAACAAATGTCTACTTTGACTTCTACTATCCAAAAGCCAACAACTAACTTGTCAAAAACCTAAGGTTGCAAAAGTGCCATAAAAATTCTAGAGTATGAGTGATTCTAATATTTAATGGTACAATTGAACACAGTAGTGCTATAATAATAGTAGCGCTAAATAAGAACACTGCAAGAAAACCAAACATGCCATGCAATAGTGTCATCAAGAACTTGTAGTGTTGTGCAAAAGTGTTGTAGCATAATCATACTGTCATTAATTTTTGAGGTTCTACAATCATCTTAAAAACTAAAAGGGTTCAAATTTCAAGGTTCACACATGTGTGGTACCTCACCCACCAAGTGTCGATGATCAAACTTGGTCATTACGATGAATAGGGTGTGCACGATGAGCCACAAAAACCCAATATATATAAATAGGGCATAAATCTTATTTTATATCTTGTGTGGAAAATATAAATTACTTTTACCCCCTCCCACTTGTTTTTACCCCACCCCTCTTTTTTGTCTTTCATCAATTTTCAACGTCTTTCTATTCAATCGTCTTATGTAATTACATAGATGGTTTTGTTTTCTCATTCCACTAAAAATATTCCCATAAAAACTGAAGGGGCATACATAAGCAAGAAAGCATTTAATGAAATTGTTAACTCATCATTTGCATCATATTACAAGACTCATTAAAATTAAAATATAATCACTTAAAATAGAAAATTGAGCCCATCAATAGGCCTAAAGAGAATCTACATCATCTATCACAGTAGGCAACCTATGTGGTTGAACAACAATTATATGCTTCCATGCCTAGACCTAAAGCAATTTGTAGCACGTGATGCTCTAACCTCCCTTGTAACCTACTGAATGCAACTCGTGGTAGATCTTGGCATAAATAGATGACCCCCAAGCATAAATAACCTAGCATTCAATCATTTCTATCACTATTTGTCCTAATACCCATGGAAATATATATAGATGACCTCGAATGATTCCCGCTAGATTTGAACAAATTCCATCGATTGATTTTACTAGATACCCTTGTTAACAATAATCAAACATGAATGATGACTTAAGACTAAGATGAGTCATATTGATGAACCGTACATTTATGGAGTGGATAAGGCAATAAAAGAGTGGAATGATCCCATGCAACTAATCGTATCATTCAAACTAATGCCCTCAAGGCTTTAAAAAATACCTTCAATAATTCAACCAGATTTGAAATAGACACCAGATTTAATAATTGATTAGATTTCTATATAAAATGAAATTGAAAGAGTTCAACCAGATTTGAAATAGACACCAGATTTAATAATTGATTTTATTTCTATATACAATGAAATTAAAATAGACACACTTAAGAATTCATTTGATAATTGTAAAAATACAACTAAGAATTCATTTGATTATTGTGTACTACTTGATTATTGTGAAAATTATAATATTACTTGAATATTGTGAAAATACACCTAAGAATTCATTTGATTATTGTGTATTACTTGATTATTATATCACTATCTTGTGGTTACGTCGATTATAGGCAATGTATTCATAGTTGGGAAAAATTGGTTACCCCTATCCTTGAATCTTGTTTATCTAATTTATGTAGTTTAATATTTGTTGTTTGTCTCTATGTTCTAGTTTTGTTGTTTGGGTTTTGTAACTAAATCACAAAAGGAAAAATATTAGGTTTAGTTTTATAAAATTTATTTAGGCAAGGAGAGAGAAAGCATATAGTTTCATTTTAGGTTAGCCTTGTAAGATTGCATCAAACACTTGTTTCCTTTAAGTTTATTTTGTTTTTCCTCATAATAATTTGAATTGAGAAAGATATGTAGCTTAGGTTTTATTTGTTTGCATAACTTTTGTTTTTGTACCTTTTGAATTTCTACATTAGATCTCTCTCTTTAAAGGCTTAGGTATAGAACGTGAATCCCTAAGTGTTTGCTAATAAACACATTAAACGTAGTATTAGGATTTAGAACATACACATATTGAGGTAATACCATGTTTTATGTGTGTTATTACACTTTAAAAGTATAATTACAAATAACATAACAAAGATATAAAAATCATTAAGGAAAATTATATTTGTACATTGCCAAAATTCATACATCATCATCATAAAACAACCCCTATATTCCAAACATGGTGTCAGGGGAAGACCCTCCTCCAACATGTCCCTAAGGTAGTTGCATTATGACAAGCCTCTAGGAGTTGCATGTATAGGACCAAGTAAAAGACATTGTCTACGATAGTGTAGATGTATGAATAAGAAAAGTTATTCAATGACTCACAGGCACAAGTACATGACAATATATTGACATTAAAATCTTTTTTGTTAGGTCCTCTTATAATTTGGTCATGTCCTCTCAACTCATGATAACTTGCCTTGAACACAAGTCACCTTGACCTAGTGAGTCTAGTCCTTTGTCATCAATCAATCTAATAAGAATTATATAGTCTATCCATCTACCCCACCGATGGTGTTAGCCTAAGATGCTTGCTACATAGTTGCATCTCTCTTAGTTGTCAAAGATGTAATGGTAGCTTATAAATTATCAACCCATTGCATCAATTGTTCCCTCTCCTAGATTCACACATCCACCTTTGATTGACTTTGGTTTTAGTCCATAGTAAGTGAAGTGGTGATTACCTACAAGTTGGTCACCTTCTATGTGACGGTATCTCTCTACAACCTTCGTAACATGATGGATCTTCTATGTCCTAAATCCTTGTCTTCCATAGGAAATTCTATTATGTCACCTACACCCTGTATCAATCTTTAGAATTGCCATAATTGTACTATTTGAGGCATATGCCATATCCTCCCTTTAGTCATCTACCTTCGATGGGTCCATTGGTTTGTCTACAATCCCACCATAATGATCCTCTAAGGACAAAATTCATGATATAGGGTCTAGTATGAATCAATGAATATAACATCGTCAATAACTATATCATCGATAACAAGGTCATCCTCATTTTCCTCTTGGTACAAGTCAATGTTTGGCAGTGCTCTAAAGGTTTACTCCATGTTGGCCCTCGTGTACCATACGATAATTGGTAATATATCCTATACAAACCTAAAGTGTTATATGGTAGGCTCATCATGGAATATCTCGCTATCACTATCTGCACCCATAAACCACCTCCTCTATATAATTTGTGTTAGTTGGTAGGTATCCTCAACCCAACCTAGGTGGCCTCTATAAGGGCACCAAATAGGCCCAAGGAACCTCTACATCATCTATCACACCATGAAACCTAGATGATCGAACAACAAGTATATCCTCCCATACCTAGACCTAAAATGTGTAACATGCAATGCTCTAATCTCCCCTATAGTCTACTAAATGCAAATTTTGTGGAGCTTGGCTAGAATAGATGGCCCCAAGCATAAATAACCAAGTGGTAAATCACCTCCTTCATAATCTCTCCTAGTATCTATGGAAATATCTGCTTACTAGTATCAAGAAGAAGTAGCCCTCAAATTACTAATGCTAATAAGGCCTCCTATTGGACTCGATGTCCTCCCACAAATGCAATATTGATATCAATGTTAGAATAAACAATGAGGAAGCAAGGATTCTTAATCAATCTTCAAAGACAACATTGCATAGATCAACCTATCCTCAATGGGCACCTCAAAGGGGAACCCATACAATCTATGACACCCCCTCCCACTTGTTTTTACCCCACCCCTCTTTTTTGTCTTTCATCAATTTTCAACGTCTTTCTATTCAATCCTCTTATGTAATTACATAGATGGTTTTTTTTTCTCATTCCACTAAGAATATTCCCATAAAAACTGAAGGGGCATACATAAGCAAGAAATCATTTAATGAAATTGTTAACTCATCATTTGCATCATATTACAAAACTCAATAAAATTAAAATATAATCACTTAAAATAGAACATTGAGCCCATCAATAGGCCTAAAGAGAATCTATGTCATCTATCACAGTAGGCAACCTAGGTGGTTAAACAACAATTATATGCTTCCATGCCTATACCTAAAGCAATTTTTAGCACATGATGATCTAACCTCCCTAGTAGCCTACTGAATGCAACTCGTGGTAGATCTTGGCTGAAATAGATGACCCCTAAGAATAAATAACGTACCATTCAATCACCTCTATCACTATTTCTGCTAATACCCATGGAAATATATACCTATTGGTATCAAGAAGTATCACTAAAATTAGTGAGCTTAGCAAATCCTCCTATAAACCCTTGTATCCTCTCATTAATGGGAGATGGATATCAATGCCAAAACAAACAATGAACAAGAGATGTTTTCCAATCAATATTTAGAGACCGTTGCATATAACAACCTATCCTAAATAGGGCACCTTAAATGGGCTCTCGTAAAATTTGCCACACATCCTCCAAAGTGATAGCCATCCTCCCAATAGGCAACTAAAGGTATTCAACTCTATATACCATCTCTCTACTAGGGTTTTCAGTAAAGCCCTATTGAAATCTACCCTTATCATCAATGAGACATGGTGGAGACCAATTGTTTCCAATAAAGCCATGATCCTCCATACTCAATATTATAAAAATAGACTCGAGAGCATGTGATCGTCATTTTTGTATTCTATATTCTATAATTATATCAACACATTGTAAATCACATCCTTAAATCAACATTATTTAAAATAACAAAATTTTAAACTAATATAACATATTTACTTTGACTTTTATCTTTCTAAAGCCATCAAATAACTTGTGAAATTTCCAAAGTTACAAATCAAATAAAAATGCTAGAGTGCTAGTGCTTGGGCTTTTTTATGGGACTATTGAACATCGTAGCATTACAATTTAATAGTAGTGTCAAACAAGAGAGTCACAATAAAACCAAATGAGCCATATAATAGTGCCACACAAAAATAATAGTGTTATATAACATCATTGTGGCATAAAAATAGTTTCACATTAATTTTTGATATCCTAAAATCATATTAAAAACTTTAAAAAAATGGTTAAAAGCTCAAGGTTCTCACCTATGCGGTACCTCACCATCCAAATATTGATGATTGGGCCTAGTCACTATGGTGAATAGAGTGTTCATGATTTACCATCAAAAATAAACTAAACCAATAGCATAAATATCTATTTTTTATCTCACATGGTAAAACCGAATTGTTTTTTTTTTCAATGAGTTTACACAGGTTTTTATGAGGGGTCCTAGTCCCCTCATACTGAGTGGGGTTTGAACCTTGGACCTCTCAAAGAGAGGCCAAAGCCCTTATCACTATAGTAAGCTTACAAATTTAATTCAATGAGTTTACACATGCTTTTATGAGGGGTCCTGGTCCCCTCATACTGAGTGGGGTTTGAACCTTGAACCTAAAATTGAATTGTTTCTAATCCACCCTTATTTTTTATATTTCATCACTTTTCAACATATTTCTCTTCGATATTCTTATGTGAATGCATGGATGATCAAGTTTTATCATTCCACCAATAACTTTCCTTTTAAAAATCAAGGGGACACACATAAGCAAGGAATCATTTAATGCAACCATTATTCAATCATTTGCATCATATGAAATAACTCGTTAAAGTTAAAAATTAATATATTAAAAGCAAGAAATCAGCCCATAAATACACTTGAGGAACTTTTATATCATCTATCATAACAAGAAACCTAGAAGGATTACTTGAATATTGCATGCTCTAAAAGAATCCTTTTGAAATTTTAAAAAGGGTACTCGTTCATAGTAACATTTACACAATTATCATGATTATATCCATTAGGTTTCTAATAAATTGGTTGTACATGTATTGAAATGGGCCCCACACATATGACATCATGACCACAGAGTTGTAGTATAACAACTCGACAAATATGCATATATCACATGGTATGATTTGAAGCTAGGTCTCCTCCTTGAAAGTTGAGGAATTTAACCTGTTGAGCTCATGCTATTTGACAACCTTACTCTTTTAGTTTTTTTCTTCAGTGGGTTATATGGGATTGAAATGGCCTCCACCCGTATTACATCATCACAACATAGTGGTATTACAACAAAGCTTGGATATTATCCATGTATCGTTTGGAAAGATTCGAACCTGGGTTTCCTCCTTGAAATATTGAGGAATCTAACCGGTTGAGCTAATGCCACTTAATAAATATTTTTAGTTTACCCGGGATTTTATGAGGGGTCCTGGCCCCCTCGTACCAGCGTTTGAACTTGGGTCTCCTAGATGAAAACCCATGGACTTACCACTACGTTATCCCTCACGGGTCTACCTTACTCTTTTAGTTAATAGGTAGATGTTGACCTTTAATGATGATTTCTCAACAATGACATAGATTCATAATAAAATATCAAGGACGCAACACTTGAGAGGTTCATTGAATTCAAGCACTTGGTTAGGGATAAAAGCGAACATATCGTGTCAAGAAACTTCACATTGACAGAGGTTTTGTATATTACATAAGCGATGACTTTGAGTGTTTTATAGTTGATAACAAGGTATCATGATAAAGGATGCCAAATTATTACGATCAACAAACTGTTGTTGTATGAATATGAGATGCTTTTGAAAATGAGCAGGTGTATGCTTCAACTAAGAGGATTGGTAGGAAAATATTTTGGAGAAGGAAATGTACTATAGAAACTAAATATTGAGTGGTGTTCCTACTAAGACTGATCCAAGATTGATAGGCAAAACAAATTGGAGTCACCCAAAACCTGTTGTTTAGCATATCATGATATTTTATCATATAAGATGTGTTATTATTCCTAAAGAGAGGCACCCAAAATTGGATACCAAAATCCATCAATGCATCATGATGGATTTTTCATAAATAAAAAAATCCCATAGAACTTTTACGTTATTACAAGGAAGTTATCATTAACAGAGATGACGTATTCTATAAAATCTTTTGATTTCGGATCTTAATACCTCAACGTCAAGTTTTAGGCCATGTAAGCGTGGGAATTGATACATCATATTGTTTTTGGGAGAATTTTTGGACCTCAAGGGTCATGTGCCAATGGATTCATCTTAGGATAATCCATGGGATCCAAAAAGCATTTATCCATGAGAGTTGTTAATGGTCATGTAAAGGACCTAGAATCTAGGTTCTTTCACGTGGTCTGTAAAGGACCATCTAAGGGAGCCAAAAAAAAAACTTCCATCCATGAAAGTCACTAAAGAGTCATCTACAAGACCTGATATAGGTCTGTCCATGTGATATTTTAAAGGACCATTTTAGGGATCCACCATTCGATAGCGCCACCAAAGGAAGACACAAGTGGAAAATCTAACAGAAGGATTTTCAAGGGAGTTGCCATTAGGCATTTAAGTACTCACCATCAAAAGGTTTTATCATCGAGTCATCATAAGAAAATTTTGTCTAAGTCATCATTGTGTCATTTGATACATTTTCCTCAAAGGAAATCTGTGTTGGTCCATTTAAGACAAGGTTGCCTTCAAGGAACGTGATATGCCACCAACTATTGGAACTACCACTGGATTGTTTGAAACATGGAACATATGAGGATGAGAATCACCATTCTCATTAAATAAAGATGAGCATAAAGGATGTCGTAATCATGTGGAAGATAGAGATAAGGGTCGTGTTCATAACATAATAGATGAAGATGTGGGCCACGATCATTATGTAGAAGACAAAGACATAACGGTTTCCATCGTCACAAAACAAATATGTGTGAGTACCGTCATCATCATGAGACATGAGACTTTTGAGTTTAGCATCATTATATAGAATCATCATCATCAGAGGGAAGGTGAGGGTGATGACCATTATCGTCATGGAAAGGGTGAGGGTGATGGCATCGATGCATGGAGGATAAGAATTGTATGTTGAATTATTCATCGTAATCTTGGAAATTCGAAAACATGAACATAAATTTGATGAAACATCAATGATCACTTATGACTGAGATCAGTCATATCCTTGAACCTCGCCTCTATGGAGTGGCTAAAGGAACAAAAGAGTGGGAGTATCCCATGGAATTAGTATTGTTGTTCAAACATAATATTATTTTTTACTTACATCTAAAGGAATACAAGAGTGGGAGTATCCCATAGATAAGTGTGGCAATACTAGAATAACTCGATTGGCTTGCATGCACATAAGTGCCTCGAATGATTCTCTCTAGATTTGAACAAATTCCATCGGATGATTTTAGTAGATTCCCTTGTTAGTTAAGGGTAATGAAACATCAATGATGACTTAAGACCAAGATGAGTCATATCGATGAACCTTACATTTATGGAGTGGATAAGGCAATAAAAGAGTGGAAGGAAGGATCCCATGCAACTAGCGGTATCATTAAAACTTAATATTATTTTTCACTTATATTCAAAATCATGAGAGGTAATATGTCACGGAAAAACCCATTTGGCTTAAATGCTCCAAAGGCTTTAATAAATGCCTCAAATAATTCAAATACCAGATTTAATAATGTATTCGATTTTTATATGAAATGAAATTGAAATAGACACACCTAAGAATTCATTTGATTATTGTATATTGCTTGATTAATTTATTTGATTTCTATATGAAATAGAAATAGAAATAAACACACCTAAAAAATTCATTTGATTGTTGTGTATTACTTGATTTCTATATAAAATAAAATTGAAATAGACACACCTAAAAATCCATTTGATTATTGTGTATTATTGAAAATTAAAGATAAAAAGATGGGGTCCATTTGATTATTGTGTATTATTGAAAATTAAAGATAAAAATATGGGGGTCCGAGGATGAGGGGGGCGGGAGGATAGTGGGAAGAGGGACAAGCGGCGCGTTATCCTTCCACTATGGGGAGCAAGAGGTTTTTGTTGCTCTATGAAACCAGCCTCATGCGGTCCCCTCCACTCTAAGCTACACGACCTACACCAAAGAGGTCCCCCTCCTTCGAGGGAGGGCCATACAACAACTCTCCACTTGGGGCAAGGCGCACCACGTTCCATGTCGCACATCTCCCCTCCTCTCGCTCTGCCACAACACTGTTCCTCCATCTTATGTGCCCCCACTAGGGTTACAAGCTCTTGCTACTGAGCTCGGCATTCAAACCCTTCATACGCATGCCATTTCAATGCTCTACTAATAATTTTCTACCACGTGTGGGATATTGCCAGTGCTCCTGCTCATCGTACTCATACACACACTCATTTTTTATGCCATGCCTTTGCCCTTTCGCTTCGCTCCACTGCTACTCCCATCTTCATGTTTTGTTTACCCGCCATAGGTACGTAAGCTCACCTCAGAGCTCAGGAGGAACGTCAACGCACAACTTCCTACTTCCTCTTCCTGCATCATATCACTTATGGATCCATTGAAACATTCCCAACTTCCTTCCTGCATCATATCACTTGCATTAAATCATTGGCATTAAAGCTACAAGTCACGAAATCGCGACACAAGACTCCTCTGACCACAAAAAGTCAACCTATCGCAAAATCGTGACATGTCGTAAAATCGTGACAATAATCCACCCTTGGCCACGACGGAGCAACATGTCACGATATCATGACAACTTTCCTCCAGCGGCCGTGACAGTGCAACATGTCGCGATATCATGACAACTTTCCCACAGCGGTTGTGACGACACAACATGTCGCGATATCATGACAACTTTCCTCCTTTGGCCGTGACGGCGCAACATGTCAAAATATCATGACAACTTTCCCTTGATGGCTGTGACAGCGCAACTTGTCATGATATCATGACAACTTTCCTCCTTTAGCTGTGACGACGTGACATGTTGTGATATCGCGACAACTTTCCTTCGACGGCCGCGACGGTGCAACATGTCACGATATCGCGACAAATTTCCTCCTTTGGCCGTGATGGCGCAACATGTCGCGATATCATGACAACTTTCCTTCGACGATCGCGACGGCGCAACATGTCGCGATATCATGACAACTTTCCTCCTTTGGCCGTGATGGCGCAACATGTCATGATATCGCGACAACTTTCCCTCGACGGCCGCGACAGTGCAACATGTTGCGATATCACGACAAATTTCCCACAACAGCCGCAACGGTGCAACATGTCGCGATATCACGACAACTTTTCTCTAGCAGCCGTGACGACGCAACATGTCATGAAATCATGACAACTTTCCTCCAGCGATCGCGACGGTGCAACATGTCGCGATATCGCGACAACTTTCCTCCAACGGCCGCAACGGTGCAACATGTCACGATATCACGACAACTTTCCTCCAATGGCTGTGATGGCAAAACAGATCGTGATATCACTAAAAAAACCATCCTTAGCTTTTTTATTGATCATTTGCTTAAGGATATTTCTAGGCCCTACCTAATCACCTCATCTTCAATAGGCATGTCACTGTGCAACTACACTCCTACCTCTTTCACAACACCCATCTTAGCCAGGAAATCGGCCGCTTTGTTTAAATCTCTGCTCACATATACTGGAATCACATCATCTAATTCCCTCCATAATTCCTTGATTTGAGAGACCAGAATCCTCAACCTCCAAGCGTTCAATGAAAAGTTCCTCATGCAGTCTAGAGCTCCAACCAGAATTTGAGAATCAGATTCAAGAATTATCCTCCTGTGGCCCTGAGTAACTGCCCAAATAGAAGCAAATTTGATAGCAATGGCTTCTACTTCATTATTTGTGGCTCTACCCAAGCCCTACAGTTCCCAATAGAGCACTGATCCCTCATGATTTTGGCAGACCATGCCAATTTTGGCGCTACCCGGATTGCCCTTTGCAGCTCCATCAGTATTGATTTTAATCTAGCCTTCTGGGGGTGGTTTCCAACTGGTTCTGTCCTGTCCCTCTCGCTTTTCAACTCCCTCTTCCATTGGCCCAGGACCAACCTGAGTTTCCTCTTTAGCGTAGATGGCAACAGTTTTTGTGACTTTGCTCCAGATGACCTGCCAAACTCCATCGAGGGAGGAAAAGGTTTCTCTAAAAATTCTAGCATTTCTCTCCAATCACACTTGCCACCAAATGAAGTATAAACCAAGCTCCCACCCAATTTGAAGAGCTTTGGATTTAAATCTACCCCGCTTCCATCTTTCCCAAATATTAGTCCGATTCATGTCACCATTAACCTGTATTTTATAATGAGAGAGCCATCGCTTCCAAATTTGACGTGTGAAAGGACACTCAAACATCAGGTGATCAGATTTTTCCTCGTTCTTGTGGCATAAAACACATTGAGAAGGGCCGATGATTCCTCTACGTCTGAGATTTTCAAAAGTGAGAATACCATTGTGCATAAACTGCCAAGCAAAAAAGTTTACTTTCGGCCAGCCCTTAGAGTGCCAAATCTTTCTCCAATCCTCAACCAAAAAAGAATGGGGGGGAGGCTCTGGGAGGATCTTGTCATACCCGTCCTTCACTGTATAAACACCAAGGCTCCCATAGCCCCAAGCTAATTCATCCTCCTCGTCTCTCCCTGTGAGAAACCTTTCTATCAATATTTTGGTCAAGATGGGTGCCAACTCCGGGGGATTGGAATTGGCCACTCCTCCAATCTCTTAAACTTCTTAAACTTATACTCCCCCAGCTGAGAAGTGTTGAAATAACTTTCAATTTGGACCCAACCCTTGGTTTCTATGGCAGATTTTATTGGAAGTAACTCGAGGAATTCAACAATGATGGGTGGGTACTGATCCCAAGAATCAGTCCAAAAATGGGCCTTCTCCCCTCTCCCCACTTTCCAAAACAATTGGTCTTTAATAACCTGAGATCCTAGCTTGAGAGCCTGCCACACTAAGGATCCAGTACCATCCAGAGGGAAACGGCCCACCTCATTGGGGTTAACTTGACCCAAATATTTACTTGTTAGGATTCTACTGAATAAGGAAGTTGGTTGGGAAATCCACCTCCAATACAACTTTCCAGCCAAGGCTTGATTATTTAACTTGGATCCTCTTAGTCCCAGCCCACCTTTTACCTTGGGCTGGGTGACTTTATCCCAACCCACTAAGGCCCACTTTCTTTTTCCTTTTGCTCCTTCCCACAAAAACTTCCTAGCCATCCTGTCCAACTCTTTCCATATTGTAAGCGGGGCAGCCAGAATAGAAAATTTGTAGATTGGCATGGCTTGAATGACTGACTGTAAGAATGTTAATCTACCACCATAGCTTAACCACTTGTGAGACCAGTGATTAATTTTATCCTTGATACACTCCATCAAATTCCTCCAAGTGTCTAATTTCAGCTTCTTGAAGTGCAAGGGGATACCCAAGTAAACCACAGGGAGAGAGGTCCTAGTGAATCCTAGGATTTCTAAAATTTTGTTCTGAAGCCTTTGCTCCAGATTAAAAAAGACCACTTTGGATTTCTTGTCATTAATGACCTGTTGAGTAGCCCTGAGATAGACATTAAGAGTATCCCTAATCGTTCTAGATTCCCTGATGCTGGCCACTCCCATCAAACCAAGTGTCATCCACAAACTGCAAGTGCGATACAACTTCATCCCCCACCCTAATACCCAATAATCTGCCTTGTTGTCTTCTCCTCAAGAAAAGTCTGCCAAGACCTTCAGCCAGAATGAGAAAAATATAAGGGGAATAGGGATCCCCCTGGCGTAGACCCCGAGAAGCTCCAAAAGGTTGTGAAGGAAGGCCCTTGATAAGCACAGAGTAAGTCGGGGAAGAGACACAACTCATGATCCACTCAATCCAGCCCTGAGAGAAGCCGAAGGCTGCCATCATTTTAGCCAGGAGAATCCATTCAACCCTGTCATAAGCCTTTGACATGTCCAATTTAATGAACATCCCTTTATTACCATAAGTGTGCATTGAATGGATTGCTTCCTGGGCCACAACCACCCCATCCAGAATCTATCATCCCTCAACAAAGCCCCCTTGCTCAGAGGAGATAATGTTTTGAAGAAGATGTTTTAGGCGCTCAACCATTACCTTTGTGATTATTTTGTATACCACATTACATAAGGCAATAGGCCTATAATCTAAAATATGAACCCCCTCCTCCCCTTTGGGAATCAAGGTAATGAACGTGTGGTTTATAGCTTTAAGCATTCTCTTATTTTCTCTGGACTCTTCAACAACAGCCCTTACATCTTCCTCTAAGTAGTCCCAGAAATCCTGAAAGAACTCAATTGGGAAGCCATCTAGACCAGGAGTTTTACCAGTGCTCATTCCAAAGACCACAATTTTCAATTCATCCCTATCAATGGGTTTGAGGAGGGCCTAATTTTCATCCTCCGAAATAATAGCAGGTATGACAGAAATAACTTCATTTTGGGCCTCTACATCTTGAACCACACTTTCCTTAAAAATCTTAGAAAAATAATCCATAGCATGGGAATGTATACCTAGAAGAGTATCAAAGGAATGACCGTTCTCATCTTGAAGGGTCTCCATATTATTCATCCGTCTTCGAGCACAAGCAGTCGGATGAAAGAATTTTGTATTTCTATCCCCTTCTAATAACCATGAGGTTCTTGCTCTCTGTTTCCAATAGATCTCCTCCTGGTTGTCAATGTCCTCAACCGTTGTATGCAAGGCATCATCCTCAACTTTGAGCTGGTCAGTTATTACTCCTTCTCTAAACTATTTTTGGACCTCATCCCAACGGGCCACCAATGGAGCTCTTTGGGCCTGGAAGTCAGATTTATTAGAATGCCTCCAATACTTCAACTGAGATTTGACATATTGAAGTTGTTTGTGGATTCTAAACATTGCTCTCCCATAAGGTAGGTGGCACTCTTCCCACCACTGGGGGATTTTCTCTCGAAGTTCTTCTTTCTGAAGCCAAAAATTCTCAAATCTGAAAGGTTTGTGATGGTGCCCCATCCTAGTCCCGCTTTCCAACAGAATAGGACAGTGATCAGAAACAGGGCCTGCCAAAATCTGAAAATTGATATTCCATTTTACAAACACCTCCTTTGAAAGTAGAAAGCGATCTAGCTTCACCTTCCTACTATGTGGCTCCCGCATTTTATTAGTCCAAGTGAAGTTATTGCCAGGACATTTAATGTCCACTAAGTGCAAAGCCTGGACCTGAGCAATCATGAAACGGTCCCCTGGATCCAAAAGAGGTGTTCCCCCTTCCTGGTCTCTAGAAGATAATTTAGCATTAAAGTCCCCCGCTATAATCCAGTCTATATCTTCCCTTGATGCTCGCATGTCATGCACAACCTTCCACTACCGCCTCTGACCCTCTAGGTTTTGAGAACCATAAAAGTTAGTGACTAGAACAAATTTCGCAGAGACATTATTCCTAAAAAGAGAAGTGAGAACACCCCTCCAGGCAAGGTGTTCTATTGCAGACCATTCCAGAGAGTTCCACAGAGTAACAATCCCCCCTGAGGCACCTTGGGCAGCCACATCCATATGACCAGCACCCCTCCAAATTCTGTGGACTGTTTTAGACATAAGATCCAAAGACATCTTGGTCTCTTGTAAAAGCAAAAAATCAGTATTGTTATTCTCTAATAATCTTTGAATAGTATATTTATGGGTTCTGTTGTTTAAACCCCTCACATTCCAAGATTGTATAATCATGGGTTACCCTGGGAGCAATAAGATTCAATTGTCCTCACAAATCCTCCCATGATCAATTTGTCTCCTTGGGCTGCTAGCAGTTCCTTATTGGATATTCTACCAACTTCCTGAGAATTGCTATTTTTTTATCTTTTTTCTACCTGGGTTATCCCCAAAGATGGCATTTCCCTGTTCTTCTTTGTTATCCCCATGCGAACATCTTGAGAAACTGTCTGCTCCTGGTTATGGACTACTAAGGCACCAGAACACACTGGTTGTGATACCTCAGAGGGATCAACAACCTGCTGAATGACAGGAGAATATGAGAGGGGGAGTTGCTCGGGAACAACAGAAGTTTCCTTGAAACCCTCCAATCCCTCCATAGATTGATCCTCTTCATCAACCAATGACTTAAAAATCTCATACCTATTGGCAGGCCTGAGATGAGATTGCTCCTTTCCCTCCTTTTTCTTTGTCCGTATTTTTCTTCTGGGTTGTTCAAAACCCTCTCTTTGAGCTTCCTGGCCCTGACTGGTGCTAATAGGATCTTTATTGGGTGCAACCTTATCCTCTTTAGGCAGGTTTGGCACTCCTGAGGGGGCCTCCATATTGGCATTCATATTAATAGGACAAAAATGGGCCAAATGTCCATGCTTGTGGCAAACCCTACATCTAAAGGGTAGGGCCTCATAGTCCAACTGTTGAATCCAGGAAAGACCTGCCAGTTCAATTTCCAACTCTATCGACAAATGCTGGCTGAGATCCATCTCCACACATATTTGAGCATACACCGCCATGCTCCCTTCAATAGTGTCTCTGGCAACACCCAGATTTCTACCAATTGAATTGCCAATCACTACCAAAACCTGCTCACCCCATAATTCCATTGGAAGAGCATATAATTGAATCCACACTGGGATAGCAGTAGGTTCAACACGAGGATCGAATCCTACCCTCCATGGTTGAACAAATAGCCCTGTCGGGCCATGGTTTTTCTTCTCTGACTCAAAAGCCTTATTTCTATCGACCAGAGCCAAGAAGCTAACAATAAAATAACCATTACTAATAAACCATAATGAATACTCACCGTGGGGCTCCCAGTTCTAGCGGATCCAAGAATGCAGAAAGCTCAAGGAAGGGCGAATACCCATGAACTTGCAGATTAAATCATGGTTAGCTCTGTAGAGGACAGACTCTTCAACCATGCTGGGCTCAATGATGATTTTTGGCCTGGAATCGGCCTGCGGTAAACAACCATTCACACGACGTGCTGAAGACCTATTCCCAGCAGTCGTGAAGAGCTTTTTATATGCCATATTTTGGGCTTCGGCATTCTTTGGAGGAGAATCTTCTTTAAATAGATCAGCGTAAGAGCTAGTACTTCCTAGAAAAGGAGCCGGAGGAGTCCCCATTGGACCCTCCTGGGGCACCGATCGAACCTTCAGATCCTCCGTACCCCAAAGACACTTCTGCAAGCCAACAAAAGCTAGAGATTTTTCAAAAATTCAGAAACCCTAGTTCAGAATTCAAAAATCGCCAAAGCTCATTTTCCCCCAAAAAATATATTTTTCCCATACCTCCTTATTCTTCTTATTTTTAAATATTTGATTTGATTATTAATGAGATGAATATACAAGCAACACCATGTGTTAAATCACATGAATGCATTTAGATTATTAACGAGGTGAATACACAAGTGACACCATTTTTCAATCATATGCATGTATTTGTATATTTATAGTCATAAACTTCAGAGCTCTCATAAATAATATATCTATCTATGTGTAAGGATCAAAATCACTATTTTTCAATCTTTTACTTGAAGGGTAACTTACGATTTCACCCAACAAAAGCTAATACATTTTAGATATTAAAAATAAACTTGATAAATAAATGATATCAAATATAAAATTAAAAATAATAAAGCACTCAATAGATAAATGATATTAAATTTAAAATTAAAAAAATAAGATATAGCATGTGTATATATAAATATCCTCGTTATGTTTGACTCTCGTCCTCTACACTTATAGGTACTCTCCTATGCACATATGCTAGAGTTACTATTTGTTTCATCTCCTCTTGTACATGCTCCACGTTGGATCCTTCTTCCCAACTTGTGAGAACGTTTTCTTCATCCTAATTATGGTTTCTTTGTCGTGTCTCAACTTGTTTGTCATCGCTTAGTTTGATCTTCGTCTACACTGCTCTCCTCCTAAGACTTCCACATGCGCTCCACTTCTGGAAACGGGATTTTATCACTATATTTTAAGCATACTTCTTTGCCAACAAGTTCACTTAACATGTTGGCAGTTTGCACGTTACCAACTTCATCGTCATGAATTTTTCCATCGTGTATTTCTTCAATGTGTATTTTGCCATCACATTTTTCATTGTTGTTACGAATTAACTTACCATCACAAATTTCCTCATTGTCACTTATTTCCTTGGCGTCACGATTTTCTCTAACATATTTTCTTTATTCATCCTCACATGTTTTTCCTGCTACAAGTTTATCCGCCATCATGAATTACACTATCAAGAATTCTTCATCCTTGCTATTCCACAATCCTTTGATTCCTCATATGTTCTTCTCTTGTTCTTTGACTCACCTTTTGGCATCCACATCTCCCTTGTCCCCATGTTAGGTTATATATCATTCACTGCCCCCTTCTTCAAATGTCACTATGGTCACTAGTCTCAACCTGCACCTTCTTCTCCACTTGCAAAAATATTTTCTTCATCCTGATTATGGATTTTTTATCGTGCCTCAACTTGCGCATCTTCCTCCTCTATCATCAAAAGCAACGTCTGCCATAGCTTAGTTTGTTCTTCGTCTACACTTCCCTCCTCTTGAGCATTCCACATGAGCTCCACTTCCAAAAACAAGACTTTATCATTATCTTTTAAGCGTACTTCTTTACCAACAAGTTCACTTAACATGTTGGCAGTTTGCATGTTGCCAACTTCATCATCATGAATTTTACCATCGTGTATTTCTTCGATGTTGTGTATTTTGACATCACATTTTTCTTTTTTGTCATGAATTACTTTATCGTCACAAATTTCATCCTTGTCACTTATTTCCTTGGTGTCATGAGTTTCTCTAACACTTTGTATTTCTTCATTGTCACATATTTCCTCTGTCATGATTTTGTTCATCGTCACAAATTACACTATCAAGAATTCTTCTTCCTTTCTATTATGTAATCCTTTGATTCCTCGTAGGTTCTTCTCTCGCTCTTTGACTCACACTTCGATATCCACATATCCCTTATCCTCGTGTTAGGTTAATTATCATTCACTCTTCCCCTTCTTCAAATATAACATGTATTTCTTGTTAGCAATCTAGCTCTACTCTCATAGGATCTAGCAATATAAAATATTCATACAAATGCATACATTCAATAACACACTTACTAAATAATATTATTGATGAATGTTCAATACAAACAATGCAAATGCAATGTAGTGCAAGGTTTTTTCTTATTATATCACTATCTCATGGTTACGTCGATTATAGGTAGTGTATTCACAGTTGGGAAACACATTTGCCCTTAGGGAAAAATTGGGTACCCCTAGCCTTGAATCTTGTATGTCTAATTTATGTAGTTTAATATTTGTTGTTTGTCTCTATGTTTTAATTTTTTTTCTAGCTTTTGTAACTAATTCACCAAAGGAAAAATACTAAGTTTAGTTATAAATATTTTATCAAATTGATTTAGGCAAGGAGAGAGAAAGCATATAGTTTCATTTTATGTTAGCCTTGTATGCTTGCATCAAACACTTGTTTCCTTTAAGCATATTTTGTTTTTCCTCATAATAATTTGAATGGAGAAGGACATGTAGATTAGGTTTTGTTTGTTTGTTTGCATAACTTTTGTTTTTGTACATTTTGAATTTCTACTATAGATCTCTCTCTTTAAAGGCTTAGGTATAGGACGTGAACCCTTAAGTGCTTTCCAATCAACACATTAAACATAGTATTAGGATTTATAACAACACGTATTGAGGTAATACCATGCTCGATGTGTGTTATTACACTTTAAAAGTATAATTACAAATAACATAACAAAGAAATAAAAATTATTAAAGTGTTTCATCAATATAATTCACACATCATATAACAATCATAAATGATGAGGAGAAATAATATTTGTACATTTCCATCATACATATTATCAGCATCATCATCATAAAACAATCCCTACATTCCAAACATGGTGCTATGGGAATACCCTCCTCCAACATGTCCCTAAGGTAGCTACATCATGACAAAACTCTAGGATTTGCATGTATATGACCAAGTCAAATACATGGTCTATGATAGTGTAGATGTATAAATAAGAGAATTTAGTCAATGGCCCACAGCCATAAATACATGATAGTCTACTTGATAATATATTGATCTTAAAAAAAAAAAATTAGGTCCTCCTATAATTTTTCCATGTCCACTCAACTCGGGGTAACTTGTCTTGAACACATGTCACCTTGACCTAGTGATCCTAGTCCATTGTCATCAATCAATCTAATAAAAATTATATAGTCTACCCATCTATGCCACCAATGGTGTTAGCCTAATATGATTGCTGCATAGTTGCATCTCTCTTAGTTATCAAATATGTAATGGTATCTTATAGATTAACAACTCATTGCACCAATCGTTCCCTCTCCTAGATTCACACATCCACCTTTGATTGACTTTGGTCTTAGTCCATAGTAAGTGAGGTGGTGATTGCCTACAAGTTGATAACCTTCTATGTGAGGGCATCTCTCTACAACCTTCGTAACATGATGGATCTTCTATGTCCTACCTCCTTACCTTCCATAGGAAATGCTATTATATCTCCTACACCCTATATCTATCTTTAGAATCTTTGTAATTGAACTACTTGAGGCATAGGCCATACCTCCCTCTAGTCATCTACCTTGGATGGATCCATTGGTTTGATCCCATCATAATGATCCTCTAAGGATAGAATTAATGGTACAAGGGCTAGTATCAATCAATGAATCTAACATCGTCAATAACTAGATCATCGATAACAAGGTCATCCTCATCTACCTCTTGGTACAAGTCAAGGTTTGGTGGTGCTCTAGAGGTTTACTTCATGCTAACCCTTTTGTACCGTACCATAATTGGTAAGATATCTTTTACAAACCTCAAGTGTTATTTGGTAGGCTTATAATGGAATATCCTGCTATCACTGTTTGTACCCATAAACCACCTCCTCTATATAATTTGTATCAATTTGTAGGTATCCTCAACCCAACCTAGGTGGCATCTATAAGAGCACCAAACAGTTCCAAGGAATCTCTACATCATCTATCACACCATGAAACCTAGACGATCGAACGCCAGGTATATCCTCCCATACCTAGACCTAAGTTGTGTAAAATGTGATGCTCTAATCTGCTCTATAGTCTACTAAATGTAATTGTTGGTGGAGCTTGGATAGAATGTAGATGGCCTTCAAGCATAAATAACCATGTGGTGAATCACCTCTTTCATTGTCTCTCCTAGTGTCTATGGAAATATTTGCTTACTAGTATCAAGAAGAGGTACCCTTAAAATTAGTGATGCCAATAAGACCTCCTATTGGCCTTGATGTCCTCACAAAGTTTGCCATCGTGTATTTCTTCGACGTTGTGTATTTTGTCATCACATTTTTATTTTTTGTCACGATTTACCTGACTGTTACAAATTTTCTCATTATCACATATTTTATTGGCATCATGAGTTTCTCTAACATCTTTTATTTCTTCATCATCACATATTTTCCCTTCCACAAGTGTGTCCATCATCACAAATTACACTATCAGGAATTATTCTTCCTTTATATTCCACAATCCTTTGATTCCTTGTAGGTTATTCTCTTGTTATTTGACTCACCCTTAGGCATCCACGTCTCCCTTGTCCCCATGTTAGGTTATCTATCATTCACTATCCCCTTCTTCAAATGTCACTGCGATCGCTAGTTTTAACCCACACCTTCTTCCCCACTTGCAAGAATGTTTTCTTTGTCCTGATTATGAAATTTTTGTTGTGCCTCAACTTGCGCATCTTCCTCTGTCATCAAAAGCAATGGCTTCCATAGATTAGTTATTTCTTCATCTAGATTTCCCTCCTCTTGAGGGTTCTACAACAAAACTTTATTGTTGTTGTCTTTTAAGTGTACTTCTTTGCCAACAAGTTCACTTAACATGTTGGTAGTTTGCATGTTGCCAGCATTGTCATCATGAATTTTGTCATTGTGTATTTCTTCGACGTTGTGTATTTTTCCATAAAATTTCTATTTGTTGTCATGAATTGCTTTACTGTCACAAATTTCCTTGTTGTCACTTATTTCCTTGGTGTCATCAGTTTCTCTAACGCTTTGTATTTGTTCATCATTACATATTTCCTCGATCATGAGTTTGTCCATCATCACAAATTACACTATCAAGAATTATTCTTCCTTTCTATTATGTAATCCTTTGATTCCTCATAGGTTCTTCTCTTGTTCTTTGACTCGCCCTTCGACGTCCACATATCCCTTGTCCTCGTATTAGGTTATCTATAATTCACTCTCCCCTTGCTTCAAATACCACTGTGGTCGCTAGTTTGAGCTTTCGATGGCAACGACATCAAAAGTAGCATCATGATGGCATTTCGTGTTTGAAGGAACATTAAAGAGTAAAGAGCGATGGTTCTAATGGTTGATTTATTTTAACTGGTGACTATGATCCTTATTCTAGAAGGCTAGGAACATTTTTAGATAATGTTTTCCACAAAGAATTCAATCATAATATGTTACCAATATATTAACGAACTAACTTTCAGCCTAACAATATGATAATAACGTGTATTTCTTATTAGCGATCCATCTATACTCTCACAGGATCTAGCAATATAAATATTCATACAAATGCATACATTCAATAACACACATACTAGATAGTATTATTGATGAATGTTCAATACAAAAAATGCAAATGCAATGTAGTGCAAGGTTTTTTCTTATTATATCACTATCTCATGGTTACGTCGATTATAGACAATATATTCATAGTTGGAAAAAATTGGTTACCCCTTTCCTTGAATTTTGTCTATCTAATTTATGTAGTTTAATATTTGTTGTTTGTCTCTATGTTTTAATTTTGTTGTGTGGTTTTTGTAACTAAATCACTAAAGGAAAAATATGAAGTTTAGTTTTACCAAATTGATTTAGGTAAGGAGAGAGAAAGCATATAGTTTTATTTTAGGTTATCCTTGTAAGCTTGCATCAATCACTTGTTTCCTTTAAGTATATTTTGTTTTTCCTCATAATAATTTGAATTGAGAAAGATATGTAGCTTAGGTTTTGTTTGTTTGCATAAATTTTGTTTTTGTACCTTTTGAATTTATACTTTAGATCTCTCTCTTTAAAGGCTTAGGTATAGAACA
Source organism: Wollemia nobilis (assembly GCA_028583015.1). NCBI lineage: Eukaryota > Viridiplantae > Streptophyta > Pinopsida > Araucariales > Araucariaceae > Wollemia > Wollemia nobilis. The sequence goes on from JAQPPZ010003633.1 coordinate 76,086, forward strand.
TGAATCCCTAAGTGTTTGCTAATTAACACATTAAACGTAGTATTAGGATTTAGAACATACACATATTGAGGTAATGCCATGCTCGATGTGTGTTATTACACTTTAAAAGTATAATTACAAATAACATAACAAATATATAAAAATCATTAAAGTGTTTCATCAACATAATTCACACATCATATAAAAATCATAAATGATCAAGGAAAATTATATTTGTACATTGCCAAAATTTGTACATCATCATCATCATCATAAAACAACCCCTATATTCCAAACATGGTGTCGGGGAAGACCCTCCTCCAACATGTCGCTAAGGTAGTTGCATCATGACAAGCCTCTAGGAGTTGCATGTATAGGACCAAGTAAAAGACATGGTCTATGATAGTGTAGATGTATGAATAAGAAAAGTTAGTCAATGACTCACAGACACAAGTACATGACAATATATTGACATTAAAATCTTTGTTGTTAGGTCCTCTTATAATTTGGTCATGTCCTCTCAACTCAGGATAACTTGCCTTGAACACAAGTCACCTTGACCTAGTGAGTCTAGTCCTTTGTCATCAATCAATCTAATAAAAATTATATAGTCTATCCATCTACCCCACCGATGGTGTTAGCCTAATATGCTTACTACATAGTTGCATCTCTCTTAGTTATCAAATATGTAATGGTAGCTTATAAATTAGCAACCCATTGCACCAATTGTTCCATCTCCTAGATTCACACATCCACCTTTGATTGACATTGGTTTTAGTCCATAGTAAGTGAAGTGGTGATTACCTACAATTTGGTCGCCTTCTAGGTGAGGGCATCTCTCTACAACCTTCGTAACATGATGAATCTTCTATGTCCTACATCCTTGCCTTCCATAGGAAATTTTATTATGTCACCTACACCCGGTATTAGTCTTTAGAATTGCCATAATTGTACTAGTTGAGGCATAGACCATATCCTCCCTTTAGTCATCTACCTTCGATGGGTCCATTGGTTTGTCTACAATCCCACCATAATGATCCTATAAGGACAAAATTCATGATATAGGGCCCAGTATGAATCAATGAATATAACATCGTCAATAACTATATCATCGATAACAAGGTCATCCTCATTTACCTCTTGGTACAAGTCAAGGATTGGCGGTGCTCTAAAGGTTTAATTCATGTTGGCCCTTATGTACCATACGATAATTGGTAATATATCCTATACAAACCTAAAGTGTTATATGGTAGGCTCATCATGGAATATCTCGCTATCGCTATACGTACCCATAAACCACCTCCTCTATATAATTTGTGTCAGTTGGTAGGTATCCTCAACCCAACCTAGATGGCCTCTATAAGGGAACCAAATAGGCCCAAGGAACCTCTACATCATCTATTACACCATGAAACCTAGACGATCGAACAACAAGTATATCCTCCCATACCTAGACCTAAAATGTGTAACATGCGATGCTCTAATCTCCCCTATAGTCTACTAAATGCAAATTTTTGTGGATCTTGGCTAGAATAGATGGCCCCAAGCATAAATAACCAAGTGGTAAATCACCTCCTTCATTATCTCTCCTAGTATCTATGGAAATATCTTCTTACTAGTATCAAGAAGAAGTAGACCTCAAATTACTGATGCTAATAAGACCTCCTATTGGACTCTATGTCCTCCCACAAATGCGATATTGATATCAATGTTAGAATAAACAATGAGGAATTAAGGATTCCTAATCAATATTTAAAGACACCATTGCATAGAGCAACCTATCCTCAATGGGCACCTCAAAGGGGAACCCATACAATCTATGACACATCCTCAAAAGTGAGGGTCATCTCCCCAATAGGTAACTAGAAGGTATTTATCTATAGATACAATCTCTCTACTAGGGATGTCAACAAAGCCTTCTCAAAATTTGCCCTGGTCATCAGTGAGATATGGTAGAGACCAATTGCTACCAATGAGGCATGATCCTCCATATTCAACATTAGAAAAATATACTCAACAGTATGTGGTCATCAAACTCACATGTATAAAGTTTATAATTGTATCTACATATCATAAATCACATCCTTAAATTAACATAATTTTAAAATAATAAAATTTTCAAAATAAAATAACACATCTGCTTTGATGTTTATCATCCAAAATCCATCAATTTACTTGTCAAAAATCCAAAGTTGCAAAAAAATCACAAAAATTCTAGAGTAGTGCTTCTACTTTGTTTGGCACTAATGAACGTAGTACCACTACAATTTAACACTAGTGAAAAACAAGAGCATGGCAACAAAACCAAATACGCCCTATAATAGCACCACCTAGAAAAAGTAGTGGTATGCAAAAGCATTATGACATAACAATAGTCTCATATTAATTTTTGAGATCTTAAAATCAACTAAAAAAGTTAAAATTCTAAGGTTTTTACTTGTGTGGTACCTCGTCTTCCAAGTGTATATGATCAATCCTAGTTACTATGATGAATAGGATGTGCATGATGAGCCATCAAAAAATAAGCTAAATCAATAGCATATAGCTCTATTTTTCTATCTTATATAGCAAAAATAAATTGTTTGTGCCACCTTCCCTTTGTTTTTACCCCACCCCTCTTTTTTACCTTTCATCACTTCTCAACATCTTTCTCTTTAATCCTCTTCTGTGATTGCATGCATGGTCAACTTCTCATTCCACCAATAAATCCCCTAAAAAATGCAAGGGGGGACACATAAGCATGGCAAAATTTAATGCAACTATTAATCAATCATTTGCATCATATGACATAACTCATCGAAGTTTTAATTTATTCAATCAAAAGTAAGAAATGAATTCATCAATTAGCCTAAGGAACCTTTGTATCATCTATCATATCAAGCAACCCAAGTGGTTGAACAACAAATATATGCTCTTATATCAATACCTAAAGCAATGTGCAATATGTGATACTCTAACCTCCCTTGTAGCCTACTAAATTTAACTTGAGGTAGAGCTTGGCTAGAATAGATGGCCCCCAAGAATAAATAACCTAGAAATAAATCATCTATGTCACTATTTATCCTAATGCCCATGGAAATATCCACCAACTATTATCAAGAAGATTTACATCTAAAGTTAGTAGTACCAACAATGCCTCTTTTCATCCTAGGTATCCTTCCATAAATGGGATATTCATATCAATGTTAGAAAAAATAATGAGAAAGAAAGGGTCTCCAATCAATTTTCGAAGACATCGTAGCATAGATTAATTGTCCTCAATTGGGCACCTCGAATGGGAACTCTCACAATCCTCCACATATTCTCCAAAGTGATCGTCATCTATCAATTAGGTAGCTAGAATGTATTCATATCTATATACCATATCTCTACTAGGGTTGCCTATAAATCCATATTGAAAGCTACTTTTGTCATTAGTAAGACATGCTAGAGACCAATTATTTCCAACAATACATGATCCTCCATACCCAATACTATAGAAATAAATTTGAGAGTATCTGATCATCACTCTTGCACTCCTAAAGTCCATAGTTGCATTTGCATCATTAAATCAACAATATTTTAAAATCATAAAAAATTTAAAATAAAACAAATGTCTACTTTGACTTCTACTATCCAAAAGCCAACAACTAACTTGTCAAAAACCTAAGGTTGCAAAAGTGCCATAAAAATTCTAGAGTATGAGTGATTCTAATATTTAATGGTACAATTGAACACAGTAGTCCTATAATAATAGTAGTGCTAAATAAGAACACTGCAAGAAAACCAAACATGCCATGCAATAGTGTCATCAAGAACTTGTAGTGTTGTGCAAAAGTGTTGTAGCATAATCATAGTGTCATTAATTTTTGAGGTTCTACAATCATCTTAAAAACTAAAAGGGTTCAAATTTCAAGGTTCACACATGTGTGGTACCTCACCCACCAAGTGTCGATGATCAAACTTGGTCGTTACGATGAATAGGGTGTGCACGATGAGCCACAAAAACCCAATATATATAAATAGGGCATAAATCTTATTTTATATCTTGTGTGGAAAATATAAATTACTTTTACCCCCTCCCACTTGTTTTTACCCCACCCCTATTTTTTGTCTTTCATCAATTTTCAACGTCTTTCTATTCAATCCTCTTATGTAATTACATAGATGGTTTTGTTTTCTCATTCCACTAAAAATATTCCCATAAAAATTGAAGGGGCATACATAAGCAAGAAAGCATTTAATGAAATTGTTAACTCATCATTTGCATCATATTACAAGACTCATTAAAATTAAAATATAATCACTTAAAATAGAAAATTGAGCCCATCAATAGGCCTAAAGAGAATCTACATCATCTATCACAGTAGGCAACCTAGGTGGTTGAACAACAATTATATGCTTCCATGCCTAGACCTAAAGAAATTTGTAGCACGTGATGCTCTAACCTCCCTTGTAGCCTACTGAATGCAACTCGTGGTAGATCTTGGCATAAATAGATGACCCCCAAGCATAAATAACCTAGCATTCAATCATTTCTATCACTATTTGTCCTAATACCCATGGAAATATATACCTATTGGTATCAAGAAGTATCCCTAAAATTAGTGATCTTAGCAAAGCCTCCTATCAACCCTAGTGTCCTCCCATTAATGGGAGATGGATATCAATGCCAAAACAAATAATGAACAGGAGATGTTTTCCAATCAATCTTTGGAGACCGTTGCATATAACAACCTATCCTAAATAGGGCACCTTAAATGGGCTCTCGTAAAATTTTCCACACATCCTCCAAAGTGATAGCCATCCTCCCAATAGGTAACTAAAGGTATTCAACTCTATATACCATCTCTCTACTAGGGTTGTCAGTAAAGCCCTATTGAAATCTACCCTCATCATCAATGAGACATGGTGGAGACCAATTGTTTCCAATAAAGCCATGATCCTCCATACTCAATATTATAAAAATAGACTCGAGAGCATGTGATCGTCATTTTTGTATTCTATATTCTATAATTATATCAACACATTGTAAATCACATCCTTAAATCAACATTATTTAAAATAACAAAATTTTAAACTAATATAACATATTTACTTTGACTTTTATCTTTCTAAAGCCATCAAATAACTTGTGAAAATTCTAAAGTTACAAATCAAATAAAAATGCTAGAGTGCTAGTGCTTGGGCTTTTTTATGGGACTATTGAACATCGTAGCATTACAATTTAATAGTAGTGTCAAACAAGAGCGTCACAATAAAACCAAATGAGCCATATAATAGTGCCACACAAAATTAATAGTGTTATATAAAATCATTGTGGCATAAAAATAGTTTCACATTAATTTTTGATATCCTAAAATCATATTAAAAACTTTAAAAAAATGGTTAAAAGCTCAAGGTTCTCACCTATGCGGTACCTCACCATCCAAATATTGATGATTGGGCCTAGTCACTATGGTGAATAGAGTGTTCATGATTTACCATCAAAAATAAACTAAACCAATAGCATAAAGCTCTATTTTTTATCTCACATGGTAAAACTGAATTGTTTTTTTTTTCAATGAGTTTACACAGGTTTTTATGAGGGGTCCTAGTCCCCTCATACTGAGTGGGCTTTGAACCTTGGACCTCTCAAAGAGAGGCCAAAGCCCTTATCAATATAGTAAGCTTACAACTTTAATTCAATGAGTTTACACATGCTTTTATGAGGGGTCCTGGTCCCCTCATACTGAGTGGGGTTTGAACCTTGAACCTAAAACTAAATTGTTTCTAATCCACCCTTCTTTTTTATATTTCATCACTTTTCAACATATTTCTCTTTGATCTTCTTATGTGAATGCATGGATGATCAAGTTTTCTCATTCCACCAATAACTTTCCTTTTAAAAATCAAGGGGACACACATAAGCAAGGAATCATTTAATGCAACCATTATTCAATCATTTGCATCATATGAAATAACTCATTAAAGTTAAAAATTAATATATTAAAAGCAAGAAATCAGCCCATAAATACACTTGAGGAACTTTTATATCATCTATCATAACAAGAAACCTAGAAGGATTACTTGAATATTGCATGCTCTAAAAGAATCCTTTTGAAATTTTAAAAAGGGTACTCGTTCATAGTAACGTTTACACAATGATCACGATTATATCCATTAGGTTTCTAATAAATTGGTTGTATAGGTATTGAAATGGGCCCCACCCATATTACATCATGACCACAGAGTTGTAGTGTAACAAATCGACAAGTATGCATATATCACTTAGCAGGATTTGAAGTTGGGTCTCCTCCTTGAAAGTTGAGGAATTTAACCCGTTGATTTCATGCTAATTGATAGCCTTACTCTTTTAGTTTTTTTCTTCAGTGGGTTATATGGGATTGAAATGGCCTCCACCCGTATTACATCATCACCACATAGTGGTATTACAACAAAGCTTGGATATTATCCATGTATCGTTTGGAAAGATTCGAACCTGGGTTTCCTCCTTGAAATATTGAGGAATCTAACCGGTTGAGCTAATGCCACTTGATAAATATTTTTAGTTTACCCGGGTTTTTATGAGGGGTCCTGGCCCCCTCTTACCAGGGTTTGAACTTGGGTCTCCTAGATGAAAACCCAAGGACTTACCACTACGTTATCCCTCATGGGTCTACCTTACTCTTTTAGTTAATAGGTAGATGTTGACCTTTAACGATGATTTCTCAACAATGACATAGATTCATAATAAAATATCAAGGACACAACACTTGAGAGGTTCATTGAATTCAAGCACTTGGTTAAGGATAAAAGCGAACATATCGTGTCAGGAACCTTCACATTGATAGAGGTTTTGTATATTACATAAGCGATGACTTTGAGTGTTTTATAGTTGATAACAAGGTATCATGATAAAGGATGCCAAATTATTACGATCAACAAACTGTTGTTGTATGAAGATGAGATGCTTTTGAAAATGAGCAGGTGTATGCTTCAACTAAGAGGATTGGCAGGAAAATATTTTGGAGAAGAAAATGTACTATAGAAACTACATATTGAGTGGTGTTCCTACCAAGACTGATCCAAGATTGATAGGCAAAACAAATTGGAGTCACCCAAAACCTGTTGTTTAGCATATCATGATATTTTATCGTATAAGATGTGTTCTTATTCCTAAAGAGAGGCACCCAAAATTGGATACCAAAATCCATCAATGCATCATGATGGATTGTTCATAAATAAAAAAAATCCCATAGAACTTTTACGTTATTACAAGGAAGTTATCATTAACAGAGATGTCGTATTCTATAAAATCTTTTGATTTCGGATCTTAATACCTCAACGTCAAGTTTTAGGCCATGTAAGCGTGGGAATCGATACATCATATTGTTTTTGGGAGAATGTTTGGACCTCAAGGGTCATGTGCCAATGGATTCATCTTAGGATAATCCATGGGATCCAAAAAGCATTTATCCATGAGAGTTGTTAACGGCCATGTAAAGGACCTAGAATCTAGGTTCTTTCGCGTGGTCTGTAAAGGACCATCTAAGGGAGCCAAAAAAAAAACTTCCATCCATGAAAGTCACTAAAGAGTCATCTACAAGACCTGATATAGGTCTGTCCATGTGATCTTTTAAAGGACCATTTTAGGGATCCACCATTCGATAGCGCCACCTAAGGAAGACACAAGTGGAAAATCTAACAGAAGGATTTTCAAGGGAGCTGCCATTGGGCGTTTAAGTACTCACCATCAAAAGGTTTTATCATCGAGTCATCATAAGAAAATGTTGTCTAAGTCATCATTGTGTCATTTGATACATTTTCCTCAAAGGAAATCTGTGTTGGGCCATTTAAGACAAGGTTGCCTTCAAGGAACGTGATATGCCACCAACTATTGGAACTACCACTGGATTGTTTGAAACATGGAACATATGAGGATGAGAATCACCATTCTCATTAAACAAAGACGAGCATCAAGGATGTCGTAATCATGTGGAAGATAGAGATAAGGGTCGTGTTCATAACATAATAGACGAAGATGTGGGCCACCATCATTATGCAGAAGACAAAGACATAACGGTTGCCATCGTCACAAAAAAATATGTGTGAGTACCGTCATCATCATGAGACATGAGACTTTTGAGTTTAGCATCATTATTTAGAATCGTCATCATCCGAGGGAAGGTGAGGGTGATGACCATTATCGTCATGGAAAGGGTGAGGGTGAGGGCATCGATGCATGGAGGATAAGAATTGTATGTTGAATTATTCATCGTAATCTTGGAAATTGGAAAACATGAACATAAATTTGATGAAACATCAATGATCACTTATGACTGAGATCAGTCATATCCTTGAACCTCGCCTCTATGGAGTGGCTAAAGGAACAAAAGAGTGGGAGTATCCCATGGAATTAGTATTGTTGTTCAAACATAATATTATTTTTTACTTACATCTAAAGGAATACAAGAGTGGGAGTATCCCATAGATAAGTGTGGCAATACTGGAATAACTCGCTTGGCTTGCATGCACATAAGTGCCTCGAATGATTCTCGCTAGATTTGAACAAATTCCATCGGATGATTTTAGTAGATGCCCTTGTTAGTTAAGGGTAATGAAACATCAATGATGACTTAAGACTAAGATGAGTCATATCGATGAACCTTACATTTATGGAGTGGATAAGGCAATAAAAGAGTGGAAGGAAGGATCCCATGCAACTAGCGGTATCATTAAAACTTAATATTATTTTTCACTTATATTCAAAATCATGAGAGGTAATATGTCACGGCAAAACCCATTTGGCTTAAATGCTCCAAAGGCTTTAATAAATGCCTTGAATAATTCAAATACCAGATTTAATAATTTATTCGATTTTTATATGAAATGAAATTGAAATAGACACACCTAAGAATTCATTTGATTATTGTATATTACTTGATTAATTTATTTGATTTCTATATGAAATTGAAATAGAAATAAACACACCTAAAAAAATCATTTGATTGTTGTGTATTACTTGATTTCCATATAAAATAAAATTGAAATAGACACACCTAAAAATCCATTTGATTATTGTGTATTATTGAAAATTAAAGATAAAAAGATGGGGGTCCGAGGATGAGGGGGGCGGGAGGATAGTGGGAAGAGGGACAAGCGGCGCGTTATCCTTCCACTTGTGGGGAGCGGGAGGTTTTCGTTGCTCTGTGAAACCAGCCTCACGCGGTCCCCTCCACTCTAAGCTGCACGACCTACACCAAAGAGGTCCCCCTCCTTCGAGGGAGGGCCATGCAACAACTCTCCACTTGGAGCAGGGCGCACCACGTTCCATGCCGCGCATCTCCCCTCCTCTCGCTCCGCCACACACTGTTCCTCCATCTTATGTGCCCCCGCTCGGGTCACAAGCTCTCGCTACTGAGCTCGGCATCCAAACCATTGCTACGCGCGCCCTTTCAACGCTCTACTAATCGTCTTCTGCCATGTGTGGGATATTGCCAGTGCTCCTGCTCACCGTACTCATACACGCACTCACTGTTTATGCCATGCCTTTGCCCTTTCGCTTCGCTCCACTGCTGCTCCCATCTTCATGTTTTGTTTACCCACCATAGGTAGGTAAGCTCAGCCCGGGAGGAACGTGAACGCACAACTTCCTACTTCCTACTTCCTGCATCATATCACTTATCAGTTATGGATCCATTAAAACATTCACAACTTCCTTCCTGCATCATATCACTTGCATTAAAACATTGGCACTCCCACACCACACCTCGCTGGCTTAAGCATTAGCCTAACCCTGCCTTCATATGTGAAATGTGAAACCCAACACGCGCCAGGCGGAGTTCATAAATAAATTATCCTTACAAGTTACACCTGCCTGCCTCGAACCAGCCCCAACCCATTCAATCCTCTTTTCTCCAATGCAAACAAAAATCTCAGGTCGAGCCGCACTGTGAGCAATATACGTACATGAATTCTTTCTTTGTTTTTTTTTTTTTTTTAAATATATACATAGGAACTGGTTACTTCCTTTAATTTTTTATTATTGGGTTCAAATCTTTGGAGCTGTTTATATAACCTTACTTCTACTTCACCTCCGTAACTTTTTTTCAATTTTTTACTATAAACCTGGGTTCAAATCCTTGGAGCTGCCTTTATAACCCCTACCTCACCTTTGATAACTTTCCTTCAATTTTTAACTATCACACTTGGGTTCAAATCCTTGGAGCTGCCTTTATAACCCCTACCTCACCTTTGATAACTTTCCTTCAATTTTTAACTATCACACTTGGGTTCAAATCCTTGGAGCTGCCTTTATAACCCCTACCTCACCTTATTATTAGCAATCCGGCGTGAGGGATAAAGGAAAAATAGGATGCTAAAACAAAAAGAAAAATTATAGGCATCTAACAATTGCTTCAAAAGAACTCAGAACAGACAACCTCATAAAATTGCATGCATGTATTTATTCACTTACAAACTTTGCTAATACATTTCAAGAGCATCAAGCTCTTACAATTTCTTCTCCAGTGTGTTGCCTTCTACCTACAATTTTCTCTTTATTCTACTATGTATACATTGTTGTGTATACTATTATCTATTCTCCATACAATGCTCTGCATGCTATGCTATGTTGTATATATTCGATAAAAGCACTAAAGCCTATTTTATAACTATAAAATACTAATATTAGAATTTTTAGACACACTCACTCAACAAGATTTGTGCCAAGACTTGCAGGCAGTTGGTGAGTTACGACAAGATTCATGCCAACACTCCCCCTGAATCTTGACTACCCCCATCAATGATTCCCAGATAGTGTCTGAGATGTTCAAAATTTTCTCTTGATAGTGGTTTAGTAAAAATATCTACGAGCTGCTGCTCAGACCTGCAAAACTGTAAATTGATTTCTCCACTCTCAACCAGTTCCCTAATAAAATGATATTTGATTTTTATATGCTTGTTGCATCCATGGAAAACTGGATTCTTTGACAAGGCTATTGAAGATTGATTATCACAAAATATTGTAGTTCCTTCTTCTTGTTCCTCATTCAAATCTGCTAGGATTCTTCTAATCCAGATAGCTTGACATGTTGCTGCATTTGCTGCAATATACTCTGCTTCAAGACTTGGAGAGTGATACAATTGGTTGTTTTTTAGAAGCCCATGAAATGGCTCCTGATCCAATGTTGAACACATAGCCAGATGTGCTCTTGCTATCATCAATACTGCCTGCCCAATCACTATCTGTATAGCCAATTAGCTCAAAATGATCTGATGCAGTATACAAAATGCCATGGTTTTTTGTGCCATTGACATATCTTAGTATTCTCTTTCCTGCTTGCCAATGTGTCTCCTTTGGATTTTCCATGAATCTGGAGACTAGACTAACTGCATACATGATATCAGGTCTTGTTGTCATCAGATACATTAAACTCCCAACCATACTCTTGTATAATGTTGGATTCACATTTTTGTTGCAATCATTTTTGCTCAATTTTAGACCTATTGATGTTGGAGTTGGTGCAGGCTTGCTACTCAGCATTCTGAATATTTTTAAAATTTCATTGGCATACTTGGCTTGAGATATGAAAATACCATCATCCATTTGTTTCACCTCTATGCCAAGAAAATACTTCAACAATCCCAAATCTGTCATCTCAAATTCCCTCTTCATTGTTGCTTTGAATTCTTTTATTGATAGATTTCTATTTCCAGTAAAAATCAAATCATCTACATACAAGACAACAATTAAGATTTCACCATTACTTGCCTTGATGTAGAGATTTGGCTCACTATTACTCTTGCTAAAACCATTGCTCAACAAATATGAATCTATTCTACTATACCAGGCTCTTGGTGCTTGTTTGAGCCCATAGAGTGCTTTCTTCAGTCTATAGACCTTGCCTTCATGTCCTGGAATCTCATAGCCTTGTGGTTGTTCAACATATACTTCTTCCTTTAGCACTCCATTTAGAAAGGTAGATTTTACATCCATTTGATGTACTTTCCAGTTATGTTGAGCTGCTATTGCCAAGATAACTCTTACAGTTTCCATCCTTGCAATGGGAGCAAAAGTTTCATCATAATCTCTTCCATGTTGTTGTTTGTACCCTTTGACAACTAGCCTTGCTTTGTGCCTTTCAATTCTACCTTCTGCATTGCTTTTGGTCTTGTAGACCCATTTGACTCCAATTACTTTTTTTTCTACTGGAAGATCTACAAGCTCCCAAGTATCATTTTTTGTATTGCTTCTATTTCTTCATCCATGGCTTTGCACCATTTTTCATCATTGATGGCTTCTTCAAAATGCACTGGATCATTTTCAGAAAATAGAGCAAAATTTACATTTTCATTATTTTCTTCATACCTGAAATGTCATAAATTTCCTTTAGGCTCCTTGTTTTTTGTGACTATAGAGAATTTGAAGTGTCATTGGAGTGATATCTTGAAGGAGTCAAACTTGAAGTTTGCAGACTAGGAGCATCGCTGCTTCGATACCTTGTTGGACTTGGAATTGAAGTTATTCTCTATCTTGAACTTTCACCCAAAAAATTCCTTGCTGATGATGGACTTTCTGTTGAGGGAGGTGCCACCCAAGATATTGTTGGAGTGATACTTTGTCGATCTTGGTTATCATTTAGAGGAGATGCAATGATACCTTGTGCACCTATTTCTCTATTTAATGAACCCTTTTCACTAGAGACCTCCACTTCATTTGAACCATGAACTTGGTTTAGAGGTATTGCTGTAGCAATACCTAAGGACTTGTCTATGGTGCCATCCCATGACTCATTCTCAATGAATTCAACATCCCTGTTGATGATCAAATTATTTGTAACTAGGTTATATAATCTGTAAGCCTTTGATTCTTCACTATAACCAACAAAAATGCACCTTTCTCCTCTATCATCCCATTTCTTCCTTTTTTCTTTGGGCACAAGTGCATATGCCACGCAACCAAAAACTCATGGATGTTCAACACTGTGTTTTTGTTGCTCCATGCTTCTTGAGAAATCATATCACCCACACTTTTCATAGGGTATCTATTAAGCAAATATATTGTGGTTGCTACAACTTCACCCAAATATTCATTTGAAAGACCCTTTCTCTTCATCATGCTTTTGACCATTTTTTGAATTTTCCTGTTCTTCCTTTCTGCTACACCATTTTGTTGTGGTGTGTACCTAGTGGTGAACTGTTTCTTGATCCCATTTTCTTTGCAAAAATCCAAAAAATATTTTGAAATGTACTCTCCCCCTCTATCTATTCTGAGGACCTTTATGTAGTGTCCACTCTATTTTTCAACCAGGGCCTTAAATTGCTTAAATTTCTCAAATGCTTTAGATTTATGCTTCAAAAAATAAACCCATGTTTTTCTGCTAAAATCATCAATAAATGTTATAAAATATTGATTTTTTGCTAAACTGAGAGTCTACATGGGACCACACAAATCAGAATGTACCAATTCTAATGGAGCTTTTGCTCTCCATGATTTTCCAGAAGGAAAGGCTTGTCTATGTTGCTTTCCTAGTATGCAGCCCTCACAAATTCTATCTGGTTGTTCAATTAATGGTAACCCTCTCACCATTTGCTTTTTGTATAGAATATTTAGTCCACTAAAACTTAAATGCCCATACCTGAGATGCCACAGTCTGGATGGATATTTGACAACAATTTTGAATGCTTCCAAAGGAGGTATTGCCTGAGCAAACCCTTGAGCATATTTTGCTGAAAATTCACTTTGCATCCTAAGGGGAAACATTCAATTTTTTGTCATTTTGACACTTGCTATTTGGTTTTTGTTGCCATATTTATCAAAAATTATACATTCTTCATTTTGAAATTGAACTTTATAACCCTTTTGGACTAATTGACCAATACTTAAAAGATTATGTTTCAGCCCTAAGACATAGTAGACATCCTGAATCTGTTTTTTGTCACCTTGCTTGGTGTGAATGGAGATGGACCCTTTACCCATAACGGGGACTTTTCATTGTTTCCCATATTTACTTTAGATCTAACATTTTCATCAATGTAATTAAACATATCCCTATTTCCACTCATGTGGTTGCTACACCCACTGTCTAAATACCAGACATCACTAGTGCTTTGTTCAACTATATTGCAAGTGATGAATAAATTTTCATTTTTCTCATTTTTAGATCCTTTTTCTGTAGCTAAATTTACATTTTGCTTAGACTGATCATATTGTCTCTTTCTACATTCTCTTGCAAAATGTCCATATTTTTTACAATAATAACATTGAACATTTGATTTATCATACCTTTGAGATGAGGGGCTACCCTTTTTCTTTTCTTGTGAATCTGAATTTGAATTTCTTCCTCCTTCTTGGCTGCTAGATCTTCCTCTTCCAGAGCCTCTTCTTCCTCTTCCTCTGTTGTTTTCTCCTCTCCCCCTGCCTATTACATTCACTTGAGATTTGAAAGCTTATTCCAGGGAAGGAGTGGTTGATCTATTCAACCTTTGCTCATGGGTTTGCAATGAACCCATTAACTCATCAACATATATTTTAGTCAAGTCCTTGGACTCTTCTATTGCAACAACAATAGGATCAAACCTAACAGGAAGACTTCTTAAGATCTTTTCTACAATTCTATGATCTTCTATGACATCTCCATTAGTTTTAATTTGATTGACTATGCTGAGAATTCTTGTAAAAAATTCATCAATGGACTCAAAATCTTTCATTTGGAGATTTTCAAAATCTCTTCTTAATAACTGTAATTTAACCATATTTACCTCTTCATTTCCCTCATATGCATTTTGAAGAATCTTCCAGGCCTTCTTAGAATTTTTAGCTACTGCTATCCTTGGAAAGATGGAATCAGACATGCCCACTTGAATGAAGCTTAAAGCTTTTGCATCCTTTCTTCGGTTTTCTTTCAGCTAGGTTTTTTGTGCTTGTGTAAGAGCATTAAAAATAGCCTGGTCAATAACATCTATAAAACCACTTTCAACTAATTCCCATAGATCATGAGAACACATAATTGTTTTCATTTTAATAGACCATGCATCATAATTTTTGCTATCAAACACAGGTGGTTGCTGCCAACTATTACTACTTCCAACCATGATTATAAAACTACAAAAAACCCTTGAAACACCCTTTTGCTTTGATACCAGTTGAAGGAAAAAATAGGATGCTAAAACAAAAAGAAAAATTACAAGCATCTAACAATTGCTTCAAAACTCAAAACAGACAAGCTCATAAAATTGCATGCATGTATTTATTCACTTACAGACTTTGCTAATACATTTCAAGGAGCATCAAGCTCTTACAATTTCTTCTCCTAGTGTGCTACCTTCTACCTGCAATTTTCTCTTTATTCTACTATGTATACATTGTTGTGTATACTATTATCTATTCTCCATACAATGCTTTGCATGCTATGTTGTATATATTCGATAAAAGCACTAAAGCCTATTTTATAATTACAAAATGCTAATATTAGAATTTTTTAGGCACACTCACTCAACAAGATTTGTGCCAAGACTTATGGGCAATTGGTGAGTTACGATAATATTCATGCCAACAAGGGAGACCACTGGTGGTTTGAGCAACCCGACGTGAGGGAGACCATTGGTGGTTTTATATTGAAATCACCCTCATGGCATGCACTCAACAGAGTCAGGATAGTCTACTACCTTTGCCCCAAGAAAGGCTTACCTCCAAGGTTTGAACCTAAGTCAAGCGCTAGAGAACTAAATTGAATTTCAAGAATCTAGCGAATTGGGCTAATACAAGGTTAAGCCATAGAAGTTGGGACCATGGCAGATCCATCCCCTAGGTTAAAAAAAATTAATTTTGATGGTGCATCTAAGGATAACTAGAAAAACAATTAATTCTAATGGTGTAGCTAAGGATAACCCAGGGGCTGCAGGCATTGAATTTCTCAAAAGAAATTTCATGGGGAATGTCCTCTATTGGGAGCTATAGGGTCTTGGAAGGGCTACTAACAATGAAGTTGTAGGTCTGGTTATCGGATAAGGTTTTCTCAATGCTTGGGAGAATGGAGTTAAAAAGATCATAGTTGAGTTTGATTCATAAATTATGGTGGGTCTTCTAAATGCTAATATAACTTTCATACCAAAGGCTTGGAGGATAAGAAACATTGTGAGTCAAATTTAGTCCATTTGGCAATAGTTTAAGGATACCATCTCGGTCTATGTTGACAGACAAAATAATGCAGCGGTTGACTTTTTGGCTAAACATGGCAGTGAAAGTCCGATTGGATACATGTTGAATTCTAATCAGGATAGAGACACTTTTGAATGGCAGGAGGTGAACCAAATGGTTCTTAAACTGGTGAAACAAGACTTAGTTAAGGATGAGGATAGGTCCATAGTCCATTTAGTCTTGTGGATCAATGGAGGATGAACAGTTATTTGTTGGGTTGTTTGCTACCTCTTGTAGCACTCTTTGGCCCTTTTTGGGGTAGCTCGGGTAGTGTCGACAGGACTGTCAAGCCTACTAGGTTTCTTAGGATCATTATAAAGCAGAAATGGGAACTAGTTCCAAGTTTTTGTTTTGTAAATGGCACTCAATTTTTTGTTATTTTTGGAGATGTTAATCCGAGTTTTATTCGGATTGTAGGGATAGCCAAAAATGGTAGACCTATAACTATAATTTAATTCTTCTTCTATCAATATAATTTTTTGTTTTTCAAAAAAGAATCTAAAATGATATTTATTCTACTTTAAAAGAAGTCAAAGAATTAATTTCAAATTTTGTTACCACAAATTTTATGAAAATAACCTAGAAAAAACTTGTAATTTTTTCTTGTATTCTTCTTCAAAGAATCTTATAATCATTGTTATTCTAATTCCCATATAATTAAAAAATAAAAAATAAAAATTATCAAATAAGGATCCTAGTCAACAGTTAAAATAATATTATTGATGAATGTTCAATACAAAAAATGCAAATGCAATGTAGTGCAAGGTTTTTTCTTATTATATCACTATCTCATGGTTACGTCGATTATAGACAATATATTCATAGTTGGAAAAAATTGGTTACCCCTGTCCTTGAATCTTGTCTATCTAATTTATGTAGTTTAATATGTGTTGTTTGTCTCTATGTTTTAATTTTGTTGTGTGGCTTTTGTAACTAAATAACTAAAGGAAAAATACAAAGTTTAGTTTTATCAAATTGATTTATGCAATGAGAGAGAAAGCATATAGTTTCATTTTAGGTTACCCTTGTAAGCTTGCATCAATCACTTGTTTCCTTTAAGTATATTTTGTATTTCCTCATAATAATTTGAATTGAGAAAGATATGTAACTTAGGTTTTGTTTGTTTGCATAACTTTTGTTTTTGTACCTTTTGAATTTCTACTTTAGATCTCTCTCTTTAAAGGCTTAGGTATAGAACGTGAATCCCTAAGTGTTTGCTAATCAACACATTAAACGTAGTATTAGGATTTAGAACATACACATATTGAGGTAATGCCATGCTCGATGTGTGTTATTACACTTTAAAAGTATAATTACAAATAACATAACAAAGATATAAAAATCATTAAAGTGTTTCATCAACATAATTCACACCATATAAAAATCATAAATGATCAAGGAAAATTATATTTGGACATTACCAAAATTTGTACTTCATTATCATCATCATAAAACAACCCCTAAATTCCAAACATGGTGTCAGGGGAAGACCCTCCTCCAACATGTCCCTAAGGTAGTTGCATCATGACAAGCCTCTAGGATTTGCATGTATATGACCAAGTCAAATACATGGTCTACGATAGTGTAGATGTATGAATAAGAGAAGTTAGTCAATAAAACATAGGCACAAGTACATAATAGTCAATTTGATAATATATTGATCTTAAAATATTTGTTGTTAGGTCCTCCTATAATTTTTCCATGTCCTCTCAACTCAGGGCAACTTGTCTTGAACACAAGTCAACTTGACCTAGTGAGCCTAGTCCACTGTCACCAATCAATATAATAAAAATTATATAGTCTACCCATCTACCCCACTAGTTGTGTTAGCCTAAGATGCTTGCTACATAGTTGCATCTCTCTTAGTTGTCAAATATGTAATGGTAGCTTATATATTAGCAATCCATTGCACCAATCATTCCCTCTCCTAGATTCACACATCCACATTTGATTAACTTTGGTCTTAGTCCATAGTAATTGAGATGGTGATTGCCTACAATTTGATACCTTCTAGGTGAGGGCATCTCTCTACAACCTTCGTAACATGATGGATCTTCTATGTCCTACCTCCTTCTCTTCCATAGGAAATGCTATTATGTCTCCTACAGCCTATATCTATCTTTAGAATTGCTCTAATTGAACTAGTTGAGGCATAGGCCATATCCTCCCTTTAGTCATCTACCTTGGATGGGTCCATTGGTTTGTCTACAATCCCACCATAATGATCCTCTTAAGACAAAAAGCATGATACAAGGCCCAGTATCAATCAATGAATATAACATCATCAATAACTAGATCATCGATAACAAGGCCATCTTCATCTACCTCTTGGTACAAGTTAAGGTTTGGTGGTGCACTAAAGGTTTACTTCATGCTGGCCCTTTTGTACCATACCATAATTGGTAAGATATCCTATATAGACCTAAAGTGTTATATGGTAGGATAATAATGGAGTATCTCGCTATTATTATCTGTACCTGTTGGAAATTTGAGGTATTTTATGTTGTCATTGATGTCACATGTATCACATTGAGTTTTGGTGGCCAAAGAATTTCATAAATACGCATTTATGATATTTTGGAAAGCATGGATATATACAGGGTTTTTGTGAAAACCAAGGCAAACAAAATAAAAGGTTTTATTTAAAACCATGGATTGCATATTTAAAATGGGTTTTTTTTAAAACCCAGGATGGCTTTTCGTTTTGTTGAAAAAGGTGCCCCGGCGATGGAGATATTTAATTTTAAATATTTAGTTTAAATTTTAATTATTTAAAATTTTAATTTTAATTTTAAAATTAAAATCAAAGTCATCGCCAACATCATAAAAACCATGTGCCATAAAAAGGAAATTAATAATTAAAGGTGCCGACATATGTGAAATTAAATAAAGGTTGCATATATATATGCAAAGACTTTCGATTCAAAGGACTAAGCATTGAACGAAGAGAACAAAAAGCGGAAGCCTTGAAATCCTTCGATGTGACAGAATGGTCCAATGGTGAGCTTGGGAAGTGTGGAGTTTTTGGTTGTGACAGGGCATGCGTTCGATTCCCACTAGGTTTGATTTTCATAGAGTGCGGAAGAAGAGCATTTGGCGCACATTTTTGGCATGAACAAGGGAAACAAAATATAGGGAGCATTTTTGCTCTTTGTCCTATGTGAGTAGATATCTCACGTGATCTTTGGCATCACGGTTGTGGTGTTGAGTGGGCAGTGATGAGGGTTCGATTCCCTCTAAGAGGCAAGTAAAAACGTTTTATTGAATATATTTTATTATTGCCTAATGTTGGAGGAATAAGGTGATGCTAAGGGAATAATGTTTGATTAAATTTTTATTTACTTGGAAGGCAAGATATAAGTGTTGAAATGCACTTTTAGAAAAAGAGAAATTTTCGGTGTTTTCCTCTTTTAGAAGTAGACCATATTATATATCGTTGGAAAGCTTATTTCGAGAGTTATTTGGTTAACTTGATTAGATGGAGAAATAATGTGTATGTAAAGAGATATTTCTATTTTTGTAAAGGGATTCAAAGTGAAGGTTGTTTTGTTCTTTTTCAAAGTGTGTTGAGTGTGGCAGATTTCCAAAGGGGTTTCTTCATCTTCATAAAAGGTATGGGCACATTATCCTATTGATTGATGATGGTGGTAGATTTTTGAAATATCATTAGAGAGAAAAGGATTGATTGTGGTTTCCTTTTCGAAAGTGATTGGTTGAATGCTTCAAGGTTTTTCTGGTTTGAGAGTTGTTTTTAAACCTTGTTTTATAAGCATAGTTGTTGAAGCCCATTGGTTATGTAAAGAACTTGAAAGGAACATGAGTATCATTGTTATGTGAAGAATATTTTATTAGCATTGTTGTTGAAGCCCATTTGTTATGCAAAGAACTTGAACTTGAGAGGAACATGTGTATCATTGTTATGTGAGATTTGTGGTTGAGCATTGTTGGAAACATTTGAGTTGGTTGATACATGCTTGGACTAGGGTTTGTAAGAAAGAGTTATTCCTTGTGGTAGTTTTTTGAGAAGAGTTGTTTGAGCCTATTCAAGTGATTGTGTGAAGTGGTTGTTCAAGTTCCATGAAACAAACTATTCTATATTTTGGATTTAAGTTGATATTGAGATTTAAGGATAGAACATATTGAGTCTCTAACAATTCTCTTTATGCTTCTATGATATTGCCTTGAGTTGAGAAAGATATTGGATTTGAGTATAGAACATATTGAGTCTCTAACAATTCTCTTTATGCGTCTATGATATTTATTTGAGTTGAGATCATTGTGGATCATAGTTGTCATCCTTTGAAGAGTGTATTACCATTCATTGTTGAGTTCATATTTGAGCCTTACCTTCATACTATTTGTGGATGATAATTGAGTACTACTTGAGTATGATTGATTGAGCCTTTGAGAAGGCTTTTGGATAGATTTTTGGACAGCTTTGTGGAAAATTTTTGGGATAGATTTGGACAAGTTCTGTGTGAACTTGTTAAGCAAATTTGGATCATTTTTGTGTGAGCTTGTTGAGCAGATTTGGACAAGTTCTATGTGAGCTTGTTGAGCATATTTGGACAAGTTCTATGTGAACTTGTTGAGAAAATTTGGACAAGTTATGTGTGAGCTTGTTGAGTAGATTTGGACAAGTTCTATGTGAGCTTGTTGAGAATATTTGGACAAGTTCTATGTGAGCTTGTTGAGCATATTTGGAAAAGTTCTGTGTGAACTTGTTGAGCAAATTTAGACAAGTTCTGTGTGAGCTTTTTGATCAGATCAGTGGAGTACCTAGCTGAGCATATCAGTGGATTGCCTACCTGAGTAGATCAGTGTGTTGCCTAGCTGAGTAGATCAGTGGATTGCCTACCTGAGTAGATTAGTGTGTTGCCTAGCTGAGTAGATCAGTGTATTGCCTACCTGAGCAGATCGATGTGTTGCCTAGCTGAGTAGATCAGTGGATTACCTACCTAAGCAGATCAGTGTGTTGCCTAGTTGAGCAGATCAATGGATTGCCTACCTGAGCAGATCAGTGTATTGCCTACCTTTGATCAGATCAAAGTAATCATTGTATTGTATAAGGATCCTTATTTCTATGTGAAATATTATAAGGAGATTATATTGTGGAGTACCCCACATTTGGGGAACCACGTTAAATCTTGTGTTTAAAATTATGTGTGGTGACTTGTGCTCTTGCTTACTATTGCTATATAATTTATTAATGCACACTACTTTATTTAGTTATTGCAATTAAGGACATTAATTGATATTGGTTTGAAAGAAAGTAAAAAGTGGGCGCTATACTGTTCACCCCCCCTCTCAGTATAATCTTGTGTTCTTTAGTACCCATAAACCATATCCTCTATATAATTTGTGTCAATTAGTATGTATCCTTAACCCAACCTAGGTGGCCTCTATGAGGGAACCAAATAGGCCCAAGGAACCTCTACATCATCTATCACACCATGAAACCTAGATGATCAAATACAAGTATATCCTCTTGTAACTAGACCTAAAATGTGTAACATGTGATGCTCTAATATTCCTTATAGTCTACTAAATGTAACTTTTTTTGGAGCTTGGCTAGAATAGATGGACCCCAAACATAAATAACCAAGTGGTCAATCACCTCTTTCATTATCTCTCCAAGTGTCTATGGAAATATTTGCTTACTAGTATCAAGTAGTAGCTCTAAAACTAGCGATGCCCCAATAATGCCTCCTATTGGACTTGATGTCCTCCCACAAATGCGATATTGATATCAATGTTAGAATAAAACAATGAGGAAGCAAATATTCCTAATCAATATTCAAAGACACCATTGCATAGAGCAATCTATCATCAATGGGCACCTCAAAGGGGAAACCATACAATCTATGACACATTCTCAAAAGTGAGGCTCATCTCCCTAATAGGTAACTAGAAGGTATTTATCTCTAGATACAGTCTCTCCACTAGGGATGTCAACAAATCCCTCTCAAAATCTACCTTGGTCGTCAGTGAGATATGGTAGAGACCAGTTGCTACCAATGAGTCATGATCCTCCATATTCAACATTAGAAAAATATACTCAAGAGTATGTGGTCACCAGAATCACATGTATAAAGTCTATACTTGTATCTACATATCATAAATCACATCCTTAAATCAACATCATTTTCAAATAATAAAATTTTCAAAATTAAATAACACATCTGCTTTGATGTTTATTATCCAAAACACATCAATTAACTTATCAAAAATCCAAAGTTAAAAAAACATCACAAAAATGCTAGAGTAATGCTTCTACATTTTTTGGCACTATTGAACGTAGTACCACTACAAATTAATACTAGTGACAAATAATAACATGGTAACAAAACCAAATGCATCCTATAATAGCACCACTAAGAAAAAGTAGTGGTATGCAAAAGCATTATGACATAACAATAGTCTCATATTAATTTTTTATATCCTAAAATCATCTTAAAAACTAAAAAAGTTAAAATTTTTAAGTTTTTCCCTTGTGTGGTACCTTGCCTTCCAAGTTTATATGATCAAACCTAGTTACTATGATGAATAGGATGTGCATGATGAGCCATCAAAAAATGGGCTTAATCAATAGCATATAGCTTTATTTTTCTATCTTATATAGTAAAAGTAAATTTTTTGTACCACATTCCCTTTGTTTTTACCTCACCCCTCTTTTTTACCTTTCATCACTTCTCAACATATTTCTCTTTAATCCTCTTATGTGATTGCATGGATGGTCAATTTTCTCATTCCACAAGTAAATTCCCTATAAAATGCAAGGGGGGACACAATAATCGAAGGATTTAATGCAACTATTAATCAATCATTTGCACCATATGACAAAACTCATCAAGTTTAAATTTATTAAAACAAAAGTAAGAAATGAATTCATCAATTAGCTTAAGGAACCTTTGTATCATCTATCATAGTAAGCAACCCAAGTGTTTGAACAACAACTATATGCTCTTATGTCAATACCTAAAGCAATGTGCAATAGGTGATACTCTAACCTCCCTTGTAGCCCACTAAATTTAACTTGAGATAGAGCTTGGCTATCATAGATGTCCGCAAAGAATAAATAACCTAGCAATCAATCATCTATGTCACTAATTCTCCTAGTGCCCATTGAATTATCCACCAACTATTTTCAAGAAGATTTATATCTAAATTTAGTAATACCAACAATACCTCCTATCATCTTAGGTATCCTTTCGTAAATAGGATATTGATATCAATATTAGAACAAATAATGAGGAAGCAAGGGTCTCTAATCAATCTTCGAAGACATCGTTGCATAGATTGATTGTCCTCAATTGGGAACTTTGAATGGGAACTCTCACAATCCTCCACATATACTCCAAAGTGATCACCATCTAGAAAGTAGGTAGCTAGAAGGTATTCATCTCTATATACCATCTCTCTACTAGGGTTGCCTATAAATCCATATTGAAAGCTACCTTGGTAATTAGTGAGACATGCTAGAGACCAATTATTGCCAACAATACTATAGAAATAAATTTGAGAGTATGTTCTCATCACTCTTGCACTCCTAAAGTCTATAGTTGCATTTGCATTATTAAATCAACTTTATTTTAAAATAATATTTTTTTTAATAAAACAAATATCTACTTTAACTTTTATAATACAAAAGCCAACAACTAACTTGTCAAAAACCTAAGGTTGCAAAAGTGTCATAAAAATGCTAGAGTACGAGTGATTCTAATCTTTAATGGTACTATTGAATACACAATAGTTCTATAATAATAGTAACACTAAACAAGAACATTGCAATAAAACCAAACATGCAATGCAATAGTGTCATCAAGAACTTGTAGTGTTGTGCAAAAGTGTTGTAGCATAATCGTAGTGTCATATTAATTTTTTGGTTCTACAATCATCTTAAAAACTAGAAGGGTTAAAATTTCAAGGTTCTCACATGTGTGGTACCTCACCCACCAAGTGTCAATGATCAAACTTGATCGTTATGGTGAATAGGGTGTGCACGATGAACCACAAAAATTCAATATAAATAGATAGGGCATAAATCTAATTTTATATCTTGTGTGGAAAAAATAATTTAGTTTTACCCCCTCCCCCTTGTATTTACCCCACACCTCTTTTTTCTTTCATCACTTTTCAACGTCTTTCTATTCAATCCTCTTATGTAATTACATAGATGGTTCTCTTTTCTCATTCCACTAAGAATTTTCCCACAAAAACTGAAGGGGCATAAATAAGCAATAAATTATTTAATGAAACCATTAACTAATCATTTGCATCACATTACAAGACTCATTAAAATTAAAATATAATCACTTAAAATAAAAAATTGAGCCCATCAATAGGTCTAAATAACCTCTACATCATCTATCATAGTAGGAAACCTACGTGGTTGAACAAAAATTATATGCTTCCATGCCCAAAACTAAAACAACTTGAAGTACGTGATCCTCTAACCTCCCTTGTAGCCTACTGAATGCAACTTGTGGTAGATATTGGCTAAAATAGATGACCCCCAAGCATAAATAGCCTAGAATTAAATCATCTCTATCACTATTTGTTCTAATGCCCATGGAAATATATACCTATTGGTATCAAGAAGTATTCCTAAAATTAGTGATCTTAGCAAAACCTCCTATCATCCCTAGTGCCCTCCCATTAATAGGGTATGGATATCAATGTCAAAACAAACAATTAACAAGGGATGTTTCCTAGTAAATCTTTAGAGACCGTTGCATATACCAGTCCATCCTAAATAAAGCACCTTAAATGGGCTCTCATAGAATTTTTCACACATCCTCCAAAGTGATAGTAATCCTTCCAATAGGTAATTAAAGGTATTCAACTCTAAATATCATCTCTCTACTAGGGTTTTCAGTAAATCCCTATTGAAATATACCTTGGTCATCAATAAGACATGGTGGAGACCAAATTTTTCCAATAAGTCATGATCCTCCATACTCAATATTATAAAAATGGACTTGAGATCATGTGATCATCATTCTTATATTCTATATTCTATAATTATATCAACACATTATAAATCACATTCTTAAATTAATGTTATTTAAAATAACAAAGTTTTAAACTAATATAAAATATTTACTTTGGATTTTATCTTTCTAAAGCCATCAAATAACTTGTGAAAATTCCAAAGTTACAAATCACCATAAAAACGCTAGAGTGCTAGTGCTTGTGATTTTTTATGATACTATTGAACATCGTAGCATTACAATTTAATAATAGTGTCAAACAAGAGTGTCACAATAAAATGAAATGAAACATATAATAGTGCCAACAAAAAATAATAGTGTTATATAAAAGCACTGTGGCATAACAATAGTTTCACATTAATTTTTGCTATCCTAAAATCATCTTAAAAACTTTAAAAAATTAAAAATTAAAAGCTCAAGGTTCTTACCTATGTGGTACCTCACCATCCAAATATTGATTGTTGAACCTAGTCAGTATGGTGAATAGAGTGTGCATGATTTGCCATCAAAAATAAACTAAAATGGCATAAAGCTCTATTTTTCTATCTCACATGGTAAAACTGAATTATTTTTGCTTCCCCTTTTTATTTTTTGTAATGTCCCCAACTCAGCACTAGCTCAGTGCAGAGGTTTGTTAGCCTAGACACAGGGTCCCCTAGGCTAGTCAGTGTGGTTAGGGACTCAGCTGGTGAGGATTTCATGTACATAACTCCACATAAGAGACTCGTATGTGATCTAGTGAGCCAAAATTACCTTGCTCTAGGCATTTGCATCATCCGGAGAGCTTATTTTATCAAGTTGCAAGTGTTGACCAAGGCCGACGGTCGTTAGGAAAAGGGGGACACTTTTTAGTGTTATATTTTAACGTTGAGTTATAACTTAAAGTTATAACTTAAAAACATAAAGTGGTTCGACTAGGACATGGTGGTCCCTTTTTATGAGTTGAAAGACGTAAATTAAAAATTAAAATAAATTCAAAATGGAGCCTTGGAAACCCTAATCGACCTCCCCTCATATTCTCACGTTGAGGGTCATTTTGGTTATGGAAGATGTTATTTTTTGTGGAGCTTTTTCCAATAATTTTCACCAGAATATCACAAGGATTGTTGGGAGCTATCTCAGTAAGAATTTTTTAGTTTTAGGTGTGAGAGATCACCTCTAGCTGATCGGGATTGGAGCTTTTACTTCAGAGAGTTCATCTGAGCATTCACGGGGAAGATAAGGATTTTCCTAAAAGTGAAGTTTTCTAGATCGAGAAATGAAGCATCTGGGTCTTCGTATTTTGGCCATATTCCACCTGGGTAGGAGTCATATATCACATATCTGAAGGGTTTCAGTGATTTGCAAATCAGGTTGTACAAGTACATTAGGAAGCGTGCCAAAATTGTTGGGGGTTTCAACCTGTAGTTTATCAGTTGGAAAAGGTGTGCCTAGCCTCCAAGAGCATCATATGGAACATGATTCGAACACTAGATGGTGAATATATCAGTGATTCACTATTTCAGCTTATCATCTGGGCACACCCAAAGCCATAGACAAATTTTTTAATTTGTTGATTTCAACTCAAAATAAATAAAAAATCAGTTTCTGTCAATATTATTTTATTGTTGTGTTTTACATTCTATTTTCAGTCAATTTATCTTTATAAACCCTCGATATGAAACACGAGCAAAACCAGCATTAAACCCTCAAAAATCAAAAAAATCAAATCAAAAAGCAAACTGAAATAAAACAGATTAAACCAATGTGCAATCTGTTCATCAGATCGGGGTGTACATCTCAATTTTACACCACCCTTATTTTTTATGTTTTATCACTTTTCAACATCTATCTCTTCAATCTTCTTATGTGAATGCATGGATGATCAATTTTTCTCACTCCACCAATAACTATCCTTTTAAAATCAAGGGGACACACATAAGCAAGGAATCATTTATTGCAACCATTATTCAATCATTTGCATCATATGAAATAACTCATTAAAGATAAAAATTAATATATTAAAAGCAAGAAATTAGCCCATAAATACACTTGATGAAATTTTATATCATCTATCATAACAAGAAATCTAGAGGGATTACTTGAATATTGCATGATCTAAAATCATCCTTATGAAAATAAAAGAGGGGAGTCGTTCATAGTAACCTTTACACAATGAACACGATTATATCCATTAGGTTTCTAATAAACTGGTTATATAGGGATTGAAATGGGTCCCATCCATATTACATCATGACCACATAGTTGTAGTATAACAAATCGACAAGTATGCATATCACTTGGCAATATTTGAAGTTGGGTCTCCTCCTCAAAAGTTGAGAAATTTAACCTATTGAGTTTATGTTATTTGAGAGTCTTACTCTTTTCATTTTTTCAATGGATTATATGGGATTGAAATGGCCCCCACCCATATTACATCATCACCACATAGTGATATTATGATAAAGCTTGGATATTATTCATGTATTGTTTGGCAAGATTCGAACCTGGGTCTCTTCCTTGAAATGATGAGGCATCTAACCGGTTGAGCTAATGCCACTTGATAAATATTTTGAGTTTACACAAGTTTTTATAAAGGGTCCCAGCCCCCTCTTACCAAGGTTTGAACTTGGATCTCCTATATGAAAACCCAAGGACTTACCACTATGGTATCCCTCACAGGTTTGCCTTACTATTTTAGTTAATAGGTACATGTTCACCTATAACGATGATTTCTCAACAATGACATAGATTCATAGTAAAATATCAAGGATATAACACTTGATAGGTCCAATGGATTCAAGCACTTGGTTAAGGATAAAATAAAACATGTCGTGTTAGGAACCTTCACATTGATAGAGGTTTTATATATTACATAAGCGATGACTTTGAATGTTTTGTAGTTGATAACAAGGTATCATGATAAAGGATACCAAATTATAATGGTCAACAAACCGTTGTATAAAATATAAAATGCTTTTGGCAATGAGCAGATGTATGCTTAAACTAAGAGGATTGGCAGGAAAATGAGAAGTGTTCCTACCAAGACTGCTCCAATATTGATAGGCAAAATAAATTGGAGTCACCCAAAACTTGTTGTTTAGCATCTCATGATATTTTATCGTATAAGATGTATTTGTATTCCTAAAGAGAGGCACCCAAAATTGGATACCAAAATTCATCGATGCATCATGATGGATTGTTCATAAATAAAAAAATCCCATAGAACCTTGATGTTATTATAAGGAAGTTATCATTAACAGAGATGTCGTATTCTATAAAATATTTTGATTTGGGATCATAATATCTCAACATCAATTTTTAGGCCATGTAAGCATGGGAATCTATACATCATATTATTTGTGGGAGAATGTTTGGACCTCAAGGGTCATGCAATGGATTCATATTAGTGTAATCCATGGGATCCAAAAAGCATTTATCCATGAGAATGGTTAATGACCATGTAATGGACCTAGAATATGGATTCTTTCATGTGATTTGTAAAGGACCATTTAAGGGAGCCAAAAAATAAACTTCCATCCATGAAAGTCACTAAAGAATAATCTACAATACCTACTATAGGTTTGTCCATGTAATCCTTTAAAGGACCATTTTAGGCATCCACCATTTGGTCATCCACGATAGCGCTACCTAAGGAATACACGGGTGGAAAATCTAAGACAAGGATTTTCAAGGGAGTTGTCATTGGGCATTTAAGTACTCACCATCAAAATGGTTTATCATCGGGTCATCATAATAAAACATTGTCTAACTGAATGGAGTCATCATTGTGTCATTTGATATATTTTACTCAAAGGAAATTTGTGTTGGGTCATTTAAGATAATTTTACCTATCACCATCAAGGAACATGATATGCCACCAATTATTGGAACTCCCACTTGATTATTTGAAATATGGAACATATGGGGATGAGAATCATCATTATCATCAAACAAATATGAGCATGAAGGATGTCGTAATCATGTGGAAGATAGAGATAAGGGTCGTTGTCATCACATAATAGATGAGGATGTGATCCACCATCGTTATGCAGAAGACAAAGACATAACAATTGCCATCGTCACAGAAAAACATGTGTGAGTACCGTCATCATCATGAGACATAAGACTTCATTTTAGCATCGTGATTTAGAATCATCGTCATCAAATGGAAGGTGAGGGTGATGACCTTTATTTTCATGGAAATGGTGAGGGTAAGGGCATCAATGCATGGAGGATAAGAATTATGTGTTGAATTATTCATCATAATAATATGAACATAAATTTGAGGAAACATCAATGATCACTTATGACTTAGATCATTCATATCCTTTAACCTCACCCCTATGGAGTGGCTAAAGGAAGAAAAGAGTGGGAGTATCCCATGGAATTAGCATTGTTGTTCAAACATGATTTTTTTTTACTTACATCTAAAGTAATACAAGAGTGGGAGTATCCCATAGATAAGTGTGGCAATACTGGGATAACTCACCTAGCTTGCAAGTACATAAAATGCCTTGAATGATTCCCACTAGATTTGAACATATTCCATCAGATTTCTGTAGATGCCCTCATTAACCATAATTAAAATATCAATGATAACTTAAGACTAAGATCAGTCATATGAATGAACCTTACATTTATGGAGTTGATACACCAATAAAAGAGTGGAAGGATCCCATGTAACAGCGGTATCGTTCAAACTTAATATTATTTTTCACTTATATTCAAAATCATGAGAGGTAATATATCGCGGTAAGTATAACAATGGGGTAACCCATTTGGCTTACATTCATGTAAGTGCCCTCAAAATTTTAATAAATACCTTCATTAAATAATCTGACTAGATGATTCAAAATAGACACCTAATTTAATAATTTATTTAATTTCAATATAAAACGAAATTGAAAAACACACCTAAGAATTGATTCGTTTAATTTTAGTTTTATCAAATTGATTTAGGAAAGGAGAGAGAAAGCATATAGTTTCATTTTAGGTTAGCCTTGTATGATTTCATCAATCAGTTTTTTCCTTTAATTATATTTTGTTTTTCCTCATAATAATTTGAATTGAGAAAGATATGTAGCTTAGGACCAAGTCAAATACATGGTCTACGATAGTGTAGATGTATGAATAAGAGAATTTAGTCAATGACTCACAAGTACAAGTACATGATAGTATATTGATATTAAAATTTGTGTTGTTAGGTCCTCTTATAATTTGGTCATGTCCTCTCAACTCAGGATAACTTGCCTTGAACACAAGTCACCTTGACCTAGTGAGCCTATTCCATTGTCATCAATAAATCTAATAATAATTATATAGTCTATCCATCTACCCCACTAGTGGTGTTAACCTAATATGCTTGCTACATAGTTACATCTCTCTTAGTTGTCAAAGATATAATGGTATCTTATAAATTAGAAACCCATTGCACCAATGTTCGCTCTCCTAAATTCACACATCCACCTTTGATTGACTTTGGTCTTATTCCATAATAATTGAAGTGGTGATTGCCTACAATTTGGTTGCCTTTTAGGTGAGGGCATCTCTCTACAAATCAAAATAAAAAAAGGGTACTCATTCATAGTAACGTTTACACAATGAAAAATATTTATCTCCATTAGTTTTTTTTAATTGGTTATATGGGGATTGAAATGGACCCCACTCATAGTACATCATGACCACGTAGTGTTAGTATAACAACTCAAAAATTATGTATATATCACTTGACAAGATATGAAGGTGGGTCTCCTCCTTGAAAGTCGAGGAATTTAACGTGCTGAGCTCATGCTATTTGATAGCCTTACTCTTATAGTTAATAGGTACATGTTGACTTTTAATTATGATTTCCCAATAATGATACAAATTTATAATAAAACATCAAGGGCATAACATTTACGAATTTTGTTGAATTCAAGCACTTGGTTAAGGATCAAAGTGGACATGTCATGTTAGGTGCATTCGCATTGATAGATGTTTTGTATCTACATAAGCAATGACTTTGAATATTTTGTAGTTTACAAGGTATCATTATAATGGATACCAAATTATGATGCTCAAAAAATAGTTGTTGTATAAAATATGGGATGATTTTGGAAATGAGCAAGTGTATGCTTCAACTAAGAGAATTGGTATAGAAACATTTTGGAGAAGAAAACATACTATAGAAACTACATATTGAGTGGTGTTCCTACCAATATTACACCAATATTAATAGTAAAAAAAAATTGGAGTCACCAAGAACCTAGTATTTAGCATCTCATGATATTTTATTGTATAAGATGTATCCTTATTCCTAAATAGAGGCACCCAAAATCGGATACCAAAATTCATCATGCATCATGATGTATTGTTTATAAATAATAAAATCCTATAAAAATTATATGTTATTATAAGGAATTTATCATCAATAAAGATGATATATTCTATAAAACCTTTTGATTTGGGATCTTGATACTTCAATATCAAGTTTCAGGCCATTTAAGTATGGGAATAAATGCATTATATTATTTTTGGGAGAATGTTTGAACCTCAAGGGTCATGCAATGGATTCAACTTAGGATAATCCATGGGATCCAAAAAATATTTATCCATTAGGGTGGTTAATGGCCATGTAAATGACCTAGAATCCAGGTTCTTTCATATAATCCTCTAAAGGACCATCTGAGGGAGCCAAAACAAATTCCATCCATGAAAACCACTAAAGAGACATCTACAATACCTGCTATAGGTTCATCCATATGATCCTTTGAAATACTAATTGAGGTATCCACCATTGGATCATCCACAATAGTGCCACCTAAGGAAGGTACAATTGGAAGATCTAAGACAAGGGTTTTCAAGGGAGTTGTCATTAGATGTTTAAGTGCTCACCATAAAAATGGTTTTTCATCGGGTCATTATAACAAAATGTTGTCTAACAAAATGGAGTAATCATTGTGTCATTTGATACATTTTTCTCAAAGGAATTCCGTATTGGGTCATTTAAGACAATTTTTCATGTGACAATCACAATCAAGGAACATGATACGCCATCAACATATGAAGATTCGGTCTAAGGAGATAAAAATCCAAGGATCATGTAATTTGAAATATCTCATGTGTATTTATATTGGAAAGCATTGCTTGAATTTTGATCAATAAATATTTTTGAGTGATTTATGTGATATTGATGTTTATTTGATAGATGGATAATATCGATGGATACATATTCATATTGATTATTTGATATTAATATTGGTTGACTAATGATATATGAGATTTGATTTATTAATCATAGAATTAATTAACCTTTGAAGAATAGCATCAAATTACTAACAGTGGTGTTGAAGCCACTTTTATTAGTATTTCCAAGGTAGAGAGCACATAAATCTATAAAGAGTTGATGTGGAGAGATTAATAGATGGATTGGGAGGAAGCCATATTGAAGAAAGAGCTTGTAATTTTTGGAGTGATAGCAAGCAATTTCAATGAAACTTTGAGGGATAAAGCTTGGATATTATTGGACGAAGGAGAGTATTGAGGATATTGGAGGATTATTGTACATATAGAGCACTTCAAAATAAGGATACTATTTTTAGAGAAAACCAAGTGAAGCGTTGGAAAATATTGGATGGAGAAACAAATTTTAAACACTATGAGGTTGCACTATAAAATGTAGTGTTTTTAATATTTGTGTTAGTGTAGGTTTCAAGTTATGAAGAATGTGTGTGTCATGTGATTTATGAGTTATAGTTGTCGAGTATGCAAGTCTCATGTGTGCAAATGAAGATTCATAAGTGATAGGTGTCAAGTTTGGAAGTGAAGAGTCGTATGATATGTGTTAAGATGTGAAGTATGAGGTTATGTACTCATGAGCACCTTTTTCATAATGTAAGGCATGTGAAAGGTTGCATCTTGCATGATTTTGAAGAGAGAAAAGGTCATGAGTATTATTATATATTGGAGATAAAGCTCCATGCAATGTAGTGATTTTTAAATTAATTATTGTATATGAAATTTGATCAATAAAGCTTATTGTTTTGAGGAATATTGATGTGATATTATGTGAATGTGATTGCTCATCCTGTGAATTTTTACCTGTGAGATAATTAGACATATTTTTCTACACTTGTAATATTCTTACAAGGTACCAAATAATATAACGTTTCTTTCCTATTTTGAAAGGAGAGAGAATATTTTCTTTGAATTTTTATGAGATGAATAATATGATGAGAAATGATGGGAATGGCCCCCAATAAAAGCCACACATAAATTATTAAAATAATAATTATAAATATATAGACCACGTATATGGAAATAATAGTAGTAATGCCAAAAGAAGTCTCAAATACTAGTAAGTTAAAAGTGTGGGCATTTCAATTAGCTTAGACAAATATCATGGACAATAATAAATCCATAAGTGACTTACTCCTTACTAATTTTGGTTACTACTCTTAACCTATTGAATGTAGTATAAATTTTCTGAATTCAAAAAAGCATATAATAATTCAAATGCGATGCAATCTCTCCAACAAAAACTAAGACATGCTTCTCTAAGATGTTGACAAAGACAAAAATATGAGCATCTCTCAAAGATGGGTATAAGTACAAGAAACATCCAACAAACATCCTTTGTAGGTGAAACTTGAAGCACCTATAGAGCAAGCCATGCGATGTGATCCCCTAATGTTCTACAGTCTTTTTTGCATATATATTAAATAAATTTTAAATTCTTGGTAAAACAGGTTACTTCACCACATATTTTGTTCTTGTACATTTAAAATTCTTACTCAACCAAGTTCCTTCACATCCAAAGATTTCTAGCTAAAATCATGTTAAAGAATTTTTGGCATATTTTATACATATGCCTAAATATGTAAATAAACATTAAGAGAGTGGTCCACTTAAAATGATTTGCTTTTATTAAAAATTTAAGCACCATAATTTCTTGACATTATCATATATTTAATTTTTGAAGTAAAATCTCTTTCCTTGGAAAAGAATCAAATGTCGATGTAACAAGATGTGTAAATAAGATCAGGAATCATTGAGGAAGTCTATCATATTTTATTATTATTTTATAATTGTCTAATTTTATCTCATCTCACTCATACTAGATAAAATGTGGAATGATTCTTGAATAGTATTTTTCTCGAGAATACTTAGAAATAGTATAGTATGTGACTTTAAAAAACATGGTCTAAAATAATAAGACATGCAAAATTCTAAATTTTACAAAGAAGGGACCATATGAACTTGTAGCGAAATATTTTGGCATATTCAAACATCTCCTAAATATTAATACTAAATTGTTGTAGTATGTTATACAACACTTATTTTAATAAACCCAAAGAGGATGGAGATCTTGTGATAAAAAAATTGTAAAAGTTATATAAAGGACTTGATGATGTAAGTATCAAACTAAGTTCATTAAGGATGCATATTGTATTTTCTAGTTGTTTCATAAATTTATAATGGTGTCTCAAGCCATTCAAACTAAACAAAATGCCATAGTGATTTTCTAATAATTTTTTTAGTCATATATATTTGAAATCGGTATGCAATTGTGACTTCAATAATATTCGATATAAATATAAGACATAAATTTTTAAGGTTTGAAATAAGGAGAGATTATTTGAACATGTAGTGAAACTTGGTGGTGTGATCAAACAATGGCATGAGCGACTAGAACTTTTGAACTACCAAATGATGGATCTAATGAATGGTTGATAATAATGGAACAACTTTCACTTGTGATTCCATAAGAAGGATTACTTGAATATTGCATGATCTAAAATCATCCTTATGAAAAAAAGGTACTTTTTCATAGTAGCATTTACACAATGAATAATACTTATCTCCATTAGCTTATATGGGGACTGAAATGGACCCTACTCATAGTACATCATGACCACATAGTGGTAGTATAACAACTCGATAATTATGCATATATCACTTGGCAGGATTTGAAGGTGGGTCTCCTCCTTGAAAGTCAAGGAATTCAACCTACTAAGCTCATGATGTTTGATAGTCTTATTGTTTTAGTTAATAGGTACATGTTGACCTTTAACGACGATTTCTCAATAATGATACAAATTCATAATAAAACATCAAGGACAAAACACTTGCGAAATTTGTTGAATTCATGCACTTGGTTAAGTATCAAAGTGGACATGTCATGTTAGGTGCATTCATATTGATAGATGTTTTGTATTTGAATAAGCAATGACTTTGAATATTTTATAGTTGGTAACAAGGTATCATGATAAATAATACAAAATTATAATGCTCAACAAATACTTTTTGTATAAAATATGGGATGCTTTTGGAAATGAGCAGATGTATGCTTCAATTAAGAGAATTGGTATAGAAACATTTTGTAGAAGAAAACATACTATAGAAACTACATATTGAGTGGTGTTCCTACCAAGATTGCACTAATATTAATAGTCAAAATAAATTGGAGTCACCAAGAACCTAGTATTTATCATCTCGTGATATTTTATTGTATAATATGTATCCTTATTCCTAAAGAGAGGCACCCAAAACTAGATACCAAAATTCGTCAATGCATCATGATGGATTGTTCATAAATAATAAAATCCTATAAAAATTGTATGTTATTATAAGGAAGTTATCATCAATAGAGATGATATATTCTATAAAATATTTTGATTTGGGATCTTGATACTTTAATATCAAGTTTCAGGCCATGTAAGTATGGGAATCTATGCATCATTTTATTTTTGGGAGAATGTTTGAACCTCGAGGGTCATGCCATGGATTCACCTTAGGATAATCCATGGGATCCAAAAAATATTTATCCATGAGGGTGGTTAATGGTCATGTAAAGGACCTATAATTCAGGTTCTTTCATATGATCCTCTAAAGGACCATTTGAGGAAGCCAAAAAAACTTCCATCCATGAAAGCCACAAAAGAGCCATCTACAAGACCTACTATAGGTTCATCCATATGATCCTTAGAAGTGCCATTTTAAGGATCCACCAAATGGTCATCCACAATAGTGCCACCTAAGAAAGGCACAATTGGAAGATCTAAGACAAGGATTTTCAAGGGAGTTGTCATTAGGTGTTTAAGTACTCACCATAAAAATGGTTTGTCATCGGATCATCATAACAAATTGTTGTCTAACAAAATGGAGTCATCATTGTGTCATTTGATACATTTTTCTCAAAGGAAGTCTGCATTGGGTCATTTAATATAATGTTTCCTATGACAATCATAATCAAGGAACATGATACGCCACCAGCATATGAAGAGTCAGTCTCAAGAGATCAAAAGCCAAGATTCATGTAATTTGAAAGATCTCATGTGTATTTATATTGGATATAAATATTTGCAAAATGTAACTCTAATAAGCATTGCTTGAATTTTGATCAATAAATATTTTTGAGTGATTTATGTGATATTGATGTTTTTTTGATGGATGGATAATATCAATGGATGCATATTCATATTGATGATTTGATTTTAATATTGGTTGACTGATGATATATGAGATTTTATTTATTAATCATAGAATTAATTAACCTTTGAAGTATAGGATCAAATTGCTAACAGTGGTGTTGAAGCCACTTTCATTAGTCTTTCCAGGGTAGAGAGCACGTAAATTTGTAAATATTTGACATGGAGAGATTAATATATGGATTGGGAGGAAGCCACATTGAAGAAAGAGCTTGTAATATTTGGAGTGATAGCAAGCAATTTCAATGAAATTTTGAGGGAGAAAGTTTGGATATTATTGGAGGAAGGA
The DNA here is from genome assembly GCA_028583015.1 of Wollemia nobilis. NCBI lineage: Eukaryota > Viridiplantae > Streptophyta > Pinopsida > Araucariales > Araucariaceae > Wollemia > Wollemia nobilis. The sequence goes on from JAQPPZ010003633.1 coordinate 112,959, forward strand.
GAGTATTGAGGATATTGGAGGATTATTGTAAATATAGAGCACTTCAAAAGAAGGATACTATTGTCAAAGAACACCAAGTGAAATATTGGAAAATATTGTATGGAGCAACAAATATCAAACACTGCGAGGTTGCACCGGAGAACGTAGTGTGTTTAATATTTATGTTAGGGTAGGTTTCAAGTTATGAATAACGTTTATGTATCATGTGAGTTATGAGTTATAGTTTTCAAGTATGCAAGTCTCATGTGTGCAAGTGAAGAGTCATAAGTGTTAGGTGTCAAGTGTGGAAGTGAAGAGTCATATGATATGTGTTAAGATGTGAAGCATGAGGTTATGTACTCATGAGATCATTTTTCATAATGTAAGGCATGTGAAAGGTTACATCTTGCACGAGTTTGAGGAGAGAAAAGGTCATGAGTATTATTATATATTGGAGATAAATATCCATGCAATGTAATAGTTTTTCAATATATTATTGTATATAAAATTAGATCAATAAAGCTTGTTATTTTGAGGAATATTGATGTGAGATTATGTGAATGTGATTGTTCATCCTGTGAATTTTTACCTGTGAGACATTTAGACATATTTTCCTACACTTGCAATATTCTTGCAAGGTACCAAGTAATATAACATTTCTTTCCTATTTTGTAAGGGGAGAGAATATTTTATTTGAATTTCGATGAGATGAAGAATACTATGAGAAATGATGGGAATGGCCCCCAATAAAAGCCACACATAAATTATTAAAATAATAATTATAAATATATAGACCACGTATATGGAAATAATAGTAGTAATGCCAAAAGAAGTCTCAAATACTAGTAAGTTAAAAGTGTGGGCATTTCAATTAGCTTAGACAAATATCATGGACAATAATAAATCCATAAGTGACTTACTCCTTACTAATTTGGGACACTACTCTTAACCTATTGATGAAGAACACAAGCTTATACTGAGATGCGGGGTGAATAGTATAAGACCAATTTTTACTTTTCTTTCCAAATCAATATTATGCAATGTACAGATAGCAATATCAATAGCAGTAATCAAATCAATGCACAAATCACCATACACAATAGAGAAATCAATTTAATGTGGTTCACCCAATGTGGGCTACTCCACGGAGAAAATATTTCACTAAAATTTTCTCAATCAATCTCTTGGAAATCCTTTCCTTATTACAATGTTTATGGACCTCTATCCAAAGGAGACACCAATCCCCTAATCAAGTTCATGGATCTCTATCCATAGGAGAACTCCTTTCTCCTTGGATTTGGCTGGTGATCTTCTAGAAGAAATATTTCCCCCACTACTCTGGCTAATGTATCTCTATCCACTGAAGACACCTATCCTCACTACCCTAGCTAATGGATCTCTTTCCACTGGAGACTATCATCATCTATCACCTCAAAATGTCTATCTTAAATCTGCACTAAACATAGTCCTTCAGTCTAGCACAAATCTACTCAATCTATGTCTCTGGTCTGGCATAAACCTATCTTCAAATATACACCAAAATTTATCCTCAAATCTGTACTAAACACAGTTATTCTCTAGCACAAATTTATCCTCAATATCTATCCTCTGATCTGTACTAAACATATTCCTTCGGTCTAGAAAACATCTATCCTCAATATCCATCCTCAAGCCTTAACTCAAAGCTTGACTTAATCTCAAATCAAATATGCTAGATCTACCCCAAACCTTAACCCAAGGTTTGAACAAATCAATAAATCAACTTTTTTCTCAAGTCTTCTCAAATACTTGTCTCAAATTTGCCTTGTAAGATTCCACAAAAGCTCACACTAATCTATCCACAAGTCCTCTCTAGAACTTGTCCAAATTTGCTCAACAAGTCCTCACTAGAACTTGTCCAAATCTACTCAACAATCTATGTCCTCGAACTGTATTGTAATATTCCATAAAAGCTCAGACAAATCTATCTACAAGTCTTTTCTAAGACTTGTCTCAAATCTGCTCAAAAATTCCTCACTAGAACTTTTCCAATCTCATAGAAACATAAAGAGAATTGTTAGAGACTCAATATGCTTCACATTCACCACAATGCTCAATCACTCTTTTTATCACATAAACATATAGAGAATTTTTAGAGACTCAATATGTTTCATATTCATCAACACTCAACCTCTTTCTCAAATCAATTCAGAATATAGAACAATTTGTTTCACAAAACATAAACTATCACTTTAACACATCCACTTGACTAGGCTCAACCAACTCTACTCAACCAATAAATCAATGAATTAATCCTTACTCGCAAACCCTAGTCCAAGCATATGAACATTCACTAAAATGTTTCCAACAATGCTTATCAGCCAATCTCACATAACAATGATACTCATGATATTTGCAAATCCTAGTTCAAGTTTTTTACTCACTTCAATAACAATGCTTATCAATGATACTCATGATCTTTGCAAACTCTAGTTCAAGATATTTCACCACTTCTCATAACAATGATACTCATGATCTTGCAAACCCTAGTTCAAGATATTTCACCACTTCTCATAACAATGATACTCATGATCTTGCAAACCCTAATCCAATCTTCAAACTCAACAACAAGGGTTCTCAATCATACAACAATGAAGCATGTATTCACTCACTCAAAATCTCCAAAAATTCTTATCAAAAAATATTTATTGCATTCACTTCCATTTCAAAAAACTCATCCACTCAACAAGGAAAACTTAACAAAGTCCTTTTCACTCCAATATTTTTTCAAAAAAACCTCAATCAATCACTTCAAACAAATAAGAATATGCTCATTCATTTTATTTGATGTAGAAGTGACTTTATGATGGGGACACAAAAAATCGCTCAAACTCTCATTCATTAAACTTCAAAAGAAATTACAATACTAGCCCGCAGGCGTAGTTTCTTGCTCAGAGCAACCCCTCCCTCTTGATTCACCACCTGCTTCTATAACAATGTCTGGGTTTCTTTCGAGGTCCCGACCCTCTAGGCCATTAATGACCCACCTGGAAGAATACATCCTTCCTATCTGAAAAGTCGGCCCTTCCTCCGCCTTTGTGACTGAACCTTCACATCTTTTCCCTAACTGGCAACTGCCACCGGGTTAGCCACGAAAACATGCATTGATGAGCCGTCTGAACGTCTCTGACCTCTGGGCGCAGCCTTCGAGTGGCCGCCATGCTCAGCAAGCTTACCGGGCAAGAAATCATGCATAAATGAGGCCTTGACCGCCTCGGGAAACACCGTCTGGGAACGCGGGCCTTTTCGAATCGTGAACCAAGTATGTCGCGATATCGCGACATGTCGTGATATCGTGACATTTTTCTTCCTCACTGCCTTTCTCTCCTTCGGGTCATGATATCGCGACATGTCACGATATCGCGACATCTTCCTTTTCGGCTCTTCTTTCTTCCTTTCGGTCACGAAATCGTGACATGTCGTGATATCGTGACATCTTGCTCTCTGCTTTCTTCTCACCTCTTCGGGTCATGAAATCATGACATGTCACGATATCGTGACATCTTTCCTCTCTGCTTTCTCTTCGCCTCTCGGGTCACAAAATCGTGACATGTCGCGATATCATGACATCTTTGCTCTCTGCTTTCTCTCTCTATTTTGGGTCACGAAATCGTGACATGTCATGATATCATGATAGCTTTGCCTTCTACTTTCGCTCTCTACTTTGGGTCACAAAATCATGACATGTCACGATATCATGATAGTTTCCTTCCTTGCTTTCTTTCTACTCCTTTTCGATTGACACATGTCATGAAATCATGACATTTTCTTCTTCTCCTATTCTCTTTCGGTCACGATTTCGTGACATGTCACGATATTCATGACTTTTTCTTTGAATGCCCTCTCTCTCCTATTGGTCATGATTTCACGACATGTCGCGAAATCGTGACATTTTCTTGGCCTCTCCCTCTTTTTCGTGATTTCATGACATGTCATGAAATCATGACATTTTCGTTGGATGCCATCTCTCTCCTATTTCGGTCATGATTTTACGACATGTCACGAAATCGTGACATTTTTTTCTTTCTCTCCGATAATGTGACATTTTCTTCGGGCACCTTCCTTCTCCTGCTTCGGTCGTGATTTCGCGACATGTCATGAAATCATGACATTTTTGCTCCGTGCCTTCTCTCTCCTTCCTGAGTCATGAAAACGTGACATGTCATGATATCGTGACACTTTTCTCTATCGCGATATCGTGACATCAAGGCAAACACTTAGAAATTTTTTTGTTGATGCAAGATTGCTCTACTGCCACCGGATGCTCCTGCATCAGACACCCGGGGTGGATTGAGAAGTGTCCTTCACTTCTGTACTGTTGGAGGAAGACCTAGGTGGTCGACCTCTATTTTTGACAACCAAGTTGCATCTTCGATAGGCCTGCCCTTCCACTTGACCAGATATTCAGAATACTGCCTGTTCCTGGTACTTTTGCCTGCTCGAGTGTCTAGTATTTCCTCGATCTCGTCTGTTGTTGGAGTAGATGTTGGAATACTCCACAACTCTGTACTTGGTGTCTCGCTACTGCCTCCTTCATGATATTCTACCAAATCTGCAATGTTAAAAATAGGTGATATGTTAAGGCCACTTGGCAATTCCACTTCATATGCATTGCCTGAATCCCGTTTTCCTATAATTCGGCATGGTCCAAACTTCTTCATCTTCAGCTTGTTATAGGTTTTAGCAAGAAATCTTTCTTTTCTCAGATGGACCATGACTTCATCTCCCACTATGAATTCCTTGAACCATCGCTTGTGGTCTGCCCTTGTCTTATATTGGTTATTCATGTTAGTAAGGTGCTTCTTCACTTCTTCATGCACGCTCTTCAGATGCTCTGCAAAGTCCTCAGCCTCGGCACTGCACTTCTCCCCTGTATCCATCTTCCTCAACTCAGAAGCATTCCTTGGACTGCTCCCATATACTATCTGGAATGGAGATTTGTTAGTACTCCTATTGACAGAATTGTTGTATGCAAATTCTGCCTATGGCAAAACCAAATCCCATCCCGTGGGCTTATCTCCTATCAAGCATCTCAATAGATTTCCCAGACTTCTATTCACCACCTCCGTTTGGCCATCAGTCTGTGGGTGGTATGCAGAACTGAATTTCAAATCTGTCTTCAATTTCTTCCACAAGGTCCTCCAAAAATACCCCACAAACTTGGTATCTCTGTCAGAAATGATACTCCTTGGTAGACCATGAAGTCGTACCACCTCTTTGAAAAATAAACCTGCAACGTGAACTGCATCACTAGTTTTTTGGCAGGGGATAAAATGTGCCATCTTTGAAAACCTATCAACCACCACAAATATGGAGTCATTTCCCCGCTGTGTCCTTGGTAGACCAAGAATGAAATCCATGCTGACGTCCTCCCATGGTCTCTCTGGTACAGGTAATGGCTGATATAATCCAGTGTTCTAGCTCACACCTTTCGCCATCTGGCATACTCTACAGCTTTGCACAAACCTCTTCACATCTTGCTGTAGTTGCGGCCAATAGTAATTCTCACTAACCAGGGCAATGGTCTTATCCCGACCAAAATGTCCAGCCAACCCTCCACTGTGTTTCTCCTTGACCATATTTTCCCTCATTGAACTCCTTGGAATGCATAATTGACTTCCTCTAAACAACATTCCATCTTGGATCAGAAAATCCAACCACTTGGTCCTGTCCAAAGTGACAGGTGCCAAGCAAGCCTTCCAAGCTTCTACAAAATCAGGATCTTCAGGGTACAAACCCTTCAGTTCATCAAATCCTACCACTTCCACCTTCATTTCTGTCAACAAACACTGCCTTCTACTTAAGGCATCTGCAACTCTGTTTGACCTTCCGCTCCTGTGCTTCAACACAAAGGTATAACTCTGTAGAAACTCAACCCACTTCAGGTGCCTCTGATTTAGCTTCCCTTGGCTATTAATATACTGTAAGGCCTGATGATCAGTATATAGAACAAACTCTTTTGGCAACAAGTAATGTCGCCACTTCTTTAGAGCCCGAACTATAGCATAAAACTCTTGATCATAAACTGAATACTTCTTCCTAGCATCATTGAGTTTCTCACTAAAGTAAGCAACAGGTTTACCTTCTTGACTCAAAACAGCTCCTATGGCACTACCACTAGCATCACAATCTACCTGAAATACCTTATTAAAATCTGGAAGTGCCAAAATAGGTTGCTCTGTAACCTTCTTCTTCAACATATCAAAGCTCTTATCTGCTCCTAAGGTCCACTTAAATTCTTTCTTATCCCCTCTCATTGTTTCTGTAAGGGGTGCACAAATACTGCTGAAATTCCTAATGAATTTCCTGTAAAAACTTGCTAGACCATGAAATGATCTTACCTCAGTCGTGCTTCTCGGGGTAGGCCATTCAATGATGGCTCTCACTTTTTTTGGGTCCATTTTTAGACCTTCGACTGAGATGACAAATCCTAGGTACACTAACTCCTTCTTCATGAAATTACACTTCTTCAGATTAATTAACAACTGCTCCTCCCATAGCTTCTCAAAAACCCTTCTGATATGCATCAGATGCTCTTCCAAGGTTCTGCTAAATATTAAAATATCATCCAAATAGACAATGACAAATTTGCCTAAAAATTCTTTCAATACCTCATTCATCAGTCGCATGAATGTGCTTGGTGCATTGGTTAGCCCAAATGGCATGACCAACCATTCATACAAACCTTCTCTCGGTCTTGAAGGTTGTCTTCCACTCATCTCCTTCTCTGACATGAATTTGATGATAACCACTCTTCAGATCAATCTTGGTGAAGTACTTGGCTCCACTCAAATAGTCCATAATGTCATCCATCCTTGGCAATGGAAATCTATACTTTATGGTGATCTTGTTAATGGCTCGAGAGTCGGTACACATTCTCCACTCTCCATATTTCTTTGGTGCTAGTACTGCAGGTACTGCACATGGACTCAAGCTCTCCCGAATCAGTCCCTTCTCCAGCAACTCTTGGACTTGCCTGTTCAGCTCTTCAGTTTCTGTAGGAGTCATTCTATGTGCTGCCTTGTTGGGTAAACTAGATCCTGGTACCAAATCAATATGGTGACTGATCTTCCTCACTGGTGGTAAACCCTCAGGCACATTATCAGATATAATGTCTGGAAATTCTTCTAATAGTCCTAAGACTTCTACAGGGGTATCCTTGCATTCTTCCTTCCTAACTCTAGGAACTAATGCATAGCACATATGCTCATGCTTTAAACTATCCAAAAATCTTCCCCCTTCAACTAAACAGATTCTAGCGCTGCTACATACCTTTTCGCCCGCCTCCTTCAAGGGCTTCAGCTTATGGCGCACTCCATTCTTCGTCACTGAGTAAGTGTTGGCGCGACCATCATGCACTGCACACCGATCAAACTGCCATGGCCTTCCCAACAACAAATGGCAAGCATCCATAGGCAGGATGTCACACAGGACCTCATCACAGTAATTCCCAATATTAAATTTCATCGAGCATTGCTCACTGACCAAAGCCCTATGGTCCTTCTGTAACCATGCAATCCGATATGGATGCGGGTGTCTCCTCCTCTTTAACTGTAACTTAGTAACCATTTCTTCTGAGACCAAGTTATCAGTACTACCATTATCTATAATAATGTTACAGACCTTACCCAAACTTCTGCACCTTGTGCGAAACAGGCTCCTCCTCTGGTCTGATCCTTTCTCCTCATTCAACAGGGTCCTCCTAGTGACCATAACTTCTCCTCTCTCTGCCTCCTTAGAATGTTCTGATTCAGCACCTTCATCTGCTACAATAGCTCTGGCAGGACCCTCAAGTCTCTTATTCATCCTTTCTCGGTGTTGTGGACACTCGTATGCTCGATGTCCTTCTTCGCCACAGTGGAAACAGGTTCCACGAAATCCTCCCCTTCCAAATCCACGTCCAGATCTACCTCTCCCTCTTGGGTAACCATTGTTCTGATTACGGGGTTGGTAGGTGTTCCCCTCTTTTTGCTCTTGGGTATTACTGGTTTCACCAGCCTTCTTCTGATCCTTATATTTTTCTCCACTGGTCCTTCCACCAGTTCTTCCACCATGACCTCTTCCTCTTTGCTTGCTCTCAAACCTTCTATTCAGCTTCTCTTCAACCCTCAGGGCAAACTGGTAAGCATCCTCTATGGTGGTCATCCTGACCAGACTTAACTCCTCTTGAATACTTGCTCGTAACCCATTAATATAATGGGCTACCTTCTCCTTGTTGGCCTCTGAATGGCCTGTTCTGATTACAATCTTATAAAACTCCTCTATGTATTCTTTAACAGACTTACTTGATTGCCTCAAACCTTGCATTTTCTTTAGCAGATCCAACTCATAGTCACCTGGGATGAACTGCCTCTTCAACTTATCTACCATTCTATCCCATCTGGTTATTCTCTCCTTTCCTCTTCTATTTCTTTCCAGCTGTACTCCCTTCCACCATATGCTGGCATGACCCTTCAGCTTGGTCTTAGCAAACTTGACCCTATCAGGATCTTCAACCTCCTCATACTCAAAGTATTCTTCCAAATCATTGATCCAGTCGATCAACTCCTCTGGATCAAGATTTCCAGAATACGTAGAAACCTCCATCTTCGGTCTCTTTCCAATCTGAGATATGGCTCTGTATAACCTGGCTTGTGCAGGATCTACAACCTCTTCTTCTTCCTCAAACTGGTCCTCTTCTTCATCAACTTCATCTTCACTTCCTTCTTCTCCTCTGGGTTCAAGCCCTCTACGCAGCTCCTCTTGCAGGGCCTGAACTTGCCTCTGCAAAGCTCTGAAATCTTCTGTTGGCACCATATTTCTTCCACCACCATGGTTTCTTCATGGAGGCATTCTTCTTCACTCTCTTCTCACAACCCTTCCATAGATCCTGGTGCAAGTTGCCTCACTTTCGATGATCTGCTCACACACTCAGGAACTCCCGCTCTGATACCACTTGATGGGGACACAAGAATCGCTCAAACTCTCATTCATTAAACTTCAAAAGAAATTACAATACTAGCCCACAGGCGTAGTTTCTTGCTCAGAGCAGCCCCTCCCTCCTTATTCACCACCTGCTTCTATAACAATGTCTGGGTTTCTTTCGAGGTCCCGACCCTCTAGGCCATTAATGACCCACCTGGAAGAATACATCCTTCCTATCTAAAAATTCAGCCCTTCCTCTGCCTTTGTGACTGAACCTTCACATCTTTTCCCTAACTGGCAACTGCCATCGGGTTAGCCATGAAAACATGCATTGATGAGCCGTCTGAACGTCTCTGACCTCTAGGCATAGCCTTCGAGTGGCCGCCATGCTCAGCAAGCTTACCGAGCAAGAAATCATGCATAAATGAGGCCTTGACCGCCTCGAGAAACACCATCTGGGAACGCGGGCCTTTTCGAATCGTGAACCAGTATGTCGCGATATCGACATGTCACGATATCATGACATTTTTCTTCCTCGTTGCCTTTCTCTCCTTCGGGTCATGATATCGTGACATTTTTTTTCTGTCACGATATCATGACATCTTCCTTTTCAGCTCTTCTTTCTTCCTTTCGATCATGAAATCATGACATGTCACGATATCATGACATCCTTCCTTTCTGCTTCCTTCTCGCCTCTTCGGGTCACGAAATCATGACATGTCACGATATCATGACATCTTTGCTCTCTGCTTTCTCTTCGCCTCTCGGGTCGCGAAATCGTGACATGTCGCGATATCGCGACATCTTTGCTCTCTGCTTTCTCTCTCTGTTTTGGGTCACGAAATCGTGACATGTCACGATATCGTGACAGCTTTGCCTTTCGCTTTCGCTCTCTGCTTCGGGTCATGAAATCGTGACATGTCGCGATATCGTGATAGTTTCCTTCCTTGCTTTCTTTTTGCTCCTTCGGTCGCGATTTCGCGACATGTCATGAAATCGTGACATTTTCTTCTCTGGCCCTTCCTGTTCTCTTTCGGTCACGATTTCATGACATGTCATGAAATCGTGACATTTTCTTCTCTGGCCCTTCCTGTTCTCTTTCGGTCATGATTTTGTGACATGATACCACTTTATGGGGACACGAAAAAAAAATCACTCAAAAACTCTCATTCATTAAACTTTAAAAGAAATTACAATACTAGCCCCAGGCGTAGTTTCTTGCTCAAAGCAGCCCCTCCCTCCTGATTCACCACCTGCTTCTATAATAATGTCTGGGTTTTTTCTTAGGTCCCAACCCTCTAGGCCATTAATGACCCACTTAGAAGAATACATCCTTCCTATCTAAAAATTTGGCCCTTCCTCCGCCTTTCTGACTGAACCTTCACATATTTTCCCTAACTGGCAACTACCACTGGGTTAGCCATGAAAACATGCATTGATGAGCCATATGAACGTCTCTAACCTTTGGGCGCAGCCTTCGAGTGGCTGCCATGCTCAACAAGCTTATCGGGCAAGAAATCATGCATAAATGAGGCCTTGACCGCCTCGAGAAACACCATTTGGGAATGCGGGCCTTTTCGAATTGTGAACCAGCAGTATGTCATGATATCATGACATGTCACGACATCATGACATTTTTCTTCCTCACTGCATTTCTCTCCTTCGGGTTGCGATATCGCGGCATGTCGCGATATCACAATATTTTTCTTTCTCACTGCCTTTCTATTCTTTGGGTCGCGACATGTCGCGATATTGCGACATCTTCCTTTTCGGCTCTTCTTTCTTCCTTTCGGTCACAAAATCATGACATGTCACGATATCACAACCTCTTGCTCTTTGCTTCCTTCTCGCCTCTTCGGGTCACAAAATCATGACGTGTCGCGATATCGTGACATCTTTGCTCTCTGCTTTCTCTTCACCTCTCGGGTCGCAAAACCGCAACATGTCGCGATATCGCGACACCTTTGCTCTCTACTTTCTCTCTTTGTTTTGGGTCGTGAAATTGTGACATGTCGCAATATCACGACAGCTTTGCCTTCCACTTTCACTCTCTACTTTGGGTCGCGAAATCATGACATGTCGCGATATCATGACAGTTTCCTTCCTTGCTTTCTTTCTGCTCCTTTGGTTGCGATTTCACGACATGTCACGAAATCGTGATATTTTCTCCTTTGGCCCTTCCTGTTCTCTTTCGATCGTGATTTCATGACATGTCACAAAATTGTGACATTTTCTTCTTTGGCCCTTCCTGTTCTCTTTCGATCATGATTTCATGACATGTCATGAAATCGTGACATTTTCTTCGGACGCCCTCTCCCTCTTGCTTCAGTTATGATTTTGTGACATGTCGTGAAATTGTGACATTTTTTTCGAACGCCCTCTCCCTCCTGCTTCGGTTGCAATTTCACGACATGTCACGAAATCGTGAAATTTTCTGTGGATGCCTTCTCTCTCCTGCTTCGGTCGTGATTTTGCGACATGTCACAAAATCATGACATTTTCTTTGAGCACCTTCCTTCTCCTGCTTCGGTCGCGATTTCGTGACATGTCACAAAATCGCAATATTTTCTTTGGGCACCTTCCCTCTCCTGCTTCGGTTGTGATTTTGTGACATGTCACGAAATCGTGACATTTTTGCTTCGTGTCTTCTCTCTCCTTCCTGAGTCGCAAAAATGTGACATGTCGCGATATCGTGACACTTTTCTCTGTCACGATATCGGGACATCAAGGCAAACACTTAAAAAAAAATTGTTGATGCAAGATTGCTCTGCTGCCATCGGATGCTCCTGTATCACTTTAGAAAACCTGTCTCAATCACAATTTTCTCTTTTGCCAATTTCAATAGTTAGATGATAAAATATCACACTAACCTCTTCACAAAATAATTCTCAATTACAAAAATAATCAAACTTAATTACACCTTATTACTCCTTGTTTGAAATTAGCAATTTATCAAATCACACATGAAAATAATAATTCAATTGTTCCTTATAATCTCCAATCTCAATTAATCAACCTCCAAAAATCAACCTTTCAAAAACATTATTGCCTATCCTTTTATCTCCCTCAAATACTCAATATCCAATTTTAATTTAGGCAAAATAAACTTTAGAAAGCATAAAAATATTTTATTTTTCAAACTTTAGCACCTCCAAAATTAATCAAGCAACCAAGCATGTGACGTCAGCGCATACCTCTTCAATTGCCAAAAGGCCTCGATGGGTTTCGACCTCAAAACCTCTCCTAGCCGAGTGCCCTATCAAGGCGCTAGCCCACCACATGGGCTAGGCACTTCCATGGGGAGGGGAAGGCGCTAGCCTCCCTTTAAGTCCTCGTTGGCATTGTTCAACAAAACGAAGGCCTTCCTTCCTTGCAAAATGTGAACCCCATGGGATTTGAACCGTGTCCTCCCTACCAGCAACACATCTTAACACCTTCCACCATCACCAACTGCGCTACGCGATGCTTGTGCAGGGTGAGAGGAGCCTCGCTCCTATTTCTTCATTCTTCTACCATTGGAGACTTTTCAACGTGAAAAATATTGCGTCCTTTCTATGCACGATTTAGAACTTAGGCATTCAAATAATTGCTTGGGGATTCTAAGGCAAAGGTTTTGCCTTTATTTATACATGATGCCTTATTGCCATAACACGTCGGTGCTCAAATCAAATTTTAAATTTGATTTATAAACTTAGCTTTATAACCCTTTTTAGGGTTTATTAAATTAATAAAAATTAATTTATAATTAAATTAAAATTAACTTAAGTAACTTGAAAGTTAATTAAATTAATTAATAAATTAATTTATAATAAAATTATATTAATTAATTTAAATTTCCTTTTTAATATTATAATATTATTTTCCTGGGCCTCTTCTTTGCCCTTTGGACCTCATCTGACTTCTTGGAACCGGATTTGATCAACTGGAGGTGGATTCTCCTTTTGCACTTATTGGAGAACCTGAAACTGATGTTGCCCACTAAAACTGCCACTCACTGGTGTTGAAAGCTTGACATCAATGACGACTCAAACTTGACATCAATGACAACTCATCTACTCAAAATGTCCAACAATCTCCCCCTTTGTCATTGATGGTAACCCAAATTCTTTTTACCAAAACTTGACCTTTTTCCTGTTCTGCTCCCCGGGAAATTGCTCCCCCTGACTCAATGCTCTCTCCTTAAACCAAATCTCTCCCCCTTACTCAAATATCTCCCCCTTTGACATCAATGGCAAAGGGTCACCTTTGGGGCTCGGGGCTAAGAATGAGTCTCTTAGCTTAGCCCCTCCCCCACCTCCTCTTGAGGTGGTTAATTTTGGGGTGGGAGTATTTCTACTCCCAGCAAGCACTGGTCTTTACCTTTGTCCTCTTTCCTTCTCATATGATCCTTCTGATTCCTTTGACTATTCCTGTTCATATCCATGTTCCTGTTCCTGTCTGTATTCGTGTTCCTATTCATGTCCATATTCATGTTCCTGTTCATGTTCTTGTTCATGCTTGATTCTGGAATGTCTGCTCTACACCACTTTGTTGTATGTCCATCATTATTGCACTTATAACACTTAATGTTATTATTCCTTGGAGGTGTAAATATCTTGGGATTTCTTCTGGTGAAGCCATATCTGTTCCTGTCATGAACCCTGCAATTCATTGCCTTGTGACCAAACTGATTACATGAGTAGCAATACCCATGAAATAACTGCATGTTCCTGAAGTTCCCATATTCCTGTCTTTCATGTGTCCTGCACTGTGAAGCCTTGTGCCCAAATTTGTGACATGAGAAACATCATCCATTGAAATTTCCTTGCCTTGACCTCATTGGTCTCTTAGTCTCTTTTACCCTGTGTTGGTTCCTGTTCCATCTGTTTCTTCTTTGTGCATTGTTCCTTTCCTTGTTGAACTTTCTATTATCCAACTCTTCCTCAGAAGTCTCACTTTCTCTCACACTGTCTTCTTCTAAAGTTTCTTCTTCTTCAGAACTTGAGGTTGACTCTTCTTCTTGTTTCTTTTGAGCTTGTTCAAAACCAAGACCTATTTTGCTTGATGTAGGCTTTTGTGACTTGATAATATTATCCAAATTCTTTGAACTTCTTTCAAACTTGTGTAGCTTGTCCTTAGAATTCTCTAATTCTTCCCTTAGTAGGGTTCCTTTTTGTTTAAAATTTTAAAATTCTAAACCTTTGAATCTTAATTAACTTTTAAATTTTTTGTTTTAACTAATGAATTAATTAAATCCTCTATAATTTTTCCTCTCCATCACAAAAGAAAAAAAAAAACAAATTGGGAGTTTTGCTTTCTTACCTTCTTTAAAGTTTTAAGAGCATAAATAAGCTCTCCCTCAAGATCAACTTCTCCTTTTTTTTATTCTTCCTCTATTTGTTTGCCTTTGAGAACATCTTCATTCTTTTATGACTTGTCTTCTATAGGATCACCTCCTTCTTCTTCTAGTGCCATTAGAATATTCTCTTCTGGTCCTTCAAGTGTATCCTCATATTCATCATCACTGAAACTGAAACCATTCCTTGTACAACTATCTTCAAGATGTCCAAAATTACCACATCTAAAACACTTGAGAATTATTGGTGACCTTTTCTTAACTTCTTCTTTTTCTTCTATCAGAAATAGAACTTCATCTTTATCATTATCTGAGAAACTATTATCACTATCACTTGAGTACTTACTTGCCTTGTCTGCATAGTAGCTCCTCTTTTGTCTTTGAAAGAACTTCTTTCCTTGTCTGCCTTGTCCATCCTTACCTTTCTTTTGGTACCTATATTTTTTGATTCCCTGTTCTTATGATCCTATTTTTCTTCATCATTGCTATTTTTGGCTTCTTGACAATCAGTTGCATAGTGACCATACTTTCCACAATTGAAACATCTAATAGATTTTGCATCTTTAAATCTTCTTGAATCCTTATTCCTTCTGCCATAATTCGCTTCTTCATCACTGGATGACTCATTGCTTGAATCTGACTTCTTGCCCTTTGTCTTCTTAGTAGCTTTGAAGGTTGCTTCCTTCTGGATATTAGGTTCCTCTTTTGTTCTTAACTCAAAAGTTGTAAGAATACCAAGTAACATATCTCTTGTCAAAATATCACCATATTTTGATTCCTCTATAGCAGAGATATTTTCACTAAACCTTTTTGGAAGAGATCTTAAGATCTTATCACAAACATCAGATTCTTCAATCTCAAGTCCAAGTCCTTGCATAGCATTAACAACCTCGTCTACACGAAGTAGATAAGCACTAATGTTTTCTTCATCCTTCATTCTTAATTCTTCAAATTGTCCTTTGAGATTTCATATCTTTGCATTTTTGACACTTTTATCTCCTTCATATATGCTTTGCAACTTATCCCAAATTCCTTTTGCATATTTACAATGCATAACCTTTATGAATTATGTTCTTTGCAAACCTCTCAAGATTGCATTCATTGATTTTGAATTGTAATGATGTAGAAGCTTACCTTATTTATCTATAGGTGGATCAACTGGTGGTATGTATCCATTTTCAATTGCTTCCCAAATTTCATTTCCAAGTGCCATCAAGTGAATCTTCATTCTCATACTCCAAAATATATAATCACTTCCATCAAATACTGGTGTTGAATTATCTGAGGACCCATTCTTAGAATCCATTGTGTTCTTGTAAGCTTTTCCTTCAAGCTGTTAAACTCTTCCGAAGGAACCCGCTCTGATACCAATTGAAGAACACAAGCTTATATTGAGAGGGGGGTGAACAATATAAGACCACTTTTTACTTTTCTTTCCCAATCAATATTATGCAATGTATAGATAGCAATATCAATAGTAATAATCAAAGCAATGCACAAATCACCACACACAATAGAGACACCAATTTAACATGGTTCACCCAATGTGGGCTACTCCATGGAGAAAATATTTCACTAAAATTTTCTCAATCAATATCTTGGGAATCCTTTCCCTATTACAATGTTTATGGACCTCTATCCAAAGGAGACACCAATCCCCTAATCAAGTTCGTGGATCTCTATCCATAGGAGAACTCCTTTCTCCTTAGCTCTGGTTAGTGATCTTCTAGAAGAATTGTTACCCCCACTACTCTAGCTAATGGATCTCTATCCACTAAAGACACATATCCTCACTACCCTAGCTAATGGATCTCTATCCACTAGAGACTGTCATCCTCTATACTCTATCACCTCCAAAGCTCTATCTCAAATCTACACTAAACATAGTCCTTCGGTCTAGCACAAATCTACTCAATATTTATCTCTGATCTGGCACAAACCTATCCTCAAATCTGCACCAAACTCTATCCTCAAATCTATACTAAACATAGTCCTTTGGTCTAGCACAAATCTATCCTCAATATCTATCCTCTGATCTGCACTAAACATAGTCCTTTGGTCTAGCACAAATCTATCCTCAATCTCTATCCTCAAGCCTTAACACAAAGCTTGACTTAATCTCAAATCAACTCTGCTAGATCTGCCCCAAACCTTAACCCAAGGTTTGAACAAATCAATCAATCAACTCTGCTCTCAAGTCTTCTCAAAGACTTATCTCAAATATGCCTTGTAAGCTTCCACAAAATCTCACACTAATCTATCCACAAGTCCTCTCTAGAACTTGTCCAAATCTACTCAACAAGTCCTCACTAGAACTTGTCCAAATCTGCTCAACAATATCTATCCTCAAACTGTATTGTAAGCTTCCACAAAAGCTCACACAAATCTGTCCACAAGTCTTCTCTAAGACTTGTCTCAAATCTGCTCAACAAGTCCTCACTAGAACTTGTCCAATCTCATAGAAACATAAAGAGAATTGTTAGAGACTCAATATGCTTCACATTCACCACAATGCTCAATCACTTTCAATCACTCTTTTTATCACAAAAACATATAGAGAATTGTTAGAGACTCAATATGTTTCACATTCATCAACACTCAACCTCTTTCTCAAATCAATTCAGAATATAGAACAATTTGTTTCACAGAACTTGAACTATCACTTTAACACATCCACTTGACTAGGCTCAACCAACTCTACTCAACCAATCAATCAATGAATTAATCCTTGCTCACAAACCCTAGTCCAAGCATATGAACACTCACTCAACTATTTCCAACAATGCTTATCAACCAATCTCACATAACAATGATACTCATGATCTTTGCAAATCCTAGCTCAAGTTCTTCACTCAATCAATCACTTCAACAACAATGCTTATCAAATCATACTCATGATATTTCAAACCCTAGTTCAAGATATTTCACCACTTCTCATAACAATGATACTCATGATCTTGCAAACCCTAGTTCAAGATATTTCACCACTTCTCATAACAATGATACTCATGATCTTGCAAACCCTAATCCAATATTCAAACTCAACAACAAGGGTTCTCAATCATACAACAATGAAGCATGCATTCACTCACTCAAAATCTCCAACAATGCTTATCAAACAAGATTTATTGCATTCACTTCCATTTTAGAAAACTCATCCACTCAACAAGGAAAACTTAACAAAGTCCTTTTCACTCCAATCTTATTTTCAGAAAACCTCAATCAATCACTTCAACCAAAGAAGAATATGCCCATACATTTTATTTGATGTAGAAGTGACCTTAGAAAACCTGTCTCAATCACAATTTTCTCTTTTGCCAATTTCAATAGTTAGATGATAAAATATCACACTAACCTCTTCACAAAATAATTCTCAATTACAAAAATAATCAAACTTAATTACACCTTATTACTCCTTGTTTGAAATTAGCAATTTATCAAATCACACATGAAAATAATAATTCAATTGTTCCTTATAATCTCCAATCTCAATTAATCAACCTCCAAAAATCAACCTTTCAAAAACATTATTGCCTATCCTTTTATCTCCCTCAAATACTCAATATCCAATTTTAATTTAGGCAAAATAAACTTTAGAAAGCATAAAAATATTTTATTTTTCAAACTTTAGCACCTCCGAAATTAATCAAGCAACCAAGCATGTGACGTCAGCACATACCTCTTCAATTTCCAAAAGGCCTCGATGGGTTTCGACCTCGAAACCTCTCCTAGCCGAGCGCCCTATCAAGGTGCTAGCCCACCACGTGGGCTAGGCGCTTCCACGGGGAGGGGAAGGCGCTAGCCTCCCTTTATGTCCTCATTGGCATTGTTCAACAAAATGAAGACCTTCCTTCCTTGCAAAACGTGAAACCCCATAGGATTCGAACCGCGTCCTCCCTACCAGCAACATGTCTTAACACCTTCCATCATCACCAACTGCGCTATGCGGTGCTTGTGTAGGGTGAGAGGAGCCTCGCTCCTATTTCTTCGTTCTTCTACCATCGGAGACTTTTCAACGTGAAAAACATTGCGTCCTTTTTGCGCATGATTTAGAACTTAGGCATTCGAATTATTGCTTGGGGATTCTAAGGCAAAGGTTTTACCTTTATTTATACATGATGCCTTATTGCCATAACACGTCGGCGCTCAAATCAAATTTTAAATTCGATTTATAAACTTAGCTTTATAACCCTTTTTAGGATTTATTAAATTAATAAAAATTAATTTATAATTAAATTAAAATTAACTTATAATTAACTTAAGTAACTTGAAAGTTAATTAAATTAATTAATAAATTAATTTATAATAAAATTATATTAATTAATTTATAATTAATTTAAATTTCCTTTTTAATATTATAATAAAATATTATAATATTATTTGCCTGGGCCTCTTCTTTGCCCTTTGGACCTCATTTGACTGCCTGGAACCGGATTTGATCAACTGGAGGTGGATTCTCCTTTTGCACTTATTGGAGAACCTGAAACTGATGTTGCCCACTAAAACTGCCACTCACTGGTGTTGAAAGCTTGACATCAATGACAACTCATCTACTCAAAATGTCCAACAATTGAATGTAGCACAAATTTGCTAAATTCAACAAAGCATATGATAATTCAAATGCGATGCAATCTTTCCAACAAAAACTAAGACATGCTTCTCTAAGATGTTGACAAAGAAACAAATATGAGCATCTCTCAAATATGGGTATAAGGACAAGAAACATCCAACAAACATCCTTTACAGGTGAAACCTGAAGCACTTATAGAGCAAGCCATGTGATTTGATCCCGTAATGTTCCACATCTATTTTACATATATGTTTAATATATTTTAAAGTCTCGGTAAAACAAGTTCTTTCACAACATATTTTGTTCTTGTATGTTTAAAAGTCTTATCAACCAAGTTCCTTCACATCCAAAACTTTCTGTCTAAAATCATGTTAAATAATTTGTGGCGCATTTTATACGTATGCCTAAACATGTAAATAAACATCAAGAGAGTGGTCCACTTAAAATGACTTGTTTTTAATAAAAAATTAAGTGTGACAATTTCTTGATTTTATCGTCTATTTATTTTTTGAAGTAAAGGATATTTATTTGGAAAAGAATCAAAGGTCGATGTAACAAGATGTGTAAATAAGGTCAAGGAACCATTGAGGAAGTCTATCATATTTTATTATTATTTTATAATTGTCTAATTTTATCATCTCATCTCACGCATACTAGATAAAATGTGGAATGATTCTTGAATAGTTTTCTGCTTTAGAATACTTAGAAATAGTATAGTATGTGACTTTAAAAAAACATGAACTAAAATAATAAGACATGAAAAATTCTAAATTTTACAAAGAAAGGCCCATATGAACTTGTAGAAAAATATTTTGGCATATCCAAACATCTCCTAAATATTAATACTAAATTGTTGCAATAAGTTATACAACACTTCTTTTAATAAACCCAAATAGGATGGATATCTTGTGATGCAAAATTTGTACAAGTTATATAAAGGACTTGCTAATGTAAGCATCAAAATAAGTTCACTGAGGATGTGTAATGTATTTTCTAGATATTTCATAAATTTATAATGGTGTCTCAAATCATTCAGACTAAACAACATTGAGGTGGATAAAACAAAAGATGAAGAAATAGATGTAGAGGAAGATGGGGTAAAAAAAAGGGAAATAGAAGAAGTTGTAGCAAGTAATGAAATTGAAGTTGATAGGGGGTGACTAAAGAAAAAATTGGAGCCTTTAAATTAAAGTTCCACTAAGAAAGTTCCACCACTTATGGAGCTAATATGCATTACATAGGAATTTTCTTCGATGGTAGCTTGGGTATCCTGCTCTTCAGCTTGCCCACCTTGGGTCTCTATTTTTGGCAGTTGCTCTTCTCCATTAATTTCTTCTTTTATGACTACTATAATTTCATCATATGATACTAATTTACTTGTAGAAGAGTTCATCTTCCTTCAATTTTTACCCCTCCTTAGGTTATCCTCTTCATGGTATTTTCGTACTATACCTAAAATGATCCATATTGATTCTCTATTGATCATCCTATCATCCTTATGTCTGACTTTAATTAGATATCAATAGGCATATGGATCATGCCATTATTTTTTCTCTTGAGTGTAATTTCATCATTGATAATGTATCTACTATGGCTTGCTATACTATACTTACTCATGCCATGGAAGTCATGGTCACTACTGACACTAAGGGTGGTATTAATTGAGCAAAAGGTTAGATGCACTTTTCCAAATATTTCTTATGGTGTTCATCTCAAATTATAAAAAAAATCTACCTAAGTTATTTTGCATGTTGTTCTCATCCTATGTATGCGTCTCAACTCTCATTTGTCATCATACAAGTATCTTCTCACAAATCCATTTATGCTTATACATTGGCATATATATATTTCAATGATTGATCTTATCATCAAGATCAAAATATTTCTTATTTTTATCTACATAGAATACAAACCATGGAAAAGTATTTATTTGAATTCTCATGTTCTCTTCTTCCCAAGTTGATGTTGATTTTATCCTCCTATAAGCTTTAGGTTCTTCCAAGTTTTCTTCCCCTCCATTTTTGGTCTATCCTCATGGACGTATATTGTCCTAATGCTTTTTTAGTCAAATCTTGATAGGACATTATCTCAAGATCATAGGACAACAATCTTATTATTGAAAGTGTAATCTCACTTATGGCCAAGGCTGATATTTTATAGGTCCCTGAGCATTCATTGTACAATATATTTAGTTATTCATTTATTTAAACCCTATAGGTCATGATTAGACTTCTTATGGTTAACCCTATCTTATATTTTTAATTATCCTAAATCCATCTTGTTATGTTGGCTTAGGTTGATTTAATTTATGTAGGGTTTTTAGTATTGGCATAAATACCCCCGTTATTCCATTCATTGTATCAAAGTGTTGTGATCCTTATCTATTGATAATATAATGACTATTTATGATGCCTAAGAATGATCATTAATTTTATATCTTTAGTTTATTTTTTTTCCTTTTATACTTTTTTTATATGATTTAGGTGGATGGATTGCTTCTATTTATCTCTAAAAATAATTGTGAATAACAACATGGTATTAGAGAAGGTATGGAGTGACATTGTTTGTTTACACAGAAATTTTATTTACAGCCTTTCATCCTTCATTCAATTTTTAGAGTGAATCACTTCTCAAAGCTTCATAAGCATCTTTGGCATAGGACGTAGAGAGGAGATCTTATTCTCTATTTTTCATTCTTTGTCTAAAATATTGGAAAAAATTTGCCTACTCCATTTTTTGCTTTGTTGTCATCAAAGTAATTCTAACTCCTTACATCTAGATTCAAATTCAATTTGGAATGGTGATCATCTTTCTTAGCCTTAACAAGGAGTCCATAACACTCTAATTGAATGCATAATGGAGGTTATGGTATTAGATGTTAAGTTGTATAATTTTAAGTTGTATAATGTGGATCTTGAAGCCTATATTATTCACCTCAATATAAAAATTATAGTGTATATTCAACTCAAATGATTGATTTACTATAAAATAATAACCTATGGTGCATATTTCAATAAGATAAAGTAGTAGCTCTTGATGAACAAACATACCAACATAAGCAATAAGAAGCTCTTGGTCTATTCTCCTTATTGTTGAACAAAAATTATTTTTCCATTTCAAATAATACAATGAACTAATCAAGTTATGGTCAAAATTGCATGAGTTATTTGGTAAAGTAAATACAATTAAAGTAATTCACTTGGAAATAGACCTTTCTTCTGTCATATTAGCTGAATTTTTTAATGTTGAGGACTATATTGTGAGATTCAAGGCATTAAGAGCATATATTGCATCTTCAAGAGGCAAAAATAAATATGATGTAAAATGCATAAAAATCATCCTTTCTAATATCTCTCCTTATATTTAGGTGTTGAACTTCATGGTTCATGTGGTTTCTATGTTCTTTAAAAAGCAAAAACCATTATCTCTTGATTCACTTTTTTCTATCCTAGTTCATTTTTTGATAGCAATAAGGAATTGTGATCGTACTTCACAAGTACAAAGTCATGGAAAGGAATTTAAACCTAAGGAGACAAACCCATGGGTCTAAGGGAAAGGCTAAGTCTTCAAATATGTCAAAGACCATTTGTGGATATTGTAAGAATTAAAAATATCCAACCAAAAATTGCTTCTTGAAGTTATAAAGGATTAAAGTTGAATTTCTCAAGATGCATGGTCATATTCTAGATGATAGGGATAGTTAGAAGGGTCTTCCTCATTAGAGAGGTCCACTAGGGCATCCATTATGGTGGGGAATATGTTATTATCATTAATTTCTTCTATTTTTGTTATATTAACTTAGTTTATACGGTGGTGTTCAAAGTGTAATGGTACTTATAGCCAAGGTCGACATTGTATAGTATACTTTTGTATACACCTATGGGCATTCATCGTATAATGTAATAATCATTTATTTATGTAAGTCATATGGGTTATAATTTAACATGTTATGGTTAGACCCATCTTGTATTTTTTAATTACCCAAATACCTCTTATTATGTTAGCTTAGGTTAAGTTAATTTATATAATTGAGCTTTTGGTATTGGTATAAATACCCCCTACAATGTCATCCATTGTATCTAAGTGTTGTGATCCTTATCTATGGATAATGTGGTTATTGATTATGGTGACTAAATGTGATCATTAATTTGGTGTCTCTTTTATTTATTTTTATCCTTTTATGTTTTTTGTATAATATTTTAGTGGGTGTATTACTTCTAATTTTTGGAACAAGTGTTAATTCCAACCTATTACTATTTCAACCCAAGTTTTTGCACCCTCTCTTCAATCTATTTAGCATACAATTTTTCCATCAGGGTTATAGAGTGGTACTTGGCATTCAAAAAATATAAATATCCCTTCTTCAGTATTAAGAAGTATTTTTTATCAATTTAATCAATTTATTGTATAAAATCTAGTGCAAAGAGATGTTGAGATACATATGCTAGAAGTTTGAACAAATGTCTCAAGAATTCATATAATTGGAGGAATGACTTTTTACTTCTTATGTACCAATCTCCCAATAAGTGATGAGATTTCCTTAACAATTCTTGACTATCTTTTGGCAGTCTTAGAATGTGGTCAGCTATGTTTTGAATTATTATCTTATACACCTACTGGTAGAAATCATAGCTTGTTTTATCTTTATCCTTTCAATGTACCATTGTCCATTCAAATACTAGAAGAGACTACCAGTTTGATCCTTTTTGGATCATTGTTAGCACTGGTAACCAATGCACTTTTTGCTTATGGATTAACCAAAGTAGGATTTATAATTAAAGGTAGCCTTCCTTGTGTATTTTTTCAATTGGTACTTAATATGTGTGATAATATACTCTACATAGCCAAAAATCTTGGGTAGATGACTATTTTAATTATACACTATATGCAGTATTTCCATGTGGTATTCCTATACCTTCTTATCACTAGCATCTCCTATCACAAAAAGAAGATCTAAAAAGACATATTGCACATCAGTATTAAATATTTCTATCACTAATATAAATTTTAAGTATTGCACATCTTTATGCTTAATTACTTGCTACAATAGAAACCCCATCTAATCGAGTGATAATTGTAATATTAGATTTGTTATTATGGTTTGTAGGTAATTCATTAATATTATTGTCAATACACATCATATCCTTTATTTTTTGGGGTTTTATATTGATGGGTTCTTCATCATTTTTTTAACCCTTATTATGCTCCTAGTCAAATTATAAGTTTTTATATAAATGTGCACAAGTTTGGGACAAATACAAACTTGTGGAACCAACACTTACATAAGGCCTAATCCCATATATTTCATAGGTATGAAGAGTTACTTTGATTTGTAAAATTTTAGCAATGTTAAGCTTCTTATCTTACCTCCTATGGTGATTTTTTGTACTTATTTTCTCTATTTTTTACATAGAAGCCTTATTACAAAGGGTCCAAAGAAGGTGCCTTGGTTTTATTTCTCTTCCTTTTGTTGGTGCCTTTGGAATATGTGATAAATTTGGCTCGAGTGGTCTCATGTTGTCTTACTTCACAAATATTTACCTTTATCAACCCATCCATAGTTTCCATAATGTTGATATCAATCAAATTTATTAGTGTACTTATCAAAAAATTTGGTTCTTTAGACACAACCACTTAGGGCACATTCCTATTCCTACCTTATGCCTAAGAATTCATCTTTTTCTACCTCATGAATTATATCAACTATCAAATATCTACTAAAAACCTCTAATTTTTCTTTTTTTAGTGAATTTACCTCTAAATAAACAAACTGATATTTAAAATAAACTAAGGTGGTAAATTTATCTTCCTTAGAATCATCTCATTAAGGATAACTTAGATTGGATGAATTGCTACTTCTAGGGCTAAATCACTAGGGGTAAGTAGGTAGGGATTTCCCTTAGTCAATTTTTCTTTCATTTTCTTGTTCTAAATTCAAACCCTAGCCACCCCACAAAATTAGTATCATAATCAATGAACTGGATAATTACCACACTCCTTTGGTGAATCATTTTTAATTTGCATAAATAAAGTACCAATGGACTTGATTAATTTTTAGCTAGGGATTCTCTCTTCTATTTTCCTTTTGATCATTAATTAATTATCCAAATTTGGTCCCCCTATGGACTTGCTTGTGCTAGAAGCTAATTATGATAAATTAATTTTAAGAACTAATTCAAGCTAATTATGCTTTGTTTTACTTGATGAGCTTCTCATAGGTTCTCTCTTTATTGATTTCATGAGGAAGTAGTGGATATTTGGAGTAACTATATGAGTGGATTGAGAACCTAGTATCAAGGTCTTACTTCAAGGGCACATCACATATAAGGTATTTTTCTTTTTTATAATTATCTCATAGAGGATGCTCTTTTCAATCTAGAAGTCACAAACCAACTTCTCTTTCTATATATACAAATGGGTATCCTTCAATTGCATAATTTATTGACTTATGATTGTAACTAGAATGATAGTAGGAAAACTTTAGAGTATAAAGCTCTTGGTCAAGGGTTTTTTCATTTTGGTGATCATATCTTTGTGATTTTTTATTTTAATCTTATCTTATCAATGACTATGGCTCCAGTAATTCTTCTTCATTCCACATTATGGAAATGGTGGTGCTACCACCTTCTTGTAGTAGCTCTCATGCTTAAATTATTTTTTTAACTATGTCTATCTTAGATTATGTAGGATCTTGGTGTTTGAGTTTCAAAAGTTGGGTCCAGTACCACGATGCAGATACCAAGATGATGCTACATCATCATACTTTGGAATTCCTTTTTGGTTCCTTTTACCTTATCAGAGTTAGCAATGATGGAACCCCCAAAAACCACATCATCTAACAAATCATCCATAATGCTTTATGGTGCCTAGGTCCGTGCTATCCACCTAAGCTCCATGGAAGCACTATAACACCATGACCTTGGATTTGGCTCACTTGAAATTATTGAAGGTGGGTCCCACTCATGTTATGATGGCATTGATCTACCATTAGTTTAGTCCATTATGGCCTATCTTGCTCAAAATAAGAACCACTGCTCCTACTCCCTTCACACTTTTTTGACTAGTGTATTAGGTTAATTGACCCTCAACTCACCTTGTTTTGTAATGATATCAATAAGGACACTTGACACATTCAGGTGAGTCAATCAGTTCCTCATGAGACTAGGCTCTCTTCACTTCATTATATTTATGATTTAGCATGATACTTATACCAACATTTGATAACCATGGAATAAATCAATCACTTGGCACCTCAAAATATCAAATCTTTTTCCTTGGTAGTTTGGGTCATCTTGATATACTATCAATTTTGACATGTGGCATGTTTTTTCTAATGGGTCGGACCTTTAAAACACATGTGCTCCCTTGATTTCCTTATTTTCAATTGACTACTTTTCTAATGTCACCTATTGAATGAACGAGGCTCTTAATGAACCTTTAACTTCTTAGTATTCTTCTATCATTAACTAACCTACAGTTGGGATATATGTAGATGTTTAAAAAACACCCATGCATCATCATTTTTGTACACCTCTCCTCTAAAACCAATGCTTATTGGATAGTTAATTAATTTGGTGATTTAATTGCACAATGATCATTTTTTGAATTTCTATCAGATTAAGTAGGTCTATCAATATATGACAAACAAAAACTTTAAAATCAATCTTACTTTGATCTTAAAAATATTGTCTATAGAGGAAAATACTAGTTGGTCCTAAGAAATAATGGGTGAGAATAAGGGTGGAAGACTTAGCATCCTATTTAATATATTTGCTTCCTCTAAACTAAAAAAAATTATCTTTTTTATTTTTTAACATTTTTTAAATTTTTATTATTTTTTATTGTTTTTTTTATTTTTTCATTTTTCAATAGAAAGGAAAATACAAGTAAATGGGAAATACAAAAATAGAAGGTATATATATAAAATGGTTATATGAATATTTATAAAATTGGTGTGATGACCTCAAACCATCTATAGATGCTTCAAGTGCTACCCATTTACTAAAATAGATAGTTGTCAAGCATCTAAAGTCATTAATTATTATGAGTTTATGCCTTGCAGTTTAGTGATGTGATATGGTTTGATTCATACAAAGTCAAATTTTACATGTTTGCATGGTTTAGCTCAATATTCATGTAAAAAATCAATCTGACTCATTGGTTCAAAGACTAAACTTACTGAAGAGGGGGGTAACTCAACCAAAGGTAAAAAAAAATAATTTTAAATTTTATTGCTCACCCAATAATTAATCAATACCAGGTATAAAATATCACTTTTAGGTTATGGTCACTGTAGTCGACCCCCAAGTGGACAGAAATGGCCAGATCTTATTAAATATGTCAATTAGTGGTCTCTCCTTCCTCTCCCTCATACCTGGTATGAGGTCATAGGATTCATAGGACCACGGCTTAAGGGTTATCCTCTAAGGACCATAATACTTAGAGGGGGATGTACTTCCCTAATCTTAACATGTTATCTTAAAATGGAACCCTGATTTTATTTTATCCCATCTATTGTTGAGATAACAAGATTATATAGCATAAATGCCCTAGTGCTTAGTTGATATCCACATTCCTAGAATAGTTTTCTCACATTGTGGAAACAACTAAGGCCATGTCATTCACCCTAACACTAGTCATGGTCCATGTTGTCAAAGTTACGAATAATGCAATGAATTATATCATACCAACCAACATTAAATTGTCTAGCCTCATGTTCTTGTATTTCCTACTAGACTCTTCCTATTCATAAATTTTCTCAAGGAGCCACCACTATACTACTTGCTCAATGGCCCAGTGGAATGTCCCATACCATCCCACCTTACCTACTCATCCTGACCTATCTCGCTAGGAGTAGTTATTCTCGAGTCGATTGATTACATGCGCGTAATACAACTGGTAATGGGTATTTTTTATTTCTTCAGTTGATCACTTTCCCTATGATCCAACCATGGTTAAAAGTTTGATTTCAGGGTTAAAACGATATCTCCAACTGGAATTGGCTTCTATTCCTATATAATCCTGATTAAAACTTTTCTTCTTATCCTCGTGTTTCTTGATTCTATATTAACTTGATTAAAGTTTTTCTTCTTATCCTCATGGTTTTTAATTCCAAATTAATTTGGTTAAGAACTATAGAAGTTGAAGATATCAAATAGGTAGATTATATCAACCATAAGGATTCATTCAAATTTTCTTAGAACAAAGGAAATTTAACTAGAAAAATAGACTTTATTTAAAGATAAGAAAAGGCTATTAAAAGTTTAAAGCTTAATTATCTACTTTTGAAGGTGATGCCTATAAAGTTTTACTTAATTCTTGGATTGCTCTACAGGTTATGAACCATTTATTTATTAAAAAGTGAGTAATTTATATTCATTCGCACATATACTTGAAACTTATTATTAAAATACCTAAGTCTTTTTACTATTCTAGGATTTCTTTAAATAAGTAGTCAATTTACCACTAACTTATATTTACATTCGTACACATAGTTTCTAGAAAGTTTATAGTAATGATAACATACTTTCTTCATACTAAGAATATTACAAGAATTCAAAATGAATAAAAACATTACTTTACTTTCGACATATCAAAAAGAGAAGTCATAAATATATATTTAGGAATCACAAATGCATTTAATAAACGATCTCCTTACATTATAACTCAAATAAAGATCATTTCTTTCAAAGAAGAAACTTTATTGAGGAAAAAAGGTAAACTATAAAGGTAAATTGTATAGCTCAACATATGATGTTTAATAAATTAAAAGTCCAGCCATTCACCAAAGCATGATATAATTGACCGGCACTATTAAGCCTAATTTTCCTTTCAAGCCTTTGTTTAACTTGTAAATAATAGCCACACGGATGAGTGTGATCATCTAATAACTTTGGGCAAGGCGTTTATTCTTATTGGTTAATATACATCAAATATTGAATAAATGTTCTTCAATATAGTTCAAGGTTTACAATGCATTCATTATAAAATCTTTAAGCATTTTGGAGAATAACACAAACGGGTCATTTCTAGCCCATTGAATCTTATCTAATTTTCCAAACTTCAAAAATACATCTAAACAAGTTCATCAATAAGGATGTATTCCAAAACACATATAAACAAGTAGGACTCTTATTTTCTTTTGATTTAAGAAAGTAATAATCAATGGAGGTGCGTTTTTAATAAACCCTACGAAAAATCAAAATAATAAAATAAAAAATTGTAGATAAATACAACTTTTATTCATAAAATCCAATCACAAGCTCATTTTACTAAATAAAAGAAATGTTTTTTTCTTAAAGAATACATCTTCAATAAAAAATAAATTATGGATTAGTAGTTTTAGTTCTATTAATAAAAGAATGAATATTTACATTTTTAGTAAAAAAACATATGAAGAGTTTTTAATCATTCCTTCTTGTGAAATCGCCTTCAACCAAGGCAAACTAGAAATGAAAATCGCAGCTTCTTTCTAAGGTTTTTTAATCAACATTTACTCACACACTCGACTACTTTCATGATTTCACAAACTAAATTATAGCTAGGTATCTCAACCTATTGTCCTCCAACCATACCTTGAGTTCAACAAGTTTAACAATGGAAATAGACGTATACCACTTGCAACATCTAAGTCTAATTTTCTTGTGGGATCAATTTGGTCCAAGGTCAAACATTTATTATTTTTATATAATTTATTTCAAATGGTTGGCTCAAATAGTGCAAACAATAGGATAACCTATAGTTCAACCATTCAAACAAACTCATGTATTAAATAAAAATATACTCTTTAAAAGTTCACCCAACTAAACAAGTGGGGTCGAATTCACATTATGTTTGCAGAGTTTATATTCCAAAGTACTCTAAGACAAAATACACTTCAAGGATCACAATATTTAAA
This sequence comes from Wollemia nobilis, assembly GCA_028583015.1. Taxonomy (NCBI): domain Eukaryota; kingdom Viridiplantae; phylum Streptophyta; class Pinopsida; order Araucariales; family Araucariaceae; genus Wollemia; species Wollemia nobilis. Next base: position 142,683 of record JAQPPZ010003633.1, read on the forward strand.
CTTTTCTTAGGATGTAAAATAAATGAATAGCCAAATTGTTTTGTAGACATTAAAAATTGACCCACTTTACATCAATTTTTATTAATTCATTAACTCTCTAACCATCCAAATTCACCTTTTAAAAATCTAAAATTAAGCATTTATTGCTTCAAAAAAATCAAGGTCATATTTGACATGAATTTTCACCAACCAAATCATCTCTAAACTTCTCAAAACCACTACCATTGGATTGGGCTCGAAAAGAGCTTTTCGATGATTTTCTCCAATTCTTCTCAATTTCCTCCAAAATCCCTAATACTTCTTCTAATGTCACATATTTCCTCTAATTTCTCCCTAATATTTCTAAATCCTAAATTTCCTCTAATACCCCTAAATTTTTTTAATCCTCTTAATTTCCTTTCTAATTTTCCTAAGATTACTATTTTTTGTTCATTGTTCATTGCACATTGTTCAATGTTCATTGTTCACTGTTCATTGTTCATTGTTCATTGTTCACTGTTCACTATTCACTGTTCACTTTTCACTATTCACTGTACACTGTATACTATTCATGAATCACTTTATACTGTACATTTTTCACTATTCATTATACACTATTCATGATGCACTATTCACTATTTTCAATTTCAAAGTAGAATATATCATTTTCAAAATGACATATTACTTCTTTAGCCCACTTTCAAAGTGGCATATTATTTTATTATTTTTATTAATCCATTTTCAAAATAGCATGTTCCACTTTCAAAGTGGCATGTTATTTCAAAGTCCATTTTCAAAGTAGCATGTTTCATTTTCAAAGAGGTATGTTACTTCATGATCCATTTTCAAAGTAGCATGTTTCATTTTCAAAATGACATGTTACTTCATTAGCCCACTTTCAAAGTGGTATATTATTTTATTATTTTCATTAATCCATTTTCAAAATAGCATGTTCTACTTTCAAGGGGCATGTTATTTCAAAGTTCATTTTCAAAAATAGCATGCCCACTTTCAAAGTGGCATGTTATTTCAAAGTTCATTTTCAAATTAGAATGTATCATTTTAAAATGGCATGTTACTTCATTATCCCACTTTCAAAGTGGCATATTATTTTATTATTTTTTAATCCATTTTCAAAGTAGCATGTTCCACTTTCATCAAAGTGGCATGTTACTTCAAAGCACATTTTCAAAGTAGCATGTTCCACTTTCAAAGTGGCATGTTACTTCAAAGCTCATTTTCAAAGTAGCTTGTTCCACTTTCAAAGTGGCATGTTACTTCAAAGTCTATTTTCAAAGTAGCATTATCCATTTTCAAAGAGGCATGTTACTTCACATGGTCCATTTTCAAAGTGGCATGTTATTTTCCACCAAAGTTGGTGGAGAATATTTTATTAATTTCATTTTTAAATTCAAACCCTTTTCCCTCTCTCCCAAGGCCATGAAAAATCTATAAATAGAGCCCTTGGGATAGCCTCTTCATCAAGTATATTCTCAAGCACAAAAACTCTACAGATTTTTCTTCAAGCTTGATTGAAAAATGAAAGTAGGCGCTCAAAACATAAAACTATATTACATTTAATTAATTCAAATACATTCAAAAAACCACACACCGGCGCTACTTAGACATGAAGGGGTTGAAGTATTTATAGGGAGAAGATGGAGAGATAAGTGACGTGGAGGGATAAGGGAAGGAGGCGATGGAGGAATAAGGAGGGACGTGGAGCGAGGAAGAAGGAGAGATAAGGAGGTAAATGTGGCGGTAGGAAAGGAGAAAAAAAAGGTGAGAGAAAATATAGGAGAGAATGTAGGAGAGGGAGTACAAGATTTTAAAAAAATCATGTCGACAAAAACATGCCGACTATTACTGCCATGTTCGCACTATGCCTAGAAAGAACTATATATTTCTAGGCCTAAACCCTCTTCACATTTGCAACATTCTCCCCCTTAAAGTTGAGAGAACCGACTACACAGTTTCTCAGCTTTATAAATTGAGCTCTAGCCATCTCTTTGGTGAATATGTCAACGATTTTCTCTAAAGTGCGGCAAAATTGAAGCTCAACAATTTCATTTTCCACCATATCTCGGATGAAGTGGTACTTCATATCAAAATGCTTCGTTATGCTATGGTGGATTGGATTGTATGCCAACTGAATGGCACTGATATTGTCGTAGTAGACTCTGGTCGGACCACTTTGCTGCTCTCCAATCTCTTCCAACACTTTTCTTAGCCATAGGGCTTGAGTACTAGCATAGGTGACTGCTATATACTCAACTTATGTAGAAGACAAAGCTACCAGAGTTTGCTTTTTTGAACTCCATGTTATTAGTCCTAATCCCAAACTAAAATAGTTTCCTAAAGTTGATTTCATGTCATCAATGTTGTTGCCCCAATCACTATCACTGAAGCCTACAAGCTTGATAGTGTTACATTTATGGTACTAGATTCCAAAATCCAATGTACCCTTCACATATCTAAGAATTCTTTTAGCTGCCTCCAAATGCAGCTCAGATTGGCTAGCCATAAATCGAGAGACAAGAGAAACAACATACTGAATATCGGGCTTGGTGTTGGCAAGAAACATCAAACTCCCAACCATGCTTCAAAAAGTGGTCACATCAGCTTTTGGTGCTCCATCATCTTTTCATAATTGGATCCCATGTCCAACTGGAGTTGCAACTGCTTTGCAATGCTCCATAGCAAACTTTTTGATCATGTCCTAAGCATACTTATGTTGACAGATGAAGATCCTTGTATCTGTCTGATGGACTTCCATTCCAAGGAAGTAGCGCATTAAGCCAATATCTTTCATCTCAAACTACTTCATCATGGAGCGCTTGAACTCCATATTCACTTTTTCATTACTACCCATAAATATGAGATCATCCACATATAAGAAAAATATGAGGATGTCATTACCTTGCTTCAGGTAGTAAATGGTGGGTTCATTTTTGCTTCTGGTGAACCCAAAATCTTTAAAGTACCCATCAATGCATGAGTACCAAGCTCGTGATGCCTGCTTGAGGCCATAGAGTGCCTTTTTCAATCTGTAAACAAGGTGCTCCTTACCTTGTTCTTGAAATCCTTGAGGTTACTCAACATACACTTCCTCTGTCAATTACCCATTAAGAAAGGCACTCTTCACATCCATGTGTTGGATTTTCTAACCCTTTTGAGCAGCTAAAGAAAGAATTGTTTTGATGGTCTCCTATCGAGATATAGGAGAAAATGTCTCTTCATAATCAATACCATACTTTTGTGTAAATCCTTTTGCAACCAATCTTGCTTTATGCCTTTCAATGCTTCCATCAGCATTGAATTTGGTCTTGAAGACCCATTTGCATCCAACACATTTCTTGCCTTTAGGAAGCTTTACCAGTTCCCAAGTATCGTTGTTTTTTATAGAGGTTATATCCTCTTCCATGGCATCTTGCCAATTTTTTTGAGTACATGCCTTCTCATAACTAGAAGGTTCAAGCTATGCACTATTCAACAAAGCATAGTTAACTACATCTCCCCGAGGTTCTTGGGAGTCATCATCACCATACAAATGCATATTTTCAAGTCTTTGCAAAACATAACTCATTTCACTAGCTTGACTTCTAGTATATCTTCTTGAAAAAATTTTATCCAACATCTGATAAGATGGATGATGTTGGAGAGTTATCTTACCTCTGGATGGAGAATCAATATCCATTGGTGAGGAACTAACTGACCTTTATGGAGAAGGACTTGGTGAAGATGATGATGAACTGGAAGTCGAATGTCTACTTGGGATTGGAGGAGGAGGAGACTTCTTGGTTTTATGTGGTGCCTGTTGAATTTGTGAAGAATTTGCATCATGAGATCCAACATCACTATAAATTTGGGGATGTCCCCATTCTCCCCCTTCATCAAAAATCACATCCCTGTAAAGTATTATCTTTTGATTCATGGGATTGTAGAGTCTGTAAGCTTTTGTGGTCTCATAATACCCTACAAAAATGCATTTTTTACTCTTAGGATTGAGCTTCTTCCTCTGCTCATCAGGAATGTGTGAGTAAGCCATTGAACCAAACACTCTGAAATGCTTGACATTTGTTTTCTTACCATACCATGATTGGTAAGGAGTTTTCCCTTTCAAACTTGAAGTAGGGATCCTATTCAAAATATATGCATTGGTCCTGGTTGCATCTGCCCAATACATATTGCTTAAATGCTTCGTTTGAAGCATAGATCTTGCCATCTCTACAATGGTGTGGTTTTTTCTCTCAGCCACACCATTCTGTTGTGAAGTATAGGTAGCAGTGAACTGTCTCTTTATTCCATGTTCTTTACAAAAATGCAAAAATTCATTAGAGGAGTATTCTCCTCCTTTATCTAATCTGAGAAACTTAACATAATATCCACTCTCATTTTCAACGCTTGCTTTAAAATCTATGAAGCAGTCAAATGCTTCATCTTTATGCTTCAAAAAATATATTCAACACATTCTTGAAAAGTCATCAATGAAAATAAGAAAGTAAGAGTTATTACCAATGCTCTTGGTCTGCATTGGACCACATATGTCTGAATGCACTAGCTGGAGTGGATACCTGGCCCACTATGCTTGTCATTGAGGAAATCTGGTTCTAGCGTGCTTGCCCAAGACACAACCTTAACAGACTTCCTTATTATCCTAAACTTTAGGAAGTCTAGTCACCATCGCTTGAGAAGTTAACATCTTCAAACTGGCTGAATTCAGATGATCATATATCAAGTGCCACAACACACTTGGATTTGAAATAGCAACATTTGCTAGTTTATCTCCCCTTGGCTATCCAAAATTTAAAGGAAATAACCTGTTCTTTTTCACTGGCACTTGAGTAATTATTCTATCACTATTACTTTTATCAAAAATGGTACATTTATCCTCATCAAATAGCAACTTATAGTTTTTCTCCAAGATTTTACCAACACTAATATGATTGTGTTGGAGATGAGGTGTGTAATAGATAGCATCGCCTGTTTGACGCCCTCTTTTGTTGGAACCTCCAAGGCTCCAATACCTTCAACTATCAATGACTTGTCATCCCCCAACTTGATGCTAGATTTGTAAGAAGAATCTAGGGTAGCAAAGAGTTCTTCTTTTCCACTCATATGATTTGAACACCTAGTGTCTAAAATATAGTTGTCATTCAGGTTCTGATCTGACTGGCCATATGAGAGAAAGAGATTTGAGATCCCTTCCTCTTCTTCAAAATTGTCATATTGACTACTCTGGTTGTTGTTGCTCCCTTGTGATGGTTTCGACCAGCAGTCATGAGCATAGTGGCTAGGTTTGCCACAATTATAGTAAACTTGCTTTGACTTGTCACTTCCTTTTCCTCGACCTGGATGCTTTCCTTTATTCTATTGGCCACCTCTATTTTGACCTCCACCTCTGTTTAAAGATCCTCCTCTACTTGGATTTCCACCTCGTGGACTATTCCTACCTCTTCCTCTTTGCTGACCTCTGCCATGACCTCTACCTAGGCCTTTTCCTTCTTGTGAAGCGAAGGCTTTGTCATCGCCTCCATGGCTAGTGGAAGGAGATTCCTGCAATCTCTCTTCATGTGAAAGAAAAGAATCAATTAGTGCATCAAAGGAAAGTGCAGTCAAATATTTTGACTCTTTAATAATTATTGCTATATGATTCCACTTAGGAAGAAGTGTGTGCAACACTTTCTTCACCACAACCTCTGGTTTAACTTCTTCACCTAGAGTGACCATTTTATCTACTATGGCTTTGATCCGCACGCAGTAGTCTCCTACTTTCTCATTCTCCTGCATTCTAAGATTTTTAAAATATCTTTTCAGAGTTTGAATCCTGGCCTGCTTCACTTGATCACTTCCTTGAAAACTTTCCTTTAAAGCCTTCTAAGCATCTTGAGTTGTTACACAGGATGCTATTCTAAGAAATATACTTTTATCTAGAGCTACTTGTAAATGTTATAAGGCAAAGGAATTATTTTTCTGGGCTTCTTTCTTGGTTTTTCTATCGGTGACACTTAAAGTAGACCAGTCAGTAGTAGAGGGTTCTGTGTAACCCTCTTCAACTATTTCCCATAAACCTTTACCAATCAACATAGTTTTAATATTTATTGACTAGTATTCATATTCACTGCCATTAAATTCAGGAATTGGAAGATTTGAATTTGAGGCCATTTCTACTACTTGAAAGCAAACTTTGATTTGACTAAAAATAGGAAGTATAAAGAAATTATAGATTCAAATAAAATCTATATTTCTTAGCTCTCTCACTGATTTCACTCTCCTCTTGTTGTGGATTGCCTAGTACTGGAGGCCCAAAATTGTCTACAATGGAATCCTTGTCGTCACTGATGATGACAATTTTAGGAGCTGCTACTGGTTTAGTCTATGCTAGCTTAGGCTTTGCTGGTTCAGGTTTCACTGGCTCAGGCTCTGCTGGCTCAGGCTCTGGAGAGCATGGGGTATAACTCTCACTGTATTGTTCCTCAGGTTCAAATGCAACTAAATCGGACTCCTCTCATCAAATGACTTAGCTGACTCTCTCCTCAGTAGAGAGCATAGGGCGTGATAGCATCCGGTTGACCGGATCATCTACTCATCATAACAAAGCATTAGCAGAGTTGCATCATCAATTTTCTGATACTCAAAAAACTTTATCTCCGGGAAAAATATTTTTCCAATTCCACTTTCCAAAAGGTTAAAAAAGGTTTTCAATTTTTTTTTATAAAGGCTTTTTAAAAAAAAATTAATAATAATACCCTTTTTATATTTTAATTAAATTTTAAATAAAAAACTTTATTTAAAACTAATTAAAAATATAAAAATTAAATTATCATTAATTTTAATTAAAAACCTTTAAAAAAATAAACTTTTTTTAAAAAACTTTAAAAAAGCTTTTTTTTTTTTTTGAGCGGGGGGGAGTCGAACCAACGACCTCTCGTGAGCAAACGTGGACTCCAACCAACACAATGCCTCATGTCTTTGAAAGAATACATGGGTGCTCTTTGTGTTATACCTTCCAAGACAAAACAAAACAAAACAAAAATTGCACCCGACGGGTTTCGAACCTGGGTCCTCTCGTTCACCAATGAGCACCTTACACCATGTGCTCTATGTGCCTTGTTTGAAACCAAAACATAGGCAATATTATTAAACAACTATCATGTGGCAAAGGTTTGAAAAAAATTAATCCCACATGCGATGGGAGAAAGGTAACCAAGGCGTTTTAATACGTGCGCAAGCACGTAAGTTATTGATTGCCTTCAGGAAATCACCAAACCATGCTTTTTGCTCTTGTCGACCAATAAAAAACCTCCACATGGCATCCACACATGCCACATCAATGCCCACTCTGCTTGCACCTCACCTTGCCATGTGTCTCTTCAGCTGCCACCTCAGCCCTCCACATGTTGTCCACATGTCTAGTCAATGCCCAGTTAGTGCCACGTCAGCCTCCTCGATCTATGTACCTTATGTCTACATTAGTCCCTGATCGACCTCCATGCCTTGCACCTCTATCGTCATGCCGCCTCGGCTCTCGCACCTCATGTGCGCTTCTGCTGCCCACACTAGCATCCTCGACTCTCATGTCAACCTCAACTTCTACACCATCGGCTTTCGTGTGCCCTCAAAAAATGTGTCGAGCATCCAAAGTCAACTGGCTCTGATACCAGTGAATGAAAAATGAAATTAGGCACTCAAAACATAAAACTATATTACATTTAATTAATTCAAATACATTCAAAAAACCACACATCGATGCTACTTAGACATGAAGGGATTGAAGTATTTATAGGGAGAATATGGAGAGATAAGGGACGTGGAGGGATAAGGGAAGGAGGCGGTGGAGGAATAAGGAGGGACGTGGAGCGAGGAAGAAGGAGAGATAAGGAGGTAAAGGTGGTGGGAGGAAAGGAGAAAAAGAAGGTGAGAGAAAATATAGGAGAGAATGTGGGAGAGGGAGTACAAGATTTTAAAAAAATCATGCCGACAAAAACATGCTAACTATTACTGTCGTGTTCGCACTATGCCTAGAAAGAACTAGATATTTTTGGGCCTAAACCCTCTTCACATTTGCAACAAAGCTTTCAAGTTTCCAATCAAGGGATCTCAAAGGAGTCATCAACATCAATATTTTCAAGAAAGCATCTTGAGGAGGCCATCATCAAGCTCTTATCAAGAGAGATAGGCAACTTTATTCCAAGTTTTGTGCTCTTTCATCCTCTCTCTTCGTTGATATTGTTTCATTTAGTTTCTATACCCCTACTAATTTGGAGTCACATTTCATTTCATAGTTAGGTTCTTTTAGTTTTTTTATTTCAACACTAACCTTGCATCTTGCCATTATATTTAGAATTTCTTCACATGGTTTTTGTTTATTCACATCCACCTTGCTATTTAATACATTGTTTCACAAACATTATCATTAATGGGGTCCCTATTCCGTGTATGCTCTTCCCTTGCACTTTGTGTGAACTTGGGAATCAAAAGCGGGTAGGTCACCTAGGGTTAATAAATAATATCACACTTTCTCATTTTCTTATTTCATTTCTAATTTTATTTACTATTGCACAAAATTATATCACATTAAAAGGGGTCCCTATTTTGTGTATTCTCTTTCCTTGCACTTCGTGTGAAACTAGGAATCAAAAGTAGGTAGATCCCCTAAGATCAATGAACATCATCATAGTCATTATCATTAAAAGGGGTCTTCACTCTGCGTATGCTCTTCCCTTGCACTTTGTGTGAACTTGGGAATCAAAAGCAGGTATATCCCCTAAGGTTAACAAACATCATCATAGTCATCCTCATTTTTTTCTTTTTTTTGCACATCACATTAAAAGGGGTTCTTATTACGTGTATGCTCTACCATTGCACATTGTGTGAATTTAGGAATCAAAAGCGGATATATCCTCTAATATTAACAAAGAATATCATTATTGTCATCATCATCTTCTTTTCTTACTTTCATACGCTCATCCAAAATGTCAATACCCTTTTTATTTTATAAGGTCAACTAAAAAGACTAAGAGGGATCGGTTGTTGCACCTCCAAGCTTAGTCATATAGCGGCCTAAGCAGGCCCCAAAATACTAATCCCATTTTTCCATTTTTTTTTGTTGATTTTCAGGTTTGATTGAATTTGTTATCAGGATTTTGGGTACAAATTTGGCTAGGACAACCACCAGATTGAGTAAGTGCCCTTGGTTAGATCTTTAGATTTGATTTTAAAATTTATTCTCTATTGCTTTGTATTTTATTTTGTTTTCATTTAACACATAAAAATAAAAATCATAAAAGAACCTTAGCTTATTTAGTTTTAAATCATTAAATAAAGGATAAATAAAAGAACTTAGTAATTTGATTTGATTATCTCTTCTCCTTTTCATCTAGGCATTAAAATCAAAAGTGCATATAGTTTGCATATAGGCTAATCTTATTTGTAAATTTCTTTTGGATCTCTACCAAAAAAAAAAAAGAGATTTACTTACTTGTAAAGTTAGGTTTAGTCTTCATTCAATTAAATAATCATTTTAGGATTAGCTCTTGTATTTTGCATACTTGCTTTCTTGCATTTTAGTTAGAATAAATATTTTGATTAAATAGTTCATGTTATTAAACCAAACCTAGGTGTACTCCAATTAACACATCAAACATTCCATCCTAGACTTAGAGCAAGTCTTTAAACCATTTCTGGTGAATCCTTCAATCATCTAGCCTCTCAAGTGTAGAGAACAACAGCCCTACGATCACCTTGGCTCCTAGCGGATCCAGTCAAGAATCGTACACGGTGGGCAGTTTTCCCCCTCTACACATTCTTCATTTGAACTAAATATCCTTTAGAACATAAAATTAAGAATTTTATCAATGGAATAAAGAGAAGCAAGTTTTACAGATAAAAGAATTAATTTCATGCAAACTAGCTTTGGAATGCATCCGTTAAAGTAGGGTAGTTACTCTACTCAGAACTACTCCAAGGTTCGTCCAGGAAGACAAAGGCAATGATTCTTCTTAGGATCACTCAGGGAACACATCCAAACATGATAGGGGTAGTTCTTATCAAAACTACTCCAAGGTACATCCAAGAAGATAGAGTCTTTTGGAATTACATAAAATAAAAACATCATCCTTGAGCGAACTATGGAATTTTACCAAACATCAACTACACAATATCTTTTCAGAAGGGAAGAAAGTTATCAGTGTTTCTATAAGAATAACAGTGGTACTAAGTGAAGGAAATGGATTTTTCCCAGATCTATAACAAAAAACCATAAACAAAAATAGGCTCCTAACCCCAAGCTTTAGTTGAAACAATTAAATAATAAAGAAGCCATAGGACTGAAAGTCAAAGAAATAATTCTCAAATAAGGAAAGATAAATAGTTGTGGTAATCCTTCATAATTCCATAGATAACACAATACTAATATAAAATTAAATTCCCTGGGTAAATGCCCTGGGTGCTGGTAGAGGCCGACCCAGGTTCCATTCCCCTTGTCTCCATCCTACAGATATATGGTATAGTTAGGAATGTCCTATGTGCTGGTAGAGGCCGACAAGGCTCCATTCCTCTTGTGCCCAACCTGTTGAAAGTGGCACCTTGAAAGGGGTGTTTTCCACTATAAATTAGTTTTAATCCGCCCATGTAGAGGAGTTGGAGAGCATGTGGGTAGTTAAACCTCTCTAGTTGCTGAGAGGCCCAGGTTCTAATCTCTCACCTCACATGTTGCGGATATGTTATGTAATGGTTCCCTCGTGGTCACAGTCTGTTTACCCCTTGTGGCCACCACCAAAAAATATATATATATATAAAATTAAAGTACTTCAGATTTAGAAATACCAACCTGACTAGCTTGCTTTTCCCTTCCTGTATACCTATAATTTTTAGCTTTATTTTTTACCCTCACCAACCAGATGCCCTTCTCTCAATCTAAATCTCACTTAAAAAAAAATTAAGAGAAAACCTCCTTAATAAATGGTTTTTCATGCATAAGGTCAACTTTCATCCTAATTTCTTGCCAGGTGGCCCATGAATCCCTTTAACATAGTTGTTATAATACGCATACAAAAACAAATGTTAATTCTTTTACTAAATTAAATTTATGTACTAAATTTAATTTTATATATATGTGTGTAAGTTAATATTTATTTATAAATTTATAATTATCTTTAAATAATTCACAACCACACAATTATTGTAATAAATCCATATGAATGCATTTTATTTAGAATATTTGTTTTTCCTTGGGCCAATGGTGAATATTTCACTACCAGGGCTATATTTTTCTTTGGACTATTGGTGAATACTTCACTATTATCATTTCTCATTTCTTTGAAGCACCTCCAATACAAAAATACATTAGCAGTTGCTTGTCCAAAGTATTAAAACTTAATTATAAATAACAAGCAGCTTATTAACTCAAGCAAACATAAATTATCAAAATATGATTATAGACGATTAAAGGACCCTATTAGGGAGGGTCGTTACACTTCATCCCACTTCAATAGTAGATCTCCAACTTTGAAATCTTTTCCCGTTACTTTCTTATTTAAACAATACTTAATCATTGTTGAAAATATAATCTAATTCTTGGCAAAGGCTAACATTATGAGATGTATTGGATAGACCTTCATTATACAATGTATCTATTATTTATAAAATTTTATTATGTAATCCCAATGGGCTATGGTTAACTTTTTTATGGTTAGACCCTATCTATAGCTTGTAAATAATCTTTGGTATTGTTATAAATACCCCTCTCACACTCCTCATTTTATCATTGGAGTGTCGTGAAATATTATTGATGGTTATAGTGATTATTTATGGTTTCCATAATTTATCATCAAATCCCTCTCTTTCATCCTTATTTTTGGCTTTCCATATAGGATTTGAGAAAAATGTTTGCTTCTATTCATTTATGAAAAATAATTTAAATTCCAACCATTTTTTTTCAATTGGTTATATGGGTTTGAAACGGGTTGCACCCATATTACATCATCACCATAGTGGTATTACAACAAATTTTGGATATTATCCATGTATCTCTTGGTAATATTTGAACCTTGGTCTCCTCAAATTTTGAGGAATCTAACTAGTTGAACTAATGTCATTTTATGTGTGAATTCCAACAAATGCCACTTGGTGATGATCAAATTTCTTGAATACCTTATCACAATCCTATTCCAAAAAATAGTCTATCTAATATTTCTTACATAGTAAATACTCAACATCTTCAAGATCTAATTATCTATCCATTTGGACTGATGAGAGTTCCATGTTGATTTGCAACACTAATTCCTTTCCATACACTAGTTTGTATAAAGAATGATTTATTGATGTCTTAGAGGTTACTCTATCTTTCCACAATACCTTATTTATTTATACATATGTATCCCTCTATTATTTAACAACCATTCTCTTTAGAATTTAGAGCATGTTTTTATTGATAAATTTAGCTAAACAGATATCTTAAGCATAGTAATTTAACAATATTTTCATGACAATATCATATTTTAGTTCAAATTATCTTATTTTGGATCTAGAGAACATTTTTTTGTTATCCATAATAATTATTTAAGAAACCATAAATCTAATAATTATATTTTAATAATTGAATTATAGCCTCTTGATTGGTTCCCTTTATTGAAAATAATCTCTACTCATCTAGTGAAGTAATCGATCACAATGAGAATCCAACTATGACCAAGACTTGATAATAAATTATTACCTATGAAGTCTAACCCTAACCACTCAAATGGTTTTCCAACATCTATTGGTTTTAGTGGCATAGGTTCTTTCCTTCATTTTGATGAATGTGTAACAAGATTTATACTACTCCACCTATCAAAGCATATCTAAGATAGTTGATGTCTAGTAATACCCAACATGTATAATCTTATGTTGTTATATATGTCAAATAATTACCACCTTATCCATTTGTTGATCAAAAATCTACCTAATGGAAATTTTTGACACCTACGAACCTCAACTAATATTGAGTGACTACAATTCCAAGGGATCGAGCAAGTCAATCTCCTAAGAATGTTAGCTCCTAGGGTTCCTAGCTAACTGTGATGAGGAAAAAGGGGAGCTGAAAGAAAGCAAACGAAGCTAAAGCTAGAACTTAAATGAGGATGGATTCAGTCGCATCAAAACCTATGTAAATTAGAATAAAAACATTGCAAGAAGCACAACCACCTAATAGATCAACCAATATTACTCGTATTTAGTATCTATCATGCCTAATTGAAATCGAATTCCAAGGCTACCGAATGGAATGCATGAAATCCTAATTATAAAATTAGAGCATGTCCACTCAACTAGTTTAACATAAACAAACATTCAATATTCACATACTCAAGAGCTTTATCGGAGGCCAAACAGTAATACACTTGTATTTTTCAAATAGCAAAATATTTACACATGAGTTGTAATGGCTAAAGAGACGAACCCTAGAATGACTTGCATTCCTATATATATAGCCCTTATAATAAAATAAGCATTCAATATGGTAGGTAAGGAACGCGATTGTGTCAAGGAAATGGTCATACTACAAATATCTTTTGATATTCTACATACTACTACTACCAATGATTTTCTGGTACATCTTCTATATTTTTTGAATGAGGATGGTTGTCAGGAGCAGGTAGATGATTCTGCATAAATTTATTTCCTCGATCACTCTAACTTGTCTTATAGCTTTAATAACTCATAACCTTTGCCTATATGTACCTAAATGGAGTTTACAATTAATTGCATGAATAATATTCTTGAATCTAACTGCATTTTTGGACCTGGAGCTCGCTCTATTGTCCATTAGGTAGGTTTTAACCTAACTCCTACTAGTTGTTCATCATGTGCCTTGACAGTCGAGCCCGTAGATTTTTTTCCTTCAGGGATCCTTTGATGGCCTTGAACTAGGCAAAGACTTCAGCCTGGGTAGACTTCTTGGATATACCCTTCGCATATTGACAACCCAAAATCCCTCCCTTCGTAGCTATCCTCCTTCAGGGCAGGCTTTCAGGCTTGCTACCATTCCTTTGGCACTTGTGGGTGGCACTTTGGGATTAGCTCTTAGTCCATCAGCATCTCAATTCTCTACCCAATGCTTTTATGGTGGGAGAACTTTTGGGGTCTCATCCTTCCATAAAACATGTAGATAGATCTTGGATTTGAACAGGTTCAAAAGAAATGGGAACGAGAGTCAACTTCAATTTTTGGAGGAGAAGAAACTTCAGGTGAAGATACTTCGTAAGAAGATAGTGTAAAATAAAGTGAGTCATCTAAGGATGATTTGAACAATAGAGAGTTCAACAAAAATAGGAACAATACACAAAGAAGATACAAATGGAACAACAATCAGAATAGGAGACCAATGAGGTCAAGACAAGGAAAGTTCAATGGAAGATGATTTTCATGTCACAGGTTTGGGCATATGGCTTCACAGTGCAAGACATGGGAAATATAGGAATATGGGAACAAATAGTTTTCTAAGGGTATTGATACTCATGTAATCAGTTTTGTCACAAGGCAATGAATTGCAGGTTTCATGATAGAAGAAGATATGGCTTCACTAGGAGAAATCCTAAGACATTTGCACCTCAAAGAAATAACAACATTAAGTGTTATAAGTGCAATAAAGATCGTCACACAGTAAAGTGGTGTAGAGCAGATAATCCAGAAACAAGAACAGGAATATGAATATGAACAAGGAACAAGAATAAGAATAGGAATATGGACATGAACAGGAACAGGAACAAGAACATGGATATGAATATGAACAGGAACAGGAACATGCATGTTGACATGGACAAGAACATGGACATGGATAGAAACAGTCAGAGGAATCAAAAAATTTAGATAATAAGAAAAGAGGATAAAATTAAATTACAATGCTTTTTGGGAGTAGAAATACTCCCACCCTGGAATTAACCACCTCAACATAAGGTGGGGGAGGGGCTAAGCTAAGAGGCTCATTCTTAGCCCCAAGCCCCAAATGTGACCCTTTGCCATTGATTTCAAAGAGGGAGAGATTTTAGTAAGGGGAGAGAGATTTGGTATTTGAGAGAGCATTGAGCCAGGGGAGCAGTGTCCCAGGGGGATCAGAACAAAGGAAAGGTCAAGGTTTCAGTTAAAAGAATTTGGGTTGCCATAAATGACAAAGGGGGATATTGTTGGATATTTTAAGCTCGGTTAGTTATCATTGATGTCAAGGTGAAAAAAGTCGTCATTGATGCCAAAGTGAAAAAATAGAGCCATCTTCAAGACCATGGAGCACACCATTATTAACACCAGGAACAAAGCGAAGATTTGAAGAATAAATTGGCAAAATAATATTTTATGAGAGTTTAATTAAACCCATGGTGGCAGAATATTTTAAATCAAATCAGTGGAGTACAAGTTGCATATTTAAATTTACCCCATGGAAGACTTTAATTTTATTAAATTCAAAGGTTTTAAAATATAATTTATAAAATTTAAATTCTATTGGAATTTAAATAATTTATAAATTATATAAAGGTTTAGCTAGCATCGATGTCATCAAAATTAAGGAGCACCGACATCTAAATTTGAATGGTGGTTTTGTGTATAAATTAATGCCCAAAGGGGCATTCGAAACTTACCCCTCGATGAATTTTTTCCCATGCAAAAGGTTGAAGGATTTCATGCAAATCGTGGACATTGAGGAAGAAGACAAAGAGCCTTTGTCTTATTAGTTCTAGGGAAGACTATAAAAATAGGATAGCATATGGTTTGAGCCACATAAGACACGGTGGTCCATTGGTAGTGCATGCTTTGCGAAGGCATTGGGAAAGGAAGAGCCCACGTTCGATTATCGTGGACGTGCCAAAGGAAGACTTTTTGTTTGCATTTGATTCGAGAGCCAGGTATAGAAGAAAGAGCATGAAGTGCTCATTGGTTTCAAATGTGCGTCTAGCGCATGTGGTGGTCAAGCCCACGGCTAGAGCAGTCGCGAAGGCAGAGATCATGGGGTCGAATCCCACTAGTGGCAAAGGTAATTTTATTATTAAAATTTATATTGCCTAAGGTTTTCTTAAAGGGTAATTTGGAGTTATAAGGGTTTGTGAATATTTTTTTTTTTTAATTGCATTTGGAGTTATACGGCTTTGTGAAGGATTATATAATTGGAAATTGATTTGTGCTATTTAGAGTTAAAAGGGTTTTTGAAAGATTGTTTTGTTGAGAAGAAATTTATGTTATTAAGGTTGTTAAAGAAAAAGGATTTGATTTTTGCTAAAGTTCTTCTTGCCATTAAAATTGATTAAAGAGATTTTGAGTTATTTTGGTGGATGTTGAATTTATTATTAGTTGGGAGTTTATAAGGTGTTAGTGGATAAATACTTTATGTATGTTGATGGTTGTTTTTGAAAGGTGGAGTGATAAGGTGTAATTGAGTATTTATATTATTTTGTGAGAAATATTTATCATCTAACCTCTTTGAGCTTGGCAGAGAAGTGTTTGTGGTTGTAACATATTTATGAGATCCCTTCATCTTCAAGAAAAATATATGAGCACATTTTTCTATAGTTGAGTTGATTGATTGGTTTTCTGGAAAATAAGTTTGGAGTAAAAAGGACTTGATTAGGGTTTCCTTTTTGACAGTGTTTGAATTAATGCTTCAAGGTTTTCTGGAATAAAGAGTTGTTATTAAAATCTTGTTTTATAAGCATTGTTGTTGAAGCCATTGGTTGTGTGAAGAACCTGAGTTAGGGTTGTGCAAAAGAACATGAGTATCATTGTTATGTGAAGATTGTTTTATAAGCATTGTTGTTGAAGTGAGTTGTGCAAAGAACTTGAACTAGAGTTTGAAAAGAACATGAGTATCATTGTAATTTGATGATTTGTTGTTGAGCATTGTTGGAAATATTTTGAGTTGATGTTTACATGCTTGGACTAGGGTTTGTGAGCAAGGGTTGTTTCTTGAGTGATTGGTTGAGTAGAGTTGGTTTAGCCTAGTCAAGTGGGTGTGTGAAGTGATTGTTCAAGTTCCATAAAGTAAACTATCATATATTTTGATTTGAGTTGAGAAAGTGTTTGAGCATTGAGTTGAAACATATTGGGTCTCTAATAATTCTCTTTATGTTTCTATGATATTGGTTAAGTTTTATGTGAGCTTAGTGAGCAGATTTGGACAAGTTCTGTATGGATTGTCGATCAGATTTGAGCAAGTTCTATGTGGACTTGTTGAGCAGATTTAAGCAAGTTCTGAGTGGACTTGTTGAGAAAATTTGAGCAAGTTTTGTGTGGACTTTTTGAGCATATTTGAGCAAGTTTTGAGTGGAATTATTGAGCAAATTTAAGAAGTTTTTGAGTCGACTTTTAGAGTAGATTTGAGCAAGTTCTGATTGGACTTGTTGAGCAAGTTTAAGCAAGTTCTGAGTGGACTTGTTGAGCATATTTGAGAAAATTATGAGTGGACTTGTTGAGTAGAATTGAGCAAGTTATGATTGGACTTGTGGAGCAGAGTTTGGTGTAGATTTGAGGATAAGTTTGTGTTAGACCAGAGGCAGAGATTGAGCAGATTTATGCTAGATCGAAGGACTATTTTTAGTGCATATTTGAGACAAATATTTGGAGGTGATAGATTAGAGAGGATAGTAGTCTCTAGTGGATAGAGATCCATTATCCAGGGTAGTGATGACAAGTCTTCTGAGTGGAGACAAGAGTATTCAATGGAGAGAGATCCACAAGCCAGTGCAGTGGAGGCAGTAGTCTTCTAGAAGATCACCAGCCAGAGTAGAGGAGAAGGATTTCTCCTGTGGATAGATATTCACGAACTTGATCTAGGGGATCAACATATCCTTTGGATAGATGTCCAAAAACATTGTAATAGGGAAGGATTCCCAAGCGATTGATTGAGAAATTTTTAGTGAAATATTTTCTCTGTGGAGTAGCCCACATTGGGTGAACCACATAAATTGTGATGTCTCTATTGTGTATGGTGATTTATGCATTTCTTTGATTACTGTTATTGATATTGCTATCTATACATTGCATAATATTGATTTGGAAAGAAAAGTAAAAAGTGGTCTTATACTGTTCACCCTCATCTCAGTATAAGCTTGTGTTATTCAATTGGTATCAGAGTAGATTCCTTCAAAAGAGTTTAATAGCTTGAAGGAAATGCTAACAAGAACACGATGGATCCTAATGAAGTGTCCTCAAATAATTTAGTACCAGTATTTTATGGAAGTGACTATATGTATTGGAGTATGATGATGAAGATCTACCTAATGCACTTGGCAATGAAGTTTGGGAAGCAGTGGAATTTGTATATGATCCCTTAGTAAATCCTCCTACAGATAAGGAAGGTCAGCTTCTACAGCACTATAATTCAAATTCAACGAATGCACTTGTGAGAGGTTTACGTAGAATAGAATCTATGAAGGTTATGCATTTTAAAATTGTAAAAGAAATGTGGGATAAATAGTAAGGTATATATGAATGAGATAAATGTGTCAAGAAAGCAAAGATACGAAATCTCAAAGGACAATTTGAAACATTAAGAATGAATAAAATATCAGTGCTTATCTAATTTTAATTGATGGGGTTGTTAATGATATGCAAGGACTTGGAATGAAGATTGATGAATCAGATTTTTGTGATAAAGTCTTAAGAACTCTTCCAAAAATATTCAGTGAATAGGTTTCTGCTATAGAAGTTTCAATGGATGATGATTATTTGACAAGAGATAAGTTGCTTGGTATTCTTACAGCTTTTGAGATAAGAACAAACTATCCTATTCTCCAAAAGAAAGCAGCATTCAAATCAATCAAGAAAACAAAGGGTAAGAAGTCAGATTCAAGCAATGAGTCATCCAGTGATGAAGAAGCTAATTATGGTAGAAGAGATAAATGTTTTAGAAGATCCATATATCTAAGATCTATTAAGTGTTTCAATTGTGGAAAGTATGGACATTTTGCAACAGAGTGTCAAGAACCCAAGAACAATAATGGTGAAGAAAAATAGGATCACGGGAACAAGGAATCATAAAGATACAGGCACCATAAGAAAAGTAAGTATGGACAAAGAAAACAAGAAAAGAAGTTATTTCAAAGACAAAAGAGGAGCTACTATCCAGATAATGCAAGTAAGTACTCAAGTAATAGTGATGCTAGTTTTTAGACAATGATAGAGATGAAGTCCTATTTATGATTGAATAAAAAGAGCACATTAAGAAAAAGACTCCAGTTATTCTCAAGTGTTTTAGATGTGGTAACTTTAGACATATTGAATATTATTTTAAAAGGGATGGTTATAGTTTCAATGATGATGAATATGAGAATGCACTTGAAGGGCTAGATGAAAATCTTCTAATAGCTTTAGAAGAAGAAGTAAGTGATTCTATAGAAGACAAGCCAAAAGAAAATAAAGATGTGGACAAAGGTAAACAAATAGAGGAATATTCAAAAAAGGATGGTTATGATCTCAACGGAGAACTTATCTATGCTCTTGACATGGTAAATAAGGTAATAAATAAAAACTCTAAACTTGAGTTTCAATTTCAATAATGTGATGAAGAGAGAAGATTGCTCATAGAGGATTTAGAAAAATCAAAGGCTAAGGCAAAGAGGTTCAAATATAAGTTAGAAGTAAAGATCTTGGAATGTGAGAAGTTAGCACAAGAAGTGGCACTACTAAAATAATATTTAGAGGACTCCACGATCAAGATGAAAGGGTTTAAAAACAGCTCAAATAACTTGGATAAGTTCATGAAGACACAAAAGACTACATCAAGCAATATAGGTCTTGGATTTGAACAGATTAAAAAGAAATGGGAAGGAGAGTCAAAATCAATTTTTGGAGGAAAATAAACTTCAGATGAAGATACTTCAGAAGAAGACAGTGTAAAATAAAGTGAGTCATTTAAGGATGAGTTGGACAATAGAGAGTTCAACAAAAACAGGAACAATGCACAAAGAAAATACAAATGGAAAAACAATCATAATAGGAGACCAATGAGATCAAGACAAGGAAACTTCAATGGAAGATGTTTTTCATATCATAGGTTTGGGCGCATGGCTTCACAGTGCAGGACACAGGAAAGACAAGAATATGGGAAAAGACAGCTTTTCTATGGGTATTGCTACTCATGTAATCAGTTTGGTCACAAGGCAATGAATTGTAGGGTTCATGATAGAAGAGGATATGGCTTCACTAGGAGAAATCCTAAGACATTTATACCTCCAAGGAATAATAACATTAAGTGTTATAAGTGCAATAATTATGGTCACATAGCAAAGTGGTTTAGAGCAGACATTCCAAAAATAGGTATGAACAGGAATAGGAACTGGAATATGAATATGAATAGGAACATGAACAGGATTAGAAACATGGACATGAATAGGAACATGAATAGGAATAGGAACATGAATATGAATAGGAATAGGAATAGAAACAGGAATGTTGACATGGGCAGGAACGTGGACATGGATAGAAACAATCATAGGAATCAAAAAATTTAGATAATAAGAAAAGAGCATAAAGGTAAATAACAGTGCTTTTTGGGAGTAGAAATACTCCCACCCCAAAATTAACCACCTCAAAATAAGGTGGGGGAAGGGCTAAGCTGAGAGGCTCATTCTTAGCCTCGAGTCCCAAAGGTGACCCTTTACCATTGATTTCAAAGGGGGAGATATTTGAGCAAGGGGGAGATATTTGGTATTTGAGAGAGCATTAAGCCAAGGGAGTAGTGTCCCAGGAGGAGAAGAACAAAGGAAAGGTCAAGTTTTCAGTTAAAATAATTTGGATTGCCATCAATGACAAAGGGGGATATTGTTGGACATTTTGAGCTCAGTTAGTTGTCATTGATGTCAAGGTGAAAAAGTCATCATTGATGCCAAAGTGAACAAATGGAGCCATCATCAACACCATGGAGCACACCATTATTAACACCAGGAACAAAGAGAAGAGTTGAAGAATAAATTGGCAAAATAATATTTTATGAGGGTTTAATTAAACCCATGGTGGCAAAATATTTTAAATCAAATCAGTGGAGTACAAGTTGTAGGTTTAAATTTACCCCATGGAAGACTTTAATTTTATTAAATTCAAAGGTTTTAAAATATAATTTATAAAATTTAAATTCTATTGGAATTTAAATAATTTATAAATTATATAAAGGTTTAGCTAGCACTGACGTCATCAAAATTAAGGAGCATCGACATCTAAATTTGAATGGTGGTTTTGTGTATAAATTAATGCCCAAAGGGGCATTCGAAACTTACCCCTCGACGAATTAATTCCCATGTGAAAAGGTTGAAGGTATTTCATGCATCATGGACATTGAGGAAGAAGACAAAGAGCCTTTGTCTTATTAGTGCCAGGGAAGAAGACAAAAAGAGGATAGCGTATGGTTTGAGCCACATAGGACATGGTGGTCCATTGGTAGCGCATGCTTTGCGAAGGCGTTGGGAAAGGAAGAGCCCATGTTCGATTCTCGTGGACATGCCAAAGGAAGACTTTTTGTTTGCATTTGATTCGAGTGCTAGGTATAGAAGAAAGAGCATGAAGTGCTCATTGGTTTCAAATGTGCATCTAGCACACGCGGTGGTCAAGCCCGTGGCTAGAGCGCTTGCGGAGGCAGAGATCGTGGGGTCGAATCCCACTAGTGGCAAAGGTAATTTTATTATTAAATTTTATATTGCCTAAGGTTTTCTTAAAGGGTCATTTGGAGTTATAAGGGTTTGTGAAGATTCATTTTTAATTAAATTGTATTTGGAGTTATAAGGGTTTGTGAAGGATTATTTTTGTTGGAAATTGATTTGTGCTATTTGGAGTTAAAAGGGTTTTTGAAAGATTGTTTTGTTGAGAAGGGATTTATGTTATTAAGGTTGTTAAAGAAAAAGGATTTGATTTTTGCTAAAGTTCTTCTTGCCATTAAAATTGATTAAAGAGGTTTTGAGTTATTTTGGTGGATGTTGAATTTATTATTAGTTGGGAGTTTATAAGGTGTTATTGGATAAATACTTTATGTATGTTGATGGTTGTTTTTGAAAGGTGGAGTGATAAGGTGTAATTGAGTATTTATATTATTTTGTGAGAAATATTTATCATCTAACCTCTTTGAGCTTGGCATAGAAGTGTTTGTGGTTGTAACATATTTATGAGATCCCTTCATCTTCAAGAAAAAGGTATGAGCACATTCTTCCATAGTTGAGTTGATTGATTGGTTTTCTGGAAAATAAGTTTGGAGTGAAAAGGACTTGATTAGGGTTTCCTTTTTTAGAGTGTTTGAGTTAATGCTTCAAGGTTTTCTGGAATAAATATTTGTTATTAAAACCTTGTTTTATAAGCATTGTTGTTGAAGCCATTGGTTGTGTGAAGAACCTGAGTTAGGGTTGTGCAAAATAACATGAGTATCATTGTTATGTGAAGATTGTTTTATAAGCATTGTTGTTGAAGTGAGTTGTTGTGCAAAGAACTTGAACTAGAGTTTGAAAAGAACATGAGTATCATTGTTATGTGAGATTTGTTGTTGAGCATTGTTGGAAATATTTTGAGTTGATGTTTACATGCTTGGACTAGGGTTTGTGAGCAAGGGTTGTTTCTTGAGTGATTGGTTGAGTAGAGTTGGTTGAGCCTAGTCAAGTGGGTGTGTGAAGTGATTGTTCAAGTTCCATAAAACAAACTATCCTATATTCTGATTTGAGTTGAGAAAGTGTTTGAGCATTGAGTTGAAACATATTGGGTCTCTAACAATTCTCTTTATGTTTCTATGAGATTGGTTAAGTTGTGTGAGCTTATTGAGCATATTTGGACAATTTCGATGGACTTGTTGAGCAGATTTGAGCAAGTTCTATCTGGAATTGTTGAGAAGATTAAAGAAAGTTCTGAGTGGACTTGTTGAGAAGATTTGAGCAAGTTTTGAGTGGACTTGTTGAGCATATTTGAGCAAGTTTTGAGTGGACTTGTTGAGCATATTTGAGCAAGTTCTGAGTGGACTTGTTGAGCAGATTTGAGTAAGTTTTGAGTGGACTTGTTGAGCATATTTGAGCAAGTTCTGAGTGGACTTGTTGAGAAGATTTGAGCAAGTTATGAGTGGACTTGTTGAGAAAAATTGAGCAAGTTATGAGTGGACTTGTGGAGCAGAGTTTGGTGTATATTTGAGGATAAGTTTGTGCTAGACCAGAGATAGATATTGAGCAGATTTGTGCTAGACCAAAGGACTATGTTTAGTGTAGATTTGAGATAGATCTTTGGAGGTGATAGAGCAGAGAGGAAAGTAGTCTCTAGTGGATAGAGATCCATTAGCCAGGGTAGTGAGGATAGGTCTTCTGAGTGGGGACAAGAGTCTTCAGTGGAGAGAGATCCACAAGCCAATGTAGTGGAGGTAGTAGTCTTCTAGAGGATCACAGCCACAAGCAGAGGAGAAGGAGTTCTCCTATGGATAGAGATCCATGAACTTGATTTAGGGGATCAGCATCTCCTTTGGATAGAGGTCCATAAACATTGTAATAGAGAAGGATTCCCAAGAGATTGATTGAGAAAATTTTAGTGAAATATTTTCTCCGTGGAGTAGCCCACATTGGGTGAACCACGTAAATTGGTGTCTCATGTGTGTGTGATGTTTTGTGCATTGCTTTGGTTATTGTTATTGATATTACCATTGATATATTGCATAATATTGATTGTGAGAAGAAAAGTAAAAAGTGGTCTTATACTGTTCACACCCCCTCTTAGTATAAGTTTGTGTTCTTCAATTGGTATCGAGTTGGTTCCTTCGAAAAAAGGTTTAACAGCTTGAAGGAAGATCTTACAAGAACACAAATGGCAAAGAAAGGCAAAAGTAGAACCATGAGACACAAGAAGAAAAGAACACACATGGTCATGAAAGAAAAGGAAGATGAATTCAATATTGTTGTTTTGGGAGGAAGAATGGAAATAGATTCAAGAGATGAATCAAGCAATGGAGAAATAACCAGGTTGATAAATTTTTGTACCAGATGTAGGAATACAGGTCACCATGCAGCTTATTGTCCACAAGAAGGTGAAGAATGTTTTGTTTGTGGTCAACTCGGTCATGATGCGAGGTTATTGCAATGGGTTTAGTAGCGGTGAAGATGAAGATGATATTTTTGAAAATGAAATCCTAGAGGTTGGTTCAAGAAAGGATAATAGGGACAATAAAAATAGGTATGAAGAAGAAACTCTACTTTCAATAATAGAAGAAAAAGAAGATGCTCCTATAGAAAATCAAAGAAAGAAAGAAGAGGAAGATTCAGAAAAAGAAAAAGAGGAAGCCACTCTTAAGGAACTTATTGAATTGAAAAGAGAGAATTTAGAATTAAAGGCTCAAATACAAGAAGATGAGAAATGTAAGACAAATCTTCTACAAGATCTCTCCGACTTGAGAGATAAGGTTGAAAAGGCAAGAAGATTTGAAAAAGGTATGGTTGAACAGTCAAAGGTAAAAGAGATAGAATGTGAAAGACTTATGGTTACTCTTGAATAATTAAAAAGGGAGAACTCAGGATTAAGGGTTCAAGCTCAAGAATATGAGAAAGCAAAAGCAAAGTTTCTACAGGAACTCACCAACTTCAAAATCAAGGTTGAAGAGGTAAGAAAAATTGAAGAAGGTATGGCCAAAAAATTAAAGATAAAATATCTAGAGTGTGAAAGATTAGAGCATGAGATAGTTTCACTAAGGATGGAAGTAA
The DNA here is from genome assembly GCA_028583015.1 of Wollemia nobilis. Lineage (NCBI taxonomy): Eukaryota > Viridiplantae > Streptophyta > Pinopsida > Araucariales > Araucariaceae > Wollemia > Wollemia nobilis. The sequence goes on from JAQPPZ010003633.1 coordinate 167,330, forward strand.
AAGGCTCTAAGGACAAGTTGCACAAGTTTGAGGAGAATCCAAAGACTTTGGACAGGATTATCAATGCACAAAAGTCATCAATCACCAAAACAGGACTTAGTTCTAAAGAAGAACAAAGGAAACAAGAAGCAAAAAAAGGAGAGTCAAGCTCAAACACCAAAAAATAAGAAGCATCAAAAGAAGTAAGTAAAAGAGAGAGTGAGACTTCTAAGGATAAGTTGGACAATAGAAAGTTCAACAAGGAAAGGAACAATGCACAAGTAAGGAATAGATGGAACAGGAAATAGGTAGAAGAGACTAAGAGACCAATGGGGTCTAGGCAAGGTTTCTTCAATGGAAGATGCTTCTCATGTCACAGGTTTGGGCACATGGCTTCACAGTGCAGGACACATGAAAGACAGGAATATGGGAACAAACAGCTTTTCCATGGGTATTGCTACTCATGTAATCAGTTTGGTCACAAGGCAATGAATTGCAGGGTTCATGATAGAAGAGGATATGGCTTCACTAGGAGAAATCCTAAGACATTTGCACCTCCAAGGAATAAAAACATTAAGTGTTATAAGTGCAATAATGATGGTCACACAGCAAAGTGGTGTAGAGCAGACATTCCAGAAACAGGTATGAACAGGAATAGGAATAGGAATATGAATATGAACAGGAACAGGAATAGGAACATGGACATGAACAGGAACAGGAACATGGATATGAACAGGAACAGGAATGTTGACATGGACAGGAACATGGACATAGATAGAAACAGTCAGAGGAATCAAAAAATTTAGATAAGAAGAAAAGAGGATAAAGGTAAAGAATAGTGCTTTCTAGGAGTAGAAATACTCCCACCCCAAAATTAACCACCTCAACAGAAGGTGGGGGAGGGGCTAAGCTAAGAGGCTCATTCTTATCCCCGAGCCCCAAAGGTGACCCTTTGCCATTGATGTCAAAGGGGGAGAGATTTGAGTAAGGGGGAGAGATTTGGTATTTGAGAGAGCATTAAGCTAGGGGGAGCAGTGTCCCAGGGGGAGCAGAACAAAGGAAAGGTCAAGTTTTTAGTTAAAATAATTTGGGTTGCCATCAATGACAAAGGGGAGGATTGTTGGACATTTTGAGCTCAGTTAGTTGTCATTGATGTCAAGGTGAAAAAAAATTTCATTGATGCCAAAGTGAACAAATGGAGCCATCATCAACACCATGGAGCACACCATTATTAACACCTAGGAACAAAGCAAAGAGTTGAAGAATAAATTGGCAAAATAATATTTTATGAGGGTTTAATTAAACCCATGGTGGTAGAATATTTTAAATCAAATCAGTGGAGTACAAGTTGCAGGTTTAAATTTACCCCATGGAAGACTTTAATTTTATTAAAGTCAAAGGTTTTAAAATATAATTTATAAAATTTAAATTCTATTGGAATTTAAATAATTTATAAATTATATAAAGGTTTAGCTAGCGTTGATGTCATAAAAATTAAGGAGCGCCGACGTCTAAATTCGAATGGTGGTTTTGTGTATAAATTAATGCCCAAAGGGGTATTCGAAACTTACCCCTCGACAAATTAATTCCCATGTGAAAAGGTTGAAGGTATTTCGTGCATCGTGAACGTTGAGGAAGAAGACAAAGAACCTTTGTCTTATTAGTGCCAGGGAAGAAGACAAAAAGAGGACAGCGTATGGTTTGAGCCACATAGGACATGGTGGTCCATTGGTAGCGCACGCTTTATGAAGGCATTGGGAAAGGAAGAGCCCACGTTCGATTCTCATGGACGTGCCAAAGGAAGACTTTTTGTTTGCATTCAATTCGAGCACCTGGTATATAAGAAAGAGCATGAAGTGCTCATTGGTTTCAAATGTGTGTCTAAGTGCACATGGTGGTCAAGCCCGTGGCTAGAGCGCTCGTGGAGGCAGAGATCGTGGGGTCGAATCCCACTAGTGGCAAAGGTAATTTTTTTATTAAAATTTATATTGCCTAAGGTTTTCTTAAAGGGTCATTTGGAGTTATAAGGGTTTGTGAAGATTTATTTTTAATTAAATTGCATTTGGAGTTATAAGGGTTTGTGAAGGATTATTTTTATTGGAAATTGATTTGTGCTATTTGGAGTTAAAAGGGTTTTTGAAAGATTGTTTTTTTGAGAAGGGATTTATGTTATTAAGGTTGTTAAAGAAAAAGGATTTGATTTTTGCTAAAGTTCTTCTTGCCATTAAAATTGATTAAAGAGGTTTTGAGTTATTTTGGTGGATGTTGAATTTATTATTAGTTGGGAGTTTATAAGGTGTTATTGGATAAATACTTTATGTATGTTGATGGTTGTTTTTGAAAGGTGGAGTGATAAGGTGTAATTGAGTATTTATATTATTTTGTGAGAAATATTTATCATCTAACCTCTTTGAGCTTGGCATAGAAGTGTTTGTGGTTGTAACAGATTTATGAGATCCCTTCATCTTCAAGAAAAATGTATGAGCACATTCTTCCATAGTTGAGTTGATTGATTGGTTTTCTAGAAAATAAGTTTGGAGTGAAAAGGACTTGATTAGGGTTTCCTTTTCGAGAGTGTTTGAGTTAATGCTTCAAGGTTTTCTGGAATAAAGAGTTGTTATTAAAACCTTGTTTTATAAGCATTGTTGTTGAAGCCATTGGTTGTGTGAAGAACCTGAGTTAGGGTTGTGCAAAAGAACATGAGTATCATTGTTATGTGAAGATTGTTTTATAAGCATTGTTGTTGAAGTGAGTTGTTGTGCAAAGAACTTGAACTAGAGTTTGAAAAGAACATGAGTATCATTGTTATGTGAGATTTGTTGTTGAGCATTGTTGGAAATATTTTGAGTTGATGTTTACATGCTTGGACTAGGGTTTGTGAGCAAGGGTTGTTTCTTGAGTGATTGGTTGAGTAGAGTTGGTTGAGCCTAGTCAAGTGGGTGTGTGAAGTGATCGTTCAAGTTCCATAAAACAAACTATCCTATATTCTGATTTGAGTTGAGAAAGTGTTTGAGCATTGAGTTGAAACATATTGGGTCTCTAACAATTCTCTTTATGTTTCTATGAGATTGGTTAAGTTCTGTGTGAGCTTATTGAGCAGATTTGGGCAAGTTCTGAGTGGACTTGTTGAGCAGATTTGAGCAAGTTTTGTGTGGACTTGTTGAGCATATTTGAGCAAGTTCTGAGTGGACTTGTTGAGCATATTTGAGCAAGTTCTAAGTGGACTTATTGAGCATATTTGAGCAAGTTCTGAGTGGACTTGTTGAGCAGATTTGAGCAAGTTATGAGTGGACTTGTTGAGCATATTTGAGAAAGTTTTGAGTGGACTTGTTGAGAATATTGAGCAAGTTTTGAGTGGACTTGTTGAGCATATTTGAGCAAGTTCTGAGTGGACTTGTTGAGTAGATTTGAGCAAGTTTTGAGTGGACTTGTGGAGCAGAGTTTGGTGTATATTTGAGGATAAGTTTGTGCCAGACCAGAGATAGATATTGAGCAGATTTGTGCTAGACCGAAGGACTATGTTTAGTGCAGATTTGAGATAGAGCTTTGGAGGTGACAGAGTAGAGAGGATAGTAGTCTCCAGTGGATAGAGATCCATTAGCCAGGGCAGTGAGGATAGGTCTTCTGAGTGGGGACAAGAGTCTTCAGTGGAGAGAGATCCACAAGCCTAGTGTAGTGGAGGTAGTAGTCTTCTAGAGGATCACCAACTAGAGAAGAGGAGAAGGAGTTCTCCTGTGGATAGAGATCCACAAACTTGATTTAGGGGATCAACATCTCCTTTGGACAGAGGTCCATAAACATTGTAATAGGGAAGGATTCCCAAGAGATTGATTGAGAAAATTTTAGTGAAATATTTTCTCCGTGGAGTAGCCCACATTGGGTGAACCACGTAAATTGGTGTCTCATGTGTGTGTGATGTTTTATGCATTGCTTTGGTTTCTGCTATTGATATTGCCATTGATATATTGCATAATATTGATTGTGGAAAGAAAAGTAAAAAGTGATCTTATACTATTCACCCCCCCCCTCTCAGTATAAGCTTGTGTTCTTCATAGGCTTTTAGGACCCACCCATAGTTCATGCATACCCATTTTCCACCCACTTCTTTGCTTAGCCACATTTTGCAACTTTGGTTTGTGGAACTTTTTTGGGGATTGCTTTAGTAACATCTTGCCTTCTAATTAGTCGGTGATGGCTGTTTGGAATTTATCTAATGTCAGACAGTGACCCATTTCTCTACCCATTTTTCATTCATTCAAACTTTCATTTTCTCTTTAATGTCATATGGGTGGGGCAGTAAATATCCTTTTTAATCATAAAATTTCCTCCACCTATATTGCACATTCTTCAAAAGATTTTACCATAACTTTACCATGCAATAGAGACTCTTTCCCAACCATCATCACTCAATGCCCATAGTCTAGAACCAAAACTTTACTTTCTCATAATCCATCACCTTGTTTGACAAAAAGGGATAGGTGGATAAATGCATGTAAAATTCTACCCACACTTCTAACGACTTACAAGGGATTTACATCTTGTGGGAATAGGAATCCGGATGGCCTTATTTTTCCTAAAAATGCTTCCAAACAAGGAAAGGAAGAAGAAAAGAATAGAAAAGGCATAAATAAAGATATCCAAGGGAGGTTGCAATACAAAGGAAGGTGGCGAGCGATGGGGTGGGAACTACACATACAACAAATGGGACAAAATGGAGAAATATAAAATAAGGGGGACCAAAAGGGAGAAAAAGGACAAAAGGAGAGAGCAAGATAGGAAACAAGAACAAGAACACACATAAGGAAAGAAAATAGAAGAGGATGCAATAGTAGGAAGACCAAAAGTACCACCAATCGAAGGATTTCATGATAACAAGCACAAAGAGAAGATGAAGGAAGGATCTAGTGTCAACAAAATAAATAAACAAAAGGGGATGGCCCTAGATATGTCCCATGGCGATGCCACAATGAATTTCTTGGTCCATGAGACATCCCCATAGACTGTACTCCCATAAATATACTCCACTACAGCTCAAGGCTTTTTCAAGAACAGGAAGAATGCCAAAGATACTCATCCACCTTGTTATAGCCTTTCTTCTTCACATAATCCAACAAGCACCTACTCAGCCCTTTATAAATCATCGTGAAAATCATCAACTATGCTTTTAGACTCATCCTTTGGTGAATTTCCAAGTTGCATATGAGGCACCTTATATAGATAAATTCTCTTAGCTAACCATGACATGTGCATGGCTTATGAAATATTTGGTTTGATGTGGATTATTTGGCAGTACATCCAAATCTCACTTTTGGGCACTCTTATGATTTCATGCCTATGTTGGGTTGATGTGTTATCCTACTTGCATGAGTCTTGATATACTTGCTTCATGTGATCATAAATTTTCAATAGTATTATCCATTGGGCTACTAAGTCACAACACGAAAAAAAAAACAAGAACAAACCAACAAATAGGGAAGGAAGAAAGCACGAAAATAGGAGGAAGTGCTTTTGAGAAAGGTGCCACCTAAGGATCCCTTTGCATTTTTTACTTTGAAGACTCTGTCAATTTAGCTACCTAGAAGCAACTTGATGGAATTAAACTTTTGACAAGCTTAGCTCAAGATGATATCACCTATTGTGTGGCCTTGTTCATGTTGCACCTTCTTATTTAATTACTGATTATTTACATAAAACTATGGTATGCGTTACACACCTAGGTTAATACTCATCAAGTCATCCCATAAACCTACAATATTCAAACCATAAAGTGTTGAACCTAAGATTTTCTTCGTATTCAACTTGGCACTATATGTAGTTTTCATCAACTACATCAGTATTCCAATCAGTTCTTCTGTCTTACCTCAAAGCTCTTGTACTTTGGCCATAAAAATTGGCATATAAGTCATTCTTGCCATGTCAATATTTTCTTCAAGTGTAGACTCCTTCAAATATAGATGGCAGTGATGACCTATCCTTAAATCCATCTAATTGGCAACATGTATCTCATTCTCCATTGTCGCCACTACATTTTGAATTATTTCCTAACCACCCAAATTGCCAACCCTTGGATCCCATTAGACCTGAAAGCCATTTGGTAGGTTACAATAGAGAATTCGGGTAGGAGGGTCGTAATAGAATTTTTTTGGGATGATCATTCTATGTGTATATCATCAAAATTTACTCTTGATTGGATTATGATCCCCTGGTCATGTCTCAATTTTGGTTCACCATAGCTTTCAATGTAGGAGTGTAGCCCTTGATTTAGTATTGAAATAATTTTCCCAACCAATGGGATGAACATTTAGGCATGCTTCTAGGTTATACACCTTCCCATACACTTAAGAAATTTTGAAGCTAATCATAAGCCAAATAGGTGAGGTATTTCTACCACTTTTATATCTTGGATGATAGCCAATCCTGGATGTTTGCATATTAACATAGGGACCTTGCATAGAGTCCCTACCTTCTTCAAATACTCTCCTCTTAAAATAGAATCTTCTAACTTCTACGATTTTGAACTGAGTCCTAAAATTCTGTAGATTTCCATAGGTATGATTGAGACCTTGGCCCTTGGTTCCACCACACAATTATGTAACAAATACTTTTCCAGCAAGAGAGATAAGTAGAATGGGGGAGAATGGTGTATTGGATAATTAAGGAGGGTTTTGTTGGTAGGTACTTGTGCATCATTAACCAACGATGCTCCACCCATATAAAGGCCTATCATGTCGACTCGCTTAAAAGCCAAAAATTCCTTTTTTAACTTTTCTATCATAGGGATAGAGCTTATGAACAAACTATAAAATTGCTCTTTAACTTTTCTTCTCTATTCAATAGTGATAGCAGGTAAATACAATTTCTTATATACCTCCAACTTCTTTTGGCATAATGATGGGCTCTCTAAAGGGTATTTTAGTAGTGGTATTGGGTTCATTACCTCGGTATTTTGCACTAGTGAGGAGGGAGCATGCTCATTCTTATGTTTATTTTTTTGAGGTATTATAAAATGTGTAAATTCTCAATGATCATACTTTTGCATTGTGTTGAAGGCAATTAGGTTGCTCATCACAGGATATTTTCTTCCTCTTTCATGACGGCTACTAACTCCTTCCTATTGAAGTCCACCATGGAAGGGGAGCTTTCCTATACTTGGGACTAATTCATATTCCCCTCCTTCACTATTTTTCAGCTATACCACCCTATCTGAACTCATCCTCATTTTCATTATTCACTAAAAATGGGGGGTGGTCAAGGTTGGTGCATAGCTAGCCTCCAACTGTCAAGAGGTGGACTCTCATTCTCTAAGATTTTTACTTTTTTCTCCTTAACTTCTTTAGATATCCTTTGAAGACTGAACTTCACTTCTTGCTCCTCCTGAGGATCGATGAGGACATCATCATTCATTTTTTGGCATGGGTACTGCTCAACCTTCTCATGGGGTGGAGTATGAAATACACCTATAAAGGGGTGCAACGGACATGCAACCTCCCTTGGAGGTAACTTTACCACTTGGATTGGTATACTTTCAGCCCATATGGCTTCCTTAAAAATCTAGAGGAATTTTTTTTCTATGGACTATTGAATAAGAAGGCTTATGTCAGAGCTAAAATCCCTAGTATAGTATAGGTACACCTAAGTCAAGGATGACTAGAATTCATGAGGAATACTTCTTCACATCCTTTTGAAATGGATATTGAAATCAACAATATTTTCCTAAGGATCACATTTGATGAATGAGAATTGATTAAGCATCAATAAGGGATCCCCAAAATCATCAAAATTGCTAATGAGTGCCTTTACCATGTTGACCCAAAAAAAAATGCTCCTATCTTCCAAATATTTGTACCATAGCAATGCCCTTCCTTTGAGAGAAAGGGTGAGAAACCTGATCATCACATCTTCATATGTGATGTTATGAATCATAGCCAAAGAGGCCACATCTTGACAATGCTCAAATACAATTTTCATTGTGTCATCAAAACTTGGTAGAGTCTTCAAAGTTACCTTAGGGATGCCATGCAGATTTTAGATGTTCAAAGGGCATACGTTATTCCATGGAGGGTAATGACATTGATCCATTGGCCCTCTTGAGGCATTGATCCTTTAAAACTTTTGGTTCCTTCCTTAATATGGGAGTCACCAGATGAGTATGGTTTCTTCGCTAATGAGGTCTATACTACTCATCAAATCTTGAGTCCTCCAAGAAAAATAAGCTTTTAGAGTAATATAGAGGGCTACCAACCAGAAATTCTAGGTTGATTCCCTATAGAGAGGCCAGGTGAACAAAACATAGATTTTACATAATATATCATCACCAGTATTTGAACTACCTAAACCATGTAATTAAACTCCATCATGTATGCCAAAAACTATTGGTCAAAAATCCACATAATGGAATGGTTCGTGTGCTCATGAACCTTGACTAACATTGAGTGGCCACAGGGCCAAGGGTCTGAGTGGGTCAAACTCTAGAGAATTCCAGATCCTAGGGTTCCTAGCTAACTGTGATGAGTGGAAATGGGAGCTAAAAGTAAATGGAGCTAAAGCTATAATTTAAATGGGGATGCATTCAGCTGCATCAAAACCTATGCAAAGTAGACTTGAACCATTGCAAGAAGTGCAAGTGAACCACCTAACAAATCATCCAATATTACTCTTATTTAGCATCTATCATTCCTTATTGAAAGCAAATTCCAGGGCTACCAAATGAAATACATGAAATCCATATTATATAATTAGAGCATATCCACTAATCTACTTTAATAGAATAAATATTCAATATTTACACACTCAAGAGCTTGATCGGAGACCAAATAGTAATACACTTGTATTTATCAAATAGAAAAATATTTACACATGAGTTATAATGGTTAAAGATTTGACCCTTATAATGATTTGCATTCCAGTATATATAGCCCTTAAAATAAAATAATAATTCAAGATGGTAGGTGGAGAATGCGGTTGTGTCATGGAAATGGTCATACTACAAATCTCTTCTGATCTTCTACATACTGCTACTACCAGTGATTGTTTGGTATATCTTCTATATTTTTTGGATGATAGCAGCTTTTAGGAGGAGGTAGATGGTTCTACATAAATTTATGCCCTTGATCACTCTGACTTTTTTGATAGCTTTAATCACTCACAACCTCTGCTCGCCTGTACCTAAAGGGATTTTGCTATTAATTACACAAATAAGCTTCTTAAATTTAACTACCTTTTTGGACCTAGGGCTTGCTCTATTATCCATTGGGCATGTGTCAACCTAACTCCTATGAGTTTTTCATTGTGTGCCTTGACAGTTGAGCTCGTAGCTTCTTTTTCTTCAAGGCTCGTCTGGTGTCCTTGAACTAGGTAGATACTTCAACCTGGATGAACTTTTGGAATCTACCCTTCACATATTGACAATCCAAAATATCACCCTTCGTAGCTATCCTCCTTCAAGGCAGGCTTTTGGGCTTGCTACCATTTCTTTGGCACTAGCGGGCGGCACTTTGGGATTAGCTCCTGGTCCATTAGCATCTCAAGTCTTCACCCAATGCTTTCATGGTGGGATGACATTTTGGGTCCCATCATTCCACCCATTATGATTGTGGTGGGCTTTTGGGACCCACCCATGGTTCATGTGTGCTCGATTTTCACCCACTACTTCACTTAGCCGTATTTTGCAACTTCGATTGGCAAAATTTTGTTAGGGATTTCTTTAGTAACATCCTACCTTCTAATAAGTTAGTGGTGTATTTTTAGGATTTACCTAATGTCAGACAATGACCCATTTCTTCGTCCATTTGACATTCAGTCAGACTTTCATTTTTCTTTTGATGTCATATGGGTAGGGTAGTAAATACCCTTTTTAATCATGAAATTCCCTACGCCTGTATTACACGTCCTTCAAAATATTTTGCCATAACTTTACCATGCACTAGAGACTCTTTCTCATTCATTGTCACTCGATACCCATAGGCTAGACCCAAAACTTTACTTTTTCATAATCCATCATCTTGGTTGACAAAAAGGGATAGGTGGGTAAATGCATGCAAAATTTTACTCACACCAATATATTATCTAAACATATATCATACTTTCTTATTTTTGATACACCTTAGAAACATGTCATTGTATCCCTTCCATAATAGTTCTTGGTCAATTAATTTGTGATGAGTTGTATTTTTACAAAATATATTTTTCTACATTAGTATAAAACCTCATGGGACTACTTTTTTCTATATATGTCTTATAATTTGGTGCATCCTTATAGATTATTCTTGAGCATACAATTGTTTGGATTGTTCATGTACATCGCTAATACCAACTTGGTTTTTGGTGTGTGACCTACCTAAGTTTTTACATAATACCCTACCTTATATCAAATTGGTTAGCTTAATATTAATATGAAACTCTTGAATCTTAGTTATTTAGTCTTATATTTTTTCTTTGAGTTCACCCAATAATATAAATGATTTAAAAACTAAATGCACTACAAATATAGTGGACCTGCTTTGTGATAGATAATGCTTGAATTTCATCATTGCTTTCATCATGGCATAAACTTATTTTTCAATAAAACTATATATTTTCTTATGTTTACACAAGGTCTAGCCCATGAAGGCTATTATATGTTTATCTTATTTTTTATTGTTATATTTAGATCCATTTGTAATATTGACATCATTTCTAAACATGTATAATCTATAATACCTATTATAATCTAGGTTAACCAATACTAAAGTTGTCAAAATTACATCTTTGATATTTTGAAAGGCTTGTTTTCCCTATTCTATCTAAATAAAAGTAGCATTATTTTCATCATTTTTATGACCAATCATATAATCTAGGTGAAAACTTGATTATGAATTTAAGTTGACTAATTTCAACAGAAGAAAATGGGGTGGCATATGGTCTGGCAAACCTTGGGATCCAATAGAATGATTTAACTGTTTGAAGAAGAGACTTTCCTTGAGGTATTCTGAAGCAAGACTTTATCCAATAATATGATTAATCTTTCTGTTTGTCTTTTTCATCAGGTTGATTATGGGAATTAGGTCCAACCCCGTCCCAAGAGGCCCATTGAATGGTTTGTGTCTTGGACCTATTTAAGAATGAAAGTTGTGGTTTCAAACCTGAGCAATTTGGTGGGCAACACCAAGAGAACCGATGATTTGAATTTGATTCCCTTTTTTGATGGCACCAAGAGCTATGGTGAAAGGATAGTCAAAATTTTAATAAGTATGGCTTGGAATTAGAAGTTAATCATTTTCAAAGGTGGCGACAGAATTCTAAGTTCACAAAGGAATATCAACCCAAGATATAACTGCATCACGTGGAAGAATGAGAGATGGTTCTATTTTATTATATTTTATTATGGTTATATTATATGTGTTCATCATTTGGTGAATAATCCAGATAGAAAAAATAAGCTACTTTGAGTTATGGATAATTATGGGCTAGAGTGGAGACTAGAGTTCTATAGTTCGTGTAGTACCTTTGACAGGGGGTGAAATATAATCTTTATAATATGGAGTAAGTTGATTGAGGGTCAGAAGTTGATGTCAAAGTACTAGAAGTCAATCATGCATTAAGCAAGAATCGGTCCAAATCAACTTGGACCGGAGTGTCAAAATTGGAAAGGGGATATTTCACCTTTTTTTGCACCACTTCTATAGTTTGTACAATAGTTTTTAAAATAAATAGGTGGTAATCTAAAGAGTTGGTTTTTATGCTATTCTCTTATCGAGGAAGTTGAATTTTGCTCTCTAGTTCTTTGAAAATGGTGGTTTCAAGTGCTCACTGGGTTCCAATGGCAATTTCATACACTAAAGAAGGGGTAGTCCTTGTATAGATCATCCCATAAGGTTACAAAATTATTTATGTAGTATTATAGAAGGTCTCATTTGTGCTATAGTATGCCTTTGCATAAATACAAATGTGTTGTGGACTAGCTATCAACATCATGGAAGGAATCATCCTAGAACCCGCTACTTTAGATGTTGAGATAGATGTAAAAAAAATCAAAAAAGGGGGTCTCTAAAATTTCTTAAATAAATTCCATAGTTATGATAAATATATTGCAAATAAAATGGTGTATTCATGGAAGAACGGTGTGGTTTGTGCTAGGGAAATTGAATTTGATATTTCTATCCCATTGTTCATGGAAGTGACCAAATTGTAATCGGATGGTGACAGCCATAATAGATAAAAGCACTCATTGGCATGGGAATTAGGTTACTTCCTAGGGGAAGATGAAGCCCTTCCAAATCTTTAGAATGGATATCAAAGGAAAGCATTACAATACCCTTGGGATAGAGTGGTTTTGGTCATCATGAAATGCTTCACACTAGACATGAAGACTGACCTCATTCGCAATTACCATGTGATGGTTCTAAATCAGCTCTAATGTGATATATTAATGAACATACCTACGTTCTTATATGCATCCATAGAAAAATTAATGCTTGACGTTAAGAAATGGAAAGGTACATATCCAATTCATCAGGGTCTTGCACTACTAATTTCTGAACAAATGGTCAAATTAAAGGGAGTCTCGAGGGAGGTAACCTATTATCCCAATACTACTATGAAGGAGCCTACTATTGTTGTGAAAACTTTTGAGGTGCCCTTCAGTAGCCCTGTGGAGACTAAAGATACTATTTTTAGCTTACCCATGAGGAGTAAGAAAGTGTAGGGATATCTGATTAATAATGTTGGAACTGAGAAGGTGATAGTTGGCATCAATGGAGGAGTTAAGAATGCTAGGATATCTAAACATATTTATAGTGAGAATATTAAATCTAAAAAGGGCCCAATGGTGGTTGTGGATTCATACTCAAAGTACGATGCTCCCAAGAAAAAAGAAGCTAAATCTACTTTGGGGTCTATTGGTCATGGCTCTAATATGAGGGTTGGGCTCAATATCCCAAAATCCTTTCTTGATTCAATGATCAACAGTCAAAATACCCTCATGAGCAAGTTAAATTAGGTGGTTCCAAAATGTTCCTAAAGCTTTAAATCTAGGTCAACAGGATGCTACAGGTGATACTTCAAAGTAATGATCCCTCGAATGTTAATCAATGGTCCTCCCTTACTAGGTTCTCTATTTTTTAAGGATATTTGTCTTTATAAATCTTGGTGTAATGGCTTTCTTTGGTTGGATCTCTAAGCTAGGAATTTGTGGAATCATAGGGTCTCATGTGGGCTTAGATAGGTGTCTTGCCTTAATGGCTTGTTAATTGTCTACCTTTCAAGGTTGGTTGGTTTTCTGAGGTCTTTGACTGCTTGTCTTAGATCTTCACCGCTCCTTTTTGTATAAGGTTTGGGGACCTTTCAACACCCCTTCTTAAATCTAATAAAAAAATAAGCTGAAAAATGAATGACTAAAATTCTTTCTTCAAGGATTTTAATAAAAAAATTTGTATTACCTCAATGTGATTAGGTTCAATTATAAGTCCATTTCTATAAATAGCATGTCCTAACAATTTTCCCTCCTATACATCAACTATAGACTTATTAAAATTTAGTGAGATTCCATATTCCTTAAACATCTAAACATTATGTGGAGGTTATCCATGTATTTCTTCATATCTTTAAAGAAAATTATTGTCTTTCAAGTGTATCAATATTATCTCCTTAGTAATTCCCAAAAGCATTATCTATTACTTTTTGAAAAGTGGCACTTGTATTAGATATTCTAAATATCATTATTTGATAAGTGGCCATCCCCATTTAGTGGTAAATGTGATTTCATGGTGATAGTTATCCTTTATCTAGATCTATTTATACTTATAAAATCCATATAGCAATGACAACATCTTGGACCCTGCTACTATTTGCATTATCTAATCCATCAAAGGAAATGGGTAGTTATCTTTTCATGATGCCCTAATTAAAATTTAAAAATAAATATATAGTGTAATATCATCATTTGTCTTCCAAACTAGCTCCAAATTTACAACCCAAGTTGAGTGGTTTATTGGATAAATGAATTTGTGCTTGTAATAACATTAGCAATTTTTTTTCTTATCATCGTTTTAATATTTAGAGTAATGGTATGTTTTTTCTACCTTAATGGTCTAGCTCCTATTTCTTAATCAATTATGTGCTTTATGCCCTTTCTAATATACACCCTTAAATATTGATAGCCCCATGGAATTATGTCTTCATATTTAGTGCAAAGTTTCTAAAATTGGGAACATCCTCATTTATGCATTATTTTCCTAGCAACATACATTTACTATCAATAACTTGAGTTGACTTATAAATAGAGTATTTTATCTTAATGCTTTTCTTCTTGACATTGTCATCCAAGTTGAAAAATCTTTTCAACATGATAAATCCTTCAGAAATTTAATTCATATTCAATTGTATGATGTTATTCTTGATGTCATCTCTATATAATTATGTTCTTTGCATTTTGGCCTTATCAAATTTTATGTTTATGATTTTTTATCACTATGAATTACTTACTATTTATCAACATTACCTGGTATAACTAATCTAAAATTAATTCCAATTCATATGGTTTATCCTGCATTTTGATTGCCAAATCAAATTATGTAGCTAAGGAAACTAGCTTATCTTTCTTTTGGTTTTATTCTCATAGAACCATGAAGATGGTAATAGAATCAAAAAATTCTAAAGAGTTCCAAACCTTGTACCTATTTAATTTTATCAATTTATGCTTTTTGGCACAAACTAATCAAACCTATTTAACCACTAATTTGAAATTGTTAAAAATATTTAAATGTTTGATAATGAGTCTTTTTTCTTTATGAATACCTAAATATAATGTTCCATATATTATTGGTAAAATTAAACAAATGACAACATGTGTATTTACAAGATCTCCCTTGAGGATCAATTAGCATAATCTTATCCCAATGCCATACTTGGTTTGAGATTCATTGATGTTAAGATTCTATATTCCATCATCATTCAAGATATGTTATTTTCAAAATTTCTAAACATTATTTCAAACTTGTTCTTTCACTAGTACTAGAATTTCATTTGATATATCAAGAACTACTTAACTACCTAGCTCAACTCCTTCAAACAACTCATTTAGTTCCTCATAATATTTTCAAATATTGTGTATGATTACTTCCATTTTATTGAGGTGGTCATCTCCCAATGGTTCCTTGTTCCCTAGTGGTGAAACTCAATTCCAATGGATAGCATTAGGCTCATTTAATTCCTTAATATGTTATGAATATGTTAGTTTGGATTCAATTCATATGATCTTATACTAGTATGGTACTTTTATATACATGTACTCCATCAAAATATAGTTTTTTTTTAATAACTTCTAGGTCTATCACAATATAACAACATTCTAAATTATGGTGGGAGTCTAGACATGATCACTTCTTGTATAACAATAAATTTGAGATGCAAGAGTACCCTCATGATTAATTATCTTAATACTCCTATGGTGTACACCCATATCCCATCCATTTGGATAGGTATGTTCTTTCTATGTGTATAATTAAGTTTCATTCTATCATATATAGCTTTGGAGATAACTATTACAGTAGCACCTAAATTTACTATGGCATTGCGTAGTAAGTACCCTTCAACTAATGTCAAAAGGTGTCAATTTCTTTACTTTTTTCTTTCGTAGTATCATGACATACACCATATCCACTTGAATGTTTGAGGGGACCCCTACCATTAAATTCTAAAATTCTAGATTGATATATTATGATAAATATTCCTTTTATCATGAAGGTTATGATTTTTAGTACAATAGCTCCTCTTCCTTTGGGTATTATTACAACAAATATTATTGTCTTAATAGTGACAACATCTCTAACATGCTCATATTTACAAGGGTTTTCTTCAACTCAACTATATCAAACTTGGTTTTTGTCATATTCCCTTCATTTTGTGGCCTAAACCACATAAATTATCTAGCAATAACTTATTAATCATCCTTATTAAATGATGGATATTTAAGTTTATTTTTATAATTTCCTAATTGTTATTCTAGTCATTTTGTTGTCTAGGTTACTTGGTTGTTGATTCAAACACCACTAGTTCTTTTACTTTCATTGATTACATTTGTTTATTCTACGTTTGAGCTATGTGATGTGGAAATTTATCGATGGGATTGTTATTGAATGGGTTTTTGGGGACACTTATCTTTAATATGTAGTAATGATCTCTCTCATCTTAAAATCATTCTTCCCTAGTTCAAATTGCTTTTATCTATTGATTGAGGGATAAACTATTGAGGTTGTTCTTTTTTTACTCTTATCTTTCCCCAAGTAGTGATCCCTTGTTCCTACTAAATGACCATGTCTTTGAAATAAAATCCTTCTTCCTTACCCAATGGTTTAAAGCTAGCTAAAATCATATTTTTATCACCCATTTGCATTATATTATGGTGTTTCTAGTTGATTAACTATTAGTTATTCCCACTGGTAGTTTGATGATTGGTTGATTATCATATGTTGATGTATTATCTATTGAGTCTTCATAGTGTGTTTTGATAAGTGTATATCATCAATTTATCTCTTTGTATATTCATAATACATTCCATAAATTTATGGGGATCATTGTATGAGAAACACCAAGATGTATTTGCTTCATTATTTGAACTCACTATTGCATTTATAATATTATGTTGAGGTTGGTTTACCATAGTAGTGTTATATGCCTACCTATTTTTCTATTGAAAATATTGATCTTTAGAGACATAGGGACTTTTCTTTTGTTTACATCCTCCATCATACCTCCTATCATATATTTACCACTTATTAGTCAATGATTTGTTTGACATATCTCTCTTGAGCAATAAAACTTTATCTATTTATTGTTCAAATTTGTCCACTCTTATCTAATTCTATGATGGTTTATTTAGATATATTAGAGGATGGGTAGAGTTAATTACAATAGTGATGGGTAACACTAAAAACTACAATTACTATCATGTAGTAATTGCCATCAACATACCTATAAATGTCAATATATATGAGGTTGAAGGTAGGATAGACGAAAATTATTAATACATAGGCATGCCTAGTGATTGTACATTAGGTAACTATAATATCTTAGGAGGCATTAGTAGCATTAGAAATATTTTTTGATATGCCTACATGCTTTGGAATGATGTGTCTAATAATCATGGTGATCAAAGGTAGTGGAGGAAACTCAAACTTTGTATAGGCATTTCAACCAAGTTTATTAGATATGTCATTGATGGTGCTAGTGGTAGTTTTCCTACTTGAAACAATTTATCTTTGACATGGGTAGCTTCCTTGAAGGTTCTTGGTATTGTGACATGATTTGCTACTCTAACTATCGTTATCATGTATGATTGTAAGAATTTTATGTAATACACTATTTTTTGTTGATCAAATGGGTAAATTTTGACTAGGATTTAATATAGCATATACCTAAATATAATGTCAAAATCATGAATATTCTCACTTTTATGTCTCGTTATAGTGTTTAGCTGGAAAAGTATCAAATATGCATTAGTGATATTATTGAATCTTCTA
Organism: Wollemia nobilis; assembly: GCA_028583015.1. NCBI lineage: Eukaryota > Viridiplantae > Streptophyta > Pinopsida > Araucariales > Araucariaceae > Wollemia > Wollemia nobilis. The sequence continues at coordinate 184,804 of JAQPPZ010003633.1, forward strand.
ACAAAAGGATTAGAAATTGTGATCTAGTTAGTAACGTGTTCATATCCAAGGCTCCAACACCATAATGCAACTTTTTCCCTTAGAGAGAATATCAATAATCACATAATAAAATGTTTATCACTCTAACAGATTGATTTTAGCAATGTTGGTTTTTTGAGGTGCTCTAATATTATTTTTCCATCATCTCCATTAAACATTGGAAGGGATTTTAGTGTTACTTGTGGAATAGGTGAATAATTGAGTTGATTTAACAAACCTTAATAGATCTATACAAGGAATTTATTTGGGGTAGCATTTATGCATGCATTTGAATAATTTATTGTGCTTGTTATAAATGTTGCCCTTACTAAGTGGCATGTGCTTGTTGCTAGATGCATTATTGTTATGTAGTTTGCAGTTGGTTGAGATTTCTCTTTTATTGAATTTATTTTGCTTTAAGGCATGATCCCTTATTGTTCATAAATGGTTTCATCCCTTAAATTAAATACCTTATCATATTTTTTGGTCAACCTAAAATTGGTCAATATTACACTGATAGTATTCATCATTGCATTTTATTACATTTCTATTTGTTAGTTGATCACCTATTTAATTTATTCTTGAAGGATTAATCACCAGTTGATAATTCGTAATCAATTGATTCATTACCAATTAAGTCATCATCATGGTTCATTAAGCTACATGACACTATTGATTATATCACATAATATGGGTTCGATGTATAGCTATAATAATATTATGACATGCATTATATAAGAAGCATTAGATTGTATTTAATTCAAATTTTGTATTCACTACCATATTTACATGTTAGTATGATATTGATTTACCTTCCTACTAGCATATTATGGAACATGATATTTACATATATGATATTATTATTTGATGTTGGCATCCATCATATTTTCATTGCTCATTGTCAATTGATTTTACGTCTCTCATGAGTGTAAGCATTTCATCCATTCATTTTTCAACATTATCTCTTTTTTACTGTTATATCATTTGATTTTGATACATTAGAGGGGAAGGTAAAGGTGATGGTCATTGAGGTGTAGACAATGCTAGCAGTTGAGGTTGATACACAATGGTACTTGGGTTTGATTATACTAGAATTGTTATGGTATATAATTGAGAAAGATGAATGTTGGTATATAGGCACACTTGATGATTGCACATTAGAAAACAACATACTTGGTTAGGAATTTGAGTAAAATATGTTGGATATGACATTGGTAATACAGGTGATAATTTTTGCACTTGGATAAATACTTCTTCCACACATGTAGCCTCTTTGAAGGCTCTAGCCAACATAACATGATTAGCATTTTTGATAAACATTGCCAAATTATATTACAAAAACCTTACGTGGTATATTAGGACTTGTTCATTGAATGATCAAATATTCAATAGAATTATTTTTTGCTTAAATACAATATTAAAATGATGAATGTTCTTATTTTGATGTCCCATTATGAAATTCAACTAAAATAATAATGAATACATGTTTTTTGTATTACCAAATTATCTCATAAATGGTTCGCTAATAGTAGCCTAGTTTGTGATTGATCCATATTATAAGCTTCTATACCAGTTTAAATATTTATCCCTTAGTGAAAATATGAGCAATTGTACCATCATGTATTCTTCCTAAATTGAATTAAGACACTTCAATTTTGATGATTAATTAAGCTTTTCTAATGTCACTCTACCATCATTCTCATTAAACATTAGCAAGTACATGAATGATTCTTATGGAATAGGAAATTACATCAACAAATACTATGGTCATAGATGAGTCCAATAAGGAAAGTTACTATATGATAGTATTTACATCTACATCTAAAATAAATATAGCCCTTGTCCATAATACTTTTGATAAACAAGTTTCCCAATTGGAATAAACGCTTGTTGTTGAAAAATTTAAGGGTTTTAGACATTTTGTATAAGCAGTATATTTTGAACCACTTGAGGATTTTGCACAACTTGTTGTTATTTTTGTAGAGACTATTATTGGTTCTATGTAAATTGCTATTGATTTTGGACAACTTGGCTATTTTGCATGATTGGTTGATTTAGTAGATACTGTTGATTTTGTACAATTGGTTAATTTTGCATCACATATTAGTTTTGAATTGTTGATTCCTACTGCTAGGTAATTTGTTGTCGTTATTGTTATTGCATAGGCTATTGTTTCATCCCTTGTAGAATTTCTTAGGCATTAGGGGTATATAATGTTGCATACTTGGTTTCCTTATATTCATATATGGATATATCTATTAGATCATGGGTTGTATTATTGGGGATCCAAATAATTAGTTGGTGAAGTTAGAGTAGGCATATTAAGTTAATTTATATAAAAATTAAAGGTAGAATAGGTCTACTTTCTTCATTCAGGTCATGAATGATCAAAATTCTAAAGGTTTCTTATTCTCTTGTTGTTTTTGAATCTAAATGGTAGTTATAGTTATTCCTTTTGAATATTTTCTTCAGTATGGGATCAATTTGACAAGCTCAAAAGTCATCTCAAGTTATTAGGATTTGGATCTAGTATTCCTAATCTCATCAAATATATTTTCTTAATGCATTTACCATGAATTTGGATTTATGTTTGTTGTTTTTACAAAAAAAACACCTAAAAAGTTAGTTTTAAAGACCCAAAATTAACCATAGTAAAAAATCTCATATTGTTGAATTGCATATTAAAGAGAGGGAGCAGATCAAATTTGTGAAATAAAATGAAATGACTTTAATTACATACACAATATTAAAATGGTTTATGGGACCAAGAGATTTAATACAAGATAGGATATGGTGTACAACCCTACTTCCTTTTGGATTAAAACCTTGGACCTATTAAGAGTTCCAAAAAAAACATCTAAGAAAAAACAACAAAGTCAAAAATCTCGACATCCTCTTATCATCTTTTCGAGTGTGTTTCTTCTATTTTTGATTTTGATGAGAAGTTTTCCTTTTTTTCTATGCTCAATTCTCAAAAATATATATTAGTGAATTTACTTTTAGAGTGTCCTTGTATGCAATCCTAATTTCCTTGTAGGATTCACATTCTATGATAATATTTTTTAGTCTCTCCTACTATTGTGCAAAAAACATATTTGTTCTTACAATACCTCTTGAGGAATTGTCCAACTCTCAGTTTGCATCTGAGATGGTGTAAACTCGATCTTAGTTGGTCTATAAGTATTTTTATTCCATTTTATCTTTGCATTTATGTACTTATTTTGGCTATGCTCACAAATTGGATTGAACTTGTTGATGTATCCACCTGACAAGTCTGAATTTTTCCCCATTGTTTGATGTATTTGTTGTAATTTGGGATCTCATGAAATTCAATGCTCCATTTTTCTATCCATTTTTTATTTTGTTTCATCTATATGTATTTTCTTCTATTCAATGTTTCTTTGATTAGCTATTTTGGCAACCTACCATCTTTCATTCTTTCTATTTTCTTTAGGTACTCCAATAGCCTTATTATAGCTTTGCTTCTAGTGGAAAAGTTCCTATTTTAGCACCTAAAAACTTGTATGAAACTAATATTTTAATTTTGGAATTATTTGTAATTGGTCGGTTTTGAATTCTTTTTGTTTCTCCACTTGATGTATTGGTAGCCCCCACCTCACACCCATATAGCACCACTAGAATCACTAATATCCCAAAAAGGACCCTAATGGTTTTCCAATCCCATAGCTCCACTCTTTTCTCCTATTTACAAATGAGTAGAGTACCCTCCATCCTACTTGTATTTGTTTCATACTACATATTTCCAAATTGAGTTTGCTTTAAAAACCTAACCCATGGTATTTGTATTTTGTCACTACCTCTAAAGGATTTCCTTCAAAAAATATGTGGTTTCTTTTACTCTCTTCGAGTAGAGAAGACCATAATTTTAGTCTTGTTAGTGTTTACCTACATCCCAATTTATTTATAAAATGCTCTAAAGCTTTTAGATGTCCTTTAAAAATTTTAAGTGTCTTTCTTTCTTTAATGTTTAGCCCTATTTTGGTCATCCTCCTTCTGGTCTTTTTCTACTATGCCTAAAATTATCCATAATGATTCTCTATTGACCCTCCTATCATCCTTATATTTTACTTTATATAGATATCAATAGGCACATGGACCATACCCTTATTTTTATTTGAGTGTAATTTTATCATTAATGATGTCCCTACTCTAGCTTGATCTACTATACTTACTCATGTCATGGAGATTAAGGTCACTACCCCACTAAGATGGCATTAGTTGAGAAAATTGTTGGATGCACCTTTGCATATCTTGCTTGTGGTGTTGATATCAAATTATAGAAAAAAATCTAAGTCATTATGCATGATGTTCTCATCCTTTGTATACATATCAATTCTCATTTTTGTATACATATCAATTCTCATTTGTCACCATACAAGTATCTTCTCATGAATTTTTGTGATTATTCACCAGCATCAAAAGTATCTTCTCATGAAGTATCTTCTCATGAATCTTTGTGATTCTCATGAAGTATGTTCTCATGAAACTTTGTGATTATTCACCAGCATCAGTCGATGATTAATCTTATTATCCTTTGTACCATACAAGTATCTTCTCATGAATTTTTGTGATTATTCACCACAGAAGTATCTTCTCATGAATCTTTGTGATTATTCATAGCATCAGTCGATGATTAATCTTATTATCCTTTATATAAATATCAACTCTCATTTGTCACCATACAAGTATCTTCTCATGAATCTTTGTCACCATACAATCTTCTCATGAATTTTTGTGATTATTCACCAGCATCAGAAGTATCTTCTCATGAATCTTTGTGATTATTCACAGCATCAGTCGATGATTAATCTTATTATCCTTTGTATAAATATCAACTCTCATTTGTCACCATACAAGTATCTTCTCATGAATCTTTGTCACCATACAAGTATATCATCAGTCGATGATTAATCTTCTTATCCTTTGTATAAATATCAACTCTCATTTGTCACCATACAAGTATCTTCTCATGAATCTTTGTCACCATACAATCTTCTCATGAATTTTTGTGATTATTCACCAGCATCAAAAGTATCTTCTCATGAATTTTTGTGATTATTCACCAGCATCAGAAGTATCTTCTCATGAATCTTTGTGATTATTCTTCTCATGAATTTTTATCTTCTCATGAATCTTTGTGATTATTCTTCTCATGAATTTTTATGATTATTCACCAGCATCAGAAGTATCTTCTCATGAATCTTTGTGATTATTCACCAGCATCAGAAGTATCTTCTAGAAGATTATTCTTCTCATGATTTTTTGTGATCATTCACCAGCATCAGAAGTATCTTCTAGAAGAATTTTTGTGAATAATAATTTTTGTAATTATTCACCAGCATCAGAAGTATCTTCTCATGAATCTTTGTGATTATTCAAAGCATCAGTCGATGATTACTTCTTCTCATGAATCTTTGTGATTCATCAGTCGATGATTACTTCTTCTCATGAATCTTTGTGATTATTCACAAATCAGTCGATGATTACTTCTTCTCATGAATCTTTGTGATTCATCAGTCGATGATTACTTCTTCTCATGAATCTTTGTGATTATTCACAAATCAGTCGATGATTACTTCTTCTCATGAATCTTTGTGATTATTCACAGCATCATCCTTTGTATAAATATCAACTCTCATTTGTCACTAATCTTATTATCCTTTGTATAAATATCAACTCTCATTTGTCACTAATCTTATTATCCTTTGTATAAATATCAACTCTCATTTGTCACTAGTCTTATTATCCTTTGTATAAATATCAACTCTCATTTGTCACCATACAAGTATCTTCTCATGAATCGATTCTCACCATACAAGTATATCATCTATCACCATACAAGTATGTCACCTTATGATCCTTTGTATAAATATCAACTCTCATTTGTCACCATACAAGTATCTTCACATGAATTGATTCTCACCATACAAGTATATGGTGACCATACAAGTATATCATCTGTCACCATATGAATCGATTCTCACCATACAAGTATATCATCTGTCACCATACAAGTATGTCACCATACAAATATCATATCATCTGTCACCATACAAGTATATGGTCAGAAGTCGATGATTAATCTGGTGACAAGTATCTTCTCATGAATCTTTGTCACCATACAAGTATATCATCGACCACCATATGAATCGATTCTCACCATACAAGTATTATCATCTGTCACCATACAAGTATCATATCATCTGTCACCATACAAGTATATGGTCAGAAGTCGATGATTAATCTTGTCATTTGTCACCGTATGGTGAGAAGTCGATGATTAATCTTGTCATCTGTCACCATACAAGTATCATATCATCTGTCACCATACAAGTATATGGTCAGAAGTCGATGATTAATCTTGTCATCTGTAACCATACAAGTATCATATCATCTGTCACCATACAAGTATATGGTCAGAAGTCGATGATTAATCTTGTCATCTGTCATCACCATACAAGTATATGGTCAGAAGTCGATGATTAATCTTGTCATCTGTCATGGTTTATGCCATGATCAGTATTGGTCACCATACAAGTATCATATCATCTGTATATGGTCAGAAGTCGATGATTAATCTTGTCATCTGTCATCACCATACAAGTATATGGTCAGAAGTCGATGATTAATCTTGTCATCTGTCACCATACGGTGACAGACAAGTATCTTCTTATGAATCTTTGTCACCATACAAGTATATCATCAGAAGTCGATGATTAATCTTGTCATTGTGATTTTGATATATAGAAGGTAAACCTTGGGAAAGGATAAATTTGAATCCTCTTAATCTCTTCTTCCCAAGTTGGTGTTGGTTTTATCCTACCGGGTATAGTCTAATCGTAGGTAGACATTCATTATTAACGTGTTTTGCTTTATAAACATAATTTTACCTTTAGCCTGTCCCACGTAGGACTAAACGTCCCCACCAAGGTGTTGCAACCTGATCGGGTACAGATCCACGCAGAAGTGCGCCCAAAGCAGGTGATTTGCAGACGACAGATCGCATGTCCCAGACACCCCGTTGGCAGTAGATTTACTTTGCAGGCAATATTGAGGCTCATCATAAAAACATTATTCGATGATGATAAATGCAAAGATTAATTTGCACAAATCAAACCGTGTTTTGCAGGCGTAGCCAACGTTGGCCTGGATTAAAAATGAGCGCTCTATGACAGCGACGGGAGGTGATCTCTGCCTGGTTTAGGAAATTTTCGGGATGATTGCAGGTTCAATGTCTCCTTATCTGCTATATCTTGTCTGGATGTGTGGCTCTGCGAGCGTTTGCTCACCGAGTCGATTGCGGCTGCTGTGACGTTTGGTCTGCGTCGTGATCGTTGTTGTGTCGCCAGCATCAACAAGAGATAGTTGAGGGACAAGTTACAGCTTTGCCACCAGGAGACCGCGCCAGACTGCGATAGTGTAAATTTTTGCACAGTTTTAAACTATAAATTTGGAGGTGGACGATAAGCGGGCCCTGCTATTTTTTCCTGACATCAATTTCTGTGTAATCACCTGCGGTCGGAGAAACCTTGGTGTATAGTTGTTCTGGGACGATAGCAACACGCCGTTGTAGCCGTCGCGAAGGATTTCCTTCCATGATCTTGCTACAGCCAACGAAAACCAGGCAAAGACCCCGGTGGATTCGTTAGGCACAACTGGTGAGAAATCCCTTGAAGCTATTCTGGAGACGCGATCATCCCATTTGCAGTTGCAGGTTGATTGCTGGAGGATCGTTGTCTTAGTGGAGATCTGACCTGTGGTGATCTCTATTTTTTTTTTTGGATAAAGCAATCAGTGAATAAAAACATGAATTGCTTATTAGATTGCCATGAGAGACGTCGACAATTTGGAGGCTAGAAAGCCACACCGGAGACAATGGAGGCAATCAAAGGCAGCAGTAGCCGCGTATACTGGAATTGCTGGTGTTCAGAAGATCGGTTAATTTCTTTGGCGAAAGGTAATTTAGTGCTGCAGTCATGGGACGCAGCGCAGTAGAGGAGGAGCGCCGTTTCAGAGCTCCACGCACGTTGTGAGGTGCTGAACCACCACTTCTGGAGTGCACAGCCACCGAAGCACGGCCGTCGCGGTGGAAAACACTCACATACCCCCGGATCCAGCAAATACACAGTAGAGAGGTGCACCATTGGAGAGGTGCATTAGAGCGACCGCGTCGCCACCCAGCAGAGGACACCAGCGCCGTTTGTGGAAGCGTCGATCGATGGCGGAATTCTAGACGCTGTGGACCGCACCGACGACTGGTGGCGCTACGCGCCGGTGGTTACTTTCAAATAGGGAATCATTCTCTTATGTAATTGAGATGCGAGCAGCTCAGGTGGTTGGCCGCCTGACGCTAAGATCTTGTCGCTATAGAGTTGGGCGTTCAAACCCCACCGGCATCCGTGAGGTGACATATTTTTTTTTGTTTTGCCATTTATTTATTTTCCTTTAATTATTTATTTAAATAATTTAATTTTTAAGCTTATGTTAATTATTTTTTAACCTTCATTGGTTAAATTTAATTATTTTTTAAGCTTCTATTAAATTATTTTTTAAATAATTAAATTGAAAATCTTTGCAAAACAATTATTACCATCACTCTTTGAGTAAAGGAGGCACATTGTCAAAGCCTTTGAGGCTTCAAAAGCTACATTTTTTTGCATTTAGGGGGATAAAATTTTTGAAATAGCAGCAGTCATCTCTTTTAGAATTAAAGTGCACTATGCCTTCACCTTGACACTTGTCAGTTTCACTTGACATTTGTCATGTTATCAAATAGGCCTTATGCCTATATATGTAATCTATTTTGTATCAATACACATCTTGTTAGTTTTCCTCCTAACATTTGGTATCAGAGCCTAGTCGCTCTCCTGCCCTGTGTAAACCCTTGAGGGGGGATTTCCCTCATAGAAATCCTCCCTCCCCCCATTACTTCCCCATTTTTTTTTTCCTTCAAATCAGGGAGTATGTTCTTCATCTTTCGATGGATCAGAAACCAGACATTTGATGAAAAAAATTGTAGCTGATTTTTTTCTAGTTATTGGGGAAGATAGTTTTTTTTTTTTTAGAGGTTTCCGTCCGGAGAAGTAATTTCTTGAAAGAAAAATGAAAAACGAGAAGCCCTAAATTTGGTTTTTTGTCATTGTTTGCAGATTCAAATGTTGTTGAGATCCGCCTCAAGGACTTCAAGGTTTGAGAGATTTTTTTTAGTTGTTAACACCAAGCGCTGAAAAAAAATTTGGTGAACCTGCGGAAGCCCCCAACCCTGCGCAACATCATACTAAAGGCAGCGAGACAAAGCATTCGAAGCCGTAATTTTTTTTCATACAATCATTTGTGGAAATTTGGACCTGGACCTGTTCAGATCCGACCACCTATTTTCTTATGTTCGTGGGAGCGACGATCACCCCGCGTGGAGGCAGCATTATAGGCATACATCGTATGCAGGGGCGATATTTTTTGTTGGAGCTATGGCTCCTATCAAATTTTCGGATAAACCTTACCTCTCCAATCTACGTCGGTGCTATGGTTTTTGTTGCTGTTATGGTACTCGCTAATAGTGTTTGAGTTAATAAAAAAAATATTGCATCCAAAGCTTTGCACCAGTTGATCGTCGCGCAGGAGGAGCGTGGGCAGGGGTGCGTTGTTGATTTGTCATCATTAAGAAGAGATTTGAAGCTATGAGAATTTTTGAAGATTGGTGATGGTGTTGTTTTTTACCATATGTTGGTTGTTGTGTTATCGTATATGGACGTTAATCTCCGGTGACACTTCGGAGGCATTGCTGTTGTTGGAATTTCCTAAGGCCATAAGTCTTCCATCGCAGGCCGATTCTGCCATAATGTTTAAGGACGAGTGCAGTAAGCTAAGGCCGACTGTGATTTGGAGCAATATTCAGTAGAGTCAGGGAGCGAATGTTTTTTTATTTCAGATTGAGGCGGAGAGATAGCGACGTGATGGAAGGGTGCACGGTAAACTGCAATGCATTTTCCTGGATGGTGGATGCATTTGTTTTGCCCACCATGAAATTTTTGATGGACAATTTCCAGCAATCGATGTCTTACCCCAGCATCTGAAGAATGGCGCGCTCCGTCTCGGCGCTGAGAAAATTATTGCAGGAGGAGAGACCCTTCCTGCCCATGCTCTACACCCACATCGACAACGCCCACTTCTCCTGCCTCGTCATGGACTTCTGCCCCGATGACGACTTCCATGTCCTCCGCCAACACCAGCCAACTAAACATTTTGGAGATCACGCTGCTCGATTTTATGTGGTGGAGGTGTTGCTCACAATGAAAGTGTGGGTGGAACCCACCACGTGCTAAATACGGATCGTCGATTGGGGCAAAATGCTTTGATACACATGTTGAAGGTGCTGAACTGGCGGGTATCTTTGATATAGTGGAGGACCACTTCTTCAATTGTATGGGAAATTAAAAATTTGGAGGGAAATTTTTTTTTAGTGGCCGACAAAGACTTTATGGCCATATATGCTTGATTAACTTGTTAGGTAGTGGGGAGGGCCCCACTCATTTGATTCCACCACAATGAGGCACACATGGCCTATGAATTTTTCCTTGGAGGATGGAATTTTAATTGGCCCTATTTTTTTCCACATGGAAAGTGGAAGTGGAGAGGCCCACATGGCCCTATTTTTTTCTACATGGAGGTGGAAGGCCTAAATGGCCCATGTAATTCCCCTGCGAGGGTAAATTGATTTGTTTTTATTCTGCTAGAGAGAGATGCCGCCACATTGCGAGGGTTATTTGCTGCTTAGTGAGGTTATTGTTGTTTTTCCCATGGATGAAGGACTTATTGAGATCCGACTATAGCCATGTTTATAGTCTTTGGAAAGATTTTTTGAGACGGACACATTGGTGGTGTCCATTTGTAATTTTGAGGCTATTTCATTTGATTTTTTAAGCCTTAAAGTTGTATACCTTGGAATTCACTCTCGGTTAAACCCAACACTCCCAAAGGCACTTGTAAGTGAACCTAGTATCTAGTATTATCCTCTTTCTACTTGGCGGATGCAGTGGCTGGTTACCCATGCATTTTGGTAAGATGAGGAGACTACCATAAGGACACTTATTCTAGGGACTACAAACATAGACACCCTAGACTCTATCCGAGGTTTTTTTTTATCTACTTCTGAAGACTACAGACGAAGACACTTCAGAAGATTCTCTTATTCTCTTCTTTTTCTCCTCCATATTTGGATCTATGGCTCAATTTTATTGTATTTCATGGCTCTTATTTCTTTTGTATTAAGGTGCATTTTCGGCAGAGATCGACACCTTCTAGATTGAGTTCACCATGGGGGAGATTTGATATTCATGGTGAATCTAGTCAGTGACCTACGAGAGGCAACATCCTCTAAGGATGACCTGCAGAGGCAACAGACCTAGAAGTGGCTGACCCTGAGGCACCCATGATGACCCTGAGGCACTTAGACGGCTGACCCAGTGGCAACAGACCCATGGAAGTGGCTGACCCTGAGGCAACAGACCGAGATGTATACACAGTTGATCTAGAATTATTCACAGTTGGAGAGCCAAGCGCAAGGAGCACGAGTCTAGACCAAATCAGCAATAAAAGAGGATGATAGGTTGTTTTTAGAGAAGTCAACATTAAGGGGGAATGTTATCTAATGTTGACTTATTTTTTTCTTTAGTTAGGATAGTGCACTTTAAGAGGGAATGTTAGAATTAAAGTGCATTATTTCTTCACCTTGACACTTGTCAGTTTCACTTGACATTTGTCATGTTATCAAATAGGCCTTATGCCTATATATGTAATCCATTTTGTATCAATACACATCTCATTAGTTTTCCTCCTAACAATCCCAAAACAAACCTTTAGAGACTTCATAAATAGAACATCCTTGTGTTTGGAGTTTTTGAAATAAGAGGGGGGATTCTTTTACTGTTGACAATTTTTTAAAAATTTGTCTAGAAGGGATGCATTGTAAAGTTTTTTGAGGCTTTATTGTTGAAATTATTTAGCACTAAGGGGAGATATAATTTTGCAAAAACAATGGGGGAAGACTTATAAGGGTGCATTTTCGATAGTGACAAACACCTTAGTCAAATTATTTTGCAAAATTTTATTGTAAAAGGTGCATTTTCGACAGAGACCAACACCTTAAAAGATGGGCAGATCAAAGAAGAAAACTATCCCAAAACCAACTGATGTTGCTAAATCAGTTAAAGGCCCATAAATTTTCCCACACATGTACGGGATGTATTTTTATGAAGATGGCACATTTCTTATACTACATAATGGTGTAGATGTCATAATCAATGATTCTACGTATTGTGAAGACATGTAGAAAAATGGTGTTCTAATCCCTATTGGTGTTGTAATGGGAATATACATGTCATTTTATGCTCTTGACATTGCACAACATAAAGTGAAAAGGGATATTAGTGAGGAAATAGAGGTCAAACCCCTAATGGTCGATGCTTGTAGTGACACAAGTGACCTTCATACCATGGTGGTGAATTCTTGTTGTGACACATGTGACCTTGAGCCCATGATGGCGAATGCTTGTTGTGATACAGGCGACCTTCTACCTTCAATGGTAGATATCAGTTGTAGCACATGTGATCTCATCACAGTACTAAATTTTACTTGTGACACTAGTGACTTAAAAACTGAACCTCCTAAAAAAGAACTCCATAATATCATCAATAATGACAAATGCCATATTGTTAAAAGCATTGATGAAGATGATGAAATTGGGTGTTTTGAAAAACACACCAAAGGATATGGATCCAAACTGATGAAGAAAATGGGATTCAATGGTGAGAGATTAGGTAAACAGGAACAAGGCATTAAAATTCCAATAATGCTAAATGTTAGGGCAAAGAATGAATGCCTTGGCTATTGTGTACAAGCAAGTACCAATGATTCCATGTTTGTAAAATTGAAATCTCCTACATCTCCTAAAAATCATTGTTGCAATAAATGTGGAAAAATAGGACATGTTGCATCTAAGTGTTGGAAATTACATCATTGTGATTCATGTGGATGTATGAATCACTCTTCTTCCAGTTGTTGGTACAAAGTGAAAATGGCCAACAAGGTTCATATTGATTGTGGATGGACAGATCTCACATAATGGACCATGATGAAAGAAATGTTGTATGGCTTCTATGGAAAAGGTAAAAACTATGGTAGACCCCGAGGCAAATCCAGTGACAAACTGAGTAGCAGTCCCAGAGATAATGACCTAGAGATAGACTTAAAGACAGACCCAGAGATAAAGTTCCAGAGGCAGATCTACAGGCAGATCCAGAGGCAATGATCCAGAGGCAGATTCACCGACAAATCCAAAGATAGACCCAGAGGTAAAAATCGAAAGGTACGCTTAGAGCCAGAGCCAAATCCATGAGCCAGAGCCAGAGTCGAAGACAAAGCACGAGCCACCATTCTTTCATTTCTCTTCTTTTTCACTGTATTGGGATAGTTATATTATTACCTAAATAAGAGGGGATGTTAGCATAGCTAATAGTTATTACCTTACCTAAATAATGTAATAAGGGGGGATGTTAGCGTATAGTTTCTACTATGGCTATTATTATTACATTAGTTAGTATTGTTGTTATTGTCGAACTAATGTTTGTTGGCATATTTCAATTAGGGGTTCATATGGTTTTTCTGCTCCATTATTCACGAGATATTTGGTGCCTAATTGTACTATATATTTCTTCTAATGAAATTGATCTTTAGTTCATTTCCTATCAAGCTTTAGGTCCTTCTAAGTTTTTCTCCCCTTCCATTATGGTCCTATCTTCATGGACTTATGTTATCTTAATGCTCTTCTAATATAAAGTCTTATAGAGGATGGTCTTAGGATCATAGAACCATTAATTTAATTGTTAAAAGTGTAAATTTTTTGATGACCAAGGGTAAAATTACATGGAAATTTTATGCATAAGGGGTCGAACCCGAAACATACTTGTAAAAAATAGGTGAATCTATTTTGAAACTGCAATGAATCCTAACCAACATCATGTCAAAGAAAATGATGAATTACTTTGGTTTTGAAAAAAATTAGAAAAAAATGGCGACTGACAGTTTTGGTCGGAGCAGGTGGAAAACACGATTTATATCTAGTCTGATACATAATCAAGTTTGGATTTAGTCTGATGTATACCAAGGTCCAGATTCGGTCTAATGCATACTAAGGTTTGGGGTTCCGATCTGATGCATAATAAGGTCTAGGTCCGGTCTGATGCACAATAAGGTTCGAGGATCTGGTATGATGCATATTAAGGTTTGAGGATCCAATATAATGTATAATAAGGTTCAATGGTTTGGTCTAATGCATAATAAGGTCTGACGATCTGGTTTGATGCATAATAAGGTTCGAGGGTCGGTTCTAATGCATAATAAGGTTCAGGGGTTGGATCTAATGCATAAAAATGTTCAAGACATGTTTGATGCATAATAAGGTTTGGGGGTCAGGTCTAATGCATAATATGATTCGAGGTTCGATCTGATGCATAATATGGTTCAAAAAGTGGCTTAATACAAAAAATGGTATAGTATTAGACCTGATGCTAAATATGGTTCAATATTGGGTCTACTGTAGTATAGGATCTGGTATCAAGCCTGATGCAGTTTTAGATTCAGTGTTAGGTTGGATGCAATACAAGATCTGGTGTTGGGCCTCATGCAGTTTATGGTTCGGTACTGGGCATGATGTAGTTTATGATCTGGTATTGGGCCTGATGCACAATATGGTTTGGTACCTTTCCTGATGCAGAATATGATTTGCATGCATAAAATGGTCCATCTTTGACCACCTGCCACATGTCACACAATCGGTCACCCATATTGCATGTCCAATACAATTTTTTCCATGTGTCGACTTTGTCCATTCTATCTATAAAAGGGCATCAACTATCATTTTTTGAGTTCATTTCTATGACTGCACCCAACTAGAGTGAACCGTTACTGAGCAACCAATTTCTCTTGTTTCTCCTATTTCTAAGTTTTCAACTTCTAGCAATGGTCACCGCTTCCACCCCTATTCCAAATTTCAAGAACCCTTCTCGCACTTTACTTTCAGATTTGTTAATAACCCCAGGTATGGACTTATCGTGGTTAGAAGATGCAGGTTTGACAACCTTGGTGTCAATGCCACATTTCAAAACTGATAGTCTTCTTGCAACATATTATTGGTGATTATGACCATGACAAGGTCATTATCAAAATGAAAATACGGAATAGAAATATGTCGTTCACCATCATAGCTATAGACATTAAGAGATTGAAAATTCTTCCTTTCGGTGATTGTCCTCCAGTGCAAGCGAAGTGCTAGCTCTTTGCAAAAGAGAAAGGCTACCTCGAGAAAACGTACCAACTCACCATAGAAGATTTGGCAGGTATAATTCTTGTGTCTTAGAATTTTTTAATGCTAAAAATTTCAAATTTGTAAATTGTTATCTAATTTTTTTTTGCAGGTTCTACCGCAAAGTCAAAAAGAGGGTTAAAAATCATCGATGTTAAGAATACAACTCTGAAGGCCATTATTAAGTTCTTCCAGGAAAGACTGATTCTGCTTGGAAGATCAAAAATTTCATTTTGGGTGCTATCGTATGTTATTCATTGTGAGCATCATGAAAGGTTTGATTGGTGCACCTATATTGCAGATCACATCAGGGTCGAGCTGCATGCGATGCAATTGTAAACCAGCAATACACAACCCATTGTGGACACTGTTAATTACATTTTAGCATTTTATTTTGAAATTTTTCATAATTTTTAAGATACTCCTATTCCTACTGTAGTGCATGCAACACTACAAGCCATTGCCTTAACACCAGAGGAATTGAAGGTAATCAATCCATATTTGATAATGAAAAATTATCTTATAGTTTAGCACATTTTCATTTTTTAATTTTTCTTTTCATCTAAATTAAGGGTAGGGCATCCACAATAAGGAGTAAACAAGATGCTACCAATAGGTATCATAGGCTAGAGAAAACTGGTAACTCTAAGGACACTGGATCAAAAATATCACCATTACATAGGCTACCAAAATGTCTGAGGTAAGCTCCTTCACTTGGTGGATCTCATATGCCTAGGTATGCACAAAATATGTAGGTTGAATCTAGTGCAGCCACCACCCCATTAGTGCCCAGGTTCAACAAATTTCATCGTCTTCAGGTAAAACAATGTGTATTTACTTTGAATTAAGGTTTTTTTCTATTTAATTTTTCATAATAATGCTAACAAAACTTTTTTATGTTTTCAGTCGTCTCTCAATGATAAACTATAAAAATGAAAGGTCATATAGTGTCACCGCTTCCACCATAGCCACTGCTTCCACCACAACAATAGTTTCCACTATGGTAGCAACAGGTTCCACTGCAACATCCACGTTCACAACAACAACAACAACAAGCACAGCTTATACAGATGAGAGGCCAAACACAGGTTGGAGGTGGAAAACAACTTTTTTCATAGAGATCACAGCTGACACCAATTTTTGGGCTTGGGTTCTCATATTTTACATTTCACACTTCTTCACAGGCACCAGAAGTTTCATCCGTTGGATTGGATAATATCTAACTTGATGATGATTTTCTATTGCAGGGAAACATTTTAGGCTTTAAGGCAACATATGTGCTTCAAGATCCACTGGGTGAAGCACAATAATAGGAAGTCCCTACACTTGAACAGAGATCATTCCCAGATCCTGAAGGAAATGACCCTCATCCTCAAACTGAGGATGACATTGTTAATTTTGATGAGAATATCTTAATGGTTGAAAATACTAAAGGAACCATAAAAAAAATTGTGCTTCAATATTTACGAGAAATGAAGGATTGGGAGTGTTAAACCAAGGTCCTAATAAATCAAATAAATTCCTGATATAAGAATTACGTAAAAATATATTCAATTTATTCTTTGGTTCAGTATGAACCAAAAAAGCTTAGCGGCCTGCTCAATCAAGCCACAACAGGAACAGTGAATTCTAAAATTATTTATGATGATGATGTTTTAAATATTGTTGTAAATAGATTAGAGAATATTAATGCTGAAGCCCAAGATTTTTATAACCAATGGGCTTCTAATAAGGAAAAAGTTGCACTTGCTAAGTCTACCAGGGATATGGCTGAGGTAAGAAAATGTTTATTTATGTTTCAATTTATTTTTGCAGTTTATTTTTCATATTTCAATTTTCTTTAAAATAACTATTATTTTTTATATAACTATTTTGAATGATATTTTTATTTTCTTTTTTGCAGTCAAATTTTGAAAACCTAAAAATGTAAGTTAACAGCATGCAACTTAATATCAATGCGACAAAAACATTGATTTCTAAATGCAATAGAAATGAAGAAAAAAATGCAATTAAAAGTGGTAAATAATAATTGTTTGAGAAAATATATCAAGGAGAAGCTCCATGAAGATCTGGGTGTCATACTACAGAACCAGAAAGAAAAATAAAAACTTCCAACAATACTCAAAGATCCAAACCAACAAGAAAGTGTATTATTGGGGAGTATTGTGAAAGTTCAAGAAAACCTAGTCAGACTTGGTGCACTATCGGAACAAGGTGTCAAGCAAGGAGATAAAGGAAAAGAAGCCACTGTTGCAAGCGAATCTAATGCAATTATCCCGAAATAAGATAATTTACAATGTAAAAATATTTTGAAGTTGACTACAGTCAACAATTTTGTACAACGTAATATATTTACAATCGTATTAATGAAAACTATATTTTCTAAATTTGTGTCTTCAATCATTCAAAGGTTTTTTGCATTTCTAATTTTGTGTTGCTTTTCTAGTATTACTTGCCAATATTATTTACTATCTTCATCTCAAAAAATAAAAGAATATTTTCGTTGATCAAAATTCATACATTAACAATACAATACCAATACTGTGATATAAAATATAAGACAACAATTTATCAAGGTAGTTGAAACAGTATGATATAAAACATACAATATTTAAAAGCGCAATGTGATATAGAACGTACAATTTTTAAAAGCATAATGTGAAATAAAACGTACAATTTTTAAAAGCACAATGTGATGTAAAACATATAAATTATGAAAAAGCAAATTTTTGAAATCTTGTACATCTGAAACAACATTGTGAAATCTGGAATAAATTATTCTCAACTTGTGAAACAACATTATGAAATCTGGATTGAAAAGTTCTCAACTTGTGAAACAAATATTAATCATAGCGTATTTCAAAAAAAATATTGTAAAATCTGATAACAAAGAAAGTCAAATGTTACATTGTTATGAAATATTGGAAAAATCATAATTCAGGTAGCTGAAATGAAAACTTTTCAACTTGTCTAGAATCAATTTGTTAAGCCACTATTTGATCACTGAAAGCATCATTATCCTCCTTATCGGTCGTATTTGTGATACCCCTTCTGTATGGAATTGAATTCTAGTATGCCAATGCTCTGTCATATTGAAATTTGTCCAGCTGATACGATGACACAAAAAGTTTAAAACAATTTTCTAAATTTTTTTCTAGCATGTTGTGGAGCTTAGATTTAACAAAATATAGTGCACTAAAAACCCTCTTATCTTCCACAAATCCTAAAATCATTGTTTGACATAACTCATATAAAAAAAAAGTATTCACTAATCATATCTTGTAAGATACTACTTTGATACAACTTTTGCCACAAATTTGCAATAGAACCAGTCTCATGGATATTACTCAAAAGTGAAGCTTGATGAACCATTGTTCTTTCAAAATGTTGTGACTTTTTTCTTAAAAGATCTTTGTTGAGTTTACCTTTTATTTCAACACCATTGACTTCCACACTTTTACTAAAATGCTCAATAAGGTTACCCATATATTTAATAAACAACTCTTGTGTAGATTTTTTATCATTGCAAGAACCCCAAAACAAAAGGTTAACAACACCCATTGCCTCAAGCAACTCATGTCTTTGAAATCGATCTCTTATCTCTTTTGTTAATGATTTTGCTATGTTGAACATTTTTTTCTTTGTATTGTGTAAAACAACTTCGTATCTATTGTGTGTTACACAAACTTTTTCAATATCATCAGTAACTATACTTGACTGCCTTTCATAAAAATATAGAGATATCATCTTTTCATGAACATTAATACAAATATTATCATTAATGTCAAACTTTAAAAACTATTTGTATCTTTCACGTTTCTCAATATTTTTTAACTTTCAAATAAGGGATCTGTAAAATCTGGTTTGGATACATATAACCTGTCAATAATCACACATATTTTCTTTCTCATCCTCATGAAATCAACGATATAGATGGATCTCTCTTGTGCAAGTTAATTCAATCTGTTCATTTCTTTTAACATTGGAAGAATACCACATAATGTTAAAAGAGTTTCCAATTTAGTCAAACAAAACAACATATCATTTGCCTTATCAATTGCCCTACTATTTGTGTACATAAACCCTGTTAAAGACTTATATTATGTAAAAACTCTGAGTGCAGGTTGATACAATGAAATCCACCTTGTATCCACATCTTTCAATAATTTTTTTCCTTCTGTAACTCCTAGTGCAAACTATTCAAACTCTACAAATCTTTTAGGACTGTAAGAAAAATAAGAATGTATTACATGAATGAGGTCTTCCACTCTAACAACATTTTCAAAAGTGCTCACAATTTTATATGCAAGATTCACTCTAATGAGCCATGCAATGAATGGGTGTCATATATAGGGTAACCGAGGTTTGAAGTCGGACACACAGGTCATTTATGTGCCCTTGCATTATACCAACACCATCAGCTCCAATGTAAATTAATTTTATGGCTATATCAATATTATTTGTTCTCATAATTTCTTTTAATTGGTCAAAACAACATTATAGATATTTTGTGCATTTTAAATTTCTACCATCTTATGTAATCCTAGCAAACTAGGCTGCCTCACATGATTTTGAAATGTGTACACATGCATGCAAATCCAGGATGTGGTGTCCACAATGGTCACATCATCAATAGAAAGTGAAATGAATTTGGAAAGTTTTACTTTCTTCCTCAGGTCCTCCTTCTCAACTAAAGATAGATATTTTACCATTTTCCAACCACTTCGATTTGACCAATGGGAACTAGGAAGGTTTTGCACATCAACTAGTTGATAAAGGTTCTTATAATCAATAAAATCAAACATGGGTCTACCATTTTTTAGAATACTATATACAACAGCAAACTGCAAACTTTTCGAAGTTAAAATGGTCTTCTGCATTTTATGAAATTGGTTTTCAATTGTTCCACCTTTCTCAACAAGGGATTGTTGTTTCTTTAAGTGATTCTCATAATCTATTGCATATATGGCATGCATACATTCTGATGCATCCTTCCACCTAACATCTTTTGTAATTTCACCATCACTTCCTATAACTTTTACATATACTTTGTCAGCATGTTTTTCTATTGTATCTTTCTTAGTTTGCAGCCTGTGATCCTTACCTAGTTTCCAACTACAAATTTTGTATCTACATTATTTTTTATTGACTTGGTTTTCTGCAGTAAAGACTGCCTCAATCCAGGAAATTTTTTTACCCATTCATTCTTAAATGATCTTCCAATAATCTAGTTAGAATTTGTCTTCCTCTTTTTAGAATTTTTGCTTGAAGATTCATAAGAATTTTATAGTGTATTTTATTTATCACTTTTATTTTCAACTTGCATATCTTGGTTAGGAATATCTTCAAGTGATTGAAGGATGTCATTAGTAAGAGAATTTTCTTTAGAAGGCATCTCTTGGTGAGGAATATCAAGTGAATGCTTATCAGGGTCTACAGGGTAATCTGCATAGTAGCATACAATAATATTCTTTACCTTTTTGGATTTTAAAAACTAACTTACAGATAAAAAAAATTAATATCGTTGGGCACATACTGACAGCTAACTATTTGAGGAAGAAAGCAGTATTGAAAATAATTACAAAATATACAACTAACTGTTTAAAAGTCAAAAAAAATTGTACCTCGAATTTGTACGGATGTCGATGGATTTTTTTTTTCAGCATATGGCTAAAATATTTGAGGATATTCTCTTCAGCAGAATATTTGGCCCCCTTATTTCCATTGTCGGTGGGTGACATTTTACTTATAAATAAAGTGTTTTTCATTTCAAAAAAGTAATAAAATGTTAAAGATATGTTACTTCTCTTAAGCCTCAAGATAATATTGTAATTAGAATAAACAGATGGTCGGTCGCTAGAAAATAAATACATGTTTCCTGTCATGTTTTATTGTGATTTTGTTAGTGTGTGTCACTACTGCGTTCTCAAGTGATAACACTTGTAACTTATAAGAGCAAAAAAATATGCAATGTACAAATTCAAATTAGATTCAGAAAATAAGTTCTTTATGCGAAAAATAACTAGAGATACATATATGGAAAAATATCATATTATAGTACAGAAGAGCATTTACCAAAGTATTTACCTATTTATAATATTATCATGGAAAAGCATATCTAAATACAAATAGAAAATCAAAGAGTTTTCATAGGACAAAAAAATATAAGACAACATTCAGAATAGGGCAAAATAGAGAAAAATATTTGAAATTGAGCATTTGCTTCAACTTATATTCAGAGTATCTTAAGAGAAACAGAGAACCTGGTGTAGAACACAATCCAGTAATCTATTCTGGTGCAGAACAGGGTCTAGATATAAATCTGGTGCTGAAGACATGCAGAACAGGGCAAAATAGAGAAAAACATGGGAAACAAAGCATTGACATATTTTAAATGATAGAAAAATAGTAGAAGAAAAACCTACAATTAGCTGCCAAAAAAACAAATCTTATTACTATAAGTGCTTCAACTTATATTCAGAATGTCTTAAGAGAAATAGAGAACCTGATGCATAACACAATCTGGCAGTCAATCCTAGTGCAGAACAAGGTCCTAAAATTAGTCTTGTGCAAATCGAAGTCTGGTGTTGGCCTTTTGCAAATCGAGATCTAGTGTCGATCTTGTGCAAATCA
This sequence comes from Wollemia nobilis, assembly GCA_028583015.1. Lineage (NCBI taxonomy): Eukaryota > Viridiplantae > Streptophyta > Pinopsida > Araucariales > Araucariaceae > Wollemia > Wollemia nobilis. The sequence goes on from JAQPPZ010003633.1 coordinate 206,834, forward strand.
AGGTCTAGTGTTAGCCTAGTGCAGAATGGGGTCTGGTATTCAGCCTTGTGTAAAATGGGTTTCAGTGTTTGGCTTGGTGTAGAATGGGATCCGATTTTTGGCCTTGTGCAAAACGGGTTCTAATGTTTGACCTTGTGCAAAATAGGGTCCAAAAATCCACCTAGTGCAAAACTGGGGTTGGTCTGATGCAACAATATTTTATAGAATAGGGTCCGGACTATTGCAGAATAGGTTTTGGGCTGTTGTAGATCTGGGTCTAGTCTATTGTAGAATTGGGTTCGGTCTACTACAATTCAAGCTTCAGATATCGATCTTCTTCAAAATAGGGTTCGAATATTGATCTATTACAGAACTAGATTCGAATATCGATCTATTACAGAATTGGATCTGACATATTGTAGAACTGGGTTTGACCTATTACAGAACACAATATGGATGTCGGTCTGGTGCAGAACAAGGTTTGGTCTGGGTCCGCGTAGAGTTTTGTTCTGGATCAACTGGTTTTTGCACATGGCCAAAGTTCGGTGGAATTCTTGATTCTATAATAGTTTGAATGTTTTAAGTGGAAAAGTATCATTGGTGTGTTAGTTATATCATGGTATACTTTGCGAATTTGATGGGATAATTTTAAAAATTTAAAAATTTTGGGCAAAAAGTGTCCTCATTCTAGCAAAAAATGATGGAAAAGTTTTATAAAAATTTGTAATACTATTATCAACGGACGGTGAACCGACACCTTAAAAAAATCTAAAAATTTTGGGTGAAAGGGCCAACCTTCGGGTCCCCCAAACTTGCCAATTTGAGTTTTCAAAAATGTAAATATTAGCCAAATGGCGAATATTCATCGTTGTGCATAACCCTGTTACATGGTGTACTTTTGTATAAGCCTATGGGAATTCATTAAAAAATGTGCTTAATTTTTCATTTGTATAATCCCTATGGGTGACGGTCAACCTTGTTATGGTTAAACCCATCTTATATTTTAAAATTAACCTAAAGCCCTCTTCTTATGTCAACCTAAGTTAATTTAGTTTGTGTAGTTGGGATTTTGATATTGGTATAAATACCCCCACCACTTTATCCATTGTGTCAAAATGTTGTGATCCTTATCTATGGATATGGTGCCTAAGGGTTTCCATTAATTTTATCTCTTTTATTTATTTTTTCTTTTTATAATTTTTGTATAAGATTTGAATGGATGGATTGCTTTTGTTCATTTCTAGAAATAGGTGTAAATTTCAACATGGTATCAAAGAAGGCATGGAGTGGCATTGCTTGGTCATGTACAAAGTTTATATAAAGCCTCAATTCCCCCTTCTAATTTTTAATGTGACTTGCTTCTCAAAGCTTCACAAGAATTTCTTTGTAAGAGATAAAGACATCTTATTCCACTATTCTTCTTTTATATTTTTCAAAAATCTTAAAGAATTTGTGCTTACTTCATTTTTTGCTTCATTGTTATCAAAGTACTTCCAACCCCTTGTATGTGGATTTGAATCTAGTTTGGCATGGTGACCATGTTCTTCAGCATTCATAAGGAGACCATAGCACTTTTATTGAATGTAAATGGAGGTCTGGCACCAAATTGTGTATAAACACAAATGCACCATGCATGATTTTTTAAGGTAAATCAAGGGATAAAATGTGAATGTGGGTATTTTATCTCAAGATAAATGCATGGCACATTGGTCAGTTAAATCAAAGTTTGGGCATAAAAGGAATAATATTCTGAGTTTGGGCCACATTGATTTATTTTTTACATTCTCATAGTGAGCAGTTTAGACAACATCATCTATCAAAGAATTAATAGACCCGTCACCATAATAATATCTCATTAATTGGATATGAAAAGCTTGCAAAGTGCTCACAAATCATCCATCCTAGATTCAAGTCTCTCCATTGAAATATATTCTTATAAAAAATATATATTTTGGCATTGAGGCATCCATTCATGATATCTATGCAACGATGTCCTAGGTGCTCTAATAATTACTTTTGTATGGATAGTGCAAGGTACTTTGGCCATGGAAGGCTCAGGTTCAAACCCCATGTAGTGATATCTTAATTCTTTAAAAATGATTAAATTTCTAGCTGATGTGGTGACCAATGTGGTTGCATTCAATACCACATCTTAGTCATATATATATATACCCTCATAAAATGAAATTTTAGCAAGTGTCAAACTAGCATGTTAATGGTGATCAAGTGGCACAAAATTAGTGGCAAAGACTAGAGAATCAACAAATGCCAAGTGGTAGTCTGCAATTAGATATTACATTTCTAAGGTTTGGGAGTTATTTTTTTATTTTTGAGATTCATTAGGGCAAAAATTTTGAAGGCCATAACTTTTGCATACATAAGCATTTTTTTAGCCCTTTTTTTAACACAACTTTTTGAGCTCTTCATATTGGTGATATTAACTCAAGGACATTTTACAGTGTTAGGGGTTGAGTTGTATAAGATGGATCATCAAGCCTATGGGTGAAACTATAGCATATGGTCAACTCAAATGACAAATTTACTACATAATAAGAACTTTTGATCCATATTTCAAGAGGATAAAGCAACATCCCTTAATGTAGAAACTCACTAACATGAGTAATAAGAAGCTCTCAACCTATGCTCCTTGTTGATTGAACCAAAATTGCTTTTTCACATCAAGGAAGAAAATGAAACTGTCAAGGAATGGTCAAAATTACATGAGTTATTTGGGAAAGTAAATACAACTGAAGTAAGTTGCTTGGAATTAGAGCTCTCTTCTCTCAAAGTGGTTGATTTTTAAACATTGAGGACTATGTTCCAAGATTCAAGGCATTTAGAGAAAATATTACATTTTATAAAGGAAAAAAGAAAAATGATGTAGAATAAGTGAAAAATGTCCTTTTTTATCTCTCTCCTTTTCAGATGCTAATCCTCATGGTTTATGTGGTTCCTATGTCCTTGGAAACACAAAAACTTTATCTCTTCATCAGTTTTTCTATCCTAGTTTTTTTTTAGGTAGCAATGAGGAATAATGGTCGTACTTCACAAGTACATGCTCATATAAATGAATTCAAACCTAATGAGATTAAGACCCATGGATCCAAGGGCTGGGATAAGTCTTTAATGATTCAAAGGCCATTTGGTGATATTATAAAAAGGATTGATATCCAACCAAAAAATTGCTTGCTAAAGTGGCAAAGGATTGAAGTTGAGTTCCTAAATATGGGTGGTCATATTCCAGATAATGAAAGGGGTTCAAAAGGGTCTTCCTAAACTATAAATTCCCACTAGAGAATCTATTATAAATGGAAGATGTTATTGTCACTAATGTCTTCTCTCCTTGGTCCCTCAGTTTCTATTATGAGGGGTTGTTGAAAGTATAATCTTCCTCATGGCCATGGATGACATTGTATGTGTACTTTCATATAGGTCTATTGATATTCATTGTATAGTATATTTAATTATTTATTTATGTAAGCCCTATGGGCCATAGTTAACCTTGGTATGGTTAAATCCATCTTATATTTTGTAATTAACCTAATGTCATCTTGTTATATTGGATTAGGTTAACTTAGTTTATGTAATTAGGTTTTTGGTATTAGTATAAATACCCCCACCACTCCATTCATTGTATCAGAGTGTTGTGATCCTTATCTATAGGTAATATAGTTATTATTTATGGTGTCAAATGGCATCAATTAATTATGTCTTTTTTTTCTTTTTTCATAATTTTATGCTTTTTGTATAATATTTGAGTGGATGGAATGCTTCTGTTTGTTTTTAAAAATAAGTGAATTCCAACACTTACTTTTTCAACCCAAGTTCTTGCAACCTCTCTTTAAGCTATTCAATATAGTTTTCCCATCAATATTAGAGTGGTACTTGGTCTTTAACAAATAGAAATATCCTTTATTTTATCTTAAAAAATATTTTTTATCAATACAATCCATTTGTTGCATAAACTCTAATGCAAAGAGATGGTCATATACATGTACTAGAAGTTTGAATGAATGCCTTATAAATTCATATAATTGAATGAATAAATTTCTACTTCTTACGTATCAATCTCCTAATAGGTGATGATATGTTCTTAAACATTCTTGACTATCATTCGACGATCTTGAAATGTGGCTCATTTTGAATGATTAGCTTATACAACTCTTGGTAGAAATCATAGTTCAATTTTTCTATCCTTTCATATTACCATTTTCCATCTAAATACTGGAAGAGACTACCCTTCTGACCCTTTTTGGATCATTTGTATCATTGCGAACCAATACATTTTTCGAACCAATGCATTTTTGGTGATGGATTAAGTAAACTAAATAGTATTTATAACTAAAAGTAGACTTCCTTGTATAGTTATTCAATTATTACCTCATATGTGTGACAATATACTCCGCATAGCCCAAAAACTTGGGTAGATGACTATTTTTTTTATGCACTCTATGTAACATTACCATGTTTTTTTATACCTTCTTATTGCTAGCTGTAGACACCTAAAACGCGTCATGTCGAGGGTGACTACTCATATGGACATGCTACAAGACCATATGGAGGATCTTGGATAGACTCCAAGATAGAGCAGTGGTTCTAACCACTCAATTTAGGCATTTTGGCCTAAGCAGTCTGAACCGCAGCTCAGACCTACGGTCTCCAGTCTAAACCATGGTTGACACCTGCGGTCTGTAGTCTGGACCGCAACTGTGACCTACGGTCTTAACTGAAGTTCAGTTAGGCCTTCCATCCGAGCCAAATCGGTTGGAACGGCCAAGAGATCTAGAAGGAGGCAGTTGAAGGATGAAAGATTCTAGAGGCTTCCATCCCAACTGTCCTAACCAACCTTCTTGGTCTTGGCTTCTCCATGAAGCCACCCCTAGCCCTAGGGGCATGCTATAAATACCCCCTCCAAATGGGGAGAAAAGAGAGCAAGCATTGGAGATTTGAGCAGTGAAGCCCTGGCGAATTGTACACTCAAACTGAGTATACTAAGAGATAGAGCTATTGCACTTAATCCTTGACCCTTTTGCCACCATTCATGATGAATTGCATTATGGATGCCCTAGGTGCTTAGGAGGATCAAGAAACGCAAATCCGGGCAAACGAAGGCCCTTCACATCGAATTGACCACCAAATCAGTCTGAGGACAATGAAGGCGACCCTTGAACATCAATTTGGACAAGGAGATTGAGCCCACTACCCCTGATTTTGAGGGTAAACTCATCAGAGGTCAAACCATGACTGTCAGCCATGGTTCACAGTGTAGACCGCTCACCAGAGCTACGGTTTGCAATAGGTGACAGATCACCTTACTCTTTTCTTTTTGTCTAGCTAGTTAGGTTAGATTAGCTATTTTGTTGATTTAATAGCATTTTAGAAGACTTATGACCGTAGAACTAGGCTAGATTCACATTTTATGCTTATGTTTCAATTAGGATTAGAATGCTTTCTTTATGCATGTTTATGCTTCATTTCCTATATTTGATCCATGCATAGTGTAGATGTTATTTTACTTTATGCTATTACATGAATCTTGATTCGCTTTGCATAGTTTAGCAGATTTCTTTATGCTTTCTTGATTATGCATGTTAATGGTGTCATTATACATTTTACCTAAAAGGGCCTCATCACGAGAGGTTGCCTATATTTTTGACATTCTTGTTGTTTCTTGACCGTAGGAAATAGTTCTAAAGGAGAGATAAAGCATCCAACCCCTTCCCCATTGCGAAGAAGAGGGTCATCGACACCCTAGAGCAGTTCGTGTCACCCTGAGGGGCATTTTGATCACACCTACCCTTGATAGGGATTAAACACTATTGTAATTAATGTATCAAATGGGTATCCCTAAGAGGGACGAATCTGTAATTTGATTTCATCAAAAATAATAAAGAATTCCTTATATTCACTTTATTTCTTGTTATCAAATTATGCATGCCTATTTGTGTGTTTCCCTTCGATTGCGATAGTTAGAGCGGGTGTGAGCTTCCTTGGTGGTCACAGATGGTGATCACGATGGAACTCTATATTTCTAGCCCCTGAGTACTGACATTTTTGGTTTTTTCATCTCAGGTGCTAACCGCAGCTAACAACTACGGTTATTTTTTGGCCCATGGCTGTCACCTACGGTTTACACTGCAGCCCGTAGACCAGAGCTATGGTTTACAGTAGAAGCAGCAGACAACAGAGAAACCACTTGGCAGCAGAGCAAGAGTTGAGGTAGGTTCTATTTCCATCCTCTATTCTACATTTTCTCCTCTGTATTCTTATAGTAAGTGGCAAATCAATGGCAAATTAGGAACATTAAAGGAAAAGGATCAATGAACAAGTCCTAATTTGCTTTCGCATTCTTTCCATTAGAAAGGCACTGCTAGGAACAACGGACCTCTGATTGCAGTCCGCCCTAGAATACAGTGACCTTGATAAAAATTGTGTGGTCGTTTGCATGCGTGAGGCCCAATTAGAGGCCATGTCATCGTAATTGCATTGTCATAACGTCATGTAGGACATAGCATGCATACCTTTGTGAATTTGAAATGTTCCTTCTTATGCATATCATGTAGGAATGATCATATGAATGCTCTTTTATGCATTTGTCTTTATGCAAAGTAAAACGAACCACACACACCACGTTTCATTGTAAACATCAGTGGCATTGGGCTCTCACATCCAACCCATTTGATTGAGACCAATAGTGGATGTCATTACCGCTTGGTTGGCTCATTTGAAATTGTATTATCGGGACCCGCTCATTGCCAAGGCCGACCCAAGAACTGTCCTATCCATGCAAAATAGCATGCACTCATCTTCGAAAGGGTGTATCATTGCGCATGGTGTGTTGGGTGAGGGTTGGTAGTACCTATGCTACTTCATTGAGTATGGACTTCATTACCATATTTGGCTTGTGCGAGTATATAGGTGAAAGCCAATTAAACTGAGAATAAAATCCAATGATTTTGCAAAACACGCGAGAGTTTCTCATACTGATACAACACATCTTATAACAACATCAAACAGTTTAGGGCACATTGTAAAATTTAAAAATAAGATAAACATCATTGTATACCTTGTTTGATAATAAAAGATACATCTAGATGTTAGGTACACTATGGTGGATACACGGGGTGGTCGGCAAAGGTGCAAGCCTGAGGCCGATGACCAAGCCCCAATCGATTCACAATTACACGTGTCTAGTCCTCAACCACATGAGCAAACCGAATGATGTTCGATGAGCATTAGAGGAGACAACTCGACATGAGGGGATCCCATTGAGCATACCCCTGATAGACTAGCATCAGTGCATACTGTTAGACGTAGATTAGAGCATGGGGCTTCTCATCCTGAGGGTGCTCCACTCGAAAGCCATTATCGAGACCGTAGTGCACGCGCATCCATGGGATCGGTCGAAGAGTATGTTGTGCAGGGGACCAGATTGGTACCCATCCGCACTAAGTCTATAGGGTGTACTATACCCCCACCTTCTGAGTATAGAAGGAATAGAGGTCCACCCATTCAGGGGCAAGTAGATGGGCTCCCTATTGAGCGCAAGTCTACCCATACTCCCACGCGTACTATAGCATGCAAGATCACCATCGATATGTCGAAGGTGGGAGCTAATGGAACACCACCCCATGAGAGGTGGAGGTCTAGATAGCTAGATGGTCTAGGTAGTGTGCTAGAGCAGCTAGGCTGCAAGCCTTTGGCTCCGCCCACTCGTGCTTCGAGTGAGCATAGTGGGAGCACCATTAGAACTACTAGAGAGCATGGAGAGGCTTCTAAGCACCCTCATGTCTCGCATCCACCATCCATGCATGGTGGCATGTAGCACAAGACACAACATGATGTCGATGTCATCTTCATAGATAGAGGCAAAAGCATAACACATCAGTTCGATGGGTACAGAACCCACAAGGTCGCTCATACAGAGCAAGCATATCAAAGGCCTCCGACGGTTGACCAGGTCGAAAGATCATATCGACTAGCCTTTGAGAAAAAATGCCAACTCCTCCAAGATCAATTGGAGGATGCTCACCTAGAGAGGCAGCGCATCGAAGATGAAGATCTTCAGGCGCAGAGGCTTACTAGACAAAGGTTGTATGAGCAGCGCTTGCACGAGGAGTGCATCCTCATCCAGAAGGAGCGTGTAGAGCAGGAAGATAGGTTGGCTAGGGCCGGCCTATACTCTCAAGATGAGCATAGAGAGTAGGTGCACAGGAAGGCTTTTTTGCAAGTCGACATGTACCATGAGTGCGCAAGCATTCATACTCATATCACTACCCATCACAGAGAGCGACCACCCTCGGTCGACAATCAGAGGCAGCAACATTATGAGGAGCAAGAGGGGAACAGATGCAACCAAGAGTATCCTAAGAGTTCTCGAGCTGAGGAGGAGGAAGAGCAATGCCCTCCACCTCGATAGAAGAGGAATGTACCTCCCAGACCACCTCCATGCTGACTTAGGGAGGAGGACTTTCTATCTTCTGAGGCTTACAAAGCTTTGGCTGAGAAGGTCAAGGCAATTGAGAGACAGGGCATGGCTGTCCAAAAGTTGACACTGAGGAAAATTCACAATGAACCTTTAGATCCCTCGGTACCTATGCCCCCATACCCGAAGCATTTTGAGATGCCTAGGTTGGAAAAATTTAAGGGTGATGAAGAGGTGCAAGAACATGTCATGGGCTTTCTAGATGCTTGCTTCCAGATAGAGAACAATGATGCACTATTGTTGCGTATGTTTGTCATGACACTCTCTAGGTCAGCCCGAGAGTGGTTTAATCAGCTAAAGAAGCACAACATAACAAATTTTGAGCAATTAGCTGATGCCTTTCTTGAATGCTATTCCTTCGACATCAAGAAATAGGCCAACCTTTTCGATTTGGTTATGCTAGCTCAGCGCGACGATGAGCCAATAGAATAGTACGAGAAGAGGTGGAGGAGATTAATGGTAAAGTTGCCATTCTTGATCCCTACCATAGAATTAACCCGAATGTTTACAAAGAGTTGTGCCAAGCACATCTCGCTACTATTGCAGCTACAGCAGTATGCCACATTCGAAGAAGCTTGGGTGCAAGCCAAGGTAATTGAGGATATCAAGTTGCAGGAAGGCAACTTGAAGCTAAAAACTAGGAAAGAGGGATATAAGAAGAGTACCTCAAAGCAACAGGGCAAGCAGGCCCATGTGAATCAAGTGGTATTGAATCTCCAAAATGAGGATAAGGGGCAAAAGAAATAGAATTATCAAGCCCATCCCCCTCCTATGCAATACGACCAACGCAAAAATAATTACAAGGGCAAGAACAAAGAGCAACGCCCACCTCGCATATTTATGCCATTGATGGAATCAATGACATCGATCTTTCATCAACTCTACGAGGCCAAGGCAATAAGATTACCCGAAGTCAAAATGGTTGATCCAAATCAGCCCAAGCCCAAAGACTATCAAGAAGAGTTGTTTTGCATATTTCATAGAGTGAAAGGCCATGACATCGAGGTGTGTTGGTCCTTCAAACACATTGTACAAAATATGATAGACAAGGGAGAGCTTGTAGTACCAAGAAATCCCTAGGCGCTAGACAACCAAAACATGGGGATTTTCAAAAATCTATTACCAAACCATGAGGCACCCCGTAACCACGTTGGCCACGTCAATCAAGTATGAGTCGAACCACCTACCCAAGGGTTCATCGGAATGGTCAATGTTGTTACCAGACATGGGAGGTACGAATGATCGAATCAACCTCATGCTCCCATTCAAATACAAGCCATGCCCTAGCAACGGTAGGCACAAAATATTCTAGGCCCACCAACGAGACCGATGGTGACCATTAGGAGCAGGTTGGTTCAAAACCTGTAGATGACTCCTACGAAGTTGTCGATATATGAGCTTATACAGTAGTCCCCTAGGCACAGGGAGACTCTTATGGACATTCTGAGGTCCATTGAGGTACAGTCCCAGGATGCACAGGCGTTCATAAACTTCGTGGGGCACGTACAATAGTGTCAAGAACCAATGATCCAATTCTATGATCATGAAGTGAAAGTGGTTTCTACAAGTGTGGCTGACCCACCACTACATATCATTGCATGTGTTAACCATGTGTCATTCAAAAGGGTCTTGATTGACACTGGTTCATCGATCAATATAATCATGACTAAGGCACTGCACCATTTGAAATTGCCTAAATCACTCATCGTACCAACCACCTTTACATTGCGAGCATTTAACGATGCACTATGCTCTATGGTTGGCATGATTGTCCTACCTATTCAGGTGGGACTAAAGACCATTCCCATAATGTGTCACATGATAGAGGGTGCCTTGCAGTATAACATCCTGCTAGGGAGGCCTTGGATTCATGAAATGCATTGTGTTCCCTCGATATTGCATCAGTGTGTCAAGTATGTACACGAGGGACAAGTTCACGTGGTTGCATCAGATGAAGAACCATTCAAGTTCATGAACTTAGCAGATTTTCCAGGGGGTTTCATGATCCCATCAATGCACTTGGACATACGGCCCATGTCATCGATGAGGGTTCCAAGAGGTAAACAGGTGGTGCATGTTCAACCATTGGTATCTGTATCAAACAGATCTGAACATACCACTACCACTTCTCTGAGACCGAGTGCATCGGCAATGCATCAGAATGATGAGAAATTAAAGGTAAAATTGGGTAGGAAAGAAGCAAAGAGCATGCCCAAACCAGTCACCACTGAGGCTGCCACTCCCATGGAGGTGGAGGAAGCCCAAGATCAAGTCGAGGAGGCACCTCAGCCTACTTTGCTTGCTTCGTCAACAGGGTCATCTGCACCCTAGGTGACTGTTCACCTAGCCAACACAGTGCTAGGTGAATATCTTGTGCAAAATGTGACCTTCGGTCCTATTTTAGAGACTGCACGAGACATGGGCCGACCGATAGCCCATCGATACCCAGTTGGATCCATAGTACCATTGGGTGAGCCACCCAACCAAACAAACTTCATTTATGCTAGGTTGGATCAAGTTCCAATACGGGCACCCATGGAGGTGGATGATGATGAATAGTTCATGGTGAACATTCGGTATTTGTCCAATCTAGAGTATGCCATGCACATTTTTGAGCTTTATCATTGGCATGGATACGACCTTGGTCTTTTTGAACAAGGATGAAGAACCCCTCTTGAACCATGTTATCAGTTGGCAACTGATAGGTTCGGATTGGGATTGCAGATTTAGGGACATGATGATTTACTCGTTGCATCATTGGATCATTTGTACCTAGGTCTAGGGGATGACGTGGATTTTAATCCGTATCATCCTAACATGTCTAGCCTTCAGGGCAACAACCCAATGGTGTCAGTCATCACCATTGAGAGACCGGATATTGAACATGAAGAGTTCTCGGAGAAGAACCCCAGAGGCAGCCTAGGTCATCAAAATCGTATCACAATCGATGATACCGGTATGCAGGGGCACAACCCCATCATTCTAGGTGATCTCGATTCAGGAGATCTTTGTAGTGAAGATGTAGAGGAGTCCACCTCCAAAATGAGTAGACCAAGTTATGATGCAGATGGCGAGTCCTCAAATGATGATCAATCCAAAGAGGGAATTGATCGAGCCTTCGTGGTTCCGGTATTTCTATGCCATTTGCTACCTAGAGAGCAATTAGATGAGATACAAGAGCATTTCATGGTCGATAGTGACTATGAAGATGAGACAGAGTAGGCCTACTTAAGGCCTCATCCAGCTAATCTCCCAATATTCATGGACATGATAGAGTGCCCTGCTCATAGTAGCAATCATAGCGATGAGGTTGAGATGACCGATCCGAGGCTAGTATATCCGCTACATCTATTGCCTGCAGAGTCAGAGTATGTTACAGAAGAGGGTCCTCCTAACACAGATCACTCTAAAGAGGAAGCAGAACCAATTTTTGTATCGATGTCATATATACGATCATTTTATCCGGTCTATCCGGATAGTGATGATAGCGACCGTAGAATTAGGTACATGGGGCCACATCTGGCAGATCGTCCCTTGCATATGGAGGGAAGTGAAATATTATATCTTTACAGTGATGATGAGGATTCATTGGAGATGGCCTATTTGGGGCCTCATCACCTACGTAATCAGAATCCACCTCGAGGTCCGCCACCTATTACAGCTATGGGTTTGCATCGAGAGATAAATCTCCAATGCCGACTCAGGGAAAGAATAAATCTAGAAGAGGAATATCAAAGGCTCTTTCCCCAGCCACCTACTTATGTCGAGCTGCTTGAGCTGAGAGATCCCATTTTGTAGTCAGTGCACAGAGAGGATCCAATTGTCCGGGCATCCCACAGGGAGGACCCTTTCATCCCCATGCCATCCGAGCCAGATCTTGGGTACGAAAGCTACACATATGATGTAGAGTTCAGTCTATGTGGTCTTGGAGATCAATTTCATTCCATCAACATGGTCTCCATTGATTTGACCACTCCACTCCACAATCTAGTAGATCCATCCAAGCCATTGCATCTAAACATGGATGCTATCGATTGGGATCATGCTGATTCGCCAGTAGAGCCTAAATATTTCTTCCCGAATGAAGAGATGTTGCAACCATTTCATTTTGGACCAGGCTGCGCTTATGATGTCTATCATGCTAAAAATGCTTCCAATAAAGAACATATAAATCCAGTTGATGACATCCATTTGATCCCTACGCCTCATCAGCTTGAGGAGGGATCCCATATGTCAGTAGAGGAAACCTTCGAAGTGGATATCGGTAACGACCCCACCAATCCAAAGAAGGTCAAATTTGGAATGAGTCTCACTCCAGATGAGCGTGCTAGCATCATCCCTCTATTGAAAGAGAGACCTGACATTTTTGCTTGGACATACAAAGATATGCCCGGTCTAGACCCGAAGTTGGTTACTCATAACCTTTCGCTAGACCCATCCAAGAAGCCCATCAAGAAGAAGCTCAGAAAGATGCATCCAACAATAGCCTTAATGGTGAAAGATGAATTGCAAAAATTGTTGGATGTAGAATTTGTCATTTCCATCGACTATCCAGAATGGGTATCCAACATGGTGCCTATAGGAAAACCAGATGGAAGGATCCGTATTTGTATAGATTTTAGAGATCTCAACAAGGCAACACCCAAAGATTCATTTTCATTGCCCAATATCGATGCTCTAGTAGATTCTACTACTGGTCACGAAATGCTCTCCCTAATGGATGATTTTTTTGGTTACAATCAAATTTAGATTAAGCCCGAAGACCAGCACAAAACTACGTTTATAACGCCATGGGGAACATTTTGCTACAAAGTTATGCCATTTGGTCTCAAAAATGTTGGTGCTACATACCAGCGGGCCATGACATACATTTTTCATGACTATATGCACAAAATTCTAGAAGATTATATCGATGATTTGCTAGCCAAGTCATTGCTACGAGAAGAGCATGCAGAGGTCTTGAGAAAAGTCTTCGATCGCCTGATAGAGCACAACGTCAGGCTGAATCCTAAGAAGTGCGTATTTGGCATAACTTCTAGAAAGTTGTTAGGGTTCATTGTCTCCAAGAGAGGCATCGAAGTAGACCCAGTGAAGGTCAAGGCCATTTTGGAAATGCGTCCTCCCACCAATATTAAGGAATTAAGGAGCCTCCAAGGCAAGGTAGCTTCGATAAAGTGATTTATCACCCAACTATCGGATAAATGTCGACCCATGAATCGACTGCTACATAAGGGTGTCCCATTCAACTGGGATGAGGACTGCAAGGCAGCCTTCACTGAGATAAAGCAATACCTAGCAACGCCACCAGTGTTAGCTCCACCAAGGCCAGAAGAGCCTTTTTTGCTATATATATCGGCAACAGACTTTGCGTTAGGGACCATGTTGGCCCAAAAGAATGTACAAGGCAAAGAACAAGCCATATATTACATTAGCCAAACCTTGGTGAGTTACGAGCTAGGATATGCATATGTGGAAAAGCTATGTTTAGCAGTAGTGTTCGCTACCAAGAAATTGTGGCACTACATGTTAAGTCACATGACATATGTGATATCAAAACAAAATCCTTTGTAGTATATGATGAGCAAGACATATCATAATACACGTACTACAAAGTGGATCATGCTATTGATAGAATTCGACCTAGAATTTGTAAGCCAGAAGTCCATTAAGGGATAGGTCATAGCAGATCAGTTAGCTGAGGTGCCACTATCCAATAGTAGGCCTCTGAAAATCGAGCTTTCGGATGATGCAATTTTTGTAATATCCGAAGCTCCCGAACCCGAAGAGCCAGAGAACAATGTTGATATGACTCTGTTCTTTGATGGTTCGAAGTGCGAGCAAGGAGCTGGCGTAGGGATAGTGTTTTTCATACCGCAAGGAGCTCCAATGCCCTTGTCATTCAAACTAGACTTCCCATGCACCAACAATAATGTTGAATATGAAGCCCTACTTTTGGGCCTTCATACAACCATCGCCATGAATATCAAGAGACTAAACATCTTTGGTGATTCCCTGCTCATAATTAACCAAGTGAAGGGACTATTTTAGTGTCGATGTCCAGTACTGAAAGCCTATAAAGATCTTGTTGCCACATATCTGGCTAAACTAGAATGGTACGACATCGAGGCAATCCCTCATTCATCAAATAGATTTGTGAACACCATGGCTTCTTTGGGATCCTTAATCCCTCAGAATCCATCTGCTGACTTCACTACCATCCATGTCAAGATGCTCTCGCATCCTACAGTAGAGCGTGTAGCCTTTGATAACAAAGAATCAGTCAACATGATTAGTATGGAACCAAAAGCTGATTGGTTCTGCAAAGTTGAATACTTTCTCAAGAAAGCACCCTAGGGGTCTTTAACCTCCTAGAGTCCTACGGGGAGTGGCACCACCATTCACCACAAGGTTATCTCCCAGTATGCATTTGCAAAAGTAAATACATAGGGGGTACAGGTTGTCTTAGCGATCGAAGCTGAGGCTCATCAGAATTGGATGTCATAGATTCAAGACTTCCTAAGACTTGGTTTTGTCCCGGAGGGACTGTCGTGTGTCGCAAGATGCACATTTAAATAGAAAGTGACTAAATTTGTCTTGATAGGAGACATTTTGTACCACCAAAGTTATGATGGAGTTCTCCTTCATTGTCTTGAGCCCCAAGAGTCATCTTGGGCAATTTTAGAAGCTCATGATGGTACGTGCGGTGGCCATTTTAGCGGCATGGCCATCGTCAAGCGCATCCTTCAAATGGGTTATTATTGGCCCACTATGGAGAAGGATTGCAATGTGTATGTCAGGAAGTGCATCAAATGTCAGCATCATGCTAATCTTATGCACCTACCATCACAGGCCTTACAACCCATCCAAGCGGCTTGGCCATTTTCTCAGTGGGGGTTTGATCTAATTGGCAAGATCTCTCCTCCATCATCAAGCCGACATACATTCATCATTATGGCTACTGAGTATTTTACAAAGTGGGTGGAAGCCATTCCCTTAACAATGACCATGGGAGCTCGCATAGCTGAGTTCATAATGGAGCATATCATAAGTCATTTTGAGGTACCATCCAAAATAGTTTTGGATAATGGAACTTCTTTTAAGAACAAAACTATGTGAGCCTTAACTTCTAAGTACCGCATCAAACACAGTTTTGCATCTCCATATTATCCATAGGAAAATGGGCAAGCTGAGGCCTCAAACAAGACTGTGGTAGCCATCTTGAAAAAGACAGTGCAAGAACACCACAAGGATTGGCATACACAACTACCCCTTGCATTATGGGCTTATAGAACTAGCATTCGGACTCCCACTGGGGCAACTCCATTTTCACTAGTATATGGCACTGAGGCCATTATGCCCTTAGAGTTGGAAATTCCAACGTTGCGCGTCACATTGAAAGAGTTCATCGATGATGACACCGCACGGCAAGCTCACCTAGATCAACTGACGCTGCTCGATGAACATCGCGTGAATGCCCTTGAGCATCTCCATGTTTATCAAGAGTGACTCAAATGAGCTTACAATATCAAAGTCCACCAGAGAGACTTTGAAGTTGGGGATCTTGTGCTAAAATAAAACCAACAGAACTCGAATTTGTCACCCGATATGCGAGACAAATTTATGGCTAATTGGTTAGGACCCTATATCATATCTAAAAATATTGGTCCAGGTACCTATCGCTTGACGTCGCTAGGGGGTGTTGAAGAGCCTGAGCCTCTCAACATCATCCATATTAAGGTGTTCTATGCTTAGAGAGCATAGCAAAAAAGCTCCAAAGGCATCTGTAAGCCCTTTGGTCAATCAAAAGGCTCCAAGGATTTCTAAAAATTGCTTGGTCAACCCAAAGGCTCCGAGGGTTGCTTAAAGCCACTCGGTCATCCCAAAAAGGCACCAAGGATTTCTAAAAATTGCTTGGTCAACCCAAAGGCTCCAAGGGCTACTTAAAGCCACTTGGTCAACCCAAAGGCTCCAAGGGTTCTAAAGCCACTCGATCATCCCAAAAAGGCACCAAGGATTTCTAAAAATTGCTTGGTCAACCCAAAGGCTCCGAGGGTTGCTTAAAGCCACTCGGTCATCCCAAAAGGCACCAAGGATTTCTAAAAATTGCTTGGTCAACCCAAAGGCTCCGAGAGTTCCTATAGCTTCTCGGTCATCCTAAAAGGCTCCACGCCCTCTTGCTGAGAGTTTGGTCAACTAAAAGGTTCCAAAGGCGGCTGTAAGACCTTTGGTCAATTCAAAAAGCTCCAAGGATTTCTAAAAATCACTTGGTCAACCCTAAAAATCTCCAAAGGCATATATACTCATCGTTTGGTCAAATATGAAAGCTCAAAAATGTATAAAAATTTGAAAATATATAAAATTCCAAAAAAAATTGGTAAAGCATAAAATCCAAAAATATTTGCTTTTGTAGTTTGCATTTTCATATATGCATTCACATCATCATATTGCATTTAGGCATTTTTCATCCGTTGCATTCCATAGTAGAGTGTAGTGTGTCTATCAAAATCTTACAAATGATCGCACATTTGTGTTTCAATCATGCACCCTTGCATTTATCATAATTCATTGCATTCATACACGATACCTGTTGTGGAGAAACATGTATGTATATTAAGTTTTCCAGTCACTCAGCCATACCTAGTGGGTTCTTCAGATATTGTAGAAAGCTTGCTTTGATGTTATAGACAAGGTCATTAGTTGGGATAGTGCTTCAACATATCAGAATCCCGTCACTAAGCAAAACAATATAAAATCCTGCTAAGACAAGAGATGATGAAAGCTACGAAAGCAATCTTAGGTATTTAGAGAGATGGGTTTCATGACCTGCTTATATTGCAAATAGTCGGTTTAGAAAGGTGTACTTTGGCAAAAGGACAAGAATTTCCCCTATAAATCCCAAAGTCACAAAGTTTAAATCCCAAGTTACAAAGTGCAAAAGTACAAATTTCAAGTTCAAAATGTAAAGTGACATAGTGAATCAAAAGCACTATAAAAATCCCTTGCTCAAAGAAAATGGTAACACGTGGACTAACAATGATTTTCATCACTACATATGAGCAAGTAAGAAGGGTGAGAACTTGAATCCCTGGATTGTCCACCTTTTGAAAGCCATAGAGTGATCCCCGATCGCAGCAATGGGTTGGAAGAGTCCCGCCTGCAATCGGAGGGGTAGTTCTATTGGGTGATCCCCAAACGTAGCAATGGGTTGAAAGAGTCCCGCCTGCATTTGGAGGGGTAGCCCTGATCAATTTGCAAGATGAGCTAGCTCTAGGTACCTAGGATTGTCTAGTTGTATAAGTCTAATCAAAGCTGAAACAAGGATGGTACGATCGTATGAGGAACCCTATCTCACATATGGGTTGAAAGAGTCCCGACTGACATACGGGGTATGCTTATGATCTATCTAAAAATACTCACATGCACACACAGGGATAATGAATAGTTGGGTCTATCACGGCAAAAGCCTTGTCCAATAAAAGCCTTGTATAGTTAGTATGTGATTTTTGGAGAGGTCTACTAGGGTGTTTGAGTCTCATGGAAAACCCTCAAAAAAAAAATTCTCCAATAGCAACAAGATACCAAATATCATTAAACATCAAAAATACTAGTCATTCATTCATCAGAATGCATTTTACAAAGCACAATCAAACATATAGGATAGATACCGCATGAATATCAGAAATGATGTTTAGACGACCATTGACTATATAGTGCAACAAAGAAATATACAGAATGGCATATTCATTCATTAGCATTATACCAATCCATTTCACTGCATTTCATATATGGGTGATTAATTGATTAAGTTCTTGTAATGAGAATTATCAATTATCTTGCATGATTGTCATACATTCTATGGTGTCGTAGTTTAAAATTGATATACACAGTTACATTCATTCTTTATATTTTAAGTGATTAAAGCATACAGGTTCATTCCCATTAGATTACGATTATGTACATAATGCATTACCATACATTGCATAACATGCCATAACTTCATAAAAATAAACGCATGCCCACAAAGCAAAAATAAATATGCATTCAAAATAAATACTACATCCATTTGCATCCAGTATATATAGCACATCTAATCATATAGATCATTGCATAACATCATCATCATAAAATAGATAGCTATCTAGTGCATGTCATCCATACATTGCATCATATCAACATAGCATCACATAAGCATTGCATCCATGTGCATCAAATAAACATAAAATCAAAAATTAAACATCAGATACGCATAATGAGCCAAAATGATCAAGTCATATATATATATATATATATATATATATATATATATATAGTGTGTGTGTGTGTGTGTGTGTGTGTGTGTGTGTGTGTGTGTGTCCAACAGAGTACATAGGGAGTGCATCAATATGCCCGTAGGCTACAAAGCGTGTAGGTCCTCGACCTTACACTCAAAATGAGTACAACATAGCAAAAGTATAGTCTACATCTAGCAGAGCCTAGGTCTAGGCTGCTCCCCCTGTACTAGAACTCTCATCACCTCCCTCAACACTGTGCTCTAGAGCCTGCTCTCATATCTACACTAGCACCTATGGTGGGTCCTACTATGGGTCCTTCCTACCTCCAAATCCTAAAACTAGCCTAAACTAGTTGGGTTCATTACTAGCAGTTTAGTGAGGTTCATTTTCTACATTCCTTAATGTAGTTCATTTTACTGGTATTGAGTGCAAGGTCTCGATTTCGAGTTACCTTGCCCGCACCCTGTCCTCGACTAGTAGATGGCTGATCAGGATCTTCCATCGAGGTCAAGGAGTGTAATCAAGGTAGATTGTGGTAGCATTTTTGATCAGGAAGGGTCTTATCACTCTCAGATCTCTCAGATTGCTAGTGTTTTCCAAGAAATAACGAAAAATTTCAAATGAGAATTCAATTTATAGGTTTTCCTAGTCTCGGCGAACCGCAGCTGACACATGCGGTTCCAAAACTAGGGTTTTCCGCTCGTAGGTCTGACCCGCAGTTCCAAAAATTTGGAAATATAAATCGTAGACCGTACCTACGGTCCGCAACTAGCATTAAATGCACTCAAAACCCACCGTGGGAAGGTTTAAAAGAGCAAATTACTGACTTCCATCGGACAAAAATTCAAAATCAATTATTAAAATTGCAAATTTGGTGATGTTAAAAGCACTAGGATCAATCAAATAAATGCAAAATTAAAACAAAAGAAAAAAAATCAAATAATTAAAAAACCAAATGTGCCTCGTATTCAGTGAATTATCCTATACACTTGGCGGTTGCAACGAGTTGCGATCCATGCAATCCGGCAAGATGAGTAAATCACCATAAGGACATTTGGGGTAAAATTGTCATTTCTTTTATGACATATTTCAGTAAATCATCGACAAATATGATTCAACACAAGTCTAATTGCATTTGTATCATTTTGATTCCTTAAGATGGCTATTGTAGCCTGATTGCTCCAGGAGATATAAATGTGCCAATACTACTAAGAGTTGCAATCATAAGCTAAACTAGGCCTAGCCAAGGCATTAAAAGGCTCGAATATTAATTTGTTCAAGATCATTCATTATGGTCAAGAGATTTCATCACTTCATACATTGTCATTACCCTCATCGACTCGTCGCTTGAGGGGGTAGTCATAATTTCATAATCATAATCAAAGTTAGTAGAAGATCCTTGAGATCGTAGATCCCTTGATCTTGTCAAAATTGCATTCATTCTTGCGAATCATTGTCAACAGCTATCATAAGCTTCCCCCTTTGCTTGGGGAAAACAAAAAATATGATAATTGGTTTGCAACTCTCATCCTTCGGATTTATGGGTCATAAGATACCCATACTTGGCATTGGAGCTATCCGAATGTCTGATGACAAGGGCAGACTTGTCAAAATGTAAGCCTTTCACAAGCTGGAAGTAATGATTCCAAGATGCGTGTCCTTTTGCTAGACCTGGGGCATCTAATGTTGATCTGAATAATGATCATCATAGAACCTTAGACATCATTTTAGGATGTATATTTTTTCTCAGCGTTGTTCAATCTCACAACGCATCTCAAAAGGGGCATCTGTAGACACCTAAAATGCGTCATGTTGAGGGCGACTACTCATATGGACATGCTACAAGACCATATGGAGGATCTTGGACAGACTCCAATATAGAGCAGTGGTTCTAACCACTCAATTTAGGCATTTTGGCCTAAGCAGTCTAAACCACAGCTCAAACCTGTGGTCTCCAGTATAAACCGCAGTTGACACCTGCGGTCTGCAGTCTAGACCGCAACTGTGACCTACGATCTGCAATCTGGACTGCAATTGTGACCTGTGGTCTTAACTGAAGTTCAGTTAGGCCTTCCATCCGAGCCAAATCGGTTGGAACGACCAAGAGATATAGAAGGAGGCAGTTCAAGGATGGAAGATTCCAGAGGCTTCCATCCCAACTGTCCTAACCAATCTTCTTGGTCTTGGCTTCTCCATGAAGCCACCCCTAGCCCTAGGGGCATGCTATAAATACCCCCTCCAAATGGGGAGAAATAGAGCAAGCATTGGAGATTAGAGCAGCGAAACCCTGGCAAATTGTACACTCAAACTGAGTATACTAAGAAATAGAGCTATTACACTTAATCCTCGACCCTTTTTGCCACCATTCATGATGAATTACATTATGGATGCCCTAGGTGCTTAGGAGGATCAAGAAATGCAAATCTAGGAAAACGAAGGTCCTTCACATTGAATTGACCACCAAATCAGTCTGAGGACAATGAAGGTGACCCTTAAACATCAATTTGGACAAGGAGATTGAGCCCACTACCCCTAATTTTGAGGGCAAACTCATCAGAGGTCAAATCGTGGCTGTCAGCTGCGGTTCATAATGCAGACCGCTCACCAGAGCCATAGTTTGCAATAGGTGACATATCACCTTACTCTTTTCTTTTTTATCCAGCTAGTTAGGTTAGATTAGCCATTTTGTTGATTTAATAGCATTTTAGAAGACTTATGACCGTAGAACTAGGCTAGATTCACATTTTATGCTTATGTTTCAATTAGGATTAGAATGCTTTCTTTATGCATGTTTATGCTTCATTTTCTATAGTTGATCCATGCATAGTGTAGATGCTATTTTACTTTATGCTATTACATAAATCTTGATTAGCTTTGCATAGTTTAGCATATTTCTTTATGCTTTCTTGATTATGCATGTTAATGGTGTCATTATACATTCTACCTAAAAGAGCCTCATCATGAGAGGCTGCCTATCTTTTTAACATTCTTGTTGTTTCTTGACCATAGGAAACAGTTCTAAAGGAGAGATAAGGCATCCAACCCCTTCCCCATTGCGAAGAAGAGGGTCATCGACACCCTAGAGCAGTTCGTGTCACCCTGAGGGGTATTTTGATCACACCTACCCTTTATAGGGATTGAACAGTATTGTAATTAACGTATCAAATGGGTATCCCTAAGAGGGACGAATTTGTAATTTGATTTCATCAAAAATAATAATGAATTCCTTATATTCACTTTATTTCTTGTTATCAAATTATTAATGCCTATTTGTGTGTTTCCCTTCAATTGCGATAGTTAGAGCGGGTGTGAGCTTCCTTTGTAGTCACACTAGCATATCCTATTATGAAAGCAATATTTGACAAGGCATATTGCACATAAATACTAAATATTTCTATCACCGAGGGAAATTGAAAGTGTTGCACATCTTTAGGATCAATTACATGCAATAATAGAAACTCCATCAAATCCTTCTTTGAGTGATTGTTGTAATAATAAATTTGATATTATGGTTTGTAGGTGATTCACTGAATAATCTTATCATCAATGCACATCATATTCCTTATTGTTTGAGTTTTTATCTAAATGTGTTCTTCATCATTTTCTTGAACCCTGATTATGCTCTTAGTTGGATCGTATAATTTTACACAATGTGCACAAGTTTGGGACAATTCCAGACTTGTGGAACCAAAACTTATCATAGGTCTAATATCCATATCCTTCTTAGGTATGATGAGGTACTTTGATCCATGAAATTGTAGCAATGTTAGGCTTCTCCTCTTACCTTCAATGGTGAGTTTTTGTACTTACCTTCTACATTTTTTTACATAGAAGTCTTTATACAATGGGTCCAAAGATGTCACCTTGGTTTTAGTTCTCTTCCTTTTGTAGTTGCCTTTGGAAGTCTTTATCTTAGATATGATTTCTTTAGCTTGAGCAATCTCATGTTGCCTTCACCTGTGTTGACCTCTAGCAACCCACCCATAGTTTTCATTATGTTGATATCAATTGGATTTGTTAGTAAATCTATCAACATCATTGATGCTTTAGACATAATTAGTTAAAGCACCATCCCTTTGTTACTTTGAGCAATTATTCTCTTTAAAATTCAGACCATGATCTTATTGGTTAATTTAGCTAGACACTTTCCTTGAGGGTGGTAATTCAACAATGTTATAATGACAATACGATATTCTAGTGCAAATTGACAATGAAATATTTCTCACTAATGGATTTATTTTAGTAATGATAGTTAGTTGAGGTGTTATAATATCATTTTTCCATCATGCCCATTAAACATTGGTAGGTATTTTAATGTTATTTACAAAATAAATAAATAAATTAGTAGGTTTGACAAACCTTGATATCTCATAGTTCATTGAGGGTAATTTTTACATGCATCTAAAATATTGGTTATGCTTGTTATGTTTGTTGCCCTTGTTAAGTGGTGTGTTCTTGTTTTTAAATAGATTATTTTTGGGTGGCTTGTCATTGTTGTATAGCTTTTTGCACTTGTTCAGCATTAGGTTGCACTTGTTTCCCTTGTTGTGTAAAATGACTAAGTTGAATGGACTAAGACATGATGGAGTTATAGGAATGTAAAACAGGTCTTGGCCTTTTTCCTTGGTCTAGGTTCTTGGTATTTTAGATTATCAAAATTTTTGGTAATTTTTTCTTCCTGGGTAATGGGTTTCTTACCCATAGAGTCCATATTTTTGTATTGCAAGTTACTCAATAAAATTATTAACTTCTTTGGATTATTAGGGCTTAGATCTCATAATCATAAATTTTTTATACCCCTCCTCTCAATTTAATCACCATAAAATAATTTTAAAATTTCATCCAAATGTAGATCTTAATAGGGATTTAGCATAAAAAATTTGGCTATTGCTTGATTTTTCAAGATTTCAAGTGAAAATTTATAGAAAATGGATATCTATTAAAATAACACATTTATATATCTATTTTTTGGATTTGTAAAATTTCAATTTAAACTTATCCAGCTTTTATAATATTTGTCAAAAAACCCTAAAACTTTGGTAAAAAATCATTTAAGATGTTAGATCTATATGAAAATGGGAGGATTCTCCAAAAAATATTTAGCGCTATTAGTAAATATAAATGTTAACTCAATAGAACCCCTAAATATCAATGCAAAAATATTGGATCTAGAGAGATTTATAGTGTATTTGGTATTTTAACGATTAAATCTTATTAGATCTAAAAATATATGTGTGGTTCAACCAAAATATCTTCCCAAAAAAATGTAGATTATCCCATTAAGCATGCCAAAAATTATATTTATTGATGTGGTTGATGATTGCACCCCATCACCCCAATTAGATTTGAAGATAGGTTCAATCTCACTCAACCTATAGAGAAGGTTAGCTCCTTTCTAATCTAAACAAACTAACATTAGTATTTCTAGAGGGTCAAGAAAAATATTAAAAAATACATAAAGTAAATATGGTTGTCAATTTTTAGCAAAACAAATGTGATTCAATCAACATACCATGAAAGCAAGTAGCTACAATTTAAGCTAAATACACTGGCAATTAAATGCATGAAAAAGGACTAATATAAACTAGAAGAAGGGCCACAAACATCAGTCACTTTAAATTGAAGTGGTGAGAATGGGGTATGTAGTTCAACATCAAGTGACTTGCACAATCCATAGCATTTATTGAAGTAATCCATCCAAATTTAGTTTGATTCAAATAGCAAGAGAGTTTTCAAAATAGCTAAGAGAATCCTTAAAAATGAGATTTAAGCTTTTATTTAGAGCAAAATAAGTTTATCTCTAATCTTAATTATAATAAAAAGAAAAAAAATTAACCTCTAGTCTAGCATGAAAATAACAAATTGTAAGTTCAAATGGTAAATGACTTCCCTTCTATGGGCATTAAATGCTCCTCTTTGTGTGATTTAGCAATTGTTTCCATCCACTAACTTCATTTGATAGAAGACTTGTCCTTTTTTGGGTTTTTATGGTGTCCCAATTAACTTACCTCATGTTTGCCACCAAAATAATACCTTAGAACAATGAATTGGAACCTTCTAAATTTATTTCTATTTTTGCAGTTGTGTCGACTCATTTATTATTAAGGAGTGAATCATTATTGCAAGCTAATTGAATTTCCCTACATATTTCTACTAATGAATCAATATTGCAAGTCATTCAACCCCTTTGCACCTACTTTGGTCAATAAATTATTATCGTTTGAGTGATTGGTATTATCTTACAAACCAATTTTTAGTGAGTTTAATTATCAATACTTGATATAATTTTTGCACTCAATCCTTTCCTTGATGGCATGGAAACCATATGCATGGATTTTATTATTGATGGTCTTATGTCATCATAATGTAGCTTTGTTGCATACTAGGTAGATCAAGCACCTATGCGTGAAATTGAGTGAATTGTCTTATTGAGCAAGTTAAACTATCTGAGGCAATGAATAATTTCATACTAACATATTGGCTTCCATATTTTTGACACTAGAAAATCATTCATTACTTAATGATTTGGTACTTTTGAGCAAACTAGACTCAACGAATCAGTTCCTCCCACACTTGAGAATTTTTCTACATTCTTATTCTTTAGTTTTTAGCAATTTGGATATCCTTTTATTTTCTTTACTTTTTCTCTAACCATTTATACCTTAAATTGTTTTAATTTATATTATATTTCCTTTGCATGATAGATCTTGCATTTGGTAATGCAACAATAGTAGACAAACTACTATAATAACAATAGCTCTATTAATCACAAAGCAATCACCACAATGAAATACACATATGCTCGATAAGTCCTTATGATTTATAATGTTAGAGAAGGATAACCACTCATAGAAAAAAATTAGGAATAATGTCTTATAGGAATAGGTTTGGTGGAAGCAACCCGTGTGATTTGAACCCTACGCTTGTCAGTTATTAAAAATAGTGTGGTTGTGACCAACTCTCCTATGTAACCGAAAAAAAAATGTCTGATATTAACAAAATTTAATACCCATGATACCTTCTTCTCATCCAACCACTTGCATGAAAAATCCTCCTATTTCAATATGCAACACTAGTAATAAATTAGGAGATACTATGGATTGTAAGACATATAAGAACCATAAGTTTTGCCAATCCAAAAATATTGGGATGTAAGTCCTTGGATTGATGATTAGCATCTTTCTTCTTTGAGGTTCATGTGTTAGTGTCTACCATATCATTGGTATTAACATCAATTTAGGTTCATGCTTTACATGAACCAAAATATTTTCCAATCTAACAGCAGGTGTTTTGGTAAGTCTCTAGGTTGATACATTAATATCTCCATCCTCTTTAGTATTAACAATAGTTAAGGTATATCAACCCCCATTGGTAATAAACTAGGATATACTATGGGTTGTAAGGCATATAAGTACCAAAAGCTTTGCCAACCCACAAATATTAGGATGAAATTCCATGGATTGATGATTAGCATCTTTCTTCTTTGAGGTCCATGTGTCAGTATCTTCTATCTCATTGGTATTAACATAAGTTTAGGTACATATGAGCTTTACCAGAATCAAAATATTTTCCAATCCAAAAGTAAGTGCTCTAATAAGTCTCTAGTTTGATATGATAGTATCTCCATCCTATTTACTATTAACAACATTTAAGGTATGTATATGCTTTTTGGTTACTATTAACAACATTTAAGGTATGTATATGCTTTGTATGTTCTTTTGTTATGTTAGTATTTTCTTTTTTATCATATTAACATCCCTTATTTATTTTATTTGTGGGTCCCAAGTTGATGTCTTATGATATTCCTTATTTTTTATAGTATCATTGCTTAAGATATGTATATGCTTTGCAAATCCTGTAGTTGATTTGTTAGTGTCATCCTTCTCATCAATATTAACATCATTTAAGGTATATGTATAACAGTAAATAATTTAAATAAATTTTAAAAGGCTACAAAATAAGACCACTCGTACAAAGGTTATTTGGAGTATTTGTCAATCTTAATGCAGTGAAAATCTTAAGTCCTCTCATTTAAAAGACCATAGAAAGTGACCACTCATAAAAAATTATTTGGAATATTGGCTAATTTAACGATATGAAAATCCTATGATCCATTTTCTTAAAACATTCATGTGAAAACCCCTTTCTGATTGCATTGCCTAACAAATCTTGAACCTAGATTCATACTCGGAGCCCATGTATTAGCTACTTGAAATCAGGTTTTTTATCTATAATGATTACTATTAACTCGATTAAAATAGTAAAATACTTGCTCAAAATATTATTTCTTATTATAACATTATACAAATGGGTGTTCCACATTGATAATAATCTTGAGATACTATGTGCTTATAAGATGTTATGTATATAAAAACTCTACCAATCACAACGTAATCATTGGGGTCAAAGTCCTCCACTTGCTATGTTAGTATCTTCCTTCTCCTTAGCATTATATTTCTTATACTTGTGTGTTGTATAGGTATTCATGATTTACAATCATTACTATATTGCATAATATTTTAAGAGGTAGAAATATAACCACTTGTTAAAAAAGTCATTTAAAATAATGACTAGTACTAATGCAATGAAAAACCCATAAAACCTCCTCATTGTAAAGTACTTACATTAATAATCATTTTATTATAATATAAATAATTAGGAAATATTATTACCTTATAAGGCACATATGCACTAAAAGCACGCACCAAAATATTTTTCATTCCAAAACCAACATTCAAATGAAAGTCCATAACAAGCATTGGAATGAAAGTCCTCAAATTGATGGTTAATCTCACTAGTATTAACATCACTTTAGGTACATGTGAGTTTTTATCGAAAGAATTACTAACCCATAAGCAAGTGTTGGGGTAAATCCCCAATCTATGTGTTAATATATTTCTTCATTTTAGTATTAATATTACTTATGATACTTATATACTTGCAAGTCCTCTTGTGAAGTTGTTAGTATCTTCCTCATTTCTAGTATTAACATTACTTAAGTTAATTATCTGATTTATGTGTCACCAAGTTAATGTCTTGTCATCTCTCTTCTTCCTTGTACTAACAAGGTTTAGGATATTTATATGTTTTGTGAGTTCCTTAATTGATTTGTTAGCATCTTCCTTTTTTTCAATGCTCACATCCTTTAAGATATCTATATAAATATTAATAAGTTAAATAAAAATTGAAAGGCATAAAAATATCAATTTGGAGTAGTGACCAAAGAGGGATGCGGGAGGCTCCCACCCAAGTGGGATGGCCCCGCTTCATTTGCTCGCTCCCCCTTCTCCAGGCCTGCATTCCAGGCTCACTAGAGGCTCCAACCTGGTTTTTCTAGGCATTTTTCCAGTGCGTGACTGTTTCTTCGTAACTGTATGGATCATCCCGCTGACTCTATCCCAGATGCTCATGGTTTGGTTAGTTTTTGGCTAGCCCATATGGGAGTTTTTGGCTTTTGAAAGAGGTTTGGCATTTTTTTACCTATTCTTTTTACTCGGGATCACTATTTACATTTTTTGTGTCTTTAGGGGACCTCATGTTTAGCGTCTACAAATGGTCATCCCTTTCAGCACCAAATTAGGTTTTACAATACCTTTGGGATCTCTCTGCAGATTCAGTGTTTATCTGTTTCAAGATTTTTTGTCAGTGCCTCTTTCTAGAGTCTGTCTTTTCGGTCTTGGGTAGGACCCTGTGCTTCGTCGTGCAGCTGTGGCTCTGGCTTTCGTGGTTTCTTCCCTAAACGAACTTTGGTGGGACTATGTGTTCTTCTGATATGGGTGTTTTTTTGTTGGTTTGATGTTGCAGTATTTAAGGTTGTGGTTGGGGACCTCGTGATTCATTGCTTACCATAATTATCGGGTCATGATTGACAATCCCTGTGTTAAAGTTTGCTCCAATCATGGATCATCGTGGTGGCGGGGGACTTCAAATTTTTCTTACAACTTGTATTTTCAGTCTCCTTCACAGGGAGATCTTGTGGCATGTCAATATCTCTGTTGACTGTTGATCCACTTTCCAAGCTGTGTTTTTGCTTCAACTATTTGCAGGTATTCTTGTTCCAATGTTGATTGAAACGAGTGTTTCACTCAAGGCCTTGCTTCCTAGCCCATGTTGGGTGGGTCTATGGTTATCCCAAGATTTTCTGGAAGGGATTCTTTACTTTTTTGGGCCAGTTCGTGATGATCTCATGCCTTCACCTTCTTGGATCGGATTATCCTTTGTTGCAATTGTTTTTAGATGTACTTTTTGGGTTAATTTTCAATAGGATTTCACCTTTCTTGTTGCATTTGCCTAGGCTTCCATTAGACGGGTTTGTCCTTTCCTGGTAGTTTTGTCTTTCTATTTCTCCTAGTCGGGAAACAAATTTGGTTTTCCCCTTGGGCAGGATTATCATTTTTAAATTTCAACTTTGTCTTGGACCTCTGGGCGGGATTCCTGGGCCCATTGAGGCAGGTTTTTTTAATTTTTATTTTTATTCCATTCAGAGTGGTCTCATCCCGACAGGATGATCCCAGTCTGAAGTTGGTCCCTCCTAGACCGCTTTCCTATGCTCTTTTATTGTAAAACTAAAGGCTCACCTTTGTTTTCCGGTTGGTTTGTTGACCTGGTTTACTCTTTCATATTTTGTAAAAAGGTTTTGGGGCCCCTTTCAAAACCCACTTTTTAATACAATCTACCAAAAAAATGTAGTGACTAACATTAGTGCAATGAAAATCATATGAACCTCTCTCTTACTTTAAAAGGTCACTGAATATAACCACTCATAAAAAAAGCATTTGGAATACTAACTAATTTAATGTGGTGAAAATCCCATGATTCCCTTTGTAATATATTCATGTGAAAAATACTTTCTCACTACAACATCTACAAATGGGTTATCAAAATCCTTTCTTTCTACACTATTTACAAATAGGTTCTCTCATAAATATAATAATTGTGAGACATGGAAGAATATGGTAGGCTTATAATGTGTTACATGTACCAAACACTTTGTCAAAGAAAGCATTGGCATGAAAACCACTAATGTGTAAGCATTTTCCTTCTCTTCAATATATTTATTAGGTTGCCATGATTTTAGTTTATAGTGATATTAAGACAACTCCTTTGGAGGTCAAGGACACACAGTAGACCTATATACCTTAAGTTGACCTTAATCCTTTACTATGGAATAAACTTATCTTAATGATTTTGGGTTAATTCAATCAATTTAAATAAAAGGTTAGTGTTGGGACAAAGCTCATAAAAAGTGTAAGGGTAAGCTTGGATACATAATATGGTTACACTCTATGACCACTCAACTCTTTTTCTATGCATAAGTTTACCCCTTGCCTCTTGATGTCCTTGTGGCTCGACAATATGTTTGCACATGAAATTAAAATCTTAGATTACAATTTGGAACTCCTCACCTCCAAGTGTCCTCATGGTTGGAATATGAGATTGGAACCTTGGTTTACAATATGAAATTCCTTGCATCCTATTGTTTGCCCCAAACCAATGAGAAAAAATGTTAACATGTGCCCCTTTGTCCAAAAACCATTGGGAAAAAAGTTAAACATTAGAGCAAATCCCTTAGAAAATATTAGGGCGGGCTTGCATCCATTATATGGGTACACTCAACCCTAGGTATATCATCACTCAACTTGAAGTCCATCTAGTCATATGTTCAACCTTACATCCAAAATATCTCATGGCTCAACAAAGTGTCCACTCAAGGGATTGGAATCTTCCCGTGTCATGTGACACTCTACACTCACCACTACTTTTTCCAATCCTGTTGGACCACCTTTTTCTTCAATATTAACATCATATTTAGTATTTGTGAGCTTTACATGTACCAAAAGTTTTACTAATCTAGAATCAAATTTTGGCACACTCCCCACTACTTTTTCCAAACCTATTGGACTACCTTTTTCTTCAATATTAACATCATATGTAGTATTTGTGAGTTTTACATGTACCAAACATTCTACTAATCTAGAAGAAAATTTTGGAGTAAATCCTCAAGTTGATAGTTAATGTCTTCCTTCATTTTAGTATTAACATTGCTTAAGGTACTTATATGTTTTATGAATCCTCTTGTTAAGTTGTTAGCATCTTCCTTATATCTTATATAGTATTAGCATTGCTTAAGGTACTTATATGTTTTTTTAATCCTCTTGTTAAATTGTTAGCATCTTCCTTCTATCTTATTTTAAAATTGCTTAAGTAACTTGTATGACTTGTGGGTCCCATCTTCATGTGTTATTGTCTTTCTTCTTCCTTGTATTAGCATCACTTGAGATATTTATAGGCTTTGTGGGTCCCCTACTTTATTTGTTAGCATCTCTTTCTCTTCAATGTTGGGTGTGTTCAAGATATTTATAACTGTTTATGAAATATATAAAATCTAAATGACCATAGAAGGTGACCACCTAAAAATATCATCTAGAGTAAATGACCAATATTAATGCAATGAAAATTCTCTAGGACCCTCTCCTAATTTAAAAGGTCATTGAAGATGACCACTCATAAGAAGATTGTTTAGAGTATTAACTTAATGAGATAAAAATCCCATGATTCCCTCTCCTAAAATATTATAATATACACCCCCACTTGTTGGTTCTGAGTTATTTTGGTTTGTGCTTGTTTGTTTTTGTAATGAAATTATTGGTTTTGCTTGTTTAGTTTGAGGCATTGACTTGAATTTCATTCATAATGCAATAAGGAACCAAACATTTGAAAAAATGATAAATTTGCAGTAAGGAGATGGAGATTTATTTATTTAATTTTTTGACCTAAAATTACAGGTCTATATTTGCACAACAAACTGGAAATTACACAACTAAAATGTTCATTTGCTCGTAACTCGATCACCGGAACTCCGATTCCTTCCCCGTAAAGTGCAGTTGTCTCTCCAAATGAAGCCACCCAAAATGTAACCTTCAAAAATGTGAATCCAAGCCCAATTAATTACTGCATGCACCCCGAGGTCATTGCAGGCAAGATGTACGGCTGCTGAAGGGTTCGACCTTGCCTTGTAAATTGCCCAAAATTATTTGATGGGATATTTCCCTACTGTGAGCAAATGACTCGATTCCCTAAGTGCCCATATGTTGTATGGCCTGCTCTAGTATTGCATCTATCACTCCAAAATCAATCAAAATGGCACTGACCCAGATGAAGTATAGTCAAAATAATATAACCCAAATGGTCAGTTCATCAACCCATATGAATTCAAAATTTGGCAAACCCTTGTCTACCTCTGTTAAGCTCATATAATCTCTCTATAATGAGAAATTCAATCCCATATTAGCTAGAGATGGTCTCACATATATGAAACTGATAATCCTACTGAGAAATCCACTCCCAACAAGCCCTGTGATCTTCTGGTGAAAACCCCTAAAAAACTTCTCCAAAAAACATAAATTCTTCCATGCACCAATGAGCCTCAAAAAGCCAATTTAAAGAGAACATCAAATTAGGGTTTGGGCACCCATTTTAGGTTTCCACAAGTCATTATTTTATAATTTTTAATTGATGTCTCTCTGCCCAATTACTGCCTCTGGAATTAATACCAACTTGCCCTCTTCGTCCAGAGGTGGTAAATTTGTCTAGTGTGTGACATTGTGTCCCAATGCCTTCTTGATGCATGATACGTGGAACACATTATGCGCTCTACTGCTCTCAGGTAGCTCCAGCTCATAAGCTCACCCACATGCCATGATACTCTATATGGGCCATAAAATTGAGGCTTAAGCTTCTTAGCTCCACTCCTCTTCAGCGATGACTGCCTGAATGGCTGCAATATTAGATAAACCATGTCACCTATCTCAAATGAGCGTTCAATCCTCTTCTGATCAGCATATTTCTTTTGATGCTCTTGTTCCTGTCTGATGTTCTGTTGTAGTGAATGCATGATATCATGTGTCTCCTATAGAAAATCCTTGGCCCTGGGAACCCGAATGTCACCTAAAACCAAATCCATGAAGCTGGGTGCTTCATACCCGTACAATGCCATAAATGGTGACATCTTAATCGACATGTGATAGGATGAATTGTAACAATATTCTTCTAAATGCAACCATCTAACCCATGCCTTCTGCTGTCCTAACACGTAATTCCTCAAATATCCCTCAACCCATTTGTTTATAATATTTGTCTGTCCATCAGTCTGAGGATGATAACTCGTGCTCGGTGTCAGCTTTGTCCCACACAATCTGAATAGCTCCTGCCAAAAGAGACTCATGAATTTATTGTCTCGATCACTGACAATGGTCTTAGGCAAGCCATGCAGTCTGAATACCTCCCTAAAAAATAGCTCAGCCACCTGCGCTGCTGTGAACCCTGTGGTGATGGCGAATAAATGGGCATACTTCATGAGTCTGTCTACCACCACATATAAACAATCCTTCCCCTGTGCCTTGGGAAGTCCTGTAACAAAGTCCATGGATATGCTCTCCCACTTTTGTGAAGGAATGGGGAGTGGTTGAAGTAAACCCGCAGGGAATGTATGCTCGTATTTGTTCTGTTGGCACACAGAACACTCTCGGATGTACTGCAAGATATCATCCTTAAGCCCTCTCCAAGCAAACCTCTCCCTGATCTTCCTGTAGGTCTTATAGTAGCCAAGGTGTCCTGCCATAGGTGTATCATGTAGAAGTCTGAATATCTGTCTCTTGAACTTGGAATCTGATGTGATCCAAATTCTGTCCCGATAGTAAATCACCTCATCCCTGACAACATACCTATCATCGTCCTGTGTACCCTCCAAGATCCGACGAGCAAAATCATCTTTGGTGTAATCTGCTATAAGCTTGGGCCTCCAATCCTCAGTAATATCTGCCAATGAACACAAGTGGGGGTGTCTAGACAGTGCATCTGCCACCACATTCTTCTTCCCTTTGAAAAATTCAATGTCAAATTCATAGGCATGTATCTTACTGATC
This sequence comes from Wollemia nobilis, assembly GCA_028583015.1. NCBI lineage: Eukaryota > Viridiplantae > Streptophyta > Pinopsida > Araucariales > Araucariaceae > Wollemia > Wollemia nobilis. The sequence continues at coordinate 240,493 of JAQPPZ010003633.1, forward strand.
CACTTCATATGCCTGTCATTGAGATCCTTCTGACTCAAAAAGTATCTGAGGCTATTGTGGTCAGTTCCAACAATAAATCTTCGGCTCACCAAATATTGTATGTACTTAGCCAACGCATGCATGATGGCTAGCATCTCCCGATCATACACCAAATAGTTGGTCTCTCCTCCCCTCAGTTTTTGGCTCTCAAAGGCTATTGGATGTTTGTTCTACATCAACACTGCTCCAATACCTTCACTTGACGCATCGCACTCCACCTCAAAAGGTTTGGTGAAGTCTGGAATGGCCAATACTGGACAGCTGCTCATGACTTCTTTGAATCTATCAAACGCCTGTTGTGCCCTGTCTGACCACTGGAATGCTCCCTTTTTAGTAAGGTCTATCAAAGGTGTTGCCAACTGTGAAAATCCTTTGAAAAATCTACGATAAAAACCACACAACCCAAAAAAACCCTTGAGTTGTGTAAGGGTGGTTGGAGGCGGCCAATCCAATATAGCATGTATCTTCTCAGGGTCCATCCTAACTCCTTGAGCACTGATGATATGACCTAAGTATAACAACTCGATCATCCCAAACTCGCACTTAGTCTCTTTAGCAAAAAGAGACTCTGCCTCCAGAATACTCAACACCTCATCCAGATGCCTCAGGTGCTCCTCCCATGTGCGGTTGTATATGAGAATGTCGTCAAAGAACACCAACACAAATCTCCTCAACTGCCTCTGAAAAATCTTGTTCATGCAGGACTGAAATGTGGCAGGTGCGTTGGTTAGCCCGAATGGCATAACCAAGAACTCGAAATGCCCATAGTGGCACCGAAAAGCAGTCTTCTCCACATCTATCTCCCTCATCCGGATCTAATGATAGCCTGATCTCATATCAATCTTGGTGAAATAAACTACACCGTGCAACTCATCTAATAACTCATCTATGCGTGGTATCGAGTATCGATTTTTTATTGTCTTTTTGTTCAACGCCCGATAATCAATGCACATACGCATAGTGCCATATTTTTTCTTTACTAAAACCACAGATGAAGCAAATGGGCTCTTTCTTGGTCTGATGTGCCCCATGTCAATCAACTCACGGATGGTCTTCTCTATCTCATCCTTATATCTCTTTGGGTGCCGGTATGGAGTAATGATAAAAGGGCTAGTACCTTCCTCCAACTCGATGATATGCTCAGCCCCTCTGTCTGGTGGTACCCCTGGTGGTATGTTACTGAAAACTTTGCTATGTTTGGTAAGCAAAGCCTGGATGTCTAGATGATAAGTTCGTTTATTCTCCTCTGTAGATGCAGGTAGGATAACACAGTGGGCTGCCCACTCAATCTGATTATGTCTCATAAGCTTCTCCATTCATTTGAAGGAAACTACTTGAGTTCCTCCTGATGTCATCCCTCTCAACACTATTTGTCGACCTTCAGATCTAAACTTCAATTCCATATTCTGGAAGTTGAAGATGACATCTCCCAACGTACGCAACCACTGAATACCAAGTACCACGTCTAGATTCTTTGTGCTGACCACAAAGAAATCATCACATACCTCATAATTCCCCAATGCAATCTTCAATTGTGGCACCTTCCTAGTGCAAGTAATGGAGAATCCATCTACGATCATAACTTTGAATGTATCTACTTCTACTGTCTCCAATCCCCTTCGTGCAACCAACCCCTCATCGATAAAATTATGTGTGGCTCCAGTATCAATCAAAGTCACCACACGTTGCCCCTTAAGTACACCCTGTACCTGCAAATATTGGGCTCCCTGGACGCTATGGAGGTGAGCTAGAGTATTACTCTCCTTTCCTGCTTGATCTTGGGTGGTTTCTTGTTCTTCTGGAGGTTGTTCACCATCGTTGTCCTCACTTTCTGATCGCTGATCAAAATTTCCAGAATTATTATCATCATCTGAATGATACTCTATCAGCTGCAACTTCCCCTTAAATTCACACTTATGCCCCGGGGACCAAGTCTTTTGGCATGTAAAACATAACCCCTTCTTTCGGAGTTCATGAAGGGTATTAGGATCTAGTTTTTTAAATGTTCCCTTTTGCTGGTCAGTTTCCTTCTTGAATGGTTTTTGGTCCCTATCTTTCTTGAAATCTTTGACTTCCTTACCTTTGAACTGGCTTTTAGTCCTGGATGTTGTGACCTCCATGTCTCGAGCTTGTTTGATAGCATCGTGCAATGTGCCTAGGTTAAAGGCTTTGACCCAACCCCATAATGACTCCATCAATCCATCCATGAACAGGACTACTAACCGTCTCTCTGACATATCTGCAACCATGACGGATAGTCTCTGGAATTCTGCTATGTAGGAGTCAACTGAACCCCACTGCCTCAAATGAGTTAACTCCTTGAACTCCAACTCCTGTTCCTTTTTATCAAACCTCTGTTGGAGTCTCTCTGTGAACTCAACATAAGTATTCACTCGGTCATGTCCCAGAGTGTGCATACCGTGATGCCACCAATCGTGAGCAACGCCCTCCAAATGCAATGTACAAAATTTGATGGCGTCATCTTCAGTCATCTGGTTCAACTGCAAATATGTGTCCATCTTCTGGACCCAAGCCTTGGCTGTCATTTTTCCAGATGCATCAAAGAAAGGAATATGGATTTTTCCAATATTTTTTTGAATCTCTTGGCGTCCATGTGGCGTATGCTGCACAAGTTCTCCTTGACCCTATTGTCCCTATTGTCCATGATGAATAGGCCTTCCCCTATTCCTAGGATTTTGTCTGTTTCTGGTATCCACAAAGTCCCGAAATGACATAAGGGTCTAAAATTCTGGGCCAAGCTCATCCCATTCTTGTCTGTACTGTCTATACTGGTCTACCACTGTAGGCTCTGGCTCTTCCTCAACTGGTTGAGGAACAATTGGTTCTGGACGTGGTAGAAATATTGGCATGAATGGCCTCGAGCTACTAACTCTCTCTGTCCTAGTAGGTGTACCTACCCTGTTGGCCACCGACTCCTCATTACCTGCTCCTTGTCCTATGTTAGTTGGTTCATTCTGTGGGTTTTGTGCATTGTTCACCAGTATGTTAATCCCATGTACCTGTTATGTCATTAACCCAACCAACTGATCCAAACTATGCCGCATTTGATGTTGTGTCTGTGTAATATCATCAGCCATTTTCCTTTCTATTTCATCTTGATTGGTTTTGTCCCCCATGGCAACTGATGAAGATGAGTCTGCAGATATACCCAAAATCTCAGTAATCCTTTGTCTTGGAGGTGGTTTAGGCCACTGCTTATATCTAAACTACCAATTCAATTTGTCTTGCTCTGCTTTTTTCTTTTCTCTTTCATAGGCACGTTTGTCTCTTTCACTCATGTAATGATGACTCACAGGCTAGCAGGAAAAGTGGCTCTGATACCACTATAATATACACCCCCACTTGCTGGTTCTGAGTTATTTTGGTTTGTGCTTGTTTGTTTTTGCAATGAAATGATTGGTTTTGCTTGTTTAGTTTGAGGCATTGACTTGAATTTCATTCATAATGCAATAAGGAAACAAACATTTGAACAAATGATAAATTTGTAGTAAGGAGATGGAGATTTATTTATTTAATTTTTTGACCTAAAAGTACAGGTCTATATTTGCACAACAAACTAGAAATTACACAGCTGAAACATTCATTTGCTCGTAACTCGATCACCGAAACTCCGATTCCTTCCTCGTAAAGTGCAGTTGTCTCTCCAAATGAAGCCACCCAAAATGTAACCTTCAAAAATGTGAATCCAAGCCCAATTAATTGTTGCATGCACCCCGAGGTCGCTGCAGGCAAGATGTACGACTGTTGAAGGGTTCGACCTTGCCTTGTAAATTGCCCAAAATGATTTGATGGGATATTTCCCTACTGTGAGCAAATGACTCGATTCCCTAAGCGCCCATATGTTGTACGACCTGCTCCAGTATTGCATCTATCACTCCAAAATCAATCAAAATGGCACTGACCCAGATGAAGTATAACCAAAACAATATAACCCAGATGGTCAGTTCATCAACCTAGATGAATTCAAAATTTGGCAAACCCTTGTCTGCCTCTGTTAAGCTCAGATAATCTCTCTGTGATGAGAAATTCAATCCCTGATCAGCTAGAGATGGTCTCACACATCTGAAACTGATAATCCTGCTGAGAAATCCACTCCCAACAAGCCCTGTGATCTTCTGGTGAAAACCCCTGAAAAACTTCTCCAAAAAACATAAATTCTTCCATGCACCAATGAGCCTCAAAAAGTCAATTTAAAGAGAACATCAAATTAGGGTTTGGGCCGCCATCAGTCGGAGAGGGGAGCAGCAGTCTCCCATAAAATTTGCCACTGTAGCAGCCGACACTGTAGAAGCCTGCATACTGTAGCAGCCGCCACTTTAGCAGTCCGTGCACGGTAGCGGTCACAAAAATTTTGGCCCTAAAAAAAAAAAAAAAAAAATGGCAGATTTTGGAGGCAACAAGTTGTGACGGATGGAGCAACAAGGAGGAGGAGCGAGAGGTCTAGGGGCATCAAACCCTAGGTGTGGGACTTCAGAGGGCAGATCAGCAGACGCGGCAGGTGGGGGCTCTGGCGAGATAGCAGGCCCCCGGGCGGAGGATGTGGACAAGGAAGTTCTATTGGAACCGGTCCAAGGGCGTTGGGCGGATGCGGTTGAAGATTTCTCTGAGGGGGACCAGGACTCTATGCGTCAGGATCAAAGGAAGACCCAAGAAGGAGACAAAGAGAAACCTGGCAACTGGAGACCTTCATATCTTAATGCTCTTCGCGGTAAGCAAAAATTATCCGACTCTTGTTTTAATCTAAAATCTGTCAATGGTAGGTTGCACGTCCCGGATTCCTTAGCTCAAAATGTGGCTATGGAGGGCATAACATCTCTGGTGGCTAAATTTATGGGGGTGAGGCCAGACATGGAAGTCATAAGGAGATGGGCCATCCAAAAATGGCAGCCAAGGGCCGGTATGATGATTAAGGCTTTACCCAAGAGTTTTCTTTTGGTGACATTTCAATGTGAACAGAACATGGAAAGGACTCTCCAAGGAGGTCCTTGGTTTTTTGGGAAAAGGGGCTTGTATCTAAAGCGTTGGTCCCCCGATTTCAACCCCGCACTGCAAGTGCCGGATTTGGCTCCTATTTGGGTTAAGATGCCAGGATTACCTCTGCTTTTCTGGAACGAACAAATCTTGGCTGGGATAGCTACAGAGATTGGAGAACTAATAGCTATTGATCCCGCAACCTTGAGCAAAACAAGACTCCCGTCTGCTCGCATGTGTGTGTTGGCGGACCCGAGTAAAGAGCTCCCTAAATCCATTATTTTGTCGTCTATGTTTGGCCTTCATACTCAGGTCTTTGAATATGAAAATATGTCTTTTAAGTGTAGTGTTTGTGGGAAGGTAGGGCACCAGGGTATCCACTGCATTTCCAAGAACCAACCCCCACTCCAAAATACTGATCCTCAAACCCGCAATAATATCCCTCCCCCGCAGATCTCCATTCCTACCCAACCTGGGCCTCAAGGACGTGGAGCTCGAAATCCGAATATCGTAGACCCTGTTCGCCCTATTGTAAGCAAGAGGCAACGTTTTAACCCTCCTCCCAAAAATTCCTATGCCCCGAAACCCTCTCACAGGGGAGCTGGTCCCTTTGATGGGAACCCTCAAGCTCAACCTGCTCCTAAGATGATACAACAAGCCTCAGAGCCAAATCACAAAGGAAAGAACCCCATAGATCAACGCCCGGGGGAAAGTAAGTTTGATTGGGTGATACGGGAGGCCTATGGAGGCTCTGTGGAAGTGGTCCCATGTACCGCAAAGGAATTTATGGGAAGAAATTCCAAGGAGATCAACATCCCAATGGAGAACAGCTTTGATGCATTAAATCATTTGAAGGGAGATCGGATGGACAGCCAAGAAGTGGAATCCGAGGTAGAGGAGACTCAAGAGAAGGATTTAGAGGAGAAAAATCAGAGGAAGGAGCAGGAAACTAATAATACAGCAAGGATACTCAGGAGGAAGAGGTGAACCACCAAGATCGGTGTAACCCCAAAGCAGGGAAAAAGAATCTACTAATCAAGAAGCTAAGAGCACGGAATCATCTCCACCGTCAAAAAGACCAGCTTAACCCGGAAAGCCGATTGTTACCCCAAAGACCAAGACCGACCTACCCAAGATGGTTACTAGAAGCCAAGTGAATCCCAAGGAACTTCAACCTAGAGCGGATGTATGGGGATATGGTTCGGTAGGGAAGAGGGAAACCTAGCAATGCCGCCTTAAGGCGTAAAGAAGCAGAGCGAGGAGTGGCTGATGGCACTCAAGCAGGATTGCTCTTTGGGGCGAAGGCTCGAGGATCCAAAGCCCATAAATGAAGATTCTTTCATGGAATATTCGTGGGAGTAATCCTACAAAAATAAGAGCTTTGTATGCTCTTAGACAAGAACACAAACCGGATATGATTTTACCGTAAGAAACTAAAATGGAGGAGAGTAGAGTTATTCCTTTTAAGAATAGGACTTGGCGAGAAGTTGAAGTAGTAGGCCAAGAGGCCACCGGAATAGCAGGAGGGTTACCGGTTATGTGGAACAAAAATGTGATTGATAGTAGAGTGATTCTCGATGTCTAGTTGGTTTATTTGTCTCTTATGTGTGGATAAAACCACGCAGAAAGAGTGGATCTTAACGAATGTATATGCTCCAGCTTAGACAGGGACCGAGAAGGGTTCTTTGGAGTCGCCTAGCCGAATTGAGGGAGACGGTCCCCAACTACCCTTGGATTGTGGCGGGGGATTTCAATTGCTACCTTAATCCCGTAGATAAATTGGGGGGCTCTCAAAGAATAACTCCTGATATCTACGAGTTTAGAGATTTTGTTGAGCAACATGAGCCGATGGATGTGGACCTCGCGTAGATTCTCCTATACATGGTCTAACAAAAGATTGAAGGAAAACCAAATTCAGATAAGATTAGATAGGTTTCTTCTTTCTCAAGAATGCCTGGAGAGGTTTGGGGACTCTTCATTAACGGCACTCCCAAGAATCGGGTCTGATCACAACCCAATTCTGTGGGAAACAGGGGAGGACTCTAAGAAAAGATACATCGACCCTTTCGATTCGAACTTATGTGGTTCCAACATCGAGATCTCAAGGATCTCGGTTGCCCAATGGTGGGACAAAAAGTATAATGGTTCGAAACCGGCCCAAGTGGCATGTAAACTAAGGAATGTGAAGGCTAACATTAGAGAGTGGAACAAAACTTCCTTTGGCAATATTTTTGTTAAAAAGGCAGTACTAAAAGACAAGATCAATGAACTACAGGAGAAGTCGAAGTCAGAGCAGCTTACAGAGGATCTGAGAAACCAGGAGAGGGAGTCGTTAGCCGAATACCACACGATGCTAGGATTTGAAGAAACCTTTTGGAGGCAGAAATCCAGACTGCGTTGGTTAAAGGAGGGTGACAGAAATACAAAGTTCTTCCATGTCTCTACTCTTCGCCACAGGAGTACTAACAAAATTAAGGAGATCAAGATGGCCGATGGGTCTAACACCAAAGATATGGAAGACATAAGGAGGGAAGCGGTTGAGTACTTTAAATCGTTGCTAGAAGATGTAAATCCGACTATTGAAGAAGAGGACTCTCTCGTTGGCAGCCATTCCACCCCTCAGAATCGATAATCTTAATGGATTCTTACTTAGTCCTTTCACAAAGGAGGAAATCAAGAAGGTCATTTTTGACATGGATGGTAACAGCCTCCCCAGACCGGATGGCTTCCCTGCAGCCTTTCTTCCGTAAGTTTTGGGATATCCTAGGCAATGATGTAGTGGAAGCTATAATTGAGGCTCAAAAGGACATGGAAATCCCGTAAGGAGTTAATGCTACTTTTTTAGTCCTCATCCCTAAACTAGTGGGAGCAATGGAATTTTCCAGCTTTTGCCCTATCGCTTATGTAACACTCGATGAAGATTCTCACAAAAACAATCGCCAATAGGTCAAGGTTATCCTTCCTTTCATCATTGATATGAACCAAGGTGGCTTTGTGAAAGGGCGACAAATATTGGATGGTATCATCACAATTCATGAGGTTATTCATTCAATGGTGACTAGTAAGGAAGCAGTTATGTTACTAAAGCTTGATATGAATAAAGCCTACGACCGGGTCTCATGGCGGTTCCTCACCAAGATTTTGGGTAAGTTTGGTTTCTCGTCCCCATGGATTAAGTTGATTTTTAGTTGTATCTCTACTACAAGATTTTCTCTCATGGTGAATGGGTCACCCTCCGGTTACTTTAAGAGTGAAAGGGGGTTGCGACAAGGAGATCCTTTGTCTCCATACTTGTTTATTATTTTAGCGGAAGCATTGGGTAGGAACATTTCAACGAATGGTGGCGTATGGTCAATTGGAAGGTTTTAAACCAGCCTCAACAAAGAGCCGTTGTCTCACCAACAGCTTTGTGGATGATACAATCATTGTGTCCAAAGCCTCTGCCTCAAGCTAGGAAGTTGAAGAGAATTCTAACCAAGTATGAGACACAGGACAAGACATAAACTATAAGAAGAGTAGCATCTATTTCTTTAACACGCCCGGTGGGAGGGAGGAAAGAATAGCTAACCTCTTCGGTTGTGGAAAGGAGCTTCTACCAAAGAACTTATCTAGGCATGCCTATGTTCGAAGGAAGAATGAAGGCTACTTTGTGGAACTCACCATTGACAGGATCTCCAAAAAGTTAGCAGGGTGGAAGGGCAGCCTTCTCACTCCGCAGAAAAGCCTTATTAGTTCAAACTACTTTACATAGCATTCCAATTTACCGCATGTCTCTATTTAGAATGCCTGCAAAGGTCCGAGCTACATTGGAGCTAATTCAACGCAACTTCTTGTGGTCAGGTTCAGAGGAGAGAAAGAGAATTTCGTTGGTAGCATGGAATCGTGTGTGCAAGCAAGGATCGTGGGGGCCTCGGGGTTAAAGAGAATGAAAGAAATGAATCAAGCTCCGATTGGCAAACAGTATGGAGATTTATCAATAATGATCAATTGGGATGGGTAAAACTTCTTAAGGCAAAATATATCGTAAATAATCGAGACTTCCCGAAAGCCGATAATCTTCCTAGAGGATCCTATTTTTGGAATTGTTTGCTCGAATGTCGGGAGGTAGTCAGAAAAGGCATCAGATGGAGAATTGGTAATGGAAGACAAGTGGACTTTTGGAAAGACCCGTGGTTGGAAGAGGCCCCTCTGAAAGATAACTTAGACCTTCAGGTCCTCCAACATAAACTTTCGAAGGAAATGGGAGGAAAAGTAGGGGATTTTATTGCTGTAGCACAGGAAACTTCTTCTTGGAAGAAAATCACAGTTCATAATCTGTCAGAGCAAGAGAAGGTGGCCCTAACCAAACTCAATGATGCTTTAAGGGTGTTCCCGATCATTCCCCGGGGGAGGAAGAGACAAGGCGATTTGGGGCAAAACTACAAGTGGGATCTATTCAAGAAAAATCGCCTATAAGTTAATCCACTCAGATTCAATGGTCGGACTCCGACTTCGTTATTTGGTTAAATAATTTAACCCCAAAAATAGCTTTCTTCTTTTGGTTGGCAGCTCAAAATAAGATCCCGACAATGGATAATCCGCAAAGGAGAGGTTTCCAATTCATCAATCGATGTATCTTGTGTGAGAAAGCAATAGAATCTGTAAGTCATATATTTCTAACTTGTGATTTTTCTTGTACAGCCTTCCAAATGATCCCGTCCAAATTTCATATAGATTGGGTCTCGTCCAAATAGCATGTCCGACTTCGCATACAATGGGCTTCCCCTTCCGGGCAAAGCTTTTGACTTGGCTCGGAAGCTCGACTTACCCCATTTTTTATGGGGGATATGGAATGAGAGAAATAAGAGAGTATTTAAAGGACGTAAGAAAGATCCCGATGTTATGTGGTAATAAAATAATCGTAGCTTTGAAAGAAAACTCGGAAAAATTTCTTTCTTCAAAAATGAGACCATGTCTCTAAGGGAAAGGAGGATTTTGCGGAACTGGGGAGAGGAACTTCCAGACCTAGACATTACAACCAACCCACGGGATGGTGTCAAGTGGATACCCCCCACACAAAAGTGGGTTAAGTTTAATTTTGACGGGGCAGCTAAAGGAAATCCGGGGGCTGCAGGAGCAGGAGGAGTTTTGAGAAATGAGGAAGGAAAAGTGGTCCTTGCCTTTGCAGAGCCTTTGGGAACTCAAACAAATCATTTTGCAGAAGCCCGAGCTTGCATGCAGGCAATGAGAATTGCCAGACTTGAGGGTTATAAGGAAGTTATCTTTGAAGGGGATTCGCTTAATATAATCAAGGCAATTAAGGAGGATAAAGACCCCAACTGGACCATATTGGAGCTTATCCTAGAAGCAAAGATTCATAAATCTCATTTGGTTAATGCCCGAATCCAACACACCTTCGGAGAAGGGAACCAAAGCGGCGGATCTAATGGCAAATATTGCAGCTTTCGTTGGGGAGATGCAAATTTGGAAGGATAACTTCCCTCAAGAACTATTGGTGTTGGTTGCTAGAGAAGAGCTAAGATCAAACCCGTTAGAGCATCAGGAGATCGGAGGGGCCGATGATGAGTAATCCGACAGATGGAATTAGGCGTAAAAGGCATCCCATTTGTCGGGGCCCGGGAGGTGACAAGTGTACAGGACAGCAACCTAGTGTTAGTAAGTGCTAGGTGTTGTTTGGTTTTTGTTTTATCCCGAATAGTCAAGCGACAAGTATAGGACTCGTGGACTCTAAGTATGGCTTAATGTGAGTCTTAGAAAGATCCATTTTGTATTTTGATTATACGGGCTTGATGCTAGAACCAGCCCATTTTGACTTTGTAAAAGGTTTGTGGACCTTATAACCACCTCTACCTTATACCAAAAAAAATAAGGGTTTGGGCGCCCATTTTAGGTTTCCACAAGTCATTATTTTATAATTTTTAATTGATGTCTCTTAATGTCATTAAAGTGGTCACCCAAGTCCTAGACAAATAACTTTATGATCTTAAGTTATAACACTTTATAACTTAAAGTTATAACTTAACATTAAAACATGTCCCCTTTCACTTTGCCTAGCAACCCTTTTCGAAGGTCAACACTTGCAAATGATAAAATTATACCCTTTGAATGTTGGGATTCTCGCCATGCTGAGTCCCTAACCAAGCTGTTTATCCTAGGGGACCCCTGTGACTAGGCTAACAGGTCTCTGCTCTGTCTACTACAGAGAAGGGGACATTACAAATATTCATATGAAAAATCCTCCAATCATACTACATACAACCAAATTGTTAAAAATTGTTGGTGAGAAAATTTATGAGACATGAAAAATCCCTTGTTTTAATGAATTACATGTACCACACACTTTGCCAAAGTAAGCATTGGCATGAAAGTCACTAATATGTTAACATTTTTCTTCTCTAATATTTTTGTCATGGACTGCTACTATTTTAGTTTTTTACAAGACCAAAACAAATCACTTGCTACTATTTTAGTTTATAACAAGACCAAAACAAATGACTTGGAGGTCAAAAACCCACCACACATTCTAGACCTTTGTGCCTTCAAGACTTGACCTTTAACCTTCACTAATATCTTTTTGATTTCAGTCAATTAAACATAAATAAGAGGGTTAACATTTGGGCAAAGCTCATAAAAGAACATAAGAGTAAGCTTGGATATTTAATATGGTTAAATTTAACTCAATATCTATAGCCACTCAGTTCTAGGTGTATGCATTGCCATAAAAGAACATAAGAGTAAGCTTGGATATTTAATATAAAAAATTTAACTCGATATCTATAGCCACTCAGTTCTAGGTGTATGCATTGCCATAAAAGAACATAATAGTAAGCTTGGATATTTAATATGGTTAAATTTAACTCAATATCTATAGCCACTCATTTCTAGGTGTATGCATTGCCATAAGTTTGACCCCTGCCTCTAAGTGTCCTTGTAGCTCTATAAGATATTTGCACATGAAATTGGAACCTTTAGATTATAATTTATAACTCTTTACCTCCAAGTGTACTAAGAGTTCTATAAAATGTTGGCACATGAAATTGAAACCTTAGTTTAAAATATGAAATTGATTACACCACACCATTTCCCCGAACCCATTGAGAATAAATGTTAACATTGGAGAATAAGTTAGATCCATAACATGGATACACTCAACCCTAGGTCTATGGTCACTCAACCTGAAGTTCATATAATATCATTAGTTCAACCCCACATCCAAAAGATCTAATATATGGTCACTCAACATGAAGTTCATATATTATCATTAGTTCAATCCTACATCCAAAAGATCACATGGCTTTACTCAATGTCCACGCGTGTGATTGGAACCTTGGCTTATTATGTGAAACTTGTCACTCCCCACAACTTGCCCCAAACCCGTTGAACTTTTTTTTTTATATTAACATTTTATTTATATTAACCTGGCCTATAATATTTTTGTGCTTCGTAGGTTTCAATATAAATTAAGGCCTAAAAATACAGAAAATGACAATTAGAAGAGATTCAAAGTATGAAATTTGAAAAATTAACACAATTCCATAAATATTTACATTTTCCTTAAGATTGGTTTTGTATAATTCTCTCTTACGTTCTTTCTAATATTATTCTTGTGATTCTTTAGCATGCCCAAACATCTAGTGAAAGGGCACATACAATGTAGCAGTTAAGAAATCAATTCTAAACTCCAACAAAGTTTAGGAAGCCTAAAAATGCTTTCGTATTTTTTTATTTAAAAAATAAAGTTCACCTCATAGATCCTTGAATTATCTTCATCACTTTATCTTCTTTCAGTCCACTCAGGTAGTTGTGTTGAAGTATACATACCAGCTTCATATCACAAGGGCTTAATAGTGTGTTTCTTCAAATTGCTTCTCTGAAGACAAGATCTCTCCACACCGGGCTTAATAGTGTGTTTCTTCAAGTTGCTTCTCTAAAGACAAGATCTCTCCAAGGGCTTAATAGTGTGTTTCTTCAAATTGCTTCTCTGAAGACAAGATCTCTCCACACCGGGCTTAATAGTGTGTTTCTTCAAGTTGCTTCTCTAAAGACAAGATCTCTCCACACGATTAAGTTCAATATCATTTCCGGCAAGACCCATTGTTTAAAAGGATATCAACAAGGAGCAATCATGGAGCAATCATGATTTATGACTACATAAGAGGCCTTTGATGTAACTTGATCCAAACTTTCTACCTTCCAGCAAGGCAGTAAAGTCATTATCTCAACCTTGGCCCACAAGGAGGCCTTTGATGTAACTTAACCCTAACTTTCTAACTTTCAGCAAGGCAGTAAAGTCATTATCTCAACCTTGGCCCATCTAGCACTCTATCCTCGACCAAGTTCTTCAAGATGTCCATGCATCAAATCTTACCAGCCATGTCCTCCTCAAGTGGCTAACTCCTACACCTACATGTTGGTTTGTTTTCCTTTATCACAAAGCATTCTTCACAAGCAATTCAACAGCATGGCATAAATTGTCTTCAATCATGGAAAGGCAGCCATAAATTGTCTTCAATCATGGAAAGGCAGCCATTGCAAGAGTCTGCCACATCCCGGTAGTTAGTCCTTTAAATTGTGAGCGCTATATCAACTCAGCACAAAACCATAGATGCAACCACATACAACTTTCTAAGCTCACAAATCCAACTTTGGCAATAATATTCTTAGTTCCTTGAAGTTACATTTAAGTGTTGTTCCGTCAACGAAGACATCATAAGATCAGCAAAAACTAGCCATGTTGTTGAACCAGCTTCCTTTCCTAGTTCACAACCTCTGATATTGATTATCATCAAGTCTGGAGCAGAGATATCATGTGACAAAATAATTTTGTCATCCCAACACATTTCCCAACCATACCATGAAGCATTAGGAAATTCCTGATGAGCATGTCTCCCAACAAGCAGACTCGCAGAATCTTTATCTAATGACAGCAGCATAAACACTTTGGCCTCTAACCATGCAGGCCCCACTCTGGTCATAGCATAATACTATCCATTGTCACCGTATATATAAATTTCCCTATGGCAAATAACTGAAGGGTAAGGCCTGCTCTGATAAGATATAAGATCCTGATCTGAAAAAGGATCAGTATTCAAATCAAAAGATTTTTTGTCTTTTAAATCACTAAAGCTTTCTTCCCCTTTAAAGAAAAAAAAAAGGGAAAGAAAGCCCCAAATAAATCACTAAATGCCAAACCAAGAATCCTTTGTCTACCCTCATAGAAGAAGAGTGAGTTCTTTGATTTCAAGAGTCAACCAACAAAACAAAGCATATAACGCCAAGGAATTTGATGGGAAAATTGACAATTTTTTAATTTGACAGTCCTAAAAAGCTTGTACAACATACCGATACCTTGACCATCCCTTGTGGCAAGTCCACGAATAATTATGCATTTAGATGTCAAGAAGTGAAGGACCACAGTAATAATGCAATAATAGAGCTGTAACAGAATTGTTATGAAAAAATGCAAGCGTATGCATGAAAAAACAACAGTAACATCTCGCATACATATTCAATCCTCCTCACTTTTCTCCATAACATGTGCGCTCTTGTGGCCATGCAAATGTCAGGGTGTAGGAGAAAATAAAAAGGGGCAAATAGGTTTGGTCCACGTGGCATGGGAAATGTGTGGCCAATGGACCATGAAAGTGATCAAACGTATTCAATCCTTCTCACTTTTCTCCATAACATGTGCGCTCTTGTGGTCATGCAAATGTCAGGATGTAGGAGAAAATAAAAAGGGATAAATAGGTTTGGTCCACATGGCATGGGAAATGTGTGGCCAATGGACCATGAAAGTGATCCAACGTATGCAAGAATGAGCAAATATGAATGAAGAATAGTATCATGACAAAAGGGGCAAAAGAAAGGGGTAACAAAATTTATTCTTTAGTGGGCCAGATAGTACTCCAATATATGAACCATCGAATCTCCTGATGGAAACAACTATGGAAAGTTGTTTTACACCTCTCATCCAGATTTGAGCTTCCCACTTGATAACATTTGCACCTCTTGTAGCAATGCAAAGGTCAAGATGAAAGAGAAAATGAAAATAGACAAACGGGTTTGGTCCACATGGCATGAGAATTGTATGCCACATGTGAATGTTAAAATGATTAACAGATATAAATATATGAGAAAAAAATAATGGAATGACCCATTATGATTAATGGATAAATATATGAGAAAAAAATAATAGAATGACCCAAGTGCAAATCTTGCCAGGCAATATATGCATAATTGTCAAAATCTTATTGTAATACCTGGATAAGATAACCATGATGTAATATAGGTGTCACGCTGTTTCACTCCCATACAACCCCTAAAGGATAAAAATTGTTCCATCTTTATCCATTCTAGACAGATCAAATCGCCATACCATTGCACAAAAAATGTCAGTTCCCAAATGGAACATTTTTTATATACATGTCCATACAGAAAGTTAAGCTTGATTTTTATAGGAATCTTCAAACCATTGAACTTTGAACAAGACTTTGCCACAAAATTGATCAAGTTTGACCAACTCAATTCGCAAGCGTCGACATCAACCAAGCAACTATGAAATAACGCATCAACATGCAAGCAGGTCATATAGAAAGACGATGCATTCAGAAAAGCTGTGCATTGCCTTAGGATAGTAGCTTGAACTACTATTCTATTGGCCAATGGGTCCTTTATGAAGAGCCCATCCCACTAAAGACAATGATGCATTGAGAAAAGTTGCGCCTTGCCTTCGAATAGTAGCTTAAACTACAAATACTTTAAAAAGCATGAAAATATTATATCTGCTTAAACTACAAATATTTTAAAAAACATGAAAATATTATATCTGCCAGTGGGTCCATCATGAAAGCATATCACATAAAATGCCTATGTACCAAGTTAAATATTTAACGTGGATTACCAAGCAAGAGGAGTTCACATTACGTTCAAATTGAACACTTTAATAAATCAACCTTGGAAAAGGCCAACAAAATACAAGCATCAAAGATGCAACTAAAATCCTCCCATTGCTCTAGAAAATAGGGGATCAGTGTGGGGAGATTGATTGTTAAGCAGCTCTCTCAGCCTAAATAGTAGTATTTATGTCAAACTTGAGGCACTAATCAAAACTTACTTTTGAAAAGAAAATCACTTTCTTTCCTCCTTTACATGTTTATCTGACTCTAAAAACGACAACTTCTTTGGTAAATGAAATGAAATCATGGCTCCCAATATATTAATATATTTGTTATCTTTTACATTAGCATTTAGCATTAAGTGCTACTAGGTTAAAGATTATTTTTCAAATACATAAATTTATCAAGTCATACAAAGACGGACAAAATAGGATTGCAAAAAATGTGACAGCATGACATTTCTAGGGAGGTGGGGAGGGTGTCATCAAATACTTTTGCATGCATCATTCATCTACAACAAACAATAAAAAAGTTACATTCGAAGTTTTAATTCAAGTTTATCATTATCAGAAAATCAGATCACCAAAATAACATGCCCTGCCAAACAGGGTAAGATCATGCAACTTTGCCTTCAATGCATAACTATTCCTTCTGTTGCAGCTGAAGCAGATTACAGTTTTCCTTACAAAATCATCTCATAATGGCAAAATGACAAATTTTCTGTAATATGCTGCTAACAAGGCTAATCATGTTTGCCATGATGAAATCGTACGACAACACAAGTAATGTTGTCTGCACTTCCTTTTGCATAAGCAGTTTCTGTCAACTTTCTTGCTGCAATTTCTGGATCTTCTATTGATTTAACAAGAGAAATTGCATCCTGCATCAAAGTCACAAGGGCTTGTCAAAAGAAAGCGGTAGTGGGGCAAAGAGGGAAAACAAGGAATCATGAGGTAGGGCATGTATATAAAGACCATAAAGTGTAAACCCTACTCAGAACATAACAGTATCAAGTCATGAAAGCAAACCTCATTGCTGACTACATCCCACAGCCCATCACTCGCAAGCACTAAAAATTCCATATCTTCGTCTATTACTGCTTCCTGAGAGATTCAAAATCTGAAGTGTTAATGGCAACTAATAAATGTTCCCAAAATGTTAATTCTCTTGCTTGTCAACTACAATATTGTTCATCTTATAGCAGAGACCATTAGTGAGTTACCCTGATATACATGTTCTTTTGGAATTTGTTTCATTCCTTTTCTTCACATTTTGCGGCTTGCATTCATAGTACCGGTTTGTCCTGAGCTTCCTTTTGGACCTTTCCAGGCCTTGTTTGTTTCTCTCTGTGAGGCCTAGGCAAATTTAAGAGTTTCTTCTTCTTTAAATATTTTCCTTAAATTCTGCATGCATTGGCTTTCCTATAATGTTTTGTGTTCTTTCTCTACACAGTTGCTAGCATTTATTCCTAACTGCAACACTAGGGAAATTGTTCAACAAGGAGAAAAACATGGAATTATGTGTTTTCAATGTATGCAGCATCTCTCTCACATGCCAAAATAAAAACATTGTCCACCCATTTGCTGCCAACACACATAATACATTAGATTCTATATTGCAAGGGGCCTGTAGGACCCAAGGATATCATCTCAATTACTTGAAACAACGAGGATACCCATACAAGAAATAGGAATGAAATATTTCCATTATCATTTTAAAACTCAATTGAGTAGCTTATAGTGAAAATTCCATCAACAAGGGACAATAGAAAAATCAAACAACAAATAACATTATTCCCTCCAATTACTAAGTTAAATTGTTACCATATACTCGAGTTGATAACAATATGAGAGCCAAAAGAAGTGAAAATAATCCCCAAGAGAAAAACAATTGTCATAGCATTCATAAGAAACACATACCCTGATATTCAAAACAGAAATCATCCAAATGTAGTTTTTGGCTTTAACCATTCCCAAGCTCAAACAGAAAGGGAACTCTAATAGCAGCACTGCAGTTTGATCTAACTTCATTTATTTGAAAATTTACTTACATATGGAGTCCAGGCAATAGTTTGTGAATCTTCTTAACAATTTAAATTCCTTCCTAGTAACATGGACCTGTAACCTAGGCACTATGCTCTACCGGTTCTTTTTTTAACTGCTTTTTTAGTTACTAAATTCATGGTATAATATTTAAGAGTCTGCTTGCTTATAACTACTAAATCTTTCCCCAAAATACATGCATTAGACATGATCCAGACTACTAATATTAACATATTTCTAGAAGACCTTTAATATCTCTTAAAAGATTTTAATGCTTTAGATATTCTGAATATCTCTTGAATAAGTGATGAAACATAAGATACCTGAATCTCAGGTTCGGCCACAACATACTGTTTCAACAACCGGTTGCCAAACGCACGAGACACAGCAAGCACACCTCCCACCCTCCAAGTGCCTGCAAGCAATAAGACTGATTATTGAAAGCAGAGAGACATAGCAAGCACACATCCTATTTGCTAACCATCTAGATTTTGAAAAGCATATTGAATTTATTTACCATATTGCAAAATGTATTATGATGATATAGAACACTACTGTAAGCTTATCAGTCTGATAAGCGTATAATTATTTTCAATCTCTGATAGATCCTGACTTTCATCTGCAAGCATAACTTAAGAACTGTTGGTTACGAAACTGCCATGAGGAAAGGATTTGGTATAATGCGCCCCAGATTCGCCCACCAGATTGAAAGGCCGGAAGGAAGGAATGCCTTCCGTGCCAATCTCCGGAGAAGGCCGGCTTCCTGTGGGTTTTTAGTGTTTAAGCTAAGAGTGCAGGAAAGAGATAAATTGCGGAAAGAGAATCCAAATGTGATTGGAGTTGGGTGGGGGGAATAAGCAGCACGACAACGATCAATCACCACTACTAACAGCAGTCCTATACAGAACACATAATGAAACTACAGCTATCATGCATCCTATGTATCCTCTATCTATGCATTCCAGGAATACTTAATCATCAAATACCGGAGTCCAGAGTTCAGTACAACAGTAAGCAATGAAATAAGAAACATGAGGCAGAAATGACAAGGAGAGGCAGCATACAAAATGATGACAGTAAGCAGAGCCAAGTATATGTCTTGTATTCAGAAGCAAACGTATAGCTACAATGGTTCCCTAGCAGTATATTCCCCTTCCACCCCTTTACAATGAAATGATGTGGCTATTTATAGCCCAAGTTCCCCCCGATTACAATTACGGGCACAAAGTCCCAGACCAGACAATAGCTGACAAAAGCGGCAGAAGAGCTGCTGATGCTGACTCCTGTCGGCGAGGATTGTACCTGCGGCAAGGTCTCCCTGAAAGCTGTACAGCTACGTGGCAGTGCGTCGGGTCAAACCTCTAGTCAGCAGGAATGCGGGTAGCTGTGGTAGATGGAACTTTACATCAGCTTAAATGGAGGCAGTTGGCGTAGGTAATGCGGTCCATGCTTGTCCTTTATCCCGTCACATCTCGGCTCGAATCCCGAGGCTGGACACTTGTCGAATTCTGATGAGTGACACATGTCTGCCTTGAAAGGCAGTTTATCCAACTTCGCCCGGGATCAGAGCGCTGTCGGGTAGCGCAGGTGGGAAACAGCGCAGTTGGGGAGGGCCTCCGTGCCTTAGCCAATTTTTGGCTTGCTTGATGAATCTTGCCCAACTGCGCACCGGTCAAAGGGCACACGACTTTGCTGCGAAGTCGGGTTGCGCACCGGTACTTAAGCTGATTTTCCTTGTTCGCGCACAAAGGGAGCGCACCCCGACTTCCTCAAGTCGGGTTGCGCTCCAACACTTAGCTGATTTTCCAACACTTGCTTTCCCAAGTGCGCACAGGAAGAAGAGCGCACCCCGACTTCGCTGCGAAGTCGGGTTGCGCTCTGACACTTAGCCAAATTCTGATCATCTCCTGTCTGCTTTCGCACTTCGCATTCCCTAGTGCGCTCCGACTTGAGGGCGCACCCCGACTTTGCTGCGAAGTCGGGTTGCGCCCTGACACTTAGAATTTTTCAGGGAACACTTGCTCAGTTTTGGGAACTTGAGTGGGGGAAGTACAAGGGAAAAAGGGAGGAATGAAACTGCAGGAAAGGGAGAAAGGGAAAAATGGAGAAAGGGAAGAAGGAGGGGGAGGGAAGGAAGAGCAGCACACTTACAAATTTTGAAAACATGGCACCCCGTGCAAAATGTGGCAACATTCCTGGCGGCTCGCGGGGTGTCGAGCTCGCCTCGACGCAAAGAACCAGGCCTTCATCCTTTGGGCGCAGAGGAACTTCCTTCCCCTGCTTTCCGCTGCTCTGACGGCTTCCTTCCGGGCAACTGTTCTTCTTCAGGTTCACTTTCGGCAGTTGCCTCTTCTGTTTCTCCTCCTGAACCTGAAGGTTCTTCGCTGTCGGCCTCCCGCTCGCGGATGCGTTCATATGCAGCCTTGGCTTGGTCCCAGACTGCTGCTTGGAAGGGCCCTAGGTCGCTGACCTCTCTTAGTGCTGCGTGGAATGCAGCAACTGCATGCAGGTCGATGGTGTTGTATCTTTTTCCCAACTCCTTAAGGGAGGAGTTGATTTTGCAGTATTTTGACACCATCTGGGTGACCTGAGCTTCTTGGATTGGCTCCGCCTAGCTATCAATTTCTGTTGTGTCTGCCTCGAAAGACAGCCAATTCTGCTTTACCTGCTCAAGGGTTAGAAACTCGCCATCCTTGACGAAGCTCGGGCACCCGTGTTCGGACAGAGTGTGAAAGGGGGCCAGGCAAATGCTCATTTCATGTTCTAATGCGTCCAGCATCTTCCTGGCAGTCCTTATCTTCTCTGTCTTATCAAAATAAATATGCAAGGTTACCCTTGCATCTGCCCACTCTGAGGCAAGTTGGGACATCGGGGGAAATTGGAGGCCTTTGCGCTCATACTCCTCAAGTTTCATAGCCAAGTCTAGCCATTGCCTCGCTTGGTGTTCGGCCTCCTCTACCACAGGCTTTCCCTGGGCAGATACTTCTTCGATCCTGGACGCGAAATCCAGGACCGATATAGATTTAACAATGTTGGGCTTGCAACCCTGCAGCAGACCAGCCCGCATCTCCTTAACTCTGTTCTTTGAAAAGGCCGCCGTCTGTGATGTTTTCTCTTCAAGCTGCGACTGCGCCTGTTTCAACGAATCCTGGAGCTGAGAAACCTGCTCCAGCGCTGCCTTTTCTCCTCTGACAGCTGCTCGGCTGTCTGTTTCTGCGCTGCGGCCTCCTGCTGAGAGGCGGCCAGCTGGGCTTTCAGTTCGTCTATCTCCTGCTGTGCAGACCCCAGCTGCGCGGTGGCCCTAGCCAGATCTTCTTCTAGCTGTCTTGCGCTATTCTGCAGCTGAAACAGCGCCTCCTGGGTCTCAAGCCGCTTGACAAGGAGATTATTGGTTCTACGACGAATACCATTGATCTCATGCTCCTCGTTGATGTCATCAAAGCTCTTCTCCTTGACTTGGTGCTCATAGTCCTCCTCGGTCATCTCCCGGAGAGGCTTCTTTACTTTTGGAATCAGCTTCTCAGTCCTGAGCACCCTCCTATCCAAGTCGTACTTGGTGCGCTTCACTGGGGCAGCTATTTCCTCGGCCCTTCTGCGTTTGACGCCTTGAAGGAAAGAGGCGGAACCCCTGCGGCTCTTGCTGCCAGAAGCTGGTCATCTGCGATCTGCATGAAGTCGAGGTCTTCCAGCATCTGGTCCTGTTGCGGCATCTTCCTGCAAACAACGAAGTAGGAGGGATTCCAGAAGGAGTGGCCGCTTTTAAGGGCGACCGGGTCCTAGGGGAAGCGAGCGGCTGAGTGGATGGCGTTGGCGGGGTTTTGAACAGATGAGGTGAGCGGCGCGGCGATGTATGTGCAGCTTCGACACTGGCCGCGGGCGAGGGTTCCAGGGTTTGGCTCAGGGACTGGAAGGCGTTAGGGTCCTGGGCGAACTGGTCGAAAGAATGGGGGCTGCTGGATGGTTGGACAGTCTGGGAAGAAGAAGACGCAGCTACGGCTTGCCCTGATGAAATGGGGGACGGCGTTATGGCAGGGCCGACTGGGACTTGGGGGAGCGGGGAAGTGGACGTACCTGCGGGCTCCGCCTGAGCCGCTGTTCGAGGGACGCTTGCAGCCCGAGTTTCTGCTTCTGCTTCAGGGCTGTCCAGCGAGACAATTTCTGGCGCAGCTGTCCCTGTCTGCGCCGCGGCTGGCTGTTGCACAGATTCGTTAGGCCGCTTGGCCTTTTCACTCCTCTTCCTCTTCTTTTCTTCTGGCGCTGTGGCTGGTTCGAAGGAAGGAGATGAGGTTGGGGCGGCAGGTAGTGATGTCCCCACGGTAAACTTGTACCTGGGTCTAGCTGGGAGGATGCCTGCCGTGGCCGGTCTGCTAGCTGGTAGCGCAGGCGCTTTTTCTGCTTGAGGGGCCACCTCAGGAGTTGACCTCTCTGACCCTTGCGCCCTTTCGGGTACTGCTTCAGGAGCTACAGGCTGCATCGGGCCCACTTGACTGCTTGTCGGAGTTGCGCTGGAAGTCGCGGAAGTAGGCATTTGCTGGGAGGGGGACCTCCTTGTATATCTTTTCCTTGCGCCTCGGGGAACGCAATTTCGAAATTCGAAAGGCCGCCACGTGTCAGCGTATTGATCATATAGCGCCGAAAACTCATCATCAACGGCCAGCGTTTTCCGGTTGGATTTGTCGTGCTGCGTGCGGCATCTCATCTTCCAGCATTCGACGACTTTGTCCTTTTGCCAGTTGAGGGGCGCCACCTTGGCGAGGAATTTTTTGAAGCCCGCAGAATCCAACCGATGATCCGGGTTTCGCTCTGGGTCATATGCCACCTCCTCGCAGTAAAAATCATGCCATGGAGGCCATGATTGCATCTGCTCGATGTGCCATTCCAGGTCTGCGCCTGTTCTGTTGCCTCTTTCCTGCATAATCTCTGCTCGGGGGCAGATGTGCGTGAATTTACCCCTGACCCCAATTGGGTCGTACTTCCAGCGCTGCGACAGCATTATTAGACCCATGTCGATGAGTTCCCGTTCGAGGTAGACGTGTTGTCCGATCTCGTACACTTGGGTATTCGCCCAGGTGATGGGATACTGAAAGATATGGCCTCTCTTTTTGCCCTGGCCGAACTCTTCTTCGACATAGTCCATCTGTCGCGCAATCTCCATCCCGAACTGGTGGTCAGTGCAGAAGTAGGGCAGCAGGAACGGCTTCCCCTTGAATCCGTAGATTCTGACCACGATGCCCTGCGTCAGCCGGAAGGTATCCCCGTACTCGTGCTTCCTCAGATATCTTGTCATGACCTCCGGCGGGCGGGATGCCTTACGATTGAACAGCCCCAGGACCATGCACAAAAATTTAAAATTAAACTCATAGAATGACCCTTTTCTGTACAGGATCTCGGTCCACTCGTACACGGGCAGCGGCTCACCTTTTTCATTTACCTTCTTCAAGTCAGGAACTTTCATCCGGTAGTGCATGTGGTAAAGGCACAACCATGTGAGGAAGGAGCAAAACCGGAAATCCGTTGTCTGCTTCTGCTGCAGCTTGACTAGGTTTGAATGAATGGCGTACGCCAGCCAGTCTGCCCAGTCGAAGAAAATGGGGCGCTTCCCACTCTTTTGCGCCGTGGAGTCGTAAAACTCCCCATGCAGGATACATTCTGCCAGCGCCAGCTGGTACGGGCGTACCACTTTGTCAGAATCGCAGCCGAGGACCCACGCCAGGATGATGTATATGTATTTGTTCTCGAATCTGTCCAGGGGTATGGGGCCTGTCGGCCACTGTCCGGCTGCCAGCGGAGTCTTCAGCTCTGAGTTGAGGAATTCTCTCATCCGCTTGGTCTGCGTGAATCTGCCCGTCTGTTCATCCAGATTAATCCTTCTGACAATCGCGCCGGGTTCGTACTGAAGCCCTGGGGCGAACGCTGGCTGGACGCTCTCCCTGAAGAGTGTGAACAACACTCTTCCCTTGTTGTCGCAGACTTGCCGGGCAGCTGGCTTGTAATATTCTACAATTGCTTCAATCAGCTCCGGGCACTGGTGAGTAGGAGGGCACAAGAACCAATAGAGGTTCGATTTATACGCAGCCCCGACATGGTGTGAGGGCGAAACCTTGTCTGCCCACTTTGCAATATTCGGCCGCAGTTTGGTGAGGCTGATGGAGAAAGAGCCGTCTTTGTACCCGGCCAGGTGATTGACGGGCGGCGGTGGAATTTGCCCTCGACTTCTCTTCGTCCGGGTTCTCCTTTTCTGCTCCTGCGGCACTTCGCTCTCATGAGCGCTTGATTCAGTCTGTTCCTCAGCTTCGCGCCCTTCGTCACTGGATTGCGCCTGTACGGGCGCTTTCCCCTTGTCCATTTTCTCCGTTAGAATTGGCAGCGACAGAGAATTACGGCTTCTGATTTCTTAGTTCTGCGCTTTGCAGTCTCGGAGTCAGCTTGACACTCTGAATTTTCTGAGTATGCCAGGGCCCTTTTTCTAGGCAAGGATTTCAGCATTAATGGCGCGAGGGA
This sequence comes from Wollemia nobilis, assembly GCA_028583015.1. NCBI lineage: Eukaryota > Viridiplantae > Streptophyta > Pinopsida > Araucariales > Araucariaceae > Wollemia > Wollemia nobilis. The sequence continues at coordinate 264,962 of JAQPPZ010003633.1, forward strand.
GGGAGTTAAGGTGGTTAACTCGAAGTTGGTGGAGGCGTTATAATATTTTGGCGGCCGTGCATGGGTTTAATTTTGAAAAGCGCACCCTAGTTGCAGTTGGTCCAAATGCGCCTTGCTTTCTTAATGACGTCGTTCTTGAAAGTCGTGCAATCATTAAACAACATTTGGACTTCGTGCCTTTGATGACGTCATCGCCGCCGTCTGGGCACACCTTTCAAGGGAGAATTTTTGGCCCATGATCTTAAACCGGGACGCGACCCAACTTCGCACTGTGTCGTACTGCGCTCTGGGCCCACACTTAGAATTTTTCATGTTTTCCGTGATGGGTTATTCAGGCTGCGCCCAAAATTGAGGGCGCACTCGGACTTCGCCCAAAAAATGAGCGCACTCCGACTTCGCCCATGTTTGACTGCGCAGTCAGACTTCGCTCAAAAGTTGCGCAGTCTGATTTGACACTTAGCCATTTTTTGCTTCCTGCTCCCCGACTGCGCTCCCAAGACGGTGCGCAGCCCGACTTCGTTGCGAAGTCGGGTTGCGCACCCAGACTTAGCCAAATTCTTGCCCCTTTTGTCAGCTGCTTTCTCTCGAACTTCGCACAATCCAAGGAGCGATACCCGACTTCGCTGCGAAGTCGGGGTTTGCTTTAAGTTCTACTTGGGCTCTTGAAAACTAAAAAACTGAATGCTGAATATGTACATTCTGAAAACTAAAAATACAGAAAGGAAAACTGTACAAGGAAGGACCCATTGGGTGCCTTCAGTGGTGATAAACTTTGAGGTGGAACCCGTTGACGGGAATGGGGAGAAGTTGTCCCTCCATATCCCGGAGCACGAATGCGTTGAACTGATTCACCCGAGCAATCTGATAAGGACCCTCCCAGAGGGCGTCAAATTTGCCGTGATTGCCCGGCTTTGCCTTCAGTGAGTCCCACTTCAGCACCAGGTCCCCGATTTTGAAAACTCGGGCGGTGGTGCCTTTTGCAAACCAGCCTTGGGTCGCTTCAGCATGTTTAGTGAAGGCCTGGTATGCTTTCTCTCTGTCTTCCTCTAACTGCAGCAGCTGGCACAGTCTGGCGTCCACTGGATCCCCGTTGCCTCTCTCTTCATCCAACATCCAGAGGGCGGGAATTTCTATGTGGGTTGGCAGGACTGCCTCCTTGCCATACACGAGCGCATAGGGGGATGTCTTGATAGACTTCTTGAATGATATTCTATCCGCCCACAGTGCCCGATTCAGGAGTAGGTGCCAAGTCCTCTTGTTCTTCTCTATTGTCTTTCTGATGATTTTCAGTAGATTCTTGTTAGTGGACTCGGCCAGGCCGTTCCCCTGCGGGTAGTAGTTAGAAGACATCTTGTGATAGATGTCGTACTTGCTGGTGTACTCCGTGAGTACAGCGCCTGCGAACCCCGGACCATTGTCCGTCACTATTGACTCAGGGACCCCGAAACGGGTAATGAGGCTCTCGAGGAACCCGATGACCGTTTCCTGGTCCGCATTCTTGGTGGGGATCGCCTCTGCCCACCGCGTAAAGTAGTCGGTGGCGGTAAGAATGAACTTGTGCCCTGCTGCAGAGTTCGGCGTAATGACCCCGATGAAGTCCAGACCCCATTGCTGAAACGGAGTCTCGGCTTGGATTGGTTGGAGGGGCAGGGGTGCTTTTCTGTTTCGCCGACAAATCTCTGGCATTTATCACATTTTACACAGACCGCATGTGCGTCTGTGAAGAGAGTGGGCCAATAGTACCCAGCTCTGATGATTTTCAAGGCCGTAGGCCTTGCGGAATGGTGTCCCCCAGGCATCCCGGAGTGAAATTCTCCGAGGACCCTGGGTTGGTCGGTTTTCTTGACGCACCGCAACAGGATGCCGTCAATGTTCTTGAAGTAAAGCCCCTCGGGGCGAAGAGTGTATTTCAAGGCATTTAGCCGAAACCTCCTTCTTTGTGAGGCATTTAGGTGGTCTGGACATCTCCCGGTGCAGAAATACCTCACCAGGTCATCTGTCCAGTCACTCTCCTCTGGTAAGGAGTTGGCTAGGTTGGTAGTTGCTGTCGGATCTTCCCACTTACAGGCAGATATCTCGGCTGCAGCGCTTCGGGCCAGCTCCTGGCACAAGGCTCGGCCTCTGATAAGCTTTGTTGGCCGCACCTCGATGTCGAACTCCTGGATCTTGGCAATCCATCCTGCTCTCTTGTGACCCGGCTCCCCTTGTATGATGAAGTTTCGGACGTCCGGGTGTATCACGAAGACAGTTGTCCGGCTCTGGGAGACGAAGTGCCTGAACTTTCGGAGAGACTTCATGACCGCGTGAACTTGCCGCTCAATAAAATTGTACTTCTCTTCGTGCGGCTGAATCACCTGGCTTAAGAACGCTATGGGGCGCTCTTCGCCATCGTCTCCCTTACGTGTCGGGGCTGCGGCGTAACTCTCGGGTTCTCCCACCGCGTACAGGATGAAGTCCTTGGAGTAATCCGGGTTTATCAACACCGGAGCTTGTGCAATTCGGGCCTTGATCTCCTCGAAGGCCTGCCTCCTCTCATCAATCCATAAGAATTCAGCATTCTTTTTCAGCAGTTCGGCCATGGGTTTGATCACTTGTGCGAAGTCCGGTATGAACTTCCTTACGAAGTTGATCTGGCCGAAGAAGGACTGTAGCCCCTTCTTGTCGACTGGGGCGGGCAAGCGGAGGAGGGCTTCGGCTCTATCAGGGTCCACTGCAAGGCCTTTCTCGGAGATGACATGTCCCAGCAGCTTACCTTCTCTTACCGCGAAGACTGATTTCTTCGGGTTTATGGAAATGCCGAATTCACGACATCTCTCAAATATCTGCCGCAGGTGGGAAGCATGATCCTCTCTTTTGTGAGAGAATACAGTCATGTCATCCAAGTAGATGACAATGATCTTGTTAAGCAGCTCTCGGAAGGCCAGGTCCATGGCTCTCTGGAATGTGGCGCCAGCATTGGATAAGCCGAAGGGCATGCGCTGATAGGCGAACGTTCCCCATTTGGTGGTGAACGCTGTCTTATGCTGGTCCTCATCTTTGACCCAGATCTGGTTGTACCCAGAAAAGCCATCTAGGAGGGAGAATCTCTGCGCTCCAGCAACTATATGGAGGATCTGATCGATCTGGGGAAGCGGATAATGGTCTTTCAGTGAGGCTTGGTTAAGATTTCTGAAATCTACACAGAGACGAATGTCTCCGTTCTTCTTCCTCACGGGGACCAAGTTCGCAACCCAGGATGAATGCTTGATGGGGTAGATGATCTTGGCTTCCAGCATCTTCAGGAGCTCGGCTTTCATCATGGCTTCGATCTTCGGATTTACAGACCCTCTGCTTCTCGGAATGGTTTTGCACCATCTTCTAGCTCAATAGTATGCTGGATTATCTGTCTATCATACCCCTTCAAGTCCTGGTAGCACCAGGCTACTATGTCGGGGAACTCTCGGCATAATGATCTGATCTGCTCGAGTTCCTCTTTGGTGCAGTCCGTTCCGACCTTAATTGTCTTTCCAAGTTCAAGCTCCAGGTCGACGTACTGCTTGGGGTCTACTTTGATCCTATGTGATATTGCTCTGTCATTCTGATCAAAGAGACTTTCTAGTGTAATCAGTCCTTTTGGGACATGATTATTTTTTAACTGTATCAACCCCTCATATTGCTCGTCATCAGGGTCTCTACCTTCGATTGAACATGCTTCGGTAACCAAAAATGTGACGATTTCCTCGTCACAATCAAACACCTGCCAGTGGGTGTCTTTATCAGGCACAGAAGGCCTGTAGATGGTACGAACCGGCTTCGGCTTCGGACAGTGTCATCAGCCGGAACGTGCCTAGCTCCAACGGACGCAGAATGTCAGCGTGCTTGTTTTTCTCACGTGATATGGCTTCGACATTCAATGAGTCGAATGACTCCATCAGGTCCCAGACCCGATTACGGTACGCCTTGAGATAGTGCTTCTTGGAGGCGCACTTGTTCGTAATCTGGTTGCACACCAGCTCTGAGTCGCCAAAGATCTGCAGATGCTTTATCCCCAGTCTCTCCGCTTTTCTCAAACCCAAGCACAGGGCTTCGTACTCCGCCGCGTTGTTGGTACAGCTCCAAGCCAGCCTGTAGGTGTAGTCCTTCTGGATCCCGGTCGGGGAAACCAAGAGCACGCCTGCACCGGCGCCATTTTTGCATCGGGCGCCATCAAAGAAAAGCTGCCATAGCTTTTCTGGTGCAGGTCCTACTTCTTTCTTGGCTGACTTGTCAAGCCTCTCAGGCTGAATGACGGTGTAGCAGCCTTGCTCAGTCTCGATCATGGCGTTGAAATCCAGCAAGGAGAACTCATCCTCCGTTTGCAGCAGCTCACGAGCTTGCTCCGTCATGTCTACCACCACCAGTTCTTCCTCCGTCAGCTGAACCATGCAGTCCTGCGACTCTTCTCCGGGTATCTTCTCCACTAGAAATGTGGAAGGCTTCTCGTTGTAGATCTTCAGTCTCCTTCCTTTGAAGGGCACTTCCATATGCGAGTAATCCAGAGACAGATACCCTCCCAGCTTCGCAGTGAACTCCCTGGAGAGACACATGCCGAAGTAGGGTTCCAAGTCGACAACCACGACTTCTTGAATGACCACTATGTCGAGAGCTTTGTGCAGCCGGATCGGGATGTCTTTGATGACACCGACTGTCTTGACAAGGGTGCCGTCTAGTTGCAACACACCTTGGCTGCTCCTTGTATACTCCATCCCGATTTCGTCGCAGACGGCTCTCGGCATTACGGTCGTGGAGGCACCAGAATCCACCATACAGTTGTGTACTATGTACCCTTGCATCCGTAATGACAGATAGAAGGGAGGTGGTCTGTTCTTCCCAATGGCGGAGGCTGTCGAGGGTTGAACCAGAACAACAGGTTGTATCTGCTTGCCATACTTCATGCTCTTCAGAGATTCCTGCAGCAGATCAACTTGCCCTGGGAGCAGAAGAGCATCATACATGCTTATCCTTGCGGGGGTCCTTTTCAGCTCATCCACTATGCTGTAGCCTGAAGTGCTAGCTCCTTCCGCTTCTTTCGCAGGCTCATACTTGGTGCGGTATTGCTGCGTGGCCTCAACTCTCTGTCTCTTTGTCAGAGACGGATATCTCAGCTTCTCCTGAGCTTGTTCTTTGGTTTCAGCTGGAGGCTGAGCAGCGGGAGCTTTGGCTGGAGAAGGAGCTGCTTTTGCTACGGGAGGCTTGGCTGCGGGAGCTTTTCCTTGGCTGTGTAAGGCCACGACCTCTTGTCAGGTGGTAGCCCGGCGAAGTTGCGCCTTGTCTCTTCTGGCGTATACCTTCAAGGGCTTTGCAGCAACTTCAACAGACTTTCTGTCTTCCTTGGAAGGGGGCAACACCAGATCTTCTTCTAGAACGGCAAAGTTGCCTTCATCGTCCAGGATCATGTAAAGTTCTTCATCCTCTATGGCGCTGCCCGCCAGAGTCTGGAGGTAATGCTGGTGCAGTGTGCAATCTTCTTCTGAATGCGGGTCGTTGCACGTGGTGCACCAGTTAACCTGGTCAGAAGTGCCAGGTTGGTCCTCGATGGCAGCATTTCTTGCAGGAGGGCGCCTCTGATCTCGCCGTTCTGCGGCTTGATCTTTTGTCAGTGCCGGAGGAGGATATGGCCTCCTTGGAACAAGGTCCATCTGGGCCTGTTTCTTCTTCAATATAGTCATGTCGTTGGACATGGTGTGATATCCAGAGGCCAGAGCCCGTACCTCCTGGAGGATTTTGTTCTGAATATCATTGTCCGGAGGCGGCAGCTGAGCTGGCGGAGGTAATGCAGCCAATGGAGGAGGTGTAGAATACTGCGCATACTGCGGGGGAGCTGGGAGTGCTGGATAATGCGGGGGAGGAGGAGGCGGATTAGGATAATGAATTTGTGGCGGGCCGTAAGGGTTTACGACCGGCGCCGGATTCCATTGCTGCTGGGGTTGCTGTCCTGAAGTGGACGGCATCACACCGGAGGCTGATGGGTACTGGGATTGAGGAAAGTCAGGGTAAATGGGTGGTTGTACCCTATGAGGGAGTCTGCCTATGGAGATGATATCCATTTCAGCTTGCTGGGCAGCCTCGTAGAGGGCAGGGAATGAGTCGATTCGGGCTATCTTCAGCAGTAGGCAGATGTCTGAGTTGAAAGACCTCAGGTAGTAGTGCGCAGCCTGACCTGCTGAAGGTCGAAGTTCGCGAGGTACTCGTTTCCAAGACCTCGCAAACCGTATGTTGAAGTCCGACACCTCCTCTTGGGGGTGTCGTTGGATGCTTTGGAACTGATGTAACAAAGAAGAGGGATCAGCAGACTCGTTGCATCCTTTCACGAGCCTGCCGGCCAGCTGGCGCCACCCCGTGATAGATCCCTCTGGCAGTGATCTCCACCAGTAGAGAAGCTTTCCCCTTAGGGAAAGGGCCAGCAGACGGGTCTTCACACCCTCGTCAGTGATGGAATGTAGCGCAGCCAGGGCCAGAATGTCCTGGATGTGTTCGTACGCCGTCTTGCCGTAGCCATCGTATGTAGGGATGGACTTTAAGGCAGCGGGGGGCACAACTTGCTGTCCGACTAGGGCCAAGGGCCCCGTAGAGTCTACCGCCGGGAAGAGATCATCATCGTTCTGCTGGGCAGCCATGTCTTCTTCTCCTCCGGTAGTGTACTCGGTATCGGTACCGTCCGAGGATGTAGATTGCTCTTCACCCTCAGCCTCTTCGATTTCGGTTTCAGGCTCTTCTATGCGAGCTTGGTGATCAGCCAGCCTGACGCGCTCTCCTGGAGCGGCAATGTCGATTTCGTAAAGGTCAGGTTGGTTTCCCGGATTCCTTGCTCGCCACCTTCTCGTTTGCATGAAGGCGTTCGGACCGGTCTTCACGGACTCAGAGAGTATTCAGGTACTTGCAGAGTCGCCAGGTGTTCTGATTTTTAACAGCAATGAAGCGAACACCAGTGCTTCGATTCTGTCTTGGGGTGGGAAACTTCCATGTCCCACCGGCGTGCCAGAGAAACTGTTGGTTACGAATCTGCCATGAGGAAAGGATTTGGTATAATGCGCCCAGATTCGCCCACCAGATTGAAAGGCCGGAAGGAAGGAATGCCTTCCGTGCCAATCTCCGGAGAAGGCCGGCTTCCTGTGGGTTTTTAGTGTTTAAGCTAAGAGTGCAGGAAAGAGATAAATTGCGGAAAGAGAATCCAAATGTGATTGGAGTTGGGTGGGGGGAATAAGCAGCACGACAACGATCAATCACCACTACTAACAGCAATCCTATACAGAACACATAATGAAACTACAGCTATCATGCATCCTATGTATCCTCTATCTATGCATTCCAGGAATACTTAATCATCAAATACCGGAGTCCAGAGTTCAGTACAACAGTAAGCAATGAAATAAGAAACATGAGGCAGAAATGACAAGGAGAGGCGGCATACAAAATGATGACAGTAAGCAGAGCCAAGTATATGTCTTGTATTCAGAAGCAAACGTATAGCTACAATGGTTCCCTAGCAGTATATTCCCCTTCCACCCTTTACAATGAAATGATGTGGCTATTTATAGCCCAAGTTCCCCCCGATTACAATTACGGGCACAAAGTCCCAGACCAGACAATAGCTGACAAAAGCGGCAGAAGAGCTGCTGATGCTGACTCTGTCGGCGAGGACTGTACCTGCAGCAAGGTCTCCCTGAAAGCTGTACAGCTACGTGGCAGTGCGTCGGGTCAAACCTCTAGTCAGCAGGAATGCGGGTAGCTGTGGTAGATGGAACTTTACATCAGCTTAAATGGAGGCAGCTGGCGTAGGTAATGCTGTCCATGCTTGTCCTTTATCCCGTCACATCTCGGCTCGAATCCCGAGGCTGGACACTTGTCGAATTCGGATGAGTGACACATGTCTGCCTTGAAAGGCAGTTTATCCAACTTCGCCCAGGATCAGAGCGCTGTCGGGTAGCGCAGGTGGGAAACAACGCAGTTGGGGAGGGCCTCCGTGCCTTAGCCAATTTCTGGCTTGCTTGATGAATCTTGCCCAACTGCGCACCGGTCAAAGGGCGCAGCCCGACTTCGCTGCGAAGTCGGGTTGCGCACCGGTACTTAAGCTGATTTTGCCGTTGTTCGGACTGCGCACAAAAAGGGGAGCGCACCCCGACTTCGCTGCGAAGTCGGGTTGCGCTCCAACACTTAGCTGATTTTCCGAACACTGCTTTCCCAAGTGCGCACAGGAAGAAGAGCGCACCCCGACTTCGCTGCGAAGTCGGGTTGCGCTCTGACACTTAGCCAAATTCTGATCATCTCCTGTCTGCTTTCGCACTTCGCATTCCCTACTGCGCTCCGACTTGAGGGCGCACCCCGACTTTGCTGCGAAGTCGGGTTGCGCCCTGACACTTAGAATTTTTCAGGGAACACTTGCTCAGTTTTGGGAACTTGACTGGGGGAAGTACAAGGGAAAAAGGGAGGAATGAAACTGCAGGAAAGGGAGAAAGGGAAAAATGGAGAAAGGGAAGAAGGAGGGGGAGGGAAGGAAGAGCAGCACACTTACAAATTTTGAAAACATGGCACCCCGTGCAAAATGTGGCAACAAGAACCATATTCTATAGCTGACAAAAGAATGTAATTACTACATTCTGCAAGATAAGAACATAATCCGTGCTAATTACATGGAAATCCAAAATGAAAATGAGCCATGATTAAAAACTTACCAGCCCACAAAACATTGCCTCCAGCTTGCTCAATGCGCTCACGTTCATCATTCCTATTCGGTTTATGATCCTCTGAAAGGGGAATGGCTGCAACCAAAAAACATGTCAGTCTTCAGTCTTCAGATTTATTTCTGCTTTTGTGAAATCATCCAAAATAAAGAATAGACTACAATCCGAATGTGCAAACAGCTCTACTTGAAGATTTATTTCTGCTTTTGTGAAATCATCCAAAATAAAGAACAGACTACAATCCCAATGTGCAAACTGCTCTACTTCCCTCAGCTTCCTTGACAGCTACTAATCTCTGCCTATGACAAAAATAACAAAAACCAAAGGCCAGATCTGGTAATCTAACCTGCTGTCTAAACTAAAGGACATAAATTACTATTATTTTGCTGTCACATAGGGTTCACAAATGTAAAGTTGCTTACAAGTCAAGTGTTCTAACAGCAAAGAATGGAAACCAAACTACTAAAAATAACCATGCAATGCATATTATGAAATATGCATTAGTTCAACCAGTTAAAATCCTCAACTTTCAAGGAGACCCAGGTTCGAATCTTGCCAAGTGATACATGCATAATAGTCAAACTGTTGTAATACCACTGTGTGGTCATGATATAATACAGTTGGGGCCTGCAATCCATATTGGAGGAGAGAGAGACAAAAGAGAATACCTGTAAATGGTTGATATTACTCAGAATGCCAATTAAGTAATCTAAATACAAGTCAAAAAGTGCTGCCAGAAGACACAACCTTAGTAACCCTTTAATGCAGTCTACCAAAACTAGGAATTAAGTTTGTCTAATCAATTTTTTAGTACAAAATACCAAAAAAAAAACATGAAGGCTCTACAATTTGTCCCCACCTTGGACCCAACCAACAGAAGCATGTCACCAGGTTTCTCTCTTCTTCAACAGTTCCATGGACCTTGGGTATTAGGAAAGCTTCAAGGAGGAGCACCTTGCTTCTTCATAAAATAACACATTTAAGCAATACTCTTGTTCCTCTTCAAATTTCCGTATAAACATGTCTAGAAAATATTAGTTTTTAGCATCTTAGGTGGATTTGTTTTGCAGTAGTTTAGTCCCTGGTTAGTTTTGCTACTGGTGAAGATACATTCAATGTTAAGATTTCTTCAGTATTTATGATAATGATAACCAAACAAGACGGCAAATTATAACTATCTAAGAGATTTATTTTACATAATGTAAGGTGGTAATTTGAGAGACAACAGTTCCTATAAAGAAGATCATCTCCTTTCATGTACATACACATTATCCCAGAGTTACCTGAACCCAATCTCATAATCTAAACAGTTCTTGGATCTCTTTGAAAAAGAGAAATATGTTTAGAATTTCAAACATTGCTCCACCTCTCAACATATCAGAAGTGGCAATATATTCTATGTAAGTATGTGTATCATCATTCGTGAATAGTGGAAACTGCACAGTTCTCCACTTGGCATCCCCATTTTTGGGCAAAAAGTCTCATGCACTCCATGAGATGCCCATGGGAGATAACTGCCAAAATGAAGCCCTTTACATATTAATTTGATAGTGGTATTAATGTTGTGTGTGTAAGATAAAGGTAAAGGTATTTCTTTAGGCCCCAGCCTAGCCAGCACAATTAATTTTTGTATTAGACCTTATTGTGGTAATAAGCAAACTTTCCACTTGTATAAATTCTATCAGATTATGTACCTCCTTTTATTTCGACCCTTTGACAAACTCCTAATAGAACAGACCATGCTCTGTTTCTTTTAATAACAAATGTTCATTTTACATATGTAGCATCTATTACTATAAAGGGCTTGCGAAAGCAAACACCTATGAGATGAATTGAGCGAGGTAGAGGGTGGACAGTGCATTGGTTGAACAACTATTTGTCCAACTATTTTTCATTCACATGAATATTTCATAAATTTGACTGGAATGAAATTATGTGAGTATTCAACTCAGACTAGCATATGCTTGAAACACTAACTATTGAAATTTGATAAATTAATCAATGTCAATGGACAACACATATCCAGCCAACTTCCCCAAAATGGTCTGTCTACCATATATAGGCTGTAGACACAAGTCACACAGATAAAGATTTTCATATTATTATAATAACTAGAATGAATTTCAGTTATTATAAGAACTGTACATGATAAAAAAATGGATAGAACTTCACCTTCCCCTGCCTTTGATATGACTGCTCGAGAATCACCAACATTAGCAACATACAGTTGATCCCCAACTAACAAGGCCGTTGAAGCTGTTGAACCATCGTCTCTGTAAATACTACTTTCAGCCTTCAAAAAGTCGGCATCTGTTTGCTGATAGGATTCAGCTGCAATTTTAGATTAGAAAACATTAAGACTAAACTGAAAGGCCCCAAACTAATATCTTGATATAAAGAACAAATTTATAGCTCAGAGTTTGAGAAAGCTCCACGCACTTATGGCTTGTTTGGTATCTGTAAAAAAATTTGGATGGTTTATCAAATTCTCAAAAAGATGGTGCTTCAAATACTCAGCAGCACGAGAACCACCATGACCTTATATATGGAGAGCAGGAAAAGAAAACATAAGTTATCTGAAAGGTAAAGGAAATCTGTATATCAAAACAAAAATTTTAATCATTACTAGTCAAAAACACAATTCCTTTCACATCTAATTAATTCTGAATAAAAATAAAATCTCAAGTCAATCCATCTTCTCGTAAAATAGGGAAAGGAAACAAAAAAACCCACCATCAAAAACCCCAAAAAACCCAACCCTTTGTCCATTAATATTTGATATTCTTGCATCATAGAAGTCCTCCATTGTTGCCCTCTTCCCTTTACAACTGGAAAACCCATAGCTACAACTTCCTTCTTCACTGCAATTTCATAGCAAAAATATTTTAGATCTGTAGAACATCAAAGTGCACAATTCATAGGAGTGCAAATTTCTGACTTCATCCATTAAATGTTCTCTGAAATGATATAATGCAATTTTAAGCACAATGCATATTAAACCTAATTTTCTATATGGTTCTACATTGAATGAATACCCAAAAATATCATTTGCAACAGGTGCATTAAGCTATTTGAGAAGAGAAAAACATTCATTGCATATAGTTGAGGCATTTTACAGATCCTTATCCTTGCCTTTCAAGATTCAATGCAATGACCCTTTAATCAAGGGTAAGAGTATTTAAAACACAACAAATATCATCCCCCACAAAAGGAACAAATAGGCAAAATGTGTGTCCAGTAAGCACCCTACCTAGAAAAATTTCATACACAATTTATTCATTTGTACATCCAATATTTTACAGATCCTTATCCTTGCCTTTCAAGATTCAATGCAATGACCCTTTAATCAAGGGTAAGAGTATTTAAAACACAACAAATATCATCCCCCACAAAAGGAACAAATAGGCAAAATGTGTGTCCAGTAAGCACCCTACCTAGAAAAATTTCATACACAATTTATTCATTTGTACATCCAATATTCTTGGTTCACTTTATTTTCAACTGTGCATATTTCTGTTCAAGGAAAACTCTCTTAAATTTTATAGTACATCCATGCAATATATTAGAGGTTGAACTGTTTGAAGTCAGTCTGAAAGCAGTTCAGCTAAAACTGAGGATTTTATGAAGTTTGTGATCCAAAGCATATCAGTATATAGATTTCTCCTCTCATCAAATATGAAATACCCAAATACCCAAATTATGAAATACCCAAATACCCAATAATTTCAACAAACCTGTATTACATGACAACTGTGTTACCACTGTATTTTAACCAACCACATAGAGGTATTATGACAAACGATATCATTCTCATCAGTCACACTTCAAACCCGTAAAATATATTATAAATATTTTTTTAATATAACATATCAATTATCATAAGGTCCGAGGTGTAGACCAATTGGTTCAACCAAACCCTGTAAGGGGGCGAGAGGTCCAAGGTTCAAATCTCGGGCCTCACTGGACTGAACGCTTGTCCCTTTCCTGGTGCTTTCAGCGGCGTAAAAGGTTTAAAATGATTGTGGCATGGTGGTTATAGGGGCGGACTGTACGAAGAACTGTGTGGCGGCTTCCGGGGCGGACAGCGCAGAATACTGTGGCAGCCATAAAATCCGGACAGCCTGCCAGATTCGTGGCGGCTACCGATTATTCAAAAAAAAACATATCAATCATCATACAGATCAAGGATAGTTTTATTTAGTAAATAATCATTGATTGTGTATAATAAACAAATTAAATCGAAGCACTATTGTTACAGTTATAGCTGGCATGTTCCCCAAAAAATTTCAACATTTAGGAGTTAATATTAGTTGGGTTTTTGGTGAAGGCCTTTCCACTTGCACCACTCATAGCTTGAAATTTAGACAGAAGGTCCAGCAGAATTTCTGAACACCATATACATGAGTTTGGGATGCTTAATGCAGCGAAGCCTACATTAAAAGATTTATGATTAATACAGATTCATGGAGCTCTAAGATTAACCACCAACTGTTAGCTTATCAGCTCAACAAGATTATGAAAGCACTAAATATTAATTTGGAATTAAAAGAGCAATGTAAAAGTAAGAATCCCCTTGCAATATGCAAACAATGCCATCTTGAAACTTAAGAAAAATACCACACATCCTCACCGCTCTATCTGCTCTAACCCAAGAAGCTCCTGGAATGAAGAAACTAATTACCAGTACATACTGGATACAAAATTGTTAGGAGCAGTGATAGTGCCCCTTTAGTAAATTGTATCTATGTTTCCATATGCATCGGCTTATATCTACATCATGCACTTTCCTGCTTGGACTGTCCATGGAATAATACTCTTTCTCCCCTGAGAAAACAATTAGGCATCCTCTCTGACACATTGGTAAATATTCTCTGAATTTTAGCTTTTGGTTTGTGTGGCTCCTATTTTTGTTAAGGTAAAGCAGGATCAGATGGTTTACAAGCTTCTCTATTCTCATGGCTTCTCAAAATCCTGAAATTCAGTCTTCAAAGACTTCATCAAGTGTTTGTAATCTTAGAAGTTTGTTTCACACTGCTTAGTCTACAGTATAGCTTTGGGGAAGATATTGAATTCCAGACCATAGATCTAAATAAAAAACAACCGATATAGGCCATTCATAGTGCCACTGATATCTTTTTCAAGTGATCAAATCGGTAGTAACATATATGTTCAAATTTGAATTCAACAACCTTGAAATTCGGAAGAACGCCACAGTGAAAATTTTCAATAAATTTTGCATGAAGATCAAGATATTAAAAACATGCAACTAAATTTATAACCATAAAATTAAATAAAAAGCAAATATAAAACCAAAATAATTTGGTAATTCAACTTGAAATGTATCTAAAGATATGTATTACTCAGGCACATATATTTCCATATAAGTTAATACATATTGTCAAATTTTCCTGCTCTTTCATTAACTAAAGTCATTCCTTTAATTGAACAATGTTTTTTTGGCAAATTCAATTGCAATTATTCAACAAATTTAACTGAATTTGATTTAGGTGAACGTAATGTAATTTAATTTATATTATTTGGCTGATTTTGAGTTTGGCAAAATTCAAACTTTATGGATTAAATTTACTGAATCTTGTTACGAAGGTGATCAATATACTTCAAGAACTCCACAAACTTGCATTCACGTCCATTAGCCATGGTAAATCCTTGCTTCAGGGTTGAAATAAATCAGTGTTTGGCTCAAAGAAGTATTCAGACAGTTTTCAATGACTTTATTGCTTCTTCATATATGTCAATGGAACTAAAAAGTACAAATTACAATAGTTAATCAAGAGTGTTAAAGGAGCTATAAGAACTAAAAATAAATATTTGAAGACTGAAACTAAACCTAGGAAGCAAAATAACTAAAAAAACGAGGAGCATAACTAAGACAAGTCAATGAATAACTCATAAAGAGCAAAACAATCCATGAAAGCAAAGTCACTTGTCAAAAGAAACAACCAGCAGAGCACAGCAGAAGGGCTGATAGAGAATAAGGCTCTAGTTTGAACCAGAGTGGGGGATCAAAAGAAGGGTTATTATCATCATCAATCACAACCAAAAAGCCAATTCATAGTCTCGTGATTCCCTCAGAAGAAAAGGTTAAGCTAAGAAGGCCAGACAAAACAACAGACAAATGAAATGTCCACAAATGACCACAAATGGTCAATATGACCAAGGAGAACATCCAAGTAATAATAAAAAATAAGACTGTAGAGAAGAAACCCTAGACAAGAAGAAAGATACATTTACATATAAGGACTAACTAATAATAGATAAATATGGATATATCAGTGAAATAAGACACATGCTGCTGTCCTGATAATCAAGGATGCACACCTCACAATCTTGAATGCTCTGTAGTAAAGAGTGTTGTGAAGGGTTTCCTAGCTTCCCAATGGCACGGTCCATGCACATACAAATGAAAATGGGACTTATGTCAAAATTTTGACTTCCTGAAATAATATATGTTAGTGGCAAATAAGTTTGTCTATGATATGTTGCTTGAAGCTTTGGGGGCTTCCTCAGTATGCCTTCTTAGGAATTCTCCTATTTTGCTTTTTGTCATTTCCGAACTTTACTAGAAGTTTGTTCAACTGAACTTCATCTTCTTGTCATCAAACCAGTTTCAGGCAATCATTGCAACATTGATGAAAGAAATCACATCCCAAGTTGTGCACTGTGGTTGAAGTTGCAACTCCCAAGGTGAAGCAGTGATCAACACAAAAATGGGTGAGTTGGTGACAACACAATTTCCAGACCATCTTATGTCAGACATACGTGTGTGTATGTATATACACACAAAACAAAACAAAAGAAATCATAGCCTCTCAAAATACAATGAAAATTTTATTCATTGAGTTCAATTAACCTTGCTTCTGCAATTGGGGATCTATAAACCAAAATTGACCGCATGCATTGCAGTCTTCACCCTTTGAGAAAACTGAGAGTTGCAACCTCAGAAATGGTATGGTCAAAATCACATGGATAAATGTCATAGTCATTTAGCTTTATTGCATTTTTAATAAGTCTTCAAATTTCTTCCTTATAATTAAAACTCAGCAAGCAAAGATGCTCTTCAAGCTGATATAGATATAACAATGAATTGTTGGTTCAAAGTTTTTTCTGTTTTGTGTAACAGGTGTCTGAGAATGTCCATGTACTATAAAGTGTAATGATTGTACTTCTGTACTGTTGGATACTGATATTTGATGTTGAGATTGGGTTATATAAATGTGGTTGAAAAGAATAAAATAGTGAATCTCTTCATTACTTTTTTGGTTTTATGGAAACTGAAGCATTAACCAATTTGGTTCCAACTGTTTCCGCAATTATCAATTCAGCATGATAAAAATCCATAAATTCAGCATGATAATTTCATTTTTTTAATACTTTTAAAACCCCGCAAAATTGGCCTGAATAAGCACGGCATATTCTTACTTAACATATTCAAAACCCCTAGGCTAGACAGTTGTCTTCTTGTAGAAAGAGAGAATATCTACTGTATCTCTGTTTGCACAATGTTAAGGATGCTTTCATATTCAAGACAATTTCTTGTCTCTCTCTCACTCACTCACTCACAAGTTTTGAATTTTGGTATCTCCCTGCACCCATCTTGTGTTTTTGGAAAATCAAGATATCTATACTCCTATCCATCTTCTAGCTACTATGGGAATGAGTAATGGATAAAATTTCATCCTTAACAACATGCTTCAATAATATAACAACTTAATAACAAGTATTTGATACAACAAACAATAATGATGATAAATGGACCACAACATCAAATGAAAGTAAGCAGTGCTTCATCAAAGCTATAAATTCTATTTGAGGCAATGCTGTCTCTACAATAGGATATTTACATGTTCCCCTGAAAATCCTGGTAGATCCTAAAATGCCTCCTTCCAATAATGGTCTTTCAGATATCATATATCATTTGATGTCAAGAAACGAGAAATATGATTGTCAGGTTCATCATGGCAATAACTGCTGCTTCTCAATATAAATTTATTGCCCCTCTGTTTGTTTCAGATTCCCTATTCAATGGATACACATTGTATGTAATCCCTCTCCAGTGCATAACTAAACAATTGCAACCTGAATATAATATGCCAAAAAAATTACAATTATTTGGACAGCCTTATGAACTGTTTCATTATAAATTATAAGCTAATGAAATGCCTCTTGCCACTCATGGTCTTTTAAATGTTGTATATGCTCATTATTTGATGTCGAGAAAAGTGATTATTGTTGGTTCTCCATCATAATTGTTCCTCCTCAATATGATTATTGTCACTCTGAATGTTAGAGATTCCCTAGTCAATGGATTCACACGGTTGTATATATTCCTTCTACAGAGCATAACTAGACAATTGCACCCTGAATATAAGATGCAAAAAGAAGTTACAATTATCTGCACAAACTGTGAACCGTTCATTATTAATTAAAAGCTAATTATCAGTAGAATGAATTTCGTTGGAAAAGAAAATTTTTGAAACCTTTCATTACTATAAGAAACTGAAAGCTTGTAAGCTTACTGCAATGGTAAGGGCTTTGGCATCTCATTGAGAGGTCCAAGGTTCAAACCCCAAACCCCAAACCCCTTTGGCATCTCATTGAGAGGTCCAAGGTTCAAACCCCAAACCCCACCCCACTCAGTATGAGAAACTATATTAGACGTTTTAAAACGGCAGGTTTAAAATTCTATAGCAGGCACCATACTTTTCATGAGAATATTTCCAATTCAAAATGTAATAGTTAATAAACACTGGAATAGTGACAAATAGAATTTTTAGTGAATGTAGAGTTTTGGAATCCAGATAGATTGCATAAGTGCTATTTAATACACCTCTTATCAACGTTTGTGAAACCATAACTTGAGTTTCAGTCAGAACCTACTAATTAGTTAAGAGAACAGAAACATATAACCCACAATAAGCTTAACATTTTTCTGAGAGGGAAAAATCAAGGAAAAGCAAATTGTTCCACAATCCCATGCAGTTGTAAGACATAACAAAACTACCCATTGAGGGCAGAGTACTAAAGGTGAACAATGTATATCACCCATAGATGCCTGGCAACAATAAATTTTAGTTTGCTAAATACGGGCAACCAAAAGCACAATCATGTGCTGTCTGTTAATTTTCAAACTAACAACACCACCTTTCAACAAACAAAGGAACATAAGCCCACTGCGCAAGTCTTTGCTAGTCCATACTCTTCTCGCAAATTCATATGAAGAAACATCACAAACAAAAAGTAAAGAAATAAAGAAAGACAGCCATGAGACTGATTTCCTATTTGCTCGTAATTACTCACACATTCTACAGTAGAGAAGCCATAAGCTATGTCTCCGCTTCTAAGTAGATGAGGTTTCCAAAAAAGTATCTTCCTGCTTCTAACTAGAGATAAGAGAACTACCTTATTACTGAAATAACCCTGGATAGAAAATCCTATCCTAAATATCCTGTTACTGAATGTGATGGATATTGCTAAACTTGTCCGTCCATAATGTCTTACCCTAAGGTGGTTTCATACGTCATTCCTGAGTCTGACGATGACTTTAAAAAATAAAAATCAGCTTTACCTTGAATGTCTTCAATTCACAATTTCAGTATTTCCTTGTTACAGTAACAAAAACAAAAACAGAGCAATTCTGCACCAACCACAGGCAATATTCCCACATATCACTCTTCGCCACAAGTATCGCGCTTCTTGCGCGGGAAATTCAAATAATTCAAATAAAAGAAATACACAAAAATGTCCGAGCTACCTGTGCGATCCACCGCTAACGGCGGAAACGTCTTCGACAAAATCTTCATCGGAGAAGACATCTTCAACAGCAATTATTATGCCACTGCAATCATTTATCACTTCTAAGTTCCATCCCCACACAACATCAAGACATTAACATTCTTCAGGTTATAACAAAAGAAATTATATAAAAAATAAATAAATAAACAAAACAAAAGAAATTATAGATTTAATGATCCATACCTTTCAGATGGAGCACTAATGGGGCTGAGATCTTCGTCGCTGCTCATTTTGCCACTGCAGTCCTCTACCATTTTTCTGTTCCTTCTAAAATCCAAATTTGTTTGCTCTCAGAGAGCTCGTCGAATAACCTTGGGCAAAATAACCCACCTTTTTCCACAGAATCACAATTCCTTCAACTCTCCCTCGATACAGGCAAAACTAGATAAATATTTACAATAAAGTTCAGTACATACAATCGATTTTTGGCTTAAACCGTTAAAATCCTCTCATTTCATCTCCAAAATATAAATAAATACACCAGTCAAAACTGTCAAAACTTTTCGCATCAAAACACCAAAAATAATCAAATTTAACTTGCAAGATGCGTCATTTTCACGCGACTCTTCGATTTAACAGCAAATCACAAATCTGAGCCACTGCGAAACTTCTGAAAGTAACATTTAGAGTAATATTTCGACATTAAAAGATTTCCAAAAGAGAGATTCATCAGCTGAAACAGCAATTTTCACTGGTATAGAGATTTCCGTACAAGATTATTATTATCATTATTATATTTTGACAGCTAAATAAGAACTATTTTCAGTGGAAAGTTCTGTACCTTTCCGTGAAGTCGGAGATTTCCAACAGCTGTTGGACTGCATATTGAACAGATGGCCACGATCGCTCGGTCGAACGAGTGACGCATCAATGGCTTTAGGTTTGAGTTCTTTAGCTTAAAGAAATACAATCGAATTTTAAGACGATTTCAACGATAATACAATCGAATTTTAAGACGATTTCAATGATGTAGGGGCTGCCGTGTGATTTGAAAATAGATTCAAATAGGATGGATTGCGCACCCAAAGTAACTTTCATTAAAATAATGAGCCATTGGTATCCAATTCCCTGTTTGCGGTGAGTAAGTACGGAGCAGAGGGTATCAAATGTTTTTATCTTTTAATAATAAAAATGCTTGTTTAAGACAAAATTGACTCTGCCTTTATATTGGTCACGATGAAGATATTATGGCCTTTCAAGAGTCATAAATGAGGAGTGTGTGGTATCACTTTTTTTTTTAGTACTTACATAGTTGTTGGTTGAAAGGGATAGGTTCGTTGGTGGCGGTTTAATGTTTATCGTTGGTCGAAAGGGATAGGTTTGTTGGTGGCGATCTAATGTTTATCGATGGGTTATTTTAGTTTGATTTTTTAGATGTTGGTCGAAGGGATAGGTTGGTTCATAGCGGTCAAGTGCTTATCAATGGATTGTCCTGTATGATTTCTTAGACGCATGGGTCTTATTGACTTCGTCCTAACTAAGGGGCTAGGGTTTAAATTGTTGTTGGTCGAAAGGGATAGGTCGGTTCATAACGGTCAAGTGCTTGTCAATGTATTGTCTTGTATGATTTTTTGGACGGACAGGTCCTATTGACTTCGTCCTAACTAGGGGGCTAGGGTTTAAATTGTTGTTGGTCGAAAGGGATAGGTTGATTTGCAATGGTTAATTGCTTGTCAATGGATTGTCCTGGATGATTTCTTAGACGATCAGGTCCTGTTGACTTCGTCTTAACTAGGGGCTCTTAACTAGGGGCTAGGGTCTAGGGTTTATAGAAGTTTCTCTATACAACCAAATAAATAAATATGTTGTTAATGGGTTGTTTTTTATTACTGAGGTTAGTGTGAAAAACCCCTATGACCAATGTTTCGAACCAAGCATCTCCATCCTAACCATGACCTCTGGTAAGGATGAGAGGATAAGGGTTTATAGAGGTTTTTCTATACAACCAAATAAATAAGGTTGAGCATCTTCATCCCAACCATGACCTCTAATAAGGATGAAAGGGCTAGGGTTTATAGGGGTTTTCTATACAGCCAAATAAATAAGACTAATAAATAAGACTGAGCATTCTCATCCAAACCATGACCTCTAATAAGGATGAGAGAGCTAGGGTTTATAGAGGTTTCTCTATACAACCAAATAAATAAGACTGAGCATCCCCATCCCAACCACGACCTTTGATAAGGATGAGAGGATTAAGGTTTATAAAGGTTTCTCTATACAACCAAATAACTAAATATGGTGTTAATGGATTGTTTTTTTAATTGAGGTTAGTGTGAAAAACCCCTATGACAGGTTCAGGTTGAGCACCCCCATTCCAACTTATCAATAGGGGTCAAACATACACCCATACACACGTCCACCCTTTCACATACTCGCTTATGCTACGGTTTGAACCTTGAACCTCCTGAAATTCCCAGAACTCTTAATAGGTTGTTTTTGTCATGATTCTTTTATAGTGTTTGATTTTCTATTTAATTAATTTTTTTTATACATAGGGGAGTTGGTTACAACCATTATTTTTAGTAATTGTTAAGTGTAGGGTTCAAACCACATAGCTGCCCCAACAAGCCTATTTCATCTTGTTGTTGTTAACCCGATGTGAGAGGGAGACCACCAGTCGTTCAGGATTCGTACCATCATCGTCGGTATGACGCGCACTTAAAAGATTTAGATCAGACTACTACCTTTGCAAATTGGCACCTCCAAGGTTTGAACCTAGGTCTCTTCTTGGTAAGTTCCTGGTCAGACAAGCACTTACCAATCCACCTAGCCCTTGGGGGCCAAACCTTTGTTAAGGAATATCGTTCTTCGTATCCCTGAGGGCTAGGACTTTCTGTTCCACGAGGCCTGTCCCTTATAAGTGAAACCCTTAGGTTGGTTGGGAGGGTTTTTTAACTTACCAGTGAGGTACCTGATGCGGATAAAAATTTTAGGTTAAAAAAAAACCTCAACAGTTGCTCTTAGGTGGTTAGCAATGTCATCTCATCCGAGTATACCATTATATAGAGGAAAGCCACAAGAGATTTTTTTGTGTCCCCCTTCGCATCGCAGAGGTTCAAACCATGGACCTTTCGTTCAACGAGACCGCTTTTATATGGCCGGCAATGTCATCTCATCCGGGTATACCACTATCTAGAGGGAAGCCAGAAAAAAAATTTGGTGTCCCCATTTGCATCACAGAGGTTCAAACCATGAACCTTCCGTTCGGGGCGAACGGGGCTAGGCTCGCCTTCTCCACTTGCACTACAAAACATACTTCTATTTAATTAATTTTTCTCATATCTTATTAATTGGTTTATTTGGTACAATGATAGGTCTAAGCATAAAAAGGTTAGTTGTTTTGATCGTGTATATATAAATAAATTATTTTTGTAAATGTTACCTCCAATCAAACTATATGTTTTTTATTATTGTCTATGGGGTTCGAATTTTGAACATCTATTTAAGGTTTTTTTTTTAGAAAAATGTTAATGGATTATTTTTCATAATTTTTTACCGTGTTTGATTCTCTATTCAATTAATTTGTCTCATATTTTTATTTGGTATAATGATAGGTCTAGAGAGACAAGAAGGTTAGTTGTTTTGATTGTGTATATAAAAGTAAATAATTTTTTTTTAAATGTTACCTCCCAATTAAACTATATTTATATTTGTAGGGTTTGAA
The DNA here is from genome assembly GCA_028583015.1 of Wollemia nobilis. Classification (NCBI taxonomy): domain Eukaryota; kingdom Viridiplantae; phylum Streptophyta; class Pinopsida; order Araucariales; family Araucariaceae; genus Wollemia; species Wollemia nobilis. The sequence continues at coordinate 287,141 of JAQPPZ010003633.1, forward strand.
TCTTGGATATTTATATAAAGTTTCAAAGTCTCTAGTGTTAGGTCCATGAAGGTTGTACACTGTGTTTCAATATTAGGAATATGGTTGCATGACCATATATTAAGTAAATAGCATTCTTAGTGAAGGTTTTCTAAACATCTATTTAAAGTTTTAAAGTTTTCACCGTTAGGTCCACTAAGGTTGTACATCATGCTTTGGTAACTGGAATATGGTTGAATGATTATATATTAGGTAAACAACATCTTCCATGAGGGTAATTTTACTTTATTTGATCACTTGTTTATCATGTTTCATTTGTCACATTGTTCTCAATTAGACATTTTGTTTGATTTGTCATTTACAGTTAAAAAATTTGGCTCTAATGGATGGATCCATTGGTAGAAGTCTATGATTCAAAGAACTATCCTTTTTCTTATGGATGTATGGGAAAAAAAAACTCGATAGCATCAAGCTAAAGAATTCATACTTCAAAAAAAGTCATAAAATAAAGGTATGATGTCATGAAATTCCCTTTTGTTATCCTTCACTATAGAATGTCATAACCAAAAAAATAAATTATGTAAGTTTGAGTTGCACAAGGCTAATGATGCACGTGTTTTATTGAGATTGAATTGGCATGAACGTAAGGATAAAGGGTCCAAGTTATTCTATATTTACTTAACACAAAAAGTATCAGTAGAAAGAATGACTTCTTGATGGTTCTATTATTATGGACTCTTCTACCTTAGTTGGTGCCTACTATTCCCATTTTGTCAATATTTTCTTTGAAGCTCCTATGGATGAAACACAAGTCATTTCATATATCTATGTTCAAGAATTTATCCCTACTCTACTCCTTTTATGGCCAAACCATTGGATAATTAGTCATATTGAAGAGCTTAAACAAGCTTTATCGGACATGAAAAAATACAAGGACCCCAACATGGATGGTCTCCCAATGGAATTTTATCAAAAGCTTTGCCCTACTTTGGTTCATGATCTGCATATGATGTATAAAGACCTTAAAAAAGGAGTCTCTTGGAAAACTTATTGACCAAGGGTTAATTAAGCTTGTCCTTGAAAACACTAGTACGAGCACCATATTAGGATGGAGACATATTATCCTCCTCAATGTTGCATGCAAATTCATTGCAGCTTTAGCAATTAAGCTTAGACTGATACCCCAAAGAATTGTTAGCCACGAACAAACTAGATTTATAATAGGTAGGTATATCCTAGATACTCTAATGTTAGTCTAGTAGGACTCATAATGGGCTTAGGATTCTAATCAAGATGCTCTTTTGGTTTAAATTGATTTCGACAAAGCCTATGACAAAATTAGATGGAATTTTTCCTACAAATGTTTAGATGGCTAGGTTTCAAGGAAGGTTTTTGTAATCACATTACACTCCTTTTCTAGGATCTCTCAACCCATGTGCAAATTAATAGTATATTGTCTAAAACATTTAGTTTCAATCCTTAATAAGACAAGGGTTTCCTTTATGTTGAAATATTTGTAATTTGACCTTATTAGGGCAAGACCAATTGTGGGAAAGTACCTACGGGTGCTCTTGATGTAAGCCTATGGACAAGTGCTATGTAAGCCTTAGAGCATCTTGATGCAATCCTATGGGCATCTTCACGTAAGCCTATGGGCAAGTGCTATGTAAGCCTTTGGGTATCTTCATGTAAGCCTACAAGCATCTTTCTATGTAAGCTTACGAGCATTCTTCTATGTAAGCCTATGAGCATCTTCATGTAAACCTAAGGGCACTTTCATGTATTCATCCTTAGTGGCATTGGTTAATCCACATTTATGGATAACCTTACTTAAAGAGTAATTTATTATTATTTTATTATAAGGTTAACCTCAAGGTTAAGTTAATGTCATCCTGAGGTTAAACACCCCTCAATGAGCAATCATTTGTAACATATTGTGATATATGAAAATGTTACGGGGTGCCCATAAATACCCACCCCTTATTCCTTCTATAATGCAATGTCGTTTATCTCTTTCTTCTTTGTTTATACATTATTTTTTTGCTCTTCTTCCTTTTCTACAAATGATTGTGGTGAATGGATGTTTTTGGATATTTCTAAAAAATATTGTAAATTTTAGCATTGTATCAAAGCCAAAACAAATTATCTTTACTCAATCGCACAAAAACATTGTATAGGGTAAATCATGGCAGATATGGATGAACCATCAATTCTATTGTATTCCTTGCAAAATTTCAAGGGGTCCTAGTTCAACACTTTTGGAGATCTCATCGTTTTGACACTTGTTTTTACGTCCAAAAAATATGCTCTTTCCCTCCAAAATTTGAATTTCAAAACTATATATTTCATGAAATATTCTCTCTTATGGTGGGAAAATATAGGAGGACATTAAGGTATGGTTGTCATTTGGCAAACAAATTGTAGACTTAAACTAGGTGGCATAATGGTCACATGCTCGAATGAAAAATAGGTCCCTAGTTCAAACCTCCAAAGCACACTCCATGTGTTCTAAAGGAATTGTGTGTCTTTCCTTTTTCCACTTGCACCTTTCTGGTATCAATTTCATCAAAAAGTATTATAAGCGAGTTACATAGTGCATGTTGGAAAAATTGCCTATATGTTATTTGGTGGCACATAGGTCGTGAGTTCGACTCACACTTTTTTTTTGCTTCCTTTCCAGCAAATAGGGCATGACCTTACCTACCTCAAGGGGTAGGCAAGGGGATATTGGTTGCATTCATGTATAGATAATAATGGCTAGTGTGGCTAGCACAATTCTCCTTCCAACCAAGTCAAAAGTTCAACTCTCCGTTGTCTACCAAAGGTAAAAAAAAATTACAAATCAAAGTTTCTTTCTTCAAATCAGATGTTCTTGTCTATAGATATCATTCATGATGACACCATAATGGAAAAATGCTTGTTTCATAAGCAGGGCATCCTTAGTTCAAAGCTTGGCACAAGATTTATTTCTTTCTCTTACTTAAAGTATTAACACCAAATGGTGTTTACTCTTCTATGGTTTTAGTGCATGCACCTGGTACACTAGTTAGTGCCCTTGCTTGTCCACTGGGGGTCTTGGGTTCGAGCCTTGTTGACTCCAAACCACTATAATCAATATAAATATATATATATATATATATATATATATATATATATATATATATATATATCCGAAGGGAAATCTAGCCAATCACATAATGCAAAGTGCCTAACATAGATTCACTGGTACAACATCCAATCCAGTAGCGACAAGTGGCAATTGTCGATTTGGAGAAAAAACTCAAAGGTTTGACATTTGATTTTTGTTTAGATTTGACCATTAATATGGCCTAGCTTTTGGAGGCCATAATTTTTGCATACATAAGTGTTTTGGAAACTTTTTTTTCAAATCACATAGTTTTTTTAGCCCTAAAGATTGGTGACATCAATTCAAGGACTTATTATTTTTAACGGGATTTTTCCTATGTAAGTTCTTCATTTTTTTAATAAGCTATGTGTGGCTTCTATTGGGGGCCACTCCCATTACAAAAATAAAATATTACATTGCTCTCATTATATTTCTAACAAGTTAATTAAAGCATACCCAACTTTACCTTTCTATCAAAGATATTCTTCATTTGCCTTTCTATCAAAGATATTCTCCATCTTCTTCAAACTACTAAGTTTCCATAATCAACTCCTTTTATATAGATGCCTTCTAAAATTTAAATTTTTCCAAGATGAAATTCAACACTGCGAATGGCTAAAATATTTGTTGCCCAACTTCTATATCTATAAATATCTTGTCTATAACAACCTCACAATTTCTTAATATCTTTTTTAGGGTTCTTATTCATTCCCCTAATATTCCAAAATATTATTTTTGTTGCTATTTTTTGTTTTTATTTGTGGTTTTAGCCCCACTTATTGTTAGCACTTGTGATATTTGCTTTTGTTTTCCTATATTAATATCCCTTTGGGTTTCTTTTTCTCTTTGTTTTTGCTTCTTGGGTCTTCCTCTTTTTTTTCATTGCCAGCAATACTTTCATCTTCTTCAATATCATCTTCTCACACTGCTCATAGTAAGACTAATCATCTTTAATTTTACCTTGTTCTAAAGGATATGAAGTGCAAGGAATAATCTCAAAAGTACAATCTTCTTTATCTTACCCTAGAAACCCTAAATTGCAAGGATGCTCTTTTGTAGCAATTACCTTCTTATTCTGCCCTAAAAATCCTAAATCATTATGGGTTTCTTCCATCCTCATTTCTTTATTATGTTGCTCTTGAAACCTTAAAGTTCAAGGGATAACATCTTCACCTCTTTCACTTTTATTACCTAGAGAGGATTTTATACTACTTGAGGAAAATGAAGATGATTTACCTAGAATAAACTTGACCTCTTTTATCATATTTGTTTTAGGATTTCTCTCCACATATTCTTTTACACCTTTAATTCCTTCTAAACTTACCAAATGATATTGTAGATAGGATTCTTTACCTCTTATTTTGAAGTGGAATATCCTTGATTTAATCTAGCTTCTATTACTATATGATTTCCTTGCTTCGTCTTGAATTTTATCTCATCACTTTAATTTTTTATCTCTTTCTTCATAGTTTTCACTTTGCAAACTCTTGTCATGTGTCCAATCTCATAACAATTGTGGCAACGAAATGTATTATTTTCATAATCTACTTGTTGATCCCATTCTCTTGATTAAGATTTAATTTTAATGTATTGTGGCAAAGAATTTTGAAATATCCATAGCAACGCATATTCGAGTATATATAGCATGTTTTCGCTCCTTAATATTTAGTCCTTGATGAATTCCCCTAGGTTATTTCCAATATTATTCAAACATCCTTATTTGTAAGTTGATATGGAAGTCCAAAAAGCCTAACCCATACTATAAGCTTTTTAATAGTTTCTGTCTCAATAGAAAAATTTGCATTCCATTGTCTCACATAAAGTGCATCTCTTCCCCTAAACCATGGGCCACAAACCATTATTTTATCCCTAATTTCTGAACCATAAAAGATGACAAGAAAAAAACCTTTAGGAAGAAAAGTCACAAAGTAATTTGAATTTAATCCCCACTTCCACTTGATCCAATTTTGAATCTCCAAAAACCCTGGCCATGATCTATGGAACTTACATATTAACCCTCTACTTTTAAGAATCATTATATCACACTCAATCATATCATTCTTGATACTTACTTTTGGTGTAACATATGCTACCTAGATCGAACTTGTCATGTATTTGCTCTTCTACTTATCTCCAATTTAGGCCTCCATACTTCCAACTAGGGTATCTTGACTTCCCATTAGGGATTTCAAATATGACTTTCCTTCCATAGTAGCTAATGGGGCTCGCTCTTGACTTGCACTCCCTCTTGGTTTGCACCTCCTCTCGGCTTCCACTCCCTATTGGTTCACATTTCCTCTTGGCTTGCACTTGATCCTAGCTTGCATTCTCTCCTGCCTCGCACTCCCTTTTGGCTCGTAATAGCCCATGTCTATTCTTTTTTTGATGTTCCTTCGCTTCAATTTTTTTTTGGAAATAATGTTATATGCATTCATGGTAAGGGTTTGAAGCATTGATGCACTTCATATGAACCTTTCACTCTTTCGTCATAACTAAATCTTGGCTTGCACTCCCTCTTAGCTCGCACTTTCTCCTAAATCACACTTCCTCTTTGCTTGCACTTCCTCTTGGCTCTATAAGTTCATATTTTTTTAATGATTTTACACAGGTTTTTATGAGGGGTCTTGGTTTCCTCATACTGAGTGGATTTTGAACCTTGGACCTCTCAAAGAGATGTCAAAGCCCTTACCACTACAGTAAGCTCACAACTCCTTAAGTTCTTCATATTGATATCATGTATATTTTTATTTTTTCTCATAATAGATGTTTGCTCTAGCTCCAACAACCCTTTAGTATAGTGACTTTGGGCTAGAAGAGGAGTAGGCTTTGGATTATTAGTGTTAGGTACATCTTGTGTCTATAGGGCCTTCTTAACCATCGAGGTTGATTATTCATAGACTTGCCTATTACTTCGTGATTCAGTTGTCTTCCCTTATGATTGGGGAAGAGATTATGGTCACCATAGTGTATGTTGAAGGTCTTCACATGGGAAGCTCAACATCTTGATCCAGGAGGTGGAGTTACAACTTCATATTCAAGAAAGGTTGATCTAATTCATGTACCTTTGGCAAAGAGAAGATAGAAATATCTAGTGGCTCATACGAGCATTCATTATGGGGGAATATGTATCATCTCTAATGTCTTCTCTCCTTGGCCCCTTAGTTTAGAATATGGAGGGATGTTGTAATCTAGCCGTATTAGACCAAGGTCAATAGTGGTGAAGTACCTACAGGTGCTCCTAATGTAAGCCTAGAAGCAAGTGTTATGTAAACCTTTGAGCATCTTGATGTAAGCCTATGGGAAAGTGCTATATAAGCCTTTGGGCATCTTGATATAAGACTACAAACATATTCATGTAATTCTATAGGCGTCTGTCTATGGGAATTCTTCTATGTAAGCCTATGGACATTCTTCTATGTAAACCTACAAGCATCTATGTGTAAGCTTGCAAGCATCCTTATGCATTCACCCTTGATGTTATTGGTTAGTCCACCTTTACGTATGACTTTGCTTAAAGGGTATTTTATCATTATTATATTGTAAGGTTAACCACAATATTAAGCTAATGTTGGCATGAGGTTAACTTCTCATTGAGATTTTGGTATCACTATAATTACCCCTTAATGAGCAATCATTTGTAAGATATTATTATATATGATAATATTGTGGGGTTACCCACGGGCACCCACGCCTTATTCCTTCTTTCATATCATGTTGTTTGTCTCTTTCTTTTTTATCTATACGCTTTTCTTTTTTCACTCTTCTTATGTTTTCTGCATATGATTATGGTGAATAGATGTTTCAAGATGTTAATGGAAACTATTGCAAATTCCAATACTTTAGCCCCTCTCCTCTATGTTGCAATTATTGATGTCTTTATCCATCTATTGAAAAGAGATCACTTTGAAGGTTTGTTATTTGGTTTGAGACTACCTAATGGGAGACATATCCTTAATTTACATTTCACATATGACTATCTCTTGTTCTTTCAAAACCGAGAAGAGGAAATTTCCATCATGCAAGATATTCTTCAATTATATTGTGATATGTAAGGACTTGTAATTGGTGAGCACAAAATAGAGGTTATATTTTGTTCTTTTTCTCTTATATGGGGTAATGTTTTTTTACTTTTATAAAAAATAACCCCTATGGAAAAATTATTAGATACCTTGTGATACCCTTTGTCATCAATGCCTTCCCTAAGGACATATGGAAATAAATATCTCCTTGGATTTTAGAAAAATTGATGCATGACCAAAGAAATTCCTCTTTCTTGCTAGTAAAATTCAAGTTGTTAGTGGCATCTCATGTGCATTAATCCTTAACATCATTGGTATACCATAGTATTTGCCTCAAATAAACACAAGTTATTAATAGATACTCGTGGTCTGTGTGGGATGCATCTAATGGAATGGTTGGTATTTTATGAAAACCCTACATTGTTCTTAAATCTAGAGGTATGGTATCCTAGATATTTTGACTTAGAGCAAGTTACTAGCAGGAAAATGGGTGGCAAGTGCTACATGGGGGAACCATGGAAGATCCTCTCTTGCCATAAAATTTTGCAATCATCCTTTAAAAGAAAATGGAAAAATACACCATGGGAAGACAAGGTATTAAATGTAAAATATTTTCAAGTCGAGGGGTCCCTATATCTTGTCAAGATTGGTCAAATTGGAGTGAAATTACATCTACCTTTTCATGCAAGAGTGACTCTCTTAGGCGAGATAAAAGCCATGACGTTCTTTGTAATCAAAGCCCATTGTATTACAACCAAACTTAAAATGTGCTACACTTTTGAAGAATTTTTTTTTTTATCTTATAGGATCATTCAACATGTACATTCATTAAATGGAGGCTAACCAAAATTATGTTCAAACTTCCAACCTACTTGCATTTTTCTTTGGATCTCATTTGTTCATTAATACCTAACAGGATCCTTAACAAAATATGTACATTTCCCTATGATATCCTTTGTGATTGAAAATGGCCTAATGATGCATACATTGAGAACTACAAATTAAAGTTAGGCTACCCTATCCTTTGGAAGCCCTTCCCTCTTGATTTCAAACTCAATAAAAAATGGTAAGTATCATTTTCTAAGAACAAATGGTTCTTTTTGGAATTCTAAATTTGGAAGGTAAAAGTAGAATTTTAATGTAAAGTATTTGATAGGAGATTACTTTATTTTAAATTAACATCATTAGTTGTTCTTGCTTCAATCATTAGGTGTCCCTCTTTTGTACCTTTTGTGAAATCTTGAATCTATTTTTTTTTTCTAGTATTGTTCATTTTCTCAAAAGTTTTGGTCTTTGATTAAATCTATCTTCCCACTATATGAATCTCCTGAAAAATAACCCTCCTTGGTAGACCTCACCTTTATGAACTCAATCCTCTTTGGAAACCCTGTAAGATGGTTATCCTCAAATATATCTAGAAATAAGGATGTTTAGGAGTGTTTACAAGTTTGACTCCTCCTTAGGTGATGATGATGTTGAACTTATTTTTAGATCTCTTTATGTAGGTAGTTAACATCCACGCACACATTTGTAATACTTCCAACATGTTGGTTGTTATAATAAAAAAGTTGGAGTGTCCTCATGATCAATTTAATCATTAAACACAATAAATTTAATGCATAAGTATTAGACTAGATGGATTATTTCTCAACAACTTTCTTTGACTTCAAAATAGTTGTGGAGACTACAAAGAATAATATTTATGTTGTCATGACCTCCTTTGGCAATCTTAATAAATGATTCATTATTTGTAATGAAAATTGAGTATAAAAGAGTAGTTGTAAGCTTATTGCAATGGTAAGGGCTTTGGCATCTCTTTGAGAGGTCCAAGGTTCAAACCCCACTCAATATGAGGGGATTGGGACCCCTCATAAAAACTTGTGTAAACTCATTGAAAAAATTAAGTTGTAAGCTTATTGTAGTGGTAAGGGCTTTGACCTATATTTGAGAGGTCCAAGGTTCAAACCCCACTCAGTATGAGGGGATCAAGACCCCTCATAAGAACTTGTGTAAACTCATTGAAAAAAATGAGTAAAAAAGAGTTAGAATCCCTAGGGTCAAGTAGAATAATTTTTTGATGACTTGAATCATTACCTGAGTTTTCATTTACACTTGGTTTGGTGCTTAGTTGCATACACTTAATATTATTTGGTGTATTATTTATCATTTATGCACACTATGATTTAGTTGCATTTCCTCCACCTGCTCCTTGTATAGGATGAAAATGCTCTCTATCCCAATGAGTTCCTTTGCACTTGAAACATCCTCTTGGTGGTCCCACACATCAAGCATTGGTGGAGGGTCTATTCTAATTTAGTTGTGGAGCTCTGAATTAAAAGATAGAACTTCATTGAGAAGAGATAGTGAGATGGTATACCTTACCCTATTAGTTCTCCCCTAAATTTCCCTTGGTTTATTCACTCTTTAAATCTCATTGTCCCATGTCAAAATTTATGTAATTTAGGTTTTGGTTGTTGTTATTGAGGAAAGTTGTAATTGTAGTTAGGAGAGATCTATGTTATCCCTTGATAATGATTTTGTTCTTTGCCTTAAAATGGATCTCTAGGGTTGTCTTCCATGACTAATGCTCATTGGTAATCCTCCTACCAAGTCAAAAAATTATATCTCCTAGCAATTTATGCCAACACAAATTGTAACCCATGAGGAACCTAATAACTTGCATCACTCTGTTTCCAATTGTAGGCATTTCATTTAAAAGTATTGCAATTTTTTGTTCATACTCCATGAATGATGAATTGTTTTATTAGAGATTATAGAACTCTTAAATTCATCATTGAATATACACCTGAGATACATACTTGTTTTTAACCTTTCTTCAAACTGCCCCCAAGTTATATCAATCTCAACATATCCCATTATTAATTCCTCATTATGCCACCATGTGGCTATAGGTCCTTCTAACTATAAAGTTGATATCTTAGCCTTATCCTAACTAGTATAATTATCCACTTAGAAATAATGTTGTATCTTAATAAGCTAATCCTTGGTTGGATTTTCTCTTAATCCTAAAGAAATGTGGTGGATCCACTTTGTTTAAACTCTTGAAAATATCTCTATGGTCAGATATTTGACCAAGTTGATAATTTTATCCCTACACTTGTAGAACTTCAATTTCTAGTCCTAACTATTGTTCACCCACATTTGGGTTCTCTAACAACCAATTCATCATAATAGTAGTCATATTTTGAATTATTTTTAGGAACTGCTCCATTTGATTAGGCCTTTTTATTGAGTATTATTTATCACAAAGTCTTCCTGATTTGATTCTCTTTATTATTCCATATAATGGTTGCTTGTTGGATCTTTTGTTTGGTGTCTCCCTCTCCCTCTTTCAACATTAGCTTTACGTCTTCGATGGACAACTATATGTCCTCTCTTTTCGAGTGACATCTACAATTAGAATAACTTAGTTTAACACTCCATCATATATAAACTCATTTAATTAAAACCTATTGCAACGTAGGTTTTGATACCAAATGTAATGCCCCTCCCTAGGCACCCTAAAATCCTATTGAATTATTTAAATCAAATTAAATATTTGACAAGATGCATCAACGATTAGCTTTTATTATGCTTATTAGAAGAATTATTAATAGGGTTGAGGTTTGGGAAATTCAAAGTTATAATGGGTTACATTTCCACACAACCAAAGTAATGTATTCGAAGGATAGTTCTCCTTTGGTGATGTAGGAGCATCCAGTGGCAGCCGAACAACCTTGCAGCTACAAGAAAATTTCTCAGTATTTGCCTTGGTGTCGTGAAGTCGCGACAGAAAAAGTGTTACGAAATCGCGACATGTCACGAAATCGTGACAGGCAGCAGGAGAGAGAAAGTGCTGGGGAGGATGTCGCGATTTTGCGACATGTCGCGAAATCACGACCGTCGCGAAATCACGACGTAGAGCAGTGAAGCGCAGAAGGCGTGGAGGATGTCACGATTTCATGACATGTCGCGAAATCGCGACCATCGAGAAATCGTAACATGTTGCGAAATCGTGACCGTCGCAAAATCGCGACAAGGTGCAGCCAGAAGGGGGAGCCGATGAGAATGTCATGACTTCGCGACATGTCATGAAATCGCGACAAGGTGCAGACAGAAGGGGGAGCTGAGGAGAATGTCACGATTTCGCGACATGTCACGAAATCGTGACCAGCAGTAGGGGGGAAGAAGATGCCAAAAGAATTGTCACGATTTCGTGACATGTCGCGAAATCGCGATCGGAGCAGAAAAGCAGAGGCGAGGAAGGAAAATGTCGCGATATCACGACTTGAAGGTGAGAAAGGCAAAGGTGAAGGGAAAACGTTGCGATATCACGACCAAAAGGGAGAAGAAGCGTAGGAAGGCCAAAACATCGCGATATCGCGACATGTCACGATATCACGACAAGAAAAGAAGAAGACGTGAAAGAAGGAGGAGACGTCACGAAATCACGACAGGCGACATCTTCAGGGACCGTTACAGGATGACGTCATTGAGCGACACATGGCAGCACAAGAACAACACGTGGCACCAAGGTGTAGCGAAAGTAAGCGAAGACAAAGCGTCGTGCAAAAAATGTAACCGTAAGCGGGAGTCGAACGACAGTTACAGAGGCCAATGCGGATTGCAGTTACGAAGACGAACAGTCGTGGCAAAAATGAATCGAAGGGCCACCAGTTGGAAGAGAGAGAGTCACGCCAAAGTTATAAAAAGAGCAAGTCGGGCCATGCACGGGGGTTGGAAAACAGAGAAGCAGACTCGTGAAGTTGAGCTGCAGAGCCGAGGCCAGAGAGAGCCGACTAGAGAGTGGCATGTTTTCCTTCCAAGTGTGGTGGCGGATCTGAAGATTACACGTAAAGGAGTGAAGAACCAAGCCTAGCGCTGGTATTTGTTAAGCCTGCGGGCTGTTAATGTAAAGCATTTCCAGATTAATAGAAAAGAAATTTTGGAATTATTAGAGTGTGATTTTTCGATCAGCATCAGTGGTATCAGAGCCAGTAGTTCCTGAGTGTGTAACAAATTGTCGGATGTGAGGTAGTTACACCAAGATCTGAGGAAAGGCTTGTGAGAAAGTGAACAGAATGATGACAATGAAAGAGTTCAAGGCTTTGCAGAGGCAAGTGCAATCCCTGCAAAAGGAGCTGCGTAGAATGGATATGCAGGAGCATCCAGTGGCGGTCGAACAACCTTGCAACTACAAGAAAATTTCTTAGAATTTGCCTTGGTGTCGCGAAATCGCAACAGAAAAAGTGTCACGAAATCATGACAGGCAGCAGGAGAGAGAAAGTGCTAGGGAGGATGTCGCGATTTCGCAACATGTCACGAAATCACGACCATCGCAAAATCACGACGCAAAGCAGCGGAGCGCAGAAGGCATGGAGGATGTCGTGATTTCGTGACATGTCGCGAAATTACGACCGTCGCGAAATCATGACCAGAAACCGCCAAGAGGAGGAGCAGTCGAGAATGTCGCGAAATCGCGACCGTCACGAAATCGCGACAAGGTGCAGCCAAAAGGGGGAGCCGATGAGAATGTCACGATTTCGCGACATGTCGTGAAATCGCGACCGTCGCGAAATCGTGACAAGGTGCAACCAGAAGGGGGAGCTGATGAGAATGTCGCGATTTCACGACTTGTCACGAAATCGCGACCAACAGCAGGGGGGAAGAAGATGCCAAAAGAATTGTCACGAAATCACGACCGGAGCAGAAAAGCGAAGGTGAGGAAGGAAAATGTCGCGATATCGCGACTTGAAGGCAAGAAAGGCAGAGGTGAAGGGAAAACGTCACGATATCACGACATGTCGCGATATCACGACCAAAAGGGAGAAGAAGCGTAGGAAGGCCAAAACGTCGTGATATCGCGACATGTCACGATATCGTGATAGGAAAAGAAGAAGACGCGAAAGAAGGAGGAGACGTCGCGAAATCACGACAGGCGACATCTTCAGGGACCGTTACAGGATGACGTCATTGAGCGACACGTGGCAGCACAAGAACAACACGTGGCACCAAGGTGTAGCGAAAGTAAGCGAAGACAAAGCGTCGTGTAGAAAATGTAACCGTAAGCGGGAGTCGAACGACAGTTACAGAGGCCAATGCGGATTGCAGTTATGAAGACGAACAGTCGTGGCAAAAATGAATCGAAGGGCCACCAGTTGGAAGAGAGAGAGTCACGCCAAAGTTATAAAAAGAGCAAGCCGGGCCATGCACGGGGGTTGGAAAATGGAGAAGCAGACTCGTGAAGTCGAGCTGCAGAGCCGAGGCCAGAGAGAGCCGGCTAGAGAGTGGCACGTTTTCCTTCCAAGTGTGGTGGCGGATCTGAAGATCGCACGTAAAGGAGTGAAGAACCAAGCCTAGCGCTGGTATTTGTTAAGCCTGCGGGCTGTTAATGTAAAGCATTTCCAGATTAATAGAAAAGAAATTTTGGAATTATTAGAGTGTGATTTTCTGATCCAGCATCATATGGGCTTACCTAAGTTTTAAACTTGAGATCATTGAAGATAATAACTATTTAAAATTCTACCCAAGTTCTTAGCTTGGGAATTAACACCATTAATAATAAACATATAATGACTGAAGCTGAATTTACTCAAGAATAATGCATTCACCCAAAATATGTGCATGCTTAGAGAATATTTTGTTTGAACTAAAACATCAACAAAAATTCATATGGTTTAATTTCACATGTGATTTAATAGTTCATTTAGTGATTGATATTATATCATGACTAGTAATTTCCATTGGTAATATTTCCTTTATTGTATAACATTAATGTGTTTTCATATAAACTATTTATTACATTTCTTGTGGTTGCACTTATGCTTTAGGAAGGAAACTAGCAATCCAAATTTGATAAAGTAGACTATGATAGGGCAAAGTTTTGGAAATATTACTCTACTAAGATGCAATGCAATGACAATAGAGGTGGAGTTTTGGTATTGTGAAGGCTGTTGATGCTGAATTTTGGAATATTTGTATTTGCACAAAAACTTAAAGAAGATCTAGAAAATGAAAATCAAGAATTCATACTTTTTATGAAAATGATGTAGATATCTAGCTATAGCAACTCAATTGAGATGAGAACCGAATCTGTTTGTAATATCTCAAGCTCTAAAGGAGAAATTTTTGAATTACCAAGGGTGGGGGTCTCAAGTATAATCCCTTGTTCTCCAACAAAAAAATTCATGACTAATAATTAAAAGATAAATTTAATTACTTATTTTATAGTTAACGAAAATTGACTCCATATAAGGATCTATCTCATGTTACACCTAATGGCTTAACAAATTCATTCTTTGGGTGACATCGTAAAAGTTATTATGGTATACTATCAAGATTAGATGATATGTAAACTAGAAGGTGAACATGTGTAAGGAATACATGCTACATGTGTCTCTTATGTTGATGTCTAAATCTAAATGAAAAATATTTAATAACAAGGAATTTTGCATTTTCATGGCAGAAGCCTAAAGATTTAATTCCCAAAGTTTAACTCGTAGAGTATGTAATCCTAAAGCATGATTTTTTTAATACACCACTTGAGGTATGACCTTTGAATTTCAAGACATATTATTATAAAAGATAATTCAAAACTTTGGAGTCTTAAAATTTAAAGGTTTATAGTTCAAAGTCTAAGTGATTGACTTGCAAAATCTAAAATTTAGAGTTTATCCATCAAGGTTGATGTGACAAAGATCAAACATAGGCTTAATAAGGTTCTATTAAATACTCAATCTAATGACCTTTCAACAATTGAAATATGTCAATAAATGTGTCAATATGCTTACATAACAACATGATAAAATCTATAATCAATTAAATCTTTAGCATGACTCCTCAAAACTTGAGGAAGATCGACATGAAAATAAATAGTTAGATTGACTTGTTTAAACCCGTCCAACATATGGATGACATACTTGTATGTAGGTCCAACCCCCCAACTCCAAAGCTTGAAGGTCAAAGTACATAAGTAAATTATTGGTCTAGATCTCTAATAGTCTAATGGATTTGGAAACCACCCGAGTTTCTAACCCAGGCCCAAGTTATACCATTTAACTACCATAAAAGTTGACTAATTTAAACTCATGATCAAGAATGCAAAATCCATGTAGATATTTGGACTTAAAATTCAAATCTACCTAAGTTTCTTACAATAATTTAAGTAAGATAGATTTTCTAGCATAGTTTCAAAGTAAAATATAAGGGACCAAACGTGTTGATTAGAAGATATTCCATTACCATTTCTAGTCAACCTTCTGACTTTGTTTAGAAGAACAATTTTCAAAGAAAGTCTCAATGGTCGACTAAAATTCCTCAAGGGGAAAGTTCTTTATGTTTGTAAACAAGATTAAGTAAATTTTTCTATTGAAATTAGATATTATCTAGATTAGAGTAAGAATCCCACAAGTTAAATGTCATGTCTTCAAGAAGTTCCAATTAAATTGTTATAATACCTAAAAAAGCATGTCAAACATCAGACTAACAATCCTTTATTTATGCATTAAAGGTTTTATTTTTTTTAAATTGGTTGTATGGTATAGAAACAAACCCCACACATATTACATCATGACCACAGTGGCATTACAACAACTTGACAATCATACATATATCATTTGACAAGATTTAAACCTTGATATCCTCTATATAAGTCAAGGAATTTAATCTATTGGATTTATGCCATTTGATATGCATTTAAAGGTTACATAAATAAAAATAAACTTAGAATTTTGTTATTTCTCAATGAGAATTTTAGAGGATCTCATACAATTTTGTCATTGGCATCAACAACCAATTTACATCATAGTATATTACAAACATTAACGATATGACAATTAATTTCATAATTTCACAATTTAACTTGTTATTTCTGCAATGTACAAACTTAACTCTTTTTTATCTCCTCTTAATCAAAGGTATTCTTTTATTTTTTATGAGGTTACGTAGCTCTTCGAATAGCTTCAACCACCTTGGGTGACTACAATTAAGAGCAAGGCTTTACTACCCTACCTCTATCCAAGCCCCACAAGCATCTTGAAATAGCTTTTGCACTTGAATTGTGGTTACCCACTCACCATTACAACAATGACAAAAGGATGACATATAACATACATATAGTGTCATCTAAATATTTCACAACACAAAAGCATTTATAGGGTTTACAATTATACAAACTCATAGAATATCCACTAGGTGTAATAAGAATACCAACAAATCCACTAATAAATAATTATTACAAGTTCATTGGTAAAAGATGTTTATCAGTACATCAATAGACAATGCCTACAAGTCCATCGCCATAACATACCTATTGATAAACCAATAAAAGATGCCTACCAATTCATTGGTAAAATATACCTACAAGTACATGAAGCTCATAGATTACATAAATCAACACAATTATTAGACTATTTCCAAGCACATAACCATTTTATTCTTATATGTAGACTATAATTTTAGGTAACCACAACTTCTGACCCCATCTATCCATAATTCACACATGTTTTGGTCAATGAGAGGAGTGGGTTCTTTATTTAACTTTTGTCATAGTTAATCAATCTTTTTCATTACTTATCATGGATGAGGCTTACCTTTTCTCAACCAACAATTGTAGATTCTTTCTTCCTTTCCTTTGTTTTCCCAAAATCCCTTTTGCACTTTAAATTCTTCTTCTTTTATCCCTTTTTATTATTCTTTTCTTATTCCTTTCCACATTGTATGTTTTCTCTCTCATCCACTCTCATCGTCTTTTGCATGGTTTGCCCCAATTTGTGTGCCAAATATTGAGTTACTTGTGTTTTCCATCATCTCTCACTATTTCCATTTTCTTTACGGTTAATGAGAAATTGGTTTCATGTGTTATTCTATAAATCATTGTAAGAAGGTGGTCTTTTAATTATCGTATTCAATAATCTTAGTGATTTCCTCTCCTTGACTTGATGGTTACAAATATGCTCTCCTATTCAACCTTCAATATGCACAAAAATGACAACACATCCATGAATCTAAGTTACAAGCATTAAAAAGATATGATAATGATAACACAAACCCCTATAATTTTGGATTGTTTTATCTTACCCTCAGTTGTGATCCCCACCTACAAGACACATAACACTTTACCTTTTTCCACATGATTAGTATTATTTCATAAATCATCATTATCATCAACTATGCTCTAATTAATCAATGCTATGCTTTACAAGTATTGCATAAGATTCATAAGATACAACATCACATTTAAATCTTTTTGATCTCATAAACATGGTATATTACATAATATAGATTGCACTACAAATTATGCTTATGCCAATAATCATCTATTGGTTTATGTTTATCAAGAGTTAAAAAGACAAATATTACAATATGTATATATAGGTTTGTTTAAAATTTGAAATATATAAAGGAATAGACAAAGATTTGAAATATAAAATCCTTTGTTAACATATTTAAATAAAACTATAAAAATAAATACAAGCTCAAGGAATTACAAGAGAGAACATAAATAAATGGAATAGACCAACATACTTATTTGAAAGAAAAATAATATTTATCAAAACATAATACGAAAGAAGTTTTATTGAATCCAAAAATCTTAGGATAGATGGCTTAAAAAAAGCAAATAAAAATACCAAATTTTTTCATTATTTTCAACAAGCTCAACCCAAACTTTGAATACAACAAAAAGAAGTACATAGATACAAAGATCAAAGACAAGGTAAATATTCTTATAACCCAATTAAGATCTAGTTCACACCATCTCATATGCGAAACCAGGAAATGGATAATACCTCAAGAGACATGGTCAAATCAAATATGTGTCTTTTGCATAGCAAGAGTAGTGGAGACCAAAAATCATTTTGTCATGGAATGTGAAACCTACAAGCATATTAGGATTGCATATTAGAACACTCTAAAAATGAACTCACTAATGGAACTTTTTGAAGAATTGAGAATAGAAAAAAACAGGAAAACTTCTCACAAAAATCGACAACAAAAGAAACACTCCAAAAGACGATAAAAGGATATTAATTTTTTTGACTTTGTAGAACATTTTTTTCTTGGATGTTGTTAAACTTTGAAACTCTGAATAGAAGGTCCAAGGTTTGAATCAAAAGAGAGTAGAGTTGTACACCATACCCCATCTTGTATTAAAGCTCTTAGTAAACTATTTTGGTCTTATAAACGTAATTAAAATATTTTCAAAACAAATTTATCATTATTATATGAAAACTATTCTAACTCCAAATAAAAGTAATATTAAGGAATAAGAAGAGATCAAGAAAGAAGTAATCAATTATAAGATAAGAAAACTCAACATAAAATTTTACAAATCATTTTATAAATTATCATGTGAAAACAAAACCAAAATTTAATAAAATTCTTTTTTTTGGGATAAAAAACACAATTATTTTTGTCTTAATTAAAAAAAATCTTTAAAATATTTTTATGTATGCTAAAGAGTAATACAATGATTCTAATAGAAGAAGCTGCATTTTAAAAAAAAAAAAAAAACTAGTTTACTGTTAAGCAACTTACTTCGCATACAATCCCATATAAGAGTTAATATATCATTAGACAATTCTCAAATGACATAAGGTAGTGTCAACGACATATTTAAAAAATAATTTAAATATTACATATTTTCTGTTAAATTTTATTTCACACTAACTAATCAATACTGTTTTTCTTTCCTACGTCTCCTCTAAATATTAGATATTTTCTGTTAAATTTTATTTCACACTAACTAATCAATAATGTTTTTCCTTCCTACGTCTCCTCTGGCCATGATCTTTCAAGATGTTTTCTTCCCTAGTTCAAGCCTCCGTTTGTGTCTTTGGCGTCACCCAGACGCCAAATGAACACACCACTGATGACAACTGCCTCAGCTTCAGCCTGACTTCTTTTTGCTTTGTTTTGTTTGTCTCTTACCTGAAGATATCTCGTCTCAGTTCATGTCATTCATTGTTTCCAGATTTACTCTGGAGTTGCACATGGTCTGTCGAAGGTGGTTGGTGGGTTATACTTTTTACACAAATTGTTTGTTTTTAATAACATATTTTGTCATCAAGGGTTGTAGGTTGTAAGTTTCGGTTTTTATTAAGAAGAGACCCAGGTTCGAATTTTGAAGGCATGCTTGTTTGTGCAAAGGTAGGTGGCATAAGGTTATAAGAGTCAACAACAATAAGATGACATAAAAATTATAGGGAATGACATAAAAGTTATAAAGATCAACAACAAGAACAACCCTTGATAGTAGAAAAAGGGAATGTAACCAATTCCCTATACATCAAAATAATAATAAAAAACACATATTTTTATTATAATATTTCTTTTCGCATTATTTATTTTCAATCTAATTAAATATAAATATTAACTTTTATGCTGTATAATTTTTTTTTTTTGTATATATCTTGTTTATTTTTATTGTATGATTTTTCATTTTTAATTAGTTATATGGAATTGAAACATGTTTTATTTATATTGTATCATAGTCATATTTTTTTCAATGAGTTTACATATGTTTTTATGAGAGGTCATGGTCTCCTCATACCGAGTGGGGTTTGAACTTTGGATTCATCAAAGAGAGACCAAAACCCTTACCACTGCAATAAACTTGCAGCTTTTCAATGGGTTATATGGTATTGAAATGGGCTTCACCCATATTGCATCTTCACCACATAGTGGTATTACAACAAAGCTTGGATATTATTCATGTATCATTTGACAAGTTTCGAACCTGGATCTCATATTTGAAATGTTGAAGAATTTAACCATTGAACTAATGTATAATAATATAGTAGTATTTAAAATGCAACTAAATGCAAATAGTAAAAACAAATGGTGAGCAAACTTCCGAATTACGAATATGTGGCGAGCGGAAAGCAGAGAGGTGAAAGCAAGCTATCAGGAAGTGGATCAAGAGCGTGCGCAAACAACACCACCGACGGATTGGCCAACCAAGAGATAGGGAGTGAATCAACAACCAAAATTGTTTCGGGGGTGTCGAAATATGGGAACGAATCTCATGGGGGGAAAGACTCGTCAGACAAACCAGGGGCGGGAGAAAGCAAAACTGTATCGACAACATTCATAGAAGTGCACAAGGGAAAACCAAAACCCTTGTCTGTTGCACCACGCACCTTCACCCCTAGGGCTGCGATGTTATCCTACCAGAGGAAGTAATGGAAGAGTACATTACCCTTGACTTCTTTCCCTAGTAGGAAAATTTGTAGGTGGAAGGCCCGACATGGACTCTCTTCGTCGATGGACGACGATTAAATGGAAAAGCAGGGGTTGCCTGGAACTGATAGCCATATCCAGAGGATTCTTCATGATACACCTCAATATGCAAGAAGATGCGGATAGCATCCTATCAGGGGTCCATGGTTCTACGGAAGGAGTCCCTTCTTGTGCAAATGGGGAGTGGACTTTGATCCAGAATCTCAGATCATCAACTGCGCTCCCATTTGGGTTCGGCTCCCAAACCTACCTCCTCACTTCTGCCACAAGGATTTTCTGCAAGGGATAGCCCGAGTGATTGGGGAAATTGTTACTATCGACCCGACAACACGAGCCCGATCATGATTGATGCAGGCCCAAATATGTGTTAATGTCAATTTGGAGTCCCAACTCTCAGATCATGTTAATTTGATTTATGGGTCTTACCACCGATGTCAGCCATTGGAGTATGAAAATAAACCCTCCTTTTGCACCAAATTCCACTCCCAGGGGCATCTCCCAACCCAATACTTGACTCTAAAAAGCATGCAGGACTTCCATAAATTGCTTCACCCACACCATAGAGAAGCCCAGAAGACGAAAGCAGGACCGTGTCAGGACCACAAAGGTAAGCAACACACCTTCTCCAATCGATGATGCGAGTAAGGCAAGTAGTTTGTTTACCTCCTCCAATAAGTTTAGTTTACTTAGTAATTTCGGTCTCAATGCTAAAAAAATTGATGAGAAGCACCCTTGCGAGGAAATACCTGTTTCAAACCAACTGAACCAACCCCCCTAAAGCAAATCTTCCCTAGAAAACCCATTTTCCATCCCTATCCTCGTGCCCTAATTCCTCGTTGGATATCAGCCCTGAGTCCCAAGGCCATCCCTCCAAGCCTCCCAGTCACCCAAACCTCTGCCTAGATCTTCCCCACCCAATGGGACTGGATTGCCCCACTCCCTAGATGAATTTCATGATGTTGAGGCTGATAGTGTCGAATCCTCCCATGAATCCCTAGAAGCATGGAGCCCTAAACAAACTAGGAGCTTCAGAAAATCCCAAATAGATGTGGGAGATGACAAGAAAAAGGGCAAACCCTCTAGGGCTGACCTAAGGAGCAGAGCGAAAGCATAAGACATAGCCAATGGTACTCAATGAAATCTATTTCAGGAACTGAGAATGTCCAACAGGGAAGAAACAAAGAGATCCAAACCTCCTGCGCAGCAAGGCAAAAGGGGCAAAAAACCATCCAAAAAATCCAAATGAAGATCCTCTCTTAGAATGCGAGAGGGTTAAAAAGGGTAGCTAAACAAATATTGGCTACTGCTATGCGAAAGGAATCAAATACCACTATTTTTCTAATTCAAGAAACCAAGTTAGGAGAGCTTTGGTCGCCTAAAGTCGCCAAGGTTACTGGGAAAAAATGTGAGTTTGCTTTTACACCTGCCTCTAGTACCTCAGGCGGATTCCTCTGTCTCTAGGACCTAGCCAAGGTGGAAGGGAGAGTCATTTCAGACAAAAGTCATATGTCCAACATATATTTCCATGAATCTAACACCCATCACTCCTAGGTTTTGACGAACATTTATGCCCCAAATAACCTGCAGGATAGATTGACCCTATGGAACAACCTCACCCAGATGAGAGAAGCTTTCAACAACATCCCCTGGATTCTAGCTAGGGACTTCAATACCCCATTACACCCCTAAGAGAAGAGAGGTGGGAATGTGATCACCCCCAAATCCATAGGCGACTTTGCTCACTTTGTAGACACAAACGAACTTATGGATGTCCAGCTGAGGGGGTCCCTATTAACATGGAGCAACAGAAGGGTGGGTGAAGATCTTATTCAAGAAAGACTTGACCGCTTCCTACTATCCTAGGAAGCGCTCCCCCTATTTGGAGATGCCAATATATAGGCTTTACCGAAGATCGGGTTTGACCATAGCCCCCTTATTTTTGAAGCTATCAACAGATCCCAGTTCAAAACCCCTTTCCATTTCGAATCAATGTGGACCCAACATATGGAACTCAAAAATTGGATTGCTGAGTGGTGGGGGGAAAGGTTCCCTGGGATTGTAACAAACCAGGTAACTAAAAAATTATGATTGATCAAAGCTAAGCTGAAAGTTTGGAACAAAGAAACCTTCAAAAATAAATAGAACATCAAGAACAGGCTCTAGGAGATTGAGAACCGATTTTAGTAGGGCCAGGGAGTCTAAGAACTGAAGAGAAGTTCCTGCTATCGGAATACCACAATATTCTGCGAAAAGAAGAGATTTTTTGGTGCCAAAAATCAAGACAATTATGGCTTAAGGAAGGAGACTCCAACTCCAAATTTTTCCACATTTCCACTCTCAGGCACAAAGGAGCAAATAGGATCAAAGGACTTATTAAGCAAGATGACTTGTTCACCTCAAATATCCACCAGCTATGGGAAGAAGCAGTCTGTCATTTTGAATCCCTCCTTAGCTCCCACCCTTCCTCCTCTGGCCAGGCCATGGACTCCCTCCTCAAGAACAGCCCCAAATCCATCTCTAATGCCATGAACACCCACCTCCTTAGCCATTTAAACCCTGAGGAAATACACCAGGCTCTATTTTCCATGCAACCAGACAAAGCCCCTAGCCCCGATGGTTTCCTCTTGAGGTTCTTGCAAACCTACTGGGACATCATTGACTCCGACCTTTTCCAAGCCATCTATGAAATGCACCACTTCAGATCCATCCCTAGGGACGTCAGTTCCACCTTCCTCGCTCTCATCCCCAAAGGGCTTAGTTCCAATTCCCTATCTAACTATTAGCCCATAAGCCTGTGCAATGTCATCTATAAAATCATGTCCAAAGCCTTGGCCAATAGACTTAGAGGCATCCTCCCTTCCATTATTGATCCCTACCAAGGAAGTACTGTTAAGGGCCAAAATATAGTGGATGGAGTCATCACCATTCACGAACTCATCCACTCGGCCCATAATTCCAACAAATCTGCTTTTTCCCGAAACTTGACATGAACAAAGCCTTTGATAGAGTAGATCGGGACTTTTTGGCCAAATTCCTCCTGAAGTTTGGTTTTCATAAAATCTGGATTGATCTGATCTCGCAATGCATATTCTCGTCATGGATTTCAGTTCTAGTTAATGGTTCAATGGTAGGGTATTTCCCAACACTAGAGGATTAAGGCAAGGGGACCCCCTCTCTCCCATTATCTTCATCATCCTAGTCAAGAGCCTTGGAAGAGCCACTAAAGTTGTCTGCTCTAAAGGACTGATCTCTAGCATTAAGGCTGCGTTCAACCTCCAGCTCTCGACTCATCAAAAATTTATGAACGACACCCTACTGGCTACTGCAGCCTCTGTTTCTGAAGCTAGAATTATCAAACCCATCCTCAATCTCCATGAGGAATTTGTCGGGCAAAGAATCAACTTCACCAAGAGCAAACTTTACTTCATCAACACTCCACTAAAATGGTAAGCCAAGATAGCGAATATCTTGGGTTGCACCATTGTTGCACTCCCAACCACCTACCTAGGCCTCCCAATGTTTCAAGGGAGACTAGCCAAGTCCATGTGGAATAATGTCATCGAGAAATTCCATAAGAAACTGGCAGGTTGGAAAGGGACTCTCCTCTCTCAAGCTGGTAAAGCCATCTTGGTCATGTTAGTTCTCCAAAGAATCCTGGTGTATTTCTTATCAGTTTACAACATCCCAACAGTAGTAAGAGAGGCAATTGAACAAATCCAAAAGCATTTCCTTTGGGCAGGGATAGAAAACCAGAAGAAGTTCAATCTTGTGGCCTGGGATGAAGTTTGCACTCCAAAAGACAAGTGTGGGCTTGGATTTCGTAGGATCAGCCTGATGAATCAAGTCCTTCTTGCTAAACAGGCTTGGAAGGTGGTCACTAACAAAAAATTGGAATGGGTCTCTATTATCAACAGGAAATATCTGCAGAAACATTCCTTCAGGGACAAAGGGATTCCCAGCATTGGGTCCCATTTTTGGCGGTCCATAACCCAAACTAAACATTTATTTCAGCAAGGGACTAGGTGGTTGCTTGGATACGGGAAAGACATGGACTTCTGGTATGATCCTTGGGCAAGGGATGTGCCCCTCATCAGGGATCCTAACATCACTATGATTAAACATCTCATAGATAGCAAGTTTGGGCCTTGTTGGGACTGAAAAAAGGCACACTTTATTTACAAGTTATCTTACAATATATAAGCATCAAGCTTAGGAGGGAGATATGACAAGTGTCATAAGCTCCACTCCAAGTGTCTTTCAGAAGACACCACTCCAACTCAAACCGAAGACAGGGACAAGTGGCGAGAAGACAAATGTCAACCTGTCAATTATAGGCATAGTGCACATTATAACAATAATAATATTCTAACATTCCCCCTTAATGTGCACTATCCTAAAAAGATAAGTCAACATTAGATAACATTCCCCCTTAATGTTGACTTCTTTTACATAGATATAGCAAATTGCTAAACTGAGAAAACTTGTCTTTCCCAAGTGACTTGGTGAAGATGTCTGCCACTTGATATTGAGTTGGTACATACTCCATGTGTATAATGTCTTCTTGGACCATTTCTCTAATGAAGTGATGATGGATCTCAATGTGCTTTGTTCTAGCATGGAAAACTGGATTCTTGGTCATCTTGATGGTACTTTGATTGTCACAATATATATATGTTGGACCATGTATGAATAGCCCAATATCCTGAATTAATTGCCTCAACCATATTGCCTCCTTAGTTGCCTCAACTGCTGCTCTATATTCTGCTTCGTTGAAGATAGTGAAGCTGTGTTCTGCTTCTTTGTGCTCCATGAAATAGAGCCTTGGCCTAATTGAAAGCAATAACCTGATGTAGATCTTCTAGTTTCGGGACAACTGGCCCAATCTGAATCTGTGTATCCAATCAAAGAAAAATTATCACTTGATTTATACATAAGGCCATGATGAGGTGTGGCCTTTAGGAATCTCACAATCCTCTTAGTCGCTATCCAATGGCTCTTCTTAGGATCCTGCATGAATCTGGAAATAAGGCCAACTGAATAGCAAATATCTGGTCTAGTTGAAGTTAAGTAGATCAAACTTCCAACTAGTTGCCTGTAAAGTGTACCATCAACCCTTTCTTCTTCATCATTATTTACCAATTTCAATCTAGTTTCCATGGGAGTTAGAGAGGGCTTACACTCCTCCATGCGAAACCTCTCCAAAATAGATTGAATGTACTTAGCCTGTGAGATAAAAATCTTACCAGGTTGTTGCCATACCTCTATTCCTAAGCAATAGTGGAGGAGGCCTAAATCTG
Source organism: Wollemia nobilis (assembly GCA_028583015.1). NCBI lineage: Eukaryota > Viridiplantae > Streptophyta > Pinopsida > Araucariales > Araucariaceae > Wollemia > Wollemia nobilis. The sequence goes on from JAQPPZ010003633.1 coordinate 312,802, forward strand.
TCATCTCAAAGTTCTTGCATAAGTCCTCCTTGAGCAACCTTATTCCTTCTATGTCATCACCTGTAATGAGAAGATCATCCACATACAATGTAACCAAAATGATGCGGTTCCTCCAATGTTTCACATAGAGAGTAGATTCTCCTGTAGATCTAGTGAAACCAAGGTTGAGAAAATAGGAGTCAATCTTTGCATACCAAGCTCGGGGTGCTTGCTTCAACCCATATAGAGCTTTCTTTAATCTGAGGACTTTGTTGTTTTGGCCTTCAACTGTGTACCCTGGTGGTTGTTTCACATACACTTCCTCCTTCAAATGACCATTGAGAAATGCACTTTTGACATCCATTTGATATATTGGCCAATGTTTTTGAGCTGCCATAGCAATAACTGTCCTGATTGTAGTCATCTTAGCCACAGGAGCAAAGGTCTCCTCATAATCAATTCCCTCTTGTTGCTTATAGCCTTGAGCTACTAGGCGAGCCTTGTAGCGATCTAGTGAGCCATCTGCTTTATATTTTGCTTTGTATACCCATTTTGTGCCAATGGTATATTTTCCTTTGGGTAAATCAACTAACTCCCAAGTGTGATTCCTTTCAATGGAATCCAATTCTTGATCCATGGCATGAACCCATTTAGGATCACCAAGTGCTTCTTTGACATTAGAAGGTTCGGGTTGGCTAAGGACTTTGGCCATTAGGGCATAATTCACTTGGTGTCTTAGGGGTGAAGGCCTTTTACTTGTATAGGTGGGCAAATGATTTTGGGCTTCATCTATTGTGGCTTGAACCCACTTGGGTAAAGGATTGGATGATGTTACTTGATCATTAGGAGGAGGAGATGGAGGACATGGATCATTTGTAGGAAGTTCTTCTTGTGGATGAATTTCTTGATTTATGAGTGAAGGAGAAGGACTAGATGATATTGTATGCATGAATGGAGCAACTATTTCATTAGTTATTTCTAAAGTGGGGGCCTTAGGAGGATTAGATGGGGGATACTCATGAAAGGTAACATCCCTAGATAAAATGATTTTCTTGGAAATAGGTTCATATAATTTATATGCATTGGCACTATCACTATAGCCAACAAAGATGCATTTTTGGCTCTTATCATCAAACTTCTTCCTTTTCTTATGAGGAATATGAGCATAGGCATCACATCCAAATATTCTCAAATGGCCCACATAGGGCGTCCTTCCACTCCATGCTTCTTCAGGTGTTCTTTCATGTAAGGCCTTTGTGTATGACCTATTAGTCAAGTATGCAGTAGTAAGAACAACTTCTCCCCAAAATGAGTTAGGTAATATAGCAGCATGTAACATTGATTTTGCCCTATTTGTGATTGTTTGATTCATCCTCTCAGCAACTCCATTTTGTTGCGGGGTATAAGGGGTTGTGAATTGCCTCCTTATCCCATGATACTTACAAAAATTAAAGAATTCATTGGAGACATATTCTCCACCATTATCTGATCTTAAGGTGGAGATTTGATAGCCACTTTCTCTTTCAACAAGTGCGATGAATTCTTTGAACTTATCAAGGGCTTGCCACTTATATTGAATTAGGTAGATCCATACCTTTCTGCTATAATCATCAATGAAAGTGATGTAGTATTTAGCCCTAGTATAATATTGAACAGACATTGGCCCACAAATGTCTGAATGAATTAATTGCAAAGGTCTATTGGCTCTCCATGCCTTTCCTATTTCAAATGGTTGCCTATGGTGTTTGGCTATTACACATGGCTCACAAAAACATTTTGACTCCTTAAGATGTGGAAGTCCTTTAACTAATCCTTTTGTAGCCATCATTTGAAGATTATTAAAATTTAAATGTCCCAATCTTTCATGCCACATGTACTCCAAAGAGAAAGTAGTTGTTGTATGCAAAGATGTTTGTGTTACAGATTTTGTAAGGAGGTAGTAAACACCATCCTTTTTCACTCCCATGGCCTTGACATTGCCATTGGGTTCCTTAATGTAGCATTTGTCTTTTTCAAAATAGACATTATAGCCCTTATCTGTAAGTTGTCCAATAGAAAGAAGACTCCTTTTAAGACCAGGCACATACAAAACATCTATTGCAGGAACATTATTACCATCATGCAAAGTAAGTGGTGCCTCCCCAACACCTTCAATGGGTAGAGCACTTTCATCACCAAAAGTAATGAATTGATTTGATGTAGGCTGAACCTTGGTCAACCAATCTTGCCTTCCTATCATGTGCTTTGCTGCTCTAGAATCAATATACCAACATTCTTTATCTTCAACATTAACTTGGTTGGCTGCATACAATGTGCTTAGATTATTATTTTGTGGTTCTCCCTGTTCTCTTTGCCTTTTATAGCAATTAGCAACATTATGATTCCATTTTCCACAATATTCACACCCTTGTTGATTGTTGTTTTGACCCCCTTGAGGTCTTGTTTGCCATCTTGGTTGTTGCTGGTACTACTGCTGATGTGGCTGCTGATGGTACTACTGATTTGGTTGTTGTTGGTACTATTGCTGACGTGGTTGCTGTTGGTACTATTGATTTGGTTGTTGTTGGTACTGTGTGTATCTCTGATGTTGTCTACCCCTTTGATTTTGATTATGCTGATTTTGACCCTTGTTTTGTTTAGGCTGTAAAGTTGCCTTGGTGGCAAAAGCTGTTGATGTGGCTTCAATTTCTTCATCTTTGATTAGGGCTTGCTCATGCTTCTTAAGTAGGATCTCAATATCCTCAAGTGTTGAATTCATTGTTTTACCACTCAAGTCTAACATGGTAGCATAGGAGTGAAACTTTGAAGGAAGACCATGCAACATTATTGGAATTAACTCATTATCATCTAGGGTTTTACCAACAACTAAGAAATCATTCTTAATAGACTTCACTTCCATAAGATAATCGGTAAGTGAGCCTTTCATACATAGATTGTGCAATTTTTGTTTGAGATACAAAATATTATCTTGACTTGGCCTATCAAACAATCTATTGAGAGCATCCCATGCTTGTTTAGGTGTTTTTGCAGCCCTTACAATTTCTCTGCATTGAATTCCTGTAGCTAGCTTGATTAAACTTAAAGCTATATTGGAATTCTTCTCAAATTGTGCTTTTTCTTTAGGGTCTGTAGGTGCAGTGAGTGGGTCTTCATTAGCTTGCCTATCTCTCACAAAGTCCCACATGTCATTCATCATTAATATTGATTCCATCTCATACTTCCAATTTGCAAAATTCTATGCTCCTTCAAGTTTCTTTGTAAGTCCACTTAATAGATTTGTAGTAGCCATGATTTAGAAAAGGATCAAAAGAAAAGGGAGCTCAACAAAGGATGAAGTAAGAATGACAAATGCCAAATTAGAGCCCTCAAAAAAATCTAGGGTACACCGTTGAAGATCCAGAGGAGGGTTCGCCTAGTTTTTCCACTCTGAATCTTCAAGAGATTCCAATAGTGGGAGGGTTAAGTTGAACATAAGTGCCTTTTTCTATCCAAAGAGAGTAAGAATTAGAATTTTTCCAGACCTTTATACCAAACTTCTCAATATACCCGCCCTTACGTGAGGGAGACTATAAGCATTTGAGCAGTTGATACGTGGAACATAGGCGATTTTGAAAGGGAATAACCTTCTAGACCTTTATACCAAACTACTCAATATACCCGCCCTTACGTGAGGGAGACTATAAGTATTTGAGCAGTTGATACGTGGAACATAGGCGGTTATAAAAATGTGATGCTTGCTTTTTGTAGAATTGTTACAATAGATGTGCCAATGTATTATTGCTTTATAAGAATTTGCTTGTATGTGTTTGCTTGCTTGTATATGGCTTAGTGTCAAGTGTGTATGAAATGGAACTACACTTGATTACAATTATAAAACCCAAAGTCATGCAAGGGTAATAGCAAGCATAAAATGTAGACAAAGCCCAAATAGAAGATGCAAGCAACAAACACCTAGTGGCCAAGAGAGTGCCACAAAATGAATCCACCGACAAGGGACAAGGGGCCCTAAATCACCCCTTAAGTTGATGATTTGTATTGAAAACTTGGCTAAAACAAATTAGCCCCAAATGTGCCTCCAAAATATGAGACAATATCAATGCCTCCTTTTACAAGATTACCCCCAAATTCAATAAATGACTTGGCATAATGTCCTCCCTAAAGACTTAGAAATTGATCCTTCACAATTTTGCCAAACTATCAACCAAGAGTGTCGGATGCAACCGAAAATGCACTCTATTTTACAATATCAACTTTGAGTCAAAATTCAGTTGAGTAAATGATCTCAAAACTAAAAAATAATTGCACCAATGGATCCCCCTCGAAATTCTCTTTCCAACGACTATAAATAAGCCTATAGTCGGATACAATTTGATGCTTCAAAAATGGCAAAAAACAAAGACCCTCTAAAAGTGTGCAGCTCCGGGACATTCCCAAGTGGTCACCCATCCGAGTGCTACTCTCAAAAAAAAATGCTTAATCTGGGAGTTTTTGTGAGATATGGTGCCAATGAAAAGGTTTACGATACCTTTGAAAAAAGTTTGCCCCCTTTTAATAAAATAACTTACATGGCCCTTTTCAACAATTAGAATAACTTAAATTTTCAACAAATTTAAAAATGTGGTAGGCAAATTAAAAAAAAAAAGACGTTGTGGTTCCCCACTCGGGCAGTCAGTCATTATTAAGTAGCTCCAACGACTACTAACAAGTGTTTAGGAGCTCCACTCTCAGATAGCCACTCCGCTGATGCAATGCCGCTCTTCTGCTCATTCAAGTTCTGAACAATAAAATCCGCCAAAAATATGAACAAGGATTCGCCGCCGTGGCATACAAAGTCACCCGCGAACTCAATGTTGGGTCGCCCTCATCACAAACATATGAACCCCGGCGTTCTTCAATGCATAGTCATCAACCGGATCTGACTCTGGCTCACAAATGACAAATCTTTGAGTGGTTTTGAGCCGAACCGAGAATACATAGAAAAACATCCATGCACTATAAAATATTCCGCCATGTCATCCTTTCATTTGGAAAATTAAAATTGAGCGGTAATAGTGGTGAAAGAAGCATCAAATGTGTGATAAAAAAATCAATCTGATATTTTTGAAATGTGGGCGACCCGTACCTCACCGACTCTACCGGTAGCCCACCATTACCTTTTTGTTTACGGGAACTGTGCCATTGCAAGCCTCAACTACTTTGGGCATCGTCCATCGACAAAAAATGGCTACAATCAGGCAATGCCCATGAACAAGTGATTCAATTCTTCCTCGTCAGCACCTCTTCCCCGCATATCAATGATCCACGTACACGCTGCAGCTTCACATCACCATCGTTCTAAAAATACATTTTCAATTAAAAAAACATTCCTCCTTTTTTTTTTTTTGGCAGCATCTCCACAAGGCAAACAGTCAACTATAATTTTAACACAGGGAAATCCAACGTGCAAAAATTACGGATCTGGATAAACAAGCAATGACCCACTCAAGGGCACCACCATCAATGATTTGAAAAAAAAAATTCCAGATTCGAGAGCTTCGTCTGCATCTTCTATCAATCTGCAAGCGGAGAAGTCGCACAACTGCTGTGGCTGTAATGAGGACTCATCCACAGTATTTGGTGTTGATCTCTTTGCAGGGCATAGACGTCATTAATGGATAACAAAAAATTGGCTGAAGAAATTAAAAAAAACAACTGGTGGTAAACTGTTTCTGGGATCGTCGGCGTCCACAAAGCTTGGAGTGCCAATGCGACTGATTAATAGCCGAGGACATAACTTCACAAACAAGGCCGAATCTGTTTTCTTAGAACTCAATCTATTCGGCAGTTTCACACCAGATCGCCATGGATTTAAACTCGTACCACCATCATATTACTAAAAATAATGGTCCAAACTACACCTCACACTTTCAATAAGACATACTGGCCACCATGACACTTCCATTTCGGTCATCTTCAATTGGCAACGGATGGCGCTGTTCATGCAATAATCCAACAAAATAGGAGAGTGCCCTTACAGTGCGTTGCTAAACTTCAGACTTCTTTGATGGTCGTCTATGCCCAGTGCTACGTCTCCCTTCTCAAAAATACCAAAGCTTGTATCTGCTGTAAAAATACAGCTGACCATGGGAAGACCAAACCCTACCTGCAAAATTTGCTTCAAAGCTCATAAAAAAAATCTCTTTCCCCCTTTAACTTAGACTTTTCCTAAAAAAATTGCTCTCACATGGATCGCAAGAGGGGAAACTAAACCCAAAAAAAATAGGGAGCTTCTGGTTTCTGATCCACTCAATGAGTGGAGAGCATACTCCCTGACTCCATACTCAAACCCCACAGGCGGATCTCACCGCTCTGATACCAAATGTTGGGACTGAACAAAAGGCATATCTTATTTACAAGTTATCTTACAATATATAAGCATCAAGCTTAGGAGGGAGATATGACAAGTGTCATAAGCTCCACTCCAAGTGTCTTTCAGAAGACACCACTCCAACTCAAACTAAAGACAGGGACAAGTGGCAGAAGACAAATGTCAACCTGTCAATTATAGGCATAGTGCACATTATAACAATAATAATATTCTAACAAGCCTAAATTTGCAGACTTCATCACTAACAATCAAGACAACCGCAAGTGAAAGCAACTCCATTTCAGAGTCAGAAATGATGTCTTAGACATAGCCACTTCTACCCTGCAGTCTGTTCTCAAGGTAATATTCATCCTTAAGACCTAGACGATGGATAAACCTTTCTGGAAAGGCACCAATGACGGGTAATTATTGGTGAAGTTTGATTTTATTTTATTAGAGACTTTGCAAAGAAGACCCAACTCTGCGAATGACCCTACCACAGCTAGGATAATTTGGATCAAACATCTCATTATGAAGGTGGCTCACTTTTGTTGGCTTGCATTCCACAACAGGATCCTCACCACTGGTAATATGATTAAAAGGGGTATCATGGTCCCCAACAAGTGCTATATCTGCTCTCAGGCGTGGGAGTCCATCCAACATATTTTGCTCGAATGCCCCTTCACCTTCGATGTGTTTTCCTCCTTGATCAGTATGTTTCATGTCAAGTGGGTGTGGTCCAAGTCAACCCCTGACCTGTTCACTCAGTGGCCCACTGTATTTTGGAACCCTAGGCTCAAGTTATTATGGAAAGCTCTACTGCACCATATGAAATGGTAAATATGGCTTGAGCATAACAACTGTATCTTCAATGACCTCTCCAGGGACCCAAAAGTTATGGCCAATAAAGCATTGTGCATTGCAATTGAAAACACAAACCTAGTCCCTTGCTCGGACACACCTACATCTGGGTTGGAGTCCTCCTTGTTCAAAACTTTAGGTATATCTACTGAGTGCTCCTGAGCCCAGACTACCACCAGCACCAGAACTAATACCACGTGGAATCCTCCCCCCTGGATGACTCAAGGTAAACTTGGATGGGTCATCCAAAGGCAATCCTGGGGATGTTAGGGTTGGAGGTGTCATTAGGGACCACGAAGGCAAAATCATCAAGGCTTTCACTAAAAACCTAGGGGTCTAGACAAACAACTACCCCCATGATTTTTGAAGGTGATTCATTAAATATGGTCAATCACATTAAGAAAAACACTAACACAGGCTGGAATACCCAAAGCATCATTCAAGAGTCTCAAACTACCCTAAAAAAAGGCCCTCTTAGCAGAATTCAACATGTGTTCAGAGAGGAGAACACGGTAGCTGACCTATCGGCTAACAAAGTAGTCAACCAAAATAATTTGACCATCTTGGAAGATTCCTTCCCTCAGGAAGTCATCGACGCAGCTAATCGTGATGTGGAGCGCTTCTTAAAATAGCAGCAATTTCTACTCCAAATGTGTTTTTATTAACAAAAAGGGTGTTTTTTCCAACACCAAGGAAGTCTGTGTCCTTACTCCTTTCATCATTTCCTATAGTGTTGCCTATACTTTTAATCATGCAAATCACCCTGATCGTGGCAAATATCACAATCACTCCCTCTGGCCTTCGTCCTCCTTGTACCCGCACCCCACCACCCTCATTTTCCCCCTCTCCTCGTTATCTACTTGTATCCCCTTCCATTTATGCCCCCCTACCATTTCTTGCATTACTTGCCTCGCTCGTCTTCCTAGCCCCTTCCATTCTGGTTGCCTTTTTAACCACCCATGTCTCTGTGTCCCCTCTCAGTCTTGGGATATTGATAAGGTTGGCCTCTGCACTTGTCGCTTTTATATTTACTTCGAAAAATGCTCACCGCTTGGTTGTCCCTCATGCCTCAGGCCTCAACCCTATTTACTCCTATCCATCCCTATTGTTCGTACTCGCTTGTGGTGATATAGTCAGATTGACCTTGGCCATTACAACAACTCGAACATTCTCAGGTGTTTTGGCACGATGGCCATCCTCGAACCTATGAACCTTTAGCTTGATCTAGTGACTAAAGCTTTGCTTGAAGCTAAAAGGTTCATTCCCATTTTAAACTCTTTAGCGATGTTGACGACCAAGTGACCAGTGACTTCATCAGCTCGTGGAACAATGGTGTCATGCAGGTTCGGGGGCTCCTCATCAAGGTAAGCATTCATTTGATTGCTGAAATTTTTTCTTTAGATCCAAAAGGCAGGGCGATCTGAAGGGACAAGCATAATTTCAAATATGAAATCAAGCACTTCCCTGATAAAGGGAAGGACCTGGTTTGGGAGAAATGAGGAGTGGTCCGGTCATCCCTACCTCGCTCGTGGGACTCCGTTGTTGTCCCCATTATCCAGTTCATTGTTGTTGATAATCCCAACAACCCCCTTTGTGCCTACCACCTTGCATTTGTTAACCACCTTTGCGATGTTAAACCAGTCAACATCCCCAATTTTCTCTTTAGGTCTATCAATATAACCATCGAGAACTTTAGGGATAAAAAGTCTTCCAAACCCCCTTGCCACCAAGGTCTATTTTTAGTTATCTACAAGCATGCCCTCGTGCACCAACCCACTAGTGACCCCTCAATTCATACCTCGGGATCAGAACCTCCCTCTATGGCTTCCCATAATGCTAAGCCAAGCGTTCCTAATTTCTCGACGGATTCTCCCAACCCCTCTGTTGAGACCACCCTATAGTCAAAATCCCCTACTGACGTTCCCCTGGATAATGTCACCCCCACCCAGCCTAGAAGAAAGAGGGAGACCAACTTCTGCACTCCCAAAGACCTAGTCCCCATGGAGCAGCGCCCTTTCAACCCTAGCCTGAGGAGCAAACGCAAATTTGTTTGTCCCACTCAAAAGAGCTAAAAATTGCATCGGTTGAAGACAAAGAGCAAGAGTGCTTTGAGTCAACCTCCCGAAATAATTCTGGAAGAGGAGGAAGAGGCTACCAGTAGCACAGAGGATATGTTGCGCACTTCCACCATCAACCATATCAATAGAGCAGTGGAGCACCTCAAATCTGCTGCCAACATCATCAAAGAGGTGGGAGCCTTCCTGTCTAGTGCCATTAGTGAGATTCAGGAGCTTTCGATCATGATCAGGGTCCTTCTCACTTCAGACCAGAAAGATACCATCAATAAGGAGGACAAGGAGGAGTCCCAGCAGTGGTGATAAGGTGCTAGCAAGCAGTAGGTCTGCTTTTGGCTGTGAAGGCTTCAAATATGTCTTGTCTTTTCTGTCTTCAGGGATTCAACCCCTAAATTTGTTGTCCTTTTTTCTTCTGGTTTGCTTAGTTAGTCAGCTTTTGGGTCCCTAGACTATGCAAATTTGTATTGTCTATCCCTTTGATGACATGATGTGCCAATTTTGTATTACTGGCAGTTCAAGTGCCCAATGTAATAGGGGCAGGACCCTTCAACCTGAAAAGTAAATAATTTTTTTTTTTACCTACCAAAAATAATAATATAGTAGTATTATAATAATTTAATAATTATACATTTATAATTTAACATTATTCAAATTAAGTTTCATCCTTGAAAAATATAATTATTTAAACTAATAACATTTAAACTCAAATTAATAACAACTTATTTCATATATTCAAATTTCTTTCATCTAAAATATACTTTTGAAATCAAAATCATGCCCACCACTCTATGTCTGGAGGCACTCTTTAAGAAGGGTTTTTGTCTTCGATTGTAGGAGTGACCTGACTTCATGGAGTTTTTTAAGGATTCATAATTAAATCAAGGTATTTTTGTATGTTTGTGAAGAGAAAGTTTATTTTATTTTATTTTTTTTATTGAGGTTAGTGTGAGAAACTTCTACGATCGACATTTAGGGTTTGTGTATTTCTATCCCACCATGACCTCTCATAAGGGAGAGTTGAGCTTATCAATAGGAAATTTAACATGCAACCACACACATGCCAATTAAGGGAGAATTGAGCTTATCAATAGAGAATTTAACATGCAACCATACACATGCCACAATTTAAACTTTGGACCTCTCAAAGAAGAGCCAAAGCCAAAAACGTTGCACTGTCCCTTGGGATAACATGTATAGATATTTATTATGTAAATGTTCATAGTGATTTCAAAATTTTTCAATGAGTTCATATATTTTTTTATGAGGGGTCTCGATCCTTAGACCCCTCAAAGAGAGGTCAAAGACTTTACCACTGTAGTAAGCTTGCTTGTAGGTCATAATGATTTTAAATTAAAATTGAAGGAAAAAGTTATTATTTATGTTTTATAGTAGAACTTTTTATAGAGAACAATGTTAATATTAGAGATAAAACTTAGTTGAAGATTATTTAAAGATCAAGAAAAAACTTAGACAAAATTTTAACAGATGCAATGAAATTAAAGAAATGAATCCTAAGGGATCAACAACATGCAACTTTATATAAAGATGTTATCATTAATTAAATATGTGATGGGTTGTTGATCAATGGAGGTTTCTTTAAATTTTTTGGGTTTGATGTTTGTTTAATTCTTATCCTTTTATTTTGATTTGAAATATAAACAATTAGCTTAGACCTATTTGGCTCATAGGAGTTTGAAAGTTATATTGATGTGAGAAAATAATTCCACCACTAAGATTTTATTACAAATGTTATTGAGGGAGAGAACCTCAAAATGGTGGAGAAGATCCAAAATATGCTTTACGAGATTTATTTGTTCATTTTTTCATAAAAATATGATTTTGTTTGGAATCTACTAAAATATGATGCATATTCAATCAAGCTAAGATAAGGATTTAGTGTAGTCAAAGTTTCCTACTCTCAAGGATTTCCTTGGAAGAGTATCGACCACCTTAAAATCTCCCTAAAGCCTTAAGATTCATTTGATTAGGTATTCTAAAGCAATGTTTTATGGGTGAAAATTTTGAAAGAGGATAGCATGGACCTTTTTGGTATGCTATATGAAAAGAGGATCAAGAAACATAATATCATCTACTTCTTCATTTTCCTTTTGCTTCTCATTTTGGGCTGTTTTTCACGGAAATAAAAATTTGTTGGGTTGCTCTGTCAACAATTTGGATTAGTTCTTCTAAATATAAAATATTAAACATTTTATAGATGACTTATGCTTCCACTACTTGTTGGAATTTGTTTTCTTGGAGGAAACAACATTTAAAAAAAAATATTAAAAATCATATCCAAGTTTGGATTCATATTGTTGCCTTTCTTATAGATTGTTTACATGCATAATGCTTATCATAGAAGTATTTGGTAAATAAAAATATGGGCTATATCTTAGTAATGTCATTACAATGTACATATGGATCTGGTATGTAATAATATAGTTAAGAAAAATGATCTATCTTGATCCACAATAAAATTGGAGTAGTTCATCAAACTTAATTTTTATTGTGTTTTTACAGGAAACCTTGAAAAATTTGACAAAAGTGGTATTTTTTGGAATATCAAAGGAAATTTTTTCCTCATTTACTCATAATTACATGGAACTCTAATGAACAACTATGTAGAGGTTGGGGCACTTCTTACAAGAATCAATATTACCATTGAAAAATGATGGGGATATATTGCAATTGAGAGGGATTCACATTCATGTGTCATTAGTAATGTTGTCAAGAAAAATGGATATGAAGATTGAATCAATAATACTATCATTTTTATTGTCCATATGTAGGTAGTATATAAAAAGTTTCAAATATATCTATAGAGAAGCAAATAGAGTGGTAGATAATTTAGTCAATCACACTATTAATCTTCATCTTGATGAAATAGAAAATTTAGAAGAAAACTAATAGAGGTATATTCTACCTCTTAATTAAAATATTGTCAAATATTTGATAAAGAAAAAGTAGTAGTTCAAAGGATCTATAAAATGCATTTTATATATAGGCAGGTTAGAAATGATTCATGGAAATGTTGTTTGGATATTTCGCCTAGTTGACCTAATAGAAGATGTGATATTTTGATGGTAGTGCCCCTAGTAAAAGTTGCATATAGATTTTTTTTTTTAAATAATCTATATATGGCTTCTATTAGGTCCACTTAAAAATAATAAAAATTTACATTATTGTCATGTTAATTAAACCATGTCCAACTTCCCCTTTTATCAACGATATTCTTCTTTTCATTTTTTATGAAATATATTCTTCATATTACCCTTTATTAAAGATATTTTTCAATTACTTCTCTATCAAATATATTATTCATATTCCTTAATTATGTTTCCAATATAAATTGCTTGAGATTAAGAGATAAAATCTTATTCGACCAATTGCAATCTAAAATTTGAATCTCACCAAGACGAAGACCAACACTAAAATTGGTTAAATTATCCGTTGCTCAATTTATTTCTTTATAGACATACCTACATTTCTAAGAGATTGCCTCTAACAATAGTTGATGAACAACAACAATAATATTATTTTTTATCCAATCCACGCATCCATTTTCATCAATAGAATTAATCATAATTTATGAAACCCCCTCAATTGAAATATATTTTCATCATTTTTCAATTATAATTTTGATCCTTGTAAGAATTGCCATAACCTCTACATAGTTTTTACGTGAAATCCCGTATGATTCCATGCAAGTGAATATAATTTTACCTCCATTGTTTTGAAAAACACGATCTCTGCCAACTTTTCCTAAATTTCCTTTGAAAGCACCATCAAAACTAATTTTGATGAACCTAATTTCTAGACAATTCTATTTTACCATAGATCAATGTAAATACTTTATGTTAAATCCATTGTCATTGATGATCCTTTCATGTATATTCAATTCCTATAACCAAGAGGCTAGCACCTCCTCTTTTGCACTTAAGACTTCCTATGGTGAGCACCCTCTATGTAAACAATTTGTAAGAAAGGCAATGATACAATTTCAAACTTGGGAATGAATTTGAGATTTATTTTTTAAAAATATATTATTCCTTTAAAGTCATAAATTCCAACAAATAATGGTAGGACCAATTCTCCATAAAATACATAATGCTTTCACTTTAAGATAATTTATCAAACATTCCATCAAACTCTTTCAATGTTGATGAAACTACCCAATATATTATTATATTTTGGAAAAGTAGCCTCAAATATTGTACAAACAAAGGGATAATGAAGAAGTAAATGGTCTGATGTTTCTAAATCCTTCTCACACAAGGTAAACTTGAAACATCCATGATATCATCTTCTTTGAAGATTCTCTCCTATAAGAATATTGATTTAGATTGCTAATGAAAGGAATGTTGAGACCTTAGGGAGGGCCTCCAATGACCAAACATAGTGCAAGAGAATTTTTTTTTTGAGATTCAAACCAACGACCTCAAGAAAATGAGGAGGTCTAACCACTATGTTATTACATTTATCTAGATAGAAGTAGCTATAAGCTCAATGTCTTATGCTAGAAGTATGAGGGGGGCACCTATGCCAACCATATTGTAAACGGTGTTTCCTTTGCAATATGTTGCATTCAGAGTTTCAAACCTTCGAAATCTACCTTAAAATCCAATATTACTAACATCGTGCTAATCTCTTTGGTGTGGAAGAAGAGCTAGGGGAATCTTCTTAAGACCAAAAGTGACTATGAGCCAAAAGAAGAAAAACTCAATGTGTGAGAGATTTGAAATCATGACCTTTCAATAAATTGCCAACACCTATAATGTTGCATTGGCCTTGCAAATGGCTTTACTTATGCAATGCTTGAATTTGGGGAGAATGGCATGACTAAGTCAATATACAACACATGATGCAAACATAGAATCCTAGGAAAAAAAATGACGCCAAGGTTAATTTCAAAATTTAAAAAATTAAAACTTGCAAATTGAATCCTTTGAGATTAATCTAGTTTGGTAGTAATATCTTCATTCGCCTAGAGAGAAGTTATTTTATGCTAATGAGTGGTGTAGCTTCAATCCTTGCTGTGATACCATGTTTAAATTCTTAATAATCCCTAGAAACATTTTGAAACATGCATCCTCCACAATCATATGCAAAAACGAGCAAATAAAATATAACAATAATAAATGAAGTAGATTGATTGACTTCACTTTTGGTATTTTTTGTTGCTTTTTCCCAAGATAAATATTGGATATGTTGCAAGAGAACCATGATGGGTTAGGGATTTTTCATTCAATAAATCTTCATGCTATGGACTTGATTGAAAACTTCTTTCAATTCGTTGCCCAAGGAAAAAGTGAAAATCACACCTTTCCTCGACATCTAAGACATGGATTAAAGAGACCCATAAACAAGTTTCAAGTTGTAGATAAAATAAGAGAAGCCTCCTTAGGAAAAGAAAAATGGTTTAGAACTCAAGCAATCACAACATTAAGGAATGCCCCCAAAATAGATCCATTGTGGAAACCCCCTTCAAGGGTAAGGATTTCGGGGAGTTGGCTCCAAAAATGAATTTTAGGGATGCCCTCTGAGGTGGATAGTCCTATAATAATGCTAACATTAATATTAAGGCTTCTCATAGACCTCTAAGAATACCTAATATTGATCCCAAAAAAATTGAGTCAAGATGTCTAAGAGCAATTGATGGAACCCTAATTGTTAAGCTAAAAATGAGCAACATTTAGGATGACATAGAAGATCTAGAGAGAAGAGGATTGATTTATCATTTCTTGGGTTTTCATTTGAGCCTATCTACTTTCAAAGTGTGGGCTGCAAAATACTGGAAAATACAAGGTGAGACACAAATATTTGTTTATCCTAATGGTTATTTTCTTATTTTTTTGCTAATGATGAAGATAGAGAGAAAATATTTCAAGGGGATCCTTGGTTATTTGGAAGGGTGGGGCTTTTCATGAAGCCTTGTCACACTAAATTTAAAGCCAAAGAAGATATGCCTTCTACAAGACCTATGTGGGTTAGACTCTTTGACCTCCTAGTTGAATTTTGGAATCCAATAATATTTTCTATAATTTAAAAATCCCTTGGAACTTTCATGATGACTGCCAATTGTACAAACCGATTTGAACACATTATTTATGCTCAAATTTATATCTTAATGTATTTCAACAAATCCATTCCACAAAATATCTCATTACGATTTGGGGAGGACACTTGGGAGCAGATGGTGGACTATGAGAACATTCCTTTTCATTGTAGAATATGCCATGAATATGGCCATTTGGCTAGTGTTTGTCCAAATAGGATTCTAGATCAAAAGAAAGAGGACACAAACTTAGAAGGTTTCCAAATACCTAAGAAGAAGATTACACAAAAAAACTAGTTATGAAGGATCAAGTGATGTTGTCAACTAATATGTTTGGAATTCTTTCCACAAATAACCTCCTGGGTGAGGAAGAGGACATAATGGAGACAAAAATGTTAGAAACACAATTTAAATATGTAGGGAAGGAATTAGAGACAAACAAAGAAATCAAAGGTTTTCAATAGAAAATCAAGGAGAAAACATAGACAAGAAGAACAATCTTTTAAATGCTAAAACTTCAAATAATTCAGACCCCAAGACAATCTTTGTTGAACCTTCCAATAATACTTTGGTTGTGTGTATACATACTTTAAGGCTAGAGCTATCCCAAATTCAATTGAGGTAAGACAAGAAATAAGAAAAAATGAAGACCAACACTAACCAAAAGGCAGGCCGCAAGACTAATCAACATCATATGGTAAAAGAAGGTAAAAATCTTGTAAAGGAAGGTAAGATTAATGCCCTTACCAACATATTTAGCCCCGTTATTAATGAAGATCATCACTTGAAATATTATAGGACTTAAAGGGATTCTTTCAAAACAATATGAAATTAGAAGAATGATTCAGATAAACAAATCACATCTGGTTTTCTTTTAAGAAATGAAGATGTCTATGGGGGAAATGGAGTCAATTGCAAGTAAAATATGGTTGGCTAGAAAAGTGGCTTCCCTAAGCTCCCATGGGGATTCTAGTGGCATTGCTTACCTCTAGGACCCAAAAGAGATCATTATTCACCATATGGTTGGTAGTTGGGATCTCTTGGTTGTGGTTGCACAAAGTAGACAATCTAACCAAATTATGCTCTGCTTGATGCTCCAATTACTTTGGAGGAAAATCGAATACAATGGAAGGATATAACTTATATTACTCCCATTTTCTAGAATCTTGGGTCTTGATCAAATAAGACTTAAATACCATCCTCTCTTTGGATGATAAGAGGGAGGGAAATAGGAATCTAGATATGAGCACAGATCTCATGAGTGAATATGTTGCAAACCTTCACCTTATGGACATCTAGCTAGATAATGACCTCATGACTTGGTCTAACATAAGGTAAGGCTCAACTTGTATCATGGAAATATTGGATAGATTATTGTTCTCTAAATATTTATTAATCCATGGATACATTCCTAAGGTGAAAACTCTTAACAATGTTGGTTTGGATCATTGGCTAGTCATGGTTGAAATATGGAAAACCAAGGTCAGTTTATCACCCTTCTAATTTTATTTAATGTGGTCCAGATATAGTTCCTTCAGACCCCGAGTGTGCCAATGGTGGTAGGAAGGTAGACCATGGTATGGAACTAAGATGTATTTGTTTCACCAAAAGGTTGCAATACATCAAATACAAAATCAAGATTTGGAATTGGAAAGAGTTTGGAGACATCAGGCAGAAGAAACAAGTGATCATTCAGCTTGAAGAGTTGAATGATCAAATCCATTTAGATGGCCTCACTGAGAATAGAAGTATAGATGAAATTAGACTCACAACATGGTTGGAGGAATGGAAAAAAGAGAAGAGATTTTATGGAAGCAAAAATATATGATTCGATGGCTCAAAGAAGGAGATCAAAACATGAAATTCTTCCACAAATATCTTCTAGCCTATAGATCGCACAATTTTATTTCTTCGCTAAAATTAGAATCTGGAGATTCTTTCCACACTTGGGATGGCATGAAGTATATTGTAGTCAACTACTTTTCTAAATTTTTCATGATTGCACCTCTTGACTCGACTTCTCAATAGAATATCCTTCAAGCGATCCCTACTCTTATCATTTTCAAGGAAAAAATTGTTTGACTACTCCAGTTACTATCAATGAGCTTCAACAAGTGGTTTTTAAAATGTAAAAAGGGAATACCCAAGGTCTTGATGGTTTTCCCATCAAATTTTATCAAGAATTATGGGATATTCTTCATGTTGATTTTTTTAGAGGTGGTGGAAGAAGCTAGGAAGGCCAAAGATAATTTGAAGGTAATCAATAAAAATTATATAGCTTTGGTCCTAAAGGCTCAAGATGTAGAACATATCTCAAATTTTAGACCAATACATTCATGTAATGTTCTTTTCAACATCATTACCAAGATCATGACAAAGAGGCTAAAGCCTCTTTTGCATAAGATTATTTCCCTTAAACAAAGAGGTTATGTAGAAGGGTGACAAATTATGGATGAAATTGTTCTTGTCCAGGAAGTCATCCATTCCATGGAAGCATAACAATCCCCTTCTATGTTCATCCATTTAGACCTATTCAAATCTTATGATAGAGTGGATTAGCACTTATCAAAATTATGAGGCAATTTGGCTTCTCTCAGGATTGGATAGATTGGATTATGATATGTATCTCTTCAGTGTCCTACTCATTTATTATCAATGGCTACTCTTCACAATTGTTCCCAGATTCCAAAGGTATTAGGTAGGGTGACCACCTCTCCCTTTATTTATTCATCATTATTTCTTAAATATTGGGAAGGACTATGACCAAAAATAGAGAAAACAAAACCCTTGAGGGAGTTACCATTTCTCATGGAGCCAGGCCTATCTCTCATCTTTAGTTTTTTGATGAATCTAATCTATTAGGTAAAGCTATGATTAAGGAAGCCTCTACTATTAAATAAATCATTAATTATTTCTCTAATGCTACAGGGAAATGGACCAATGAAGACAAATCAAAAGTTATTTTTTCACTATCCTCCCAGATAAGAATTCATGATTCTAGATAAATTAAGATATAAGAAGGCCTCCCTTTTGATCACTTATTTAGGCATTCCTACCAACATCTAAAGTAGACCAATAGGTGATTTTCATCTTGGGATAAAATTACCTTGGTAAAGTTAGTCCTTCAAACTATACCTATTTATGTTTATGCTTTGTTGAATATCCCAAAGGCAGTTCTTCGAGAACTAGATCAAATCAATCAACGGTTCCTATGGAGTGGTACTAAGGAGAAAAGAGAGCCTCGGTGAAATGGGATACTTTATGCCTTCCAAAGCATGAAGGAGGGTTAGGATTTTTATCTACTATAAAAAAACAATAAGGCTTTAGTTGTAAAGTTATATTGGAGGATTTTGAATAACCCCAATGCCCTATGGACCAATAATCTTCATGCTAAATATGTTGAAAACAAAAGTCCTGAAGACCTTGTTCGCTATCAACTACCTACCAGAGGTTCTCTTGTTTGGTAATTATTAGGAGAGGTGAGGATTTGATAAAGAAGTTGTTTTGGATCATTCATAATGGTCAACAAGTAAAGTTTTGGACAAATTGTTGGGATGGTCACCAACCTTTGATAACTTAGTTCTTTGATTGGAGGCTTTGGATGGAGAAGCTACACCAAGCTAACTGGATAAAGGTAGCTAATTATTATCGATACCATACTGGTAATTTAGATGTTGGTAGATATTGGATCCCTATTGAGGACTAGCCTATTCAAATTCTAGAAAGGCAAAGGAAAGATATCCAACACACCCTTCATATGAGATCTCTCTCTTGGTCCCATGATAAGGATTGTTTTGGATGGAACAACACTACTAAGGGTGAGTATATTATTGCTCAAGGTTATTTGGCCTTATGCCACAATAATCCCAACCAATCCTATGACATATTTACACAATTGTGGGCTTAAAAGCTCTGGCCTAAGGTGAGGTTTTTTATTTGTATTTTATTGTATCGAAGGGTGCTCACTGGTGAGCAACTTATGAAATGTGGCTTCCATAGCTTGTTTAGATGTGAAATGTCTGGAAATAATGTGGAAAGTCTTAACCATATTATTATTGAGTGTCCCTTAGCCTCTAATATATGGAGGAGAATGACTATCTTACTCGGTTTATAGTGGTCCAATTTTTCTACTCTTGAATAAATTTGGAGGGATTGGCCTAAACAGGAGGTTGTTGATCATTTTGTTAGGTAGTTAGTTTGGATGGGAACTACCATCCTACCTTGGAATATATAGAAGGAAATAAACAACTAGATTTTCAAATAAGAAAGAAAGGACATTCACTACATTTGGCAAAAGACCATTGGAAACTTAGCTGAATCAGTCCAATCACTCCTTAATCACTCCTATGAATCCCATCAACGATGCGATCAAGTTATGTAAAGATTGAAGATTCACTCTACTATTGGCAACCAACTTAAAGGAAATGCGAGTAATCGAAATATGGATAGAATAAGGAATTGGCAGCCTCCTCATAAGGATTTTGGAAAAGTCAATATGGATGGAGCCTCTAGAGGAACCCTAGAAAATCTAGTGTACGAGTAGCAAACTTTCAAATGGTTCCCTGGTTTTCACTTTTGCTGAGAATTTGGGTATCCTTTCCAACAACCTTGCTAAGGGGTATGGTATACTCAAAGACCTTCGTGAGGCTGCTAAGGTTGGATGGAAAAAGGTGTTGGTTGAATCTGAATCCCATGTCATGATTAATCTGTTGAAGACTCCTAAGAATCATAAGGTTGATTGGAGAATAAAAAGAATTATTGAGAAGATTCAATTAATCTAGATGATATTTTTGAAAGTTGATTACAATCATGTGGTCAAAGAACAAAATAGGATTATTTATGCTTTAGCTATTTGGACATTGGACAAAGGTGATATTACTTGCTATGACCACCCTCCTATATGGTGGGCTTCACAAATCAAGGATGCTTTTATATCTATCCTTTATCTGGATGGCTCTAGTACTAGAGGTACCTAGTTACTTTTTACTTTGTATTAGCTTCTCTTGGTTCATTTAGGATATTTTAGTTCCCTAGCTCAAAAAGATCATTCTCATGTTTCTTGTGTTGATTCTCGGTTAAAAGGATTGTTGGCCTAGAAAGGCCAAAGATGTAATTTGTTTTTGCCATCATTTTAATTTTTCAGTGTGTATGTGTTTGTGTTGTTTTTTTTGTAGTGTTTTGTTTTTGTTGTTTTTTTGTGTTGCATTTTGTGTTTTTGTATGGTTTTGTTGTTTTTGTGTTTTGTTGTTGTTGTTTGTTATTTTTTTTTGTTGTTTTTCTATTTTATTTATTGTTGTTTTTGTGTGTCTGTGTTTGTGTTGTTTGTATTTTTGTTGTTTTAGGCATGCTCCTTGAGTGTGTCAAAGGGGACAAGCCAAGTGTGAGTCCTAGGTAATTTTGGTAGAATAGATACCTCTGCCTCCTTGGGTCTTATTTGAAAGTGGCATCCTAAAAGAAGTGTAATACACAAACAAAAAAAATAAAATAATAAATGAAGCACAGAGAGAGAGAGATGATTTAGAAGAAGGAATAGAAGGTGGGTGCTTGTGGGCACCCAATATTTTGTATTTTTATTTATGCTTGTTATTCAAATGATCAACCCTTGAGGGTATTTATAGTGATACCCAAAATCCCAATGAGTAATTAACTTCAAGCCTTACCTTGACTTTGATGTTAAAATTACAATAATAAAATGATAATAAATTACACCCTTTAATCAAGGTTATCCATAAATGTGGTGTAGTGATTTATCACTACACTAAAATTTAGCCCTAGATAAAAGATAAAATAAAGGTAAGATGGTAGAAAGAAAAAGGTTCCCGATCAAGGGGAGTCACAATTTAATAGAAGTCCTAAGTGGAAGGAAGATGCAAAATTTTTGAGTGCATGCACATAACTTTTCTCAAAAATAAAGAGGTAGAAGAAAGGACCAACCTACAAAAATTAAGAACAATTCTTGACAATCAAAGGTTTTGTTGAGTCACGAAGAAATAAAAGTCCTAATAGGTAGACCATATAAGATCTTAAAATGCAAACACTAAAAACTTTTATGGACGAACAAGAGAGAAATCTTCTGCAAAATATTTTTGATGAGAGATACAACTCAATTGTGGAAGTTTTGAAAAGTTTTGAGACAAGATAACAAGAAAAAGTTCTGACAACCAATTAATATCTTGTATGAAGGATTGGAAAAGAATAGGAATGTACGCCAAAATTTAAAGTCTAGCACAAAGAGACACCAACTTAGAGGAAATGACATATTAAGTTGCATAGAAGCAATAATGATGCACAAACTCCCATAACGGTAGATAGGATAGATAAATGTGCCATTACTAGAGGATATAAGGATCACCTTCCATTGTCACCTCATCTTAGCAATACCATAAAGCATTAAAGATAAACATGGGGGTTACTATCCTACATCTATTAGTAACAACCACATAAAATACCCTCACTCATATCTATACAAGGAGCAGTTGAACTTGTTAGAATATCCTACAAGTTTTAGAGGTAAATCCTCCTTGAAATTTAAATAGTAGTAGTTTAGGCTTTGTAAAGGATCGACGAGTTGTATAACTTTATCTTCGTTTTTCTTTGTCTACTAGTATGGGCATATTTGGGAAGTCTTGTAGGTAACTTGAACCCTCGCTTTTGGCATAATCTTTGTAATATTCTACTTGCATATATATATTTGAGGCCTATGCGCCTATTTTGTTCTAACTTGTTTGTTCCTCATTCCTTGACCCATCTCCTTTGTGTGTGTATGCTTGTATGTCAATATATGCTTATATGTGTTAAGGAGAGGAAGTTTTCATGCCAATGCATTATGGTTAGAGTTGTTGTGTAGGGGATCTTATTTGATATTTGGTGCATCACCTTTGTTGGCTTATATTTTTTCCTTTTTGTTGTCTTCTTTCTCTGACCTTTTCCCCTTAAGCTGTTAGATTAGGAACCATGTTCCCAAGATCATATATTGTAAAGGAGTTAGCCTTTGTCAAAATCTCAAAGGCCCAAAACTAAGCTGAACCTTTCGCTCTGAGGATTAACCCTATTATGTTACTTTGCATGAGGTATGATAGCCCCAAACACTCGATACACATCCTATTTGATGATTGGGATGATTAGAGAGGATAAAAATTTAATGGCATGCTCAATGGGATCCCATTGATTCATATTTGGTCCCATGATAAAAAATAAGTTAGGCTTATACTATGATGAGGGTCTCTGCCTATTCTACTTGTTGAAGCACTTCAAACTCACTTGGAAACTCCACTCAAGAATGAATATCCCAAAGAAGCCACTATAAAGAACACCAAATTGAGGTTTTGGTGAAGACCTTAGTCTATCTACTCTTAGAGCACAAGCTACATTTACCTGGTGACTCTACTCCAAATAAAGGACCCAAAAGTACATAAACAAAAACTCACCATAAAATTCTTTGTAATATTAATAGTACCTTCACTCCCTAAAGAGGAAGAGTGCAAATATCAAACAGGGTCACTTCACCACCCATAATACCCTTGGACTAGGACAATGCAAGCCCGTTGTGACCTCCAAAACCATAAGTTGTATGTGGAAAACTTCCAAAACTAATACTATAAATCCAACCAAAGTGCACTAGCAAAGGCTTAATCACCCCACTTGAGCACCTGCAGGAGATGGTATTCCTATATCAAGTACATTATATTTTGGAGCAAAATGTGGCTCTAAGGTTTTTAGAGGCATCTCTCAAGGAGGAGGCTCATTGAAGATATGGATTGCTTCCCCCATATTTGTTCATAGATTGGGATCAACTTGCCACCATGATTATGAATAAATTTAAAGAGATGACCAATCAAATGACCACCCAATTTGGTGATGATCGAATCTTGATCAAAGGACCATACCCTACCATTTCCCAATTTGATCTTGCTCCATAGACTATTGTTTCTCTTGAAGAACATGAATATATTAAATATCAAATCCCTCAAGATCCAAAAAAAAAAAATAGTACAATGATAAGATCCCTAAATACCAACCATATAAGGGAGGGTAAGGACATAGAAAAAATTTATGAAGTAGATACTCCCCTATTTAGCAAGCCAAAGTCTTTCTCTAACCTCCCAATTTGCAAAGTTGAGTCAAGCACGAAGCTCAAGTTAAAAGAAATAATAAATGAGTTGGATTTGGATTTCTAGCCAATAGATTCAAAAGATCTAGATTCAGTAAGCAATATGATTAAAATATTAGGTTCGATAGAGTTTTCACTTGAATGATCCAAGATTTTCTATGGAACCAAATAGAGCAATGAATGATCTTCTCATATGTCATGATAACCATCTATCCATATTTTTGGTTACTAAGATAAGAAGAGAACTGTATTTGAATTGGACCCTAATGAGCTTGAAGGCACACTATGAAGTCAAGAGGAGAATTCCATTAGAACAATATTGCTTGCTTTACAACAAATATTTGTAGATATTTGGGTCAATTATTGACTTGATTACTATAATTTAAGAAAAATGGGTTGAGATGTAGGTTATGAAAAACAAGAGATATAATTCTCTCCTAGATGATCAAATAAAACAAAGAATGACTAAGGTATGGGATCCTGGCCCATTCTAAGCATACAAAGTTACCGATGTGGGTTAAGCATAAGTAAAAACCCTGCCTAAAAACAAATTGTCTATCAAAGAGAGGTAAACTATGATATCTAAGGCAATATCTTAACATTTGAATGATCACAACAATAAAGACGACCTTGACTTGCTAGATAAAGCACAAATGGACAAAAAGGAGTTGGAAACATGGTGACAAGTAGACACCACTAGACTATGAGATTTTAAAAATTTGGCCAATCATAAATACTAACACATGAACCAAGTAGTTTTGCCAATCGAGAAAATATCAGGGACATCCATTATAGAAAAATAAAGTAGAGTGCATTAATAATAAAGAAATGGAAAACAATCATCTATTCATCCACAAAATTGCTCTATATTTCACACGTAAAAGCCATGTGAACACCAAACGCCAAAAGATAGAAAAATCTCCTAAATAGGGAAGCCAATAATAGCCATGGAATCTAAAAGAAATAACAAGATAAAAATTTCACCATCAGATCCCATTGCAAAGAAGATAAAGCAGTCCCAAGTTGTGAGGATAGAACCCTTAAAGCACATAGAGGATGAAGTACTATTAATGTATGCCAAAATTTAAAGTCTAGAAAAAAGGGACACCAACCCAGAGGGAAGGAAAAATTAAGTTGTATAAAAGGAAAAATGATGTACAAATCCCCCAAAAAGGTACATGGAATAGATAAATGTGCCATTACCAAAGGAGATAAGGATCATTCCATTGTCATCTCAACTTAGTAATCCTAGAAAGCATTAAATATAAACATGGGGGATACTATCTTGCATCTGATAACAAAAATCACTCAAAATATCCTCATTCATATCTACAAAAGGAGTAATTGAAATTATCAGAATATCCTGCAAGTTTTGGAGGGAAATACTCCTTGTAATTTATA
Organism: Wollemia nobilis; assembly: GCA_028583015.1. Classification (NCBI taxonomy): domain Eukaryota; kingdom Viridiplantae; phylum Streptophyta; class Pinopsida; order Araucariales; family Araucariaceae; genus Wollemia; species Wollemia nobilis. The sequence continues at coordinate 337,629 of JAQPPZ010003633.1, forward strand.
AATAGTAGTAGTTTAGGCTTTGTAAAGGATCAAAAAGTTGTATAACTTTCTCTTAGTTTCTCTTTGTATAATCATATGGGTATCTCTGTGTATTCTTGTGTGCAACTTGAACCCTCACTTATGACATAGTCTTTGTAATATTCTACTTGCATATATATATTATAGAGGCCTATGCATCTATTTGGTTCCAACTTGTTTGGTTCTCATTCCCCAACCCATCTCCTTTGTGTGTATTTCAATCTATGCTTATATATGTTAAGAAGAGGAAGTGTTCATGCTGATGCATTATGGTTAGAGTTGTTCTGCAAGGGGATCTTATTTGATCTTTGGTGCATTGCCTCTTGTTAGCTTATGTTTTTTCTTTTTGATATCTTTGCTTTTTCTTTCTTTAACCCTTTTCTCCCCAAGTTGTTAGTTTATGAACCATGTTCCCAAGATCACATCTTGTAAAGGAGTTTTACCTTTGTCAAAATCTCAAAGATCCTTGACTGAGTTGAACCGTACATTCTTTGGACTAGCCCTACTATATTGCTTAGTGTGAGGTATGATAGCCTTGAACACCCAGTCCATACCCTGTCTAGTGATCAAGATGATCAAAGAGAAAAACAATCATGCTTAATGGGACCCCATTGATTTATCTTTGGTTTGATAAAAAATATGTTAGGCATAGACTATGGTGAGGATATTTGCCTATTCTACTTGTTGAATCACTTCAAACTCACCTACTGCTCCACTCAAGGATGAATACTCGAAAGAAGCCATTGTAAAGAACACTGGATTGAGGTTCTAGTAAAGACCTCAGTCTATCTTCTCTTGGAGCACAAACTACATTCACATAATGACTCTGCTCCAAACAAAGGACCCAAAGGAACATAAATAAAACTCACCATCAAATACCATTAATATTAACTTCACTTCCTAAATAGGAAGAGTGCAAGGATTAAATATGGCCACTTCACCACCCATATTATCCTTGGGTTGGGATAATGTAAGCCTATTATGACCTCCAAAACCACTAGCTATATGGGAAAAAATTCCAAAACTAGTATTAAAAATCCTATCAAAGTACACTGGCAAAGTTCTAATCACCCCATTTGAGCACATGCAGGAGATGGTATTCCTATATCAAGTACATAATATTTTGAAGCAAAATGTGGCTTTAAGGTTTTTATAGGCATCTCTCAAGGGGGAGGCACATAGAATATATGGATTGCTAACCCCATATTTGGTCATAGAATGGGACCAACTTGTCACCATGATTATGAGTATATTTAAAGAGATGACTAATCAAATGACCACCCAATCTAATGATGATCAAATCCTAATTAAAGGACCATCCCCTACCATTCCCCAATCTTATCCTACTCCATAGATCATTGTTTTTCTTGAAGAAAGTGCATATATTAAAGATCAAATCACTCAAGATCTAGCAAAAATAAATACTGCAAGGATAAAATCCCTAAATACCAACCAAATAAGGGAGGGTAAGAACATAGAAAAGAATTGTGAAATAGATACTACCACATTTAGCAAGCCAAAGTCTTTCTCTAACCTCCTAATTTGAAAAGTTGAATCAAATACGACACTCAGGTCAAAAGTAATAATGAATGAGTTGGATTTGGATTTTGGCCAATAGATTTAGAATATCTAGAGTCAATAAGTAGTATGATTAAAATATTGGGTTTGAAAGATTTTCACTTGAATCATATGATGATCCAAGCTTTTCTGTAGCACTAAATAGAGCAATGAATGATCTTCTCACATATCATGATAACCATCTATCTAAAATTTTGGCTACTAATATGAGAAGAGAACTATATTTGAACTAGACCTTGATGAGATTGAAGGCACACTACTAAGTCAAGAGGAAAATTCCATTGAAACAACCTTGCTTGCATTACAATAAACATTTGTAGATATTTGGGCCAATTATTGACCATATTCCCATAATAGAAGCATAATGGATTGAGATGCAGGTTATGAAAAATAAGAGATACTTTCCTCTCTTAGATGATCAAATGAAACAAATAATGACTAAGGTATGGAATCCTGGCCCATCCTAAGCATACGAAGTTACCAACATGGGTTGAGCATAAGTAAAAACCCTACCTAAATAAAAATTTAGCTATCAGACAAAGGAAAAACTATGATATCTAAGGCAAGCTCTTAAAATTTGAATGGTCACAATGATCAAGGTAAAACAGACTTGTTAGATAAAGCACAAATGGACAAAAATGAGTTTGGAACATGGTGACATGCCAACACCACTAGAGTAAAAGATTTTAAAAAATTGATTAATCATAAATCCTAGCACATGAACCAAGTAGTTTTGCCCAATCAAGAAAATATTAGGGACATAACTTATAGCCAAACAAAGTAGAGTGCATTAATAATTAATAAAAGGGGAACAAGCATCTATTCATCCATTAAATTATTGCATATTTCACACTTGAAATCCCTACAAGCACGAAACACCAAAAGACAGACAAAGCTCCTAAATAGGGAAGCCAATAATAGCCATGGAATCTAAAATAAAGAACAAGGTAATAGTTGCACCATTAAATCCTGTTGCAAAGAAGATAAAGCATGCATAAGTTGCAAGGATGAAACACTTGAAGCATATAGAGTATGAAGTAGAGAAGGCTACCAATCCTAGATTGTCAAAGGATATAAGAATGCTCAGGGATGAAGCCTACCAAAAATACTTGGAAGTTAAAGAAGAATAATTTGCAACAAAGGTCTAGACTAATTGTCTTGCCTAATATCTTCTTCCATAGGTCCATCCCTGCTACAAACTAGTGTAAGTATATGTTGGACACTACGACTCCCATCTCAAGAAGGTTGTTGCACCTCATGATGATTACTTCCAGGTAATTATATCTAAGGAAGCTATGAAATGAATGTTGCAATTGTTGAAGGGTTTAAGGATGAACCAATTTGTAAGTCGATACTACTCAAAGCTAAAGGATAAGATAAAATGCTTGAACCAATAACTCAATAGAACTAGAGAAACCATGTTGGGGTTCCCTTAGAGTGAGATATATTCACTCAAGAATCCATAGATGTATTGGATTTTAAGCCAAATTATATCAGGTCCCAATATTCTTGATCTAGAGTAGACTCAAATATAAGAGCAATCAAAATATAAGTTGGCCAATATAAATTATAATAACATTCAAGATAATATCAAATATGAATGTAAAATGGACAAAATAATTCATGCAATAATATGAAGAACACTTACAATATAATTGCTTAAATTATACATATAAGCTACAATATTATTAATGTTTTTTTAAGGGAAAAACCTCTTGTGGGGCCGCCTTGGTTTGAGAGACCACGACTAGGGGGTTCTACACCATCAAAGTCACCCAGGAGTCGCACCTAGCCCTGCTCGTACCAACATTATCAATTGGATTTTGGGTACCCAATTCAGATTTTTGGTAGGGTGGAGATTCGAACCTGGGACCTCCCTTGGAGGATTGCCCTCTCCTCTCCAACTCACCTACAACACCTAGGTAATATTATTAATTATTGAATATGATATTCTTCAATACTTTCTCGATACAATACATGGAGCTTTGTCTCCATAATATAGTCATAGAAGATGATGCTTCAAGTACTATACTATTGCTCTCCATATGACAACTCTCATGTCCTTTGGCTTCTCATCTTGTCACTTGTATACATGACTCTTGACTCTCTACTTACATGCATACTTAAATCTATGACACTTACACTCTTTTACATGACACTTACACTTCTACATGCACACCTAATACATGACACTTGTGCACATCCTCACATTACATATTTACACACTTAATTACATGACACTTGTGCACTTTATCTCATTACATACTTGCACTCTTACTTACATGACACTTGTGCATATCCTACACATAAATACTTACATAAAAGGTAAATATAAATCACACTTATAAACTATAGAATCAAACCCTGATCTATTACATATTTACATTTATACCATAAAGGTACCATGGGGGTACATTAGCATGTACCAAATAATGTAATATTCTCCAACAAGATGTTTTGAGTATGGAAACTTTCATCTTCAGAGCCAATAGTGATGCATAAGTAGCTTAAGTAGAACAAATTTCTTATTCACATACTAAGAAAAAATGTAAAAAGCAGGCTGCTAGCCCTTGACTTCAACAATTTTTTATCTCAATAGATTTATGAAGGACTAATCAATTTTGGGGAAAGTCAAGACTTTAGGTATTATTCATTCATAATTCATCTAGTTTTACGTCCAAATAGTTGGAAATTTGAACATTTAAATCTAAGAATGAAAAATGAAAAGGGACAAGTGAACCCTATTTCCCTCTAGATAAAAATTCTATATCAAGGATCTTCTTATCATCATTTTTCAAATAAATTTCTAGTCTTGACAACAACACAATCAAAGGAGAGAGGGTTAAGCAAATATTGATGGATACCTTAAGAGTACAAATAAAAGGGGATTAGTATTTTCTAGAGGAAGGGACCATGTTACATATTTTTGGTTTCGACAAGCCAATATTTGTGTTGCCAAAATATGTATAAAAAAGAGTGGTATATTTTGAAATACTAAGGCAGGTGAATTTAATATATGCAAATCATGCAAGTGAGCAAAGCAAATTAGGGTTTTACAAAACCCCATACCAGCTAGGGACTATAAAATAGGATAAAAGGAAAGTGACTAACGAGCTAGAAACCAAATTAAAGAAATTAGGGCTAGACATTCCAAAAGACACCTAGATCTATGACCCACACAAATTGTTTATTACATGGCTAAAAAGTGCTTATATTTCCAAAAAATTGTACATGAGCCTAGGCTTGACCTCGAAATGTTCAGAATAATATAGGAAGTAACTCTTCTACCAATCAAGAAGGAGAAATTATTACACTAAGAGACGTAGAAAAGGCTATATGAAATATTTTATAAAAAGTATAAGGATCTGACCTTGTGCTCCCAATCAACACCACCATGTATAAGGCATTACAAAAGTGGAGCATTAAAAAATCAAAGTGTGGTGGAGATTTTGCTAGGAGATTGACCAGATTGAAGCACCTATAGATGAAGATCAAACATTCAACATATGCTACGATGAAGAGCAACTAGATTAAGTGCCAACCAAAAAACATAAAGGTAAAGAAATAAATCCTACAATGGATATTATACTATAAAAACATAAAAGGACCACAATGGTCTTGCCAGATTATTTGAACAAGGAAATAATATAGAAAAAATCAAGAAGAATTGAAACTCCTCCAAGATAGTGAAAGTTGATACTTCAACCAGAATCACCAGAGGAGGGAGAGAGATTTGGAGTCCCACCCTAAAAGAATCTTCTTTGTTCCAAAGAGCAAATGATTACTTAGTTTAATCATTTGCAAGAGAAAGAGGTGTTAATAGAAGAAGATGCAACTACAACATTAATGTCTAAAAGCAAGAAAATCATGCACCGATATAATAATGACAAATAAAAATTAACACATATATGTATTAAAGTAAATGAAACATGATCTTTGTATTGAATCAATGTTATCCTTCAAAGAGGGTTACAATGGCATCCCTTGAAGGGTGCTTTAAAATATTGATACAAATATTACAACACGAGGGGAACTGGTTCCCCTTTTCTTTAGAAAAATATGTCTTGGTGCACTCTTCAAGATCTCCTTGCAATCACAAATCATCTTGGGATGGGTTTTATATGACCGTTATTGTTAATATGATGTGGATCTTGTGCTCCTTTATCATATGTTGATCTTGTAATCTGCACACAAAGAAACAAGAAATGAATCAAAAACATATGCATGATAAATGAAATAGAATATGATAAAAGAAGATGAACTAGACTGAAGCATGTTCAATTTGAAATCTATCTAAATGAAGGAATAATATAAGTGGTGATCTAGACTATGCTAAAAGAAAATAGTAAAAACTAGATCTCTGCTAGAGGTCATCTCAGGGTCATACGACCTTTCCTGTGGGTCATCTTGGATCAAGACGACCACTATCCTGAGACTGTGTTTCTTTGTGGCCAAGTCAAGGCAACATTTAAGATCAAATTAGGGTTTTATCGATGGACTTTTGTTCTTGTGAGAGTGACTTGATGGGTTGGATTGATCATCGAGGTAAGGGTATTTTATTGCACAGAAGACGGGAGCATGACTTCCAATCCTTTTCATCGGTCTAGTAGCATGGTCTCAGCAGTGGGCTTGGAGGATAAAAAATAGTAGCACTTCATCACACGAAAGCTTGAACTTTGTGTATTGAATTGGATAACACTTCATTGCACAAATTCAAAGATTCGAGGACCTTTAAAACTGAGGAGTGAGTGCCAATTTATAGACTTCTTGGATGGAAGATAAAAATGGTGAAAGCACCCTACATGAAAAAGCAAATAGGTAGTTTGCATTAAGAAAAGTGAATGCTTATCTCTGAAATTTCATGTGATTGTCCTTTGCATGCATTTTTCTATTTTGGCTCATGCGGGGTACATAATGCTTGCTCATGAGATCATGCAGAGGATTAACTAGGAGTTTCAACTTCTAGTTATGTGCTTTTTTTTTAAGCTTACTTTTGGCATTCGTCTCAAGTCAATACGACCACGATCTGGCGACCTTCTCAAGGTGAGATGACCATAATTTAGCGATCGTCTTCGGGTGATATGACCACATTTTATGGGGAACTATGCTCGTTTAAGTGGTGAAAACCACCATTTTAACCCTAAAGCTATCCAATATGGGTTAAGTGATCTAAAAGGAGTTCATTCCGATATTTTCCTCAAAATGACATGTTTTAGGTGTCTACAGATACCCCTTTTTGGGATGCTTTGTGTGACCACACAATGTAGAGCAAAAATAGAGAACCTAAAATGGTCGATTTGAAGTTTAATGATATTCATTAAACAAATCAACGTAAGATACCCCAATCATGGAAAGAGCATGCATTTTTGAATCATTGCTTTTGACAAGTTGAAGAACTTGGTTTTAGTAAACCTTTCAGCCATGGGTAGACTAGCTCAAGTGACAAGCTGGGAGTCTACGAGCACATTATCTAAGCATATCAAAGTTTTGTTTGAATTTATTTTTGCTTGTTATCTCCCCCAAGCAAGAAGGGTGCATGATAGTCTTTGGAAATGATTCTTGAACAAACGTAATTTGCATTGTTGAGTGTTTGATTATTAATTTGATTTTAAATTTTATAACTTATATGACTACCCCCTCAAGTGACGAGTTGATATAGGAGATGGAAAATGATGAAAGTGATGAGTCGCTTGACCAAGATAACTTGAATTAGGTTTTACCAGGTTAATATGATGTTTAAAGGGCTTTGACCTCATAATAAGCTTTAATATGACGTTTGAATTTTTGTAATTTTTAGGATTTTTATGATTTTGTTTTTCAATTTTTGCAAAAATTATGGTTGTCTCACCTTGAGATGGTCATGTTATGCCGTGTGGCTGTCTGATACACACAAATTTGTAAAAATATAAATAACAAGTTAGAATTTTCTACTATCATTTTTACTGTTTATGATGAGAGAAGAGAGAGACGAGGAGGAGGAGAGTGAATTTTTGATGTAAACCATTGTCGAAAAGTAGACCACAACTGACCATGAACCAACCCAAGTCTTCTTTAAGCAGAGGAGATGGAGCTAGGAGGGTAAGTACCTCAATATCATTGTTTTGCTGATTTTAAGGATAAAATGAACCTCATTAAATAAAATGGTTAAGGAACATCACATTAATGAATTAAGGCAATGAACCTCACCTTAGTTGAGTTTAGATTAGAGGGTTTGAATTTGTCCTTTTTGTTTATTTTTTATTTTGTAGTTAACTTTGATTTTATACGAATTTGTTCTTTTTGTTTTGAATTTGGAGGTCATCTCAAGGTGAGACGACCCCTCTTTTTGAATTTTATGACCATTGGATCAAATGGTCAAAATTTATGATCATTACAGTGGTCATATCGACCTGAGATGACCGCACTTGGGGGTCATATCGACCTGAGATAACCTCACTTAGTGGTAGTATCGAGCTAAGATGACCTTTGTGACTGAGTATTATTTTTATTGTATATTTTTTTTTGGTGGATTTATTGTAAATTTTACAATTTATTTTTCAACTTATTAGAACACATCATAGGTTTAACTGCATCTTCAAGAGGGTAGGTGAGGCTCTCTTTAATGATGATTGGGAGTGGTTGAAGCCCTTGGGCCTTATGCATATCACACATTTGGAGTCAGTATACATAGACCAAGCCTATATGATAGCCTTAGCAGACCGATGGGATAGCCAGCTGAGCACCTTACACCTTTCGACTGGTGATATGACCATCACAGTAGAGGATGTCTACAAGATTCTTTGCATTTTGATAGAGGAAGAGCCTATTGTGTCATCACTTACTAGTCAGCATGCGAGAGTATTATAGAGAGTATATCGATAACATCGGTAGATGATAGAGCACAATGTGGAGAGTGGTGGGGTTCAGGTAGAGGAGGGTTATGATTTACAACTCCTAACTTATAGACATGTAGTGCTTATATCACTCATGTATAACATTCTTTTACCTAATTTTTTTGGTGAGAGGTTCCCATGGAACTTCTTTGATCTTGTTCAAGACTTGGTAGAGTGCACAGTAGAGCAACTATGCATTATGGCTTGGGGTACTACCTTACTAGAACAACTCTACGAGGAGCTATTTGAGGTCTGACATCGTGGCTGACTTGGTATAGGATGCAACTTCCTATTAGGAAATTGGGGTTGGGAGTACATTCAAATGGACAGACAAAATGGGCTACCATGGACGATGTGGCACTAGATGGTGGATAGGGAGATAGGCTATGTTATCCTCTAGAGATGGGATAAGGAGTAAGGTTAGAGTTGCCCCTACTCAGGCATGATCAATAATTACATTGACTCCTTTGAGAGGTTGAGACCGAAGCATGTGGTATGGTGGTCGTGAAGGTTTTGTTCACCTTGCATAAAGGTAGATCAATAGCTAAGGTGAGTGATATGCAATCGATGGTTGATTGGCCATCATGGTAGTGATCATGAGTACTTCCAATAATTCCACCTGACTCGCCAGTTGGGGATTCTCCAAGATATACCAGATGAGCCAATCATTTATAGGTGGTAGAAAAATAAGATAAATCTAGCTTGGCCTTGAGTTGAGCCATTGGATGATGATGTAGATGATGCATTGGATGATCCTACTAGAGAGGATCCAAGGATGACTCTAGATCATGATGCTTGGTGGGTGACTCGATTATGGCAGGGAGGAAGTGTAGGTGGTGGTTAGGCTAGGGCAACTAGTGTGGCAGTGGACCCTACACACTGGTGAGTGCATCACTATATTGAGGAGAAGTGGGATAACACCTATAAGAGAAGTAAAAATATGGGGGTGGGTGATGATGATGAGGATTTTGAGGAGGAAGATCTTCAAGAGTAGATTGTTGGGCTTAGGGAGCAGATCTACAACATTTAGAGACAATTGACTAACTAAGATACAATGCAAGCATTAGCACAAAGTTAGTTGGACGGTGAGAGGTAGATATGGAGGGGCTTTGAAAAGGAGAGGGACACCCTTCAGGCTTAGGTTGAGAGCCAAAAGGATGAGGTTTGGAGGTTGATAATATAACAAGATACTTTATAGGTTCAGGTGGTTGGTGTTACAACAGAGCAAGATGCCCTACAGATGCGGTTGTTGGGTGTTACAATAGAGTGTGATGCTCTACAACTTTAGTTGATAGGCATGGTAGTTGGAAAAGGATAAGTAGTGGTAGGAGTGGTCATAGGGCAAGTGTAGGTAGGGTAGGTTGTAGGTAACATGGCCAGACTATAGGCATAGGTTACAGATCTGCAAGGGATGTTGTTCTGTTATACATATCATCATCAATCAGATCAAAGATCATATTTCTCTATTAGAGGATGAGGTGGAGTAACTAGGTGGAAAGCTACCATCACAAGGTTCAGTAGGGCCATCACAACAGTGCCACTATAGCGAGTCTAGACAACCTTTAGTGATACCATAGGTTTCTAGATTTCTAGATACTTCATAGACATCAAGGGCCAGTGGATTAGGGTAGCCTCATTGATATGAGGTCAAGGGTAGTGGTGAGACTGGCGGTGTAGGGCCAAACTAATTTTTTTATGTATATGCTTCTCTTTTCTAGTATGAGGTTTGAGGACCCACTCTATTATAGCCTACGGGAATTTTGCACCTGATGTACTTTTCATGATATATATATATATATATGAGCTTTCAATTATTTTATCATTTCATTTTATGCTTATGTTATGTCATGTATGGATGCAAATGGATGGATGATTGATGTATGCCTAGACATTGTAGTATGTATGCATAGATGTATACTGATATTGTTTATGATATGATAGAGCTAGAATGTATGCCTAGATGTATGCATGTATGTTATGTACTAATGACATGATGATGCAAAATATGATTTTTATGTTTATATGTTAAAACATAATGAATGAATCTAAGATGCAAAAATAACCTAAGTGTAAGCACCACAGAATGTATAAAAGTCATGAATCAAAATGTTAACCTTTTCACAAAAGTCATACATTTGAATGTGAACTGTATGGAATGTAATATGATATGTCAAAATGTGAATGAATGATGTGCAATAGTGAGATGTTACAAGGGAACAACAAGTTTTTCATGAGACTCAAACACCCTAGTTGACCAATCAAAAGTTGTATATTGACTATACATGACTCTAAAAGATAAAAATCTGCTAGGAAGACCCAGATATTCAATATCCTTATGTGTGCATAGTGATGTTCATTAATGTGATGCATAAGACTACCCCATTGCTAGGTTGGCTCTTAGAGCCCATTGCTATAATGGGGATCACCCTATGGTCATCATTTACCTTGATTTTGTACTTGGTTGGACTCAACTACTCTATAATGCAAGACCTCAAAAGCTAGCAAGTCCTTATGTGCCATGTATGAGCATAGTCCAATGCTAGGGTCTTCAAGCTTTGGGGAGTCAGATTCTCAACCACTCGAATCGAGTCCTAATGAGAATGAAACCCTATCCTTACTACTTGAAGCCTCATTATTATTATGTGTTTATAAAGAAAGTTAGAGCTTTGGGGAATCAGATTCTCAACCACTCAAACCGAGTCCTAATGAGAATTTAGCCCTTATCCTTACTACTCATTTCATGATTGTTTTGCTTTTGTGACAAGAATTAGAGCTTTGGGGAATCAGATTCTCAACCACTCAAACCGAGTCTTGATGAGAATGTTACCTTCATCCTTACTACTCTTTCTATTGTTGTTGTAAGATTTTGCAAAGATGTATATTTTAAGTGGTGAAAACCACTGTTTTTATTGTGATTTTGGACTATGTGCATAATAGGACAAGGAAACCTTTTGCTTAAGAGGCCATGACTACTTCATAGTTTCATATTTCCTTGTGCTAAATTATTTTTAATATGTGAAGATGTGTTTGGGATTTTGAGATATGCAAGGTACTATCAAAGCAAGACCCTACCTTCAAAAATCAAGATAAATTTCTACAAAATTTGAAAAGAAAACTAGGAATGGTTGAATGATCGAAAGACCCTATTGAACACCCTATAACAACTTACTGGGTGAGGGAAATACACAAACACCTAGGACGGGGAATGTGGATGGAAATGATTTGTGGATGTGTGTGTTTTCCTTATGAACTTTTGAAAACTAAGAGGTGTGCATAAAATAGTCAGTGGCCATCTAAACATCATTGTTGATGGTCATACAGTATCTACCCTATCTTATGAGGACTCCTTAATAATCAAAAGATCACAAGAAAAGGTGCAAATGATAATGATAGAAAAGGTTTGATTAAGACTCATGACAGTCATACAAGCATGGTGCTCTACAAAATGCAAATAGTGAAAATTATTGTGTGGTGTGTGTAAGTCATTTATGAACTTTCAAACATTAAGAAGTGTGTGTAAAATAGTCAATGGTCATATGAACATCATTGTTGATGGTCATCCGGTATCTATCCTATCTTACGAAGACCCCCTAATGGTCAAAAGACCACAAAGATAGGTGTAAGTGATGACAAGATGCAGGATGGAGTGATGCTAATGTAATGACTGATATGCCTAATGCAATAATTGATATGCCTGATGCATTTAATCAATAAAATGTAGTAATGTGTAATGCATGATGATGTAAGTAATGCAATGTTTTTGTGATTTTTATTTTTTGTATTGTTTTTTTTTTGTGCATTGTGTATTATGCATGAAATACCTGCAGGTGGAGAATGTTAAGAGGTTCAAGTTCCTCAACACCCTCAAGGGAAGCTAGATGATAATTCCTAGATCCTACATTTTGTTTGATGATATATGGGCCTAACTAGTTAGCCATAAATTTATCTTGTAAATGGGGCGGTAAGTTGGAATTTTGTTGGTTTTCTTTAAGCACAAGATCACCAAATTCAAAAGCCCTAAGATGGAATTTTGTGTCATATGATCGCTTAATGTGATCTTGATAAACACAAAGATGCTCAAGAGCATTGATGTGTCATTCATCAAGAAGTGTGAGTTGATCTAGGTGAGCTTGTCACACAATGTCATCATCGATGAACTCTTGTAATGAAATGCACAATGAGAGAATTTCCAATTCCAAGGGCATGATGGCCTTAGCATTGTATACTAACAAAATCAGAGTTACCTCGGTTGGCATTCGAATGCTAGTCCGATAAGCCCATAATGCTAGAGGTAGTTGAAGATGCCAATCTTTATGATTATCATTTACTATTTTCTTGAGAATGGCAATGACTATTTTGTTTGATGCCTCTGCTTGCCCATTAGTTTATGGATAATAAGGCATTGAAAAGCTATGTTGAATATTATATTTAGCACATAAAGCTCTCATATCCTTGTTCTTGAATGATGACCCATTATCCAAAATTATTTTGGATGGAATACCAAAATGACAAATGATGTTATGTAATATGAATTCTACGATGCATGAACCTATCATAGTGGTAAGAGGAATAACTTCCACCCACTTTGTAAAATATTCTATGGCCGTTAGGATGAACGTGTGATGACCAGATGAAGGGGGAGAAATTTTATCGATTAAGTCAAACCCCATTGCGAGAAAGGCCACAACAAATGAATTAGTTGTAAGGCCTATGAAGGTACATGTAAAATATTAGCATGATGTTGACATTTAACACACCTTTTAACATAAGCATAACAATATCACTCCATAGTGGACCAATAATAACCCATTCAAAGGATGCACTTAGCGATAGCCATGCCACTAAAATGGCCACCACAAGTACCATCATGAGCTTGGGAAATAGCCCAAGTAGATTCTTGGGGCTCTAAGCAATAAAGGAGAAGACCATCATAGCTTTTATGGTAGAGTATGTCTCCTACCAAGACATACTTTGTCACTTTTTTCTTGAATGTTTTTTTGATGGTATGCAAAAATCCTAAAGGAATGGTACCCAATTTTAAGAAATCTCTGAGTTGAGAAAACCAATCTTGATATGAGTTAGCTTGGACTAGGTGAACTGCTTGTTCTTCTCTAGATACACCTCACACAAATGCAAAGTGGAAGAGAACCTTAAGGTAGATGGTCGTGTTATTATCACAAGGATTTTGTGAGACCAAGGACCCCTAGGAAGCATTGTTCAAAAAGTCTTGAATTGGGGAGAACCCATGTTGGTAGGGTTCAACCTGTATCATGTGAACATTTCTCTCATATTTGGAGGTATCTCATGAGACCGCAGCTTGAGAGAGCATCTTGACCTAAATAGTTGTGACATCATACGATGGGTTTTATGGAATTAGAGACCCCAAGGAAGCCATCATATCTACAAAGTGGTTGGATGAACAAGGTACAACCTCGATGTTGTACCATTCAAATTTAATGAGTAATTTATCCACAAGTTCTTTGTAGGATTTCAAGATTGGACACTTGCATTGGTAAATTCCCTTGACCTGGTTGACTATTAACAAGGAGTCACCAAAGATGTTTAATTTTTTTATGTTCATGGTGAGATCCATTTGAAGACCCAAAAGGAGGGCTTCATATTCGATATTGTTGTTGGTGCAGGGGAAATCAAGTTTAAATGAAAGGGGAATAGGAGCCCCTTGTGGCATGAAAAACACAATGCCTACACCACCCCCTTGTTCACATTTTGAACCATCAAAGAATAGTGTTATATCTATTATATTTTTTGGTTCTTCGGGTTCTCCTAAGTTTGATAGTACAAATACTGCATCATCAGGAAGTTCTATGTTTATTGGCTTATCATCAAAGAGAGGAGCCTTTGCTAGCTGATCAGTGATGACCTAACCTTTAATAGACTTTTGACTTATAAATTCGAGGTCAAACTCCATCAAAAGCATGATCCACTTAGTGGTACGACTGTTGTGATAAGTGCAACTCATCATGTACCATAAAGGGTTTTCTTTTGAAATGACATATGTAGTTTGATTTAACATGTAATGTCAGAGTTTCTTGGTGGTGAAAACCATCGCTAGACAGAGCTTCTCAACATAAGCATACTTGAGCTCATAACTGACCAAGGTGCGACTAAGGTAATAGATGGCTTATTCCTTGTTTACCTCATTCTTTTGGGCCAGCATGGTCCCTAAGGCAAAGTCAGTGGTCCATAATGTACAATAAGAATGGTACACCTAGTCTTGGAGGAGCTAATACTGGCGAAGATGCCAAGTATTGTTTAATGTCCTCAAATACCTTTTGGCATTCTTCATTCCAATCAAATTCGACCCCCTTGTGTAGGAGATGATTCATCGATCGACATTTTTTCTAAAAGTTGTGCTATGAAGTGCTTAATGGATTGAATCTTCCCCTATAGGCTATGAAGTTGCTTAAGGTTGGTTGGAGGAGGTATTTTCAAGATGGATTTCACTTTGTTGGGATCTACTTCAATGCCTCATTTAGACACAATGTAACCTAAAAGTTTCTTAAAAGTTACCTTGAAAATGAACTTTTTAGGATTTAATCGTATGTTATGCACCAAGAGGTGATTGAAGACTTTTTCTAACACATCGAGGTGGTCAAGATGTAGTAAATATTTTGCTAAAAGATCATCCATATAGTCTTCCAAAATCTTGTGCATGTAATCATGAAAAATGTAAGTCATAGCCCACTGATAAGTGGCACTAGAATTTTTGAGTTTGAAGAGCATGAATTTGTAATAGAAAGTCCCCCATGGCATGGTAAAAGTTGTTTTGGGTTGATCTTCAGGGTTGACCCGAATTTGATTGTAACCCAAAAAACCATCCATGAGGGAAAGCATTTCATGATCGGCTATTGCATCAATGAGTGCATCGATGTTTAGGAGTGGGAACTCATCCTTGGGACTCACTTTGTTAAGATCTCAAAATTCTGTGCATATGCAAATCCCCCCATTTGGTTTCCCTACAAGGACCATATTGGAAACCCAGTTGGGGTAATCAATAGGTTGGATGAATCCTACATCCAATAATTTTTGTAACTCATATTTTACCATTAAGGTGATTATTGGATGCATCTTGCAGAGTTTTTGCTTGATCGGTTTGATCTTTGGATCGAGCGTTAAGTTGTGAACAACTAAAGTTGGATCAAGACCTAACATATCTCTATAAGACCAAGCAAAATTTTTCTTGTACTTTGTTAAGAAAGCTATGAAATCGATCCATTTCGTAGTTGATAAACTTTGTCCTAATTTGACAACCTAAGGGTTTTTAGGATCGGTATCGATATCAATGTCAATCATTTCTTCCATTGACATGTGGGATACCTCCTCTAATTAGTGAGGTGTAGGGATCAAATGAATATCATCAACTGGGTTTATAGAATCAAATGCATCATTAGGCTTGATCTCAGCTTGACAAACATCTTTAGATGGACCTGAGGAAAAATGAAATGGTTGTAACATCTCCTCGCAAGGTAGGAACTCTTTTGGCGATGGTAGGGAAGCGATGTAATCAAAATCAATAGCCTCAAGATTGAGGTGTAAAGGTTTTGAAGGGTTGTCTGGGTAGTGAAGTGGCATGGTGAGGTCAATGGAGATCATATTGATGGTTGGTAGATAATCTCCATTCTCTAGTGGAAAAATTTGATCAAATATGGGTGGACATAGATGCACTAGGGGTGGTTGTGGTGGTGGCAAAATGATAGGGTGTGGTTTATGTGGAATAGCGGTGGTTGGATCTTCGAGTGGAAGAAGCTATCACCAAATGGGAATTTGCCTAGGGAATAAATGAAGATATAATTCATCAAGATCATTGAGAGGCTTAATAGCAGTTGATTCATCCTCTAAGCTATTTGAAGCAATAGAAATTGCACCATACTCTCGATAAGATGGATCGATAGATATTGCATCCCAATATTGGTTAGATTCATCATATTTTTCAATCCAATAATTTTTAGGATCATCACCTAGTTCAGACTTGTCATTAGAGATCCACCTGCTTGTATGCTCCCGATTAGAGAAGGATGAATGATGAGTGATGATCATAGTGATTTGAACATGGTCATTGAGCAAATGAGTATAACCTGGATTAGCATATTCGTTAATATCGATATCCATTTCATAGCCTAAAGTTAGGCGATGGAGAAAATTAGCAAGGATTTTTTTGGGCATATGTATGGAGTAGACTAGCCCAAACTTATCCATAGGTAGCTGATATTGTAGTTCTATAGGGGTTCAAAGACCTTGCTCATATCGACCTAAGCCATTTCCTCACCAATGGTAGTGATTAAGATACTGCAACACAAAGGATGGATTGGACATGTATTCAATGTTGGCTTGAAAGGGTTCTTTGTCCTCTTCCATCCGATGGGGTGCATTTAAGGGAACATCAAATCTTCTATAGATAAAATTTATTTGATTTGATAGGTAACCTAAGGGTACTATCGTATGTATGGGTAATGACGTGATAGGAGGTCATCCTATATCTTGATTTGTATCACTAAGGAGAGTGAACGTGACATTCTATACTATGTACTCCATGAATCCTAGGATAGATATATGGATTGTAACTTGTGAAGGCTCAGATGAAGATGCTGGGGATGTGGATTATGATGGATTAGGTGGAAAAGCTAAAGGCTCTTCCTGGATGAGGGAGGTTTGAATGGGTATCATGGAAACAATTGAGATCATAGGTGTAGGAGGTGACTTTGGTGATTGGGATGTGGATGCGTGGATTGGTGATGATGGGGGTGATGATATGGATACCTTCTCAAGGTTCTTGGTAGGAATATATGATGCATGAGAAGGGGTTTCTATGTTTGTTGATGATGATTTTTGCTTTGATCTAGACATAGAAGATATATGTTGGAGGATTGGATGAGTGTTGGGTGGATTGGGTTAGACCTCTAGATGCATTGATGGTAAAAAGGACTCATCAAGATGCGAGACCATGTTACAAAATTTGAATGGTTCTGAGTCTACAAGAATGCATTGCACATGACCTTCATGTATGTATTTAATACATTGATGTAAAATTAAAAGTACACACCGCATGTCTCGGATCCAGGGCTAACCAAGTAGCAAATTATATTACATGGCCCCTTTTAGAACATGGAAGAGTGTATGAATTGTTTTTAATCCAACCTAAATAGGAAGAACTATTATCCCGATGATAGAACATAATACATCATTGAATGCTTGAAGGGTGAATGTGGATGTTGTGATGTGATATGGTGGAAGCTTAAGGTAATGAAGGGTAGATGTTGTGATTATATTGATCAAGGAGCTTGTGTCGATTAAGCCATGCTTGTAAGGGATCTGATCTATATTAGAGATGATATGGATAAGAGGATTCAGTATGTCATTAGGTATAGTCTTGACCTCATGATCATTAAAAGTTATTATAGGTTCCTTGCAATGTTGTATTTGCCCCAAAAAATTAGAAAAATCATTGGGGTCTTGCAATTGTAACTTGATCGATTGCAAGATCTCAATTAGAGAATCTCAATATGGATTTGATTGTTGTATCAGTTCGTAAATGGAGAGCCTAACCAATGTCATCTTTAGACTTTGGGTAAGTCTACTTCTTATTATTAACATCAATCGAGGTGGGCTAGGTGCAATCATATTAGGCTGAGGAGGTGCCTGCGATGTCAAAGGAACATTATTAGAACCTACATTAGGTGTGGGTTGATTTGGATATCATTATTTCCTTATGACAATACTAATAATCCCCACAAACTCTTGGTGGGGTGGGTTGGCATGCACATTATTCACCTACTTTGTTTGTTCATTTTGGTTAGCATATCTTGCATTTAGGTCATATGTGGGTAAAGGGTCTTTGAAGACTCCTATTTATTGATTATTTGGGGCAAGAGGATTTTTAATTTGAATCTCTTACCTTTTGATCATATTCTATACTAGATTTTTAAAGGAGTAACATGTATTGATGTCATGACCCATTTGTTGAAGGTAAGCATAGTATAGATCCTCCTTATGAGTCTTTGGTTGAGGTCAATTAGGATCTAATAAATGGATATTGAGGAGATTAATGTCATGTGCCTCACATAATTTATTAAAAATCAATGCTAATGTTTCTGGTAAAGGAGTATATTGCCTTGGTGGCTGGTATTGTTAGCCTTGTCTCTGATTCAGTTATGGATGATACTAGGTCGATGGAGGATGATCCTGGTAATTAGGCTAAGCTGGTTGTTGTGGTTGTGCAGCTTGGTTTGAGGATCCAAGGATACTTAAACCAACTTGATTTATTGGACCCACCTTCTATTGCATGTTGTCTCCTTTAGCATTCCTGTTCATCCATTCCTTTTTGTAGAGCATAATATTACCTTCCTAGACTTTAATGTCCTCACTAACCTTAGCCTGTGCTAGGGCCTTATCGAAGGTTTGATATTATTGGAGTTGTAATAGAAGCGATATTTGAATTGAAAAACTCCTTGTAAACACTCTAGTAAGCTCCGTTATAGCTTTGTTAGTATCGCTCTCCACTAGTTACCATAGTCCATGACTAGCTCATCTTTAAATTGTCTAAGATTGCACAAGTTAGTCAATGTCACCATTTTTGTGATGTTAAACGCAAAGTATTCTAAGAATGCATTTACCAATTATTCAAAGGAATGGATGCTATGTTTTGGTAGATGATTATACCATTCTAAATCAAGCCCTATAGGAGTTATTAGGAATGTTCTCAGCATGAGGGAATCATTATCTTTAAGATGAAAGCATATATTCATGAAATAGGTAACATTCTCTTAAGCATCTTCATCCCCCTTGAACTTGTCCAATTTTAGCATTTAAAAATGTTCAAGATACAAGGGTGATGACACATATGGGTGTGAGACAAGCAAAGTCTCCCCAAGATCGAAGAATGCTCCACAAGATCAATCACACACAAAAGAGGAAAACCCACAACACCAATATTAAGTGGTAAAACCCTACTTCAAATGAAGAAGGGAAACATCCACTATGAAGCTCACTATATTACTCAATGATTCAACAATACAAGAATGCTTCAATGTTATGCAACAATATGCATCAACATGATATATGACAAGATGTAGTAGACAACACCCCTATTTAAAGAGAAGCTTTTCTACTACAACCCTAAAATTGCCCTAATATTATCACAATATTATCTTGAGATGTGTGACAAATCTTATCACAATCTTATCTTGAGATGTGTGACAAGTGGCATCTATCAAATATTAAAAAGTGATTGGTTACTTTTTAATATTTTCTAGAAAAGGGGAAATAACTTTTTCCCACAAATTAAATATTCCTAGCACCCTTATTTTATTTATTAATTGGGTGGGAATATTTTTACATAAAATAGAATTATTTTCTAATTCAAATATTATTCTTTAGACTTTATATTTTAGTCTAAGAATAATTTACACAATGTTGCATTACATATTCCAACACTCCCCCTTAATGCAATATTGGGGAAAGGAATTATGAAACAAAGAAACATTCTCCCCCTAAAGATACAAACGGGGATGAGAATCAAATGAGTAATATAGTTACAATGAGCTTCTATGACCAAGAATGGTCTACAATAAGGCACCAATACAAAATGGGCCAAAATGAGACTACAAGCCCCCAACGGAGTAGCTTCAGATACAAGCAGCTTACAAAGCCATCCATCAACCACAAGTGGTTGCAAATGACAAGAAGAAAACATCACAAGGGTGTCTTCAGTAAGCTTGCAAAACCCCAAACGGAAGTACCTGCAAGCTACAAGCAGCTCAACATAAGATCAGTTAGATACATCATCATAAATATATTCACCACAACATATATGAATATCCAAAGATGATAACAAAACTGATCTAACAAATAGTGAACTATAAGTCATCACAAAAATATGCCAAGCCATACTTATAGTCACGTGCTATATAGTTGATCAAAAAATATCATGTACAAAGTTGCATAAAGCAAACAAGGAGTACCATGATAATGCAAACTCTAAAGTACCATGTACAAAAGTAGCACAAGGCTAACAAAAAAGTACCATGTACAAGAGTTGCATAAGGCAATTGCATCCTATACCATAATTGCACAATGCCATCTACAAAGTAACATGTACAAAAGTTGCACAAGGCAAACAAGAAAGTACCATGTTCAAAAGAGATGCAAAAAGCAATTATACCACCAAATATCAACTCATATATATAGCACAAAACACCTCATAAGGATGAAGTTGTCATCACACAAGTGTAACTACACTTCATTCCCCCTTGAGGACAACTTCACCAAACCAAGTGAGTCCCTCAACTTACAAAATTGCTCCTTGGGAAGAGGTTTGGTGAACAAATCAACAGAATTAGAAGATGATGGGCAATACTCCAACTGAATAGTCCCATCCAATACCTTCTCTCTGATAAAGTGGGCTTGGATTTCAACATGCTTTGTCCTTTGATGCATTACAGGATTTTTAGCCAAGGCAATAGCTGATTGATTATCGGAGAGCAAACGTGAAGGACCAAATTGCTCAAAGCCAATTTCCTTCATGAGGGTACGAAGCCAAACCGCTTCCTGTGTAGCTACTGTCATAGCCTTATACTCCACTTCCATTGTAGAAAGAGCAATTGTATCTTGCTTCTTGGAAGACCAAGAGATAGCTACAGACCCAATACTAAAAACATATGTTGTGGTAGACTTTCTGTCTATTCTATCCCCTCCAAAATTAGAATCAACATAGCCAAAAAGAGCAAAGGAAGGAAGCCTAGAATACTTGAGTGCCAAATCTCTAGTACCTGAAAGGTACTTCAGAATCTTCTTGGTAGCTTGTAAGTGCTCAATATAAGGTTTCTGCATGAACCTAGCCATCATACCAACTGCAAAAGCAATATCTGGCCTTGTGATGGTAACATAAAGAAGACTACCAATGAGCTGCCTATACAATGTAGCATCAACCAACTGAGATTCTGTACTTACTTCCAACTTAACCCCTGTAGAAATAGGAATGGAAGTAGGATTGCCATCCTCCAAATCAAACCTCTTAAGAAGATCTTCAATATACTTGGATTGACTCAAAAAGGTACAATCCTCATGTTGATAAACTTGCATGCCAAGATAGTAGTGTAGAAGACCAAGGTCAGTCATTTCATACTCTGACTTTAATTTGGAGATGAAATCAAAAATGGCCTCATTCTCATTTCCAGTCATAACAAGGTCATCAACAAATAGAGCAATTAAAATGACCAAGTTATCCTTCCTAAGCACATAGAGATCTATATCTGAATAGCATTTATCAAAACCAAGAGACAAGAAGTAACCTGAAATCTTCATGTACCATGCTCTAGGTGCTTGCTTCAGACCATACAAGGTTTTCTTTAGTTTACACACAAGTGTTTCCTTACCTTGTACAACAAATCCTTGTGGTTGACTCATGTAGATATCCACATCCAAATCACCATTTAGAAAGGCACTTTTCACATCAAGCTAAAAAATCTGCCAACCTTGAGCAACAACAATAGCAATGAGAAGCCGAATGGTGGGCATTTTGGCAACTGGTGCAAAGGTTTCATCATAGTCAATGCCATATTTTTGAGCATAACCCTTAGCAACCAATCTAGCCTTATACTTTTCTATCTCTCCATTAGAATTGTACTTGATTCTATAGACCCACTTGTTCCCAATAACATTTCTCTTATTAGGATAAGGCACTAGATCCCAAGTTTTATTCTTTAGAAGAGAATCCATCTCAACCTTCATGGCATCAACCCAACAAGAGTGTTGTGAAGCTTCTTGGTAAGAAGTAGGCTCATGATCATTCTCTATCTTAGCTAGAAGAGACATGTTAAGGGTCATACTTCTAGTTATCCTTTGGCTAACTGAATTCTGCTCTTTAGGACCCCTAGAATGATCCAACCACTTGGTCCTTTTGACACAAGGCCCACCCTTTTCTAACTCAAGAAGGTCTTCATTGAATTTGACATCTCTTGAAACAAATACAATGCGTGAAGAAGGTGAGTATAACTTGTAGCCCCTATGTTCTGCATCATAGCCAACAAAGATGCATTTTTGAGACTTTTTGTCCAATTTCTTCCTCTTTTCTGAAGGAATATATGAAAATGCATCACATCCAAACACTCTTAAGTGTGACAAATTTGGCTTCTTACCATTCCAAACCTCATAAGGAGTCTTCCCCTCAACTGATTTTGAAGGACACCTGTTAAGAATGTAGATTGTTGTACTGGCTGCTTCACCCCAAATAAATTGAGGTAAGTGGTCACCAAGCATGCATCTTACCATCTCCATGATTGTCCTATTTTTCCTCTCTGCAACACCATTTTGTTGAGGAGTGTATGGACAAGTAAACTGCCTTTTGATCCCATGAGAAGAACAAAACTCATTGAAATCATTGCTATTGTACTCCCCTCCATTGTCACTTCTAATCATTTTGATCTTTGCTCCCTTTTGATTTTCTACCAAAGCTTTGAACTCCTTGAATGTCTCAAAACAATCTGATTTATTCTTAAGTAGATACCCAAAGATCATTCTTGAATAATCATCTATAAAGGTGAGAATATAGGATGCACCACCAAGTGATCTAACATGTAATGGACCCATAATATCTCGTATGAATGAGTTGAAGAATTTGTGTGGCCCTTGTTGACTTGTCCTTTGCAAACTTTTGTTTGCTCATCTTGCCTAAGATGCATGTTTCACACAAACCATGAATAGGTGAAATGTTAGGCAAGCCTTCAACCAAATTTTTGGACTTCATCATTTGAATATTTTGATAGTTTGTATGGCCTAACCTTAAGTGCCAAAGCTTGCTACTAGGAGAAACATTAGTTGCTAAACACACTTTAGGAGGAGCATCACCTAACACATAAATATTATTCTTCACATAACCTGTAATGATTGGTAGCATGCCTTTCCTAATGCTCCATGAAGTTGCATTGAACTCAATAGTGTGACCACTTCTAGCAACTTGCAAAACTGAAATTAAATTTCTCCTAAGGTTAGGCACATATAGGACATTATCAAGTAATTTCCCTTCAATTACAACATTGCCAACACCTTCTACTTGAAGTCTAGTATTATCACCAATGACAACTGAATCTGAAGAGTGCTTATGAAAGTCCACAAACTTATCCTTTTCAAAACACATATGGTTAGTGCATCCAGAATCTAACACCCATTCATTAGAAGTAGATGAGTCAATGGAGTAGAGGGCACAAACAAAGGCATTTTTATTAGAATTTTGCTTTACATTGTTGTTCTTTTTCTTTCCCTTGCCAAACCATTTCTTAGGTCCTTGTCCCTTAGCCTTTTCTTGCTCTTCCTTTTCTGCAATCTTCTTCTTCTTGAAACAATTTTGTTCCTTGTGGCCTTTCTTGCCACAAAAGTTGCAAGTGAAATCAACTCTAGGCTTGTTGGGTTGGAAATTTTGATTTTTCCTTCCCTTGTATTTCTTTTTGAAGGAAGCCTTAGTGGCACTCAAGGCAACATTCTTCTCCTTGACAACTTGACCATTCACTTTGTCTCTATTAAGAGACTCTTCATGTTGAATCAATAATTGTGAAAGAGTGTTGAGAGGAATGCCATCCTCTTCTTGCTCTAGCCTAGTCTCAATAATGGTGACAAAATTCTTGAACTTGCTTGACAAGTTCCTCAAAATGATAAAGCTTAAGAGCTTCTCACTTATCCAATCACAATTACAAGCCAATAGTTGAGTTCTCATGTCTTTCATCTTTGAGAGGAAGATCAAGGCACTTTCTTCTTCACCTTGCATAGTGCTAAGAATTTTGGACAATAAAGTGAATTTCCTTGATGTGTTGGACCCTAGATGGACTTGTTTTAGCAAATCCCATGCATCTTTAGCATGCTCACAATGGCTTATAGTGAGCAATATCTCATCACTCACACTATTGATAATCATGGAAAGTGCAAGGTGACTCTTGTTGTTGTATGTCTCAAGTGCCCTTGCCTGGGTTGGGATTGCTTCATCTCCATTCACAATGGGCCATAAATTTCTTGCTTGAAATTCAGCCCTCATCCTTGGTTCCCATATTCCAAAATTTGATCCATCAAGGATGTGCTTAGGTGTGAAGGAGATTCCATGATCAGCCATTCTAGAAAGTGAACATAATCAAAACATAAGATGCATTGACAAAGGAAATAAATGATGCAATAAGAAAGTAGATAAACATACTTGCATATATAAAAAAAAAATATAACTTTCAAGTAATCTACTTTTCAATCATCAAAGATAATCATCATGAAAGATAATCAAAATTAAGCATCATCAAGAGAGATAAGCATCATCATGAAAGATAATCAACATCATCATGAACTACTATAACCATCTTGCAATAAACAACTATAACCATATTGCAATTGAATAAAGGAAATAAACCAAGATCAACTTGCAATAGATTAACTTGCAATAAGAAGGTAACTAACCATAACAATCATCTTGCAACAAAATAAACTAACTTGAATTGAACCATAAAACATTTGTTAAATGTTAGATAGTCAATAAGTTAGTAAGTTAGTGTTCATTTTAAGGTTTTGCTATAGCCTAATGAATTGCCAATTCATCTCACCCAAGGTCAACCAAGCTACCCAAAAGGGTACGGGTACGAGGACCCGAAAAGGACTTGCTACCGATAGAGCGGATTCTTTTGGATTCAATAGGTGTTTAGCAAATATAAACTGTGTTGCAAGATTAAGTAAATTTTAATCAAATACTAAAGTTGTGGTTAGTAAGTTGATTCATTTTTAACCTTCTTGATTAATATGAAAATTAGTAAATTGCAAGTTAGTTGGTTAGTAGATTGTTTAGTAGCAAGTTAGTAAGTTAGTAGTTAGATTAGTTGAGATGCAAAATAGGCAAAACACAAATACTCTCTCTCTCTCTCTCTCTCTCTCTCTCTCTCTCTCTCTCATTCTCTTTTACTTTCATTATGAGAGATACAAGTTACATTAATTTACATTATGCTTCAAGCAAATGCTTGAGAGAGATTAGAAGAAATTAATAAAAATAGGGGGAAGAGAGTGAAAAAGTTGATCCGAAATTGCCTTGTATACTCCAAAACATACTTGGATAACCTTGCAAAACAAGCAAACTCACAAACAACCATTGTTAATGTGAGAAAAAAATGACTATAAGGTCTAAATTATTTGACAATTTGACTAAAAATTTGCCAAAAATTGCATAAAAGGATTCTAGTTGCATTATACAATAATAAAAAATGCATTTCAATTTATGCAAAAAAAATGACTATTAGGTCTTAAAATAAAATAAATGACTATTTTTTTATTAAAAAACATAATAATAAATGACTGTTTTTTTATTAAAAAATAGAATAATAAAAAATGACTTTTTTTTTATTAAATGACTATTTTTTTATTATTAAAAAAAAGAATAATAATAAAAAATGACTATTTTTTTATTAAATGATTGTTTTTTTTATTAAAAAAATAGAATAATAAAAAATGACTATTTTTTATTAAATGACTATTTTTTTTATTAAAAAATAGAATAATAAAAAAATTCAGACTGTACAACAAAATGGGTGGGGGGCCATTTGGCCCCCAAATAAAAAAAATTGCCTCGGATTTATTTTTCACCAAAATAGGGCAAATAATATATGGAAATAGGGTTTTTGGGCCTTTCGGACGCAACCATGGGGTCCGTTTGGCTCCAAAACCCTTCCAACAAAAGCTCAATGCCAAAAATTTATAGATTTAAAATGAAAACACCATTTGCAAAAGATCTAACAACTAGATAAAAAAACACAATAAATCTATAAACCCTAATGGCAAATTTGCAAAATAAGTTTGCCCAAATATCAAATGCATGCATTAAATAATATATATATATATATATATAAATATATATATATATACCTTAATGGGTTTTTCACCTCAAAGGATTGAAGACACTTGATGGAGATCCCAACCGCTCTGATACCAAATGTGAGACAAGCAAAGTCTCCCCAAGATCGAAGAATGCTCCACAAGATCAATCACACACAAAAGAAGAAAACCCACAACACCAATATTAAGTGGTAAAACCCTACTTCAAATGAAGAAGGGAAACATCCACTATGAAGCTCACTATATTACTCAATGATTCAACAATACAAGAATGCTTCAATGTTATGCAACAATATGCATCAACATGATATATGACAAGATGTAGTAGACAACACCCCTATTTAAAGAGAAGCTTTTCTACTACAACCCTAAAATTACCCTAATCTTATCACAATCTTATCTTGAGATGTGTGACAAGTGGCATCTATCAAATATTAAAAAGTGATTGGTTACTTTTTAATATTTGCTAGAAAAGGGGAAATAACTTTTTCCCACAAATTAAATATTCCTAGCACCCTTATTTTATTTATTAATTGGGTGGGAATATTTTTACATAAAATAGAATTATTTTCTAATTCAAATATTATTCTTTAGACTTTATATTTTAGTCTAAGAATAATTTACACAATGTTGCATTACATATTCCAACAATGGGTGCAATGGTTGGTTGTGAAGTTGATGCAAAATAGGTTTTTAGTAACCTATGCCTATAGTTTGCTTCTCTAATGAATTAATGTGGTTTTTTAGTAGCTTATATGAATTTGATGAAATAATTTCATTTTCACACCTCTATCCTTGAGGAGGTAGCAGAGGTGGTTGGCTGTTGTCCACACAAACATTCCTATGAGGTACTTTAGGGTATGTGTCAATTGACTCTTAATACTCTAACTACAACTCCTCATAAGATCATACTCCTTTGTAATTGCTCTTCTTGTATCCTTTGTTGATACAACCTTTGTAGGTGTGACCGTTGTTGATCCACCCTTTGTTGATTTAATCGATGGTCTAATCATAGTTGGTCCACTTGTTGTTATCTATTAAGGTTTGGCCTAGGTGCCTAATAAGTGTAGTTTGTTCACTCAAAAGTATGAGGTCTGTTTATTCTTGTATCCAATATATGGATGGGCTTGTCTTATCTCTCACCCCGGGTAAGATCCATAATCTATTTTTGTGATCCCTAAAGGTCACATTAACTTAATATTTAGGCTTTAATGTGAGATCTATATAATCAAATGGTGTAGAAATGCAATGCTATTGAACGAACGACCTCTCTTCGAACATATTGGAATGATTTTGGTTACCCTCATCTATTACAAATTGGAGGGCCGACATGGCTATCTGCGATGTCGATGATTAACACGTGCATCCTCTTGATCATGTTCTTGATTTATTAAGAGATGCTCAGTTGGGGTTTATTGGTAGTAGTCATTTTGGTACAAGATGTACTCTTGTGCTACTTCTAATGGTTCTCTAGGATGAGATGAGATACGAATACACGACACTGCCCTACTAGGTCCCTTAGTGGGTGGATGATTATTTTGGTATAAATTAATCAAAGTATCCAGATCAAGAAAGTCTCCTTTTGGATTGTACTTGGGACCTATGGGTGCTTCTTGAACAAGGATTTCTTGAAGGTTAGATTCCTTAAATGAGATATCCCAGGTACAATGTGTGCCAGGGTTCTAGTCAGGAATGATAAGGTTCTCTAGACTATATTGGAGATATTTAATGTCTCCTTTTGAATGTTTAGCAATATAACTCTTGATTGAGCTTGACTGCGTGTTGTTACCATTTTTTAATCTATGCAAACAGTAAATAAACAAACAAGCAAGCATTTTTTTTTGCATTTTTTATTTTTTGTGATTTTTTTGATGATTTATAATTTTTCTAATTTTTGTTTTTATTTTTGTTTGTTTTTATTTTGAAACCTATTCCTATGATAACTAAAAGATAAAATGAAATGAAAACTATGAAAGGTGGTTTACACACACCCCCTATTGAGGAATGCAATGCAAATGACAAAAAGTGACTTCCTAGGATGCTGGATATTTTTTTTTGGTAATTATTTTAATATATTAACAGTGGGTTTTTATAGAGGATCCCAAAACCTTATGTACAAAATTAGCCATATTTCTAATGATGCATCATACCTCTTGGCTGTAACAATAAGCCTAATTGCAAGTAAAGCCATCCTAATGTTAAAGACTTGGAAACTGTAAAAAGGGCTTTTAGGCCTGGAAACCCAATGAAAAAGAAATAGGAAAAAACCGAAGGAACACCAAGTAGATCCCGAAGAAATGAAATGAGGAAAGCAAAACAGACAAGACACCATGGACAGCTAAGTAGACAAAATTGCCACACCACACCAAAACTCGTTGGAGGGGGATTTCCAAAATCTGTGCAAGGAAAGCATCATGAATGGATGTCTGATCTGTCCAACATTTCAACCTCGGATGGGAAGCGAGACCACCACACGACTGAACACGTGGTCACGAGCCATTTTTTGGCCATGTGGTTAGCCACGCGATTACCTTCTCTCAAAGTATGATTTGCTTTCCACCTACCACGATAGGAGAGCTGCGTTCTTGCCTCGAGGATGATGTTGTAGACTTTCCAAGATGGATTTTTGGTGCCAAGAAGGTAATTCACAATGTTGAGTGAGTCACCCTCAATAATAAGAGGTCGAGGATCCTCAGAGAGTATTCAAATACCTTTCAGAGCACCTCGAGCTTCGGCATAGTGATTTGTCTGGGAGCCCAAATATTCACAATAGGCCATCACAAGATTCCCATCATGATCTCTGACAACACCCCCAGCACCAGCGGGCCCAGGATTTCCCTTAGCTGCTCCATCAAAGTTTAATTTAATCCACCCCACGAGGGGTTTGGTCCAAACAATATTCCTTCGACAGGGCCCTTTAACAACCTCCAAAAACGGCCAGAGATTCATCATTTTGAGAATCTCTTCTTCGCTCGAAAGGTAGGGACGGGGACTGGGAACAACAATAGAATTCTTGATGGTGTAGGACAACACCCTTTGAGCAACAGAAAGGGGCCCTCTAGGAGCTCTGCCAAAGATTCTAGAATTCCTCTCTAACCAAATTTGCCAAATTGAATGATGGAAGGAGGCCTCGAGGAGGAAGCGAAGTTTGGGATTCTTGAAAGGATTAGGCCATTGGTGGAAAGCATCTCTGAGGGAACAGGGAGAGCACCATAAGATTTGGAAGGAGGATGGGACAATACTAAGAACAAAGTGGGAAAATGGGCAATGCAAGAATAAATGATCCCTCGTCTTGCAATATGCAAGACACAAGTAACACTTGTTGGGGAAGGCAAAACCTCTCTTGTGAAGGTTGTCAATTGTTAAGGCTTTGTTGTGGAAAGTAATCCATGCAAAGAAGTTGATTTTAGGGATGACTCCTTTCCTCCACATAGTATTCCACCTGTATTCCAGAGCAGTCTTGGTGGTAAGAAACTCATAAGCTGATTTAACAGAAAAAAGCCCATCCTCTGTACCACTCCAGATGATTATGTCATTCCTCCTGGCAGAAGGAATTAAAACCAACTGGAGGATATTTGCAAGAAAGGTAACCTCATTATTAAACCCCTCCACAACTAGAATCTTCAACCGAGAAAAATGGGTGCTTCAGTCTATGAACTCTGCCAACCTGAGTTGGGAGTTAGGGTCAGTCAAACCTCTCAACCCAATGAGATCCGCCCTCAACCCAAGGGATTCTTCAGTCACCCACCTATCCTTCCAAAATAAAATGAGGTTGCCATCACCCAAAATCCAGTGGGCTCCCAGGCTAATCAAATGCCAGGTTTAGAGCACAGATTTCCAAAAGGTCGAAGCCACGGAGGAGGTATCAACATCCAAGAAGGAAATGGGGCCAAAATACTTCTTTTTAACCAGCTTAACCCACTCCACCGGGTCGCTAGATAGAATCCTCCAAGCGTGCTTCGCTATCAGAGCCAAATTCATAAGTCTTGATCTTCTCAACCCCAGACTGCCTTGGTCTATCCTCGAACACACATTGTCCCAGGCAACAAGGGGGAGTCTAGATTTCTCTTTGCTGCCATACCATAGAAAGGTCCTCTGAATCTTATCAATTTTGGAGTGAACTGCAATCGAAAGCATGAAAACCGACATGAAGTAGGTCAGGATCCCCTAAAGACAAGCTTTGGTAAGGGTGGCTTTTTCGGGTTACGACAGGAGTTTGCCCTTCCAAGTTCCAAGTTTCTTGTGAAGGCGCTCAAGAATCATGTTCCACATATCCACACTCGCCCGGCCGCTATAAGATAGAGGTAACCCTAGATAGGACGTAGGCAGGGAATCAATAGTGCATTCAAGAATTCTAGCAATCTGAAGTTGCCTGCGCAGGGGAGTGTTAATAAAATAGATTTTGCTCTTGATGTAATTGACCTTTTGCCCTGTAGCTTGCTCATAATAGGACAATATCCGCTTGAGCGATTTGGCTTGGGCAATGGATGCCCCAGTGGAGATGAGGGTGTCATCCACAAATTGCTGATAAGTGACAGGATCAACTCTAGAAGTCTGTAAAATTCCAAAAATCTTGTTCTGACGAAGAGCCTCTTTCATGGACCAACTCAGAACCTCTGCCAGAAGAATGAAAAGGATGGGGGATAAAGGATCACCCTGTATGAGGCCTCTGGCACTTTGGAAATACCCAGCTGGGGACCCATTGACTAGGATAGAAAAAAGGGAGTGGATATACAACTGTAGATAAGGTCAATCCAGTGGGGATGAAAGCCAAACTTGAGGAGGACTGCACACAAAAAATTTTGATCAACCTGATCAAAGGCTTTGTTCATGTTGAGCTTAAGAAAAAGAGTAGCATTCTTGGAGCGATAAGAGGAATGTGAAGAGCACAAGCTTATACTGAGAGGGGGGTGAACAGTATAAGACCGATTTTTCTTTTTCCTTCAATTCAACTTGTAATTCAATATTATGCAGTGTATAGAAAGCAGTATCAATAGCAATAATCAAAGCAATGCACAAAACACCATCCACAATAGAGACACAACAATTTACGTGGTTCACCCAATGCGGGCTACTCCACGGATAAAATATTTCACTAAATTTTATCAAATCTAATTCTGGGAATACCTTTCCTGATTACAAAAATTATGGGCACCAACCCAAAGGAGACACCAATCCCCTAGCTCTGTTCTGGCTAGTGATCCTCTAGAAAACCTCTGCCTTCGCTACCCTTAGCAAATGGAAATATTTCCATAGAAGACACCTATCTTCCCTACTCTGGCTGGAGACCTCTGTCCTCAACACTATCACCTCCAAAAATTGGTCCTCAAAATTGCACTAAACACAGTCCTTCGGTCTAGCACAAATGTCCTCTTTTGTCTTTGCCTGTTGTGCTCACTACGCCCTCTGCTCTCTCTACGCAAAACACATCAGCACTATCTTCGCTCACTCTGATTCCTTGCAATCTCTCTCACTTAGAAGATTCGACAGAATGCACTCTGTATATTGCTATCAAATTTTGCACTCTTCTCTCAACGATCAAACTTCTTCTCTGTGCCACTGTCTGTGAACGTCGCACTTCCAATGCACACTCCGATCGATGCATCAACTCTCCAAATAGCCCTCCTTTTATAGCAAAATTTTCATGAAGAAAAAATTTAGTCTTAGTCGACTGTTACCCTTAACTTCATCGGCTGCAAAACCCAAAACTGTGTCAGCTCAAATTTAACTCTGTCGGCTTCAACCACCTTTGTGGTTCTGTAGATTTTCTCATGAAACTACAACATGTCGCGATATCACGACACCTTTGCAACCGTACACTATCTTATGGCTTTTGTCGTGATATCACGACACTTTAGCCTTTGACGACTTTGACTAAGCTCTTGTCGTGATATCGCGACACTTCTCGCTTTCTTACCCTCTTCTCAGCTTGCACCTGCGAAAGCAGAACATGTCGCGAAATCATGACACTTTCTCTTCCTTGCACTCTTCTCGACTTGCATTAGAGAAATCAAAACATGTCACAAAATCGTGACACTTTTGCTACCTTATGCTATTCTCTGCCTTACGCCCGCAAAATTGGAACATGTCACAAAATCGTGATGCTTTTGCCTTCGAGCTCTTCCTTTTTGAAATCGTCGTGAAATCATTTTTGTCGTGAAATCGTGACACTTTTTCCAACTGAATGCTGCCATCTCAACCTATCGTGAAATTGTGACACTTTCTCCAACTGAATGCTGCCATCTCAACCTATCACGAAATCGTGACACTTCTTGCATCCATACGATTTCTTTGCATCCTGTCGCGAAATCGTGACAGTTCTCATTTCAGACTCTTCCCTTTGTTGCATGTCATGAAATCGCGACAGTTCTCACTTTGATTTTTGTAGCATGTCGTGAAATCACGACACTTTGTCTTGCTACTTTCTATCTCTTTGAACTTGTCATGAAATTGTGACAACTCATATTCTGGACTCTCTCTTCTGCATTATGTCGCGAAATTGCGACATTTTTTCTTTTGGACTCCTCCTACAACATGTCGCGAAATCGTGACACTTTTTCTTTCGGACTCCCTCTCCTGCAACTTGTCGTGAAATCATGACACTTTTTCTTTTGGAATCCTTCTCCTGCAACATGTCGTGAAATCGCAACACTTTTCTTTCGGACTCCCTCTCCTGCAACTTGTCACGAAATCGTGACACTTTTTCTTCCGTACAATCTTCTTTGCAATATGTTGCGAAATCGTGACATTTTTGACTTTGAACATTCTCTCTCCTCTATGAGTTGTGAAACTGTGACATGTCGCAATATCGCAACACTTTTCTAAAAAGCTTTCTCTCTCCTGCCTAAGTCGCAAAAATGCGACATGTCGCGATATTGCAACATTTTTTCGACTTACTCACTTTTCCAACTTACATTTTTCTTTCGAACCTGTCAGCTTGGGGTTTGCCAGAGACCTTTGAAACTGTCATACTGTAACCTTCATCAAAACACATTATTTGACATCAAATCAAATTCCTTCATCAAATTCCTTTGAACGCTTCTTAACATCAATGACAACTTAAACACTTGAGTAAA
Source organism: Wollemia nobilis (assembly GCA_028583015.1). Classification (NCBI taxonomy): domain Eukaryota; kingdom Viridiplantae; phylum Streptophyta; class Pinopsida; order Araucariales; family Araucariaceae; genus Wollemia; species Wollemia nobilis. The sequence goes on from JAQPPZ010003633.1 coordinate 371,038, forward strand.
TGCAATGTATCCAAAGTACCCAAAATTGCCAACAGAATGAAGGGTCTCATGGACAGTGATGACACCATCAAGAATGTTTCTGCATTTAATAGTGCTTCCCTTAAAAGGATCAATCAGGATGGGGAGGATTATTTTGAGTCTATTGGCTATAGACTTTGTAAGAATCTTGTAAAAAACATTGCACAGGCTGATGGGCCGATAGTCAGAGAAACTTTTGCAAGCAGGAGACTTAGGAATGAGGGCAAGAAAGATGGAATTGAGTTTCGGGTGGATGGATCTGGAATATTGAATAACCTGAATAGCATTGCACACATCCGGACCCAGGACCTCCCACATGACTTGGAAGAATCAGGGGAGGAAACCATCAAGGCCAAGGGCCTTATCTGGTTGCATGGAGAACAATGCTTCCTTAATATCAGATGAGGAAAAATATTCTAGAAGCTTAATGCTTACCTCATGGGGGACTTTAGTCAAAAAATTGGCGAGCAAAGATTTCTAGACCTGAAGGTTACTGTCCGGAGGAGTGCCAAGCAAATCCTAAAAATAGTCAACCGCTTCACTCCTGATTTCCTCTATCTCCCTGGTAATGCGCCCATCCTTACAAGCCACTTCTTTGATCTTGTTGGCCCCTGTGTGCCTCATAGTAGACTTGTGGAAAAACCTCGTGTTGGTGTCTCCATTCTTCAACCAAAGGTCACGAGATTTCTGGCGCCAGAACGTTTCCTCCCTAGCGAGAATAGAATGAAAGTCCACCAAAAGACTCTGCTATTCCTCCTTGAGACCCTCAGTGTAACCTTTGAGTTCCATCCTTTCCTCAAAAACCTTCAGGTTCTCAGAGATGGATTTTTTGGACTAAAAAAAGTTGTCGAAAACCTTTTTATTCCAAACTTTTAGCTTTTCTTTGACCATTTTGAGCTTTAGAGCCACCCTCTTAGGAGCATTTCCTTCCACCTTCAATTGCCACCATGCTGAAACCAAACCTTTGAAGTCCTTATGAGAGATCCACATGGATTCAAATCTGAAGGGGGTTTTAAAAATAGGCCCATCATCTGCCTCTAAGAAAATAGGGTTATGGTCAGACCCAATCCTTGGAAGATCCGAAAGGATAGCCCCGTCAAGGATAGGAATGTCTTCTTGGGACATAAAAAATTTGTCGAGCTTGACTTGAATCAAATCGCTCCCAATCCTTCTGTTACTCCAAGTGAAGGAAGCCCCTTTGAGTTCGATGTTGAGCAAGCCATTAGTAGAGACAAAATCCCTAAAGTCCTCCAAGCTACGACTGAAGTGGTCAGATCCTCCTTTTTTTATGAAGGATGAAGGGGACAATTGAAGTCACCCCCTAAAACCCAAGGAAAATTACTAAAATTCACCCCTCCTTCCTAAGAGGTAATCTTCTAGCATCGTCTATGACTGGCTGAAATTGGGATGACCCATATCTTGGGGCAGAGAAACAATCTGAGTCACAATTTGGGATGGGGTCTGTTCCTTCTCTTCCTGCGATTCACTTTCCAAGTGGGAGTCTGCTCCTTGCTAATTGTCAGACTCAAGTTGCTTGGGGTCCGATTGGAGAGTGGGATTCTCTTCAGGTTGAGAGAGTCCGATGCAAACTCTAGAGGGGTCTGGAGATTCATGACCCTTCGCATCTAGAATATTTGACTGCTTCACCTGACCTTCCCGATGCTCCAGGAGGCTGTCGTTTTCACGCTTCTGCTTACCCAGTTTTTGAAGAGGACACTGGGATTGGAGGTTCCTTGGGACCGACACTGGGGGCAGAAAGTTGGTCTATTTTCATAGACAATAGCTTGTTTATGAAGAAAGGTACCTCCAGACTGAAGAGTGATGAAAGTTGGGAGTTCCGCCTCCAAATCTGCCAGAATGAAAAAATGGGCTTGGACAAACCTTGTTCGAGCTTGGGTGGGTGGGTCAATGGTGACCAACTCCCCAATGGAGCATGCAATACCCCTTATGACATTTTCATGCCAGCCAAAGAGGGGAAGATTCGGGAGCCTAACCCATATTGGGGCAATGTTGATGTTCTAGGTATCGAGACTGAAATCCATATCCCACTTCCTAAGGAATAAACTTTTGCGGCCCAGAAACCATGGCCCGCCAGCCAAAATTTTACAGTAATCCTCCTTATTGTTCAGTCTAATGGCAAAAAAAGCTCGGGATAGGGCTGCTAGCTCCATATGACTAGAAGTCCTCCATTTGCTTACTACCCACTTTTGGATAGTTTCCATGTCGAGACGACTGCCAATGAATTTACCTATGAGGGTAAATTTCTCAAACTCCATGAAGCTTGAAAGAACTTTTGCCGGGATGTCCAGCTCATCCCCAACCAGAAACAACTCTTTGGTAAAAAACCCGTTTATGGTTTCTGAGGCCGCTGCCTGGGCATAAGACTTTTGAGCCCCACCACCCCCTTTTTTTGGTGGGTCCTTACCCCGACTGACACCTTCAACAGCTTGATCTTCTTCAATGGGTCCAGACGCTTCTGCACCTCTGGATCCTTGGTGCCCTTCAATTTCTCTACTATGCCCAAGACATGAATCGGAGCCGCTCCCAGGCTCCCTTGCAGACGACTTCCCTCCCATCGACATCTCCTCCCTCCTCGCACTTGGAGACAACTGCTCCACTCTCCGACTATTGGCGGCTACTGGTTTCACCCTTCTGCTACTTTGCTGGTCGAAACCCTAGCTCTCATTTGTGTGTCTTTATTTGATTAGACCTATTCATGAACCCACAATTGCACCTATCAAAGGTAAACCTAGGATGCTGGATATTGCTGATGGGTATCCTAAGGAAATAAAATACCTCTAGAAGAGGTCGCGTTATCTATTTCCTTACTACCAACCCATCTAGGATTTTTCTTCACCCTCGCGTGAGCTTAGACATGAACAATAGTTGTAATTCTATAAATTATTAAGCCCCAAGAATTGGAGGGTGTCTAACCTTCCTACTTTAGGATACACCCAAAAGTAGGGGATTTTGGTGATGAAGTCAAAAAATCCACTCGCAAGGGCAACTAGGGTTGCTATGGTGTGAGCCAACATGTGGAGATGAAGCCCACTATCATTGGTCTTGATCGATGGTTGGTGATGAAATCTAACTCGTCGATGTTCATAATAGATTGCGAAGTGTGTGAGGTTATTTTTTTTAATTCTTGCAAAATAGAAATCAAAGAGCAATCGAATGATATTTCAATAATGCAATATAAACTAAATTTTATGATGCAAAACCTTATATGATAATTATCCTTTAAGCAGGTAAGAAGTAGACAAATAAAAAAATTAGTAAATAGAGGTCGTCTTGACCTGAGACAATCATAAGAAAAAGTCTTCTAGACATGAGATGATCGTAGACAAAGGCTATTTGAACATGATATTGTTGTAGATAGAGGTTTTTTGGACCTGAGATGATAATAGACAAAGACCCTCTAGACCTGAGACGATCACAAACAAGGGCCTAAAACTAAAATAATTATGCTATCTTTCCTGTAGTTTAATTTTTTTTGCATTTTTTTATTAAAAAATAGAATGAAAAGGATGAAAGAACTTACTATGATAGCCTAAGTTTGTTGTATATTGTTGACTTTATCATCGTTCTGCTTCTACTTTGAACCAAGACAATTGCTCCTGAGTACGCGTAAGATGTAGAAACTAGTCAAAAAATAATAAGAAAACCAAAAGGGTAGGGACTAGGTCCTATCATGATCACCATCTAAAAGAAATAAAATTGTACACCAATATAATAATGACAAATAGTAATTAACACATATATGTATTAAAGAAAATGAAACATAATATTTGCATTGCAAAAATGTTATCTTTCAAAGAGGGTTACAATGGCATACCTTGAAGCGTGCTTTAAAATATTGATACAAATATTACAACACAAGGGGAATCCATTTCTCCTTTTTTTTAGAAAAATGTGTCTTGGTGCACTCTTCAAGATCTCCTTGCAATCACAAATCATATTGGGGTGGGGTTTTTGTGATTGTTATGATTAGTATGATGTGGATCTTGCGCTCCTTTAGTGTATGTTGATCCTATAATCTACACATAGAGAAACAAGAAATGAATCAAAATCATATGTATGATAAATAAAATAGAATACGATAAAAGAAGATAAACCAGACCGAAGCATGTGCATTTTTAAATCTATCTAAATGTAGGAATGATAAAAGTGTTGATCTAGACTATGCTAAAAGAAAACAACAAAAATTAGGTCTCTACCAAAGGCCATCTCAGGGTTAGACAACCTTGCCTACAGGCTATCTTGGGTCAAGACAGTTGCTATATCGAGACTGTGTTTCTTCATGGCTAAGTTAGGGTAGCATTTGGGATCGACCTAGACTTTTATCGATGGATTATTGTGCTTGTGAGAGTGACTTGATGGGTCGGATCTATTATTGAGGTAATGGTATTTGATTTAATGGAATATGGGAGTGTTACTTCCAATTATTTTCAGTGATCTAGTAGCATGCTCCTAGCAACAAGCTTTGAGGATAAAAAATGGTAGCACTTCATTACAAGAAAGTTTGAACTCTGTGTATTGAATTTGGTAGTACTTTGTTGTACAAATTAAAATATTCAAGAACCTTTAAAACTAAGGGGTGAGTTTCAATTTATAGACTTCTCAAATGGATGCTAAAATTGGAGAAAGCACCTTGCATGAAAAAAGCAAAGAAGCAATTCGCATTAAGAAAAATAAATGCTTATCTCTGAAATTTCATGTGTTATTCTTTGCATGTGTTTTTCTATTTTGGCCCATACAGGGTGCATAATGCTTACTCACAGGATCATGCGTAGGATTAAATAGGAGTTTCAACTTCCAATTATACACCTTTTTATTTTTAAGTTTGATTTTGCTGGCTATCTCAATTCGAGATGACCACAATTTGGTAGTCATCTCAAGGTGAGACAACCATGATTTATGGGGAACTATGCCTGTTTAAGTTGTGAAAACTACTTTTTTAATCCTAAAGCTATCCAAGATAGGTTAGGTGGTATAAAAGGAGTCCATTCAAGTAGTATCCTCACAATAACGTGTTTTAGGTGTCTACAATGTCCATTTTAGACCAAACAACTGGTTTAGAAGAAACAAGGAAAGAAAGAGAAAAGGGCCCTCCACTAGCTTCTTCATCCTCCCTTGAGGAATCTACAACTCTTCAAAAATTAGTAAGCCTATCCACAAAGGCCTTAGTTATAGCAGTCGTAGTAGCTGATAGCCCCACTAATTCCTTTCTATCTTAGCTTGCCAGGAAGAAGCAATCCAACAATCTCTAGATGTTACAAACTCCCTTCCATAAAAACCCTAATTTGTCAAATATCATAATGTTTTGCTACTACCTTAGAGATTTTAGAATATTCAGCAATAGAAAAAGCAACTCAACTAGAAGAAATAATCTTTGTTAGCACAATTGTTAGTCATGAACCAAATAAACTTCCACCATGCTTTACAAAAGAAAAAAATTTAGTATCGAGAAAAGATCCATTAGTAGCAAAGCCTAAAGATAAGATGATAGAGCATGATTGGTGAGTGATAATAAAATGTCTTGATTTGATAAATGTACGAGCCAAATATTGCAACCTAGACATGAAGCAAATAAAATAGCTACTTACAACTGTGAAACATTGAAACTGGAATTAAAGAAGGAAATAGAACTAGAAATGGTAAAGAAGACTTTGAATGAATCCTAGGTAGAGACTAAGGTGCTCTAAAAATAGGTAGATGAGCTAGATAAACATCTAAGAAAGAAACCTAAATATTCTCTTATAAAAACCAAATAAGAACAAATTGAGAGGCTCTCGAGAGAACTGATTGACTAGGATGTTGAATTTTATCAAGAGAAACAAGATATACAGAGGAAGATGAAAAAGATCAGACAAAAAAATAAAGTAAAGCAATATTGAAAGATTGAAAATATGATAAAAGAAATCAATAATGCCTATTGGTATAAAATTATCAACCTAACTAGCTTGCTCTTCTAGATGTTCCAGTTCATTTATGCAACTACCAAATTAAGTGCCTAGGTGAAACAAGAAACTGAGTCAATCCTAGTTGAAGCTTCTACAAAAATAGTTGAAACAAAAAATTATCAAGAAAGGCATACCTCTATATAAGAATCAAAGTTAATATCCATAGGAATTCATGATAGGAATGTGATAGTACGAACAATAATGGATTTCATTCAAAATGAATGAGTCACACACATAAGTAAGACTCAAATAATCACCTAGCTAATGTTATCGCATGGTTCAAACGAAAAATTGAGTCACTAATGCAAAAGAGACTCTCTTCCCCATGGGACAAAAAGGATAAGATTATATAAAAAATAGGAGTATATGAAATTACTACAAAACTACAAGGAGGATAGTTTATCTTCCAAAGACTAGCCAGAATCTATGGAAGCAACAAACATTATGAGTTTGATTGGGCCTATAATTGAATTGAGGACTCATATATATCTATTTTCAACAACACAAAGAGTCTCCAAAAAGTGGTAAGATCAATCTTGAGACAACCTATGACCACTTCAAAATGATTTGATGCCCATTAGAGGAGGAATGGGTAGAAATCAATCAAACATTGAAAAGGTTGTCAACCTTGTGATTTTATTATTTTTTTATATTTTCCTTTCTTGTGTATTCTTTTGCAATACTTACAAAATTTTGACCCCACACCCAAGGATAAGGCAACAACTCTAAGTTCTTCTCCAACAAGCAAGAAGTCCCTTGTGAGTCACCATAACTATAGTGATTTCTCACTACACTAAAATTTGGTCTTGAAAAAGATAAAATAAAGGCAATATGGTGGAAGGAAAAGGGTTCCCCATCAAGATGGATCACAATTTTGTAGAAGTATCAAGTAGAAGGAAGATACAAAAGTTTCAAGTGCACACACATAACTTTTCTCAAAACGTAGGAGGTAGAAGAAATGACCAACCAATGCAAAGTAAGAACAATTTCTTGATAACAAGAGGTTTTGCTAAGTCATGAAGAAATAGAAGTCTTGAAAGACAAACCATATAAGATCTCAGAAGGCAAAAACTAAAACGTATTAGGGAAGAACAAGAGAGGAATATTCTACAAAATATTTTTGATGAGAGATACAACTCGATCATGAAAGTTTTAAAAATTCTTGATACAAACCAATAAGCAAAATTTTTGACAAATAATTAGTATCTTGCATGATGGATCAAGAAATACTAGGAGTGTGTAGTAGAATTTAAAGTCTAAAGGACCACATTTTAAATTTATATCAATCTCTTAGAGGTACATATAATTGTATAATCTAAATTGGGTGTATTTTTAAATCTCAAATTTATAATAATTTATTATTAAGTTTTAGCTTAGGAACAAAAAGTTTCAAAATATAGAGCAAGGTTCCAACCCCACTAGTGAACCCTAGCATAATCCTATGGGATTTATGATCTAAGCAAAGTAATGAATGCTCAAGTCCACAAAGAATGTGGTGCTAAAACAACATCAATCATCGTAATTTGACACCCATTAAGACTTTTAACTAGACATGTTAATGCCATAATAACTTATGACATCATGCCAACTCATGGTGGCAACTCCAATTGTGGCACCAACACTAGCTTGAACATCGTAATTACTATAACATCATCCTTAACATGGCCTCAATGCATCCATACAAAGAGACATATGGAACCAACATCCTATGTCATCAATTATCACAAAATCTATATGTAGGATCCTTCTAATGATAGGTATTGGAGATAAAGCTACAACTATCTAGTCTCGCCAATAGTAATTTGCTAATTGGTGCCTGCTTAAAAGAAACAAGCGAATGATTTTGTAATTATTTACTAAAAATTCTTTTTGACTGGTTGAAGCTTACTAAGACTAAAGTTTAGTTCTTCTTCAAGGTTGTCTAGTATCTCTTTTTATTTCTCATATTCTTTCCAATCGTGTTGTTCTTGTAGTCTTTTAAATTTTTTTATACTACTTCTTCAACTACACAAGAACGAGGTATATAAGTTCCCTAAAAATGTTGCACCACATGTAATTAAGAATAAGTATTGTTGTATAAAAAAGAATGCATCATATTAGGTCCATGTCTAAGCATCTTCAAGGATGTACACTTGTAAATAATATAAAAAATATAGAAGTCATTTTCAACAAATACTAAGCTTTAAGATGTTAAGAAGCTCATTTGAGATACCTTGAAATAATAGAGAACACTCTATTTTAGAAATTTTGGCATCTCATGGTCAAAATTAAAGCACCCATGAAATGATACTAACTTTTGCTCTTACAATTCCATTGTCCATTAAAGGTGCAAAACAACATCAATATTCCTATATTTTTAATCTAGATCAATATCAAAAAAATAGATACCTAGATCCAAGAGCTCAAATATTGATAAAATAAATTTTATATTCTTAATGGCGTCCAAATCATGTTGGCAATTTTGGGTACCTTGAGGACATTGCCTTTGCCTAAGTTTAGTTGTTGTCATTGATGTCAAAGAGCTCTTGGTAGTTGTTGTTTTTGATGTCAAGGAGTTCTTGGAGCAATTTGTTTTTATGTCTAAGTATGTGTTTTGATGAAGGTTTCAGATGGTCAGTAAGTCTCCAAGAAAATCAGAGTAGCCCAGTTGCCAAAAATCCAGAAAAAGATAAGTTAGAAAAAGTTTGCAGGCTGCTGGAAAAATTGTCGCGATTTCACGACATATTTGAGGAGAGAGAAAGTTTTGGCAAAACTGTCACGATTTCGCGACATGCTGGAAGGCAGAGACGAAGCAGGAAAAATTGTCGCAATTTCATGACATGTTTGAGGAGAGAGAAAGTTTAGGCAAAACTGTCGTGATTTCACGACAAGTTGAGTTGGCAGCGTTGAGTTGCAGGAAGTGTCATGATTTCACGACAAGTTGAGTTGGCAGTGTTGAGTTGCAGGAAGTGTTGCGATTTCGCGACAAGTTTCAAAGAAGTTGTACGGATGCAAAAAGTGTCATGATTTCACGACAGGTTGAGTTGGCAGCTTGCAGTTGGTGAAAGCGTCACGATTTCGTGACATGTTCCAGTTTCACGAGCAGTTGGTAGAAAAGAGCTTAAGGCAGCAAAAGCGTCGTGATTTTGCAACATGTTCCAGTTTCATGAGCAGTTGGCAGAAAAGAGCTTAAGGCAGAGAAAGCGTCACAATTTTGTGACATGTTCCATTTTCGCTAGTGCAAACCGAGAAAAGGTTGAAGAAGCAAGAAGTGTCACGATTTCGCGACAAAGTTGCAGATGACGTCAGCAAGAGGCAAAGGTGTTGCGATTTCATGACAGAAGCTAAGAAGAAGGCTTTGGAGTCTAAAGTGTCACGATTTCATGATAGAGTTGCTGATGACGTCAGCAAAAGTAGATGTGTCTCGATTTCACAATAAGAGCAAAGAAGAAGGCCTTGTAGACTAAAGCGTCATGATTTCGCGACAAGAATGATGATGACATCAGCAAAGTCAGGGAGTGTCGCAATTTCATGAAAATAAGCTAGTGAAAGTGTATGGTAGGCTGTAGTGTCACGATTTCATGACAACAAACCAAAGAAGGCACACAACAGGCAGTAGTGTCGCGATTTTGCGACAACAAGCAATACAAGGTGTACGACAAACAAAGGCGTAGCGATATCGCGACATGTTTGAGTTTCGCACTAGAAAAGCTACAGAACAACAGAGGCGGTTGAAGTCAATGGAGATAACCTTTGCCGATGAAGTGTAAGGTTGTGCAGCCAATGATTGTTTTAAGGATATACAGCCGACTAAGATCAAGAATTTAATCATGAATTATTGCTATAAAAGGAAGACTGTTCTCGAGTTTCATGGATTGAATGTGTGAGTTGAGTTTATGCAAGTGAAGTCTACTGTGTGCAAAGAGCAATTGTATCAAATCGATCGAAGAGTGCGTTCGAAGTGCGACTTTCACAGAAGCAGAGTGTGGGAAGTAGTTCGATCGAGGAGAAGCAAACTGTGTGAAGAGGGTGCTGTTGTGGTTGCACATAGGCGCATAAGTTGCTGTGCGATCGAATGCTGCAATGTTTGCGAAGACTGTGTAAGGGTTGGAATTTGATCAAGAGCAGCTATGATTGCGACTGTGTTCACGTAGTCTATGTAAAGAAAGCAAAGTACACGAAGTAGATGCTGCTGTAATTGCAAATAGTTGAAAAGGATGAACAGTGATCAAGTGCTATTGTGTTTGTACAGTCTGTGCAAAAGTCGTTCACGACCAAGTGCAGTTGTGACAAATTAGAGAGAGCAGTTGGACAGTATTAAGTAAGCTGTGTTGAAAGTTTGTGAACCATTTTTGAACCAGTTTTTGAGGATCAGATTGAGGACAAAGATTGATGCAATTTGAGGACAGACTTGTACTAGACCGAAGGACTGTGTTTGGTGCAGACCATAGGAAAATATAGAGGACATATGTACTAGGCCAAAGGACTATGTTTAGTGCATACTCGAGGACTAGCTTTGTGGTGACAGAGTTGAGGACAGAGATCTCCAGCCAGAGCAAGGAAGATAGGTGTCTTCTGTGGATAGAGTTCCACTTGCTAAAGGCAGAAGAGATAGAGGTCTTCTAGAGGATCACCAGCCAAAGCAGAATTAGGGGAAGGTGTCTCCTTTGACCTGAGGCTCATAAAAATTGTAATCGAGAAGGATTCCCAGAGGACTTTGATATAACTTTTAGAAGAAAATTTTTGATCCGTGGAGTAGCCCACCTTGGGTGAACCACGTAAATCGTTGTGTCTCTTTATGGATTATTTTGTGTATTGTTTTTACTGCTATTATTACTGCTATCTTTATTCTGCATATTATTGATTTGAAAGCTGCTTTGAAAGAAAAAGTTAAAAGTAGTCTTATACTGTTCACCCCCCCCTCTCAGTATAAGCTTGTGTTCTTCAATTGGTATCAGAGCCAGTGCCTTCGAAAAGTTTAACAACTTGAAGGAAAAGTTTGCAAAGAACACAATGGACTACTCAAGTGGCAATGCAGCACCTATTCTTGACGAATCAGATTTTGGCCTATGGAGTGCAAGAATGAAAGTCTATCTAATGGCTCTTGGTAATGAGGTATGGGAAGTTATTGAAGGTGGGTACACCATTCCTGCAAATGGTCCTTAAACTAAAGAAGACAGACTTCTACATCACAGCAACTCAAAAGCCATGAATGCAATCTTGAAGGGTTTAAAAAAGGTAGATCTCACCAAAGTTATTCACTACAAGACAACTAGTGAAATGTGGAAACAATTGCAGGTTGTTCATACAGGTGATGCAAATGTTCGAAAGGCCAAGTTGAGACATTTTAAAGGTATGTTTGAACAACTCAATATGAATGATGATGAAACGATTAGTGACTACATGCTCTAGATGGATGAAGTTGTTAATTCTATGAAAGACTTAGGTCTTGAACTTGCTGAAAATGATGTGTGTGATAAGATTTTAAGATCCCTTCCTAATAGATTTAGTGAAAAGATTTCTGCTATTGAGGAAGCTAAAGATTTAGATAAATTAAAAAAGGATGAGCTCCATAGTATTCTTGCAGCATTTGAGTTGAGAACTCAAGTGAAAGTTGATGTAAAGAAAGAGGCAGCTTTCAAAGCTACCAAGAAATCAAAAGGCAAACAGATTCAAGAAAGTGATGAGTCTTCTAGTGAGGAAGAGGCATATTACAACAAGAAAGGCAAGTTTTACAGAAAGCACAAAAGCAAGAAAAATATAAGGTGTTTCAATTGTGGGAAATTTGGTCATTATGCTACTGACTGTACTATTTCCAAAAATGAAAGTGATGAAGATATACAGGATGTTAAGAGCAAGGATTTTGAAAAGTACAGGTATTACAAAAAGAGCAAAGATGAGTACAACAATCACAAGAAAAGCAAATATGAGTACAACAATCATGGAAAGAGGCATTCTCACAAGAATAAGAAGAGCTTCTACTTAGACAAAGCAAGTAAGTGTTCTAGCAGTGATAGTGACAGTTCTAGTGATGATGAAAATGAGATGCTGTTCATTTCAGAAAAAGAGGAAGAACCAAAACAAAAATTCATTATCATGAAATGTTTTAGATGTGGAAATTTTGGGCACCTTGAGGATGATTGCAAAAATAATGATTTGGCTGCTAGTATGTATGAGGATGCTTCAGAAAACTACAATGAAGATGCATGTATGGTTTTTGAAAAAGGTAGCACCTCTAGTGATAAGAAATTTGAAAAAGGCCGTGATAATTCAAAGTGCCATCAAATAGAGGATCTTGAATGTGAACTCAATAATGCTCTTAGTGTTTTGAAAAAGGAAAGAAAGAAGAATGATAGACTCAAGATTAAATTAGATGAATCCTGTATGGAGAGAGATGAACTTATAGAAAATCTTAAAGTCTCTATGGCTAAGTCACAAGAACTCAAGAATGAGTTGGATTCTAAAATTCTGGAGTATAGTGAGTTAGAACAGGAAATGGCTTCTTTGAAAGAAGAAAATAAAGAGTACAAGGATAAGCTCTACAGATTTCAGGATAACTCTAAGAAGGTTGAATTTTTTATCAAAGGACAAAGAAAACCAACAGATAAAATAGGTCTCGGTTTTGTTGAGCCGCACAAGAAACAGGTTGGGGAATCTAGCAAGAAATTTCAATAGGAGGAGAGTTCTGATGTAGAAAGTACTTCAGTTCATAAATTTGTAAGTGATAGATATGCATAAACAAAAAATGATATTCAGATTGAGAAGAAGAAGTTTTCGGGACCCATGAAATCAAATAAAAGAAAATTTCACGATAGATGTTTTGCATGTCACAAGTTTGGTCACATGGCTGTTCATTGCATGACTCAAGTGAAGAAAGTAAATGACAGGTTCAGGGGCCGTAATTTCTTTCAAGGGTATTGCTACTCTTGTCAACAGTTCGGGCACAAGGCAATTTTCTGCAAAGCAAATAACAGGAACTGGGTTAGTCATAACAGGCGGATTCAAAAAATGAGTATGTCGAATAGAAATAACAATGTTATCTGTTATAAGTGCAACAATGCAGGTCACACAACTAGACTATGTAAAGTTGATCTTCCGAGGTACAAAAATAGAAACAGTAGTATGAACAAATCCAAGGATCAAAGCATGGATAAGAACAGGAATGACAACAAAAACAGGAAAAGTGATATGAACAAGCTCAAGGATCAAGGTATGGAGAAAAATAGGAATGATGAAAGGAACAGGAACAACAGTATGAACAGGTCCAAGGATCAAAACATTAACAAGAACAACAATGTGGAAAAAGGATTCAAGAGAAGGCCCGACAAAGAAATTGTAGACATTAATGATGATGAGTGTCTAATAGGAGTTTCACTCCCAACCCTATTTTAAATCACCTTAATAGAAGGTGGGGGAGAGACTAAGCTAAGAGACTCATTCTTAGTCTCAAACCCCAAAGGTGACCCTTTGCCATTGATGACAAAGGGGGAGAGATTTGAGTAAGGGGGAGAGATATGAGTAAGGGGGAGAGCTTCAAGTGAAGAGGAAAGCTTCAAGTCAGGGGGAGCAAAACTTCAAAGAGATTGATTTCAGTTTTGGCTCTTGAAGAAGTGTTTTTAGTAAAGACTTGCCATCAATGACAAAGGGGGAGATTGTTGGCAATTTTGGGTACCTTGAGGACATTGCCTTTGCCAAAGTTTAGTTGTTGTCATTGATGTTAAGGAGCTCTTGGTAGTTGTTGTTTTTGATGTCAAGGAGTTCTTGGAGCAATTTGTTTTTATGTCTAAGTATGTGTTTTGATGAAGGTTTCAGCTGGTCAGTAAGTCTCCAAGAAAATTAGAGTAGCCCAGTTGCCAAAAATCCAGAAAAAGATAAGTTAGAAAAAGTTTGCAGGCTGCTGGAAAAACTGTCGCGATTTCGTGACATATTTGAGGAGAGAGAAAGTTTTGGCAAAACTGTCATGATTTCACGACATGCTGGAAGGCAGAGACGAAGCAGGAAAAAATGTCACGATTTCGTGACATGTTTGAGGAGAGAGAAAGTTCAGGCAAAACTATCACAATTTTGCGACAAGTTGAGTTGGCAGCGTTGAGTTGCAGGAAGCGTCACGATTTTGTGACAAGTTGAGTTGGCAGTGTTGAGTTGCAGGAAGTGTCACGATTTCGTGACAGGTTTCAAAGAAGTTGTACGAATGCAGAAAGTGTCAGGATTTCACGACAGGTTGAGTTGGCAACTTGCAGTTGGTGAAAGCGTTGCAATTTCGCAACATGTTCCAGTTTCACGAGCAGTTGGCAGAAAAGAGCTTAAGGCAGCAAAAGCATCGTGATTTCGTGACATGTTCCAGTTTCGCGAGCAGTTCGCAGAAAAGAGCTTAAGGCAACGAAAGCGTCACGATTTTGTGACATGTTCCATTTTTGCTAGTGCAAACCGAGAAAAGGTTGAAGAAGCAAGAAGTGTCACGATTTCGTGACAAAGTTACAGATGACGTCAGCAAGAGGCAAAGGTGTCATGATTTCATGATAGAAGCTGAAAAGAAGGCTTTGGAGTCTAAAGTGTCACGATTTCGTGACAGAGTTGCTAATGACATCAGCAAAAGCAGATGTGTCATGATTTTGCGACAAGAGCAGAGAAGAAGGCCTTGCAGACTAAAGCGTCATGATTTCACGACAAGAATGATGATGACATTAGCAAAGTTAGGGAGTGTCACAATTTTGTGACAACAAGCTAGTGAAAGTGTACGGCAGGTTGTAGTGTCACGATTTCGTGACAACAAACCAAAGAAGGCGCACAACAGGCAATAGTGTCACGATTTTGCAACAACAAGCAATACAAGGTGTATGGTAGACAATGGCGTAGCAATATCACGACATGTTTGAGTTTCATGCTAGAAAAGCTACAGAACAACAGAGGTGATTGAAGCCGACAAAGATAACCTTTGTCGACGAAGTGTAAGGTTGTGTAGCCGACGATTGTTTTAAGGATATACAACCGACTAAGATCAAGAATTTAATCATGAATTATTGCTATAAAATGAAGACTGTTCTCGAGTTTCATGGATCAAATGTGTGAGTTGAGTTTACGCAAGTGAAGTCTGCTGTGCGCAAAGAGCAGTCGTATCGAATCGATCGAAGAGTGCGTTCGAAGTGCGACTTTCGCAAAAGTAGAGTGTGGGAAGTAGTTCAATCGAGGAGAAGCAGACTGTGCGAAGAGGGTGCTGTTGTGGTTGCACATAGGCGCATAAGTTGCTGTGCGATCGAATGCTGTAGTGTTTGCAAAGACTGTGTAAGGGTTGGAATTTGATCAAGAGCAGCTGTGATTGCGACTGTGTTCACACAGTCTATGTAAAGAAAGCAAAGTGCACGAAGTAGATGCTGCTATAATTGTGAATAGTTGAAAAGGACAAACAGTGATCAAGTGCTGCTGTGTTTGTACAGTCCGTGCAAAAGTCGTTCACGACCAAGTGCAGTTGTGACAAATTAGAGAGAGCAGTTGGACAGTATTAAGTAAGCTGTGTTGAAAGTTTGTGAACCATTTTTGAACTAGTTTTTGAGGATCAGATTGAGGACAGATATTGATGCAATTTGAGGACAGACTTGTACCAGACCGAAGGACTGTGTTTGGTGCAGACCATAGGAAAATATAGAGAACATATGTGCTAGGCCAAAGGACTATGTTTAGTGCATACTTGAGGACTAGCTTTGTGGTGACAGAGTTGAGGACAGAGATCTCTAGCCAGAGCAGGGAAGACAGGTGTCTTCTGTGGATAGAGTTCCACTTGCTAAAGGCAGAAGAGATAGAGGTCTTCTAGAGGATCACCAGCCAAAGCAGAATTAGGGGAAGGTGTCTCCTTTGAGCTGAGGCTCATAAACATTGTAATCAGGAAGGATTCCCAGAGGACTTTGATATAAATTTTAGAAGAAAAGTTTTTATCCGTGGAGTAGCCCACCTTGGGTGAACCATGTAAATCGTTGTGTCTCTTTGTGGATTATTTTGTGTATTGTTTTTACTGTTGTTATTACTGTTGTCTTTATTCTGCATATTATTGATTTGAAAGCTGCTTTGAAATAAAAAGTTAAAAGTAGTCTTATACTGTTCACCCCCCCTCTCAGTATAAGCTTGTGTTCTTCAAATCAATTACTTAGTGGTGGGTATCCGCTAGCAAGATACTTGTAGATGATGAAAACCATATAAAAAACTAGACAATATTTGTCAAACTTGTTCATGCTCATATGTATCCTTTGCATCATTATGAGGACAAGTACATATGTTGTCAACAATTATCCTAATGTCCAAATCAATTTATCCGATAGTAACTAATGATTTAGTAAAATTCTCAATCGCCTTGACATTGATATTGATTAGAAATACTAGTTATCAAGTTTGTTAGTTGTATCTACTATTACACCTGCTTAAACATGGAGTTTCTTCCCACTGAATCACTAGTGAAATCATTCCATATTACAACCAAACTAGAAGAGAATCTCTATGTAAAACAAGAAGGTCCTATATCCACAACATGTGAGACACCATTGATGCCAAAATTGAATTCATCTATTACACAAGCACCTATGGTACCATAATCAAAGGTCCCTATGATGTTATATAATCTAAAATGTCCACATGTAATAGGAAAGAAATAAGCAAAATATGGGAACTAAGTGGTGTAACCATCATAATATTCACACTCACAATGTTGTTGACTATAAGGCTAATAAAAAGTTTGGTTGTATACCCATAAGTTAATGATTGAGTGTTAATGCTAGAAAGTGAAGAGAAGCTAGACACTGCATGCTTGAGTGCCAAAACATAAAGAACTAGAAATGCATTAACCTTTGAAATCTTTGAAGAAAGAAAATATTCTTCACACTTACTTCTAGGTAAATAGAGAACCTATTTATATTATCATTGAAATTATAAGTGAGAAGAATATCATCCATAGGACATCGATAAACAAATCGAATTTTAGACCTTGATGATTTGATAATCTATTTTATTAGTTGGATTCATTAAAAAAGGAGTAGAGGTGTGACACCAATGTATTATTGGGTATGGTAAAATACCAATACATACCACTATAACTTGTGACATGTTGTCATTGGATATCTATGATATTCTACTCAAAAGTCCTTGTTTGATTACTAAGTGACCTACCAAGCTTGGTCATAGTAATAGTTAATTGGAATTAAATGGATGACCTACCACACACTAGAGTTCATAATTTTAAAGAAGGTAAATCTTATTTTTTAAATCATTATAATAAACTAATATGTTATTTCTAAAAAAAAATCCTAATCAATGTTTGGGTAGATACCCATGTCATTAAGAAGCTTTCCCTTACAATTTTAATAACAATTAATGTTATGTAGTTTCAATGCATAGACATATTGCTTCAGTGATATTTAAATGTTTCTCAAGATCCATAAAGAGTGCCACTTTATTGTTTAGTAATATGTTAGGTCAATCTAATCCCTAAATCACCTCTTATTAACAATCCTATGTATCATTGAACAATTTGAAATAATGAAGAAATTCAATCATAAATTCAAGAACGAATATTTTAAGACAAGATCAGACCAAGCTCTTCTCCATATAGTTGTGCCATCATTTAAAAACAAAGAATAATGGAAATGGGGTGTATGTATCAAATGTAGTGTTGAACAAGATATTAATGAAAAACATATACTCATTACATACATTTATATTCTTTTGGACCAACTCTAGGGAGCTCAATACTTCACTAAAACCAACCTTGAGTTAGGACCCATCAGGTTATTGCCAAATTGTCACACACTTAAAAGATAAACTTTAAGATTATGAAAGGTTTATATGAATGCTTGTTTATGCCTTTCAACATGAACATTGCACTTGCCATATTCATGTGCATGATCAATTACATTCTATAACCATTCATTAGATTCTTCATCATTCTCTACTTGGATGATATCTTCATATTTAGCAATACATGGGAGGAACATTCACAAGATGTGCATAAAGTCCTAAACACTCTACACTAACATAAGATTCAAGTAAATTTGGATAAGTGTACCTTTAGCATCACAAAATGACCTATTTTTGTAACAACCCTCTTACTTGGGTTGGTTAAAAATAACATAATTTATAATATATTTATTTCTTAAAAAATGATAATAATACACATGATTACCACTTGGAAAGAATACAATCTACTAGTAATGCATATCACATCCCACTCTTAATTAGGGCTAAATCACATGTCTAAACGTATTATTGATGTTATTTGTCACATGTTCCTTTCATTTAATTATTCTAGACTAAATATAGTTTACTAAACTAAATTGATTACACAAATCTTTAGGTAAACTAAGTTTACAAGTTTTAAAGGTATTCATCCATATCGTGATGATAAATTGATTCAAATTCTAATTCTTAAGGATAATGATGTCTTTGTACAAGACTAAGTTGATCCACTCTTACAACTATATTCAACCCTTCAAGGGTAAAACAACTTATCTCTATCCCAATTAAATCTCATTTTTGAGTTATTTGAATATGTGATGGTTAATTTTTTTTTGGTCGGTAAGATGGAATTTCATTGAAAATGGATTTTGAAAGGAGCCCCAAAACCTTATTACAACCAAAGGAGACACATCAAAATTTTAGACCCAAAGGCCAAAACAGAGGGCATCCCACAAGAGGGGTTCGACCTTACATGAAAACAAACTGTCAAAAGGGGATGACCCCGTCTTGACCAAAAATGAAAAACTAACTTTCACTTGAGGCCATAAATAACTTTTGTACCATATTCTCTGTATAAGCCCTTATACTCCTTGTATAGGTAATTTTTTAATTATTTAACTTAAAGGTTGATTCTTTAATCTTGACCTAAAGGTCTCTTGTAATTGTATATTTAAATAACTCTTTATACCAAATATTTTGTTATTGCTTGGAGTGTAATTCATTTTCTTTTGTTATTGGTTAATTTTCACTTAAGGCCATAACTAACTTTTGTATCATATTCTCTGTATAAGCCCTTATACTCCTTGTATAGGTGAATATTTTATTATTTAACTTAAAGGTTGATTCTTTAATCTTGACCTAAAGGTCTCTTGTAATTGGATATTTAAATACCTCTTTATACCAAATATTTTGTTATTGCTTGGAGTGTAATTCATTTCCTTTAGTTAGATCACTTTGTTTCTGTGAATTATCTTTTATTTTGTATGTTTTGTGTTGATTCCATTAATTTTGGAAAGCATCATAAATTATAACATGGTATTAGAGTGGGTGTGAATATTTATTACTTGACTACTTTGATGACTCATATTCTATAGTGTATCCTAAAGGTAGAATTGTTTGGGAACAATTAGAAAACTTTTTGTATCATTGGTAGTTTGTAATAGGGTTTTGTCTTGAAACCCTAAAGAGGACTTGGATTGTGAGGATATTATTAATTTTAGAAAATTTACTCTAGGAGAAATATTGGTTCCTATTTCCTCTCATGATACTCAATATATTCTCTTGTTTTTATTTTAACTAGATGGGTACCTATTTTTAGAATTGAGTTTTTTGAGTCTTCTTAAAAACCTCATTTATCTTTTAGGAATTTTTGGAAAAAGTCCATTTTATTTTCTCTTCATTTTTTTAGTAGTAGCATAGATGATAGGACTGTTTACATGACCTTTGAAGAAGAAGAAGAAGAAGAAGAAGAAGAAGAAAAGAAGAGACTAAATATTTTTGGACAACCCCCATATATCAACAAAGTTGTGGGTAAAATTTTGTGCATGGCAAAGACCTCCAAGCTACTTGGAAAAGTTGCTACAATGGTCTAATAATTTTTTTGCTACATTGGCATGAGAGGATGGTCTATTTGGTTTTGTTCAATAAAAAGGTTAAGTAGGGAAAATTGTAACAATTATGAAGGAATTATCATTTTTTTGGATTCTTTATGAAATTTTAGGGTGTATCAATTCAATATTTTTTTTAATTGCCTCATAGTACCTATTTCATAACATCAAAAATTTGCTCTCTTTCCTTTCATTTTCTAAAAAATAAAATTTGAATTTCAGAACATCCTAAAAAATATTCCATATGGGAGCAAATAAATTATGTGCATGCATCATGTTGATGTAGGGTTGAGTGCATGGTTGCATGAAGGTTTGAGATAAACTTGAGTGCTTAATGCACAATGCAAATATAATAGGGGAAGGATATCCATCAAAACTTAGTCTTATTACTATTAATTTGCATTGGTACCCAAAATAAAGTGGCTAGAGAATCCTCCCTTATACCTTGGGACCATGGAAATCCAAGGTTCGAGTCCCATGCCATTCACCTTTTTGGTAAAAAAAATAATATTGCCCTTTTGACCAACTACGACTTGGAAATCCTTGATGATGTGACACTATGTGATGACATCATTTGATGATGTCAATTCCTTTAATCCCACATATGTTAGGTGGTATCTTGTGATGATGTCATACCTTGTGAGGATATGACACCTTATAATGATGTGGTATCTTACGATGATATGGCACCATATTATGATGTGACATATTATGATGACATACTCCTTTGTGATGATGTGGTATTAGCTGATGCTATGGAAGTGATGATGACATGATAGTTAATGATGTGGTATTTGGTAGCATATTACATGTTGATGTCACACTTGATAGCGTAATGTATGACATGGTATATGTTGTTAACAATTGATGTGGCATGTGATGATGCAACATGTGTTGACATGATGGATGCTAACATGACTAGGATGGATATGGAATGTAGGGTGAAACAAACACCACATTTTTGGTATAAAAATGGGTTTGTACAATAAGAATTTAACAAATCATCAAACTTGTTGATCGTTCAACTACATAATAAAAAATAGAATTGGTAGATTTTGAACCAAATCAAAGCATAATAAGTGGTATAATCTAATTCATTAGTATAATATTCAGTGGCCTACACCTAGTTGGCACCCCCTTATATAGAATAATGACAAGTTTTAGCTTCTCATTTTCTATTTCTCTATCAAATTAGTGGCTAATTAGCACCCCCTCAGCTACTCATGCAACAAAATGTGGTAATATCCCATTTTTTAATTGCTTATACATGATTTAAATATCCCTCACTTGTATTACATCATCACCACACATTGGCATTACAACAACTTGACTATTATGCATATATTGCTTGACAAGATTCAAATCTTGATCTCCTCCTTGAAAGTTGAGGATTTAAATTAATTGGTCTAATGAAATTTGATGTGGAAGCCTCCCATTTATTATAGGTACACGATTAATTTTTCAAAATTTAAAAATATTTTGGAGGCATTTTGTGTGATTTAAGGGCCAAAATTCCAAGAACTATTAATTTTGTATACAAAATGTTTTGAGCCCATTTTCAAATTGTATGTTTTGGAGCTCTCTAGATTGAATATGTTATTTCTTATCATAGTTGTAGATAGACAAATTGACATGTTTCCATAATGAACATATTCATATTTGAGTGTCGGAATGCATATGTGATAATATATGCACATAAAGTATTTTTCATGGTGGTGCCATATTGTGTTGAATGACAAAGGAATGTCATATTATGTTAAATGAATAAGTGTTTGTAACAATGAATGTGTGCAAAGTGTTTGTAATAATATGCATATGACAAAGTGTTGTAATAATATAAAGAAAAAGGATATTTTTTATGTGCTATTAATTGAATAATTTGGAGGTAGTTGGGTAGTTGCCAATTGTCTACCGAATCCGTTATGTCTGCAAGTATGCATCTATGTGGCAGATTCAAAAGGAGGTGTATGCACATGTTGTCGATGGTTAATCAGAGTATCGTGTATTATAGATAGTTGTTGTGTAGGATACATGTTGTATGCATTGTGTATCCATTTGTATCTATAAGTTATTCCCATTGTATATTTTGTTTATTTAAGTGGTAATGAAATTGTATTGTAGTGTGTTGTATTCCATATATGCATTCCAATTTTATTTTCTGTTTGAAGTTGGATCAAACTTGGTGACATGGATTTGTGACAAGAAAATCACTTATAAAGGTGCACAATGATAATAATAAAATAATTACAATACAATCAATGAACGATGTAGAATAATTACAATACAAAAAGTGGATAAACCCATGAACAAGACTTCGAGAAAGAAGGAAGTTGAATTAAAGATTGAAAATAGATATCAAGCCCTTATAAAGTTAGAAAATAGCAAAGAAGTACGTGGTAAACAATTGAAACTAGAAGCATTTAGACGCTCTTCCCAGTTGATGATGGGAAAAAAGAAACCCGATCCCAAAATTTATAAATGAAATTCCTATCTTGGAATATTAGAGGATTGAATGGATCCTCCAAAATATGTTTAATTTCATCCTTTAGGAAATATGCTTCTTCGAATATTATTTTTATTCAAGAATAAAAAATTGAGGTCAATAATATTAATGTTGTTAGAAATTCCATATGGAAGTATACTAGTTTTGCTTCCAGTCCTATTAATAGCTCTTATGGGGTTTTTTTTTGCTTTTGGGACTTGTCAAAGGTGGATGGGTACATTATTTCCTCTTTGGATAGAGTCATTAATATCTTATATTTTTGTAAAACCTCTAATCGTAGATGAATCATGCCAAATATATATGCTCCAAATTCATGCCCTTGTAGAAAATTGGTCCTCATTGCTTGACATGAGGGAATTTTCAAGGAGGAAGCTTGGGTTTTAGCTAGAGATTTTAAATTCCCTCTGTAACCTTTAGAAAAAAAAGGTGGTAACTATTCTTGTGAACTTTTTTTGGAATATTTTTCTAATTTTATCAGTTAATGTGAGCTTTTGGACCTAGATTTACAAGGTTCTAGGTTCACTTGGAGCAATAGATGTTTAGGGGATTAGTGTATTCTTATCAGATTGGACAAAGTGTTCATCCCTAAGAAAAATATTCCCATTTTTGGTTATGTTTCTTTAAGTTCCTTTCCTAAAGTGGGATTGAACCACAATCCTCTTTGGCTTGAAACTCCCCCAAAATCAGAATTCTTTCCTAGACCATTTTGGTTTGAGACTATGTGGTGTTCTCATCCTGAGTTGGAAGCTAAGATCAGGGAATGGTGGTCAAAGTTAGTTCCTGGGGTAGGGATGTCTAAAATTGCTAACAAACATAAATTGGTTAAAGGCAGGCTGAAGCTTTGGAATAAAGATGTCTTTGATGATGTTGTTCAAAAGAAAGATGCTCTTAAAAACCAACTAAAAGACCTGGAATCAAAATTAGAAGTTGAAGGTCTCTTGACCATCTCTAGGTGCAAGGAGAGGGTTTTGATAGTAGAATTACACAATACTCTATCTAGGGAGGAAATATTGTGGAAGCAAAAATCTAGGGCCCTTTGGCTAAAATAAGATGACATAAATACTAAGTATTTTCATACCTCAACATTGAGGCATAAGAGCTCCAACCAAATTCATGAAATTATTAGAGAGGATGGCTCCAAAATAGAGGATATTCATGGCATTAGATATGAGGTAGTCTCATTTTTTAGTACCTTAGTAGGCTCAAGAGATTGCAGGGATAAGGAGACTAAGAATTTTATTCTAAGAGTTATTCCCATGTTGGTCATGAGAGAGATGAATATAAACCTTGAAGCTCTATTTTAGGATGAAGAGAATAAATATTCTACCTTTGAAATGGGAGCTTTAAAAGCACTTGACCTGGATGGCTTTCCCTCCTATTTTTTTGGAAATTCTAGCACATAGTGGGAAATGAGGTCTGTGAGGTGGTGAGACCTATCCAAAATTCCAACCTAATTTTTAATGGGGTGAACTCCACATTCCTTGTGTTGTTACCCAAATCTACAAAGGCCAAAAAATTCAGTGAGTTTTGATCGATTAGCCTATGCAACACTATTTATAAGATCCTATCTAAAACATTGACCAATAGGTTGAAACTACTTATGCCCCTTCTAACTGATAAAGCTCAAAATGGATTTATGGTTGGAAGAAATATTCTAGATGGAGTTATTGTGGTCCATAAAATTCTTCACTCAGTACAAAAAAGTGACAGACCTTGTCTCTTCCTAAAGGTAGATATAAACAAAGCATATGATAGAGTGTCCTGGGATTTTCTGATTGAAGTCTTAGTTAAATTTGGATTCAGCTAGAACTGGATCAAGCTGATTAGGGTATATTTTTTCTTTATGGAGTTTTTGGTATAAGTGAATGGGTCCCCAGTTGTTTATTTTAAGAGCCTTATAGGTCTTCATCAAGGAGACCCATTATCACCTTATCTTTTCATCCTAATGGTTGAAGCCTTGGGTAGGTCTATTCTAATGGAATATGCTATTGAATGTCTTAAACCTGATCTTTCTATCAATCCCATATCTCACCACTAGTTTGTTGATGACACGTTGCTTTCCTTCTTAGCTTCCATGGCGTAGGCTAGAGCAATGAAGAAAATTCTAATCTCTTTTGAGAAAGTGACTAGTCAAAAGATTGAATATCTTAAAAGTGTGATGTATTTTTTAAATACTCTGCAAGCTAGACAAAGGAATATCATCAAAATTCTTGGTTGCGGTCTAGCAAAATTTCTTGCTACCTACTTGGGCATACCTCTATTTACTATAAGAATGTAGAAAATTTTGTGGGACTCGATGGTGGAGAGGTTACAGAGGAAGTTGACCAACTAGAAAGAGGCTTTGTTAAGTCAAGAAGGAAAAATTATCATGGTCAAAATTGTTCTCCAAAGTATTCCTATTTATTTTATGTCCATATTCAAACTTCCAATAAAAGTTTTATCTAAAGTGGAGCAAATTTAGAAGGCATTTCTTTGGGATGGGTCTCAAGATCATAGGAAATTTCATCTTGTTTCTTGGAACCAAGTTTGTGCTAGAAGGTTTGGGGGTGATCTCAGTCTTCGAAACCTTTGGTTGATGAATGAAGCACTGGTTATGAAATAGGGCTAGAAAATCCTAAAAAAGAGGGGATAGAGTGGACCAAAATTTTTGTTTCCAAATACATGAATCAGTCTAGAAGCTTTCTGGATGATCCACTCCCTATGGAGGGTTCTATTTTCTAGTAGAATGTACGTAAAAATAGAGCAGATCTAGCTAAAAGATCTTGGTGGATCATGGTAAATTGGAGCTCCATGGACTTATAGAAAGATACTTGGCTTCTTGATTTTCCCTTGCTATTGGATCCAAACCTGGCACTTGTTAAATCTCTTACTAGGAGACTTGGTTGGTCTAAGGTGGCAGATTTCATTACTCTCATTGAGGGTAAGAGAGTGAGGAAGTTGTTGTCTGCCATCAACTATAGTAGATAAGATCTAGCTTGGAGTTCTATTTATAAATTGCTCAAACTTAGGGTTTTAAAGATGTATGAGTCAGAGGATACTTTAATTTAGAAAGGAGAGAGTGATGGTTCCTTTTTGGTTAAATCAATATTTATCCTTCTTGATTCTAACCCTCCCCTTTGGGCCCCTCATTACAAATTCTGGTTTAAGCATTTGACTTTGAAAGTTAATATCTTTTACTGGTTGGCCATTCAGAATAAATGTCTCTCTTTAGAGAATATTCATAAGAGGGAAATGATATTCCCCAATAGATGTTACCTATGTAAATCCATAGAGGAAATATGTTTGCACCTATTATTCCAATTCTCTTTCTCTGCCTCTATGTTGGATCATATTATCCACTTCTTGGGGATCCACTAGGTCTATCCAAACTCACTTCTAGAATTTTGTTCATAATGGTCACTTCTATTTAAATCCCCGTGCCTTGTTTAGTTCTAGAATTTCTTGCTTCCCCATATATTTTGGGGTATTTAGTGGGAAAGAAATCAGAGAGCATTTAAAAATTCCAAAAGAAACCTGATCTCAGATAGCTTAAATGTTATTGAGAGCACAGTGGAAAATGTGGCTACTTGTCTACCACATCTAGAGGGTGGTGTGTTTGAAGAAGTAAAGTTGGAGCACCTATTAAGTTTTCCCTTGAAGTCTGGTTCTTTTGGACCCATTTCTTTGAACCAGAGAATATCAGTAAGATGGTCCCTAGCCCCCAATGGATGGGTTAAGCTTAACTTTGATGATGCCTTAAAGGGGAACCTTGGCCTTGCTAGGGCTGGGGGAGTAATTAGAAATGAAAGAAGGGATTTAATTGGGGCTTATGCTAGTTACTTTAAGTCCAATATTTCAATTTTGTAGAGGCCAGATCCTTGCTCCAAGGTTTACTATTGATTGAATTTTTGGGTCTCCAAAGAGTTGTAGTCAAAGGTGATTCACTTAATGTTATCAACTTGCTTAGTTCCTCTAGCCATATGAATTCGATGATTGCTAATGTGATATTTGAAGTCAATAAAATTTTGTGCTCCAAATATGAAGTTCAATATCAACTTATTTTCAAAGAGGAGAATAAGCAGTGGACCTAATGGTAAATATTAGCCTTTCTCAGCAAGGGCTAATGGTTTGGAACTCCAATTTCCCTCAGAACCTCCAGAGTTTGATAGATGATGATAAGGGTTGAGATATGATGCTTATGGGTTAGGGGAGACTATGGGAAGTTATTTTTCAATTTCCTCTACCTTTTATAGGATAATGTTGGAATAGGAGTTTTATGCTCAGGGGAACTCAAGTCGTTTGTTCAATTCAAAGTCTTTTTTAAATTTAAATTTGAACTCTTCTTGTTGATTTGTGATGTCATCATTCTATTTTTTAAGTTATTGATTTGTAAAGGGACCAACATATTTGTTTGGGCTAGGTGGCCTAGCAATTATGTGTCTTACACATGATGTGCATCCTAATCACCTTCTTTTATTGAGTTGGTAGGTGTTCCCTTAGTCTTGGTTGCTAGATTATCTAGTTTATGGTGTTTCAAGGATGGTCTAGAGCTGACTTCCTATTACTTATGTGCTAGTGGAGCCCCAATGTGAATGTGAATCTATTTGGTTGGATCAACTAGCTTTTGTGGCTATTTAGTGATTGGATCACCTAGATGATGATGAGTCTCCATGAAAGCCACATCGAATGCATGCTTCCTTATCATTCTAAGTCTTGACATAAGTTTTACTCATGGCACTATCATGCTTCTTACCGAGTTTCAAGGATGTTTTTTCCCTAGAGTCTCAATGGTAACTATGCATCTCTGGCTTGGTTTGAAAACCATAATATCAACTTATGGCATTTGCATAGGAAAGGAAACCTCAATATTTCTTGGGTAGTGGGCATTTGGAAAGAACCTCTCTTCTCATTCCATATATCTTTCAACAATATATCAAAATATTCAACACACATCCACAAATAATTTAATTGCATAATAAATTTCTCAATAAAATAGATATTAATTATACCCTTGAGGTAGGGAAACACCATACAATGCTCCTTTTAGAAGGAAGCCACTCCACAAGATCTCTAGCTCCATGAGCCAAGGCTTCTCCAAGAATACATTATATCTTGATAGATACCTTTTGCATCTCTCTTTATACAAGATTGTGGTGGTTTACCTTACATGAGTTACAAGATCATCCATGTGGATGTTCACCTTCCATGAGTTACAAAGTGTATGACAATGTTCCTTGCAGTTACATATGACAATATTCCCCCAACGGTTACAAATATGATTCTATGATATACCTATTTCTATTTTGACATGTGGTCTTCCTTAATAATTAATTTATGGCTCATACCATTATACAATACAATATTAAATTATTCAATATTAAATACCTATCTTGGTACCTAACAACATTGATGCCACTCCTGAGATCCTTTCATTGAATTAGGAGTTCTGGTATGAGCTCTATCAGTAGTGTTGTCCCAAAAGTTCATCTTTTTTGTGGTACCACAAATCTCAACATTATCTTCAAACTCTCATTGAAGTTCGCTTCTTGAGAATATATGGTTTTGTTAAGGTGTTCTTTCATTTTAAGGGGACAAATCTTAGCTCTAGGTGTTGTGGGGGTGTGATTTTATTTTCCTATTATCTTGTTGTGTGGTGGTGCTTAGTGGGGCATAGATCTACATATAAGGAGATGAATTTTCCATTAGAGCCAAATGAGTTAGTGGTAGATGATGAGGTGAAGAAAATTTTGTGTAAAGGTGGCCTCTTGGACTGCCTTCAATCCTTCCATGGGCATCACAGAGGCCTTTCTAGAATGTTGGTGCACTCTTGGAGAAAGGGTTGGGTTCAAGTCAACGGGATTGAGTTTTAGTTTTTGGTGGCCCTGATGGGTGAAGTGACCGATTTTCCAGTTGATGGTGGTTGCTACAATCATCCTAAGCATTCTCTAAAGAGGGATTGCAGTTTTTCTTGGATAACAGGGAATATCTACCAAAATTGTAAGATGGCTATGATGCCAAGGCTCTCAAGGCTCCTTGGAATCATGTAATTTTGGTGATAATGGAATATTTTACTTTGGATATGAACAAGGAGGTTATTTGCAACTATCATATGATTTTTTTGAACTAGTCAGGAGGAAAATACTCATGAACATCCCCTTATTTATGTACCACTCTTTAGAAAAATCTTTGAAGGACATAAGGAGAGGGAAAGGGTTCGATATAATCCATAAAGGCCTTATATTTCTTACGTTTGAACATGTGGCCAAGTCTAGAGGTATTGTAGTGGAAGAGGCATTGACAAAGATTTAATTCCAAAAAATTCCCTCGACCTTTGACCCACCTATGACATCTTCTGGGTCATTAAGTGATTCTTCTGAGTTTGAGTTAGATGAGTTCAAGACTCCCTTATCCTCTTAAAAATGGAATTAAAAGGCTATGGTTAAGGTATAATATTCCTTTTATGGCATTAGGGGGATCAAGCACGTCATTCTAAATGCCTCTTTTCAAAGGCTTTGAAGATCGAAACCTCACAAATTTTGATGGAGGTGTCTGATTTGGAGGAAAGTCTACCAACAAAGAAAATATCAAAGTGCTTAAAGGATTCTAAGGATGCCAAAGAGATGTCCCCATATTCAAGATCTAAATATCCTAACGACTAGCTTTTCCTGAATAAGCTGGATGAAAAAATTAGATATTGTTAGGTTCTCTCAAAGTTGCGATCTCTTTCATTAATGAGATTTGTGGTATGGTGCAACAACAAAACAATGGGTTAGATCCCATGTAGTCTATGGGAAGCTTGTTGGAATTTGGTACTTTGTAGGTTGTGACCCGAGTCCTATTTTATTTTATTTATTTTTTAGTTCTAGGTCTGTGGGGTTGTGTGCTCTCCCTTTTTGGGTAGTTGGTGGTGGGCGACTATTTGTTAGGCAGTTTTAATTTTTGGTTTGGCATTCTTATTGATTGAGCTTTGAGGCTTGTCCCTGAGCTCTTTCAATTCATTTTGTAAAAACATTTGGGGTCCCATCCAAAACCCCTTCTCTTATCTAATAAAAAAAATGAACAATGTAGTTTCTATTAGGAGGGTAGATTGGAGATCATAATAGATGAAGATAAAAACTTGTTTGTTGATGTTGATGAAGGGTTGATGCACAAAGTAGATGTGTAAATGGAAGAACCACTAGATGCATAAGCAAAAATACATGGAGGAGACATGTAAGGGTTAATGCATAAGGAGTTGCATGTTAGCAATAGATATTTGCATGATAATGATAAAGATTTGCATGCTGATTAATAAGAGTTGTATGTCCGTGGTGGTGATTTGCATAATGGTGGTGGAGAGTTGCATGTTGGTGGTGGTGATTTGTATGTCAAAAAAAAAGAGTTACATGTTGTCATTAGAGAGTTCCATGAACATGGAAAAGAGTTGCATGATGATGACAAAGATATACATGTAATAATAATGAGTTATATGTTAGGTGAATAGTGTGTCAATAAAAGATATTTACACATTAGAAATAGTGAGTTGTATGATGATGATAGAGAGTTATACGTCAATAGTGGTGAGTTGCATGTTATTTATGGTGATTTGCATGAAAAAATGGAGAATTACATGACAACAATGCTGAGTTGCATGTCGATAGTAGAGAACTATGCAAGGATGAGTTACATGATAATGAGGAATTGCATGATGATGAAGTTGGTGACATACAAATTATTAACATATTGAGTGAACTTGTTGATGAAGAAATATATGACAAAGGAAAAATCCATGTAACAACCATGATGGATAAATTGGCAATGTAAAAGTGCTTACACATAAGAAAGCATAAGCATTTGCATAAGATAGTGACATGCAAGAGTTTGACCATGAATCTTATGTACTTGTCAACATAGAAGTGTGCATTGACAAAGACAAACAAGTGTGTGATAACATATATAGAGGAGAAGAACATGCATGCACAAATAGATAAGTTTATTCAAGTAGATACATATGTGTAGATAGACGAGTTTGCACAAGTGAAGACATGTACATAGGTATGGTAGTTTGTTTTCACATTGATGAAGTTGGAAATGATGAAGCTGATAAGTTTGATGGAGGAGAAATCCTAGTTTAGCAAGAAAGGCTAGGAGTGGTTGAAGAAAATTGTGTGGTATAAAGAATACATGATAAATTTATAATTCTAGAGCAATTGCAAGTTGTCATATCTAATAATGCTCAAGATAAAGTTCAACACTAGAGCATCTATAGATTGATGTGCTTGATGGTGAGTGAGATGAGAGTCCAACATTGAAGTAACTATAGTATGATACATTTCACGGTTTATAGAATGTGATTCCAACACAAGAGCAATTGCAATGAGGTGTGCTTGATGGCGTGCATGAAGAAGGTGAGACACATGAACAACCACTATCAATATAAAATCAACCTATCATGACAATGACCAATTTTGGCATATCATGCATCTCATATTTTGGGGTGGTAAAAAAGAGGACCTAGTAAAGCATTGGAAAATCTACCTCATGATGTGGGAAGTAAATGGGTAGAATAATAATGCATATTAGAGGATGTTTTTTCTTGAAATATTTCATGGAATCATAATGAATTGGTGCATGGAATTGCTAAAGGATGAGTACCAAAATTGGGGTGAGTTATCCTAAGAATTCATTAAGAAATTTTAGTTGTTTCATAATTATGATAAGACCATTAAATAAAATTTTATAGAATGGAACAAGATAAAAAAGAGTCTATTTGGTCATACAACTAGAGGTGGAGCAGGTTGTTTATCCATCTAAAGGAAAATCCATCGAATGAATTAAAGAAAAGGTGGTTCATGAAGGGACTTCATCCTATGTATAGGAAGACGATTAGGATGGTCCCTTGGACATCATATCAAGATATAATTGAGTAATATTTGAACTTGGAAAGTCATGCAAAGATGCCATTAAAATGTTGGGGTCATGTTAATGCATATGAGAGTGACCCTAAAGATGATAATGACTATGATGTTGAGAGTGACTCTAATAGTGAGAGTGATGATTTTGAGAATGAGAGTAGTTTATTGTATAATTACTAGGGTTGAGAAATTAGTGAAGAGAATGAATTTGAAGAGAATAATAATGATTCCAAGGATGAGTGTGATTCAAAGAGTGCTATAGGTATATGTAGCACAAATGGACATTATTCTAAAGAAGAATGCCATTGGTTATGTAGTCTATGATAACCACTAGAGAATTAAAAGACATCAAGTTGAGTATGATACTAAGGTTAGATCCATTATGCAATGTTGATGATGCCATTTATAGCGACACTTCACACATGAATGTTAAAGCATTATGAGTAGAGGTAAACCAAAAATGTATAAAGGGTTTAAAAATCTAGAGTAGAGTCAAAATCCTAGATAGGAAGGAGAGGAGATGAAATTGATAAACCTAATTAAATTGAGGTGAACTTGATTACAATTGAGGAGGTAGAACTTGAGTAGATAGTTTAAGAAAAATAGAAAGAGGAGG
The DNA here is from genome assembly GCA_028583015.1 of Wollemia nobilis. NCBI lineage: Eukaryota > Viridiplantae > Streptophyta > Pinopsida > Araucariales > Araucariaceae > Wollemia > Wollemia nobilis. Next base: position 402,813 of record JAQPPZ010003633.1, read on the forward strand.
TTGCACAAATGGCTGATGGAGCTAATGAAGTGAGTAATGTAGATGACAAAGAGAGGTGTTGTTCAACATTTGACCATATGTTAGGGCCATTTGACCATATGTTAGGGAAATTTGACCATCTAGACCCAAGACTTGATTGTCAGAATTTAGGCCTGAAGTAGGGAAAAGTGGTGCACCTAATGATGAATAACAATATATGTATCTATCCTATCTCGCTTATGAGCATCAAACGGAAGCATGCATATGAAAATGAAGCAAAACCAAACAATAAGGAATGAAATGAAACGAGTCTCTTCTTTATTAATTTGGTGGATCAGATCCAAGGTTACACATAATTCCCCTTGAGGGCTCAAAGGTGATACAATTGTTACAAATTTTGGGGTGCCCAAGGATCAAATCCTCCAAGAAATTTGGGTGCACATCCAGTGCCTTTCCTCGTACCCACAATCGAGGTGGGCGGGCCAATGCCGTCACTGCTTGTATATTCAATATCTGATGTCTGATATTCCTTCCCAATGCCTCTCAAGAACCTACACCTACACACAAGGAAGCAAAAGGGGTCAAATAGCAAGGGTGTGTGGAGGGAAACATGCAATCCCCACAGGCACAAAATGGCACATATATTAAAACTAAATCAAATCAACTCAGAATGCTATGAAAATTTATGGGGATGTTGAATAAGAGGTTTTGAGGGGATATCACTAAAAAATATCAGAAATTGCATCCGTGGACCCCTCGATTTTGCGTCGCCCGCCTACAACCTACGAAGACCAAGACAAGCAAATCCCGCACCTAGACATGTCCAAAACATATGAAATTTGGGGAGAATGCATAAATAATAATTTTAAGACAACCCATATGGTTATATTTCCAAAATGAGGTGCAGATCCACCTGCATGCAACTAGGGTGCCCGGATGGGCCCTACGAACCTGCAAAACCTTAAAAATGCAATATCTCGGCCAATTTAACTCCAAATTGCATGAAATTTAAACCACAACATCATATGATAGTCTAGAATAATATAATTAAAAAATAGTAATAAAATTGTGCAAGGATTTGTCCTCATCTCGGGGGTCGGTGGTGACTGCAACTAATTGGGGGCACCCTGGGAGGGGATACCCACCAATTCTGCCCACATTTTGCTACCAATACCACTAGGGAATGATCCTAAATAGTATAAGGGGTGTTGTTGTCAAATTTGGTGAAGAAATTCACCCGGATGGAAAAGTTATGCTCAAAGGACCCTCTTGAAGTCACCCGGTAACCTCCTTCGCAAAAGAGAGATTTCGAGGGCAAGAAGGCACAATAAAGTGAGGGGAAATCTTGGAAGCACTCCATTGCATATCCTAGAACTCCTCTATATGTTTTTGTGTGGATATTGAATCCATTTTATAGCCCAAAGGGGCTCATGTGCAAAAAGGCATGCGAGGGCATGCATGGCAGGAGGTGCCACTTGTCAAACGGGAGGCATGCAATGGATGTGGAAGAGAATATCCAATTTGGGCCTCCATTAAGAAGTGTGTCATAAGGATTCAGTGCCCTCTAACCCGCATGCTTCATTTGGTGGGGTAAATGGCAATTTTTGGGTGCCATTTGTCCCAGATTTGACTTTTTCTGGGTCAAACTTGCTCATCGTCCCACCCTGGGATGATGGCTCACCACCATCCCAGGGTGGGATGATGGGAATATACCACCATCCCAGGGTGGGACGGTGGTGAATTTTGGGCCAAAACCTCCAAAAATTAGGCCAAAAGCCTCCAAAACCTCTTTCGGAGTGGCTAGAACCACTGTGAGCCTTCTAAGGGCTGCCCAAGGGGCCATATGATGTCAATTTGATCATTGTTTGTGGATGCTTAATCGGGTTTACCATATTTTAGTGTCTACAGATGCCCCTTTTTGAGATGCATTATGTGCAGCACAATGTTGAGCAAAAATAGATGACTAAAATGTTGAATGATTAAGGTTACTCGATAACCTAACCAACTTTAGATGCCCCAATCATGGAAAGGGCGTGTGTTCTTGAATCCTTGTTTTTGACTCGCTAAATGAGCGTGCCTAGGCTTAAAAATTGTCCGTCATGAAGGGACAGGGCCCATGAATTCATGATGCTAGTAATTTCAAGTGTTATGATGTGATATTGTGTGCTTGTTTGCTGCCCCAAGCAGGGGCATGATTGTCTTTCTCAAAGATTCGTTGAACGACCGCTATTTGCATAATTGAGTGTGTGCTTGCTGATTTGGACTGAGTATGACTACCCCCTCAAGAGATGAGTCGATGAGGGAATGACCAGTGAGAAAAGTGATGAGTCACTTGACCCAATTGACTTGTATTATGCTTACCTTCAGTTTTGTCCTATGAAAAATAGGGCAATTTGGAAAGGATTTTGGTGACTTTGTTGAGTTTTCCTGGAGGAAAGGAGCTGAAAAATGCATGCCCGAGGGGTGGTCTAGCCAAAATGGCCTTCTTAGGGCATGAATGAACAAATTTTCCATCCCTCCTAGGATCCTCAAGGTTGCATTTTGATCCATGTGAAATTTGGACCCAATTTGAGCTGTTTTGGTGCAGTTTTGGACCTGTTTTGGGTCATTTTGGGTTGTTTTGGCCTATTTTTGCTACCACCATCCTAGGGTGGGATGAGGGCATGTTCTACCACCATCCAGTGTTTTATGGCTTCATGTTCTACCCTGGGATGGTGGTGACCCCTGTATCTCTATATAAACCCAAAATATGAAGGTTAGGCTCATTTGTGCATGCTTCTTTTTGCAGTTTTGAGAGGTGAGGAGTAGGAGAGTGATTCTGAGTAGTGGAGAACTATCAAATTCATCCCACAGTCACCATGAGCCAGTAGGTAGACTCAGCCAGTGGAGGATCTGGTGCGAGACATGTATGCCAAGTCTCTCTTATTGCATTTTCCTAGTGTTAGGAGTTGATTTTTTTGCTTTTATGGCATGTTTTTGGCTTGGAAGCATATAACACTATATTGTAGGTAATTATACCTAATTTATGAGATATGTACCAAATTTTATGTTTTATCCATGTTTTTGTGCAATTAGATTGCATTTTATAGGTCCAATTTTGCATTATTTTTGCTATTTTTGATGGCCTGAAAGGCCTTTTTGAGCCCAATTTTTTGGAGTCATCCCTAGGTGGGATGGCTAGTGTGGGCTGATCATAGGCCATCCCTTGATGGGATGGCCATAGGTTTGGGGGCCGTTCCTAGGGGGAATGGCCACAAACTGGCCTCAAAGAGGGGCCATTTTGAGTCTTTTCTTTTGAATGTTTTTGGGGCCATTTGAGGCCATTTTGGAGTTGTATTATTGAGTTGCTTATCCCTGTCAGGTGGTGAGGAGTCGGTATCGAGTACCTAATCTATTTGATTCCATGAGGGATGCCTTGACCATAGAGGACTGGGAATGGTTGGATGCCATCGGCCTCAAGCAGGTGACACGGTTAGAGCTTATGATAGGAGACCATGCATATTTGACTACCCTGATTGATCTGTGGGATCCATGCACCAATACCTTCCACCTACCCATGGGGGAGATGATGGTGATACTTGAGGATATCTATCAGATTCTTCAGATTCTGATAGAAGGGTGGTCGATTCATATGATGCCATGAGACCAGAGGCGTGCAGTGCTCGAGAGGTACTTCAGTTATGATCTAGAGATGACAGAGTTGGACTACTTGAAGGGGGTATGCTAGTAGGATTATAGCATGAGGTGAAGGTATTGGGGGTGAGGCATACACTACTCATGATGCTCATCTCCAATATGCTATTACCTGACTCTTCTGGAGTGAGGTTCCCATGGAACCTGGTGGAGATAGTGTTTGTACTGGTGAGGTGCACTGTGGCGGAGCCACTGGTGATGGCATGGGGTACTACACTACTGGCACAACTCTACGATGAGTTGTACGAGATCTACTACCATTGATGGAAGGGTGTGGGGTGTAGCTTTTTATTATAGTGTTGGGGATGGTAGCACATAGCTATGGGGTGACCACAGGGGCTACCATGGATGACTCGAGCACAACTGGCAGACAGGGAGATAGGATATGGCATCCTATGGTAGAGGGCTCAGGAGAGGGGATAGAGTCGATGATTCATAGGTGATGTGGGTCACTATGCAGATCTATTCTCATGACTCGATGTAGGCCAGGTGTTCTAGAGGCCATACAGAGATTGCCTAGAGTGGGTAGATGCTACTGTATAGCTCCGTAGGGTGCGATGAGGTAGGTGGCTGGTTGGATGACATGGCATGGAGTGGGAGTACTTCCATTTTGCTTGGGTGATGTGATAGTTTAGGCTACGCCAGGGGGTGCCTAGTGAGTCGATGCCTTATCGATATCATGAGGATGAGAGGACATTGGCATGGCCGATAGTAGAGGCAGTGGCATGGGATACGGATCCTGTAGTAGACATTCTAGATGTGGATGATGTCGGGACTACAATGGAGTATGATGCTTGGTGGGTGATAGGCCAGTGGCATGGAGAGAGGCCACTAGGGAGGGGTGCAGCTAGGGAGGCACATCAAGAGGTTTTTGATGAGGACCAGGGTGAGGCAGGTGATTGGTAGGGACACATGGTAGGGGAGCATGTGGATCTCCTAGACTTAGGAGATCGAGGTGACTCTAGGGATGATGCTATTGGGGATGAGGAGGTGCAGGCACCACCGATGGCACATGGTGAGATAGAGGTAGAGCTACGGGATGAGCTACTCAGGGTTAGGTAGGAGAGAGATCTCCTATGGACATAGGTGCATGATGTACAGGGGGAGCTAGCAGCACAATGAGCCGAGGTACAGGTGGCTCAGGCTGAGATAGCATCTCTTCGGGCACAGTTGTGATCTCGAAGCCCTACATGGGAGGATTCCAGTAGTGGGGAGGTGACTAGGCTATAGGCAGAGGTGACATGACTCCATTCTATGGTGGAGACTTACCAGGCATGGTGTCGATGGGGGTAGGCCTATGCGGATGAGTTGGAGACGGAGGTAGTGCACCTTGGAGGGCATCTATGGGATGATGCAGCTATCGATGGGTCATACTAGAGTCACCATAATAGGATAGGGTAGTCCTCCTCTAGGCTGGAGGTACCAGGGTCTAGGCGGAGAGCTGACAGGGTAGGTGGTAGCAGGTATGGGAGTTCATAGAGGACTCCGACTGTAGGTGGGAGTGCGAGTCATAGTACCGGTCCTGCGTGACCATGGTAGTGGCTCGCGTGACTCTTTTTGTGTTTTTGGATGTTTTAGCAGTGTGAAGTCTGAGGACTCCTTTTATTGTAGCCTACGGGCAACATGATGTATATTTTTGTCCCATACATACACACACACACACACACACAAAAAAAAAAAAAAATATATATATATATATATATATATGAGCTTTTTATGTGGTTTATCATCATGTGTTTATTGTTTTATGAAATGTATGCAAATGTATGCAATTTGATTTATGAGATGATGATGGATGTCTACCATGTATGCATATTTTGTAATGTGATTTGATTTGATTTTGTACATGCATGGATGTATGGTGAGATGGATGATTTATTTGATTTAGAGGATGCAATGTGTAGACTATATGACATATCATGCTAGCACCATAGATGATGTATATTGCACCAACTCATATGTAATGTTGTCATGAGACTTATATAATGGATTTGTGAATAATGTAACTGAAATGAATGAGGTGAAGTGATATGAATGACATGTTGTTTAGGGAATGCCCATTAGGTTTTCATGAGACTCAAACACTCTAGTCAACTCGATCAAAAGTTGTATACTAACCATGCAGGACTTTTTGACAAGGTATGAATCTGCTAGGATGACCAAGGTACTTCATATCCCTGTGTGTGCAAGTGAGTTCATTCTTGTGAGATGCATAAGGATACCACCAGTGCCAAGTAGGCTCTCAACCAAACCTGTATTGAGGATCACCCAATGAATGCCACCATCCTAGGTTTTGTACTAAGTATGACTAGACCACTAGGCAATCTAGGTTACCAAAGCTAGCTCATCCACATGCAAACATTGGTCTACACATACGCCCAAAAGCTAATATGGCAGACATATCATCATGCGGGAGGCTACCGCCATTGACGGATAGGCTATCCACCAAACCCGTAATGAGGATCACCTGATGGTTTTCCAAATGTTGAGAGTTCCAGGGATTCAAGTTCGACTCCCTACTTTCTTGAATTTTATTGGGATACTTGCTCTCATATAGAGTGATAAGAATCACTATTTATTTTTCTCTTTTTAGTGATAATAATCACTATTTATTTTGAGTTTTTTCTTTTTCTCTTGAGCAAGGGATTTGAATTTTGAGTGATGGGGATCATTGTTTCTTGTGCTTTTTGATGTGTGCACTTTTTGATTTTTGTATTTTTTTACTTTGAATTTTTGCTTTGTGGGGGTTTGCAAATTTAGACTATTGCAAACATGTGACAATGTGGGATTTTGATGACAAAAAATGGGGGAAACCACTTATTGTTGTGGGGGGAATTGGGTAGGGGAGAACTTGTCCTTTTGCCAACTCTCAGCATTCTTGAACCATTCACATAGGGGGATGAGCAGGATGACCTTTTCGCTTAAGGTAACCTAGACCACTTCATGGATTTCATCTATCTTTGTGCAAAACTTGGATTGTTAATGATTAATTGTGTTTGGGATATGATGTACACAAGGCATAATCTAAGCAAGATTCTACCTCCTAAAAATCAAGCTAGCCTTCTACAAAATCTGAGTAGAGACTAGATATGGTTGAGTGACCAAAAACCCTACTGACATTCTAAAACAAATGGCTAAGTGAAGGGAATAGACATGACTATGGAAACATGAAAAATGTGGGTGAAAATGATAATTGCGGTATTGAACTATGAGTACTTTCACAACATTGATTTTGAGCGGTAAGTAGTGTACCATCATGGTGCTAGACATGTATGAGCAACTCTAAAATGTAAAGTGCTAATGATGAATATGCCTAAATGCAAGCGATGATAAAATGCAATGGGATGCAATGTGATGTGATGCAATATTTTTGAATTTTTGAAATTTTGATAATGTTTTTTTTTTGAATTTTTGATTGATATGTATATACATGTGACCAACGAGCTTATTTGGGGGCCATTGGGGCATTTGGGGGGACCAAAGGGCTTATGGATGCCTTTGGGGCTTTTAGGGTTGACCTAGATGATCGTAGATAGTCTAGGAGCATTTTTATTTGACCTAGATGGTGAAACCCGCTAGGAGCCTTTTGGGTGACCTAGATGGGTAACGACACTTAAAAAGTGTCTATGACTACCTAGGGGTATTTGGTTATGACCAAAGGGCTTATGGATGCCTTTGGGGCTTTTAGGGTTGACCTAGATGATCATAGATAGTCTAGGAGCATTTTTATTTGACCTAGACGATGAAAACCCGCTAGGAGCCTTTTGGGTGACCTAGACGGGCAACGACACTTAAAAAGTGTCTACGACTACCTAGGGGTATTTGGTTATGACCAAAGGGCTTATGGATGCCTTTGGGGATTTTAGGGTTGACCTAGATGATCGTAGATAGTCTAGGAGCATTTTTATTTGACCTAGATGGTGAAAACCCGCTAGGAGCCTTTTGGGTGACCTAGACGGGCAACGACACTTAAAAAGTGTCTACGACTACCTAGGGGAATTTGGCTATGACCAAAGGGCTTATGGATGCCTTTGGGGATTTTAGTTCCTAGATGATCGTAGATAGTCTAGGAGCATTTTTATTTGACCTAGATGATGAAAACCCACTAGGAGCCTTTTGGGTGACCTAGATGGGCAACGACACTTAAAAAGTGTCTACGACTACCTAGGGGTATTTGGCTATGACCAAAGGGCTTATGGATGCCTTTGGGGCTTTTAGGGTTGACCTAGATGATCATAGATAGTCTAGGAGCATTTTTATTTGACCTAGATGGTGAAAACCCGCTAGGAGCCTTTTGGGTGACCTAGACGAGCAACGACACTTAAAAAGTGTCTACGACTACCTAGGGGCATTTGGCTATGACCAAAGGGCTTATGGATGCCTTTGGGGCTTTTAGGGTTGACCTAGATGATCGTAGATAGTCTAGGAGCATTTTTATTTGACCTAGATGGTGAAAACCCGCTAGGAGCCTTTTGGGTGACCTAGATGGGCAACGACACTTAAAAAGTGTCTACGACTACCTAGGGGCATTTGGTTGTGACCAAAGGGCTTATGGATGCCTTTGGGGCTTTTAGGGTTGACCTAGATGATCGTAGATAGTCTAGGAGCATTTTTATTTGACCTAGATGGTGAAAACCCGCTAGGAGCCTTTTGGGTGACCTAGATGGGCAGCGACACTTAAAAAGTGTCTACGACTACCTAGGGGTATTTGGTTATGACCAAAGGGCTTATGGATGCCTTTGGGGCTTTTAGGGTTGACCTAGATGATCGTAGATAGTCTAGGAGCATTTTTATTTGACCTAGATGGTGAAAACCCGCTAGGAGCCTTTTGGGTGACCTAGATAGGCAGTGACACTTAAAAAGTGTCTACGACTACCTAGGGGCATTTGGCTATGACCAAAGGGCTTATGGATGCCTTTGGGGATTTTAGGGTTGACCTAGATGATCGTAGATAGTCTAGGAGCATTTTTATTTGACCTAGATGGTGAAAACCCACTAGGAGCCTTTTGGGTGACCTAGATGGGCAACGACACTTAAAAAGTGTCTACGACTACCTAGGGGCATTTGGTTATGACCAAAGGGCTTATGGATGCCTTTGGGGATTTTAGGGTTGACCTAGATGATCGTAGATAGTCTAGGAGCATTTTTATTTGACCTAGATGGTGAAAACCCGCTAGGAGCCTTTTGGGTGCTCTCTAAGCATGAAACGACCACAAGTGAAGGATGTTCAAGGGTTCAGGATCCTCGACACCTTCAAGGGAGGCCAGGTGATAAGTTTTAGGCCTAATTTGACTAGTGATGACAAAGGGACCTAACCAGTTTACCACAAATTTATCCCGTAGGTGGGGCGACAAGCTAGAGTTCTATTGGTTCTCTTTTAGGATGAGATCACCAACCTAAAAGTCTCTAAGATGGACTTTCATATTGTAGGCTCTTTTGAGCCACTCTTGATACACACGTAGATGCTCAAGAGCATTAATGCGATGTTCATCCAACAACGTAAGTTGATCTAGGTGAGCTTGTCATGCAATATCATCATCGATAAACTCCTGCATGGATATGCGTAGTGATGGGATTTCTAGCTCTAGAGGCATGACTACCTCAATACCATACACTAGTGAAAATGGGGTTGCCCTAGTGGGTGTCCGAATGCTAGTGCGGTAAGCCCATAGGGCAAGTGGCATTTGCATGTGCCAATCGGTATGATTCTCTTTGACTATTTTCTTCAATATGGAAATTAATGTCTTGTTTGATGCTTCTGCTTGCCCATTTTCTTGGGGATAATAGGGTGTTGAAAAGTTGTGTTGGATATTATATTTTGCTATCAAAGCATGCACATATTTATTCTTGAATGATGTCCCATTATCCGAAATGATCTTGGATGGAATACCAAAATGACAAATGATATTATGCAATATGAACTCCGCTATGTGGGGTCCTATCGTAGTGGTAAGGGGGATTGCTTCCACCCACTTTGTGAAATACTCGATAGTCATAATGATAAATATGTGATGGCCCGAGGATGCAGGGGAGATTTTCCCAATTAAATCCAATCCCCATTGTGAAAATGGCCAAGCCGATTGGATCGGTTGCAAGGCTTGAGAAGGTACATGTGTCAAGTTAGCATGGTGTTGACATTTCATGCACTTCCTCACATATGCACAACAATCTCACTCTAAAGTTGGCCAATAATAGCCCATGCGAAGAATGCACTTTGTGATGGCCATGCCACTAAAATGGCCACCACAAGTACCATCATGTGCTTGGGCCATTGCCCAAGTCGATTCTTGATACTCTAAGCAATGAAGGAGGATTCCTTCATAGCTCCGATGGTATAGGATGTCTCCTAACAAGACAAACTTTGTTGCCTTCCATTTAAATGTCCTTTTGGTAGTGTGCGATAATCCAGGGGGAGATTACCAAGCTTTAGGTACTCTCTAATTTGTGTGGACCAGTCCTACTATGTGGAAGCCTCGATTGCATGAATTGCCTATCCCTCATGAAGTTCATCCCGAGAAAATGTTGATTGGGAAAGAACTTGTAAGAATAGCACTATGCTGCTATCAAAAGGGGTTTGGGGGAACAAAGTCCCCCAAGCGGCATGATTCAAGTGCTCATGAATGTGCGAGAATCTCTCTTGATGAGGTTCTATTTGAATCAAGTGGACTTCTGGCATGGCTTGAGTGCTCTCATGCTCAACCGTTGATTGCGATAGCATCTTGACTTGAATGGTTGTCATCTCGTCTGTGGGGTCTTGCGGGATCAAGGACCCTAAGGAGGCCATTGTATCGACAAAATGATTAGATGATCGAGGGAGTGCCTCGATGTCATACCATTCAAAATTTTCTAGGAGTTTATCCACAAGGGCTTTGTAGGCTTGCAAAACTGGGCACTTGCACTGGTAAATTCCCTTGACCTGGTTCACTATAAGCAAGGAGTCGCCAAAGATATTGAGTTTGTTTATTTTCATGGTGATAGCCATTTGAAGACCTATGAGCAAGGCTTCATACTCGACATTGTTATTGGTACATGGGAAATCGAGTTTAAATGATAGGGGTATGGGAGCCCCATGCGGTGTGAAAAACATGATCCCTATGCCACCCCCTTGCTCGCATTTGGAGCCATCGAAGAAAAGAGTCATATCTACCTGTGACTCAGGCTCATCAGAATCGGGTGATTCTGATATTTGGAAGACTCCATCATCGAGAAGCTCCATGCTAAGAGGTTGATCATCCTAGAGAGGAGCCTCTGCAAGTTGATCAACAATGACCTGGCCCTTGATCGACTTTTGTCCTATGAATTCTAGGTCAAATTCTATCAACAACATGATCCATTTTATCGTGCGACTACTATGATAAGTATGACTCATCATGTATCACAATGGATTCTCTTTAGATACAACATACGTAGTGTGGCTGAGCATATAGTGTCATAGCTTCTTGGTAGCAAAAACCACCGCTAGACATAACTTTTCAACGTATGCGTACTTGATCTCATAGCTCACCAGGGTGCGACTGAGATAGTATGTGGCCTGTTCCTTGTGAAATTCATTATTTTGGGCTAACATGGCACCCAATGCAGTCTCAATAGCTGAGATATATAATCGGAATGACACCCCTGGTCTAGGTGGAGCTAACACTGGCGGTGAAGCCAGGTATTGTTTAATTGCATCAAAGGCATCCTGACACTCATCATCCCAGTGGAATGTGACCCCCTTGTGCAAGAGTTTGTTCATGGGTCGACACTTGTCCGACAATTGTGCTATGAAGCATTTGATGGATGCAATCCTCCCCTGCAAGCTACGAAGTTGCTTGATGGTAGTCAGGGGAGGCATTTCAAGGATTGCCTTGACCTTGTTAGGGTCCACTTCGATGCCTCATTTGGAAACTATAAATCCCAAGAGCTTTCCAGATGTGATGCCAAAGATGCACTTCTTGGGGTTCAGTCTCACATTATGTTCAATAAGGTGATCGAGGACTTTGCACAAGACATCTAGGTGCTCATGACGTAATAAATATTTAGCCAGTAAGTCATCCATGTAATCTTCCAAAATTTTGTGCATGTAGTCATGGAATATATATGTCATGGCACGCTGGTAGGTGGCATCGATATTTTTAAGGCCAAAGGGCATGACCTTGTAACAAAATGTTCCCCAGGGCATTGTGAATGTCATTTTGAGTTGGTCTTCAGGGTTGATATGAATCTGATTATACCCAGAGAAGCCATCCATAAGGGAGAGCATTTCATGTCCTACAGTGGCATCTACCAGGGCATCGATGCTTGGCAAAGGAAAATCATCCTTAGGACTCGCTTTGTTTAGGTCTCAAAAATCAGTGCAAATGTGAATCCTCCCGTCAAGCTTCTTGATGGGGACCATGTTGGACAACCATGGTGGATAGTCTACAGAAATGACAAACTTGGCATCCAACAGTTTTTGTAGCTCATCTTTGACCATCAAGGCCACTATTGGGTGCATCTTTCTCAACTTTTGCTTGACAGGCTTGGCTTTGGGGTCAAGCGTTAGATTGTGGGTGACCAGATTGGGATCTAGTCCTGGCATGTCTTTGTAAGACCATGCAAAAGTTACCTTCTTCTTCGTGAGAAGGGCTATGTAATCAGCTTGCTCTTTGGGGGATAGGCTTTCCCCTAGCTTGATACATTATAGGTTTTTAGGATCTGAGCTGATATCTTTGTCAACCGTAGGCTCGATTGACATATGCGACCCCTCTTCCAACTGGTGGGGAGTGGGGATCAAATGGATGTCATCAACTAGATTTAAATCCTTGATGGGAACCTTGGGTTCCTCCTCAGCATGGAAGACATCATGAGTTGGCCCAGCGGAGAAATGGAACAATCCATCGCAAGCCCAATACTCAGAGGGTGATGGGGGTGAATCAGCGTGATCCCAATCAATAGCATCTAGATCTAGATGGCATGGCTTGGAAGGATCAGCTAGGTTGTGAAGTGGTGTGGTCAAATCAATGGAGATCATATTGATGGAATGTGTCTACTCTCTAGGACCATGGGCATGTGACTGTATATTGATATCATCTCCCACCCCTAGATGTGGTTCTAGGGGAATGGGGATCATCGGATCCTATCTGGGGATAGACTGTAGGATGGGATCATTAGGCTCAAGGAGCTCCATGTGTGTGGGTGGGTCAGGGAAGACCTCATGGTGAATCTAGCCTAAATTGATAGGCCTTGCCCTCAAGCATGGGCCAACGTGCAACTGATGATAGACTTCTTCTATGTCGATGGGCTCATGATGATGATGCAAGTAATGAGGACAAAGGTATGCCCTCTCTGTTTCATCCTCATAGTCACTATCATATATGGGAATCTCATTGTTACCTCTTGGGATCGGGTGATCAGGTAAGTGTGGTCCCATATATGCTCGTTCCTCATAATTATTGTCATGGATGAGGACTTCTTCATTCTCACCTCACAACGCCTCAGGCTCACGAGGGTCCAACTGCTCAAGTAAATTAACTGCTCCCTCCCCAGGAGGTCTAGCTTCCTATGGGTGAACCGGCTCTTCAGGAGGAAGGAGCTACCACAAGATAGGATCAGGGAAAGGGAACAGATGTATGAGGCCTTCCTGTTGGTCATTAATGGGAACAATTTGTGAATGATCACTATCCGACTCAAAAGGGTCATATGGTGCCACCTCGTAACCCGACTCATCATCTGAGGTCCATTCATATGAGGTGCCTTGATATGATTCATCACAAACATGGGGACAACCTCATGAACCTTCCCCTCTCTCAAAATGTGGAAGAATGTCACTGGGGATCATGGGGTTCCCATATAGCAGTGGGAAGTAGTCCCCCAGGGAGTAGACTATATTGGGATTGGCATAAGGGTCTTGGGCCAACCCATCCTTGTAGCCTATATTCAAGCGATTTAGGCCATCCATGAGGACATCTAGAGGCAAGGGATTGTTGTATCCCACTCTCAACTTGTCATAGGGCATTTGATACTATGGTTGATAAGGGATTCTTGTGCCCTGCTCATATCGACCTAACCCATAACCATGCCAATTGCATAGGTCAAGATACTTCAGGGTGAAGTTAGGGTTAGACAAGTAGTTAATGTCTTCTCCAAAAGGCTCCTCATCCTCCTCCTACTATTGGTAAGGTTTGATGCCATAGTCAAGGCCCCCATAGATAAAATTCATTTGATTAGGGGGAATACCAAGAGGCACGATAGTGCCTATGGGAAGACAGGGTCTACCCATGTCTCGCACCGACTCTATAGCAGGAGTAGTGGTGATATTCCTAACCATGTATTCTCCCAATATGGTAGAAGCTAGGTGCACTATAACCTAGGGCTATGGATAGAAGAGGGATGAGAGTGAGACTTGATCTGGCTCATCATTTGCCTCATGTGGTGTCTCTTCATCATCCGGGCTAGGTATCTCCTCTATAGAGATAGTGGATATGGTCGGTTGGACCTCATCAATGGGCCACTTCTCTAGGTTCCTAGGCAAAGGATCCACTAGTGTACTAGGCATCCGAGGTGGAGCCGATGATGAGGATGGCATGGTATTCGGTAGTGGTGGGGTCGAACCTTAGCTAGATTTATTCAGCTAAAAATCTAGATGTGTCGATGGCAAGGTCGACTCGGGTAACTGCTGCACCATGTTGTAGTACTTGAAGGGCTCTAGGTCCATAGGGATGACATGAACTTGCCCTTCATGAGTGTACTTGAGGCACTGGTGAGTGATGGAAGGGACACACTTCATGTCCCTGATCCATGGTCTTCCTAACAAGATATTGTATGCCATATCACCCTCCAAGATGTGGCACATTATAGGGATGATATTTTCTCCTACCTGAATAGGTAGGATGATTGTACCAACCATTGAGCATATGGCATCATTGAATGCTCGAAGGGTGTAGGTAGATGTAACAATGTGGGATGTTGGGAGCTTTAGGTGCTTGAGAGCTATTGTAGTTATGATGTTGCTTGAAGACCCATTGTCTATCAACACTCTCTTATAAGGTGTTCCATTCACACATCACGATGAAGGCCAAGGTATAAAGGATTGTTGGAAAAAAAAAAAAAAAAAAAAAAATTTTGGCAAAAAAAAGAGAAAAAAAAAAAAAAAAAAGAAAAAAAATGGGGGGGGGGGGAAGGGGATATCACCTATTTCTTGTCACAATTCTGACCATGCCAACATACCCTTGCTTAGGAGGGGCATGGTGAACCTCATTCACCTAGGGCACTGGTTTGGCCTGCTCTACGTGGGTAGGCAAGGGGTCCTTGAAGACCTCCATCTATTGGTTGTTTGGTGTGATAGGGTTATCTACCTAGAGGGCATTCCTATCAATTAGGTCTTGCACCAAGTGTTTGAATTTATAGCACATTTGCACATCATGCCCATTTTGCCTATGAAACTTGCAATATAGGTCTTCTATGTATCCTTTGGGCTTCGATGCATTTGGGTCGATAGGTCGACTCTCAGGTAGATGGATCGCATTGGCCGCCAAGAGGTGATCAAACAATGAGTCCATAGATTCTGTAATGGGCATGAATTGTCACTTGGGGTGATGCTATTGATTTTTCCCTTGACCATTCTGGTTATCCTTGGCATAGTTCCCAGGGGTGGCCTGATAATTAGGCTTTTGAGGTGGCACGGCTTGTGCTGGCCCCGGGACACTAATTGCAACCTGATTTACTACTATTGACTTTGGTTGAGCTAGGGTGTTTTTAGCATTCTTGTTCCATTCCTTCTTGCGAGGCTTTGCAATCTCACCCTCTTGAATCTTGATTTCTTCAATGATCCTAGCCTGTGCTAAGGCATCTTCAAGAGTAGGGTATTGTTGCAACTACAACAACAAGGAGATTGGCTTCAAGTAACTTTTGGAGAACATCTGAGTCAACTCCGACATGGGGAGAAGATAAGGTAGCTTGGCGAGTAGGGTTCACCATCTATTGCCATAATTTGTTATTGACTCATCGTCATACTATTTCAACCTAGCTACATCGGCCAACATTGCCTTCCTCTTGGTATTGAAGGCAAAGCACTCTAGGAAAGCATTCACAAGTTGGTCTAGAGTGTGGATGCTATGCTTAGGGAGTTGGTAAAACCACTCGAAGGTGGGGCCAATGAGGGTAGTCACAAATGTCCTCAAAAGCAAAGCATCATCATCATGAATGCCGAAGCATTGACCTAAGAACCTAGTGACATGCTCCTGCACATCCTCTTCTCCCTTGAAGGTGGCCAATTGAGGTAACTTAAATTGTTCTAGATAGGGAGGCATAGGTACTGAAGGATGGATGGGTTGACTATGCAACTGGCGCATAGTGGGATTTTGAGATCCCAACCCAGAGGTCTTGTTCTCAACTGACTCTAGGCATTCTAGCAATGCTTTATACGGGCCTGAGGACTTAATCTCCTCATCCTTGTTCACATCTTGCGATGGAGGTCTAGGGTCCTCCAACCTATTATGGGGTGGTGGTAAATCACCCCCTACCTTGGTAAGGCATCTCCACATACTCTATCTCTAGCTCATGCTCAGTATAGGCCCCGTAAGGCATCTCTCGAGCTGGTCTATAAATGGGAGTATCCACCCATGGTGGGTGCCCTATGTTTGGCCTAGGAGGCATCTCCCGATCTGGCCTAGGAGGTCATGGAGGCAACATTGGATAAGGTCTTGGGGACCTATCTCGAATGAGCATGGGTTGCCTCGGATGGACTTCCTACCTATGTGTCTTAGGGGTAGGGACCCTCTCTCGTAAAGTCTTCTAGAATAGCTCGTTGGTCTATCATTCAATCCTTTCTTTCTCAAGCTGGTGCAAGTGGTCTAATTGTTCTTTGTCTCACTGAAGCTGCTTGAACTGAGCTTGGCATTCTATATATCTTGTGACCGCTTGCCTAATTTGATCCATAGTGTGAGGCCTAGGGGGCCTAGGCATCTCACCCTAGGGCCGACCTCATTCAAGATACTCTATGGTCTCCATAGGGTGCTTGCCTCTTTCGAGGTTCACCGCATTGACTTGAGGTTCAGGCTGGAACATATGTTCATTATACTCAGTTGGCGCAGAGGCACATCGGGCATGCATAAAATATTGTTCCTGAGGAAAATTTAGGATCTCCTCATGTCTTCCCTCCTGAACGAGGAAAGGTAGGGCAGAATTGGCTCACCCCGACCGATGAGTGTCATTCCCATCGGGCTGCATGAGTTGTTGTATCCTATCAAGGTGACGCGGAGGTAAAGTCATGTCGACTTGCTCTGGCCAGTGTGTGAAGTCGTACTCCTACCTATGCTTAGGCGTGTCAGCCCTGATGGGTACATGGATGCATGGCACCACTCTATCTATTAGCACCTCGGTGCATAGTTGCCTTTCACCAAGGAAGGCCTATGAAATATCTACATACCGGGAACACTCTCCCAAGTAATGCTCATCATCCCTCGGGGTGTCTCGGAGAGGATCCCTTTAGAGATGAGGCTCATGCCCTACTATCTTGGGGCTAGGTGGAGTAGAAGCTCACCAGGGAGGTATAACCAAGTCCCTAGGGCTATATCGGAGATGATTCATGTCTCCTAATCCACTCTCCATAGCTTTCACCCATGTTTGGGCTTGGTTGCGGGTGTGCACCATCGTGCTCCTCTATCAATACCTCAAGTGATTATCTTCTTTACAAATTTTAATGAAACAACAAATAGAAAAAGGAAACACTCAACAGACAGATGATTATCTCTTTTAAGTTTTAGATGTGAGTCCCTAAACTATTTTGTGTGTTTCAGATGTGTTGTTTGCAAAGGATGACCTTGTGTCATGTGTTTGAAATATTGTTGGATGATGCACTCAAATGTTTAATTGGATTTCACCTATATACTCATAGCTCGACAACCCAGCTATGAACTCCAGGTTGTGTTATCCCACCTATAATGTGTGGTGATGAGGTCCACACATGGCCAGGGAGCACAGGTCCTACCAGTTCCTCACCCAGTTCACCCGCAGTCTGTGATACACCTCCCTGAAGGGTGATGCATGCTATAACCCATGGGCTATGATGGATCTTGGAACCAGCCTTGGCAATATGGATCAGGTTCATGGGATTTGAGCCAAGTGGATGGAGATGAAACCCACCGTCACTTGCGCTCTACTAGTGGATGGTAATGAAGTCCACCTCACTAGCGTTTACATGAATCGTGGTGTGTGTGGTTCTTTATTATCCAAGAAAGTAAGCAAAGAAGCAATCAATGATCATTCACTAAATGCATGCAAATAAGTGCATTTTAATTTCAGAAAGTTAGGATAAAGAACCTACAAATGTAACTTATGAATGCAAATCCTAAATGCTAGCTTACCCATTGGGTAAGCCACAAGCAATCAAGCCACAAAGATGCATTGCTACTTCAAATTTATTTTGGTTTTTCTTCTTCCTTTTGCTATGTGATGTTATAAGAAAATAAAAAATGTAACTTTTAACCTTTCTATGCAAGCAAATGAAGCAAGAAAACTAATTTTTAATAGTCTCTAAAAATGCAGCAGAAAAACAGAGGGTTTAGGCACTTACCTTATCCATTTTGAGACCTCCAAATTCTGAATTTTTGAGCAGAAACTTCTCTGGTTCTTCAACGCTCTAGGGTGGGATGATTAGAAGCCTCACCACCATCCCAGGGTGGGACGGTGAAGCCACCATCCTAGGGTGTGCCAGATAAAGGCTCTGCCACCATTCCAGGGTGGGGAGGGGAGCACCTGCAACACAAAAAGGGCAAAAATGGCAGAAATGAAGTCAAATTTTCACCCAAAGCATAAGGGACAAGGGTCCCACCATGATCACCACTGAATTAGGGAAAATAAGTGCACCTAATTATGAATAAAAATATATGTATCTATCCTATCTCGCTTATGAGCATCAAACGGAAGCATGCATATGAAAATGAAGCAAAACCAAACAATAAGGAATGAAATGAAACGAGTCTCTTCTTTATTAATTTGGTGGATCAGATCCAAGGTTACATAGAAGTCCCCTTGAGGGCTCAAAGGTGATACAATTTTTACAAATTTTGGGGTGCCCAAGGATCAAATCCTCCAAGAAATCTGGGTGCACATCCAGTGCCTTTCCTCGTACCCACAATCGAGGTGGGCGGGCCAATGCCACCACTGCTTGTATATTCAATATCTGATGTCTGATATTCCTTCCCAATGCCTCTCAAGAACCTACACCTACACACAAGGAAGCAAAAGGGGTCAAATAGCAAGGGTGTGTGGAGGGAAACATGCAATCCCCACAGGCACAAAATGGCACATATATTAAAAATATATCAAATCAACTCAGAATGCTATGAAACTTTATGGGGATGTTGAATAAGAGGTTTTTAGGGGATATCACTAAAAAAATATCAGAAATTGCATCCGTGGACCCCTCGATTTTGCGTCGCCCGCCTACAACCTACGAAGACCAAGACAAGCAAATCCCGCACCTAGACATGTCCAAAACATATGAAATTTGGGGATAATGCATAAATAATAATTTTAAGACAACCCATATGGTTATATTTCCAAAATGAGGTGCATATCCACCTGCATGCAACTGGGGTGCCCGGATGGGCCCTACGAACCTGCAAAACCTTAAAAATGCAATATCTCGGCCAATTTAACTCCAAATTGCATGAAATTTAAACCACAAAATAATATGATAGTCTAGAATAATATAATTAAAAAATAGTAATAAAATTGTGCAAGGATTTGTCCTCATCCCGGGGGGGCGGTGGTGACTGCAACTAATTGGGGGGCACCCTGGGAGGGGATACCCACCAATTATGCACACCTTTTGCTACCAATACCACTGGGGAATGATCCTAAATACTATAAGGGGTGTTTTCATCGAATTTGGTGAAGAAATTCACCCGGATGGAAAAGTTATGCTCAAAGGACCCTCTTGAAGTCACCCGGTAACCTCCTTCGCAAAAGAGAGATTCCGAGGGCAAGAAGGCACAATAAAGTGAGGGGAAATCTTGGAAGAACTCCATTGCATATCCTAGAACTCCTATCTATATTTTTGTGTGGATATTGAATCCATTTTATAGCCCAAAGGGGCTCATGTGCAAAAAGGCATGCGAGGGCATGCATGGCAGGAGGTGCCACTTGTCAAACGGGAGGCATGCAATGGATGTGGAAGAGAATCTCCAATTTGGGCCTCCATTAAGAAGTGTGTCATAAGGATTCAGTGCCCTCTGACCCGCATGCTTCATTTGGTGGGGTAAATGGCAGTTTTTGGGTGCCATTTGTCCCAGATTTGACTTTTTTTGGGTCAAACTTGCTCACCGTCCCACCCTGGGACGATGGCTCACCACCATCCCAGGGTGGGATGATGGGAATATGCCACCATCCCAGGGTGGGACGGTGGTGAATTTTGGGCCAAAAGCCTCCAAAACCTCTTTCGGAGTGGCTAGAACCACTGTGAGCCTTCTAAGGGCTGCCCAAGGGGCCATATGATGTCAATTTGATCATTGTTTGTGGATGCTTAATCGGGTTTACCATATTTTAGTGTCTAAAAGGGTATTTAAGTTGGGACCTTAGTCATATAGCCTAAGAGGAAGACATTTGAACCCTTCCTAGGCCGTTTGAGCCTTAGAATACCTCTATGCCATCAAACAAACACCTTAATCCATCCAAAGATAGATAACTATTATTTAATTTTCATGAAAGGCTATTTATAGCCCATGTTTAGGAGTAAGATGATGCTGAGTTGTTTGAAGAACATGAAAAGTAGTTTGAGGAAGAGAATGAGATGTCCAAAGTTTAGGATAAATATAATACATTAGGAGAACAAGTGGGGTCATTTGAAGAAATAAATGAGTACGATGGAATTTATGACAATGTAAGAGGACAAGGGATAGAGTTATTTAGACAATAAATAAGATCATCTAGGCTTTAGGTTGTACAAAACAAAGACAAACTAGGTTTTCTAGACATCCAAGTAGGCCATCTGGCCACTTGTGTTTTCCATGCCTCAATGTCAACATAGTATGGGATGGGGTATGTATTCTTTTCCAATAGTCCCACCATGAATAAGGAGGAACAAGGAGTCAAAGCCATATAAAATAAAATGGTGTACGGAATAAGCAATTATATGTAATGCAATTATTGGTGTTGAAGTGATAATTAATGGAGTGGAGGGGTACTTGTTGCATGCAAGCCAAGTGTACCCTACCTATTTCAACTTATAAATAGAGGTAAAAATATATTACTAGCTCATTCTCATACACAAATCCAAGGAGCACCAAGGAGGAAGAGTCAAAGGAGAGCACACTAATTAGCTAAGCTTGAACTAGCCAGGGAATAACCTAGGGCATGCACTAGGATGTCTAGTAGGCGAAAAAATCATATTTCACCATGAAAAACTCAAATGCAATATAGGAGAAGGGTGATATAACTATAAAGGAGAGGGTTGAACTATAGTGTTAGAGCTACAACACACCAAGAAAATAATAGAAAC
Organism: Wollemia nobilis; assembly: GCA_028583015.1. Classification (NCBI taxonomy): domain Eukaryota; kingdom Viridiplantae; phylum Streptophyta; class Pinopsida; order Araucariales; family Araucariaceae; genus Wollemia; species Wollemia nobilis. The sequence continues at coordinate 423,946 of JAQPPZ010003633.1, forward strand.
AAAGGTTTTACTAAAAAACCTTGTTTAAAATCCAAAAAATTTAAATTTGTGTGCAAGTGAGATATTTGCATTGAAGATATATAGTTATTTAGGGAGCTATTATTCCAAACCTTTTCTAATATAACGAAATGGGATTTTAAAGGGATTTGTGTGCAAAAAGTGATGGAAGTGTAGAGAAATGAATGAAGAGATGTACAATAACAAGGAGGATGTGTTTCACAAATGAGAAAATTGTGCAAGAGGATTTGGACCATTCAAAGCTTTAGAAATGATGTATGGACCATAAGGAGTGTCATCTAGAGCAAGGATAAGACTATTAGGGCAAATAAAAACAATTTTTTAGGAAATTAGAAGGTTGTCTAATTAAAAAAATAGGTATAGAACATTTACAAGGTCATCTAATGGGGAGAAGAATGTTGTACAAAAGTTATTTTGGTCTGTTTGAGTGAAAGAGCATGCAATACTGGCCATTTGGTTGTAGAGAAGCCAAACCATCTAGAAGTAGCCCATTTAGGATAATGTGGTTAATGCCATTCAAATCAAGGTTGTATAGAGATAGGCCATTTGAGGTAGGGATATTTAGAGCTAGGTCATCTATATATGGGTTTTTTGAGCCAAGATCTAGGTTGTATAACCCAAGAGGTGGGTCATCTAACCCAAAAGTTGGGCATTATAGGCTAAGTGGGTCATTTGGAACATGGGTTATCTAATTCAAGAGGCTGACTATTTGACCTAATATTTGGGCCATCTAGGATAGGAAGTGAGTTGTATAAACTAGAATGTGGATCATTTAATGTAAGAGGAGGTTCATCTGAGACCAAGGGATGTCCATTAGAGGCTAAGGTAGGGTTTTCTAAGGCCAAGAAAATATTTTCAAGAGATAGGGAGAGGTTTTTTACAACTAGAAAAGGGTATTTCAAAGTAGAAAAGAAGTTGTTTGAGAAGGTCAAGTGATCAATATGCTACCTCTATATCTTGTAAGGTGACTCTTACCCCTTGATCTTAGACAAAGGTGATAGTGAGCATTACCCATCATTTTGGTGTTATATTTAGTTTTATAAGTGGAGTTAGAAATCAAAAAACAATTTTTTGTTGGTACCACTTTGAAGTGAATCCAATTAGCATAAAAATAGAAGAAAGTGGAAGAAACATGATAAGAGATTTTAGTATAGTATTTAGTGATTTTATCTCTAGTGCTCAACTCATGTGTCATATGTAGGTAGAAAAATTGCTATATTTGTATAGTTAATGAATGTATGCTTGAGTGTAGGAATGTATATGTAAGAATGTATGCACACAAAGAGTTTACCGTTATGTCACCATATTGTGTTAAAATGACAGAGGATTATCATATTGTGTTAAGTGAAAAATATTCATAAAAAGTTGGAATATATTATATTATTTGGTACATGCTAATGTACCATATTGGGTACATCTTTAGATTAGGAGAGTGTCTTAGATTAGGGTTTGAGTATTTACTTTATGTAATGTAATAAATACACAAGTATTATTAGAATGTGCAATGATGTAAATGTGCATATTGTCCACATGTACATGAGTCTATAGAATAGGAAGATGAAGATTCATAGGAATATGAAAGACCAAGAGTCACATATAATTATATATAGGCCTTTGAGATATATATAAGAGGCGAGATTAGCATAATATGGACTAGAGTAGATACAATGTAGAACTTGTATGAAGCATGGAGTATTTGAGATCTCCACATTTTGTATGAAGTTCCTATTTTTGTGAGCTTTCATTAATGGTAGTTTTATGAGTATTTTTAGATTTTTCTCATTAGTTTTACATGCTTAGTATATTTCCACTATATGCATGTTCATTTTAGTTCTTGTGGTTGAATTTCCTTAAATATATAACATAAAAAACTAACAGTGGTATCAGAGCACAAGGTAGATAGATAAGAAATAGAGAGAGCCACAAGAGACATTGAGAGGAGATAGGAGATCTCATTTTTAGAATTTCTAGAACTAATTTTTGGCTAGAGTATTTCCATAGAGTTGTAGAAAAAATTGTGAAGACTAGGACTCAACATTTATTCCACTAGTTTGACAAATCAACTAGTGAAGTTCATTATCTTTAGATTTAAAAAATTTCCATTATCATTTTCTAATACTTTTTTGTAGAGAAGAGTTGATTCAAAGAAAGTTTAGAAGCTTCCTACAATAGCTAGGAAGAATATCTTCTTTGGAATTAATCTAGTACTTGAAGCAACAAGTTGAAGATTGAAGATTTGGAGGTCTAAGGAAAAATATCCCATTGCAAAATTTGTAGAATTGAAGATTGAATATTGAGAAGAGATGAAGAGGCTAAAGGAGCCCTATTGAATATTGGATATCAAGGAGTCCGAAGAATAATATCCCCATAGAAGATTGAAAATTGCAAATTGAAGAAATAAGAAATCAAATCTATAAGGAGACCCAAGAAAGATGTCCCATTAAAGAACTTCCAAATATGAAAGCTAGAAGATTGAAGATTGAAAATAGAGAGAAGAAGAATTGAGAAGCTAAATAATTTGAAGGCCTAAGAGAAGAATATCTCAAGCAAACTTGAAAGGAAAAATAAGTCTAGAGAAGCCCTAATGAAAAGCTAAAGAAGTGGCCAATGGAAAAGATTTGAATAAAGTGCAAGGGAGAATATTGCAAGCAAGGATAATTTCTTGATAAGAAATATTTGGGATAATTGTTGCCATCCACAAACAAGCCCAAAAAGAAGAAGAATTTGGCAAGAATTTTGCCAAATTTTGAAAAGAATTCTTGAAGATCTCAAGACATTCATATTCTTGAGAAGGAGATCCAATTTAAAGTTAGAATTTGACAAGGATATTGAAGAAGAAAGGATCTAGAAGAGGCCACCAGATTTGAGAGAGTTAAGAACAACAAAATTAAGGAGGAATTGGCTGCATTAGAAGCTAAAAATTATAGATTTTGGGATAGGAAAATGGCAAAAATTTGGGCAGAAATTAGAGCTGCAAAAGTGACAAGTTCAAGGCAATAATTAAGTAGAAAGGGGAGTTGCAAAATTATACATTATTGGTCAGCAATATAAGTAGAAGTATTCATAAAATTTAAGCTTCTTGAAAAGCAAGATAGAGCTACAAGATAGACAAGTTTAGGGCAGAAAAAGCATAAGGAATTGGAGCTACAAATTTTATAAACTCAAGGCAGCAAATAGGTGAGTCAAATCACCAAGAAATATAGCTACAAAAGGAGACCAAAAGGTATGCAATATTGGTGCAATAAAATTTCATTATTTAGCTTATTATTAAGTCTTTAAAATAACCATGTTTGAGGTTTTAAAGTAGCAAGAGGAAAGATCTCAAGTTTATGTATTCAAGGTTGGAGAAGATAACATTTCAAGGATTTAAAACCTGCACAAAAGAAAGGAGAAGCTAGATATAATACAAGGAAAAGGAAATACCAAATCCTTACTATCTATTGTAAAATAAACAAGCCAATACTATATAGAAAATATTGGATACAAAAAACTATCCAAAAGATTTTTTTTTTGGCTTGAATTAGAATCTTGGAGTCAGCATAGAAGAATCCACCAAGCATTGATCCAAGGAGGAGTTCTAGTAGAATATTAACCAATGAGGAAAATGTGACATGGAAGAGAAACCACCATTACCACATCTTGGTAAATAGGATCCACTAGAAGAGTAGTAAAAAGGAGAGGTGCCACCACCGCATTCGAGAGGAAAACCACAATTTCAAGAAAGTAAAGGTTATGGTTGAAAGTACAAATGGGAAACCAACTGAAAGGCACAAGCCCGTGTTTCCCTAGAGCTACATACAACAACCAAAAAGCATCGTGAGACAACAAAGAGCCACAAAATAGCAAGGTCAAAGTCACCAAAGTAGCATTTGCAAGGACCAAGGTTATTTGACCATTGGAGGTTAGAAAATATAGTGCCATCTTGAAAATACCAACCAAAAACATCAAACAACATAAATTAGAGGTGTCATTCATAGAAAAGGAATTCAGGTGTAGCATTGGAAATTACTAAGTGAAGAGAAGAAGCGAACTAGTATTATAGAGGAGCTTATCAAATAAATTAGAAAAAGGAGCTATGTAGAGAAGAGACAATGTGTGAAATAACATTAAAAAGTAAAGGATAGTGCCACATAGAAAAGAGATAATGCATGAAGGAGTGTTACAAAGGATAACACCATGTAGGATCATTACAAAGGATAGGACCACATAGAAGGATCATTACAATTGAATTGAATTGAATTGAATTTGTATTAATGTCCATCGATGACAAAAAGAGGTCAATAGGACTGTAAAGTAAGACATATAAAAAGCAAAGGGAGTGCCTAATGCAGATCCAGAGAAAATAAAAGAAAAATAGTAAAAAAAATGACATATGATATACAAGATTTGTGGATCAAGGATTACTCCCAAAATTCAAGGCTGAAGAGAAGTGAGTGATATAAGAGTTGGATGTCATCGTAGATGTTATTTGTTGGAGTCGAGGATGAGTTGATATTGTTGTATCTCTATGATCTCCCTGGTAGTTCCTGGTTGTGGCCTCTGGAGGCTGGAAGAATGAAGTGATAAGTTAGGATTCTGTTATCTTTTGCAAACTGTTACTAAGTAGTTATTTCCTGAGATTGAATAATTCTTGGATGAAAAGGGTAATGCATCTCTGATATTCATAATTAATTCAAGATTTTAGTGTATGGGTGCCTCTAAATAAGTAATAATATATACCTTGTATCTCATAGTATACAGGATAGGAAAAAATAAAATGCTCCTCGGATTCCACATCAAGACTGCACAATCTGCAAATACACCGATCTTTGAGGAGGTGATGATCTGTATCAATACGCAGCTGGTGGGAGCAAACTCGTAACTGAGCTAGAGGAAACCTGAGCCTGTGTGACATATGTATCAAGTTATATTTTGGAGTAGTGATCAATCCATTCTCTAGTTGGAGATAAAAGTGAGAGTAATGGAGTAGTTTTGGTGAAAGAGGTTCCTTTGGATCAGTCCAAGTAGTTTTTATATATGCTGAGTAAATCTCATTTCGAGTATCCTTATTGGAGTATGGTGCATTGATTGATGCTTTAGTAGGAGGATATCTCATGATGTCTAGGCCAAGAGATTGAAGTATAGTAGTAGTTTGAGCATACCAACAATTCCTGGACCCTTGATTTACCAACTATATTAAGGATTGTAGTGCTAAATATGGATATCTTCTCATGTCTAGCATACAATGAAATCTATCCAGTAAAGAGAAAACAAGAAATATTGCTGTTGTAAGCAATGGATGAGCACAAAAATCAACTAGAATTATGAGATGTGGAATAGTTATTTTGGAACAAATGAACTTGGACAACATTGAGATGAGGACCCTTTCAATACGAGACCAACCCAACTGTCTAATGCTAGGGCCCCAAACTTCACAACAATAGAGTAGTGTAGAGGTAAAAAGAGTGTGGAAGAGTCTGACCTTCATACTGATGTCTTGAAACTAGAGTTGAAAGCATTGCTTATCCAGAGAGGCTAAGACAACATAACCTTTGTTTAACGTTTTTTGAGATGCAGAGATCAAGTTAAAGGTAGGTCCTGTGAAAAGAACTCCCAAGTATGTGTACGATGTGACAATCTCAACAACCTTCCTTTTATATGTAATGTGAACATAAGAGAGATATTTCTTGGGTAGGTTGAATGTCATGATTTTTGTTTTATAGAGATTAACTTCTAATCCATGCAAGTCAGAGTATGTGCCAAGTATGTCCAACTGATGTTGAAGTCCTATTGCTTATGTGACATTAGGATAATGTCATCAATAAATAGTAAAATGGCAATAACACTACCAAAAAGTAAGCAACATGTACTCTTAGCCAAAGAGTCCAAAATGAGCACCTCCAATTCATCAATATACAATACAAAGAGTGTAGGTGAAAGTGGGTAGCCCTGTTTAACCCCAATAGTACTATGAACATATTTTGTTATAAGAGATCCAATTTTAACCTATCCAGTGACTTTTTCATATAAGGTCATAACCAACAAAGTAACCTCCTCTATAATTCCTAGATCCTTCAACCTCTGAAGCAGTAACTATCTAGGAACAGTATCAAATGCTTTCCTATAGTCAACAAAACAACAATAGACCCTACGTTTATTGGCTTTGGCTTCTTCAATGATAGCTCTAAGAGTTAGAATGTGATCACAGGTATGATGATTTCTTCTGAAACCTACCTATCTCTTTGCACGAAGTTTCTTAGCCTCAAAAAAATCAAAGATAAAAACGTCAAGAACTATTGCAAAAAGTTTTACAAGAGTATGACCAACCATAATAGTTCTATAATTATTTGGATTTAGAGGATCTCCAGATGTATGGATGGGATGTATGATATTCGAAGACCAAGAGGGTGGGAACCCATGAGTAACTATATGATTTAAGAGTTTGGCAATATGGACCACCAAGACTCTAGGGCTATGATTAAGAAATTATGCCTTCAAATTTTCAATATCAATTGCTTTACCAATCTGTAGTTTACAAATAGCATGAAAAATCATTTCATCAGTAAAAAAGTTACAATGTGATGGCCATGGGTTGGGGATAATTGGGGTATGGTTTGGGATATCATAGAGTGAGCCAACATAGGTGTACCAAGTGTGAGGGTAAAAAATGGGACATATTTTCTTTTTGGGTAGAAAAATATGCCAAAAGTTTTTGGGATTAAGTTTGAGCATGACTATAATTTCTTGTCTTTTTATTGATAAGAATTGATGCTTTTTCTTCCTAAGAAAATAATGGTAGTGGTTTTGGGCTAGCTTGTAATTCAAGGGATCAAGATGACCTACTGACCGGGTGAGCCTATGTAAAGCTTTACATTCTATGTCAAACCACAACTTACGAGGGCAATGGCCACATGAATGATGAAAAGAACGGGTGGTATGGGGAAAAGTCTCAACAAATGCCAACCATAATGCTTTAGAAAAATAGTTTGCTTTCTCAATGGGATATTGAATTGTGTGAATATGGGTAAGGTAGATTTTAAGTTTTTTTGTGTACACATAATCATAACTATGGTTAAAGTGGATTTTGGTAATTATTTTGGGAGGGGGTGGAGGGGCAGGTTCAAGTTTGGGAACAAATGGAAGGTTAAAGGTGAGGAAGGCATGATATACTAAAGGAGGTACACTTGATATGTACATATAAGATATGGTTAAGGTAACATATGGGTTAGCCATCACATAGTAAACTACACTAGCTCCACCAGCATGTGGAAAACATGTAAAATTACTAGAAAGAGGGAACTGCTTGATGCCATTTAGAATGATTAAATCATGAGACTCACCAAGTTTAATCAGGTGCTTACAATAAGGTGTGAGGGTAGTATCCGCATCGGCTGAGCAATGAGAAATGTCTAAACTATCATGATCAAGCTCCTTTATACATAGTGGATCTGAAGAAACATCATATATAGAGCATTGTGCAGTACTTGTACATGCATTGAAATCACCCATTAGGAAAATATCATCGAGGAAGGAGAATTTATAAATTTTTGTAAAAATATCTAAATATGGTGAATCTCCATTTGATGTCATTGCATATGAAAAGTAGGTTGGAGGAAAATAGCACATTGATATATAGAGTTGACTGAGTGGTGGATTTCTATCCAGAGAGATCCACATAAATCTAGCATGAGAATCTGAGCATTCCAAATGTATAGAAGAGGCAAGATGATCCTGGAACAAACAAGCAACACCTCTTGAACCCTTAGCACCATGCTGAGTCCTTAATATTTATGTGGACAACCATGAGTAGCCTGTATATGAAGGGAGTGGCTTTGTGCTAGTCTCATGTGTTTTTATGAGGAATATAATATCTCTATTCTAAATCACATCATCTGATAAACTTGGGGAAAAGAAGATAGAACAACCACAATTCCAAATAGTGATTGATAATTTAGTCCAAAGACTCAGAGCCTGACATCATGTTGAGCAGATTGGCCAAGGCTTGGTCGATCTTGTGGGAGGGGTATCTCTAATCCAAGCTTTTCCATTTTGGAGAACAACCCATTTACCTTGTTTCCTTGCTTCTATCATTCTATTTCTATTGTATTTAAATTATTCATACTACAATATGGTCAAATATTCATCAATATAAATCTTATCAGTCATATTAAAAAGAGTTTTCTTAGACTTAAGGGCCTCTAGCCTATCCTGTAGGGTGCGAAAGCGCATGATCAAAGAGTTATCCTATGTATACCATACCCTTTCTGGTAGAATTTCCTTCTGGATTAAGGTGTTGTGCAAAAATTTAGTGGCCATTTTCATTGGGTCCCCTTGATCTAGATCTTTCAAACCTCTCACTCAAAGGTTCAATGATTTAAATTACCTCTGACATTCCTTAGCAAACTTAGCTTGAATGACTACATCTACTAGAGGGGGGGTTTGCTGAATTTATTACCTTTTACCATCTGAGCCCATGATTCCACACCTACTGTCTCTAGCTTGGTTGCTAGATTTTTTTGGTCTTTTAAATTTGTAGAGAGCTCAACCCAGATATTTGTGATATCCTCCATATTAACACTGTACATAGAGAAGATATAATGCCTTTCCAAGCAAAGAGGAGTGAAGGAGCATTAACACCATGTAGAAGAGAGACAACACATTACCAAGCAAAGGGGAGTGAAGGAACATTACAGAGAAGAGAATCACCACCACTTGGAAGGACAAGGAGGTGAAGAGTTACACTGCCAAGTGTCACAATGCAGAAGACAACTCCAAGGGAAGATAAAACATTTTATTTGCATGAGTGACAAGTCTCACAAACCATTCGTGCAATAAGAAGGTAATGTAAGTGAATGCAATGTAGCATAGTCGAAGGTGAGCAAAACCAGTAGCATGAGGAAGTCAGTCAATTTCATGGAAGGTGGCAAAAATGAAGAGCATTGAATGTTGTAAGAGAAGCATCATATTGCATTGAATATAGAGAAGCAAACAACACCTTAATTTGAGTGCAAAGTGCAAGTTGCAGAGAAGTCAAGGAGAAGTAGACCTCATACACAATGTGCACCATAGTCAAGAAGGTATTTGAAATTATTTAAATTAACTTGCAATTTTATAAAGGTAAAGGAGAAATAAGGAACATTAATGCTAAGGTTAAACCTAGTTAATCTTTTATGCTTGAGATTAATTAGATAAATGGAGGTATAAGGAATTGCATTGATATACTATTACCTTAGATGCATTATTGAAAGAATTGAAAGCCTTTTTGAAGCAAGAAATATTTAATTGGAAAGCATTTGGAACTACCTTATTTAAGCATAAAAAATATTTACAAATTACTTAATTGGAGGAAAAAGGAATTCTACATAGAAACTGAAACATCTATTTTTAAATATTCATATTTTCTAAATTTCTAATTAGGGATATATAAGGAGTTCAACACCAATATAGATTATTGAAATTTAGAAACTATACTATTGAGAATTGAAATATACAAGAAACAAAACATAGAGCTATTGAAAAGTTGGAAAACTACATTGGAATTAGTCTCTTACTCAAATTAATGAGACATAAGGAATCCAACTTAAAGGTCTTGAAAATAGAGAACCTTATCAAAATTGAAAGTGCATTAAAATTATTTCTAGCTTTCTATAAGGAGAATTAAAGTGCTTGTCTTGTAGTTGAACATTAGGGAGACAAAAGGGATTCAACTCAAGGAAAACTTAGAAAGCTAAGCATACTATCAAAGCCATATTCAAAAAATTTGGTAGACACAAAGTATTATACAAAACTTAAAAATTAAAAAGATCTTATACTCAAAACAATTGGGAGTTAAAAGGAATTATACCTAGAGATTTGAAAAATTAATCCCTTGACAAAACCATTGATTTAACCTTAGAATTTTTGAAGTACCTACAAATTTGAGAATTGAAAAAATTTCATTGAGTTTGATCTCTAAACTAGGGAGCCGTAATGTAGATAACTTCAAAGGATTTGAAAGTTAAAAGATTCTATCAAAACTATTCATAATATATAATACTAGGGAGCTATAAGGAATTCCACTTCAAATATTAAATAAGAAGCATGGATGAAATAGTGAGGAATGCATTCAATAATGAAGAACTATTTCATGAATTGAAATTTTATTCATAAAAATTAATAGATACTTTTGATGGATACAAATATTTATCTACTAGTAAAAAAGAAATATTCTCTTTGTCTCTCAAGGAAGCAAAAGAAGGAAATTTTATGACATTAATTGGTTATCTTCATGAAGTAAGTTTCAAAGCTTGGTGGAATACTCAAAACATAGTTATATTTACATAATAAGAATGTTTGATGATATATCTATCATTAATTGTTTTTAAATTATTTAAAAACATGAAACAAAATGAATATACTATCGATGAAATACTTAATCCTATTCAATACTATTGTGATGATATACTAACTCACAATTAAGAAGATATATCACTAGTAAAAATGCATAAACGAAGAAGAAGAAGAAGAAGAAGAAGAAGAAGAAGAAAAAGGAAGCATGATAGAAAAGAAAACATGAAGATGAAAGAAAATACTCTCAAGATAAATACAGATCAAAGTGAACTAAAGGAAAAATATGAAGATACTAATCATTTACTTTATCAGGATACAGATAGATAGTATAATGAAGAAAGCAAAAAAGAAGAGCTCAGGTTCTAGAACCAGGATGAAGACCCATATTGAAGACTAAAGTCTTAAATAACCAAATAATGTAATACAAGGGGGTGTTGGGATATGTTACATTATTTGGTACATGTTAATATACCATCTTTGGTACATATTTAGATTAGGAGAGTGTCTTAGAATAGGGTTTGAGTATTTACTTTATGCAATGTAATAAATGCACAAGTATTATTAAAATGTGCAATGATGTAAATGTGCATGTTGTCCACATGTACATGAGTCTATAGAATAGGAAGATGAAGAGTCATAGGAATATGGAAGACCAAGAGTCACATCTCATTATATATAAGCCTTTGAGATATAGATAAGAGGAGAGAGTAGCATAAGATAGACTAGAGTAGATACAATGTAGAACTTGTATGAAACATGGAGCATTTGAGATCTCCACATTTTATATGAAGTTCCTATTTTTGTGAGCTTTCATTAATGGTAGTTTTATGAGTATTTTCAGAAGTTTCTCATTAGTTTTACATGCTTAGTATATTTCCATTATCATAGATTTAATATTGCATGCTTATTTTAGTTCTTGTGGTTGCATTTCCTTCGATATATAACATCAAAAGCTAACAATGCACACATGCAAAGTGTTTCTAATAACGTGCACATGGAAAAGTATTATAATACTATAAAGTAATAGGATATTTTTAATTTGTTATATAAACAGGTAGTTCAAGTATAGTTTGGTAGTTTCCAATCCTCTACTGGACCAATTATGTTTATAAGTACACATCTATGTCAAAGATGCAAAAGAAGGTGTGTGTGTATGTTATTGTTCAAAGAATGTTGTTGATGGTTTATTAGATCATGGTTTATTATAGATAGTTGTTGTATAGGATACATGCTATTTTATTAGTGTATCCATTTGTACTTTCATGTTATTCCCACTGTATATTTTATTAATTTAAGTGGTAACAAAATTGTGCTAGAATGTGGTATATTACATTTCTACAATAATTGCAAGCAAATATTTGCATGCATAATTGTTTTAAGCCCATTTTTTTTAAATAACATATTTAAGCTCTCTATATTGACAATCTTGTTTTTGGCCACAATTATATGTAAAATTTTATATTTGGGTACGAAAACTATGGATCAACATGAGCCCTTATCGAATAGTCCAAACTATGCCACCTAGAAAATCAAGATTGAAACTTTGGTTAAAGTAAGGGGTTGCTCAAATATGTGAATGAGAAATATATAAGCATTAATTCTAAGAAAATAAATAAACTATTTAGAGATAAGAAGGATGAGTCCCTTTGTGTGATAGCTCTTCATATTGACAAGATCTATAAATTTCATGTTAGTAGCATTATAGATCCTAAACAATCACTTGACATATTTTAGGGATTGTGTGATCACATTGATTCCACACAAATTAATAGATTGGAGATAGATGTTACTACCTTAACTATGGATTCTTTGGTACAATTTATGAGTAAATCAATCGATTCTAGAAGCTTGAGAAATCATCCAAAAAGGTACTAATAATGTGGCTCTTTTATATGCTCAAGAAGAGGATGATCATTATGGAGAAACCTCATAAGTACATATAGTTATTCATTAAACATATTGGAAATCCACTTATTTTGATGAGTGGATTGCATATTAAGGGTAAACTTGATGCATTACCATGCACCAACACCTTCTTTGTGAGTAAAACACATAATATTTTGGAGAGTGTTGTCATTCAAGATGAATATTCCTTATAGGTAGTTGGACATGGTGAGGTTAGTGTGGGTTCTTCTTCATTTGATTAGGTTATTTATGTTCCAAGTGTAGATACCTATATCTTGTCTATATATCACCTATTTAATTAAGAAACCAAAAGTTTGTCTTGATAAATTGATGATTAAGGATATTGATGATGGATTTAATATAATTGCCTTAGGGTATTATGAAAAGTTAGAGTAAATATACAAGCTAGATAAGACACTTAATCCTCCCACTTCCTCCTTTGAGAGAGATATTTTATGTCTATGGTGGCACAAAAAAATGATCAATGGTGACATCACAGACTTGGGCATCTTGTTTATGGGCCATTGAGATATACAAGTCATCATCAATAGACTATTGGACTTCCTCCTATTTCTCATCCTAGTGGTGTTTATGAGGCATATGTTTTAGGGAAGAATAATAGATATTCCTTTCAAAATGGATTTCTAGTCATGCCTTATGACCCTTGAAGCTCATTCACAATGATATTGTGGACTTATGGGTACACTAAATTTATCTAGAAATAAGTATTTTGTTCTTTACATTGATGATTTATCCTGATATATTTGGTTGTACACTATTCATACGAAAGATGAGGCTTTCAAGAAACTTAAGAAATTTAAAGCACTTACGGAGAATCAATTTGAAACAAGGATCAAGTGCCATAGAAAAAATGGAGAAGGTGATTATGTGAGTAATGTCTTTTTAGATTTCTTGTCTCTTTATTATATATCTTTTAGAGGATTGTAAATTATACTCTATAATAGAATGGGGTAGCTAAATGGAATAACATGATGATTATGGAGATGACTTGATGTATGTTGCTTGCTAAGAGGATGAAGCCCAAGTTTTAGGTCAAAGCAATCATTTGTAAAACATATATCATCAACCAAATTTTAAATTGAGCTATTCACAAAATGAGTTTTCTTAAGAGATTGATAGATGACAAGCCTGATGTATCCTATTTTTGTATCTTTGGATCCACAACATTAGCCCATGTATTTAAAGATACTCAACATAAAGAGGTACCAAAGAGTCATAGATGTATTTTTGTAGGGTATTCAAATAACTCCAAGGCCTATCATTTCTATGATCTCAAGAGATAAGAGATTTTTATTCAACGAGATGTAATTTTTGATGAGATTTTAACAAAAACTCCTTTAGAACCTCTTCTTTCTCTCTTGGTAGAAGATCCTTTAGTATCTCTAATTGTTCTAGAGACTCCCTCAATGATTTTTGTTGGTACCATTTTTGTTTTTACTACATCTTCATCTTCTAGTAGGGATTCTATAGCTAAGCCTAATGACTTGTATCCTCTTTAAGAAACACCCTCTCTAGCATTGTCATTTTTTGACTCTAGAAATGATGAGCTTGATCATCTCAAGCCATTTGCAACTATACTAGACTTTGAGGTAGATGGTGAAAATGATTTTGATATTTTAGTTTTTTCCTAATGTTTCTCCTTCTAAGGATATACCTAGATCTTCCATGGTTTGTCCAACACCCAAGTGGGTTTAGACTCTCCTTTAGGATCCTCAACCCATTCCTTCTATGGAAGACATTAGATATTTGCCTAAAACCCTCAAAGGATACTAAATTTTCCTCAAAATAGTTCTTCCAAGTCTCTAAGGATTTTATATATGGGAAAAATGACAATAGAATGATCACCCTTAAGAGAGTAGATAACACTTTGAAGGCTAGGAAGGAATAAACTAGAGTGAAAATTTTTACCCAGCTAAATAATATCATCAAGAAGAGGATAAGACTTTGGAGGTTTTCAAATAAGGTTTAGAACATGAAAATTAGAAATAACCCTATTAGAATATAAATCAAAGTGGGATTAAATCTAAACAAAAGATAAGGCTTATGACAAAAATTCTAGCAATGCTAGAGGTGTAGAAAAAGGCAAAAACTCATTTCTAATAGAAGAGGGATCTATAATATCAAGGTTAGAAATGTAGTTGAGATAAGGGCCAAGACATTTAAAAAAATAGTGATAGATCTATCATAAAGATTATGGTTGGAAAGACTGATGATCATGTATTTTGATTGCTCAATAGAGAGATGATTAAAATAAAGAAGTTAACAATCATATAGAATAAGTAACAGTGTCCATATTTTTATACTTGATGGTAGCAATTCTACCATAGAACTAATTTAACCTCTGAGGCCTCTACACAAATTGGATCTATATCCCTCTCTACTACTTAAAATTAATATTTCTAGTTATTTTACCACATTTCTTAAGTCATTTCCTATAAACATAAGGAAAAGTCTAAAAAGATGCTAAAATTATCCTACCTTACGATCGCAGACTAAATAACTCTAATGCTAGATAAATTGAGTTCTAAAATTTAACTAGTTAGATGTGAAAATAATTATTAACAAAGAGAGGTTGTTATGCTCAAAATGTCTCTTGGAAGTAGATGTCAGGATTATTACATCATAAAAGGGTTATATAATAGTTAGAATTATAATAATGTGGAGAATATCACCTAAGTTTGATTTAGTAGGTGACCTCCACTTCATGTATGTATAATAAATAATTAGTTTTTAAGTGGTTGAGAAAATCACTCATGTATGGTTGAGGTTGGTCTAAGTTGAGTCATTTAGTTGAGTTGAGTCAAAGTGATTTGTTACAACAATAGTCTATCTTTAAACTATTTGTTGAACTTAATATTAGTAAACTATATTGTATAAATATGATTATTTGATTAATAGAATTTGTTCAGCCTCATGTTGTTCTAGTGGTGGTATTAGAGCAGGTTACGAGCACCATTGCATCGCTTAGGAGCACCATTACACTCCATTTATATTTTTAGAATTTTAAAAAGAGATTGTAGAAAATATAAGCTATCATTTTTATATT
The DNA here is from genome assembly GCA_028583015.1 of Wollemia nobilis. NCBI lineage: Eukaryota > Viridiplantae > Streptophyta > Pinopsida > Araucariales > Araucariaceae > Wollemia > Wollemia nobilis. Next base: position 439,244 of record JAQPPZ010003633.1, read on the forward strand.
CAATAGTTGTTTCAAATACCCATTTGAACAACTTAGCTTATTGGAAGACCTATTTGCATCACCGTAGAAAGGAAAGGAAATTGGAATTCATACAAAGGGGCTCAAAAACAATGTTTTTTATTTGAAAGATAATTTTTGTTACCAAGGAACAAATAGTTGGAAGCTATTTTTTTTTTAAATGATAGAGCAGATTTTAGAAGCAATTTGGCATGGTCAATGTAAGAAGAAGTGAATTTGGAAAGTTGAGGAATTTGACATTAAAAAAAGTTCAAACATAAAATATCTAGTATATCTTTACTTCTCAGAGATTCACATTCAATGATTTAATTTTGTATTTAAATCACATTTTTATATAACTGCATATGCTATTTTCACCATAATTTTTTATAAGACCTCAAATTGTTATGGTTTTGAAGTGTTGTATTCCTTATTTGAAGGGCTTGTAGATGAGTGGTTTTACAAATATCTCTATAGTAAAATCAATGGAGAAATATCTAGCCCAATGTTAATTTTATTTTTATAATGGATAATTTATCAAATTTTTATTTTAAAATAAAAAAAAAATAATAAAGAAGTTTTTAATGTATAGAGTGCATGATTGGTGGTACCCAACACTCCTAAATTTTTGTTCAAGTGAAGAGTTCATATTGAGGGGGCCACTTTTTCTCAATATGTAATTTTTCCAAATACTTTGAAATACCACATCTAATGTAATTTGAAGCTGATAGTCAATAAGCACTAGGTGACAAAATATTAATAATGTTGAACTGGCAATAGTAAGGACCATCAAACTATCTTGTTGATCATATGTGCATGTGAAGGACCATGCCACACTCAAGGTGAATGGTTGAGTTTATATCCATTCATAATAAAATGAAAATAAATAACACCTAGTCTGATTGATTGTCCATAGTCACCAAGTGTGTTAGAAATGGAAGAGATGAGATGATATTGATACAAAATGATTACAATATATAGACATGAGGCCTATATGAGAACATGACAAGTGTCAAGGACACATGTCATAACATACACATAAAGTATACATTAATATTCTAACATCCCCATTAATGTGTACTTTTATTAAGGAACCCTAACATCCTCCTTTATTACATGATTTGGCCTAAGCTCATGTTCTTTGTGCTTGGCTCTACTATGAACAATAACTCTAGATCATTGGTGTATACCTAGGTCTGTTGCCTTAGGATCAACCAATTCCTCAGGTCTGTTGCCTCTGTAGGTCAACCTAATCTTTGATACCTCAAGGTTAGCCTCTTACTTATATATGTTGCCTTTATAGGTCACTACTGATTGTGTTCACCATAGATATCATATCCCCCATCATGGTGAATATCATCTAGAAGGTGTTGGGATTCGTCGAACTTCGGACATACCGAAAATGCACCTTAATACAAAATAATTAGAGCCATATAAGAGTGTTGGTCTCTGCTGAAAATACACTCAAAAAATTTAATAAATTGAGCCATATAATCCAAATATGGAGGAGAAAAAGAAAGAAGAGAATAGAATCTTCTGAAGTGCCTATGTTTGTAGTCTTCAGAAGTTGATCCAGAAAAGTCCTTAGATAGAGTCTAGGGTGTCAATATTCTGTAGTCCCTAGAGTAGGTGTCCTTATGGTGACCATATCATCCTACCAGAATGCATGGGTAACTAGCCACTGCATCTACCAAGTTTATAAAGAAAGTGATCAGATATTAGGATCACATACAAATATCTTGGAAGTATCGGGTTCAACCAAGAATACACTCTAATATACAATAATATTTGAGGCTAAAAATACAAATGGAATAGCCTTAAAATTACAATTGGACACCACCAATGTGTTCATATTGGAATAACCTTTTGAATGACTATAAATACCCCTATGTTCCACTCTTAATGGGGCCTTCAGTTGCTGGAAAAACAACAATATTCACATCAGGAATTTACAATATTCCTAGCATCAAAGAATATTCCCTTAGAATATTCTTGGCATCAGAGAATATTCACCTGGAATATTCTTGAAATCACACTTGCAAAAAAAAAATAGATTCATTCATGGACATCCATGTCCCTAAAGAACACAAGCTTATACTGAGAGGGAGGGGTGAACAATATAAGAGTACTTTTTACTTTTCTTTCCAAATCAATATTATGCAGTGTATAGATAGCAGTATCAATAGCAGTAATCAAAGCAATGCACAAAACACCACACACAATAGAGACACCACAATTTACGTGGTTCACCCAATGTGGGCTACTCCACGGAGAAAATATTTCACTAAAATTTTCTCAATCAATCTCTTGGGAATCCTTCCCAATTACAATGTTTATGGACCTCTGTCCAAAGGAGATGCTGATCCCCTAAATCTAGTTTGTGGATCTCTATCCACAGGAGAACTCCTTCTCCTCTACTTTGGCTGGTGATCCTCTAGAAGACTACTACCTCCACTATGCTGGCTTGTGGATCTCTCTCCACTGAAGACTCTTGTCCCCACTCAGAAGACCTATCCTCACTACCCTGGCTGATGGATCTCTATCCACTAGAGACTACTATCCTCTCTACTCTATCACCTCCAAAGCTCTATCTCAAATATACACTAAACATAGTCCAGTCGGTCTAGCACAAATATGTTCAACTCTGCACTAAACACAGTCTCAGTTGGTTTAGCACAAGTCTGCTCAACAAGCTCACTCAAATCTACACTAAACACAGTCTAGTCGATCTAGCACAAATCTGCTCAACTCTACACTAAACATAGTCCAGTCGGTCTAGCACAAGTCTGCTCAACAAGCTCACTCAAATCTACACTAAACACAGTCCAGTCGGTCTAGCACAAATCTGCTCAATAGGTCCACTCAGAACCTGCTCAAATATGCTCAATAGGTCCACTCAGAACCTGCTCAAATATGCTCAATAGGTCCACTTAGAACCTACTCAAATCTGCTCAATAGGTCCACTCAGAACCTACTCAAATATGCTCAATAGGTCCACTTAGAACCTGCTCAAATATGCTCAACAAGTCCACTCAGAACTTAGTCTAAATATACTCAATAGGTCTACTCATAACTTGTCCAAATATTCTCAACAAGCTCACAAAGAACTTGTCCAAATCTACTCAACAATTTCACATAGAACTTGTCCAAATATCTCATAGAAGCTCAAAGAGAATTCTTATCCAAATCTGCTCAACCAAACTCACATATCAACCCTTGTCCAAGCATATCTCAACAAACTCAAATAGAACTTTTCCAACAATCTGCTCAACAACAAATTCTCATCATAACAATGTTAAACCCTCTGTTCTCAAAACCCTAGTTCAAGTTCTTTGCACAACAACTCACTTCAACAACAATGCTTATAACTCAATATTCACATAACAATGATACTCATGTTCTTTTCAAAACCCTAGCTCAAGTTCTTCACACAATCCAATGGCTTCAACAACAATGCTTATAAAACAAGGTTTTAATCACAACTCTTAATTCCAGAAAACCTTGAAGCATTAAGTCAAACACTTTCGAAAAGGAAACCCTAATCAAATCCTTTTCACTCCAAAATTTATTTTCTAGTAAGCAATCAATCAACTCAACCAAGAAAGAATTTGCCCATACCTTTTTGCTTGACAAGGAGTTGATCTCACAAATCTGCCACACTCACAATTACTTCTTTGCCAATCTCAATAAGGGTTAGAAGATAATAATTTCCTCAACAAAACACAATGCAAAATGATATCAAAATTACACCTTATCACTCCAACTCAAATAATATTCAATACCTTCACAATAATCTTCTTTAACACAAAAAACCCTTTATTAAAATTAAACAACACTCAAAAGTCTTAATCCTTCAATATGCCAATATAGTAATTTAAGACTTTATCAAAAAATAATTAAAACCAAAACTTCCTTATTACTCCAAGTGATAATTTTCAACTACCACCACTATCCAACAAACACCCTTTCTAAACAATTCCACTAACAACCCTTATACCTCCAAACACTCTTTATTGAAACCTTAGGCAATAAAATTAATTAAAAGTTTTACCTTGGCCACCGACGGGTTTCGACCCCGTAACCTCTACCTCCATGAGCAACCTAGCCACGGGCTCCATGACCACGTGCACTATAGGCATGTTTAAGAGCCAAAAGGCTCTACCTTCACTTTAACCTTTGCGCCCAATGAAAACGCACGAAAATATTTTCCTTTTGGCGCTTACCACCAATGGGTTTCGAACGCGGGCACTTGCTTCCTCCAACGCTTTCACAATTTGCGCTCTGCCACTTGGACCACCATGTCCAACGTGCTTTGAAAACTCCAACCCCTTCACCTTATCCTTGGCGCTTAAGACGAAAATATTTTTCGTCTTCTTCCTCAACGAACCTTTCGAAATCGCAAACGAAGTTTTAACCTTGGCGCATATCAATCGTTCGAGGGATGAGCAATAATGTCTTTGGAGGCCACCTTATATACACAAACATTTATTTCCTTCAATGTCGGTGCTCCCTTATTTCAATGACATCGATGCCTTTATAAACACTTTATAATTTATACAAGGTGCTTTATTAAATTGGATGACGTCAACATTAATTATAATTTATAAATATTTTAAATTCTAAAGAATTTAAATTTTATAAATTATAATTATAAGATTTAATTTTTAAACCCTTCCTTTACATTGCATTCCATGGTGTAAATAATATTTATTTATAAAATTTAAATTCTTATTGAATTTAAATAATTTATAAAAAATATTATATCTCCTTTTTAACTTTGCATTGAATCCTTTGGCCTTCTTCCTGGATATCAAATAACAACTTTGACAACTTTGTTCCTTGACGAAAAACCTTGATATTAATGTTGACTTCATTTCTTGACATCAATGACAATTTTAACTTTTAGGACTCAAAATGTCCAACAATCTCCCCCTTTGTCATTGATGGCAACCCAAAATATTTTTACCGAAAACTTGACTTCTTCTGTGTTGCTCCCCCTGGGACACTGCTCTCCCTGGCTCAATGCTCTCTCAAATATCAAATCTCTCCCCATTACACAAATCTCTCCCCCTTTGACATCAATGGCAAAGGGTCACCTTTGGGGCTCGGGGCTAAGAATGAGCCTCTTAGCTTAGCCCCTCCCCCACCTTCTGTTAAGGTGGTTAATTCTGGGGTGGGAGTATTTCTACTCCTAGAAAGCATTGTTCTTTACCTTTATCCTCTTCTCTTCTTTTCTGAATTTTTTGAATCCTCTGACTATTTCTATCCGTGTCTATGTTCCTGTCCATGTCATCATTCCTGTTCCTATTCACATCCATGTTCCTGTTCTATTCCTGTTCACATCCATGTTCTTGTTCCTATTTTTGTTCACATTCATGTTCCTGTTCCTATTCCTATCCATGTTCCTATTCCTATTCATGTTCCTGTTCATATCCATATTCCTGTTCCTGTTCTTGTTTATGTTCAAGTTCCTATTCATACTTGTCTCTGGAATGTCTTCTCTACACCACTTTGTTGTATGACCATCATTATTGCACTTATAACACTTAATGTTATTATTCCTTGGAGGTGCAAATGTCTTAGGATTTCTCCTAGTGAAGCCATATCCTCTTTTGTCATGAACCCTGCAATTCATTGCCTTGTGACCAAACTGATTACATGAGTAGCAATACCCATGGAAAGGTTGTCCATTCCCATATTCCTATCTTTCATGTGTCCTGCACTGTGAAGCCATGTGCCCAAACCTGTGACATGAAAAACATCTTCCATTGAAGCTTCCTTGTCTTGACCTCATTGGTCTCCTATTTTGATTGTTGTTCCATATGTATCTTCTTTGTGCACTGTTCCTATTTTTGTTGAATTCACTATTGTCCAACCCATCCTCTGATGTCTCAATGTCTTTTACACTATCTTCTTCTGAAGTATCTTCATCTAAAGTATCTTCTCCAGAACTTGAAGTTGACTCTCCTTCCTATTTCTTTTGAACCTATTCAAAACCAAGACCTATTTTGTTTGTTGATCTTCTTTGTACCTTGACCATCTTATCCACAATATTTGAGCTATTTTTAAAACCTTTCATCTTGATTTTGGAGTCCTCTAAATCTTATTTTAGTAGTGCCACTTCTTGTGCTAACTTCTCACATTCTAAGATCTTTGCTTCTAACTTATCCTTGAACCTCTTTGCCTTAGCCTTTGATTTTTCTAAATCCTCTATGAGCAATCTTCTCTCTTCATCACATTCTTGAAATTGAATTTCAAGTTTAGAGTGTTGCTTTCTTACCTTCTTTACCATGTCAAGGGCATAGATGAGTTCTCCCTTGAGATCATAACCATTCTCTTTTGAATAATCCTCTATTTGTTTGCCTTTGTCCACATCATTACTCTCTTTAGGCTTGTCTTCTATAGGATCACTTTCATCTTCTTCTAATAATGCCATTAGAAGATTTTCATCTGGTCCTTCAAGTGCATTCTCATACTCATCATCACTAAAACTATAACCATCCCTTGTACAATCATCTTCAAGATGTCCAAAGTTACCACATCTAAAACACTTGAGAATAACTAGAGTTTTCTTAACTGGTTCTTTTTCTTCAATCATAAACAAAACTTCATCTCTATCATTGTCTGAAATACTAGCATCACTATCACTTGAGTACTTACTTGCATTATCCGCATAGTAGCTCCTCTTTTGTCTTTGAAAGAACTTCTTTCCTTGTCTGCTTTGTCCATCCTTGCTTTTCTTTTGGTGCCTATATCTTTATGATTCCCTATACTTGTGATCCTATTTTTCTTCACCATTGTTGTTCTTTGGTTCTTTACAATCTGTTGCAAAATGTCCAAACTTTCCACAATTGAAACACTTAACAGATCTTAGATCTATGGGTCTTCTGGAACCTTTATCTCTTCTACCATAATTAGCTTCTTCATCACTGGATGACTCACTGCTTGATTTTGACTTCTTACCCTTTGTTTTCTTGATTGCTTTGAATGCTGCTTCCTTCTGGGGAGTAGGATATTTTGTTCTTATCTCAAAAGTTGTTAGCATACCAAGCAACTTATCTCTTGTCAAAGTATCACCATCCAATGATATTTCTATAGCAGAAACCTATTCACTGAATCTATTTGGAAGAGATCTTAAGACTTTATCACAAACATCTGATTCATCAATCTTCATTCCAAGTCCTTGCATATCATTAACAACCTCATCAATTCAAATTAGATAAGCACTGATATTTTCCTCTTCATTCATTCTCAATGCTTCAAATTGTCCTTTGAGATTTTGTATCTTTGCTTTCTTGACACTTTTATCTCCCTCATATATACCTTGCAATTTATCCCACATTTCTTTTGCAGTTCTACAATGCATAACTTTCATAGACTCTGTTCTACGCAAACCTCTCACAAGTGCATTCATTGCTTTTGAATTATAGTGTTGTAGAAGCTTACCTTCCTTATCTGTAGGAGGATTGACTGTTGGATCATATCCAAATTCCACTGCATCCCAAACTTCATTGCCAAGTGCCATTAGGTAGATCCTCATCATCATACTCCAATACATGTAGTCATTTCCATCAAAGACTAGTGTTGAGTTAGTTGAGGACACATCCTTAGGATCCATTGTGTTCTTGTTAGCTTTTCCTTCAAGCTGTTAAACTCTTATGAAGGCACCCGATCTGATACCAATTGAAGAACACAAGCTTATACTGAGAGGGGGTGAACAGTATAAGAGTAATTTTTACTTTTCTTTCCAAATCAATATTATGCAGTGTATAGATAGCAGTATCAATAGTAGTAATCAAAGCAATGCACAAAACACCACACACAATAGAGACACCATAATTTATGTGGTTCACCCAATGTGGGCTACTCCATGAAGAAAATATTTCACTAAAATTTTCTCAATCAATCTCTTGGGAATCCTTCCCAATTACAATATTTATGGACCTCTATCCAAAGGAGATGTTGATCCCCTAAATCTAGTTTGTGGATCTCTATCCATAGGAGAACTCCTTCTCCTCTGCTCTTGCTAGTGATCCTCTAGAAGACTACTACCTCCACTATGCCTGGCTTGTTTGGATCTCTATCCACTGGAGACTACTATCCTCTCTACTCTATCACCTCCAAAGCTCTATCTCAAATCTACACTAAACATAGTCCAATCGGTCTAGCACAAATCTATTCAACTCTGCACTAAACACAGTCCAGTCGGTTTAGCACAAGTCTGCTCAACAAGCTCACTCAAATCTACACTAAACATAGTCCAATCGATCTAGCACAAATTTTCTCAACTCTACACTAAACACAGTCCAATCGGTCTAGCACAAGTCTGCTCAACAAGCTCACTCAAATATACACTAAACATAGTCCAGTTGATCTAGCACAAATCTGCTCAATAGGTCCACTCAAACCTAATCAAATCTTCTCAACAGGTCCACTAAAAACCTGCTCAAATCTGCTCAATAGGTCCACTCAGAACCTATCCAAATATGATCAACAGGTCTACTCAACCTACTCAAATCTGCTCAATAGGTCCACTCAGAACTTGCTCAAATATACTCAATAGGTCCACTCAGAACCTGCTCAAATCTGCTCAACAAGCTCACTCAGAACTTGTCCAAATATGCTCAACAAGCTCACATAGAACTTGTCCAAATATTCTCAACAAGCTCACATAGAACTTGTCCAAATCTACTCAATAAGCTCACACAAAACTTTTCCAAATCTTGCTCAACAATCTCACACAGAACTTGTCTAAATTTGCTCAACAAGCTCACTTCAAAAACAATGCTTATAACTCAATATTCACATAACAATGATACTCATGTTATTTTCAAAACCCTAACTCAAGTTCTTCACACAATCCAATGGCTTCAACAACAATGCTTATAAAACAAGGTTTTAATCACAACTCTTAATTCTAGAAAACCTTGAAGCATTAAGTCAAACACTTTTGAAAAGGAAACCCTAATCAAATCCTTTTCACTCCAAACTTTATTTTCTAGTAAGCAATCAATCAACTCAACCAAGAAAGAATTTGCCCATACCTTTTTGCTTGACAAGGAGTTGATCTCACAAATCTGCCACACTCACAATTACTTCTTTGCCAATCTCAATAAGGGTTAGAAGATAATAATTTCCTCAACAAAACACAATGCAAAATGATATCAAAATTACACCTTATCACTCCAACTCAAATAATATTCAATACCTTCACAATAATCTTCTTTAACACAAAAAACCCTTTATTAAAATTAAACAACACTCAAAAGTCTTAATCCTTCAATATGCCAATATAGTAATTTAAGACTTTATCAAAAATAATTAAAACCAAAACTTCCTTATTACTCCAAGTGATAATTTTCAACTACCACCACTATCCAACAAACACCCTTTCTAAACAATTCCACTAACAACCCTTATACCTCCAAACACTCTTTTATTGAAACCTTAGGCAATAAAATTAATTAAAAGTTTTACCTTGGCCACCGACGGGTTTCGACCCCGTAACCTCTGCCTCCATGAGCAACCTAGTCGTGGGCTCCATGACCACGTGCACTACAGGCACGTTTAAGAGCCAAAAGGCTCTACCTTCACTTTAACCTTTGCGCCCAACGAAAACGCATGAAAATATTTTCCTTTTGGCGCTTACCACCAACGGGTTTCGAACGCGGGCACTTGCTTCCTCCAATGCTTTCGCAATTTGTGCTCTGCCACTTGGACCACCATGTCCAACGTGCTTCAAAAACTCCAACCCCTTCACCTTATCCTTGGCGCTTAAGACAAAAATATTTTTCGTCTTCTTCCTCAATGAACCTTTCAAAATCGCAAACGAAGTTTTAACCTTGGTGCATATCAATCGTTCGAGGGATGAGCAATAATGTCTTTGGAGGCCACCTTATATACACAAACATTTATTTCCTTCAACGTCGGCGCTCCCTTATTTCAACGACGTCGACACCTTTATAAACACTTTATAATTTATACAAGGTGCTTTATTAAATTGGATGACGTCAACATTAATTATAATTTATAAATATTTTAAATTCTAAAGAATTTAAATTTTATAAATTATAATTATAAGATTTAATTTTTAAACCCTTCCTTTACATTGCATTCCATGGTGTAAATAATATTTATTTATAAAATTTAAATTCTTATTGAATTTAAATAATTTATAAAAAATATTATATCTCCTTTTTAACTTTGCATTGAATCCTTTGGCCTTCTTCCTGGATATCAAATAACAACTTTGACAACTTTGTTCCTTGACGAAAAACCTTGATATTAATGTTGACTTCATTTCTTGACATCAATGACAATTTTAACTTTTAGGACTCAAAATGTCCAACAGGTTCCCATACAAATAAAGTGGCCCTCCACTTTGAAAAGATGATAAAGGGGAATAATAATGGGCCATATGACCATACATTTTTTATAAATGTTTCCTTTTGAAATAGAATGCCCCTACCCATTTTTAAAAGTTTAAGTTTATTTCCCATGGTCCATGCTATTTTTAGGACTATGCATATAAAATGCTACGTATGGGACTATGGTCTCCCCAGCATGCAAATAAAAATTAATCAAGGGCCTTATCAACCAACATTGTTTTCAACGGGATAGACAATGGTGAGAGCATTTGAAAAATTTTAAAATTTCCCCATGACAGTCAACAAAAAAATAGGTGGCATGGAAAAATATAGCATCGACATGCACTAGTGAAATAAACTGGTGCATGGGTGCAACATCAAACACATGGTGTGGGGTACCACTACATGGGCCCGCTGGTAGTCTAGAGGCTCAGTTGCTTGGTGATAGGGAGTTGATTTCACGTGAATGGCACTCGGGATCAAATCTACCTTTGATTTTATGGACTTAATGGAGCCCAAAACAAGTCATATTTATCATCTCCATAATTTTGATAGACCCAGAGTCACAAGCCGTAATTAGGGGCCTCAGAATCCTCAAATTCCTCATAGGAATACTCGAGTACTTTTGAATTTTTGAAAGCATCGAAGTGCATCCAAAGCCAAGATCCTACCTTCTTTTTTGGTTTTTCCACATGCTAAAGCTGAACCTCTGATGCCTGCATATTCCTCTCAATTAAAGCATACGATGCTACTTTTTTCTTGGGAAAAAAAAATTCTCTCAATAACCTTGGATCGGAACGCACAGACAACAAAAGTTTTACATCACTATTCTAACCTACACCACTTCATACTTATATTTAATTGTGTTTTAGGAACCTAATGAGATCTGCAACCATGAGTCCCATGTTAAAGGATGATATATTACAATCGCCAATATCAGCTACAGTGAAACAATCACTCACTGTTTTGTCAATACCCCCATGTCACTCCTGCAAAGATCTCATGGCATTGCTTTGTATGTTATCAAACAAAAATGATGAAAGTAAATGGGCCCTTCATGAAAAATTGCGATGAATCTTGAAAGAAGATAAATCTTCATTATATTCAAAATATTGGCATTGCTTGTGCAGCTAGAGTTTTTCCCTTGCACTACAAGGTGTAGCCAGTTTGACTCCTAAGAGCTTGCTGTTTCATTCAAACTATGATAATCTGCTTTCCAAAAAAAATAATAGCCCTCTCAACAGATCTCTCGTCTACATTTCGAAGCTCTATGCACATAATAAGATGGATTTGCAAGCTCAAAAGAAACAATACTTGATGAAGCTGACCTAAAATGCATTTTTGAACATAGAGAAATGAGCCTCCATTTGCATCTGCAGAATCTTGAGAGTTTTGGGAGAACACATGGGAATGAAGCCCAAAGAATAGCCTCGTAGCTTTGGCATCCATAAATATTAAATTATCCGCAACAAATCAAAACAAAATTGGATCTATTTGGAAAACAACTTCACGTCTAGCTCCAATCGACACCTGCGATGACTCCAAGTTGACCGTCATGTGGTGAGAGCAACATCTGGGGATTCAATGATGCACGGGCCTCGATGGAGATAAAAAAAGCACCCTCCATGCTCAATATCTTCATACAATGATGTAGATATGCATGATGACAATGGTGGTTGATACTTAGAAAAATTTGTGATTGATATGAACACAGTCTACAAGAAGGATTAACTTCGTGGCTTTCTGAACGTTGTGAATATTTCTTTCATTGCACAGTTGCAACTTGTCCATAAGAGAGTTTTGCATAGGCACTTCAGGAAGAAATGCCCAAATGGATTTTTGTCCATCAAAATAACACCATCTCTACCAAAAAAATTGACTCCAACATTGATTTTTTTCCTCCTCGATGCCTTGAAAATATTCTCCTCTGAATCAAGAAAATCAAAATATTTAAAAAATCTGGCCAATAATTTTTCGATGGTTCCTTCGTTCCTTCCTCGCAATGTCACAACAACCACTAACATTAACCACCCTTGATTCATGTGGATCGTGGGATTTCTACCACTGATGGGGCACCACTGCTACGATTGAGGTTGGTCTATGTTATGTTATTGAATTGAGTTGAGTCAAAGTGATTTGTTACAATAATAGTATATCTTCAAAATATTTGTTGAATTTAATATTAGTAAAATATATTGTATATATGATTAATAAGTTTTTTGATCTTGTGCTACTCAAATAATAGAATTATCTTATTGTTAGAATTAATGGGGATTATTATTTAAAATATGATTGACCTCACATTCACACTTTTATCTTCAAGACCATGCATATTGAGAGGATTTTGATTAGAAAGTAGTGTTTGCCTATATTATTGATGATTACTATTGTAGACATGGCAAATTGACCCACTAAGGTGAGTAATTTTCCCTAGATCCCTTGTTTTCTCCTTGGAAAATAAGGATCATATTTGACCCAAAATTTACCCTTCTAAATATTCTCATTTCCCCTTAAATCTTATGTCATTGGATTGGGCTCAGAAAGAGATTTCCAATGATATATGATTTATCCCATTCTAACTATGTTTGGTCCTCCAAAGTGCATTAAAACTACATAGGGGTCTTGTTGTTGTGAAATTGCGGTCCACTTTTGAGGGACACAATTTCACATTCCTTAGGTTTTCTAGATGTTGTGAAATCACGGTCAGCCCTTGCAGGGCACAATTTTGCATTCCTAGAGTTTTCTCTTAAGGAAAACCTAATTTTAAAAGTTGAAATAATTTCACGTCGGCTCACCTTGGGTTTTCCCACCCATTCTTCTTTCAAATCCACTATAAAATGAGGGTTTAAAGTCTTCTTTTTCCCCAAGTGACTTTAGATAGGAAGTAATTAAGCAAGATCATTCTATTCTCATGTAAGTTATTTGAATTCTAAAGTGCTCTCAAAGTTATCCGTTTTCTTCTTTTGCAAGCAAGCTAATTCACAAGTTGATAAGTGCTCATTGTTCAAGTGTGAAATATAATATGTTGAAGATTTGTTTTCTACTGCATTGGATTGTGTATCGTGAATATTTGGTGGACAAGTGTTGAAGCCCTAAGGATAGATCGAATATTTGGAGGTCTTGACCCTTTTTCTACTTTTTCACTATCTTCCAGGTGTTTTTGCTTATCTGCACCCACATTTATTTAAGTTTATCATTGCACATCTGTTTAGTTCACATTTTTTGAGTTTTTTTTCTCGCTTCTATGAAATCACACTCGATCATTTCAAGACACGATTTCATCGATCTGCAAAATCTCAGTTGCTTTGTGTAGGGCATGATTTCACATAGACCAATTTTGGGGCAACCTGCTACCCCCAAACCCTAGATCTACATTGTATATTACATTTAGGTCATATTAGTGTATTTTGTGCTCTATTTTATCATTTTGTTTTGTTGCATTTCATTGTGCATGTTCATCTTCCAAAGGTCAACTTTCACTTCTATTTTCAAAGGTCAGCTAAAAGGACCTAGGGAGCTTGATTTTTGTGCCTCCAAGAATTTTTGTACATTGGCCTAAGTAGGCCCCTAATGCTAATCACATTTTTCAAGTGTTTGCCAAGTTATTTTGTAGGAACAAGAATTGTTGGATATCGTTGGATAAAAGACAAAGCTTGGATCAACCACCGGATAAGATAAGTGCCCTAATAATTCTTTAGGCTATTTGTTGTGTGATTTCTATTTCTATCATAAAACCCTAGATCTAATTTAAAAGGAATATATTTAATCAATTTCTAGGCATTTGAAAGGAAAAAAATATATAGTGTGCACTTAGGGTTTTAAAATTGTTTGTGCATCCTCTCTTGAACCCTTGCTCAAAAGGATTTTACTTTACAACCCTAGGTTAGAAATCATTCAAGCAAATAATCATTCTAGGGTTAGCTCTTATTTTCTTGCATTTTGTATTTTTGCATTGTCCTTTATCTTTCATAGCTTAGATCTAGAAAGGCCAAACATAGGTGATTGTCTTGAAACTGAATACATCAAACATTCTTAAACCCTCAAACTTGGAGTGAGTCCTAAAACCATTCCTGGTGAACCCTTCCCCCTTTTTTACATCGAGGTGTAGAGAACAACATACCCCCACGGTCACCTTGGCTTTCTTTTGTGAATCCAACTAAGAATCGTACGCGGTAGGGTAGTTTTCCCCTCTCATATTTTGGTGAACCTGACGTGAACACCTCCTTTTCTTTTGAAAACTTTAAACAAGATCACTAATTATATTTGTTTAGATAATAAAATATTTAATAACTATCTTAAAATATTTTGCTTATTTTTGGTGGTCTTTGCTCTTCCTTATTTTCACTCTACCCTTCTTTCCTTTTCTAATGGCTTCCAACCTTGGGAATGGACGAAGGCTTTTAAGGTTTGATGAGTTTTTCCAAGAGAATGATCATATTGATAGAGAAAATCATAATCTTGAGGAAGAGAAAAATGAAGAGATTGATAATAGTCTTGATCCTATTAGGGGACCCAATGGGAACCTTACCTTTAAATATTTTGAGCATATGTGGAGCTTTTACAAGCATCATAAGCATGCCTTGGATGAAGCTATGGAGGAAGAAGCCCTACTCGAGGATGTTAGAACATCTCATCATCAAACCATTTCTCCTTGAGATGTTCATAATAACTCCTTGAGTGAATCTTTGAATCATGGTAATCCTGTCCATCATCCAACTTATACCACTACTATAACCACCAATGTTGGAGGAAATCCACAAGATCCTCCAACTAGTAGTGTCACTCAAAATTATATTCAATTTCCTCCTCAATCCACTTATCTCAATAATTTTGCTTCTGTTCCACCAATTATTAATTATCCTCCCCAACAAGATACCACATATCACAATAGTATCAATACTTCCAACTTGGGCCAAGTATCCCTTCAACAACCTCCCTTAGGGAATCTGGGCATTGCATGGAAATGATCTAGAGGTACAGAGCTTGACAAATATGGTAAAACAGTTAGTTTCAAAAGTGGAGATGATTCAACCTTCCAGTTTCACTTACAATTATAAAGATATGTGCAATCAACCATTGGATCCCATTGTTGTTGCTAGACCTTATCCTAAGCACTTTCCTATGCTAGTTTTGCCTATATATAAGGGAACAAAAGATCCAATAGAGCATTTAAGAATATTTAGAATAACATACCATGATATCATATATGATGACATGTTGTTACTAAAAATATTCCCTAAAAGTCTTGGTGGCATGGCATTGGAGTGGTACTATCGGTTACCTAATTATTCCTTGAGGAATTTTGAAGAAACAACAGAATTATTTGTTCAAAAGTTTAGTGCTTATATTGAGAAGGATGTGACCATGAAAGATGTTTATAATTTGAAACAAGGTAAAGAAGAGATATTTTCAAAATTTCTATCTCGTTGGAGAAGTCTAGTTGGATGCTTAAGATATACTTTACCTCCTCGAGATATGCTTGAGATATTTATTAGAAATTTGCAAGAACAATTATCCTATGCACTAGAAACAACTACTATCACATCCTTTGAACAAGCAATTGAGTTAGCAAAGAAAGTGGAACAAGCTCTTATCAAAAGAGGACAACTCAAAGTAAAAGAAGAAAAATATACTAAGTCACAGTATAAGAATAAGCATGTGGTAGGTGATGGTGTAATGAATAGTAGACCTGTTAATAGCATTTCTAACAGTCTACAAAAGATAATACTTCAAAAACCTCCACAAAGGAATTTCACAAGACTTGACATACCCATGGAAGTATTTCTACAACAAATTTTGGAAGCTAATATGATTGAGTTACCTCCCATAAGGCAACCAGATACTACAGCTAATTGGTACAAGGTAGGTCAACATTGTGCATATCATAGAGTAGAAGGACATTGGAAAAATTCTTGTAAGAAGTTGAAACATGTGGTTCAAGATTTGATTGATGCAAGACATCTTGATGTAGGAAGTTCTCAATATTCAAATGGTCAACAAGGGTCCATGATTAATCAAAATGTACCTAAGCAAGGTCAATAGGCAACTAATCAAGTATCTTATAAGAATGTGCCACCTCCTTATGGTAATATGGTTGGTATGATAGCATCAACTTCAGAATAGTAGGTGCAGAATCGACAGATCCAACGGTCTCAATAGGAGATGAGTTTTTCAACAAATATTTCCCTCTTAGAACTTTTGCAAACTTCTCCTACTCATGGAGAAGCCTTGCTAAATGTTCTAAAACAACAATCTATTCCTCTAGATATTTCCCCTAGTGATATGGCCAATATTGTAAGTTCTCTTGGGATACATCATATCACATTCTCAAATGATGATATTTCTTCCTCAAACTTGCAAAGAGATTCTTCCCTTTACATCACTGCATTTATTGGGGATACTTTTATCAAGAGAGTTATTATTGATAATGGTTCTTCCCTTAATTTATGCACATATAATTTCTTTCAAAATTTTGGATTAAAAGAGGAAGATTTAACTAAATCCAATGACATCATTAAAACTTTCAACAATGAGTCCCAAGAAGCTTGCGGTACCATATCTCTTCCCCTTAAGGTTGGACCTAAGATTTTAGATACATTGTTCTATGTGGTATCTTGTCCTTCATATTTTAATCTACTTCTCGGATGTCCTTGGATTCATGCAATGAAGGTCATCCCTTCCACCTTTCATCAATGTTTAAAATTTAAATTTAAAAACCAACTTGTTACTATTTTGGGCGATCCTCATCCATTTGAATATTTCTCACCATATGATCTAGCTCAATTTCATTTATCAGATTCCTCACCTAACATAACTAAGCAATTTGAAAATCTTAATGTAAGAGAGGAATCAATAACCAAAATCTCATCCTGGGATCAAGACAATCCTTCTCATCAGGAGCCTCTTCTAGATGAATCTCATCAAGGTTTAGAGTGGAGTGTTGAGGATGAGGGGTCACCCTCTCCTCCTTTGTTGGTCTCAATCCCAGAGTAGTATACCAAAGATGAGGATCTACCTCAGAATGATATCTGATTTTATGGGTCTATCCCTTGTGCAATGCAAGTTGAGTCTTCTAGTTCTCAAGTGGACTTTGGTTCTATGTCTCTTGAGGACCTTGAGCAACTAGGAGTGATTCCTACCCCACCTCCTCTTGAGGATGAGTTATCCATTCTCATTGAGGAGACCATAGATGTGAACATACATTTTGAGGAAGCCCCTAGAATCCTTAAGCTAGGTAAAGCCTTTTCCATGGATGAGTAGGAGCAATTGACCAATTTTTTAAAATAATTTCAAGATATTTTTGCTTGGTCATATGCCGACATGCTAGGGCTTGATCCCTCTCTTGTTATGCATCATTTGGTAGTTAAGCCTAGTGCCAAGCTTGTTAAGCAAAAACTTAGGAAGATGCATCCTAAGGTTACCATTTTAGTCAAGGAGGAGCTCCAAAAACTCCTTGATATCAATTTTATAAAAGCCATCGACTATTCATATTGGATCTCCAATATCGTTCCTGTAGCTAAGAAGGAAGGAACAATCAGAGTATGTATCGAATTTCAAGACATTAACTTAGCATGTCCCAAGGATGATTTTCCCTTGCCCAACATAGATCAGATCATAGATTTCACCACCAAATGTGGAATGCTTTTGCTCATGGATGGTTTCTTAGGATACAATCAGATTTTGATTACCCCTAAAGATCAGGCCAAGACAACATTCATCACTCCATGGGGTACCTTCTATTGGAAAGTCATGCCTTTTGGCTTGAAAAATGTAGGAGCTACCTATCAGTGGGCCATGACTTATATTTTCCATGACATGATGTATGATATTCTCCAAGATTATGTGGATGATATTTTAGGTCGCTCCATAGAATGAAAGGATCATGTCCATGATTTAAGACAGATTTTTGAAAGGCTTCAAAATTTTTGGGTTCATCTTAAACCCGCTAAGTGTGTGTTTGGAGTCACATCTGGCAAGTTTTTAGGCTTCATAGTTTCTAGGTGAGGCATTGAGGTGGACCCCGCTAAGATAGTGACTATCATTGACATACCTCCTCCCTGCACCCTGACCAAACTGCGTAGCCTACAAGGTAAGATTTAGGCTATTCATCGGTTCATTACCCAATTAGTCAATAAGTGTCAACCCTTTCTTAAGCTTCTTAAGAAAGATGTGGTCTTCTAGTGGGATTCTGAGTGTCAAAAAGCTTTTGATGATCTCAAATAGTATCTCACTTTCTCACCTATCTTAGTTCCCTTTATGCCTAGTAGGCATTTGATGCTTTACATAGCGATCACTACTCATGCTTTGAGAGCCATGCTGGCCCAACATGATGATAAAAATAAAGAGTGAGCTATCTACTATATCAGTAGAAATTTGGTTAGCTATGAAACTAGGTACACTCCCCTAGAGAAGATTTTCCTTACCGTAGTGTTTACTTCCTAGAAGTTAAGACACTACATGCTCAACCATAAGATATTGGTAGTTGCAAAGTTTGACCCTTTGTGCTATTTGATGTCTAAGCCCCATATTTTAGGTTGAGCTGCTAAATGGGTGTTGGCCCTTAGTGAGTTTGACCTAACTTTCATAGGTTAGAAGGCTATCAAGGGTTAGGTAATTGCTAATCAGTTAGCCTTCACTTCCCTAGAAGCTGCCCATCCTTTAGTCATTGAGTTTCCTGATGAGTGCTTCAACATTGAGGTTGAAGAGTCTAAGTCTTGGAATTTATTTTTTGATGGAACTCGATGCATGAAGGGTATTGGTGCTGGAGTCATTCTAGTCACCCCACAAAAACAACTCATCCCCTTGTCCTTCAAACTTTATTTCTCTTGCACAAACAATACTATAGAGTACGAAGCTTTGATCCTTGGCCTTAGAGTAGCCTTAGCTTTGTAGGTTAGAGTCCTTTCAATATTTGGTGACTCTCAACTTGTGGTCAATCAGATCAATGATGTTTATCAGACTCAAGATGATAAACTTAAGCCCTACAAGGAGATTGTCACCAAGTTGTTGTCCTCATTCGATCAAGTAACCATAGAGTCTATCCCTAGATCCTCAAACTACCATGTGGATGCCATGGCTACTATTGCATCCTTTTTCCATTTAGAGTTGGAAGATGATCAAGCATCGATTATCATTAGACAACTTTGGGAGCCTACATCGCTTGGTTCTTGTCTTATTCTATTAGATTGTTTGACCATCAAATATTCCCCATCTGAGCCATGGTATACCGATATCTTTAATTTCCTTAAGGATGGTTTGATACCTGATGGTTTAGATCACAATCAACGTAAATTTTTGTGCAAAAGAGCATGTTGATTCATCATAATCAACAATACTTTGTATCGATATTCTTTTGAAGGCATCCTCTTGCAATGTCTTAACTCTGATGAAGCCCAACTTGCTCTTAGTGAGGCTCACGAAGGTTCATGTGGAGGTCATTTCAGTGGTAATGCTATTGCCAAAAAGTTCCTTTGGATGGGGTACTATTGGCCTTCCATGGAGAAATATGCATGCGACTATGTGTGATGCTGTGACAAGTGTCAATGCCACGACCATCTTGTTCATGCTCCTTCTCAAGACCTTCAGGTTATCTCTTCCCCTTGGTCATTCTCCATGTGGGGATTGGAAATTATAGGGAAGGTTAACCCAGTGTCATTTGATGGTCATAATTTTATCATTACAGTGAATGGAGTACTTCACTAAATGGGTCGAAGCCATACCCCTAGCTACGGTGATTGGAGCCTAGGTTTCTAAGTTCATATTCAACCAGATTCTTTGTAGGTTCAGGATTCCTTCAATGATTATCTCTGATAATGGCACTCCTTTCAAGAATAAGGATGTTCATAATATTTGTGCTAAGTACAAGATTCAACACAAGTGGTCAACTCCTTATTACCCTCAGGGTAATGGACAAGTCGAAGCATCCAATAAGTCCTTGATCAAGATCTTGAAAAATTTGGTTAGTAAGACTGGTCGTGACTAGCATATCCAGCTTTATCCTACCTTGTGGGCCTATCACACTAGTGTGTATACTCCCATAGGTGCCTCACCATATGTCTTGGTATATGGGTTTGAGGTAGTGTTTCCTTTTGAGCTTGAGATTCCCTCATTGTGCATCTTGTTGCAAGATACCTTGATTGGTGATGAGTTTCATGCTAATTGTTTGCACCAATTGGAGTTACTAGATGAAAAGTGCATTCATGCCTTAGAGCATTTGTGAGCCTATCAGGATAGGCTCTGGTGATCTTAATCTAAGAAAGTTTGTAATCATTTTTTGAGGTTGGGGACCTTGTCCTCAAGGAAAACCAAAAGAACACTAATGCTCATGCTGATATTTGAGGTAAGTTTCAGCCCAATTGGTTAGGTCCCTTTGTCATAACAACCAAGTTTGGCTCAGGTGCCTATCGTTTAGCTTCTATGGATGGTAAAGAACTTAAAGAACCAATGAATATAATGCATCTCAAGAGATATTATGCATGATTCATCATTTTTCATCGCATGTTGTATTTAGCTTAGATCATACTGCATTTGGTTTGCTTGCTCATACTGCATAATTGCCTGTCATATTTTGCATGGTTGCTTGACATTTTATTTCTCTTGCATTTTTGCTTGTCATAATTGCATGGTTGCTTATTCATGACTACTTGATCATATAGATTTTTCGAGGATTTCACGATAATGGAAAGTGATGACACCTAGTTAGGTCATAGCTCACATGCATTGCACTCTCACTAGGGCTCTGATGCCTAGAAAATCCCCAACCTAGGGCCCCTACATTTTCATCCCTTATTCTCTTCTTTTTCTCTTTTCTTCTCTTCTTCCTTCTTCTTGTATTCCTTGACTTTGAAAGTTTTTTCAAATGACCATCAATTCTCCCCAAAGTCAAGGAATACAATCCTTTTCTGGTATATCCTTGTCCTTTGCATGATTCTTCTTTCTTATTTGATTTATTTTTCTAGACAAGAATATATGTTCTCTTCTCTTCTTTGTTTGCACACTTCCTCCCTCTTGAATTTTCAATAATTGAAACTTCAAGTAGGGGGTACACACACACAACTCTTTGCTCCTCTTTTCTTCCTCTCATTTCTTCTAGCACATGCACACACTCACATGGTGTTATGCTCAGATTGCTTGGTTCATACATATTCTTACACACCCCTATCGAGGGTAGCACTCACTGACTCATTCATATACATATATTACACCCCACATGGGATATCATACATCCTAGCGGGTATCTTTTATCCATCAGGTGCACACCCCTATCGGGTTACACTCCTCTTGACTCAGCGCACTACACCCCATTATAGGATAATATCCATTACAATTTTAGTAGGCACTACACCCCATTACAGGATAAGCTCCATGGCCATTTTAGTAGGCCATAACATACATCCTAGTGGGTAATCACCCCACAGTAGTCACTAGTGAGCAACCACCCATAGTGGGTCATGCTCCATCATTTGATCATTTTAGTGAGCAATCACCCATAGCAGGTTACGATTCATCATTTGTCCATCTTAGTGAGTGCTACACCCATAGCTGATTTTCACTGCACATTTGGCCATCCTTTTGGGCATAACACCCTTTATCCAAGGTTTTTGATCAATTTCTCTTGCTTTCTATCTTGTTGACCTTCTTTGGAGATGTGCTTCTTGCGCTTCTTCTTCTTCTCTCCTCTTTCCTTCTTCTTTCTTTCCATTTCTTCTATTCATCCTTGCATTTCATATTAGATAGATTGCATTTCATTCTAGTTGCATTAGATTCATGTTGTACCTATTGATCATTGTCTTGTTGCTAGTCTACTTGCCCTTGTTTTCTTCTGTTTTTGTGTTTTACTTTTTTTCCTTGTCTTTTTCGAGTTTCTTAAAGAATTTTTCATTCCTTCCAAAACTTGAGGGGGCATCCTAGCCATAGAGGCATTAATGGAAGTAATGTCTCACCTTGTGTGCAAAAGTCTTTTGCACCACCCCTTTTTCCAAACCTAGCCACCCCTTTTATGTGTTTTGTTGCCTTCTTGCCTATAGGAGTCTACATATTTCTTTGATGCATTTACCTAGTCTTAAATGCATCAAAGAAGGGGTAAAATGTAGACATGGAAAATTGACCCACTAAGATGAATAATTTTCCCTAGATCCCTTGTTTTCTCCTTGGAAAAGAAGGATCATATTTGAACCAAATTTTCCCTTGCCAAATCTTCTCCTTTCCATTTACATCTTATATCATTGGATCGGGATTGGAAAGAGATTTCCAACGGTATATGATTTGTTCCATTTTGACTCTGTTTGGTCCTCCAAAGTGCATTAAAAATGCACAAAGATCTTGCTATTACAAAATTACAATCCACTTTTGAGGGGCGCAATTTCACATTCCTTAGGTTTTCTAGCTGTTCAAAATTGTGCTCGGCCCTTACGGGGCACGATTTCACATTTCTAGGGTTTTCTCTTAAGGAAACCCTAATTTTCAAAGTTGACATCATTTTACATTAGCTCACCTTGTGTTTTCTCGCCCATTCTTCTTTCAAATCCGCTATAAAAGGAGGGTTTGAAGTCTTCTTTTCCCAAGTGACTTTAGACAAGAAGTAACCAGGCAAGCTCATTATCTTCTCATACAAGTTATTTGAATCCTAAAGTGCTCTCTAAGTGATCTATTTTGGTCTTCTATAAGTAAGCTAATTCACAAGTTGATAAGTGCTCATTGTTCAAGTGTGAAATATAATCTATTGAAGCTCTATTTTCTACTGCATTGGATTGTGTATCATGGATCTTTGGTGGACAAGTGTTGAAGCCCTAAGGAGAGATCAACTATTTGGAGGTCTTAACCCTTCTACTTGATTTTTTGCTATCTACCAAGTGTTTTCACTTATCTAAATCTACATTTTAATTAGTTTTTCATTACGCATCTGTTTAATTCATATTTTTTTGAGTTTTCTCCTTGCTTCTACGAAATCATACCCGATCATTTTGGGGCACGATTTCATCGGTTTGCAAAATTGTAGATGTTCTATGCAGTGCACGATTTTGCATAGACCATGTTTGGGGGTAAAATACTACCCCAAAACCCTAGATTTACATTGTATATTGCATTTAGGTCATACTAGTGCATTCTATGCTTTGTTTTATCATTCTATTTTGTTGCATTCTATTATGCATGTTCATATTTCAAAGGTCAACTTTCACTTCTATTTTCAAAGGTCAGCTAAAAGGACCTAGGGGGATTGATTGTTGTACCTCCAAGTATTATTGTACATTGGCCTAAGTAGGCCCCCTAACGCTAATCATATTTTTCAAGTTTTTGCCAAGTTATTTTGTAGGAACAGGAATTGTTGGATATTGCTGGATAAAAGACAAAATTAGGATCAACCGCTGGATGAGATAAGTACCCTAATAATTCTTTAGGCTATTTGTTGTGTGATTTCTATTTCTATAATAAAACCCTAGATCCAATTTAAAGAGAATATATTTAATCAATTTCTAGGTATTTGAAAGGAAAACAACATATAGTGTGCACTTAGGATTTAATATTGTTTGTGCATCCTCTCTTGAACCCTTGCTCAAAGGATTTTAATTTAAAACCCTAGGTTAGAAATCATTCAAGAAAATAATAATTCTAGGGTTAGATCTTATATTCTTGCATTTTATATTTTTGCATTGTCCTTTATCTTTCATAGCTTAGATCTAGAAAGGCCAAACATAGGTGATTGTCTTGAAACTGAATACATCAAACATTCTTAAACCCCTAGACTTGGAGTGAGTCCTTAAACCATTCCTAGTGAACCCTTCCCCCATTTTTTACATCAAGGTGTAGAGAACAACATACCCCCGTGGTCACCTTGGATTTCTTTTGTGGATCCAATTGAGAATCATACGCGGTAGGGCAGTTTTCCCCCTCTACACAATTATTTCTAATGCTTCTTCTTTTGTGATGACCACTAGATTTATTATTCATATAATTACTAATAAAGGCATCATAAATAAAATTTAAATATATGTTGTAGCTTGTTTTACTTCCTTTTAATAATATTTTTAGTATTTTTATTAACATTGGATTCTATCATATACAATTTAGAACTAAAATATGATTTGATTACTTTGGTATTAACCTTAGGCATTTAAGGTTAGCCTTATAATCTACAATGGTATTGACCAATGGTCCCAAAACTTTATCAATTTGATATTAAAGGTTAGATTCAATCTTATAAAGATTAAAATCTATTTTTACACAATTTAATTAAATATTTGTTGTACTTATTCTATAATTCTTACAAATTGTCCATGCATCTCATTTTTGGATTTTACATTATAGTGTTCAAACTTTCATAAGTCTATGAAATCATGTGTCTTTCAATCAAGTGTTCTTGGTTGAGTCATTTTGACTTTGGGAAAGTCTCTTTATATAAAATATAGTGTATGTTATATTTATTCTTATTTTCTAATTCTTATCAAGTTTTCAATCAATTCTTGAGTCAAGCTTATGTCTACTAAGAAACAAGCTTGTCAAGTTTGATATGAGTCTAAGTCTTGACACTATGCTTTGCATTATACTTTAAGATACATTTTATAAGACCCATGTAGAGGTCATTAGGGATTTATCAATAGGAAATTTTAGTAATCCATTGCCCCCAAGTGTTTTGAGTACAAATAATTTCTCAATAATTTTTGTTACATTCATAATAATCAATGTGAAGCATGTCTATGACAAATTTAGGGCAATAATGAACGGGAAATTATTTATAATATTACTGTGTTATATTCCACCCCTATTACTAACAAGTCACAAGCCATAGGTAGTGAATGGGACCACCTTTGGCTACAATTTGCACTTAAAATTGTATTTCTTTGAAAATTCTAAGGGGAGATATATAAAGAGAAATCAGTAAAAAGTAATATAAAAAATATATTTATCATCATAAAATTTTTAATAAATCAATATCTATCTATATAACAAAATATTTGAATCATTTGGAAATGGAAATTTCTCTAAAATTATAAAAATATTGAATATAAAAAATTTAATTATGTTTTGGATGAATTCCCTTATCAGTGGACTATGTTGTTATAATGATACATCAAGCCTTTAAGTAGGCAACTTTCAATAAGGTAGGAAGACAATTGATAAAAATGGATAGGAAAGCAAATTAAAATTCCTACGCCTAAGGTGAAGAAAATTTATCAAAATGGATAAGAAAGCAAATTAAAATTCCTATTTCTAAGGTGAAAATAAATCTAGGCTCAATAATACTAAATGGAAAACAACAAATCACAATTCACTTAGATAAAAAATGCTATGCCCCATCAACAACTAGGATGATATAACTAAGGCAAATCAAGAGGTCTAAGGCATCGTAAATTTAAAATGATAATGATAAAAAATGATAAGTACATTAATAATATATCAATAATCCCAAGAGTTAGGGAAACTATAAATTTACGTAAAAGCCTCTAATTGAAGTAAAACATACACCATTTAATTATTGAAAATATTGGTAAGAAAAAATGCTACTAGATGAGAGTTGTACTGAAAATACACAACTCATTAAGAAAAGATATTTTTTGAATGCACAAATGAGGCCTTAAAATAAATGTCCATATCTCCCAAATGTTAGAAATAGATTTCATTCCATCATTTGGGTTATGTAAATGTATCTTCCAAGGTACATACTTAGGACATTATATTACTTTAGGGGGAAGTTATCTAGTTACTTCATGCAATGTAATAAATGCATAAGTGTTAATGTGCAAGTTGTACATGTGCAAGTTGTCCCTTGCACATCTAGGTAGAGTGATGGCCAAGGAACCTATCTTCCTATATAAGAAATGCCTCATTGTTAGATAGATAAGAGAGTTGGATACATAGTTATATAGTGTAGCTTAGAGCATAGTACAGTTATGTGTAGATCACCATCCATTGGTGATGAGTGTAATGAGTTTAGTAGTTTTATTAATGGAGTGTTCATTTCCTCCATAGCTACATTGTATTATTTTATGTCATTTCTATTTACAACATATTTTAGTCATCTAGTAGATTTACTTTCTTTCGTATTATTCTACATCTTGTGATTAATATCTTCCAATGCTCATTACATCAAAAGTTAACAGTGGTATCAAAGCCACGGTAGATCTATCTTGTGTAGATCAATAGGTAAACCATCATTATCATTTAGCCCAAGTTTTTTGACAACCTGATGCATTGCTGGACCACCCACTATAAAAAACTCTCAAAAGAGTCTAGGTGGTAGAATAAGGGAGATTCACAAAGCTAGGACTAAAATAAATCTTAGTTCCAAAAATATTGAGATTACATTTGACTAGAGTCTTTTCCACAGAGTTATAGAAAGAACTCATGAAGACTAGGACTCAACATTCAATCCACTAGATTGATAAATCATCTAGTGAAGATCATCCAAGATATCTAGAATTTGCTAACTATTATCTAAAGTTTCTTGTGTTGCAAAAAATTAATTCTCAGAGGATTGGGACTCATCCTCCAAAAAAAATATAGGAGACTCCAACTTCATTTCCCAAATGTCGACGTGCCTTCATAGTGTAGATATTAGTTCCTTATGCAAGAGGATAATTTATGAGGCCTGGAAATGCCTCAATAATAACATGTTTTGAACACTGAAATTGCCTACAAACTCTTATGTTTAATCTAATATGCTAGTTAAGTTAATTCAATATGTTGTGTATTAACTATTTACATGATAAATGTATCTGAAATACTATATTCTGATTTTTACAGCTTTTTGCATAAGTTTTATGTTGTTTTGTTATGACTTGCTAAATGATATATGCTTAGGTTGATAGCAGCATTTCACTAATCATGTTTTGATATGTCTCAAGCATTTATTTTACCTAAATCTAGCAAAAGTGCAAGTAAACTGTTACTGTGCAGCCAAAAATGGTTTTTCCCATGTAAATTCCAGCCAGCTGCCAATGAATGGCAAGGCATGGAATTCACATATGGAAAGAGATGAAGACCATTGGAATATGATCCTGAGAAATAACCCACATGAGAAATGTAAAGGAAATCATTTAAAGAGCACACATTTGTTCATTTCGAAGTCTCTTCGGAATGAAAAGATATCTTCGAAATGAGAAAACATAGTGTCTTCGGAATGAGCGGATCTCCAGAATGAGAATTATAGTCTCTTCGGAATGAGCCACTTATCTTCGGAATGAGAATTGTAGTCTCTTCGGAATGAGCCACTTATCTTCGGAATGAAAACAGAATGTGCTTTTTGACTTATTGATCGATTTTTGACGCTGGAAAAAGGGAAATAAATATTGAAAAGGGTAAAGGAAAATATCTCCCATCTGAATTTGCCATCCTTTCTGACCAAAGCCACCATTTATGGAAAGTTAAAGTTTGATCTTCTTCTAGGATAAAACCATGAATTGTTGCAGCATAATAGGATTAGATATTTTGAGATATGGCTCCCATTCAGTTTGAGCTAGTAGAGGATAGAGAAAGCAGAGAGTAGAGAAATATAGGAGAAAATAGGCAATAATCAGAAAAGTGACTGTTATAGTCCTGTAACAGGTTTTCAACAGAATTATTATAATCATGTTCTTGAATCAATAAAGTGTACTATTTCTATTTCATATTGCTTGTAAATGAGTGTGAGTAAGATCTAGAGAGAGAGAGACTCATACCTTCTTCTAGAAAAGGAGGCTAGCCACTTCCAAACCTAGGAGGAGGACTAACAATAGGTTTTTATTCTGATTTTGCTACAGCAGAATGAGTTGTAGAACTTGTCATTTCATTCCTTTGTAAACAACTAATGGTATTTGAAATATTAGCTTATTTTATGTTTAGATTAATCTTGTGATTAATGGTTTGGTTGTAATCTCCACTTTTAGAAAAACTTTCAAATTATTGTAGACTATCATTTCTAGAATTTACTATTTTTTGTAATTTCTTGCATTTTATGTTTTGTTGTCAACCCTTGCACAGAAGATTGACAACCTTCTATTACAGAGCCTTGACAGGATTTCATTTCTATGCTATAATAAGGTTTCCATTGTTTCAAAAGTAAATAGATTTCCTTTCTGCAATTATAATCAGACTTCTAATTCTACAATTGTTATTTCTGCAACATAATTAGGTCTCATTCTGCAATTGTAATTAGGATTTCATTTATGTAGTTAATGATTAGTTTCCATTTTTGCAACTTAGATTAAGGTTTAATTTATGCAATTTAGAGATAGGAATGTCCTAAATCCCCCACACAATCGATTTTACCAATAAGACCTGTTGCTCCAGATTGACCTAAGTTATAACCCTGTTCACCCCTTCTTCCATAGATAGCCTTGTACACTACCCTAGATTGACAAATTCATTGAGAATTAATGATGTGTATAATGACTACGCATCATTTTGGCCCCGTTGCTGGGGAATTGTGTTGCTAGAAGGTGAAAACTATCCAATAGCTGTTAATTAGACTGAGACATGAAGATTCAGGATAAAATCTGAATAGAACGACTAGTTAAAGTAACAACTATTGACCTATAATTTATGTCATTTAAGACTAAACATGAATGAGTAAGTCTAGGGATGAAAAAGGTAGAATTACCCAAAAGGATACCTGGCTTGTTCCATTATGGATATATTTATGCCTAAGGGGTGAATCACTTGTGTTTGAATTACCAAAAATATTGAAAGAAAAATCACCAGTCTCACCATCATTAGAACATTATGAGAAAGAAAAATCACCAGTCTCATCATCATTAGAACATCCTAAGAAAGAAGAATCATTAGACTCATTATCAACAGAGGATCTTGGACCTCTTGAGAGAGAAATTTGGATAGGTTTAACTAAGGAACAAGAAACTATGGCAGAGGGAGGCAATCTAGATAGAGATGGCCAACATGGCTATGTCCATAATGAAGGAGATGATCAAGATATGCCCCAACCTTCCAGAAAATTTGAATATCATATCTATTTGAATCCAACACAAAACTCTTCCATGAAAACCATTTCACCTTTAGTACTTCCAACCTTCCGAGGTGTTGTATCTGAATATCCTGATCAGTTTTTGTTTGAATTCAAAGTAGTGTGTCAAACCTATGACTATGTAAATGACAATCAAAAACTTAATTTTTTTCCCTCAACACTCAAGGACTCAGCATTACGTTGGTTCATGAGCTTAGAGAAAAATTCCATCCGAACTTGGGATCAAATGGAAACTGTGTTTTTAGACAAATATTAGGAGTATTGCCGTGTAAGGAACATGAAATATGAGTTATTCAGGATTAAACAGGAAGATGATGAAACATTAGAAGATTATCTTGATAGGTTCTCCTTTGTTCAAAGGAGATGTGGGATTGTAGAACCAGAGTTATGTAAAACCATCTTTTTAAGAGGATTACAAGATGAATCCAGAGAAGTATTAGATTTGATGGGAAAAGGGGATGTAAATACTCTCAGTAATGAGGAAATTGTGGATATCTATAGGAATTACTCTCGCAATAAGCAGGGAAGAAGAAAAAAGAGTACAAATGGCACTGATGTGAAGGACCTAATAGAGGAACTTGCAAATTTTAAAACTGATATTCTAGTGCAATTAAACACAACTTTTGGGGAAATGTCTGCAAAAGCAAAAAACACAAAACCTTTGGCAATTTATTTCCCAAGATGTAGAAATAAACATGCTTTGTAGGAATGTCCTTTGAATAAAACATCTATCTTAGCCATTTGTAGTATCTGTTTAAAGAAGCAATCAACTGATAAATGCCACCTTCTACCACAACTCAAAACTGTGTTAGAAAATTAGACTGAGGAACTCAACTATGTTGGACCAAAATAAGGGGGAAATTTATCTCAATACCAAAATCCCCCTCATTTTCCTACAAATTGGGGGTATAATCCCTGGACTATGCCTTGGGGACAATCAGAACCACCCCAACGTCCTTGGAATTATCCTCAATGGATAAATTCCCAAGAATGGCCATAAACAAATTGGAGTAATTCAACCTGGAATCAGAATCAGAATAACCCATCATTGAATCAAAACAACCCATATTAGAATCAGAATCAGACTAATCCACATTGGATGCAAAATCAACTATAGTGGAATCAACAATACCAATCCTATCCAAGACAACAAAGAAATCAAGGTCAAAATCAAAATTTACTGCCTGCACCTAATCAAAGTTTTCAAGAAAAACAGAACCAACCACAACAAACACAACAGGTGAAACAACCTCAACTTCCAGCTCAATAAGTGACTAATCCAAATAGCATGAGACAGGCTTCCCCTGTCTATGTGGCTGAAGCTGAGGAAAATGTTGAAATAAATGTTATTGATTGTAGTAACATCCAACTTCGTTCAAGAAAATTTATACCTGAACCTGATCCAATTAAAATCAAGGAAAATAAAGAGCAAGAACCTTTGGAACTAGTTAAACCAACAATAGAGAAATAAGAAGAAAAAATAGAACCACAGGCAAAACAATTACCTTCATCAAATATAATTCCATATCCTGAAAGATTCAATACCACAACAAAAAATTCTGAGTCAAACCTGGTCAAGGAACTTAAAAAGTTAACTATATCATTGCCCTTATTGCAAGCCATTAAGGATATACCAGTGATTAAAAGTACTATTTGATATTTGTGCACTAGAAGAGTAGGAAGAAAAAAGAAAGCATTTCCTAAGACTGTCCAGGTTCAAGGAAATATAGCTGATCTCTTGTTTGGAAAACTAGTACCTCCAAAGTATAGTGACCCAGGAAGTCTAGTTATCATAGTTACCATAGGTTTAGTACCAATATCAAATGTCTTAGTAGATCTAGGAGCTACAATAAATGTCATGACCAAGGATATAATGAAACAATTATAGCTCAAACATCTCAGCCCCACATTTACAGTTTTAGAAATGGTTGATAGGTTAGTTGCAAAACTTGAAGGTATCATTGAAGATGTTCCTATAGAAGTTTCTTCTTAGGAATTCCCTATAGATTTTTTGGTTTTACAACCAAGAAATTCAGCACATGGATATCCCATAATTTTGGGAAGACCTTGGCTTGCAACTGCAGCAACCTTCATAGACTGCAGATCTGGAAAAATTACTGTTTCAAATGGTATTGATCTAAAAAATATCTCTCTATATCCTCCTACAAGACCCTCCAACAATTTTTTAGGTCAGTTATGGTTTCCTAATTTAGATGAAGAATCAGAGGAGGTTATTTCCACACTAGCCACCTTGGTAGTAAGAGAACACACAGAAGACCTCCAAGACAGAAAATTTAAAAAATAAAAATATCCTAATGAATGTTCTGCATGAACAAAGGTTAGAAGAGGAAGTAGTAAATATCCGTCAGTTGTTAAGGAATGAGGAGAACCAAAATTCTGAAGGTGAACCATCTGTACTATCATAGGAAAACTCTATTTCACTACCACATGGGTGGCACCATCACCTAATTTTTCCTTCTCACTATTCCATACAGGATATGCTTCCATCAAGAAGTAATGAAACAAAAACTTCTTATTACCTCCCATATCAGTAGTGTCCTCTTAATTCCCTAATCACCAAGTATGAAGAAGTGAATTCAGTCCTTCATTATAAATTTTGGATGCATGGATGCAAGTGATCCTAGGCCTTTATTCATTGGGCTATGGAGTCCTTCTTTCTAATTGCCTTGGCTGGTGCCTTTGTTGATGTTGTAGATGCCTTACGATGCTCTTCTTCCTTAGTGCACTCCTCCTATGATTCAGCTACTACTCTAAGAATTTTTGCTTGTTTCACCTCCTCTGCTGCCTTCATAGCTGTTGCATGCTCCTCCTGCTCTTGAATAGGTTTAGAAATGACCTCGTAGGCACGAACCGCCTCCTCCCAAGCATGAGTAGTGAATAGGCAGGGGACACTGAGGGACTCATAAACGAAGCAAAGATTCTGAACATCTATCAAACTGAGGCGCTTCGCTCGTTGAGCCAACTCGTACAATGATAGTTCTAAGCATGTATATTTTTGCATGAGGGGCAACACCTGTGCTTCTATGAGAGGCTCTTCCTAGGCATCAATTTTGGAGGTATCTTCAACAAAATTTTTCCAGAGCGCTTCCAGCTGTTCAATTGGCAAGGGTTCACCCCAATCATCTACAAAGGTCAAAAATCCCAACTCATCAATGGTCTCAAAATGAGACATGGAAATAGTATGCTCACGTTCGATAGTGTTGAGGATGGCCCACCCTTCCCTTACCAGGTCCATTCATTGGAAGTAACTACGCAGTGTTATTTTTGCCTTAGACCAGGCGTGGTCCATCTCACTGAGGGGGCGAATGTACAAATTGGTATTAGTTAAGGCCTGTATCTTCATGACCATCTCCATATAGGGTGACAACATCTCCTCCATGGTATCAATTAATTACTACCCTAGCTATAATTGTATCTACACCTCCCACAAATAGTGCAACACCTTAACAACTTGCATGACCAACTTTTCATAGTTTTGTGTAGAGCGAAGGTGGGTTCCTTTGATGCTATCTAGAAAAAATCCAATGGCCTATGCTACTTTATCAGCTAACTACTTCTTCATATCTTCGAGTTACTACTAGAGTTTATGCATTTCAATCCTGGCGGCATCACGCTCCTTCAAGTGCACTTTGACCTATTGGCGCAAGTATTCATTTTCGATGGTCGTCTTCTCCTCCTAGGCTCTACTTTTAGCCAAGGCATTTTCAAGCTCAATTATTTTGTTCTCATTTTCAAAATATTTTTCTTTAAAATGCTCACCATGCAAGTACACTGAGCTCATATCTACTTGAATATTACCCATCTTTTCCATAGGATCAATCCGTGTGAGGTCTTCTATTATAGTCTCAGAAATAAGATCACTTGACAACAACTCTCCTTGGGGCTTCTGAACCAATGGTGTAATCATGGTAATATGAGCCTCCATTGCAATAGGATCAAAAGCAACTTTCTTAATCGGCCGAGCTGGAGCCAAGGTCTCTTTGCACCGCATACTCTTCAACCACTGTGAAGAGCTCAAGTGTGCCCGATTGATATTTTCTATGTAGGGCTACTTGCGGGCCACCTGCACATTAGGAACTATCTACAACTCCAAAAATGGGGTGAATGGGACCAAAATATCTGAGTGACTGGGCCCAGCAGAAGTAGATGATACAATCAAAAGGGGTGGAATGGAAATGGTGGGTGGAATGGAAATTACAGACTTAACGTAGGATGTGAGCTTGGATGCAGTTATGCTTACTCTGGGAGGAGCTTGCATACTTACAGCCTCAATGGTAGTGGAGGTGGGAATGGAAGGGGAAGGGCGCAAAAAGGGATTCGGCCCTGATACATACGAACTGAAAGAAATGGAAGATGAAGGAATGAGAATAGAGGAAGGAGCAGTAGTGACTTCGGGGTGGAAGAAGATGAAAGTGAAATGGACATGGAGGGCATACCAAAGGGTGGAGAAATGGAGACCGATGATGATGGAAGTGAAATAGATGAAAGTGGAACAGAAATCATTGCTTGCTCAGAAGAAGAAGAGGGGAGAAAAGATGTACCTTCGAGCGTGAGCATCGTGTGATGCGGTGATAGAGGTGGCTATGAAATTACCTCTTCTTGATGTACCTCCACTCTTTCTCCAACATCTAGATTCTCCTCTCCATCCATAACTTCGACATGAGAACTCTCCGACTGATGATCTTCTGCCAGTGATTGAGCCATCAAAAATACTTTCGCAACTTTGGTCGAGAGCTCTTCCATGGGTGAAGGATTTACAACTACCACTGACACATTAGTAACCATGGGAACAATTACAACTAGTGCTGTAGAAACTGCAGCAACTGAAACTATAGGGGCCTCAATGGTAGAAGTCATAACTGCACTGGTCCTAGGCCTTTTTGCTACCTTTGGAAATGGAGGCGCCTTTGGACAAATTTTGCTTTTTGGGCATGGGTGCTTCCTCTACCTATCACTTTGTTCATTGAGATCTCCTTTTAAACACATATTGTTGTTCCTCTTCTTTCGGAGTCTCATCTTCAACTGTTGGATGTTCTTGCTCAGTTTCACCTTCGCCACTATTAGAGTGTTGGAAGCTTTGTGGAAAAATATTGGTGAAGGTGATGGGCTGATACGAGTCTACAAACTCGTCATAAGTATCTAAAAATTGCTCATCCAATTTCAACCCGTAAGGAGTAGTCGACTTCCTATGGTGAATTCGCATAATCCACCAATTCATTATTTTTTCTTCAGTCCAGTCGGGTTCACTTTCTTTGATAGAACTAAATAAACCCGATGGAGGAATTTGGGTCTTATTTTTGGCTGGATTATATTCTACCTCCTACTCATAATAATCATGCCATGGTGGGAGGGTCATCATCTTTTCAATATGCCAGTTCATGTTCGACCCATCAAAATTATTTCTCTTCTTCTAGATATCTAGTCGAGGACAACAATGAAATGACTTAGCCTTCACAATAGCTAAAAATTTACCCAGAGGATCATATCACCAATGCTGCGATAGTTCGATCAAGCCCAAATCTTATAGTGCCACCATCAGGAGCCGATTCTACCCAACTTGGCTCACTTCTATGCTACCAAATTTGAATGGCATGTTGCATGTGGTCTTCTTCCTATGCCTAACTCCATATATATCATTCACATAATCAGTCTGGTGCACAACCTCCATGGCGAACACATGCTCTATGGAAAAATATGGCAACAAAAATGGCTTACCCGTGAAACCAAAAATTTGCACAACCACGCCCTGGGTAAGCAAAAAAATGTCACCCTTCTCCTACATAATGACTACATCCCTCAAATTCTGTGGCACTCTCTCATAGGTACCACAAAGCAATTCTATTATCGACCCCAAAAACTAGCTATTAAAGTTATACAATGACTCCCTCTTTGACAAAATGGGAGTCCACATATAAACTGGCAAGGGTTCATTTTTCTCACCCACCTGTGATACTGCAATGAAAGAGAAACATTGTTGTAACTAGAAGAAGAAAAACCACACCAAAAATGATGTATGCAGAAAGGACCTTGACTCCCCAGTTTGCATCTTTTCCAATTGAAAATTCATCCTCCGGGAGATGTAATCGGCCCAATCAAAGAAAATAGGATTGTCACCTTGCCTCATGGCTGAGGGAGAATAAAATTCAACTTTACAAATACACTATGCCACGGGTGCCTACCATTTATGCATATTTTCATCTAAAGGTAACCCAACGACCCATGCCAACATGGAGTATATATCTTGGCTTTTGAATTCTGAGAGCGGCTTCGGCAAATTAGGAAGTTGCCCCATCTATGGCTCTTTAATAAGTTGCGTCTCCATAAATTGGTGCATTGTCACCGTGGAGACATATCTATCCTCTTGCTCATCAATATGTAGCTTTTTATTAACTACGTAAGAGGGGGGCTTCAATCCACAAGAAAAAGCTTCCCGAATTTCATCCGGGGTGATGGTAAACAAGATTTCCCTCTTGGCATTTCTGACAACCCTAGTAAATGGGTCATAGAACTGGGCAATGAGCTGCACCAGCTCAGGGTATGGATGAACAGGTGAACACAAGTACCAGGATAGATGTGAATGATACGAAACTATCAGCCAGTTATTTTATGTCACTCCTTGGCTCACCGCAACTTCTACATCTTGCCTTAACCTTTCTATTCCTTTGTGCGTGATAAGGTAGTCTCCAATTTCTGCCATAGTGTCTTCGTATGGGTCCAAGTCCACATAATCATTTTTTTGAGCCCTTTTGGCTCTAGAGCCTCCTTCCTTTTTCTTTGACTTCTTAGGCTCTATAGCCTCTATGGCATCCTTGGGCTCCTTACTACATCTTCCCATTTTACTCTTTTTACTAAAAAATTCTCTGAGCAGACTCTAAAATATTCTACAGCTACAACGTGAATTACAACAGTAAAAATTTAAAAATAGAAGGTAAAACTACAAGCTTTTACCTCATGGTTTTTATAGACCCATCTCACAACTACCACAATAAATGCCAATTTAATTTTGGGTACTTTCAAGAGGAAAAGAGTATCGAGCTGCTAGCCTGGCACCATTTCCAACGTCCCAATGACTTTCCTTCGATTCACGGCCAGATCCTCCTAGAAAAGTGTGCCCTTTTCACCATGTAATTTCTATTGAAAGTTGTGCCCTAATGCCCAAAGCTTGCTTGGGAAGCTAAATCAGCCGCTTAACAACCAATCATTTAATATTTACCGCTCCTTGGGAAATAAACATTCAACACAATGCACATTTTTAATTTAATGCTCTTTTACCTGCACTCTTACCCTTCGATTGTTGACACGTAACCAAGGGGCGCAATTTGTTTTGCAACGTGCTTCCAAAACTACTGCAACTACTTCCTCCTTCTGGTGAAATCACTTTGGGCGCTAAGCGATTTTATCTTTTTCCTGGTGACTTCGAAATTCAGAGCAACACATCACATTTTCCTTATATCAGGGCGACTTCGAACTGTTTGAAAATCTCATGGCGAAAATCTTCTTTTAAAATCCTCATTCGCTTTTGCTTTTCGCCCATACTTAAAAAAATCAGATTTTCTAAAAATACCCTAAGGCTTTTCTCTCCTTTTTTATTTATTTATGGGCTTTATGATTTTTCCTTCTAAAGCGCTCATAAATGCTAGAGTTTCAAAAAATAAAAGGCACACACTTTTTCCTTTTTTTAATTTTTAAACTCATGCAAAAGATAAATCTTCATCGCCCTCCCTGGCACGTTCACCTAAAATAGAGGTGAACGACACGTTCGCCCACCATTTGGGGCGAATGCGATGCTAATTTTTTGCCTTCGCCGAACCTGATATGCAACTTGTGAATTAATTTTACCCTGACCAAAAGGTGAAACGTCGTGTTGTAGTTTACCAGGCGAACACATTTCCAAACATATTGCTTTTGCATCTACATTGCTCTTTTACTTCCCATGCTGCTAACAAATTTGACTTCCTCATATAGCTTAGTCACCTCATTCTTAGGGCGAAAAGCCCTTTCACCTCTTCTTGGGGCGAATGCACTTCATACTCTTTTTTTATATAACTATATAAAATAGCATCAACAATTAAAAACATCAACAAACTAGAAAAACTATTTACATATGTACAAAGTGATAACTCACTTGGAATGTCATCATTGAATATAGGCCTTCAAATGAAGACCGTTCACAGGGATGGGGAGATCATAACCCTCTAGATCATGAAGGTGATAAGCATTTGCTGAATTCACCATGAAAATTTGAAAAGGGCCCTCCCATATAGCATCGAATTTGTGGTGATTCCTCGGCTTGGCCTTCTTCTCATTCCATTTCAAAACCAAATCTCCCACCTGGAAACTACGCTCGGTTGTTTTCTTTCCAAACCACTTCCTCATATCTCTAGTGTGCTCAACAAATACTTGATAAGACTACTCCCTATCCTCTTCTAACTGCATCAACTGTGCTAACCTTTCACTCATAGGATCATATTCTTCATTTTCATCCTAGAACAATTACAATGTTTGAAGTACCGAAAGCTCAATATGAGTGGGAAGAACAACTTCTTTCCCATAAACCAAGGCATACGAGGAAGTCTTGATAGATTTCTTCACTGAGATACGATCTGCCCAAAGTGCTTGATTCAACAACAAATGCCAGCTCCTTTTGTTACTGCCCATCATCCTTTTTAAAATTCATAGCAAATTTTTATTAGTAGATTCGGCCAACCCATTCCCTTGTGGATAATAGTTGGACGATGTCTTCAAATAAATATCATATTTGCTAGAGAATTCTATGATTTTGGCCCCAATGAATGGAGTGCCATTATCAGTTACAATAGAATCTGGTATGCCAAAATGAGTAATGATTCCTTCAAGAAAGGATATAATAGTTGCTTGATCGACTTTCTTAGTAGGGATAGCCTCTGCCCATCTGGTGAAATAATCAGTTGTCATCAAGATATACTTATGCTCCATGGAAGAGTGTGGGTCGATAACTCCAATGAAATCAAGACCCCACTATTGAAAAGGTGCTTCCACTTGGATTGGGCGTAGGGGCAAAGCTCCTTTCTTAGTTCTGCCAACATATCACTGACAACTATCACACTGCTGACTTATTTTATGAGCATCGATGAACAGAGTGGGCCAATAATAACCCGCTTGGATAATATTTAAAGCCATGGGCCTACCTGCATAGTGACCTCCAGATAATCCAGAATGGAATTCTTCTAATATCTTCTTCCTTTTGGATGCTTTCACACACCTGAGAAGAACTTCGTCAATGTTCTTATGATACAATCCATTGGGCAACAATACGTACTTGAGCGCTTGTATCCTAAACCTCCGATGTTGTGAGGCATCAAGGTGAGTTGGACATCTCCCAGAAGTAAAATAGTCAATCAATTCTTCTATCCAATCACGGTCGCTCTCAGTATGATTTACACAAATTCTTTCACCTATGTCCTCCTCATGCACCGCATCCAATGTCTCAGTGACAACACTTTTAGCTAACTCCTGGCATAAAGCTCACCCATGAACTAGTTTTGTTGGTCGGATCTCCACATCGTATTCTTGAATTTTTGTGACCCAACCTGCCCTTTTATCACCTAGTTCGCCTTGGAGTATGAAGTTTCGAACATCAGGATGAATGACATAAACAATAGTCTTACTTTGAGAAACAAAATGTCAAAACTTCTTCAATGATTTCATTACTGCATAGACCTACTTCTCAATAAAGTTATACTTCTCCTGATGTGGTGCAATAACTTGGCTCAAGAAGGCAATTGGCTTCTCTTCTCCATATTCTTGTTTTTGAGTCAACACTGCAACATAGCTTTCATGCTCACCTACTGCATAGAGAATGAAGTCTTTCGAATAGTCAGGATTAATTAAAATTGGAGCTTGAGCAATTCTTTCTTTGACTTCTTGAAAAGCTCATCTCTTGACTTTCGTCCACTTAAATTCAATATTATTTTTCAAAAGCTCAGTCATGGGCTTCACAACCTGAGCGAAATCAGCAATAAATTTGTGGATGAAATTTATTTGATCGAAGAAATATTGTAGGTCTTTCTTATTAATAGGCAGTGGCAATTTCATGAGCGCTTCAGCTCTTGCAGGATCAATTGCTAACCCTTCCTGTGAGATTACATGACCCAACAATTTCCCTTCTTTGACAGTAAAGATCGACTTCTTTGGATTAATGGAGATCCCAAACTCATGACACTTCTCAAACAC
Source organism: Wollemia nobilis (assembly GCA_028583015.1). Lineage (NCBI taxonomy): Eukaryota > Viridiplantae > Streptophyta > Pinopsida > Araucariales > Araucariaceae > Wollemia > Wollemia nobilis. The sequence goes on from JAQPPZ010003633.1 coordinate 478,796, forward strand.
CTACCTTAGATGAGCAACATGATCTTCTCTACGATGTGAAAATATAGTCATATCATCAAGATATATCACAATAATTCTATTTAGTAACTCACCGAAGGCGATGTCCATGGCTCTCTGGAAGGTAGCACCGACATTCGAGAGCCCAAAGGGCATCCGATGGTAGGAAAATGTGCCCCACTTGGTGGTGAATGTTATTTTATATTGGTCCTCATCCTTCACCCAGATTTGATTATATCTAGAGAAGCCATCTAATAGTGAGAATATTTGTGCGCCAGCAACCACATGAAGAATTTGATCAATCTGGGGTAGGGGATAATGATCTTTAAGCGATGCCTGATTCAAGTTGTGAAAATCAACACACAACCAAATATCTCCATTTTTCTTTCTCACTGGGACCAGGTTTGCCACCCATGTCGAGTGCTTGATCGGATATATTATCCTTACCTCTAACATCTTCAACAATTCTGCCTTCATGAGCGCTTCGATTTTAGGATTGACAGGGCACTGCTTTTGTCGAAAAGGCTTTACCCCCTCCTGTAGCTCTATGGTATGCTGGATCACATTCTTGTCATATCCCTTTAAATCCTGGTAGCTCCATGCCACAATATTGGGGTATTCATAGCATAAGTTTTTAATTCCCTCAAGTTCATCCGGTATGCAATCGGTCTCGATTTTGATAACCTTTTCTGGTTCCAACTGCAATTCCTTGTACTCCTTAGCATCAACCTTAATTCTGTGTTTGTCAGCTCTATCATTTTGATCAAATAAACTCTCCAGTGAGATCAAACCTCTAGGGATATGGTTATTCTTTAATTGAATCATCCCTTCTTTCTCTTCCTCGACAAGCACTCTATCATCTACGCTAGCAGCTTCTCTAAGTAGGAAATTGACTATTTGTTCATCATTGTCGAATACTTGCCAGTAAATATTCTTATCTAGGACTGAAGGTCTATAGATCACCCTAACAATCTTGGGCTTTCGGACCACTTGCTCTATAGGAGAATAATTTGCACCAAGAGAGGCTAAAATATCCGTATGTTTATTCTGCTCTCGAGAGATCGCCTGAATGTTCAAAGTCGTGAAAGCTTCAAACAAATCCTAGAACCTATTGCGATAGGCTTTCAAGTAATGCTACTTTGATACACACCTATTAGTGGTCTGGTTGACAATAAGCTCAGAGTCACCAAAAATTTGTAGCTGCTTAATGCCCAACTTTTTAGCCTTTTTCAACCCAAGGCACAATGCTTCATATTCAGTTGCATTATTCGTACAACTCCAAGTTAACCTATAAGAATAAGTTTTTTGTATCCCTTTTGGAGAGATCAACATGACACCAGATCCTACACCATTCTTACATCTGGCACCATCAAAATACAACTTCCATAGCTGATCCATGTCAGAATCCTGAGAATCGGGGACCTCTTCTTCGGTTTGCTCAGGCTTGGTTATTGAATAACAACCAATATCTGTCCCGATCATTGCATTAAAATTAGTGAGTAAAAACTCATCTTCCAAGTGAAGCTCACCCAATTCTTCTCCCACCAAGTCAACCTCTTCTAGCTCTTCAATCATCATGTTTACTACACCTGGAGATTGTTCTTCCTCTTCCAACTTCTCAATATGAAAAGGTGAAGGCTTTTCATTATGGATACAAATCCTTTTTCCCTTGAATGGTATCTCCAAATGTGAATAGTCTAAGGAAAGGTATCCTCCCAGCTTAGCTGTGAACTCCCTTGAGAGGCACATGCTAAAATATGGCTCCAAGTCAACTACTACCACTTCTTGGATGACTGTGATTTGTGGCATAGTGTGGAGGACAATAGGGATGTCTTTGATCACTCCCACTATCTTGACTGGAGTCCCATCCAGCTGCAACACTCTTGGGCTACTTCTTGTATATTCCATCCCCATCACTTCACATACTACCTTTGGCATGACAGTAGTTGCAGCTCCAGAGTCGATCATACAATTGTGTACAATCCACCCTTCCATTCTTAGTGACAAATAAAATGGGGGAGGCCTATTTTTTCCTATCGCAGAAGTGGGCAGCGCTTGCGCTAGGACTATTTGAGAAGAAAATTTCTTTGATCTTTAGCAGTCTTCAAGGACTCTTGCAACAAATCAATTTGTCCTGGAAACTGTAGCGCATCATACAAGCTAACTTTAGCTGGAATCTTCTTCATTTCCTCTACAATGTTGTAACTTGGGACAGCCGAAACCTTCTCTTCTAGAGCTCATTCATATTTGTCCCGATACTATTGAGTAGCTTCTACTCTTTGTCTTTTCATCAAGGATGGGTACTTAAGTCGCTCCTTGGCCTGCTCTTTTGTTTCACTCTATGTTTGAGAAGCTAATACAGGTTGTGAAGTTGATGCCTTAGTTTGCACTCTCTCTTGAGCTTGCTTAGGCAATAAGTCTCTTAACTTGATAGAATCTTGCTCCTTAGTCCTCACACTAGGCGCTTTCATTGGAGGTGGTCGCTTTTCATCTTGTACTTTTGGTTCTGTAGGCACCCTCAAAGGTTCGAGCTCAGCTGGATCCACAGTTACTGGCTTCTTTTTGGACCTCGTGAGGACCAAAACTTGCTCCAAATATGGCATCATAAAATTGTGTTCGGCTTCTCTAATCATATTAACTTGTCTGCCAACCGAACTCTCTGCTAGCATTTGCACATAATTCATATGCACCATGCAGGTTTCTTCTCCATGAGGATCATTGCATGTCGAGCACCAATATACCTTTTTCATTGTGCTAGTCTCCTCATTCGCTATCACTATTGGGCTCTTCTCAGGGCCTCTACTAGTAGAAGCTTGTTCTCTAGTAATTGGTGGGGTTTGAAATCTCCTAGATCGGAACTCAGCCTCTGCTTGCTTCTTCCTTACTATGGTAAGCTCATTGGATATTGTCCTTAAGGCTGCATTGTTAGACTTTACTTCTTGCAACAATGTCATGAGAGGATCTAGATTAGAAGATGTGGTCGGTGTTGGCAAGGGTAAAGGTGCTTGTGGTGCAGGTAGCGGCAATGGGGTCGGAGGTGCTGGAAATGCTGGGAAAGGGATAGGTGTCGACAATTGGGGAACTGATTGAGTCGACAACTAAGAAAATCTTGAGGTCGAACATTGTGGGATAGGGATCAGAGCAATATGAGGTGGGCTAGAACTCCATGAGGGAACTAGGTACATGGAAGGCATGGGTTGCAAAAATGTACTTGAATATAGATACTATGGAAGGTCAGGGACAATGGGCATAGTCATCTTCGGGGGAAGCCTACCTACAACAATCAAATCAGATTCAACTTTTTGAGCTTGCGTATACAAGTCTAGAAATGTAGTCACATTGGCCTACCGTACGACCATACCAATTTTAGTGCTAAATGCCCTGAGATAGTAGAACGCAGCTTGCTCATGTGTGGGCCATAAACCATCAGGGACTCTTTGCCAGCTTTGCATGAACCTGACATTAAAGTCAACTATCTCTTCTTGTGGATGCCTTTGGATTGTTGTAAACTGGTGCAACAAAGAATATGGATCGGCTTGTTCATGAAAATTTTTAATTAGCAATTCCGCCAACTGGTCCCATGAGGTAATAGTGCCTGGTTGCAGTGATCGGTACCAATACAACAATTTCCCTCTCAGCGACAATACCAACAACTTTATCATTACATCCTCATCTGTTATGTCATGGATGGTCACCAAAGAAGCCACATCTTGGATATGCTCATATGCAGTTTTATCGATACCATCATAGGTCGGCAAAGCTTTCAAAGTAGCTTGCGGGACCAGATTTTGTGCTTGTAGGTTCAAAGCTCCTGAGCTATTCCATGTAGGGAACTGCCTTGGTGGAGGATTTTGAGCCATATGGACTGGTATATGAGGTGTAGGTTGAGGAAGGCTCGTGGTCGTGTGAGGTGGAGGTGGAGGGAAACTTGTGGTGGTACTTACTGGGCTTACAGGAGCAGAAAATACACCAACTAACCATGAGGATGTAACAGATGGTATATGGGATATATGGGGTAATGAGGATGTACGCCAAAAAGTGGCTAATTGAGGATGTTCCCCCAACCTTTGAATATCAAGTTCGTAGAACTCAATTTGATGATCTAGATTTTTGGCCTTTGATCTTGTATTCATGAGACACAACTTTCATTGCTCTCACATTCGGATATTTCTGGGTGTAATCGAGTCGCCAGATGTTCTAATATCACAACACAAAGGCGAACATCAAACCTTAATACTATTGGAAGTGGAACCTTTGAGGTCCCACCGGGCGTGCCAAAAATTGTTGGTCAAATATCTACCTAATCAACAAACACTGCATTTGTGCACCCTAGATACGACCAACATTGAAAGGCCAGAGGAAAGAAATGTCCTCCATGCCAATCTCCAGAGAGGGCTGGTTCCCTAACTAATCCTAAACTGGTTGAAGACTAGAGATGCAGGAAAGAAATTGGAAATAACGGAAAGAAATGGGAAATATGGCCATAGGCCAAAATGTAGGATTTGGGGTAGACTAACAACAGGAAATTCACCCAAGCATGAAATAGCATTTAACAGAGGAAAAAGCAACAGAATTTACTTATAAAATTGCAGTAATAACCTTCAGAATAACACTCCAACATTCACTCTCTCACTAGCAATATTTAAATCCAAGTGCAAAATTTAAATCTAACAACAAATAAGAAACATGAATGTAAAATAGAAGTGCACAATATAGAAGGAAATTGCACACAAGATCATTTGCAAATTTAGAAGCCTGATGCCTTGTATTGATGCAGAGAACTTGGAGAGTATTCTCGCAAAGTGTCTAACCTCCTTTACAATGGAAATTTGATTAGTATTTATAGAGGATTTCACCTCTTTCATTAAATGCACAAGAGAACAAAATGATCGTAGATCAGAAACAAGAATGAGGAAATTCCTCCTTGGAATCATTGAAAATCTATTCCTCTAGGACAATGATCCATCTTTCAGGGAATAATTTCCAGGAAACCAACAACTTGGGCATCGGTGCACAGATAATTTGGAAAACATTGAATACCTTGGGAACATCTCAATGCCTTGGAAATCATGAAAATTCTCCTGTTCTTCTCATAGAGCTTCCTCTCTACTCGGGATCCATGATTTGAGTTACTCTCGCCACCATTATTTAATGCTCATAAATCTGGCATCCTTGGAGATTTTGATCATGATATTTTTCACCTCAAAATTGCATTCGCCTTTTGACAAAAAATCTACTTTGCTCGATCTTTCCTTATGCACGCATGATCCTTCTTTTAAAATGCGTTCGCCCATGGGAGGGGCGAATGGGACGTTCACCCTTCAACCAGGGTGAACGCGACAATATTCTCTTCAAAGTACGTTCACCCAAAGGAGGGGCGAATGGGACGTTCACCCCTCAACTGGGGTGAACACAATATCACTTTGCTTTCGGGAAAATGCAATCGCATTCGGGTGTTGGAACACATTCGCCCAAAGGAGGGGCAAACGGGACGTTCGCCCCTCCACTGGGGTGAATGCGAATATGTTTGTTGCACCTTTTATTTGAACCTTTGAATATCTTTTTATCTTCCTTTGATGTTTCGTTCACCCCATCATGGGGCGAACAGGGCGTTCACCCTGTCTTTGGGGTGAACGTGCCATCACCTTCAAAATTTTTAGACTTCTTATATTTTCAACTCAATCATTTGATGCCTTCATTTTTGGTACATTCATTAGCGAGGTGAACTTAAATTTTGAATGAAGTTTAGAAAACTCTTATAACACCAATGCAAAAAGAACACATGTGTAAACATATAAGGAACATATGAAATTATTCCTGAAATAAAAGCCGCCATATACAATAAAAAACTTCATCAAAATATTGCATCCAAAATACTCCAACAAAATTCCCAATGTGGCAAGGTGCCAAAATTGCCAATATTTCTGGCGACTCATGGGGTATCCAACTTGCATGGATGTAAGCGATCCTAGGCCTTTATTTATTGGGCCACGATGTCCTTTCTAACCACCTTGGATGGTACCTTTGATGGTGTTGCAGATGCCTTCCAATGCTTCTCTTCCTTGGTGTGCTTCTTATCCTCTGCTTTAGCTGTTACTTTGAGGATTTTTGCTTGTTCTACCTCCTCTGCTACCTTTGTAGTCACTACGCGATCAACCACTGCCTACTCCTCCTGCTCTTGAATAGTTTTAGAAATGACTTCGTAGGCACAGACCACCTCATCCCAAGCATGAGTAGTGAATAGGCAAGGGACATTGAGAGAATCATAAACAAAGCAAAGATTTTGAACATTTGTTAAACTGAGGTGCTTCGCTTGTTGAGCCAACTCATACAAGGATAGCTCCAGGCATGTGTATTTTTGCATTAAGGGTAATACCTGTGCTTCCATGAGGGGCTCATCCTAAGCATCAATTTTAGAGGTATCTTCAACAAACTTTTTCTAGAGTGCTTCCAACTGTTTGCTCGATAATGGTTCACCCCACTCATCTATGAAAGTCAAAAATCCCAACTCATCAATAGTCTCAAAATGAGACATGGAAATGGTATGCTCATGTTCGATAGTGTTGAGGATGGCCCGCCCTTCCCTTACTAGGTCCATTTGCTGGAAGTAACTACACAGTGTTATTTTTACCTTAGACTAGGAGTGGTCCATCTCTCTAAGGGGGTGAATTTACAAATTGGTATTATTCAAGGCCTATATCTTCACAACCATATCCATATAGGGCGACAAAATCTCCTCCATGGTATCAATTAATTACTGCCCTAGATATAATTGTATTTGTACCTTCCACAAATAGTGCAACACCTTAATAGATTGCATGACCAACTTTTTGTAGTTCTGTGCAGAGCGAAGGCGGGTTCCTTTGACGCTATCCGATGAAAATACAATGGTCTGTGCTAATTTCTTAGCTAACTACTTATTTAGATATTTGAGATACTTTTGGAATTCACGCATTTCAATTCTAGTGGCATCATGCTCCTTCAAGTGTACTTTGACCTACTGGTGCAAGTATTCATTTTTGGTGGACGTCTTCTCATCCTACATTGCTTTTTTGGCAAGGCAGTCTCGAGCTCAATAATCTTGTTTTTTTTTTCAAAATATTTCTCTTTATAATGCTTGCCATGAAAATATATTGAGCTCATATCCACCTGTATGTTGCCCATATTTTTTGTTGGATTTATCTTGGTGAGGTCCTCTGTGATAGTCTCGCTGACATAGTCACTTGGCAACATTTATCCCTACAAATTCTGAATCAAGGGTGTGAGCTTAGTGTGATGAGCTTCCATGGTAATAGGATCAAAGGTGATATTCTTGATTGGATGAGCTAGAGCCAGGGCCTATTTTTATCACATGCTCTTCAACCACTACGTAGAGCTCATGTGTGCTTGGTTGATATTTTCTACATTAAGTTGATTGTGGACCACTTGTACGTTAGGGTCTATCTGCAACTCCAAAAATAGGATAAATAGAACCAAAACATTTGAGAAAATGGGCTCATTAGAGGTGGATGATACAGTCAAAAGGGATGGAATGGAAACAACGAGTGGTATGGAAATTGCATACTTAACGGAGGAGGTAGGCTTGGCTACAGTTACACTTGCTCTAGGAGGAGCTTGTGTAATTATAGCCTCAATGGTAGTGGAGGTGGCAATGGAAGGAGAAGGGTGCAAAAAGGGATTTGGCCCTAACGCATATGAACTGAAATAAATGAAAGATGAAGGAACGAGAATAGAGGAAGGAGTAGCAACATCTTCGAGGATGAAAGAAGATGAAAGTGAAACGGATGTGGAGGGCATACCAAAGGGTGGAGAAATAGAGACCGATGATGATGGAAGTAAAATATATGAAAGTAGAATGGAAATCACTGCTTGCTCTAAAGAAGAAGAAGGAAGGAGAAAAGACATACCTTCAGGTGCGAGCACCGTGTGATGTGGTGATAGAGGTAGCTACAAAATTACCTCTTCCTGTTGTACCTCCACTCTTTCTCCAATGTTTAGATTCTCCTCTCCATCCATAAATTTGACATGAGAACTCTCCAATTGATGATCTTCTTCTAGCAATTGAGCCATAAAAAATACTTCCACAACTTTGGTTGGGAGCTCTTCCATGGGAAAAGGATTTACAACTACCATCGACAATTAGTAACCATGTGAATAGTTACAACTAGCATTGTAGAAACTTTAGAAACTGAAACTACAGGGGCCTCAATGGTAGAAGTCATAATTGCATTGGTCCTAGGCCTTTTCGCCACCTTTGGAAATTGGAGCACCTTCAGTAGATTCTCCTTTTTAGGTGCATGAACTTCTTCTACCCATCGCCTTGTTCGTTGAGATATCCTTTTAAATGCATATTGTTGTTCCTCTTATTCTGGAGTCTCATCTTCAATTGTTGGACGTTCTTACTCGGTTTAACCTTTGCCACTGTCAGAGTGCTGGTAGCTTTGCAAAAAATTCTGGTGAAGATGACGGGTTGATACGAGTATGCAAACTCATCATAAGTATCTAAAAACTGCTCATCTAATTTCAACTCGTAAGGAGTAGTTGGATTCCCATGGTGAATTCACATAATCCACCAATTCATTATTTTTTCTTTAGTCCAATTGGGTTCACTTTCTTTGACAGAGCTAAATAAACCAAGTGGAGGAATTTGGGTCTTATTTTTTTCTGGATTATATTTTGGCTCCTGCTCATAATAATCATGCCATGGTGGGAGGGTCATCATCTTTTCAATATGCCATTTCATGTTCGGCCCATAAAAATTATTTCTCTTCTTTTACATATCTGGCTGAGGACAACAATGAAATGACTTAGCCTTCACAATAGCTAAAAATTTTCCCAGAGGATAATATCGCCATTGCTATGACAGTTTGATCAAGCCCAAATCTTGTAGTGCCACCATTAGGAGCCGATTCTACCCAACTTGACTCACTTCTATGCTGCCAAATTTGAATGGCATGTTGCATGTGGTCTTCTTCCCACACCCAGCTCCATATATATCATTCACATAATCAGTATGGCACACAACCTCCATGGTGAACACATGCTATGTGGAAAATATGGAAACAAAAATGGCTTACCCATGAAACAAAAAATTCGCACAACCACACCCTAGGTAAGCAAAAAAATATTGCCCTTTTCCTGCATAATGACTGTGTCCCTCAAATTCTGTGGTACTCTCTCACATCTACCACAAAGCAATTCTATTTTTGGTCCAAAAAAACAGCTATTAAAGTTGTACAATGACTCCCTTTTTTATATAATGGGGTCCACATATAAATTGGTAAGGGTTAATTTTTCTCACCCACCTGTGATACTGCAATGAAAGAGAAATGTTGTTGTAACTAGAAGAAGAAAAACCATACCAAAAATTATGTATGCAGAAAGGACCTTGACTCCCTAGTTTGCATCTTTTCCAATTGAAAATTCATCCTCCGGGAGATGTAATCAGCCCAATCAAAGAAAATAGGATTTCCACCTTGCCTCATGGATGAGGGGGAATAAAATTCAACTTTACAAATACACTGTGCCATGGGTGCCTACTATTTATACATAATTTTGTTTGAAGGCAACTCGACGATCCACGCCAACATGGAGTATATATCTTGGCTTTTGAATTCTGAGAGCAGCTTTGGAAAATTAGGAAGCTACCCCATCTACGGCTCTTTAATAAGCTACATCTCCATAAATTGGTGCATTGTCATCGTGGAGACATATCTATTCTCTTGCTCATCAATATGTAGCTTTTTATTAACTGCGTAAGATGGGGGCTTCAATATGCAAGCAAAATTTTCCCAAATTTCATCCGGGGTGATGGTAAACAATATTTTCCTCCTGGCATTTTTGACAGCCCTAGTAAATGGGTCATAGAACTAGGCAATAAGCTGCACTAGCTCAGGGCATGGATGAATAGGTGAACACAAGTACCAGCTCATGGAAATGAGCTACACTAGCCCAAGAAACAAAGCAAGCTAAGGAAAGGTATATGAAAGGAGTTATAATATTCTCCTTGGAAGCATTATAGAAAAGGTCTTCATGCAAATAGTTTTAATGCCACTTGGCATAAATTTTCTAAAGTTCTATTCCATATCTCAATGACCAAGAAACCTTATGCAAGAGTTACAAGGAATATTAAGGAGTTGGTGCCACTTGTTATCTTCCACAAGCCTCACACAAGTGCCCACACAAGTGCTCATATATAACAGAGTGAATAAGAAGCATTAGATAAGGAATTTGGTACATTACAAAAGAAGGGAGCACTCATACATAACAGGTGTGACACTTGTCACAAAATTCAAGACCTCTCTTCCATAAATAGGGGCTCAAGTCCAAAGCAATCAAGGAAGGGTAAAGCATAGTCAAAGAAACTAACTCAACAACAATAGTATCAAGTGAGTCTGAAGAAAATTGATAGTAACACGGTAGCATCTCAGTAGTATCATGATGGTAGCTCGATAGCTACATGGTAGCTACACGGAAGTAGCTTGAAGAGTGATCCAAGAGCAATTCGAAGTATGCAAAAGTGGCAAAGAACATTACTATGGTTAAATGGGTCAAGGAAGCATTAAAGTGAGTGTTGAAGCAAATACCAAGTGGAAGAATCTTCCATTACTAACAATGCCCAAGAAGGATAGTCTACCGTTGGTTTCATAAAGGTACAATTTCCCATCTAATTTGCTTTTCTTAAAAAGGGAGTTATAAGGTTATATTATAAGGTTGAATTATTGAAAGGAATCAATATTTATTTGAAAGAAAAACTTAGGGAAATTAAATATCAAAGTTGACTAATATTTGCAAAAAATAACCTAGGAGAAATAAGGGATACTACTTGGAATTAATCCATTTAAATTTTGGAAATACTAATGTGTTCTAATTTTCAAAAATTGGGAGTCAAAAGGGCCACAACTCCAAACTAGGTTATTGGAAATTAGAAACAATCCAAGTAATATAAAAAGAGGTTATTAAGATTTTTACTAAGGTTGGAAAATTATAATATTCTTGTCTCAAAAACTTCTAAAAAGGGATAAACAAAATCCAAAATTAAAACCTCTTCAACATTGAAAAGTACTTAGTTCAATAGGAGTAATAAGGTGTTAAGAAGATGATTTTTGATCTTTATAAAATTTATACAAAATCAACCAATAATTGAACTATAGTTTTACAAAAGCACTATATTATATTCCAAAAACATTAGGGAGTCATAAGGCATTCTACAAAACTTGATAATAATAATATCTTTCAAAGATTATCAAGTTGGGAAGATATAAGCTTACTAGAAAAACCTAAAATTAGGTATTCATACTCTCATTACTAGGGAGACATAAGGAAGTCTACAAACCTAAGGATTATAAAGGTTTTATCAAAACAATCTTATATACTTCAATAAGGGATCATATATCCTAATATTGGGAGATATAAGGATGTCTACTTCTCAAAATACCTATAAGAATAATTGCTTTAGAAAAGAAAAATCCAATGCCATAAAACTTGGGATCATAAATCTTCTCAAGAAATCAGAAGGGAGTTAGATCTAACTTCAAAAGTAATCCATAGTGAAGCCTTAGAAAATAATTTTGATACTATGGAATGCTATCTTCAAACCCATATCAATGAAGCAATTGATAATGGAAAAAGTGACATTTCACTTCCATTAAATTTTGTGAGCATATTATACATGGTATTGCTCACATGTAAACACTACAAGGCAGAAAAGGTAGAACAAAAAGGATTGATAGAACTACTCAAAAAGAAGGTAGAACTCAATGAATCATATCTAGAAAAGTTTTTCAATCCTCATGCAACATTAGTACTTCATGTTCTACTAACTCAAGATCTTATCATGATGCCTTAAGTGGTTGTTCAAAAACTTCTATACAGATTGAAGACTCCTTCTTACAAGAGCCAAGTAGTAGCACAACCACCTATGAGAGCACAAAAATCAAAATCAAAGGTAAAGTTGGAGACGAAGAAGAAGATAAAGTAAATAAAGAAGGAATCCAATGCAAAGTCAATTGAAGGAAGAATATTTAGCTTTAGCTACAAATTACTCTACATCATATGAAGACAAATTATTTGCTAAACCTGAATACAAAGAATGTAGAAGAAGAGTACAAAGATCAATATGAAGAAGAAGATCCATATTGAAGACTAAATTCTTCAATACCCAAATAATATAATACAAGGGGGTGTTAGAAATAGAGTTTATTCCATCATTTGGGTTATGTAAATGTATCTTCCAAGGTACATACTTAGGATATTAGATTACTTTAGGGGGAAGTTATCTAGTTACTTCATGAAATGTAATAAATACACAAGTGTCAATGTGTAAGTTGTACATGTGCAAGTTGTCCTTTGCACAGCTAGGTAGAGTGTTGGCCAAGGAACCTATCTGAAGTGATTGAAAGACAACCATTTCTAAAACTAATAGAAAATGTTCAAAGTGTTGCTTTATTCATTTAGAAGTAGGGTTACAAAATAAGTCTCTCTTTCAATGGAGATCTTTATTCCCTATTTTCATCACAAATCTGAAGCATCTGATGGTGTTTTTCGGAGCTCCTCAATGAAGGTGGGCTTATGTGCACGTGTGCCACTGGTAGTCTACTTGTGTGTGTCCTTTTGTACCTATTTTGGGCTTGCAAAAGGGTGTTAGTGTGTTTGGGGGCCTGCCTTGGTCAAGCCCCATAGTTATGAAGACAAATCGACTCAAATATGAAGAAAAACATGATGAAAGTTGTTGGAAATGTTATAGAAGCTACTAAAAACTGATTTATACCTGATATGATGTTGTAGATCTATTGTAGGGCCGGTTCGTAGGTCGGCCTATGAAATGGATCCTGGGTTTGTAGGCTAGGGGGTGAACTGGACTGTAGTTGACTTTTGATGAAGGTTTCCTATCCAGATGGGCTCCAGATGTTGTTTGATGTTGTTTGTTAGAAGCAAAGTGGTAGAAGATGATTCTGGTGTGATTTCGGTAGAGTCTAGGTAGGTTGACTAAAAATGTGAGAGAGGTAAAATGAGGGAAAAGACCCTCTATTTATAGGAAAAACCAAGGTTAGGGGGGGTAGTTAGGTGTACTACACCCTAGGGTCAATTCCTAGCATGGTTAGGTTAGGGTTTGTGAGGTGGTAAGCTTAGTCATCCTCTCACATGCCCTGAAGGAAATATCCTATCCTCACACATGTGTGAGGGAGGATTAGGGTTAACTAGGGTTAGCTAACTCCTAGGTTAGATGAGGGTTGAGTTAGGGTTTCTAGGAAATATCCTAACCAACTTAGGGTGCACACATGTGTGAGGACATGTTTAGGACTAATTTGATCATTAACCCTAATTAAACCCAATTTAATGATAAAGTGTAACTTAAGTGAAAGTCAATCACAAATTAGAATCCTAATTAGTCTAATTAGGGTTTTTGGTGGGGAATGGTCCCATGGGGGCCCTAATTAGGTGTAGGAAAGGGCTTAGGTGGCCTTAGGGAGCTAGTAGGTGGCCCTCTTGTGGATAGAAGGTGTTTTGGGTGCATTTTACATAGTTTTGTAGGTTTTGCACCTACGGATAACTATGGTGGCCTACGATGGCCTATGGTAGCCTACGATGGCCTATGATGGCCTACGATGGCCTATGATGGCCTATGATGGCCTATGATAGCCTAAGATGGCCTATGCAAACCTACAAGTATCTATGTAGATCTACAAGTATCTAGGAATGAGCATGTATGACTTTTAGGTGTCTACATTTACCCCTTTTTGTACTATGTTGTGTGAAACATAGTTTAGTGCAAAAATATGATGGAAGAAGGTGGTGAGGTGTTTGAGAAGATGAAGAAGGTATGGGTGGATGAATGTGAATGATTGAATGTAGATGAAACATGATGATTTTATCAATTTAGTACAATATTTGCAATATCGTACTGGTTGTTTGTGAGGGTAACTTAAGACTGCTTTGCTTTTGCGACCAATACGAGATGGTCCAATTACAAATAGAACAAATGCCTATTCAAATTTTTGCTTCTAATTGATTGATGAGTGCATGATGACATATGTCAAACCATTTGAGTTGAGTGGTATGGATAAATCAAGTGTAACATTCAGTATGTGGTTGACATTGATATACATGAATGAAAGTGAGATATCTTCGATATTGTACGTGGCTCTCATGACTTAACAAATGTCTGATTGGGATTGAGTTTGTTATTATCTTGAGATAATCTTCAAAAAAAAATTTTGTAGATAGATGTGATATCCATGATTTGGATGTTTGATTGTTTGATTGTATGCAAAGTGGATTTGTGTATGAATACCCCCTCAAATGAGGAATCAACAATGATACAAATGAAATGTGGTGATGTGGTGATGAGTCGATTGATAGAGGAAAATGGTGATAAAAGGTGGGAAAATTTAGGTAGACAATGAAAGAAAGGAAGAAGAAGTTATAGGAGTGAAGAAAATGTGGAAATGGTGTCATGAGGTTTGGTTTGTAGGGTGGCCTGTAACGAGAATTGAGTTCAGTGGCATGAACTAGGGTTTTTGAGAGTATAATACTCCTTTTGGCACATGTGAATGTTATTTACATTATGAGAAGTTGTGGAGTGAGGAGTGAGAGAAGGTTGGTGAAGTGAAGCACTTGCAAAGTTTGGAGTCGATGTAGAGATGGCGAGAGGAAAAGCACTGGAGGACCCAATAAGTACCCAAGACTTAACTTGTTTTGATTTTGATTTGCATGAATGTTTGAAAAATGTAGAATGTGGGTTTGAGCATGATTGAATGTTTGCATGTGATAAATGATTGAAATGTGTGCACAAAGTGTTAAAGTGGCCAAATGGGTATCCAGAAGTGTTGGTCATTTTTTGGTTTGACCAATATTTTGACTAGTTTGACTGTGTGGCATACGTTGTGTGTGAATGGTTGACTTTGATTGTTTGGGATGAATGATGTACTATTTTCCAAATGTGTTTGAACTTTCATCATAAAATGGAGAAATGGGTATTCAAAAATATAATTTGTTTGGTGTTTTGGATTGTGTTGGTGTGTTTTGGAATTGCGTGCCACAAGGTGTATGTGGATGAGTGTGAATGTTTTGTTGGGCATGAAATATGTACTATTTTTGGAATTTAATTGAACTTTCACCATGAAAGGGTGAAATGGGTATCCAAAAATGTGATTGGTTTGTTGTTGTGTGATGTGTTTGTGGGTGTTGGAACCATGTGTCTTGAAATGCATGTTTGTGTGTTGCATGATGTTTTATGTGTCAAAAAAGTGTTGTTTGTGTATGGGGAGACAATTTTTCCATGAAAGGGCCTAATGGGTGCCCAAAAATGTCCTTCCTACTGAGTTCATAGGGTGGCATGCAAACTGGACTTGAGTTCGCATGGCGCCTATGAACTATATTTTTTGTATGAGATATGTTGTATGAATGTTGTATGTAATGATTGTTTGAATGAAATGATGAAAATGAATAGAATATGTATGTGGAACTGATAGAAAATTATGTGATGTTTGTGGATGAAACAGATGAAGATGATTGAGTCATGACATCATGTGTGATCATTGAGAGTAGTCTTGGGTAAGGCCTTGGATGAGGTGGATGTGGAGTGGATGGGTAGGGTGTGGATGAAGGGCGTATGGGATGTGTTGAGTATACATGCCAACAAGGCATATATTTTAGCATTGTGTGAGAGGTGGGATCTAGATAGGAACACTTTTCACTTTCCTATAGGTGAGATGACCATTACACTAGAGGACATATACAGGATATATAAACTATTGATAGAAGGTATTCTAGTGAAGGTAGAAGTGGATGATAGGTAGAAGGAGGTGTTGTAGTGCATATTTGGTGTGAAGTGGGGAGAGGTAGATCATAAAAAGGGGTGGATTATGAGTACTATTGGTACAAGAAGATGTTGTCTAATCACCATTATGTGATGATGCTTATGATATCCACATATGCTCTACTAGATACCTCAGGAGTGAAATTCTCCTAGAATATGATGGATGTAGTATGTGATATGGTAGAGCATGAGGTAGTGTTTGCATGGGCACCTACACTATTGGCATAGGTATATAGAGAGTTGCATGATGTAGTGGAGTGAGAGATGGGTTTGAGTTGGAGCCCATTACTATAGGTTTGGGCATGGGAACACATCATGATAGAGTGATCAACATTATTACCATATAGTGTGCATGCATTGATGGGTGACTTCATACCCTATGCCTTGAGGTGGTAGATGGATGAGGAGAAGGGGATGAAGAGGCCACATGAGGGTGATTATTTATTTTGGAGGATACAATTTGGCTCTTTGGAGCCTAAGCATATTCAATGGAGGCCCTAGAAGGGTGGGGTAGTGTGGGAGAAGGATGGGGAGTAGCTGGGAGTGATTCATCAAGGGTGATGGGTGGTAGGATAGTATGCATAGTAGGTAGAGTTATTTCCCTTTAGTAGGGTCATGCGATAGTTTAGGTTATAATAGGGGAGACCGGATGCACCTATTGTGATATATAGGAGGTAGGGTGATCAAGGGAGGTGACCTGTAGTGCCTCCCTTGAGTGGTGAGAGGGATCCACTAATGGTGATTCTAGATATGGATGATGTAGGGACTACTCCTGAGTATGATGCATGGTGGGCCACATAGATTTGGGAGCTAGGAGTTGGAGTGATCGATGGTTGGGTGCAGCTAGTAGGTGGATTGCCTACATCGAAGGGATAGGCACCAGAGGGAGTTAGGCTAGAGATAGATGTAGGATTAGAGGATGAGATAGAGGAGCCTCTTCAATGATAGAGGTGATATCAAGATGATGGGTCTGTATTTTTGTAGTGAGATCACCAGATAGATAGGTAATAATAAAAATCAACCCTTGGATGATACAATGCCTATGGAGGAGGAGGGTGATGATACTAGAGATATGGGGGATATACCTTTTGATGTATAGGAGAGGATAGATGCTCAGGAGGAGCTATTGATATTGAGGGAGAGAGTACGATATCTAGAGGGCAATTACATGAGAGTGAGGTAGATTAGGCCATAGATCTAGGGAAATGGAGAGAGGAGCACGAAGAGTTAGAGGAGAGGTTAGTGGTAGGTGAGTAGAAGCCACATAGAGAGGGAGGAGTTGGAGAGACATTATGTGGAGCTACATGGATGGCTCAAGGTGGAGGAAGTGAGGCATGCTAAGATTATAGAGGATTTACATATCGGTTTGTAGAGATGATGGTGGATGAGGAGAGATTGAGGGTAGATATTCCCATGATGTAGTAGGAACAATGTGATATGGAAGTGATGCAAGTATTGCATGAGGCAGAGGTGGTAGATATGGCTTCTATGAGGACAAAGGTAGATCATTTGTAATGAGAAAATGAGGAGGTGTCAAGGTTGTATAGAGAGGAGGCAATGATGAGGATGCAGTGTGATCTAACATTGATATCATTTGAGTATGCCATTCTTGATTATGGTGGATCATAGTCAAGATCATAGACATAAACACAGATATAGTTGCAACATAGTCGATGAAGTGCACCATCGATAGTGCTAAGGGAGCCAAGGATGGTAGTACTAGAGGTGTATTAGGTAGTGGGGACTTCCCCATATGGAGATAGGGTAGCAGTATTTATGGCAACATAGGTGGAGGTAGCTCTAGAGTCGAGTGGGGTAGTAGAGGCACATAGGATGGAGCAAGCAATAGTAACTCAAGAGGGGAGTGGTGAGACTCCTAGTGAGCAGTAGGGTTGAGATGTGTTATGGATGTATTCCATTTTTGTAGCCTAAGGGTATTTTTGATATAATATATATAAATATTAATTTATATATATGTGTCATGATTTGATGTGAATGAATGTGTGATGTTTGTTTACTATGCATGTGTTAATGTAGAATATTAATAGGTAAATGTATGATGGATGAATATATATGCATGTGATAGCATTTAGGAGAATGATAATATTATAGTGTAGATGCAATGTAGAATGATGTAATGTAAATGAATGAATGTAGGATAGATGCAATGATGCATGTATGTGTATGCTGAAATGCATAGAGGAAGCACTCGTATCGTAGCATAACTGGTGGCAATGTGATCCATTCCATAATATTAGGGATGTAGGATGGTATAGGGATTATGCAATAATATTGAAAATCATAGTTATAGCAATCAAACCTCATGAGGAACTGAGCAAGGTTCATCTACAACTCATAACTAACTTGATTAGGTCAAAGTCTATCAGGGACCAATGTGTGCAATAAGTGATGTTCATTTATCCATTTTGAGGGAGGTAGGACTAACCCATTGTAAACATAACCAAAGTAGCTAGCTCATCCACAAGTGCATAGTGATCTATACAAAATAAGGTCACTAATGTGATAGATGTGTCACCACTTGTAAGACTATTCCACTAGAAGGCAGGTGCTTAGAGCCTATAGCTAGTGATGGAAATCATCCCATGATGTTATGTTAAACCTAAGGACCAAAGGAGATGAAGCATAATAATTATGTTTCTTGGAGGCTTTTCATTTTATTTTCTTCCCCTCATTTTCAAATGTCTCTTTTTGTGGTACTCTTTCTTTTCTATTTTTTTTGGAATGTGGGCATTGGATTTTATTTTCTACCCATTTTTTTATTTTTGCTTATGCTTATCCCTTTGTTTATCCCTAGGTCATATGTTGATCATGCAAATGATAGGATGAGTAGGGGAAACCATTCACTAGATGGTGATATCTATGCAAGGTGTTATCTTCCCTAGACTCAAAATTTGCTTAAAAATATGACATGTGTGAATGGTCCCTGAAAGAAATTGAACCAACCAAGAGAAGTTGTAAGAAGAGTAAGAACTTGTCAACTAGAGGTGATGTTTGATTGACTTAACTAGTGAGTGGTCAAAATCATGCAAAATACCATATACTCTATAATCCTGAGAAGGGGAGTGGACATCCAAGTGGTGATGCTAACAAGTGTGTATATTAATCCTATCATGAGCACATTTCTATAGGAGGAATATACAAACATGAATGATAGATATAAAGAGAAGTGATGCATATATGCAATGGATGCAGTATGAGAGATATGACATGCAAGGAAAATATCTACAAGAGGAATTTTGTGAGACTTAACCAGATGATATTAGAAACCATGTCGAAAGAGATGGGTGTGTGAAGAAATGATGAGAAGAGGGAGTCATGGTAATGGTTGCCCCAACATGTGGGGGTGTAGCAAACATGAGAGAAGTATGTAAATGGGAGAATGCACATGATAATGAAAAACAAGGAAAATTGGGAGTGAAAAAGAGATGTGGAGGAAAACGAGAATGAAGAAGTGCAACAAAGAAGAATGAGGGAAGCAATGAAGAAAAGAAGATGAGAAGAAGAGGAAGAAAAAGGTAAAATTAGCATAGGTATGTAGCTACTCAAAGTGTGACCATACAACAATGCCAAATAGAAAGGGGAAGAAGAGATGAAGAAGGGAAATCTAGCAT
Organism: Wollemia nobilis; assembly: GCA_028583015.1. Lineage (NCBI taxonomy): Eukaryota > Viridiplantae > Streptophyta > Pinopsida > Araucariales > Araucariaceae > Wollemia > Wollemia nobilis. The sequence continues at coordinate 498,245 of JAQPPZ010003633.1, forward strand.
AGGTATGTAGTCGCTCGAAGCGTGACCATACAACTATGTGGGATAGCAAGAAGAAGAAAGAGAAGGGAAGAAGAAATAAGAGGAGAAAGCAAGCTAAGGATGTGTGAAGTGATGGGGATCAGGTCATGAATGACTAGGTGAAGTGATGATGCGACTAGGATTTTGGTGATTTGTGTAGTTGGATAACTACTAGAAATAACGAGGTGTGGATGTGAAAGATTCATATGATGGTATAGGGTGAGGTACAAGATGATGTGGAGGGCTCTAAAGTTGAGTAGAGAGAGCATGTTTAGGCTATGGGAGAGATTCATCAAACAACATGTCTTGGACAAGGGTTTCAAAAGTGTAACATGCATTGATGTCATGCCCTGATTGATGATGATAAATGCAAAATTGGTTCTCTCTATAGTTTTATGGCTTAGGGTATAATGGGTCGATGGGGTAGATCTTAGGTAGTACAAGGAGGCCTTGGTGGAGTAATTAGTGGAATGTCTGAGAAAGTGGTGTTGAACGAATAGGCATGGGGTATATGTATGGCTTAGGTGGTGATGAGCATGAGGTACATGGGGTGGGTGCAAGTGGTTGGATTGTGGACCTAGGGTTCAGTGTGGGTTGCATGTAGGAGTGAGGGATTGGGATGGAAGAAGGTGAGGGAATGCAGGTTATAGTAGAGTGATGGGGAGAGGAATGGCATCGATAATGACTCAAGTGTAACTCGAGGTTGTCAAGGTGAGAGAGGATGTGTTGGATGTCAATGGGAGGGGGTGAAAGAATTGAGGTAGGTGGGGATCAAGATTCTAGTGTGTAAATGGGGTTGGGATAGGGGTACAAATATGAGAATGAATGAGAAGAAGAAGGGAGAGATTGGAATTGATGAGTTGTTGGTGGAGTAGGTTGAAGTGGAATACCATGAAGTGGGGATGGGGGTATCTGGAGAATAGGTGGTGTGGGAGATGACTGTAGATAGCAACGTGGATGATATGGGGGAACATACATAGAGGTAGCTTAGGAGGCATGTTGATGAAGGGATTGGTCATAAGGTGACATCCCATTTGGTAGGGGTGGAGGTAGTCCTAAAGGGTGTGTGTGAATAGGTGTGTTTCCCCTATTAGGAGGAAAGTAGCCTAGTGAAGGTCATCGAGCTGGAGAATATGGTAGATAAGGATCTCTCACATCGACCAAGTGAGGGGGGATGGTCCTCATGCATGAGGGTATGGTGGGTGAGAGTGTTCCTCCTTATCTACAAAGGAGGACAAGGAGATATGACTATCACTAGAGTGAGGGGAATAGGAAGAATCCCTATGATTAGGTGAGTGAAGCTGAGGTGAAGTGTGATGATTGAAATGTGATGATAGGGATGACTGATGTACATGAATGGGGCCAGGAGGTATTGCAAGGTCAATTAGGGTGATCGATACTAGAGGTAGTGTTAGAAGGTCCTACATGATGTGGGAGTGGTATGCTAGAAGTGTAGACCTAGAATAATGTATCTCCATGGAAGATGTCATAGTTAGTGATAAGAGACCTACAAAACCAAAGATACCAACAACATAAAAATGACATAAAAACAAAAGTGTTTCTATTGTGTAACAGAAAGTGAAAACTATGTGTTCAATGCAATGTGGGTTGTGAATATGTGAGTGAGGTGATATATACAATATTATGATGATAGTATGTGCAATATGTGGTGATGTGTACCTAGACAGGCTAGGCATTAAATATGCATAAGTGAATTATATTGATGGGTTCAGGTTCGATGAGTCCTTCGAGATTTTCCAATCGATAGGTGCAAAACTGAATTTGTGTGTAACGATGTATGGGCCTAGCCAATTGGGAGTGAACTTGTCTCACTATTGGTAGGGTTGACTTGTGATCTGTTGATTCTCTTTGAGAACTAGGTCATCGATTTGAAACTTGTGTTGGTGTACCTTACTATTGTAGGCATGATGAAGATGATCTTGATAGACATGGGTGTGTTCTATGGCATGGATGTGATGCTCATCCAAGAGCGTTAATTGGTTGAGGTGGGCTTGATGAGTAGTGTCATCATCAATGAAGTCCTTCATGGAGATGCGTAAAGATGGTATTTCAAGCTCCAGAGGCATAATGGCTTTGACACCATAGACCAAAGAAAAGGGTGTTGCCCTAGTGGGAGTATAGATGCTCGTACGATAGGCCCACAAGGCTAATGGCATTTGATTATGCCAATCATGATGAGATTCTATGACCATTTTATGAAGAATAGAGTAGATGGTTTTATTAGTAGCCTCAACCTAGCCATTACCTTATGGGTAGTACAGGGTAGAGAAGCTATGGTGAATGTTAAATTTAGTGCATAAGGTACGAATAGTTTTATTTTTGAAAGGAGTGTCATTATCAAAGATGATTTGTGAAGGGATTCCAAAGTGACATATGATATGGTCAGTGATGAATGCCATGATTTTGTCCCTCATAGTTTGAACGAGTGGGATGGATTTGACCCACTTTGTAAAGTATTCTATGGTAGTGATAATGAATTTATGGTTGCTTGATGAAGTAGGCGAGATCTATCTAATAAGATCTAAACCCCATTGGGAAAAAGACCACATGGATTGGATAGGTTGGAGTGCTTGTGAGGGTAAGTGTGTGAGGTTAGCATGTTGTTGACACTTGATACATCGCTTTACATACTCACAATAGTCATGTTCCATTTTGGGCCAATAGTAGCCCATGCATAAAATACATTTTGTGATAGCCATGCCATTGAAGTGGCCACCACAAGGTCATGGGTTTCTTGTACCACTCACTGAGCTTCATGTGGTTCTAGGCAACACAAAAGAATACCATCATGACTATGGTGATACAGGATATCCCCCAATAATGTGTAATGGATCACCCATTATTTGAATGCTCGATGATGAGCATGTGGTAAGTCACAAGGTAGGAAGCCCAATTTGATATAATCCTTAATTTAGGAAAACCAAGGATCATGTGGTTCAATGTGGATGACATGGATGCCATCATCATCTATGGGAGGTGAAGATGAGATAGCAGACTATGTTAGAGTATGAATGGACATGTGCATTGTGTCAGAGAGGGGGTTTTATGGTATTAAAGATCCTAAGGAAGCCATTGTGTCGATAAAATGATTTGATGAGCATGGAGTAGCTTCGATATCATACCACTCGAGTTGGGTGAGGAGTTGTTGGGCAATCTGTTTGTATTGTTGGAGGATTGGGCAGCGACATTGCCAAATCTCCTAGACTTGATTGATGATAAGGAGGGAGTCACCAATGATGTGAAGGCATCTAATGTGCATAGAGAGCACCTACTTTAAACCAAGAATTAAAGCTTCATATTTTACATTATTATTTGTGCAGGGAAACCCTAATTTGAATGAAAATGGGAGAGGTTCCCCATCAGGTGTGAAGAATACAATTCTTGCACCCCCAGCGTGAGTGCAATGAGAGCCATCAAAGAAAAGTGTTAAGTTAGCTGGTATTTCTGGTTTGACATACTCCTCAACTTCTATGACATGGAATATGGAATCATTAGGGAGCTGAATAAGGAGTGGTTGATTATCGAGCAATGGAGCCTCGATGAGTTGGTTGATGATGACCTATCCTTTGATGGACTTTTGAGAAATGAACTCTAGGTCAAATTTAATGAGGAGCATAATCCATTTAGTAGTGTGAGAGTTATGATAACTCTTGTTCATCATATATCAGAGTGGATTATCATGAGTAATGACAAATATGGTGTGATTAAGCATATAGTGGCATAGTTTTTGTGTCACAAAGACTACAACCAGTAGAGCTTTTCCATGTATGCGTATCAGGTTTTGTAGCTGACTAGCATACGACTGATGTAATATATGGCTTGCTCTTGATTGAGCATGTTCTTTTGAGCTAATAATGTGCCAAGTGCAAAATCCATAGTAAAAATGTACAAGATGAATGGTAGTTGTGGGTGTGGGGGAGATAGAATTAGTGATGAAGTGAGGTAGGCTTTGATTGAATCAAAGGCTTGTTGATAGTTTGCATCCCATTTGAAGGTGACCCCCTTTTGTAAAATATGATTAAATGGCTTGCACTTATCCGATAACTAGGCAATAAAATGATGAATGGATTGAATTTTGCCCTGCAAGCTGCGTAGTTGCTTGAGATTGGTGGGTGGAGGTATCTCGATGATGGATTTGAATTTGTTGGGGTCTACTTCAATGCCTCACTGAGAAATAATGAACCCTAAGATTTTATCAGAAGTAACACCAAAGACACATTTCTTTGGGTTGAGATGAACATTGTGTTCTAGAAGGTGATCAAAGATCTTGCGTAGATCAACAAGATGTTGTGAATATTCTTTGGATTTGGTGATGAGGTCATCGATGTAATATTCCATGATTTTATGCATGTAGTCATGAAAGATATAAGTCATGGCATGTTGGTAAGTTGCCCCAACATTTTTAAGGCCAAAAGGCATGACCTTATAACAAAAATCCCCCAAGGGGTTGTGAAAGATATTTTGTGTTGATCGATAGGGTTGATCTTAATCTGATTGTAACCAAAAAATCTATCCATGAGGGAGATCATTTCATGACCTATGATGGCATCAACTAGTGAGTCAATGTTTGGGAGGGGGAAGTTGTCCTTGGGATAAGCTTTGTTCAAATCATGAAAATCAATGCAAATGAAACTTCACTGGAGGGTTTAGGTACTGACACCATATTGGAAACCCATTCTGGGTAATCAATAGGTTGGATAAAATTTACATCAAGGAGCTTTTGGAGCTCAGATTTTACCAGCAACACAACCGTAGGATGCATACATCACAATTTCTATCTGATGGGTTTGGCATCGCTATCGAGAGTGAGATTGTGAACCACTAGAGAGGGATCAAGTCCAGGCATATCCATGTAGGACCAAGCAAAGACTCTGATGTATTCCTTAAGGAAGGTGGTAAATAGGATGTGCTCCTCTGATGAGAGGTTGGTGATGAGTTTAAAAATATGTGGATTGGTGGGGTCATCACCAATATCGATATCGATGGTATCTTCCACAAGCATGTGGGAACCATCTCAAAGTTATTTCAAGATTGGAATAAGATGGAGGTCATCGATAGCCTCGGGTAAATCAAATTCATCATCTAAATATATGTCAATGTGATGAACCCATAGGATGTGAGGTGGGGTAGATGGTGAAGGAGCATTCATAACATGCAATATGGGGGTGATAGCAAGAAGTCCTATAATGAAGGTATTGGTGAAATGTGAGTAAAGTCGATGAAGTTAGGGTTTGGTGTGTTGTCATGACTCGAATGAGATGTGTATCAAAGTGGTGAGAATAGATCCACATAGACCATGTTGATAGAAGTAGTAGAGGTCATAGAAGATGATGAGTCTGATGATGAAGATTCAGAAGCATGTGAACATCATGGTAGGTTTAGCGATGGACGTAAAACCATGGGTGGAGAACGAGGTCGAGTTATGGATTGATGAAGCTATTAATAAGTAGGCAATGGTATGGCAGATGTATCAATGATGGAGGAGGAGGTGAAGTGTTGCACTCTAGATAAGGAGCTATGAGGGACAAGGCAACAAATTTGTCAACTAGTGCATCAATACAATAAGCGGACATGGTGTCAACAAAAGATATTTCTTGGAAGAAGTTGCATGGAATGGTGATGGTAGAATGAGGATATGGACTCTCATCTAGGATATCCATGTCGATGTATTCTTCCAATGAGTGTGTAGGAATTGGTATGGGATGTAGAGAGAGATCTTGAAGTTCATCCTCAAGCGTATGAATGATTGTAGGGTGATAACCTAGGCCGGATTTGTCTATGGGTGATTGAACATGGGGGTTGATAGGCATGTGTAACCCTTGCTCATAGTGGCCTAGTCCAAATCCATACCAATGAAAATACTGAAGGTAGCATAAGGTGAATTGAGGGTTGGACATGTGGTCAAGAGTGCCACAGAAACTAGATTGTAGTGGTGGAGGCATAGTAGCTAGGAGCGATGAGTCTAGACCTGCATACACAAAATTGGTATGATTTTTGGGTGGACCAAGTGGTATGATAGTACCAATGGTCAATACTAAAGCTGAAGGATGACCAAAATCATGGGTAGATTGGATTATCAGGGGTCAAACATGAGCATCATGAATATTATAGTCATCAGACCTAAAATTTATCATGAAAATTGACACTCGAGGCATCGTAAGAATGAGGTGGTAAATCAGAATCAGAGGAAGATGATGCCAGCTAGGAATCATGAATGATAGTAGGAGAAGAATGGAGTAATTGGGCATCTAAGTGGGAGGCTCATTATTCCCAATCATGGCATTCGATCATGGTGGAGGGAATGGTATGGTTCACATGTGGGAACTATGTGGTGAGGGGAGGAGGCATAGGTGTCGAGCTACGAGAAGATGTAAAATACCATGGTCATGGATGAAAAGGAAGTGGGGGTGTTTGAGGAGTGGGAAGGAGAGGAGGTTCTATAGAGGAAGATGTATGAGATGTAATATGAGGCCATGATGAGGGTGGCAAAAAAGGTGTAGGTGCAGGAGGTAGATCCATGGAAGAAGATGGTTGAGAAGGAGGGGGAGGCCATGAGGAAGGTGGTGAGAAAGGTATGGTAGTAGGATGAGGTTTCATGATAGAGGATGAGAGTGGTGTGGACATAGATGGAGGGGAATGTGTACATGTCCCTAATGATTATTGCGGTGATGAGGTTGGTGTAGAAGAAGATGTAGATGCTCCCACTAAATGATGAGAAGGAATGGGAAGAACCTGAGTAGAGGACGATGAGGGTCCTAGTGGAAGGTCTACAATGTTGTAAAATTTGAAGGGGTCCCCATCGGTAGGAACACAATGAACAAGTCCATCATAGACATACTTGAGACAATGATGCAAGGTAGAGGGAACACATTGCATGTCTCTAATCCATGGATGTTCGAGCAAGATATTGTATTGCATCTCACCTTGAATGACATGGAATAAAATGGAGATGGTACAGATACCTACATGGATAGGTAGGACAATGGAACCTATAGTGGGTCGCATGGAACCATCAAATGCATGAAGGTCGAGTGATGGGGTGGTAAAGTGAGTAGGTGGAATGTGAAGGTGATGTAGGGTGGTAGTAGAAATGATACTAATAGATGAACTGATATCAATGAGGACATGCTTGTAGGTGATATCATTGATGGTTGCTTGGATGTGGAGAGGAGGATCAACTCCTTCACCTATGAGCTTTGTAATCTCATGGTCGTGGAAACTAATAGAAGGTTGAAGGTAGCATGGGATGTTCCCTACAAAGTTCACAAATGCATTTGTGTCATGGGTTTCAAGGTCAATGGATCGAAGGATGTCATTCAATGCCTCATGATGGGGTTGAGACTATTGTAAGAGGTCAAAAATGGATAGCCTAGTTGAGGTATTACATAACTGATGTGTAAGGCTACCATGGATAGTGATGATATTTTGTGGTAGGTGTGGTGAAGTATTTGAAGCTAGTAAGGATTGCAAAGAAGTAAAAGGTACTAGAGGGGATACGATAGGTGCATCCTAGCATGGTGGATAGCATTGAGTGTGAGTTGTAAGGTTGATCATGCCAACTACACCACATGAGGGGGGTCTCATTGAACATTGTTAACCTATATGGGTTACCCTTGGGGATTGGACTAGGCTCCTTGGGGATTCATCCCCTGTGTTTAGGTAGTGGGTTTTGATAGATACCCAAATTTTGGTTTTGTGGTGCGAGGGGGTTTGAGACCTGAATGGTACCCCGATCAATGAGGTCTTAGACAAGACCATAGAAGGAGTGACAAGATTCTATATCATGGTCATATTATCGATGGTATGTATAGAAGGCCTGCTCAATATACCCTCAAGGCTTGGGTTGATTTGGATCAATAGGTCAAATTTTCGGTAAGGTAATATGACCTACATCATATAATATCTAGAATAGAGCTAGCAAGGGCTCAGAGAGTGGGGTCAAATTGCATTATGGAAGTTATGGATGAAGGCTACGAGTCTATTGTAGTTTAGGTGGAAGGGGTGCATTAGTTTGGAACAACTACTACTATGGAGGGGGAGGTCATGAGATGGATGAAGAAGCTAGAGAAGTTATTGCTACCTGATTAGTTTGTGGTGGTCTAGGGAAGGGTTGATTTGGTGCATTTTGATTGAAGTAAAATTTGGAGTTGTAAGATGGTTTCTACCTAAGCTTAATCTTGCTAGATTGGAATTTGATGTCCTCGATAACCTTGGCTTGAGTGATAGCTTCCTCAAATGTGTGGCTTTGATGAAGTTGCAAGGAAGTGGAGATATGTTTGTGACAACTCTTGGAGAAGAGTGTAACTAGTTCAGTAGATGGGAGGCTATGAGCTAGGTCATGGATGATCGATCTCCATCGAGAGATAAATTCTATAATGGGCTCATCATTGGCCTATCGTAAGGCGTAGACATTAGAGAAGTTGATTTTATTTTTTATATTAATGGAGAAATATTCTAAGAATGAATTGGCCAATTGCTCAAAGGTGAACAGGCTATGGCATGGGAGCATGTTGTACCAGTCAAGGGCTTGTCCCCCAAGTGAGAGAGAAAAGGTACGTAACATGAGGGGATCGCTACTATGAAGCTGATAGCAAGCAGAGTGGTAATTGTTGATGTGTTCATGGGGGTCCTCTTTACCTTTGTACTTATCAAATTTTGGAATCTCAAAGTGGTATGGGTAAGGAGGAATGGGAACTGATGGGTGAATTGGCTCATTGCACAACTCAGTGTATGTGGGTTTTTGGGGCCCATAACCAGTTGTACAGAGATTTAGCATCTTAACTTCCTCTTGCAAGAGTTGGAGCTTGGGTGCTAGAGGTGTAAAGGATTGTGTTGAGGTGGTTGTAGCCTGAGAATGGGGTGGGTATTGGAGTTGTTGTTCTTCCCAGTGTGGAGAAGGAATGTATTGCAATTATGCCTATGGATGTGGCTGCTGAATGGTGTAAGATGTCAAAGTGGATGGGACACTCTACTATGGAGTAGGCATCTACTAGGGATAGTAATATTGTGGTTGTGGGGTTTGCGGTTGTTGCATAGGGATCTACTGGAGAGGGGCCTACTATAATGGTTGGGTAGTAGGGGATGATAACCAAGAAGGAGGTGTCATGAAAAATGTAGGTCCAATAGATGGTGGTGGAGGTAGTGGTGTCTGGATAGATGGTGCAAGTGGTGGGTGAGATGAGGTGTCAAAATATGGTACCTACATCTAACTAGAAGAGTGATAAGTGGAGAAGCTAGGCTGAGTAGAATAGCATGGAGGATTAGTGGGATAGGATGGGTGTAGTGGATCATAGGTAGAAAGGGGACTAGAAGATAGAGCCCAAAATGGAGGAGGTGGAGGGAGTCAAAAAATGGAAGTAGATGAAGATGGTGGTGGAATAGAAGATGGTATACCATACATTCTAGGAGGGTGGGATGTAGGTGGAGGCAATGATGAGGAAGGAGTGTAGGCCTCAAAGGTAGGATCCTGAGAAGATGGTATGGTGAAAGTGTTCACACATGATTGAGGAGATGGGGTCTACTGATGTTGTTGATATTGGAATTGTTGTGAGTGAGGAGGTGGTTGTGATACAACATCAAAGGATGGGAAGAAGGATTGTTGGGAAGGTGGTGGTTGTGACACTTGAGAAGTGTACTGATATGATGATGTGGGTGGTGTATATTGTTGTTATAATGGAGGCTATTGTGGGGGGATTTGAGGTGAGGGTATTTGAGTGCTTAAAGTGGAATATGAGGGATATAAGATCATCCCTATGGTAGGGGTGAATGATGCAACCTCAAGGTGAGTACGATTGAGCAAGGAGGAGTCATTCTCAAAGAGGGAATGAGATAGGCTCTAAAAGAAGGGATGTGCAAAGGTAGGTGAGGTAGGTGGAGTTTCCTCATCGATAGTGAAGAAGGGAGGTGGGTGTCCTAGAGTAGTATAGATTACATGGTCACAAAATATGGAAGGTAGATTAGGTGAAGGTGAGCGGGGAAGAAGTGGGTGATCTTCATCGGATGAGGTGGTGAGGGTATCACCTAGGGTAGAAGTCTCACCATGAGATATAGTGTGTATGTGAAGTGAGTCAGAACCTATAAGGAGGTCTGTAGTGAGTGTGGATTTACCCCTTGTGACTGAAGGGGGAGGAATGGACTGACTGGAAGTGGCACAAGAAGCCTCCTCCTCAAGATGTGCTTGCTCACATGCTTGACTATGGGTGACAATAGGCATGGTGTTGTGTACTATGAATTGGTGCTCAAAACTACCCAGAAATAGAAATCTGAGGTTCTAGGTGTGCTCTATGTGAGATTTTTGGGTAACCCTATGAAATTTGGGAAGTTTTTATGTATCAAAATAGAGTTCGCATGCCGCTATGCGAACTGGGAGTTGGTTCATAGGTTGACCTGCAAACTGGACTCAGACTGTGAATTTGATAGAAAGCCAAAAGTGATAGGTTACAGATAGCCAATAGGTGGGTTGCTAATAGGTGAATGTGCTAAAACCAATTTTGTGAGCATGCAAACAAAGTGTAACTAGAATCAGTGCTAAAAATAAAAAAATAAATGTTTATTTGTTTTGTGTGTTTTGATGTTGAAATATACCTCTAGAAAATATCATAAGAAGTGGGGTGAAATTCTAGAAATAATAGGAATGTCATCGGCACGAAACCTCCTACAACACCCAAGGGTGCATAGAATAGAACAATGTCTCAATAGGAAAATGGTGACCTAATGTAAAGGTGCAGTAAAATGATAACCAAATAGAGGGGAACTCAAAATGCTCTGATGAGTCCAAAAGCCTCTCACGAGAAGAGGTGGCACTATCTAAGACCTGCTACCGGCATACCCATGCTTTCGCTTCACCCTCGAGTGGGCTTAGTCAAGAACGATAGTTACCTATTCACTAATTATGTGAGCCTTGTGAACAAAGGCATCTAACCCTATCCTACTCCAAAGGTCCCTTCTGGTGATGAATTCTGGAAAACCAGTCTCAAGAGTAGGGGATTTTTTGGTGATGAAGTCCAGAAAACCGCTCCTAGGGGCTACTATGGTGTCTAGGGGGTGAGCTGGTGGAAGGAGATGAATTCCAACATCACCAGTCTCGAGTGATGGATTGGGGATGAAGTCCAATATCACCACTATGTATACCACATGAGTGTGTGATGGTGTGTTTATTACCACTGAGGTGAAAGCAAAACAACTAACTAGATGCCTTTTCAAAATGAAACTAACCCTAGATGCATTTTCAAAATAAAACTATCCTAGATGCATTTTTGAAAAGAGAAAACTAACCTAGATGCATTTTGAAAAATGAAATATGATCTAGAAAGCACAAAGGCAAGAAAGTAGGAAAGAGATGTGAAATCCTAATTTAATATCTTGAAAAGAGATTGAAAAATTAACCTAAATGTAATTTTGTGAAAGATGTTAGAAACCTTACTCTAATGACATGGAAAGAGATTGAAATGTGATTTTGAAATTTGAAAGAAATTGAAATTTACCCTAAGGATTTTGAAAAGATTTGAAGTTCTAATTAAATGACATGAAAGGAAAGTGAGAATTTAATTAAAATTTGAAAGAAATTGAAATGTACCCTAAGGATTTTGGAAAGAGATTTGAAGTTCTAATTAAATGACATGAAAGAAATTGAAATTTAAAATTTAAAAATTAAAAAGAATAAAACCCTAATCTAATGCAAATTTGAAAAGATATTTGGAAAGGAAATTTAAAATGACATGAAAGAGATTGTAAAACCCTAATCTAAATGTAAATTTGAAAAATATTTGAAAAAAAATAATTTAAAAAATTTAAATGACATGAAAGAGATTCAAAACCCTAATCTAATGTGCAAATTTGAAATTAAATTTAAATAAAATTAAACCTATCTAATAAATTTGAAAAGGGATTTAAAATGAAATTTAAATGACATGAAAGAGATTATAAAAAATCTAATCTAATGCAAATTTGAAAAGATATTTGAAATAAATTTAAATAAAATCTAATTTAATGCAAATTGAAAATTTATAATAAATTAAATTAAATATCTTATTAATCTGATAAAAAAGAAATCTGAGATGATTTAAGCTAACTGATTTTGAAATAACATGATAACCCTAATTGATGTGTTTGAAAGGAAATTTCACAAAATGACTCGATGCATTTGATGGTGAAACTTCTTTGCAAAGGAATAACAAAAATAGGAGGTTCTAAGGGAAATACCTGACTCTTATGGTGTCAGATGAACTGCTTGATGTCTCTACTATAAACCTCTACAATTTTAGGGTTTTCTAAAATAGTTTAGTAGTTTTCATAGGATGGCCTACAAACTAGACTATTGGTTCATAGGTTAGGGGGTAAACTAGGTTTAGGGGCCTGAAACTCCTATTCTGCTAACCTGAGGTGTATGTCAAGGTTTTTTTGGGTTCTATTCTATGTTCAGAGTACCTGAAATAACAAAATAAAACTATAAATTGAGTTATATTAGTGAAAACAACTATTCTAACACAACTATTGTGGTGGTCCCATCGGGCATGCCAAAATGAAGTGACTGAAAGACAACCAATTTCTAAAACTAATAGAAAATATTCAAAGTGTTGCTTTATTCATTTAGAAGTAGGGTTACAAAATAAGTCTCTCTTTCAATGGAGATATTTATTCCCTATTTTCATCACAAATTTAAAGCATATGATGGTGTTTTTTAGATCTCCTCAATGAAGGTGGGCTTCTATGTGCATGTGCCACCGGTAGTCTACTTGTGTGTGTCCTTTTGTACCTATTTTAGGCCTACAAAAGGGTGTTAGTGTGTTTGGGGGCCTACCTTGGTCAAGCCCCATAGTTATGAAGACAAATCAACTCAAATATGAAAAAAACATGATGAAAGTTGTTAGAAATGTTATAGAAGCTACTAAAAACTAATTTATACCTGATATGATGTTGTAGATCTACTATAGGGTTGGTTCATAGGTCAGCCTACGAAATGGATCTTAAGTTCATAGGCTGGGGGGTGAACTAGACTGTAGTTGACTTATGATGAAGGTTTTCTATCTAGATGGGCTCCAGATGTTGTTTGATGTTGTTTGTCGAAAGCAAAGTGGTAGAAGATGATTCTAGTGTGATTTTGATAGAGTTTGGGTAGGTTGAATAAAAATGTGAGAGAGGTAAAATGAGGGAAAAGACCCTCTATTTATAGGAAAAACCAAGGTTATGGGGGTAGTTAGGTGTACTACACCCTAGAGTCAAGTCCTAGCATGGTTAGGTTAGGGTTTGTGAGGTGGAAAGCTTAGTCATCTTCTCACATGCCCTAAAGGAAATATCCTATCCTCACACATGTGTGAGGGAGGATTAGGGTTAACTAGGGTTAGCTAACTCCTAGGTTAGATGAGGGTTGAGTTAGGATTTCTAGGAAATATCCTAACCAACTTAGGGTGCACACATGTGTGAGGACATGTTTAGGACTAATTTGATCATTAACCCTAATTAAACCCAATTTAATGATAAAGTGTAACTTAAGTGAAAGTCAATCACAAATTAGAATCCTAATTAGTCTAATTAGGTTTTTGGTAGGGAATGGTCCCATGGGGGCCCTAATTAGGTGTAGGAAAGGGCTTAGGTGGCCTTAGGGAGCTAGTAGGTGGCCCTCTTGTGGATAGAAGGTGTTTTGGGTGCATTTTACATAGTTTTGTAGTTTTTGCATCTACGGATAACTATGGCGGCCTACGATGGCCTATGGTGGCCTACGATGGCCTACGATGGCCTATGATGGCCTAATATGGCCTATGCAAACCTACAAGTGTCTATGCAGATCTACAAGTATCTAGGAATGAGCATGTGCGACTTTTAGGTGTCTACACTATATTCCTATATAAGAAAGACCTCATTGTTATATAGATAAGAGAGTCGGGGGACATAGTCAGATAGTGTATCTTAGAGCATAATATAGTTCTATTTAGATCACCATCCATTGGTGATGGGTGCAATGTAGTTTAGTAGCTTTATTAATGGAGTGCTCATTTCCTTCATAGCTACATTGTATTTTTTTATGTCATTTCTATTTACAACATATTTCAATCATCTAGTAGATTTACTTTCTTTCATATTATTCTGCATATTGTGATTGCTATCTCCCAGTGCTCATGACATCAAAAGCTAACACCAAAATATTTTATCAAATTACACAAACCATTGTCATATTTTAAAGAATTATTAAAATGAGGTTTAAAGTGTAAAATCATCTAAGTTTGAAGAACAATAGGTAAGAAATAAAAAATATGATATTATTTTTGGAGAAAAAACATGTTACCTCCCAAACATTATAATTTACTTGTATACAAAAAGTCAAATATCTACAAATCCTCCAATAAATAATATGATTAGCAATATGCTCCAAATGAGGATCTTGGCACCACCATTCAAAATGGGTGGAGTCACATACTTTCTGAGGTAAATATCAAAATAAAAATTAGAATTATCATGCTTGAGAATAATTAAATTATTTTTCTTGTCTTTTTGAAAGAAGTGCATAGAGAATCCAAAGAAGGTGAACCTTCATGTCCTCAAAATTGTCCTTTTTTGGAAAAAAAATTGATATTTGTGTTCCTTGAATCTATGAAAATAATTTGTTTTTATTATTAAAAAATGAGCAATGCAACTTTCTCAAACAAGATAAAGGCTTCAATTGACCACTATTAAAGCTAGTATTTTGATGAGAGGAATGATTAGAGGGGAAGAGATATTATATTATAACAATTACTTACCTATAAAAATTAGAAAGTTTATATTTTTTATTTTCTATCATAAGACCACCTTGAATTTCTCTTTTTAGAGGGACTACATTTAGAAACATCAATTTAGTTTTATTTGTGTATAAGATAGGTAATTTTATTTAAAAAGGAGGATAAATTAGATCAAAGTAAGGAAGAAAATTTCTTTCAAAATAATTTATTAAATAAATCTTTGTAATGTGAGAAATACCAATTTATTGTTATTTTTTTGGTTTCATGTTGTGTTTAATGGCTTTGCTAGACAAGGAAAATTTGGATCTCTATATTTTCAAGGTCTTTAGAAATGTTTTGGAGGTGTTTTGTGTTGCTAAAGATGCTATTAAAATCATTGTAAATACAACATATTTATTTTTTGTTCATTTTATTTGTCCCCTATATCAATGTGGTATTAGAGCATAGGCAAAGTGAGTCAAAGGGATATTACATTAATTAGGATAGAAGAGATAAAAGGATTATTAAAGTATAAGGGATAGTAAAATATATGTTGGGGAGGATATATTTTGCATATTAGAAGCTTTAGAAGCCATATTATAGAAATAAAGTTGAGTCAGAGCAAGAAAAAATGAGAACACTATTAGGTGTAATTGACCCCATAGAGAGATTAATAGAAGCATTCACCAAGAAAGGAACTAAAACCCAAGAAGAGAATTTAGAATTGAAAGGAAAACAAAAGCTAGATGTGTCATAGATTGGGTTCAATAGCTAGAATGATACTTCAATGATGATGATCCTTGTAGACTAAATATTGTAGTGGAAAACTTTGAGTCACTTATTGTCTTATGGAAGGACAATGTGAAAAATACTAGAAGAAGACAAGGTAAAAAAAGATAGAAACATAGTCTAAGATGTTAAAGAGTCTTAAAGCCAAAATCCTACCTTTTTATTATGATGCAAATATTTTACAAATTAATTTGTAAAGTTACAAATATGTTTAGATGTGTCAAATGATGATTAGAAAACAACTACAATATATCTGAATGGATTGAAGTATCCAATATGATATGACCTAGTAATGGTGAAGGTGTAAATAATAGATGAGGCTTATCTATATGCCTTAAGGGATGAAGATAAATTAACTCAAAATAAATATAGAATAATAAGTAGGGAGACATCCTCCTCTTAGAGGGAAATAAATTTCCTCTAACTTAGGCACATATGAAGAGTTTTAAAAAGAAAAAAATGATGTTGAATTCTAGAGATAAATGAGGCTTCGGAGAAATAAGTAAAGAGCATTGAATTTTAGTTTTTGATAATCATGGAGGTTTATAAGTGTGATGAGCCCATAATTATCTAGATATCCAAAAAAATAATATTGGTCCAATATGAGCCATTGATTGGATAAGTTGAAGTTGAAAATGGAGAAATATTGATGTTATGACAAACTATAATAATGGTCCATAAGGAATCTACATTAATGACCCAATTATTACAAGAATGATAGAAATTTTAAGACTAAAATGTTCTCATAATTTATATTGTTACACTATTTCTTCGATTAAGAAGCACCAAAGTGTGCTAGTAGACCAGTATTACCTTGTGTCATTTAAAATTGGTCCATATATAGAAGAAATTTTGTTTGATGTTATATCAATCTATGCATGTCATATTCTATGAGGAATACCATGTAAATTTGATTGACAAGTGGTAAAGAAAATACATATGAGATTAAGCATAAGGAGAAGAGGTACAACTTGAAGCCTATTAAGGAAGAATAAAATAATGGTTTATCTACTTCATTATTTCTAATGAGTAAAAAGCGAATTCTTAAAAGAAATCATGGAGGTTTGTTCTTCATAATGGCCAAAAGAAGTAAGTAAGCTTCAACATAAAGAACCCTTTCCAAAAATGCAAAATTTATTGAGGAAATATTATGATGTTACTCTAAAGGAATTACCTGTAGAATTACCTCTTTCTAAAGACATTAGTCATCAAATAAACTTTTTTCTAAGAGCTAGGATTCCAAACTAGCAAACTTATGATTGACATTTGAAGAGAATAATGATACAACGAGGAAGATTATTGACTTATTAGAGAAATTATTAATCAAAGAGAGCATGATTCCATATTCCACACTAGTGTTTTATCACCAAAGAGGGAGGAAGGACATGAAGATTATTTGTAGATTCAATTGTTTTAAGTATAATCATAATCAAATATTATACCCATTAGTAATAATGGATGATATCCTATATTGATAAGATAATGCAATGTTATTTTTTAAAATTGACATTAGGAGTTGATTCCGTCAAATGTGAGAGGTAGAGGAATGGAAAAATACCTTCAAAATAAAATATGAGTTATACAAATGGTTATAAATACCATTCAATTTGTCAAATGCTCCAAAAACTTTTTAGTGAACCATGAATCAAGTATTTTTGCCATATATTTAAAATTTTGTCATTGTGTACTTTGATGATCTATTGATATTTAGCAAAAGTTTAAAAGAGATCTTGGAGCATCTAAAAATAAATTTTGATTTTCTTAAAGTTGATAGGTTATACACTAATCTTAAAAAGTGTGTGTTTTACAAGAATGAATTGGTTTTACTTGAACACATTGTTTTAATAGAGGGATTAAAAATAAATTTTGAGAAGGTTTAGGCCATCTTTAATTGGCATAAACCATAAAATATTTATAATGTAATAAGTTCTAATAGAGTGGAAAGTTTTTACACAAATTTTATTAAAAATTTTAGTGATATTTATTCCCCTATAATGATTGTACAAAAGGGAAGTCCTTTGTGTAAACTTGAGCGGAATAGCTTTAAAAAATGGTGATTGAAGCACCTATTTTTGGTTTGTTGAATTTTTACAATCTCTTTACAATGGAGTATGATAATTTAGGTTTAGCAATTATAGAGGTGTGAATTTAAGAGGGTAAGCCAATTATATTTTTTAGTGAAGAGTCATTTGATTTTAAGAGGATATTTAACACCTCTGATAAATAATTATATGCTTTGATTCAAACCTTGAAGCATAGGAAACATTATGTAGACACCAAAATCTAGCCACTTGTCATCCATCCAGGTCTTCCCACCATTTTTACCCATTATTTACATATATATATATTTTTATATATATTATATATATATATTTATGTATATTTGTTTAATATATATTTAAATATTAATATTTTATATTATATTTATATATATTTAATAAATGTATATATATGTGTAAATTAATCTCAGCCATCCATCTTGGTCTAATCCTAGCCATTCATCCACCTTAATCCATGCCACCTGCCCAGATCTAATCTCCACCCTCCATCACATTTTAATCTTGACCACACAAATTGTGTCATTGAAACCCTAATGTGCCCTAGGGAAGATTATAAATAGGAGTCATTTTGATGGCTCAACCCTAAGCAATTCACCCTAAATCTTGAGTTTTCCTGAGTCCTTGAATCCCTTGAGTTCCTTGAGCCTTTGTGCCCTAAGTCCTCAAGTTCCCATCACCATCCATTTCATCCATCATCACCCTCGCCCCTGCATCCACCACTACATCCATCATCGCATCCCTCATGTGAAGCAGCAGAACCTACTTCAGCCCTTGAGTGCCTCCCTTCTACTCCCGAGCACCCCTCTACTACTCTTGAATGCCCACCTACTATTCCCGAGTGCCACTGGGCATTTTCCACCATTCTTGAGCACCCGTGGGCATCTCAAACCCTAGATCTGTAGACCAACAAACCCTTGGGTGTCGCTAGGGCATCTATGCACCAATTTTCTTACAACAACGACAATGATAGATCAGAAGGCAACGAGTTCACAAGGTAAATCACTTTTGTTTAATATTAATTTCATTATTTCTATATTTTCTCATAGAATTGTTATTTGATAGCTAGGGTTTTTATTGATTTTTGAGGGTCTCACATAGTGGAGCCCTCACAGTTGCTATTAACCCTCTTTTGTCATTTTTTATGTGTAGATCTAGAGATATATAGGCATTTGGTAGTTGCTTAAGCTGGAGTGGTCCGATCAATGGATAGTTGAAGCCCACTCACCTCTATTGGGAGCAAAGATGAGCTTTGAAGACACCACAAGCATTGTTGACTAGGGTTTCGGAGAACCCTAGTATATTGTATTAATTGTATCAAAATAAATAGTGTAAACCCCTATTTGGGGCACATTTGATTGTATTGAGATCCACCGACATTAATAATATAAGATTTATTTTATTGTGCAATCTCTTGTATCACTGTTTGTTCATTTTATGTTATCTATATTTGGTGTTTCATTTTTGTCTTCACAAATGGTGATCACAGTGGGACCCCCTAAGGGTTTCTTACTTTGATTTATCTTGTGATCTAACTTGTTATTTTCTATTTTATCTTGCAGGTTTTTAGAAGCATGGATCACATGATTTTTGTAGAATCTAGATTTTTAGAACAACGTAGAAGTTGTAGAAGGTGCGTAGATGCCCTACGATACTCATGGGATATTCAAGAAATGCCCAAGGATATTTTTGAAGTATAGAGTGGCATTTTTAGAGAGAAGGAAAAATATGTAGGCTTCTCTATAAGCTTACCTTGAAACCCTAATCTTTATTTTATGCATTTTTACATTTTACATTTTTTTGTTTTCTTTCAGATATTGGATTAAAAAGAACATAATAATATATCTATTAGAAACAATCATTCTAGTGTGCATTTAGGCATCAAAGTAGTTGTTGCATATAGTTGCATTTACACATAACACATTTCCATTTAAAAATAATTCATGCTTTCTAGTGTGCTACATCTTTTGTCTGCATATGAAATATTAAAAGCATAAAGTAGTGTGCATCCTAGGGTTAGAAATTTTTATTTTTATTAATCTAAGTAGGAACAACATTTAAAATAACAAAAGTACCCCCACATTTGGTGATTCAAGGTGGAGGAGTAGATGAACCCTCCTCTGTTTAGAGAGCGGTTTTAAGTGGTGTACTCTACTTCCTTTGGGAAAATTGATATTTTGATGTTGGATTCTGATTTAGATTGATGAAAGTAATCATTTTTTGACATTGTATGAGCACAATAGAAAAACTAAACTTTTTAAAAGGAATCACACACTACATGTTGCACTTTTAATAGTAATGGTTGGATTTCATCACCAATCATTGCTTGAGATCTGGTGATGGTGGGCTTCATCTCCATCCACCAATATCTACCCCTAGACACCATAGGTTACCCCCGAGCAAACTTGCTAGATTTCATCACTAGTAAGAATCTCGTTGCCCATTCCTAGCCATAGTATTCACCCATTATAATTTCATATTAGTGCATTCAAACACACAAAATAAAAAAAATGAAAAAAATATTAAAAGGAGATAATTAATGAATGAGGTAAGACACAATTGTTGTATAAACATAGCATTGATTGTCTTCACTTGATTTCTATGAATTTCCATTTTTGTATTTCCTTTACAACACATTTTACATTTGGTTTAGTAGCTTATGGTCTTAACAAGAAATCAAAAAAACTTTAAACCAAAACAATACATCTATGGACTATTCATCTTCATTTCCTACCACTTCTATGGTAAATCCCATCAGTGTGGTTTAGAAAGATTGCATAGATTTATCTTTTAGGTCCATCACACATTATGCAGGCTACTGATGTCTCACACAGATACACCTCCACATCTCTTCCACAAACTGAATCATCTTCACCCATAATTGACCACACCATCACCCACATAGACATGGCCAAAGTAGAGGCTTTCTACAAATCGGACTAATTATGTCTTGCAGCCCATCCATAATATCCCGGATCAAGATCCTTATTTACAATAGGAACTTATTCCTTCCCAGCCATCCAAATTCACCCAGGTGTACACTAACCCTCTTTTTGAGGCATCAATTGCACCTTCATCCCATGTCTCCATTCCCCAACCATCATGTGCTCCTAGCACTTCATATGTATCCACCTATACCAACCCCTTGTATGAAGCACAAGTCAATGTTGCTTCACAAGTGCCCATTTCATCCAATCAAGTTGCAATTCCCATTGCCACTTGTCCCCCATCCACATCATCTATTCCATATTCATCCATACCTTCCAATGATGATATGGAAATTCATGAAGCATGGGAACATTTGAACAAATTGCTTAAGAAGTGGTAGAATGCTCAACAACAAGTTCAAGTGAACCCTAGGCCTCAGCCAATTTCCACTCAACCCACCTTCATCACACAAAGTCCATCATGGGTACCAAAATATTTGGTGGTTTCCATCCCTACACCTCCATCCACCCATACCCATTCCATTCCCATAGGCCAACCTAGCCACAGTCCTCATGCATTATCCCCTTTTCAATAGTCACCATATTCAATCTCATTATCATCAATTCCAATCCACTCTACCTATCCATCATCATCTTGTCACTCCACAACATATTTCCACCCCTTCACAAAATCATCAAGTGATTCAGGGCTTTCACATTCCTGGGGAAGACCCTAGAATCAAGGCTATGCAACAATAAATTGATAATTTGATACAACATACTCCTGGTTACAATAACCAGAAGCCAACCTTACATCAATTAATCAATCAACCAATTCACCCTTTGGTACCATCACCACCATATCCAGAAGACTTCATGGTACCAAGGTTTGACAAGTTCAAAGGGACTGAGGACCCTAAAGAGCATGTGAGCACATTCGTGCACTCATGCTTCAGAATTCAAAATGATAATGCTCTCATGCTCCACATATTTCCTCAGACATTGGGGGGAGATGCCATAGAGTGGTATAACCAATTGCCCAATCATAGTATTTATACTTTCGAACAATTGGTTGACCAATTATTTGAATGATTTGCCCTTAATGTAAGAAATAAAATCTCATTATCTGATATCTATGGTTTAAGACAACATGATGATGAGTCTATCTATGATTTTGGCAACCATTGGAGGGCCATCATAACCAAAATGCCATTCACCCTACCAATGGAAGAGCTTATTAAGCTATTCACTAAGAGCTACCTAAAACCCATTTCTTGGATGCTTCAATTGCAAACATATCACTCATTTGAGGAAGCTCTTGCCCAAGCTAGTGTCATCGAGGAGATAAAAATCCAAGAAGGCATACTTAAGCCAAGAAAGAAGGAATGGCAAAACAAGGGCCAATACAAAAGCAATTATTCTAGCCAAACCAAATCAACATAGGCCAATCCGACCAATCAAGCCAATCACACGTCAATCAAGTGGTCATGAGCCAGCCGGTAATGGCTCAACAACAACCAATGCAACAACCACCGCAACAAATTGCCTATCATGTGGTGCCCTCAGTAACCCAATCTATGCAAAACATAGTGCCAACTATGGAGAATCACCAATATTGATAATCTATTTGACAAAATCATCAATACACCCCTCTATCTGAATCTTATACCTCCATATTTTGAAGGTTGTATGACACCAATAGACTTGCTTTGCCTGAGGTCAAACCAGATGATCCCACCAGACGTGGTAAAAACTATAGGGAACATTTGTTTTACCCTTATCATAGATAAAATGGGCATGACATAAATAACTACCATGTATTTAAAGATATAGTACAAGACCTCATTGACTTGGGGGCCATCAAGCTTGACAACCCCCTAGCTCAAAAAAACCAAAATCTTGGTATCTTCCAAACACCACTTCCTCATCATGAGGAGGTGCAATCCACAATGGGAGGGTCTAACATCAAGACCCCTCCCAATCAAGTTAACCATGTTCAATAGTACCAAGGTTTTGTAGGTGCCATTCATGTGGTAACCCGAGGTCAACAATGACAAAACAATCAACAAGATGCATGACAACAACCCGTTCAACAGCCCATGAACTCACAAGCAAGGGAGTCTCAACCTGTTCCATCACCACCCATCCAAATTTTCCCAAATCCTTCTCCACCAATCCACATTCCCAACCATTCTAATCCATCAAGTCATCCCATCAACCACCCCCAAAGGCCAATCATTTCTTTGAGTAGCCGATTAACCACGAGTTTAAAAATGGCTTCATCAAAACTATCTATTTATGACCTAATTCAACAATCTCCCCAACATCGTGAGGCATTAATGGATATTCTAAAATCCATTAAACTCCAATCTCAAGATTCCAATGCCTTTAATAACTTTGTAGGGAGTATTCAAACATGCATGGAGCCTTCCATCATGTTTTATGACTTTGAGATTAAACCAATCTCATCAGAATCGATGGACCCTCCATTGCATATAATGGCTAAAATTGATAGGAAGCCATTCAAAAGAGTCTTAATTGATACTAGCTCCTCCATTAACATCATCACCACATCTACCCTCCATCATCTCAATCTTCCTCCATCTCACATAACCAAATCCACCTTCACATTGAAAGCATTTAATGATGCTCTCTACTCTATAGTTGGCACTATTGTTTTGCCCATCAAAGTAGGGGTAAAAATGTTGCATACCTTGTTCCACATCTTAGAAGGATCCATGGCATACAATGTACTCCTTGGAAGACCTTGGATGAGGGAAATGAGATGTGTCCCTTCCATATTACATCAATGTCTGAAATACGTACACGAAGGGCAAGTACATTGCATACCAATAGATGTTGAGCCATTTAAGTATTGCAACTTCATCTCGAATCCTTATGAATCCATGCTTCCTTCTACCCACATTTTCCTCACATCATCCACCACATCATCAATCACTCCATCTAATCCTTCATCAAAATCTCCCATTCCTGAGGAGCTTCCCATCACCAATTCCAACCAAGCATCCACTTCTACACCTTCATTATCATCATCATTGACTACATGTACATGTGGTCAAACCCAATCCATGCCATCCACATCATCATCCCCTTCATTGGTCACAATAATTCCTTCACAACCAAATCCATCTCCATCAACCAATGTTTCACAAGTCGAATTGTCGAACTGTGAGATGCCCACATCTTCCCCATCATCCGAGCCATTAGCCAACCATGAGCCTCCCATGTCCACTTCATCCTCATCATCCCAAGTTGAGGTCCACCTCACCAACCCTGGTATTGGTGAATATGTGGTCCAAGACATCACAATCACACCGCTCAATATCTCAACTACCAAGGATTTTGATCACCCACATGACCCACCTTTATCTATAGGAGCGGTATACAATATGGGTTCAGTGCCTAATAGCATAAATTTTGTGTATGGGGGACAAAATATTTGTCTAATCCTACTCCCCTAGAAGAACCCAAACAACCACCACCTACCAATATCCAACAAATGATGGGTTTTCCATCCCGCTATTTTCATAGACATAATTGGCAAAGACATGGCTTAGGCCGATATGAATAGGGAGTGCCTCAACTTATTGATGTCCCATATCAAGAAGTGCATGACCATTCAGGTCTAGGTTATCACCCACTTCCCACCATATCTTCTTTTGAACAAGCCTTCCAAAGGCTTAATCTGAATTCAGAAGAAGAAGCCCTCCATCCCGATGACTCGAAGAGGAAATGTATGAAGAATTCGACCTCATGTCGATAGCTTCTGATGAATCTGATGAGGAATCGGAGCCCATCATTCCCCACATCGAACAAGATGAGTTTTATCTCAGAATGTTCCCCATCCATGAGCCCATATTTCACTTGCTTCTTCCACAAGAGCGAGCCGAACCTACCGGTGAACCACCACCTCCATCTCATTAATCCATCTCATCAACCAAAATTGTAACATATGTATATAATGCAAAAAAAAAAGAGAAAAACATAAAACAAACAAAAAAAATTATTTTCTGCATTTCATGTATATAGCATTTAGTTAAGTGCATTTATTTGTGTTGCTTGCTGTTGTCCAGGTTTACCAAGGTCCTAGCATCGGTTCTTAGGCTCTATCCATCCCATCCATTTCACCTCCTCCATTTTTCCTTAAGTCAACATGAATCCTACTGACTTATTCACCCCACTCCGTAATCCATACAATCCCGGCTAAACCAATTCCAATTGACATAAGCCTTATTGATATGGATCGAATTTCCTCGCCACCATATTTTTTGAATTTGTCCTATCCGAGGAATTGTTAAGGGCTTCACCAACTACATTCCTCCATCCCCTCCACCTTCACCTTCACCTTCACCTCCCAAGGTTTTCTAGGAAGACATAGATGAGGATAAGTTAGAAGAGTTTGATGACATCATAGATGACATTCATCTGATCCCAATGCCCCATCAACTTGAGGAAGGTTCTCACATGTCAATTGAAGATACCATCGATGTGGACCTTAGTTCAGACAAAGACAATCCCCAAATTGTCAAACTTGGTAAAATTTTATCCACCGATGAACAAGAGCAATTAATTGCTCTCCTCAAGAGGAAGAAGGGAATTTTTGCATGGTCCTACAAGGACATGCCTGGTCTTGACCCTAATTTGGTTGTCCATAATCTCACCTTACACCCTGATGCTAAGCCGGTCAAACAAAAACTTAGAAGGATGCATCCTACCATTGCCCTCTTGGTCAAAGAAGAGCTTCAAAAGCTATTAGATGTGGGTTTCATTGTACCCATTGACTATCCTGAGTGGCTCTCAAACATGGTACCCATTTGTAAGCCTAATAGGGTGATACACGTTTGCACTAATTTTTGAGACCTTAACAAAGCGTGTCCTAAGGATGACTTTCCTCTTCCAAACATTGATACTCTTGTCGACACTTGTGCTGGCCATGAAATGCTTTCTCTCATGGATGGTTTTTTAGGATACAACCAAATTCGAATAAATCCCGATGACCAACACAAAACAACATTCACTACACCTTAGGAGAACTTTTTGTTACAAGGTGATGCCCTTTGGCCTTAAAAATGTAGGTGCCACTTATCAACATGCCATGACATACATTTTCCATGACTATATGCATAATATTATCAAATATTATGTGGATGATCTCTTGGAAAAATCCAAAACTCGACAAGAGCACATTGGTGTATTGGAAAAAGTTTTTGACCGACTTCTAGAACATAAGGTAAGGTTGAACCCCAAAAAGTGTGTCTTTGGTGTTACCTCTGGAAAACTACTAGGGTTCATAGTCTCCAAAAGAGGCATTGAGGTGGACCCAAACAAGGTCAAGGCTATCATGGAGATGCCTCCCCCAACAAATTTAAAGGAATTACGTAGTTTACAAGGAAATATCCAATCGATTCATCATTTTATTGGATATATGAGTGCCAAAAATCCTTTGATGACATTAAGCAATACTTAGCTTCTCCACCAGTCTTAGCTCCTCCTCGTCTAGGGGTCCCCTTCTATATTTATGTTTCAGCAATGGACTTTGCATTAGGGACAATGCTTGCACAAAATAATGAAGAAAATCGAGAGCAAGTTGTCTATTACATTAGTCGAACATTGGTAAGCTATGAAACCAGATATGCTTATGTAGAAAAATTGTGCTTAGCAGTGGTTTTTGCCACTAAGAAACTCAGACATTACATGCTTAGTCACACAACATATGTCATAGCTAGAGAAAATCCTCTACGTTATATGATGTCTTGCACTTACAATAACACCCGCACCGCTAAATGGATAATGCTTCTTACTAAATTTGACCTTGAGTTCATTAGCCAAAAATCCATTAAAGATCAGGTCATAGCCGATCAACTTGTGGAAGCTCCACTACCTAGTGATCATCCCTTGATTATTGAGCTCCTAGATGATTCAGTATTCACTATCACTTAACAAGAAGAAGATGTCATTCTAGAGGAAGACATCGATATCACACTATTCTTTGATGGTTCTAAGTGTGAGAAAGGTCAAGGTGCTGGAGTCATGTTTCATACACCCCAAGGGGTACCTATCCCCTTATCATTCAAACTTGACTTCCAATGCACAAACAACACTATAGAGTACGAAGCCTTAATATTAGGCCTTCAATCAGCTATAGCTATGGGCATAAAGCGTATCAGAATATTTGGTGATTCTCAACTTGTTGTCAAGCAAATCAATGGAGAATACCAATGTAAAGAACCTACCATTAAACTTTATCATGAAGTAGCAATGAAATTGCTCTCTACATTCGAATGGTATGAAATCGATAATTTGCCACGTTCGACTAATATATTTGCAGATGCAATGGCCTCTCTTGGATCATTGATTCCAAAAGACTCCTTAGGAGAGGTACAACCTCTAATTATCACAACAATCTCTAAATTTGCAATTGTTCATGTTGAATCTAAGGATGAAAAGGATGTTTGCTTTATCTAGTTGGATCCATATGAGCCTTGGTCAAGCCAAATAGTAGCCTTTCTCAAGTTTGGAACACTCCCATATGACATGTCTCAAACTACTAAACACACTTTCAAGAAAAAAGTAGCTCATTTTATTCTCTTGGGGGATGTGTTGTATAAATGTGGTTATGATGGAATCCTCCTTCGATGTCTCGAGGTTGTTGAGGCACAAAGAGCCATAGCTGAAGCTCATGATGGTACTTGTGGTGGTTATTTTAGTGGGATGGCCATCACAAAGTGTATTCTATGCATGGGTTATTATTGCCCCACCATGGAAGGATATTGTTGCACTTATGTCAAACATTGTAAGCAATGTCAAGAGCATGCTAATTTAACTCATGTACCATCACAAGCATTACAACCTATTCAAAGCCTTTGGACCTTTTCACAATGGGGTCTTGATTTAATTGGAAAAATATCACCTCCTTCCTTGGGACAACATACATTCATCATCACAGCCATTGAATACTTCACAAAGTGGGTTGAGGCAATTCCTTTAACCAGTATGATATGACCTAGAATTATGGAGTTTTTACTTCATCATATCATTTGTCATTTTGGTATTCCCTCAAAAATCATCTTCGAAAATGGTAAGTATTTCAATAACAAGGATGTTTGAGCACTTGAGAAATATAACATCCAACATAGTTTCTCGACTCCTTATTACCCACAAGCAAATGGACAAGCTGAGGCTACCAACAAGACCTTAATTGCTATTCTCAAGAAACTGGTTAATAAAAATCATAGAGATTGGCATACTAAAATTCCCTTGGCATTATGGGCTTATCGAACAAGCATCCGCACACCTACTAGGGAAACACCATTTTCATTGGTCTATGGAGCCGAAGCAATCATGCCTCTTGAGCTTGAGATCCCATCCTTGAAAATTTCTTTGCAGGAATTCATAGATGATGACATTGCTAGACAAGCACATCTTGACCAACTCACACTTCTTGATGAAAGGTGAGTCAATGCTTTAGAGCATTTACGAGTTTATCAAGACCACCTAAAGTGTGCTTACAATACCAAAGTTCATCTACGTGAATTCCAAGTAGGAGATCTTGTCCTTAAAGAGAATCAACAAAACACCAATGCATTACTGCATCTTCATGATAAATTCATGGCTAATTGGTTGGGTCCATACATTATCACTCAAAAAGTGGGTAAAGGTACTTATAGGATTGATAGTCTAGAGGGAGAGGAAGAACCCAAACCACTTAATATTTACACTTGAGAGTATTCTATGCATAATATGATTTATATATATGTATATATACATGGCTAATACACAAAAACACACTTGCATTTCATTAAAAACATTTCATTTGCATATATTTCATTAACACACTTGCATTTCACAAACTACATTCACACATTCCACACATTTCATTTCATATTAGGGATCATTTATTCAGTTCAAGGTATTAATTGGTCCAATAAAGTCATGTTGCCTTAATCAGGGGCACCTTCACATTGTTGGAAATATTGAGTTGTCATTGATGTCAAAGGTGCATGGTATTCAAGGTAAAAATATTCTTCAAGGATGAAAAGTTTATAAGAATGGACAATATATCATTAAGGTCAAAGATGGGCTTAGTGAATAGCAAAAATGGACAATTATCCAAGGCAAGCATATATGAAGCAAAGCAAGGAAAATATTTTTAAGTAAAGGATTATAATATTTAAATATTATAATGAGAAGGTTTAAAAGTGCTTGGGACAAAAGTTTAAAAAGGAGGACAAAGGTTTAAAGGTTAAAATTATAATATTTAAATATTTATATTTAAGATATTATAATGCAAAGAGGGTTTAAAATAAAAAGCACCAAAGTCATTGGGAGAAAAAATAAAAGTTAAAATTACAAGCGTCGACGTCATTGGGAAAGAAAGGGAGACATATATATGAAGCACCAAATCAGTTGAAAAGTGGTTTTCTATGAGCACAATTCATATAACTCTTTTTGCATTGAAATTGAGAATAAAAAGAGGAAGAGAATGTGATTTGAGGCTAGAAGTGAAGTGAGAACAAGTACAAAGTACTACAATTTTGATTTCGATTGAGTGGCTAGCCCAATTGGTCATTGAGCTAGTGCTAAGGCACCATGAAGTAGGAGGTCACAAGATCAAATCTGGGTAGGTCCTATTTTTTTTGGTAGTGAGATGAAACATTTTTTATTGGAGAAGTTAGAACAAGGAAGGATTTAATTATTTTGTACTATGTGGTTGTTACTACCTTCTTGGACAGCCTAGCTGGTAGCCCAACCTATGCCAAGGCACTATGTTGGTAGAGGTTAGGAGTTTGATTCTCTTCATGTCTGCTGGGGCTTGATGGTTGAGGTATGAGCAAAATTTTTGTTTAAATTTTATGTGAAAAGGAGATAGTTTACTAGGCTTGTTGGTTAAAATAAGGGTAAATTTTTTTGTTTAAATTTAATTTAGAAAAGGAGATATAAGGTGTATTGAGGACTATTTGAAATTGTAATTTTTGCATGAGAAAAATAGATATAAGGTGTATTGGGTATTATTTTGAAATTGTAATTGTTGCATGTTATAAAAGGAGATATAAGGTGTATTGTGGATTATTTTGAAATTGTAATTATTGCATGTTAGAAAAGGAGACATAAGGTGTATTGTGGTTTATTTGTAATTGTATTTTTTGCATGATAGAAAAAGAAATTTTAAGGGCTTAGTTATTCTTTTTTTTTGAAAAATTTGAAAAAACTTGTATTAAAACAAAGATCAGTTACACAAGGGAGAAGACCCTTCCCAGCCGAAAACAAAGAAAACACAAGATTACAAGGCACGAAAACGCGACACAAACCACCTCTGACCGCAAAAAGTCAACAAGTCACGAAATCGTGACATGTCGCGATATCGCGGTGACTAACCAACCTTGACCGTGACGGAGCGACATGTCGCGAAATCATGACATGTCATGATTTCGTGACAACTATCCATCCTTGGCCGCGACGGGGCAACAAGTCACGAAATCGTGACATGTCACGATATCGCGACAACTATCCTTCCTTGGCCGCGATAGAGCAACATGTCGCGATATCGTGACATGTCACGATATCGCGACAAAAATCCTTCCTCGGCCATGACAGAGCAACATGTCACGATATCATGACGAAAATCCTTCCTTGGCCATGACAGAGCAACATGTCACGAAATTGTGACAACTTTCCTCCAGAAGCCGCGACAGCGCAACATGTCACGATATCGTGACAACTTTCCTCCCATGGTCGCGATGGCGCAACATGTCACAAAATCACAACTCCCTCTGAAAACCGCGACGGTGCAACATGTCACGATATCGCAACAGCTTTCCACCAGTGACCATGATGACGCAACATGTCGCGATATCATGACATCTTTCCTCCAAAGGCCGTGATGGTGAAACATGTCGTGATATCACGACAACTTTCCTCCAAAGGCCGCGACGACGCAACATGTCGTGATATCATGATAGCTTCCCACCAAAGGCCGTGACGGTGCAACATGTCGCGATATCGCGATAGCTTCCTTCCAAAGGCCGTGACGGTGCAACATGTCGCGATATCATGACATCTTCCCTCCAAAGGCTGTGACTGTGCAACAGGTCGCGATATCGCGATAGCTTCCCACTGCGCAATAGGTCGCGATATCATGACA
The DNA here is from genome assembly GCA_028583015.1 of Wollemia nobilis. Classification (NCBI taxonomy): domain Eukaryota; kingdom Viridiplantae; phylum Streptophyta; class Pinopsida; order Araucariales; family Araucariaceae; genus Wollemia; species Wollemia nobilis. The sequence continues at coordinate 528,912 of JAQPPZ010003633.1, forward strand.
GCTTCCATTCAAAGGCCGCGATGGCGCAACATGTCACGATATCATGATAGCTTCCCTCCAAAGGCCACGACGATGCAACATGTCACGATATCATGACAAAAACCACCCTTAGACAGCTCACCTCCAAAGGCCACTACGGCATAATAGGTCGCGATATCACGACAAAAACCACCCTTAGCATTTTCTTTACTCATTGTCTCAAGGATCTTTCAAGGCCCTGCCTAATCACCTCATCCTCCAAAGGCATGTCACTATGCAGCTGCACCCCTACCTCTTTCTCAGCACCCATCTTCGCTAGGAAATCGGCCACTTTATTTAAATATCTACTCACATAAACGGGGATCACATCATCTAATTCCCTCCATAATTCCTTGATTTGAGAGACCAGAATCCTCAACCTCCATGCTTTTGAAGCAAAGTTCCTCATGCAATCTAGAGCTCCAACCAAAATTTGAGAATCAGATTCGAGAATTATCCTCCTGTGGCCCTGATTAACTGCCCAGATGGAAGCAGATTTGATAGCAATGGCTTCTACTTCATTGTTTGTGGCTCTTCCCAAGCCTTGTAGTTCCCAATAGAGCACTGAACCAGCATGATCTCGACAAACCACTCCAATTCCGGCACTACCCGGATTGCCTTTTGTAGCTCCATCAGTATTGATTTTAATCCAACCTTCTGGGGGTGGTTTCTAGCTAGCTCTGTCCTGTCTCTCTTGCTCTTCAGCTCCCTCTTCCAGTGGCCCAGGACCATCCTGAATTTCCTCTTTAGCATAGACGACAACAGTTTCTGTGGCTTTGCTCCAGATGACCTGCCAAACTCCATCTAGCGAGGAGAAAGTTTCTCTAAAAATATGAGCATTTCTCTCCAACCACACTTGCCACCAGATGAAGAATAAGCCAAGCTCCCAACCAATTCGAAGAGCTTTAGATTTAAATCTACCCCTCTTCCATATTTCCCAAATATTGGTCCGATTTAGATCACCATTAACCTGGAGTTTATAGTGAGAGAACCATCGCTTCCAAATCTGACGCGTGAAAGGGCACTCAAACATCAGGTGGTCAGCTGTTTCCTCATTCTTGTGGCATAAAACACACTGAGATGGACCGATGATTCCTCTACATCTGAGATTGTCAAAAGTGAGAATTCCATTGTGCATAAACTGCCAGGCAAAGAAGTTTACTTTCGGCCAACCCTTGGAGTGCCAAATCTTTCTCCAATCTTGAACCAAAAATGAATGTGGGGGAGGCTCTGGGAGGATCTTGTCCTATCCGTCCTTCACTGTATATACACCAAGGTTCCCATAGCCCCAAGCTAGTTCATCCTCCTTGTCTCTCCCTGTGAGAAACCTTTCTGTCAAGATTTTGGTCAAGATGGGTGCCAGCTCCGGAGGGATTGAAATTGGCCACTCCTCCAACCTCTTAAACTTCTTAAACTTATACTCCCCCATTTGACTAGTGTTGAAATAACTTTCAATTTGGACCCAACCCTTGGCTTCTATGGCGGATTTAATTGGTTGTAATTCGGGGAACTCAGCAATGATGGGTGGGTACTGGTCCCATGAATCAGTCCAGAAACGTGCCTTCTCCCCTCTCCCCACTTTCCAAAACAATTGGTCTTTAATAACCTGAGATCCAAGCTTGAGAGCCTGCCACACTAAGGATCCAAGTACCATCCATAGGGAAACGACCCACCTCATTGGGGTGAACATGACCCAAATATTTACTCGGTTAGGATTCTACTGAATAAGGAGGTTGGTTGGGAAATCCACCTCCAGTACAACTTTCCAGCCAAAGCTTTATTATTAAGCTTGGAGCTTCTCAGTCCCAACCCTCCTTTTTCCTTGGGCTGGGTAACTTTATCCCAACCAACTAAGGCCCATTTCCTCTCCCCTTTTGCTCCTTCCCATAAAAATATTCTAGTCATTTTGTCCAGCTCTTTCCATATAGTATGTGGGGCATCCAGATAGAGAATTTATAAATTGGCATGGCCTGAATAACTGATTGTAAGAAAGTTAATCTACCCCCATAGCTTAACCATTTATGAGACCAATGATTCATTCTATCTTTGATACCATCCAAAAGATCCTTCCAGGATATCTATTTTTAATTTTTTGAAATGCAAAGGAACCCCCAAGTAAACCACTGGAAGAGAAGTCCTAGTGAATCCCAAGATCTCTATAACTCTGTCCTGTAGCCTTTGGTCAAGATTGAAAAAGACCACTTTGGATTTTTTATCATTGATGACTTGGTTTGAAGCCCTAAGGTAGACATTAAGAGTATCTCTCATAACTCTAGCTTCCCTAAAGCTGGCCACTCCAACCAATCTTGTATCATCCACAAACTGTAAGTGAGTCAGAATTTCCTCACCCACCTTGATACCTGTTAGCAAGCCTTGATGTCTTCTCCTCAAGAAAAGTCTACCTAATCCTTCAGCCAAAATGAGGAAAATATAGGGAGAGCAAGGGTCCCCTTGACGAAGACCACGTGTGGCTCCAAAAGGTTGCGAGGGCAGACCCTTGATTAAAATAGAATAAGAAGGCGTAGAAACACAACTCATGACCCAATCTATCCAGTCCTGAGAGAAACCAAAGGCTGCCATCATCTTTGACAAGAAACTCCACTCCACCCTATCATAAGCCTTTGACATATCCAGTTTAATGAACATTCCTTTATTACCAAATTTTTGCATTGTATGGATTGCCTCCTGAGCGAGAACCACCCCATCCAAGATCTGTCTACCCTCTAAAAAACCTCCTTGCTCTGAGGAGATAATGTTATGAAGGAGAGGTTTTAGCCGTTCAGCCATTATCTTTGTGATTATTTTATAAATCATGTTGCATAAGGCAATAGGTCTGAAATCAGAAATATGAGCCCCCTTCTCCCCTTTTGGAATTAAAGTGATGAAGGTATGATTTAATGCCTTAAGCATTCTTTTATTACCTCTGGACTCCTTTGTGACAGCCAAAACATCCTCCTCCAAAGTATCCCAAAAGGCCTAAAAAAACTCAATAGGAAAGCCATCTGGACCTGGAGATTTTCCAGTGCTCATTCCAAAGACCACATTCTTTAGTTCATCTCTATCAATGGGTCTAAGAAGGGTCTGATTTTCTTCTTCAGAGATAACAGAGGGTATGACATCAATAACTTCATTTTGAGCCTCTACATCTTGCTCCATACTTTCCTTAAAAAGTTTAGAAAAATAATCCATTGAATGGGAATGCATACCAGGAAGAGTATCAAAGGAGTGTCCATTCTCATCTTGAAGGGCTTCCATGTTATTCATCTGTCTCCTAGCACAAGCTGACCGATGGAAAAATTTGGTATTTCTATCACCTTCTAATAACCAAGTGGTTCTTGCTCTCTGTTTCCAGTAAGTCTCCTCTTGGTTATCAATGTCCTCAACCGCTTTACGCAAGGCATCATCCTCGGTTTTGAGCTGCTCCGTAATTGTTCCTTTCCTAAAGTGTTTTTGAACCTCATCCCATCTGGCCACCAAGGGAGCTCTTTGGAGCTGGAAATCTGACTTGTTAGCTTGCCTCCATTGTTTCAGTTGGACTTTGACAAAATGAAGTTGTTTGTGGAATTTAAACATTGCTGTCCCAAAAGGTGGATGACCTTCTTCCCACCACTACGGAATTTTCTTTCGAAGATCCTCTTTTTGTAACCAAAAATTCTCAAATTTAAAAGGTTTGTGATGCTGCCCTGTCATAGTCCCTCCCTCCAACAAAATGGGAAAGTGATCTGAAATCTGGACCCTCCAAAATCTGGAATTTAGTATTCCACTTTACAAATGCCTCCTCCGAGACCAAAAAATGGTCTAGCTTTACCTTCCTGCTATGTGGCTCCCCCTCTTGTTAGTCCAAGTAAAGTAGGTTCCAGGGCCTTTAATATCCACTAAGTGAAAGGCCTGGACTTGGGCAATCAGAAGTCGATCCCCTGGATCCAAAATTGGGGTTCCACCTTCCTGATCTCGAGAAGATAATTTAGCATTAAAATCCCCAACAATAATCCAGTCTAAATCTTCCCTTGAGGACCTCATGTTATGTACAACTTTCCATTGGAGCCTCTGGCCATCAAGGTTTTGAGCCCCATAAAAATTTGTGATTAAAACATGTTCAACTGTGACATTATTCCTAAAATGAGATGTGAGAACACCCCTCCAAGCTATATGTTCTATTGTAGTCCATTCCAGAGAGTTCCAAAGAGTAACAATCCCCCCTGAGGCACCTTGGGCAGCCACATCCATATGACCAGCACCCCTCCATATTTTATTAATTGTTTTACACATAAGATCTAAAGACATTTTTGTCTCCTGGATAAGCAAAAAATCTGTTTTACATTTTCCTAAGAGTCTTTGAACAGCAGATTGATGGGTTCTACTGTTTAAACCCCTAACATTCCAAGATTGAATAATCATTGAAAACCTTGAGAGCAGTAAGAATCAATTGTCCTCACCGATCCTCCAATGATCAACTTGTCTCCTTGAACTGCTAGCAGGTCCTTATTTGATTTTCTGCCCGCTCCTTGAGAGTTGTTATTTTTGGATCTCTTTTCCACCTGAGTTATCCCTAGGGCTGGCCTTTCTCTGTTATTTTTTGCAATTCCCATGCTGACATCCTTGATTACTGGCTGCGCTTGGGAGTGCACTATCAATGCCCCTGCATTCTCTGACTGCGGTGACTCAGTGTACTCAATCACCTGTTCTAAGATGGGGGGAGATGAAGGAGAAGCATGAGTGTGGATGTTATTGTCCTCAATATTCCCATCCACTCCTTCCATGACTTGATCCTCTTGGTCTACTAGTGTCTTAAAAATTTCATACCTATTGGCTGGCTTGAGTTGTGATTGCTCCTTACCATTTTTCTTTTGCTTTCTCCTTCTTTTGGGTTGTTCAAAGCCATCTTTCTGAACATCATTACCCTGAGGAGTATTGGATGGTTCTTTGGCAAGAGTAGACTTACCCTCTCTGGGGCGATTTGGCATTCCAAGCGGGGCCTCCATTTTTGTGTTCAAAATATTTGGACAAAATCGGGCCAAATGCCCATGTTTGTGGCAAACTCTACATCTGAAGGGCAGAGCCTCATAATCTAGCTGTTGGATCCAAGATAGTCCTGCCAGTTCAAGTTCCACCTCTGTCGGTAGAGGCTGGCTAATATCCATTTCCACACAAATTCTTGCAAAAATAGTTGTATTTCCTTCTATGGTGTCTTTGGAGACGCCCAGATGTCTATCGAGGGAGTTACCGATCATTTCTAGAACCTGCTCACCCCAAAACTCCATTGGAAGAGCGTACAACCGGATCCAAACCGGGATAGCCATGGGTTCAATACGAGGATCGAAACCCACTCTCTAGGGTTGAACAAATAACCCTGTCGGACCATGGTTCCTCTTTTCTGATTCAAAGGCCCTATTTCTATCGGCTAGAGAAGAAAAGCTAACAATGAAATACCCATTGCTAATAAACCATAAGGAGTACTCACCATGAGGCTCCCAATTTTGTCTGACCCAGGTATGCAAGAAATTCAGGGTAGGGAGGATACCCATGAATTTACAGATTAGATCATGGTTGGCTCTATATATGATTGTGTCTTCGACCATCTTTGGCTCGATGACAATCTTGGGTCTTGAGGCGGATTGCGAAAGGCATCCATTAACTCGATGTGCTGTTGAGCTCTTTCCAGCATTCTTGAAGAGCATATGAAGAGTATTTCTCTGAGCTTCGTCATTAGAAGATGAAGAATTTTCTTTTAGCAATTCAACGTAAGAGCTCTTTCTCCCAGAGAGAGGGCCTGGAGGAGTCCCCATCGGGCCCTCCTGGGGCAGCAGACTTTCCTTCAGATCCACAATAACCAGAAAAACACTACGGCAACCCACCTGACGCCCTGGATTTTCCTTCGCTCCACAAACCCTAGAACATCGCCTATCGCCTGCTCAAAAATTTTCCCGCACTCTCCCACAGTAAGATATCGAAGCAGCGACCAAACCTAAGGCTTAGTTATTCTTAAAAGCTTTAATTTGTGAGATTAAAAAGGAGATATAAGGTATTATTTTCAATATTTATTGTGCACATTTTTGGAAAAAACTTTTGTGACGATTTACTATCTATGCAAGAAATAGAAAATTACTAACCAGATTTTTGAAGGATCAAAAAGAAAATTATTTTGCTGGCAAGATAGACACATGCAAAAGAAGACTATCATCATTGAGGTAGATTTAGAGGTATGGTGATTTAATTCCTTTCTCAAGGGTGGTTTTGTTTGAGAAAAATAGTTTTGATATCATATGGTTAGAGGTATAAGGATTGATTTGATGTGCATTGGTTTTGATTGATATTGAAAGTAAATGTGCAAAGGTTATAGATCAGATTTGAGAGCAAATTTGTGCATTGCTCATGATTGATTTTGGAAGTAGATGAAAAGGACATATTTGTGTACTATGATTGGAAGGGTGCAAATTAGCAATTACAAGGTTAGTTATCAAGTGCTAAACTAGATCTACCTTTAAAATGTAATAAATGTTAGACATGTGGGAGCAACAAACTTAATGAATGTGAAGAACATATTGAGCATTTGTTAGTGCATATATTTTCCTATATGTTCATGAAGATAAAAGAATTATGGGTAGAATATGTCTGAATTACTTTAATTAAGGAAAGCATATTAAAGAATATATGAAGAACTTGATGATATCAGTATGATAAATTTGGGAATAGATGAGCATTGTATGTATGCAATATTTGGGTGTAGATAAGTAGTGTTTGTAAGCAGGTTTTGGATCATATTGTTGAATAGGTTTTGAGCAGTGTTGAGCACTTTTGTGAGCATATGTGAGTAGGTTTAGTAAGCAGATTTGAGCAGGTTTTATGAGTAGGTTTTGGAGCAATGTTGAGCACTTTTGTGAGAAAATGTAAGCAGGTTTAGTAAGCATATTTGAGCAGGTTTTGGAGCAGTGTTGAGCACTTTTATGAGAAAATGTGAGCAGGTTTAGTAAGCAAATTTGAGTAGGTTATGGAGTTTTTTTGTATAAAATTAAGGGTAGATTTTTTACAGAATTGAATACAGAGTTTGTGCAAAATTGAAGATAAAGTTTGTGTAGAATTGAAGATAGATTTTGTGTAAAATTGAAGATAGAGTTTGAGCAGAGTTGACTATATAACCAGAACAGAGTGGAGTGGTGTCCACAAAACCATAATAGAGTGGAGTGGTGTCCACAAAACCAAATTAGATGGGATTGGTGTCTCCTATAGAGTGGTTTAAACAAAATCAAAATAGAGTGGAGTGGTATCCACAGAACTTGAGAGCGGATTGGTATATCCTTTGGATTGGTGTCCATGAACATTGTAATAGGGGATTGGTTTCTTATGTAGGTTGGAGCCCACAAAATTTGATGAGATTTTTTTAAGAAATATTTCACCGTGGATGTAGCCCACATTGGGTGAACCACGTTAAATCTATGTCTCTCATATGTGTGATAATTTATGCATTGTTTCATTATTGCATTTATATTATTGTTGTTATCATTTGGATTGAAAATTAAAATTTTTTATCTTATACTATTCACCCCCCTCTTAGTATAATCTTGTGTTCTTCAATTGGTATCAAAGTGGGTTCCTTCGTGAAAGCCTAACAGCTTGAAGGAAGATCTTATAGGAACACAAATGGCACATCAGGAAGGGTTTTCATCAAATAGATATCCATTATTTTATGGGACTAACTATGCTTTTTGGAGTGTGAGGATGAAGATTTATTTGATGGCACATGGATATGATATATGGAAATCCATTGAGAATGATTTCACATCACCTACAACTCCTCCTACAGATGCAAATGGTAAGAAACCATATGAAAACAATGCTAAGATAATGAATGCAATCTTTAATGGTTTATGTGAATCCGAGTTTGTGAAAGTTATACGATGAACTTTGGCAAAAGAAATATGGGATAAGTTACAAAGAACTTATGATGGAGATGACAAGGATAAAATCGCAAAAATTCAACCACATAGGAGGAAGTTTGAAGAATTGAATATGAAATATGAGGAAGATATTTCCAGGTATCTACTTCATGTTGATGAGGTTGTCAACACCATTTGTGGACTTGGAGAAAGTATTGAGTACTCTAAGATTATTCAAAAAATCTTAAGGTCACTTCCCATGAGGTTTGATGCAAAGGTTTTAGCAATTTATGAAATGAAGGAGCTCAAAACTTTGAGCATGGGATGAGCTACATGGGATTCTCACAGTCTATGAGATGAGGAAAAAAAAAAATCAAACATACAAATGAGAGATAGCATTCAAAGATTCAAAGAATTCAAAGGATAAAGTACTAGAATCAAGTGATGAATCAAGCAGTGAATAGGAGGCTAACTTTGTGAGAATAAATAAGAAGGATCCAAGAAAACATAAAAATATGTAGACTGTGAAATGCTTTAACTGTGGTAACATTGGTCACTATGAAGCTAATTATCCACAAGCTGAAAATAGTAGCAGTGAAGAGGAAAAGGAATATAAGAAAAATAAAGAAAGTTTTATCATGAAAAGAAAAACAGGCATAATCAAGGCAGGCATGAGAAAAATATCTTTCAAAGGCACAAGAAAAGTTTTTATGTTGAAGAAGCAAGCAGTGCTTCTAGTGACAGTGATGAAAGTCTCTTCGATAGTGAAAAGAAGAAATTCTATTTTTGGCCATAGAAGAGAAAGAAGATGCTCTTGTTGTCAAATACCAAGAAGAAGAGAAATAAGATGCTCTTGTGATTAAAAACCTAGAAAAAGAGAAATATTCAGAAAAGGAAGAGGAAGCCATAGTTGATATGGAAGAAGAACTTGTTGTTGATATTGAAGAGTTGAAAAGGGAAAACTTAATATTGAAGGCTCAAGTACAAGAGGACGATAAAATAAAGGTAAAGCTTCTACAAGATCTCAATAACTTAAAAGTTAAGGTTGAAGAGGTAAGGAAAGTTGAAGAATGTATGGTTGAAAAATTAAAGGCAAAAGAGCTATAATGTGAAAGACTAGAACATATTCTAAGGAAGGGATTTGAAAAATTTAATAATAAGATATATCAATTTAGGAAAAGCTCAAAAGATTTGGATGATATTATAAAAATACAAAGATCTTCATTTATGAAGACCAGACTTGGCTTTGAGGAAGATCAAGAAGTAAAAAAAGAGAATTCAAACTCAAAATAAATAGAAGCATCAAAGAAGGTATTTGAAAAAGAATCTAATACATGCATTAATGAGTTGATAAGTAGAAACATCAATGAGAAAGAAAAAAGTGCACCATCAAGGAACAAGGACCAACAGAAAAAGCAAAGAAAGAATCATGCGACCATATCCTCCAAGGCAAGATGAATACTTCTTCCAAGGTTATTGATTCTCATGTAATCATTTTGGTCATAAAGCTATACATTTCAAGGTTCATGGTAAGAATTATTATGACTTCACCAAGAGAAACTTCAATTCATTTACACCTTTCAAAGACTACAACATCATGTGTTTCAATTGCAATAATTTTGGGCATAAAGCTAAATGGTGTAGAATAGTGTTCCCTGAATTTCCAAAGTCAAGCAAAAAGGAGAATGGTCAAGATGTTCAAAAGGGTATGACCTTCAAAGTTTGGAAAAATAAAATTGAAAAAGAAGAAGAGCATTGTAAGTTGGGAGTAGCTTTACTCCCATACCAAAATTGATCACCTCAAGTAAAGGAGGTGGTGAGGGGGTTGTGCTAAGTATCTTATTTTTAGTCCCAAGAACCCTTTGCCATTGATGTCAAAGGGGGAGAATTTCAGTGAGTCGGATCAACTTGTTAGGGGAGCAAATTGGGAATCTAGTTGAAATAAAAGAAAATTTTTGTAGGGTTGCCATCAATGACAAAGGGGGAGATTGTTGGAAATATTGAGTTGTCATTGATGTCAAAGGGTGCATGGTATTCAAGGAAAAAATATTCTTCAAGGATGAAAATTTTATAAGGATGGACAATATATCATTAAGGTCAAATATGGGCTTAGTGAATAGAAAAAATGGACAATTATCCAAGGCAAGCATATATGAAGCAAAGCAAGGAAAATATTTTTAAGTAAAGGATTATAATATTTAAATATTATAATGAGAAGGTTTAAAAGTGCTTGGGACAAAAGTTTAAAAAGGAGGACAAAGGTTTAAAGGTTAAAATTATAATATTTAAATCTTTAGATTTAAGATATTATAATGCAAAGAGGGTTTAAAAGAAAAAGTGCCAAAGTCATTGGGAGAAAAAATAAAAGTCAAAATTACAAGCACCAACATCATTGGGAAAGAAAGTGTCATGACCCGTTACCCTCAAATCCTATCAATAGGACATTAATTGATCTTGGGATCAATTAATGTTCAACAAAAAGGGTCATATACCCTAAAGAAGTTTACAAAATTCCAATTTAGGAATTTTGAAGGAATTTAGGAGGGAAAATAATAAAAATAATTAAGCATGTTTAATGTTTAATAATAAGGTTAATTGCATTTAATATTAATGCAATTAAATGTCCAATTCTTATTGGACCAAATTAGGCACTAGTATTATTTAATACTAAAAGCCTATCCTATTTCCCTCATGACATAACTTGGTTGGTGGAGGGAAAGGTGATATTCTCTCCTCTATTGTTTAATTAGTGATGCTTTGGAGGGATTTGGACCAAAGGGGGACATAAAACAAAACAAAGGGACCACCTATCTTATCCTTAGTAGGACCCTTTCTTTCCTACTTTTGGCTTATACTCCACATGGTAGCTTTAGGATGACTAGAATGGTAGGTGGGATTCTTCCAATTTCAATCTTGCAACACCCGTCTATCAAATAGTAGTAGATAGCCACCCTTTTTATTAAAATAACTAGGTGTCCACAAAGTGGACCCAATTTTTATTGAACTTTAAAGGACTTTAGAATTATTAAAAATATAAGAATTATCCCATCCTTTTGGAATTACCCATTTGGCTTCCCTACATCGGTGGAAATAAAAGGGAGATCTCTCCTATTATCATTAATAGTCCTAGTTTTGTATCTATTCTATACCTCAATAGTATTAGTTTTGTATTTGTTCCCATGAAAAGGGAACACAAAACAAGAGAAGGTCACCTACCTTGGACCCTCTTCTACTTTTTGGATTACCCTCTACGTGACATGATAAGTCTTAAGGGACCCAAGGCATATTTTAATAATAAAATAATAAGGCCACTATTTGGCCATAAGTGGGAAATTTTCCTATAAATAGAGGAAACCTTGGGAAGAAAGGAGTATCGAGGAAATCCTGGAGCTTAGGGAGTATGCTCTCCACTATGGTGGATCAAAAACCAAAAAGCTTTGGGAGAGTACTAAATTTTAGGTAGAGGAAATCTTGGATACCTAGGGAGTATGCTCTCCACCTTGGTGGATCAGAAACTAGAAGGTTGAAGAGATTTCCTAGTTGAAGAAGAAGACAATCCTTGGAATCTTAGGAGTCAATCAAGAAGGAGCCAAGCAAGAAGGAGCCTGGAGGAAGTCAACCTCACAGGAGTTTAGGCTGGTAGTTTCTTATTCCTCTTGTTGAGAATGCATCACTGAGATAAATTCACCATGCTAATTAAAATCTTATAGCTTATTGGATAAATTTATTTATCAATTTTATATAGGTTTACAGTTGCATGGTTATTAAGGGTTATAATTTTAAAGGTTATAATGTTCCCATTGAGAGCTTATTAGAAGCTTACTATATGAGTAACCCTACTGAATTTATATGTTGGTAATTTTATTTGTTATTAAGGGGAATATAATTCTCCATTAAATCCGGTTGAAACTTAATGGACAAACCTTATTGCTGGTTTGAAGCTTATTGGATAACTTTATTGCTATTAACTATACATGTGTTTGTAGCTGCTTTTATTTCGCTAAGGAGTTATTGTTTCTACAAAAAGCTGAATAATTCAGCTTTGTTTTATCATTAAGGCTTTGATTATAAATAAATTCTAAGTAAATATGAATAGTGATTATAGCACAAAATGACTATAATTCGATGACTACACATGTCGATTATGTGTAGAAGGATGAACGTAGAATTCATTCTAAAGTGAATAGTGAACAGTGAATAGTGAATAGTGAACAGTGAATAGTGAATAGTGAACAGTGAATAGTGAACAATGAATAGTGAATAGTGAATAGTAAATAGTAACTAGTGAATAGTAAATGAATAGTGGATATATATATATAAAAAATAAAAAAATAAATATATATATATATATAACCACTTGATAGGGAAGGGAAAAATGACACCCTTTTTACTATGCTTTAATGTAATAAAATTCTTGCAAATTGTAGAAGAATGTATAGAGGGAATTATGGGGTTTCCTCACTATACTCAATCATACGATTAAAGACCATATATAGGATTTATGGACTGGTGAAATTGGTAATATTTGGAGGTTAGAATGGATGAGAGGAGATTGAATCCTCTCAAACCATGAAATCTATAATAAATAATTAAGGAAAGAATAGACAAGGATCTATTCTTGGTTTGATGCATAGAAAATGTGAGATAGATACTACCTTAATAAGATTAAGGTTCTAAATAAGAGTGGATGGAGAATCCATTCTTGAGGAAGTTATAAGCTTCCCTCTTCATACACTTAGTATGGATACTTAGAGAAGAAAATAATGGATTTGTATTCATTCTTGAGGGAATTTATAAGGGCTCCTCCAAAGCCATTGAGACTTCTCCAAAATGTGATTCCAATGATTATCATAAACATATGTAAAATATCAATATTCATATGATGACTCAGAGAGATGATCTAGTAGATTCCTTAATTGCATCATTGATCTTAAAGGAACAGGTGGATTCCTTTTTGGTATGGGAAATACCTTAATGTTATAATGATGACTTAGAGAAAGGAATTGGGAAACTTCCTTAATTGCATCATAAGCATGAGATGGAATAATGGTATTCCTTGACTTGTATTTTATTGAAAGGGATCGGTAGATACCCTTCTATACTTGTAATCTTGGTATTTAAGTTTATGATTATGAGGAAAGAATACATTTTGGAGGCTGGGTTTTTCCCGTCAGGGTTTTCCTAGGATAAAACATTGTGTCACTCTATTTTGTGGGTTGATGTGTTATTTCTTGTTCCTATTGCTTTTACTTTCAAAATAAAAATGATATATGTGAATGAGATGGTTAAATAATATAACGGGTTAGTTATGCATGTTTACAATTGAATACTATTCATTCAGTAGTTTCATTTATGATGCTAAGAATGTATGCATAATTTCTAACATGTGAATGATTTAATGATATATGATTATGCCATTTACTTTCTGGGTTAAACTGATTAAAGGTGAATGATGTAGATAATTAGTTTTACTTCTTGTATTCAATAGTTGTGTGGAATTCATAGAAACTATTCATAATGGATTATAATCTCTACTTAAGTGGATCTCTAATGTGATATTTCTGATCTATGGTTATAATGAATAGAATCTATCATAAAAGGCTCCATTATTTTATATTCACCACATTCATTATGGATCAAATTAGAACACATTGAAATTCGAAGTGGAACAAAAATCCATAGGAAAGCAAGATTTGGTCTTGAACTAAAAATAAAAACAAATCTTGTATTCTAAAAACTAAGATGTTGAGTGTGCATGAGGTGGGGTACACCCTTATTGGACAAGTAATGTCCTTTTGTAATAAACTCAATGTGTACAACAAAAGGGTTGTCTAAACAAAGGGTGAACCATCATGTTTCTAAGAGATTTAAAGTTATATAATCATATCTAAGATGACATTCCATGGATTCTTATCACGATTGTGATACTGTTGTCTTAGAAATCCCTTCTAGATGAAGAGGATCATCTCTAAGACCTATGAATAACCACTAATAAGGTTATTTCATCTATGATGGTTTTCCATTGGTGTGGTTCTCCATATTCAAGGCATTCACCTACGTACTGATCTTGGTGGACAGTATGTTTATTGGTGATTTCCATTTTATGGGATGAAACCTTACGCTTGGCCAACGTTCTCATACCAAAGGGGTATGAGGGTTTCGTAGAAGCTGATCACTTCTACCTTAAGAGACTCTGATCAAGTCTCAATAGCTCTTGATGCTATATGCCTTGATAAGCTTTGATCCAAATGGAATGAGTCTATCTTAGGTCATGACTATGTCTCTTGCCTCATGGAAAATGTAAGTGTGGAAAAAAAAAGTGGTTGAGTAGTGACAATGGGGGTTGTTACAGAAAGGGAGACATATATATATATATATATATGAAGCACCAAATCAGTTGAAAAATATTTTTTGAGGAGCGCAATTCGTATACCTCTTTGAGCATTGAAGTTGAGAATAAAAAGAGGAAGAGAATGCGATTTGAGGTTGGAAGTGAAGTGAGAACAAGTATAAAGTGCTGCACTATTTATTTTGACTGAGTGGCTAGCCCAGCTGGTCATTGAGCTAGCACTAAGGCACCACTAAGTAGGAGGTCACAGGATTGAATTTGGGCAAGTCCTGTTTTGTTTGGCAGTGATATGGAACATTTTTGATTGGAGAATTTAGAACAAGGAAGGATTTAATTATTTCATGCTACGTGGTTGTTAGTACTCATTGGGGCAGCCTAGATGGTAGCCTAGCCTATGCCAAGGCACTGTGTTGGTAGAGGTTAGGAGTTCAATTCTCTTCGCATTCGTTGGGGCTTGATGGTTGATGTATGAGCAAAATTTTTGTTTAAATTTTATGTGAAAAGGAGATAGTTCACTGGGCTTGTTGGTTAAAATAAGGGCAAATTTTTTTGTTTAAATTTAATTTAGAAAAGGAGATATAAGGTGTATTGAGGACTATTTGAAATTGTAATTTCTGCATGAGAAAAATAGATATAAGGTGTATTGGGTATTATTTTGAAATTGTAATTGTTGCATGTTAGAAAAGGAGATATAAGGTGTATTGTGGATTATTTTGAAATTGTAATTATTGCATGTTAGAAAAGGAGACATAAGGTGTATTGTGGTTTATTTGTAATTGTATTTTTTGCATGATAGAAAAAGAAATTTTAAGGGCTTAGTTATTCTTAAAAGCTTTACTTTGTGAGATTAAAAAGGAGATATAAGGTATTATTTTCAAGCTTTATTGTGCATGTTTTTGGAAAAGATTTTTTATGATGATTTACTATCTGTGCAAGAAATAGAAAATTACTAACTAGATTTTTGAAGGATCAAAAAGAAAATTATTTTTCTGGCAAGACAGGCACATGCAAAAGAAGACTATCATCATTGAGGCAAATTTAGAGGTATGGTGATTTAATTCCTTTCTCAAGGGTGGTTTTGTTTGAGAAAAATATTTTTGATGTCATATGGTTGGAGGTATAAGGATTGATTTGATGTGCATTGGTTTTGATTGATATTGAAAGTAAATTTGCAAAGGTTATAGATCAGATTTGAGAGCAAATTTGTGCATTGTTCATGATTTATTTTGGAAGTAGATGAAAAGGATATATTTGTGTATTGTGATTGGAAGGGTGCAAATTAGAAATTACAAGGTTAGTTATCAAGTGCTAGACTAGAGATACCTTTAAAATGTAACAAATGTTAGACATGTGAAAGCAACAGACTTAATGAATGTGAAGAACATATTGAGCATTTTTTAGTGCATATCTTTCCCTATATGCTCATGAGGATAAAAGAATTATGGGTAGAATATGTCTGAATTGCTTTAGTTGAGGAAAGCACATTGAAGAATAGATGAAGAACTTGATGACATCAGTATGCAATATTTGGGAATAGATGAGCATTGTATGTATGCAAGATTTGGGTGTAGATGAGCAGTGTTTGTAAGCAAGTTTTGGATCATATTTTTGAGCACTTTTACGAGCAGGTTTTAAGCAATGTTGAGCACTCTTGTGAGTAGATGTAAGCAAGTTTAGTAAGAAAATTTAAGAAAGTTTTATGAGTAGGTTTTGGAGCAGTTTTGAGCAGTTTTGTGAGAAAATGTGAGCAAGTTTAGTAAGCAGATTTGAGTAGGTATTATGAGTATATTTTGGAGCAGTGTTGATCACTTTTGTGAGAAAATATGAGTAGGTTTAGTAAGCAGATATGAGCAGGTTTTATTAGCAATTTATGGAGTTTTTTTGTGCAAAATTGAGGGCATATTTTTTGCATAATTGAAGACAAATTTTGAGCAAAATTGAAGACAAAGTTTGTGCAAAATTGAAGATAAATTTTGTGTAGAATTGAAGATAAGAGTTTGTGTAGAATTGAAGATAGAATTTGAGTAGAGTTGAAGACAAAACAAGAACAAAATGGAGTGGTGTACACAAAACTAGAATAAAGTGGAGTGGTGTCCACAGAACTAGAGCAAAGGGGATTGGTGTCTTCTATGGAGTGGTGTCCACAAAACAAGAACATAGTGGAGTGGTGTCCATAGAACTTGAGAGGGGATTGGTATCTCCTATGGATTGGTGTCCATGAACATTGTAATAGGGGATTGGTTTCTCTTGTGGGTTGGAGCCCATGAAATTTGTTGAGAAATTTATAAGAAATATTTCTCTATGGATGTAGCCCACATTGGGTGAACCATGTTAAATATGTGTCTCTCATATGTGTGATGATTTGTGCATTGTTTCATTACTACATTGATATTATTGATGTTATCATTTGGATTGAAAAGTAAGTTTTATCTTATATTGTTCACTCCCCCCTCAATATAAGCTTGTGTTCTTCAACGTCATCCACACCATTCCATAAAGCAAATACTATCATTAGAAAAATAATGTATCCATAATTCTTAGGTGTTTTCAGTCACTCATCCACTCCTAGTGTTTTAAGCAACCTCTAAAATACATGTATAGTTTTCTTTAGGACCAAGACACAATTTTCACTAAGAAAATCTTGAGCTCTGGAAATTGACTCCAAAATATTCTTGAACCAAACACAATCACACATCTTAAAAGTATCTTGTGTCAAAGAGAGATAACACCATACTTGGGTTATACCTCAAAATGAACAGGGTATTCCTTGCATGTCCCATCATGCAACATAATCCACAAAAATAGTGGTTTTCACCACTATCAAAATTCCAAAAATAAAAGAAAGAGTAGGGAAAAATCCCTAAAAACTCTAAATATTTTACATCACACACCACAAATTGGCAAGTTGTAAGGATCATACTACATTTCCAGTCAGATGGTTAGGTAGTCATCCCAAAAACTTAAAGATCAAAATTCTTGGACTATGGAGCTAGTCTCCACCAAAGCTATAGACACTTGACTAGCAATGGAGTACACTAATGCGTGGCAACATGTATCTTTCAAAGAGAACTATGACCACACATAAGAATAAGTTAGCTTCTTTGTTTCATCCATAACAGGTCACACCCAATTTACTCAAGATGAGTTAATGAACTCACTTGCACACATTAGTTCTTGATTACCTCGAGTCATTACCATACTCTAGTAGGAATTAGGTAGTTTTTAATGAATTTTTTCAATATCTCTAGTATGTTCGAGTCTCTGCAAAACAATCAATTTTCCATATCAACATCCATATATTCTCCCATATCAACATCCATATCTTATTCCATATCAACATCTATATCTTCTTCCATGTTAACATCCATGTCATTTCATGAGTCATCCACCTCCAATACCATCAGCTTGGTTCCCTTGATTAAACAACAATGATAGAACATGGCCAAGCAAAATCTAAACTATGAATGATCATTAGAACATTTGCATTCCATAACTTACATTAATCATCCATAAAAAATTACCACTTGCATTAATCATCCATAACATTAACACTTGCATTAATCATCCACATACAAAAAAATCCACATAAAAGCATTCACACAAAAACATAACACAAAAGTAAAAGCCATGTATATATATATATATATATATATATATATGTATAAATATCACATATACAATGAGTTCCCAAAGGCTACATACAATGGAACACCAAGACTCATATACAAAAAGTGCATCTAAGCACTAGATAAGACCTCCAAGAGGGCCCTTGTAACCTAGAAGGAGCCCTAGATCTAGAGCTATGCCTAGAATTGCTATGCCTAGAAGACTTACATACAGATGAGGAAGGTGGATCTAGAAGTAGAATATGATGCTCCATCAACCTATCCTCCAATGATTCAATATACCTCTGTTGAGATCGAAGGCATGCTATGTCAAGATTATTATTATGCTCCATATCTAATAGCTCTACCTAGAGCCTCATGATCCTCTCCTCTCAAGCCATCACCATCGCATCCTGCTCTGCCACCAACTTCTCCAACCTTACCCAATCCTCCTTACTCTGACCTGGAGGTCCATCTCGAGTCTCCTCCATATAATCTTCATATTCACCATCTCATCCACTCCTTGGAGCATTCTTCTCCACACCCTTAAACCTCCTCCTTTGAAGCCTCATCACTTTGGAGCCTCATCAGTATCCTCGACCTCAACCTCATCCCCATATCCACTAGCTACTACTAGAGTTGATTCTCATGGTGGCTGTGTAGCGAACCATGCATCATACTCTGTAGCAGTTCCTAAATAAACCACATTAGGAAGATCTATCTCCTCGTCATCCTCATAAGTCTCCCTCCAAGCCTCAACACATGGTAACCTTATCTCATATTGATACCTCTTATAGAGTATTGGCTCATCAAGAACCCCCTACCTCAAGCTGAACTGATGAAGCAAATGTGAGAATTAGATATACTCAACCTCATTCTGATGCCTCCCAACAACCCACCTAGTCTACCTGACTCATCACAATTACTCTCCATATCTTTTCCACCTGGAACCCCACCATGGCCTCCATATAACTTGGGTAGATGTCAATCCAAACCACAAATCCCTGTACCATTGAATCGTCCACACAAGATGACTCAACTGTACATCCTCTACCACTATCCATCTCTTAGCATAGGGATTCTCCCTATCCCAGCCTACAGTTGGTAGACCCTTTGATCGAGCCATGCTAAAATGCTTCCATCCCTAGCACTGCAATGAAAAATTGCATCTCAATCCCTTCATCCCATGCCTCCTCACATCATAAAGATTTCAATACATCTACTCCAATAAGGTAGGAGACCATGCATACACCTATGGTGTAGTGATAATATCGCTCACCAACCCTATGAGGTTCCAAAGGAACCCACGACCGATACTATTCAAGACCATGATGTTGGCCAACATGAACATTACCAAAGTCAATAGGGCATCCAGTGTCTTATCCACATACATGGATAAGTATAAAATATCCCCACATGTCATTGCCACACTCTACCAGCTATCGCTAAACATCTTCCTCATCTTCATTCCTCGATCGTGTCTAACCTTGACATGAATCCCCTCCATCGATAGCTTGAGGATGTGATATACATCCTCAAGTGTGAGGGTAATCTCTCCAGTGGGGAGCTGAAAGGTCCCCCTATCTGGATCCCACCTCTCTACCAAGGTAGAGAGGTACCCCTCATCTACCTTCACCACATCTATCTAGGCTACCTTCGCTAGCCCCATAGCCTTCAACAAATCCCAATCCTCACCCCACAATGCCTTTCTCATCCCGGTATGAGAGGTGAGAACCAGTGCTAAGCCTCCAAAATCCTAAGCTACAACACAACACAAAATATTTGTTGTTAATACATGTTCATAATTAAAAAATAAATAAAAAACACACAAAAATAAATAAATAAAAAGAGCTTCAAAGGGGACTTGGAAAATTGCAATTCCACTTTAGTCGTACCTATTGACACTTTTTGCCACATTATACAAGGGGTAGAAGAATAGTAGAATTTTGTATAGTATTTCCTTGTTGAAAGTTTTCTTTTATTTTAAGTTACAGCAATTTTGACTCTCCCTATCATAGAATGAAGAAGAAAGAGCTTCGCTACCAAACAGGCCAAGGAAAATTGCTTCGTCGAAAGAAAAGGAGGGGGATGTGGAAAGGGCTTCGGGCCCGAAGCACTTCAAACCACCACTTCGGGCGAAAACCTTGCAAAGTAATTTCGTCGAAGAAAATACAAAGATAATGCTTCGCACCCGAAGCATTTTCAGAAGCCGCTTCGGGCGAAAGTTTTGCGAAGCAGCATCCAAGCGACTTCGCCAAAGGAGGAGAGCATAACCCAAATCAGCCAAGGCAAGGAAACTACTTCGGGCCCGAAGTATTTTCGACACCTACTTCGGCCAGTTTTCACCGAAGCAGCGATGCCCGAAGCAAAATGACAATGTGTTGGAGGCAGAAGAGTGCTTCGAGAGGATATGCCCCGAACCACAGTTTTGAGAGAGAATCGGGCCGAAACATTTTCCAGCCGAAGCAGTTTCGCCAGCAAAGGACAAAAGGCCCATTTCAAAGATGGAACCCGATCGGCAATCATCATCCCCGAAGAGGTTTCTACGAAGCATTATTCTGTGAAGAACAAATCAAGAAGAATCTACTTCGGCCCAAGGCTTTGGCGAGGCGAATATGTAGCGAAGCACTTTTTGGGCCCACATTCCAAGGTGGGTAGCTTCCCAAGGTGATCGAAGGCCCCTTATAAGTACCCCCTTTCTTGCCCGATAAGTCCGCTGACCATTCTTGGCAAACGAAAGGGACGTAACAGTCCTCAGAGTAAAACCCGATGGGCATAGCGATCATTCAATCACAGCATCTAGAAGCCAGGGACACTCGGGCAGCGCATTAAATGAATGTTTCCACGGTTGACCCGATCACAGTTGCTAGTTTCGACAACCGATTTGAAAACTCAGTCGCAGCAGCCGCGAGGAGCCAATTTCTCAAGGCCCGAGGGCGTACTCCACCATTTTGTAATAATGATTCAGAGGGTCGGGTCCTCTATAAAAACCTAGGCTTTGCAATGTAAAAGGGGGGGAACTTTTTGCTAGAAAGCTGTTGTAACTTGATGTCCTGCGTCTAATACTAAAGATTTTTGTACTCCATTTCTCTCTTTTATGCTGCCTTTTATGCTTAATTCTTTTGTCTGTTTGCACTCGTATACTGAGACTTTGAATCCTGAATCTGGTGTGCGATTGGGGACTGTACCCTAAAATTCGCCCTGAAGGATACATAGGAGAGGAAAAATGTCCTTGTCACTTTCTTTTATGCTTCCTGGTGGATCGAGGTTTTTGTTATTCCCTCGTCTTAATCACTGTTACTCTGAACCCTGAATTCCAGCGAGAGAGAGAGGAGAACCCTGTGAACCCATCCAGAGGATACATAGGAAGGTCGACACTGCGTTTCTTTCATCTATTCTTGGTGTTCTTTGTTGCTATTCGAGTTATTAGTGAGTGATCGTGCTTCCTGTTCTTCCCCACCTTGAATCATCAATCTCTAACCCTTACCCCTTTTTATTTCTTTCTCTAACCCGAACTCCTTTTATCTCTTTCCTGCACTCTTATCTCAAACCCCAAAAGTAGGTTAGTATAGGAGCCGGCATTTCTCCGGAGATTGGCACGAGGGGCATCTCTTCCTCTCGACCTTTCAATGTTGGTCATAGGTCCAGGGCGCGCAAACCCACCGAAAGTCCTTTCCTGTGCGGATTTGATGACCAACAGTTTCTGGCACGCTCGATGGGACCCAAAGTCCCATATTTGAGAAAATTTCTAGCCCGTCTTCACCGGAGCCAGTAGTTCTAACAAAGTTCCCGATGAGATCCGGTCAGTCTCATCTTCTGAGTAGTAGTGAGAATCGATGCTCTCATTACCGAAAGACTCCTAGCATCTGGCGACTCTATTTTACCCGAAGAATCTCTAAAGTCATAAAGACCATTGCCTAAACCTGGTTTTCATAACCAAGACTCCCTGTGTCTTAAGAAGGTCCGAGTTCGGTGAATCTCTGACCTGTCTTCATCTGATAAAATCACCTGGCGACTCAGTTGAGCTGAAGATCCAGATTTCCTGGTCGAAGGTGCCTTTCAAATCCGAAAGAAGATATCCTGGAGGAATCAAGGTTCGATGAGCAGCCTTGACCTCACCAACGAAGAAAGAATGTCCACCTAATGACTCCAACTCAGCGGCGACAACTGCGTTTCCATAGGCTACTGTCGTAATGGCTGGGAGAAGCTTTCCTAGCTGGAACGATCCCGGCCCCCTGAATATCCAAAGCTACCACGAGATTCCCAAGAGCGCCTTGAAATCATTGATGAAATACAGCGACACCGTGGGAATGGCCCGAGAGCACCTTGAAGATGTTGCCGATTTAGCGACCCTCCATGACATTATCCATGAAGATGTCATGATTAGACTTCTTGTTCTATCACTGGAAGGAAGGGCGCTGCGGTGGTACAGATTGCTCGAGCCCAAAAGCATCTGCTCATGGGATGACTTAGCGGGGGCATTGATCGAAATGTTCGATGGCTCTCAGGACCCCTTCCATATTTTTGCATACCTCTCCACCATCAAGAGAGCACCTTCGGAAGGTATCATGGACTTCAATGTCCGATTCTACAGAAGTTGGAAGAGAATCCCGCTAGAGATCCAACCGACGCCCGCCCAAGCCCATCTCTTCTATGTTCGGGCCTTCCACCCGGACATAAGCCTCATTCTACTACAATTAGGGGAACGAAGGTTCCCTCAAATATTTGAGGAGGCAATACGAGTAGAACGACTTCTGCTCCTATCGGGAAAGTGGCAGTGGAGAGAAACTCCGTCGCTTCCCTCGATAATCATGGCTCCTGTTCGGCCAACATATTACTCTTCATGGGGCATTCCTCACACTGAGCCGAGGCCTAAGACGCAATCATTTGGAGCTGAGGAGGCAAACCTCATACTAGCCCAACAATGGGAATACGCAAGCACGACCCACCTAATGAACAACATGGCTGCTCGCAATCTCCATCAAGAGGTGAACCGAGGAGAGAAGCGGACTCGAGTGGTAGAACCCGAGAACAAAGAGGGCATATTTTTGCACCCTTTTTGTGTCCCAAGAGATGGCATGCAAGAGTTCAGCCAAAGCTCGTCATGCCTGTCCGATTCAGAGGATGAGCCCGAAGAGTTCCTGGAGGACTACTCTTCGTCGGAGGAACCTTGTTACTATGACAGTAGGATGGAAGAACCTGTGCCCGGCCTTCATTTGGAAGAATCTATAGAATTTTGGCATTGGGTCTGGTACTGGTTTTGGCTATCCCTAAGACCGATGCCCCAAGAAGGCTTTCGAGTGGTGAACTTCTTCACCAACAATCTGAGCATTGGCAAAAATGAAAATCGATTGTGTTGCTTCCTGTTCGCAGCATGGACAACTTTGAGTAGAAATGATCCGAACTTCGAAGGTCAGCTAAAGTTCAACCTGATCTGGTCGGGTCACTGCAGGTTCACCGGATAATCACCCGAAGTTGAGTCCGTGGTGGCGGCATGCCCATTATGCCGCAAGCTTGTGAATAGTGTAAATAGTTCGACTTCAAAAAAAAAAAGAAATTCGGACCAAGGCCCGAGAAGTACTTCGCCAAGGGGAGTCCGAGCGAAGCAGTTTTCGAAGGAGAATCGACGAACCACTTCTCAAACGAAAAGCACTTCGAAAACCTTCTCCTGTGAAGGAGGTCCCTTCGGGCCCGAAGCATAAAAGAAACAGCTCGCACCAAGGGTTCACCCCGAAGCACTTCAACTCTGACTTCGGCTTCACCAACCCAACGACGGAAAAGGTGGGGGCATTTAAAACGTGCCTAGGGGAACATGCCGACAGCCACCTTCAAAAGCGTCCAAAGTAGGCGAGTTAAATGAAAAGGTGGTGGGTACGTCCTCTAGGGATTCGGTTAGGAGAAAAGTTCATGCTCGGGTACAAAGTGGCAGAGGGTCACGCTTCCAAAGCAAGCCGCAATCATCATAACACGCAACCCTGTGTACTACTCCACCATGCGGTGAATTGGATGAAGCGAGGCGAAGTTAATTATGGCAAGTGCCATAAATACTGGTGGTTGCCTTCTACGGCTATATAATGTAGGCTCCAGCAGTAACGAAGCTATTTGCCCGATAATTCATGCAAACTTTGCTACTAGCCTTCAAACTCCCCTATCTTGTGCTTCGAAGCCTCCGATCCCGAAACCCTCTGCATTGTTTTCTCCATCACCCCTAGCACTATGGGGAAGAAGAACTCTAAGGAAAAGGGGAAGGAACCAAAAGTGACGGCCCCCGAGCAGCCAAAAGCAAAAGGCCATGACAAAGGGTCGAAGAGAGTTGATGTTAGCCACCGCCCCGAGAAACAAATCATGGGAGAAAGGGAGGATTCTGGGGATGAGCAGCCCGAAGAACCACCAGTCGATAGGTGGGATAGGATCAGAGACACCAAGCTATCAAAGAGCGTGGCCGAACTCAGAAGCACCATCGAGTTCATGAAGAGTAGGCTCTCGACAGACAACAAAAGAGTTGTCGCTTACTACTCCCAGATATACTGGTATCTGACGCCCCCCACACATCACTGCCCTGAGCTGATTGATGCCATCGCATAGAACTACCAGCCCTCCTCCAGGCAAGTGGTAGACGCCTCCGGGCACAAGCTTTTCTCCATTTTGAAGGAAGATGTCCAGGCAGCCTTTGCACCATAGCAAGGCCCTCCTAAGGGGTACACAGTTCGCAACGTTATGCTTAGCGAACAGATGGAGAGGTTCACATCCTCCAACTACATAATCAATTTTTTGTAGCAGAGCCTCAAGAGCGGGCTTCCTTCGGGAAAATTGCCCCAGATGCCCCTACCCTTGGAGGCCTTCAAAAATACCGACATCTTCTCCATCATTGCATGGGTGGCAAGCCTGTCTACTGACGCTTCGGTGCACCCATGGCAGGTGTCTTTGGCCGAGTGTATCTCCAGAGGGGAATTTTATGCCCCTGATGCTTCGAGGCCAAGCACCAACCCAGTATTTTTTGACTGGGCAGAATGGGTGGCTAGGACCCTACATACCCGGCTCGCCAGCATGAAGAATCCTGGGGCAAATAAGTACTTTTCGCCTTGTTCCCTTCTTGTTTGGTTATTTTTCTTTCATGTACATAGAAGTTTCCCTTATATTGCTATTACGACGAGCGACGAGGATGGAAATCCTCTGCCTGTATACCAGTGGACCCCTCTCCTATTGAAGACGGAGTCCTATTATTCTTTTAACCAACAATTTTTGGGACCCACGATGCATATGCTAACAGGGTCTTCCCCTCGGGTTCCCCTCCTCTTAAGGGACAAAGTGGTACAAGAGAGGAGGGGAGACATTTTTCAGCTGACACAGGGACTTGTAATTCACATATTCGACTTCATAGGGAGGCCTTTTCTTCTACCAGTCTATCCCTCCGAATACCAATTTGCATTGGAGGTCGCTCGACAGAGTGATGCAACAAACACCATTTATGGCCATGGACGGAAATGGGCTCACACCTACGATTTCCCTTTCAAAATGGGAGTTATCGAGGTGTTTGCCCTCAGACAAAATGTTTTCTTGGAGGAGAAGCTCACCAATTTTGGCCTAGTCTAGCTTCCTCAACAATGGCTCTATGACCCCTTGGGGGTAATGAGGGATCACCTTCGATTCAAGAACTTCCACGCTTGCCCCTATCCAAAAATTGTGGAGCAGAGGAACAATCCCAACGGGAGGGATCTGGAGTGGCATCTGGAGAAAATGGAAACGCTACCTCCCTGGCATGAGTTCTACCCGATGGAGGTCGCATATGACCCAGTTCGGCACCCTCTCCCGAGCCCCAACTCTACCTTCTAGAAGAAGGCAAAAGAGGATTTGAAGGAAGCAACGAAAGATTGGGACGTGGCCCAATTAAGAGAGTGGTGGATAATGAGGGTCCATCATCGAAAGACAAATTCTTATGGTCTTTTGTCATCTGACAAAGACTTCATAGCGGTCTATGAGGCCAATGCCGGGACATGGAAGCCTCTATCCTTCGTCGACCTCATTCCTCCAGCTATCCCAGGTTCGGGCGAAAGCCCAAAGAGAAAGGAAACTACTTCGGAGCCAAAGAAAGGGAAGAGGGCCAAAGCCACGCCACAGAGGCCACCTCCAGTACCTATGGGAGGCCAAGACACAAGTTCCAAAGAGTCTGAACAACCGCTGGTGAGGACAAAGAGAAAGAGGCCAGAATCAGTGCAAGTGCCTCCAAGCCATCCAAAGCGCCTTCGCACAGGGTTTCCGAGCCCTTCCACTAGGCAACCTACATCGGGTCCGTCCGAAGCAATTATTGAGAGTGCCATGCCACCAAGCGCCACAACCATCCCGGATATCAATGTCATCAATGTGGAGGAACTCCTCCAATCCGAAGGGGATGCTGAGGCGAAAGCCATGGAGGTTGGAGATGCCAAAGCAAAGGAAGAACAAGATGCGGCTGCACCCGAAGCCACCACCTCCACAATGCTAGGAGGGCACTCAGGTACACGTTCTCCACCCCTTGCTCAAGACTCACCCACGCCCCCTATGACCATGGCCGAGAGTTCTCACCAGTCTCCCCTACATAGCCCATCGCCCCATCACACATCACCCGTGACTAGTCCAAGTCCATCCCATGATCCCGGCCGGGATAAATCCATTGAAGTCACTTCACCCACTCATGCTGCCACCCCCTTGATTTTTAGTAGAAGCGGAGGTATCGCTTCAACACCGAGCCCCACCACCCAATCCCTCATCTCGCATGATGTGGCCGCCATTACCGAAATGCCCGCTACACTCTCCGTCGGACCATCTGGCGAGGCATCCCCCATCCATTCCCTGTATTTGTTCACTCCTTTGGCTGGTGACCCAGCCTTGTTTGAATCTGAGATGTCTTTGATCAAGGAATGCCCCCTTGTCGAGAAGCTGCTCCAAGCTCGGTAGAATACCGACAAAATCTTGAAGGAGGCGAGAAAGAAAAGAGGGCGAGCGACGGCTCAAGTTGAAAAATGCGTCGTGTTTGATTTGAAAGCCGAAAAGATGCACAAGATCAAGAAGGTCCCTAAGGTGCAAAAACCCCTGGATGAAATGACTCCAGCGGACTATGATTACCAGGAAACACCTAAGGACCTGGTGCATCTAAATGTAGACAATGAATCGGCATCCATGCATGTCCGAATTGAGACCTTTAGGGCCCATGCAGTCATCGCCAACCAACGCAGGATCGAAGGCCGCCAATGTTAAGCTAGAAGAAGATCTGGCGAGGGTTCGCTCCAAGTTGGCGGAGGCCGAGGAGAAGTGCAAGGCCATGAAAAAGGAAACACGTGCCCTAAAATAGCAGGTTCAACAGCTCCAGTCTACAGCCGAGAGCCAAGCGCAGAAATAGATCGAGAGCGATCTAAAGGCCAAAGAGCTGGAAGATAGAGTTGCACAAATGCAGGCCCAACTGCACGAGAAGGAAGACCTGACGGTGTTTGATAGGAGCAGAATCAAGGAGATTCGTGCCCACTTGCTCAAGAATTTTAGGTCTCGATGTTCCAGCGCCCTCACAATACTGACCTTCATCACCGAAGCCCAGCTCGCTATTTTCGAAGGAGGGCCAATCATTGATGAAGTCACGCAGAAAGCCAGGCGTCGGCTCAAGTTAGCCTTCGACGTCCAAAATATGAAATATCAAGACTTGCAGGTCACTGCAATGACTCGGACGGCTAGAGATTGGTCCACAGCCCAGGCCACGGTTCACGCCTTTTTCTCTAAGGTGCGAAAAGCTCAGAAGGCGAGAAGGCTCCAAGACATTTTTGAAAATGAGCAGCGCGCCTCGATGAATTATTTTCAGGACCTTTCCTCCTTGGGTTTCCCGAGTTTCACAGACGATGACGGGAACCTTTTGACTAAAGATGACCTCAAGCCAGTCTGGCTCTAGTTTGAGGGTGATGTCTCGGAGATAGATGGATGGGCGAAGCCGATCTCAAAGGGGCAGGTGACCGAATTCATCTTGAGATACTGCAAGATGGTCGCATGCCTAAATGATTTATTCATCAGGGCCAAACATGTTGACATCGGGCAAATTGATCGGTTTCACGTTTTGGTTAAGGCATTACAGGATCAAGAGCCATTCCAAAAGAGTGCCTGGACTCATGTTCGAAGAACGATGAAGCGCATCCATGATCGCCTCGAACCATCACCCCAGCCAGAAGCCATGCCGAAGGAGGAAGAGGAAGAGGAAGAAGAAGAAGAAGAAGAAGAGGAACAAGAGGAGGGACAGACCGCAGAAGCAGGATCTGGGGAAGACCAGTGACTCCGTAGCCCAATGGATCAGGGCTAAAGGGTTCTTTCGTCGAGACAAGCTCGTCACCCCGTGAGCCACCAAGAATGTTGACACTTTTTGCCACATTATACAAGGGGTAGAAGATAGTAGAATTTTGTATAGTATTTCCTTGTTGAAAGTTTTCTTTTATTTTAAGTTACAACAATTTTGACTCTCCCTATCATAGAATGAAGAAGAAAGAGCTTCGCTACCAAACAGGCCAAGGAAAATCGCTTCGCCGAAGGAAAAGGAGGGGGATGTGGAAAGGGCTTCGGGCCCGAAGCACTTCAAACCACCACTTTGGGCGAAAACCTTGCGAAGTAATTTTGCCAAAGAAAATACAAAAATAACGCTTCGCACCCGAAGCATTTTCAACAGCCACTTCGGGCGGAAGTTTTGCGAAGCAACATCCAAGCGACTTCGCCGAAGGAGGAGAGCATAACTCAAATCAGCCAAGGCAAGGAAACTACTTCGGGCCCGAAGTATTTTCGACACCTACTTCGACCAGTTTTCACCCGAAGCAGCGGTGCTCGAAGAAAAATGACAATGTGTTGGAGGCAGAAGAGTGCTTCGGGAGGATATGCCCCGAACCATAGTTTTGAGAGAGAATCGGGCCGAAACATTTTCCAGCCGAAGCAGTTTCGCCAACGAAGGACAAAAGGCCCATTTCAAAGATGGAACCCGATCGGCAATCATCATCCCCGAAGAAGTTTCTGCGAAGCATTATTCTACGAAGAACAAATCAAGAAGAATCTACTTTGGCCCAAGGCTTTGGCGAGGCGAATATGTAGCGAAGCACTTTTTGAGCCCACGTTCCAAGGTGGGCAACTTCCCAAGGTGATCGAAGGCCCCTTATAAGTACCCCCTTTCTTGCTCGATAAGTCCACTGACCATTCTTGGCAAACGAAAGGGACGTAACAGTCCTCGAAGTAAAACCCGATGGGCATAGCGATCATTCAAGCACAACATCCAGAAGCTAGGGACACTCGGGCGACGCATTAAATGAATGTTTCCACGGTTGACCCGGTCACAGTTGCTAGTTTTGGCAATCGATTTGAAAACTCAGTCGTAGCAGCCACGAGGAGCCGATTTCTCAGGGCCCGAGGGCGTACTCCGTCATTTTGTAATAATGATTCAGAGGGCTGGGTCCTCTATAAAAACCCAGGCTTTGCAATGTAAAAGGGGGGAACTTTCTGCTAGAAAGCTGTTGTAACTTGATGTCCTGCGTCTAATACTAAAGATTTTTGTACTTCATTTCTCTCTTTTATGTTGCCTTCTGTGCTTAATTCTTTTGTCTGTTTGCACTCGTATACTGAGACTCTAAATCCTGAATCCGGTGTGCGATTGGGGACTGTACCCTAAAATTCGCCCTGAAGGATACATAGGAGAGGAAAAACGTCCTTGTCACTTTCTTTTATGCTGCCTGGTGGATCGAGGTTTCTGTTATTCCCTCGTCTTAATCGCTGTTACTCTGAACCCTGAATTCCAGCGAGAGAGAGAGGAGAACCCTGCGAACCCATCCAGAGGATACATAGGAAGGTCGGCACTGCATTTCTTTCATCTATTCTTGGTGTTCTTTGCTGCTATTCAAGTTATTAGTGAGTGATCATGCTTCCTGTTCTTCCCCACCTTGAATCATCAATCTCTAACCCTTACCCCTTTTTATTTCTTTCTCTAACCCAAACTCCTTTTATCTCTTTCCTGCACTCTTATCTCAAACCCCAAAAGTAGATTAGTATAGGAGTCCGGCCTTTCTCTAGAGATTGGCACGAGGGGCATCTCTTCCTCTCGGCCTTTCAATGTTGGTCGTAGGTCTAGGGCACGCAAACCCATCGAAAGTCCTTTCCTATGCGGATTTGATGACCAAAAGTACCTTCCATCACCATATCTTTCACACCCACCTATATCCACTCCACTCCACTCCACTCCACCTAATTATCCTAGATGCAGCTTCACAAATTCACAAATGTAACAATCAGCTCCATTTTTGCCCTACAGGATATTTATAGCTACTTCAGACACCTTGAAATTCCCATGGGAATTTTTTGGTGCATTGAAGTGCACTGTGGTGTTTTGGGAGTGCCCAAATACTGGTAGGCATTTGCGCATGCAGTAAGCACCAACTAGCGTTTGGCATCAAAACTGAAAAAAAGACAAAATCAATGTAAAATAGTGGCTTAACCCAACCAAATCACTCCACATTGCATCCATCAATACATTTCTCATAATCACATTTTAATATCACCATCAAATCCATTAACAATTGTATTTACATTCAACATTTGCCAAGTTCATATACAATTTCAAGTGAACCTTGTACCTAGTGGTTTATTCTATCTACTTGGTGATTGCAACGATTGGTATCCATGCAAGTCAGTAAGATGAATAAATAACCATAAGGAAACTTGGTAATTTTCATCATCCCATATCTCCTTGTTCAAAATCACAATAACCTTTGGTACTTCACATTTTGTGTGAAACCATGCCAAGAACAATTTACACAAAAGTTGTCTTTTATTGCCTAGTTCATGGGGCTTGAAACATGGATAAAATCACATTTCATTATTTCCAATTTCCTTGATAGTCATCATGGTGACTGGCCTTAGCTAGGGTGATTGGTTCCAACCATATAAATTACCTGATAATCACTATATGGCCCTCTGAAGTTGACTCTTTTTATTTTACATCTTCATCTTTGCATATCAATGATGCCAGAAGGAACATTCTTCAACAACATCGAATCACCCCAAATATGGGGTAACCACATTTGGTTTTGACTTTCCCATAATATGATACATCTTACATGATCATGGTATCTACACTTGGCAAAAAAATCCCTATCAACCATTGGGGCAAAAATGAAATCATTTTACATCATTCATATCATCCACAATTACACCATTCATCCATACAATCATTTGCACTCATTTTTCAATTGGCTTGTGAGATTCATCCGTAAACTCATTCACCAATTGAGGGGGTAAGCTACACAATAAAAATTATTTTATCTCCAAGCTCATGTCCACATCTCAACAAAGCTACTTCACCATCAAGCCAAAATAGGTGTCTCATATTTTTGCATCACATTGTATTTCATGCAACACGGTACAAAAGGGGTATCTGTAGACACCAAATTCTAGCCACTTGTTGTCCATCGAGGTATTCCCACTATTTTTACACATTATTTACATATATATATATTTGTTTAATATATATTTTTAAATATTAATATTTTATATTATATTTATATATATAATAAATGTATATATATGTATAAATTAATCTCAACCATCCATCTTGGACTAATCCTAGCCATTCATCCGCCTTAATCCATACCACTTACCCAGATCTAATCTCCACCCTCTGTCACATTTTAATCTTGACCACACAAATTGTGTTGTTGAAACCCTAACATGCCCTAGGGAAGATTATAAATAGGAGTTATTTTGATGGCTCAACCCCTAAGCAATTCACAACCTAAATCTAGAGTTTTCCTAAGTCCTTGAATCCCTTGAGTTCCTTGAGCCTTTTGTGCCCCGAGTCTTCAATTTTCCATCACCATCCATTTCATACATCATCACCCTCACCCCTGCATCCACTGTTGCATCTGTCTCTGCATCCCTTGCATGAAGCAGCAAAACCTGCTTCAGCGCTTGAGTGCCTCCTTGCTACTTTCAAGTACCCCTCTACTACTCTCGAATGCTTGCCTACTATTCTTGAGTGCCACTAGGAATTTTCCATCATTATTTAGTGCCCATGGGTGTCTAAAACCCTAGCTCTATAGACCAACAAACCCTCAGGTGTCGCTAGGGCATCTGTGCACCAGTTTTTCTGCAGCAACGACAACAATATATTAGAAGGCAACACATTCATAAGGTAATCAATTTTGTTTAACATTAATTTTATTATTTTTATATTTGCTCATAGTATTGTTATTTGATAGCTAGGGTTTTTATGGATTTATGAGGGTCTCACATAGTGGAGCCCTCACTGTTTCTATCAACCTTTTTTTATCATTTTTAAGTGTAGATCTGGAGATATACAAGCATTTGGCAGCTACTTAAGCTAGAGTGGTTTGATCAATGGATAGTTGAAGCCCACTCACATTTTTTGGGAGTAAAGATGAGCTTTGAAGACACCACAAGCATTGTTGACTAGGGTTTCGGAGAACCCTAGTATATTGTATTAAATGTATCGAAATAAATAGTGTAAACCTTTATTTAGGGCACATTTGATTGTATTGAGATCCACTAGCTTTAATAATATAAGATTTGTTTTATCATGTAATCTCTTGTATCATTGTTTGTTCACTTTCTGTTATCTATATTTGGTGTTTCATTTTTGTCTTCACACATTATATCCTCTATAATGAGTTTATCTTGTTGATAGATCACCAAGCTCTTATGTATATCAATTTCCAAATAAGGGTGTCCCCTATACATACAAAATAGATCTCATTTATATAGATCTATACCTTTGTTCTATAGTGTTGAAGAGCAACAACACTAATTTAGTGCCATGTACACTAAGCAAAATGAATCATTTACTTGTAATGAAGAATAAGAATATGGGTTTTGAGGAAATTAATAATGAATATGTCAAACAACCATATTTCACTTAAATTTATGAAGCCTTAAAAAACGAAAATGACTTAGACAAAACTACTCTTGTTGATTGTTTGATAGATAAATTTTGATTTAAATAGAGAAAACTATTATCTGTAAAGGTTCTTAAAGAGAAAAAATGATCCATAAATTACTTTCAAGTGGATTGGGAAGATGCTTTTGGATATACAAAACTTATAGCATTGAAAATAAAAGGTTTTTTTTTGCCTCAACTAAGGTGAGCAAACTTGTTTTAGCATGTAGAATCTCTTAGATATCTAAATGTGGATAGCAAAATGAAAGAATGTATGAACCTTTATGTATACCATAGGGGCCATGGACTAATTTGACAATGGATGTTGTATTGGGTTCACCTTGAATACAAAGGGAAAAATATTCCTTATTTATGGTGGTGGATCACTTTTCCAAGATGACACACATTTTGCCTTACAATAAAATAAATGATGTCCACTAGACAACACAACTAGTTTTTAAAGACATGGTGTTTTGCATGGTATTTTAAATGCCATAACAAGTTATCGATACACTAAGTATTTTAGTATTTATGAAGAACTTATGGATAAAATTAGGGAGTAAGATTCAATATAATTTAGTCCATCACCCTCACATAGATTAACAAACAATGATAGTTAATAGAAGTTTGGAAAATTTGCTAAGAATTATAATGACAAATAACCTTGAGCAATGGGACTTGATTTGACCCAAGCTAAGTTTAAATACGATTCCCTTATCAATATATCCATAGGTAAATCTACATTTCAAGTTGTGTATGGCCAAAATACGAAAGGATTAATTGATTTATTTGATTTTTCTAAATAAATACAAATAAGTTGAGATGTAAAATAATTTATATAACAAATAAATGATATTCAAATGTAATTTGGACATCAAATAGTAAGGACAAATGTGGACTGCAAATCTAGAGTAGACCTACATAGAAAAAAGAGAATCTTTGAAGGAAATCTAGTTGGTTTATTTATGTAGATAAAGAAATTTAGGCAAGTCTTAGCATAAGCTTAATCCATGAAAGATTGGTCCATTTAAATTCCTTAGAAGGATTAATTAAAATACCTATTGATAGATTTACCAAATCAATTACTAGTCTAATATTGTCAAATGACATTAGCTCAACCTATTTTTAATGAAATAACCTATCCTATAGATAGGGTTTTAAAAATTAAATTACAGAATAAAGCTTTGATATGTAAGAATTGTTGCAAATACACTATTGTATTTTGGTTTCCTCCTATGTTTATTGGTGAAGCCAAATAATAAAAAGTTGAATATGTATTTTTTAGCTCTTTTACAATGTTTCGTAGGTGTTTTGTATTGTCGTATGTTCCATTAATGTACTTATACACTATAACATCTTGATTTTAGTTCATTTTGATTTCCCTTGTATCATTATCTATGGTCCCTTACTATACAAAAATTCTTGTATTTTTCTCAAAAACTAACAATGCAACTCTATCAAATGAGACAATTCTTCAACTCACTAACAATAAACCTACACTTTTGATGAGAGGGAATATTAGAGGTGAAGGAGAGTTACTAATAACCATTGATGGATATAGAGGGATACTTGATAATAAGAATGTTAAAAGTGTAAAAATATGGTCCATTGAAGAATATAATATTTAAAATATTAATCTATTCAAAAGAAATGCTAGAAGTAATATTGATCTCTGGGTAAACTAAAGCATAAGCATCTGGAAAATTTTGCAAACTATCTTGAGAACTATACCAAACACCAACAACATCATTGATGAAACATTTATTAAAATATAAAGCATCTAAATCAGCATTTGAATTAAGTTGAGCCTCAATAAAGCAAAGGAAAATGTATGTATAAACCATTTCAAAGTGTTCCCTATAGTAGTTCCCCTAACTTACAAGTTTGCTAATAAATTTTGAATAATGTTCCCTCAAAACTAGTTGAACCAAATTGAGCATTCAATTTAGCTTGATAATATTACTTAGAATTAAATAACTTAAGATCTTGAAGGCTATAAATAGTGTAAATAGTAGAATATAGGCTCTCAACATCAAAAGCAAATAGAGTTATATCCCTAGGAAATGCCTTATTATGAAGATTCAAAATCAATTTTTTAAAATCAAGAAATTGATTATTTCATTTAATAAGGATAAATCACAAGTAAAAATAAATCCATTTGGAAGTTAGATCTAAAATATATCCATAACAAGAAAAAAATGGGCCTGCTAGAGAGGGCAGGTTTGTGGATTTTTATATAGAAGATAAAAAGAGCAAATTTGGATGGATCTAGTATCAATCAAAAGGATAAAAGTGATTCATTATTACAAATAATTTTTATATTCTTGGCTTGATTAATAAGTATTTTAATATTATTAAAAAATAAATTTAATGGAACTCAAGGAATCTTTTAATAAACAATTGGATCAAATTATTGCCTTAAACTTTTAAAAAGTTACCAATTGTTTCTCAAAATAGTTACTCCAAGATATTTATCTATGGGGTGAATGATAATAGAGGGGTTATCCATAAGAGAGTACATGGCCTTGTGAGGGTAAAATGATAATAAATTAGAGCAATAAATGAATACATAATAAAAGAAGACTCGAGAAGATCTTGATCAAAAGACTATAGAGAATTCTGAATAGGTTTTCAAAAACTAAAATTAATAATAACCTCATCCTAATATAAATATAAGATGGGATCAAAGCTAGGATAAAGACTAGGATTAGGGTGAAAGTTCCATCTAATATAGAGGTACTTAAAAAAATCAAAGAACTTCAATCTTATGGAAGAGATATCAATAAGAAGAGGATTAGGGATGTATTTGATACCAATACTAAGAAATTATTTTTAAAAATAATAAGAGGTCAATCATAAATATTATAGATGGTAGGATTGATAATCATGACATCTAACTATTTCATAGATATATGATTGAATTGAATAGTACACCATTTATTTGGGATAATTTAGCTATCCCTATACTAATCCTTGATGTGTGTTAGGTCTACACTAAATCCAACCAACCCATAAGGCCTCTACATAAATTGGCCATAATTCCCTCTCTATCATCTAAAATAAAAAATTGATATCTTTATAAGGAAATCCCAACTAGCATAAGAGACGAATCCTTTGATAGGATCACAAAACTGAACCCTCTAGGGATGGACATTTAAATGACTCCAATGCTAATCAAACTAAGTTATTTTGAAATCATACTAATCATGGTGCTAAAACTATTATAGATGTAGATGATAGAATCTAAACAAGGGATGTCTTCTAGAAGTAGAATGAGCTTGTGATTGATGTCAATGTTATTGATGGAAACTATTGTTTTCAATATGGTTGACCTCATCTTCACCTTATGGAATATATGCAATACTTATCATATGGAGGGGAATTTTATTAGAAGATTATGTTAGCCTATTTTTTTGATTATTTTTTCTCCTATGGTAATGACCACTAAGTTGATTATTCTAATGCTTAGGTTATTGGTTTAGGGCATCATGAGTCAATTTTATAAGATGCATTATCGTCTTATTTATGGGGGACCGAGAAATAAAACACAGACTCACACTCATGAATTCCAAATTTTCTCTGTATTAAATCTGGAAAATACACTTACAAACAGCCCGCAGGCTTACAAATGACCAGCGCTCGGCTTGGTCTTCACAATCACACTTCTACATCTATTCTCCGATCCACCACACCAATCTATTACAAATTCTAAGTTTTTATCGAGGTCTCGGCGCTCTAGGTCATTAATGACCCACCAGCATGAAAGTATTAATCAAAACCTACAAAATCGGCTTTCCCCACCGAGTCTTCAATTTTCCATCCGTAATTGGCCAACTCCCTGATCCGCCATGAAAGCACGCATTCAATAGGCCCTTGACCTACAACCGCTGCTTTGTCAGACTGTCCACCTGTGACTATTGCCTCTTTTCCCATGCGCCTGGCCGTTCGCGGGTCTATTTTCTATTTGTTTTTCTTTTGGCCGTAATATCGTGACATGTCACGATATCGCGACGCAATTTCATTGTGCCCTTCATTTTTGTCTTTGGTCGCGATATCACATGTCACGATATCGCGACGTAATTTTGCTACACCCTCCGCTCCTATTTTTGGTCATGATATCGCGACGTCATGACATCACGACCGTTTCGCCTCCAAGTCCCTTGCCCTCTCTTATGTCGCGATATCACGACATCGCGATATCGCGACATCACGACCGTTTCACCTCCGAGTCCTTTACACTATTTCTTGTCATGATATCGCGACATCGCGATATCGCGACGTCGTGACATTGCAACCGTTTCTCCTCCGAGTCCTTCGCGCTGTGTTTTTTGCCTTTGAGTTTTGCTTCTGCCTTCCTCCTTCTGCCTTCGAGCCCATGCCTTATGTTTTTCGCATTTTATCCTTGCTTTTGATTTTCTGTCGCGATATCACGACCACTCTTGCACTCGGCCTTCATTTCACGTTTTTGTCACGATATCACGCGTCGTGATATTGCAACCATTTTTGGTTGTGAGCTTGTACTTCGCTTTTATGTCACGATTTCGTGACCCTCCAACTTCTGCCTTGTTCCTGATAAACACTTCGAAATAGAAATAAATTTTGGAAACACTTAGAAAAATTTGGTTGATGCAGGATTGCTCTACTGCCTTCGGATGCTCCTACATCAGACACCCGGGGTAAATGGAGAAGTGACCTTCACTTCTATGCTGTTCGGTCCGTGTCTCTTGTATCAGCTCCAAACATGCACCCGTATCTACAGCCTGCTTAAACCCCGTCTCTTGGCAAAAATATTTTTTGCCTTCTACCAGACAAATTCTGGCACTGCTGCACACCTTCTCGTCCACTGCCTATAATGGCTTTAATTTGTGGTGCACTCCATATTTCATCAAGGAGTATGTATTTGCATGACCATCATGCACTGCACTCTGATCAAACTGCCATGGCCTTCCTAACAGCAAATGGCAAGCATCCATGGGGAAAACATCACACAGGACCTCATCCTGGTATCTCCCAATCTAGAACGTGACTAAGCACTGTTCATGGACCCATGCTCTGTGGTCCTTCCACAACCACGCAATCCGGTATGGATGCGGGTGTCTCCTCCTCTCCAACTGTAACTTAGCAACCATCTCCTCGGAGACTAAGTTATCTGTACTCCCATTGTCTATAATAACATTACAGACTTTGCCTGAACTTTTGCACCGCATGCGAAATAGGCTTCTCCTCTGCTCTGGCTTGTCTTCCTCAATCAGCATGGCTCTCCTCACGATCATTGCTTCTCCTTTCTCAGCTTCCTTCGAATGTTCTGATTCAGCATCTTCCTCTACCACAACAGCTCTGGCAGGACCCACATGTTTCTTGTTCACCCTCTCGGGGTGCTGGGGACACTCATATGCCCGATGTCCCTCTTCTCCATAGTGGAAACAGGTTCCCCGAAACACTCCTCTTCCATACCCATGTCTAGATCTACCTCTTCCTCTTGGGTAGCCATTGTTCTAAACTTGGGGTTTGGGTTCCTCATCTTCCTTCTGATCCTAGCTGCTGCTAACCTCTTCTTTCTTCTCCTCCTTTCCTTCCTCTTTTCTTCCACCAATATTTCCTCCATGCCCTCTTCCTCTTTGCTTGCTCTCAAACCTTCTGTTCAGTTTTTCTTCAACCTTCAGAGCAAACTGGTAAGCATCTTCAATGGTGCTCACCCAAACTAAGCTCAACTCTTCCTGGATACTGGGTCTCAACCCATTGATATATCGGGCCACCTTCTCCTTGCTTGCTTCTAAATGGCCAGTTCTGATGGAGATCTTATAAAACTCCTCCGTGTATTCTTGGATAGTTTTATTCATCTGTCTCAAACTCTACATTTTTCTTAGCAGATCCAACTCGTAATCTGTCGGAATAAACTATCTTTTTAATTTTTCTACCATCCTTTTCCATCTTGTTATTCTCTCTTTTCCTCTTCTGTTCTATTCCAGCTGTACTCCCTTCCACCATATGCTGGCATGACCCTTCAGCTTGGTCTTGGAAAATCTGACCCTCTCGGGATCTTCAACTTCTTCATACTCAAAGTACTCTTCCAGATCATTGATCTAGTCGATCAATTCCTTTGGATCCAGCTTCTCGAAATACGTGGAAACTTCCATCTTCGGCCTCTTCCCAATCTGGGATATGGCTTTGTATAGTCTGGCTTGTGCCGGATCTATAGCCTCTTCTTCTTCTTCAGACTAGTTTTCTTCTTCATCCACTTCGTCCTCACTGCCATCATCTCTTCTTGGTCTATGCCCTATGTGCAATTCTTCTTGTAGGGCCTGAACTTGCCGTTGCAAATCTCAGAAGTCTTA
The DNA here is from genome assembly GCA_028583015.1 of Wollemia nobilis. Lineage (NCBI taxonomy): Eukaryota > Viridiplantae > Streptophyta > Pinopsida > Araucariales > Araucariaceae > Wollemia > Wollemia nobilis. The sequence goes on from JAQPPZ010003633.1 coordinate 568,028, forward strand.
TACTACTGTCGCCATGCCTCTCCCACCAATGGGGTTTCTTCTCGGAGGCATTCTACTCACTTTTTCACGAGCCTTCCCATAAATCCTGATGTAACTGCCTCATGTCCGGCGATATGTTACACACTAAGGAGCTTCCAGATCTGATACCATTGATGGGGGACCAAGGAATAAACCATAGAATCACACTCATGAATTCCAAATTTTCTTTGTATTAAATTTGGAAAATACACTTACAAATAGCCCACAGGCTTACAAATGACCAGTGCTCGGCTTGGTCTTCACAATCACACTTCTGCGTCTATTCTCCGATCCACCACCCCGATCTATTACAAATTTTGAGTTTTTATCGAGGTCTCGGCCCTCTAGGTCATTAATGACCCACCAGCACGAAAGTATTAATCAAAACCTACAAAATTGACTTTCCTCGCCGAGTCTTCAATTTTCCATCTGTAATTGGCCAACTCCCTGATCCACCATGAAAGCATGCATTCAATAGGCCCTTGACCTGCAACTGCTACTTTGTCAGACTGTCCACCTGTGACTGTTGCCTCTTTTCTAGTGCGCCTGGCCGTCCATGGGTCTATTTTCTATTTGTTTTTCTTCTGGCCATGATATCGCGACATGTTGCGATATCGCGACGTAATTTCACTGTGCCCTTCATTTCTGTCTTTGGCCGTGATATCATGACATGTCACGATATCATGAAATAATTTCACTGTGCCCTCTGCTCCTATTTTTGGTCACAATATCGCGACGTCGCGATATCGCGACATCGCGACCATTTCGCCTCCAAGTCCCTTGCCCTCTTTTATGTCGCGATATCGTGACATCACGATATCGTGACGTCGTGACATCATGACCGTTTCACCTCCAATTCACTTTCCATCTCTTATGTCATGATATCATGATATCACGACATCACGACCGTTTCACCTTCGAGTCCTTTGCACTGTTACGACGTCGCGATATCGCGACGTCGTGATATCGCGATGTCGCGACATCGCGACCGTTTCTCCTTCGAGTCCTTCATGCCTTGTGTTTTCCACCTTTGAGTTTTGCTTTTGCCTTCCTCCTTTCGCATTCAATCCCATGCCTTATGTTTTTTGCCTTTTATCCTTGCTTTTGATTTTTTGTCATGATATCTTGCGTCGCGATATCGCGACCACTCTTGCCCTCGGCATTCGTTTCGCATTTCTGTCACGATATCACGCGTCGCGATATTATGACCATTTTTGGCTGTGAGCCTGTACTTCGCTTTTATGTCGCGATTTCGTGACATGTCATGAAATCGTGACATGTCGCGATTTCGTGACCCTCCAACTTCTGCCTTGTTCCTGCTAAACACTTTGAAACAAAAATAAATTTTGGAAACACTTAGAAAAATTTGGTTGATGCAGGATTGCTCTGCTGTCGTCGGATGCTCCTGCATCACTTATTTACTTACATCCAATATTTTTTTGATGTTAAATTTTATCTTATTCAATTTAGGACTAAAAGATTCTTTGGTTATTTTAGCTTCAACTTCTAACTCAGTTTTGAAATCATTAGTTTATCAGGACTTGATATCTAATATTTTCTACTAGGATTTTAAAATATATTCAGGTCTATATTGGTTAGCCTTATAGTATTTAATGGTGGCATTTATTGACCAACAATTCCAAAACCTAAACCATTTAGAATTGCAGTTTAGATTCAAACTTACTAAGTTCAACATCCATTATGGAGATAACATGATTGAGGTTTTCAATCTTACCAAAGATCAACATCCATTTCATAAAATCTTTTGTAGAATATTCCATTGGTTATCCCATAAATAAAAAATGGAATTTTATTGAGGAAAAATTTAATGGAGGAGTTATATGAAGCAAGTTTCTATTTCCATCTTAACAAGGAATCTAGTCTTAATGGATTTCATGCATTTATTTTTTAAGGATATTTTAAATAATGATATGCTAGCTATGGTAGAAGAGGCTATAAAAAATAAGACTATGGGATAAATTTCACTTTTATCTTGACATTTCAAAGAAATGTAAAAATAAAATATTTTGATTATTTTTTAAAAATTCCTTTGTAATATGATTTGTTAGATAATTTCACAAACTATGATAAACAAATCTAAATTCATTATGTATTATGTTTTTTTTTTAATTTACATGGTGGAATCGATAGCTGCCACGAATCTGAGTAGGTTGTCCAGCTTTTATGACCACCACAGTATTCTACGCTATCCGCCCCAGAAGCCGCCACATAGATATTCGTGCAAAAGGCCACTATAACCACCATGCCACAATCATTTTAAACCTTTTACACCTTTGAAAGCATCAGGAAAGGGACAAACATTCAGTCCAGCGATGCCCAAGATTTGAACCTTGGACCTCTACCCCCTTATGGGGTTTGGATGAACCAATTGGTCTACACCTCGGACCTTCATTATATATTATGTTACCTTAGAGGAGGAGGGTATTTTATTCATGATAAATAAATTCTTCATGGTACAATAATTTATCAAGAGGCAATGCATTTTCTTGAGTCTATGAAAAACTAGGTATGCTTATAAAATTGGACATGAACAAAACATATAATAGTGTTTACTAGATATTTTTGTGTGATGTTCTTAGAAAATTTGCTTTTGATCAAGGTTAGTTTGAACACATTAGAGGTTATTACAATGATCCAAAATATTCTAGTTTGAATAAGTATCTCTTGTTGGGTACTTTAAATCATCATTACTTTTGTTGAGGCATTAATCAAAATTCTCTCATAGGAAGGAAAAATTCAAAGGTATTTAGGTTATCACAAATGTTCCTTGTTAATATCATTTCCAACATATTGATGCATCTTTTCTTTTAGTTCATTCCATCAATTAATAAATTTATAGTATTTAAATCAATCTTGTTATGCTATGAGGTCATTGGACAATTGGTAAGTATGATGATATCTAAGATATTTTTTATAAATTATGATGGCATTTGAAGCCTTACATAAAATACAAAACTTACAGGAATATAATCACAGGATCAAAAATAATAAAGTTGCAATATAATAATTGTTAGAGTTAGAGCATATTACATCATTTAGGTAATGTAAATGTACCACATTTGGTACATAGTTAGAGTAGGAGATTACTTTAGGGGGAAGTTAGCTAGTTACTTCAAGCAATGTAATAAATGCACAAGTGTCAATGTGCAAGTTGTAATGTGCAAGGTATCCCCTTGTACAATTAGGTAGAGTGTTGGCCAAGGAATCTATCTTCCTATATAAAGGGCCTCATAGAGATATCAAGATATCAAGTGCATTGTAGTAGAGAGTAGTAGAACTCCTGTATGGAGTACAATGTAGTTCTTTAGCTTATATTAATGGAGTGACCATTACCTCCATACTGCATTGTATTTTCGTCACTTTCTATTTATAGTATATTTCAGTCATATTGCAGAATCACTCTCTCATATTTATTGCATCTTATTAGGACCTGTGTTAGATCTCTCCCACTGCATATATCCTCAAAAGCTAAAAGTGGTATCAGAGCCATGATAAATTGAGAATCAGGGCCATATAGGAATAGGGAGAGTCACCATTGCTACTGTGGGCCTGCATCTTTGCAAACTGGATCTGCCGTTGTGCGTCGCTACATGCAAAAGTTACCATTAGGAATCAATTGATAGAAAGAGCCACAGTAGGTCAATAGGATTAGAGAGAGTCATAGGAAAGATTGAAAGGACTAAAATAAATCTCAGTTACAAAAATTTTGAGATTACATCTGGCTAGAGTCTTTCCATAGAGTTGCAGGAAAACTCGTGAAGACTAGGACTCAACATTCATTCCACTAGTTTGACGGATCAACTAGTGAAGACTATTTAAGGATATGGATATTTTCATGCTAACCATTATCTAAAGTTCTTTGTTGCAGAAAAATAGACATTACGAAAGAGACTCCAGGAGTAGAGTCTTGGTGAAGTTTGGAGATTGGAGATCTCCATTTCTAGATTGGAAAACTTCACATTGCAAAAATGCCATAGAAGCCTTGATCTAGAAGAAAGGCCATAGAAGCCTTGATCCAAAAGAAGGCCATAGAAGCCTTGATCTAGAATTATAAATTCTTCCATTCCAGTTTCTAACTACTTGTTGTAGGAAAAGGAGATTCAAGAAAAAGGTTGGGAAGCTTCCTACAAGAGAGTTAGGAAGAATATCTTCTTAGAATCATTCCAACACTTGCAACAACAAGAAGAAGACTGAAGATTACAGAGACCTTACAAAAAAAAGGTCCCATTACAAGAGTTACAAATCCTATAGATTGCAGAAGTAAAGAAAAGGTAACAATAGCCTTATAGCAGACTCAAGGAAGAAGAGACTCCAAAAGATGAGTCAAGGAAGAGATAGGATATTGGTGATCTCCATTCAAGATCAATACCTATAGAGTGTAGAAGTAGAAAAGGCCACAAAAGCCTTAATTATGAAGAAGACTTTAGAAAAGAATTCCTGATTCAGAAGGAGAATTCTTGATTTAGAAGAAGACTCTAGAGAAGAGTTCCAAAAGAAGACTCTAGAGAAGAGTCCATGAAATAGGATATTGGTGATCTCCATTAAAGCCTACAAATTGTAGAAGAAAATGACCAAAAAATTCCCATTCCAAAATCCAAAAGCAATAGATTTCAAAGATCTAAGAAGAAGATCTCATCACCAACACTTCCAGAAGCAGAAGGTTGAAGAAAAGGTCTCAGCTAGAAGACCAGAGAAGCTACAAGATAGAAGACCTTGGAGAGGTCTCAAGGAGAAAAAAGAAGAAGGCTTGGAGAGCCTTTTTGTAGAGCTCATAGAAGCATCATCAAAAGAGTTCCTAGGAGAACTCATTAGAGAAATCCACTACCAAGGAGAAGCTCCTGATAGTGAAGGACTTGGGACAATTATCACCATCCAATAATAAGCCCAAGAGAAGAAGAATTTGGCAAGGAGTGCCAAATCCTAGAAGAAGAATCCAGTGAAGACCTCAAGATATTCAGAATCTTGAGAAGAAGAAGAACCTATTTGAAGATAGAATTCAACAAGGAGATTGAAGGAAGATTCAGACAGAAGAAGCCTACCAAATCCAAGAGATTTGGAGATTACCTCTTACAACAAGAAGGCACATATCAGAGATAAGAGTTCTCTGAATCCATAATAGAAGATAGAATATCACTGGAAGGATCAGGCCACCAAACCCTAGGCTCAAGATAGAAAGTTCAAGACCACAATTTGGTGAAGCAAGAAGTTGTTCAAGATAGCCAACAAGAAGCTGTGAATTCATCCATTACAAGGCAACAACTTGGTGAATCAAACACCAAGATCTACATCTACTTCAGAAGCCATTAAAGGTAAGCAACTTGGGTGCAATTAGTTGAACTTCAAATTAGGGTTCATTATCAAATTCCATTAAGCACCATATTTAGATTAGAGTTGCAAAGGAAAAGAGCTTATATTATAGTCTTCAAGAAAGTGCAAAAAGGAGAGTTCATTTTAAGATATATTTGCACATTAAATAGGAGTTGGATATTTTTGAAAGAAATAAAATTATCACCTACCTATTATCTATCTAGAAATCAAGAAGACTACATCCTACAATATTGATTGTAGTGAAAAATTGTAGAATATTCATTAAGGGTTCTTTATAGATTACTCTTAAAAGTTGTAGAGATTATTAAGTGCATTTGAAATTATTTTGAGAGTTTATTTACAGGAGCAATAAGGTGAGATTATTGTTACCATTAAAAGTGCATTATTAATCCATTAGCACTATACTAGTTGATCTTTAACTAGTTACTCTCAAAAGGGTTAGTTTGTGTTTGTTGATTGTTAAAGATCAAGGACACAAAACCAACAGATTATCAAAGTGTCTAGAGACACTATTTGGTGCACATAACCTACAGTATTTTGTGGCCCAAAGAAGCCACCAAAATCAAATCAGATTCCTCCAAGGAGTGGAGAAGAAAGCCATCATCAAAAATAGTAAAAGAAGCTACAAATCGAGACTTGGTGAGTCTCATATTCGAGGTGCACTAAAGGCTATTTATATAAAAAAATTAGTGCAAAAATTACTTCTACAAAAGCTTCTATCTACGTGATTATTAGCTTGGGTTTATTACCAAAGTAACCAAGCAAAGGAGAGAGTTGTCTAGCAAAGGAGACAACCTCAAAATCAACCCTTGCCTACAAGAAAGCCACCATTAAAACCATAAGAATAAAGTGCAAAAGGAGGTGCAAAAAAAGGTATTATATTTACAATTTTATTTACATTATATTGCACCATACCAATCTATCCTACGTAGGAAGAAGGATAGGGTTTAAGTGCCACAAAGGCACATTCTTCACAAGGAGAAATCAGCTCAAAGTGGTCATGTAAAAGCATCCTCCAAGCAAGGTAAAAGAGCCTCTCAAAGAGCTCATATCATCCATAGTTTTGGATAGTTGTATCAAGGTACCTACAAGCAAATACAACATAATACAAGGGAGGAGAAATATTATTACAAAGGAAAATACATTGTAGGTTGAAAGGAGGAAAAACAAAGCACAAGAAGAAAGGCTATACCAGCTAGATGTACATCCACAAGGAGCACTCAAGGGCATCATTGGAGTATCTCAAAAATCCACCAAAGAACTACCCATAGCTACCAAAGGAGTTGCTCACAATCCTAGCTCATAGCCATCGAAGCATTGCTCACTACTACAACTGGAAATAGTTCGAACCAAGCACCATCGAAAGCATACAACAAAGGAGAAGTTGGCCACAATACATTGATAAAAGAACCTTGCAAAGTATACGTTGAAATACGTTGAGAAGAAAAGGTTCATGCAAATAGGGAAGGTGACACTTGTCACATTGAAGGAAACCCTAACATCTCCCACATGAGTGCTCACCCTTTGCACGCTTGAAGGAAGGTCCAAGAAGTTGTTACACAGGAGGAATATGAGTGTTCATACAAGACTGTAATGCTCTTTCTTCAAAAGAGTCCAAGCATCAACTCTCCTAGGCATTAAAGAGAAACGAATGTGACACTTGTCACCTACTACAAGACTCAGTTCTTACTTGATGCACCAAAGACCAAGGAGATAGTAGAATTCAATAGTAGCATTCATAGCCGAAATCGTAGCAACATTCATAGCCAAGTTCATAGCAGACTTTAGAAAGCATTCAATAGCAGCAAAAAGAGAGCATTTAAAGGTCTTGGTTAATAATAATCATACGTGAGGTATTCACTATCCAAATATTACATTCAAAGGAAATCAAAATTCAGCTGCCATCCGAGTTCAAGAATAGCATTAAAGCCTACCGATCTCATCTACGCCCATACGTTGGAAATAACAGTCAAAAGGAGCTCTAAAGGTTTTTGTCATCTATGTCTAAAAACCAGCATCGAATACGTAGAGGTTTGGAGCATTACAAAGGTAAGAATTTACCTTATTCTAATTTGCTTTCATTAATAGGAGTTATAAGGGTATAATATAAGGTTGAAAACTATAGGGAAATCAACCATATTTGAAAGCAAAAATTAAAGGAGAATTATAGCTTAATATTTGCAAATTAAACATAGGATAAATAAGGATTTCTACCTGGAAAATTAAAATTCCATTATTGTAAATATTATTGTTTTCTAATATTCCAAATTAGGGAGTTATAAGGAATACTACACCAAAGTAGGATATTGGAATTTAGAAACATTAAATATCAAATATCAAAAGCTATAAAGGAAGGTTCATTAAGGAATATCAAGAGTTGGAAATTAATTGGTATACTTGTCTCAAAATTACATTAAAGGGACAAAAGGAATCCAACCATTAGAACCTCATCAAATTAGAAAGTGCTTAGTTCAATAGGAGAAATAAGGAGTAATAAAATTTGATTTTGGTATTTACAAAACTTTACAAAATCAACCTAAAATTGAACTACTATTCACAAAAAGCACTTTATCACTCATATAGCATATCCAAAATCACTAGGGAGACATAAGGCATTCTACAAAACTTGATAATAAAAGCATTCATCAAAGTTTATCAAGTACTCAATCCATTTGGGAATCATAAGGTCTCTACAAAACTTAAAATTCTACAAGAATTTTATCTCTTAACTAGGGAGACATAAGGAAGCCTACAAAATCTAAGTTCTACAAAAGGTTTTATCAAATCAAGCTCATATACTCTAAACTAGGGAGTTATAAGGTAGACAACTTAGAAGATTCTATCTCATAAGATACTATTTCAAGGCACTATCAAAGCACTTCATAATCTAAACTTGGGAGCTATAAGGATGTCTACCTCAAGAAATACAATGAACAATAATATGAACAACACTATTAGAAAGGAAAGAGCAAGTGTCATAAAAAGTGGAATCAAGAATTCACTTATAAAATCTGAAGGAAAATTAGATCCTACTTCAAAAAGGATACATAATGAAGCTTTAAAAGATAGGTTTGAAACGATGGAGCATTATCTACATGCTCGACTCACTAAAGAAATCGATAATGGAAAGAATGATATTCAAATTTCCTTAGAATATGGAAGCATACTCTACATGGCACTGCTTACATTCAAATATTATAAGGATGAAAATGTGGAACAGAGAGGATTGATAGAATTACTTAAACTAAAAATAGAAATGGATGAATCATCTCTAGCAAAGATATTTCAATCCTCATGCAATATTAGTACTTCAAGTTCTACTAACTCAAAATCTTATCATGATGCTCTAAGTGTATGTTCAGAAGCTTCTATACATGACACAAAGAATGATGACAAGGATAAAAGCAAGGAGAAAATACTCTTGCAAGAATCAGGTGATAATACATCCACCTATGAAAGTACCGATTCCACTAAATAAGAAGAAAAGGAACCAATTCAAGGAGGCATACAATGCAATTAAAGAGAATACAAAGAACTTGATCAATCCAAAGAGCATCCGCAAGAAGAAGATCCATATTGAAGATTGAAATCTTCAATACCCAAATAATGTAATACAAGGGGTGTTAGAGTTAGAGCATATTACATCATTTGGGTAATGTAAATGTACCACCTTTGGTACATATTTAGAGTAGGAGATTACTTTAGGGGAAAGTTAGCTAGTTACTTCAAGCAATGTAACAAAAGGCACAAGTATCAATATGCAAGTTGTAATGTGAAAGGTGTCCCCTTGTACAACTAGGTAGAGTGTTGGCCAAGGAATCTATCTTCCTATATAAAGGGCCTCATAGAGACATATCAAGATATCAAGTGCATTGTAGTAGAGAGTAGTAGATAGTAGTAGATAGTAGTAGAACTCCTGTATGGAGTACAATTTAGTTCTTTAGCTTATATTAATGGAGTGACCATTACCTCCATACTACATTGTATTTTTGTCATTTCTATAGTATATTTCAGTCAAATTACAGAATCACTTTCTCTCATATATATTGCATCTTATTTGGACCTGTATTAGATGTCTTCCACTACATATATCCTCAAAATCTAACAATAATCCAATAATATAATATAACAAATATATATGAAACAACTAATATGTAATAACATTCAACAATAAGGAGTAAAATATGCACAATAAGATCACTTATAATACTAATTTCTCAAATGTATGCAAACTTGTATTACTCCTCTTTCTGTTACAAATGTATCATAAAACTCTCATACAATATAGGCCATCTCTCTCTATTTTGTAGATCATATATGGAGTAATATATAGCCATTCTAGGATGACTCTTTGGTTACTTGACTCTTCCTTTCCTCATGCCAAGTCTCATGACTCTTGGCTTCTCTACTTGACACTTGCATACACAAGACACTATCTTAGATGCACACTTGTACTTGAATCTTCACATAATACTTCTTAATCTAAGGACACATGTGCATACTTACATATTGGAAACTTGTGCACATTTACATACATAACACTTGCACACATAATTACATGACACTTGTGCATTTCCTACACATTATTACATTACATGAAATATTAACTCACACTCTAATATAAGACACACACATAATCTAATAATGTACCAAGGTGGTACATTGGCATGTACCAAATAATGTAGTATTCTCCAACACCCCATGTATTACATTATTTGGTTACTGAAGACTTTATTCTTTGATATAGTCTTCATCCTTCATGTGTTATTGAAACTTGTGTTTTCCTTGTTTCTTGCTTTCTTTAATCAACAATATTTTTTTTATTTTGAACAAGTGAATGATTAGTATTTTTATAAATTACTAATTTTTTTGAAAGAGCTTTAACTTCATTGTCTTCTATAGTTTCTTCTAGTTCTTGAATATCTTGGATTTCTTGAGCTAGATGCCCCTTTTGATTTCCTTCTCTATATTGTAGTTGAGACTGATTATATTGATATTGAGAAGAGTACTGACATTGGAATTGTTGTTGATGCGGACAATATTGAGTTTGATATTGTCTTGGTTGTGTTGATCTATTTGTTTAACCACTTTGATTTATTTGATTTCCTTGATACTGATTCCTTAGATTGTATCTACAAAAATTTGTACTATGTCCCCTTTTTCTACATACTTGATAGTATCTATTATTCCATTTTGATCTATTTCTCGATGATGAAGCAAAATTACCTTGTGAGTTATATTTTGATACTAAGGCATTATAAGTCATTTCATCTTTGACTGAATTCTACCTTAATTTTTTTTGAAGAATATTAACTAACTCATCAAATGAAGTATCTTTGCTTAGAATTTGCAAAGATGTAACTTGGTGCTTGTAGTTTTCTGGAAGAGCTCTTAAGATCACTTGTATTTTTCACCATTATTAACTTTTAAATAATGCAATTGAGTTTGAAGATTCAAAATAGTAGCTTTGTTTTTTCCTTCAAATATATTGGCTAAAGTATTCCAAGCTTTTATAGAGGTTACTGGTAAACTTATGTAGGGTTGTATCTCATCTCTAATTGCAAATGTTATTATCATGAGAGCTTTGGCTTCTTCTTTTTCATATTTTTATATTTCTCTATCACCTTCAACACGTTTAGTTTTTGTTCCTCTAACAATGTCCTAAAGTTTTTCTACTATCAAAATTTATTTCACTTTGTTTTTCCATGAAGCATAATTAGGACCTTTGAGAAGTTGAAATTCGGAAGGAAAGAATTTATTGGTTGTCATGGTAGTACTCATATAACCATTGAATTTGACTACCTTATGCCTCCCATGGTTTTAAATAATTATTTCTAAATTTTAAAGACCTTTTGATGTTGAATCCCTTATAGCTTCCTAATTAATTAGGAACTATAAAACTAAGAATTTTACAAATATAGTTTTTCTATTTTTGATGTAGAATACCTTATCTCTCCATAATTAGATAATTTACAAAAATTCTATATGACTTGAATTTCAAATAATAATAAAGCAATAAAGTAAATAACCTTATAAAATTTCAAATTAAATATCTACTTATCTCTCCAAATCTAAAAAATACAATTAAAATAACTAAGGCTTTAATTAATCTATTAAATTCCTTATCTCTCCTTTAGTCTTAATTAAACCTTAGAATAATAAAAAATCAACCTTTTTACTCCTTAAAAAACCTTAGAAATATTTAAATTTAAATTAAATATTTAATACCTTAATATTGGCACGTTTGATTCTCCTTTGGGGCATTCAACCTTACTCTGACGTGTTTGATTCTCCTTTGGCACATTCAACCTTCCTCTAGTATGTTCGATTATCCTCTAGCACATTCAACCTTTCTCTAGCACATTTGATTCTCCTCTAGCACATTCAACTTTCCTATGGCACATTTGATTCTCCTCTAACAATTCAACCTTCCTCTGCTCACTGTCCAACATCTTGGGTATTTCAATAATTTGCCTTGAAGTGTGTGAATGCACTAGAATATTGAAAGTATGCTTAGCTTTTTAAGTTTGAGTTGAATCCATTTTGTCTCCCTAATGTTCAACTTTAATGTATTACCTTATTTCTCCCTATTGAATAGTAAGTAGAAAGCTAAAGATTAATGATGATGCACCTTCAAGTTTTAATAAGGTTCTTTTCCTTCAAGACCTTTTAGTTGGATTAATGTCTCAAAAATTAATGTAAGAGACTAATATAAAATGTAATTTCCAACTTCCAAGCAATTAATGGTTTGGCTCCTTTAACCTTCACTTTTTAATAGTTAAGTTTTTCTAAATTACAAGAAACTAAAGTTTGATGTAGTATGCCTTATAACTCCCTAATTTGGAATTTTAGAAAGTAATAATATTTGTAAATAAATATTTTATTTTTCCAATGTTTAAAACCTTATATCTCCTAATTAATTATTTGTAAATATTTAATGTTTAAATCTCATGCAATTTAGTAATATATTCTAAGATATACTCCCTTTTCTAAAATTATCTTCTATATCTTTAAGGTTTCTATTTACATGCATTAATAAATAATTTTCAACCTTATATTAAGCACCTTATAACTTCCTAAACTTAAGGAAAGAAAATATTAAATAATATAAGTCTTTTATCTTCCTTGCAAAGTGGAATGTGCATGCTAATTCGTCTAAGGAGTGACTCTTCAATCCAAGGATTGTATTTTTTGGTCTCTTGTGTATGGCAAATATTTTTTAATGCTCATGGGCACCTTCTCCTCCTCCTGAATTGCACTTTGACTCCACTCTTGATGCTTGACTGTGTACTTTCAATTTTTTTGTGCTCTCCTTCAATGTTGGGCGCTTAAATATGCTTTGATGCTCCTTGAGACTTTAGCCATGTGGTGCTTTGGGGGTTATGCTCTTGGTGGAAATTGTTTTAGATGCCTTCAATGCTCATATATCCCTTAAATGATGATTATACCTTCTAACCTCCAAATTATGCTTTTCAAAACTAAAAATTAGGTGTTACTTTCTTATGAGCGCTTATTTCCTGTGTAGGCATTAAAGGAATATATGAGCACCCTATTTTGTTGTGCCAAGTGGAAAAATATGCCTTGGATCTAAATTGCAAGTGGTGATCCTTTCCCTTTCATGTAAAAATTACCTTCAACGTCTCTTATTCCTTGTATACTTCTTGCCCATGAATGCACTATGTGTCTTGTCTTCAACACTTTCTCTCAGGTGAATGGTGATGCTACTCTTTGCAATGATCAATGGTGGTTCTATGGCACTACAATGGTGATTCTATGGCACTCCAATGGTGGATTTAGGTGCTTCAAATATCTTTACACTTAGTTGGTGGTTCATCCAAGCTATATCTTGGGTAATGCACCTTTGTTTTCACCAAAACTTGCTTCTTTATGCTTGCAATGTATTATCCTTAGCGCTATCCTTTTTATGTAGATATGCAATGGATGATGGGATCCTTACATAGGTTTTGAAATGTTGCTTGTAGATGCTTGATTTGGTGATAGATTTGGTGTCTTTAGACACCTTGAAACTTGGCTAATGTGAGCCCTTAGTTGGCTCTCTTCCTTAGCTTGAAATTTGCTCCTTTAATCTAAAGATATGGTCGCTTTGTAGATGTAATAAGCTTGTTGTTTAGTATCTTTGAGACACTCTAGAGTTATCTCCTTTGTTGTGTAGGACAAGAGAGATATAGTGCAATAATGTAATGCAAATAGTTAGAATAAAATACTCTAACTTGCATCAAAGTTTTGAAGACTTTAAATATTCTTTTTTAGCTTTCTCTCTTCCTTTATGAGGTGACTCCTTTACTTGGTAGCAAACGATGATTTGATATTTTCTTACTTGCTAGACAAATCTCTCCTTTTCTTGGTTAGGTTAGCAATAATGAATCCAAGATCTTAAATAATATGCCCTTTTGAATGCACTAATTTTCACCTTAACTTAAATACTTAGTGCACCTTTAATAACTAGTATAGTGCAATAGCAATTTCTCCTTATTGATCCTCTAAATGAACTCTTTAAAATAACTTGAAATATGCACTATAATATATGAAACTTTCACTTATGGATAATATCTTCTTTGATTTTACTAGAAGGTAGGATGTTGATATTTTTCTTTCTTTCAAAATATATCTAACTCCTCCTTTTTGTGTGCAGGTTATAACCCTTGTAAAAACTATCTTCTGCACTCCCTTGAATACTTTAATATGCAACCTTCTCCTTGCAACTTTTAAACTCTAATATGGTGCTTAATGAAACTTAATAAAGAATCAAATAACTAAAGTTCAAATAATGAACCTTTTGCACCAAAGTTTCTTACCTTCAATGACCTCTGAAGATGATGAATAACTTGGTGATTTGAATTCACCAAAATTTTGCCTTGTAATGGATGAAATTGCAGCTCTTCCTTGCTGTCCAAAATAGCTCTTTAGCTCACCTATTTTCAGATTTGAAACCCTCTAACTTAATGCTCGAAAACTATAGTTTGATGTCTTTAATTTTCCTTCAGAATGCACTCTGTAGATCTAAATTTTTACAGCTAGTAATGCTGCCCCAATTGCTGCCCTTACATAGTTAATTTCACCTTTGAAATGCTATAAATGAATCTTCTAATTTTGGTAGGAAAATCCTCCAAATTACAACCAAGATTTATCTCCTAGAGACCTATATTCTACTGTAAATTCAACAATCTTCTTTCTCTGAAATGATCTTCAATCCTTCAATGTTAATTCTCAAATATCTCAGATTTGGTGGCTTCTTTATCTCCTTTCTCCTTCAACCTCCTTGTCAAATTTTGGCTTCAATCTTGGCCTATCTAGTGGCCTTCTTCTCAATATTTTGACTTTCTTGAGGTCTTCACTATTCTTCCCTAAAATTTGGCAAACTCCTTGCCAAATTATTCTTCTTTTGGGCTTGTTTTTGGATGGTGATAATTGTCCCAAATTTTATTCTATTAGGAACTCCTCCTTGTTGGTAAATTTCTCCAATGAGTTCTCCTCAAAACTCCTTCAATGGCCTTCTTTGAAATCTGCTTCAATGGCCTTCTCAAACTTTGTAATAAGTCTTTCCTAGCCTTCTCCTTCTCCTTGAGACCTCTTCTCTAGGGTCTTCAATCTAATAGCTTCTCTGGTCCTCTCAATGAGACATTTTTTCAACCTTCAACTGTAGAATTTTTGCAATGAGATCTCCTTACTAGGATCTCTAAAATCCGCTGCTTCTAAAATTTGGAATGGGATCTTTGCTAGTCCTTCTTTGATATTCTATCTTCCTAAATTAGAAGTTCTTCAACGGGACCTCTTGTGGGTCTCTTTAGCTTCTTGAGATTTTTTCTCCTACTCTTTCAATCTATAATCTATAGTCTTTAATGGAGATCACTAACCTCCAATATTCTCATGAAATCTTCTCTAGAGTCTCTTCTTCTTCAATGTGCAATAAGGATACTCTAGCATTTTTATATCTTCTACAATTTGCAAGTATGCAATCTTGCAATGGGATCTTTTCCTTAGATATCCAAATCTTTGATCTTCTATTTTTTGCTTTAGCTACTGGATTGATTCCAAAGAAGATATTCTTCTTAGCTCTTTGTAGGAATCTTCCCAAATTTCTTTGATTCTTCTTTTATTTTAACAAAGCATTAGGACTATAATGGAAGAAACTTTAAATATAAAGATAATCAATCTTCACTTGTTGATTTATCAATCTAGTAGAATTAATGTTGACTCCTAGTCTTCACAATTTTTTTTTGAAACCCTATGGAAAGACTCTAGCCAAATACAATTTTCAAAAATTCTAAAAATGAAATTTCTAATCTTCTCTCAATCTCTCTTGTGGATCTCCCTATTTCCTATTGATTTACCATGGTTTTGATACCATTGTTAACTTTTGGTGATGTATATTAAATTAAATTCAACCACAAGATGTAAAATAAGAAATCTATGATAAATATATGATAATGAAACTAAAATATGTAGGAAAATAAGAGAATAGACTTCTACAATAACTCAATAAAATGCCATTAATGAAAGCTCAATAAAATAGTACAATGAAAAGAGTAATAAAATAGTTAAAATGAGGAACCTAGGTGTTGTAGGTGAGTTGGAGAGGAGAGGGCAATCCTCCAAGGGAGGTCCTAGGTTCAAATATCCACCCTACCAAAAATATGAATTGGGTATCTAAAATCCAATTGATAATTTTGATGCGGGCAGGGTTGGATGTGACCCTCGAGTGACTTTGACGGTGTAGAACCCCCTGTTTGTGGTCTCTCAGACCAAGGCAGCTTCACAAGGGGTTTTTAACTTAAAAAAAAAAAGAGTTAAATGAAGAACTACATTGTACCTACTCACTACTATAATCTACCTCTCTATAGTAACATTATCTCTCTCTCACTCTATACCTTAAATGCCTATATAGGAAGATATATGCCTTGGCCTTTACTCTACCCATGACTCTTTATCTACCTATCATATGACTCATATACATGTGGACTACATGCACATTTACATCATTGCACATTCTAACACTAGTGCATTTATTACATTTCATGAAGTAACTCAAACCTTACTCTAAAGTAAACTCCTACTCTAGTTATGTACCCAAGGTGGTACATTAACATGTACCAAATAATGTAATATACTCTAACAACAATAAGATCACTTATAATACTAATTTCTCAAATGTATGCAAACTTGTATTACTCCTATTTTTGTTACAAATGTATCATAAAACTCTCATACAATATAGGCCATATCTCTCTATTCTATAGATCATATATGGAGTAATATATAGCCATTCTAGGATGACTCTTTGGTTACTTGAATCTTCCTTCCCTCATGCCAAGTATCATGACTCTTGGCTTCTCTACTTGATACGTGCATACACAAGACACTATCTTAGATGCACACTTGTACATGAATATTCACATAACACTTCATAATCTAAGGACACATGCACACTTACATATTGGATACTTGTGCACATTTACATACATAACACTTGCACACATAATTACATGATACTTGTGCATTTCTTGCACATTATTACATTACATGAAATATTAACTCACACTCTAATCTAAGACACACACCTAATCTAATAATGTACCAAGGTGGTACATTGGCATGTACCATATAATGTAATATTCTCCAAAAAATTGTTGATTTATAATAAATTATTACAAAATTTTAGTGTTTAGAGTGGGAAAACTAACATAAATATATCTAGATATTCACTTATATAATAAATAAAAGAAATATCTCTAATATATTCAATTTCTTATAGAATCAATCTTTGTTTAAAGCATTGAAAAGGTAAGTTTTCGACCATAGTTAGAAGACTCCAAGTGATAAAAGACTTGCCAAATTCTATTCTAATATATGATGTTATATTGCTTGAGGCTTTTGAATTTTTGAAGTAGATTTAGATGTTTGAGAGGGTATCTCTAAAGTTGATTGAAATTGACTTTCACAAGAATGATAGTATGATATATTATTGGAAAGACTATCTCGATTCACTGTATGAAGATTTAAAATTCCCAATATCTTAAATCTAGGTTTTAAAACCATCCTCAAGGGTCTCCTTGTGTTTACCGAAGGAGGGAAGGTCTTGATTATTTATTTATTTTTAATTGATTATATGGGATTGAAATGGGCCCACCCATATTACATCATCACCACATAGTGATATTAACAACTTGGCTATCATGCATGTATCACTTGGAAATATTTGAACTTATAACTTCTTCTTGAAAGTTGAGGAAATAAATTGGTCGTGCTAATGCCATTTGATGGGAAGGTCTTGATTATTCCATTATATATTTTTGATTTATTTAATTTAATATTTTTATTATTAGACTCATGTAAATAAAAAACATATAATGGAATTATCAAGACCTTCCATTCTTGGGTAAACCTTCAGGTGGTGAATTTATATAGATTTTCTAACCATAAATGATATTACTTTTAAGATTAAAAAAGAGCCTCTAACCTCCAAATTTGACAATATTCATTTTTGTTGGAAAGGAAATTAAAAGAAGTTTGCATTACTCATTATAAATAGGAAAGTGTTTATATATGAGGGATAGGATTACAAAATTTTAAACTACGATTTTTGCATAAGGAGCAAAAATTGGTTGGAAATAATTTCAAGATCAAGGAAATAATTGATATAAAAAATTACACTTTAAAATTATATAGGCTTTAATTGTTTAAGAAATTGACTCTACTTAACAAATTTACAACATAAAAGTTCATATTATATAATTTGTAACAAATCAATACAAATTCTAAGTGGTCTATTACTAGGTGTAATTTTTAGTTTTTAATTTAATACTTAATTAAATATTTATCATCTTGTTTTTAATTAAAATTGAAACCAATTTCCTAGGCCACTTTGGATCATAAAGGTTTAAAAGTGCAAATCTATTTTGAAATGCAAAATAAATCTAGATATTTAATTTTTATTAGCATTTTGGTTGAGGGAAAGGACCTAAAACAATTAGTGGATGGGATCTTAAAAAATGCTACTCAAGTTCTATGTAAAGAATGAATTAGTTTGAAATTAATCAAGAAATGGTGGTTATGTATTGAAGTTAGGATATGTAAAGGAATAGTCAAGTATCCTAAGAGTCATTCTACTATGGATATATACTCCATATGGATACTTCATATCATATCAAGATGTATCACATTATAGAGAAGAGCAAGTTCTTATCATATATGTAAGAGGAAAATGAGTAATAAATATTGCATACATTTTGAGCAATTAATATTGTAAGTAGGGAGATGAAGGTCCAAGGTTCAAATCTCGGGCCTCGCCGGACTAAACGCTTGTCCCTTTCCTGGTGCTTTTAGCGACGTAAAAGGTTTAAAATGATTGTGGCATGGTGGTTATAGGGGCGGTATATGCAAAGATCTGTGTGGTGGCTTCTAGGGCGGACAGCGCAGAATATTGTGGTGGCCATAAAAGTTGGACAACCTTGCCCGATTCGTGGCGGCTACCGATTCCACCATGTAAATTAAAAAAAAAATATATATATATATATTGTAAGTTGTTTTTTTGGACTGAACACTTATCCCTTTCTTGGTGCCATCAGCTATGTAAAAGGTTTAAAATGATTGTGGCATGGTGGTTATAGGGGTGGACTGCACGAAGAACTATGTAGCAACTTTCGGGGTGGACAACGTAGAGTACTATGGCGGCCATAAAATTTGAACATCCTACCTAGATTCATGGTGGATATCAATTCCACCATGTAAATTAATACAAAAATTGTAAGTTGTTCTACATGATTAGTACATGTATGATTTAGGCTATTTACATTCATGTTGTTTTTATTGATTAAATGTTATTTGATATATTATTAGCCTTGATTTTCATATTAATTTGCTCATATTATTATCTTGAACTTATTAGTTTGTGGCTATATTATATTCGATCCTGTGATATTTAACCTATGATATTTCTAGTAGTATTAAGGCTTAAAAATCCATAAATAATGACTTAGTGTGCTACATGCCAAAATGTCACCCTCAAAATATTCTTCTCTAGGTTTGCACCTTTAGTTTGATCCATTTGTTTATTTTTATTTTTTTATTTTTTATTTCCTAGCAAAAAACCCCTTGTGGGGCCACCTTGGTCTGAGAGACCATGAACAGGGGGGTCTACATTGTCAAAGTCACCCGAGAGTCGCACTCGACCCCTGCCCGCACCAATATTATCAATTGGATTTTGGATACCCAATTCAGCTTTTTGGTAGGGTGGAGATTTGAACCTGGGACCTCCCTTGGAGGATTACCCTCTCCTCTCCAACTCACCTACAACACCTGGGTTGTTTGATCCATTTGTTGGTTGTTGAGTGATACAATCCAATTACTAAGCAAATTGGTCGCTTTTGCTAGCAAATCGCTAGCTAATCCTAATAATTCAATCCTACAAGCTAATTATGTCCATTTTCAAGCAAATTTATTTTGATCCAAAGAAGATATTCTTCCTAGATATTTGTAGGAAGCTTCCCAAATTTCTTTGAATCTCCTTTTCTTGTAACAAAGTATTAGGACTATAATGGAACAAACTCTAAATATAGAGATAATAAATCTTCACTAGTTGATTTTTCAATCTAGTGGAATTAATGCCAGGTTCTAGTCTTCACGAGTTTTTTTGCAACCTTATGGAAAGACTCTATCCAAATACAATTTTCAAATATTCTAAAAATGATATTTTTAATCTTCTCTCAATCTCTCTTGTGGCTCTCCCTATTTCCTATCAATCTACCATGGCTTTGATACCATTGTTAGCTTTTGGTGATGTATATTAAAGGAAATTCAACCACAAGATATAAAATAAGTAAGCTATGATAACTATATGATAATGACACTAAAATATGTAGGAAAATAAGAGAATAGACTTATGCAATAACTTAGTAAAATGCCATTAATGAAAGCTCATGAAAATAGTACAATGCAATATAATGGAGGACTTGAACACTCCAAAATTTTAAATGAAAACTACATTGTACCTACTCACTACTATAATCTACCTCTTTATAGTAACATTATCTCTCTCTCCCTCTATACCTTAAAGGTCTATATATAGGAAGATATATGCCTTGGCCTTTACTCTACCCATGACTCTTTATCTACCTATCATATGACTCATATACATGTGAACTACATGCATATTTACATCATTGCACATTCTAACACTTGTGCATTTATTACATTGCATGAAGTAACTCAAACCTTAATCTAAAGTAAACTCCTCCTCTAGTTATGTACCCAATGTGGTACATTAACATGTACCAAATAATGTAATATACTCTAACAACAATAAGATCACTTATAATACTAATTTCTCAAATGTGTCGAAACTTGTATTACTCCTATTTTGGTTATAAATGCATCATAAAAATCTCATACAATATATACCATCTATCTCTATTCTATAGATCATATATGGAGTAATATATAGCCATTCTAGGATCTTTGGTTATTTGACTCTTCCATTCCTCATGCCAAGTCTCATGACTCTTAGCTTCTCTGCTTGACACTTGCATACACAAGACACTATCTTAGATGCACACTTGTACATGAATATTCACATAACACTTCATAATCTAAGGACACATGCACACTTACATATTGGATAGATGTGCACATTTACATACATAACACTTGTGCACATAATTACATGATACTAGTGCATTTCCTGCATATTATTACATTAAATGAAATATTAACTCACACTCTAATATAAGAAACACACGTAATATAATAATGTACCAAGGTGGTACATTGGCATGTACCAAATAATATAATATTCTCCAACAAATTGTTGATTTATAACAAAATATTACAAAATTTTAGTGTGTAGAGTGGGAAAACTACCATAAATATATCTAGCTATTCACTTATGTAATAAATGAAAGAAAGATATATAATATGTTCAATTTCATATAGAATCAATATTTGTTTAAATCATTGAAAAGGTAAGTTTTCAAACATAGTTAGAAGAATCCAAGTGATTAAAGATATGCCAAATTCTATTCTAATATATGATGTTATATTGTTGGAGGCTTTTGAATTTTTGAAGTAGATTTAGATGTTTGAGAGGGTATCTCTTAAGTTTATTGAAATTGAGTTTCACAAGATTGATAGTATGATATATTATTGGAAAGAATATCTATATTCACTGTATGAAGATTTAAAATTCCCAATATCTTAAATCTAGGTTTTAAAGTCATCCTTAGGGGTCTCCTTGTGTTTACCAAAGGAGGGAAGGTCTTGATTATTTATTTATTTTTAATTGGTTATATGGGATTGAAATGGGCCCCACCCATATTACATCATCACCACATAGTGATATTAACAATTTGGATATCATGCATGTATCACTTGGCAATATTTGAACTTATATCTTCTTGAATGTTGAGGAAATGAATCGGTTGAGCTATTGCCATTTTATGGGAAGCTCTTGATTATTCCATTATATATATATTTTTTATTTAATTTGATATTTTTATTGTTAGCCTAATGTAAATAAAATATATATAATAGAATAATCAAGACCTTCCATTCTTGGGTAAACATAAGCAAACCCCTAAGGATGGAGTTAGAACCCGTATTTGAAATATTGGGAATTTTAAACCTTCATATGGTGAATTTAGATAGATTTTCTAAACATATATGATATTACTTTTAAGATAAAAAAAATATAGCCTCTAGCCTCTAAATTTAAATTTTTTGGAAAGGACATTAAAATAAGTTTGCATTACTCATTATAAACTGGAAAGTATTCATATAGGAGGGATAGGATTAAAAAAATTTAAATTACGAGTTTTGCATAAGGAGAAAAAATTGGTTGGAAATAATTTCCAGATCAAGGAAATAATTGATTAAAAAAAATTACAATTTAAAATTATATAGGCTTTAATTATTTAATAAATTGACTCTACTGTAATTTTTAGTTTCTAATTTAATGATTAATTAAAGCTTTCTCCTATTGTTTTATAATTAAAATTGAAACCAACTTCCTAGGCCTCTTTGGATCATAAAGGTTAAAAAGTGCAAATCTATATTGAAATACAAACTAAATCTAGATCTTGGATTTTTATTAGCAATTTGGTTGAGGGAAAGGACCTAAAACAATTAGTGGAGGGGATCTCAAAAAATACTACTCAAGTTCTATGTAAAAAATGAATTGGTTTGAAATTAATCAAGGAATGGTGGTTATGTATTGAAGTTGGGATATGGAAAGGAATAGTCAAGTATCCTAAGAGTCATTCTACTATGGATATATACTCCATATGGATACTTCATATCATATCAAGATGTATCACATTACAGAGAAGAGCAAGTTCTTATCATATATGTAAGATAAAAATGAGTAATAAAGATTGCATACATTTTGAGCAATTAATATTGTAAGTTGTTCTACATGATTAGTACATGTATGATTTAGGCTATTTACATTCATGTTGTTGTTTATTATTGAATTTTATTTGATATATTATTAGCCTTGATTTACATATTAATTTTCTCATATTGTTATCTTAAAATTTTTAGTTTGTGGCTATATTATATTCTATCTTGTGATATTTAACCTGTGAGATTTCTAGTAGTATTAAGGCTTAAAAATCCATCATTAATGACTTAGTGCGCTACATGCCAAAATATTACCCTCAAAATATTCTTCTCTAGATTTGCACCTTTAGTTTTATCCATTCGTTGGTTGTTGAGTGATTCACTCCAATTACTAAGAAAATTGATTGCTTTTGCTAGCAAATCACTAGATGATCATGAATACTTCGATCCTATAAGCTAATTAGGTCCATTTGAAAGTAAATTTATTTTTATCCAATTGACACCTTATACAAGTGAATCAATCCTAAGCCAATTGGCACCTATGCTAGACTTGGATAAACTTTTAAATATTTTTAAGGCATATGCTACTTAATTTCGCTAATCTATGCTCCTTCAAGGTTACAAATTCCAAGGTAGTGTCAAGGTACTATATTTATGGTGACATTAGATAGAACCAAGCTCAATTAAAAATCCTACCTTTATCCTTGGGCATGAAGTCTACAAGATTGGAATCCTTGCTACAAAATTATTGAAATTGGTTCTTATCATTTCATACTTTACGATAACAATTCCAAAAAAAATTCCACTATCCATGACCTGGTAGCTAGGTCAATATGAGGTCCTTTGTTTCCCCCATTAGGCCTTCAAATGATTTCTCTAACAATTCATCTTATTTTCCTATTAGCTCTTATAGCTTAATGTATATGGGATCCAACTTATTATATGATTTAATTGCATCCCCCTTGTTACTTTGTCCTTTTCCTCTTCAAACATGGCATCAACAATTTTATTATCCAAGATATTCATTTGTAGGTCAAATATATCAAGCATTCTGACAACAACTAATCCTTGAATTTATTTATTCATTTCTTGTATTGAGGTCTTCAAAGATGCTATAGTGCTTTTACAAGCTGTGACGATGACATGGAGTATATAAAATTAATAATATCCTAGTATTCACTCCTAATAGATCAATGTTCTTCTATTTATTCAATTTTTTTTCACCTTTGCCAAGATCTACTCTATGTATTTGACAAACCAAAAGTATTCATATGCATTCTTCACCTCTACTCTAGTCTTGTCCCAAAAGGAACTAACTCATTGGATGACAAGTTCCTTCCTAGAGTCTATTGTTGCCTCTATTTATCCTAAAGCTTTCCACTCTATAATATTTTGGTATTTTGTTTATAGGGCTTATTGAATTTGTTCTATCTAAATATTCCCTTGCATGAATTGTTCTAAAATATCCTCCAACTATTGCATATGATTTTGAGCTTTAGCAAGTCAGGGCTTGAGGTATTTGAATTGCTTATTCAGTAGATCCTTTTATGAGGCATCCATATTCATAGTCTTATTCTTCTGCTAGATTTGATCTCTTTGAGCCTTTAGCTACACATTTCTATTTTGATCTCTTTGTTATTTTTCTATTTCTTCATCCTCATTTTCTAGTAGACCACACTTCATGGCCATGCTAAGTGTGAGTTGGTTTGTAAGTTGGACCATTTTTTATGGATCCATTTGGTTTAGATCCAACTCAGACACCTTGGTAGTCAAGTCAGTTGAACTATTGTCACCTCGGAAGGATCATACTCTATTACTTTTGTAATGTAAATATTATACCCTTTCTTGGTCAGTTGTGACTGCATGAGGATTTATACCATAGAGGTTTTGTCCTTAAGTCACTTATAATCCTTCCATTTCTTTTCCTTTATGGTAAGGACCTCAAATACCTTTGTGATGTTTGTTTTATTTAGCTCACATACTATTTTCCATGCAAAGGCCTAAATCATCCATATAATTATGTTGGTTTTAGGGGGTGCTCTTGTAGACTCGATCTCTTGAGATGGGGAGGTAGACATAATTACCTGTAATAGGATTTGTCTTTTCTAAGATGATGGATGAGGTGGGTGTGTAAAAGTGAAAGAAAAATAAAGTAAAGTAAATTATATGGTGGAGAAAAAATGGAGTGGAAACAAAGGGAGTGGGACATGATGCTAGCTATACCAATGTGTCAACTAGAAATAACATTATGGGTTAAGGTATGGTTGATGATAGTGAAGTGGTGTAAGGCACTAATATTTGTGTTATGGATACTTTAATTGTAGGTGACGGAAATGAAGTGATCAATGTGGTTCTGGGCATGTCAAAGATAATTTGAGGTAGAGTGCCTCTAGGAGAACCATGGGATGCACTAGCTAAGGGTGAGATAAGTGTAATAGAATAATGGATAGGGAGAGAAGAGGAAGTGGAAATAGAATAATAAAGGATAGAGAAAGAAATCAGAGAGATGGATGATGGAAGGGAAGTGGAAGTGGTTGCAGAAGTAGCCATAATGCTAGTCATTCCTAACTTGGGAGGGAAGCCTCCTTAAGAAATTTCTCTCCTTGAGTTGGGTTGTTTGTCATTATTGTTCCTACACTATCATAACCTTACTAAATATTTTTTTGTATTTCTCAAAGTTACTTTGCCCTTCAATGGTTGTCTACCTTACTGCCGAGCTGACCACTACTAGTGTTATTGGTGTAGCTAAAATGGTCATCTTAAGCACTAACATCTTCCTTGGTATTTGAGGTCTCAATGGGCTAGTCATTGCTTCATTGATAGTCTTGGACCTTTTGGTGCTCTTAGAGCATATTCTATCCTAGATTGAAAATAATTGGTCAATGAATGGGTCGTACTTAATAGGTCTTGCTAGCGTGCTCATATCATACCACATCTTCTACTAGGCTAGAATTTTCTTGTATATATACCCTAGATTCCTCAAGGCACATATATTTTGATGATTTATTTTAAAATTAGGGTCAAATTCATTCTTGTTTGTAACTATGGTAATATTATTAATTCTCACATTGCGCTCACTAAAAAGGATACCTTTGTTTGGTCTGAAGCTACTTTCTAATCCTTCAAATACCTCAAAGAAGATATGTGTACTATTCCTATTTTAATTGCTATTGAATTTAGTAAACCTTTTGTCATTGAGTGTGATGCTTGTCACATGTATTATAGTTATTTTAATGCAAGATGGACACCTATTAGTCTTTGAAAGCAGGCAAATTTTGGACAAGAATTTGGGACAATCCACTTATGAGAAGAAAATGTTAGCTATTTTGCATGCCATAGATAAATGAAGGCCTTATTTGTTAGGGTGTTATTTCATCATCAAGACTGATCATAAAAACCTTAATAATTTCTTAGAGAAATGTCTCTCATACCTTGAATAAAATAAATGGATGAACAAGCTCTTTAGTTATGATTTTATCATTGAATACAAGAAATGAAAGGAGAATGTGGTGGCTGATATCTTGTCTCAAAAATATGAGGATGTTATTATTGTCAATACCATCTCTAGTTATCTTCCATAATGGCTTTCTCAAATTTAGGAAGATTGACTTTTTGATCTAGAGACTATGTAAATCATTTAGGAAGAGAGGCGTGCTCATCATTGCATTCTTCTTTCTCATATTGTAATAAAAAGGATCATATTTATCTTCCTTAGTCTTTGGATATTAAGTCAAATATCATCTAATAATTATATGCATCTTCTTTGCCTATATATTTTGGATTCTTGAAAACATACCAGTGTGTAAAGCAATATTTTTCTTGAAAAGGATTAAAAGTAGATGTCAAGATATTTATGGCCAAATGTGAGGTGTGTTAGTGTAACAAAAGGAAAATAATTAAATATCTTGAATTTTTGTAACCCTTGTCTGTACCTAAACTCTAATGAGAATACATATCCATGGATTTACTCGAGGTCCTTCCCAAATTTTAGGGTAGAATGATAATCTTTGTGGTAGTATATCGTATTTCCAAGTATGCTCATTCTATACATTACAACATCCCTATATAGAAAGTAAGGTGTCTAAAGTATTTTTTGATTTTGTTTTTAATTTATATGGTATACCCAAAACTCTTGTGAATGACCATAACTATATATTCACCTGTAAGTTTTGAAAATAATTATTTTATCTTATCTATACCAAGTTGAGTACATCCTCCTTTTATCACCCTTAAATATATGGTTAGAAAAATATTTTTAATAAATATGTGGGTACTTACCATTGTTGTTTTGCTCAAGAAAAGTGATATCACTTGTTTTAGTGGCTCTAATTAGTTGAATGGTGGCATAATACTTCTTACCATTCATCCCTCAAGATGTCCCCATTTGAAGCATTATATGGTCAAAAACCTCCATCAATGGCAGACCATGTTCGAGGATCCCTTAAGTTTGTCTAGATTGATGATTTGTTACAACAAGATGGTTTGTGCTTTAGATTCTTAAAGATAATTTGGACCAAGCCCAAAATTGCATGAAGCAATAAAAAGATTCACACCATTCTAAATGACAATTTATTATAAGAAATATGGTCTTTTTATGTTTGCAACCCTACAAGCAATTGTACTTGAAGACCAAATCTAGTCATAAGTTGGCCCCTTGATTTTAGGAGCCCTAAAATATGGTTAGTCACTTGGTGAAGTGGCATATCAATTGGAGCTTCCACCATAGTCCTGCATCTATCTCATCTTTCATGTATCTTATCTCAAATAGATTATTGGCTAGAAGGTGCAGTCCTAGGCAAAGCTTATAGTACTCGATAAAGAAGGTTGAATCACTTAAGCCTAAAGTAATGTTATAGTCCAGAGTTCATATTTGGTCTTGATAAATTCAAGAGTTCTTTATCAAGTGGTAGGTTCTTCCAAAATAAGATGCTATATGGGAGCCTAAGAGCATTTTGTAGTCTTTTCCAACTTTGACGACAAAGCTTCTAGGGGGAGCCATGTAATGGATCTAATATAGCCATGTTGACTATATTTATTTTTATTAGCTTAGGCCCTAGGTTTAGATAATCATCCCTTAAGCATTAGATTTATGGTTAATGATTTATTTAATCTATAAATAAGAAGAGTTAGGTGGTAGTTGAGATCATAGTTGAGAAAATCATAATCAGATCGAAATTAGCATGGAAAAAAATCAGAAAAAATCAGGAATTAGCAAAAAATTGAGGACAAAATCAGTATTTTTTCATTGAAAAACCAAAGAAAATGCAAATTTTCATTGAAAAATATTTTTTCATGCATATCAGAATTTTTTGGGAAAAAATTGGCAAAAATCAGCAAAAAATCGGCTAGCCTGTGAATCGAGAAAAATCGAATCGAATCTAGAATTTTTGCATATTTTCTCAACTATGGAACTTGATATTATATTTTATATTTGAATCTTGGTCATGTCTACTATGCATATGATAATTTCCCTCTCCAAGTGGCTATGATATTTCACCCTCTCTAAGTAGCTAAGGATCTACATTAATTTGAATATCAAGTTTGATTTTTTAGCAATTGGATTTGAATTATTATTATCATTTGGTAATTTTATTTACACAATATTGTATTTCTACTACTATTGTTATAATTATCATTTTTTTTAATAGGTCATGATGATGGCTTTTAGGGGAATCAGTATTCTCCTTTTGCCTTTGAACATGTAGCAGGATATGCATCTCTTGACCCACTAGTAACAATCAGAAAGATGGTAGGAAAGTAATATCCATCCCTCAAGATTTTGTGGGATATAATTGGTGTAGAATAATACCCCCCTTCATCATGATACTACTTGATTAGGGCTTTTTTATTTCTTCAATTCAATGCATCAAGATTATTATATCCCTTTCTAAACAAGATTTCATGGACCTAGTAATATTACAACATCTTTTGCCTTAGCTAGGTTCTTTCCTTGTAGTCAACCCTTTTTATACCCATCAAGTGGCCATATATCTACACATGTCACCTATCCAACCCATTCTATCATCTACTTCTATTTCCTCCACTTGGGAAATTTGGTATTTTGGTATTGTTATGGCCATACTTTCACACAGGCTCAAATTCTTGAATTTTGTTAATCCACTCAACCCTATTTTCTCCTAGATCACCATGAAGCATAGTGGATTAGATGTTAGGGTGTACTACAAATAATATGATAATTATTTGTGATATATAGTACCTAAATTTAACAAGAGCCTTCATGATAGCAAACATTTATTTTTTGATGAGTGTGTGTGTGTCTTAATAGTTGTGGAGGAATTGGATCATGAATGACATGGGATGCTCTTCATATTTATCATTCTTTTGGGTTAGGATGGTGACAATACTTTTTTTTATGCAGAACACTTAGAGCCTAAAATCTTTGATGCCTTGCAATACTTTCCTACCTTCGTTAGTCCACATTAAGGTGGTATATTTCTCTAGCAATTTGGTGATAGACCCAATCATTTAGGTTAAATTCATTATGAAATTGGTGATAAATTAGATTTGACCTATGAAAGACCTTATCCCTTTGATATATGTGGGTAATGGTAGGTCTCAAATGACTTTTATCCTATAATGATCTATGTATAAGACTTATTTTGACACTACGTGACCTAGTAGTTTGTCTTCCTAGACCATACAAATGGACTTTTGGGGATTGAGTGACCAAACTCTCTACACTTCTAGAATATCAAATCAATATGTTCAATGTGATTACTCCTATATTTGGAATACACAGATCATCTAGACCTATGAGTATTATCTCACCAACAATTCTAGAAAACACTATGTCCATGGCATGTTGGAAGGTAGTGTAACAACCCAATTCTACTCACCTGATTGTACAAACCAATCTAGCTCACTAGTTCCACAAGGTAATTTTTTTTGTTTACTTTTACTAACTAGACACATCTTAAGGTGGAAATTTTTGAGTCAACTAGTCTTATTATTTACCCAATGTTTAATTAGTACAAGGTATATTCAACCATCTTAGGATTTTTAGTCACTGCATATGACCCTGCCAAGTGGACGAGACTAGCAAAATATCATAGGTGCTATTTTGTGAATCTATCTTCTCATCCTCTTGTTCTAGTATGACAACATAGATCCACGATTGGGGCTATCCTCTAGGGACCATAACACCTAGAGGGTGGATACATACTCTCCCCATCCCTTAGCATGAGAAACCTAGACCTAATTTTAGCCTTTTTGTTTTGAATTGGACATGCAAGAGTGTAGCGTAATATGCCTAGTGCCTAGTTGAGTATTCACTTTATTGGAGTCAACTAAGGTTGTGCCATTAATCTAGCTCTAGACCTGGTTTTACTTGTCAAGTTATGATTAATGATGAGTTATTCCATACCAACCTTCGTGGATTAGTCTAGCTTTGGGGTCTCTAGAATTTTCCTAATTGTAAGTTGAACAAAGATCCATCACCATACTATTCACACAATGACCTAGAGGAGATATCCAATACCATCCCTCACCACCTTCATGTCCTGATCTATCTTATCAAAAAATGGTCATTCTCGAGTCACAGTGGTTACCAACTTGTTACCACCAGTATTGGGTGTTTTAGGGTTTAGCTAATCACCTTTCCTTGTGATTAAGTTTTAAATTCATTGGAGGGGTTCATTGAAAGACTCACAACCTCTACTCATGTTAGTCTAACCCTAATCATTAAGGTGTTTTATCCCATTGATTTTAAAGGTTTCAATTTGTTTTTATATCCACGAATTAAATAGAGTATTCAAATTAATTCCATAAAGACAATCTATCTCAGAATAGCTAGGTATGTTGTTATTTTTATAAAATAAGCGTCTAACCACAATATAACAATTTAAATAAAGTAAAAATCTATATAAAGTAAGCATCTAACTTCCATATAGCAATAAAATATAAAATCTATATGAAAATGATCTATCTTAACTACCACATATGTTGAACTTTATTAAACAAAGTTACAATCATTAAAAAATTAAACTACACTTTAATTTTGGGGGTTGGAGTAATCTGAAAAGTAACTCGTGACATCAAACAATATAAATTCATTGAATAACATAAGATCTACTTATGTAAAATTAAAAGAATACAATACCGCCCTTTATTATCTAGAAAAAAATAAAATTAAAAGAAGACATCATCTTTCCATAGGAGCACATCTTCAACATTACCTAATTAGTTCGTAATAATCAAAACATTCGCTATGATTTGGAAGCAATATTTAATTCATTACTATATTTTAAAAAATATATACTGATAAATAGGATTAAAAATACCTATTAAAAAATAGCTTGTCATTTATTCTTTCAAAATAAAGAAAACTAAACTATTCTTTTAAGAAATCTGACCAACCAACCATTCGAACTTCGAGAAGATTGATTTCCTTTAAAATCATATAAGCTAGAAATTGAAAGTAAGTTTAGAAATTCTAATTTAATGCTTAATTACACACTACTAAAAGTCTTTAAAATAATGAGCTACGTCTATCTCGAGCCTATTTAAAGAAACATTAGCGATTTCTAATCAGAATTTCTACCAAGTTATAATTTCAACCAACGTAGGATAATTATAGTTTGTGTGATTAATAAAAGAAGTATGCAAAAATAAATTTGTAAAGTGTGAAGGATTAGGGTTTTTTCCTAGAAAATGTCTCATATTTTAGGATCCATATCTTCACGAAGAGTTATCTGATTCAACTAATTATTGAACCAACTTGTGTAGAATTTGAATAGTTTTAAAATGAGCGATCATATGCAAAACTCTAAGCAATATTGAGGGAGATAAAACCCTGTGAAGTCAACCATTTAGAATAAGGGTAGTGACGATTTTTAAAATCACAAAAAATAAAATTGTAAAGTGCGAGGGATTAGGGTTTTTTCCTGAAAAATATCTCATATTTTAGGAGCCATATCTTCGCGAAGAGTTATTTGATTTAGCTAATTCTTGGACCAACTTGTGCAGAATTTGAATAGATTTAAAATGAGTGGTCATATGCAAAAACTCAAGCAATATTTATGGAGATACAACCCTATGAAGTCAACCATTTGGAAAAAGTACAGTGACGATTTTTCAAATCATGAAAAATGAAATTGCAAAGTGCGAAGGATTAGGTTTTTTCCAAATAAATATCTCATCTTTTAGGAGCCATATATTCATGAAGTTTTATCCGATTCAGCTGATTCTTGGACCAACTTGTGCATAATTTGAATAGATTTAAAATTAGTGGTCATATGCAAAAATCCAAGTAATATTGAGGGAGATACAACCCTATGAAGTCAACCATTCGGAACAAGGACAGTGATAATTTTTCAAGTCACAAAAAACAAAATTGCAATTATTTGCCAACTAGGGTTTGAATTATGGGAAGAGCAATGAAGGGCTAGGACTTCAGCGAGGCAAGATATTCTATTTGGAAAAATAATTATTTAGCTAAGTTCTTTTTTCCCTTTCTTTATCTTAGAAATTGTGCATGAAAAATCTATAAAGTTTTTATCAAATATTATATTTGTTATAGAACTTTTAGATAAATTTCATTAGATTTTGAGTTTTAGTTTCCTTTCTATGGATCAATTTATAGTAAAATCCTTAGAATCATCCCTAGTGGTAGAGGTTAGTGAGCACACCTCAGATAGATCCTCATTGCTTGAATATAGGGTAGTTTTTTGGTGAATTTAATGGGTATTGGCCAGGGGATTTAGCCTTGATAAAATGGATTGATAGGAGTTGGAAGTCTCCAGGAGTGATTCTATCATTTATTTCCAAAGGTTTCTTCCTAGCCATTTTTTATTCTATGGAAGAAAGAGAAATAATCCTAAAATGGGATCCTTGGTTTATGGGAAGAGTAGGGCTCTTCCTTACCCACTGGTATGAAGGCTTTTCACCTAAAAATGTAAATATATCCCTAGTACCAATCTAGGTTAGGATGTTTGGATTACCCATTGAATTTTAGAAAATAGATACCTTAAATTCAATAGGCAACACTCTAGGATAATTCCTTGAGATTTCAGATACAACAAAAGATGGATTTTTGGCTATTTATGCTCGAATATTGGTCATGATTGATATAACTAAAGCTTTACCAAAATCAATAATTTCTAAGTATGGAGATAAGATGTGGATCCAAACTATAGATTATGAAAACATATATTTTAGATGTAGAAGATGTCATGATGTGGGGCATATTGAGAGATCATGCCCTAAGAAGATCCTAGCAGAATCATTTGTAGAAAATCATAAGAGAAATTTACAAATGGTTATGGATAAATATGGTTTTCAACTTTCAAAAAATAGATCTAGGAAAATAAAATAAAATGAATAGTGGAGACCAATAATAAAGGATACTAGAAGAAATTCCAATTCTTTTGAAGCTTTAGCCTATGAATAAAAAGTAGATAAAAACTTAGAGGACATAGGACAACAATTTCAACAAATTAGCAAGGAACCATCTATTCAATATGATCCTAATTTAAGGAAGAACATTCTCGATGAACCTAAAGAATGTGTTTCATCAAATTTTAAATATTCTCTTGAAGTACCATGCACCATTTGAGAGGAAATAATTGGTAAAGAAAATATAATTTTATAAGGTAATACCTCTGCCATTAATAAGGAAATACCAAAAAATGAGCAGGATAATTCAAAAGCTTCTATAATAGAGCTAGGAGAGGATAAATATGTTGAACAAAAAAGGTGAGAGAATATTGAGGAATAGAATAATAATACCTACTCCTGATATAGGTAAGGGAAAATGAGAAGAACCCTTAAATTATCAAGCAAGATCCAGGGAAGTAAGAGCTAACATAGAGAAAGGAACGTAAACTAAGTTCGTTGAAATTCTCTTTACCAAATAACAAAATGATATTGGTAATACACAATAGGGGTCAAAAGCCCCTAATGAGATATGATTATCATCTCATGGAATATAAAAGGTGCTAATGCCCCCTCAAAGCATAGGTGTATTAGAGACCTGTGTTTAAATAATAAACTTGATATTCTCTGTATCTAGGAAACTAAAATGACAAAAGAAGTTTCAAAAACTATGAAAGCATATTGGGCAAGATGTGAATGGGATGCTATGGATTTTGAAGGAGCAATAGGGGGAATTCTAACTTGTTAGAATCCTTCTAGAACCTCTTGTGTAACCATTCATAAAACTAAGCATTTGATAGCCTCTTTAATCACTTTCTACTTTGCTGATATTCACTTCATCCTTATCAATGTGTATGGTCCTACAACTCAGTCAAGTAGATTAGAATTTTGAAGTGAGATTGAGGCCTCTATGAGAAGTAAAGACCAAGAAACCTATTTCATGATCATTGGAGATTTTAATGCCATTACCAAGCTAAATGAAAAATTTGGAGGAATTAGTAAATTGACCCAAAGTATGAAATATTTTTCAACTTTTATTCAAAACAACAATCTATGGAAATTTGAGTTTGAAGAAGACAACTATACTTGGACCAACAATAGGAGAGGCCAAAACCTAATAGCAAAAAAATTAGATAGATGCATTCTCTCATATCATTATCTAGATCAAGGAACTTGTGCTAAAATTAATACCTTAACAAGGATTGGTTCAGATCACTAGCCAATAAGAGTTAAAATGGTGGTTAGTGAATTTTAAAAAATATCATATTTTAAATATGAGCAGATGTGGGAATGCCATCCTCAATTTGTTGATATGATGGCTCAAGCATGGAATTCTTTAGGTAATGGTGGTTTGTATAATCTTACAAACCAAATTAAAGCTATGACATCTAGATTAAAATAATGGAACAAGAACACCTTTGGAAACATTTTGAGAAGAAATAAGAACTAAAATATAAACTTTTAAAATTCCAAAAAGGTGATGAAAATAATACAAGCTTAGAGAAAAGGGAGTTGCTTAGTGAACATCATAATTTTTGAGTAAGGAAGAGAAATTATGGAGATTAAAATCAAGATAGACTTAGTTAAAAGAAGGAGATAAAATTACAATTTTTTTCATAGGATGGCTATAGTACAAAGATCTTCTAGAATTGGTAGAATTAAATCAATAGAAGGGGTTTGGATTGAAGATCAGAGTGAAATTAGAAAAGAGGCTAAGTCATTTTATTATAATATTCTAGGTTTAGAGGAGATCAAAATTCTTAATGATAAACTTCTTCAAGATGTTCCTTTAGTTATAAAAATGAAGACAATAGGAAACTGATGGAGCCTATTACTCTAGAAGAAGTTCATTTAGCCCTTTTCTCTTTTAATAAGGATAAATCCACTAGTCCATATAGGCTCTCTGTAGCTTTTTACCAACATAATTAGAATATAGTGAATGATTCTTTATTTGTGGCAATGGAACAATCTAAGGTAAATCAATACATTCCTTATAAAATACATGCAACTTATTTTACCCTAATTCCAAAAAAGAAGGATGCTGCATTGTTTGATTCTTTTAGACCCATAAGCCTATGTAGAATGGCTTATAAGATTATTTCCAAAGTTATGGCAAATAGATTAAGGCTATTGTTAGACAAAATTATTTTAGAATATTAAGGAGGTTTTATGAAAGGGAGACAAATTTTGGATGGGATCATAGTAGCTCATGAAGTTATACATTTAGCAACTTCAAGAAAAGAGCAAGCTATGATCTTAAAACTTGATATGAGTAAAACCTATGGTAGGGTTAAATTAAATTTATTTTTTGTATTTTTAGATAATTTTAGTTTTGGGAAGAAATGGGTTAGATGGATTAAAGCTTGTGTCTCTACAGTTTCTTATTTAGTTTTGGTCAATGGGTTAGTGACAAAATATTTTAAAGCTAAGAGAGGCCTTAGACAAGGAGATCCTCTATCTCCTTATTTTTTCATTATTATGGTAGAAGTTTTGAGTAGGAACTTAAAGAAGACTTACAAATATGGATTTATAAGTGGACTTAATGTTAGTAATAACATCGATAACATCATCCATCAAAAGTTTGTAGATGATACAACCCTTTTTGGAAGGGCACAGATAATTGAGGCTAGACCTTTGAATTATTTTTTAAAAGAGTACAAAAGATCTTTAGGAAAAAAAATTAATAGGACTAAATCCAAAATTCACTTTCTTAACACTCTTGCTAATATCAAAGTAAGAATTTGTAGGGTGATTCAAATGGAGGAGGCAATTTTACCAACAACTTATCTAGGGATGCATTTATTTGAGGGGAGAATGAGGATAGATTTATTGAATCCAAATATTAGTAAATTTCAAAATAAACTTCCAGCTTGGAAAGGTAGATGGTTATCATTAGCAAGAAGAGTGCAGTTAATTAAGTCAATCTTACAAGCCATTCCAACATATTATATGTCTTTGTATTCTATGCCAAAATCAGTTGAAAAAAGTTTAATATTTATTATGCGATCCTTTTTATGGTCAGGTTTACATGATAAAAGGAAATTTTCTTTGGTGAAATGGAGCAAGTTGTGTGATGAAAAAACTAGGGGAGGTCTTGGTTTAAGAGCTCTTACAGATGCAAACATAGCTTGTAGGGGCAAAGTTACCTGGAGATTGTACAAAGACAGTCAAATACAATAGGCAAGAATTATTCTAAGTATGTTGATCTCAATGACCCAAGTTTAATATTTATTGCATTATCTCTTCCAAATGATTCTACTCTTTGAATGGTTTAAAAAAAATATTGATCTTATGATTAAAGGTTTAATATGGGTGGTGGGAACTGAAGAAAAAATTTCTATTTGGATGGATACTTGGTGTGATAAAAAACCACTCAATTTAGATCTAGTTTTGAAACCTTGGATGAGATTGCTTCAAGACAAATATGGTGATAGAGTTTCAAACATTTTGTAAAAGGATCAAGAAGGAAGATACAAATGGAAAGAAGATTTTTTTACAAGTATACAAGACATTGATGTTAGGAGGCAATTGAGTAGAAAGATAACAACTATAATTATTTTGAGTGGTGCCAAGTATAAATTGATTTGGTAGTTGAATAGCTCAGGAGAACAAACAACAACAAGTGGATATAATGTTCACCACCAACATAATAATAATATCACTAGAATTTGGAGAGATATTTGGGATAGCCCAAGCATTCCTAAAGTCAAAATGTTTGTTTGGTTAGTAGGTCATAGAAGAATTTTATCCTGGGATAACCTTATGAAAAGGGGTTTTCATGGCCCCTCTAAATGTATTTTCTGTAATAAGGAGGAGGAGAGTATTGACCATCTCTTGGGACATTGCTCAATTGTTTGGAATCTATGGCAATGGATTCTTAATATATTTGGTAAATGCATGGTGATGAATAGCAAAATTAAAGATTGGTTAAAGAAATGGTAGAGCACTTATAAAAGTTAGGTTTTATAGACAATATGGGATATATCAAAAGATACAATACTTTGGACTATATGACTAGAAAGGAATAGAAGAATATCTAAAGGAAAGGAAAGAGATTTAGAGGTAATTAAAAAGAAGATATGTTTAGCCATAGAGGATTCTAAACAAACCTTATAAACTCACCCGATACTAGTTTAGAGGTAATGAAAAATAATATATGTTTAGCTATAGAGGAGTCTAAACCAACCCTATCAACCCACACAATCCCTAATTTGGAAGCAGAGAGTCTTGATAGATGGAGTCAAGTCATTAAATGGAATTATGATGTTGGGTACAAGAGAAGTAAAAATAAGGTAAAAAATATAAATTGGAAACCACCATATGTGGAGTGGGTTAAGTTGAATTTTTATGGAGCATCTAAAGGAAACCCAGGACCAATAGGAGGAGGAGGAATAATTAGAAATAATAGAGGAGATATTTTGTCTCATTATGCTTTCAATTATGGATTTAAGACAAATAATGAAGCTGAAGCTTGGGCAGCTTTAGAAGGGTTAAAAATATGTAAACAAATAAAATGAAATAGAGTTT
The DNA here is from genome assembly GCA_028583015.1 of Wollemia nobilis. Taxonomy (NCBI): domain Eukaryota; kingdom Viridiplantae; phylum Streptophyta; class Pinopsida; order Araucariales; family Araucariaceae; genus Wollemia; species Wollemia nobilis. Next base: position 605,666 of record JAQPPZ010003633.1, read on the forward strand.
GGATGGAAGGTGATTCTCTCATAGTAATAAATGCAATTTTTAGGAAAGCAAAGGGTCCATGGAAAATACAAGAGATAATTGTGGAAATTCAAGATCCTGCTAAAGAGTTTGAAGAAATCAGGTTTTCACATATATTAATGGAAGGAAATAAATGTGCAGATAAGCTAACCAATAGAGAGGATTTGGTTGAGGTTCATGAAGTTAACATCTCCTTTTCATGGCTAGAGGAAGCAGAAAGTTTAGTTGAAGCTAACAAAAATTGTTGATACCCTAAATCAATTATTGATTAAGATTTACTTTGATGTTTTCCATTGATAATATATATTTTATTTTGCAACAATAAATGTGTGTTCATTTAGACTATTTATTATAATTTTTGTGGTTGCACTTTTGTTTCAAGAAGGAAACTAGCAATCCAAATTTGTTGGAAATATGAGCAGGTTTTGTTGTCATTGATGTCAAGAGTCAGTTTCAGTGAGCAGGACAAAAGGAAGGATGTCAAGAGTCAGTTTTAGTAAGCAAGTGCAAGAAAAAGATTGCTTCTAGACCTAAGGAAAATAATATTATAATTTCCCTAATTATAATATTCAAGGTGGTCAGATGAGGTCTAAAGAGCAATAGGAAGGCCCAAGAAAAATAATATTATAATATTTTATTATAATATTAAAGGTCTAAGGTTAAGACCTAAAGATTAAATTAATTATAATAATTTAATTATAAATTAATTTATAATTTAATTTGATTAACTCTAAGAGTTATTAAATTAATTATAAGTTAATTATAATAAGTTAATTATAAGTTAGTTTATAATTTAATTTAAATAACCCTAAAGGTTAGGGTTATAAGGGCATAAGGTATTAATTAATTCGAATTAAAATCGAATTGAAAAAGGTCGTCGATGTTTTGAGCACATGACATATTGCATATAAGAAGGGGCAAGTTTCATTTCAAATCATTATCCATGCGATCCAACGAATGCCATAGAAACTCATGCACAAAGAGGATAGAAAGAATCGTGTGTGTTTTGAAAGGTTTAAGGAAGCAGAACAAAGGACAAGTAAGTGGGGAGCCCACTTCACATTGCAAGGCATTGGGTAGCATGGTTGGAAGCCGAGGGTTGCGCTAAGATGTTGCAGGCACAAGGTTAGGGGTTCGATTCTCGTGGTCTTCATTTTTGGCAAGCAGAGAAAGTTTTGACTATGCTGTCGAGGAAGGAACAAAGGGAAGGTGCATGCCTTTCCCTTTGCGTGGAGGCACGTAGCCCACTTGGTGGGCGCGTGCTATGCAAAGGTGCTTGGATAGATGGGTTCGCATGTTCGAAACCCGCCGAGGCCTTTTTGGTAGTTGGACAAGGTATGCGCTCACATTGCTAAGGTTTGATTGTTGCATCCAAAAATTGCAAAGGTGGAAATTAATTTTTAATTTCTTAAAGTTTGGTTAGTTGGAAATTGCATATTTAAAAGGGATTAAAGAGTTATACAAGGGAGATAAAAGGGTATGCAAAGTTTTATTTTTGTGTTTGATTTTTGAGTGGTTAAAGTTAATAAAAGGAGAAATAAGGTGTGCCAAGGGTGTTAGATATTTTGTTGAAATAAAGTTATATTATAAAGTTTGTTTTGAAAGGAGAGATAAGGCATAGTTGATTTTTGATATTTTGACTTGGTGAAATATTTTTGAAAGGAAATATTAAGGACAGATTATTGTTATCTAACCCTTGAGATTGGCAAAGAGAGTGATTGTGATTGAGACAGGTTTTGAGGTCAAAACTTCATCAAACAAAAGGTATGGGCATATCTTCCTTGTGAGTGAAATATTGTTGGATGTTGTGAATGCTAAGTTGGAGTGAAAAGGATTGTTTGATAAGCATTGTTGAGTTTGGTTTTCTAGAATGAAAGTTGATATTAGAAACCTTGTTTGATAAGCATTGTTGGAAATATTGAAGTAAGCTTTCATATGCTTGAACTAGGGTTTGTGAAAGATCATGAGTATCATTGTTATGTGAAGTTGAGAACTATCTTGAACTAGGGTTTGTGAAAGATCATGAGTATCATTGTTATGTGAGGTTTGTTTGATAAGCATTGTTGACTAAGCTTTCATTGAGTGATTGGTTGAGTGGAGTTGATTGAGCTTAGTTGATTGGAAGTGTTGGAGTGATAGTTCAAGTTATGTGAAACAAATTGTTCCTTACTAATTTGAGAAATATTGAAAGTGATTGAGTGTGAAACATATTGAGTCTCTAACCATTCTCCATATGTTTCTGTGGTAAAGTAAGAGAGATTGAAAGTGATTGAGCATTGTTGTGAGTGTGAAGCATATTGAGTCTCTAACCATTCTCCATATGTTTCTATGAGATTAAACAAGATTCTGTGTGAAGCTTGTTTGTGTGATTGAAGAGGTTTTCTGTGATAGATTGAGTTGAGTTGTATAAAGCTTTTGTGAAAGCTAGTGGATAGATTTGAGTTAGTCCTAGAGTGGACTTAAGGACTGAGTTGAGTAAGCTTTTGTGGAAGCTTACAATGTAGATTTGAGGTAAGTCTTGGTGAAGATTTATGCTAGATCAAAGTACTGTGTTTAGTGCATATTTGAGGACATAGATTGAGCAGATTTGTGCTAGACTATGAGGACTATGTTTAGTGCAGATTTGAGGACAAATATTGAGCAGATTTGTGCTAGATCGAAGGACTGTGTTTAGTGCAGATTTGAGGACAGAGATTGAGCAGATTTGTGCTAGACTAAAGGACTATGTTTAGTGCATATTTGAGGATAAATATTGAGCATATTTGTGCTAGACCGAAGGACTATGTTTAGTGTAGATTTGAGGATAGAGATTGAGTATATTTATGCTAGATCGAAGGACTATGTTTAGTACATATTTGAGGATAGATATTGAGTAGATTTGTACTAGACCGAAGGACTATGTTTAGTGAATATTTGAGGATAGATATTGAGTAGATTTGTGCTAGATCAAAGGACTATATTTAGTACATATTTGAGATAGAGCTGATAGCAAGCTTTGGAGGTGATAGAGTATAGAGGACAATAGTCTCTAGTGGATAGAGGTCCATTAGCTAAGGTAGTGAAGACAAGTCTTCTAAGTGAGGGTAAGAGTCTTCAGTGGATAGAGATCCATAAGCCAGTGTAGTGGAGGCAGCAGTTCTTCTAGAAGATCACCAACTAGAGCAGAGGAGAAGGAGTTCTCTTATGGATAGAGATCCATGAACTTGATTAGGGGATTGGTGTCTCCTTTGGATAGAGGTCCATAAACATTGTAATAGGGAAAGGTTTCCCAAGAGATTTGATTGAGAAAATATTAGTGAAATATTTTCTCTGTGGAGTAGCCCACATTGGGTGAACCATATTAAATTGGTGTCTCTATTGTGTGTGGTGATTTATGCATTGCTTTGATTACTGCTGTTGATATTGCCATTGATATATTGCATAATATTGATTGGGAAAGAAAAGTAAAAAGTGGTCTTATATTGTTCACCCCCCTCTTAGTATAAGCTTGTGTTCTTCAATTGGTATCAGAGCGGGTTCCTTCGGAAGAGTTTAACAACTTGAAGGAAAATCTTACAAGAACATAGATGGATTCTCAGAGTGGATCTTCAGGGAATTCAACACCATTGTTCGATGGGAACAATTATACACTATGGAGCACAAGGATGAAGTTTCATCTAATGGCACTTGGAAATGAAATATGGGAAGCAGTTGAAAATGGATACACACCACCAACAACTCCACCTATAGATAAATATGGTAAGCTTCTACATCATTACAATTCAAAAGCAATGAATGCAATTCAAAAGGGCTTGCGTGAAACAAAGTTTATAAATATTATGCATTGCAAATCAACAAAGGAAATTTGGGATAAGTTGCAAGGCATATATGAAGGAGATAAAAATGTCAGAAGGGTAAAGTTGCAAAATTTTAAGAGAGCATTTGAAGACCTAAAAATGAAGGATGAGGAAAACATTATAGAATATCTACTTCATGTGGATGAGGTTGTTAACTCCATGCAAGGACTTGGGCTTGAAGTTCAAGAACCTAATGTATGTGATAAGATTCTAAGGTCACTCCCAAAAAGGTTTAGTGAAAATATTTCAGCAATAGAAGAGTCGAAAGATATTGATATTTTGACAAGGGATGAATTACATGGCATTCTCACAACATTTGAGATAAGAATAAAAGAGGAACCTATTCCCCAGAAAGAAGCAACATTTAAAGCCACTAAGAAGACTAAGGGTAAGAAGTCAGATTCAAGCAATGAGTTATCCAATGATGAAGAAGCAAATTATGGTAGAAGGAACAAGGACTCAAGAAAGTATAAAGGTATGAAATCAATTAGATGTTTTAAATGTGGAAAATATGGTCACTATGCATCTGATTATCTAGAAGCTAGAAATAGCAGTGGTGATGAGAAATAGGATCATAAGAACAGGGATGCAGGAAAGCACAAGTACCAAAATAAAAATAGGGATGGACAAGGTACACAAGGAAATAAGTTTTTCCAAAGGCATAAGAAGAGTTTCTATGTAGACAAGGTAGGTAAGAGCTCAAGTGATAGTGATGATAGTTCCTCAGATAATGATAAATATGAAGTTCTATTTCTAGAAAAAGAAAAATAAGTGGTTAGGAAAAGGTCACCAATAATCCTCAAGTGTTTTAGATGTGGTAACTTTGGTCATCTTGAAGATAGTTGTACAAGGAATGGATTCAGTTTCAATGATGATGAATATGAAGATACACTAAGGACTAGAATAGAATCTACTCTTGGCATTAGAAGAAGAAGGAGGTGATCCTATAGAAGACGAGTCAAAAAAGAATGAAGATGTTTTCAAAGGCAAACAAATAGAGGAAGAATCAGAGAAAGGAGAAGTTGATCTTGAGGGTGAGCTTATTCATGCCCTTGATGCATTAAGGGAGGTAAGAAAGCAAAACTCAAAACTCAAGCTTAAATTTTAGGAATGTGATGAAGAGAAAGGAAAGCTTATAGAGGATCTAACCAACTCAATAGCTAAGACAAAGAGATTCAAAGAGAAGTTGGAAGCAAAGGTTTTAGAATGTGAAAGGTTAGAGCATGAGGTAGCTTCACTAAGGAAAGAGGTAAAAGAGTCTAAGGATAGGTTACACAAGTTTGGGAGAAGCTCAAAGAAATTAGATAAGATTATCAAGACACAAAAACCGACATCAAACAAGATAGGTCTTGGTTTTGAACAGGTACAAAAGAAACAAGGAGAGGATTCAATCTCAAGTTCTGAAGAAGAAGAAACTTTAGAAGAAGAGAGTGTAAGAGAGAGTGAGACTTCTGAGGATGAGTTGGACAACAAAAAGTTCAACAAGGAAAGGAACAATGCACAAATGAGGAACAGATGGAATAGGAAGTAGCATAGGGTAGAAGAGACTAAAAGACCAATGAGGTCAAGGCAAGGTAGTTTCAATGGATGATGCTTCTCATGTCATAGGTTTGGGCACAAAGCTACACAGTGCAGGACACATGGAAAATAGGAATATGGAAGTTTCAGAAATAGGCAGCTTTTTCAAGGGTATTGCTACTCTTGTAATTAGTTTGGTCACAAGGCAGTGAATTATAGGGTTCATGATAGGAATAGATATGGCTTCACCAGGAGAAATCCCAAGATATTTGCACCTCCAAGGAATAACAACATTAAGTGTTATAAGTGCAATAATGATGGACATACAACAAAGTGGTGTAGAGCAAAAATTCTAGAGACAAGCAGGAACATGAATAGTCAGAGGAATCAGAAGGATCAGATGAGGAGGAAAGTAGACAAAGGTAAAGATCAGTGCTTGTTGGGAGTAGAAATACTCCCACCCCAAAATTAACCACCTCAAGAGGAGGTGGGGGAGGGGCTAAGCTAAGAGTTTCATTCTTAGCCCCGAGCCCCAAAGGTGGCCCTTTGCCATTGATGACAAAGGGGGAGAGATTTGAGTTAGGGGAGAGCATTCAGTTAAGGGGAGCAGAACAGAAAAAGGTAAAGGAAATGATAAAAGGAAAATGGGTTGCCATCAATGACAAAGGGGGATATTGTTGGAAATATGAGCAGGTTTTGTTGTCATTGATGTCAAGAGTCAGTTTCAGTGAGCAGGACAAAAGGAAGGATGTCAAGAGTCAGTTTTAGTAAGCAGTGCAAGAAAAATATTGCTTCTAGACCTAAGGAAAATAATATTATAATGTCCCTAATTATAATATTCAAGGTGGTCAGATGAGGTCTAAAGAGCAATAGGAAGGCCCAAGAAAAATAATATTATAATATTTTATTATAATATTAAAGGTCTAAGGTTAAGACCTAAAGATTAAATTAATTATAAATTAATTATAATAATTTCATTATAAATTAATTTATAATTTAATTTGATTAACTCTAAGAGTTATTAAATTAATTATAAGTTAGTTTATAATTTAATTTAAATAACCCTAAAGGTTAGGGTTATAAGGGCATAAGGTATTAATTAATTCGAATTAAAATCGAATTGAAAAAGGTCACCGATGTTTTGAGCACATGACATATTGCATATAAGAAGGGGTAAGTTTCATGTCAAATTATTATCCATGCGATCCAACGAATGCCATAGAAACTCATGCGCAAAGAGGATAGAAAGAATCGTGTGTGTTTTGAAAGGTTTAAGGAAGCAGAACAAAGGACAAGTAAGTGGGGAGCCCACTTCACATTGCAAGGTGTTGGGTAGCATGGTTGGTAGCCGAGGGCTACGCTAAGACATTGCAGGTGTAAGGTTAGGGGTTCGATTCTCGTGGTCTTCATTTTTGGCAAGTGGAGAAAGTTTTGATTGTGCTCTCGAGGAAGGAACAAAGGGAAGGCGCGTGCCTTTCCATTTGCGTGGAGGCACGTAGCCCACTTGGTGGGTGTGCGCTATGCAAAGGTGCTTGGATAGAGGGGTTCGCGTGTTTGAAACCCGTCGAGGCCTTTTTGGTAGTTGGACAAGGTATGCACTCACATTGCTAAGGTTTGATTGTTGCATCCGAAAATTGCAAAGGTGGAAATTAATTTTTAATTTCTTAAAGTTTGGTTAGTTGGAAATTGCATATTTAAAAGGGATTAAAGAGTTATACAAGGGAGATAAAAGGGTATGCAAAGTTTTATTTTTGTGTTTGATTTTTGAGTGGTTAAAGTTAATAAAAGGAGAAATAAGGTGTGCCAAGGGTGTTAGATATTTTGTTGAAATAAAGTTATATTATAAAGTTTGTTTTGAAAGGAGAGATAAGGCATAGTTGATTTTTGATATTTTGACTTGGTGAAATATTTTTGAAAGGAAATATTAAGGACAAATTGTTGTTATCTAACCCTTGAGATTGGCAAAGAGAGTGATTGTGATTGAGACAGATTTTGAGGTCAAAACTTCATCAAACAAAAGGTATGGGCATATCTTCCTTGTGAGTGAAATATTGTTGGATGTTGTGAATGCTAAGTTGGAGTGAAAAGGATTGTTTGATAAGCATTGTTGAGTTTGGTTTTCTGGAATGAAATTTGATATTAGAAACCTTGTTTGATAAGCATTGTTGGAAATATTGAAGTAAGCTTTCATATGCTTGAACTAGGGTTTGTGAAAGATCATGAGTATCATTGTTATGTGAAGTTGAGAACTATCTTGAACTAGGGTTTGTGAAAGATCATGAGTATCATTGTTATGTGAGGTTTGTTTGATAAGCATTGTTGACTAAGCTTTCATTGAGTGATTGGTTGAGTGGAGTTGATATTTAAAAGGTATTTAAGAGTTATACAAGGGAGAGAAAAGGGTATGGAAAGTTTTATTTTTGTGTTTGATTTTTGATTGGTTAAAGTTAATAAAGGAGAAATAAGGTGTGCTAAGGGTGTTAGATATTTTTTTGAAATAAAGTTATATTATAAAGTTTGTTTTGAAAGGAGAGATAAGGCATAGTTGATTTTTGATATTTTGACTTGGTGAAATATTTTTGAAAGGAAATATTAAGGACATATTGGTGTTATTTAACCCTTGAGATTGGCAAAGAGAGTGATTGTGATTGAGACAGGTTTTGAGGTCAAAACTTCATCAAACAAAAGGTATGGGTATATCTTCCTTGTGAGTGAAATATTGTTGGATGTTGTGAATGCTAAGTTGGAGTGAAAAGGATTGTTTGATAAGCATTGTTGAGTTTGATTTTCTAGAATGAAATTTGATATTAGAAATCTTGTTTGATAAGCATTGTTGGAAATATTGAAGTAAGCTTTCATATGCTTGAACTAGGGTTTGTGAAAGATCATGAGTATCATTGTTATGTGAAGTTGAGAACTATATTGAACTAGGATTTGTGAAATATCATGAGTATCATTGTTATGTGAGGTTTATTTGATAAGCATTGTTGACTAAACTTTCATTGAGTGATTGGTTGAGTGGAGTTGATTGAGCTTAGTTGATTGGAATGTTGGAGTGATAGTTCAAGTTCTATGAAACAAATTGTTCCTTACTAATTTGAGAAATATTGAAAGTGATTTGAGTGTGAAACATATTGAGTCTCTAACCATTCTTCATATATTTATGTGGTAAAGTAAGAGAGATTGAAAGTGAGTGAGCATTTTTGTGAGTGTGAAGCATATTGAGTCTCTAACCATTCTCCATATGTTTCTATGAGATTAAACAAGATTATGTGTGAAGATTATTTGTGTGATTGAAGAGGTTTTCTGTGATAGATTGAGTTGAGTTGTATAAAGCTTTTGTGAAAGCTAGTGGACATATTTGAGTTATTTCTAGAGTGGACTTAAGGACTGAGTTGAGTAAGCTTTTGTGGAAGCTTACAATGCAGATTTGAGGATAGAGATTCAGAAGATTTGTGCTAGATGGAAGGACTATGTTTAGTGTATATTTGAGGATAGATATTGAGCAGATTTGTGTTAGACCGAATTACTGTGTTTAGTACAGATTTAAGGATAGAGATTGAGCATATTTGTGCTAGACCGAATTACTGTGTTTAGTGTAGATTTGAGGATAGAGATTGAGTATATTTGTGCTAGAGCGAAGGACTATGTTTAGTTCAGATTTGAGGATAGATATTGAGCATATTTGTGCTAGACCGAAGGACTGTGTTTAGTACAGATTTGAGATAGAGCTGATAGCAAGCTTTGGAGGTGACAAAGTATAGAGGACAATAGTCTCCAATGGATTGATGAGGCTTAGATGTAGAATTTAGGATTTCATTTTAATTTTTTATTTTGTTTTATTTTCCTAAGGTTAATTGCCGACACTTTAGTGTCGATATTTTATTTTTTGATATTTTGATAATGTCGACAGATTTGTATCCCGTAGTGTAGGTCAGCAAATCTATATCTTGGCTATTATTACTGATATTATTGTTTTTTATGGCTTATTTAAGCCCTATAATTTTAATTTACAGATAGCTTCTTTATTGCCACATCATACTGGTATCAGATCTGGACATTGTGTGGAGGTTTTGGGTTAATTTCGACCTCACATGGTTTGGGTTATTTTCAATCAGAGAATCTTGTATGAAATATTTTTTTATGTTGCACATTGTTGCATAATTGCTGCTAGCAATTTTTGTAGTAAATTGATGCACATTAGTGTCACTTTTTGTCCATTGTTGCTGCACTATTATTGATAGTTTTCTGACAACATTTGCTGTCAACAATTTTGTCGACCATTGTTGAGGAGGGTATGCCAATTGTGTCAACTGGAGTGCTATTGATATTAATTATTTGATTTTCTGAGGAGCACGTAAATCGAAGATACGACTAGGGAAGCTTGGTACATATACCATAGTGGTAGACAGTCAAAGGATCGACGCTTTTTCATGTTTCTAAAATCGTCAAATGGTCGACATATTAGATAGAATTTTTGTGCCATATTGCTCATTGATGGTTTTTGAGCTATTTTCGAGGACTGGCGGTTTCCTACCTAACATTGATCAACATTAATGATGTCCTATTGTTTTAATCATGCCCTAACATCATGAGCTGATTGAGAATCTATTCGTTGTCCCCTGACGATCTTCCTTCATTGCACGACACACACACACACACACACACACATATATATATATATATATATATATATATATATATATATATATATATATATATATATATATATATATATATATATATAAATTGCCCGATTCCACCACTACATAGGCCTGCGATTTGTGCTAATGCACTGAGCTCCACCTCATTGTGCCGAATCTGCTCATGCTAAAACTACTCGATCAATTTTTTTGCTTGTAAGTTTCATTTCACTCTCTCTAAGCGCATTTTGTTTTCCTCTCTGCAAGTGTGTTCTGTAAGTGTATTCTATCTTGAATAGTAGTGTTGACAAGTCTCACGCGTACCCTTGCGTGACATGAATTTAGCTATTAGGTGGATTGAATAGGTCTCACACATACATATTTTGCTGTGATAATGACTTGACGACCGTCTTTGCATCATGGCGTCTCACGCATTATTTAGCAGGGTCAAGAAAAACAAATCACAGTTTGGATAAGCTAGCCGCTGCTAGCTTACATGGAGGGATTATTTCTATTGGAAAAGTAGACAACTGCAACTTGACGTGCCACATTGCCTTCTTCCCAATGCATGCCTGTGGATTGCGCCGACGACGTCCATTCAATTCGCACCACTTTTTGAGGGTATGTTGGCCTTCATTAATAATTATTAATGATTTGTGATCATTTACTTAGCTTGGATAAAGGAATTAAAAAGGCCTTTGATTATTTTCTTATCTTGGATAATGATCCAAGACTAGGTTGTATGGGAACTCAAGGAAATTTTTTACGTACATTATTAAAAAAAAAAAACATATCGTGCTTTTATTGTTTATTGCATTTTCCAATTTAAAAAAAAATGTAATCTTTTCCAAAAAAATTATACCCTTTGTTTTATACATTTGTAACATACTTCCTTGCACGAACTCGGGGTCAAATGGATGCTGAATTAACTGACAAAATGGCTCAACTCACGCAACTTGTGAGTGCTTTGGCTGATAAGGTCACCACCCAAGATATTCAACCGCATTGTGATGTTCCCATCTACGACAGTTCTCGGGATCCTGAAGTTCTCAAAAATTGGATCTTGGACATGGATATTTGGTTTGAATACATTAAGTTGGAGAAATCCCAAAAAGTTGCTTTTGCTAAGCTTAAATTGTCGGGCCTTACCAAGATCCTTGTCACTGATCTTCAGAGGACACAAAATCCCATTAATACATGGGATGAATTGCAACGTGTTTTTAAGAGTAGTTTCTACTCTTCAAATTATGTAGAAGACCTTGAGATCAAATGGTTACGTCTTCGACAAACTGCTAATATGACCGTGCATGATTATGTGTTGCACTTTAATAAATTAAGAATTTTTAATTTCGTGCAGGATTCTGCTACTCAACTTGTCACAAAATTTAAAAGTGGCTTGCAGGAACCACTTTATCGCAAGTTGAAGTACAAGGTCATTGTAAGCATTGATATGGCTTTCAATCAAGCCATTCTTGCAGAGGAGGAATTACGAGAGTCATCACGTGGGACTCACTCTTCATCATCGGGAGGAAATCCGAAGGCTTCACAACAGCAATCCAAGGTGGTTAAGTCTTCTTATTATTCCCCCATATTCTCCTTCTCCCACTTCTTCTTCTTCCTCTTCTTCTTCTCAAAAATCTTTCAAAACTCCTATGGAATGTACTTATTGTAAGAAGAAGGGTCATCAAAAATATCAATGTTTTAAGTTGAAGAATTTGAAAAAGAAGTCCCTAGTTGTAAAGCCTTCAAATGAGGAACCTCAAGAAGGTCCCATTGAGGCTACAGGGGAAAGAAAGATATATAAGGAATTTTTTGGGTTGAAAAAATTAACCCTCATGAACACTTCAAAATGGGATTGTGAGAACTTATTTGTTACCACAGTTCACCTTAATGATTCATTTGTAGTTGATTGTATCATCAATAGCGGCTCGCAGAAGAATCTAATTGTGAGGTCTATTGTTGACAAACTAAAGTTGCCAATGAATCCCCATCCTCATACATATCCTTTATGGTGGAAGGATAGCAGAACTTCATCAGACATCACACACACATGCACTGTGAATTTTGCTTTCAATCCCTCTTTTGTGGACACAGTTGTGTGCGATGTCACTCCAATGGACTGTTATGGTTTATTGCTTGGGATACCCTATAAATATGATAGGAGGTCTATTCATGATGGGTTTAAAAACACATATACCTTGCATAAATATGATAAGGCCTACATAGTCATAAGCACTCAACAAACTCCATAAAATTGGATGCTCAATTGTAGACAAGCACGCAAAGTTGTAAATCAAGCAAGGGAATTAGCACTCATCTTTATCAGACCACATGATGAAGGCAATCAAGCACCCAAACAAACATAAAATATGCATACTTCAGTTAATTCTTTTCTACAATCATATTCAGGTGTGTTTCAAGAACCTACACGTCTTCCTCCTCAAAGAATGATTAATCATAGCATTGAAATTGTACCTGTTGCTTCACTTCCTAATGCTCCAATGTATAGGCAATCAATAGTGCAAATGGAAGAAGTTAAAAGATAAATTCAGGATCTATTATATAAAGGTTTTATTAAACCTAGCACCCCTCCTTGTGCTTCACCTATTTTACGTGTATTGAAGAAAGATTGAACTTGGAGACTATGCATTGATTTTAGAGCATTAAATAAGATCACCATCAAAAATTGATATCCACTTCCACGAATTGATGATCTCTTGGATCAGCTCCAAGGAGCTAAATTCTTTTTCAAGATTGATCTCAAAAGTGGGTACCATCAAGTTAGGATTGAGGTAGAAGATACCTGGAATACTGCATTCAATACTAAAATGGGGTTCTTTGAGTGGTTTGTCATGCCCTTTGGTCTTACAAATGCTCCAACCACATTCATGAGGCTAATGAATGAAGTGTTTCATGATTGTTTGGACAAATTTGTAATCATTTATTTAGATGACATCCTTGTGTTCTCTCCAACTTGGAAAAGTCATCTTGAGCACTTAGAATATGTTCTTCAAACTCTTTATAGGAACCAATTGTATGCAAATCTTCCCAAGTGTTCATTTGGGTAAACTTCCATTGCCTATTTGGGATTTGTAATCAATGAAAAAGGAGTTCAGGTGGATCCTACCAAAATTGAAGTCATTGTCAAATGGCCAGCTCCTACTTCTGTCACGGATTTGAGGAGTTCTCTTGGACTTGCTAACTTCTATCACAAGTTCATTGCAGGCTATTCCACCATAGATGCTCCTCTACATCATGTAACAAAAACCAAGATTCATTTTTAGTGGATAAAGGAACAGTAGGAGTCCTTTGACACTTTGAAACAAAAATTATGTAGTGCACCTGTCCTTGTATTGCCAAATCTTGCACAACCTTTTGATATTGAGATAGATACTTTACAATATGCACTTCGAATCGTGCTTAAGAAGAATGGCCATACAATGGCCTATCATTATGAGACTTTTTATGAGGCCAAGAAAAATTATTCGACTTATGATAAGGAGTTGTATGCATTAGTGTAGGCCATCAAATACTAGAGATATTACATTTTGGGTAAAGAGACAATAGTTCACACTGATCACATGCCTCTTAATTTTCTTCAATCTCAATCCAAAATTGAAGAAGCTCGACACATAAAGTGGGCATCCTATTTGCAGCAATTCCATTTGGTGATCAAATACAAGAAAGGACAAAATAATGTAGTAGCAGATTGTTTGAGCCGACCTCCATCGGCCCAAGCCTTAACTATGGTGACTATGTCTCATATTGGTTTTCAAACTTGGCCTTCACAATATCCATTGGATCCTAATTTTTCCAAAGTATTTCAACAACTTTCTCATCCTTATTCTTCTAACTTGAGAGGTCTTCAAGACTTTCACATTCAGGATGGAATGTTGTATAATTTGGATAAACTTTGTATACCTCATGAACATAGAGAGTCTCTCTTGAAGGAGGCTCATTCCACATTGTATGGAGGACACTTTGGCAAGCAAAAAACTCTACATCATCTTCAGAGGTTTTTCTTTTGGCCCCACATGCATAGAGATGTCCTTCACTTCTTGCAATAGTGTGCCATCTGCAACCGCTCTAAATCCACCAACAAAAAATTGGGTATGAGCATGCCTTTGCCCATTCCTTCTTGTCCTTGGGAGAGCATTTCCATGGACTTATTGAGCGGTTTCCCAATGACAGTAAGGCAACATGATTGTGTCTTCATCATTGTGGATAGATTCAACAAGATGGACAAATTCATTATGTTGTAAGATGAGTTCTGCTCAGGACTTGGCTCAGCTTTTCTTTGAGATAGTATGGCACTCTTTTGGTCTTCCCACTAGCATAATATCTGATTGAGACTCATGATTTGTGAGTCACTTTTGGAGATCTCTTTGGAAGATCTTAGGCATTTCACTTAACTTCTCTACTTCCTATCATCCATAGTTCTATAGGCAGACTGAGGTAGTTAATTGTACGCTTGTACAGAGTTTGAGTATTTACCATCATTCCACTCTAGCCAGATGGAATTTAAGCCTCACTCACATTGATCATGCATACAATAGGGTCGTTCATAGTTCTACTAGGCACTCTCCTTTTGAGGTTTGTTTCGGATTTCATCCGTTGGCTCCTTATGAGTTGTCATTGTCCTTGCCCTCACCAGCTAATATACATATTCATAAGGAGCAGAAAAATGCCAAATATTTTGTAAAACACCTACAGAGCCTTTAGTATAAAGTGGTTTAGATTCTTCAGAAGACTCAGCAAAAGCAATGACAACAAATGGATCGGCATCATACTCCTCATCATTTTTAGGTTGGTGACAAAGTGCGGTTTTATCTTGATAGGCGACATTTTTTGGATAAGGTACATAGAAAAATTAAGCCTCTATGCTATGGCCCTTACACCATTATTCAGAATATTTCAGAGAATACCTTTCGCCTAGATCTTCCAACTCATATTGGCATTCATGATGTCATCAATGTTGATCTTCTCAAGCCATACTATGATTCAACCTTGGAATCTGCTCTAGCTATCAATTATCCTGTTTATGTGGTTCCCGATGCACAAATTCCGCTTGCCACTGATACACTTTTTGATACAAAGACTCGGTAGTCTCACTAGGATACTTCTACTTCATATCTGGTGACCCGTCATGGCAAGTTTCCACACTAGGGTCGTTGGATTTTTGCTCACCTCATGTCCCAGGATTTTCCCTCTTTGTTACAAGCATTGGAGTCCAATGCTTCTTTTGTTGGGACAAGTGATGAGGCTTAGATGTAGACTTTAGGATTTCATTTTAATTTTTTATTTTGTTTTGTTTTCCTAAGGTTAATTACCGGCACTTTAGTGCCGACATTTTATTTGCCGATATTTTGATAATGTTGGCAGATTTGTATCCCATAGTGCAGGTCGGCAAATATTTATCTTGGCTATTATTGTCGACATTATTATTTTGTATGGCTTATTTAAGCCCTGTAATTTTAATATACAGATAGCTTCTTTATCACCACATCATGGATAGAGGTCCATTAGCCAGGGTAGTGAAGATAGGTCTTCTAAGTGAGGGTAGAAGTCTTCAGTGGATAGATATCCATAAGCCAGTGCAGTGGAGGCAACAATTCTTCTAGAAGATCACCAACCAGAGCAAATGAGAAGGAGTTCTCATGTGGATAGAGATCCATGAACTTGATTAGGGGATTGGTATCTCCTTTGGATAGAGGTCCATAAACATTGTAATAGAGAAAGGTTTCCCAAGAGATTGATTGAGAAAATATTAGTGAAATATTTTCTCCGTGGAGTAGCCCACATTGGGTGAACCACATTAAATTGGTGTCTCTATTGTGTGTGGTGATTTGTGCATTGCTTTGATTACTTTTTTTGATATTGCCATTGATATATTGCATAATATTGATTGGGAAAGAAAAGTAAAAAGTGGTCTTATACTGTTCACCCCCCTCTCAGTATAAGCTTATGTTCTTCAAGATTTGATAAAGCGGACTATGTTAGTGCGATATTTTGGAAATATTACTCTACTAAGATGTAAAGCATAGATAGTAGAGGTGAATTTTTAGCATTGTGAAGGATGTTATACAAAAATATTAAGAAAGATGCTAAATTATAGAGTAATTTTATTCATACAGAGATTTGAAAATATTGAGAAAATGAAAATCAAGAATTCAAACATTTTATGTAAAATGATGTAGATTTCTAACTATAGCATCTCAATTGAGATGAGAAGTGTATCTATTTGTAAACTCTCAAGCTCTAAAGAAGAGATATGTAATTTATTAAGGGTGGGGAACCCGAGTACAACCCCTTTTTATCAAGCAAAAAATAAAAATTCCAACCAACGCAAATACTTTAACACTAGACGTCTACTAAAGAAACTATAATGATCTTTCAGGTGTGCCAAAAAAGATATCATCATGATTTTTGAAATTAATATTAACTTGGGGTCAGGTCTCTAATGTATTTTAAATTGTTTCACATTAAACTCATTCAACTAAGTAATATATTCTTTGAACTAGTTGTTCTCAGACTTACAAAAAGAATAATCAATTGGTGTATTACTAAAGGTGTACACTCAAGCTTCTAGAAAGGCTAAGGTTCCTTTGAGTTTAAGATAAAAATATCAATTGTCATTTATCATTATGCAACACTCAGTAGCGTTCAAAATACTATGTAAAATTAAAAGGAAAATTATATTAATATCTTTATCACTCAACTTAACATATTTCATAGCAACAATTCTATTACAAAATAAAAGGAGTAATTAAAAATTCTCTCACCTATGAGTTTAAGAGAAAACTATAAATTGTCATTTATCTTTATGCAAAACTTAGTAGCGTTCAACATTCTATGTAAAATTAAAAGGAAAATTATATTAACATCTTTATCACTCAACTCCACATATTTCATAGCAAAAATTCTATTATAAAATAAAAGAAGTAATTAAAATTTCTCTCACCCAATAATACAGGCTTTGCATTAAATATGAATATATCAACATTTAGGATTCACTTAAAAAAAAAAGAAATTATATGGTATAGTTAATACGTTAATCACTACAGAGTTCTCGACTCTCAACATAGCAAGGTTCTATCATCTTGGAAGAGAAAAACTATTTATAATTTTTAAAAAAATAATCAATCGCCCAAGCATTAATTTTATAATACATATCATGGTATCATTTAAGAGACCCTCATTCCTGATGATGGTAGCTCTCGACTCTCGCTTTCGTAGTCCATATTTACCATCAATGAGGGTGGGATCAGAACAGCCCAAGGATGAATGCAAAGAATGCAGCTATATGATATCTAATACTAAGCACACAATGTTAAGACATAACAATGCAAAATAAACCATTTATGATTGGTAGCTTGGTTAATTGAAGGAAAAATTATGTTTTAAGATTTTATGGAAAAGTGAACTCTCAGCGACTTCGGGCAGTGCCTTCTACCCAACCATCAACTCTTGATATCCCGTCAAACCTAGGCCAATTAAATTATATCTATATATATATATATATATATATATATATATATATATATATATATATAGCTATTAAATATGGATATAGGAAGGGTGGTACTCCAAACTGTGGCAACGACAATAGAAAACTTCCAAAGAAAAGCAGTGAGCTATCTATAACAACATTCAACCAAAATAAAAAATAAGTATACGTAGGTATGACAGCACTATTCCTATAAATGTTAGACATCCAGGATTGTATACAATTTTTAGTTGACCACCATATCTAACTGGTATATATTCAATAATGAAAGAAAAAGAAAGAAATGATTACATTAACCAATCTTAGCTACATAATCATAATAAAGTAGGCTAGTGAAAAAAAATAAATTTTTAGCTACGTTTTGAATAAAATAAATCCACATAGTAGATTACAAACCATTCAATAAATAAATAGAGTGTTTAATTAATTTTATCAGTATATGACACCCAATCATAGCAGAAGCAATATGCAAACAACCAGAGGTGGGAATTCGATCTACAAGACTAAAGATAAATACCAATCCTTTTTAATTTGATTCCTCTCGGGTGTAAGCAATACCAAGTGTACAAAAAGATTACCAGATGTAAAAGCAAGACAGAAAATGCAAAAAAAATCCCATACCCTTAACTTCCTTCCTCCTCGCTATTATAGAACAAGACAATGATTAAAATCAACATGTGTATTTACATGTAGTGATCCACTTCAAGGTATCCATCGACTGGTATTCCCACTATGCCCACTAATAAATGATTACCTTTATTTATTTATTTAATTTTAATTTTATTTTATTTTTTAGATTTACATGGTGGAATCGATAGCTACCATGAATTCATTAAGGCTTTCTTGCTTTTATGATCACCACAGTATTTTGCGTTGTCCATCTCAGAAGCTACCACATAGTTCTTCACATAGTCTACCTTATAACCACCATGCCACAATCATTTTGAACCTTTTACACTGTTGAAAACACTAGGAAAGGGATAAGCATCCAGTCTGGTGAGGCTTGAGATTTGAACCTTGGACCTCCACCCCCTTATGGGGTTTGGTCAAACCAATTGGTCTACACCTTGGACCTTTTAAAACATTTTAATTTTATTTATTAATTATTATTTTTATTTATTAAATCTTATATTATTTTATGAATTCAAAAATAAGCATTATATATATATTTAAAATTACCAAAATGGTTTATACCTCCAAGTCTTCTTTTCTATTGGTAACCCGATGTCTCCATATTCTAGAAGAGAATAGCTCCCATGCCTTGGCACTTTTATTACCATCAAAGTTTTAGATATTCATTTATTCAAAGACATGGAATATATAGCACACAATCCAATAAAAAAGACATTTTCAAAATCTACCTATATGAATGCAATTGTGTGAGATTCCATGTACTCGTGAGCCATGGTGATATTTCACTCCACCATAATTTCCCACTTTAATATTTGAGAACCTATACCTGCAAAACAATATCCATCAACAATATCTCATCCTGGAAGCATTTGACATTAATTAAATAATAATATATATATATATATATATAACTTAAGATGCATTCCGTGGTGGTAATTCTCCTCCATTGGAAATGAACACAGTCCTTGTATTTTAATACAACAATCAAATATATCAATTTCATGTACATACTCATTATCCATACAATAGTCAAATATATTCTTGTAAGCAACTCCACACAATATTTCATATTTACGTTCATATATATTTACATTCATAAATCAATACAACGATCCAAAAATATTTATGTTCATACAAAAAGAAAAGGAAATAGTTTCTTCATATCATCCACATTCTCCCATGTGGCAATCCTATCAGAGTACTGGTCCCATTGGATCTTACATTGATCAATATTTCTTTTCCTTAAAATCTTGGTTTTGAAACCAAGTGTCCTGATTGGATGGACTTCAATGTGTAGGGGATCCGACATCTGCAATTTAGAAATATTACAAATGTGAGTAGGGTTAGCAACATATTTTCTAAGGAGAGACACATGAAAGGTATCATGGATCTTTGAAAAACTGGGTGGTAGAGCAAGCCTATAGGCAATAGGACTTATTTTACCTATAATTTCAAATGGTCCCACAAATCTAGGGTCAAGTTTGGAAGATTTAATGGAGATTTTGGAAGGTTTCACCCTTAAGAAGACTTTTTCTCCTACAGAGAATTCCCTTGGTGTCCTCTTGAGATCCGCATAGCTCTTTTGGTGATTCAAGACCTCTTTGAGCTTTTGGAAAATTATTTTTAGTTGTTCCTCCATATCCTTTATAGTATTTGACCCTATCACTACTCGGTCCTTCAAATTATCCTAATATAAAGGAGTCTTGCACCTTCTCCCATACATGGCTTCAAATGGGGCCATACCCAGTGAAGCATGATAGCTATTATTGTAAGAAAACTCAACCAAGTACAGACAATCCTCCCATTTGGTGTATTGGTCCATACAATACATGCTCAACATATCTTGAAGGAACTAATTCACCCTTTCAATTTGACCATCTATTCAGGATGGTAAGCAGAACTGATATTAAGCTTAGTACCTAAAGCTTGATGTAATGCTTACCAAAATTTTGATGTAATGCAAGAATCCCTATCTGAGATAATAACCTCTAGAAACCCATGCAATCAAACTATCTCTCTAGTAAACTTATTCCTACCAGTTCCTTTGCTTTAGTATTTAGTTCCTTTGGGATTTTCCTGATCTCATTTGTTAGATATCTCTAGCAAATATTAGACCTAGTGATTATAATACTTTAGATGCTTATTCTTCATGGTGCATTGAGAATTAGCCTAATTAATTTGGATTCATCACATATTCTCATATTCTTAAATCCCAACTTCTCAGCCTTCCTCAAGTTGATACAAAGTGCTTAATAATCTGCCATATTATTGGTACAATTGAACAACAATCAAAATGTAAAATGATTTTGTACACATCTTGGGTCAACGAACTGAATGTCAATGCCTACCCCATTTTTGGTCCTAGTACCATCAAAATATATTTTGTAGGTATTATCAGTGCCTCAACTTATTAAAGTAGATATATTAGATGTATGACAAGATAATTTATAAACTTAGTTTCCTCGTAGTCAACTTATGAATCTTCTTCATCTTGAAGTACACCAATTATCATGTTAATCTATGAGATTTTATCATCTTCAAGTTCCTTATCATCTTCCAAAAAAATTGGGATTTTATTCTAATCTACAATGTCATCTTCATCTAGCTTGAGTAGCAAGTAATTGTAAAGCAAAACATTTTTAATCTTGATCACCTTACCATATTAGGCACCTTCATGTGGGTATAATCCATGACCAAGTAATTATATCTTGATAACTTGTGTATCCATTCTCTAGATAGTAGCATGCAATAATATTGGAAAATATTTATGACTATCACTTCTTGCACCACTACCAACTCTAGATGTCTAGCTATGGTCATGATAATATTTTTAAGGACTCCTATTGCATTTACCCTAGTTCCATCCATTTGGATTGGGTGCCTAACTATTTTTGTATAGGATAGATCCATCTCTTCACAAACTACTTTTGGTAGGGTATCTGACATCTGCAAGTTAGAAACATTCCAAATGTGAGTAGGGTCAACAACGTATTTTCTAAGGAGGGACACATTGAAGGTATCATGGATCTTGGACAAACTGGGTGGCAGAGCAAGCCTATAAACAACATGACTTATTTTACCTATAATCTCATATGGTCCCACAAATCTAGGGTCAACTTTGAAATATTTAATGGATCTTTTGAAAGGTTTCACCCTTAAGAAGACTTTATCTACTATAGAGAATGCCCTTAGTGTCCTCTTAAGATCCGCATAGATATTTTGGTGATCTGAGGTCTCTTTGAGCTTTTGGTGAATTATTTTTAGTTGTTCCTCCATCTCCTTTACAATATCCAACTTGATCACTACTCAATCCTTTAGATTATCCCAAGATAGAGGAGTCCTACACCTTCTCCCATATAGAGCTTCAAATGGGGCCATACCTAGTGAAGCATGATAGCTATTATTGTAAGAAAACTCAACCAAGTATAGATAGTCCTCCAATTTGGTGTGTTGGTCCATACAATACATGCACAATATATCTTCAAGGACTTGATTCACCCTTTCAATTTGACCATCTATTTCAGGATGGTAATCAGAACTGATATTAAGCTTAGTATCCAAATCTTGATGTAATGCTTGTTAGAATTTTTATGTAAATAAAGAATCTCTATTTGAGATAATTACTCTGGAAACCCATGTAATCGAACTATCTCTCTAAAAAACTTATTTGCGATGGTAGGTGCATCATCCTATATATTTCTAGGTATGAAGTGTACAACTTTGGTTAGCTTTTCCACCACAACAAGTATTGCATCATGATGAAATTTAATCTTGGGTAAACCAACCACAAATTCCATTGAGACAACCTACCATTTATGTGTGGAAATATCATGTGGGTATAGTCGAACGACTGGATGCAAATATTCTACTTTGACATTTTGAAATTTTAGACACCTAGCCATAAAGTTGTTAATATCCTTCTTTCTTGGCCAATAAAAGGCCTTATATTCTCTCATATTTTTGCCCCACCTGGATGTGCAGAGTAAGGAGTGTAATGTGCCTCCTTTAGAATAGTGTCTCTTAATCCATCAAAAATTAGAATGACTAATCTATTTCTAAAATATAGCAAATCATCCCTAAGTACAAAACATTTATCCTTATCAGGTTCTTGCTCAATTTGAACTCGATATTTCTTATAAAAATCATACCTCTATTGAAGTTTTTTGACTTGGTCAACTAATTCATAATGACATCGAGATATAGTGGATCTGTGCTCCCTTCTGCTTAAGGCATCTGCTATTTTATTTTATTTACCCTTGATATATTCAATACCAAAGTCATACTCTTCCAAGAACTCCATACATCGATGTTGTATAGTATTTATCAAGGATTGTGTAAAGATATATCTTAAACTTTGATGGTCAGTTTTGAGCTCAAAGGGTTTCCCAAGTAAATAATACCTCCAAATATTGAGTGCATGTATGACTACCACCAATTCTAGGTCATGAGTAGCATAATTGACCTTATGCCTCCTAATTTTTTATGACACATAAGTAATAACCACTTCATATTGAGTAAGGAATCCTCCTAATTAATCAATAGAAGCATTAGTGTAAACTATAAATTTCCTAGAACGATCAGGTATTTTGAGAATTGGGGTGATCATTAATCTCTCCTTTAGAGTTCTAAAATCTTCCTCACACTGACTAGTCCACTTGAAAGCCTTCCCTTTTCTTTGGAGGTTTGTTATGGGATGAGCAATCTTTGAAAAACCTCTTACAAAATGCCTATAATAACCTACCATTCCCATAAAACTACGTACTTTAGTTATGTTAGTGGGTGTAGGTCAATTAATAATGGCTTCAATTTTCTTGGGATCAATGACAACTCCATCATTAGAGACTATATGCCCCAAATATTGTACCTAAGAGGTGTAGAACTCACATTTAGACAACTTTCCATATAACTGATTTTTCCTGAGAGTCTCAAGTACAATTCTCATGTGTTGGTCGTGTTCTTTGGTTAAGGATTAAATTAGTATATAATCAAGAAATACGAGTACAAAGTAATCTAATTATTTCTAAAATACACTATTCATAAGGTTCATAAAGGCAATTGGGGAATTTTTCAAACCAAAAGGTATAACTATGAACTCATAGTGTCCATACCTAGTTCTGAATGCAGTTTTTTGGGTGTCCTCTTCACGAATTCTAAATTGATGAAATATGGATTTGAGGTCAATCTTGGAAAAGATAGTCACTCCTTTTAATTGATCAAAAATATCATCAATTCTAGGTAGTGAATATCTATTTTTAATTGTAATTTTGTTGAGATTTTGGTAGTCTATGCACAATATTAAGGATCCATCATTTTCCTTGATAAAGAGAATAGGAGCACCCCACGATGATACACTAGTCTTGATGAGTCCTTTTTCTAGCAAGTCCTGAAGTTGTGTCTTAAGATCTTGTAACTCAATATGGTTCATCCTATAAGGAAACCTAGAAATTGCTATGACTCCAAGAAAAAGTTTTATAGAGAAGTCAAATTCTCATTAAGGTGGTAGACCTGGTAGGTCTTCAGGGAAAACATCCTTATATTCTCTCAATATGGGGTATTTTTGGAAGAGGTCTGGGTTAGCTTTAGTTTCTTCCTTTTTATTCAACTTTACCATGTAAATCATTCCTCCCATTTTTATTGCCTTCCTAACTTGCATGGCTAACAACAAATATGGTCTAAAAGAACCATAGTCACAATGGATCCTAATCTGCTGATGATATTCATTAGTGAATTCTAACCATATTTCTTAAAAACTGAGGAACTTGTGAGCTCTAAGCCAGTCTACACCAAGAATGATATCGAAGGCATGCAAAGGAGCTACATATAGGTGCCAATGGGTTTCTCCTTGAGGTAGGGTAATATGAGGGTCAAATAGACATTGATTAACTAAATAGATCTATCCTTACCCATATTCTACCTTCCATCTATTTGCCAAAAATCTAGGCCTTTTTGGTATGTCCCTCACTATGCTAGAAAAAATAAAACTATCTATAGCTCCACTATCAATTAAAATACACACATTCTTATCATAGATTTTAGCATTCAAAAGAAAAGGTGTAGCTTACCCATCAAGTGTAGAATTACCTATTGCTACAAAGATTCAATAAGTTGATTCCTCTAGTGCCTTCTTTCAATATACCCTTTGAGGGAATTTTTTAGCAAAATAGGGACCACCACAAACATAACAACTAGCTAGGGGAGCCGTATTATCCTTGATACTATATTTATTCATATTCTATGGTACTTATTCCTTATCCTTTTCCTAGAATGATGGTCTTGGTACATATCTCCCTGGGTAACCCTTTTTATCCCTTTTATGTTTGTTGTTTTGAAACCTATTTCTATTTTTGTTCTGTCTTGGCTCGGCTCCCTCCCTTAACCCTATTGTTATGTTCTTTTTCCCATCTAAAAAATCTTGCACTCTTTCTTTTTTTGAGTTCATATTTTTCTTTCTCATTCAGTTTCTGATAGTTGAAGTATGTTTTCTTGGCTTCCTGATTAGCCTCTTCTTGGTAGGCCAAGTCGTAGGCTTTTGGGAGCCCTTCGGGATTGAGAAAATTAATTATAGTTCTAATTTTTGGGTGGAGTCCTAGAATAAACTTTTGTACCTTTATTTCTTCATTATTTTCATGGTTAGAAACATACTTCAATAGTTTTATGAATTTTTGATGATATTCTTTGATAGATAAATTTTCTTGTTGCAGATTGGTGAACTCAAAAAATTTTTCTATGTAGAATTATTTAGTTAGGAATCTCTTTTTGAACTCTTCTACAAAATCCTCCCATTTAAGATCTGCTACTTGGATCTTCTTTCCATCCTTATAAGTAGTCCACCAATCTAGAGTTGTACCTACTAGGTGGAGGACAACCCATGCAGTTCTAGACTCAGATGATAAGATTTTCAAGGAGAAATATGTTTCAACTTCATTTAACCAATTCTCTGCAGTGTCACCATCCTCCCTACTATCAAATTTTTATTTTTTAACATTTTTCATTTCCTTTGCCAACTCAGCTCCTACTCGAGTTCTACTAGTTCCTTTAGACCTGATAGTTACCTCCTCCTGTCTACCCTTAGGTTATTTATCTTTGGTTAAGTTTTCTATCTTTTTTTTGTTGGACAATTAGTTCATCTTGTTGAGCCATTTGTGCTTTTTTTTATCTATGTGTTCTTTTTGTTGTTTTATTTATTTTTTGTTGTTCCATTTGAACTTGAAGCAATTGGACTATCTTGGCCAAGTTCCCATCCTCCCTGGTAGGTTCATTAGTTTGAGGTTCATTGATTTCTTTCATCTATCTCTCTCTTCGAGGTCCTTCTTTTCTAACTTCCTTATGTGGTCCTCTTTGTGGTCTAACAGTGGACTCTTCCTGCCCAACTGTTGTGGGGTTCCTATAAAATCCACCTCGTAATAATTGTGTCATTTGCCTATTTTCAAAAGAGCTATGTTAATTGTTTGGTTTAGGTTTACCAAGCTTACAAAATATACTATTTGAAACCCTACAACTTAAGGATATTATAACCTAGCGCTCTGATACCACATGTAACAACCCAAGTCTACTCACTTGATTGTACAACCCAATCTAGCTCACTAGTTCTACAAGGTAATTTTTTTTTTTACTTTTACTAATTAGACACATCCTAAGGTAAAATATTTTTAGTCAACTAGTCTTGTTATTTACCAAATGTTTAATAAGTACGAGGTATATTCAACTAGTCATTGTAGATGACCCCACCAAGTGGATGAGATTGACCAAATCCCGTAAAAGGTTCCATTTTGTGGGTCTATCTTCTCATCCTCTTATTCTAGTATGACAGTGCAGATCCATGGTCGGGGCTATCCTCTAGGATCCATAACACCTAGAGGGTGGACACATACTAGGGTGGACACATACTCTCCCCATCCCTTAGCACGAGGAACCTAAACTTAATTTTAGCATTTTTGTTTCAAATTGGGCATGCAAGAGTGTACCATAATATACTTATTGCGTAGTTGAGTATCCACTTTGTTGGAGTCAACTAGGGCCATGCCATTACTCTAACTCTATACTTGGTTTCACTTTTCAGGTTATGATTAACGATGAGTTGTCCCATACCAATCGGATTAGTCTAGCTTCGGGGTCTTGCTAGATTTTTTCTAATCGTAAGCTAAAAAAAGACCCATCACCATACTACTCACACAATGACCTAGAGGAGACGTCCCATACCATCCCTCATCACCTTCACATCTTGACCTATCTTGTCAAAAAATGATCATTCTCGAGTCACAATGGTTACCAACTTGTTACTATAGATATTTGGTATTTTAGGGTTTAGCTAATCACCTTTCCTTATGATTAAGTTTAAATTCATTAGAGGGGTTCATTGAAAGGTTCACAACCTCTACTCATGTTAGTCTAACCCTAACCATTAAGGTGTTTTCTTCCATTTCTTTTAAAGGTTTCAGTTTACTTTTATATCCATGAATTAAATAGAGTATTCAAATTAATTCCATAAAGATAATCTATCTCAATAAATCTACATATGTTGTTATTTTTCTAAAATAAGTGTCTAACCACAATATAACAATTTAAATAAAGTAACAATCTATCTAAATTAAGTGTCTAACTTCCATATAGAAATAAAATATCAAATCTATATGAAAACAATCTATCTTACCTACCACATACGTTGAACTTCATTAAAAAAAGTTACAATCATTAAACAATTAAACTACACTTTAATTTTTGGGCTTGGAATAATCTAAAAAGTAACTCGTGATGTCAAACAACCTAAATTCATTAAATAATATAAGAGCTACTTATGTAAAATTAAAATAAGACATAGTCTTTCCATAGGATCATGTCTTCAACATTACCTAATTAGTTCCTAATCATCAAAACGTTTGCTGCAATTTGGAAGTAATATTTAATTCATTACTATCTTTTAAAAAAAAGAAAAGGATAAATAGGATTAAAAAAATACCTATTAAACAATAGCTTGTCATTGATTCTTCCAAAATAAATAGAAATAAACTATTCTTTTAAGAAATCCGACCGACCAACCATTCAAACTTAGAGAAGATTGATTTTCTTTAAAATCAAATAAGTTGGACACTAAATAAGTTTGAAAATTCTAATTTAATTTTTAATTACACATTATTAAAAGTCTTTAAAATAAGGTTCGAGGTGTAGATCAATTGGTTCATCCAAACCCATAAGGGGACGGAGGTCCAAGGTTCAAATCTCGGGCCTTGTCGAACTGAACGCTAGTCCCTTTCCTGTGCTTTCAGTGGTGTAAAAGATTTAAAATGATTGTGGCATGATGGTTTTAGGGGCGGACTGCATGAAGATCTGTGTGAACAGACAGCGCAGAATACTGTGGCGACCATAAAAATTGGACAGCCTGAGATACATTTATCTCAGAGCCATTTAAAGAAACATTAGTGATTTCTAATAATAATCTCTACCAAGTTATAATTCCAACAAACGTAAATACTTTAACACCAGATGTATATTAAAGATATTATAATGATCTTTCAGGTGCACCAAAAAAATATATCGTCATGATTTATGAAATTTATATTAACTTGGAATCAGGTCTCTAATGTATTTAAATCATTACACATTACGCTCATTCAATGGAGTAATATATTCTCTAAACCAACTGTTATCAGACTTATAGAAAGAATAATTAATTGGTGTTTTACTAAAGGTGTACGCTCAAGCTTCTAGAAAGGTTGAGGCTCCTTTGAGTTTAAGATAAAACTATCAACTACCATTTATCATTACGCAACACTCAATAATGTTCAACATACCATGTAAAATTAAAAGGAAAATTATATTATTATCTTTATCAATCAACTCCACATATTTCACAACGACGATTCTATTACAAAATAAAAAGAGTAATTAAAATTTTTCTCAGCCAATAATACAGGCTTTGCATTAAAGATAAATATATCAACATATAAAAGTTTTCTCAGCCAATAATACAGGATTTGCATTAAAGATAAATATATCAACATAGTAGGGTTCACTTGAGAAAAAAAAAAGAAATTATATGGTATAGTTAATACGTTAATCACTGCAGAGTTCTTGACTCTCAACATAGTAAGGTTCTATCATCTTGGAAGAGAAAAACAATTTATAATTGTTAAAAAAAGTAACCAGCCACCCAAGCATTAGATTTACAATACATATCATGGTAGTATTTAAGAGACCCCAAGTAATATGTCCATTCTTGATGCCGATAGCTCCCGACTCTCTCTTTCGCAGTCCAAATTTACCATCAACGAGGGTGGGATCAGAATGACCCTAGAATGAATGCAAAGAATACAACTATATGATATCTAATACTAAGTAAACAATGTTAAGACATAACAATGCAAAATTAACCATTTACGATTGGTAGCTTAGTTAATTGGAGGAAAGGTGATGTTTTAAAAATTTATGGAAAAGTGAACTCTCAATGACTTAGGGCAATGCCTTCTACCCAACCATAAACTTTTAATATCCCGTCAAATCCAGGCTCACCAAATTATATATATATATATATATATATATAGCCATTAAGTATGGACATGGGAAGGGTGGTACTCCAAACTGTAGCAACGACAGTAGAACACTTCCAAAGAAAAGCGGTGAGCAATCTATAACAAGATTCAACCGAAATAAAAAATATATATATACACAAGTATGACAACACTGTTCCTATAATGCTAGACATCCAATATTACATACAGTTTTTAGTCAACCACCATATCAAATTGGTATAGACTCAATTATAAAAGAAAAATAAATAAATGATTACATTAACCAATCCGAGCTACGCAATCATAATAAAGTAGGTTAGTGAAACATTATAAATTTTCAGCTACGTTCAGAATAAAATAAATACACATACCAGGGTACAAGCCATTCAATCAATAAATAGAATGTTTAATTAATTTTATCAGTATATGACACCCAATCATAGCAGAAGCAATATGCAAACAACAAGAGATGGGAATCTGACCTGCAACACTAAAGATATATACCAATCCTTTTTAATTCGATTCCTTCTAGGTGTAAGCAATACCAGGTGCAAGAATAAAATCACCAAATCCAAAAGCAAGACCCAAGATGCGAAAAAATGCCCATACCCTTAACTTCCTTCCTCCTTGCTATTATAGAACAAGGCAATGATTAAAATCAACATGTGGATTTACATGTAGCTATCTACTTCGAGACATTTGCTAGTAGTATTCCCACTATGCCCACTAATAAATGATTACCTTTATTTATTTGAATTTTTATTTATTTATTAATTAGTATTTTTATTTATTAAATCTTGTTATTTTATGAATTCAAAAATACATTAAATATTTTTTTTTTAAATCACCAAAATGGTTCATACTTCCAAGTCTTCTTTCCTACTGGCAACCTGATGTCTCCATCTGTCAGAATAGAATAGCTCCCATGTCTTGGCACTTTCCTTGCCATCGAAGGTTTAGATATTCATTTATTCAAAGACATGGAATATATAGGACATAATCTAATAAACAAGACACATAATATGCAAGTCAAACATTCAAAATGCATCTATATGAATGCAATTGTGTGAGCTTCCATGTACTCACGAGTCATGGTGATATTTCACATCACCATCATTTCCCACTTTAATCTTCAAAGACATGTACCTGCAAAACAATATCCATCAGCAATATCTCATCCTAGAAGCATGTAACATTAATAAAATCATAATAATTTATATTTACAACTAAAGATACATTATGGGATGGTCATTATATTCTCTCCCATTGGAAATGAACATATTTCCTGTGTTTTAATGCAACTCCGCACACCATTTCATGTACATATTCATTCATATATCCATACAACAATAAAATATGTTCATGTAAGAAACTCCACATAGTATTTCATATTTACATTCATATATATTTACATTCATAAATCCATACAACAATCCAAAAATATTTATGTTCATACAAAAGAAAAGGAAACTATTTCTTCATATCATCCACATTCTCTCATGTGGCATTTCTATTAGAGTACTAGTCCCATTGGACCTTACATTGATCAATATTTATTTTCCTTAAACTCTTGGTTATGAAACCAAGTATCTTGACTAGATGAACTTCAATGTGTAGGGGATATGACATATACAAGTTAGAAACATTCCAAATGTGAGTAGGGTCAGCAACGTATTTCCTAAGGAGGGACACACAAAAAATCTCGTGGATCTTTGACAAACTGGGTGGTAGAGCAAGCCTATAGGCAACAAGACTTATTTTACCTATAATCTCAAATAGTTCCACAAATCTATGTTCAAGTTTGGAAGATTTAATTGAGATTTTGGAAGGTTTCACCCTTAAGAAGACTTTATCTCATACAGATAATTTCCTCTATGTCCTCTTGAGATCCACATAGCTCTTTTTGTGATCCATTTGAGCTTTTGGCAAATTCTTTTTAGTTGTTCCTCCATATCCTTTACAGTATCTGATCTGATCACTACTTGATCCTCCAAATTATCCCAAGATAGACGAGTTCTGCACCTTCTTCCATATAGGGCTTCAAATGGGACCATATCCAGTGAAGCATGATAACTATTATTGTAAGCAAACTCAGCCAAGTATAGATAGTCCTCCCATTTGGTATTTTGGCCCATACATTAAATGCGCAACATATCTTCAAGGACCTAATTTACCCTTTTAGTTTGATCATCTGTTTCAATATGGTAAGTAGAACTGATATTAAGCTTAGTACCCAAAGCTTGATGTAATGCTTTCTAGAATTATAATGTAAAGCGAGAATCCCTATCTGAGATAATAACCTATAAAAATCCATGAAATCAAACTATCTCTCTAGCAAACTTATTCCTACCAGTTCATTTGCTTTAGTATTTAGTTCCTTTGGGATTTCCCTGATCTCATGTGTTAGAGATCTCTAGCAAATATTTGACCTAGTGATTGTAAGATTCATATGCTTATTCTTCATGGTGCATTGAGAATTAGCCTAATTCATTTGGAGTCATCATATATTCTCATATTCTTAATTCCCAACTTCTCGGTCTTCCTCAAACAGGTACAAAGTGATTAATAATCTGTCATATTATTGTTACAATTTAACAACAATCAAAATGTAAAATGAGTTTATACACATCTTGGATCAATAAACTAAATTTTAATGCCTACCCTATTTCTGGTCCTAGTGCCATCAAAGTATATTATGTAGGCATTATTAGTGCCTCAACTTGTTAAAGTAGATATGTTAGATGTATGATAAGATAATTCCCAAACTTATTTTCCTCATAGTCAACCTATGAATTTTCTTCATATTGAAATACACCAATTATCATGTTAATCTATGAGATTTGATCATCTTCAAGTTCCTTATCATCTTCCACAAATTTTGGGACTTTATTATAATTTACAATGCCATCTTCATCTAGCTTGAGTAGCAAGTAATTACAAAGCAACACATTTTCAATCTTGATCACCTTACCATATTAGGCACATTCATGTGGGTATAATCCATTACCAAGTAACCATATCTTGATAACTTGTGTATCCATTCTCTAGATAGTAGCATGCCAAAATATTGGGAAAGGTTGACGACTATCACTTCTTGCACCACTACCAACTCTAGATGTCTAGCTATGGTCATGATAATATTTTTAAGGACTCCTATTGCATTTACCCTAGTTCCATCCATTTGGATTGGGTGCCTAACTATTTTGGTATAGGATAGATCCATATGTTCACAAACTGCTTTTGGCATTACCGTTATTGCTACCCTTGAATCAGCTATGCAACTTATTAAAAAATAGTTTTTGATCCTCAAGATCACATAGAATGGAGATAGTTTTAGCATTTTGGAATTTGGAGTATTTAGTATGTTTATTACAATGACTTGGATATCCAGTAGATGCTCTATTATCAAGTTCTATTTATAAGCTATGTTGGTTTGGGTTGTCTTTAGTTGTTTATCCTTAGCATAACTCCTTTCCTACTCTTTCAAAGTCTCTATGAGTAAATTTTGTTGACCAGGTAGGGGTAATGCATCTAACATACTTGCTTTGGTGGTAAACCTCTTCAGTTCCTCTACAATGTTAAACTTTATTTCCATAGAGGTACTCACTTTGTGTAATAAACTTTTGATATTGCCTTGTGGTAGTTGCATGACCTTCACTAGTGAGGGATATTTCAAATATCGTTCAATTTATTTCTAAAACTAAT
The DNA here is from genome assembly GCA_028583015.1 of Wollemia nobilis. Lineage (NCBI taxonomy): Eukaryota > Viridiplantae > Streptophyta > Pinopsida > Araucariales > Araucariaceae > Wollemia > Wollemia nobilis. The sequence continues at coordinate 638,031 of JAQPPZ010003633.1, forward strand.
CTCTTTCCTTATCACTCCTCTTATTTGTAGATTTTTTTGTTCCCTATTTATTCTTCTTGTCTAATTTATATTCCTCTCATTTTTTAGTTCACTTATCTTTACTAGACTGTGCCTTTGTTTGTGCCTTATTTGTGATATTCTTTTCAACAACCTTATTTTCCTTTTGTTTTTCTTCTTGTGCTACTATTGGTCCTTTATCCTTTAAGTTTAATGATGACCTTCATATCCCAAGCACAAATTTTCCCTTATTTATATCATTTTATCTCTAAGTAGATTGTTTTTTAGATGCTTTCCTCTTGCCTCTTGTTCCAACCCCTTATCGATTAGCACATATGGCATCATATTCAAATGTTGACTTTTCATTTATTTCTATAATAATGAAATTGGAAAAGATAACATTGTTAGGGTTTGCTAAGATGATAACTAGATGTTGATGTTGAGGTTGTTGGTATGTAGGTTTGTGTGCTAGGAAGTCCAATTGACCTAGAATAATAGCCTGTTGAGCTTGACATTGTTGATTATATTAATTTGTTTGAGAATACCTAATGGCTTTGGTAAAACCTATAGGATTATATCTTGCATTGCATGGAAAAAATCATGTTGGTTCAACCTATGAATTGGAGTTCAAACGCTATATCTAGTGTAAAATGATTAGCATTACAAACCATCAAATCTAGATTAGATTGTAAACCCTTGATGTAGCAAGGCAAGACTTGTTCTTCATTAAGCCTAATATTTTGTAGAACTAAATTTAAGGTTCTCAATAATACGACATCAAAATAAAGTTTGTTTTCTTGAGGATGCCTTTGTATTGTGTTTAAATGGAACAAAACAAAGTAGCCATTACCCATACCACTGAATCTACCCATAAAAGGTTAAGTAATTAAGGTCCAACAAGTAATAGAAATATTAGGTAATCCTTTGTACCTATAACCTTATCACATAAAATAAATTAGTAAGTGTACCATTATGTTTTCCTATTAAATATAGTGGATTTGTTTGAGTGTAGAGAACTCACTAATGTAATATAGTGTTGTCTTATTCATGCTATCATCAAAACTAAGGCTTTAATAGAAACAAGGAAAATAGGAGAATAGGCCACTAGGTTTAATGATCCTTGATAGGTCCAATTGGGAAGTTGGTTTTATGACCTAAATGGAGGCACTGGATTATTTTATGGTGGAGGAGGTTGATCATATTGCTAATGCAGAGGTGGATAAGGATACATTACGTAAGTATGAGGTAGATGTTGAGGGTACTGAGGACATATATACAGAGGATAGAAAGGTAGAGAATAATAAGGTAGTGGATTTTGATGACCCTATTGTTTTTTTAGAGGAGGTTTCATATTTAGAAAAGGAAAGTAATGCAAGACTTGATATTGGTTAGGAGGTAGTGGTGTTGTGCTTGATTAGTTGGAGGTGGTGTTTATCCTTGGAGGTTTCTATGGGACACCCACAACCCTGTTTGACTAGTAGAAACTAGGCCTTGGTTTGGTTTAATTTTTTTTCATAAGGATCTTATGTTTGGAGCTACGAATTAGCCTAGCAAAAATTTGGATGTGTTTGACAAAGTTCATCTAGGTGGGCTTTGTGTTAAGTAAATACTTGTAGGAGGCATATTTTGGGCTCTTGATGCAGGAGGTAGATTCATGTTATCGATATAGTAATGGATTCTAAAGAGTGGATAATTAGTAAGGTTATTTACATTGATGGATACACCATAAAGAAGGTTAGGGTAGATAAATAACTCATTTTTTGATCTAAGAAACCACTCCCTTGGGATGTGGTATTTTGGATGATAGGATTAATCATTGGGATCTTACATTTTTTAGAAAATGGGATTAGACACTTGAACATCCTAAATTTCACCATCTTGATGTACCCATATTGTGGTTTATTTTTTTCTTTCCCCTTTGGTATTTTTGAGTGGTATGTGGCTATCTCTGCAGATGGATGTTCTTTTCCTGATATTTGTGCTTTTGAGTCCATATTCATATGCCTAAACATATGGACCTACATGGACATAGTTTTAAGGTTAAAATTTACAAATTTTAAAAATTGGCCTATGAAGTGATTTACCTGCAATTTGGAATGATTCACTTTCAAAATCAGGAGATTTGCTTACAATTTTAGGTGATTTGCTAGTAGGAATTAAACTTAATAAAATTTTACTTATGGAGTGATTTGCTTGCAATTTTTCATAGTTCGCTAGCAAGTCTCAAACTTTAAAAATTTTGGATTTTAGAGGGTCAATCAAATCACATCAAAATTAGAGCAAATCATTCTATTAGAAAGGAATTAAGAAGAATCTTATTGTTCCTAGCAAATCACCTAGTATATTTTGAGCAGGTCACATATTAGATTTGAATTAATGATATTTTACCATTTTTGGAGTGAATTGTTTGTTGACCTTAGCGAATCACTTGACATTTGATCTTTGGCAAAAACGACACAAAATTTTCCTTGAATGTTTTTTTCTTGTGGAAAATGAAAAATGGTTAGACCTATGGTGTGACACAGATCTAATGTTGTTCATGTTGCTTTTTTTATAATTTTTTTAAAATTTTAAAGTTTGTATCGATGTCACCATTCATAAAGTACCTACAAAAATCAAGCACAAATAATGAAAATGATATGAATTTAAAGGTCCATTTGAGACTAGGCTTGATAAATCAATTCCTTGCATCAACGGGTCACTTTGGATTCAATCTATAAAAACAAAAATAAAATGAAGTAAATTGTTTACAAATTGAAGCAAATTGCTTGCATAAATGGACTTAAATAGTTTTTAGGCAATTGGTTCAAAACAAAGAAAATTGCTCTAAAATTGAAATAAATTGTTAATTATTATTGGACTTGGGAAAAAATGTTCTCAAATTTGAGCTAATTGATTCATCCTTGATGAATGCAAGTTTGATACAAAAATTGAAGAATTCAGACAATCTTGAGCAAAATTGTTGGAAACCGAGGGTTGGTCCCACGAAGCATACCTAAAACTATGTTAAATGAGAAAATTGTCCTAAATTTTAATTAATGATATGTCGCAGTTCTAGTTTCAACAAAGTTGGAAGGAAGGACCAATGGCTCCTCTTCACCTTCAGATTAAATTTGACTCCCTCCTCTCCTTCCAAAATCCTCCTATGCTAACCTACACTAATTGCATAAAAAGTAAAATGCAAAAAATAAATATGCATAAAATATTAAGGAAACAAGAGATTCAAAATAATATAGGTTTAAACTATAGAAAGGGAGTACACGTGATCAATCAACACATGATAATTTGAACAACATAAATGTTCTATAATTCCTTAAGTATGAAATTGATAAGCGAATGACAAGATGGATAAAAGAGAAATACCCCAATTATTGTGCACTTAGCAAACCAGTCAGGTGGTGCCACTGATGGAATGCATAAGGACTTATTAGTTTCTCAACAATATCATGAGGTTAAAGTATAATGTAGTTTTCATAGAATGTGTCTCTAAATTCTCATGGGAAAAATATGAATACAATGGAGCCCTAGGCTACTATTAATAGTTGAAGTTTACCCTAAGTTACTTAGGGGTGAGAAACAATTACTCCTGGTAAAGGTAAATATTTTGGGGCATATTTAGCAAATTGATGCACTAGCAAATGTTAGATACCTCTAATAGGCTCATAAAGCTTCTAAAATGACTTAGTGCATCAATACATGCCAAAATATTATCCTTAAAAGATAATCCTTAGGATTCGTGCCTTTAGTTTTACCCCTTAATTGGCTATCAAGTGATCTACTCTAGTTAGTGAGTAAATCACTCACTTTTAATAGCAAATTTTTAGTTGACCCTAACCTGTTTGCTCTCTCAAGACAATAGGGTCCATTTACAAGCAAATCGTTCTTGAGCCAATCAACACCTTCTAAAAGCAATTTGATCCTGAGCCAATCGACACCTGTGTAGAACTTAGATAGATTTTGGAAGATTTTACAAGCATCTGCTACTTGATTTCATTGATTTGTGTTCCTTCAAAGTTACAAATTCCAAGGTAGTGTCAAGGTACTATAGTTACTTGAGTCCTTTGAAGCCTTAGCATTTATTTTGTTAGCATTTCTCAACAAAAATTTTATTTACAATAGTATTCAAAGAAATTATATCATGGACCTTTTAGGTGTGCTTTATGTGAGGAGAAGCTAAAAATATTAGAACACCTACTTTTTCACTATTATTTTACTCTTTTTTTGGGGGGGGGATTAATGTTTCAAGAAAATAAAAATTTGTACCTTGTTTGTTGATATTGAAAGAATGGATGAAAAATTAGAATATCTACATTAATGTAAAATCATTAGGTATTCTATGGAGGATTGGTCTTATTAGTTTTTAGAATTATTGGTTAAAAGGAATAATAGAATCTTCAAAAATAGATCTAGAGATCATATTTAAATTTGGATTTATATTGTTGCCTCTATTATAGAGTGTTTGTAGGCATGATGCTCACCATGGAAAATCATAGGTGTGAAAAATATGCTACCCTTTTAATTATAGGATTTGAATATACATGCTAAGGTTAGTGACAATAATGGATTTAGCACAAAGGATTTGCATCGAAAGACAGTAAAAAGGAAATAAATGAAATTTAGGTTTTTTAAAGTTAATTTGATGGTGCTTCCAAAAGAAACCTAATAGATATTATAGAGATGAAAATTATAGAATGATGAAGGTTAAATTCTCCTTGCGTACTTAGAACTATATTGAACTTCAACAAACAACTATGTTGAGGCTAGGAAACTTCTTGTACGGGTAAACATTTTAGTGAAAAGGGATAAAGATATATTTTAATTGAGAGGGATAACATATTATTATTAATGCCATGAAGAGAATTATATGTGCATATTAGATCAATAAAAATATTTTTCTTAAGGTATATCAATTATTGATGAAGGTAGTATTATGGAAATGACATTACATCTATAATAAAGTAATAAGGAGGACATATGTTTTAGCAATTATTATGTTGATCTTTAGCTTGGAAAATACAAATTATAGAAGATATTTAGTTGAGGATGATTCCATATCTTAATGAAAATGATATCAAGGACTTGATAGGAAAAAATAGAACAAAAAGACAAGTTGGAAATGGTTGATGGAAATTTTATTTTGATATTGTCTACTTGACCTAGTAGAAAATATAATGTTTTGATATTTTGATGAAAGTGACCTATATAGAGTATAAATATGGTTTATTAAAAGAACAAAAAAACTATTTGATTTGTCAATTTACAGATATTTTTTGAATTTATGTGTACCTTAACTTTTTGTTCTTTATATCTTCAACTATAATGGGCATACCATATAACTTTGACATCTATAGATAGTAAATAATTGGTTAATAATTTTTTCATGGACTTGATGTGATTGATGTAAATAATTAACAAATTTGACTAATTTCATAATATCAAATATGTGGAATAAAACAAAATCGATTACCTAGAGTTGCAAAGAAAGGAAAGTGAACACAATTAAAAAAATAAAACAAAAAGATGATGTGTTGCCTTAGATGATAATTTGCTTCACTAAAGATATAAATGTTTTTATTTGAGGTACAAAATTATGGTTGATATGAGGTACATGTACTTTCCATGATACATGATTCTAATTCCAATAACTATACTTCAACATATTATTGGTGCATTAAACAATAATCCAATCATCTTACAAAGTGAAAGTTAACTCTTGGGCCACTACAAAATATAATATAAGGTCACAATATCATTTGAGGTTAAAATAAATGATTACATATCTTAACATATTCCTTAATATAAAAAATGTTAGTTGGGAAGAGACATTACTAAACATTCCTTGTTAACAATAAATCTCCCATGGCAAGATGATCCCACAAGTTGATAAAGTTGATCTTTTAAATGACCTTAATAGAGATATTTATAAGTTTATTCCACAAGTTGATGAAACAATATATGAATAATTGTTAGTTATTGAAATATGAATGTAACATAATTATGATGATGTAATATGGGTGGGTCCTATTTCAATCCTATATAACCAATGGTAATCATGAAATTAGAGTTCTTAGTAGGCATTATATCATCATGTGATGCCCCTCTTTGGGCTTCAAAAACTCAAACTTAAAAACTTTATTCAAAATAAATACATTTAATAGTTTAGGAATGCTTGCAAGGAGATATTATCCTTAAGGATTACTAATAAGTAATTAGATGTGCAAGGAGATCATATCCTTAAGTTTTACTAGGAAGTAATTACATGTGCAATATTTGACAGGGACACCTAAAATGTAGTTACAAAATGTTATTTTTAAAAGAGAACATTTGGCTATTATGCTTTTAGAATGACAAAATTCAAATGTGGAACCACCTAAGGTTCCACGTTATATTATATTATAGAGTCAATAACTATGAAAATTATTTTATAGCATATAAATAACCAAACTCATAACACATCTTAGATATTTATAGGGTAGATTTTTCGAATAAGGTCAAAGTTTCCTTATGAAAATTTTGGTTTGTTGGAGACCTAAGTTTACTTATAGAAACGTTTGTTTGGGCACTACCTAAGCCCAAAACTTGGGCACCAAATCAGCCAAAATTGCTAGAGTTTGAAATCAAACTTATTTAATATAGTTTGCTTGGACAAAACCAAACTTGTCTAAGGAAAGGTTTGTTCGAGCGAAGCCAAACTTGTTTAAGAAAATATCCATTCAGTCAAAGTTGACATTACTTTAATGGAATTTCATTTGGTGGTTTTTGATTGAATATAAATCCGTTTTAAGTAAAAAGTTAAGTCAACTTTATGCAAGCTAATTTCTCAGTTTTCAAAACATTGCCAAATTCAAATTTTGAATGAAGTAATGTTATTTAAAATAGTTAAACTTCTAAGGTTTACTTTTGGGTTTGTTTTGCTACATGTATTGTTAAAGGGTAAACATGTGTAAGGTATGGCCATTACCCAAGTTTTGAAATTGCATACATAAATTACACTTGAACTACTAATTTCATATTTAAAATTGTTATGGGTCTAAAGTGGGAAGACTCAAACTTCGAATATCCAAAGTTTTGAAGTTTTGAAATCCAAAGTGACAAGTTTTTTGGGACTATACCCAAATTCAAGACTTGGATATAAATTTCAATTGTAACCTTTAAAATATCATCTTTAACATTGTTTATGTTTTTAAGTTTGAAGGTGAAAGGGAGTCTCAACTTCTCCTCACCAATTTTTTTCTCCATAACATTTATGCGAGGAAAAAACTTGCCAAAAAGATAATAATGGTCATGTACCAATATTCTAAAGGTTACGCTCAATGCATGTGAGGTACAACCCCAACCAATTATAAGAAGATAAATAGGCTCAATATGGGCATTTTCTAAGATTTGGTTTTGAATAAAAAGCACACATAATGCATTCTACTCCATTCTTAGGTTGTTATCATCATTTCAATGTATTTATATATAAAATAATTCATCTATATATAAGAATAAATTCTTAGGCTTGGCTAGATTTAACTGCTAGTCATAATTCCTTTCAATAGAATTTAAAAAGTTGCAATGAGATTACTAACTTAGATTCCAACATAATTTATCAATTTTGGACCTAAAAATCTTGTAAGGCAACAAATTTAATTATAAATTTGAGACTAGACTTATGCTTAATTAAGATATTATAACTACTCTTTTATTACATTAATCTCAAATATAAATTCTTACAACATACATTTACAATATTTTAATACATGTAAACATTTAAAACAAAGTTACCATGAATCTATTTATTTATTGGAGAGATTTGCTACCAAATCAAGATTTTTTTATAATTATAGAAGGGGTGTTGCAATGTCCTTGCACCTTTTACAACAAGGAGAAATTCAAGCCTATAATATTGTTAAAAGGGGCACAAAGAGAGAGTAGTCCATACAAGGACTTAGAACCAGCCAGCCAACCAGGGCATAACGAGGGCAGCTCAAAAACAAGAAGATAACCCACACTAACAGATTCCTTACCAACCCAACTAAAATAGAGAAGAGGCATCCTCAAAACAAAGGGAACTTAAATAGAGGGAGAAAGAGATAGGGATAAAAAACCCCCCTTGTAACCTAACTATACGAACCCACATCTAAATCTCCTCTTCATAAGGCACAAGATCATGGATCTCCTAATCAATAACTGCAATGGGATTCAAATTCCAAAAAAACATGGATGTAGCCATAAGAATGTGCAAACCCCCCAAAGAAAAAGGCTCACATTATCAATAAAAATTATTAAATAAACTCTTCAACTTCTTTGGAAAAATTCTCCCTCCAAATAGAGAGATTATCTAGGCTTAACCCTAGATTAGCTAATAAGTTTGCACTCTTGTTACCTTCTCTAAAGGTGTGCATGACTTGAATTCCCTCCAAAATTTGATAGAATATTTCGACTTCCTTAATTAGATTGAAGATGTTCCAAATAGTATTTTGATCACTCGAAAAGGCCTTAACCACATTTAAGGAGTCCCCTTCAATAATAATTTTTTTACAATTCAAAGATTCCATTAATGTAGTGCCTTGATACAATACCCTAGCTTCAACAAATTGACAAGTTTGTGGACCTAGTTTTTTTACAAAGGCAAGAAGAATCTCCTCATTGTGATTCCTAAAGAGGTGACCTTATGTCATTGACCTCAGATTCCTTTTCAATGCTTCATCAAAATTAAAATATAATCTAATCTTGATGTGGAGGTTGACATTTAACTAATGTTCTAATACCTAGAATATCTAACATTCTGGAACTGATTGAAAAATCCAAAATTTTCAAAAGAGCGATCTTTGCTACCCCTCCATGATTGAGAATTGAATTCGGATCCCCGCATTTTCAAAAATTTCCATTAACACTCTAAGCCATATTGATTCAACATTTCTCTCAATGCTTTTGAAAACTCTTCTACTTCTTTCCTTCCAAACACCCTAAAGGATATGTGGGAGGCTAAAGGACCAAAATGAGCATAAGATAAGGTTTAAAAATGGAGATGTCCACTGCTCAATAACATCTTGTAATGAGCTAAGAAATACCTACAAAAATCCCAAAAAATTCATCAGGGTATAAAACACTTCCCTCAAAAAAGAGCATTGGAAAAACAAGTGATTTGTGGGTTCATCATAATTTTTACAAAGGGAAAACCAATTTGTAATTATAATACCTCTTCTTTGTAAATTTTCCACCATGAGAATTTAATCCTAATATGCCAACAAAAAGTAAAAGTTCACTTTTGGCATAAGACCTTTAAACCAGATTTTTTTGAAAATAGGGACTTCCTCTACCACATCAAAAGCAATCTTATAGGTTGACTTAATTGAAAATAACCTATCAATTTCATTATTCCAAATTAAGTTGTCTTCCTCTTCCATGTTATTTATAACTTGTAGCTTTAATAAGTCTTCAATGAGGTTAAAACTTGTATATTCCAACATATTTAGATTTTGCATTCTAAGCGGTTTCCAACTTTTAACCCCATGTTGAATTTGCATATAATCAACGACCTTAGTACCAAACACAACAATGGCTATAAGTTCAAATTTAGCCAATTCTTGGAAGGATATAGAGGTTGATCTTGGATCCAAGGATCCTTCTAGAAATCAATAGCATTCCCACTACCCATAATCCATCTATGCCCTCTACGGATGATGCTTTTTATTTTTAAAATATTGAGCCAAAAGGCCGATCCTGAGGTCGGTGAAGGATGATTTAGGAAATTAAAGATGGTAGAAATATATTTAGTCAACACAATATTCACCCAACCAATATTTTATTTCTTAATCATTTTCCATGCATGCTTTGCCATTAAAGCTTCATTCATCCACTCAATCCTTCTGAAACCTAGACCCCCAAATTTGATTTCTTTACAAACTTGTTTCCATGAGACAAGATGAAATATTTTTTTACTCTTTGAACCTGACCATAAGAAAGACTTATGAATTTTTTCAATATTTTGAACTACTTTCATTGGGGCTTTTAAAATAGAGAGGAAATAGACTGGTATGCTCTGTGAAATTGCCTTAACTAACTGTGCCTTTCCAGCTTGGCTAAGAAGAGCCCCTTTCCAACCAGCTACCAAATAAATATTTACTTCACATATAAAGCCACACAAATTATACTTTTTGTTTTCCTTCAATATATTATAAGAACTTAAGATTAGTCCTAATTCATAATCCACCCATTGTAAAACTTTTTATACACATATTTCACAGTTGAGTGTACAAACAATAAGCTTTCAATAGAGCAAGTCTTATGATTAAATATGCAAAACTAAATTTGTACATATTCTTATGATTATTAGTCGCTTTCTATGCAATGAACAAGTAAAGACATTTCTTGTTCTAACACAAGTAGCCATATGACATGATCTTTTTTTTTTCTGCGAGTCTTCTTGAAAGTCCATGTTAGACCAAATCATGTATATGTAAACTACCCTCATGAGGCTTTAACTGTCTAACCAAATAACACTAGTAACAATAGGTGTCAATCCTCTATTGTTGTTGATGTTTCCATGCAAGATCAATCTCTCTTTTGCATCCATCCATTAACTTGCATTTGGTACACTTTATTTTGATGTATTTTAGGGTGAATGTGGTAAGAATGAACATGTTGAAATATTATACATGGAGAACAAGTGGGCATTACCTGTGTCATGATAAAATAACAACTTCATGTGATATAATATTAATAAAAATATAATACATTTTATACTTTAGATTTTCATCAACAAAAGTGACATCATTGGATTTAACAAACTTCCTACCCAAGGGTGGGATACTCTTGAGTTTACATGTTTCATTGTTTAATACAAAATAATTCTTTTGGCTTGGTTATAGAATCAATAGGATGGAAAAAGGAGGATAAATTCTTTTCTTATAAGATAATAAAAGGACAAAGAGACACTAATGTTCTCTCTTTTGGCCAATATTACCTTTGGAAGATTTTTTTTTTATATGTAGATATTAGGTAGTTCATCAAAGTGTTGGTCAAATATCTACCTAATATACAAACATACATTTGTGCACCCTAGACACGACCAACATTGAAAGGTCGGAGGAAAGAAATGTCCTCCGTGCCAATCTCCAGAGAGGGTTGGCTCCCTTACTAATCCTACACTGGTTTAAGACTAGAGTTGCAGGAAAGAAATTGGAAATAACGGAAAGAAATGGGAAATATAGCCACAGGCCAAAGGTGTAGGATTGGGGATAGACTAGCAATAGGAATTCCAACCAAGTGTTATAGCAACATAAAATAGAGAGGGAGGCAAGAGAATCCACTTACAGTTCCTTGAAGACAACTTCCAGAATCGCATTCCAATACTCACACTTACACTAGCAATGCCCAAATCCAGGTGCAAAATTTGAACTTAACAGCAGATAGCAAACATGAATATAAAATAGAAATGCTTGAAAAGAAAGAAATCACACAAAGAGACTGCTTGCAAAATCAGAAGCCACAACTTCTTCTATTTACGCAGAGAACTTGAATAGTTTTTTTTGCAGAATGTCTATCCTCCTCCTTTTACAATGGAAAATGAGTAGTATTTATAGAGGAATTTTGCCTCTATCATTTAATGCACATATGACAAAATGTTTACAGATCAAGAACCTCTGTGAGGAAATTCCTCCTCGAAATTCTTGAAAATCTACCTTTTGAGACAGCGATCCAGTTTCTAAGATAAAACCTCCAGGAAATCAGCACATTCGGGTGTCGGTGCATGGAAAATTGCAAAGTTGGTCGTTGACTTGATGCCTCCATCGTTCCTTGGAAATTCACCCTTGTACAGGATGTCTTGGAACTCATGAAAATCACCCGATGATTTTAATGCTGCAACTCCTTTTGCTTGAAATCCACAACTTTGGTTACTCCTCACCACAAACATTAAATTCTCTTCATTCACCCGATCTAAGTGCTTTTGAAAATCTTTGTCAACACCAAAAATAGAATTCACCCAAAACTTAACAATGAGCAAGCACGTCTCATTTAATTTTTAGTATTTACCCCTTATTCTTCCTGGTGGAGAGAGCGCCCCTGAAAACATCTTTTATGATATTGCACTTCAACGCACAGCCCCATATTTTCTCCAATTGAAATTCGAAGCATTACATTCACCTCCTTGTCATAGCAGTGATCAATTTTGACAAAAACCTTTCCTCTCAAAATGAAAGTGCTTTACAAATGACATATTTTCCCTTTAAAATATGTGTTTGCCTTCCAAAAGGGCAAAAGGCCCTATCGCCCTCCACCTTGGGCAAATGTATTTTTGACTTTTCCATGCCCAATTATTTCGTATTCACCCAAAAACAAAATAAAAGTTTTGACTCATCTTTGGGCCGCTTTCCTATAGCTTCGCCCCAAGGAGGGGCGAATGGGACTTTTTCCCCTCACCTGAGGCGAAAATGCTTTTAACTTAACTCTTCGAAATGCATGCTGAAGTGGGGGCCACACCTTATATTTATGTTTTCCTGAAGGAAGTGCAAAAGGTATTTTCACCCCTCTCCTAGGGTGAACCTAGCGTTGACTTTTCAATGTTACCATAGCACTTGCTACTTCCTTTTGTATTTTCCCGAATTCACCATTTGATGAGCTTTCACCCCAAGGAGGGGTGAATGGGACTTTCACCCTTCACTTGGGGTGAAAGCTTTGTTGACTTGTCAATGCCTTCATTTTAAATGACGTTCACCCCAAAGTGGGGTGAACGATGCTTTCACCCCAAATTTGGGGTGAACGCACCTCTTAAATTGCCGAAACTCCTCCACATTAGGGCCCACTTCGAAAGTAAAAATTTGAATGTATTTTCAACTCTAAGAAGGGTGAAAGGGGCTTTCACCCCTCATTTGGGGTGAAAGTCCCTATCGATATTGACATTCCTTTTTTCTCCTTACATTCACCCCAAAGTGAGGTGAACAAGTTTGTCGCCCCATTTTTGGGGTGAATGCATTTTTGCTCTTCAACAAGATTTTCGAAGGTATCTTCACCCCGGATCAAAACATTAAGGATTTTGCATTATTCCTTCAGGGAAAAGGGGTGTTATATTTTTATTCTTCCATTTTCTTTTAAACACTGCTTTATTTTGACGCCCTCAGATGATATATACTAATTTTGCACCAACAATTTACCTTACAACACCCATTATCCCAAGCATAAAATTCATGAAAATTTAAAAGAAGATTAACACACAAAATTATACAAGCCGAAAAACTGCAACATGAATTTTAATATATTTGCCGCTTTTACAATAAAAAATATTTCAACAAAACTTGATCAAAATATTAATGTGGTAGAGTGTAAACTTGCCAATATTTTTGGTGGCTCACGGGGTATCTAGCTCGCATGGATGCAAGCGATCCCAGGCCTTTATCCATTGGGCTCCTTATTGGGTCTTCTTACCGGTAGCTTTGGTTGATGCTTCTGGTTTGGATGCTTCTTTTTGTGCTTGCTCAAATGCTACATTTTCAACTTCCTCTACCTCTGTAGCTACTCGTAGTACTTCGTCTTGCTCTGTTGTTGCTGCTTCTTACTTCATTGCTGCCTTCTCTGCTAAGTCCTACTCCTCCTGCTCCTTCAAACTTTCGTAGGTGATCTCATAAACTATAACTACATCTATCCAAGCATGTGTGGTAAACATGGAGGGAACACTAAGTGATTCATAGATAAATCACAAGTGTTCAACATCCTCCAAGCTAAGGCATTTAGCTCATTGGGCTAACTCGAACAAGGACAACTCCATACGGGTGAACTTCTTCATAAGTGGCAACACATGTTCCTCTGTGATGGGCTCCTCCCACTTGTCAATTTTGGATGTGTCCTCCACAAAATTCTTCCACACCACTTCTAACTACTCCTTTGGCAGAGGCTCACCCCATTCATTAGTAAAATCTAGAAATCCCATATCGATGAGAGCATCAAAATGAAACATTGAAATAGTATGCTCCCACTTCATTATGTTGAGAATCTTCTTGTCTTCTCTTACCATATCCAACCTCTGAAAATAACTACGCAGCATGAATTTGGTGGTTGACCAGGCTCGATCCATCTCACTCATGGGGTGAATATGCATATTGGATTGAGCCAAGGCTTGGATCTTCATAACCATCTCCAGATGAGGCTCCAACATCTCCTCAATACTATCTATCATCTGCTGGCTCAACTGAATCTGAATTCGAGCCTCGTAGAGATACTGTAGAACTTGGACTGCTCTAGCTGCCAACTTCTCATAGCTTTGAGCCAACCGAAGGTGAGCCTCTTTAACTATTTTTTGAGAGAATCCTGTAGCTTGTGTGGCCTTCTTCGCCAGTTGATTTTGTATGGATTCAAGTTGTGCCTTCAGTGCTTGCACCTACTGCTCTACTGCATCCTTTTCCTTTTGATGTGCCCCTGCCTATCGATGCAAGTGTTCAATTTCTATCGCCATCCTCTCCTGTTGCGCTCTGCTCGCTGCCAAGGCATCCTCAAGTTCGGTAATTTTTGTTTCGGTATCATAATATCTTTGCTTATAATACTCATCATGTAGATAAACCAAACTCATATCAACCTGTATATTCCCCATTTTCTTAATGGGATCAATCCTCGTCAGGTCCTCCATCATGGTCTCATAAGCGTAATCGCTCGGTATCATCTCTCCTCATGGCTTCTGGACCAGGGGAATTATCTTAGTAGTGTGAGCCTCCATAGCAACTGGATCAAAGGTAACTTTCTTGAGAGGCCTAGTTGGAGCAAGTGCCTCTTTTCTTCTATGGCTCTTCAGCCACTATGATGAACTGAGGTGAGCTCGATTAATATTTTCTACATCGGGTTGCTTAGGCATCACCTCAGTTTTGGGAAGTACTTACATCTCCAAAAATGGTGTGAAAGGAACCAAAATTTATGCACGATCTGGCTCAAAGGAAGAAGAGGAGATAAATATAAGAGGGGGGGCCAAAATAGTAGAGTGGATGGAAGAACCAAGCTCAGTTGTAGTTACGCTCACTCTTGGAGGAGCTTGTGTACTTACAACCTCAGTGGAAGTGGTGGTAGAAATGGAAGGGGAAGGATACAAAAATAGATTCAGACCTGATACAAATGAACTAAAAGAAAGGGAGGTCGAAGAGAGGGGAAGAGAAGGAGCAATAGTGACTTGTGGGTGAGAGGAAGGGAGCGAAATGGATATGGAAGGCATACCAAATGGAGGGGCGAAAGAAGTAGGGACTGATGAAAATGAACTAACAGTCACTACTTGCTCTGAAGTAGAAGAAGAGGGAAAGGAAAATGTACCTTTGAGCGTAGGCACCATGTGACTTGGTGATGGAGGTGGTTGCGTAATAAATTCTTCTTATTGCTCCTCCACTTCCACTTCAAGGTTAACAATTTCAACCTATTGGTCCTCCAGTTGCTCATGAATTAATGGAAATATTTGGGCGATGCTAACTGGAGCAACCGACACCAGTAGAGGAGGATTAACAATTGTTGCATCAACTATAACTATAGAAACTACAACAACCAAAACTACAATAGTAGATGAAGAAGTAGCACCAGTTCTTGGCTTCTTTGCAGCTTTCGAAAATGGAAGTGCTTCTCGAACAATCTGCTTCTCCAACAAAGGTGCCTCATCTATTTTTTGCTTTACCCATTACGACCTTCATTGAAACACATATTGTTGCTCTTCTTCCTCAAGTGTCTCTTCCTCAACTATTGGGCGCTCTGCTTTTGCCATGCTTTCTTCACTGTTAGAATGTTGAAAACTTTGAGGCACGACTTTGGTGAAAGTGATGGGTTGATAGATATTTACAAATTCATCATACACCTATGAAAATGCCTCATCCATCTTCAACCCAAAAGGTGATGTAATTTTTCCTCTATGGACCCGCATTATCCACCAATTCATAATTTTCTCTTCGGTCCATATGGGCAACTCTCCTTCATTTGGCCAAATAGTCTTGATGGAGGAATGTGATCTCTATGCACTATAGAATTATATTCAACCTCCTGCTCATAAAAGTCATGCCATGATGGAAGTGACATCATATCTTCAATGTGCCACTCTAAATCATGCCCATCAAAATTATTTCACCTTTCCTGAATATCGGGTCATGGACAACAATGAAAAGTCTTGGCCTTGATTATTTCTAAAAATTTACCCAATGGGTCATATCTCCACCATTGTGGTAGTTCTATCAAACCCAGGTCTTGAAGTGCCTCTATGAGTAGCCTATTTTTCCCGACCTGGTTCACCTCTATACTGCCAAACTTGAACGGCATGGTGCAAGTCATTCTTTTGCCATGCCCTACTCCATACACATCATTGGTATAATCTGTCTAGTGCACCACCTCCATGGTAAAAACATGCTCGGTGGTGAAGTATGGGAGCAGGAATGGCTTACCCATGAAGCCATAAATTCTTACAACCACACCTTGAGTCAGAAAAAATATGTCACCCTTTTTAGTTGTGACAACCGCCTCCTTCATTGCCTGTGGCACTCTTTCACTTTTGTCATAAATCAACTCAATTGTGGGCCCCAAAAATAGGTGGTTAAAACTATAGTATGACTCCCTCCTCGATAGAGTAGGAGTCCACATATAAACAGGCAACAATTCATCCTTTTCATCAACTTGTTTTACTGCAATGAATGAAAAATGTTGGTGTAAATGAAAGAAGAAATACCAAACAAGGAAGGACGTATGCTTGAATGAAGTCTCCTCTCCTATATGCATTTTCTCCAACTGGACATGCATATTTCGATAAATGAAATTGGCCCAATCAAAATAAATCGGATTTATGTCCCTTCGCATGGCCCTTGGAGCATAAAACTCCACTTGAGATATACATTGCACCAACGTCGCTTGCCACTTGTGAACTATAGAATCTATCGAAAGACCAGCAACCCATGCCAACATAGAAAATAAGTTAAGGCTCTTGAATTCTGACAAATATTTTGGTAGATTCGAAAGTTGCCCTAACTATGGCTCCTTGATCAATTATGTTTCCATAAACTGGTGCATTGTCACCATAGAAACATATCTTTCTTCTTGCTCATTGATGTGCAACTTCTTGAAAATCATATCAGATGGGGGTTTTAACCCATAGGAAAATGCTTCCCTCACTTCAACGATGGAGATAGAGAAAAGCACCTCCCCATTGGCTTTCCGAACAACCCTGGTAACTGGATTATAAAATCTAGCAATTAATTTTACCAACTTCAAGCAAGGGTGTACGGGCGTACACAAATACCAAAATAACTATGCATGAAATGACATAGTCAGAGGGCTCTCCATCGTCAATCCTTGATTTACTATAAATTCTACATCTTGTCGAAGCTTTACCATGCCCTTGTTGGTAATCACGCAGTCTTCGACCTCTGCCATAGTGTCAGAGTACGGGTCCAAATCTACATTCTCATTTCTATGGGCCTTCTTGGATTTTGACCCACCTTCTACTTTCTTTTTGACTGTTTAGGCTCTGTAGTTTCTTTCACCTCTTTGCTTTTCTTACCCATTGTGCAAACCCTGACAACTTTGAAAGCGCTCTGCAATTTTTGCAACAAAAACTTGAAAATGCATTGACGAAAAATTTTAAAATTATAATCTTTGAGCGAATTTACCTGTGCTCTATTTATAGAACGTGCTCCAACTACCACAGTAAATGCAGTAAATTTTCTTGGTGGATTCGGGAGGAGTTGCACTTTGCTTCCATTGGCGAGCACTATTCCCAATACTACGATAACAACTGATTTTTAAATTTACCACAAAATCCTTCTTAAAAAATGTGCCCTTCTACCATGTAAAACTTTGAACGACGTGCCCTAGCTGCTAAAACTACCTTGGAAAAATAAATTCACCACCTGGGGACCAATGAGCGCTTTGCTTTCGTCGGTGTGAGATTTCATTCCTCGAGAATGCCAAATCGTCTCCCAACGCAAATCTGGGTGCACATTTTAAATTAAATACTCCAAAAATGCATCTCAATGTGCATGCACAATTTTCAAAATCTACCACGTGTCGGAGGGCGAAATCGCTTTGAGAGGGCGCTCTTAAAAATTTGATTGCACTTGAAAAATCATCATTCTTCCGAAAAAGCAATGGAGGGGCGAAAACACTTTTGGGGCACGCTTGATCTCTTCTCCTTTCACTCCGAAAACATCTTCAACCTTGCTTGATTTGATTTCATGGCGAATGTTCTCCTTTTAAAATAATTTCAAGCTTTTCTCTTTCACCCCTTATTTAGGAAAAGCATGGATTTTCTTAAAAAACTCCCTTGATTTTAGGGCTTTTCTCTTTTTGATTTTTCTCTTTATTTTCACCATACTAAGAAAAGAAAATCAAATTTCAAAATTTTAATCCTTGCCTTTTAACTAAAAGCTTTAAATAAAAACATTGCTTTTCTTTTTTCTCCATTTCACTTTTTAACGCATTCATCTAAAAAATTGAACCGCACCCCCTTTCATATTAACGAAAAAAAATTATATGTTGTTTTGCCCCTATAAGAGGCGAACAGGAGTTTCGCCCCTCACATGGGGCGAAAGCGTCGTTGACCGATTTTGACTTTGTGACTGCGCTTGGGGCTCCGATTGGCCTTGGGACATATATGTATTTGCCTTTCTAGAAGGCGAATGGGGGATTTCACCCTCCTTTTTCGATGAAATCACTTTTGATTTTTTAAATCATGAACTTCAGTGCTTTTCATATAACTTCTCTTGTCTTCGAATACGTTCGCCCCACTAGGAGGCGAATAGAGCTTTCGCTCTTTACTTAGGGCGAAAGCACTCCACGCTTTGATTTTTCAACTAAGGCACTTTGCTTATTAGTTCTAATTCTTTCGCCAGGTGTCTCCGAATGCCTTCTCTATTAAAAATTTCCAGAACAACCATTAATTCTACTCAAAATCATAACATGTCCTCAGGGTGAAATTGATTTTCTCCAAGTGAGCAGTTTTTTTTTACAAAATCATAGAACAATAAAAATACTTGTAAATAGAAATATGTACATATTTACAAAGTTGTACCTCTTGATTGTCTCATTGAAAATAGGCCTTCAGATGAAGACCATTAACTAGAATTGAAAGATCCCAACCATCCATATCTTGAAGATAATATGCATTCACCAAATTCACTACAAAAACTTGAAATGGACCTTCCCAGATCGCATCAAACTTGTGGTGCTTCCCTGGCTTGGCTTTGTTCTCATTCCATTTGAGGACTAGATCTCCCACCTAAAACTTGCATTCTATTGTCTTCTTTCCAAACCACTTTTGCATCACTTTAGTGTGTTCGATGAAATCTTGATATACCTTTTCTCTCTCCTCCTCTAGTTGTAGCAATTGAGCCAACCTTGCACTCATTGGATCAAACTCATCATCTTCATATTTGAACAACTGCAATGTTTGGAGGACAGGTAGCTCGATGTGAGTGGGTAGAACTACTTCTTTCCCATACACCAAGGAGTAAGGAGAGGCTTTAATAGACTTCTTCACTGATATCCGATCTACCCACAGAGCCTGATTTAACAATAAGTGCCAACTTCTTTTATTGTTTTCCAATGTCCTTTTTAAAATCTGTAGCAAGTTTTTGTTTGTGGATTCGGCCAAGCCATTTCCTTATGGGTAATAATTGGAGGATATCTTGAGAAATCCCATAATTTTCTTATAAATTCGATGATCTTGGCCCCAATGAATGGAGTCCCATTATCTGTTACAATAGCATCTAGAACACCAAAATGGGTAATCAGTCCCTCCAGGAAGGAGATAACTGTAGCCTGATCTACTTTTTTGGTTGGAATGGCCTCTATCCACCTAGTAAAATAATCAGTCATTATCAAGATATATTTATGTTCGATAGAGGAATGAGGATCAATAACTCCAATGAAGTCTAGTCCCCACTGTTGAAAAGGTGCTTCCACTTGAATCGGGTGCAAGGGCAAAGATGCTTTCTTATTCCTACCAACATACCATTGATAATTATCACAACTTTGGCTCACCTTGTGTGTAAAAGAGTAGGCCAAAAATACCCAGCTCGGATGATCTTCAAGGCCATAGGCCTTCCTGCATAATGTCCATCGGATAAACCAGAGTGAAATTCCTCCAATATTTTTTCTTCTTTGAACTCCTTTACACATCTGAGGAGTACTCCATCTATATTCTTATGGAACAACCCACTTGGCAATAGGACATACTTAAGTACTTGTAATCTGAATCTTCATCGTTGTGAAGCATCAAGATGTGATGGACATTTCCTAGATGTAAAGAATTTGACAAGGTCCTCTATCCAATCATGATCACTTGTAGCTCGATTTGCACAATTGCTTTCGTTGATATCCTCATTCTGTACTAGAGCCAGTGATCCAAAAGCTACATTTTGGCCAGTTCTTGGCAGAGAGCTCGTCCATAAACCAACTTAGTCGATCGGATCTCCACATCATATTCTTGAATCTTTGAGACCCAACCTACTCTCTTGTCACCTAATTCTCCTTGAAGAATGAAATTTTTGACATCTGGATGAATGACATAGATGACTATCTTGCTCTATGAAATGAAATGTCAAAATTTTTTCAAGGATTTCATAATCGCATACACCTATTTTTCAATAAAATTATACTTCTCCTGGTGTGGCGATATGACTTGACTCAAGAAAGCAATCGGCTTTTCATCTCCATCTTCTTGCTTCTATGTGAGAACAATAACGTAACTCTCCTACTCGCCTACTGCATAAAGGATGAAATCTTTTGAATAATTCAGGTTAATTAATACTAGCGCTTGAGTGATTCTCTCCTTGATTTCCCGAAATGCCTATCTTCTCACTTCGATCCATTTAAAGTCTGCATTCTTCTTCAGAAGCTCGGTCATTGGTTTTACAACTTGAGCAAAATCAGCAATGAACTTTCGAATGAAGTTGATCTAGCCAAAGAATGATTGCAGATCCTTCTTGTTAACTGGCAATGGTAATTTCAAGAGAGCCTCAGCTCTTGCAGGATCAATCGCCAATCCTTCTTGTGAAATCACATGTCCCAAAATTTTCCTTCTTTGACAATGAAAATGGACTTCTTTGGGTTAATGGAAATTCTAAATTCTTGATATTTTTTGAACACTTGCCTCAAATGAGAGATGTGCTCTTCCCTGCGGTGTGAGAAAATAGTCATGTCATCAAGGTAAATCACAATAACTCTATTCAACAACTCATCGAAAGCAATGTCCATAGCTCTCTAAAAGGTAGCGCCGACATTGGAAAGACCAAATGGCATCCTCTGATAGGCGAAAGTGCCCCATTTTGTAGTAAACGTCATCTTGTGTTGGTCTTCATCCTTCACCCAGATCTGGTTATAACCAGAGAAACCATACAACAATGAAAACCTCTGTGCTCCAACAACCACATGGAGAATTTGATCAATCTATGGTAGGGGGTAGTGATATTTTAATGATGCCTAGTTCAGATTTCAAATCCATGCACAGATGGATATCTCCATTCTTCTTTTGAACTGGAACCAAATTTGCCACCCATGTTGAGTGCTTAATTGGATAAATTATTTTTACCTCCAACATTTTTAACAACTCTACCTTCATGAGCACCTCAATTTTGGGATTGACAGGCCATTGTTTCTATCGAAAAGGTTTGACTCCCTCCTGCAATTCAATAGTATGTTGGATTACATTTTTATCATATCCTTTTAAATCATGGTAGCTCCATGCAACGATGTCAGGGAACTCATAACACAAATTTTTGATATCTTCGAGTTCTTCTACTGTATTCCAACTTTGATAATCTTCTTAGGCTCAAATTGCATTTCCTTATATTCCTTTGCATCAACCTTGATCTTATGTTTCTCCACCCTATCATTTTGATCAAACAAACTTTCAAGAAAAATCAGTCCCCTAGGAATGTGATTGTTCTTCAATTGAATCATTCCTTCCATTTCCTCCTCAATGTTCCTTTACACCTACAACTTCCTTAATCAAAAAATTGATTATTTGTTCATCATTATCAAACACTTGCCAATAAAGGTTTTTATCAGGGATCGAGGGTCTATAAATTACCCTCACAATCTTGGGTTTCCTGACTACTTGTTCTACAGGAGAGAAATTAGCACCAAGAGAAGCTAAAATATCTGCATGTTTGTTCTACTCTCGCGAAATCGCCTGAATGTTCAATGTTGTAAAGGACTCAAACAAATCCCATACCTTGTTACAGTAGGCCTTCAAGTAGTGCTACTTTGACACACATTTGTTTGTAGTCTGGTTAATGATGAGCTCAGAATCTCCAAATATTTGTAGTTATTTTATGCCCAACTTTTTAGCTTTCTTCAAACCAAGGCACAACGCTTCATATTCGATGGTATTATTTATGCAACTCCAAGTTAACCGATATGAATAGGTTTTCTACAACCCTATAGGAGAAACAAGAACAATACCAACCCCTATGCCATTCTTACACCTTGCACCATCAAAATACAACTTCCATAGCTGATCAGAGATAGGGTCTAGGGAATCAGAGACTTCTTCTTCAATTTGCTCAAGTTTAGTTATGGTATAACAACCGATGTCAGTTTTGACCATCGCATTGAAATCCATCAATGAGAACTCATCCTCAAGGTAGAGCTCACCAAGAGCTTCTTCCATCAAGTCCACTTCTTGTAATTCCTCTATCATCATGTTGACTGCACCAATGGGCTTTTCTTCCTCTTCCAATTTTTCTATATGAAAAGTGGATGGCTTTTCATTATAGATGTGGATTCTTCTTCCCTTGAATGGGATCTCCAAATGTGAATAATCCAAGGAAAGGTATCCTCCTAGTTTCATCATGAATTCCCTCGAAAGACACATGCTAAAGTATGGTTCCAAGTCAACCACCACTACTTCTTGAATGATAGTGATTTGAGGCATGTTATGTAGAATGATAGGAATATCCTTGATTACTCCCACCATTTTGATAGGGGTCCCATCCAACTACAATACACCTGGACTACTTCTTGTGTACTCCATTCCCATTACTTCACATACTACCTTTGGCATGATAGTAGTCGCAACACCAGAGTCAATCATACAATTATGCATGATCCACCCTTCCATTCTGAGAGACAAATAGAATGGAGGTGGTCTATTCTTACCAGTGGCAGAAGTAGGCAGTGTCTATGCTAACACTATTTGGGAATGACTTTTCTTTTGATATTTTGTAGATTTGAGAGATTCTTGCAACAAGTCAACTTGCCCAGGTAACTGTAATGCATCATATAAACTTACCTTCATAGGAATCTTCTTCATTTCCTCCACAATATTATAATCAGAAACACTAGGAACCTTTTCTTCTACAACCTGCTCATACTTGTTCCGATATTGTTGAGTAGCTTCCACCCTTTGTCGCTTAGTCAATGATGGGTATTTGAGGTGTTCTTTAGCTTGCTCTTTTACCTCAATTTGTACTTGAGCGGCTGTAGGCTGTGAAGTTGATGCCTTTATCTGCAACTTCTCTTGAGCTTGCTTGGGCAATAGATCCTTCAATAAGATAGAATCTTGTTGCTTTATTGTCATGCCGTGCATCAGTGCTTTCACTTGTGGTTGTACCTTTTCATTTTGTACCTTTTGTTCAACAGGAACTTTCAGAGGCTCCATTTTTGCTAGATCAACAGTCACCGACTTCTTTCCAGCCCTTGTGAGAACTGAAACTTGCTCCAAATATGGGACCATCAAGTTATGATCAACTTCCATTATCATATTAACTTGTCCACCGATAGAACTTTTTGCTAATGTCTGTACATAGTTCAAATGAACCATGCATGTGTCTTCTCCATGAGGATCATTACAAGTGGAGCACCAATATGCTCTCTCCGATGTACTAGTTTCTTCATTTTCCAACATAGTTGTGTTCCTCTCAGGGCCTTTGCTAGTGGTTGATTGCTCCCTAGTAATTGGTGGTGTTTGAAACCTCCTTGACCAAAAATCAGCTTCAACTTATTTCTTAACTGTCATGATTTCATTCGACATTGTCCTTATGGCCGAATTAATAGATTGCATTTCTTGTAACAATTTCATGTAAGGATCAAGATTTGAGGGTGTAGGAGGTGCTGGTAAAGGTAGGGGCATTGATGGAGTAGGCAATGGTAGTGGAATAGGTGGCATTAGTAGCATTGGGAAAGGAACTGAGGCTAGTAACTGAGGAACAACTGGTGTAGGTAATTGTGGAATACTTGGAGTGGGGAGTTGTGGAATTGGGATTGGAGCAATTTGAGGTGGACCCGAGCTCCATGAGGGAACTAGGTACATAGAAGGCATAGGTTATGAAAATGCACTTGAATACAAATGTTGTGGAAGATCGGGAAGGATGGGCATAGTTACCTTCGGGGGAAGCTTACCTATGGTGATCAAATCTGCTTTAGCCTTCTACGCTTGCGTGTACAACTCTGGAAAAGTATTTACATTGGCTTATCGGACCGCCATACCAATATCTAAGTTGAAGGCTCGGAGATAGTAAAATACAACTTGCTCATGCGTGGGTCGAAGGCCATCAAGAACTCTCTGCCAACTTCGAGTGAATCTGACATTGAAGTCCACTATCTCCTCCTATGGATGTCTTTGGATATTCATAAATTGATGCAACAAGGAGAAAGGATCAACTTGCTCATGAAAGTTCTTGATTAGCAATTCTACCAACTGGTCCCATGTGGTAATAGTGGTGGGTGGCAAAGATCGGTACCAATATAATAATTTCCCTCTAAGTGACAATACTAACAACCTTACCATAATATCTTCATCAGTAATGCCATGGATCATCACCAAAGAAGCCACATCTTGGATATGCTCATAAGAGGTCTTACCAGTACCATCATAGGTAGGCAAAGCCTTCAAAGTTGCTTGAGGAACTAGATTTTATGCTTGTAAATTCAAAGCTCCTAAGCTATTCCATGTTGGGAACTACCTTGGTGGTTGTGGCTACTATGGTGGTGGGTTTTGAGCCATTTGAACTGGTGTATGAGGTTGAGGAGGTGGGATGCTAGTAGAAGTACTAGCTGGACTTGAAGGAATGGAGAACACAATAGCTATCTGTGAGGATGTTGTAGATGATGTATGAGGTGGAGTGACTAATATAGGGTGTTCCCCTAATATTTGGGTGTCAAGTTCATAGAACTCGATAGGATCTTCAAAATTTTTGGCCTTCGATCTTGTGATCATGAAGTACAACTTTCGTTACCTTCACGTTCAGAGGCTTCTGGGTATAACTGAGTCGCCAGATGTTCTAACTATACAACATGAAGGTGAACATCAAACCTCAATACTATTGAAAGTGGAACTTTTGGGGTCCCATCGGGTGTGCCAAAAACTGTTGGTCAAATATCTACCTAATATACAAACATACATTTGTGCGCCCTAGACATGACCAACATTGAAAGGTCGAAGGAAAGAAATGTCCTCCGTGCCAATCTCCAGAGAGGGTTGGCTCCCTTACTAATCCTACACTGGTTTAAGACTAGAGTTGCAGGAAAGAAATTGGAAATAATGGAAAGAAATGGGAAATATAGCCACAGGCCAAAGATGTAGGATTGGGGATAGACTAGCAGCAGGAATTCCAACCAAGTGTTATAGCAACATAAAATAGAAAGGAAGGCAAGAGAATCTACTTACAGTTCCTCGGAGACAACTTCCAGAATCGCATTCCAGTACTCACACTTACACCAGCAATGCCCAAATCCAGGTGCAGAATTTGAACTTAACAACAGATAGCAAACATGAATATAAAATAGAAATGCTTGAACAGAAAGAAATCACACAAAGAGACTACTTGCAAAATCAGAAGCCACAACTTCTTCTATTTACGCAGAGAACTTGAATAGTTTTTCTGCAGAATGTCTATCCTCCTCTTTTACAATGGAAAATGAGTAGTATTTATAGAGGAATTTTACCTCTATCATTTAATGCACATATGACAAAATGTTTACAGATCAGGAACCTTTGTGAAGAAATTCCTCCTCGAAGTCCTTGAAAATCTTCCTTCTGAGACAGCGATCCAGTTTCTAAGATAAAATCTCCAAGAAATCAACACATTTGGGTGTCGGTGCACGAAAAATTGCAAAGTTGGTCGTTGACTTGATGCCTCCATCATTCCTTGGAAATTTACCCCTGTACAGGATGTCTTGGAACTCATGAAAATTGCCCTATGATTTTAATGTTGTAGCTCCTTTTGCTTGAAATCCACAACTTTGGTTACTCCTCACCCCAATCATTAAATTCTCTTCATTCACCTAATTGGAGCACTTTCGAAAACCTCTATCAATGCCAAAAATAGAATTTACCCAAAACTAAGCAATGAGCGAGCACATCTCCTTTAATTTTTAGCATTTACTCCTTATTCACACTTCCTGGTGGAGAGAGCGCCTCTGAAAACATCTTTTATGATATTGCGCTTCAACACACAACCCTATATTTTCTCCAATTAAAATTTGGAGCATTACATTCACCTCCTTGTCATATAGTGATCAATTCTGACGAAAACCTTTCCTCTCAAAATGAAAGCGCTTTACAAATGACATTTTTTCCCTTTAAAATATGTGTTTGCCTTCCAAAAGGGTGAAAGGCCCTATCGCCCTCCACCTTGGACAAACACATTTTTTACTTTTCCATGCCCAATTCTTTCATATTCACCCAAAAATAAAATAAAACTTTTGACTCATTGTCAGGCCGCTTTCCTGTAGCTTCGCCCCAAGGAGGGGCAAATGGGACTTTCGCCCCTCACCTAGGGCAAAAACACTTTTAACTTAACTCTTTGAAATGCGTGTTGAAGTGGGGGCCACACCTTATATTTATGTTTGCCCGAAGGAAGGGCGAAAGGTATTTTTACCCCTCTCCTGGGGCGAACTTAGCATTGACTTTTCAATGTTATCATAACGCTTGCTACTTCCTTTCGGATTCTAATTCACCATTTGATGAGCTTTCGCCCCAAGGAGGGGCGAATGGGACTTTCGCCCCTCACTTGGGGCAAAAGCTTTGTTGACTTGTCAACACCTTCATTTTAAATGACGTTCACCCCAAAGTGGGGCGAATGATGCTTTCGCCCCAACTTTGGGGCGAACACACCTCTTAAATTTCTGAAACTCCTCCACATTAGGGCCCACTTTGAAAGTAAAAATTTACATGTGTTTTCAACTCTAAGAAGGGCAAAAGGGGCTTTCGCCCCTTATTTGGGGTGAAAGTCCCTGCCGATATTGACATTCCTTTTCTCTCCTTACATCACCTCGAAGTGAGGCAAACGAGTTTGTCACCCCAATTTTGGGGCGAATGCGTTTTTGCTCTTCAACAAGATTTTCGAAGGTATCTTCGCCCCGGGTCAAAACGTTAAGGATTTTGCATTCTTCCTTAAAGCAAAAGGGGCGTTATATTTTTCTTCTTCCATTTTCTTTTAAACACTGCTTTATTTTGATGCCCTCAGATGATATATACTGATTTTGCACCAACAATTTGCCTTACAACACCCATTATCCCAAGCATGAAATTCATGAAAATTTAAAAGAAGATTACACCCAAAATTATACAAGCCAAAAAACTGCAACATGAATTTAATATATTTGTCGCTTTTACAATAAAAAATCTTCCAACAAAACTTGATCAAAATATTAATGTGGCGGAGTGCAAACTTGCCGACACAAAGATATCCATCATGGTCTCAAATCTCATCTATTTTAATAATATTTTTTTAAAAGAAAAAAATAATCAAGCATTTAGCCAAACAAAGAATAAGCCTCCAAGGTGCTTGCTATGATACCCGAGTTATCATCAATGATCTCATTGGCCTCTATACAACTAGCATTCATCTTCAAAATGACTAAGCCATTACTTGATACCTATTTATTAGTATCATAATGATGTATCTATAATATTGTTTTCTTTTTTCTAATACAAACACATTAACATGTTATTTTAATAATTCTATTCCAACTTCATTATAAGTTTAAAGTAATCAAATAATAAAATCTCAAGTGGTATTGAACACAATGTCATTAAATCTTGTATAATGATATAATAACACATAGGGAAGAAAGGATATGTACTCTATGCAGCACAGGGGCAGTAGAGACAGAGGAACACTTCATCTATAAATGCTCGAGTTTTTTAGATATCCGTGACAAATACAAAGAAACACTTGGGAACGGGTTTATGGCAGATTTATTTGAAGACAATAAAATAAAAAATTTGGGGAATTGCTAACACAAATCAGCAGGAGAAGGAACAACCTTCTCAAAGATATTAAAGATCATATGATATGATTTGAGTAATTGTACTTCCATATTTGAAATCCCATAGACCATATTTGGGTCTCGTGGAAGTAATTAAAATATTTCATTCATTCACAATGTCATTTGTTAATTATAACTTAATATAAATAATATTTGTTTCAATTACTATAATATTTGTTGTGATGTTATAATATTTTTAATATTTTAATTTTTATTTTATAAATGGTATTGAACACAATATATTATCTTATTTAATCAAATTACTTGAAAAATTAAAGATTGGTCATCATTTTTTCTTCCTGGAAAATTGTTATCGATCTTATTTATAATTTTTCTTAACATTTGTATTGTTAGGGTACGTAGGAATAAATATTTGAGGATATAATAATATTATTATATTCTTATTTTTGAAGCAATTCATATATAAATTCTATAGCTAATAGATACCAAAATAACAAAAATAAATAAAATAAAAACAATTTTTGTTATCTTTAAAAACAAATTGTGGTACCTTTTCACTCGTATAGGTTGGAAAAAGAATTTGTTATGAACCTTTATTCTCATTAACAATAAATCATTCACCAAGATGCAAAAATATCACATGCATCTACCATAGATTCTACAATAACAATCCACACATTAAAATAAAGATAAATAATACCTTTGAGATAGGGCAACACCAAGAATACTTCTTAATAAATGAATCACTCCACAAGATCTATGTTCTATGAGCCAAGACTTTTAGAAAGAATGCTTCGTATGAATTTTTTTTACAATTGGGTGTACATCTCTCTTTATGCAAGAATGTGATGGTTCACCTTCCATGAGTTACAAGTGTATAATATTAAAATATGACACTATGTTATATGTTTTTATAGTACTACGTGTGACCCATGTCATAATACTCATATAATATTATTTCTCCATATTCCTAGCCCTAGATACCTAACATTCCACCCCCCATACAAACGTTTCATCCTCGAAACATAAGAGGAAACAAAAGAATATGATATTCTAAGCAATGGTGACAACCTTTATCAATCTTGATTATCTCTCCATCCAAGTGAAATCTTCATTGGTGGTAGTTTTCCAGGCTGCCCTTGTGCCACTTGAATATTTACAGTTTTTGCTCATATGGTTCCATGTTTGTCCATTGTAGTTCCATTTTTGCTCTATGCTCTATCTTCATTGTTGCCTCTCATGGTCGTGTGAATGACAATATGCTACAACCTTACCCTATTGTTCTACTTTATTTGATTCTTCTCTCTTGCTCTGTAATGTCGCCCCTGTTATGATATTTTAATATTTGGGACACTATACTGTTTCTTAAAATCAGAAAATACAACTTCAAGAAACAGGAAATAACTAACAATTTTATTTTTCAAATTTCTTTCAAAATAGGGTTCAAAGTACAATATTTAAAAAATATAATCTTTCCACAATATGTCTGCAAACCCTTGAAATATACTAAATCAACAAATACCAAAGTACCTCTGAAATCGTTGAAGCACCAAAGCATGAATCTTGTGTGAATTCACCAATAGAGAACTAGGGTTTTTTCCAGCTCAAAAAATCTGAGGGGTTTCGTCCTCAGCCACACCGTTGGGGTTTCCGTCCCTTCGGATAAGAAGTCTCAGCCACTGGCCTCAAACTCTAGAGGAAATAACTAAAATCCAAAGATATCTAAAATGAGACCAAGTCACTGAATAAATAGGCTCCTCCTTGGCAAAATCTCTTTTTCGCGCTCAATGTGGGATAAACATATTTCTTCCCCTTTAATTATAATATAAAGTTTTAACTTTATAAAATGAATTTAATAATTCACTTAATAAAGCCAAGCTTTGCGCTTTAAAAACTTTGCCTTATGAAACTCCGAATGACCAACTGAAACCTGTTTCGGATACCCATTTCGTTGTAGAACAACATCCCCTTGTCCGCTCGACAAGAAACCCTAAAACCCGACACTACTAAAAATAGCAATTCTAGCATCCTAGCTCCGTTTGATCCCGAACGACCACCAAAACTAAGCTCTAAGAATCCAAAAGCTATCTCAAATATCTCCAAAGGCTCTCATCCATATGACATAGCCTACGGGAACCCGTGTATAGGCTAGTCTCAATGTGCTCCCACTAGCTGATTAGAAGGGGACATTACAATCCGCCCTTCCCAAATATTGCTTGTCCTCAAGCAATATGATTTGTATGCCAGGATCCCAAATAAATCTGAATAATGTCTCATGATGAAGACACTGCCCTGAACCGTCATCCCGTAAACTGAAAACACTGTCAAGCTCTGTCACCAAACCGATACAACCGACCTCAGGAACTTTGTCGAGCTCTGCCACTCTATAAAACAATCCATCCCTCAGAGGAATTCCTAGATCCCATAGCCAAATAAGGATTTTGTCATTCCCAAAATTTGATAATTTATGCTGTGCCACTCTGACTACAACTGAATTATTCTGCAGCTCAACGGAGAACCCATTCTGGACTGACAAATAAGGAACCCAACAAGAAACTGATTCTACAACTATAGAGAAGAGCACCTCATGCCAAGGTGATACATATAACTCCTTATACCAACCCTTCTTCCCATTCATATATGACATGGTCAAATCATCAACATGTGGACTGAAAGAAAAACTATGAGCATACCTCACTATATAGTCCATCTGAACTTCACCAACTGGTTCCATGGAAGGGTCTATACAATCACCCGTGCTACAACTCTCAACATTCTCGCACACGAAGTCGGGAGATGTTTCACCAATCATAACACAAGGAAATGAACCTCGCATCAACATCATACTTGGGCTGCTCCTTCCGAGTGGTTGTAACAGCTTGACCAATTTTCTTCTTTAGAACAAAACTTAACTCAAGGTTAAGTTTGTTAATTATCTTCTCCTTTTTGGTGAGTTCTTGGTACATCTTTTCTGCAGTTTGGATAGCCAAATCCCTATCGGTTAACGATTGCAAGTAATCAGATTTTATTTTCTCCAAAGCATGCTTGATAGTTTCTACCTTAATAGTTTGCACGCTTTCAATAGAGGAGACATCAATCAACCCTATCTGCCTATCTTTGAGCTGAGCTGTCCACATAAGATATTCAACAAAGTTGTGTGTGCTATCCAAATGGGTTAATGTTTGGACAATCTTCTCTTCAGTAACCTGCAACTTATCCTTCCAACTTTGCATTGTATCAAGTTCTGGATTGTGATCAGCAGGACACAATAAAGTTTCTGATTTACCATATTTGGCATAATGATCGAATCAGCATTCCTTTTGACACTACACTCTCCAACTCGTGCACCGAAGTTAGGACCGACTCATGCTCAACCCAAGAATTATCAACCGCATGCACATCCTCACCAGCTCCTGATTTAACAATGTCAAAATCAGCATGCTCTATGATCTCACCACTATCACGAAATTCATTATGCCCCTCACCAAAATTAGATCCACAAGATGAATTAACTTCATCTTCATCAATTTTTCCCTCCTGTACTTCCACACAAGTTTCTTGAAGAGGTGGCATGTTTATATTTTGAATTTCAGCAGTTTGGATGTTCAGGTCAGCACCCTGATCAAAAGGAAATTTGTCTCTATCAATCTTCTCATTTACTTCATCAAGCATAACTCTCCAACTCATCGAGAAAGCCACCATCCAACCACTTGCTGGTCCTGTTCTATTTCTAACTTTAACCAGGAGACATCTTCATCGACATCGATCTCCTCATCAAATTTGGAGTCTTCACCATGAAAAAAAACACCATGCAACAATGAACTGTTGCCAGGAAAAATGCAAGGCTCATCATACCTTATGTCCAAGGTCTCACAGAGCTCACTAGATTGCTCTGGAAGCAATTCCACAATTGTTGTCCTGTCATTACCCTCGATACTATAGTTATCTTGGGACTTGTGGGTTATGGGCCCACATATATGTCCAAGTGACCACTCTTCTTGGCAAGTGAAGCAACGTTGTTCTCTTCTCAATTGATTCTTGCTTTTGAGAGGTAGTCCTTGCATCTGTAAGTCACTCGATATCTTTTCCTTCTCCTATTCCTCCTGTACCAAGAGAGGTTTCAGCTTCTTCTCACACTGCTTGGAAACATTGTCAACTAATTTACGTGCAGTTGAAGAGGTAATCTTTCCTTGCCTCAAAACAACCATCAACTTGGGCAAGATGGGCTGGGTAAAGTCATCATTTTCCTCAATGATGCGTACCATGATGGTTTGCATGTAAGAGGATATAATGTCTTCATGATATTCACTGATAGAAGCCATAAAATGTCGAAACATCTGGAAACTAAGATCAGCACAATCTAAATCAAGCAAAAATACATATATTCTAATTTTTGCCATTACTTCCAAAATTCTAACCTTCTTACCATAGGATCGGTCCCTGATGTTATTCAAACCATGAAAACTGTCAACCATCAGTTATAATCCCTCCTTCATGATGTCATCATTGTAGGTTGCTTCCGGAGCTGTAATCCTTATGATCTCACTAAGACAAGAGGTGACTGCAAGTCTCACATCCTTGTCTGCATGTCTCATAATCCAATGCTGGCCTAATGCAACTATAGGTACTTTCGCTGCCCAATTCAAAACCTCACGATCAGATTGATTTAGTTCAACTAGACATGTATCCATTTCCTTTAGACTCTCAAGAAGAACATCTTTTGACAATTTTTGGGACTCAAGTTGTTTCCCCAAAGCATAGAGCTTACAACTTACATCCATTCTTCTACCGATATGTTCTCGCGATTGAATCTGTTTTCCGTTATTGGATGTGTGATGCTCAACCCTATCCTTAGAGTGAACCATAGGTGCTGACTTAGGCGACATAGCTACCGTCAACCGCTTTTCCAACTTTTCTCGGGACAACGAGCTCAACTTTATTAGCCGCAATATTAGCTGCAATTTTAGGATCTTGTAAAGTATTTTGTTCAACTCCAACTTTCTTCGGCAACTTTATGAATGAAAAATCAACCTTATCCCGAGAAAAAATTGAAGGTAGAGAAATTTGCATCATTGCAGTTAATTGACTAATGAATTTTTGTATTTCACTTTGTGTCCTATCCTAATCATGTTGTCCCCTAGACCAATCATTATAAGACTCCATGAGTATGAAATTTAATTAAGATTCCACAAGCTGGAAGAATAGCCTGAGCTCTGAATTAACAATACCCGAACTCTTAAAGCCCAAATCAACCAAATGGGTATTCAAATCACCAATACCCAGAAACTGGAAACCCTAGATTTGAAAATGACAACCAAACCCTAACTTCCAAGTCTGAAAAAAACTCACGGTAGCTGATTTTTTTTTTTGCCACACAATACTTAAATCATTTCTGAAATGTTCAGCAAACCCTAAACAGGCTGGCAGGAAAAACCAGCTCTGATACCACTGTAATGTCCCCCCCTCGTTCTGATATTTTAATATTTGGGACACTATACTGTTTCTTAAAATCAGAAAATACAACTCCAAGAAATAGGAAATAACTAACAATTTTATTTTTCAAATTTCTTTCAAAATAGGGTTCAAAGTACAATATTTTAAAAATATAATCTTTCTACAATGTCTGCAAACCCTTGAAATATACTAAATCAACAAATACCAAAGTACCTCTGAAATCGTTGAAGCACCAAAGCGTGAATCCTGTGTGAATTCACCAACAGAGAACTCGGGGTTTCGTCCAACTCAAAAAATCGAGGGGTTTCGTCCTCAGCCACACCGTTGGGGTTTTCGTCCCTTCGGAGAAGAAGTCTCAGCCACTGGCCTCAAACTCTAGAGGAAATAACTAAAATCCAAAATATCTAAAATGAGACCAAGTCACTGAATAAATAGGCTCCTCCTTGGCAAACTCTCTTTTCACGCTCAATGTGGGATAAACATATTTCTTCCCCTTTAATTATAATATAAAGTTTTAACTTTATAAAATGAATTTAATAATTCACTTAATAAAGCCAAGCTTTGCGCTTTAAAAACTCTGCCTTATGAAACTCCGAATGACCAATTGAAACCTGTTCCGGATACCCATTTCGTTGTAGAACAACATCCCCCTGTCCGCTCAGCAAGAAACCCTAAAACCCAACACTGCTAAAAATAGCAATTCTAGCATCCTAGCTCCGTTTGATCCCGAACGACCACCAAAACTAAGCTCTAAGAATCCAAAAGTTGTCTCAAATATCTCCAAAGGCTCTCATCCATATGACATAGCCTACGGGAACCCGTGTATAGGCTAGTCTCAATGTGCTCCCACTAGCTGATTAGAAGGGGACATTACATGCTCCCTTCTTTTGGTTCATCTTTTGCTTTTGCTTCTTTGATTTCTGTTACTGCCTCCTCAGACTCTATTTTAGGTTCTTATGTTTGTTCTTCATTTTTTTTCCCTACAATAACTTTTTGTTTTTCTTGGATCATTGCCTCTTACATTAAGAAATATTCTATAGAGCTATTTTTTTTTCCAGGTACCACAACTTCATGAACTTCTTTTATATATTAATATTAATAGTACCCAAATAATCCATACAATAGCTTTTTGTTTTTCTTGGATCATTGCCTCTTACATTAAGAAATATTCTATACAACAATTTTTTTTCCAGGTACCACAACTTCATGAACTTCTTTTATATATTAATGTTAATAGTACCCAAATAATCCAACCAAGATAACAAAAAACAATGTCTACATCACCCATCTCAATAGCATAAAAATCTAAATGTAAAACATATTTACCCATGGTAATCTTCAAATCTTAAAAATATTAAACATTCTCACCTTCAAGCTGTATATTTTTATTTTCTTTGCCTGAACTTGCAACCCCTTCTTCAAAGCAATATTAATGAAATTATTTATGCTTCTAAGGTTTGTGTAAACAATAACTTTTTTCTTTTAAATGCAACAAAGAACTTGTAAAATAAAGTTTTTACAGTTCAACAATTCTTTCTGAAAACTGTTTGTTCTACCAAAAACAAAAGATGTTGTTTACTTAGCCTACACACTATCATCCTTATTTTTTTTTTTTTCTATCAATTTCTTGAAATTTTATGACTCTCTTCAATTCCTTCATTTCATCCTAGAACATAACTATTTTTTCATCTTTTTCCTCCAATTCTCATTTGGATTTCAATTTCCTCTCATTTGTATTTATGATTATGGATACCAGCAAGGTTCACATACCAAAGAAAAAATTCTCCTTATAAACAAAAAGAAAGCTTCCATAAAGATTTAAACATTTTCTACTGTTTCTTAGCATAAATATTATCTTACCAATAAATATTGACAAATCCATGGCCTCAAGCCAAAATAATTTTTTTTTTTCCAAAGCAGCTAAGGTTTTAAATAACAAAAAAATTTCAAAAATAAAATTTTTCAAGTCTCATTTATTTTTTTCAATAAACAATTAAATTTTCTATAAAATAAAACAAACGACAACTAATTTGCTTACCCAAATTGAGAAATATGATTTTTCCCCCTTTGCACAAATTCGACGCAACCCAAAAAAAACATCAAAAGTCAAACTTCAAACAACTTAACTCCCTCAATACTTATTAAAATTTAACAAATGACGAACTGTTTTTGTAGTATTAAAATAGATCTACACAATGGTGCAAGAATATTCTAAATAATCTTCTAAATATAACTATTAAAAAAAATGTTATGATTTTTTTTTCTTTTTAAAAAAAAAATCGTATAGCCAAAAACAACATAAATAACCCAACTTCAAACGACTATAACTTTCTCAATACTCATCATAATTTAACAAATGAGCAGTTGTTTTTATAGTATTAAAAAATATCTACATGTTGGTGTAAAAATACACTGAAAATGACTAAAGAAATTCATATGATTTTTTCCTTCTTCTGAAAAAATTTGCGCAGCCAAAAAACAACATGAATACATCAACTTTAAACATCCATAATTTTTTCAATACTTATTAGAATTTAACAAATGAACAATCATTTTTGTAATACTAATAAAGATATACACAATGGTGCAAAAATATTTTGAAAATGACCAATAAAAAAAATAGTCCCTACTAAATGATACGTTTATTTATAGAAAAATATGCCTTAGCTTTGCAAAAAAACCTCACTTTTCTAGAATCGCTGCTCTGATACTACTTGTTATGGACCTATATGCTAATTAACCATAAATCATTCACCTATGGACCTCTATTCTCATTAACCATAATTCATTCACCAATATACAAAAATATCAAGCATGCATCCATAAATAATATTTCAAAAAATACTCCATAATAAAATAGAGATAAATAATACCTTTGCGGTAGACAACACCAAATATTGTTTTTTAAGAATAGAATCACTCCAATCTCTGCTCCACAAGCCAATACTATTATAAAAAATGCTTGATATAACTTCCTTTTACAATTGGGGGTACATCTTTCTATATACAAGAATGTGATGGTTCACTATCCATGAGTTATAAGGTCACCCATGTTGTGACTCACCTTCCATGAATTCCAAAGTGCATAATATTATAATATGACACTAGGCTATTTAGTATTATACTTTTATGTGTGGCCCATGCCATATAGCCATATATAATATTATTTCTCCATATTCTTATCTTTAGGTACCTAACATAATCACTATCATTGGTCCAAGACCGATATATTTGGGAACATAAGAGCACACTGAGGAGTTTTTTTCCCCCTTAAATTGATAATGTAAAACATGTTGGGTGGGACATAAGATACAACTCTTTTCACAATAAAGGACTCACCATTCTACAAAGACCTTGTGGTAATTCATTTATCTACCTTTCAATGCAAAGAGAGTTTGAAGCAGAGCCACCTAGATGAAGGCTGAAAGGCATCTCCACCATCTGGCAGTGACAACACAAGGAAAGCACCCCACGAGAAGAGGAAGATGAAAATTCACCATCATTCTCATTCCCTTGCAGATGAACTCAACTCATCAAGGAAATATTATGTAGAGTTCCCTTTCACAACCTCTTGTAAACTGAATGTGAGCAATGGCATAAAATTATATCATCTTCTCCTCAATTACACAAAGTGCAAGGCCAACTTGGTAGATCAGGAGGGGACCCTTGGTCTAGAATAGAAGACTCTCCATTTCTTCTTCTTAAGTCTGTAATGCCTTGTAGTGACAAAGATGGAGGTGTTGTTTGGCTAATATACTATGCATGGCATGAATATGGAAGACATATAAGACACTACAACAAATAGACGTGAGATTGGTGAATGTGGAGGACAACCATTTTGAAGCATGACCATCTTTTGGGCCACTTGATGAAAGCATAATAGAGTCTATTCTTCCACCAATAAACATTTCTACAATTACTTTAAAGTTTTGGTGAATGTGGAGGACAACCATTTTGAAGCATGACCATCTTTTGGGCCACTTGATGAAAGCATAATAGAGTCTATTCTTCCACCAATAAACATTTCTACAATTACTTTAAAGTTTTGCTTATGTCCGTGAGCCTTTAAAGTGCTGCTCTTTAAATTATCTATTGAAAAAGGGTTGAGGTTCTTTAATCTGAATGTCAATTTGGATTTGAATTTTACTCACAAATCCTCTCTAAACTTAGAAATTTTGGACTCTATTGTTTGAATACGAAGAGCATCTTGCATGTCTATTGTGTTTTTTTCAAGGCAGGGATGAATGGCTCTAATAGTTATGATATAGTTCATACAGTGATTGATCTATTGTTACTAAAGAGGATATATTAATTAAATTAAAAAGAAAAAAAAAAGAGAAGTGACCCATCCATTTTTTGTATGTAACAAAAACAATTTGAAAAGATATATAAAATGATTCCATATGATGACACAACTTTGGGTGTCCAGAACCTCTTCCATGCTTCATTATGGCCTTGAACATTGTTTTATGGATCAAAGTTCTAGAGGCTAATTGCATATTATTGTTTTTGTCTCACATCTCTTAACTTTGCCCATGCTGATGACAAAGAAAGGTCTATTTGCACATATCTCAATTTCCTTTTTAAAGTTTAACTTGTGTTTCCATTTCAATGCTTATTAGTTGATATGATTCTGTAGTAATACATATTGAGGATATTAGGGCTACAAAGGTAAGTGTGAAGGTGACTTTTTGGATTCCAGCCTATTGAACAGCCTTAATTTGCAAGAGAATTTTTCATTTCATCGCACAATTTTAAAACTTTCCTCTTTCAGTTTCAACCATGTGACGAAGCTCTACGAGAGTTGGGTCTTGGCAATCAGCCACTGCCCTTTGAGTAAAATTGAGAGTCCAAAGGATATCATACCTAGAAGCAAATGTAATAACACGATTTTAAGCAACGCAGTGAGAATGATAGAATAGATGCACAGGATGTTAGTTATCTCAGGAAGCATCCTTCTAAGGCAACAATAGAAAACCTGCAGAAGGGAACTGATACTCTGCTTAGATAGTTACAGAGGACCAAGCACATGATAGATAAGATGAAAACAAGTCAAGCTTGCCACAAGAAGCAGCAGCTACAAGACAACTATAAGAAGACGAGGACAAAGTGGAGTAGTGGAGCCCATATTAATAAAACCTAGATTAAGATGAGAGCTCAAAACCTGGCAGGGAAACAGTCTATGCAACCAGCAAATTCTGATAACAGCTTAAAACCTAGCAGCATTGACCAAGAATAATGTGATAACAACTCCCATTTCCCTACTGGTACAACTAAAGGCCTTTCTGGTTCTTGCACTAAGAGTTACAGGCTAGCAAAACATAATGCAAATTCAAGTGATCTTTTGGTATTGCTGAAATTTTTGGTGTCTAGGCCTTCAATGCTATGTATGGAACACAAATGTCCTTGAAGCATGTCTGGCATATTTCCCATAGAAAGGAAAATATATTACATATAGCAAGTAGCATCCAAACCAGGTCTACACTTACAAATGACAATAGTGGTAACCCTTTGGCTATATTTTAAATTAAATTTACATCCCTACACAGTAATCTCAATGGAAGATATCTATAACAACTAAGTTGTCCTTGTCTAAGAATTTGACATTTTGCCAATACAGAAGAAGAATCTGAACAGGACAAGCAGCAAAATTCAGAGATAACACAAGGAACAAAATATAATAATTTGTAGCACTAGGCAAGATGAACATAACAAAGTTTAGCACTCTAGGCCATAAGTGATGGAAGGTGGACAAGAGATCTATTCACTCCAGCCATTTCTCAACATTGACACGACATTATGTGTACAAAGTTCATGCACCAAGGAGGGAACTCTTCACCATGGAAATAACATTATTTTTTCATTTTGACAACTGTGCT
This sequence comes from Wollemia nobilis, assembly GCA_028583015.1. NCBI lineage: Eukaryota > Viridiplantae > Streptophyta > Pinopsida > Araucariales > Araucariaceae > Wollemia > Wollemia nobilis. The sequence goes on from JAQPPZ010003633.1 coordinate 677,525, forward strand.
GTGACTTGTATTATTTCGTGGTAAAATAATTCTCTAGTCCATTGAGTAATTTGCTAAGGTTCTGAATTTCCATGAATAGACCATTCATTAAAATCGTCATCTCATTAGGGTAAGGCTGACGTATGCCTACTGATTTCTCAATATTCTGTAGCCCAGCATGTTTGCATATGTATTCACAATTTTCTGCTTTCCTTAAACAACCATATAATTGAATGAATTTGATCTTCATTCACATTGTTCAATGCTTCGATATTATAAGCAAGGATCCAGTATAAAACAAGATCCTCCACTTTCATAACTTCTTAAACTTTACAATGCATTCTCAATTTTAAAGCGCAAATCCTTCTAAGCCAAGAAAATTCACTATTTAATAAACATTTAAAAAAAAGAAGGTCAGAACAACAATAAGACACTTTTAAAATGAATACCAAAAATCTGCCTAAGAAAGCTTATGTATGGCAGAACATTCATAAATACATTTGAATGTTGCAGAACATTAGCATACAGACATTTCCTTGAATTCAGACTGCCATCTTAAGAATTTGAAAACAGAGCACTATGTGCATACTAATACTGACGGCCATGACATTTTGACAATAGGTGGTAAAGGCAAGTCCTTATACGTCAAAATTAAGATGACAACTACAACTTGCATGACTCTCCAATGCTCCCTTTATGGATCAGACACAAGGATTTTTGTAATAGTCTTGCAGTGGTCTCAGGAAAATCATTTTGACAAAGAATACTGAGATTCTATATTTGAAAGCTAAAGATTCCACACGCAATTTCTTTCGCAGTCAGAACCTCCTACCACGGAGCAGGAAGAGTATCAAATGATGAATCCGACTAAGATCTCCATTTTCCAGAACCAAAAACAAACCTCCTACCACGGAGCAGGAAGAGTATCAAATGATGAATCCGACTAAGATCTCCATTTTCCAGAACCAAAAACAAACACGTGGCACTCAAGAGCGTTTTTGAGCGTTTTGAAATTTGATTACAAGCATAGTTCATGGAGTACATGTATCTTTCCAGAACTGCACCATCTCCAAGCTTTGGTGCACTGGAAACCTGGATATATTTACTTGACTAATCTCATTCAGCAACTTTATCTGGTAAGGGAATGATAAATATTTTAAATTCGGTTACCCATAGCTCTTTATAGCTGATAAAGAGAGATGTTCCTTTGTCATTGTGAGTGCATAAATATAAGCAGCCACAACATTTCCTTGGAGGCAACAATATACTAGAATATTTTGTCAAGTCTGATTTGGGACCTGCAGGCAAATAGTTTTGTAAGAACTGAATTATTCTATTGGGCTTAGGGCTATATCATATTTCTTAGTATCATGCTAGTATAACAAAAAAACTGACCTGAATAGAAGGCGACGCAGAAGTGCTGCTCATTTTTTTGGAAGCATAGAGCTGTTGTTCCATTTTGCAATCAGAAGTTTGGCTAGGATGAATAAACGTTTGCTCATCCGTTTGCTGCTCAGCTTCAACTCTTTGAAGCCCTACTGCAGGATTAGATACCTGCTGAGGGCAAATCAAACTTGTAAGTCCCTGATCTTCTAAGTACATATCAAGAGGTAGACTGGCATCTTGGAGAAGCTTCAACATGCTTACACGGTTGGTTGTTGGCTCCTCCTCCCTCTCTGGTTGGCTATTCAAGTCAATTTGGGCTTTCATTACATTATTCTCTTTTCGAATACCAAAGCCTCTACAGTCACCTTTTAAATTTAGATCTGTTTGCAACTTAGTTCCAACCCCTAAATTGTTATTAAGCCCTGGATCAACTTCCCTAAATGCAAGAGAGGCATTTTCTTGCTTCGAAGTATTTTCTGGGAATGGATGCACATCTGATTGGTAATTAGGTTCACTATTGAAGTCACTGTCATCATTCCCCCATATAAGGCTTTTCCGTGCATTTTCTGCTTCTTGTTCTGATTGACGCTTCTTGCGCCGCATCATTAAAGTTTTGAATCTACGCTTAACAGTCATACAAACATTGCAGGTACAAGTGGGTTTATGCTTTGGGCCCTTTCCACTGGGAGGCTGGATACAGACAATACATGTACAGCCAGGCCTATGTCGAGGGTGTTTTGTAGTTGGCGCAGGTGAAGGAGATGCATTCTCCCCCAAAACTGCAGCATTGGCCAAGGTATCCAGAGCTGAGGAAGCCTCTGAAACTTTCTTTCCCTCACATGCATCTTCCCTTCTTGCATCTGTGTAAAAACCAGCAATTTGCAATTATTCCAAATGGAAAATAATAATAACTAACCGCCTTACAATTGAATAAATAATATCTATTTATTAAAAAAAAAAAAAACACTTTAAAACAGTAAGTATAGAAATTTTGAATGACCATTTTTATGTTGTAAGAATTTTACTGTCTTGGATGATTTTATTTATTTTCATAAGTCAGTCTGACCATTTTTACACGTTGGCAAAAGAATCTCATATGTTAAGTATCCAGGATTGGACTTGAACCTGGGTTACTCCAACAGAATGAAATTATTCCAACACTAGACCTCTTAACAGTTGACATCTCAGCTTGTTTATTGCTGAACTTCATCAATAGAAATTCATGCTCAGAAGAGCAATACCTGTGGTGTGTTGGAGAAGATCTTCAAGTTCTTTGGGGCTTATTTCCTGAAGAGCAGAACAAGAAGCCCTGCAAACAGAATGCCAATTCTCTATGTCTGTCATATTCTACAATGTAGAATAATGAACTTCAAATATTTAACCCAATGTCATCAATTCACAAAAGATCAATGATAAATAGGGAACAAAACACCAAAGTCGTCATTAGCTTTTTAATCTTTGACAGACTCCTCCGGCCAGAGTATTTTTGAAAAATAAGAACCCCTGATCAGATTTTGTAAAAGGAAATTCCTTGGAACTTTTACAACTTACAAAATATCTATGTGACAAGCTTCTCTACTATGAAATAACCTTTCTGAAATATAAAATGATACTACAATATATCTGTACAGCAAGGTATAAACAAAGCTAATGTGAGAGCATCACAAGGATTGTCAATAAAACATTTTTTTTCATTCTTAATTAGCGAGGGCAAAAATGAACTTACCTCTTTATTTAATACGTTCAGTTCTCCTTATTACTATTTTAGTTCTAGAAAAACCAATAAAGTACACTATCATGCATGATTTCAGATTTTTAACACCTATCCACCCATCTTTGTTTACCATGGACAATCAAAATGAGGTTTCTTCTTTATTTCAAGTTTCCATATGTGTATTTCAAAAATGAAAGAATAAGTTGTGAATAGTAAAGCTGACCTCTTAGGGTCCAAGGTATTTTCGGCACAGGTCCATCTTGCAGGCAAAAAAGCATCAACAGGTAGCCTGCGCCAGCTATAACAATAATCACACTGGGTCCACTGATCCTGTTCTCTGGTAGATTATGAAAAAGCCAAAACAAGTCATGTTAGTCATAACTCTAGATAATTTTCTTTTGTGTTACAACTTTTTAAAGCAATGAAAGATAAAAAATAGACAATCATCACCAAGCTGAAAAATAAAAATAAAAAGTCTTTAATTCTGGAGTACTGGTATATGGGATGCAGCTTTATGAGTACATACCAAGTTCATATCCTCGCATAGTGGTGGCCCATGATAATACTGTTTGTTGTAATAACATAATAATGTGGTTTGTTGTAACAGCATGATAATGCAATCATGATGTATAATGAGTGGGATTTCCGATATGGGATAATCCACTGATTAGGTTACAACTCTATCTATTGATTTTTCTAAAATCAACAATTTTATACTGCTCATGTAAATATAGATATATTCCTTGATGAAATATATAAACTTGAAGCTGTTTTTCCAGCATTGTGTTACAAAGTACAAGAGGTATGAATGATAGGAAAGATGAAAAATATGCATACATAGTATATAATATTTTAAGTGAGAAAATGGTTAATAATTTGTCAATAGGAAAGGGGAAAAGATTAATTTGAGCATCTATTATCTATACTGTAATGTCCCCTTCTAATCAGCTAGTGGGAGCACATAGAGACTAGCCTATACACGGGTTCCCGTAGGCTATGTCATATGGATGAGAGCCTTTGGAGATATTTGAGAGAGCTTTTGGATTCTTAGAGCTTAGTTTTGGTGGTCGTTCGGGTCAAACGGAGCTAGGATGTTGGAATTGCTATTTTAAGCAGTGTCGGGTTTTAGGGGTTCTTGCCAAGAGGACATGGGGATGTTGTTCTACAACGAAATGGGTATCCAGAACAGGTTTCAGTTGGTCAATCAGAGTTTCATAAGGCAGAGTTTTTAAAGCACAAAGCTTGGCTTTATTATGTGAATTATTAAATTCATTTTATAAAGTTAAAACTTTATATTATAATTAAAGGGAAAGAAATATGTTTATCCCAAATTGAGCGTGCAAAAAAGAGTTTGCCGAGTTGAAGCCTATTTATTTTGTGGTTTGGTCTCATTTCAGACATTCTGGTTTATGTTATTTCTTCTCTTGGAGATTAAGGCCGGCGGCTGATATTTCTTCATCGAAAGGGACGGAAACCCCAATCGATAACCCGATGGATGAAAACCCGAAGGACAGATCGGTTCCATTTCAGGGATCGACAGTGTGCAGATTGTTGAAGTTTTGAGGACGGAAACCCTCAAAATTGGAGAAGGGAGCTGGACGAAAACCCAGTTCTTGGTTGGTGAATTCACTCAGGATTCACGCTTATGTGATTCAATCAAAGATTCAGAGGTTTATAGTCCATTAGTTGGAGATAATAGAAAATTGGTATGTTTATAATGATATTCTCGAAGACATTTATCCATCTCGGAATTTCTAAACATTGTTGTTAATTTGCTGATATGAATTAATAAGCTATTTTGATTATGGGTTCTGCATAAAAATCGATTATTCAGTGTTAAATCCATATTGGTATCATTGCATGCTGTTGTTATTGGCTTCTTTCATTTGGGTATTATTGCATGTTCAAATTAATCCATAGTTATTGCAAAAACACCAAACCAGAACAAGGCAGCTCATTACAGATACTAACTAATTATCCTGTACCATGGGGTTTGGAGTAATCAGTGGAAAGCAAGGATTTTCACACTGTACAGTGTAGGCCAAGGTTCAAATCCTAAGGGTGAAATTTAACGTTTTAATCGAATGATAGGAGCTAAACTCGTTAAATATGTTGAATTTCAAGGCAGAGACCAAGGTTCAAATCTTGCCAAGTGATATATGCATAATTGCCAATATGATGCAATACTATACTAACATGGTCATAATGTAATACAAGCAGGGCCCCTTTCAATCCCATACAACCAATTAAAAAAAGAAAAAACTAACTAATTATCCAGAATATTTCCTCCAGCAAAATCTCAATTCCAGAATGGATTGAGCAATGGGAAAAACCCTTTAAGAGTACTAGATTGAAACAGATATGGGGCTTGATTACTTTCCACTATGCATGGGGTGTATGGTTGAAGCAAAATAGAAGAATATTTAAGAGGGAAAAGAGAACTACATACAAAAATAGTCAGAATATCGGAGCTGCTACAGTAGAAAACATGAAAGCCTTGAGGATAAAGGAAAAACCAGATTCAATAGAGGAAGCAAGGATAAGTGAACAATGGGATCTAAGCCTAGTAGGGGTGGAGAATAATCCTCAAGTAGATCCAAGAAAAAGTGTAAAATGGCAGCCACCCAAGGAGGGATGGCTAAAGCTCAATTTTGATGGGACATCTAAAGGGAATCCTGGTAAGGCTGGGGGTGGAGCAGTGATAAGGGATAGTAAGGGAATCCTAATTGGAGTTGTTATGAGTATTTAGGCACTATGACAAGTCATCAAGCAGAAGCTAGAGCGGCATTAGCGAGAGCAAAATTGGCAAGACAACTGGGAGTGAGAAAGTTAATGGTAGAGGGAGATTCACTTAACATTATCAATTGTCTTATCAAGTGGCATTAGCTCAACCGGTTAGATTCCTCAACATTTTAGGAGGAGACCAAGGTTCAAATATTGCCAAGCGATACATGGATGATATCCAAACTTTCTTGTAATACCACTATGTGGTGCTGATGTAATATGGGTGGGGTCTGTTTCAATTCCATATAACCAATTGAAAAAAAAAAAAATTATCAATTGTCTTAATAAGAGTGCTTTGAGGAGTTGATGGGTATCAAGTACAATAGCAGATACTCTAAAGATCTTAAACTCATTGGAGAATTTTGAAGTGGCTCATGTATTCAAATAAGAAAATGGGCTACTGGATTGGTTAGCTAACTAGGAGGCTGTTGGTGAAGAGGAGAAAAGATGAATTCCCTTGGATATTGTTCATCCAAACGTAAATCAGCTATAGTGGAAAGGGAAAGATTTGATATTAGGGTGTAATATATGATAATATGAAAAAGGTATCTAGAGTAATGTTGCTCATAGGAGTGCACCGAAATGTCTATAGTAGGAGTGCGTTGGAATATCTATAACAAGAGTGCGATAGAATACATATAGCAGATAGCACTGGAATATTCACAACAAAGATGTGTCAGAGTATGTTACAGTGTTTATGCGTTAGAATAGACTAAAGATCTAATGTGACGAAATATCTTTAAGTTTTGGTAGTTTTGATGTAGCCGAAATAAAAGGAATATTAGTTGTAGGTTGTTGTAAGAAAGTATATGAAATTTTCAGTATGTTTAGAGCTTGTCTGATCTGGTCCCTGTTGGTTACGAATCTGCCACTAGGATAGGATTTTAATCTATATGCGCCCTAGATTCGCCCAGCAGATTGAAAGGCCGGAAGGAAGGAATGCCTTCCGTGCCAATCTCCGGAGTAGGCCGGCTTCCTATGTTTTCTCAATTTGGGTTTTAGCTCAGAGTGCAGGAAAGAGATTATAAATTACTGAAAGAAACATAAATATGCTTGTTTCGGGTGGGGAAGATAAGCAGCACGGAAACAAACCAATCACCACTACTAACAACAATCTAAGCAGAATATGTAACAGAAACCATTAATGTTACTTTATCCTATGTATCCCTCACTTTAAGCATTCCAGGTACACTTAATTGCCAATACAGATATCCAGATAAGCAGAATAAAAGTAATCAGAAATATAAGCAACATGAGGCAGAAATGCTTAACGAAGGCAGCATACAAAATAAAGACAATCAATGGAGCCAAGTATATTTTGCATTCAAAAGCAAACGCACGACTACAGAAGTCTTCTAGCAATATATCTCCCATCCACCCTTATACAATGATATGGCGCAGCTATTTATAGCGCAATTTTCCCCCCGATTACAACTTTGGGCACAGAATCCCAGACCTGACAAAAGCTGGAAAAGCTGGCAAAAGCGGCAAAAAGCGGCTGATGTTGACCTCTGCGGGTATGGAATGTACTTGCAGCAAGGTCCGCCTGAAAACTTAGCAGCTACGTGGCAGTCCGGTAGATGAAACCTCGAGTCAGTTTGAATGAGGGTAGATGCGGTACAATATGTCAGTTCACGCTCGCACACCTTCTGTCACATCTTTGACTCGAATCTCGAGGCTGGACACCTGTCAGCATCTGATGGGGGGAAGAAATTGCCTTCAAAGCTCATCTTTTATATCCCGCCCGACTTCGCACAAAATTGGAGCGCAGCCGGGCAGCGTAGGGTGGAAGCAGCGCAGTCGGGAAGGCCTTCGTGCCTTAGAAATTTTCTGGGCAGCATCTTCTCATCCTCAGCCCGAGTGCGCACAATCTGGTGAGCGCAGCCCGACTTCGCTGCGAAGTCGGGCGGCTCAACACTTAGCCATTTTTTGATGTCTCCAAGGCAAGCCAGCCCTATTGCGCACTAACTTTAGAGCGCCGCCCGACTTCGCTGCGAAGTCGGGCGGTGCTCAACACTTAGAATTTTTCTGGCCATTTTTCAATCAGATGCCGCCCAAGTGCGCATGAAATTAGGAGCGCAGCCCGACTTCGTTGCGAAGTCGGGTGGCTCAACACTTAGTCAATTTCTGAGCTCAGTTTTCAATTTCGCCCAGGTGCGCACAAATAGGCCAGCGCAGCCCGATTGCGCTGCGCAGTCGGGCGAACAACAATACTTAGAAGATTTTGGGGCATTTTTGCCCACTCAGAGAAACAGTTAGAAACATGGACAAGAAGTGGAGAAAATGAAACTGATGGCAGAAAAGTAGAAGGGGGATGGTGGAGAAGGGGAGAGAAGAAAGAGGGAAGGGAAAGCAGCATCCTTACAAAAATTTGAAGACATAGCACCCCGTGCAAAATGTGACAACATTCCTGGCGGCTCGCGGGGTGTCGAGCTCGCCTCGATGCAACGAACCAGGCCTTTATCCCTTGGGCGCAGAGGAACTCCCTTCCCCTGCATCCTGCTGCTGCTATTGAGCTCCCTTCTTGGGTAGTTGTTCTTCTTCGGGCTCGCTCTCAGCAGTCTCTTCTTCTGATCCTTCCTCTTCTTCTCTTTCTGAGCCTGACTGCTCAGCACCACCATCACCTTCTTGTTCAGCAGGCTGATCCCGCTCGCGGACGTGCTCGTAGGCGGCTTTGGCTTGATCCCAAGCTGCTGCCTGGAAGGGCTCTAAGTCGTTGATATCCTTCAGCGCTCCTTTGAATGCCGCGACCATATGCACGTCAATGGTGTCATACCTCTCTCCCAGCTCCTGGAGGCATGTGTTAATCTTGCAAAATTTGGACACCATTTGGGTCACCTGTGCCTCTTGGACTGGGTCAGTCCAGCCATCAATCTCAGATGTGTCTGCCTCAAAAAACAGCCAGTCTTGCTTTACTTGCTCTAGGGGCAGAAATTCTCCATCCTTGACAAAGCTCGGAAATCCGAGCGCAGAAAGAGTGTTGAAGGGGGCCAGGCAGATGTTCATTTCATGGTTCAATACATCCAGCATCTTCCTGGCAGCCCTGATCTTCTCAGTTTTCTCAAAATAGTTTTGCAAGGTTACCCTTGCATCTGCCCAGTCTAGGGCAATTCGTGACATCGGTGGAAATCGGAGGCCCTTGCGCGCAAACTCCTCAAGTTTTATTGCCAAGTCTAGCCACTGCCTCGCTTGGCGTTCGGCCTCCTCTACCGCAGGCTTTCCCTGGGCAGAAACTTCTTGTATTCTGGATGCAAAATCCAGGACGGACAGGGACCTGACAACATTAGTCCTGCAGTCCTGCAGCAAACTAGCTCGCATCTCCTTGATCTTGTCCTTCGAAAAGGCGGCCGCCTGGGACGCTTTCTCCTCCAGCTGCGACTGAGTTTTCTGCAGCAGATTCTGCAACTGGGCAACATGCTCGAGTGCTGCCTTTTTCTCCTCTGACAGCTGCTCAGTTGTCTTCCTCTGTGTTGTTGCCTCCTGCTGGGACGCAACAAGCTGGTCCTTTAAATCTTTAATCTCCTTCTGAGCAGATTCCAGCTGCGTGGTGGCCTTGGCCAGATTCTCTTCCAGCTGCCTTGAATTATTTTGAAGCTGAAACAACTTCTCTTGGGCCTCGAGCCGCTTGACAAGGAGATTATCAGTCTTTCGACGAATACCATTAATTTCGTATTCCTCGCTTATATCGTCGAAACTCTTCTCCTTGATTCGGTGCTCATAGTCTGCCTCAGTCATCTCCCGGAGGGGCTTCTTGACTTTTGGGATTAACTTCTCCGTTCGGAGCACCCTCTTGTCCAAGTCAAACTTGGTGCGCTTCACAGGAATGGCTATCTCCTCGGCTCTTCTTTTCTTTACGCCCTGGAGGAAAGAGGCAGAACACCCTGCGGCCTTTGCGGCTAGAGGTTGGTCGTCTGTAACTTGCAGTTGTTCCTCCATTAGGTCCAGCTTTGCCAACATAGGGTATGCCGAGGCCAAATCCTGTTGCGGCATCCTCCCTGAAAACAATGAAGCAGGAGATATTCCAGAAGATAAGGCCGCTTTTGAGGGCGACCGGGACCTAGGGGAGACGGGCGGCTGCGTAGGAGGTGGAGATGGGGTTTTGAATGCGGCGTCAACGGCGGGTGAGCGGCGCGATGATGTGGATACAACTTCAGTGCTGGCCGCGGGTGAGAGACTTAGGGTTTGACCCAGGGTTTGAAAAACGTTAGGGTCCTGGGCAAAACGTCCAAAGGAGTGGGGGCTGTGGAGGGACTGGGTGATAGGCGATATGGATGAGGCGACTAAGGCGTGCCCTGATGCAGAAGAGGAGGGCGTGATAGCAGGGCTAGCTGGGGTTTGTGATACAGGGGAAGAGGACGTACCTGCGTGCTCCGCCTGAGCCGGTGCTTGGATGACGCCTGCTGCCCAGACTTCTGCTTCTTTTTCTGGACTATCTAGAGAGATTATTTCGGGTGCAACCGCTCCTGTCCGTGGGGCCGCCACTATCTGCTGTGCAACCTCCTTTTTTGGCCGCTTTATTTTGGTCTTCTCGCCCCTTTTTCTTTTCTTTTCTCTCGGAGCGGCGGTTTGTTCGGTAGAGGCAGAGACGGTTGGTGCGTCAGGTACCGAGGCGCCCACGGTAAACTTGTACTTGGGCCTTGTCGGAGGGGTGCCCGCTACTGCTGCCTCGTCGGTTGACCCTTCTGGCTCCTTCTCTGTTTGAGGCGACTTTTCGGGCGCTGGAGACAACATTGGGCCCACCTGACTGCCTTTTGGCGCCTTGCTGCCGGATGGCTTTCGAATGGGCAAATGTTGTGGAGGGGGCTTCCTTTTATATCTTTTCTTGGCGCCTAGGGGAACGCAATCTCGAAATGCGAACGGCTCCCACTTGCCGGCGTATTTATCGTATAAGGCCGAAAAATCATCATCTATGGCCAGTGTCTTTTTGTCCGATTTATCGTGTCGCGTGCGACACCTCATCTTCCAGCATTCAATTATTTTGTCCTTTTCCCAGCCGAGGGGCGCCACCTTTGTGAGGAATTTTCTGAAACCGGCCGAGTCTAGCTTGTGATCGTCGTTATGCTCTGGATCGTAATCCACCTCTACACAGTAGAAGTCATGCCATGGCGGCCATGACTGCATTCGTTCAATGTGCCACTCCAGGTCTGCCCCTGTCTTATTGCACCTCTCTTCCATGATCTCTGCTCGCGGGCAAACATGCACAAACTTTCCTCTGACCCCAATCGGGTCGTATTTCCAGCGTTGTGGTAATTGTATCAGGCCTAAGTTGAGGAGTGCCTGCTCCAGGTAGATATGCTGCCCAATTTCGTGGACCTCAATGTTTCCCCAGATAAAAGGATATTTGAAAATATGGCCCTTCTTTTTTCCCTGGCCGAATTCCTCTTCGACGCAGTCCATCTGCCGCGCTGCCTCCATGCCGAAATGGTGCTCGGTACAAAAATAGGGCAGCAAGAACGGCTTCCCTTTGAACCCGTAGATTCTGATGACGACGCCCTGGGTCAACCGGAAAGTGTCCCCGAATTTGTTCCTCGTCAGGTACTTCGTCATAACATGGGGAGGGCGAGACGCCTTGCCATTGAACAGTGCCAGGGTCATACCCAAGAATTTGAAATTAAAATCATAATAGGACCCCCTTCTATACAGCAGCTCCGTCCACTCGTATACAGGCAGCGGTGCGCCCTTCTCATCTACTTTCTTAAGCCCGGGCACCTTTATTCGGTAATGCGTATGGTACAGGCACAGCCATACAAGGAATGAGCAGTGCCGGAATTCGGTTGTCTGCTTCTGCTGTATCTTAACCAGGTTCGAATGGATGGCGTACGCCACCCAGTCTGCCCAATCAAAAAAGATTGGGCGCCTTCCGCTTCTCTGCGCAGTGGGGTCATAGAACTCCCCATGCAAGATACACTCTGCAAGTGCCAGCTGGCACGGGTGGACTACTGCGTCTGTGCCGCAGCCAAGAACCCATGCAAGGATAATGTAGATATACTTGTTCTCAAATCTCTCCAGGGGTATAGGACCGGACGGCAAGCTCGCAGACGGCAGTGGGCACTTCAGCTCTGAATTTAGAAATTCTCGCATCCTTCTGCCTCGGCTGAACCTGCCCTTTGCTCTTCCAAATTAATCTTTTTGACGATGGCATTTGGGTCGTATTCGAGCCCCGGGCGAAGGCTGGCTGTACGCTTTCCTTAAAGAGGGTAAACAACACCCTTCCTTGGCAGTCGCAGACCTGTCGGGTGGCTGGTTTGTAATACGTCGCAATTGACTCGACCAGCTCCGAGCAGTGGTGAACAGGAGGGCACAAGAACCAGTAAAGGTTCGATTTATAGGCGGCCCCAAGGTGGTGCGAGGACGAGACCTTGTCTGCCCACTTCGCGATATTGGGACGCAGCTTCGTGAGACTAATGGAGTACTCGCCATCCCTGTATTCGGCCAGGCGGTTGATGGGCGGCGGCAGAGGACCTTGTCTTTTAGCTCGCCTCGACCTGGATTTTCCCCTTTGCTCCTGTGGCGCCTCACTTTCATGAGCGCTAGAGTCTGTGTGTTCCTCGGCTTCCCGCTCTGAATCACTGGATTGCGCCTGCATGGGCGCCTTCCCCTTGTCTACTCTCGGCCCTTCACTCATGGTGCTGGAGACGGAAATTACAGCTGTTACAGAGCTTAATTTCGCACTTCTCTTTTTCACTGCGCAGCTCAGATTTACACTGGTAATTCTGGCGTTCTGAGTAAGTAAGGGCCCTTTTCTAAGAATGGGAAAAACAGCATTAATGGCGCGAGGGGGAATTTAAAGTGATTTGTCCGAAGTAGGTAAAAAGCGTCGTTATTCCTCGGCGGCCGCGCGTGGGATCTTCTATTGAAAAGCGCAACTCGTACGCGGTTGGCCCCTTGTGCGCTCTCTCATTAATGACATCCGCTTTGAAATTCGCGCAATCATTCCTTAAAATCTTCGAACTTCGTGCTTTTAATGACGTCACCGCCGCCATCTGGGCACACACTTCGAGGCACTAAGCTGAGGGAGGCCCGACCGAGTGCGCTCAAAAAATGAGCGCAGCCCAACTTCGCGCTATGAAAGGTGCGCCCTCGGGAGGCCTATACTTAGAAAAATTTCATCATGCGCCTTGCCTCTGGGATGCGCCCGTCGGAGTGCGCAAAACTTTGAGTGCGCAGCCCGACTGCGCTGGGAAAATTTGCGTAGTCGGGCGGGGACACTTAGCCGATTTTTCCATCTTTTCTCTTTGTTCCCGTTCGGTTGCGCTCAAGAAAGGGTGCGCAGCCCGACTTCGCTGCGAAGTCGGGCGGCGCGCCCAACACTTAGAAAATTTTCTGAGCTTTTCTTGATTGCCTTTGCTCCTTAACCTCCCGGCGTCGCACAAAATTAAGGGCGAAGCCCGACTTCGCTGCGAAGTCGGGCGATTTTCCTGCCTTGGTCAGTCCCTCGTGCACTTGCTTCTTTTTTCACACTTGGCTTTCTTTTGACTTAAAAGCGGAAAACTAAATGACTGAAAGAAATATTTACATTCTGAAATAAACTGAACTGCAGGAAATAAATAAGAAAAATATGTACAAGGTAGGACCTTTGACAACCTTCAGTGGTGATAGGCCTTCAGGTGAAAGCCGTTAACAGGGATCGGGAGGAGCTGTCCCTCCATGTCTCTGAGCACGAATGCATTGAACTGGTTTATCCGGGCGATTTGGTAGGGGCCTTCCCAGAAGGCATCGAACTTGTCGTGATTGCCCGGCTTCGCCTTGAGTGAATCCCATTTGAGCACTAAGTCCCCGATTTTGAAAACTCGGGTAGTGGTCCCCTTTGCAAACCAGCTCTGAGTCGCTTCGGCGTGCTTAGTAAAGGCCTGATACGCCTTCTCCCTTTCCTCTTCTAGCTGCAACAGTTGACAAAGTCTGGCATCCACGGGGTCCCCATCGCCTTTCTCATCTTCTAACAACCAGAGTGCGGGCATTTCTATGTGGGTGGGCAGGACAGCCTCCTTGCCGTATACAAGCGCGTAGGGGGACGTCTTGATGGATTTTTTGAAAGATATACGATCCGCCCATAACGCTCGGTCCAGAAGCAGGTGCCACGACCTCTTATTCCTTTCCACAGTCTTCTTTATGATTTTCAAGAGGTTTTTATTGGTGGATTCGGCCAGGCCGTTTCCCTGCGGATAGTAATTTGAAGACATCTTGTGGTAAATGCCATACTTGCTGGTAAACTCAGTGAGTACCGCGCCTGCAAATCCTGGACCATTATCTGTGACGATTGCCTCTGGAATCCCGAAACGGGTAATGAGGCTCTCAAGGAACCCAATGACCGTCTCTTGGTCAGCATGCTTTGTAGGCGATGCCTCAGCCCATCGGGTAAAGTAATCTGTGGCGGTTAGGATGAACTTATGCCCCGCCGAAGAGTTGGGCGTTATTGTCCCGATGAAGTCCAGGCCCCACTGCTGAAACGGAGTCTCGGCTTGAATTGGCTGGAGGGGCAAGGGTGCCTTCCTATTTCTGTCGGCGAACCTCTGGCATTTTTCGCATTTTATACAGACTGCATGTGCATCTGTGAAGAGGGTGGGCCAATAATAGCCGGCTCTGATAATTTTTAAGGCCGTAGGCCTTCCTGAATGATGTCCTCCGGGCATCCCAGAGTGAAACTCTCCGAGAACCTTTGGCTTGTCTGATTCCTTGACGCATCGCAATAGGATGCCGTCAATATTTCTAAAATACAGCCCCTCGGGGCGCAGTACATACTTCAAGGCGTTCAGCCTAAACCTCCTTCTTTGTGAGGCGTTGAGATGATCTGGACATCTCCCTGTGTTGAAGTACCACACTAGATCATTTGTCCAATCATTCTCCTATGATAAGGAGTTGGAAAGGTTGGCCTCTATTCTTGGATTCTCCCAGCGGCAGCGAGAGATTTCGGCTGCAGCGCTCCGGGCCAATTCTTGGCATAGAGCCCGACCTCGGATTAGCTTTGTTGGCCGTACCTCTATGTCAAACTCTTGTATCTTGGCAATCCATCCTGCCCTCTTGTGACCCGGCTCCCCTTGGATGATGAAATTTCTGACGTCCGGGTGTATCACGAAGACAGTTATCCGACTCTGGGAGACAAAGTGCTTGAACTTTCTCAGGGATCTCATAACTGCGTGCACTTGCCGCTCAATAAAATTGTATCTTTCTTCGTGCGGCTGAATCACCTGGCTTAGAAATGCTATGGGGCGCTCCTCGCCATCATCTCCCTTCTGAGTCAGAACTGCAGCGTAGCTTTCGGGCTCTCCCACTGCATACAGGATGAAATCCTTGGAGTAGTCTGGATTTATTAACACTGGAGCCTGGGCAATTCTGGCCTTGATTTCTTCAAAGGCTTGCTTCCTCTCGTCAGTCCATACAAATTCAGCATCTTTTTTCAGGAGCTCAGCCATGGGCTTGATTACTTGTGCAAAGTCTGGCACAAACTTCCTTACGAAGTTGATTTGGCCAAAAAATGATTGCAGCCCCTTTTTGTCGACTGGGATGGACAAGCGAAGAAGAGCCTCCGCTCTGTCAGGATCAACTGCAAGGCCCTTTTCAGAAATAACATGGCCCAGCAGTTTGCCTTCCTTCACCGCAAAGACTGATTTCTTCGGGTTGATGGAAATGCCGAATTCACGACATCTCTCAAATACTTGCCGCAAGTGGGAGGCATGGTCCTCTCTCTTGTGTGAAAACACAGTCATGTCATCCAAGTAGATGACAATGATCTTGTTGAGCAGCTCTCGGAACGCCAAGTCCATAGCCCTTTGAAATGTAGCCCCGGCATTGGAAAGACCGAAGGGCATACGCTGATATGCAAACGTTCCCCATTTGGTGGTGAACGTCGTCTTGTGCTGGTCTTCATCTTTCACCCAGATTTGGTTATAGCCGGAGAAACCGTCTAAGAGAGAAAATCTCTGAGCTCCTGCGACCACGTGAAGGATTTGATCAATTTGGGGGAGCGGGTAATGATCCTTCAGTGAAGCCTGATTGAGGTTTCTGAAATCCACGCAGAGACGGATGTCTCCATTCTTTTTCCTCACGGGGACCAGATTTGCGACCCAAGAAGAGTGCTTGATGGGATAGATGATTTTGGCCTCCAGCATCTTCAAGAGTTCAGCTTTCATCATGGCTTCAATTTTCGGGTTCACCGCCCTTTGCTTCTGCCTGAAAGGCTTCGCATTATCTTCCAGTTCTATAGTATGTTGGATCATCTCTCTGTCGTACCCCTTCAGGTCTTGGTAGCACCGAGGCTACAATATCTGGGTACTCTTTGCATAGAGCTCGGATCTGCTCTAACTCCTCATCAGTGCAATCTGTCCCGACCTTAATCACCTTTCCAGGTTCCAGTTCCAAGTCCATGTATTGCTTGGGGTCTACTTTGATCCTGTGGGATATGGCTCTATCATTCTGATCAAAGAGGCTCTCCAGGGTAATCAGTCCTTTCGGGACATGATTATTTTTTAACTGTATCAACCCCTCATATTGCTCGTCATCAGGGTCTCTACCTTCGATTGTACTAGCTTCATTTATCAAAAAGGTGACGATATCCTCGTCACAGTCGAACACCTGCCAGTGGGTGTCCTTGTCAGGCACAGAAGGCCTATAAATGGTACGAACCGGCTTCGGCTTCTGGACAGTGTCATCAGTCGGGACGTACCTGGCTCCAACAGACGCCAGAATGTCAGCATGCTTATTCTTTTCACGAGATATGGCTTTGACATTCAAAGAGTCAAATGACTCCATCAGATCCCAGACACGGTTGCGGTACGCCTTGAGGTAATGCTTCTTGGAGGCGCACTTATTGGTAATCTGGTTGCACACCAGCTCTGAGTCGCCAAAGATCTGCAAATGCTTTATCCCAAGCCTCTCTGCCTTCCTCAAGCCCAAGCACAAGGCTTCATACTCCGCCGCATTGTTAGTGCAACTCCAGGCCAGCCTATAACAGTAGTCCTTTTGAATGCCGGATGGTGAAACCAGAAGTACACCTGCCCCGGCGCCATTCTTGCATCGGGCACCATCAAAGTACAACTTCCACAGCTTTTTTGGGGCAGGTCCAACATCCTTCTTTGAAGACTGATCAAGTCTTTCAGGCTGGGTGACGGAGTAGCAACCTTGTTCGGTCTCAATCATGGCATTGAAGTCCAGTAAGGAGAACTCATCCTCCACTTGCAACAGTTCCAGGGTCTCTCCCGCCAAGTCTACCTCTACCAGTTCCTCAGTCGTCAGATGAACCATGTCATTTTGTTGTTCTTCCCCAGGTATCTTCTCGACCAGAAAAGTGGAAGGCTTCTCATTATAAATCTTCAATCTCCTTCCTTTGAAAGGCACTTCCATATGTGAATAATCCAGCGACAGATATCCACCCAACTTCGCAGTGAACTCCCTAGAGAGACACATGCCGAAGTAGGGTTCCAAGTCCACCACTACGACTTCTTGGATAACCACGATGTCGAGTGCTTTATGCAGCCGGATTGGGATGTCCTTGATGACTCCGATTGTCTTCACAGGAGTGTCGTCTAGCTGCAACACACCTTGGCTGCTCCTTGTGTATTCCATACCAATCTCTTCGCAAACAGCCCTTGGCATGACAGTAGTGGAGGCACCAGAGTCCACCATGCAATTATGTACTATGTGGCCTTCCATTCGCAGAGACAGATAGAAAGGTGGTGGCCTGTTTTTCCCGGTAGCAGAAACTGTCAAGGGCTGAGCTAACACAGCGGGCTGCGTCGGCTTTCCATCTTTCACATTCTTCAAGGATTCCTGCAACAGGTCTACCTGTCCTGGGAGCAGAAGAGCATCATACATGCTTATTTTTGCTGGAGTTTTCTTGAGCTCGTCGACTATATTGTAAGTCGAAGTGTCGGCTCCCTCTGTCTCTTTTGCTGGCTCGTACCTGGTTCGGTATTGTTGTGTGGCTTCAACCCTCTGTCTCTTCGTCAGCGACGGGTACCTCAGCTTTTCTTGAGCTTGTTCTTTTGTTTCAGCTAGAGGTTGGGCCGTCGGAGCCTTTACCACGGGAGCCTTGAGCGTTGGGAGCTTTTCTTTGGCTGTAGGAGGTAAAGGCGGCTTATCAGGAGCTGGCACAGCAGGCTGCGTCCTCTCCCTTCTTGCATATACCTTCAATGGCTTCATCTGGGCCGTGGTGGCCTCAATCGGCCTTTTGCCCTCCTTGGTCAAGAGAGACACGGGATCTTCTTCAGGGACTGCAAAGTTACCTTCATCGTCACGGATCATGTATGCTTCATCTTCCACGGCGCTGCCCGCAAGGGTCTGAATATAATGTTGATGCAACATGCAACCCTCCTCTCCATGTGGATCGTTGCAAGTAGAACACCAGTTAACATGGTCAGAAGTGCCTGGTTGAGCATTGTTGGCAGCATTCCTTGCTGGGGGCCTTTGCGCTTGAGCAGCTTGATCTTTTGTCAGCGCAGGAGGAGGATATGGCCTCCTAGGAAGAAACTCCATCTGAGCTTGCTTCTTCTTCATGATCGTCATGTCGTTGGAGATAGTATGGTAACCGGAGGCAAGAGCCCGCACTTACTGAAGGATCTTATTCCGAATATCATTATCGGCGAGCGTCGGCCGGGCCGGCGGAGGTAATGCGGCTAATGGTAGGGGAGAAAAATATATCGGGTATTGAGGGGGAGTTGGGAGTGTTTGGTATTGCGGAGGTGGCGGATTAGGATAATGGATTTGGGGCGGACCATACGGGTTTATAATTGGCGTTGGGTTCCACGGCTGATGGGGGTACTGATTGGACGATGATGACGTCCCACCAGACGCGGGCGGATATTGTGACTGAGGGAAGTCGGGATAAATGGGAGGCTGCATTCTATGAGGAAGTCTGCCTATAGAAATTATGTCTAATTCTGCTTGCTGAGCAGCCTCATACAAGGCGGGAAAAGTGTTGACCCGGGCTATCTTAAGAATTAGACAAATGTCTGAATTAAAAGACCTCAGGTAATAGTGAGCAGCTTGTCCTGCAGAAGGACGCAGCTCAGGGGGTACTCTTTTCCAGGACCTCGCAAACCTCACGTTGAAGTCCGATATCTCCTCTTGCGGATGGCGTTGGATACTTTGAAACTGGTGCGGCGGTGAGGAGGGATCGACGGACTCATTGCATCCCTTCACTAGTCTGTCCGCTAGTTGGGGCCACCTCGTGATAGCTCCCTCCGGCAAGGATCTCCACCAGTAGAGAAGCTTTCCTCTCAGAGAGAGAGCTAACAGCCGGGTCTTAACACTCTCATTAGTGATAGAGTGCAGTGCAGCCAAGGCCAGAATGTCTTGGATGTGCTCGTATGCTGTCTTCCCGGAGCCATCATACGTAGGAATGGATTTCAAGGCAGCGGGAGGAACAACTTCTTGTCCAACTAGAGCCAAGGGCCCTGTGGAATCAACGGCTGGGAAGAGATCATCATCATTTTGCTGATTCTGGGCAGCCATGTCTTCTTCCTCTTCTTCAAGTTGATCAGTGGTATAATCAGTATCAGTGTTGTCCGAAGTTGTAGGTTGTTCTTCAATTTCGGCCTCTCCAACTTCTTCAGCTTCTTCAACTTCAGCTTCTTCTATTTCAGCTTCAGCTTCGGGTTCGTGCTCGAACCTATCGTCTTGGTGAGCTTGGTAGTCAACCAGCCTTACTCGCTCTCCAGGAGCGTTGATGTCAATTTCATAGAGATCAGGTTGTTGTCCTGGGTTCCTTGCTCTCCACCTTCTTGTATGCATGAAGGCGCTTTCGATATTGGACCGGTCTCACGGACTCAGAGAATATTCGAGTACAGAGAGTCGCCAGGTGTTATGATTTGACAGCAATGAAGCGAACACCGATGCTTCGATTCTGTTTTGGGGTGGGAAACTCCCGTGTCCCACCGGGCGTGCCAGAGAAACTGTTGGTTACGAATCTGCCACTAGGATAGGATTTTAATCTATATGCGCCCTAGATTCGCCCAACAGATTGAAAGGCCGGAAGGAAGGAATGCCTTCCGTGCCAATCTCCGGAGTAGGCCGGCTTCCTATGTTTTCTCAATTTGGGTTTTAGCTCAGAGTGCGGGAAAGAGATTATAAATTACTGAAAGAAACATAAATATGCTTGTTTCGGGTGGGGAAGATAAGCGGCACGGAAACAAACCAATCACCACTACTAACAACAATTTAAACAGAATATGTAAGAGAAACCATTAATGTTACTTTATCCTATGTATCCCTCACTTTAAGCATTCCAGGTACACTTAATTGCCAATACAGATATCCGGATAAGCAGAATAAAAGTAATCAGAAATATAAGCAACATGAGGCAGAAATGCTTAACGAAGGCGGCATACAAAATAAAGACAATCAATGGAGCCAAGTATATTTTGCATTCAAAAGCAAACGCACAGCTACGAAGTCTCCTAGCAATATATCTCCCATCCACCCTTATACAATGATATGGCGCAGCTATTTATAGCGCAATTTTCCCCCGATTACAACTTTGGGCACAGAATCCCAGACCTGACAAAAGCTGGAAAAGCTGACAAAAGCGGCAAAAAGCGGCTGATGTTGACCTCTGCGGGTATGGAATGTACTTGCAGCAAGGTCCACCTGAAAACTTAGCAGCTACGTGGCAGTCCGGTAGATGAAACCTCGAGTCAGTTTGAATGAGGGTAGATGCGGTACAATATGTCAGTTCACGCTCGCACACCTTCTGTCACATCTTTGACTCGAATCTCGAGGTTGGACACCTGTCAGCATCTGATGGGGGGAAGAAATCGCCTTCAAAGCTCATCTTTTATATCCCGCCCGACTTCGCACAAAATTGGAGCGCAGCCGGGCAGCGTAGGGTGGAAGCAGCGCAGTCGGGAAGGCCTTCGTGCCTTAGAAATTTTCTGGGCAGCATTTTATCATCCTCCGCCCGAGTGCGCACAAGTTGGTGAGCGCAGCCCGACTTCGCTGCGAAGTCGGGCGGCTCAACAGTTAGCCATTTTCTGATGTCTCCAAGGCAAGCCAGCCCTACTGCGCATCCTAACTTTAGAGCGCCGCCCGACTTCGCTGCGAAGTCGGGCGGTGCTCAACACTTAGAATTTTCTGGCTATTTTTCAATCGGATGCCGCCCAAGTGCGCATGAAATTAGGAGCGCAGCCCGACTTCGCTGCGAAGTCGGGCGGCTCAACACTTAGTATTTTTGGGCTCAGCTCTGACAATTCTGCCCAGGTGCGCACAGATAGGCAAGCGCAGCCCGACTGCGCTTCGCAGTCGGGCGAACAACAATACTTAGAAGATTTTGGGGCATTTTTGCCCACTCAGAGAAACAGTTAGAAACATGGACAAGAAGCGGAGAAAATGAAACTGATGGCAGAAAAGTAGAAGGGACATGGTGAAGAAGGGGAGAGAAGAAAGAGGGAAGGGAAAGCAGCATCCTTACAAAAATTTGAAGACATAGCACCCCGTGCAAAATGTGACAACAGTCCCTCAAGGGTTTTGCTATGGGATTTTGTTATAGAGCTCATCCAATCTGGTCCCTCCTAGGTTTAGTTGTGAGATTTTGTTGCAGGGCTTATTTGTTCTAGACCCTCTTAGGCTATGCTGTGGGAGTTTATTTAAGATCTCGTCTGATCTGGTCCCTCCTAGGATTTGTTGTAGGATTTTGTTGCAAAGCCTATCCGATTTGATCCCTCCTAGGTTTTGTTGTAGGATTACGTTGTAGAGCTCGTTCGATTTGGACCCTCCTGGGTTATGCCGTGGGATTTTATTATAGAGCTCGTTTGATTTGGTCCCCCTTGGGTTATGCCATGGGATTTTATTATAGAGCTCGTTCTATCTGGTCCCTCTTGGGTTTGCTATGGGATTTTATTGTAGAGCTCGTCCAATCTGGTCCTTCCTAGGTTTTGCTATGAGATTTTGTTGTAGAGTTCGTCCGATCTGGTCCCTCCTGGGTTTAGCTATGGGATTTTGTTGCAAAACTCATTTTATTTGGACCCTCTTGGGTTGTGTTGTGGGATGTTATTACAGAGCTCATTTAATCTGGTCCCTCCTAGGTTATGTTGTGGAATTTTGTTGCAGAGCCTATCTAATCTGGTCCCTCCTGGGATTTGCTATGAGATTTTGTTGGTGAGCACGTTCGGTTTGGACCCCCCCTGGGTTATGTTGTGGGATTTTATTATAGAGCTTGTCCCCTCTAGTCCCTCTTGGGTTTTTCTGTGGGAATTTGTTGCAGAGATTGTTTGATTTGGTCCTAGATGGGTTTTGTTGTGGGATATTATTGTTGTGCCAGAGTATGTTGCAGTGTTTATGCACCAAAATAAACTAAAGATCTGATGAGACAAAATATATTAAAGTTTTGATAGTTTTGAAGTAGACAAAATAAAAGGAATATTAGTTGTGGGGCTGTTATTGTAAGAATGTATATGAAGATTTTAGTATATATTGAAGTTTTTTGTAAGAAGAAAAATGGATTGTAAAATTGGATAGACCAGTCTAGGCTTGTAAAAGGGTTCGGGCCCTTTCAAAGACCTTGTTTACCAATATAAAGAAAAAAAAAAAAAAAAATCTCAATTACAGAATTGATTATTTCTGTAGCATAAAAATTCCTTTAAGAACATCCTAAAATTATTTATTTTATTACTAAAATCCACACTTGTTTTCCTTGATAGAAACATCACCAGGAATTCCATTTTTCCTCAGAGGACAGTAATGCAGAAATAGTAATCAGGCAACAAAGTCGGACTTTATTTTTCATAATGTGCTGTGCATGAGGAAATTTTATCCCTATAGGAAATGATATTTACAAGTTGATAACCCCCATGGTAGTACACCAAAGCTCTGCAGAACTTCTAAGCTAAAATCTCTTTTAATAATCCAATTGTTGATAATATTTCTCCTCAGCATGTAATAATCATCCACAAGTTTCTCAATAGCTTGTTGTTGGCACATCTTTCAATATATTCTCAGATTCTTTTCATAATCCATGAAAAAGGCACTGCTGTTTCAATCCACAAGTTAACAGTCTTTCCAGAATTTATATCAAATTTATCAATTTTTTGTTTAAAATACTAAACTCATTCTCCTATTTTTGATCAATATTATCTAGTTCACCCATACATCACTGCTTAAGATGTATTTTCATAAATTCCTTTCCGAATTCAAGTATTTCCATTTTTTGTTATTGTAAGCATCAAATTTATCAAACCATATGATTGCATAAAATTCTAATATTCTGGGAAACAATCTTACTTGCTGCATGTCCAGAATAATAGCATAGTGTTCCCAATGACGATGGTGCATAGAGAGTCCTTGTTATTTTCTCTCTTAAATTTCATAATAATATTTTTGATTCAAGGCAAGATGTATCTCAACTGTTGAACAGCATCCTTAATATAAGGAAAGCAGGTCTTGTACAAGGTAGTTGAACTACCCTTTAATTATTTTTTAGGTTTTATCATGATTATTGTTGAAGAACTTTTATAATTTTTAATATTGCCCAATACAAAACAAATTATACATACAAAGGAATAAGGTTGTTGCAACATTTACCTCCTCAAGCTGAAGCTATGGGAGAGAGAACAACAGTCAAAGTTGACTTGGAGCAACTGATGCTGAACTTGATTTCAATCTGCAGAAATTATGTGGATGTAAGATGTTTGGGTGAGGTAGAAGGCCTACCATTAATCAGAACACTCTAACTGACAGGATGTTTGCCCTTAATCTTTAATATCACAATGTCCATGTGGGTGGAAAAAGTGACATGAAGCAAGCTCAGGTGCCAACCCACTGAGTTTCAACAAGCATTTATATTTTTGTACTTATGTGTAGTTTGTCATTGGCAATGCATGTCATGGGTTTGTCACGTTGTGCATGACACCCTTGTGTAATAATCATGTACACTGGGTAGAGTAATTTCAAACTTCTACACGTGTAATTACATACGGACTACGTGGCGATGGGGTAGTTACAACCGCTCCCCCATTACCCATTGTTGTTATTTTTACCCCTAGACCAATATGGAGGCATCCATCCATTAATGCATAGAGTTGTGTTTGTTCATCTATTCAAAGAGGTGTGTACATGTTGAGATTGGTTCGTGATGTAAACTTTTGGTAAAAGTTATGAAATGTTCTTGCTGTTCTAATCTCTTAATTGTTCTTATCTTTATTATGTGGTGTTTTTGTTACTTAGTGCTATGTTTTTGTGGAATACATAAAGCTATACTACATTTTACGCTCTTGCTACTTGGTGATATAGAGCAAGCTATCCCACAATGTAAGGATGGCTGCAGACACACACAATGACAATGACAAGGTGAACCAATGTGCAGGCTTAAACACGTTGCACGTGTAGCGAATAATGAACATGATGAAGTGCACACACAAGTGCAATGACGTCTGACAGAGCCCCTTGTACATGCAGAAGGAAGTGTTGAAGGCATACCTTCTACAAAGTCCCCTCATGATGAGAGAAGAGAGAGTGTGTAAACACCTCTGCTCATCATTCATTTTAGATGAAGACATGTGGATACTTGTGACATTACCATCCCAACTATCTAGGTGATAGGGAGTCCTATCACCAAAAATCCAATGTGTGTGACCCCCTTGGAAGAGTGGGACTTGGTCTCTAACAAGGAATGAAGAATGAAGCATGAAGAGAACGCCTCGTTGGAGATGTTGTCTATGTAATAGCATAACATTGACAAATCATACAATGAAAGGCATGATGCAATGGCTCATGATGTAGGTAATGAGTATGAATGATAATAAAGATCATGCCAAAGAACGTAAAGAAGTGTGTGCCGACAAAAGTCGTGCTAATGAGTGTATGCAGACGAAGGTTGTCATGTCAAAAGTTTACGTGAAGACGCAATGCAAGAAGCTAATGCATATTGATGTCACAATAGACATAGGGTGGTTGGTGAATGGTGACAACAAAGATTCCAACATTAACACAAGTGCAGGAGAGTGAAATTGATGGTGCGAAGGACAACAATTTGATATAGGTGCAATTGCAGAGAAGTGTGTCTAATAGTGGTTGGAATTATAGTAGGCTAGGACAAACAATAGTCTATTAGCAACAACGTTGATAAAGCTTGAGAGCTAACATCAAAAGACGCTTTAGCACATATTGACAGTGTAGCCGAAGAGACTAACAAAGAACAACCTAAGAGAAGTAATTAGGCAATGCATTACCAACCAATACCATTAAGAGTGAACACAAGATCACAACTGACAATATCTGTTGTAGAAGAAGGAAAATAGAAGTGCCCAAAGTTTCTCAAAGGCAGAAAGGAAGACCTTGTTCATCATATTGGCACTTGTATCACCATCTAGAAAGCGAAGAGTGAATAACGAAGCAACATGGATGCAATTGTTCCCTTCAATGTTCGTAGGCATAGCAATGTATTGGGATTTATATTTGACATCCATTTACCACATGGAAAGACCTAAGGAAAACCTTTGTGAAGGAATTTCATCTCCTATGTGATGACATTGAGATCATTGGAGAGATGAATGGAAGATGGGGAATCAACCTCTTGATGGATTGAAAACGCCATGGGTTCATGGATTGACTTTGCAAGAAGATGAAAGTGGTACCACCAACATATTACCAAGAAGACTTCAACAGGGCGTTGGACCTAGGAAGTGAGATGAAGACAATGGGTGGAGGAAGTCCAAGTCGAGAAAGAAGTGACACCTACAACAATAGTGGTGATGACAAAGTTGGAACATCAATTGAGGCACTTAGGAAAGACATGATGCATACAATCTGAGAGATAAGAGACAATGCACAAAATGTTGCATTGAGGGACACGCTAGTGCCAACTACCTGATACAAAGCTAGTACTAGTCATTTGCAAATTGCCCTTTTAACATCAAAATTAAGAAGCATCAGACGTTCGTACTTCAAGAAGAGGCCAAAAAAAATCTTAGTACCTCATAAGGTGGGTTTGGAATGACAAGTTGCAACTACCAAAACAATTGCCATGGGAAGAAAAATGGTAAATAGGGTGGTCCAAAGAATACGAACTGTCACATTCAATATGACATAGTAGGGACACCGATCATCTAATGTCACTAAGTGTCAAGAGTGGGGACACTATGCACACAAATGATGTGTAGATGGTGCAGACTAAGTAACTATGTAGAAGAAAATTGTCCCAAGAAGGAAGGGGGCAATCAAAATGTCAACCTCATTGACATTGAACCAAATATAGACAACCGACATGTTGTAGCAGCTATGACCTAGGCACAGGTGAAGAAGAAGAGTAAATATCCCAACCCATCAATGAAGTGAAAGCGATGTCAGGAGGTTCAAACCAATTTCGAAGAAGAGATGGAAAAGTAACATGATGAGCAAGGCGACCAAGGGAGGAGGATGACCATAGCCACATTTGATGAACAATCAAAGTCACATAGGTTGGATACCCAACTATTGTGGTCAAGCATGCTAGTTAAGGTGGCAACCTTCTTGAATATAGTACTTGTCCTGTATGCAAATATGGGAGATGTGGTCCATGTATTAGGAAAGATTGAAAAAAATCACCACCAAGCATGGAAGCAAAGAACTAGTTTATTAATATAGTGATGTTGATGACAGACACCAAGAACTGGCCAACATTGCCACACATAGACATCTTGGGCTATACAAACTGATGCATGTCTTTATTGGATGCTAATTTGAGCATAAACATGCTTCCAAAAAGGATGTGGAGAGAGTTGGGTGTGCTTGTAGCACGGCGGGAGTATCTCTTGGAGGAACAATTTTAATGATGGATTTAATGATCAGCAATGACCACAATCAAGTCAACCTCAAAACTATAATGTATAACTGGTGACAACTCAATTCAGCCACTATTTGTACAACAATGTCACTTGAATGGCAGTGATTTGAATGGTATCACACGTCGGCAACTCCTTGTCCGACATCTCTCGTACGACACTCATCCAACTGATACTTCAATATTGTATAAGAACTTAGAAGGAACAACTATAGATCTATCTATTGCAGTAATCAACAATGACAACACGTACAGGAACAATATAAAGGCAATAATAGGTGATAGATATGAACAAATATTGCATTAACATTAGCCTATATGGTGAACTGTGTATGGCATTATCTTACATACACAATCTGCAATCTGTGCGGAATATCTAACCTTGTTGAATATAGTACTTGTCCTATATGCAAATATAGGATGTGGAGGAGGAGAGAGACAAAACCACCAAGAGGAGAAAGACAGAACACCAGACACATAGAATTTGAACAAACTAATGCATGCCTTTATTGGAAGCTAATTTGAGCATAAACATGCTTCCAAAAAGGACGTGCAGAGAGTTGGGTGTGCCTGTAGCATGGCAGGAGTACCTCTTGGAGGAACAATTTGAATGACGGATTTAATGATCAGCAATGACAACAATCAAGTCAACCTCAAAACTATAATGTGTAACTGGTGACAACTCAATTCAGCCACTATTTGTACAACAATATCACTTGTACGGCAACTGACTTGAATGAAAGTGATTTGAATGGTATCACACATTGGCAACTCGTTGTATGAAACCTCTTGTATGCCACTCATCCAATTGATTAGTCAATCTTGTATAAGAACTTAGAAGGAACAACTATAGATCTATCTATTGCAGTAATCAACAATGACAACACACACAGGAAAAATATAAAGGCAATAACAGGTGATGGATATGAACAGATATTGCATTAACATTAGCCTGTACGGTTAACTATGTACGACATTATCTTACATGCACAATCTGAAATCTGTGCGAAACCTTGTTGAATATAGTATTTGTCCTGTATGCAAATATGGGAGATGTGGTCCATGGATCAGGAAAGATTGCACAAAATCACCACCAAGCATGGTAGCAAAGAACTAGTTTATTTATACAACAATGTTGTGATAGACACCAAGAACTGGCCAACATTGCCACACATAGACATCTTGGGCTATACAAACTGATGCATGTCTTTATTGGATGCTTATTTGAGCATAAACATGCTTCCAAAAAGGATGTGGAGAGAGTTGGGTGTGCTTGTAGCACGGCAGGAGTATCTCTTGGAGGAACAATTTGAATGACAGATTTAATGATCAGCAATGACTACAATCAAGTCAACCTCAAAACTATAATGCGTAACTGGTGACAACTCAATTCAGCCACTGTTTGTACAACAGTGTCACTTGTACGGCAACTAACTTGAATGACAGTGATTTGAATTGTATCACACGTCGGAAATTTGTTGTACGACACCTCTAATACGCCACTCATCCAACCGATACTTCAATCTTGTATAAGAACTTAGAAGGAACAACTATAGATCTATCTATTGCAGCAATCAACAATGACAACACATACAGGAAAAATATAAAGGCAATAACAGGTGATGGATATGAACAGATATTGCATTATCATTAGACTGTACGGTTAACTATGTATGACATTATCTTACATACACAATCTAAAATCTGTGTGAAGTATCTAACCTTGTTGAATATAGTACTTGTCCTGTATGCAAATGTGGGAGATGTGGTCCATGGATCAGGAAAGATTGCACAAAATCACCACCAAGCATGGTAGCAAAGAACTAGTTTATTAATATACCGATGTTGATGATAGACACCAAGAACCGGTCAACATTGCCACACATAGACATCTTGGGCTATACAAACTGACACATGTCTTTATTGGATGCTAATTTGAGCATAAACATGCTTCCAAAAAGGACGTGGAGAGAGTTGGGTGTGCTTGTAGCACGACGGGAGTATCTCTTGGAGGAACAATTTGAATGATGAATTTAATGATCAGCAATGACTACAATCAAGCCAACCTCAAAACTATAATGTGTAACTGGTGACAACTCAATTCAGCCATTGTTTGTACAACAATGTCACTTGTACGACAATTGACTTGAATGACAGTGATTTTATTGGTATCACACGTTGGCAATTTGTTGTACAATGTCTCTCATACGACACTCATCCAACTGATAAATCTTGTATAAGAAATTAAAAGGAATAACTATAGATCCATCTATGGTAGTAATCAACAATGACAACACATACAGGAAAGATATAAAGGCAATAACTGGTGATGGATATGAACAGATATTGCAGTAACATTAGCCTGTACGGTTAACTGTGTACGACATTATCTTACTTACACAATCTGTGAGGAATTTCAACCACACTCTTTGGCCAACAACACATTCGGCCAACCATACCAATAATCTCCACCACACGAATCAATGAGAAAAGGGTATTATTTATACAACTAAAAAGTTGCATCCTCCAACTAACCGACACCTCATCATTTTGTTAAATTACATTTGACTTACATTTACATTTCATGAGTCACTTTATGACTTAACCACACATAACTTAACATTACACGTTATCACATGATTACTAAGTGTTTCAGCCAACATACCTATGCTTGGATGCCAAGGAGGACAAGGACACAAATGTGAAGAGGAAGGAATCTATGCAGGACAACTTTGAGGTGGAGTCAAGTAATGTTGTAGCTGACAAGATGCATACAAGAGACATTCCTGAAAAGTAGGAAGAAGTGAAGTTGTCATTTTTCCAAAATTTGCAGTGTACAACATTGGCGGTGCACAAATTGACTGAGAGGCTAGTGAACTCATTTAACACAACCAAAGTGACCAGGGAACTAGACACCATCAAATACAAGGGACTGCATATGGTGCAAGTGAACCTTGGTGAAAGAGATGAGGAAAATATCACTTGTGGGGATGATTGGGATCTAGTTTTGAAGGCGGCCACATTCAAAATACCCACGAAGTACAAAGAGGTTTTTGCATAGACTTACAAGGACCTCAAGAGGATTCTACCTAAATTGTGTGTCCAAATATAATTGGTTCCGAGAGCGCAACCAATTAGAAGGCCTTTCTGCATGAACCCAAATTATGCGAGGTTGGTCAATGCAAAAATCACAAAGATGTTTGATGCAAGTATCATATTTCAAGAGACTGTCAATGATCAT
Organism: Wollemia nobilis; assembly: GCA_028583015.1. Lineage (NCBI taxonomy): Eukaryota > Viridiplantae > Streptophyta > Pinopsida > Araucariales > Araucariaceae > Wollemia > Wollemia nobilis. The sequence goes on from JAQPPZ010003633.1 coordinate 707,372, forward strand.
GTCTCACCAATTGTCATTACTTTGAAGAAGGAAAGTGAACAAATTTAAATCTACATAAAATTTTAGAGCCTAAATGAAGTCACTATCAAATATCCCTTTTAAACTCCATTTACCGACTTGATGGAGGAATTTGGACATGGGATCTATTCATTTTTGGATGGATTCTCAAGCTACAATCAAATTAATATTGCACATGAAGACAAAATGAAGACCAGGTTTTTTTGGAAAATGGAATATATGTGTACAACTGAATGCCATTTGAGTTCTACAATGCATCCATCACATTTCGACACATTATACTCTACATCTTTAAGCAAATGTCGTTCAGAAAATTCAAAGTCTTCCTAGATGATTGGGTGTTGTATGGATGAAAACAGGAGCACTTTAAGGCACTCAAATAGTGCATGCAACTATCCATGAACACTTCTCTTACCAAACCTAAGGAAGTGCAAAGTGCTAGTGCCATACAAGAAATTGTTTTCCCATGTCATCCATCAGTCGAGGCTAAAACTAGATCCTCATAAGATCTTTGTAGTTATAAGCATGGAGTAGTAGTATGATCTTAGCCCGTTGAAGTATTTCCCAAGACATGTGGTACCATTTTCATTTCATTAAAAAAATTGCATAGTTATTCCACACCCTTAATGTGCTCACTAGAAAGGATGTTTTATTCAAGTCAACGAAGGTGTAGGTGCCAGTTTCGAACAAAAGCCAAAGTAGATAGTGTATATAGAAGTTGAGAGCAACATGCACCAAGTTTTGTAATGTGAATAAATGTAGAGTCAAATGACAGTTAAATGAAATGGAATTTGATTGACGTTAGCATAGGTAATGTCATGAAAAAAATATTTGATTTGTAATGTATGTATAACTAATGTCTTAGTCGCATAAGGGGGTACAGGTAGTTATGTGGTGAGGTGTCTGGGGCGGCAGTTGCTTCCAACTGCCTACCCCCAAGCATAAAAGGACCCCCCATGCATTGTTTGAAAGTATTGCGTGAGCATAGCATGAGTGGATGCAATAGGTAATCATTGGGAGTAGTACAAGAGAAAGCATAGTACGAGGATTCTAGAATTGTCTTGAGAGAGAATATTTTGTGTACTGCAAGTGTAGTCATATTTGTAATGCCAAATGATAATGCAAAGACATTCCATTTCCATCTCTATGTGTGCATATCTATGTTATGGTATTGTGCAGTGTAGGTTGTGTATCAAGTTCTGTGTGTGTAAGAGTTGCAAATTGCAAACAAAAGTTTAAGGTAGTTACATTCCACAATAATTTTACGAGAGCCGCCATATAGGCGTTGTAGTAGTGTCGTACGAGGGACGTCATAAATCTCGTATAAGGAAGGTTCTTTGTTGGTTACGAATCTGCCATGAGGAAAGGATTTTGGGTTAATGCGCCCAGATTCGCCCACCAGCATGAAAGGCCGGAAGGAAGAGATGCCTTCCGTGCCAATCTCCGGAGAAGGCCGGCTCCTTTGGGGGGTTTAAGCTAAGAGTGCAGGAAAGAGATAAAGAAACGGAAAGAATTTACAAATATGATTGGAGTTTGGTGGGGGGAACTAACAGTACGGCAACACATCAATCACCATTACTTACTGCATCATAAATACAAAGCATGACTGAGAACTGCAAAATCTAAGTATACTTTTTATATAAAGACCTGTACGCACAGCTACAATGGTCCCCTAGCAAACATTCTCCCTACAAGGAGAACTAACAGCACGACAATGCATCAATCACCACTACGTACAGCAACATAAATATAAAAAGTAACCGAGAGATGTCAGAGCCAGGTATATGTGTTATGCAGAGAATTTATACGCACAGCTACAATGGTCCCCTAGCAAACATTCTCCCTACAAGGAGAACTAACAGCACGACAACGCATCAATCACCACTACGGACAGCAACGTAACACACAACTGATGGAACTGCTACCACATCTATTATGAAGTTCAAAAGTGCTTGGCCACCAAATGCTGAAATGAATCAACAAGCCATGGCACAAACAATGCTAAAGGCGCCTGACCACCAAATGCTGAAATGAATCAACGAGCCGTGACACAGGGAAGCGTAAAGCATAAGCATAAAGAAATAAAAGCAGCAGAACAGAACCAAGCATACAAATTATATTTATAAGCAGAAGCACGGTTACAATGGTTCCCTAACAGACATTCCCCTTCCACCCTTTACAATGAAATCATGGTGGGTTTATATAGCCCGAGTCCCTCCCGTTACATTAATGGGCACAAAAGTCCCAGTCAAACAATAGCTGACAAAAGCGGCGAAAGAGCTGCAAATGCTGACCTTTTGTCGGACCGGATTGTACCCGCAACATGGTCTTCCTGGAAGCTGGACGGCTAGGTGGCGGTGTGTTGGGCAGAACTTCTTCTCGGCAGGAATGCGGGTAGCTGGAGCGGGTAGAACCTCCAATCAGCTTTAAATGAGGCCACTGGCATAGGTAATGCAACCCATGCTCGTCCTTTTGCTCGGCACGTCTTGGCTCAAATCCCGAAGCTGGACACTTGTCAGATGATGGATGATGTTGTTTGACACGTGTCTGCCTTGAAAGGCAGTTTATCCAACTTCGCACGGGATCGGAGCGCCATCGGGTTGCGTGGGCAGAAAACAGCGCAATCGGGAAGGCCTTCATGCCTTGGGTGTATTTCCGGGTTTGTTTCCGTACTGCGCACCTGTCAAGGGCGCACTTCGACTTCGCTGCGAAGTCGGACTGCGCACAGGTGAAAGCTGATCTCTGCCGCCGTACGGACTTCGCTCCAGCACTTATCATTATTTCTGCCACTGCCGACTGCAACAAGGTGCGCCCGAGAAAGAGGGGCGAAGTCGGACTTCGCACAAAGCGGGCGAAGTGCGGACTTCGCACCAAAACGGGCGAAGTGCGAACTTCGCACCAAAACGAGGCGAAGTGCGAACTTCGCACCAACACTTAGCCATTTTCCAGGGCAACTGCTGTCAACTTTGAAATTCAACTGAGGGGCTCCAAGAAAGGGGGGAAGAAAGAGAATGTAGGAAAGAGAGAGAAAAGGAGAGAGGAAGAAAGGGAAAGAGAGGAAGAGGGGAAAGAAAGAGCAGCACTGCTACAAAATTGAAAACATTGCACCCCGTGCAAAATGTGGCAACATTTCTGGCGGCTCGTGGGGTGTCGAGCTCGCCTCGGCGCAAAGAATCCATGCCTTCATCCATTGGGTGCAGAGGAACTTGCTTCCCCTGCCTTTTGCTGCTCTAGCTGTTCTCCTCGCGACAACTGTTCTTCAGATTCACCTTCATCAGTTGCCTCCTCAGAACCATCTTCCGAAGGCTCTCCAGCTTTTGCTTCTGCCTCGCAGATGCGGTTGTATGCGGCCTGGGCTTGGCCCCAGGCTTCTGCTTCGAATGGCCGGCGGTCAGCAACTTCTTCTAATGCTGCGTGGAAAGCAGCGACCGCGTGCAGGTCGATGGTGAGGTATCTTTTTCCTAGCTCCTGGAAGTAGGAGCTGATCTTGCAGCATTTGGACACCATCTGGGTGACCTGACTTTCTTGAATTGGCTCAGTCCAGCTATCAATCTCAGCTGTATCTGCCTCAAAGGACCGCCAATTCTTTTTCACCTGCTCATGGGTGAGAAACTCGCCATTCTCAACAAAGCCCGGGCACCCTAGTTCAGAAAGAGCGTGAAAGGGAGCCATACAAATGTCTCTTTCATGTTCGAATGCGTCCAGCATTCGTCTGGCAACCCTCACCTCTTCTACTTTCTTAAAATATTTATGCAAGGTTACCCTTGCATCTGCCCATTCTGTAGCGAATGAGGACATGGGGGAAAATTGGAGGCCATCGCGCTCGCGCTCCTGAAGATTTATTGCTAGGTCCAGCCATTGCTTCGCCTGGCGTTCGGCCTCCTCTACCACAGGCTTTCCCTAGGCAGAAACTTCTTGAATTCTGGATGCGAAATCCAGAACTGACATAGCCTTATACGTGTGGGGCTTGCATCCCCGCAGCAGATCAGCCCGCATCCCCTTAACTTTGCTCTTTGAAAAGACCGTCGCTTGAGATGCTTTCTCTGCAGATTGCGACTGCGCCTGTTTCAAAGACTCCTGGAGCTGAGAAATCTGCTCCAAGGCTGCCTGCTTTTCCGTTGCGGCTTGTTGCTGGGAAGCGGCCAGCTGGGCTTTTAGTTCATCTATTTCTCGCTGCGCCGCTTCCAGCTGCTCAGTGGACCTAGACAGGTCCTCTTCAAGCTGTCTTGTCTTATCCTGCAACCCGAAAAGCTCTTCCTGTTCCTCCAGACTCTTGACAAGGAGATTGTCAGCTTTACGAATGATTCCTTGAATCTCGTATTGCTTGTCAATATCGTCAAAGCTCTTCTCCTTTGTCTGGAGCTCGTAGTCCGCCCTGGTCATTTCCCGGAGAGGCTTCTTCACTTTCGGGATTATCTTCTCTGTTGTAAGCACTCTCCTCTCAAAGTTAAACTTGGTGCGCTTTACCGGGGCGGCTATCTCTTCAGGTCTCCTCCGCTTCAGGTTTTGGAGGAAAGAGATAGGGTACTCTACAGCTCTCGTTGCCAGAGGCAAGTCGTCCGTATTCGGAGGTCGTCCATGAAGTCCGGTTCCCCCGGCCTAGGGTTCTGCTGAGACGTCTCTCCTGCGGGAATGGGATCAGGAGGAACCGGACGGACCTTGGAAGGATCGGCCGCTTCTGAGGGCGACCGAGAAGTGGAGATGGGAGCGGCTGATGCTGAAAGGGTTTCGAGCGGCTGAGGCGGTGGATGTAACGGTGAATGCATGGCTTCAGCACTAACCACAGGTGAAGGGTTTGGGGTTTGACTCAGAGATAGGGAAACGTTGGGGTTTTGAGCAAACTGGTCAAAAGAATGGGGGCCGCTAGAAGGGTGTGGAGACCGGGAGGAAGATGAGGCCATGGCTTGCTCGGATTGAGCGGGAGATGGAGTAGGAGTAGGGCTAGATGAGACCAGAGAGAGTGGGGCAGCAAACGTACCTGCGAGCTCCGCCTGAGCCGATGTTGGATGGATGTCTGCGATTCTGGTTTCGACGGCTGGCTCGGGACTGCCCAGAGAAACACGCTTTGGAGCGGCTGAACGCGGCTGCGGCTCTGCAACTGGTTGCTGCACTGTCAGACTAGGTCGCTTGATCTTTTCAACTCTCTTCCTCTTCTTCTCTTCTGGAACAATGGTCGGATCGGGGGAAGGAGATGAAGCAAGTGCGACAAGCGCTGATGTTCCCACGGTGAACTTGTACCGGGGTTTGACTTGCAGAAGGTCTGCCGCAACCGGTCTGCTCTCTGGTGGTGCTGGCGCCTTTTGTGCCTGAAGGGTCACCTCAGGCGTTGACTTGACTGGTTTCTGCGCCTTTTCAGGCACCACCTTGGAAGCCACGGGCTGCATTGGGTCCACTTGGATGTCTGCTGGGCCCGCGCTGGCAGTTGCCGAAGTGTACAACTATTGGGAGGAAGACCCTCCTTTATAACCCTCAAAGGGACCTCGGGGAACGTAATCTTGATATGCGAACGGCCGCCAGCTATCATGGTGCTGGTCATATAGAGTCGAAAAGTCGTCATCAACGGCCAGATTTCTCCTGGTGGATTTGTCGTCTTTGCGTGCGGCACCTCATCTTCCGGCATTCAATAATCTTTTCTTTTGGCCAATTAAGGCCTGCTATCTTGGAGATGAATTTTTTAAACCCGGGAGAAGAAAACTTGTGGTCCGGGTTTCGCTTGGGGTCATATGCCACCTCCTCGCAGTAAAAATCCTGCCATGGAGGCGAAGCTTCCATCAAGTCAATTTCCCGATCCAAGGTCAACATGGACCACATCGCATCTATCTTCGGTTATATCTGCCGGGGGCGGAGATGCGTGAACTTTCCCCTTATCCCGTACGGGTCGTACTTCCAGTGGCTGCGACATGAGAATCAGCCCAATGTCAAAAAGCTCCCGCTCGAGGTAGACATGTTGTCCTACCTCGGAAATCTCAACGTTTGCCCAGGAAAGAGGATATTGAAAAATCTGGCCTCTTTTCTTTCCCAGGCCGAACTCCTCCTCAACATAATCCATCTGACGGGCAACCTCCATCCCAAACTGATGATCCGTGCACCAGTAGGGCAGCAGATGAGGTTTGCCCTTGAATCCGTAGATTCTGACCACAATCCCCTGCGTCAGTCTAAAGACGTCCCCGAGCTTCTGACTCAGCAAAGAGTTCGTCATTTCCCGCGGGGGGCGAGGGATCTCGCCTTCGCTGAAGACTGACATGACCAATCCCAGAAAGTTGAAGTTAAACTTGTAGTAAGACCCTTTCCGGTATAGGTCATCCGTCCAGTCATAGACGGGTCGTGGCTCTCCCTTCTCGTTGACCTTCTTCAAGTTCGGGATCGGCATCCGGGAGTGCAAATGGTACAAACATAGCCAAGCTAGGACAAAACTGAACCGAAATTCGGTGGACTGCTTCTTCTGGAGCTTCACCGAGTCGGAGTGGATGGCATATGCAGCCGATCCGCCCAGTCGAAAAAAGATGGGGCGCTTTCCACTTCTCTGCGCTGCTGGTTCGTAGGATTCTCCACACAGGAGACATTCTGCCAGCGCTAGCTGGTACGGCTGTACCAGCTCATCAGAGTCGCAGCCGAGGATCCATGCCAGAATGGTGTATAAATATTTGCTCTGAAACCTCGCCAAGGGCATGGGGCCGGTTGGCCACTGTCCAGCTGCAAGCGGGGCGTTCAGCTCTGAATTGAGGAATTCCCTCATCCGTTTTGTATGCGTGAAGCGTCCCGCTTGCTCGCCCAGATTTATCTTTCTGACGATTGTGCTGGAGTCATACTCCAACCCTAGGGCGAAAGCTGGCTGAACAGTCTCCTTGCGCAGCGCGAACAAGGGTTTACCGCTGGAGCTGCAAATCTGCCGGGTAGCTGGTCTGTAATGTCTGACAATCAGGTCTACCAGCTCCGGGCATTGATGGACAGGAGGGCACAAGAATCGGAAAAGGTTGGACTTGTACGCCGCTCCGAAATGGTGAGAGGGCGAAACCTTGTCAGCCCAACTCTCCACATTTGTCCGCGACTTAGTCAGGCTCATAGAAAACGAGCCGTCCTTGTATCCCGCCAGGTAATTTACCGGAGGTGGTGGGGCTTGCCCATGCTGTACTTTCTTTGGCCGGGACTTTGACTTTCGCTCCGGCGGTGTTTCACTTCTGAAAACACCTGGCCGCGGTAAATCTTCGGGTTCGCACCCTTCGCTGGATTGCGCTGGCATTGGCATCTTTCCTCTGTCCATCTCTCCGAAACAACAATAATTACAAATTCAGGGCGTCTGCAGAAGATTTCGCAGTCACAGGAATAATCTGCGCAGTTTGGCATGTTTGAATGCGTCTGACCCCCTTTTCTAGATAATGACAGCGTCATTAATGTCGCGCAGGAGGGGGTAGGTCGGCTGGCAAGTGAAGGAGTTATGTTTCTTGGGTGGCTGCGCAGGAGAATGTTTTCAAAAAGGTATTCCGGCTGCCGTGCCATGCTTTTTTGATTGCACTTTTCATTGAGGACTGTGCAATCATTAAATTTACCTTGAATGCTGCGCCATGGCTGACGTCACTGCCGCAATCTGGGCACACTGCTCAAGAAAAAAAACCCTTGGTGCGGAAACCCATCTTAAAACGGTCGCAATGCGCCTTGGGCCCAACTTGGAGCTTTTAGAATATTTTATTCATTTTTTTTAAACAAACTGTCCAAGCTTGCCCAGAAAACAAGGCACAGTCGGACTTCGCCCAAAGTTGGGCGCGATCCGACTTCGCCAGCGCAGTCGGACTTCGCCCAAAGTTGGGCGATCCGACTTGCCACGATCGGACTTCGCCAAGATCGAGCGAGTTCGAACTCGGCTGTGACTTGCATTGAGACTTTCTTTTCTTTTTTCTTTACCGCGCTCGAGGGTTGAGCGCAGTCGGACCTTTACAAACTTCGGAAGAGAGGCGAACACTTAGAACTTTACTGCCTCTTTGGACCGGGCGCACGAGCTGCGCTTAAACAATGAAGCGCGTTCGGACTTCGCCCGAAGTTCGGGCGAAGTTCGAACTTCGCGCGAAGTTTGCACTCGCGCGCGAGCTGCGCTCAGTTCACACTTCGCGCGCAAGTCGGCCGAAGTCGGACTTCGCTCAAAACTGAGCGCAGTCCGATCTCTTGGTGCCTTTGCAGTTTTCCTCCCTTCGAGCTTCGCTCTTTGGCTGGCGCGCAGCCCGACTTCGCTGCGAAGTCGGGCAGCGGCCAACACTTAGCCGTTTTTTGCTTTGCTTTCTTCGTTCAAGCAGCCTCTTCACGAACTTCGCCCCTTCTGAGGGGCGACTACAGACTTCGCTGCGAAGTCTGTATTCTCTCCCATGCCGCAGTTTAGCTCAAAAAATAATAAAAAACTGAAAGCTGGAAACTGTACATGCTGGAAAACAAAAATGCATAAGGGAAATTTTTACAAAGAAGGGCCACTCGGGCACCTTCAGCAACGGTAAATTTTTAAGTGGAACCCGTTAACAGGGATAGGTAGGAGCTGACCCTCCATATCCCGAAGTACATAGGCATTGAACTGGTTCACCCGGGCAATCTGATAAGGGCCCTCCCAGAGAGCATCAAACTTCCCGTGATTGCCCGGCTTCGCCTTATATGAATCCCACTTCAGCACCAGGTCCCCGATTTTAAAAACTCGGGCAGTGGTGCCTTTTGCAAACCAGCCTTGAGTGGCTGCAATATGATCAGTGAAGGCCTGGTATGCTTTTTCTCTGTCTTCTTCCAGCTGCAGGAGTTGGCACAGTATGTCGTCCACCGGGTCTCCATTGCTCCTGTCTTCGTCCAACATCCATAGGGCGGGGATTTCAATGTGGGATGGCATGACGGCCTCTTTGCCATAGACGAGCGCATAGGGGACGTTCTGATGGATTTCTTGAATGAAACTCTGTCCGCCCATAGCGCCCGGTTCAGGAGTAAATGCCAAGTCCGCTTGTTTCTGTCAATGGTCCTCCGGATGATTTTCAGGAGGTTCTTGTTAGTAGACTCGGCAAGGCCATTCCCCTGCGGGTAGTAATTAGAAGACATCTTGTGATAGATGCCAAGTTTGCCAGTGTACTCCGTGAGTACAGCGCCTGCGAATCCCGGACCGTTGTCTGTCACGATTGACTCTGGAATCCCGAAGCGGGTAATCAGGCTCTCAATGAACCTGATGACCGTTTCTTGGTCTGCGTTCTTGGTCGGGATTGCCTCTGCCCACCGTGTGAAGTAATCGGTGGCTGTAAGAATAAACTTGTGTCCGACAGAGGAATTAGGCGAAATCACCCCAATGAAGTCTAGACCCCATTGTTTGGAACGGAGTCTCGGCCTTGAATCGGTTGAAGGGGCGGGGGTGCTTTTTGTTTCTGCCAAGCAAACCTCTGGCATTGATCACACTTGGAACAGACCGCATGAGCGTATGCAAATAGAGTGGGCCAATAGTACCCAGCTCTAATTATTTTTAAGGCCGTAGGCCTTGCGGAATGATGACCCCCAGGCATCCCGGAATGAAAATCTCCGAGGACCCTGGGCTGGTCGGATTTTCTGACGCACCGCAACAGGATGCCGTCGATGTTTTTGAAGTAAAGCCCCTCGGGGCGAAGAGTGTACTTAAGTGCACCTAGCCGAAATCTCCTTCGTTGTGAGGCGTTCAGGTGATCTGGACATCTTCCGGTGCAGAAATATCTCACCAGTTCATCTGTCCAATCACTCCCCTCCGATAAGGAGTTGGCTAGGTAGATGCGTGTCGCTGTGTCCTCCCACTTACAGGCGGAGATGCCGGCTACAGCGCTTCGGGCCAATTCCTGACACAAGGCTCGGCCCTTGATAAGCTTGGTGGGCCGCACTTCGATGTCGAACTCCTGGATTTTTGCAATCCATCCTGCTCTCTTGTGACCCGGTTCTCCTTGTATGATGAAGCTTCGAACGTCCGGGTGAATCACAAAGACGGTCGTTTTGCTCTGGGAGACAAAGTGCCTGAACTTTCGGAGGGATTTCATAACAGCGTGAACTTGCCGCTCTATAAAGTTGTACTTTTCCTCATGCGGCTGAATCACTTGGCTCGAGAACGCTATGGGGCGCTCCTCGCCATCGTCTCCCTTCTGAGTTAGGACTGCAGCGTAACTTTCGGGTTCTCCCACTGCATACAGGATGAAGTCCTTGGAGTAGTCCGGGTTTGTCAACACCGGAGCTTGCGCAATTCGAGCCTTGATTTCCTCGAAGGCTTGCTCTCTCTCATCAGTCCATTCGTAAGTTGTATCTTTTTTTAGCAGTTCGGCCATAGGCTTGATCACCTGTGCGAAGTCCGGAATGAACTTCCGCACGAAGTTAATCTGACCGAAGAAGGACTGCAGCCCTTTTTTATCGATGGGGGCTGGCAAGCGAAGGAGGGCTTCTGCTCTGTCAGGGTCAATGGCGAGGCCTTCCTCGGAGATGACATGTCCCAGCAGCTTTCCTTCTTTTACCGCGAAGACAGACTTCTTCGGGTTTATAGAAATGCCGAATTCTCGACACCTCTCAAATATTTGCCGTAGGTGTGAAACATGATCCCCTCTTTGGTGAGAGAAAACGGTCATGTCATCAAGGTAGATAACAATGATCTTATTGAGCAGCTCTCGGAAGGCCAGGTCCATGGCCCTTTGGAATGTGGCACCAACATTGGATAAGCCAAAAGGCATGCGCCGATAGGCGAACGTCCCCCACTTGGTGGTGAACGCCGTCTTATGCTTGGTCCTCATCTTTGACCCAAATCTGGTTGTAGCCGGAAAATCCATCTAAAAGTGAGAATCTCTGGGCTCCAGCAACGATGTGTAGAATCTGGTCGATTTGGGGAAGCGGATAGTGGTCCCTGAGGGAAGCCTGATTTAGGTTTCTGAAGTCGACACAGAGACGAATGTCGCCATTCTTTTTCCTCACGGGCACCAAATTCGCGACCCAGGATGAATGTTTGATGGGGTAGATGATCTTGGCCTCCAGCATCTTCAAGAGCTCGGCTTTCATCATGGCCTCAATCTTCGGATTCACGGCCCTCTGCTTCTGTCGGAATGGCTTGGCGCCATCCTCTAGCTCAATGGTATGTTGGATGACATTTATGTCATACCCCCTCAAATCCTCGTAGCACCAGGCCACGATGTCGGGGAACTCTCGGCACAGTGATCTGATCTGCTCAAGTTCCTCCGACGTGCGATCTGTTCCGACCTTGATAGTTTTACCAGGTTCGAGTTCCAGGTCGAGCATCTGCTTCGGGTCTACTTTGATCCTGTGAGATATTGCTCTGTCATTCTGATCAAACAGACTCTCCAATGTAATCAGTCCTTTTGGGACATGATTATTTTTTAACTGTATCAACCCCTCATATTGCTCGTCATCAGGGTCTCTACCTTCGATTAAGCCAACTTCGTTAACCAAAAATGTGACGATCTCCTCGTCACAACTGAACACTCGCCGGTGGGTGTCCTTATCAGGCACAGAAGGCCTGTAAATAGTGCGAACCGGCTTCGGTTTCGGACAACGTCATCGGCCGGAACGTACTGGCTCCAACGAGACGCCGGAATGTCGGCGTGTTTGTTTTTCTCACGCGATATCGCCTTGACATTCAACGAGTTGAACGACTCCATTAGGTCCCACACCCGGTTGCGGTACGCCCTAAGATAGTGTTGTTTGGAGGCGCACTTGTTCGTAACCTGGTGACACACCAACTCTGAATCTCCAAAGATCTGCAGGTGTTTAATCCCTAGCCTCTCCGCCTTTCGCAAACCCAAGCACAGGGCTTCGTACTCCGCCGAGTTGTTAGTGCAGCTCCAGGCCAACCTGTAGGTATAGTCCTTCTGGATCCCGGTCGGAGAAACCAGAAGCACCCCTGCACCGGCGCCATTTTTGCATCGCGCGCCGTCAAAGAAAAGCTTCCACAGCTTCTCAGGTGCAGGTCCCACTTCTTTCGCAGCTGACATGTCAAGCCTCTCGGGCTGTACAATGGAGTAACAGCCCTGCTCTGTCTCAATTACGGCGTTGAAGTCCCGCAAAGAGAACTCGTCTTCAAGCTGTAGCACTTCGAAGGCTTGCTCAGTCAGCTCTACTGTCACCAGCTCTTCCTCCGACAACTGAACCATGCAGTCCAACTCTCCTCCGGGTATCTTCTCTACTAGGAAGGTGGAAGGCTTCTCATTGAAAATTTTCAGTCTCCTTCCTTTGAAGGGCACTTCCATGTGTGAGTAGTCTAGAGACAGGTACCCGCCCAACTTCGCAGTGAACTCCCGAGAGAGGCACATGCCGAAGTAGGGAGCCAAGTCAACAACCACGACCTCTTGGATGACCACGATGTCGAGAGCCTTGTGCAGCCGGATAGGGATGTCCTTTATGACACCAGCTGTCTTGACAGGGGTGCCGTCTAATTGCAGCACGCCTTGGCTGCTACGTGTGTATTCCATCCCGATCTCATCGCAGACGGCCTTCGGCATCACAGTCGTGGAAGCACCAGAGTCCACCATGCAGTTGTGAACTATGTGCCCTTGCATCCGTAAAGACAGATAAAAGGGAGGCGGTCTGTTCTTCCCAGTGGCTGAGACTGTCAGAGGTTGAACCAGGACAGCGGGCTGTATCTGCTTGCCGCTCTTCATGTTCTTCAGAGATTCTTGCAGCAGATCCACTTGGCCTGGGAGCAGAAGAGCATCATACATGCTGATTCTAGCAGGTGTTCTTTTCAACTCGTCTACTATGTTGTAGCCCGAGGTGCTAGCTCCTTCTGCTTCTTTTGCCGGCTCATACTTCGTCCGTACTGTCTTGGGTAGCCTCAACTCGCTTGTCTCTTGGTCAGAGACGGGTACTTGACTTCTCCTGGGCTTGTTCTTTGGTTTCAGCTGGAGGCTGAGGTACGGGAGCTTTAGCCGGAGCTGGAGCTTTTGCTATAGGAGGCTTGGCTGGAACAGGGGCAGCCTTTGCCGGAGAAGGCTTGGCTGGAGCTTTATCTTTGGATGCCTTCTCCTGGGCTGTGTAGGGCCACAGCCGTTTGTACGATGGCAGCCCGCCGGGCTGCGGTTTTTCTCTTCTGGCGTAAACTTGCAAAGGCTTGGCAGCATCTGCGGTTTTCTTTTCTTCCTTGGCAGGCGGCACTAGATTCTCCTCTGGGAGGGGAAAGTTGGCTTCGCCGTCCAGGATCATGTAGAGTTCATCGTCCTCTATGGCGCTGCCGGCCAAAGTCTGGATGTAGTGCTGGTGCAAAGTGCAGTCTTCCTCCGAATGCGGGTCATTGCACGTAGTGCACCAGTTAACCTGGTCGGAAGGACCAGGCGGGTCTTCTATAGCAGCATTTCTCGGAGGCGGACGCCTCCGCAGCTGGTGCTCGGGGGCTTGTCTTTTGTTAGCGGCGGGGCGCATATGGCCTCCTAGGAGCGAGGTCCATCTGGGCCTGCTTCTTCTTCAGAGCGGTCATGTCATTGGACATGGCATGATATCCTGAGGCCAAAGCCCGCACCTCCTGGAGGATTGTATTCTGAATGCTACTGTCAGGAGGCGGCAACTGTGCCGGTGGAGGCAATGCGGCTAATGGAGGAGGATTAGAATAAGGTGCGTACTGCGGGGGAGCAGGAAGTGCTGGAAAATGCGGAGCGGGAGGAGGCGGGTGAGGATAATGCAATTGAGGCGGGCCGTAAGGAGTTACGACCGGCGCCGGATTCCACTGCTGCTGGGGTTGCTGCCCTGATGTGGACGGCGCACCACCAGAAGCAGGAGGATACTGGGATCTGGGGAAGTCAGGATGAATGGGTTCCTGCACCCTGGACGGGAGTCTGCCGATAGAAATAATGTCAGCTTCAGCTTGCTGGGCAGCCTCGTACAGAGCAGGAAACTCGTCTATTCTGGCAATCTTCAACAGTAGGCATATGTCTGAGTTGAAGGATCTCAGATAGTAGTGAGCAGCCATGCCAACTGAAGGCCGAAGTTCGCAAGGTACCCATTTCCAAGATCTCGCAAACTTGATGTTAAAGTCAGACACCTCCTCTTGAGGATGTCTCTGGATAGCTTGGAACTGATGCAGCAGAGAAGTAGGGTCAGCAGACTCGTTGCATCCTTTCACGAGCCTTACGGCAAGCCAGGGCCACCTTGTGATGGATCCCTCTGGCAGCGATCTCCACCAGTAGAGAAGCTTTCCCCTCAGGGAAAGGGCCAGTAGACGGGTCTTCACACTCTCATCGGTAATGGAATGTAATGCGGCCAGGGCAAGGATGTCCTGGATGTGCTCGTACGCCGTCTTGCCGTAGCCGTCGTATGTAGGGATAGACTTTAAAGCAGCAGGGGGCACAGCTTGCTGTCCGACCAGGGCCAAGGGCCCTGTAGAGTCCACCGCCGGGAAGAGATCATCATCATTTTGTTGCTGGGCAGCCATTTCTTCTTCTTCTCCTCCGTCGGTTGTGTACTCGGTGTCGGTACTTTCCGAGGATGCAGATGCTTCTTCTTCCTCGGCCTCTTCTATTTCGTACTCAGCTCCGCCGACCTCGGCTTCGGCTTCTTCTTGAATTTCAGCCTCGGCTTCGTCGACACAAGCTTGCGGATCAGCCTTGCGGATCAGCCAGCCTGGGAATTTCGCCTCGAGCGTTGATGTCCGGTTCGTAAAAGTCAGGCGGGCTTCTCGGATTCCTTGCTCGCCACCTTCTTGTTTGCATGAAGGTCCTGGGACCGGTCTTTCGGACTCAGAGGATTTGTTCGTGCAGAGTCGCCAGGTGTTCAGATTTCGAACAGCAATGAAGCGAACACCGGTGCTTCGATTCTGTTGGGGGTGAGAAACTTCCTTGTCTCACCAAGTGCTCAGAAACCACTGTCAGCGCCAGGTGGAGACTGATCAGAAAATCTCTCTTCAAGTGTGGGACCCTGGTCCCACCGGGCGTGCCAGAGAAACTGTTGGTTACGAATCTGCCATGAGGAAAGGATTTTGGGTTAATGCGCCCAGATTCGCCCACCAGCATGAAAGGCCGGAAGGAAGAGATGCCTTCCGTGCCAATCTCCGGAGAAGGCCGGCTCCTTTGGGGGGTTTAAGCTAAGAGTGCAGGAAAGAGATAAAGAAACGGAAAGAATTTACAAATATGATTGGAGTTTGGTGGGGGGAACTAACAGTACGGCAACACATCAATCACCATTACTTACTACATCATAAATACAAAGCATGACTGAGAACTGCAAAATCTAAGTATACTTTTTATATAAAGACCTGTACGCACAGCTACAATGGTCCCCTAGCAAACATTCTCCCTACAAGGAGAACTAACAGCACGACAATGCATCAATCACCACTACGTACAACAACATAAATATAAAAAGTAACCAAGAGATGTCAGAGCCAGGTATATGTGTTATGCAGAGAATTTATACGCACAGCTACAATGGTCCCCTAGCAAACATTCTCCCTACAAGGAGAACTAACGACACGACAACGCATCAATCACCACTACGGACAGACAACGTAACACACAGCCGATGGAACTGCTACCACATCTATTATGAAGTTCAAAAGTGCTTGGCCACCAAATGCTGAAATGAATCAACAAGCCATGGCACAAACAATGCTAAAGGCGCCTGACCACCAAATGCTGAAATGAATCAACGAGCCGTGACACAGGGAAGCGTAAAGCATAAGCATAAAGAAATAAAAGCAGCAGAACAGAACCAGGCATACAAATTATATTTATAAGCAGAAGCACGGTTACAATGGTTCCCTAACAGACATTCCCCTTCCACCCTTTACAATGAAAACATGGTGGGTTTATATAGCCCGAGTCCCTCCCGTTACATTAATGGGCACAAAGTCCCAGTCAAACAATAGTTGACAAAAGCGGCGAAAGAGCTGCAAATGCTGACCTTTTGTCGGACCGAACTGTACCCGCAGCATGGTCTTCCGGGAAGCTGGACAGCTAGGTGGCGGTGTGTTGGGCAGAACTTCTTCGCGAGGAATGCGGGTAGCTGGAGCGGGTAGAACCTCCAATCAGCTTTAAATGAGGCCACTGGCATAGGTAATGCAACCCATGCTCGTCCTTTTGCTCGGCACGTCTTGGCTCAAATCCCGAAGTTGGACACTTGTCAGATGATGGATGATGTTGTTTGACACGTGTCTGCCTTGAAAGGCAGTTTATCCAACTTCGCCTGGGATCAGAGCGCCATCGGGTTGCGCGAGCAGAAACAGCGCGATCGGGAAGGCCTTCATGCCTTGGGTGTATTTTCGGGTTTGTTTCCCTACTACGCACCTGTCAAGGGCGCACTCCGACTTCGTTGCGAAGTCGGACTGCGCACAGGTGAAAGCTGATCTCTGCCGCCGTACGGACTTCGCTCCAGCACTTAGTCATTATTTCTGCCACCTGCCAGCCTGCTACAAGGTGCGCCCGGAAAGAGGGGCGAAGTCGGACTTCGCACCAAAACTGGGCGAAGTGCGAACTTCGCACCAAAACTGGGCGAAGTGCGAACTTCGCACAAACACTGGGCGAAGTGCGAACTTCGCACCAACACTTAGCCATTTTCCAGGGCAACTGCTGTCAACTTTGAAATTCAACTGAGGGGCTCCAAGAAAGGGGGGAAAAAAGAGAATGTAGGAAAGAGAGAGAAAAGGAGAGAGGAAGAAAGGGAAAGAGAGGAAGAGGGGAAAGAAAGAGCAGCACTGCTACAAAACTGAAAACATTGCACCCCGTGCAAAATGTGGCAACAGTTGCCATATGAGGAAGGTAACGTAGTTGTTGCCCTACAAGTGATTGGATTGCAACTGTGTCGTACAAGTGGAATTGTCATTCAAGTGTGAAGTATGTCAAGAGTTGGACCAACTATGTCTACAATCTCAATTGGCCCGTAGAATTTGTGATTCCAATTGGTCCTCCAACTATTGGAATACTCACTGTCATGCTATATTTGGCGCCGATGTCGACTAAAGTTCGGACCTAGCATGCATGAATATTGGAAGGATGGATGACATATTCCTTGTCGTGAGGACGTGGGAGACGTAACTATGGATGAAGTGATCAACCTATAAGGAGTTAGAGAATTGTAGTCAAGGAGAAAAGAACTTGAGCAACTAAAGGTGGAACAAGTTTGGAATCCTCAGGAGGATAGTTCTAGTGATGAAGATGAAAGGGGGCAAATGATGTTGACAAAGGACGACATGAGAGGTGAAGTGCAAATAAATGAAGGGTGGACCAAGAAAAACGTTCGCGTAAGTCAAGGCGCCAACGCAAATATTGGACGGGAAGATGAGGTTGATCAACTGGTGACACTAGCACAAGAGTGGGGGAGATTGCCAAGAGGTGTAGCACAAGTTGCAGTGTTCCCAGTAAGCAAGGTGGCAACAAATTTAGGAACGAAACATATTATCATACAACATAGCTTCAACTAAACTATTCCTAAATTGTATGACCAACTTTGTCATACAATAATATTGACCATACAATGCTTAGTCGTACGATGAACCTACCATACGATCATTCCTAGTCGTACAACTCAATCAATTGCACTTTTGTACGATTTATCTATCGTACAATGTAAGTGTAAGAGCTAATGAACAAGATTCATACAATGATGTCTTCATATGCTATCTCACACAAGTCACTTATCGAACAAATCCAATAAGGAGAATACGCTTCCATAGTCCCTTGTACGATTCCTCAATTGCACAACCTATAACTACTAGAAATGGCAAACATGTTGCTGGTGCAACCAATTGTACGCTCTTCCTGCATATGACAAATCCAGTATGGAGAATATGCTTCTATAGTCCCTCGTATGATTCCTCAATTGCACAACCTATAACTACTAGAAACGGCCAACATGTTGCTGTTGTAACCAATTGTACGGTCTTCCTGTATATGACAAATCCTACAACTCCTGTCACCTGCATTTAATCTAACCCTACTGCACTACAAGGCTACAATGCATTTTAATATGACAATGCTTTGTATACATCTATAGTACCAAATGAAACACAACAGATGACAAAATAACAATCACACACATGCATGGAAAAGACTACTTATATGGCAATAATAGCAATGTACGATTGATTTACTGCTGTAAACAGAAAGTGATAGTGCAATTACAATGGTTGCCATAGCCCAAAATAGCAGATAATCATTCAACAATTGACTGCATCCTTCACGTACTGCAAATACATATTCAGCATTTACAGATACACCTCTCTATTGGGATAAACAATACAAAAATGAAGGAGGGGAGGCTTATGAAGCTCTCCCCAGGCCATTCCAAGTGGTTCTTAAGACAACACATCATTTACAACTGCCACCCTGTAACCTCCGAACGTACTTTGATTAATTGCACTTTTCTAAAGTTTTGAGTTTAATTTTTATCAAACTCTAATTTCACTCTCATTTCACCTAATTTCATTTAATTTGACTTTTAATTACATTTTACTTCATTTACATCTAATTTGATGTGCATTTCATTTCACATCTCACTTTGTCAAAATTACAAACAAAAACTTTGAAATTCAAACCAAACTTGCCAAAATTGCAAATCAATTTCTGTACATTTTTCACCTCTTCTGGGAAGCAGATTTGCTGCCTACATCCATCCTTCCCTTTAAATCATTCGGCATCCTCGTCGACACTTTCTGGTTTCTTGTACTTGGCTGCTGCTGTTGTGGATCATAAATAGGCGGTCCACCCATATCAGCTATTTGGACTCGTAGAGCTTCCTGTTCATCCTTCAATATTGCTGCATACTGGCTGATTTGAACACACTGTAACCCACAGCGATTGGCCTTCTTCTCCATTTCAGCCAATTCCACTATCATTTCTTTTTCTCGTTGCGTGACTCCCTTTTGTATTCTTTGTCTCAGCTCAGCCTCAGTCCTGGTTGCAATAGCCAACTATTCATCTTACTCGGCAATGAGCTGATACTTATGCTCTTGCTCTTTTTCGTGAGCCTCAAACCTCTGCTCTCTTATCTCTTTTTCTGCCATAAAGCTTATAATGATGTTATTATACCTCATTGCATCTCTCTTCAATTCAGCAATTTCCTTGTCTTTGGCCTTCAACTGCTTATCTTTATCTTTCAATTGTTCTTCATTAATCTTTGACTGTTCCTCCTTATCCTTCAGTTGTTTGTCTTTGCTCCTCTTTGTCCTTTAATTGTTCTTCATAGTCCAGTTTCATGCTGACAATCTTTTCTTCCACTTCCTTCGTCATTGCCTCTGCTTCCCTTTTTATCTTCTCGACTTCTTCCTCCATGGCTTGCATTTCTTTTCTTATTGCTTTTGTCTCCTCCTTTTGCTGGTTAACATGTTCTTCCTTGGATTGGTACTGTTGTCACATTTTGCACGGGGTGCAATGTCTTCAATATTGTTTTGTAACAGTGCTGCTCTTCTTTTCCTCCTTCCGTTTTTCTCCCTTCTCTCCCTTTCCTTTTCTTTCCCATGCTCTTTCTCTCCCCCCTTTTTCCTTGAAGTTCCCCAGTTGATTTTCCAGCTTTCCAGCAGGTCTATCTGAAATTGGCTAAGTCTGGGTGCGAAGTTCGCACTTCGCCCAGTTTTGGTGCGAAGTGCGTACTTCGCCCAGTTTTGGTGCGAAGTGCGTACTTCGCCCAGTTTTGGTGCGAAGTCCGACTCCGCCCCACTTTCTGGGCGCACCTTGCACTTGGCGGATGGCGGGTCAATGCAGAAGAAAGGTAAAATTCCGGAGCGAGTCCATATGGCGGCGGACACCGGTGTTCGCACGTGCGCGATTCGACTTCTCAACGAGCCGGAATGCGCCCTTGGCAGGTGTACGGTAGGGGAACAAACCCGGAATTTGACCAAGGCTTGAAGGCCTTCCCCAGCGCAGCCGATTTCTGCACGCATCCCAAGGAGCCCCGATCCCAAGCAAAGATGGATAGATTGCCCTCTAAGGCAGGCATGTGTCACATAGCATAACCCATCATCATACAAGTGTCCTGCTTCGGGATTTGAACCAAGACATGCCGACCAAAAGGGATAAGCATGGGCTGCACCGCACTGCGTTAATAGCCTCATTCAAAGCTGATCCGAGGTTTCACCTGCTCCGACTACTAGCAAGCTTGCCGACTTGAAGATTTACCCAGCACTCCGCCACGTAGCTGTCCGACTTCCCGGGAAGACCATCTTGCGGTGCAGCCCGATCCGACAAAAGGTCGGCATTTGCGGTTCTTTCGCCGCTTACGTCGACTTATGTTTGGTGGGACTCTGTGCCCATTAATGTAACGGGTGGGACTCGGGCTATAAAAGCCCATCTGAAATTCATTGTAAGAGGTGGAAGGGGAATGTTTGTTAGGGAACTACGTGCTTCTTATGTAGCGTGCTTACGCTTATGAATACAATGCGTATGCTCGGTTACATTCTACTGTCTTTATTCTTTTATGCTGTCTTTCATTATATGCCTTAGGCCCACCTGTGTCGTTGCTCGTTGATTCACTTTGGCATTTGGCGATCAGGTTCCTCTAGCATTGCTTGCTTAAAGCACCTTCTGTACTTCATTATTTAAAGCATTCATAATAAATTTGGTAGCAGTTCCATCAGTTATGTGTGACGTTGCTGGCCCGTATCACAGTGATTGATGCGATCCCTAGCTGTTAGTTCCTTGTAGGGAATGTTTGCTAGGGAGCCATTGAAGCTGTGCGGTTAAACTCTCTACCTAACACATATACCAGGCTCTGACATCTCTAGGTTTACTTTCTACCCCTGTCAGTGTACGTATCTGGTGATTGATACGATCCTCGATGTTAGTTCCTTGTAGGGAATGTTTGCTAGGGAGCTATTGAAGTCGTGCATACGTTCGCTGGTGTATCGGAAGTACGCCTAGGTTTTGCAATTCCTTGTCATGCTCTGTGTTTGTATGCGATGAAGTAGCGGTGATTGGTGTGTTCCCGTACTGTTAGTTCCCCCCACCAACCTTTGGACATATTTGTATCTCTTTATGTACATTTGTTTCTTTCAGTTCATTTATTTCTTTCCTGTTCCCTTTAGCTTAAATCAAGCCCCCCAAAAGGAGCCGGCCTTCTCCGGAGATTGGCTCGGAAGGCATCCCTTCCTTCCGGCCTTTCATCTTCGGTGGGCGAATACGGGCGCATTAACCAAAAATCCTTTCCTCATGGCAGATTCGTAACCAACGGTTTCTCGCACGCGCCGGTGGGACGCTTGTCCCACGATTTAAAGAAAGAGTACCCGTCCGGTTTCCACCTAGCGCAACAGTTCTTCTGACCCGCTCGGCGGAACACGGGTCCCACATCTGACGAGAGATTTTCCGATCAGTCTCCACCTGGCGCTGACAGTTCCTGAGCTCTTGGTGAGACAAGGAAGTTTCTCACCCCGACAGAATCGAAGCACCGGTGTTCGCTTCATTGCTGTTCCAAATCTGAACACTGGCGACTACTGCACGAACAAATCCTTCGAGTCTAGAAGACCGGTCCGGTCACCTTCATGCACACGAGAAGGTGGCGAACAAGAAATCCGAGAAGCCCGCTTGAGTTCTACGAACTAGACATCCACGCTCGAGGCGAGATACCCAGGTTGGCTGATCCGCGAGCTCGTTTCGACGAAGCCGAGGCTGAGATCCAAGAAGAGGCCGAAGCTGAGGTCGGAAGAGCCGAGTACAAAGTAGAAGAGGCCGAGGAAGAGGAAAATCCTGCATCCTCGGAAAGTACCGACACCGAGTACACAACCGACAGCGGAGAAGAAGAAGAAATGGCTGATCAACAGCCGAATGACGATGATCTCTTCCCGACGGTGGACTCTACAGGGCCTTTGGCCCTGATCGGTCAGCAAGCTGTGCCCCCTGCTGCTTTAAAGTCTATTCCCACATACGACGGCTACGGTAAGACGGCGTACGAGCACATCCAGGACATCCTTGCCCTGGCCGCACTGCATACCATCACCGATGAAAGTGTGAAGACCCGTCTGTCGGCCCTTTCCCTGAGGGGAAAGCTTCTCTACTGGTGGAGATCGCTGCCAGAGGGATCCATCACTGGGTGGCCCCAGCTCGCCAGGAGGCTCGTAAAAGGATGCAACGAGTCTGCTGATCCTACCTCTCTACTGCATCAGTTCCAAGCAATCCAGAGGCATCCTCAAGGGGAGGTGTCTGATTTTAACATTAGGTTTGTGAGATCCTGGAAACGGGTACCTCGCGAACTTAGGCCTTCAGCCGGCATGGTTGCTCACTATTATCTGAGGTCTTTCAACTCAGACATATGCCTGCTACTGAAGATCGCCCGAATTGACGAGTTTCCTGCATTGTACGAAGCTGCCTAGCAAGCTGAAGCTGACATTATCTCCATCGGCAGGCTTCCGTCCAGAGTGCAGGAGCCGATCCATCCCGACTTTCCCAGATCGCAGTATCCATACGCCTCGGTGGTGTGCCGTCTACTTCGGGGCAGCAACCCCGGCCCGCGGTGGAATCCGGCGCCGGTCGTAACTCAATACGGCCCGCCTCAGTTGCATTACCCTCATCCGCCTCCTCCCGCTCCGCATTTTCCGGCGCTTCCTGCTCCCCCGCGATATGCGTCTTATTCTAACCCTCCTCCATTGGCCGCTTTGCCTCCACCGGCACGATTGCCGCCTCCCGGCTGACGGCATCCGAACACGATTCTACAAGAAGTGCGGGCTTTGGCCTCCGGATATCATGCCATGTCCAATGACATGATCGCTATGAAAAGAAGCGAGCCCAAATGGACTTTGCTCCTAGAAGGCCGTATGCGCCACCGGCGACAAAAGATAAAGCCCCGAGAGAACCAACCGCGAGAGGTGTCCGCCTCCGAGAAATCTTTGCTATAGATGACCCGCTGGTCCTCCCGACCGAGTCAGCCGAGTGCACTACGTGCAATGACCCGCATTCGGAGGAAGGCGCACTTTGCACCAGCCACTACATCCGGACCTTGGCCGGCGGCACTATAGAAGATGATGAGCCGTACATGATCTTGGACGGCGAGGCCAATTTTGCCACGCGCAGAAGAGAATCCAGTGGCGCCCGCCAAGGAAGAAAAGAAAGGCTGCGGACGCGGCTAAACCTTTGCGGGTATACGCGAGACGAGAAAAACCGCAGCCCAATGGGCTGCCACCGTACAAGCGGCTGTGGCCTTACACAGCCCAGGAGAAGGCATCCAAAGATAAAGCTCCCGCTAAACCTTCTCCAGCAAAGGCCCCAACTCCCGCTAAGCTTCCTGTACTTCAGCCCCCAGCCGAAACCAAAGAACAAGCCCAGGAGAAGCTGAAGTACCCGTCTCTGACCAAGAGACAGCGAGTTGAGGCCACCCAACAGTACCGGACCAAGTATGAGCCGGTTAAACCAGCAGAAGGAGCTAGTACCTCGGGCTACAGCATTGTAGACGAGTTAAAGAAGACTCCTGCCAGAATCAGCATGTACGATGCTCTTCTGCTTCCAGGCCAGGTAGATCTGCTGCAAGAATCACTGAAGAACATGAAGAACGGCAAGCAGATGCAGCCTGCTGTCCTGGTTCAACCTTTGACAGTCTCCGCCACTGGGAAGAACAGACCGCCACCCTTTTATCTGTCTTTGCGGATGCAAGGGCACATAGTTCACAACTGCATGGTGGATTCTGGTGCTTCCTCGACTGTGATGCCGAAGGCCGTCTGCGATGAGATCGGGATGGAATACACACGGAGCAGCCAAGGTGTGCTGCAATTAGACGGCACCCCTGTCAAGACAGTTGGTGTCATAAAGGACATCCCTATCCGGCTGCACAAAGCTCTCGACATTGTGGTCATCCAAGAGGTCGTGATTGTTGACTGGAGCCTTACTTCGGCATGTGTCTCTCTCGGGAGTTCACTGCGAAGTTGGGCGGGTACTGTCTCTAGACTACTCGCACATGGAAGTGCCCTTCAAAGGAAGGAGACTGAAAATTTTCAATGAGAAGCCTTCCCCTTTTCTAGTAGACAAGATACCCGGAGGAGAGATGGACTGCATGGTCCAGTTGTCAAAGGAAGAACTGGTGACAGTAGAACTGACCGAGCAAGCTCTCGAAGTGCTACAGCTTGAAGACGAGTTCTCGTTGCAAGACTTCAATGCTGTAATCGGGACAGAGCAGGGCTGTTATTCCATTAAGCAGCCCGAGGAGCTTGACGTGTCCGTTGCGAAGGAAGTAGGACCTGCACCCGAAGAGCCGTGGAAGCTTTTCTTTGACGGCGCGCGTTGCAAGAATGGCGCCGGTGCAGGGGTCCTCCTGGTTTCTCCAACCGGAGTCCAGAGGGACTATGCCTACGAGCTGGCACTGGAGCTGTACTAACAATTCGGCGGAATACGAAGCCCTGTGCTTGGGTGTGCGAAAGGCGGAAAGGCTCGGAATCAAGCATCTCCAAATTTTCGGAGATTCAGAGTTAGTGTGTCATCAAGTTACGAATAAATGCGCGTCTAAGCATCACTATCTTAGAGCGTACCGCAATCGGGTCTGGGACTTGATGGAATCGTTTGACTCATTGAACGTTAAGGCAATATCGCGTGAGAGAAACAAGCACGCGGATATTCTGGCGTCTGTTGGAGCCAGGTACATTCCGTCTGAAGACGTCGTCCAGAAACTGAAGCCGGTCCGCACCATTTACAGGCCTTCTGTGCCTGATAGGGATACCTTCTGGCAGGTATTCAGCTGTGACGAGGAGATCGTCACATTCTTGGTTAACGAAGTGTGTGTAATCGAAGGTAGAGACCCTGATGACGAGCAATATGAGGGGTTGATACAATTACGGAATAATCACGTCCCAAAAGGACTGATTACATTAGAGTCTCTTTGATCGAAATGACAGAGCAATATCCCACAGGATCAAAGTAGACCCGAGGCAGTATGCTGACCTGGAGCTTGAACTCGGTAAAACCATCAAGGTCGGAACAGATTGCACGTCGGAGGAGCTGGTGCAGATTAGATCACTTGTGCCGAAGTTCCCCGACATTGTGGCCTGGTGCTACGAGGATTTGAGGGGGTATGACAGAACTGTCATCCAGCATACCATCGAGCTAGAGGATGGCGCCAAGCCGTTCCGACAAAAGCAAAGGGCCGTAAATCCAAATATTGAGGCCATGATGAAGACCGAGCTCTTGAAGATGCTGGAGGCCAAGATCATCTACCCCATCAAACATTCATCCTGGGTCGCGAATCTGGTGCCCGTGAGGAAAAAGAATGGCGACATACGTCTCTCGTGTCGACTTCGAAACCTAAATCGAGGCTTCCCTTCGGGACCACTATCCGCTTCCCCAAATTGACCAAATTTTGCATATCGTTTGCTGGAGCCCAGAGATTTTCACTTTTAGATGGATTTTCCGGCTACAACCAGATTTGGGTCAAAGACGAAGACCAGCATAAGACGGCGTTTACCACGAAGTGGGGGACGTTCGCCTATCAGCGCATGCCGTTTGGCTTATCCAATGCTGGTGCCACGTTCCAAAGGGCCATGGACCCGGCCTTCCGAGAGACTGCTCAACAAGATTATTGTCATCTACCTTGATGACATGGCTATTTCTCTCACCGACGAGAAGATCATGTTTCGCACCTGTGGCAGATATTTGAAAGTTGTCGAGAATTCGGCATCTCTATAAAACCGAAGAAGTCTGTCTTCGCGGTAAAGGAAGGAAAGCTGCTGGGACATGTCATCTCCGAGGAAGGACTCGCCATTGACCCTGAGAGAGCAGAAGCCCTCGTTCGCTTGCCAGCCCCCACTGATAAAAAAGGGCTGCAGTCCTTCTTCAGTCAGATTAACTTCGTGCGGAAGTTCATTCCGGACTTCGCACAGGTGATCAAGCCTATGGCCGAACTGTTGAAGAAAGATACACCTTACGAATGGACTGATGAGAGAGAACAAGCTTTCGAGGAAATCAAGGCTCGAATTGCACAAGCTCCGGTGTTGACAAACCCGGACTACTCCAAGGACTTCATCCTGTATGCAGTGGGAGAACCCGAAAGTTACGCTGCAGTCCTGACTCAGAAGGGAGACGACGGTGAGGAGCGCCCCATTGCGTTCCTAAGTCAAGTGATTCTGCCGCACGAAGAGAAGTACAATTTTATAGAGCGGCAGGTCCATGCGGTCATGAAGTCCCTTCGAAAGTTCAGGCACTTTGTCTCCCAGAGTAAGACCACTGTCTTTGTGATTCACCCGGATGTTCGCAGTTTCATCTTGCAAGGAGAACCGGGTCACAAGAGAGAGGGATGGATTGCCAAGATCCAGGAGTTTGACATCGAAGTACGGCCCACCAAGCTTATCAGAGGCCGAGCCTTGTGTCAGGAATTGGCCCGAAGCGCTATAGCCGGCATCTCCGCCTGTAAGTGGGAGGACACAGCGACACGCGTCTACCTAACCAACTCCTTATCGGAGGGGAGTGATTGGACAGATGAGCCGGTGAGATACTTACGCACCGGAAGATGTCCCGATCACTTGAACGCCTCACAACGAAGGAGATTTCGGTTAGGTGCATTAAGGTACACTCTTCGCCCCGAGGGGCTTTACTTCAAAAACATTGACGGCATCCTGTTGTGGTGCGTCATAAAATCTGACCAGCCTAGGATCCTCGGAGATTTTCATTCCGGGATGCCTGGGGGTCACCATTCTTCAAGGCCAACGGCCTTAAAAATAATAAGGGCTGGATACTATTGGCCCACTCTGTTCGCAAACGCGTATGCGGTCTGCGCCAAATGTGATCAATGCCAGAGGTATGCTGGCCGAAACAGAAAAGCACCCCTGCCCCTTCAACCGATTCAAGCCGAAGCTCCGTTCCAGCAATGGGGTCTAGACTTCATTGGGGTGATTTCTCCTAACTCCTCCGCTGGCCACAAGTTTATTCTCACAGCTACTGACTATTGCACACGGTGGACGGAGGCGATCCCGACCAGGAACGCCGACCAAGAAACGGTCATCAGGTTCATTGAGAGCCTGATTACCCGCTTCGGGGTTCCAGAGTCGATTGTGACAGACAACGGTCCGGGATTTGTAGGCGCTGTACTCACGGAGTACACCAGCGGCCTTGGCATCTATCACAAGATGTCTTCTAATTACTACCCGCGGGGGAATGGCCTTGCCGAGTCTACTAACAAGAACCTCCCGAAAATTCTCCGGAGGACCATTGAAAAGAATAAGCGGACTTGGCACTTGCTCTCGAACCGGGCGTTGTGGGGGGACAGAGTTGCGTTCAAGAAATCCCTCGGGACGTCCCCCTACGCGCTCGTCTATGGCAAGCAGGCTGTTATGCCATCACACATTGAAATCCCCGCCCGTGGATGGTTGATGAAGACGGGAGCAGCGGAGACCCGGTAGACGACAGATTGTGCCAACTCCTGCGGGTTGGAAGAAGACGAGAGAAAGTGCATACCAGGCCTTCACGGATCACATTGCAGCCACTAAAGGCTGGTTTGCCAAAGGCACCACTGCCCGAGTTTTCGAAGTCGGGGACCTGGTGCTGAAGTGGGACTCATACAAGGCAAAACCGGGTAATCACGGAAAATTTGATGCTCTCTGGAAGGGCCCTTATCGAGTTGCCGGGTGAATCAGTTCAATGCCTACATACTTTCGGATATGGAGGGTCAGCTCCTCCCCATCCCCGTCAACGGGTTCCACTTGAAGCTTTATCGCTGTTGAAGGCACCCGAGTGGCCCTTCCTTGTAAAAATTTTGCCTTGTGTTTTTATTTTTCCCCGCATGTATAGTTTCCAGTTTTAGCATTCAGTTTATTTTTCCTTCTTTGAGCCTAAATGCGGCATGGGAGAGAAAGACAGACTTCGCAGCGAAGTCTGTCGTTGCCCCGCAGGAGGGGCGAAGTTCGGCTATGCAGAGAAAGAAAGAAAAAAAAAAAAAAAAAGAAGAGCAAAAAATCAACTAAGTGTTGGCCGAAGCCCGACTTCGCAGCGAAGCCTGACTTCGGCCAGCCGAATTGCGAAGTTTGTCCGAGAAAACACTGAAGCAGACCGAAGTCCGCACTGTGCAACCCTTCGTGCGAAGTACGCACTGCGCGCAAAGTTCGCGCGAAGTGCGAACTTCGCAGCGAAGACCGACTTCGGCCAGCGCCCGTGCGAAGTGCGCGCTGCGCTCAACGCTTGTGCGAAGTGCGAACTTCGCGCGAAGTTCGTACTTCGCCCCAAGCTTCGGCCGAAGTCCGAACCCACCCCAGCGTCGCACTGCGCAGTTTGTTCAAAGTCCAAAGGTCGCAGGGTATGTTAAGTGTGTTCAAAGGCCCCAAGATGGCAAAGACCCAGACCGCGCCCAAACCTTGGGCGCAGTAAAAAAGCAGAAATGGAACGGTTCCAACGCGCGCTTCGCGCGAAGTTCGAACTTCGCCGAAGTCGGGCTAAGTCCGACTTCACCGGCGAGGTCGGGCCGCGCCCAACTTCGGGCGAAGCCCGGCCGCGCCTAGTTTTCCGGGCCAGTTTTGGGCAGCATTCAATAAAATGAATAAAAAACTCAAAAAGTCCCAGCTGGGCCCAAGGCGCGTTTGTAACTGTTTTAATCTGGGTTTCCGCGCCAGAGGTTTTGTCTTGAGCAGTGTGCCCAAATGGTGGCAGCGGCGTCAGCCATGGTGCAGTCCCCAACGCTGAATTAATGATTGCGCGTTTTTCAAGGAAAAACGCAACTAAAGAAAAAGCAAGGCACGGCTGTCGGGGCGCGTCTTTTCCTAAACGTTCTCCTGCGCGGCCACCAAGGGATTTAACTCAGCCGACCTACCCCTCCTGCGTTGCATTAATGGCGCTGTTTTTATCTAGAAAAGGGGGTCAGGAATCATGCCAACATTCCAGTTGCGAGAGATTATTCCTCGGACGGTGCTAATTATTCCTCTGATAGCGAAATTTGTTGCGGACAACTGAACTCGTCATTATTGCCGACTCGGAGAGATGGACAAGGGAAAAATGCCCGTGTCGGCGTGATCCAATGGCAGACGAATCGGGGGATTTGCCGCGGCCGAGGAGTTTTCAAAGGCGATCCTCCGCCGGAGAAAAAGTCAAAGGCCCGGACGAAGAAGGTACAGCGTGGGCAATCCCCACCACCTCCGATGAATTACAGCGGGGATATGTGGACGGCTCGTTTTCCATGAGCCTAACTCAGCTGCGAGCAAATGTGGAGAGCTGGGCTGACAAAGTTTCGCCCTCCCATCATTTTGGAGCGGCGTACAAATCAAATCTCTTCAGATTCATGTGCCCTCCTGTCCACCAGTGCCCGGAGCTGATTGACTTAATTGTTAGACATTATAAACCAGCTTCCAGGCAAATCTGCAGTTCCGTTGGCAAACCCTTGTTCGCACTCTGCGCAGGGAGACTGTGCAGCCAGCTTTCGCCCCAGGGCTGGAGTATGACTCCGGAACCATCTTCAGAAAGATAAATCTGGGCGAACAAGCGGGACGTTTCACGCACACCAAGCGAATGAGGGATTTCCTCAATTCGAGCTGAGCGCCCGCTTCCCGACGGACAATGGCCGATCGGCCCCATGCCTTTGGCGAAATTTCGGAGCAAGTATCTATATACCATCTTGGCATGGATCCTCGATCGCGACTCCGATGAGTTGGTGCACCCGTACCAGCTGGCGCTGCGAGAATGCCTCCTGTGTGGAGAATCTTACGAACCAGCGGCGCAGCGGAGCGGAAAGCGCCCCATCTCTTTCGACTGGGCAGACTGGCTGGCTTACGCCATTCATTCCAGTCTGCTGAAAATTCAGAAGCGCCAGTCAACCAATTTTCGTTTCAGTTTCGTTCTGGTCTGGCTTTGTTTGTACCATCTGCACCCCCAAATGCCGATCCTGAACCTGAAGAAGGTTAACGAGAAGGGAGAACCCCAGCCCGTCTATAACTGGACGGATGACTTATACCGGAAAGGGTCCTACTACAAGTTCAACTTCAACTTTCTGGGATTCGTCATGTCAGTCTTCACCGAAAGTGAAATCCCCCGTCCCCGAGAGAAATGACGAGTGCTTTGATAAATCGGAAGCTCGGGGACGTTTTCGATCGACGCGAGGGATTGTGATCAGAATCTACGGATTCAAGGGCAAACCCTATTTGCTGCCCTATTGGTGCTCAGAGCATCTGTTCGGGATGGAGGTTGCCCGACAGATGGACTATGTGGAAGAAGAGTTTGGCCTAGGGAAGAAAAGAGGACAGATTTTTCAATACCCTCTTTCCTGGGCCAACGTTGAGATTACTGAGGTAGGACAACATGTGTACCTAGAGCAAGCGCTGTCCCGGATTGGCCTGGTTTTGTTGCTGCAGCGCTGGAAGTATGACCCTCATGGGATAAGGGGAAAGTTTGCACATTTGTGCCCCCGGGATATAACCGAAGATAGATGCGACGTGGTCCATGTGGACCTTGAGTGGGAGATTGAATTAATGGAAGCTTCTCCCCCCTTGGCAGGATTTCTCTTGCGAGGAGGTGACATATGACCCCAAGAGAAACCCGGACCATCACTTCTCATCTCCGGGGTTCAAAAAATTTCTGTCCAAGATTGCGAGGCCTTAAGCGGTCTAAAGAAAAGATTATTGAATCCTTGGAAAATGAGATGCCGCAAGCAACACGATAAATCCACAAGGAGAAACCCTGGCCGTAGATGACGACTTCTCGGTTCTCTATGACCAGCATCATGACAGCTGGCGGCCGTTCGCATATCAAGGTTACGTTCCCCGAGGCCCCTTTGAGGATTATAAAAGTGGGTCTCCTCCCAAACAGTTGTACACTTCGGCAACTGCCAGCGCCGGCCCAGCAAGTACCCAGGCCGATCCAATGCAGTTCGTGGCTCCTAAGGCGGCGCATGAAAAGGCGAAAAAGTTAGTCAAGGCAGCGCCGAGGCACTTCCTCGAGGCAAGAAAAGCGCCGGCGCCGCCGAAAGCACACCGGTCGCGGCGGACCTTCACGCAAGTCAAACCCCGGTACAAGTTTACCGTGGGAGCATCAGTGCCTGCTGCACCTGCTTCGTCTCCTTCCCCTGATCCGACAGTTGTTCCAGAAGAGAAGAAGCGGAGGAGAGTTGAGAAAATCAGGCGACCTAGCCTGATAGTGCAACGACCCGGTCGCAGAGCCGCGGCCCGCGTCCGCCGCCGCGAGAGGCAATTCCTTTGGGCAGTCCCAAACCAGCCGCCGAGACAAGAAGCGAAGACATTCACTCGGCATCGGCTCAGGCGGAGCCCGCAGGTACGTTTGCTGTCCCTGTCTCTCTAGTCTCACCCAGTTCTACTTCCACTCAGTCCCCCGCTCAATCTGGGCGAGCCATGACCACATCCTCCTCCCCGTCTCCGCGTCCTTCTAGCGGCCCCCATTCTTTCGACCAGTTTGCTCAGAACCCTAACGTCTCTCTTTCTCTGAGCACAACTCCAAACCCTTCGCCCGAGGTCAGTGCTGAGGCTGTCCGTTCACCATCACATCCTCCGCCTCAGCCGCTTCAAACCCTCACAGTGTCAGCCGCTCCCATTTCCATTTCCCGGTCGCCCCCACAAGCGACCGATTCTTCCAAAGTCTGTCCGGTTCCTCCTGATCCCATTCCCGCAGGAGAGACGTCTCAGCAGATCCCTAGGCTGGGGGAACCAGATTTTATGGACGACCTCCAGAACTCAGATGACTTGCCCCTGGCAAAGAGAGCCGTAGAGTATTCTGTCTCTTTCCGCCAAGACCTGAAGCGGAGGAGACATGAAGAGATAGCCGCCCCGGCAAAACGCTCAAAGTATGATTTCGGAAGGAGAGTGATTACAACGGAGAAAATAATCCCAATAGTGAAGAAGCCTCTCCGAGAAATGACTAAGGCGGACTACGTGCTCCAGACAAAGGAGAAAAGCTTTGACGACATTGATAAACAGTATGAGATTCAGACGATCATGCGCAAGGCTGACAATCTCTTTGTCAAGAGTCCGGAGGAGCGGGAAGAACTTTCGCGTTGCGGGACAAAGTAAGGCAACTTGAAGAGGACCTATCTAGGTCCACCGAGCAGCTGGAAGCGGCGCGGCGAAAAACAGATGAATTCAAAGCCCGGCTGGCCGTTTCTCGACAACGGGCCGCAACCGAAAAGAAAGCAGCCTCGGAGCAGATTTCTCGGCTCCAGGAGTCTTTGAAGCAGGCACAGTCGCAACTTGCAGAGAAAACATCTCAAGCGGCTGTCTTTTCAAAGACAAAAGTTAAGGAAATGAGGGCTGGTTTGCTGAGGGAATGCAAGCCCCATACCTTTAAGGCAATGGCGGTCCTGGACTTCGCATCCAGGATTCAAGAAGTTTCTGCCCAGGGAAAGCCTGTGGTAGAGGAGGCCGAGCGCCAGGCAAAGCAATGGCTGGACCTGGCGATAAATCTTCAGGGAGCACGAGCGCGACGGCGTCCTTTTTCCCCCGTGTCCTCATTCGCTGCAGAATGGGCAGGTGCAAGGGTGACCTTGCACAAATATTTCAGAAAAGTTGAAGAGGTGAGAGTGGCCAGACGAATGCTTGACGCATTCGGACATGAAAGAGATATCTGTCTGGCCCCCTTTCACGCTCTTTCAGAACTTGGGTGTCCGGGTTTTGTTGAGAATGGCGAGCTCCTCACCCTAGATCGGGTAAAGAAGAATTGGCAGTCCTTTGAAGCGAGATACGGCTGAAATTGATAGCTGGAGTGAGCCAATTCAAGACGGTCGAGTCACTCGGATGGTGTCCGGATATTCCAGGATCCGCTCCTATTTTCGGGAGTTAGAGAAAAGATACCTCACCATCGACCCGCACGCGGTCGCTGCTTTCACGGAGCATTAGAAGACATAGCTGACCGCAAGCCATTCGAGGCGGAAGCCTGGCGCTCAGCCCAAGAGGCGTACACTCGCATGTGCGAGGCAGAAGCAGGAAATGGAGACCTTTCAGAAGGAGATACTGATGAGGCAACTGACAAAGATGAATCTGAAGAACAGTTGCCGCAAGGAGAACAGTTAGAGCAGCAAAAGGCAGGGGAGGCAAGTTCCTCTGCACCCAAAGGATGAAGGCATGGATTCTTTGCGCCGAGGCGAGCTCGACACCCCGCGAGCCGCCAGAAATGTTGTCACATTTTGCACGGGGTGCAATGTCTTCAATATTGTTTTGTAACAATGCTGCTCTTCTTTTCCTCCTTCCGTTTTTCTCCCTTCTCTCCCTTTCCTTTTCTTTCCCATGCTCTTTCTCTCCCCCCTTTTTCCTTGAAGTTCCCCAGTTGATTTTCCAGCTTTCCAGTAGGTCTATCTGAAATTGGCTAAGTCTGAGTGCGAAGTTCGCACTTCGCCCAGTTTTGGTGCGAAGTGCGTACTTCGCCCAGTTTTGGTGCGAAGTTTGTACTTCGCCCAGTTTTGGTGCGAAGTCCGACTCCGCCCCACTTTCTGGGCGCACCTTGCCATCGCGCGGCGGCGAGTCAATGCGGAAGAAAGGTAAAATGCCGGAGCGGGTCCATATGGCGGCAGACACCAGTGTTCGCCTGTGCGCAGTTCGACTTCTCAACAGAGTCGGAATGCGCCCTTGACAGGTGTGCGGTAGGGGAACAAACCCGGAATTTGACCAAGGCTTGAAGGCCTTCCCCGACTGCACTGATTTCTGCACGCATCCCAAGGAGCCCCGATCCCAAGCAAAGATGGATAGATTGCCCTCTAAGGCAGGCATGTGTCACACGGCATAACCCATCATCAGACAAGTGTCCAGCTTCGGGATTTGAACCAAGACTGCCGACCAAAAGGGATAAGCATGGGCTGCCTGCACCGCCTGCGTTAATAGCCTCATTCAAAGCTGATCTGAGGTTTCACCTGCTCCAACTACTAGCAAGCCCGCCGACTTGAAGATTTACCCAAGCACTCCGCCACGTAGGTCGTCCCGCCTTCCGGGAAGACCATGCTGCGGGTACAGCCCGATCCGACAAAAGGTCAGCATTTGCGCTTCTTTCGCCGCTCATCGACTTATGTTTGACTGGGACTCTGTGCCCATTAATGTAACGGGTGGGACTCGGGCTATAAAAGCCCATCCGAAATTCATTGTAAGAGGTGGAAGGGGAATGTTTGTTAGGGAACTATTGTGCTTACTGTAACCGTGCTTCTGCTTATGAATACAATCTGTATGCCTGGTTCTATTCTGCTGTCTTTATTCTTTTATGCTGTTTTTCATTATATGCCTTAGGCCCACCGTGTCGTTGCTCGTTGATTCACTTTGGCATTTGGCGATCAGGTTCCTCTAGCATTGCTTGCTTAAAGCACCTTCTGTACTTCATTATTTAAAGCATTCATAATAAATTTGGTAGCAGTTCCATCGGTTATGTGTGACGTTGCTGGCCCGTATCTGGTGATTGATGCGATCCCTTGCTGTTAGTTCCTTGTAGGGAATGTTTGCTAGGGAGCCATTGAAGTCGTGCGGTTAAACTCTCTACCTAACACATATACCTGGCTCTGACATCTCTAGGTTTACTTTCTACCCCGTCGGTTGTACGTATCCGGTGATTGATACGATCCTCTGTCGTTAGTTCCTTGTAGGGAATGTTTGCTAGGGAGCTATTGAAGCTGTGCATACGCTCGCGGTGTATCGGAAGTACGCCTAGGTTTTGCAGTTCCTTGTCATGCTCTGTGTTTGTATGCAGTAAGTAGCGGTGATTGGTGTGTTCCCGTACTGTTAGTTCCCCCCCACCAACCTTTGGACATATTTGTATCTCTTTCTGTACATTTGTTTCTTTCGGTTCATTTATTTCTTTCCTGTTCCCTTTAGCTTAAATCAAGCCCCCCAAAAGGAGCCGGCCTTCTCCGGAGATTGGCTCGGAAGGCATCTCTTCCTTCCGGCCTTTCATGCTGGTGGGCGAATCTGGGCGCATTAACCAAAAATCCTTTCCTCATGGCAGATTCGTAACCAACGGTACATCCTCTCCAATCCAACTATTAGCCAGTCTATCCAATATGCCAAAAAATAAACTGACTAAAGAGTGGTGCCAATTCCGATGGTACTTACTTGTATTCCACCTCTGCTGTATTTGGTGGGCAATGCTGCAAGGTACCTGAATCTATGTATACTCTCGGAGGTACCCTATAATTGGTCATTGTACCTTCTAGCAGCTCCTTAACTCCAATCATGCTAATTACTTCGCCAACTGGTAATTCCCACAACTGTTTCTCCTAAATTTCAGTAAGTTTCTTTGTTCTTCTTTCATCCTGAATCCACTGCATTACCTTTTCCATTTCATTATATGCCCTGGATTTCCATCGCCTTAACTATCCTACATAGCCATCCGAAAGTGTATTCGTGTACTATACAACAGCTGCATTACTTTCCCGAATAACTCATCCACCTGATCATCAGTTTTCTCTCCTTCATTAGTTAATCCAAAAGTAGGTATTTCAATCATGAAATGTGTCTGTAAACCTTGATTAGTTTCTTCTTCCTATTCCAAATTTTGCTCTTGCTGCTAGTTAGACTGTGTTTCTCTATTTTCTCCCAGCTGTACTTCTCTGTTTTCTGCCTGTTGTCAGGTTGCTCTATAGTTCATTCCTCTGCATCTTCCAGCTGATCACACTGTTCTATATTTTGTTCTTGTGGTCCTTCTGGCTGATAATGCTGCCCAACAATTTGCCTAACTGGCAAGCTCTCCTCACTAGCCAATCTTTGGCTGTTACCGCCTCTTTTGATAACTTTAAATTTTAATTTCTTCTTTGTAGTTTTAGGTGGTGCAATTCCAATCTCCGCCTCCTTGCCCCTTTTAGGATTTTCCACCCTTGTTTTTGTTGGTGGCATTATCTCTTTCAACAACCCTTGTGCCCTTTTCAACAATTGAAACTGTTCCATGCTTTCCAAAGCAAGTGACCCAGAAATTTTTTCTTGCTATGGCCACTCGGTGAATCCCGTCAAATCTAACTCCATAATGTCTGCCTCTTCTGGTTCTTCTCGGACTTCCACAGTTGGTTGTGCCCCTCAATATTTGCTGCTGCACAATATGTCCAAAAGGCTGCTGCTCTTGCAGCATCACCCTCTCCTGTTCCCATTGCCTCCTTGTCCGAACAAGGCATATTAGTGGTCCTTCCTCCTTTTTTGATCTTGCTGCTCTTGTAGCAACTCCAAATGGTTTTCTTCTTGAATGACTCTCACAACTGCTTTTCCAGTCTCCTGCTCCAAATCATCTGCTAACCTCCTTTTTCTCTTGCATCAAAGGGCTACATCCTCCTCCGAAGCCTCACCCTCCTCCACTAGGACCACATCTACTTTCTTCACAATCTTCTTGGTCTTCACCTTTTCTGGAGTGGACTTCCCTATTGGGTACCGTCTTTGCCCATCTCAAAATTGAAGGTTCTCCTTCTGGCACTTCCCTTGGAGCTGTCCAGGAAACTGGATCCTATTGTGGGATACTGCATTTAGCATAATTCCAATGGCATGGAATGCCATTGTAAAATTCTGTCTGCTGCATCAGTAAATTCTTAATTTTGTGTGACAGATATGCTGCCCAATCATATTGCACACCCTCCATGATGCCCTCCATATTTTGTGCCAACCATATAAGCATCTCAGATGATCTGGTTTCTCCTGACAGCTTAGCCATAACAATGTTCACTACACATTGGATTTCATTAGTCTTCAACTGGCTCTGTTTGATGCCATGCCCTCCTGAGCCGAAAGTCTTAGTAACATCATTATCAGGATTGATAGTTGTCATTTTCTAAAATTTGCCTGTTCCACTCAATTGGATCCAGATGCTCTTTCTTTACTTCAATTCCTGTTTGCAGCAACCCAAACGTTCACCAAAAATCGTTTGCTGAGAACATCACCTTGATGTGTTGGTTCCAAATCCGGACAAAGCTCACATTATCCTTTTCATTATAAGATTTGAGCATCTGCAACAAGTATTTCCTAAAAAAATCTGTGTCAAAAATAGGAATTTGCGCAATGACGCTTACCCATGCTTGTGTCAGCTTAGCCTTCAACTCATGATTTGGTGAAGTGTCTTGCCACCATTTCTGGCAAAACTCTCTTGCTGGTTGAGTCCATGTTATGCCCTTTAATGGCACATTTTCCTTCTCCACTTCACTCCTAGGTTAATTCTGATTTAGTGACATCTTTTCTTTTCACTTCACTCCTAGGTTCATTCTGATTTAGTGACATCTTTTCTTTCTCCACTTCACTCTGAAGTTCCTTCTAATGTTCTTTGGGAGACTGGATTTATTCTGCCATCCTAGAACCGTGTCCTCATCTAGGTTTATAACCACGTCCTCGCCTCGCGTATAATTGCATCCTTTTCTATATGGATATTGGACTGGTTCTAGCCTTCTTGTGAATCTTGTTTCTTCTCTTCTTGGCCAATACTCCTAATGTAGCGGACCCGGTAAGCGCTCAATTCTTTGTCCAGCAATCCTTCGTATATGCTCATAGAAGTCCCTTCTTCCTCTCAAGCTTCATTTGCGTATATTTTGTCGACTTGTTGTATAGTAGTTGTGCTATTGTTGTTCGTATGACCCAACTTGCACTTTATATATCAATCGTACAACCATACGATTCTTCCTCCGCCACTGTTTGACTCCCTTTGATCATACGATTCTCCCAGCAATGGTACGACCCTCCTCCAATCATACAATTCTCCTGTCGATTGTACAATAATGTTAATTGGATGATGCACAATCATACAATGCCTTTGTCGTTCCACAACTCATCTTGCGTGACTACTTTTGTGCGATTATTTCATTTCGGTCGTACGATGCTTTTCTGCATCGTACAACTTCCTGGTTGTCATCCTCCCATTTGTATGACATCATCACAACAAACCCTGCTTCAATAGTTTGTCAACTTTTGCAGATTTTCTCCTTCGCACTCTTTCTTCCCACACAACTGTACGACGACTCCTTCGTTGGATGGCCTTCCTTCTCGGTACCCTTCGTCTGTACGATGACTTTTCTTGCCTTCTCTTGCGCGATTCTTCAAAACCGTATTGAAAGATTTTTGGACAATAGGTGCCCTTTCCTTATGCAGGTTTATATACAAGGGTTTCTATAAATTCAATCATCCCTTATGTCCGACGTTTATCCTTCTCTATTTCAGTCTGCAAATTTCCACTTTGTATTGCACAAGTCCTTGCTTCCAATCTTCTTTTCCTTCGAATTTTCTATACACCTGCAAGGGTTTGCAGTAGTTAGGGTAATGTCTAGTATCCTAACCTCAAGCTTGTTGTGATTCTCCTTGGGATTTTAGCTGCAATTTCCCTTCTCCTTTGTTGTCTTCCACCACAAATGTGGTTTTCAACTTGTCTTTTTCTGCTATATTGACCTAATTGTAGTTGGAAAACCCATCCAAAAATGAGTAAATCTCATGTCCAACTACCTCCTCCCAAAATAGAATCAATGAAAGGACTATGAAAGGGATCCTTTATAGTTACTACAAAAAGACTCTTGAAGTCCATGCATATGCAAATTCTATTCCCCTCTTTCTTCAAAGTAATCACAATCGGTGATATCCACTTGCTCATCGTAATTTTGAAGATTATGCCGGTGTCCAGTATCTTCTCTATTTCCGCATTTACCAAGGCTGCATACTTTGGGTTCATTGTATACCTGCCTTCTCCTTACTGGTAAGGCACCTAGGATCAATGGATCTTATGAACACATCTTTGAAGTTATCCCTTTCAAATATTTAAACGTCCATGCAAAGACGTCCTTATACTAAAAGAAATTTTTGAAAGCTACTACTTTCAACATTGGATCCCAATCGTATCCGCAATGGATTATCTTACGATCTTCCTCCGTTCCCAGATTCACTTCTACTATCTTTGGTGCTACATATTTTATATTCTCTAGTTCGTCCTTTGCTTTTGCCACGTTCTCAGGGTGTGGTGGTTTTACATCAATTTCAGCATCCTCGATTGTATATTCTACAAAACTCTTGGGGAACGTCCATTTCTCTTCTTCCTCAGTCTTTTTGTTGGTCTCCAGTTTTTCATCAAGGCTTTCTTGAGTCTCCTTTGTTTGAATATAGAAGTAGGTGGGCTGAAACATTTTGCACTCCTCCATTTGCCAATGAAGAAGTCCACTATCTGATCGGTTTTCATCCTCACTACACTCTTCCAAGTACAACATTCCCTCTTCATTTGGCTCATACCGATCAACTTCTTTTGAAGAACTTCTTGACTCATCATTTGTGGCTAAATCTTCATTGACCATTTGGTTCAAATTGATCATATACTTAGTTATGCTATCCTTTCTTAAATGTCAACCGATCTTTTTCCCAATTGTGATTCACCTTGGCTATTCTCAGCCATCCTCTCCACAACAATGCATCATATGCTGGTTTGTGCATTCACACAGCAAAATCCATGATGAATTCTTGATTTGCAATCTTTACTTTCTGAGCCATTAAGACTCCTTTCATTTCAATCCCATAATGGTCCATGTCATATAATTTGAAACTCGCTGACCATAGAAATGGAGCCCCAATCTCTTTCCATGTCTTTTCTAGGAGCAAATTTATTACTTGTCGACTTGTGATCCAGTATCTCAATACAAACAAATGCTAGCTTTTTCCCAACATCAATCATTAATACTATCGGATCAATAAAGTGATCCTTCTTTCCTTCTTCTACCGTCTTACTTTGCACCTCCATTACTCTTTGCAGCAGCAGTTCCTCTCCTATAACTACATGCAACGATGGTATGGCACCCAACAAACTTGCCACTTTCACTTTCATTGCCATGTTCAACAATTGTACTGCCAATACTCGTGTTGGCACCTTCTCCTCTAAGCCCAATGGCTTCTTTAACTTTTTCTGTTCAGCCAATCATTCTTGCTTGCCTTTTTCAACTTCTTCAATCACCTTTTGTGCCTCCTGCCATCTTTCCTTTTCTATGGCAAGTTTAGGGTATTGTCCTTTTTAGCCTGACTTCTTGTAACTACAAGTACATTCTTTGTTTGTTTATTTTCAGTAGGAGGCTCTTCTATATCAAGAAAATTGGCATTCTGCGAGTTACTTGTACTCGCCTTCTTCGGGCAATTGGCCTCCTTGTGATTGCTCAGACCGCATTATCGACACATGTGAAATACATAATTTATTGCTGTCCCATTGGTTTGAGCATGGATATTCTTCACAAAATGCCCCCATTCTTGGCAATTGTGACATTGTATGATTAGTCTACCATCCAAATCATATTGCAACCAACTCTGGCTTCCCTATTAATTGCCTTGGTATTGCCTACCTCCTCGGCGGTTATTCCTGTAGCTGCCATTGGTTGCACCTTGTCCATTCCGTGGAGTACTCGATTTCTCCTCCTCGTCTTGCACTATCATAGTCTGGTGCCTTACTCCTTTCAGATTGACTGGACAATCAGTAACCGGATGTCCCAACACCTTGCATATATTACAATATGCATTCTTTGGACAAATTAAATTGGTGTGTCCTTCAAACTTACAATTTGTACACCATATATCTTTTCTATCCTTCTTTGTTTCACCTTTGACTTCTTTGATCATCTTGTCAAATTCCTTCCTCATAGATTGGATAGCATTTTGTACCTTGTCATTGGTATCACAATTTGAGTCTTCACTCTTGGCATGGCCTACAATTCCAGCTGTTGTTTGTTTCGGCTCACTCTCAAAGTTTCTTCCCTTCTCCGATGCTTCTGCATATGTTGAGGATGGTACAATATTCATCTTCTTCCTATACTTGGGCAATAATCCATCAATAAATCATCTCTCAACCATACCATTGGCGAGTTGTTTCAATATTTTGTTATAGGTTTTGACATCCTCATCTTTCTTTTGCTTTGTGTAGTATATTTTGGTGATGATCTCTGTGTCATCCCTCAAGGATTGGAATTCCTTTTTGAATTCTTCTATCATAGTCTCCTATCTGGCAAAGGGTCGTGTACCTTCTCTTTTTAAGTACCGGTCTATTGCAATACCTTGCAATGTAGCAGGAAATATTTGCAACCATTCATCGGGTTGCGTTACCACATTTGCCCTCCAAATGGTGGTGCAAGTACCTATGTGCCTTGTTGGATCTTCTTTCCCTTCTCCAATGAAGGGTGGGCATTTTTTCCTGCCTGCTCGCTCTATTTGCAATGTTTGCCATTAAGTGATTTTCCACTTCCTTGTCACTTGACGATGGCTCCCTTAGGATTTCCCACCATTTTTTGGTCCCCATGTGAAGCCCATTGTCTTGATTTGCTCCTCGAAGACATTGGGAAATTACCTTGAATGTCCGAGGTTGTACAAAATTCTAGGGCAATCACAAAATTTTTCTACAACCATTCTTGGGTCCTCAACCTCATGAGGCAATTTACCGGTGGGAGAGAGATAGTGCAACCTAGAGTTACACACTTTGCAACAAACTTCATGACATTGCAAAGCATGTATAATGCAAGAGGAAAATTGAGCGAGGAGTGGAATTCTGAGCAAACTGCTAGATATCGATTCTCCACTGAGGGGGACAAGGTATATGAATATGTGTTTGAGAAGCCCTTCTGGCACGCCATGAATGAGGCCATCAAGGTACAAGACTAAGTTTTTAATATATTTTATTATAATTTTTTTAATTTAAATTTTAAAATATTTTCTTTTTGCAAATCTTGTATTTTAAAATAATTTTATAAATTTTATTTAAATATTTTTTTCTTTTTCTCAGGTGACAGAGCATTTGGTGAAGGTTCTTCGTCTTGTTGATGGAGATGAATCACCAATGGAATATATATATGAGGCTATGGAGAGGGCCAAAGAGGCAATTGCCTCAGTTTATAGACATGTCCAATCCAAATATGGTCCCATTTGGGATATTATTGACAGGCAATGGACATCTAAGCTCCATAGCCCTCTTGCAAGGGTATGACTACCCTTGACTCTTGCTCACCCAGATATCACCAGCATAAACTGAAATATATATGTCTACCAATAATGAATTAATCACAATTATGCAACGAGAGAACACGGAGAATGCAATTATGAATGTAATAATCAATTGCCTCTTAAGGAGGGCAGATCCCCGCCGCAATTGGGCAAATGCTAATGCGAATAAGCAAATGAATTTATTGATGATAAGATGATTACACTTGGATAACTAAACCCTATAAGTATGCATAAAAAATGAATTGATACAATATAGCCGACGACTTATATTTGTATTGTAACATGGCTCCCCTACTCGGAAATCTTTGTCCTCAAAGCTGGAAATGTCTGGAAAATACTTTTAGGTTCCCATGTAGCATCTTCTTTTGGTAGGTCCTGCCATTTGATGAGAAATTCTTGGATGTGACGAGATCTCAATATGTGTGTTCTGCTTTGTAGAATTGCTTCAGGCTGGAGATATATACGCCCTTCTTCATCTAGTATTGGTAATTTTGACTGAGATTGCACTTTCTGGACGATCACCTTCTTGAGATAGGAAACATGAAATACTGGATGTATACATGATGAGGGAGGCAACTCTAGTTGATATGCCACTTCTCCAATGCGACGCACAATTTTGTAAGGACCATAAAATCGAGGAGCCAACTTTTGACTAGACTTGATCTTCAATGATAACTGTTTGTAGGGCTGCAAACGCAAGAACACCATATCACCAATATTGAATTCTCTTTCCGAACGGTGTGTGTCTTGCTGTTGCTTCTTACGATTTTGTGCTTGGATCAAATTGTCTTTGAGAATGGTGAGCATTGATTGTCGTTGCTGAAACCAATCATCTACTTGGGCCACTTTGGAGGATCCTGGTACATAATCTGCTATTGTTGGAGGCTTAGTTCCATACAATGCTTCAAAAGGAGACATCTTGATGGAGTAATGGTAAGAAGTGTTGTACCACCATTCTACCAATGATAGCCACTGACTCCATTGATATTGTTTATCCTGAACAAAACATCTTAGGTAGGTACCCAAACATTTGTTAACTACCTCCGTTTGGCCATCTGTTTGTGGATGGTATGCAGAAGACATTTAATTTGGTACCACTAACTCGAAATAATTCTCTCCAAAAATTGCTAGTAAAGATGGGCTCCCGATCACTTACAATATTCTTTGGCATTCCATGCAATTTGAAAATTGAGTCCATAAATACCTTAGCCACTTTGCTTGCTAAAAATGGATGTTGTAGAGCCTGGAAGTGAGCATATTTGGAGAGGCGATCAACTACCACGAAAATCACTGTTTTGCCTTCTGACTTAGGAAGACCTTCAATAAAATCCATGGAAATGTGTTCCCACTGACAATCTGGAATGGGTAATGGTTGAAGCAACCTTGGTGATTTGACAGTTTCGCCCTTATTGCGTTGGCATACTTCACATTCAGCTACCCATTGTTTGACCTCTGCTTTTAATCCTTTCCAACAAAAAGATTGTTTAACCCGCATATAAGTTTTCAAAAAACCTGAATGACCTGCTGATGTGGAAGCATGAGACTCCTCTAGAATCCTTGATTTGATCGTCGAAGTGTGTGGAATGTAAATGTGATTCTCCTTTCTTAATATCTTGTCTTCATAGGAGAAAAGAGGGTGCTTGGATGGACCCGCTGACAATTCCTGAATTATTTGAGCAGTTTCACTATTGGACAACCATTCTTCCTGTAACTGAGATACCCATTGAGAACAAGGACCCGAAATAGCATTAATAACTGTTGGTTACAAATTTGCCATGAGGAAAGGATTTTTTTGTTAATGTGCCCAGATTCGCCCACCAGATTGAAAGGCCGGAAGGAAGGAATGCCTTCCGTGCCAATCTTCGGATAAGGCCGGCTCCTATGGGGGGTTTGTCAAGATAAGAGTGCAGGAAAGAGATAAAAAGAGATAAGAGGCGGGAAAGAGATAAAAAGAGATAAGGGTGCGGAAAGAGATTCCAAATGTGATTGGAGTTGGGTGGGGGAATAAGCGAACGGCAACGAATCAATCACCACTACTAACGCATTCATCTACAAACACACATTGAAACTACAGCTATCAGCGATCCCATGTATCCTCTATCTATGCATTCCAGGAATACCTGGCCATCAAATGCTAGAGTCCAGAGTTCAGTACAACAACAAGCAATGACATAGGAAACATGAGGCAGAAATGACAAGGAGAGGCAGCATACAAGATAAAAGCAGAAGCGAGCCAAGTGTATGTCTGTATTTGAGGCAAACGCACAGCTACAATTGTTCCCTAGCAATATATTCCCCTTCCACCACTTACAATCAAAACGTGGTGGGTATTTATAGCCCAATTTTCCCCCATTACATTCATGGGCACAAAGTCCCAGACAAGACAAGACGACACGAGTGGGCGAAGAGCGCCGAGGCGACTCGTCGGGCCGGACTGTCCTTGCGGGATGGTGTCCCCGAAGGCGGACACATGTGGCAGGCGTCGGGTCAAGTCTTCGATCAACGAGATGCGGGTAGGTGCGCGGATGGTACTTCACATTGGCTTAAATGATGACAGATGGTGCCGGGGTGTTGCCCATGCTTTGTCCTTGCGCGGTCAAGTCCGGCTCGGATCCCGAAGATGGACACTTGTCGGAGGTCGAGGTGTGACACGTGTCTGCCTTGAAAGGCAGCTTATCCAACTTCGCCAGGAATCCGGGCGCTATCGGGTTGCGCAGGAGGAAAACAGCGCAGTTGGAAGGCTTTCTTGCCTTAGCAGATTCCGAGTTGACTTCACCCAACGCAATCGGTCAAGGGCGCACCCGACTTCGCTGCGAAGTCGGGTTGCGCACCGGTGCTTGGCTGTCTTCATCCTCTGTTCAAACTGCGCACGGAAAAGGGTGCACTCCGACTTCGCGCAAGTCGGGTTGCGCCCAAACTTAGCCATTTTCCGATGAATGATTCCCGTA
This sequence comes from Wollemia nobilis, assembly GCA_028583015.1. Classification (NCBI taxonomy): domain Eukaryota; kingdom Viridiplantae; phylum Streptophyta; class Pinopsida; order Araucariales; family Araucariaceae; genus Wollemia; species Wollemia nobilis. Next base: position 752,057 of record JAQPPZ010003633.1, read on the forward strand.
GTGCGCCCGGTTGAGGGCGCACCCGACTTCGCTGCGGTCGGGCGCCCCAACACTTAGTCAAATTTTGCACACTTTGGGTTCCCTATGCGCCCAGGAGGGCGCACTTTGACTCGGAAGTCGGGCTACGCCCCAAAACTTAGAAACTTTTCAAGGCACACTTGCTGAAGTTTTTTTGAGGGAAGAAAGGGGGAAAGAAGAAGAGGGAATGAAGTTGGGGGAGAGGAAGAAAGGGAGAGAAGGAGAAGGGGAAAATGAGGAGGGAAGGAAAAGAGCAGCTCTTTTGCAGAAACTAAAAACATGGCACCCCTGTGCAAAATGTGGCAACAATAACCACTTCATCTTCATATTTTCTGGATAATGCATTTGCTACCACGCTTTCTTTCCCTTTCTTGTACTCGATAACGAAATCATATCCCAACAATTTAGTTAACCATTTGTTTTGTTCTGGATAAGAAAATCGTTGTTCTAGAAAATGCTTGAGACTGCTATGATATGTTTTTATAATGAAGCGGCTACTGAATAAGTAGTGTCTCCATTTCTCCACTGCATGTAGAATAGCCAACATTTCTTTTTCATATGTAGATCTTCCCAGATTTTTTCCTGAAAGTTGTTTACTTTCGAATGCTAAGGGATGACCTTCCTGCATTAACACTGCCCCAATACTTGTTCTTGAAGCATCACATTCGATTACGAATGGTTTGTGAAAATCCGGAGTTGCCAAAACTGGAGTAGTACACATTGCTTCTTTGAGAGCCTCGAAGGCTTGAGTGGCTGCTTCTGACCAATGAAAAGCATCCTTCTTTGTTAGGGCTATGAGAGGGGCTGCAATTTTACCATAGTTACGCATAAATTTGCGATAGTAGCCAGTGAGACCTAAAAAACCACGAAGTTTCTTGAGGGTTTTAGGTAAGGGCCAATCCTGAATTACCTTTATCTTATTGGGATCCACTTTAACACCTTCCTGAGAAACTATATGACCTAGGTACTCCACTTCTTGAACACCAAAAGAGCATTTGGAGCACTTGACAAACAATTTTTCCCTGTGTAGTATATGAAGAACCCTTCCCACATGCAACAGATGATCATTCCATGATTTACTATAGATGAGTATGTCATCGAAAAAGACTAGGACAAATTTGCGAAGGAAAGGACGAAACATATGGTTCATGAGACTTTGGAATGTGGATGGGGCATTAGTGAGACCAAAAGGCATGACTAGGAATTCATAATGACCTTCATGGGTTCGAAAAGTCGTTTTGGGAATATCTTCTTCCCTAACTCTAATTTGGTGAAACCCTAAACGTAAGTCCAATTTTGTAAAAAAATTGGCACCATGTAGTTCATCTAATAGATCATCAATGACAGGTATAGGGAATTTATCTTTGATGGTGATTTTGTTAAGAGGACGAAAATTCGGACACATACGCCAAGAATTGTCTTTACGACGAGCCAAAACTACTGGTGAAGAATAGGGGCTAGTACTGTGACGGATGACTCCATGTTCTAATAGTTCTTGGAAAATTTTCTCAATTTCTGTTTTTTGAGGTTGGGGATATCGATAAGGATGGCCATTAGGAGGAAGACTGCCTGGAACAAGGTGTATGGCATGGTCATGGGATCTTTTGGGAGGTAATCCCTTTGGTTCTTGAAAGACCTCATCATAGTTGGCCACAATGTTTTGTAGATCTTCTGATTGGATTTTTGGCGTATCTTGTGCTTGCATTTCCATACAATTAATTTGAGCAATGAATCCATAACTACCTTTTCTTAATATTTTTTCCATGTTGTGCGAACTTACTATCTTTGATGGAGGTGTTGGAATTCCTTGGAGGCGAATGGTCTTCCCATTTTCTTTCCATTCAACAAAGCGCTGCTTGTAATTAAAACCGACCATGGTTTCCATTTGTTCTAACCATGCGACTCCCAAGATAACTTTTGAATTCCCTAAATTCATAACAAAAAGAGGACCATGCCAAGTATAACTTCCCATTTGTAATGAAATTGAAGATGTTTTACCAATACATTGAGCACTACTCCCGCTTGCAGTTCTAACTTGAAATTTATCTTGATTGGAGGAGTAGATGTGCAAGTTTAATGCCTTGGCAAGCCTTGTGTCAATAAAGTTGTGAGTACTACCTGAATCAATTAATACAGTTACCTTCCTTTGTCGAATGAATCATGCTACTTTGATTGTGTGGTGAGCTGATAACCCCATAAGAGCATGTACTGAAATTGCCATAGTATTCCTCAGCTACAACCTCCTCGTGTTCAATTTGGTCGTCATCTATGGGATCATCAGGTGAGCTGTTTTCATCTATTTCTTCATCTTCCTTGTCAACATATTCAATTTGAAAGTTTTGTTGTGGTACACATGCCTGATATTTTGGATGGTGATTGCAACATTTATAGCAAAAATATCTTGATGGTTGATCATTTCTATGAAAAGAGTTGTTGCGGTATTGAGGTCGACCATATGAATCACGTCGTGTGGATGTTCCCATTTGCACCTTCTTCTCAACCAACTTGGCAATCCTTATACAAGCATCTATCGTGGATGGATCTTGTAGATCCACTTCGACTTTAATATTCTCTTTCAACCCATTTCTAAAAGCAGCTACCACTACATCGGGTTGTAAGTGTTTTGCATAGGAAAGCAGACTAGTGAATTCTGAGATATAATCCATTACCGATCCTATTTGCTTAAGTGATAACAACAGCACCGTGTAAGAATATGTGGATCCTTCATCAAATCTGTTAAGAAAATATTTGGTGAAATCCTCCCAGTAGATGGTGTTTCCCTTTTCGCATTTGAGCCATATAAACCATTGAGTTTGGAGGTAGCAAAAGAAACTTTTTCGGAATTTCGAATTCGATATAAGTCTAAAATGCCTTCCATTTTGGCTATCCACCCACATGGATCATGACCCTCAAAGGTGGGAATATCAATGCATGGAAAATTGACCCCACTAGGACCTCTAGGTTGTTGGTAAACTTCATCTCTATCTTGGTCTTCATTGTGCCTATATCGATGGAAGCAATTTTGGGTAGGACCTCTTTGTTGTTCAAAAACGTCTTCGTTGTTGATATCCTCATTATTCCACTATCCATTGAAGCAATTTTGGGGACTACCATTATGACCTCTTTGTTGTGCATAAACTTCTCCATACTGACCCTCAGTGTTCCAGTGTCTTTGGGGGTGAGTTGGGCTAGGAGGATTTGGTTGGCTTTGTCTTTCCAATAGTTGGGTCATCTTGACATTCAAGTTGCTCATACTAACCAATAAAGTTTGTATGGCCTTGTCAGTGGTAATGCCGCTCCCTATTTCCTCTTCTGTGAGGTTCTCATGGGAAGAATTTGGGGAGGGATTGGATGCCATATTGTTAGGCAATGGATGACCAGGGTTAAAGCTATTAATTTCTAAAGGAGAAGAATTATGTGTACCTTTGTTTCTAGGAGGTCTTCTTGGTGACTTCCGGCCCCCTTTGTTTGAATTCTCCGAGCTTGTTAGTCGCCCGTTCGGTCCTTTGGTCCACCTTCCGCTCATGCACTTGTTAATACGTCTTGCTTACTAGTTTCGCCTTGGATTTCTGCAAAATTTTGGTTAATTTGGCAAAAAATTGCTTGTTCTCTGCTTCTATTGTCGCTCCAACTACGATGCGGATTTGAATTTTGAGCTTCCCCTTGAGGCTTCAATGACTACTCGTCTGCTTCGACTTTGAATCAGCAACTCTTTTTACCAATTTGACACACCACTTGAAACCATTTTTGACACTCTTATTTGACACCACAACTTTGACACCGATTTTGACACTCATATTTGACACACACAAGGTGCTATACGATAACGACGCGACCGACTTGACAATGACACGACAACTAATCACACGATGCGACCGACTTGTCGATCGACAACACTGTGGACATGTGACAGCAGAGGACTCTAAGTTAGGCGCGGAACGGACAGGAAAGACTGACGCGGAGGACAAGACCGGACCGGAAAAACAGCTGACGCGGAATACCAGACCTGACAGCGAAGCAGGGGCGTGAGACCTGACAGCGATGCAACGGGGTACTACCTCAACCCCAAAATTTTTTTACTCTAGCACGTTCCATGCTGACTATGAGGTGATGGCGGGCCTTCGATTATGTGTTGACCGCATGTACATGTTGTCACATTTTGCACGGGGTGCAATGTTTTCAATTTTGTAACAGTGCTGCTCTTCTTTTTCCCTCTTCCTCTATTTTCCTTCCTTCTTCTCTCCCTTCCTTTTTCTTTCCCACATTCTCTTTCTTCCCCCCTTTCTTGGAGCCCCTCAGTTGAATTTTAAACTTTCCAGCAAGTTACCTGAAAAATGGCTAAGTGTTGGTGCGAAGTGCGCACTTCGCCCAGTTTTGGTGCGAAGTTCGCACTTCGCCCAGTTTTGGTGCGAAGTGCGTACTTCGCCCAGTTTTGGTGCGAAGTGCGTACTTCGCCCCTCTTCTGGGCGCACCTTGTAACTGGCAGGTTGGCAGGCTGACAAAAGAGTGATAAGTGCTGGAGCAAAGTCCATACGGCGGCAGATACCAGTTTTCGCCTGTGCACAGTCCGACTTCGCAGCGAAGTCGGAGTGCGCCCTTGACAGGTGCGCAGTAGGGGAACAACTCGGAAATACTCCTAAGGCATGGAGGCCTTCCCGACTGCGCTGTTTTCTGCCCGCGCAACCCGAGACGCTCTGATCCCAAGCGAAGTTGGACAAACTGCCTTTCAAGGCCGACACGTGTCAAACAGCATCATCCATCATCTGACAAGTGTCCAACTTCGGGATTTGAGCCAAGATGTGTCGAGCAAAAGGACGAGCATCGGTTGCACTACCTGTGCCAGTGACCTCATTTAAAGCCGATTCGAGGTTCTACCTGCTCCAGCTACCCGCATACCTGCCGAGAAGAAGTTCTGCCCAACACACCGCCACCTAGCTGTCCAGCTTCCAGGAAGACCATGCTGCGGGTACAGTCCGGTCCGACAAAAGGTCAGCATTTGCAGCTCTTTCGCCGCTTTTGTCAGCTATTGTTTGATTGGGACCTTGTGCCCATTAATGTAACGGGAGGGACTCGGGCTATAAAAACCCACCATGAATTCATTGTAAAGGGTGGAAGGGGAATGTCTGTTAGGGAACCAATGTAACCGTGCTTCTGCTTATAAATATAATTTGTATGCCTGGTTCTGTTCTGTTGCTTCTATTTCTTTACGCTTTATGCTTAACGCTTCCCTGTGTCATGGCTCGTTGATTCATTTCAGCATTTGATGATCAGGCGCCTTCAGCATTGTTTGTGTACTTTTAAATTTCATATAATAGATGTGGTAGCAGCTCCATCAGTTGTGTGTTACGTTGCTGTCCGTAGTGGTGATTGATGCGTTGCCGTGCTGTTAGTTCTCCTTGTAGGGAGAATGTTTGCTAGGGGACCATTGTAGCTGTGCGGTTAAATTCTCTACATGACACATATACCTGGCTCTGATATCTCTAGGTTGCTTTCTACTTATGTTAGTGTCCGTAGTGGTGATTGATGCATTGCCGTGTCGTTAGTTCTCCTTGTAGGGAGAATGTTTGCTAGGGGACCATTGTAGCTGTGCGTACACTGCTTAGGTATCGAAAGTACACAGATTTTGCAGTTCTCAGTCATGCTTTGTATTTATAATGCAGTAAGTATTGGTGATTGCTGGTTGTCGTACTGTTAGTTCCCCCCCACCAACTCCAAGTATATTTGTATATTCTTTCTGTTTATTTATCTCTTTCCTGCACTCTTAGCTTGAACATAAAAACCCCCAAAAGGAGCCGGCCTTCTCCGGAGATTGGCACGGAAGGCATCTCTTCCTTCCGGCCTTTCATGTCGGTGGGCGAATTGGGCGCATTAACCCAAAATCCTTTCCTCATGGCAGATTCGTAACCAACAGTTTCTCTGGCACGCCCGGTGGGACACGGGTCCCACATTTGAAGAGAGATTTTCTGATCAGTCTCCACCTGGCGCTGACAGTGGTTTCTGAGCACTTGGTGAGACAAGGAAGTTTCTCACCCCCGACAGAATTGAAGCACCGGTGTTCGCTTCATTGCTGTTCCAAATCTGAACACCTGGCGACTCTGCACGAACAAATCCTCTGAGTCCGAAAGACCGGTCCCAGCACCTTCATGCACACAAGAAGGTGGCAAGCAAGGGATCCGAGAAGCCCGCCTGACTTTTACGAACTGGACATCAACGCTCGAGGCGAAGTTCCCAGGCTGGCTGATCCGCGAGCTCGTGTCGACGAAGCCGAGGCTGAAATCCAAGAAGAAGCCGAAGCTGAAGTCGGCGGAGCTGAGTACGAAATAGAAGAGGCCGAGGAAGAAGAAGCACCTGCATCCTCGGAAAGTACCGACACTGAGTACACAACCGACGGAGGAGAAGAAGAAGAAATGGCTGCTCAACAGCAGAATGACGATGATCTCTTCCCGGCGGTGGACTCTACGGGGCCCTTGGCGCTGGTTGGACAGCAAGTTGTGCCCCCTGCTGCTTTAAAGTCTATTCCCACATACGACGGCTACGGTAAGACGGCGTACGAGCACATCCAGGACATCCTTGCCCTAGCCGCATTGCATACTATTACCGATGAGAGTGTGAAGACCTGTCTGCTGGCCCTTTCCCTGAGGGGAAAGCTTCTCTACGGGTGGAGATCGCTGCTAGAGGGATCCATCACAGGGTGGCCCCAACTTGCCAGAAGGCTCGTGAAAGGATGCAACGAGTCTGCTGACCCTACTTCTCTACTGCATCAATTCCAAGCTATCCAGAGACATCCTCAAGAGGAGGTGTCTGATTTTAACATCAGGTTTGCGAGATCCTGGAAACGGGTACCTCGCGAACTTCGACCTTCAGCTGGCATGGCTGCTCATTACTATCTGAGATCCTTCAACTCAGACATATGCCTGCTGCTGAAGATTGCCCGAATTGACGAGTTTCCTGCGCTGTACGAGGCTGCCCAGCAAGCTGAAGCTGACATTATTTCCATCGGCAGACTCCCGTCCAGGGTGCAGGAACCCATTCATCCCGACTTCCCCAGATCCCAGTATCCTCCTACTTCTGGTGGTGCGCCGTCCACATCAGGGCAGCAACCCCAGCAGTAGTGGAATCCGGCGCCGGTCGTAACTCCTTACGGCCCGCCTCAATTGCATTATCCTCACCCGCCTCCTCCCGCTCCGCATTTTCTAGCACTTCTTGCTCCCCCACAGTACGCACCTTATTCTAACCCTCCTCCATTAGCCGCATTGCCTCCACCGGCACAGTTGCCGCCTCCTGACAGTAGCATTCAGAATACAATTCTCCAAGAGGTGCGGGCTTTGGCCTCGGGATACCATGCCATGTCCAATGACATGACCGCTCTGAAGAAGAAGGCCCAGATGGACCTTGCTCCTAGGAGGCCATATGCGCCACCGGCGCTGACAAAGGACAAAGCCCCAGAACATCAGCCGCAGAGGCGTCCGCCTCCGAGAAATGCTGCTATAGAAGACCCGCCTGGTCCTTCCGACCAGGTTAACTGGTGCACTACGTGCAATGACCCGCATTCGGAGGAAGACTGCACTCTGCACCAGCACTACATCCAGACCTTGGCCGGCAACGCCATAGAGGACGATGAACTGTACATGATCTTGGACGGCGAAGCCAACTTTGCCCTCCCAGAAGAGAATCTAGTGCCGCCCGCCAAGGAAGAAAAGAAAGCCGTAGATGCGGCCAAGCCTTTGCAAGTCTACGCAAGAAGAGAAAAACCGCAGCCCGGTGGGCTGCCACCGTACAAGCGGTTGTGGCCTTACACAGCCCAGGAGAAGGCATTCAAAGATAAAGCTCCAGCCAAGCCTTCTCCGGCAAAGGCTGCCCCTGTTCCAGCCAAACCTCCAGCAAAGGCCCCAACTCCGGCTAAGGCTCCCGTACCTCAGCCTCCAGCTGAAACCAAAGAACAAGCCCAGGAGAAGCTGAAGTACCCATCTCTGACCAAGAGACAGCGAGTTGAGGCTACCCAGCAGTACCGGACGAAGTATGAGCCGGCAAAACAAGCAGAAGGAGCTAGTACCTCGGGCTACAACATTGTAGACGAGTTGAAAAGAACACCTGCTAGAATCAGCATGTACGATGCTCTTCTGCTCCCAGGCCAGGTGGATCTGCTGCAAGAATCACTGAAGAACATGAAGAGCGGCAAGCAGATACAACCCGCTGTCTTGGTTCAACCTTTGACAGTCTCAGCCACTGGGAAGAACAGACCGCCACCCTTTTATCTCTCTTTACGGATGCAAGGGCACATAGTTCACAACCGCATGGTGGATTCTCGGTGCTTCCTCGACCGTGATGCCGAAGGCCGTCTGCGATGAGATCGGGATGGAATACACACGGAGCAGCCAAGGCGTGCTGCAATTAGACAGCACCCCTGTCAAGACAGTTGGTGTCATAAAGGACATCCCTATCCGACTGCACAAGGCTCTCGACATCGTGGTCATCCAAGAGGTCGTGGTTGTTGATCTGGAACCTTACTTCGGCATGTGTCTCTCTCGGGAGTTCACTGCGAAGTTGGGCGGGTACCTGTCTCTAGACTACTCACACATGGAAGTGCCCTTCAAAGGAAGGAGACTGAAAATTTTCAATGAGAAGCCTTCCACCTTCCTAGTAGAGAAGATACCCGGAGGAGAGTTGGACTGCATGGTCCAGTTGTCAGAGGAAGAGCTGGTGACAGTGGAGCTGACTGAGCAAGCCTTCGAAGTGCTACAGCTTGAAGATGAGTTCTCGTTGCGGGACTTCAATGCCGTAATTGGGACAGAGCAGGGCTGTTACTCCATTGTACAGCCCGAAAGGCTTGACATGTCAGCTGCGAAAGAAGTAGGACCTGCACCCGAGAAGCTGTGGAAGCTTTTCTTTGATGGCGCGCGATGCAATAATGGCACCGGTGCAGGGGTGCTGCTGGTTTCTCCAACCGGAATCCAGAAGGACTATACCTACAGGTTGGCCTGGAGCTGCACTAACAACTCGGCGGAATACGAAGCCCTGTGCTTGGGTTTGTGAAAGGCGGAGAGGCTCGGAATCAAACACCTGCAGATCTTTGGAGATTCAGAGCTGGTGTGTCACCAAGTTACGAAGAAGTGCGCATCCAAACAACACTATCTTAGAGCGTACCGCAACCAAGTGTGGGACCTGATGGAGTCGTTCGACTCATTGAATGTCAAGGCAATATCGTGTGAGAAAAACAAACACGCTGATATTCTGGCGTCTGTTGGAGCCAGGTACGTTCCGGCCGACGACGTTGTCCGAAACCGAAGCCGGTTCGCACTATCTACGAGCCTTCCGTGCTCGATAAGGACACCCACCGGGCAGGTGTTCAGTTGTGACGAGGAGATCGTCACATTCCTGGTTAATGAAGTGTGTGTAATCGAAGGTAGAGACCCTGATGACGAGCAATATGAGGGGTTGATACAGTTAAGGAATAATCATGTCCCAAAAGGACTGATTACATTAGAGAGTCTCTTTGATCAGAATGACAGAGCAATATCTCACAGGATCAAAGTAGACCCGAGGCGATATGCTGACTCGGAACTTGAACCTGGTAAAACTATCAAGGTCGGAACAGACTGCACGTCGGAGGAACTTGAGCAGATCAGATCACTGTGCCAGGAGTTCCCCGACATCGTGGCCTGGTGCTACGAGGATTTGAAGGGGTATGACAGAACTGTCATCCAGCATACCATTGAGCTAGAGGATGGCGCCAAGCCATTCCGACAGAAGCAGAGGGCCGTGAATCCGAAGATTGAGGCCATGATGAAGGCCGAGCTCTTGAAGATGCTGGAGGCCAAGATCATCTACCCCATCAAACATTCATCCTGGGTCACGAATTTGGTGCCCGTGAGGAAAAAGAATGGCGACATTCGTCTCTGTGTCGACTTCAGAAACCTAAATCAGGCTTCCCTCGGGGACCACTATCCGCTTCCCCAAATCGACCAGATTCTACATATCGTTGCTGGAGCCCAGAGATTTTCACTTTTAGATGGATTTTCCGGCTACAACCAGATTTGGGTCAAAGATGAGGACCAGCATAAGATGGCGTTTAACACCAAGTGGGGGACGTTCGCCTATCAGCGCAATCCAGCGAAAGTGGCGAACCTGAGGATTTACCACGGCCAGGTGTTTTCAGAAGCGAAACACCGCCGGAGCGAAAGTCAAAGTCCCGGCCGAAAAAAGTACAGCGTGGGCAAGCCCCACCACCTCCGGTAAATTACTTGGCGGGATACGTGGACGGCTCGTTTTCTATGAGCCTGACTAACCTACGGACAAATGTGGAGAGCTGGGCTGACAAAGTTTCGCCCTCTCACCATTTCGGAGCGGCGTACAAGTCCAACCTTTTCAGATTCTTGTGCCCTCCTGTCCATCAATGCCCGGAATCGGTAGACTCGATTGTCGACACTACGGACCGCTATCCGGCAGATTTGCAGCTCCAGCGGTAAACCCTTGTTCGCGCTGCGCAGGGAGACTGTCCAGCCAGCTTTCGCCCCAAGGTTGGAGTATGACTCCAACACAATTTTCAGAAAGATAAATCTGGGCGAGCAAGCAGGACGTTTCACGCAAACAAAACGGATGAGGGATTTCCTCAATTCAAAGTTGAACGCCCCGCTTGTAGCTGGATAGTGGCCAACCGGCCCCATGCCCTTGGCGAGGTTTCAGAGCAAATATTTGTACACCATTTTGGCATGGATTCTTGGCTGCGACTCTGATGAGCTGATACAGCCATACCAGCTAGCGCTGGCAGAATGTCTCCTGTGTGGAGAATCCTACGAACTAGCAGCGCAGAGAAGTGGAAAGCGTCCCATATTTTTCGACTGGGCAGACTGGTTGGCATACGCCATCCACTCCGACCTGGTCAAGATCCGGAAGAAGCGATCCACCGAATTTCGTTTCGGTTATGTTCTAGCCTCGGCTTTGTTTGTACCATTTGCACTCCCGGATGCCGATCCCGAACTCGAAGAAGGTCAACGAGAAGGGAGAGCCACGACTCGTCTATAATCGGACGGATGACCTATACCGGAAAGGGTCCTACTACAAGTTTAACTTCAACTTTCCGGGATTGGTCATGTCGGCCTTCAGCGAAAGCGAAATCCCCGCCCCCCGAGAGAAATGACGAACTCTTTGCTGAATCAGAAGCTCGGGGACGTTTTTAGACTGACGTAGGGAATTGTGGTCAGAATCTACGGATTCAAGGGCAAACCCCATTTGCTGCCCTACTGGTGCTCGGAGCATCTGTTTGGGATGGAGGTGGCCCGACAAATGGACTATGTTGAGGAGGAGTTCGGCCTAGGAAAGAAAAGAGGCCAGATTTTTCAATATCCTCTTTCCTGGGCAAACGTTGAGATTATTGAGGTAGGACAGCATGTCTACCTCGAGCAGGAGTTTTCCCGGATTGGCCTAGTTCTGTTGCCGCAGCGCTGGAAGTACGACCCGTACGAGATAAGGGGAAAGTTCACACATCTCTGCCCCCGGGCAGATATAACTGAAGACAGATGCGATGTGGTCCATGTGGACCTTGACTGGGAAATTGAATTGATGGAAGCTTCTCCTCCCTGGCAGGATTTTTACTGCGAGGAGGTGACATATGACCCCAAGCGAAACCCGGACCACCACTTCTCATCTCCAGGGTTTAAAAAATTCCTATCCAAGATAGCTGGCCTTAACTGGCCAAAAGAAAAGATTACTGAATGCTGGAAGATGAGGTGCCGCACGCAGCACGACAAATCCACCAGAAGAAATCTGGCCGTAGACGACGACTTTTTAGTTCTCTATGACCAGCATCATGACAGCTGGCGGCCGTTCGCATATCAAGGTTACGTTCCCCGAGGTCCCTTTGAGGATTATAAAGGAGGGTCTTCCTCCCAACAGTTGTACACTTCGGCAACTGCCAGCGTGGGCCCAGCAGACATCTAGGTGGATCCAATGCAGCCCGTGGCTTCCAAGGCGGCACCTGAGAAGGCGAAGAAATTAGTCAAGGCAACGCCCGAGGCGATCCCTCAGGCACAAAAGACGCCAGCGCCGCCAGAGAGCAGACCGGTTGCGGCAGACCTTCTGCAAGTCAAACCCCGGTACAAGTTTACCGTGGGAGCATCAGCGCCTGCTGCACTTGCTTCATCTCCTTCCCCGGATCCGACCATTGTTCCAGAAGAGAAGAAAAGGAAGAGAGTTGAGAAAATCAGGCGACCTAGCCTGACAGTGCAGCAGCCAGTCGCAGAGCCGCAGCCGCGTTCAGCCGCTCCAGGGACAGTTTCTTTGGGCAGTCCCAAGCCAGCCGCCGAAATCAGAAGCGCAGACATCCACCCAGCATCGGCTCAGGCGGAGCCCGCAGGTACGTTTGCTGCCCCAGTCTCTTTGGTCTCATCCAGTCCTACTCCCACTCCGTCTCCCGCTCAATCCGAGCAAGTCATGGCCGCATCTTCCTCCCCGTCTCCACGCCCTTCTAGTGGCCCCCCATTCTTTTGACCAGTTTGCTCAGAACCCCGACGTTTCCCTATCTCTGAGTCAAACTCCAAACCCTTCGCCTGAAGTTAGTGCTGAAGCCGAGCATTCACCGTTACATCCGCCGCCTCAGCCGCTTCAAACCCTTCCAGTGTCAGCCGCTCCCATCTCCACTTCCCGGTCGCCCCGTAAGCGGCCGATCCTTCCAAGGTCCATCCGGTTCCTCCTGATCCCATTCCCGCAGGAGAGACGTCTCAGCAGAACCCTAGGCTGGGGGAACCAGATTTCATGGACGACCTCCAGAATACAGACGACTTGCCTCTGGCGACAAGAGCTGTAGAGTACTCTATCTCTTTCCTCCAGAACCTGAAGCGAAGGAGACCTGAAGAGATAGCCGCCCCGGTGAAGCGCACCAAGTATAATTTCGAGAGGAGAGTGCTTACAACAGAGAAGATAATCCCAAAAGTGAAGAAGCCTCTCCGGGAAATGACCAGGGCGGACTACGAGCTCCAGACAAAGGAGAAGAGCTTTGATGATATTGACAAGCGATACGAGATTCAGGGAATCATTCGTAAAGCTGACAATCTCCTTGTCAAAAGTCTGGAGGAGCAGGAAGAGCTTTTCGGGTTGCAGGATAAGACAAGACAGCTTGAAGAGGACCTGTCCAGGTCCACTGAGCAGCTGGAAGCGGTGCGGCAAGAAATAGATGAATTAAAAGCCCAGCTGGCCGCTTCTCAGCAACAAGCCGCAACCGAAAAGCAGGCAGCCTTGGAGCAGATTTCTCAGCTCCAAGAGTCTTTGAAACAGGCGCAGTTGCAATCTGCAGAGAGAGCATCTCAAGCGACGGTCTTTTCGAAGAAGAAAGTTAAGGAGATGCGGGCTGGTTTGTTGCGGGGATGCAAGCCCCACACCTATAAGGCGATGTCAGTTCTGGATTTCGCATCCAGAATTCAAGAAGTTTCTGCCTATGGAAAGCCTGTGGTAGAGGAGGTCGAACGCCAGGCGAAGCAATGGCTGGACCTGGCAATTAATCTTCAGGAGTGCGAGCGCGATGGCCTCCAATTCTCCCCCATGTCCTCATTCGCTGCAGAATGGGCAGATGCAAGGGTAACCTTGCATAAATATTTCAAAAAATTAGAAGAGGTGAGAGTTGCCAGACGAATGTTAGACGCATTCGAACATGAAAGAGACATTTGTATGGCTCCCTTTCGCGCTCTTTTCCGAACTAGGGTGCCCAGGTTTTGTTGAGAATGGCGAGTTTCTCACCCTAGATCAGGTGAAAAAGAATTGGCAGTCCTTTGAAGGCAGACACAGCTGATATTGATAGCTGGACTGAGCCAATTCAAGAAAGTCAGGTCACTCAGATGGTGTCCAAATGTTGCAAGATCAGCTCCTACTTCCAGGAGCTAGGAAAAAGATACTACACCATCGACCTGCACGCGGTCTCTGCTTTCCACGCAGCACTAGAAGAAGTTGCTGACCGCCGGCCGTTCGAGCAGAAGCCTGGGGCCAAGCCCAGGCCGCATACACTCGCATCTGCGAGGCGGAAGCAAAAGCTGGAGAGCCTTCGGAAGGCGATTCTGAGGGGGCAACTGACAAAAGCGAATCTGAAGAACAGTTGCCGCGAGGAGAACAGCTAGAGCAGCAAAAGGCAGGGGAGGCAAGTTCCTATGCACCCAATGGATGAAGGCATGGATTCTTTGTGCCGAGGCGAGCTCGACACCCCGCGAGCCGCCAAAAATGTTGTCACATTTTGCACGGGGTGCAATGTTTTCAATTTTGTAACAGTGCTGCTCTTCTTTTTCCCTCTTCCTCTATTTTCCTTCCTTCTTCTCTCCCTTCCTTTTTCTTTCCCACATTCTCTTTCTTCCCCCCTTTCTTGGAGCCCCTCAGTTGAATTTTAAACTTTCCAGCAAGTTACCTGAAAAATAGCTAAGTTTTGGTGCGAAGTGCGCACTTCGCCCAGTTTTGGTGCGAAGTCCGACTTCGCCCCTCTTCTGGGCGCACCTTGTAACTGGCAGGTTGGCAGGCTGACAAAAAAGTGATAAGTGCTGGGGCAAAGTCCGTACGGCGGCAGATACCAGTTTTCACCTGTGCGCAGTCCGACTTCGTAGCGAAGCCTGAGTGCGCCCTTGACAGGTGCGCAGTAGGGGAACAAACTCAGAAATACACCTAAGGCATGAAGGCCTTCCCGACTGCGCTGTTTTCTGCCCGCGCAACCCGAGACGCTTGGATCCCAAGCGAAGTTCGACAAACTGCCTTTCAAGGCCGACACGTGTCAAACAGCATCATCCATCATCTGACAAGTGTCCAGCTTCGGGATTTGAGCCAAGACGTGCCGAGCAAAAGGACGAGCATGGGTTGCACTACCTGTGCCAGTGACCTCATTTAAAGTTGATCTGAGGTTCTACCTGCTCCAGCTACCCGCATACCTGCCGAGAAGAAGTTCTGCCCAACACACCGCCAGCTAGCTGTCCAACTTCCAGGAAGACCATGCTGCGGGTACAGTCCAGTCCGACAAAAGGTCAGCATTTGCAGCTCCTTCGCCGCTTTTTTTAGCTTATGTTTGGCTGGGACTTTGTGCCCATTAATGTAACGGGAGGGACTCGGGCTATAAAAACCCACCATGAATTCATTGTAAGGTGGTGGAAGGGGAATGTCTGTTAGGGA
This sequence comes from Wollemia nobilis, assembly GCA_028583015.1. Taxonomy (NCBI): domain Eukaryota; kingdom Viridiplantae; phylum Streptophyta; class Pinopsida; order Araucariales; family Araucariaceae; genus Wollemia; species Wollemia nobilis. The sequence goes on from JAQPPZ010003633.1 coordinate 767,207, forward strand.
ACCAATGTAACCGTGCTTCTGCTTATAAATATAATTTGTATGCCTGGTTCTGTTCTGCTGCTTTTATTTCTTTATGCTTATGCTTTACGCTTCCCTGTGTCATGGCTCGTTGATTCGTTTCAGCATTTGGTGATCAGGCGCCTTTAGCATTGTTTGTGTACTTTTAAATTTCATATAATAGATGTGGTAGCAGCTCCATCAGTTGTGTGTTACGTTGCTGTCCGTAGTGGTGATTGATGCGTTGCCGTGCTGTTAGTTCTCCTTGTAGGGAGAATGTTTGCTAGGGGACCATTGTAGCTGTGCGGTTAAATTCTCTGCATAACACATATACCTGGCTCTGATATCTCTAGGTTGCTTTCTACTTATGTTAGTGTCCGTAGTGGTGATTGATGCATTGCCGTGCTGTTAGTTCTCCTTGTAGGGAGAATGTTTGCTAGGGGACCATTGTAGCTGTGCGTACACTGCTTAGGTATCGAAAGTACACATAGATTTTGCAGTTCTCAGTCATGCTTTGTATTTATAATGCAGTAAGTATTGGTGATTGCTGGTTGTCGTACTGTTAGTTCCCCCCCACCAACTCCAAGTATATTTGTATATTCTTTCTGTTTATTTATCTCTTTCCTGCACTCTTAGCTTGAACATAAAACCCCCCCAAAAGGAGTCGGCCTTCTCCGGAGATTGGCACGGAAGGCATCTCTTCCTTCCGGCCTTTCATGCTGGTGGGCGAATCTGGGCGCATTAACCCAAAATCCTTTCCTCATGGCAGATTCGTAACCAACAGTACCCTGATGAAGAAATAAGAGCTAAGATACAGACTGAGATGCATTCTTATAAGAAATATAAGGGCATCCTTTTCCCATCGCCAATGTGCATTTGATCAAGGTCAACTATGAGGCCAGGTAACCCTCATTGAATTATTGTTTATTTTGTCTTTTGAATTTGTTTTAAAAAATAATCTCAGATTCTCAATTTAGGATTTTACATGTGAATTATTAAGTTTCCTTCTTCTTGGTTGTTTCCAGATTTATGGTGGGAGGACTTTGGTGCATATACGTCCCATCTACAGCGCTTCGCCATTAGAGTTTTGTCTCAAGCATGTAGAACTTCAAGTTGTGAGCACAATTGGAGTATGTTTGAGCACATACACTCCAAGAAGCGCAATGGGCTTACAAAAGAAAAATTGAATGATCTTGTGTTTGTTCATTACAACCTTTGCCTCCACCATAAGAAAATTACAGGAACAAGTACCGAGGACTTTGACCTAGACGAGATTGATCCATCTAATGATTGGATCACACAAGAGGAGGAGCAACAACGAGATGTTCTCTTTAGCATAGATGAAATTGAAAACTTAGAAAACCTAGCAGAGGAGATGGCAACAAAGGCACAAGAAGAGGCACAACCAAGGCAACAAAGAGAGACTAGAGCTTATAGTAGGGCAAAGGGAAAAGGCATTCAAAGACATTGATTGACTCATGACACATTTTGTAATTTGTAATTTTGTACTATTATAAACTTATATATTATAAGCAATACAAGATGTGTTTTGTCACTTTCGTGTATAGTAGTTTAAAACTTTAATACTTTGGCTTGCCATTTTCATGTGTAGTTTGAGTTTGTATCACTTACAATATTAATATTTGATTTGCATAGTGTTAATTCATTGTGATATGCATGAAAAAAAGAAAATTCAACAAAAACAAATTGCCTTTTCTTCGGTTTTTTTTTTTGCCGATTCCCGATTCGATCCGATTTTTTCCCAATCCGATTCCGATCTGATTCTAATTTTCTCAACCACGGTACCAAAAAAGAGGCCCATGAAGGCATTTTGTCCATTTCTATACAAGTTGGCATAGCTACTATTTTCTTGTGACTTGTGGTTAAGTATCTCATGTGTTGTATGTCTTTAGCAAACATTTAGTCCCAAAAGAACGAGAGAGACTTTAAAAAGACGAGGACTTGGCTGTCATAGTCCCTATATAACCTCCAAAAGAAAGAAAATTTTGCATGACAAAAAAAAGAGTGGGATGAGGTGGAGAATTCAAAGAGGAACACATTAAAGGGCATATGTTTTGAGGACCGGAAGTGGCAGAACAACAAAACCCAATACCTAGCATAATAAAGTGTTTATATATCTTTTTAAATGTTACTTTACCCACAAGATTTTGGTGTAATTACATTGCATGCGGATGATATGCTATACCAAGCTCCAAGTTGATGGGTGTACAAATCAAATCTTGTCCATTGGTTTGTGACCCATATATGAGTGTAACAGTCTTTTAACCTTACAATTTTTATCATGTATAGCTTCACCTGGTTTAGTAGTAGTTTGATCTGTGTTTCATTTTCTCCGTGTTCAGTGTCCACACATCTGTCCACATTGACATGACACTCCAGCTGTCATTGCTAGTTATTACTATAAGTCATATCAAGTCAACATAATTGTGAGATCAAATGCCTATAATTCCGCAACTTCTTATCTTTGTTTAATTTTCAAAGGAACATATTGCAGTACCTATTTTTCTTTTTCCGTAACAACCTTTCATTTATGATTGTATTAAATTCCCCTTACTGCTGACTGGCCCACCTTGTGACATGCCAATCCCTACTTTCCTTCAAAGTTTCATAAAATCACTAATAATGACACCAATCAAACAAATCCTCTCTCATATGGCCAAGTGTGAATTTCAAGGCAGAAAAGTGGAATGGGAGATGGTAGATCATATGACCGATGCCAGCAGATGCTATTATTCTTGATTGTCCTTTTGTTGACTAGTTTGACCTTCAGTTGGTTGCTACCAAGCGTTAGTTTGAAAATATTGTCGCATAGACATGAAAGATTAAATTCACAATTCTTAACTCTTCAGATGAGGTTTGGCATCTATATATAACAACATTTCTTTTTTCTTTTCTATCAGTATTGGTTTGGTATATATATTGCACATCTATACATACTTTTGTAGCATATATATTTATTTCTCTCTTCTAAGTTTTGGTTTAGTAGTTGCTCATTTCTATGCATGCTTCTATTGGCTGTTGTTCTAAGCCAGGTGCTTCAGCCCATTAACCTACTTTTGGTCATTGTTGGACATTAATATAATTTCTGTTCCTTAGTAATTTTCCAAAAAGGACTTTGTAGCACTGACACAAAAGGGGCAGTTATAGCCTGCCTGAGTTCTGTTGTAATCCAAATTTAAACTTTACTAATTAATTAGTGTTGCAACTGGGGAGAAAAAACATATAAACATATGTACAGCCAAAAATGCTGCTTTACAAAGTAATCATTTTACAAGTAAGAACAAAGGATCCATGAACTGGTTTACCCAAATTGATTGCTCGTGAAAAATGTCCTTTTGCCAAAAACTGGGGGTTCCTACACAACAAAGTCAAAATTAATCCTTTATAGAAACTAACTAGATTTACTATTTCTATGAATAAAGCAAAATATAGGAGCATAACAAGAAAAGAGACCACAATTTAGTTTTGCACATATTGGACCTTGATATTTCTTTATAAATCATATGACAATGTTGGAACCATGGAATTAACTTAACAATAATAATAATAACAGTTGAGAATAATATCAAATGGCATTAGCTCTACCGGTTAAATTCATTTACTTTCAAGGAGGAGACCCAGGTTCAAATCTTGCCAAGAGATAAATGCATAATAGCCAAGCTGTTGTAATACCACTATGTGGTCATGATGTAAAACAGGTGGGGCCCATTTTCAGTCCCATATAACCAATTAAAAAAGAAAACAGTTAAGAATATATAAAAGAAAAGCAAATACAGTTGTCTGTGGTGTTGAAAAAAGCAAACACAAGCATCCAAAACAAGAATTAGTGGGACTTCATATCAAATGAAGTGTAGATTAACTAAATGCTTAAATGTCCGTCACATTTGAGTCTTGAAGAGTTTCAGGAATGCAACTACATTGAATACAATTTTGTACAAGTGTGCATTCCCTATGAAACTACTTAAAGTTTAAAACAATTTCCAACAAGTTCAAAGCAATTTGCAGCAATTTAAGTTCTATCACCGATGTATTGTTTAACAATCACTTTTGAACCTGCATTGGATCAACATTGTTTGATATTTGGTTCTCATGGCCCATGTGGTACAATGAAAAATGTTAAATTTCAATGATCAAATTATGGAATTCAACATATGAAGTTTAGACTCCAGTGGAAAACATATGAAGGATCGCACACCAGGAACCCATTTTCATGCCTTTGCAATCTAAAAGTGATGACTAAATTATCAACACACCTCAGCTACATACAAGGAAGCATAGTGCACTAACCCATCAGGCACAGTTTGTATTTTAACTTGTAATTATTCTTGAGGTACTGTTTGCATGTGGCACTGGGTTTAATCCAATTGGTAGCTAGAAATCTGAACTTGTAAATAAAGTTATGGTAGTGTCAAGGATATTGGTAATGTAATAGAACATGATGACTGTAGCATGGCAGTGGTATTCCGCAGTTGAAGGAACAGAGAAGGAATGACAAAGTGAATTAGCAAAACAACTCATATGCAGTCTAAGTAACACTTGGACAGTCTCAGGTCTCACTCAGATGGCTGCAACACAGTCAACCTTATCCTTGACAGCCCTACACAACACAAGTCAGACGGCCCTATCTGCAGTTCAGACGGCCTTAGGCTTACTTCAGATGGCTTGCCCTCTAGATCAGACGGACTTGGCTTTGCATGGTACGGCCTAGGTCGACAATCCAAACGGCCCAATCTATTCATCTACAGCAAACAGAATGAGGTGGAAACAGTTCAGATAACAATGATAATCAACTAGAATCATATGCACAATGTTTAGACAGTCTGCATAACAATGGCTGAATGGCAATATTATTATCAACAAGAATACATGTCTATATACAATGCAGTTATCTCCTGTATCTTTCATACTCTCCTGCACATGTACATCTTCTGCATGCATGTGTACCTGTGTGTGTACCCTCTCAAATGAATGAGGGGTCCTATTTATACATTTGGGAGGTAGTTACTCCCTCAACTACCTACCTGACACCTCATCATCTCTTACATTACATTTGTCATGCATTTCCATTTCATTTCATTACTAACTACATGACTTATTAATTATATGTACATTATCAAACACTTCATCATATGCATAACAAAACATTAAAATGAACAAAACTACTACATTCAAAATTGCATGTGCGTGTACTTGACTTCTGTTGCACTACATTAGACCCGAGGTGGCACTTGAGATGGCACCACATTACAACTAGTGCTTACATCTGCCCTCCCCTCTAGATTGGTCGACATCCTCATTGACAATTATTGCGGCTCCTAAGGGATCTAACTTTGTTGTAGAAGAGGCATTGGTGCAGGTACTCCACCCAACTCCTGAATTTGCAGCTTCAAGGCTTTGGTCTCTCCCTTCAACCTCTTTGCATAGGCTTGGTAATGAGCCCACTAGAAGCCATAATGATGTGACTTCTGCTCAAATTCAGCCAACCTAGCCTTTAGTTTAACCTCTCTTTTCACAGCTTCAACTTCCTTCCTTGCAGTTTCTGCAAGCTGCTCATCACACTCCGCAATCAACTCATCCCAGTGAGTAAACTCTTGCATCTTCGCTTCAAGTGCTTATTCTCTCACCACACACTCCGACTTCAATTGACCAATCAACTAATCCTACTATTCCTGTGCTTGCCTCATACTTTCCAATTCATTCCTCATCCTTGCTAGTTCTACTTCAGCTTCCTGCAGCACCTACCGAACCTATTCTTCCACCAATTTCAACCAGTTGACATGCTCTTCTTCTTCACCTTCAAGCTATTAACCATCTTCTGAAATGTCTCCAGACCTGCTACCAACCATTGAATCAGATATGCCGAGAAATTCATTCTGGCATACGATTTCACCAACTCTAATTCCAACTTAATTGTCTTGATACCCAAAAATTCAGAATATTCGTCCATGACTCCTTTGCCGATACAAGGTCGAAGTTCCTTCTAGCAGCTCCTTTACTTCCAACATTGAATAGATGTTGTTGCTACCAACACCAAGCTCCCATGATTGCATTGGATGGATTTCTGCAAATTTCTTCATTTGCTCTTCATCTTGGGCCCAACTCACCAACTTGCCCAATTCTACTTCCATCCGCAATTGCCACAATCGCCAATCACCAACACAACCAACGTGAAACTCATTCCAGAATCTATTGAACAAAACACTTACTTTCTCAAAGAATGCATCAACCTGCTCATTTATCTTTTCAACTTGAACTAGAGGCTACCTCAAGTTCGGCAGTTCAATCAAAAAGTGCTCACTTGTTTCACCATGTTGTAGCTCATCCTTCGTGTCATCCTCAATGGTCATGTTTTCAATGTCTCCTCCACCTTGATCTTCCAGGTTGATTTTCTTCTTGGTAGCTTTGCCATCCTGAATTTTTGGTTCTTCTCCCTCTGCATCAGTTCACTTTTCAGCAATATCTGCCATCTCCTTACCCTTTTCAGGCTCAACCTCAAGTGGTTGACTGGTTTGGCCCTTCTGCCTCCATATATGCTCTAACATAGGTTGTTTTCCCTTCTCTCCTCTACTTCTTTTCGGCATTGATAAAGTCAGTGCCATGGTCCAGGTTGTTGTAAATGCCATCTCTATTGGTGTGTAATGTCCCCTTTTTCTAGGTAGTCAATGTGCATAACAGTTTAGCCTACTCACGAGTTCCCGTAGGCTAGGGCAGATTGCAGGGGAGCCTAACTGGAATTTTGGGAGTGGATAATTGAGCGAAATGGGTATTTGAATCCACTCTCAAATGTTGAATCGGATGGACAGAGCCTTGACTTACTATTTTTAGTAAGTTAGTTTTTAGGGTTTCTGGTCGAGCAGACAGTGGAATTATATTCTTCAGCGAAATGGGTACTCAAAACAGGTTTCAGTTGGTCAATCGGTTCGCTGGAGGTCAAAGATTTTAATGCCTGAAGGTTTGGCTATGTGAAAAGTGAAATATTAATTATTTTTATATAGTCAAACTTTATGATATTAATAAACTTAAAGGGAAGTCACTTAAAAGTGAAATATATTATATAAGTGACTAATTTTTGGAGCAAAAAGAGATATTATAATATTTTATATTATGTGCAACCCTAATTAGGGCATTGCATCCTGTGGGTTATAAAAGGGCATTGAGAGCTTCATTTGATATATTCTGGATTTTAGTTATTTTCTCTAGAGTTTGAAGCCAGTGGCTGAGACTTCTTCTCCGAAGGGACAGAAACCCCAACGGTGTGGCTGAGGACGAAACCCCTCTAAGTTTTGGAGCTGGACGAAACCCCAGTTCTCTGTTGGTGAATTCACACAGGATTCACGCTTTGGTGCTTCAACGATTTCAGAGGTACTTTGGTGTTTGCTGATTTAGTATATTTCAAGTAGTTTGCTAGATATTATTTGTTCAAGATGGCAGTTTAACTTTTTTCTACATATTCTGTACTTAAATAAATAAATACAAAAAAATCATAATATTGCACAAAATCCGAAAACCTTGCAAATTTCCAAAATAACAAAACAAGGCAGAAATTTTGTATCTCAGCTTGGGTGGGATATTACATGGTGGTCCTTCATCCAACGGAGGTGAACTACACCTCTCCACTTCTTCCGCAAACTACCACAATGGTGTTGTGGCATAGCTTTCTGGCGTATCCACATTCATCGTCATTGTGACATCACCTACATAATCTCCTCCATGTATCATAGGTGCTTCCTCCAATGGCGGTGATGACTCCATCACATCAAATGTAGTTTACACATCATCACCTGTAGGCACCGGTATTGGACCTTTAAAAAAGAAATAGTGAACAGAGTAGGAATAAGTGCAATATGCACTAAGTGTAAATAAATTGTAATGAAATGTAAATTCAAATGTAAGTCAAATGATAGTGAAATGAAATGTAAATGCTAGTGAAATGTCAATGTAATGCAATTTGATCATGAGTTTGATAATAATGTGCACATAAGGATGTCATGAGAACATTCGAAGGGGGAGACGGTTGGGTGGTCAGGTGTCCTGGAAGCCGTTGTTGGCAATGGCCAAGACCCAAGCATAAATAGACACCTCCCCTTTCATTTCAACACATCTAGACAGTGGACATAGACCATATGCAGATCATGTGTATGAGCGGAGTTGTTGCGTAGAACATGTGCTAGGAGAGAGATTGTGTGTGCATTGTCTCTGTAATGCTGTAGAAATTGAGTAATGCAAATGATTCATCTTCTATCCATGATGTGTATGATCTATGTATAATATGATTGCCATTGGTAGTTGGTAATAGTGTGTTGGGTATTGTGTGTAGGTATCAATTATTGCAATCAGAGCGTGGAACAAGGGAGTTGCAGTCTAGAACGCTGTGCAAACTTGTCGTACAAGTGGAACTGTTGAGGTTACCGTTCTAGTGAAGTTGGGTGTGTCGTTCTACTGGATTGCCTGTGGTCATTCTAGTGGATATGTCGCACAAGTAGCATAGGAGAAGTTGAACCTTTGCAAACCAAGTGTAAGTTGAATTGTTGTTCAATCTAGTGTCGTTCAGGTGTTTGTCGTTCGAGCATCTTGTGCTTTCCGTTCAAGCACTTTTCCATTCAACCATATTGTCGTACAAATGGTCTAATGTTGATGTCGTTCAAGTGCAGGATGTTGAGTAGAACTGCAGTGACTACAGTCTTGTTTGGCCTCTAATTGGTCATCTTGTTCCTCCATCATTAGAATACTTACCATCGTGCTACATTTAGTGTTGTTGTCGTTGCCAAATCGAAATTGGGTCCAGTTGAAGAAGAATCATCACACGTGAAGTGTGGGGACGAGAATGACAGATTCATTACTTCAAGACATGGAAGACAAGGTCGTGAAGGAAGTCAAGTTCCTGTGAGGAGGAACATGAGAATTGCTCAACAACGAGGTGTTGAGCATAACATTGCCAACCAAGTACTACAATCTCAAGAAACAGAACTTGAAGAGCCAATAGTAGAACATGTGGAGTCCTCAGGAGGAGGGACATCCAAGTGAATCACGGGAGAGGTGGAAAACATTGTTGTTAACAGCAAAAGAAGTTCAAAGCCAAACACAAGCAAACAAATTTGAAATCGTGGCAAACATAGAGGGTGCATGTGGAAATGACATTGATTGGCAATAACGCCAACACAAGAGTGGGAGAGTTTGCCAAGAGGTGCAAAGGATGGGAGTTAGGCACAAGGGGGTGAGTGCTTGGGAAAATAGACCAGAACCAACGCACGTATACTCGAGAAGGAGGTCACGGAGTGAAGGTGTACCAGAAACTGGTAGAAGACTGTTGTTGGTGAAGAGGTTGAAGGCAAAGAAGCGCCAAGAGACAAAGAACGACAAAAAGAAAGAGGTGAAGAACAACAGCCACCAATGGAAAATATAGCACAAGTTGTAGCAGCAGCAAGCAAACAAAAGGCCCATTATTTTTGGGTGAGGGGAAGGAAGACCCATAACGCCATATCAAAACGTGCATAACCTGATGTAGACAAGGGTAAGTACTTTCCCGAGACGAGGGAATGACGAGAAGCTAGGAGGGAGTGATCAACATGGTTACACAAGTCATTATGCTTGGTAATTATGGGTAAACAAGTCCTAGCAGACGCTTAGAACAGTAGATGTTTGGGGCAGACGACTGGACGTCTGGGATGGACGGTTGGACTCCTGGAACAGATGGTTGGACGTCTGGAACGGACGGCTAGACATCTAGACTGGTAGATGTCTGGGATGGACGACTAGATGTCTGGGACGAATGACTAGACGTATGGAACAAACGGCTAAACGTCTGGATTGGTAGACGTCTAGGACAGACGACTGGACATCTGGGACGGACGACTAGACATATGGACTGGTAGACTTCTAGGACAGACGATGTCGGGGACGGCTCCGTCGACAAGGCCAGAAGGCTAGATTAATACATGCAATGGATGATTTGCAAGGGTCTAGACGTCTACAACTGGGATGTCCGTCTTCAGTCCTCAATGTCCCTTAGCGCCTCCTGCAACAACAAAACAACACACAACAATGTTCCTTGTACCAAGTGATGATCAATACCTGCAACACAACACTATAACACAGATGCAATCACATACAACACACATTCTAGAACAATGGTTGTTGCACAACAGATCTGCATTATAGACAAGTATGGATAGATTACAAAATGAAATAGGGAGGGTATTTATAGGTAAGCCCGGGTAGTTACTGCAACTAACCCATCTAATTCAGGGACTAACTCCACCTATGGATTGCTGAGAGGACGGATTAGTGTTGTGGCCACAAACATACACCTGTGTTGATTCCAAGTAGAGGGTGGGCATTTTCTCAGCCAGTTGTTCCATTCCCTCCATTGTTGACAAGTGTGCAATGGGCATCGTCCAAGGCTGGGCCTGATAGATACTGGAAATCTCTGCTCGCCAAGGACCTTGTGTGGCCCATTTCACCAATCTGTTCAACTCTTCTTCTGCCATAGACTGCCACTTCTTCCATTGGCCAACGCAAGCTATATCAAACTGCAACCACAAGTTTTTCATTATCTTGGTTAACTTGGAGAAACATTCTACCACTTGTTGATCCATATTATCTGATGGATCCATGAGGTTGGGTAGTTGCACCAGAAAACATTTGGACCATGCATCCTTAGGTTGCTCCTCTTGTTCTTCTTCTTGCAACGTGTCCTTCCCCTTCCCGAAGAGGTCAATAGGCTTTTTGGTTGCCTTCCCTTTTGTCACTACAACTTGACTGCTGTCATCTTTTGTCCCAACAACTTGCTGAGACACGTCTTTTTATGGCTGCTCTCCCTTTTTTGCATTGGTCTCATGTTCCAAAGAGATTGTTACATCTACAGGAATGGAATGTTGTTTAGTCCCAGGTGCTAGATTTTCAACATTAGGAGGAGGTAAAACTTCCTCTACCCTTCTAACTACGGGTTCAGTTGGAATATCCGTGGGTATTGTTGTTCTGGCCTCTTTAGCTGCAAGAATATCTATAAAGGAAACAACCCACAAGGAAGCTGCAAAGGAAGTTGTAAATACGGGCTCGAGAGATACGTCTGGCAACGTCGCACGGGCCCGAACATGAGCTTCCACCAAATATTCCTTAGGTCCCACAAACCCAGTAGTACTCATCCCAGCTGCAGTATTCTACAGAGCCGAGGGGATTTCAAAGTTCATAACTTCCCTAGGCACTTTCATCTGCTGCTCAAGACTTCGAGCTACCTCTCGACTGCGAGCAATCTTCTTCGCTGCAATCCCTTGCACCGAATCTGGGGTAGATGAAGGGGGTGGGGATTCAAATCGTCGTCTCTTCCTCATTGGCTTGGGCACGTTTGGTGATGGCGCAACAACTTGCTTTTTGGACCCTTTCACCTCAGCCAAGGGTGGTGTTGTATCCTCCCCTTCTGAATTGGTCACCGTCTTCTCTTGACGTGACGACTTGTGGGAGATATGTTTCACCCATTGTTTCTTCACCGGTGTCGACTTCTTCACCTGTGGTTTGGCATTCTTCCAGCGCAAGATGGTTGGTGCCAAATCCGGAATCTACTGAGGTAGGTCAAAGTCTGGAATCTGCACTTCTGCCTTGGAAGCTACATCCAAAAGTAATCCAATGGCATGAAATGCCATTGAAAAATTCTTCGTGGTTCGCATCAGAAAATTCTGGATACGAAGCGCCAAATGGGTTGCCCAGTCATATGCCACTCCCTGTTCTATCCCGAGCAAATATGGGATCAGCCAGATAGGAAGATCTGAGCTTCGTTGTTTGCCTGACAGTCTGGCCATTAGAACGTTCATAATACACTCCAACCCGTTATTCCTCAGTTGGGGCTGTTTTACTCCCTTGCCACCGTGGACTGCTAACATCCTCCTTTGTTAGAGTAGTGACTCCCAATATCAACTGCCAAGTTTTCTTGGAATCCGCCCATTCATTGGTTATAGGTATACCTTTCCTTGGGAGTTCGAAAGTTCATATGAATGTGTCAGGAGAAAATTCAACTACCAAGTTTCGATTAGCAACCCGTACAACGCTAGTATTCCGAGGTGCGTTATAAGTCTGCAACATCTGCACCAGGTACTTCTTGAAAAATTCTTTATCGAAACTTGGGATTTGCAAAATAAAATTTACTCCTGCAGCTTGGATGTTCTTCTTTACCGGACTATTTGCTGGTGTTTCTGCCCACCATTGCTTCCAAGTGATTTCATCGATCGGAATCTGATCCTTGTTGCTTTGTTGGACTTCCCTGGTTGTCTGAGCGAATTCTTCTATTTGTACAGCCTCTCGTTTTCCTCGAGTCTACCCCCCTGTCTGGGCTTGGCACTTGTCCGTGCATCGTATTATGTTCTTGGTGATGATGGAGTCTTTTAGCCACAATCGACTCGGGTCCCGCTTCAGGTTGGGTTGGAGGTTGTCCAGATTTTTGGCGACTCATTTTCCCTCCTGGACGTCTCTTGCACTCAGACGACAAACTGCTCCAGACGGCTCAATCCTGCCAAACGTCAGGGCTTCAAGTGAACGCTACTGCTTAGACACCGAAATTTTCCAGTCTAGACGTCTAAGTTTGAAGGCTAGATGTCTGGGATGGACGGCTAGACCTCTGTGCGGGACATCAACATTTTCCTGCTAGACGGCTAGAAGTCTTCCTACTAGATGTCTCTTCTGTCAGACGGCTAAGCACTTCTCCTTCCTTCATTCGATCTACTAGACGTTTCTCCCTTCAGATGGCTGTTGCGTACTAGACGACTGGGCTGCTTCCTCCAAGATGTCTGCTCCTTTCTCCGGACGTTTGCTGGTTTGGCAACTTCGACGGCATTTTATACAGATGCATGCCCTAGTAGGTCGTGATAGATCTGGATGCCTCGCAGTGATCTTTAACGTCTCGGTGTTTGCCTGCGAATTTGTTTAGAGAGGGTTTCTGCACTTGCACTGAAAAGAAGAATTCTCCACAAAGCTTGCGACTGCCAATGCTGAAATGACGTCTATGCTCCGTTTTGAATAAACCTTGGTGTGCTATCAAGCCTACTTCGTCTCCAAATCTCCTATGCTCCTTTCTCCTACACAAACTGAAAGCAATTGAACAAGGAATGCCCAACGCTTCCAATTTATAGGAAATTTGCCGCCCACGTAACTGTCTGTTTAACCGCCACCTAACTCCCAGTCGTCTAGCTGCATGCCACGCCAAATTTGCATGGATAAGACGTCTAGCGTCTTTATCTTTATTTCGTCTTTTTGCAATTTTTGTCTTTTTCGCTGTCTTTTTCTTTTTATTTTATTTTATTATTTTTCAAAACTACGTCTTCCCGTTCTAATGTTGTCAGGTGAAGCGCACGTCAATGCCGATGCATACTTCAAAGGTGTCTGGCGCACTATCTTCTTGATGACTGCTGCCAGTTTCATAACTGCTGAAACTATCACCATTTTCCTATTCCTCCGTCTGCTGACGACTGCGGCAATTATTCTGGCTACGAGGAGTTTCCGTCTGAGACTGTTTATCGTGTCCTCTCATCCTTCGTGGAATAATGCTCCAGTCTGGTTGCTCCTCTTCTGTTGGTTGATGACGTGTTTCTTGCCTAGACGTCTTAATTGTTCTTGCTTGACATCTGCTTCTCCTGACGTCATCCTGACTTGCCTCAGCTGCCCCTTGCTTGCTAACTTCGTATCTCATCCCTTTGTCTCCTATGATATGGGTTGGGACTGGCGTATGGTATATTAGGATCCCGAGGTTGATTCTCATCTTCGCTTGAATCTTTCGGCCATCCTTCGTACCTTGGTTGTTCAGGTACTTCCCTAACATCCTGCCATAGAATCTCAGCGGCTTCTTCTCGACTTATCTCATAGTCGCTATTAGTAGCCAAGTTCTGTTGCAATTCCCTTGCTCCTCTCTGTTCTAGTGATCTTCGAACTCGTCGATTATGCCTAATTAATGGTGAAGTCGCTTTTGAGGAGCATCAGTATTTAGGAGGATTTTAACACAGCTGTGGATGAGCTGTCCGAGGAAGCTGCATTATTCTCCAAAGGTCCTGCATTGTTTCCTACATTCTCCCTTATTTGTAATCCACATCCTTGCGGCCTTCGATTCTCTTGCTTCCGAGAATGTATTATGTTTGGTGCCGAGGGTGAATGATCTAGAGCTATCAAGAATAAACTACTTTATGGTGAATTGCCATCCGACCTCCCTCTAAAATAATCCTGATCTCTTTTAGCTCATTGTGCTCTGCGTGCTTCCTGTCGTTGTTGCATTTGTTGCATAGTTCCATACAACTCCTGAATAACCTGTTCCCTCAATCGTGCATTATACTGGCAAAGAGTCATACTCCTCTTGCAATTGTTGTGTTTCGCAAGCCATTCGTTGCAGAACTTCCGCTCCTTGGCCTTTGTATTCTTCCACTTCTGGTATTTGCCCTTGTGAATCCAGATACAAAATGTTCCGAACCCGATTCTCTACTTCGCTTTCTAGAACTCGTACATTAGGTTCTAACTCCCTTTGTTCGGTTACAGGTTCTTATTTCCCAAATAGCCATTCCAGGTTGGCAGGTTCATCCTCCCGAACAACATTACTTGGCCCACCATGTTTGTAGGATCGTATACCTGGCTGTGCTTCTTCATTTGAGCTACCAGAAATGTCCTAAATTTTAAAATTTGATCATATTGATCTGTGCCTGTGCCTTGTACACCTTCAATTTAGAGCCATTTACCGCTTCGGGGCAAATTGTTCTATCCAGCTTCTTCAGTCGGACAGCCCCGTTGTTCGATACTTCTTCCACTTGGAATGGTCCAAGCCATAAGGTCTTCAACTTCCCTGGCTTGATCTCTCTTTTGCCGTTGTATTTGAGTACTAAGTCACCAACCTTCAAGTTCATTTTCCGAAGATGCTTGTCATGCCGATACTTCCGTTATTGCTGAGCAATCTTCGTTGCCCACTGTGCCAACACCCTTTTCTCACTTAATTGTACCAGTGCTGCGAGTCTTTCCTCCATGCTTTCTTCTTCATTCAGGCGGGTTTCAACAACTACCCTACCAGGAATTCTACTGATACTACCGCCTGCCGCTCATACATCAATTGAAAGGGTGTGTGGTTTGTGGTTGGTTTGAAGGTAGTTCTATATGCCCACAGAACCGCTGGTAAGCGCTCCTCCCAATCTGTGCCTTCGATTGCACATGTTTTATACATGACAGAAACCAGGACCTTATTTGTCGCCTCTGCTTGCCCATTTGCTCTGGGGTAGTACGGACTTGACAAAGAGTGAAATATCCTGAATTCCTTCGTCAAATTCTGAATAATTTCATTAAAAAAATGACCTCCCCTGTTACTTGTCAATTGAAGAGGTATGCCGAACCGTGTGATAACTTGTTCATATAAAAAGCGAGTCATGCTTCTTGCAGAATTATCCGGTAAAGCCCTTGCTTTGAACCATTTCGTTAAGTATTCTGTTACGACTACGATGTACCTGTACTTCCTTTTGTGACTTCTTCTCAGTGGACTCACAAAATCCAACCCCCATCTTTCAAAAAGTTCTTGAGGTTGCGATGGATGCAGTGGCAAGAAGTCCCCTTTCAATGGCTTCCCTGTTCGTTGACACGTATCACATGCCTTAACAAAGTTCTTGGCATCGTGAAAAATAGTAGGCCACCATAGGCCCGCCAACAACACCTTTCTTGCTGTTGCGTCAGGTCCCATATGTCCTCCGGCCAATCCTTCATGTGCCTCCTTCAGGGTCTGCTGTACTTCATCTTCCATCACGCATCGTCTTAGAATGTGGTCCTCCCTCATCTTGTA
Organism: Wollemia nobilis; assembly: GCA_028583015.1. Lineage (NCBI taxonomy): Eukaryota > Viridiplantae > Streptophyta > Pinopsida > Araucariales > Araucariaceae > Wollemia > Wollemia nobilis. The sequence continues at coordinate 783,012 of JAQPPZ010003633.1, forward strand.
TAGCAATCCTACAATCAAGGTAAAGGGTGTTGACTTTGTAATCACCTTCCGTTGTTCAGCTACCGTCATCTCCTTCAGCAACTCTCTTGTCGATAGATAATCCCCAATAGGTTTATACCATGCAGGTATCGCACTTATCATGAACAACCGTGCGTCGGGGAATTTATCTGGTATCCCTCCTTCTGCAGGTTCTCCTGAGCGAATCCTTGACAGTTGGTCCACAATTACGTGCTTCTTTCCTAGCCTCACTACTACCCGAAACACGAATTCCTGCTGAGTGATGAGCCATCGACTCACTCGTCCATAGATTGTTGGCCTGTTGATCAAGTACAATAGCGCCTAATGGTCTACATAAAAAGCAAAAGTGTTAGCCAACAAATAGTGCTGGTACTTTTGTACTGCGTATACCATCCTTAGGGTTTCATGCTCTGTTGTACTGTAGTTCTTCTCGGCTCGATACAACAACCAACTTACAAAATAGATGGGCTGATCCAGCCCAAATTGACCTTCTTGAGCCAATGCACAACCAATAGCAAAGTTTGAGGCAATAACATGCACATGGAACTGTTGTCACATTTTGCACGAGGTGCAATGTTTTCAATTTTGTAACAGTGTTGCTCCTCTTTTTCCCTCTTCCTCTATTTTCCTTCCTTTTTCTTTCCCACATTCTCTTTCTTCCCCCTTTCTTGGAGCCCCTCGGTTGAATTTTAAACTTTCCAGCAAGTTACCTGAAAAATGGCTAAGTGTTGGTGCGAAGTTCGCACTTCGCCCAGTTTTGGTGCGAAGTGCGCACTTCGCCCAGTTTTGGTGCGAAGTCCGCACTTCGCCCCTCTTCTGGGCGCACCTTGTAACTGGCAGGTTGGCAGGCTGACAAAAGAGTGATAAGTGCTGGAGCAAAGTCCGTACGGCGGCAGATACCAGTTTTCGCCTGTGCGCAGTCCGACTTCGCAGCGAAGTCGGAGTGCGCCCTTGACAGGTGCGCAGTAGGGGAACAACTCGGAAATACTCCTAAGGCATGAAGGCCTTCCCGACTGCACTGTTTTCTGCCCGCGCAACCCGAGACGCTCTGATCCCAAGCGAAGTTGGACAAACTGCCTTTCAAGGCCGACACGTGTCAAACAAGATCATCCATCATCTGACAAGTGTCCAGCTTCGGGATTTGAGCCAAGACGTGCCGAGCAAAAGGACGAGCATGGGCTGCACTACCTGTGCCAGTGACCTCATTCAAAGCTGATTCGAGGTTCTACCTGCTCCAGCTACCCGCATACTTGCCGAGAAGAAGTTCTCGCCCAACACACCGCCACGTAGCCGTCCAGCTTCCAGGAAGACCATGCTGCGGGTACAGTCCGGTCCGACAAAAGGTCAGCATTTGCAGCCTCTTTCGCCGCTTTTGTCAGCTATTGTTTGATCGGGACCTTGTGCCCATTAATGTAACGGGAGGGACTCGGGCTATAAAAACCCACCATGAATTCATTGTAAAGGGTGGAAGGGGAATGTCTGTTAGGGAACCAATGTAACCGTGCTTTTGCTTATAAATATAATTTGTATGCCTGGTTCTGTTCTGCTGCTTCTATTTCTTTATACGCTTTATGCTTAACGCTTCCCTGTGTCATGGCTCGTTGATTCATTTCAGCATTTGATGATCAGGCGCCTTCAGCATTGTTTGTGCCATGGCTTGTTAATTTATTTTAGCATTTGGTGGTCAAGCACTTCAGTACTTCATAGACTAGATGTGGTAGCAGTTCCATCAGTTGTGTGTTACGTTGTTGTCCGTATCTGGTGATTGATGCGCTGTCGTGCTGTTAGTTCTCCTTGTAGGGAGAATGTTTGCTAGGGGGCCATTGTAGCTGTGCGGTTAAAATCTCTGCATGACACATATACCTGGTTCTGACATCTCTTATTTACTTTCTGTTTTGAGTTTCCGTACGTATCTGGTGATTGATGCATTGCCGTGCTGTTAGTTCTCCTTGTAGGGAGAATGTTTGCTAGGGGACCATTGTAGTTGTGCGTACACTGCTTAGTACAGAAAGTACACATAGATTTTGCAGTTCTCAGTCATGCTTTGTATTTATAATGCAGTAAGTATTGGTGATTGCTGGTTGCCGTACTGTTAGTTGCCCCCCACCAACTCCAAGTATATTTGTAAATTCCTTTCTGTTCATTTATCTCTTTCCTGCACTCTTAGCTTGAACATAAAAACCCCCCAAAAGGAGCCGGCCTTCTCCGGAGATTGGCACGGAAGGCATCTCTTCCTTCCGGCCTTTCATGCTGGTGGGCGAATCTGGGCGCATTAACCCAAAATCCTTTCCTCATGGCAGATTCGTAACCAACAGTTTCTCTGGCACGCCCGGTGGGACACGGGTCCCACATTTGAAGAGAGATTTTCTGGATCGTCTCCACCCGGCGCTGACAGTGGTTCTTGAGCACTTGGTGAGACAAGGAAGTTTCTCACCCCTAACGTAATCGAAGCACCGGTGTTCGCTTCATTGCTGTTCCAAATCCGAACACCCGGCGACTCGCACGAACAAATCCTCTCGAGTCCGGAAGACCGGTCCCAGTCACCTTCATGCACACAAGAAGGTGGCAAGCAAGGGATCCGAGAAGCCCGCCTGACTTTTACGAACTGGACATCAACGCTCGAGGCGAAGTTCCCAGGCTGGCTGATCCGCGAGCTCGTGTCGACGAAGCCGAGGCTGAGATCCAAGAAGAAGCCGAAGCCGAAGTCGGAGGAGCCGAGTACGAAATAGAAGAGGCCGAGGAAGAAGAAGATCCTGCATCCTCGGAAAGTACCGACACTGAGTACACAACCGACGGCGGAGGAGAAGAAGAAGAAATGGCTGCCCAACAACAGAAATGACGATGATCTCTTCCCGGCGGTGGACTCCTACGGGGCCCTTGGCCCTGGTCGGACAGCAAGCTGTGCCCCCTGCTGCTTTAAAGTCTATTCCCACATACGACGGCTACGGTAAGACGGCGTACGAGCACATCCAGGACATCCTTGCCCTGGCCGCATTGCATACTATTACCGATGAGAGTGTGAAGACCCGTCTGCTGGCCCTTTCCCTGAGGGGAAAGCTTCTCACTGGTGGAGATCGCTGCCGGAGGGATCCATCACGGGGTGGCCCCGACCTGCCGTAAGGCTCGTGAAAGGATGCAACGAGTCCGCTGACCCTACTTCTCTATCGCATCGGGCTCCAAGCTATCCGGAGACATCCTCAAGAGGAGGTGTCCGATTTTAACATCAGGTTTGCGAGATCCCGGAAACGGGTACCTCGCGAACTTCGGCCTTCACCCGGCATGGCTGCTCACTACTATCCGAGATCCTTCAACTCGGACATATGCTCGCCGCTCGAAGATCGCCGGAATAGATCGAGTTTCCTGCGCTGTACGAGGCTGCCCAGCAAGCTGAAGCTGACATTATCTCCATCGGCAGACTCCCGTCCAGGGTGCAGGAACCCATTCATCCCGACTTCCCTAGATCCCAGTATCCTCCTGCTTCTGGTGGTGCGCCGTCCACATCAGGGCAGCAACCCCAGCAGCAGTGGAATCCGGCGCCGGTCGTAACTCCTTACGGCCCGCCTCAATTGCATTACCCTCACCCGCCTCCTCCTGCTCCGCATTTTCCAGCGCTTCCTGCTCCCCCACAGTACGCACCTTATTCTAACCCTCCTCCATTAGCCGCATTGCCTCCACCGGCACAGTTGCCGCCTCCTGACAGTAGCATTCAGAACACGATTCTCCAGGAGGTGCGGGCTTTGGCCTCAGGATATCATGCCATGTCCAATGACATGACCGCTCAGAAGAAGAAGCAGGCCCAGATGGACCTCGCTCCTAGGAGGCCATATGCGCCCCCGACGCTAACAAAAGACAAAGCCCCAGAACACCAGCCGCAGAGGCGTCCGCCTCCGAGAAATGCTGCTATAGAAGACCCACCTGGTCCTCCCGACCAGAGTAACCGAGTGCACTACGTGCAATGACCCGCATTCGGAGGAAGACTGCACTTTGCACCAGCACTACATCCAGACCTTGGCCGGCAGCGCCATAGAGGACGATGAACTGTACATGATCTTGGACGGCGAGGCCAACTTTGCCCTCCCAGAAGAGAATCTAGTGCCGCCCGCCAAGGAAGAAAAGAAAGCCGCGGATGCGGCCAAGCCTTTGCAAGTCTACGCAAGAAGAGAAAAACCGCAGCCCGGTGGGCTGCCACCGTACAAGCGGCTGTGGCCCTACACAGCCCAGGAGAAGGCATCCAAAGATAAAGCTCCAGCCAAGCCTTCTCCGGCAAAGGCTGCCCCTGTTCCAGCCAAACCTCCAGCAAAGGCCCCAACTCCGGCTAAAGCTCCCGTACCTCAGCCTCCAACTGAAACCAAAGAACAAGCCCAGGAGAAGTCGAAGTACCCGTCTCTGACCAAGAGACAGCGAGTTGAGGCCACCCAAAGCAGATCGGACGAAGTATGAGCCGGCAAAACAAGCGGAGGGAGCTAGTACCTCGGGCTACAAGATTGTAGACGAGTTGAAAAGAACACCGCCTAGAATCAGCATGTACGATGCTCTTCTGCTCCCAGGTCAGGTACATCTGCTGCAAGAATCGCTGAAGAACATGAAGAGCGGCAAGCAGACATGCACCCGCTGTCCCGGTTCAACCTTTGACAGCCTCACCACCGGGAAGAACAGACCGCCACCCTTTTATCTCTCTTTACGGATGCAAGGGCACATAGTTCACAACTCGCATGGTGGATTCTCGGTGCTTCCTCGACCGTGATGCCGAAGGCCGTCTCGCGATGAGATCGGGATGGAATACACACGGAGCAGCCAAGGCGTGCCGCAATTAGACGGCACCCCCGTCAAGACAGCTCGGTGTCATAAAGGACATCCCTATCCGGCCGCACAAGGCCCTCGACATCGTGGTCATCCAAGAGGTCGTGGTTGTTGACTCGGAACCTTACTTCGGCATGTGTCTCTCTCGGGAGTTCACCGCGAAGTTGGGCGCGTACCTGTCTCTAGACTACTCACACATGGAAGTGCCCTTCAAAGGAAGGAGACCGAAAATTTTCAATGAGAAGCCTTCCACCTTTCTAGTAGAGAAGATACCCGGAGGAGAGTTGGACTGCATGGTCCAGTTGTCAGAGGAAGAGCTGGTGACAGTGGAGCTGACTGAGCAAGCCTTCGAAGTGCTACAGCTTGAAGATGAGTTCTCGTTGCGGGACTTCAATGCCGTAATTGGGACAGAGCAGGGCTGTTACTCCATTGTACAGCCCGAGAGGCTTGACATGTCAGCTGCGAAAGAAGTAGGACCTGCACCCGAGAAGCTGTGGAAGCTTTTCTTTGACGGCGCGCGATGCAAGAATGGCGCCGGTGCAGGGGTGCTGCTGGTTTCTCCAACCGGAATCCAGAAGGACTATACCTACAGATTGGCCTGGAGCTGCACTAACAACTCGGCGGAATACGAAGCCCTATGCTTGGGTTTGCGAAAGGCGGAGAGGCTCGGAATCAAACACCTGCAGATTTTCGGAGATTCAGAGCTGGTGTGTCACCAAGTTACGAAGAAGTGCGCATCCAAACAGCACTATCTTAGAGCGTACCGCAACCGGGTGTGGGACCTGATGGAGTCGTTCGACTCATTGAATGTCAAGGCAATATCGCGTGAGAAAAACAAGCACGCTGATATTCTGGCGTCTGTTGGAGCCAGGTACGTTCCGGCCGAAGACGTTGTCCGTAAACCGAAGCCGGTTCGCACTATTTACAGTGCCTTCTGTGCTCGATAAGGACACCCACCGGCAGTGTTCGGCCATGACGAGGAGATCGTCACATTCCTGGTTAACGAAGTGTGTGTAATCGAAGGTAGAGACCCTGATGACGAGCAATATGAGGGGTTGATACAGTTAAGGAATAATCATGTCCCAAAAGGACTGATTACATTAGAGAGTCTCTTTGATCAAAATGACAGAGCAATATCTCACAGGATCAAAGTAGACCCGAGGCAGTATGCTGACCTGGAACTTGAACCTGGTAAAACTATCAAGGTCGGAACAGACTGCACGTCGGAGGAACTTGAGCAGATCAGATCACTGTGCCAGGAGTTCCCCGACATCGTGGCCTGGTGCTACGAGGATTTGAAGGGGTATGACAGAATTGTCATCCAGCATACCATTGAGCTAGAGGATGGCGCCAAGCCATTCCGACAAAAGCAGAGGGCCGTGAATCCGAAGATTGAGGCCATGATGAAGGCCGAGCTCTTGAAGATGCTGGAGGCCAAGATCATCTACCCCATCAAACATTCATCCTGGGTCGCGAATTTGGTGCCCGTGAGGAAAAAGAATGGCGACATTCGTCTCTGTGTCGACTTCAAAAACCTAAATCAGGCTTCCCTCAGGGACCACTATCCGCTTCCCCAAATCGACCAGATTCTACATATCGTTGCTGGAGCCCAGAGATTTTCACTTTTAGATGGATTTTCCGGCTACAACCAGATTTGGGTCAAAGACGAGGACCAGCATAAGACGGCGTTTACCACCAAGTGGGGGACGTTCGCCTATCAGCGCATGCCGTTTGGCTTATCCAATGCTGGTGCCACATTCCAAAGGGCCATGGACCTGGCCTTCCGAGAGCTGCTCAATAAGATTATTGTCATCTACCTTGATGACATGACTGTTTTCTCTCACCAACGAGGGGATCATGTCTCGCACCTACGGCAAATATTTGAGAGGTGTCGAGAATTCGGCATTTCTATAAACCCGAAGAAGTCTGTCTTCGCGGTAAAGGAAGGAAAGCTGCTGGGACATGTCATCTCCGAGGAAGGCCTCGCCATTGACCCTGACAGAGCAGAAGCCCTCGTTCGCTTGCCAGCCCCCATCGACAAAAAAGGGCTGCAGTCCTTCTTCGGTCAGATTAACTTCGTGCGGAAGTTCATTCCGGACTTCGCACAGGTGATCAAGCCTATGGCCGAACTGCTGAAAAAAGATACAACTTACGAATGGACTGATGAGAGAGAGCAAGCCTTCGAGGAAATCAAGGCTCGAATTGCGCAAGCTCCGGTGTTGACAAACCCGGACTACTCCAAGGACTTCATCCTGTATGCAGTGGGAGAACCCGAAAGTTACGCTGCAGTCCTGACTCAGAAGGGAGACGATGGTGAGGAGCGCCCCATAGCGTTCCTGAGCCAAGTGATTCTGCCGCATGAAGAAAAGTACAATTTTATAGAGCGGCAGGTTCATGCTGTCATGAAGTCCCTTCGGAAGTTCAGGCACTTTGTCTCCCAAAGCAAGACTACTGTCTTTGTGATTCACCCGGATGTTCGAAGCTTCATCTTGCAAGGAGAACCGGGTCACAAGAGAGCGGGATGGATTGCCAAGATCCAGGAGTTCGACATCGAAGTGCGGCCCACCAAGCTTATCAAGGGCCGAGCCTTGTGTCAGGAATTGGCCCGAAGCGCTGTAGCCGGCATCTCCGCCTGTAAGTGGGAGGACACAGCGACACGCATCTACCTAGCCAACTCCTTATCGGAGGGGAGTGATTGGACAGATGAACTGGTGAGATTCTTCTGCACCGGAAGATGTCCCGATCACCTGAACGCCTCACAACGAAGGAGATTTCGGCTAGGTGCACTCAAGTACACTCTTCGCCCCGAGGGGCTTTACTTCAAAAACATTGACGGCATCCTTGTTGCGGTGCGTCAGAAAATCGGACCAGCCCAGGGTCCTTGGAGATTTTCATTCCAGGATGCCCGGGGTCACCATTCTTCAAGGCCAACGGCCTTAAAAATAATCAGAGCTGGGTACTATTGGCCCACTCTATTTACAAACGCTCATGCGATCTGTTCAAAATGTGATCAATGCCAGAGGTTTGCGTAGGACAGAAAGCACCCCGCCCTTCAACCGATTCAGCGAGACTCCGTCCAGAATGGGGTCTAGACTTCATTGGGGTGATTTCGCCTAATTCCTCCCCGACACAAGTTTATTCTTACCCACCGATTATTTCACCGTCAGCAACCCCCAACCGACCAAGAAAGGTCATGTTGTCACATTTTGCACGGGGTGCAATGTCTTCAATATTGTTTTGTAACAGTTGTTGCTCTTCTTTTCCTCCTTCCGTTTTTCTCCCTTCTCTCCCTTTCCTTTTCTTTCCCATTCTCTTTCTCTCCCCCTTTTTCCTTGGAGTTCCCCAGTTGATTTTCCAGCTTTCCAGCAGGTCTATCTGAAATTGGCTAAGTCTGGGTGCGAAGTTCGCACTTCGCCCAGTTTTGGTGCGAAGTGCGCACTTCGCCCAGTTTTGGTGCGAGTGCGCACTTCGCCCAGTTTTGGTGCGAAGTCCGACTCCGCCCCACTTTCTGGGCGCACCTTGCACTGGCAGACTGGGCAGTCAATGCAGAAAAAAGGTAAAATGCCGGAGCAGGTCCATATGGCGGCAGACACCAGTGTTCGCCTGTGCGCAGTTTGACTTCTCAACGGAGCGGGAATGCGCCCTTGACAGTGTATGCGTAGGGGAACAAACCCGGAATTTGACCAAGGCTTGAAGGCCCTCCCCGACTGCACTGATTTCTGCACGCATCCCAAGGAGCCCCGATCCCAAGCAAAGATGGATAGATCGCCCTCTAAGGCGTGCATGTGTCACACAAAGATAACCCATCATCGGACAAGTGTCCAGCCTTCGGGATTTGAACCAAGACCGCCGACCAAAAGGGATAAGCATGGGCTGCCCGCACCGCTCGCGTTAATAGCCTCATTCAAAGCTGATCCGAGGTTTCACCCGCTCCAGCCTACTAGCAAGCCTCGCCGACTTGAAGATTTACCCAAAGACTCCGCCACGTAGCCGTCCAGCCTTCCAGAAGACCATGCTCAGGGTACAGCCCGATCCGACAAAAGGTCAGCATTTGCAGCCTCTTTCGCCGCTTTCGTCGACTCATGTTTGATCGGGACTCGTGCCCATTAATGTAACGGGTGGGACTCGGGCTATAAAAGCCCATCCGAAATTCATTGTAAAGGGGTGGAAGGGGAATGTCTGTTAGGGAACTACCGTGCTTATCGTAACCGTGCTTCGCTTATGAATACAATCCGTATGCCTGGTTCTCGTTTCTACTCGTCTTTATTCTTTTATGCTGTCTTTCATTATATGCCTTAGGCCCACCCGTGTCGCCGCTCGTTAATTCACTTTGGCATTTGGCGATCGGGTTCCTCTAGCATTGCTTGCTTAAAGCACCTTCTCGTACTTCATTATTTAAAGCATTCATTATAAATTTGGTAGCAGTTCCACCGGCTAGTGTGTGACGTTGCTGGCCCGTATCTGGTGATTGATGCGATCCCCTGCTGTTAGTTCCTTGTAGGGAATGTTTGCTAGGGAGCCATTGAAGCCGTGCGGTTAAACTCTCTACCTAACACATATACCTGGCTCTGACATCTCTAGGTTTACTTTCTACCCCCGTCGCTGTACGTATCCGGTGATTGATACGATCCCCCGTCGTTAGTTCCTTGTAGGGAATGTTTGCTAGGGAGCTATTGAAGCCGTGCATACGCCGCCGGTGTATCGGAAGTACGCCTAGGTTTTGCGCTCCTTGTCATGCTCTCGTGTTTGTATGCAGTAAGTAGCGGTGATTGGTGTGTTCCCGCATCGTTAGTTCCCCCCCACCAACCTTTGGACATATTTGTATCTCTTTCTGTACATTTGTCTCTTTCCGTTCCTTTATTTCTTTCCCGTTCCCTTTAGCTTAAATCAAGCCCCCCAAAAGGAGCCGGCCTTCTCCGGAGATTGGCTCGGAAGGCATCTCTTCCTTCCGGCCTTTCATGCTGGTGGGCGAATCTGGGCGCATTAACCAAAAATCCTTTCCTCATGGCAGATTCGTAACCAACAGTTTCTCTGGCACGCCCGGTGGGACGCTTGTCCCACGATTTAAAGAAAGAGTACCCATCTAGTTTCCACCTAGCGCAACAGTTTCTTCTGACCCGCTCGGCGGAACACGGGTCCCACATCTGACGAGAGATTTTCTGGATCGCCTCCACCCGGCGCCGATGAGCTTCCCGAGCTCTTGGTGAGACAAGGAAGTTTCTCACCCCCGACGGAATCGAAGCACCGGTGTTCGCTTCATTGCTGTTCCAAATCTGAACACCTGGCGACTCTGCACGAACAAATCCTCTCAGTCTAGAAGACCGGTCCGGTCACCTTCATGCACACGAGAAGGTGGCGAACAAGAAATCCGAGAAGCCCGCCTGAGTTCTACGAACTAGACATCCACGCTCGAGGCGAGATACCCAGGCTGGCTGATCCGCGAGCTCGTTTCGACGAAGCCGAGGCTGAGATCCAAGAAGAGGCCGAAGCTGAGGTCGGAAGAGCCGAGTACGAAGTAGAAGAGGCCGAGGAAGAGGAAAATCCTGTATCCTCGGAAAGTACCGATACCGAGTACACAACCGACGGCGGAGAAGAAGAAGAAATGGCTGATCAACAGCCGAATGACGATGATCTCTTCCCGGCGGTGGACTCTACAGGGCCTTTGGCCCTGATCGGTCAGCAAGCTGTGCCCCCTGCTGCTTTAAAGTCTATTCCCACATACGACGGCTACGGTAAGACGGCGTACGAGCACATCCAGGACATCCTTGCCCCGGCCGCACCGCATACCATCACCGATGAAAGTGTGAAGACCCGTCTGCCGGCCCTTTCCCCGAGGGGAAAGCTTCTCACCGGTGGAGATCGCCGCGGAGGGATCCATCACTGGGTGGCCCCAGCTCGCCAGGAGGCTCGTAAAAGGATGCAACGAGTCTGCTGATCCTACCTCTCTACTGCATCAGTTCCAAGCAATCCAGAGGCATCCTCAAGAGGAGGTGTCTGATTTTAACATTAGGTTTGCGAGATCCTGGAAACGGGTACCTCGCGAACTTCGGCCTTCAGCCGGCATGGCTGCTCACTACTATCTGAGGTCTTTCAACTCAGACATATGCCCCGCCGCTGAAGATCGCCCGAATTGACGAGTTCCCTGCACCGTACGAAGCTGCCCAGCAAGTCGAAGCTGACATAATCTCCATCGGCAGGCTTCCGTCCAGAGTGCAGAGCCGATTCATCCCGACTTTCCAAGATCGCAGTATCCTTCTGCTTCTGGTGGTGTGCCGTCTACTTCAGGGCAGCAGCCCCCACCCGCAGTGGAATCCGGCGCCGGTCGTAACTCAATACGGCCCGCCTCGGTTGCATTACCCTCATCCGCCTCCTCCCGCTCCGCATTTTCCAGCGCTTCCTCCTCCCCCGCAGTATGCGTCTTATTCTAACCCTCCTCCATTGGCCGCTTTGCCTCCACCGGCACAGCTTGCCGCCTCCCGACAAGAAAGATCCGTAACACGATTCTACAAGAAGTGCGGGCTTTGGCCTCCGGATATCATGCCATGTCCAATGACATGACAGCTATGAAAAAGAAGCAGCCCAAATGGACTTTGCTCCTAGAAGGCCGTATGCGCCACCGGCGCCGACAAAAGATAAAGCCCCGTAAAACCAACCGCAGAGGCGTCCGCCTCCGAGAAATGCTCGCTATAGATGACCCACCCGGTCCTCCCCGACCAGGTCAACCGGTGCACTACGTGCAATGACCCGCATTCGGAGGAAGATTGCACTTTGCACCAAAGACTACATCCGGACCTTGGCCGGCAAGCACTATAGAAGATGATGAGTCAGTACATGATCTTGGACGGCGAGGCCAATTTTGCCCCGCCGTAAGAGAACCCAGTGACGCCCGCCAAGGAAGAAAAGAAAGCCGCGGACAGCGAAAAAACCTTTGGAGGTGCGAGAAGAGAAAAACCGCAGCCCAATGGGCTGCCACCGTACAAGCGGCTGTGGCCTTACACAGCCCAGGAGAAGGCATCCAAAGATAAAGCTCCCGCTAAACCTTCTCTAGCAAAGACCGCTGCTGTTCCAGCTAAGCCTCCAGAAAAGGCCCCAACTCCCGCTAAGCTTCCCGTACTTCAGCCCCCACCGAAACCAAAGAACAAGCCCGGGAGAAGCCGAAGTACCCGTCTCTCGACCAAGAGACAGCGAGTTGAGGCCACCCAACAAGATCGGACCAAGTATGAACCGGCTAAACCAAGCAGAAGGAGCTAGTACCTCGGGCTACAAGCATTGTAGACGAGTTAAAGAAGACTCCCGCGGAATCAGCATGTACGATGCCCTTCGCTTCTGTGCCGGTAGATCCGCCGCAAGAATCACCGAAAAACATGAAGAACGGCAAGCGGATGCACCGCTGTCCCGGTTCAACCCTTTGACAGCCTCCGCCACCGGGAAGAACAGACCGCCACCCTTTTATCTGTCTTTGCGGATGCAAGGGCACATAGTTCACAACTGCATGGTGGATTCTGGTGCTTCCTCGACTGTGATGCCGAAGGCCGTCTGCGATGAGATTGGGATGGAATACACACGAAGCAGCCAAGGTGTGCTCGCAATTAGACGGCACCCCCGTCAAGACAGCTTGGTGTCATAAAGGACATCCCTATCCGGCTGCACAAAGCTCTCGACATTGTGGTCATCCAAGAGGTCGTGATTGTTGACTCGGAGCCTTACTTCGGCATGTGTCTCTCTCGGGAGTTCACCGCGAAGTTGGGCGGGTACTGTCTCTAGACTACTCGCACATGGAAGTGCCCTTCAAAGGAAGGAGACTGAAAATTTTCAATGAGAAGCCTTCCCCTTTTCTAGTAGACAAGATACCCGGCGGAGAGATGGACTGCATGGTCCAGTTGTCGAAGAAGAACTGGTGACAGTAGAACTGACCGAGCAAGCTCTCGAAGTGCTACAGCTAGAAGACGAGTTCTCGTTGCGGGATTTTAATGCCGTAATCGGGACAGAGCAAGGCTGTTATTCCATTAAGCAGCCCGAGGAGCTTGACGTGTCCGTTGCGAAGGAAGTAGGACCCGCACCCGAAGAGCTGTGGAAGCTTTTCTTTGACGGCGCCCGTTGCAAGAATGGCGCCGGCGGCAGGGTCCTCCCGGTTTCTCCAACCGGAGTCCGGAGGGACTATGCCTACAGGCCGGCTCCGGAGCCGTACTAACAACCCGGCGGAATACGAAGCCCCCGTGCTTGGGTCTCGCGAAAGGCGGAAAGGCTAGGAATCAAGCATCTCCAAATTTACGGAGATTCAGAGTTAGTGTTTCATCAAGTTACGAATAAATGCGCGTCTAAGCATCACTATCTTAGAGCGTACCGCAACCGGGTCCGGGGACCCGATGGAATCGTTTGACTCATTGAACGTTAAGGCAATATCGCGTGAGAGAAACAAGCACGCGGATATTCTCGCGTCTCGTTGGAGCCAGTACGTTCCGGTCGAAGACGTCGTCCGTAAACCGAAGCCGGTCCGCACCATTTACGTGCCTTCGTGCTCGATAGGGATACCTTCTCGGCAGTATTCAGCCGTGACGAGGAGATCGTCACATTCCTGGTTAACGAAGTGTGTGTAATCGAAGGTAGAGACCCTGATGACGAGCAATATGAGGGGTTGATACAGTTACGGAATAATCACGTCCCAAAAGGACCGATTACATTAGAAAGTCTCTTTGATCGAAATGACAGAGCAATATCCCACAGATCAAAGTAGACCCGAGGCAAGATGCCGACTCGGAGCTCGAACTCGGTAAAACCATCAAGGTCGGAACAGACTGCACGTCGGAGGAGCTGGTGCAGATTAGATCACTGTGCCAGGAGTTCCCCGACATCGTGGCCTGGTGCTACGAAGATTTGAGGGGGTATGACAGATCCGTCATCCAAAGATACCATCGAGCTAGAGGATGGCGCCAAGCCGTTCCGACAAAAGCAAAGGGCCGTAAATCCAAAGGTTGAGGCCATGATGAAGACCGAGCTCTTGAAGATGCTGGAGGCCAAGATCATCTACCCCATCAAACATTCATCCCGGGTCGCGAATCTGGTGCCCGTGAGGAAAAAGAATGGCGACATACGTCTCTCGTGTCGACTTCGTAAACCTAAATCAAGCTTCCCTCCGGGACCACTATCCGCTTCCCCAAATCGACCAAATTTTGCATATCGTTGCCGGAGCCCGTAGATTTTCACTTTTAGATGGATTTTCCGGCTACAACCGGATTTGGGTCAAAGACGAAGACCAAGGATAAGACGGCGTTTACCACGAAGTGGGGGACGTTCGCCTATCGCCGCATGCCGTTTGGCTTATCCAATGCCGGTGCCACGTTCCAAAGGGCCATGGACCTCGGCCTTCCGAGAGCCGCTCAACAAGATTATTGTCATCTATCTTGATGACATGACCGTTTTCTCTCACCGACGAGAAGATCATGTTTCGCACCGCGCGAGATATTTGAAAGTTGTCGAGAATTCGGCATCTCTATAAACCCGAAGAAGTCCGTCTTCGCGGTAAAGGAAGGAAAGTCGTCGGGACATGTCATCTCCGAGGAAGGCCTCGCCATTGACCCTGACAGAGCAGAAGCCCTCGTTCGCTTGCCAGCCCCCACTGATAAAAAAGGTCTGCAGTCCTTCTTCGGTCAGATTAACTTCGTGCGGAAGTTCATTCCGGATTTCGCACAGGTGATCAAGCCTATGGCCGAACTGTTGAAGAAAGATACACCTTACGAATGGACCGATGAGAGAGAGCAAGCTTTCGAGGAAATCAAGGCTCGAATTGCGCAAGCTCCGGTGTTGACAAACCCGGACTACTCCAAGGACTTCATCCCGTATGCGTAGGGAGAACCCGAAAGTTACGCCGCAGTCCCGACTCGAAGGGAGACGACGGTGAGGAGCGCCCCATTGCGTTCCTAAGCCAAGTGATTCTCGCCACACGAAGAGAAGTACAATTTTATAGAGCGGCAGGTCCATGCGGTCATGAAGTCCCTTCGAAAGTTCGTGCACTTTGTCTCCCGTAGTAAGACCACTCGTCTTTGTGATTCACCCCGATGTTCGCAGCTTCATCTTGCAAGGGGAACCGGGTCACAAGAGAGCGGGATGGATTGCCAAGATCCAGGAGTTTGACATCGAAGTGCAGCCCACCAAGCTTATCATAGGTCGAGCCTTGTGTCAAGAATTTGCCCGAAGCGCTGTAGCCGGCATCTCTGCCTGTAAGTGGGAGGACACAGCGACACGCGTCTACCTAGCCGGCTCCTTATCACGGGGGAGTGATTGGACAGATGAACCGGTGAGATACTTCGCACCGGAAGATGTCCCGATCACCCGAACGCCTCACAACGAAGGAGATTTCGGTTAGGTGCATTAAGGTACACTCTTCGCCCCGAGGGGCTTTACTTCAAAAATATTGACGGCATCCTCGTTGCGGTGCGTCATAAAATCCGACCAGCCTAGGATCCTCGGAGATTTTCATTCCGGGATGCCCGGGGGTCACCATTCTTCAAGGCCAACGGCCTTAAAAATAATAAGGGCTGGATACTATTGGCCCACTGCGTCGCAGACGCGTATGCGGTCCGCGCCAAGTGTGATCAATGCCGAGGTATGCTGGCCGAAACGTAAAAGCACCCCCGCCCCTTCAACCGATTCAAGCCGAAGCTCCGTTCCAAAGAATGGGGTCCGGACTTCATTGGGGTGATTTCTCCTAACTCCTCCGCCGGCCACAAGTTTATTCTCACAACCATCGACTATTTCACACGGTGGACGGAGGCGATCCCGACCAAGAACGCCGACCAAGAAACGGTCATCAGGTTCATTGAGAGCCTGATTACCCGCTTCGGGGTTCCAGAGTCGATTGTGACAGACAACGGTCCGGGATTTGTAGGCGCTGTACTCACGGAGTACACCAGCGGCCTTGGCATCTATCACAAGATGTCTTCTAATTACTACCCGCAGGGGAATGGCCTTGCCGAGTCTACTAACAAGAACCTCCCGAAAATTCTCCGGAGGACCATTGAAAAAAATAAGCGGACTTGGCACTTGCTCCTGAACCGGGCGCTATGGGCGGACAGAGTTGCGTTCAAGAAATCCCTCAAGACGTCCCCCTATGCGCTCGTCTATGGCAAGCAAGCTGTTATGCCATCACACATTGAAATCCCCGCCCTGTGGATGATTGACGAAGACAGGAGCAGCGGAGACCCGGTAGACGACAGGTTGTGCCAACTCCTGCAGTTGGAAGAAGACAGAGAAAGTGCATACCGGGCCTTCGCCGATCACATTGCAGCCACTAAAGGCTGGTTTGCCAAAGGCACCACCGCCCGAGTTTTCGAAGTCGGGGACCCGGTGTCGAAGTGGGACTCATACAAGGCAAAACCGGGTAATCACGGAAAATTTGACGCTCTCTCGGGAGGGCCCTTACCGGATTGCCCGGTGAATCGGCTCAATGCCTACATACTTTCGGATATGGAGGGTCAGCTCCTCCCCATCCCCCGTCAACGGGTTCCACTTGAAGCTTTATCGCCGTTGAAGGTGCCCGAGGGGCCCTTCCCTGTAAAAATTTTGCCTTGTGTTTTTATTTTTCCCCGCATGTATAGTTTCCAGTTTTAGCATTCAGTTTATTTTTCCTTCTTTGAGCTTAAATGCGGCATGGGAGAGAAAGACAGACTTCGCAACGAAGTCTGTCGTTGCCCCGCAGGAGGGGCGAAGTTCGGCTATGCAGAGAAAGAAAGGAGAAAAAAGAGCAAAAAATCGACTAAGTGTTGACCGAAGTCCGACTTCGCAGCGAAGCCTGACTTCGGCCCAGCCGAATTGCGAAGTTTGTCCGAGAAAAGCTGAAGCAGACCAAAGTCCGCACTGCGCAACCCTTCGTGCGAAGTACGCACTGCGCGCAAAGTTTGTGCGAAGTGCGAACTTCGCACCGAAGTCCGACTTCGGCCAGCGCCCGTGCGAAGTGCGCGCTGCGCTCAACGCTTGGGCGAAGTGCGAACTTCGCGCGAAGTTCGCACTTCGCATCAAGCTTCGGCCGAAGTCCGAACAAAGCGGCCAGCGCCCGTGCGAAGTCCATCTAAAGATGAAAGGCGGCAAAAACCCAGATCGCGCCCAAACCTTGGGCGCAGCTAAAAACAGAGGTAGAACAGTTCAAGCACGCGCTTCGCGCGAAGTTCGTACTTCGCCCAGTTTTGGTGCGAAGTTCGTACTTCGCCCGAAATTCGGGCGAAGTCCGACTTCGCCGGCGAGGTCGGGCCGTGCCCAACTTCGGGCGAGGCCCGGCTGCGCCTAGTTTTCCGGGCCAGTATTGGGACGCGGTTTAAAGAATAATAAAAAAATTCAAAAACCCCAAGTCGGGCCCAAGGCGCGTTTGCACTTGTTTTAATGTGGGTTTCCGCACCGAAGGTTTTGTCTTGATCGGCGTGCCCAAGTGGTGGCAGCAACGTCGCCCATGGTGCAGTCCCCAACGCTCAGTTAATGATTGCGCGTTTTTCAAGCGAAAACGCAACTAAAAAAGCAAGGCACGGCCGCCGGGGCGCGTCTTTTCCTAAACGTTCTCCTGCGCGGCCACCAAGGGTTTTAACTCAGCCGACCTACCCCTCCTGCGTTGCATTAATGGCGCTGTTTTTATCTAGAAAAGGGGGTCAGAATCATGCCAACATTCCAGATTGCAGAGATTATTCCTCGGACCGTGCTAATTATTCCTCTGATAGCGAAATTTGTTGCAGACAGCCTGAACCTGTCATTATTGCCGACTCGGAGAGATGGACAAGGGAAAAATGCCCGTGTCAGCGCAGTCCAGCGGAAGCAGCGAACCAGGGGATTTGCCGCGGCCGGGAGTTTTCAAAGGCGATCCTCCGCCAGAGAAAAAGTCAAAGGCCCGGACGAAGAAGGTACAGCGTGGGCAATCCCCACCACCTCCGGTGAATTACCTGGCAGGATATGTGGACGGCTCGTTTTCCATGAGCCTAACTCACCGAGAGCGAATGTGGAGAGTCGGGTCGACAAGGTTTCGCCCTCCCATCATTTTGGAGCGGCGTACAAATCAAACCTCTTCGGATTCATGTGCCCTCCTGTCCACCAATGCCCGGAGCCGATAGACTTAATTGTCGGACACTATAAACCAGCCTTCCCGGCAAATCTGCAGCTCCAGCGGCAAACCCTTGTTCGCACCGCGCAGGAGACCGTGGCAGCCGCCTTTCGCCCTGTGGCTGGAGTATGACTCCGGCACCATCCTCGTAAAAATCAGTTTGGGCGAACAAGCGGGACGTTTCACGCACACCAAGCGAATGAGGGATTTCCTCAATTCGTAGCCGAGCGCCCGCTTCCAGCCCGGACAATGGCCGACCGGCCCCATGCCTTTGGTAAAATTTCGTAGCAAGTATCTATATACCATCTTGGCATGGATCCTCGGCCGCGACTCCGATGAGCCGGTGCACCCGTACCAGCTCGGCGCCGTGCAATGCCTCCCGTGTGGAGAATCTTACGAACCAGCGGCGCAATGGAGCGGAAAGCGCCCCATCTCTTTCGACCGGCAGACCGGTCGGCTTACGCCATTCATTCCGATCCGCTGAAAATCCGTAAGCGCCGACCAACCAATTTTCGTTTCGGCTCCTGTTTGGTCTGGCTTTGTTTGTACCATCTGCACCCCCAAATGCCGATCCTGAACCTGAAGAAGGTTAACGAGAAGGGAGAACCCCAGCCCGTCTATAACTGGACGGATGACTTATACCGGAAAGGGTCCTACTACAAGTTCAACTTCAACTTTCTGGGATTCGTCATGTCAGTCTTCACCGAAAGTGAAATCCCCCGTCCCCCGAGAGAAATGACGAGTGCTTTGATAAATCGAAGCTCGGGGACGTTTCGGACCGACGCTGGGGATTGTGATCAGAATCTACGGATTCAAGGGCAAACCCTATTTGCTGCCCTATTGGTGCTCAGAGCATCTGTTCGGGATGGAGGTTGCCCGACAGATGGACTATGTGGAAGAAGAGTTTGGCCTAGGGAAGAAAAGAGGACAGATTTTTCAATACCCTCTTTCCTGGGCCAATGTTGAGATTATCGAGGTAGGACAACATGTCTACCTAGAGCAAGCGCTGTCCCGGATTGGCCTGGTTTTGCTGCCGCAGCGCTGGAAGTATGACCCTCATGGGATAAGGGGAAAGTTTGCACATCTGTGCCCCCGGGACATAACCGAAGATAGATGCGACGTGGTCCATGTGGACCTTGACTGGGAGATTGAATTAATGGAAGCTTCTCCCCCTTGGCAGGATTTCTACTGCGAGGAGGTGACATATGACCCCAAGAGAAACCGGGACCATCACTTCTCATCTCCAGTGTTCAAAAAATTTCTGTCCAAGATTGCGTGCCTTAACCGGTCTAAAGAAAAGATTATTGAATGCTCGGAAAATGAGATGCCGCACGCAAAGACGATAAATCCACAAGGAGAAACCCGGCCGTAGATGACGACTTCTCGGTTCTCTATGACCAAGCATCATGACAACTCGGCGGCCGTTCGCATATCAAGGTTACGTTCCCCGAGGCCCCTTTGAGGATTATAAAAGTGGGTCTCCTCCCAAACAGTTGTACACTTCGGCAACTGCCAGCGCCGGCCCAGCAAGTACCCAGGCCGATCCAATGCAGTTCGTGGCTCCTAAGGCGGCGCCTGAAAAGGCGAAAAAGTTAGCCGAGGCAGCGCCCGAGGCACTTCCTCAGGCAAGAAAAGCGCCGACGCCGCCAGAAAGCAGACCGGTCGCGGCAGACCTTCTGCAAGTCAAACCCCGGCACAAGTTTACCGTGGGAGCATCAGCGCCTGCTGCACCTGCTTCGTCTCCTTCCCCTGATCCGACAGTTGTTCCAGAAGAGAAGAAGCGGAGGAGAGTTGAGAAAATCAGGCGACCTAGCCTGATAGTGCAGCAGCCAGTCGCAGAGCCGCAGCCGCGTCCTGCCGCCGCAGAGGCAATTCCTTTGGGCAGTCCCAAGCCAGCCGCCGAGACAATAAGCGAAGACATTCACCCGGCATCGGCTCAGGCGGAGCCCGCAGGTACGTTTGCTGTCCCTTGTCTCTCTAGTCTCACCCGCTTCTACTTCCACTCGCTCCCCCGCTCAATCGGGCGAGCCATGACCACATCCTCCTCCCCGTCTCCGCGTCCTTCTAGCGGCCCCCACTCTTTCGACCAGTTTGCTCATAACCCTAACGTCTCTCTTTCTCTGAGCACAACTCCAAACCCTTCGCCCGAGGTTAGTGCTAAGGCTGTCCGTTCACCATCACATCCTCCGCCTCAATCGCTTCAAACCCTCACAATGTCAGCCTCTCCCATTTCCATTTCCCGGTCGCTCCCACAAGCGACCGATTCTTCCAAGGTCTGTCCGGTTCCTCCTGATCCCATCCCCGCAGGAGAGACGTCTCAGCAGATCCCTAGGCTGGGGGAACCAGATTTTATGGACGACCTCCGGAACTCAGATGACTTGCCCCTGGCAACAAGAGCCGTAGAGTATTCTGTCTCTTTCCGCCAAGACCCGAAGCGGAGGAGACATGAAGAGATAGCCGCCCGGCAAAACGCGCAAAGTATGATTTCGGAAGGAGAGTGATTACAACGGAGAAAATAATCCCAATAGTGAAGAAGCCTCTCCGAGAAATGACTAAGGCGGACTACGTGCTCCGGACAAAGGAGAAAAGCTTTGACGACATTGATAAACGAGATGAGATTCAGACGATCATGCGCAAAGCCGACAATCTCTTTGTCAAGAGTCTGGAGGAGCAGGAAGAACTTTTCGCGTTGCAGGACAAAGTAAGGCAACTTGAAGAGGACCTATCTAGGTCCACTGAGCAGCTGGAAGCGGCGCGGCGAGAAACAGATGAATTCAAAGCCCAGCTAGCCGCTTCTCAACAACAGGCCGCAACCGAAAAGAAAGCAGCCTCGGAGCAGATTTCTCAGCTCCAGGAGTCTTTGAAGCAGGCACAGTCGCAGCTTGCAGAAAAAACATCTCAAGCGGCTGTCTTTTCAAAGACAAAAGTTAAGGAAATGAGGGCTGGTTTGCTGAGGGAATGCAAGCCCCATACCTTTAAGGCAATGGCGGTCCCTGGACTTCGCATCCGGGATTCAAGAAGTTTCTCGCCTGTGGAAAGCCTCGTGGTAGAGGAGGCCGAGCGCCGTGCAAAGCAATGGCCGGACCTCGGCGATAAACCTTCGAGAGCGCGAGCGCGACGGCGTCCTTTTTTCCCCCGTGTCCTCATTCGCCGCAGAATGGGCAGGTGCAAGGGTGACCTTGCACAAATATTTTAGAAAAGTTGAAGAGGTGAGAGGGCTGGACGAATGCTTGACGCATTCGGACATGAAAAAGATATCCTGTCTGCCCCCTTTCACGCTCTTTCGGAACTTGGGTGTCCAGGTTTTGTTGAGAATGGCGAGCTCCTCACCCTAGATCGGGTAAAGAAGAATTGGCAGTCCTTTGAAGCAGATACAGCTGAAATTGATAGCTGGATCGAGCCAATTCAAGACAGTCAGGTCACTCAGATGGTGTCCAGATATTCCAGGATCCGCTCCTATTTTCAGGAGTTAGAGAAAAGATACCTCACCATCGACCTGCACGCGGTCGCTGCTTTTCACGGAGCATTAGAAGACATAGCTGACCGCAAGCCATTCGAAGCGGAAGCCTGGCGCTCAGCCCAAGAGGCGTACACTCGCATGTGCGAGGCGAAAGCAGGAAATGGAGACCTTTCGTAAGGAGATACCGATGAGGCGACCGACAAAGATGAATCAAGAACGCTTGCCGCAAGGAGAACAGATTAGAGCAGCAAAAGGCAGGGGAGGCAAGTTCCTCTGCACCCAAAGGATGAAGGCATGGATTCTTTGCGCCGAGGCGAGCTCGACACCCCGCGAGCCGCCGTAAATGTTGTCACATTTTGCACGGGGTGCAATGTCTTCAATATTGTTTTGTAACAGTGTTGCTCTTCTTTTCCTCCTTCCGTTTTTCTCCCTTCTCTCCCTTTCCTTTTCTTTCCCATTCTCTTTCTCTCCCCCCTTTTTCCTTGGAGTTCCCCAGTTGATTTTCCAGCTTTCCAGCAGGTCTATCTGAAATTGGCTAAGTCTGGGTGCGAAGTTCGCACTTCGCCCAGCTTTGGTGCGAAGTGCGCACTTCGCCCAGCTTTGGTGCGAGTGCGCACTTCGCCCGCTTTGGTGCGAAGTCCGACTCCGCCCCACTTTCTGGGCGCACCTTGCACCGGCAGACTGGCAGGTCAATGCAGAAAAAAGGTAAAATGCCGGAGCAGGTCCATATGGCGGCAGACACCAGTGTTCGCCTGTGCGCAGTTCGACTTCTCAACGGAGCGGGAATGCGCCCTTGACAGTGTAGGCGTAGGGGAACAAACCCGGAATTTGACCAAGGCTTGAAGGCCCTCCCCGACCGCACCGATTTCTGCACGCATCCCAAGGAGCCCCGATCCCAAGCAAAGATGGATAGATCGCCCTCTAAGGCGTGCATGTGTCACACAAAGATAACCCATCATCGGACAAGTGTCCAGACTTCGGGATTTGAACCAAGACTCGCCGACCAAAAGGGATAAGCATGGGCTGCCCGCACCGCCTGCGCTAATAGCCTCATTCAAAGCTGATCCGAGGTTTCACCCGCTCCAGCCTACTAGCAAGCCTCGCCGACTTGAAGATTTACCCAAAGACTCCGCCACGTAGCCGTCCAGCCTTCCAGGAAGACCATGCTCGCGGTACGACCCGGTCCGACAAAAGGTCAGCATTTGCAGCTCTTTCGCCGCTTCGGTCAGCTCATGTTTGACTGGGACTCTGTGCCCATTAATGTAACGGGTGGGACTCGGGCTATAAAAGCCCATCTGAAATTCATTGTAAAGGGGTGGAAGGGGAATGTTTGTTAGGGAACTACTGTGCTTATTGTAACCGTGCTTCTGCTTATGAATACAATCTGTATGCCTGGTTCTGTTCTACTGTCTTTATTCTTTTATGCTGTCTTTCATTATATGCCTTAGGCCCACCTGTGTCGTTGCTCGTTAATTCACTTTGGCATTTGGCGATCGGGTTCCTCTAGCATTGCTTGCTTAAAGCACCTTCTCGTACTTCATTATTTAAAGCATTCATTATAAATTTGGTAGCAGTTCCACCAGTTGTGTGTGACGTTGCTGGCCCGTATCCGGTGATTGATGCGATCCCCGCTCGTTAGTTCCTTGTAGGGAATGTTTGCTAGGGAGCCATTGAAGTCCGTGCGGTTAAACTCTCTACCTAACACATATACCGGCTCGACATCTCTAGGTTTACTTTCTACCCCCGTCGCTGTACGTATCCGGTGATTGATACGATCCCCCGTCGTTAGTTCCTTGTAGGGAATGTTTGCTAGGGAGCTATTGAAGTTGTGCATACGCTGCTGGTGTATCGGAAGTACGCCTAGGTTTTGCAGTTCCTTGTCATGCTCTGTGTTTGTATGCAGTAAGTAGCGGTGATTGGTGTGTTCCCGTACTGTTAGTTCCCCCCCACCAACCTTTGGACATATTTGTATCTCTTTCTGTACATTTGTCTCTTTCCGTTCCTTTATTTCTTTCCCGTTCCCTTTAGCTTAAATCAAGCCCCCCAAAAGGAGCCGGCCTTCTCCGGAGATTGGCTCGGAAGGCATCTCTTCCTTCCGGCCTTTCATGCTGGTGGGCGAATCTGGGCGCATTAACCAAAAATCCTTTCCTCATGGCAGATTCGTAACCAACAGGTCATTAGGTTCATTGAGAGCCTGATTACCCGCTTCGGGGTTCCAGAGTCAATTGTGACAGACAACGGTCCGGGATTCGCAGGCGCTGTACTCACGGAGTACACTGGCAGACTTGGCATCTATCACAAGATGTCTTCTAATTACTACCCGCAGGGGAATGGCCTTGCCGAGTCTACTAACAAGAACCTCCTGAAAATCATCCGGAGGACCATTGAAAGAAACAAGCGGACTTGGCATTTACTCCTGAACCGGGCGCTGTGGGCGGACAGAGTTGCGTTCAAGAAATCCATCAGAACGTCCCCCTATGCGCTCGTCTATGGCAAAGAGGCGGTCATGCCATCACACATTGAGATCCCTGCCCTATGGATGTTGGACGAAGACAGGAGCAGCGGAGACCCGGTGGACGACAGACTGTGCCAACTCCTGCAGTTGGAAGAAGACAGAGAAAGTGCATACCAGGCCTTCACTGATCATATTGCTGCCACTCAAGGCTGGTTTGCCAAAGGCACCACTGCCCGAGTTTTTGAAATCGGGGACCTGGTGCTGAAGTGGGACTCATATAAGGCAAAGTCGGGTAATCACGGGAAGTTTGATGCCCTCTGGGAGGGCCCTTATCAGATTGCCCGGGTGAACCAGTTCAATGCCTACGTACTTCGGGATATGGAGGGTCAGCTCCGCCTATCCCTGTCAACGGGTTCCACTTAAAAATTTACCGCTGCTGAAGGTGCCCGAGTGGCCCTTCTTTGTAAAAAATTTCCCTTATGCATTTTCGTTTCCCAGCATGTACAGTTTCCAGCTTTCAGCTTTTAATTGTTTTTATTTTTATTTTTTGAGCTTAAACTGCGGCATGGGAGAGAAAGACAGACTTCGCAGCGAAGTCTGTCGTCGCCCCTCAGGAGGGGCGAAGTTCGGGCTGCGCGGAGGAAGGAGAAAGCAAAGAAAAAGGCAAAAAAATGTCTAAGTGTTGGCCGAAGCCCGACTTCGCAGCGAAGTCGGGCTGCGCGCCAGCCGAAGTGCGAAGCTTGAACAAAGATAAGACTGCAAAGCACAAAGGAGAACGGACTGCGCCCAACTTTGGGCGAAGTCCGACTTCGGCCGGCTTGCGTGCGAAGTTCGAATTGCGCACAACCTTCGCGCGAAGTGCAAACTTCGCACGAAGTTCGCACTTCGCCCGAACTTCGGGCGAAGTCCGAACCCGCTTCAATGTTCACGCTGCGCAGCTCGTACTGTT
This sequence comes from Wollemia nobilis, assembly GCA_028583015.1. Taxonomy (NCBI): domain Eukaryota; kingdom Viridiplantae; phylum Streptophyta; class Pinopsida; order Araucariales; family Araucariaceae; genus Wollemia; species Wollemia nobilis. The sequence continues at coordinate 807,772 of JAQPPZ010003633.1, forward strand.
CGGTCTAAAGGAGCAGTAAAATGCTAAGTGTTTGCCTCCTCCGAAGGTTGCAAAGGAACCGGACTGCGCTCAAACCTTGGGCGCAGCAAGAAAAAAGAAAAAGAGGAAACAGCTTCAATGCAAACTTCGCGCGAAGTTCGAACTTCGCCCGAAATTCGGGCGAAGTCCGACTTCGCCGGCGAAGTCGGATCGCGCCCAACTTCGGGCGAAGTCCGACTGCGCCTCGTTTTCTGGGCCAGTTTGGACAATGGTTTAAAAAATGAATAAAATATTCAAAAAGTTCCAAGCTGGGCCCAAGGCGCATTGTAACCGTTCTAAAGTGGGTTTCCGCACCAAAGGTTCTTTCTTGAGCAGTGTGCCCGGATTGCGGCAGTGACGTCAGCCATGGCGCAGCGTCCAAGGAAGAGTTAATGATTGCACAGTCCTCAAGGAAAAGTGCAATAAAAAGAACATGGCACGTCTGCCGGGGTACCTTTTTCCAAGCATTCTCTTGCGCAGCCACCCAAGAAACTTAACTCCAGCCGACCTACCCCCTCCTGCGCGGCATTAATAACGCTGTCGTTGTCTAGAAAAGGGGGTCAGATGCTTTCAAACATGCCAGACTGCGCAGATTATTCCTTGAACTGTGCAGATTATTCCTGTGACAGCGAAATCTTCTGCAGACGCCCTGAACTTGTAATTATTGCTGATTCGGAGAGATGGACAGAGGAAAGATGCCAATGTCAGCGCAATCCAGCGAAAGTAGCGAGCACAAGGATTTACCACGGCCGGGTGTTTTCAGAAGTGAAACACCGCCGGAGCCAAAGTCAAAGTCCCGGCCTAAAAAAGTACAGCATGGGCAAGCCCCACCACCTCCGGTAAATTACCTGGCGGGATACGTGGACGGCTCGTTTTCTATGAGCCTGACTAAGCTGCGGACAAATGTGGAGAGCTGGGCTGACAAAGTTTCGCCCTCTCACCATTTCGGAGCGGCGTACAAGTCCAACCTTTTCAGATTCTTGTGCCCTCCTGTCCATCAATGCCCGGAGCTGGTAGACCTCATTGTCAGACACTACAGACCAGTTACCCGGCAAATTTGCAGCTCCAGCGGTAAACCCTTGTTCGCGCTGCGCAGGGAGACTGTCCAGCCGACTTTCGCCCCAGGGTTGGAGTATGACTCCAAGACCATTCTCGTGAAGATAAATCTGGGCGAGCAAGCGGGACGGTTCACGCAAACAAAAAGGATGAGGGATTTCCTCAATTCAGAGCTGAACGCCCCGCTTGCAGCAGGACAGTGGCCAACCGGCCCCATGCCCTTGACGAGGTTTCAGAGCAAATATTTGTACACTATTTTGGCATGGATCCTAGGCTGCGACTCCGATGAGCTGGTACAGCCGTACCAGCTAGCGCTGGCAGAATGTCTCCTGTGTGGAGAATCCTACGAACCAGCAGCGCAGAGAAGTGGAAAGCGTCCCATCTTTTTCGACTGGGCAGACTGGCTGGCATACGCCATCCACTCCAGCCTAGTCAAGATCCAGAAGAAGCAGTCCACCGATTTTCGTTTCAGTTCTGTTCTAGCCTGGCTTTGTTTGTACCATTTGCACTCCCGGATGCCGATCCCGAACCTGAAGAAGGTCAACGAGAAGGGAGAGCCACAACCCGTCTATAACTGGACGGATGACCTATACCGGAAAGGGTCCTACTACAAGTTCAACTTCAACTTTCTGGGATTGGTCATGTCAGTCTTCAGCGAAAGCGAAATCCCCCGCCCCCCGAGAGAAATGACGAGCTCTTTGCTGAATCAGAAGCTCGGGGACGTTTTCAGACTGACGCAGGGAATTGTGGTCAGAATCTACGGATTCAAGGGCAAACCCCATTTGCTGCCCTACTGGTGCTCGGAGCATCTGTTCGGGATGGAGGTTGCCCGGCAAATGGACTATGTTGAAGAGGAGTTCGGCCTAGGAAAGAAGAGAGGACAGATTTTTCAATATCCTCTTTCCTGGGCAAACGTTGAGATTTTTGAGGTAGGACAGCATGTCTACCTCGAGCAGGAGTTTTCCCGTATTGGCCTGGTTTTGTTGCCGCAGCGCTGGAAGTACGACCCGTACGGGATAAGGGGAAAGTTCGCACATCTCTGCCCCCGGGCAGATATAACTGAAGATAGATGCGATGTGGTCCATGTGGACCTTGACTGGGAAATTGAATTAATGGAAGCTTCTCCTCCCTGGCAGGATTTTTACTGCGAGGAGGTGACATATGACCCCAAGCGAAACCCGGACCACCACTTCTCATCTCCAGGGTTCAAAAAATTCCTATCCAAGATAGCAGGCCTTAACTGGTCAAAAGAAAAGATTACTGAATGCTGGAAGATGAGATGTCGCACGCAGCACGACAAATCCACCAGAAGAAACCTGGCCGTAGATGACGACTTTTCGGTTCTCTATGACCAGCATCATGACAGCTGGCGGCCGTTCGCATATCAAGGTTACGTTCCCCGAGGTCCCTTTGAGGATTATAAAGGAGGGTCTTCCTCCCAACAGTTGTACACTTCGGCAACTGCCAGCGTGGGCCCAACAGACATCCAGGTCGATCCAATGCAGCCCGTGGCTTCCAAGGCGGCGCCTGAGAAGGCGAAAAAATTAGTCAAGGCAACGCCCGAGGCGATCCCTCAGGCACAAAAGACGCCAGCGCCGCCAGAGGGCAGACCGGTTGCGGCAGACCTTCTGCAAGTCAAACCCCGGTACAAGTTTACCGTGGGAGCATCAGCGCCTGCTGCACCTGCTTCATCTCCTTCCTCCGATCCGACCATTGTTCCAAAAGAAAAGAAAAGGAAGAGAGTTGAGAAAATCAGGCGACCTAGCCTGATAGTGCAGCAGCCAGTCGCAGAGCCGCAACCGCGTTCAGCCGCTCCAGGGACAGTTTCTCTGGGCAGTCCCAAGCCAGCCGCCGAAATCAGAAGCGCAGACATCCACCCAGCATCGGCTCAGGCGGAGCCCGCAGGTACGTTTGCTGCCCCTGTCTCTTTGGTCTCATCCAGTCCTACTCCCACTCCATCTCCCGCTCAATCCGAGCAAGTCATGGCCGCATCCTCCTCCCCGTCTCCACGCCCTTCTAGCGGCCCCCATTCTTTTGACCAGTTTGCTCAGAACCCCAACGTTTCCCTATCTCTGAGTCAAACCCCAAACCCTTCGCCTGAAGTTAGTGTTGAAGCCACGCATTCACCGTTACATCCACCGCCTCAGCCGCTTCAAACCCTTCCAGCGTCAGCCGCTCCCATCTCCACTTCCCGGTCGCCCCCAGAAGCGGCCGATCCTTCCAAGGTCCATCCGGTTCCTCCTGATCCCATTCCCGCAGGAGAGACGTCTCAGCAGAACCCTAGGCTGGGGGAACCAGATTTTATGGACGACCTCCAGAATACAGACGACTTGCCTCTGGCAACGAGAGCTGTAGAATACTCTCTCTTTCCTCCAAGAACCTGAAGCGGAGGAGACCTGAAGAGATAGCCGCCCCAGTGAAGCGCACCAAGTATAATTTCGAGAGGAGAGTGCTTACAACAGAGAAGATAATCCCAAAAGTGAAGAAGCCTCTCCGGGAAATGACCAGGGCGGACTACGAGCTCCAGACAAAGGAGAAGAGCTTTGACGACATTGACAAGCGATACGAGATTCAGGGAATCATTCGTAAAGCTGACAATCTCCTTGTCAAAAGTCTGGAGGAGCAAGAAGAGCTTTTCGGGTTGCAGGATAAGACGAGACAGCTTGAAGAGGACCTGTCTAGGTCCACTGAGCAGCTGGAAGCGGCGCGGCAAGAAATAGATGAATTAAAAGCCCAGCTGGCCGCTTCTCAGCAACAAGCCGCAACCGAAAAGCAGGCAGCCTTGGAGCAGATTTCTCAGCTCCAAGAGTCTTTGAAACAGGCGCAGTTGCAATCTGCAGAGAGAGCATCTCAAGCGACGGTCTTTTCAAAGAAGAAAGTTAAGGAGATGCGGGCTGGTTTGCTGCGGGGATGCAAGCCCCACACCTATAAGGCGATGTCAGTTCTGGATTTCGCATCCAGAATTCAAGAAGTTTCTGCCAAGGGAAAGCCTGTGGTAGAGGAGGCCGAACGCCGAGCGAAGCAATGGCTGGACCTGGCGATAAATCTTCAGGAGCGCGAGCGCGATGGCCTCCAATTCTCCCCCATGTCCTCATTCGCTGCAGAATGGGCAGATGCAAGGGTAACCTTGCATAAATATTTCAAAAAATTAGAAGAGGTGAGAGTTGCCAGACGAATGTTAGACGCATTCGAACATGAAAGAGACATTTGTATGGCTCCCTTTCGCGCTCTTTCTGAACTAGGGTGCCCAGGTTTTGTTGAGAATGGCGAGCTTCTCACCCTAGATCGGGTGAAAAAGAATTGGCAGTCCTTTGAAGCAGATACAGCTGAAATTGATAGCTGGACTGAGCCAATTCAAGAAAGTCAGGTCACTCAGATGGTGTCCAAATATTCCAAGATCAGCTCCTACTTCCAGGAGCTAGGAAAAAGATACTACACCATCGACCTGCACGCGGTCTCTGCTTTCCACGCAGCACTAGAAGAAGTTGCTGACCGCCGGCCGTTTGAAGCAGAAGCCTGGGGCCAAGCCCAGGCCGCATACACTCGCATCTGCGAGGCAGAAGCAAAAGCTGGAGAGCCTTCGGAAGGCGATTCTGAGGGGGCAACTGACAAAAGTGAATCTGAAGAACAGTTGCCGCGAGGAGAACAGCTAGAGCAGCAAAAGGCAGGGGAGGCAAGTTCCTCTGCACCCAATGGATGAAGGCATGGATTCTTTGCGCCGAGGCGAGCTCGACACCCCGCGAGCCGCCAGAAATGTTGTCACATTTTGCACGGGGTGCAATGTTTTCAATTTTGTAACAGTGCTGCTCCTCTTTTTCCCTCTTCCTCTATTTTCCTTCCTTTTTCTCTCCCTTCCTTTTTCTTTCCCACATTCTCTTTCTTCCCCCCTTTCTTGGAGCCCCTCAGTTGAATTTTAAACTTTCCAGCAAGTTACCTGAAAAATGGCTAAGTGTTGGTGCGAAGTTCGCACTTCGCCCAGTTTTGGTGCGAAGTGCGTACTTCGCCCCTCTTCTGGGCGCACCTTGTAACTGGCAGGTTGGCAGGCTGACAAAAGAGTGATAAGTGCTGGAGCAAAGTCCGTACGGCGGCAGATACCAGATTTCACCTGTGCGCAGTCCGACTTCGCAGCGAAGTCGGAGTGCGCCCTTGACAGGTGCGCAGTAGGGGAACAACTCGGAAATACTCCTAAGGCATGGAGGCCTTCCCGACTGCGCTGTTTTCTGCCCGCGCAACCCGAGACGCTCTGATCCCAAGCGAAGTTGGACAAACTGCCTTTCAAGGCCGACACGTGTCAAACAGCATCATCCATCATCTGACAAGTGTCCAGCTTCGGGATTTGAGCCAAGACGTGCCGAGCAAAAGGACAAGCATGGGCTGCACTACCTGTGCCAATGACCTCATTTAAAGCTGATCTGAGGTTCTACCTGCTCCAGCTACCCGCATACCTGCCGAGAAGAAGTTCTGCCCAACACACCGCCACGTAGCTGTCCAGCTTCCAGGAAGACCATGCTGCGGGTACAGTCCGGTCCGACAAAAGGTCAGCATTTGCAGCTCTTTTGCCGCTTTTGTCAGCTATTGTTTGACTGGGACCTTGTGCCCATTAATGTAACGGGAGGGACTCGGGCTATAAAAACCCACCATGAATTCATTGTAAAGGGTGGAAGGGGAATGTCTGTTAGGGAACCAATGTAACCGTGCTTCTGCTTATAAATATAATTTGTATGCCTGGTTCTGTTCTGGTCGCTTCTATTTCTTTATGTCTTCTTTTATGCTTAACGCTTCCCTGTGTCATGGCTCGTTGATTCATTTCAGCATTTGATGATCAGGCGCCTTTAGCATTGTTTGTGCCATGGCTTGTTAATTTATTTTAGCATTTGGTGGTCAAGCACTTCTGTACTTCATAGACTAGATGTGGTAGCAGTTCCATCAGTTGTGTGTTACGTTGCTGTCCGTATCTGGTGATTGATGCGCTGCCGTGCTGTTAGTTCTCCTTGTAGGGAGAATGTTTGCTAGGGGGCCATTGTAGCTGTGCGGTTAAAATCTCTGCATGACACATATACCCGGTTCTGACATCTCTTAGTTACTTTCTGTCTTGAGTTTCCGTACGTAGCTGGTGATTGATGCATTGCCGTGCTGTTAGTTCTCCTTGTAGGGAGAATGTTTGCTAGGGGACCATTGTAGCCGTGCGTATATTGCTTAGTATCGAAAGTACACATAGATTTTGCAGTTCTCAGTCATGCTTTGTATTTATAATGCAGTAAGTATTGGTGATTGGTGTGTTCCCGTACTGTTAGTTCCCCCCCCACCAACTCCAAGTATATTTGTAAATTCCTTTCTGTTCATTTATCTCTTTCCTGCACTCTTAGCTTGAACATAAAAACCCCCCAAAAGGAGTCGGCCTTCTCCGAAGATTGGCACGGAAGGCATCTCTTCCTTCCGGCCTTTCATGCTGGTGGGCGAATCTGGGCGCATTAACCCAAAATCCTTTCCTCATGGCAGATTCGTAACCAACAAGAACTCCTCCCAGTCTAGGTAGACCAGGATTGGCGCTTTCATCAAATGTGCTTTCAAGCTCTCAAAAGCTCCCTGATGCTCCTCTGCCCAATGAAACGGAACACCCTTATGTGTAAGAGCATCTAATGGATGAGAAGTCAATGCATAGTTGTGGATAAACCTCCTGTAGTATCCCACTATTCCCGAGAAGGTTTTCACCGAGCTCACGTCATGTGGCTCCTCCATCAACAGTATTACCCGTATTGGGCTTCAGACCCTCTTGGCATACAATATGCCCTAGTAGCTTTCCATATGGTACCATCAGGACACATTTTCCTGGATTCAGTGATATCCGAGCTCGCCTACACAAGCTCATGCATTCCTCCAATGACTTCAAGCGTTCCTGTGTGTAATGTCCCCCCCTGTTCTGATATTTTTAATATTTGGGACACTATACTGTTTCTTAAAATCAGAAAATACAACTCCAGGAAACAGGAAATAACTAACAATTTTATCTTTCAAATTTCGTTCAAAATAGGGTTCAGATTACAATATTTTCAAAATATAATCTTTCCATAATATGTCTGCAAACCCTTGAAATATACTAAATCAGCAAACATGTAAAGATACCTCTGAAAACTGATGAAGCTCCAAGTGTGAATCCTGTGTGAATTCACCAAAAAAGAACTGGGATTTCGTCCAGCTCCAAAAATCTAAGGGGTTTCGTCCTCAGCCACATCGTTGGGGTTTCCGTCCCTTTGGAGAAGAAGTCTCAGCCACTGGCCTCAAACTCCAGAGAAAATAACCAAAATCCAGAATATAATGAAATGAGACCAAGCCACCGAATAAATAGACTCCTCCACAACAAACTACTTTTGCACGCTCAATGTGGGATAAATCATGAAACATAACTTTTTTTTAAGTCCCACGTCCCCTTTTTATAAAATAAGGTTTTAAACTATATAAAGTATTTAAATAATTTTACTTTATATAATTAAACCTTCGCACATTAAAAACTTGGCCTTCTGATTATCCGATCCGCAAACTAAGGATAGATACGGACACCCATTTCAGTGAAGAATATCACTGCACTGTCCGTTTTGACCGAAACCCTAAAAACTTACTAAAAATAGTAAGTCAAGGCTCTGTCCATCCGATTCAACATCTGAGAGTGGATTCAAATACCCATTTCGCTCAATTATCCGCTCCCAGAACTCCAGTTAGGCTCCCCTGCAATCTTCCCTAGCCTACGGGAACCCATGAGTAGGCTAAACTGTTCTGCACACTGTCTGCCTAGAAAAAGGGGACATTACACTGTGTCCTCCCATACAGTGACCAATCATCTAGGAAGGCTTTAAAATTTCCTATGGACATATTATCAAAGATATTTAAGATGATTCTTTGACAAGTAGTCGGTGCATTGCACAAACCAAATGGCATGCAGTTATAAGCATATGCTCCATTTTCAACCACGAAAGTTGTCTTCAGCTTATCTTCCTCTGCGATGCTAATCTGGTTGTACCCTGAGAACCCATCCAAAAATGAATAGATCTCATGGCCTTCTACTTCTTCCAGGATCGAGTCTGTGAAAGGGATGGGGAAGGGATCCTTGATGGTTACGGCATTGAGGCTTCAAAAATCTACACAGATTCGAATTTTATCAACCTCCCTCTTCAAGGTGATCACAATCGGTGACACCCACTCACTTGTCGTAACCTTGAAAATAATGACTGCATCCAACATTTTATCAATTTCAGCATTCACCAGAGTTGCATATTTGGGATTCATCCTGTATGGTCGCCTTCTCACTTTTTGTGCGCCTTCGATCAGGTGAATCTTGTGTACGCATAGTTATGGTGGAACTCCCTTTAGGTCCTTGTACGTCCAAGCAAAAACATCCTTATATTCCATAAAGATTTTAAAAGTTGCTGCTTTTAGTACTGGATCCCAATCATCTCCACACTTGATCATCCTCTCCTTGCCATCTTCTCCCAAGTTTACCTGAATCATTCTGGGGCCTTTGTATTTAATGGACTCGAGTTCATTAACTGCCTTAATAACATCGATGAGGTGGGCAGGTTTGTCTTCAATGACTACGTCTCCCATCGTATATTCTGCAAAGTTCTTGGGAAAAGTCCATTTTTCTCTTTCCTTATCCTTCTCTGCTGTTGTCTGTTTCTTACTGCTTCCCTCTTTTTTTGGTTCCTTCTCATCCTTCTGGTTTTCGTCTCCTACTTCAATGCAAAAACAGTGGGGGGAGAAAACTTCATAATCTTCCTACTGCCAGTGGAGTAAGCCCTTGTCTTCATTGTACTCATCCTCTGTGCAATATTCTAGGTTTAGTACTCCCTCTTTGTCTAGTTCATATCCTGACCCTTCATTCGAGGAAGAAAAACCTGAATCATCGGAATTTGCAATCTCTTGGCATACCACCTGATTCTTTAAATTGATCAAATATCTATGTTGGCCTTTCTTGAAGGTCAGATGCTCTTTCTCCCAGTTGTGGTTTACTTCTTCCGAGTGTAACCACCCATGTCCTAGTAATGCATCATATATTGGTTTCTGCATGGCAATTACAATGAAATCCAGTATAAAATCCTGTTCCGCTATTCACACTTTCTGGTTTATTAGTACGCCTATTGTCTCGATGCCATATTTCTGCTCTATATGATTTGAAGTTTGGAGATCTAAGTGTGCAGGTTGACCAATACTCCGCCACCTTCTCTCTGGCATCACGTTCATGCTTGATCCTCCGTCAACGATCACCTGATTCAACTTATGGTCTAGTATCTCCATATGAACCAAAGTTGGCTTCTTCCCTGCCTCGATCATTAGTATCGTTGGATCAATGAACTGACTTTACTTTACTTGATGTGTGCTACCTGTCAGGTTTCTCTCTTCTTTGTTTTTATGACTTCTACCACTGTAGCATACAACTTGGGTACTATGTTGAATAGACTTTCTACCTTCACTTCCACTGTCGTATTCAGTAACTGTGTCACCAAGCCTTCTACTGATGCTTGCTTATCATTTGTGATCTCAACCTTCTTTAGAGCTTTTTCCAGAACTAGTCTGTCCTGCTTTCCTTTGTCCAGTTATGTTTTTATAAATTCTTGAGCTTCCTGCCATCGCTCTTTCTCCTTGGCAGGATTTGGGTATTCTTCTAATTTCCTATCTTGTGTTCTTGTTATGGCTAGGACTTCATATTCCCTTTCCATCATTGTACTTATTTTTCCAATGTCAATCAAATTGACATTCTATGTTCCACTGGAACTTGCCTTATTTGGGCAACTAGCCTCCTTGTGGTTCCCTAGACCACACCACCTACACATTTGTGTAACATTGCTACCACTGTAGTGTTCGTGTTTAGAGGTTGGGGATAGTTCTTTGCAAAGTGGCCCCATTCTTGACAATTTCGACACTGGATTACAGGTCTCCCTTCAGATTCGTACTGTGATCGACTTTGTCCTCCTTGTCTTCCTCCTCGGTGGTTATTTTTGTATCCGCCGCTTGTTGCACCCTGTCCATTTCTTTAAGTATCAGGTTGACTTCCTTGTTGGATTGTTAATATCTGGTGCCTTGCTCCTTTCAGATTGAATGGACAATCTACTACTATGTGACCTGCAATATCACATATGTTGCAATACGCTTTCTTTGGGCAATTGGTATTGGCATGTCCCTCCATTTTGCAGTCGAAACACCAACTATCCTTCCTATCTTTCCTCACTTCTCCTTTGACTTCTTTTATAATTTTATCAAACTCTTTCCGAAAGGAGTGTATTGCACTTTGCACTTTATCAAAGATGGCGAAGATGAGGAGTTTGATCCCATAAGTGTCAGGATGGCCCAATAGCTGCAGTTGGAAGAAGAAAGAGAAAAGGCCTATGAAGCATGCCGAGACCACGAAAAATTGGTTCGGCAAGAGAACCTCCGACCGGACCTTTCAAATTGGTGACTTGGTGCTGAAATGGAACGAGAGAAAATCCAAGCCAGGAAATCACAAGTTTGATGCATTCTAGGAGGGTCCATTTCAAATTTCCAGGGTTAATCAGGTAAACTCTTTCATTCTCCAAGATTTAGAAGGTTTCACTTCCAATATCCGTCAATGGCCTTCATCTGAAGGCATACTACCTATAAGAGGTAGTAGTAAAAAGCTCCTCAACTGTGTACATTTTTTTCTTTGTTAGTATGTATATATCTTTTCTCTTGTAGTATAAGTCTCTTTGCTCCCCTTCCCTCTGCGCTATTTGAAGTGCAGTTTTGGCCAAGTTCCTCGCTGTGGTAAGAAATTGAGTTGGCAGGGAAATCGCGGAGGAGTTAAATAAAAGTTTCTTTTAGTTCTGTTTGCGTGTTTTCTAGCGCTAGGGAAAAGGAAAAAAGCAGTTTCAGGCGCCCAGAGCCAGCTAAAAGCATTTTCATTCTTCTTTTGAGCAAAGGAGTTCGTTCGTTGTTTTAAAACGTCGCCTGGCAAAGCAATTCACAGCGAATGAAAGGCGCTTTGTCATCTAGCAAAGAGGAGTTTCGCTCTTGCATAGAGGCGAAACTACGTTTCAACTCCGTAAGGAGCGAAAGCTATAAACTGAGGTGGGGCCAACCCAAAAGTCAAAGTCAAAAGCGATTTCGGGATCTTCGCTGAGCGAAAGGCGCTTTCGCTCTCCTTTATGGGCGAAATTCAAATCGTGGCCCTTCGAGCTATTTTTGTGCAAGTGCCATGTGGCAAGGAATTAAAGAGATGGTTTTCGCTCCAAAAAATAATATATTATGAGCCTCTCCCAATTAACAAAGGCCTTGCATAAATTGCGGCACGTTTTTCTATTTCAGGCGTTAAATGGGCAAAAGGGTTTCTCGCTTGACGTTTTAAGCAAAAGCCATTTCGGCCTTCAATAATGGTAAAAACATTTGCTAGAGCAAAACGAATTTTCGCTTTCTCCAATGCTACGTGCACACATTTCGAAGCGAAGCTTAGCAAGCGCACGCCCCGAGGAAGGTCGTTGGAGCAAGAAATCGTGCCTTGGAAATTAAAAAGTGGCGCATCACGTCTTTCAAGTAAGATTGCGGCCCACGCAATTGGTCATCAATGGGAGGAGCGCTCAACCACTGGTTAACGCACAGGAAATCTCCCACTTCACCCATGATCCCTCCATGCATTTACTCCGCCCTAAAGCGCAATTAAGATGGTGGGTCAATTGCAGCGCTATAAGAGGGCCATCGCTACGCCTCAAATGAAGCCAAAGAAATTGTTGAGGATTTTCCAGTAGCACTGCTTGCTTTGCCGAAGTTCAGAGAGTATTTCTGATAATACGCGGTGCGCTAAGCAACAGTGAGACACTGTCTTTTTCAGAGCGAGCGTCTGTGCCAACGTATAGCCAGAATGGGCAAGAAAAGCACCAAGCCCAAGAAGGAGAAAACCACCAAGAAGGGAGAAGGTGCGAAGAGGCAAAAAAAAGAGAAGAAACAAGTGGAGGTGCCACCACCCGTCGATAGGCTGGGAAGAATCAGAGATTGTATGCTCACAAACAAAAGCATTGAGAAGCTACGCCAGAAAGTTGACGTCATGCTAACAAGGGTGTCTGCCAAAAGCAGGCGGACGACCGCCTACTACTCTCACCTCTACTGGTACCTGTGCACGGCCGTGCATAACTGCCCGGAGCTGGTGTGCGGAATTGATAAGTTTTACGACCCTCGGACCAGGACGGTCCGAAATGCCAAAGGGGACAAGCTATTCGCCATTTCTTCCAAAGATGTCCAGGAGGCTTTCGCTTGTGGAGAAAAGCCCCCTGCCAATTACATTCAACATCACGGAGAAGAACGAGAGGTACACGCTAGCAGCGCAGATGCGGAAGTTCATGGAGACTCAATTATTGGAGAAGCCATTGCCCGGAGTATTGCCAGACCTGCCCAAACCCCTGAGGCTGTTCAAATATCCTAACATATACTCCATGCTGGCATGGGTTATGGGACTCTCCACGGACGCAACAGTATACAAGTGGCAAGTCTCCCTCGCAGAGTGTATTTCGCATGGCGAATTCTACTCTCCCCCTGCCATGAAACCAGAGACAAAGCCCGTGTTCTTCGACTGGGCAGAGTGGGTGGCGCGGCAGATGCACATTGTTGAGCGATGTGCAAAGTGGTAATGATATGTCATTCCGACTCTGCTCCTTCCTTGCTTGGTACTTTTTCTACCACATGCACAGTCGTTTTATTTTCATCGCCAAGAATCGCACCAGTAAAGAGGGCAAGGCGCTCCCAATCTATCAGTGGACTCAAAGTTTGTCCAAGGGTGAGTCCTATAATTTCAACAGGATTGTCCTCGGCCCGGCTCTGGAGCTCATCTATGGTGTTTGTGAACGAGTGTCGAGGCAATTGAGAGACGAGATAGCGCAAAGGAGGCTGGGTGATGTGTTCCATCTTACGCAAGGCCTTGTCGTCAGGATTTATGGGTTTACTGGAAAACCCTTCCTGCTGCCATACTACACCACGGAGTACCTGTTCGCCCTTGAATTCGCCCCGCAATGCGACTTCACTCATGATACTTATGGGTACGGAAGGAGAAAGCCGCACACCTGTGCCTCGCCTTTTCAGTTTGGCAATATTGAAGTAGCGGTCACCAGGCAGAACACCTTCCTTGTAGTACCGTTGTACGACTTTGGCCTAGTCGAGCTCCCCCAACGCTGGAAGTACGACCCGCTGGATGTTTTCAAGCAATTTATTGGAGCAAAAATCTTCCGCAGCTGCCCGCGCCCGGATATTGAAGAACAGCGCAACAACCTCTCAGAGCGCGATCTAGAATGGCACGTGGAGAAGATGTCACTTCCCCCGTGGCACGACTTCTACACAATGAAGGCCGAATACGACCCTGCACAAAACCCAACTCACATGCCTGATGAGGAATTGTTTCAGGTGATTAAGGAAAAATTTCCCGACTGGTCAAACAAAAAGACTGCTAACTGGTGGATCATGAGGGTCCACAATAAAAAGGAGGCATCTGATCAGTTTCTCGTGTTGGACGACAACTTCTCCACGATATATGACGCAAATTTTGACACTTATCAACCTATCTTATTTGCTGATATCATGCCTCAAAGCAGTCAAAGCCCTGGCAGAGTGGAGGACGTGACGGAAGAACAAGGGCAGCCGAATCAACAGGATCCACTTGTCACGGAGAAAGACGAACAGCTGCCCCTTAAAGAAGAGGTCACTCCAAGGAAGAGGAGCGTTGGTGCAGCACTTTCGCTTCCCCATGTTGCAAAGAAGCCTCAGATTGGTGCAGCCCGATCTCTCAGCACAAACCTTCTGCAACGTTGGCAGCCATGGAAGCAAGCGTCCCTGAAGTCCCTGTTCCAACACAGCAAATGTGGCAAGAGGTGGATCTGATTGACCTAGAAGCAGAAGCATCAAACAAAGAAGGAAGATCAAGCCCAATCACACAGCAGTTCACCGTTTCGGCTCTAGCAGTGCCCAAGCCCGCAGGTGCGTTATCTCTTTCTCCTTCCCTTGCTTTTGTGCCTCTGGCAACTATCTCTTCCAATGCCGAAACCCTCATTTCCACCCAGATTTCATTCGGCGTCCCTATTGGTTACGAATCTGCCACTAGGATAGGGTTTAGTGTAATGCGCCCTAGATTCGCCCAACAGATTGAAAGGCCGGAAGGAAGGAATGCCTTCCGCGCCAATCTCCGGAGGAGGCCGGCTTCCTATGTTTTCTCAATTTGGTTTAAGCTCAGAGTGCAGGAAAGAAATTAGAAATGCAGAAAGAAATATAAATGTGATTGTTCCGGGTGGGGAGGATAAGCAACACAGCGACGGCTAATCACCACTACTAACAGCAATTAAACACAAAATATGTTGCAGAAACTATTAACACCATTCATCCTATGTATTCTCTACTTTTGCATTCCAAGAATACTTAACTATCAAACACCGATATCCAGAAAGCAGAGTAACAGTAAGGAATAACATAAGCAACATGAGGCAGAAATACTCAGTATAGGCGGCATACAAGATAAAGACAATCAATAGAGCCAAGTATATTTTGTATTCAGAAGCAAACGCACAGCTACAGCAGTTCCCTAGCAATATATCCCCCTTCCACCTCTTTATAATGATATGGCGGAGCTATATATAGCGTAATTTTTCACCCCATTACAACTTTGGGCACAGGATTCCAGACCTGACAATAGCTGACAAAGCTGACAAAAGCGGCAAAAAGCGGCTGATGTTGACCTCTGCCGGCATGGAACGTACTTGCAGCAAGGTCCACCTGAAAACTTAGCAGCTACGTGGCAATGCGGTGGATGACGCTTCAAGTCGGCTTGACTAAGGGCAGTTGAGGTACAATAAGTCAGTTCACGCTCGCACACCTCCCGTCGCATCTCTGACTCGAATCTCAAGGCTGGATACGTGTCAGAATCTGATAAGGGAAAAAACTGCCTTAGAAGCTAATACTTTTTCTCCTGACCGACTTCGCCCAAAATTGGAGCGCAGCCGGGCAGCGCAGGGGGGAAGTAGCGCAGTTGGGAAGGCCTTCGTGCCTTAGAAATTTTCTGGGCAGGTTTCAACGTTCTTTGCCCGAGTGCGCACAGGTCAGTGAGTGAAGCCCGACTTCGCTGCGAAGTTGGGCGGCTCATCACTTAGCCGTTTTTCTGGAGTCACCATGATAAGTTGCCCGGCTGCGCATTTCTTCCAGGGCGAAGCCCGACTTCGCAGCAAAGTCATGTAGTCCTAGCACTTAGAGAAATTCCTGCTATCTTCAAATGAGCTTCCCAACTGCGCACAAGCTTGAGGGCGTCGCCCGACTTCGCTGCGAAGTCGGGCGGCGCAACACTTAACCATTTTATGGATCTCTCTCATTTGACATTGCCCAAGTGCGCACAAAATTGAGAGCGTAGCCTTACTTCGCTGTGAAGTCGGGCGGCTCAAGACTTAGTATTTTTTGGGCTCAGCTACGCACATCAGCTCCCCAATGCACATGAAACTAGGTGCGCAGCCCGACTTCGCTGCGAAGTCGGGCGAACGACAACACTTAGAAAATTTTGGGCTCTTTGCCCTCTCGGAGAAACAACCAGAAGTATGGGGGGAGGGAATGGAGAGAATGAAACTGATGGCAGGGAAGATAGGGAATAGTGGCGAAAGGGAGAGAAGGAAGAGGGAAGGGAAAGCAACATCCTTACAAAAAATCCGAAGACATGGCACCCCGTGCAAAATATGGCAACATTCCTGGCGGCTCGCGGGGTGTCGAGCTCGTCTCGATGCAACGAACCAGGCCTTTATCCTTTGGGCACAGAGGAATTCCCTTCCCTTGCATCTTGTTGCTCCTGCTGCTGTTGAGCCCCCTTTCTGGGTAACTGTTCTTCTTTGGGCTCGCTTTCAGCAGTCTCTTCTTCTGACCCTTCCTCTTCTTCTCTTCTCGAATCCGAATGCTCAGCACCACCATCGCCCTCTTGTTCGATAGGCTGCTCTCGCTCGCGTACATGCTCGTATGCGGTCTTGGCCTAATCCCAAGCTACTGCCTGGAAGGGCTCTAAATCACTAACATCTTTCAACGTCTTTGAATGTCGCAACCATGTGCACATCAATGGTGTCATACCTCTCTCCCAGGTCCTGGAGGGAGGTGTTAATTTTGCAAAATCTCGACACCATTTGGGTCACCTGTGCCTCTTGGACTGTTTCAATCCAGCCATCAATCTCTGATGTGTTTGCCTCAAAAGACAGCCAGTCTTGCTTTACCTGTTCTAGGGGCAGAAATTCCCCATACTTGACAAAGCTCGAAAATCCGAGCGTAGAAAGAGTGTTGAAGGGGGCCAGGCAGATATCCATCTCGTGGTTCAGCACATCCAACATCTTCCTGGCGGCCCTGATCTTCTCAGTTTTTTCAAAATAATTTTGCAAGGTTACCCTCACATACGCCCAATCTAGGGCAATCTGGGACATAGGATAAAATTGGAGGCCCTTGCGTGCAAATTCTTCAAGTTTTGTTGCCAAGTCCAGCCACGGCCTCGCTTGGCGTTCAGCCTCCTCTACCACAGGCTTTCCCTGGGCAAATACTTCTTGAATTCTGGATGCGAAATCCAGGACGGACAGGGACCTGACCACATTAGTCCTGCAGCCCTGCAGCAAACTAGCCCGCATCTCCTTGATCTTGTCCTTTGAAAAGGCAGCTGCCTGGGACACCTCCTTCAGCTAAGATTGAGTCTGCTTCAACGAATCTTGCAATTGGGAAACATGCTCCAGTGCTGCTTTCTTCTCTTCTAACAGTTGTTCGGCTGTCTTCCTCTGTGTTGCAGCCTCCTGTTGGGACGCAGCGAGTTGACCTTTCAAGTCTTCAATTTCTTTCTATGCAAACTCCAAACGCGTGGTGGCCTTGGCCAGATCCTCTTCCAGCTGTCTTGAATTGTTCTGAAGCTGAAAGAGCTTGGCTGATTCTCGAGCCGCTTAACAAGGAGATTATCAGTCCTCCGACGAATACCATCGATTTCGTATTCTTCGCTTATATCGTCAAAACTTTTCTCCTTGGTTCGATGTTCATAATCTGCCTCAGTCATCTCCTGGAGAGGCTTCTTAAATTTCGGGATTAACTTCTTTGTTCGCAGCACCCTCCTGTCCAAATCAAATTTGGTGCGCTTCACAGGGGTGGCTATTTCCTCGGTTCTTCTCTTTTTTATGCCCTAGAGGAAAGAGGCAGAACATCCTGCGGCCTTCGCAGCTAGAGGTTGATCGTCTGTAATTTGCAGTTGTTTTCCAATTAGGTCCAGCTCTGCCAGCATAGGGTATGTCGAGGCCAAATCCTGTTGCGGCATCCTTCCTGAAAACAATGAAGCATGAGATATTCCAGAAGATAAAGCCGCTTTCAAAGGCGACCAGGTCCTAGGGGAAACGGGCGGCTACGTAGGAGGTGGAGATGGGGTTTTGAATGCGGCGGGTGAGCGACGCGACGATGTAGATACAGCTTCAGCGCTGGCCGCGAGTGAGAGGTTTAGGGTTTGACCCAGGGTTTGGAAAACGTTCGGGTCCTGGGCAAAACGTTTAAAGGAATGGGGACTGTAGAGGGACTGGAAGATAGGCGACAGGGATGATGTGACTAAGGCGTGCCCTGATCCAGAGGAGGAAGGCGTTATGGCAGGGCCAACTGGGGTTTGTGTAACAGGGGAAGAGGACGTACCTGTGTGCTCCGCCTGATCCGGTGCTTGGATGACGCCTGCTGCCCAGACCTCTGCTTCCTTCTCTGGACTATCCAGAGAGATTATTTCGGGCGCGACTGCTTCTGCCCGTGGGGCCGCTACTATTTGTTGCGCAGTCTCCTTTTTCGGCCGCTTTATCTTAGTCTTCCCGCCCCTTTTTCTTTTCTTTTCTCCTGGAGCGGCAGTTTGTTCGATGGATGCAGAGACGGTTGGTGCGGCGGGTAATGAGGCTCCCACGATAAACTTGTACTTGGGCTTTGATGGAGGGATGCCCGCTACTACTGGCTCATCGGTTGACCTTTCTGGCTCCTCTTTTTGGGCCGACGTTTCGGGAGCTGGAGACAACATTGGGCCCACCTGACTGCTTGTTGGCGCCTTGCTAGATGGCTTTCGAATGGACAAATGTTGTGGTGGGGGTTTCCTTTATATCTCTTTCTGGCGCCTAGGGGGACGCAATCTCGAAATGCGAACGGCTCCCATTTGCCGGCGTATTTATCATATAAGGCCGAAAACTCATCATCTATGGCCAATGTCTTTCTGTTAGATTTATTGTGTTGCGTGCGACACCTCATCTTCCAGCATTCAATGATTTTGTCATTTTCCCAGCTGAGGGGTACCACCTTCATGAGGAACTTTCTGGGAAACCCGTCAAGTCTAACCTGTGATCTGGATTATGCTCTAGATCGTAATCCACCTCCACACAGTAGAATTCATGCCATGGTGGCCATGACTGCATCCGTTCGATGTGCCACTCGAGGTCTGCCCCTGTCTTGTTGCACCTCTCCTCCATGATTTCTGCTCGAGGGCAAATATGTACAGATTTTCCCCTGACCCCAATCGGATCGTATTTCTAGCGCTGTGGTAATTGTATCAGGCCCATGTTGAGGAGTGCCTGCTCTAGTTAGATATGCTGCCCAATTTCATGGACTTAAGTGTTCGCCTAGGTAAAAGGATATTTGAAAATATGACTCCTCTTCTTTCCCTAGACAAATTCCTCCTCAACGTAGTCCATCTGCCGCGCTGTCTCCATGTCGAATTGATGCTTAGTGCAAAAATAGGGCAGCAAGAACGGCTTTCCTTTGAATCCGTAGATTCTGATAACGACGCCCTGGGTCAACCGGAAAGTATCCCCGTATTTGTATTTCCTTGGGTAGTTCATCATGGCCAAGGGAGGGCGAGACGCCTTGCCGTCGAACAGTGTGTAATAATCCTCCCTATCTAGTTCTCTAGGGGTTTGCCAATTCTTAACCTTTTTCGTGAATTTTTGATATACAAAATCACAAACACAGAGCAATCCAGAATTCTCGAAAATATTGCTTTATTCTTATATCAAAACTAGGGCACAAATTACAATGCAAATACCTCAAATGTTGATGAAACCCTAGCTGCTCCGTACTCTATAAATGATGATGAAGGCTCAGCCCTTCTGATGTGAATACTTATGTGGTGTCCCATCTCCAAATATTCCCTATATAATCTCTCGAATGACCCTGTGTGGTAACCCAACTCTAGAAGTCTTTAAAACTGAAGTCCAACTGCAATCCTTGTGTGGAAATGCCCAGATTGACCTGAGGGTAATCTTGCAACCCCGAAGCCAATGTCCCTGTAAGAGGTTGTCGTCTCTCACAAGCTCCAGAATCTCTGTAAATGGCTCTGCCAGAGAGTCCTCCAAAAAACCAGAGAGAAAAATAATAATCTTCGCATATCTCCAAATGAACTCAAAACCTCCTTTTATCTCCTCCATAGGTCGACCTAGGGTTAGGTCACTTTTAGGGTGAGCAAATATAATTTTATCAATTTTTAATTCCACCTTATTTCTCCTTAATTTATTCACCCCCTTATGCCTAGGCTTAACGACTTTTTAAGTCGTCACTTAAAATGGCCCCTTTTAAGTATAAAATGATTTTATAATAAAATAAAGTCACCGACTTTACAAAATTAAATTAAATAATCACTTTATTAATTTTATCTTCGACCATTAAAATTTCCAACCTCTCGCCCATCCGAATTGAAATCCGCGAATGGTTTTGGACACCCATTTCACCGAAGAATATCACTCGCACCGTCTCGTTGTCCACCGAAACCCTAAAAACGGACATGGCTAAAAATAGTAACTTTGATCAAACAAATCTCCGAATGAGCCCAAACGACCATCAATCAATAGCTCTCTGGGTACTGACAAAGATTCTGATATCTCCAATGGCTCCCCTCCATCCGACTTAGCCTACGGGAGCTCGTGTATAGGCTAATCTGCTTTGCACCTGACTGCGTAGAAAAGGGGACATTACAGTCCGCCCTTCCCAAAGATTGCTTGTCCTCAAGCAATACGTATACATACTCCAGTCAGATGCTACATCCCGGCTGAGATCACATCAAATCCCCTGGATCCCATAGCAACCTCAAAAAGGAACCGCCACGCTGACGCTGCGCCACTCTGATCATCACTACCCCTCTGACATGGTTAAGTGGCAGAAGTCTCAACTGCAATAGCATGATGAAATCTCTCTCCGATCCGGCACCGACATGTCCTGTCTCGAGCTGAGATGTAATATCATGTACCACGACATACCGAAGGAATCAACATCATAGATTACCGCAAACACAATGTTGGAAGTGCCTCCATAGTCATCACCTAACCAGCTCAACTCGGCGTTCACACTCTTGGAATCTCCTAGATAATCCCATGTAGCCCAATCTACTGCAATCAATGTAATATCCTCTGAAAAATATGATGTCCCTCATCATACTCAACCAAGTAGGGTGTAAATGTATCTCGTATAATTCCCGAAAGATCAACCACACTCCACTCGGCAACTCAATAAGAAGCTCAACCTCACCATCAAAACTGGTATGCCCATTATGACTGCACCCCGTGCCAAGTAACATCTCATGCATAGGTGACTCAACCAGGCCTATCTCTTGCACTTTCACCGATTAAACTGACCCCTTGAGAGGGCACTGTGTTCAAATAAGAAGTAAGATACTCCATGTAATGCCAACCAAATTGTGGACCCATCTCCATCATGTAAATGTTATGGCTGTCCGAAAAGCGAACAGCGGCATATCTCTCATACCCATGATCAACTATTGCCCACAACATGCTCCTACCATCGCCCTCGATGCTCATCAATGCAAGCATACGATCCCGGGTAAGAGAACTCAACTCCCCGATCATCATGATTAGGCTGGAAAATGCTCATGAAATCACTCTCAGACTCATGTCGAAATAGACACCCTGTCTCAAACAATGTATCCTCATGATCTATCACAGGAAAAGAATCAACACTCTTCATCTCAAAAAGAGGATTATCAAAAGATGTATCATGATCCATCTCATACAACGGATTGTCAGTCCATGAGAAATTATTATCACTCTCGTGCTTATCACAGCCAATCCACTGATCCGAAATTGTGTAATCTGATCTCATGGGACAATGTGTTAAGTTATAGTCCTCCTGAATGCAATCTAGTTCGACAACAATCCGCCCAATCTCCCTGGCTCTCTCCTGATTCAGTTGTTCAATGGATTCTAAAACAGAATTGAGTTTCAACTCTGTCTCATGCAATGAAAGACGAGCCTCCGACAAAGATCTTCTAGTCTGCTCAAGCTCTTCAGTTAGCTGACTAACTTCTTCTTTGCTCTTGTATGCACTAGGGGTCTCTTCAACAAGCTTGGCATAGTGATCTCTCTGCAAGAGTGCTCATGAAGTCTGACTTCATAGTTTCTAAGGCTGCCTTCAAATTTTGTAAATCAGCACTAGACTCATCATGCATTGAATTTTCATGGCTGTCCTGGTGAAATGAAATATCATCATAAGCTGATTTAAAATCAGCAACAACCTCAATTGTGTTATGATCTGAAAAATCATGCCTGTCTTCATCAGAAGGGGCTGCCACGTAACCTGTAACAACACCATCATGTGTATCATGCATAACTGATTCCATATTCAGCTCACTCTGCAAATCTCCGAAGAAGATATAGCTATCCGGTGCATGCATCATAATGGGTTCAATGTGAATATCCAACCCAAGTTCTTCTGAACTGTCACCATTAAAATGTGATGGGTGAATATCATCATGATCTGATTGGGAATCTACGTCACTATCAACTGGCTTCTCCAACTTTTCTGGGACAACAAGCTCTTCATTGTGTTTCGAATTTTTGATCTTCTCAAGAAGGTTCATTTTTTCATTTCCATTGGGTTGTTGCCTCATACGCATATCAATATAATCTTCATTAGACATAAGGGCACGAAAATCATCATCATGAGCCCTCCACTCTTGCTGGAACTGATCAAATAATTCAATGACTAGAGGCTCAACCTTTACCTTAGGAAGATTTGTAGGTAGAGAAATTTGCATCATTGCAGTTAATTGACTGATGGATTTTTGTATCTCACTCTGAGTCCTATCCCAATCACGCTGTCTCCTAGACCAATCATTATAAGACTCCATGAATCTGAAATTTACTTAGGCTTCCACAGGCTGGCAGAATAAGTTGAGCTCTGAATTAACAATACCCAAAACTCTTAAAGCCCAAATCAACCAAATGGGTATTCAGATCACCAATACCCAGAAACTGGAAACCCTAGATTTGAAACGACAAACCAAACCCTAACTTCCAAGTCTCGAAAAATACTCACGGTTGCTGCAATTTTTTTTTTTTCACACAATACTGAAATCATTTCTGAAATTTTCATCAAACCCTGAACAGGCTAGCAGAAAAAACCAGCTCTGATACCACTGTAATAACCCTCCCTATCTAGTTCTCTAGGGGTTTGCCAATTCTTAACCTTTTTCGTGAATTTTTGATATACAAAATCACAAACACAGAGCAATCCAGAATTCTCAAAAATATTGCTTTATTCTTATATCAAAACTAGGGCACAAATTACAATGCAAATACCTCAAATGCTGATGAAACCCTAGCTGCTCCGTACTCTATAAATGATGATGAAGGCTCAGCCCTTCTGATGTGAATACTGTGTGGTGTCCCAGCTCCAAATATTCCCTGTATAATCTCTGAATGACCCTGTGTGGTAACCCAACTCTAGAAGTCTTTAAAACTGAAGTCCAACTGCAATCCCCGTGTGGAAATGCCCAGTTTGACCTGAGGGTAATCTTGCAACCCCGAAGCCAATGTCCCTGTAAGAGGTTGTCGTCTCTCACAAGCTCCAGAATCTCTGTAAATGGCTCTGCCAAAGAGTCCTCCAAAAAACCAGAGAGAAAAATAATAATCTTCGCATATCTCCAAATGAACTCAAAACCTCCTTTTATCTCCTCCATAGGTCGACCTAGGGTTAGGTCACTTTTAGGGTGAGCAAATATAATTTTATCAATTTTTAATTCCACCTTATTTCTCCTTAATTTATTCACCCCCTTATGCCTAGGCTTAACGACTTTTTAAGTCGTCACTTAAAATGGCCCCTTTTAAGTATAAAATGATTTTATAATAAAATAAAGTCACTGACTTTACAAAATTAAATTAAATAATCACTTTATTAATTTTATCTTCGACCATTAAAATTTCCAACCTCTCGCCCATCCGAATTGAAATCCGCGAATGGTTTTGGACACCCATTTCACTGAAGAATATCACTGCACTGTCTGTTGTCCACCGAAACCCTAAAAACGGACATGGCTAAAAATAGTAACTCTGATCAAACAAATCTCCGAATGAGCCCAAACGACCATCAATCAATAGCTCTCTGGGTACCGACAAAGATTCTGATATCTCCAATGGCTCCCCTCCATCCGACTTAGCCTACGGGAGCTCGTGTATAGGCTAATCTGCTCTGCACCCGACTGCGTAGAAAAGGGGACATTACACAGTGCTAGGGTCATACCCAAAAATTTGAAATTGAAATCATAATAAGACCCCCTTCTATACAGGGCTTATGTCTACTCGTATACCGGTAGCGGTGCTCCCTTCTCATCTACCTTCTTAAGGTCAGGCACCCTTATTCGGTAATGCGTATGGTAAAGGCACAACCATGTGAGGAATGAGCAGTGCCGGAATTCGGCTTGTCCGTTCTGTCGTATCCCGACCGAGTTTGAATGTATGGCATACGCCACCCAGTCTACCCAATCAAAAAGATCAGGCGCCTTCCGCTTCTCTGCGCAGTAGGGTCATAAAATTCTCCATGCAAAATACACTCTGCGAGTGCCAGCTGATATGGATGCACCACCCTGTCCGTGCCGCAACCAAGGACCCATGCAAGGATGATATAAATATATCTGTTTTCGAACCTTTCCAGGGGTATCGGACCTAATGGCTATTGTCCAGCTGGTAGTGGGCACTTCTGCTCTGAATTGAGAAATTCCCTCATCCTTCTGCTCTGACTGAATCTGCCAGCCTGCTCTTCAACAAATTAATTTTTCTGACGATGGCATCGGGGTCGTACTGGAGGCCCGGGGCGAAGGCTGGCTGTACGCTTTCTTTAAGGAGGGTGAACAACACCCTTCCTTGGTAGTCGCAGACTTGCCGGGTGGCTGGTTTGTAATATGTCACAATTCACTCAACCAGCTCCGGGCAGTGGTGGACGGAAGGGCACAAGAACCAGTACAGGTTCGATTTATATGCGGCCCCAATGTGGTGCGAGGGTGAGACTTTGCCTGCCCACTTCGTGATATTGGGCCGCAGCTTGGTGAGACTAATGGAGTACTCGCCATCTTTGTATTCGGCCAGGCGATTGATGGGCGGCGGCGGAGGACCTTGCCTTTTACTTTGCCTCGACCTAGATTTCTCTCTACTCTTGTGGTGCCTCGCTCTCATGAGCGCTAGACTCTGTGCGTTCCTCAGCCTCCTACTCTGTATCGCTGGACTGCAGCTGCATTGGCGCCTTCCCCTTGTCCATTCTTTGTCCTTCACTCATGGTGCCAGAGAGAGGAATTACAGTCGCTGCAGACCTTAATTTCGCACTTCTCTTCCTTTTTACTGCGCAGCTCTGATTTACACTGGTAATTCTGGTGTTCTGAGTAAGCAAGGGCCCTTTTCTAGGAATGGAAACACAGCATTAATGGCGCGAGGGGGATTTAAAGTGATTTGCCCGAAGTAGGTAGAAAGCGTCATTATTCCTCGGTGGCCGCGCATGGGATCTTCTATTGGAAAGCGCACCTCGTACGCGGTTGGCCCCAAGGCGCTCACTTCTTAATGACATCTACTTTGAAATCCGCGCAATCATTTTTTAAAATCTTTGAACTTCGTGCTTTCAATGATGTCACCGCCGCCATCTGGGCACACGCCTCGAGGTACCAAACTTGAGGAAGACTCTGACCAAGTGCGCTAAAAAAGGAGCGCGGTCCAACTTCGCGCTATGCACGGTGCGCCCTTGTGGACCCATACTTAGAAATATTTCGTCATGCACCTTGCTCTCCATGATGGGTCGGTCGAAGTGCGCAAAAATTTGAGTGCGCAACCGGGCTTCGCTCGAAAAATTTGCGCAGTCGGGCTTCGCTCGGAAAATTTTGCGCAGTCGGGCTAGGACACTTAGATAATTTTTCCCATTTCTTTATCCTTTCTGCCCGACTGCGCTCCGAAAAGGGTGCGCAGCCCGACTTCGCTGCGAAGTCAGGTGGCGCGCCCAACACTTAGAAATTTCTCGGATTTCTCTTGGTTGCTCTCTCTCTTCTTAAGCTCCCGACATCGCACAATGCAAAGAGCGAAGCCCGACTTCGTTGCGAAGTCGGGCAATTTTCCGCCTTGGTCAGACTTGAGTTAGCAACGCAAAATTTTGCTTCTTTTTCATACTTAGCCTTCTTTGGACTCAAAAGCTGAAAACTGAATAACTGAAAGAAATATTTACATTCTGAAATAAACTGAACTGTAGGAAATAAATAAGAAAAATATGTACAAGGAAGGACCTCTTGGCAACCTTCAGTGATGATAGGCCTTCAGGTGGAAGCCATTAACAGGGATCGGGAGAAGCTGTCCCTCCATGTCCCTGAGCACGAACGCGTTGAATTGGTTTACCCGAGTGATTTGATAGGGGCCTTCCCAGAAGGCATTAAATTTGTCATGATTGCCCGGCTTCGCTTTGAGTGAATCCCATTTGAGCACTAACTCCCCGATTTTGAAAACTTGGGTGGTGGTCCCTTTTGCAAACCAGCTCTGAGTTGCCTCGGCGTGTTTGGTAAAGGCCTGATATGCCTTCTCCCTTTCCTCTTCTAGCTGCAACAGTTGACAAAGTCTGGCATTCACTGGATCCCCGTCGCCTTTCTCATCTTCTAACAACCAGAGTGCGGGCATTTCTATGTGGGTAGGCAGGACCGCCTCCTTGCCGTATACAAGCGCGTAGGGGGACGTCTTGATGGATTTTTTTAAAGATAAGCGATCCGCCCATAACGCTCGGTCCAGAAGTAGGTGCCACGATCTCTTATTCTTCTCCACAGTTTTCTTTATGATTTTCAAGAGGTTTTTATTGGTGGATTCGGCCAGGCCGTTTCCTTGCGGATAGTAATTTGAAGACATCTTGTGGTAAATGCCATACTTGCTGGTAAACTCAGTGAGTACCGCGCCTGCAAATCCTGGACCATTATCTGTGACAATTGCCTCTGGAATCCCGAAACGGGTAATGAGGCTCTCAAGGAACCCGATGATCGTCTCTTGGTCAGCGTGCTTTGTAGGCAAAGCCTCAGCCCATCGGGTAGAGTAATCTGTGGTGGTTAGGATAAACTTATGTCCCGCCGAAGAGTTGGGCGTTATTGTCCCGACGAAGTCCAGACCCCACTGCTGAAACGGAGTCTCGGCTTGAATTGGCTGGAGGGGCAAGGGTGCCTTCCTATTTCTGTTGGCGAACCTCTGGCATTTTTCGCATTTTACACAGACTGCATGTGTGTCTGTGAAGAGGGTGGGCCAATAATAGCCAGCTCTAATAATTTTTAATGATGTAGGCCTTCCCGAATGATGTTCTCCAGGCATGTCAGAGTGGAACTCTCCGAGAACCTTTGGCTTGTCTAATTCCTTGACACACCGTAGCAGGATGCCGTCAATATTTCTAAAATACAGCCCCTCGGGGCGCAGTACATACTTCAAGGCGTTCAGCCTAAACCTCCTTCTCTGTGAGGTGTTGATGATCTGGACACCTCCCTGTGTTGAAGTACCACACTAGATCATGTGTCCAATCATCCTCTTCTGACAAGGAGTTGGAAAGGTTGGCCTCTGTTACTGGATCCTCCCACTGGCAGGCAGAGATTTCGGCCGCAACACTCCGGGCCAACTCTTGGCATAGAGCCGACCTCGGATTAGCTTTATTGGCCATACCTCTATGTCAAACTCTTGTATCTTGGCTATCCATCCTAATCTCTTGTGATCTGGCTCCCCTTGGATGATGAAATTTCTGAGATACGAATGTATCACGAAGACAATTATCCGGCTCTGGGAGACAAAGTGCTTGAACTTTCTGAGAGATCTCATGACTGCGTGCACTTGCCGCTCAAGAAAATTGTATCTTTATTCGTGCGGCTCAATCACCTGGCTTAGGAATGCTATGGGGCGCTCCTCGCCATTATCTCTCTTCTGAGTCAGGACTGCAACGTAGCTTTCGGGCTCTCCCACCGCGTACAGGATGAAATCCTTGGAGTAGTCTGGATTTATTAACACTGGAGCTTGCGCAATTCTGGCCTTGATTTCTTCAAAGGCTTGCTTCCTTTCGTCAGTCCATACGAATTCAACATTCTTTTTTAGGAGCTCATCCATGGGCTTGATTACTTGTGCAAAGTCTGGGACAAACTTTCCCACAAAGTTGATTTGGCCAAAAAATGATTGTAGCCCCTTTTTGTCAACTGGGATGGACAAGCGAAGAAGAGCTTCTGCTCTGTCAAGATCGACTGCAAGGCCCTTCTCAGAAATAACGTGTCCTAGCAGCTTGCCTTCCTTCACCGCGAAAACTGACTTCTTTGGGTTGATGGAAATGCCGAATTCACGATATCTCTCAAATACTTGCCGCAAGTGGGAGGCATGGTCCTCTCTTTTATGTGAAAACACAGTAATGTCATCCAAGTAGATGACAATGACCTTGTTGAGTAGCTCTCGGAACGCCAAGTCCATAGCCCTTTGAAATGTAGCCCCAGCGTTAGAAAGGCCGAAGGGCATGCGCTGATATGCAAACGTTCCCCTTTTGGTGGTGAACGATGTCTTGTGCTGGTCTTCGTCTTTCACCCATATTTGGTTATAGCTGGAGAACCCGTCCAAGAGAGAGAATCTCTAAGCTCCAGCAACTACGTGGAGGATTTGATCAATTTGGGGGAGCGGATAATGATCCCTCAGTGAAGCCTGATTGAGGTTTCTGAAATCCACGCAGAGGCGGATGTCTCCATTCTTTTTCCTCACAGGGACCAGATTTGTGACCCAAGAAGAGTGCTTGATGGGGTAGATAATCTTGGCCTCCAGCATCTTCAAGAGTTCAGCTTTCATCATGGCTTCAATTTTTGGGTTCACCGCCCTTTGCTTCTGCCGGAAAGGCTTTGCATTATCTTCCAGTTCTATAGTATGCTGGATCATCTCTCTGTCGTACCCCTTCAGGTCTTGGTAGCACCAGGCCACAATATCTGGGAACTCTTCGCATAGAGATCGGATCTGCTCTAGCTCATCAATACAATCCGTCCCAACCTTAATCACTTTTCCAGGTTCCAGTTCTAGGTCCATGTACTGCTTGGGGTCCACTTTGATCCTGTGGGATATGGCTCTATCGTTCTGATCAAAGAGGCTCTCCAGAGTAATCAGTCCTTTCGGGACATGATTATTTTTTAATTGTATCAACCCCTCGTATTGCTCGTCATCAGGGTCTCTACCTTCGATTGTACTAGCTTCATTTATCAAAAAGGTGACGATATCTTCGTCACAGTCGAACACCTACCAGTGGGTGTCCTTGTCAGGCACAGAAGGCCTGTAAATAGTACAAACCGGCTTTGGCTTCTGGACAGTGTCATCAGCCGGGACATACCTGGCTCCGACAGACGCCAAAATGTCAGCATGCTTTTTCTTTTCACGAGATATGGCTTTGACATTCAAAGAGTCAAATGACTCCATCAGATCCTGCACACGGTTGCGGTACGCCTTGAGATAATGCTTCTTGGAAGCGCACTTATTCGTAATCTGGTTGCACACCAGCTCTGAGTCGCCAAAGATCTGCAAATGCTTTATCCCAAGTCTCTCTGCCTTTCTCAAACCCAAACACAAAGCTTCATACTCTGCCGCATTGTTAGTGCAACTCCAAGCCAGCCTACCAGCCTATAAGTGTAGTCCTTTTGGATCCTGGATGGGGAAACCAGAAGTACACTTGCACCGGCGCCATTCTTACATCGAGCGCCATCAAAGTACAACTTCCATAGCTTTTCTGGGGCAGGTCCAACCTCTTTCTTTGCAGACTGATCAAGTCTTTCAGGCTGGGTGACAGAGTAACAACCTTGTTCGGTCTCAATCATGGCATTGAAGTCTAGTAAGGAGAACTCATCCTCCATTTGTAACAGCTCGAAGGCCTCTTTTGCCAAATCCACATCTACCAGTTCTTCAGTCGTCATATGAACCATGTCGTTCTGCTGTTCTTCCCCAGGTATCTTCTCAACCAGAA
The DNA here is from genome assembly GCA_028583015.1 of Wollemia nobilis. Taxonomy (NCBI): domain Eukaryota; kingdom Viridiplantae; phylum Streptophyta; class Pinopsida; order Araucariales; family Araucariaceae; genus Wollemia; species Wollemia nobilis. Next base: position 837,085 of record JAQPPZ010003633.1, read on the forward strand.
ACATGGAAGGCTTTTCATTATAGATCTTCAATCTCCTTTCTTTAAAAGGCACTTCCATATGTGAATAATTTAGCGACAGATATCCACCCAGCTTCGTAGTGAACTCCCTAGAGAGACACATGCCGAAGTAGGGTTCCAAGTCAACCCCCACGACCTCTTGGATGACCACTATGTCGAGCACTTTATGCAATCGGATTGGGATGTCTTTGATGACACCAACTGTCTTGACAGAGTACCGTCTAGTCGCAACGACACCTTGGCTACTCCTTGTGTATTCCATATCAATCTCTTCACAGACAGCCCTCGGCATGACAGTAGTGGAGACACCAGAGTCCACCATGCAATTGTGTACTATATGGCCCTCCATTCGCAAAGACAGATAGAAAGGTGACGATCTGTTTTTCCCAGTAGCAAATACTGTCAAGGGCTGAGCTAACATAGCAGGCTGTGTCGGCTTTCCATATTTCACGCTCTTCAAGGATTCTTGCAACAAGTCTACTTGTCCTGGGAGCAGAAGAGCCTCATACATGCTTATCTTCGCCGGAGTCTTCTTGAGCTCATCAACTATATTGTAAGTTGAAGTGTCGGCTCCCTCTATCTCTTTCACTGGCTCGTACCTGGTTCGGTATTGCTGCGTGGCTTCAACTCTCTGTCTCTTCGTCAGCGATGGATACCTCAACTTTTCTTGAGCTTGTTCTTTTGTTTCGGCTAGAGGTTGGGCCACGGGAGCCTTTACCGCGGGAGCCTTGAGCGTCCGGAGCCTTTACCAAGGGAGCCTTGAGCGTCCGGAGCCTTTACCACGGGAGCCTTGAGCGTCCGGAGCCTTTACCACGGGAGCCTTGAGCGTCGGGAACCTTCCTTTAGCAGAGCAGGCTGTGCCCTGTCCCTTCTGGTGTATACTTTCAACGGCTTCATCTGGGCCGCGAGGGCCACAATGGGCCTTTTGCCCTCCTTGGTCAAGAGAGACACGGGATCTTCTTCTGGGACTGCAAAGTTACCTTTATCGTCAAGGATCATGTATGCTTCGTCCTCCATGGTGCTGCCCGCAAGGGTCTGAATATAATGCCGATGCAACATGCAACCCTCCTCTCCATGTGGATCGTTGCATGTAGAGCACCAGTTAACCTGGTCAAAAGTGCCTGGTTGGACCTCATTGGCAGCATTCCTCGCCGGGGGCCTTTGCGCTTGAGCAGCTTGATCTTTTGTCAGCGCAAGAGGAGGATATGGTCTCCTCGGAAGAAACTCCATTTGGGCTTTGCTGCTTCTTCATGATTGTCATATCGTTGGAAATAGTATGGTAACCAGAGGCCAAAGCCCGGACCTCCTGAAGGATCTTATTCTGAATATCATTATCAGCAGGCGCCGGCCGGACCGGAGGAGGTATTGCAGCTAATGGTGGAGGTGCAGAACACGCCGTGTAATGAGGGGGAGCTAGGAGTGCGGGATATTGCGGAGGTGGAGGTGGTGGATTAGGATAATGGATCTGGGGCTGACCATACGGGTTTATAACTGGAGCTGGACTCCATGGCTGCTGGGGGTACTGATTTGACGAGGATGGCGTCACACCAGACGCGGGTGTTTATTGTGACTGAGGGAAATCAGGGTAGATGGGAGGCTGCATTCTATGAGGAAGTCTGCCTATAGAAATTATGTCTAATTCTGCTTGTTGGGCAGCTTCATATAAGGCAGGAAAAGTATCGACCCGGGCTATCTTAAGAAGCAGACAAATGTCTGAATTGAAAGACCTCAGGTAATAGTGTGCAGCTTGTCCCGCCGGAGGTCGCAGCTCGCGAGGTACTCTCTTCTAGAACCTCGTAAACCTCACGTTAAAGTCCGATATCTCCTCTTGCGGATGGCATTGAATACTTTGAAACTGATGCAGCAATGAAGAGGGATCAGCGGACTCATTGCATCCCTTCACTAGCCTGCCTGCTAACTGGGGCCATCCCGTGATAGCTCCTTCTGGCAAAGATCTCTACCAGTAGAGAAGCTTCCCTCTCAGAGAAAGGGCTAATAGACGGGTCTTAACACTCTCACTAGTGATAGAGCGTAATGCAGCCAAGGCCAGAATATCTTGGATGTGCTCGTATGCTATTTTCCCGGAGCCATCGTAAGTAGGAATGGATTTCAAGGCAACAGGGGGTACAGCTTCTTGTCCAACTAGAACCAAGGGCCCTGTGGAATCGACTGCTGGGAAGAGGTCGTCATCATTTTGTTGGGCAGCCATGTCTTCTTCCTCTTCAGTCGTATAATCAGTATCAGTGTTGTCCGAAGTTGTAGGTTGTTCTTCAATTTCGGCCTCTCCAACTTCAGCTTCTTCAATCTCAGCTTCTTCTACCTCAGCTTCAGCTTTGAGTTCGTTTTGGTGAGCTTGGTAGTCAACCAGCCTTACGCGCTCTCCAGGAGCGTTGATGTCAATTTCGTAGAGATCAGGCTGCTGTCCTGGGTTCCTTGCTCTCCACCTTCTTCCATGTATGAAGGCGCTTTTGATATTGGACAAGTCTCACGGACTCAGAGAATATTCAGGTACTGCAGAGTCGCCAGGTGTTCTGATTTGATAGCAATGAAGCGAACACCGATGCTTCGATTCTGTTTTGGGGTGGAAAACTCCCGTGTACCACCGGGCGTGCCAGAGAAACTGTTGGTTACGAATCTGCCACTAGGATAGGATTTAGTGTAAGGCGCCCTAGATTCGCCCAGCAGATTGAAAGGCCGGAAGGAAGGAATGCCTTCCGCGCCAATCTCCGAAGGAGGCCGGCTTCCTATGTTTTCTCAAATTGGTTTAAGCTCGTAGTGCAGGAAAGAAATTAGAAATGCAGAAAGAAATATAAATGTGATTGTTTCGGGTGGGGAGGATACGCAGCACAGCAACGGCCAATCACCACTACTAACAGCAATTAAACACAAAATATGGTGCAAAAACTATTAACTATCAAATACCAATATCCAGAAAGCAGAATAACAGTAAGCAATAACATAAGCAACATGAGGCAGAAATACTCAGTACAGGCGGCATACAAGATAAAGACAATCAATAGAGCCAAGTATATTTTGTATTCAGAAGCAAACGCACAGCTACAGCAGTTCCCTAGCAATAGATCCCCCTTCCACCTCTTTACAATGATATGGTGGAGCTATTTATAGCGTAATTTTTCCCCCCATTACAACTTTGGGCACAGGATCCTAGACCTGACAATAGCTAACAAAGCTGATAAAGCTGACAAAGTTGACAAAAGCGGCAAAAAGCGGCTGATGTTGACCTCTGCCGGCATGGAACGTACTTGCAGCAAGGTCCACCTGAAAACTTAGCAGCTACGTGGCAGTGCGGTGGATGACGCTTCAAGTCGGCTTGACTGAGGGCAGTTGAGGTACAATAAGTCAGTTCACGCTCGCACACCTCCCGTCGCATCTCTGACTCGAATCTCGAGGCTGGACACCTGTCGGAATCTGATAAGGGAAAAAACTGCCTTAGAAGCTCATACTTTCTCTCCTACCCAACTTCACCCAAAATTGGAGCGCAACCGGGCAGCGCAGGGGGGAAGTATTGCAGTTGGGAAGGCCCTCGTGCCTTAGAAATTTTCTGGGCAGGTTTCAACATTCTTTGCTCGAGTGCGCACAGGTCAGTGAGCGAAGCCCGACTTCGCTGCGAAGTTGGGCGGCTCAGCACTTAGCCGATTTTCTGGAGTCACCATGATAAGTCGCCCGGCTGCGCACTTCTTCCAGGGCGAAGCCCAACTTCGCAGCGAAGTCGGGTAGTCCTAGCACTTAGAGAAATTCCTTCTATCTTCAAGTGAGCTGCCCAACTGCGCACAAGCTTGAGGGTGCTGCCCGACTTCGCTGCGAAGTCGGACGGCTCAACACTTAACCATTTTCTGGATCTCTCTCATTGACATTGCCCAGGTGCGCACAAAATTGAGAGCACAGCCCGACTTCGCTGCGAAGTCGGGCGGCTCAAGACTTAGTATTTTTTGGGCTCAGCTACACACATCAGCTCCCCAAGTGCGCATGAAACTAGGTGCGCAGCCCGACTTCGCTGCGAAGTCGGGCGAACGACAACACTTAGAAAACACTTAGAAAATTTTGGGCCTTTTGCCCTCTCGGAGAAACAGCCAGAAGTATGGGGGGAATGGAGAGAATGAAATTGATGGCAAGGAAGATAGGGGATAATGGAGAAAGGGAGAGAAGGAAGAGGGAAGGGAAAGTAGCATCCTTACAAAAAATCCGAAGACATGGCACCCCGTGCAAAATATGGCAACAGTCCCCATGTCTGCCATGCCTTTCCCTGCATCCCAGTCATTGCTCCCCTCATCATCCCCTCCTATCTCCCAAACGTTTGGTTCTTTTGCACCTGTTGCCAATGCATTTGAATTTCCTGCGTCATCCATCGCAACCCCCCCTCAGGTGTCTGTCGATCCAGTCACTACGTCCAGCGTCACCGAACCCAAACCTGTTTTCACTCCCACTCACTTCCTCAGTTGCAGTGGCATCCTGTGATATTCCACTCCCAGATCCTAACGCTTCGATCACTGCTATCCAAACCCCAGCATCTCCCAAAGTCACTGTAGTCGTTGCCCCGTCTGTTCCTGATCCGTCTGCCGAAGCAAACCCCCAGCATGCTCTTTTCCCCTTCACGCCACTCTTTGGAGTACAGGAGCCGCTGGAAATGGAGCTAGAAGTTTTGCAGGAGTGCCCAATTGCAGAGAGCATACGCCGAGCGCGTCAAAGTTCCTCAAGCTGGCTCAAGGATCGGAAAAGAAAAAACGTGAAAGATCCAGCTAAGGTGGAAAAAAGGGCCATGTTCGACACGAAGAATATGGAACTCCACAAGATGGAGAAGGTGCCCAAAGTTCAAAAGCCCCGGGAGGAGATGACGCCATTGGATTACTCCTACCACCATCCTGTTGAGGACCTAACAACAATCGACGCAGCAGAAAATATGGGGAATATCCAAGTCGAGATGGGCTCCATCTATTTTCACGGGGAGCACTACAAAACTCGCTTCTTCAAGGCCGAGGCCAAAGACATGGAGCTCGAGGAGACAGCGTAGACAAGGACACAACTCAAGGAAGCTTAGTCCAAATCCGAGCAGTTGCAACAGCGCGTGGCCAATTTGGAGCAAGAGGTGGCCGATCACAAAAGGACATCTAAACAACACTTCAAGGCGCACGCGGAGGTGGACGGCCAGGTGCAAGCGTTGAATGCTCAAATCCAAGTACTGCAAGCTCAATTGATAGGAAAGATGGCATAGGCAGAAGTCTTCACAAAAGACCGCATCAAGGAGGTCCGCCAACATTTCTTGGCCAACTTTCGAGTTAGGGCATCTAAAGCAATAGCAGTGTTGATGTTCATTTGGGAAGCCAAGCAAGCATTTACTCATGGCGGACCTATCGTGGAGGATGCCGAAAATACATCGACCACTGGCTGGAGCTGGCTATGAAGGTAAAAACATTAAAAAAAATGGACCTACAGCTTACTCCTATGTGCTGACTCGTTCGATCTTGGGCAACTACAAAGGTGACTCTTCGAGCTTACTTCGCCAAGGTGGAAAGAGCCCAAGAGGCTAGAAGGCTATTGGAAGTGTTCAAGTAGGAGAGGCGCATTTCTCTAATGTATTTTGAAGCTCTCGCACAACTTGGCTTCCTAGGCTTCACCGATGACGAAGGAGCTATCTTGACCAAGGAAGAATTGAACCCAACTTGGACTGCCTTCGAAGGCGACACTGCTCAGATAGACAGTTGGGATGAGCCTATTTCAGAAGCCCGGGTGATGCAGTCGATGACAAAGTTCGCCGAGAACGAATCCTGTTTGGTGGATCTGAGCCAGAGGGCGAACTTTGTTGATATAGACCAAATTGAGACCTTTAGGTACCTGGTAAAGGAGCTTCAAGACCGCATGCCACTCCAAGAAGACGCCTGGGCCCTGGTTCAAACGACTTATGATCGCATTTATGAACGTCTCCCTCAATCCGAGCCTCACCATCAGCAAGAAGATGAAGGAGAAAATGAGGGCGATCAAGGGGGGAAATGAAGGGGACCGTGAGAGTAAAAGAGAAGAAGAAGAAGGAGAAAGGGAAAAGTTGGAGGAAGAGTCCGCTGCCAGTGGTGAGCATTCAGAGGAGAGTGACGATGACTCTGAGCCCAACAGATAAGGCTTGGGATCTTCACATTAAGGCGAGCTCAATCCACTCGCGAGCCGCCAGAGATGTTGGCATCCCTACCACATTGTTCCTTTTATAAGAAATTTTTTTATGTAATGATCCCTTCTTCCCTGAAAAACTCTTCTCAGAAAACGTTCCTTCTTTTCCATGTTTTGCTGTCGAGAATTGTTGGCTGCACTCAAGGGAGTATGCAGTTTTTTCCTTTCACTCATCATCCAGGGTATTTGTTGTTAATTTGTGGGTGAAAGTAGTTTCGCACCATGCTAGAGCGCAACTCAATTTCAAAGCAGCAAGACAATGAAAGCCCATTTTGGGCCCTATACGAGCGAAATCACCTTTGACTTTTCATAGGCCAGCGCCACTTAGTTTTGGCCGAAACGCCAAGTGGGGCCCAGTTCCTTTTCGCCCCAACTTGGGAGCGAAAGCCCATTTCGGGCTAGGAGATAGTGAAACATAAGTGGGGCCTAGGTGCTTTTGCTCCAATATAAAGCACCATCCCATTCCGTGCCAAAGGATGGCCAAAAATCCTAGTGGGGCCCAATCCCTTTTAGCCCCCAAAGTCAAGTGCAAGCCCATTTTGGAACTCACATGGGCGAAATCACTTTTGTCTTTTCTAGGCAAATAAAAAAGTAAAGCAGGGCCCAAGTGCTTTCACCCCAACTTGGGAGCGAAAGCCCATTTCGGGCCTTGTATGGGCGAAACGCCTTTGGCGTTTCCCAAGGCTGTGCGCTGGGTCCCACCTCTCCAGTGGCGCACCTAGCAAACCGGCAGTGAGCAATAAGCAAAGCGAAGATCCTTTTCGGGTCAGCACTCAAACACAAACAAAGGCAAGTGGGGCCCACACCAAATTCCTGTTTCGCTCGAAAAAGGCAGCAAAACTTCCATTCGTGCCTCTCCTCAGTGAAACTAATTTTCTCCCCTGCTTCAATGGCGATCGCCCGAAGCAACTTTTTGCATTTCGCTTTCGCTCAATTAATGGTGGTTGGTCAGAGAAGCATCCAAATCCAATCCCCCGGATCTCAGAATCCAATTTTCACCATCGAGGCGGTTCCAACAAGCAGGGAGTCGACATTGCAGGCGAATCACATCGTCGCATTGAAGCCATGCAGCTACTTCTCAGCGAGTCATCAAATTCGGGCCATGCTTCATTACTTTCTAATGAGTGCTGGAATCCAATCTTTGCTGCCACCACGACGTTTTGTGGTTGGGCATTTATGTTTCAGAGGCGGAATCCTCTATAAAAACTAGCAATTTTAATGTAAAATGATGGACATTTTGCTAGAAAACTGTTGTACCTGAACTCTGCTATGAATGCAAAGAATCCTTGGCTCTAACTCTGGATCTTTTTATGTGTATGTTTTCTATCCTTTATTTCTATTAAATTCGCTTCTTTGTCTAAGGGCTATAATTCTATGTTTGGATTTAGCTTCTAATAGAGGGTGAACGCTGGAATAATTCTGGAGATTGTGCATATAAGATATCTGGTTTTAATTTCTGTTATATTCTTTGTGTGAAGTGCTATTGGTTTAGAGTACAACTAAGTAATCGTGCTGCCTGTTCATCACCCCCGTTCGTCTGGCTTGTAGCCACATTTCCCATCCCTTTCAGTCATTTATCATTCCTTTCCTGTTTCCTTAATCTCAAATCCCCAAGTTTAAAGTAGCAAGGGAACCAGCCCTCTCTGGAGATTGGCATGGGAGGCATTCCTTCCTTTCGGCCTTTCAATGTTGGCTAGGTCTAGGGCGCATGGATGAAACATTCCATACCTAAGGCGGTTTCTTGACCAATAGGTCTCACTCAAACGATTGCAACATAGTCAACCTTGTCCTTGACGGCCCTACACAACACAAGTCAAATGGCCATATTTACAGTTTAGATGGCCTTGGGCTTACTTCAAACGACTTGTCCTCTAGATCAGAAAGCCTTGGCTTCGCATGGCATGACCTAGGTCAACAGTCCAAATGGCCCAGTCGATTCATCTACAGTAAACAAAATGAGGTGGAAATAGCTCAAATAATCTATCTACAACAATGATAATCAACTACAATCACATGCACAATGTTTACACAGCCTACATTGCAATGGCTGAATGACAATATTATTATCAGCAAGTACGTCTTCTGCAATTATCTCCTATATCCTTCATACTCTCCTACGCATGTGCGTCTTTTGCATGTATGTGTACCTATGTGTACCCTCTCAATTGAAGAGGGGTCCTATTTATACATTTGGGAGGTAGTTACTCCCTCACACCTCATCATCTCTCACATTACATTTGTCATGCATTTTCATTACTAACTACATATTAATTATACGTACGCTATCAAACACTTTGTCGTATGCATAACAAAACATTACAATGAACAAGACTACTACATTCAAAATTGCATGTCCATGTACATGACTTTCAACGCACTACATTATGCGCAAGTGGCACCATGTCAGTACTAGCACCTACAATTACTATTATGGATCTGTTTAGTCCATTACCCATTCTCACCTCAAATTTTCATCATTATTCATGTGTCCTATGATAAAAACAAAAAAAGAACTGAGCCAAGACAAGCAAGAAGAAACATTGCAATTTTTATCTAAGCAAAGCAAGGGTCGCTCAAGTCGTCATCAACACAACGCCAAGATTTAGGTGGTAGTGCAAAGACAGATCTTTACACCCTATGCCCCACTAAAGATCATTGCTAAAGCCTTGAGCCCAATAGCATCAACACTTCTCTTCACCCCCTGAAGAGAAGTCGCTCAAGTCGTCATCAACACAACGCCAAGATTTAGGTGGTAGTGCAAAGACAGATCTTTACACCCTATGCCCCACTAAAGATCATTGCTAAAGCCCTGAGCCCAATAGCATCAACACTTCTCTTCACCCTATGCCCCACTAAAGATCATTGCTAAAGCCTTGAGCCCAATAGCATCAACACTTCTCTTCACCCCCTGAATGTTAGATGCCAAGCACTAGCACCACCCTTGTACTAGGAATTGGCACTAGTGCCACCCTTGTGCTAGGCATCGGCACTAGGGCCACCCTTGTGCCAAGCATTAGCACTGACACATAGACAAGCATCAAGTGCCAATGCCTAGTGCTAATTCACAAATCTAAATTCTAACAAAGGCATCTCCATGTCTACAATGCTAGCTAACATGCACTAGTTGTCAAAACATGTTGTCATCCCACTCTTCCACCTAGCGCCACATGAAGACATGTGCAAGTCTGCAGCATAAATCATAATAACTGCCTTCTCATAACTTTAGTAAGTTGAATTGTCAACACTTCTATAGGGGTCTTGTAACTATAGTATACATTCTTGTATATAGTTTAGTGTTTAGTACGTATGGCTTCAATCTTGGAATTGCCATTGCAGTCTTCGTCATTGACCAATGGGTAGAATTAGGATTTAGAAACGAAGATTACAAAAGCTAAGTGCAAAACAATTCTTCAGCAGTCCCATTATTTCAAAGTATCCATTGAAACATAGTGCCTACAATCTATAGCCTAAGCTTTTGTATTTTTGCCAACAAGGCCACGTGGTTGCCTTGTATTCTAATCTCCATTTACATTTGTGTTATCTATAAATAAAGTTCATTTATTTAAAGACTGTCTAATTTCTGGCATTTCCCAATAAACATCTATCCTGGGTCTTGGGAAGGTGTCAAACTTGGTTCTATATCTAAGTATCCAAAAGAATGTCCCTTGTATGTGGTTGAGTTTGCAAAGTTATCCACTATCAATTCTAAGAACTCAAAGGACCAAAAGCACTAGAAGAACAAAGAACCGCTTTGGGCAGTTTTGCGACCTTATGCTTAAGATTAGAGTGTCAATCGTTGCCACTCTTATCCCTTTTAGAGAAGGGTGCAAATAAATATCAATATCTTAGTCTTCCAAGGCAAGATCAACGCCTAGGAGTTTAGCACTTGGCTCCAACAACTAGAATCACATTATTCTTCCAATTAGTTAACTAATGCCTACAATATTTCATTTGCAATGCTTGAAATTGCCAAATCAATTCTACGTTAGTCGAAAATCACCAACATACACCACAAGTTAGATGTTGGTCTAGTTGACACTTAGAGGAAGTTCCTTGAAGTTGTGCATGGTTGTTTCTACCCCTTGAAGCACTATGAAGATGAGTACATGCCTTTCTAGCAATTGTGTTGAAGACGTAAACAATCCATCCAGCAATGCACTGATAATTCTAATGAACTCCTCACTCCCCTATGCATCAACAATGGCTAGAAGCTTCAATTCACAAGCACATTAGTGGCTTTTATTACCACATTCGCGTTGAGATAAAGTTCCTTCTCGTGGATACCTCGGTATAAGCCTACAAGTTTGCAAGTAAGTTGGAAGAGAAGCATTAGAGTCATGCGTCATCATTGCATATGGCTCAACAAGGGCCAAAGCAAGAGCCACCAAAGCCTAAGGCGCCCCAGCCAAGGGGTTCCTCAATGCAATAGACTAGAAATCCTAAGGCCCCCACCATGCAAGACATAGGAAAGAAAAAGTGGGTAGTAAGCAGTGTAATCGGCATAAGACACGTATGTAAAGTGACTCTAATTGCAAAGCACAACATAAGTATTTTGTGATCTGGCCCAAAACATTTGATTGCACTCAAACACTAAAGAGTGACAAGAAGTTAGACATCGCTTGCTTGAGCACCAACGCTTAGAGAAATCACAATGCCTTAATGTTAAACATATTTCAAGAATAAGAGTGCTTGTTTCAACCCCATTGTTCGCTTACAAGTTAATGGCAAGTCGCTCCACATCATCTTTCATTTCGAAAGCCAAAAAAATATCACAATTCAAGACACTATCGAGCACTTGAGTTTCCACATTGAAGTGCATTCTCATCCCCTTCCTTCAGATGGCCATGTTTAGGAAAGGCGATTGAGGTAAATCGTCAATACACCTTCAAGTTGGAGATCAAGCCCATGTGTGATATTGTCACTTCTGACATATCAACGATGGGGATTTGTGACACCCTATTCAAAAGTCCTTATCTCTTTGACCATAAGGCAACATATACTATGCCTATCCTCAACTATGGCCCATGCACATCAAGAACATTATCCATCACATTCTAGAGTGCCTGGCCCCAAAAAAGTTAACTCTTGTTTTCACCAAGTAGCATCATATGCTCATTTCTCTTGCTCAAAATTTCATGTTATTCATAGTACGCCCAAAGGCTACCCACGCCAAGAAGCTTTGCCCTGCAATATATGTTTAATCACTTATGAACATTCCCACTAGATGGGTAAACTGCTCCACCCATATTTTGATGTTTACTAGGAAATATGAGGAGTCCCAATCCTCTGTGTTATGAAGCACCCAATTAAATTGTTTCTAAGTTCACCCCCTACCTAGAAATCCTCTTTATTGCAGATTAATTTAGGAGAATGATGAGATTAAGCATTAGATGGGGAAGATTGACCCTAACTCATAAGTGTCAATCCCATCATACTAGCACCAACCAAGGATCGTGATTGATGATTAGGTATAGACTACCCTACTCTCAACAAGATCTTTGTGAAGAACAAGTATATGATACCCCACGTAGATGGTCTTTTTAATGTGTTTTGAGGACACTACTTCAAGAAAATTGACATCAAGCTAGGTTGTCATCATATTCCAATTTGCCTTGAAGATATTTGGAAGACAACTTTGAAGAGCAAGGACGGTTTGTTTGAATGGCTGGTTATGCTTTTCAATTTGACCAATATGCTCACCAGATTCATGCACTGATGAACAAGATTACCCTAACTCATCCCTATGTTAGTCCCATCATGCTAGCACCAACCAAGGATGGTGATTGATGATTAAGCATAGACTACCCTACTTCCAACAAGATCTTTGTGAAGAACAAGTTTATGATAACCCACATAGATAGTCTTTTGAATGTGTTTTGAGAATCATACTACTTCACGAAAATTGACATCAAGCTAGATTATCATCATATTCCAAACTTCCCTAAAGACATTTGGAAGGCAACTTTCAAGAGCAAGGAGGGTTTGTTTGAATGGTTGGTTATGCTTTTCAAATTGACCAATGTGCTAGCCACATTCATGCACTAATGAACAAGATTACCCTAACTCATCCCTATGTCAGTCCCATCATGCTAGAACCACCCAAGGATGGTGATTGAGATTAAACTTAGACTACCCTACTCTCAACAAGATCATTGTGAAGAACAAGTATATGATAACCCACATAGATGGTCTTTTGAATGTGTTTTGAGAAGCAAACTACTTCACGAAAATTGACATCAAGCTAGATTATCATCATATTCCAAACTTCCCTAAAGACATTTGGAACACAACTTTCAAGAGCGAGGAGGGTTTGTTTAAATGGTTGGTTATGCTTTTCAATTTGACCACTATGCTAGCCACATTCATGCACTGATAAAAAACATTCTAAGACCATTCATAAATTCCTTCGTTATTATCCACTTAGATGGCATTGTCATCTACAATAAGATGTCGAAGGTGCATGATGAACATGTGCAAAAACTTTTATATACCTTGCACAAGCACTAGTTGCAAGCCACCATGGTCAAGTGTACCTTTGGCATCTCAAAATTTTGATACCTCAACTATATCATTGACCATCATGGTATACATCCAGATCCATAAGAGATTAGTCATCCAAGAATGGCATGTTCCCGCGCATTTCTGCAATTGAAGGTTTAAGAAGTAGCAAAACAACAAAGCAACATTATAGTAACAACAACCCATCATATGTGCAATAAAGGAATCATATAATGAGATTTATATTACTAGAAAGGAATGCACAATACATTGTCTGTAATACCACTTTAGCATAGCAACATAACTCTCCATACAATGCAATACAATTGATCAATACAACACATGAGGTAATTTACCAAAACAATGAAGCAAGGGTCTTTTTATATCAGTCGGGTGGGCGGGAAGTAGTCATGCAACTACATAACCAACCTCTTGTACTCGCTCAAAAAACACTAACTAACTTCGTACATAACAACACAAAACATGAACATAACATCATGCAGCAACATGCGACGTGCAACCATATAAAAACATAAAATATCACTATCTACAATTGAAATTGTATTCTATATACTGTTGTCACATTTTGCACGGGGTGCAATGTCTTCAGTGTTGTAAATGTGCTGCTCTTCTTTTTCCCTCTTCCCCTATTTTCCTTCCTTCTCCTCTCCCTTTCCTTTTCTTTCCCGCATTCTCTTTCTTTCCCCCCTTTCTTGGAGTCCCCGGTTGATTTTTCAACTTTCCAGCAAGTTACCCTAAAAAATGGCTAAGTGTTGGTGCGAAGTTCGCACTTCGCCCAGTCTGGGTGCGAAGTTCGCACTTCGCCCAGTTTTGGTGCGAAGTCTGACTTCGCCCCACTTTCTGGGCGCACCTTGCAACTGGCAGATTGACAGGCTGGCAGGCTGACAGAAGACGACAAAAGGCCGGAGCAGAGTCCGTACGGCGGCAGACACCAGTTTCCACCTGTGCGCAGCCCGACTTCGCAGTAAAGTCGGAGTGCGCCCTTGACAGGTGCGCAGTAGGGGAACAAACCCAGAATTTGACCAAGGCATGAAGGCCTTCCCGACTGCACTGTATTCTGCCCGCGCATCCCGAGACGCTCTGATCCCAAGCGAAGTTGGACGGACTGCCTTCCAAGGCAGACACGTGTCACACAGTCATCCATCATCTGACAAGTGTCCAGCTTCGGGATTAGAGCCGAAACGTGCCGAGCAAAAGGACAAGCATGGGCTGCATTGCCTGCGCCAGTAGCCTCATTTAAAGCTGATCTGAGGTTTTACCTGCTCCAGCTACCCGCATCACTGCCAGAGAGAGATTCTGCCCAACACACCGCCATGTAGCTGTCCAGCTTCCAGGAAGACCATGCTGCGGGTACAGTCCGGTCCGACAAAAGGTCAGCATTTGTAGCTCTTTCGCCGCTTTTGTCAGCTTATGTTTGACCGGGACCTTGTGCCCATTAATGTAACGGGAGGGACTCTGGCTATAAAAGCCCACCGTGAATTCATTGTAAAGGGTGGAAGGGGAATGTCTGTTAGGGAACCACTGTGCCCATTGTAACCGTGCTTCTGCTTATAAATATAATCTGTATGCTTGGTTCTGTTCTGCTGCTTCTGTTTTTTATGCTGCCTTTCTTTATATTCATGCCTTAGGCTAACCTGTGTCATGGCTCGTTGATTCATTTCAGCATTTGATGATCAGGTGCCTCTAGCATTGCTTGTTTAAAGCACCCCCTGTACTTCATGAATTAAAAGGATACATAGAATAGCTATAGTAGCAGTTCCATCAGTTGTGTGTTTTGTTGCTGGTCCGTATCTGGTGATCGATGCGCCGCCGTACTGTTAGTTCCTTGTAGGGAATGTCTGTTAGGGGGCCATTGAAGCTGTGCGGTTAAATTCTCTACATAAACACATATACCTGGCTCTGATATCTCTATGATTGCTTTCTACCCATGTCGTTGTCCGTAGGTGGTGATTGACGTGTTGCCGCATCGTTAGTTCCTTGTAGGGAATGTCTCGTTAGGGAGCCGTTGTAGCCGTGCGTACACCGCTTGGGTATCGGAAGTATACGTTAGATTTTGCAGCTTCTTTGTCATGCTTTGTGTTTATATGCAAGAAGTAGCGGTGATTGGTGTGTTCCCGCATCGTTAGTTCCCCCCACCAACCTTTGAATATATTTGTAAATCTCTTTCGTACATTTATTTCTTTCCCGTACTCTTAGCTTAAATCGAAAACCCCCCAAAAGGAGCCGGCCTTCTCCGGAGATTGGCTCGTAAGGCATCTCTTCCTTCCGGCCTTTCATGCTGGTGGGCGAATCTGGGCGCATTAACCCAAATCCTTTCCTCATGGCAGATTCGTAACCAACAGTTTCTCTGGCACGCCCGGTGGGACCCTGGTCCCACATTTGAAGAGAGATTTTCTGATCAGTCTCCACCTGGCGCTGACAGTTCCTGAGCTCTCGGTGAGACAAGGAAGTTTCTCACCCCCGACAGAATGGAAGCACCGGTGTTCGCTTCATTGCTGTTCCAAATCCGAACACCGGCGACTCTGCACGAACAAATCCTCTGAGTCAAGAAGACCGGTCCCAGCACCTTCATGCACACGAGAAGGTGGCAAGCGAGGGATCCGAGAAGCCCGCCTGAGTTCTACGAACTGGATATCAACGCCCGAGGCGAGATCCCCAGGCTGGCTGACCCGCGAGCTCGTTTCGACGAAGCCGAGGCTGAGATCCAAGAAGAGGCCGAAGCTGAAGTCGGAGGAGCCGAGTACGAAATAGAAGAAGCCGAGGAACAAGAAGATCCTGCATCCTCGGAAAGTACCGACACTGAGTACACCACCGACGGCGGAGAAGAAGAAGAAGAAGAAATGGCTGCTCAACAGCCAAATGACGATGATCTTTTCTCGGCTGTGGACTCTACGGGGCCCTTGGCCCTAGTCGGACAGCAAGCTGTGCCCCCTGCTGCTTTAAAGTCTATTCCCACATACGACGGCTACGGTAAGACGGCGTACGAACACATCCAGGACATCCTTGCCCTGGCCGCATTACATACTATCACCGATGAAAGTGTGAAGACCCGTCACGTGGCCCTTTCCCTGAGGGGAAAGCTTCTCTACTGGTGGAGATCGCTGCGAGAGGGATCCATCACAGGGTGGCCCCAGCTTGCCAGGAGGCTCGTAAAAGGATGCAACGAGTCTGCTGACCCTACTTCTCTACTGCATCAGTTCCAAGCTATCCAGAGACATCCTCAAGAGGAGGTGTCTGATTTTAACATTAGGTTTGCGAGATCCTGGAAACGGGTACCTCGCGAACTTCGGCCTTCACCGGCATGGCCGCTCACTACTATCCGAGATCCTTCAACTCGTACATATGCCTCGCCGCCGAAGATCGCCGAACTGACGAGTTCCCTGCGCTGTACGAGGCTGCCCAGCAAGTCGAAGCTGACATAATCTCCATCGGCAGGCTTCCGTCCGTAGTGCAGGAGCCCATCCATCCCGACTTCCCCAGATCTCAGTATCCTTCTGCTTCTGGCGGTTCGCCGTCCACATCGTGGCAAGCAACCCCAAGAAGAGTGGAATCCGGCGCCGGTCGTAACTCCTTACGGCCCGCCTCGCTTGCATTACCCTCACCCGCCGCCTCCCGCTCCGCATTTTCCAAGCACTTCCCGCTCCTCCACAAGACGCATCTTATTCTAACCCTCCTCCATTGGCCGCATTGCCTCCACCGGCACAGCTTGCCGCCACCCGACAAGCAAAGATCCGTAACACGATTCTACAAGAAGTGCGGGCTTTGGCCTCCGGATACCATGCCATGTCCAATGACATGACCGCTATGAAGAAGAAGCGAGCCCGGATGGACCTCGCCTCCTAGGAGACCATATGCGCCCCGGCGCTAACGAAAGACAAAGCGCCGTAAAACCAGCCCGCAGAGGCGTCCGCCTCCGAGAAATGCCGCTATAGAAGACCCGCTCGGTCCTCCCGACCAAAGTTAACCGAGTGCACTACGTGCAATGACCCGCATTCGGAGGAAGACTGCACTTTGCACCAGCACTACATTCAGACCTTGGCCAGCAACGCTATAGAAGACGATGAGCTGTACATGATCTTGGATGGCGAAGCCAACTTTGCCCTCCCGGAAGAAAGTCTAGCGCCACCCGCCAAGGAAGAAAAGAAGGCCGCAGACGCGGCCAAGCCTTTGCAAGTCTACGCGAGAAGAGAAAAACCGCAGCCCGGCGGGCTGCCACCATACAAGCGGCTGTGGCCCTACACAGCCCAGGAGAAGGCATCCAAAGATAAAGCTCCAGTCAAGCCTTCTCCGGCAAAGGCTGCCCCTGTTCCAGCCAAACCTCCAGCAAAGGCCCCAACTCCGGCTAAGGCTCCCGTACCTCAGCCTCCAACTGAAACCAAAGAACAAGCCCAGGAGAAGCTGAAGTACCCGTCTCTGACCAAGAGACAGCGAGTTGAGGCCACCCAACAGTACCGGACAAAGTATGAGCCGGCTAAACAAGCGTAAGGAGCTAGTGCCTCGGGCACAAGATTGTAGACGAGTTGAAAAGAACACCCGCTAGAATCAGCATGTACGATGCTCTTCTCGCTCCCTGTGCCAGGTTGATCTCGTCGCAAGAATCATCGAAGAACATGAAGAACGGCAGACAGATGCAGCCCGCTGTCCTGGTTCAACCTTTGACAGTCTCCGCCACTGGGAAGAACAGACCGCCACCCTTTTATCTGTCTTTACGGATGCAAGGGCACATAGTTCATAACTGCATGGTGGACTCTGGTGCTTCCTCGACTGTGATGCCGAAGGCCGTCTGCGATGAGATCGGGATGGAATACACACGGAGCAGCCAAGGCGTGCCGCAATTAGACGGCACCCTCGTCAAGACAGCTTGGTGTCATAAAGGACATCCCTATCCGATTGCACAAAGCTCTCGACATCGTAGTCATCCAAGAGGTCGTGATTGTTGACCTGGAGCCTTACTTCGGCATGTGTCTCTCTCGGGAGTTCACTGCAAAGTTGGGCGGGTACCTGTCTCTAGACTACTCACATATGGAAGTGCCCTTCAAGGGAAGGAGACTGAAAATTTTTAATGAGAAGCCTTCCACCTTCCTAGTAGAGAAGATACCCGGAGGAGAGTTGGACTGCATGGTCCAGTTGTCAGAGGAAGAGCTGGTGACAGTGGAACTGACTGAGCAAGCCCTCGAAGTGCTACAGCTCGAAGATGAGTTCTCGTTGCGGGACTTCAATGCCGTAATCGGGACAGAAGCAGGGCTCATTACTCCATTGTACAGCCCGAGAGGCTTGACGTGTCAGCTGCAAAAGAAGTAGGACCTGCACCCGATGAGCTGTGGAAGCTTTTCTTTGACGGCGCGCGATGCAAGAATGGCGCCGGTGCAGGAGTGCTGCTGGTTTCTCCAACCGGAATCCAGAAGGACTATGCCTACAGGTTGGCCTGGAGCTGCACTAACAACTCGGCGGAATACGAAGCCCTGTGCTTGGGTTTGCGAAAGGCGGAAAGGCTCGGAATCAAGCACCTCCAGATTTTCGGAGATTCAGAGCTGGTGTGTCACCAAGTTACGGAGAGGTGCGCATCCAAACAAGCACTATCTTAGAGCGTACCGCAATCGGGTCCTGGGACCCGATGGAGTCATTCGACTCATTGAATGTCAAAGCGATATCGCGTGAGAAAAACAAGCACGCCGATATTCTCCGCGCTCGTTGGAGCCAGTGCACGTTCCGCCGAAGACGTTGTCCGAAAACCGAAGCCGGTTCAGTACCGTCTACTGTGCCTTCAGTGCTCGATAAGGACACCCACCGGCAGGTGTTCGGCCAGACGAGGAAATCGTCACATTCCCCGGTTAACGAAGTGTGTGTAATCGAAGGTAGAGACCCCGATGACGAGCAATATGAGGGGTTGATACAAGCTACGGAATAATCACGTCCCAAAAGGACTGATTACATTAGAAAGTCTCTTTGATCAGAATGACAGAGCAATATCCCACAGGATCAAAGTAGACCCGAGGCAGTATGCTGACCTAGAACTTGAACCTGGTAAAACCATCAAGGTCGGAACAGACTGCACGTCGGCGGAACTGGAACAGATCAGATCACTGTGCCAGGAGTTCCCCGACATCGTGGCCTGGTGCTACGAGGATTTGAGGGGGTATGACAGAACTGTCATCCAGCATACCATTGAGCTAGAGGATGGCGCCAAGCCATTCCGACAGAAGCAGAGGGCCGTGAATCCAAAGATCGAGGCCATGATGAAGACCGAGCTCTTGAAGATGCTGGAGGCCAAGATCATCTACCCCATCAAACATTCATCCTGGGTCGCGAATTTGGTGCCCGTGAGGAAAAAGAATGGCGACATTCGTCTCTGTGTCGACTTCGAAACCTAAATCAAGCTTCCTCCGGGACCACTATCCGCTTCCCCAAATCGACCAGATCCTACATATCGTTGTTGGAGCCCGTAGATTTTCACTTTTAGATGGATTTTCCGGCTACAACCAGATTTGGGTCAAAGACGAAGACCAGCATAAGACGGCGTTTACCACCAAGTGGGGGACGTTCGCCTATCAGCGCATGCCATTTGGCTTATCTAATGCCGGTGCCACGTTCCAAAGGGCCATGGACCTGGCCTTCCGAGAGTTGCTCAATAAGATTATCGTCATCTACCTTGATGACATGACTGTTTTCTCTCACCAACGAGGAGATCATGTTTCGCACCTACGGCAAATATTTGAGAGTTGCCGAGAATTCGGCATTTCTATAAACCCGAAGAAGTCTGTCTTCGCGGTAAAGGAAGGAAAATTGCTGGGACATGTCATCTCCGAGGAAGGCCTCGCCATTGACCCTGACAGAGCAGAGGCCCTCGTTCGCTTGCCGCCCCCATCGACAAAAAAGGGCTGCAGTCCTTCTTCGGTCAGATTAACTTCGTGCGGAAGTTCATTCCGGACTTCGCACAGGTGATCAAACCTATGGCCGAACTGCTTAAGAAAGATACACGTTACGAATGGACTGATGAGAGAGAGCAAGCCTTCGAGGAAATCAAGGCCCGAATTGCACAAGCTCCGGTGTTGACAAACCCGGACTACTCCAAAGACTTCATCCTGTATGCAGTGGGAGAACCCGAAAGTTACGCCGCAGCCCCGACTCGGAAGGGAGACGATGGTGAGGAGCGCCCCATAGCATTCCTCGCCCAAGTGATTCTCGCCGCATGAAGAAAAGTACAATTTTATAGAGCGGCAGAGTTCATGCTGTCATGAAGTCCCTTCGAAAGTTCAGGCACTTTGTCTCCCAGAGCAAGACCACTGTCTTTGTGATTCACCCGGATGTTCGAAGCTTCATCTTGCAAGGAGAACCGGGTCACAAGAGAGCGGGATGGATTGCCAAGATCCAGGAGTTTGACATTGAAGTGCGGCCCACCAAGCTTATCAGAGGCCGAGCCTTGTGTCAAGAATTGGCCCGAAGCGCTGTAGCCGGCATCTCCGCCTGTAAGTGGGAGGACACAGCGACACGCATCTACCTAGCCAACTCCTTATCGGAGGGGAGTGATTGGACAGATGAACTGGTGAGATACTTCTGCACCGGAAGATGTCCCGATCACCTGAACGCCTCACAACGAAGGAGATTTCGGCTAGGTGCACTCAAGTACACTCTTCGCCCCGAGGGGCTTTACTTCGTAAACATCGACGGCATCCTGTTGCGGTGCGTCTTAAAATCTGACCAGCCTAGGGTCCTCGGAGAATTTCATTCCGGGATGCCTGGGGGTCACCATTCTTCAAGGCCAACGGCCTTAAAAATAATAAGGGTTGGGTACTATTGGCCCACCTTGTTCGCAGACGCGCATGCGGTCTGCTCTAAATGTGATCAATGCCAAAGGTTTGCTGGCCGAAGCAGAAAAGCACCCCTGCCCCTTCAACCGATTCAGGCCGAGACTCCGTTCCAAAGAATGGGGTTTAGACTTTATTGGGGTGATTTCTCCTAACTCCTCTGCCGGCCACAAGTTTATTCTTACGGCTACCGACTATTTCACGCGGTGGACAGAGGCGATCCCGACCAAGAATGCAGACCAAGAAACGGTCATCAGGTTCATTGAGAGCCTGATTACCCGCTTCGGGGTTCCAGAGTCGATTGTGACAGACAACGGTCCGGGATTTGTAGGCGCTGTACTCACGGAGTACACCGGCAGACTTGGCATCTATCACAAGATGTCTTCTAACTACTACCCGCAGGGGAATGGCCTTGCCGAGTCCACTAACAAGAACCTCCTGAAAATCATCCGGAGGACCATTGACAGAAACAAGCGGACTTGGCACTTGCTCCTGGACCGGGCGCTGTGGGCGGACAGAGTTGCATTCAAGAAATCCCTCAGAACGTCTCCCTACGCGCTCGTCTATGGCAAAGAGGCTGTCATGCCATCACACATTGAGATCCCTGCCCTGTGGATGATTGACGAAGACAGGTGCAACGGAGACCCGGTGGATGACAGACTGTGCCAACTCTTGCAGTTGGAAGAAGACAGAGAAAGTGCATACCAGGCCTTCGCGAATCACATTGCAGCCACTCAAGGCTGGTTTGCAAAAGGCACCACTGCCCGAGTTTTCGAAGTCGGGGACCTGGTGCTGAAGTGGGACTCATATAAAGCAAAGCCAGGTAATCACGGGAAGTTTGATGCCCTCTGGGAGGGCCCTTATCAGATTGCCCGGGTAAACCAGTTCAATGCCTACATACTGCGGGATATGGAGGGTCAGCTCCTGCCTATCCCTGTTAACGGGTTCCACTTGAAGCTTTACCGCTGCTGAAGGTGCCCGAGTGGCCCTTCTTTGTAAAAATTTCCTTGTGCTTTTCATTTCCCGGCATGTACAGTTTCCAGTTTTCAGCTTTTAAATTGTTTTTCTTCGTTTTTTGAGCTTAACTGCGGCATGGGAGAGAAGGACAGACTTCGCAGTGAAGTCTGTCGTCGCCCCTCAGGAGGGGCGAAGTTCGGCTGTGCAAAGAAAAGAGAAAAAGAAAAAAGGCAAAAATCGGCAAGTGTTGGCCGAAGTCCGACTGCAGCAAGTCGGGCTTCGGGCCAGCCACGGTGCAAAGCGCGACTGAAAGGGAAGCCGCAAGGGCACACTAAAGACAGGCTCCGCTAAGCTCCGGCCGAAGCCCGACTTCGGCCAACTTCCGAGCGAAGCCCGACTTCGGCCAACTTCCGCGCGAAGTCCGCGCTGCGGCCGAACTTCGTGCGAAGTGCGAACTTCGCGCGAAGTTCGTACTTCGCCCAAAGTTCGGCCGAAGTCCGAACCCGCCTCAGCGTTCGCACTGCGCGGCTTGTCCAAGTCAGTCTAAAGGAAAATGATAAGTGTGGTCAAAGGCCCGAGGGTTGCAAAGGACCCAGACTGCGTCCAAACCTTGGGCGCAGCAAACAAGAAAAAAGGAAGGAACAGTTCGAACGCGCACTTCGCGCGAAGTTCGAACTTCGCCCGAAATTCGGGCGAAGTCCGACTTCGCCGGCGAAGTCTGGCCGCGCCCAACTTCGGGCGAAGTCCGGCTGCGCCTCGTTTTCTGGGCCAGTTTGGGGCAGCGTTTAAAAATAAATAAAAAATTCAAAAAAGGTCCCAAGCTGGGCCCAAGGCGCGTTTGTAGCCGTTCCAAAGTGGGTTTCCGCACCAATGATTCTTTCTTGAGCAGTGTGCCCGCGCTCCGGCAGTGACGTCAGCCATGGCGCAGCGTCCAAGACAGAATTGATGATTGCACGTTCCTCAACGAAAGTGCAAGCAAAAGAGCATGGCACGTCTGCCGGAGCGCGCTTTTTCCAAACATTCTCCAGCGCAGCCACCAAAGAGCCTTAACTCAGCCGACCTACCTCCTCCTGCGCGGCATTAATGGCGCCTGTCTTTATCTAGAAAAGGGGGTCGATGTTTTTAAACATTCCGTACTATGCGATTATTCCTCGGACAAAGGCAAATTATTCCTGTGACAGCGAAATCTGCTGCAGACGCCTTGAACTTGCAATTATTGCTGATTCGGAGAGATGGACAGAGGAAAGATGCCAGTGTCAGCGCAGTCCAGCGAAAGTGGCGAACCAAAGGATTTACCGCGGCCGGCGTTTTCAGAAGTGAAACCCCGCCAGAAAGAAAGTCAAAGTCCCGGACGAAAAAGTACACCGTGGGCAAGCCCCACCACCTCCGGTGAATTATTTGTCGGGATACAAGGACGGCTCTTTTTCTATGAGCCTGACGAAGCTGCGGGCAAATGTGGAAAGTTGGGCTGACAAAGTTTCGCCCTCCCACCATTTCTGAGCGGCGTACAAATCCAATCTGCTCGGATTCTTGTGCCCTCCCGTCCACCAATGCCCGGAACCGGTAGACCTAATTGTCGACACTACGCACTCAGCCTACCCGGCAAATTTGCAGCTCCAGCGGTAAACCCTTGTTCACACTGCGCAGGGAGACTGTCCAGCCAGCTTTCGCCCTAGGGTTGGAGTATGACTCCAGCGCCATTCTCAGAAAGGTAAATTTGGGCGAGCAGACGGGACGTTTCACGCCAACAAAACGGATGAGGGATTTCCTCAATTCGTAGCCGAACGCCCCGCTTGTACTGGACAATGGCCAACCGGCCCCATGCCCTTGGCACAATTCCGTAACAAATACTTGTACATCATTTTGGCATCTATTCTTGGCTGCGATTCTGATGAGTTAGCTAGCGCTGGCAGAATGTCTCCTATGTGGAGAGTCCTACGAACCAGCAGCACAGAGAAGTGGGAAGCGTCCCATCTCTTTCGACTGGGCAGACTGGTCGGCTTACGCCGTTCATTCCACCCTGGTAAAAATCCAGAAGAGGCAGTCTACCGATTTTCGTTTCAGTTCTGTTCTAGCCTGGCTTTGTTTGTACCATCTGCACTCCCTGATGCCGATCCTGAACCTGAAGAAGGTCAACGAGAGGGGAGAGCCACAGCCCGTCTATAACTGGACGGATGACTTATACCGGAAAGGGTCCTACTACAAGTTCAACTTCAACTTTCTGGGATTCGTCATGTCAGTCTTCAGTGAAAGCGAAATTCCTCGCCCCCCGAGAGAAATGACGAGCGCTTTGATAAATCAGAAGCTCGGGGACGTTTTCAGACTGACGCAGGGAATTGTGGTCAGAATCTACGGATTCAAGGGCAAACCCCATTTGCTGCCCTATTGGTGCTCGGAGCACCTGTTCGGGATGGAGGTTGCCCGACAAATGGACTATGTTGAAGAGGAGTTCGGCCTAGGAAAGAAGAGAGGACAGATTTTTCAATATCCTCTTTCCTGGGCAAATGTTGAGATTTTTGAGGTAGGGCAGCATTCCTACCTTGAGCAAGAGTTTTCCCGGATTGGCCTGGTTTTGTTGCCGCAACGCTGGAAGTATGACCCATACGGAATAAGGGGAAAGTTCACACATCTCTGCCCCCGGGCAGATATAACCGAAGATAGATGCGATGTGGTCCATGTGGATCTTGACTGGGAAATCGAATTGATGGAAGCTTCTCCTCCCTGGCAGGATTTCTACTGCGAGGAGGTGACATATGACCCCAAGCGAAACCCGGACCACCAGTTTTCATCTCCAGGGTTCAAAAAATTTCTATCCAAGATAGCAGGCCTTAACTGGTCTAAAGAAAAGATTACTGAATGCTGGAAGATGAGATGCCGCACGCAGCACGACAAATCAACAAGGAGAAACCTGGCCGTAGATGACGACTTTTCGGTTCTCTATGACCAGCATCATGACAGCTGGCGGCCGTTCGCATATCAAGGTTACGTTCCCCGAGGTCCCTTTGAAGACTATAAAGGAGGGTCTCCCTCCCAACAGTTGTACACTTCGGCAACTACCAGCGTGGGCCCAGCAAACTTCCAGGTCGATCCAATGCAGCCCGTGGCTTCCAAGACGGCGCCTGAGAAGGCGAAAGAGTTAGTCAAGGCAACGCCCGAGGCAATCCCTCAGGCACGAAAAGCGCCAGCGCCGTCAGAGGGCAGACCGGTTGCGGCAGACCTTCTGCAAGTCAAACCCCGGTACAAGTTTACCGTGGGAGCATCAGCGCCTGCTGCACCTGCTTCATCTCCTTCCCCTGATCAGACTGTTATTCCAGAAGAGAAGAGGCGGAAGAGAGTTGAGAAAATCAGGCGACCTAGCCTGATAGTGCAGCAGCCAGTTGCAGAGCCGCAGCCGCATCCTGCCGCCGCAGAGACAGTGTCTCTGGGCAGTCCTAAGCCAGCCGCCGAAATCAGAAGTACAGAACTCCATCCGGCATCGGCTCAGAGCGGAGCCCGCAGTACGTTTGCTGCCCCCGTCTCTTTGGTCTCATCCAGCCCCACTCCCACTCCGTCTCCCGCTCAATCCGAGCAAGTCATGGCCGCATCCCCCTCCCCGTCTCCACGCCCTTCTAGTGGCCCCCATTCTTTCGATCAGTTTGCTCAAAACCCTAACGTCTCTCTTTCTCTGAGCACAACTCCAAACCCTTCGCCTGAGGTTAGTGCTGAGGCCGCCCGTTCACCGTCACATCCTCCGTCTCAGCCGCTTCAAACCCTTGCAGTGTCAGCCGTTCCCATCTCCATTTCCCGGTCGCCCCCACAAGCGACCGATTCTTCCAAGGTCCGTCCGGTTCCTCCCCGGTCCCATCCCCGCAGGAGAGACGTCTCGGCAGTAACCCTAGGGCCGGGGGAACCAGATTTTATGGACGACCTCCGTAATACGTACGACTTGCCCCCGGCAACGAGGGTCGTAGAGTATTCTCGTCTCTTTCCTCCAGGACCTGAAGCGGAGGAGACATGAAGAGATAGCCGCCCCGGCAAAACGCGCAAAGTATGATTTCCGGGAGGAGAGTGATTACAACAGAGAAAATAATCCCAAAAGTAAAGAAACCTCTCCGGGAAATGACCAGGGCGGACTACGAGCTCCAGACAAAGGAGAAGAGCTTTGACGACATAAACAAGCAATATGAGATTCAGTCAATCATGCGCAAAGCTGATAATCTCTTTGTCAAAAGTCTGGAGGAGCAGGAAGAACTTTTCGGGTTGCAGGATAAAACAAGGCAGCTTGAGGAGGACCTGTCTAGGTCCACTGAGCAACCGGAAGCGGCGCGGCAAGAAATAGATGAACTCAAAGCCCAGCTGGCCGCTTCTCAAAGCAACAAGCCGCAACCGAAAAGAAAGCAGCCTCTGAGCAGATTTCTCAGCTCCAAGAGTCTTTGAAGCAGTGCACATGCGCAGCTTGCAGAGAGAGCATCTCAAGCGACGGTCTTTTCAAAGACAAAGGTTAAGGAGATGCGGGCTGGTTTGTCGCGGGAATGCAAGCCCCACACCTTCAAGGCGATGGCAGTTCCGGATTTCGCATCCGTAATTCAAGAAGTTTCGCCTGTGGAAAGCCTCGTGGTAGAGGAGGCCGAGCGCCAGGCGAAGCAATGGCTGGACCTGGCGGTAAATCTTCAAGAGCGCGAGCGCAACGGCCTCCAATTTTCTCCCGTGTCCTCATTCGCTGCAGAATGGGCAGGTGCAAGGGTGACCTTGCACAAATATTTCAAAAAAGTTGAAGAGGTGAGAGTTGCCAGACGAATGCTAGATGCATTCGGACATGAAAGAGATATCTGTCTGGCCCCCTTTCACGCTCTTTCTGAACTAGGGTGCCCAGGTTTTGTTGAAAATGGCGAGCTTCTCACCCTAGATCGGGTGAAAAGGAATTGGCAGTCCTTCGAAGCAGATACAGCTGAAATTGACAGCTGGACTGAGCCAATTCAAGACAGTCAGGTCACTCAGATGGTGGCCAAATATTCCAAGATCAGCTCCTACTTCCAGGAGTTAGAAAAGAGATACCTCACCATCGACCTGCACGCGGTCGCTGCTTTCCACGCAGCATTAGAAGATGTAGCTGACCGCCGGCCATTTGAAGCAGAAGCTTGGCGCCCACCCAAGGCCGCATACGATCGCATTTGCGAGCGTAGCGTGGAGATGGAGAGCTTTCGGAAGGTGATTCTGAGGAGGCAACTGACAAAGATGAATCTGAAGAACAGCTTGCCACAAGGAGGACAAGCTAGAGCAGCCAAAGGCAGGGAGGCAAGTTCCTCTCGCACCCAATGGATGAAGGCATGGATTCTTTGCGCCGAGGCGAGCTCGACACCCCGCGAGCCGCCGTAAATGTTGTCACATTTTGCACGGGGTGCAATGTCTTCGTGTTGTAAATGTGTCTGCTCTTCTTTTTCCCTCTTCCCCTATTTTCCTTCCTTCTCCTCTCCCTTTCCTTTTCTTTCCCGCATTCTCTTTCTTTCCCCCTTTCTTGGAGTCCCCAGCTGATTTTTCAACTTTCCAAGCAAGTTACCCGAAAAATGGCTAAGTGTTGGTGCGAGTTCGCACTTCGCCCAGCTCGGTGCGAGTTCGCACTTCGCCTGCTTTGGTGCGAAGTGCGCACTTCGCCCAGTTTTGGTGCGAAGTCTGACTTCGCCCCACTTTCTGGGCGCACCTTGCAACTGGCAGATTGACAGGCTGGCAGGCTGACAGAAGACGACAAAAGGCCGGAGCAGAGTCCGTACGGCGGCAGACACCAGTTTCCACCTGTGCGCAGCCCGACTTCGCAGTAAAGTCGGAGTGCGCCCTTGACAGGTGCGCAGTAGGGGAACAAACCCAGAATTTGACCAAGGCATGAAGGCCTTCCCGACTGCACTGTATTCTGCCCGCGCAACCCGAGACGCTCTGATCCCAAGCGAAGTTGGACGGATTGCCTTCCAAGGCAGACACGTGTCACACAGTCATCCATCATCTGACAAGTGTCCAGCTTCGGGATTAGAGCCGAAACGTGCCGAGCAAAAGGACAAGCATGGGCTGCATTGCCTGCGCCAGTAGCCTCATTTAAAGCTGATCTGAGGTTTCACCTGCTCCAGCTACCCGCATCACCGCTGTAGAGAGATTCTCGCCCAACACACCGCCATGTAGCCGTCCAGCCTTCCAGAAGACCATGCTGCGGGTACAGTCCGGTCCGACAAAAGGTCAGCATTTGCAGCTCTTTCGCCGCTTTTGTCAGCTTATGTTTGATCGGGACCTTGTGCCCATTAATGTAACTGGGAGGGACTCTGGCTATAAAAGCCCAACGTGAATTCATTGTAAAGGGTGGAAGGGGAATGTCCGTTAGGGAACCACCGTGCCCATTGTAACCGTGCTTCGCTTATAAATATAATCTGTATGCTTGGTTCTGTTCGCTGCTTCTGTTTTTTATGCTGCCTTTCTTTATATTCATGCCTTAGGCTAACCTGTGTCATGGCTCGTTGATTCATTTCAGCATTTGATGATCAGGTGCCTCTAGCATTGCTTGTTTAAAGCACCCCCTGTACTTCATGAATTAAAAGGATACATAGAATAGCTGTAGTAGCAGTTCCATCAGTTGTGTGTTTTGTTGCTGGTCCGTATCTGGTGATCGGTGCGCTGCCGTACTGTTAGTTCCTTGTAGGGAATGTCTGTTAGGGGGCCATTGAAGCTGTGCGGTTAAATTCTCTACATAAACACATATACCTGGCTCTGATATCTCTATGATTGCTTTCTACCCATGTTAGTGTCCGTAGGTGGTGATTGACGTGTTGCCGTACTGTTAGTTCCTTGTAGGGAATGTCCGTTAGGGAGCCGTTGTAGCCGTGCGTACATTGCTTGGGTATCGGAAGTATACGTTAGATTTTGCAGTTCTTTGTCATGCTTTGTGTTTATATGCAATAAGTAGCGGTGATTGGTGTGTTCCCGTACTGTTAGTTCCCCCCACCAACCTTTGAATATATTTGTAAATCTCTTTCTGTACATTTATTTCTTTCCTGTACTCTTAGCTTAAATCAGAAAACCCCCCAAAAGGAGCCGGCCTTCTCCGGAGATTGGCTCGGAAGGCATCTCTTCCTTCCGGCCTTTCATGCTGGTGGGCGAATCTGGGCGCATTAACCCAAATCCTTTCCTCATGGCAGATTCGTAACCAACATATACATAATCATCACTCATATGCATCTGACTCAGGGCTTAGGTGGCACTGGTGACCACACCATGTCAGAACTATTGCCTAAATCTGCTCTCCCCTCTAAACTAGTCAATGTCCTTATTGACTACGTCTGTACTCCTTGAGGATTAGTTTGTTGTGCAAGAGGAGGAACAAGGACTAGGATGAAACACTTTGTTGAGCTTAAAAGTTGTGCCATCAAAATCATCATTTTTCTCCTTCAACCTCTTGGCATAGTTTGTAAACCATGCCCACTGTATGCCATGATTCTCAATATATGTCCTCTATGCTTAATTATCTCTCTTGAGCTCAGAAAGCCATCCCTATGCCTTGGCCAACTATGCTTGCAGTGTTGAAATGTGTTGATCTTTTATTCTTCTCTGCTACTCGCAGTGCTGCAAATGTTCCCTATACTCCTTCTGCAGCAACTCATATTCTTTCTTCCACATTTTTATCTCAGTTTTGGCCTTTTATTTCAACTGTTGAAGCTCTTACTCTAACTCCTTGATTTTGGCTGCTTACTCTTCATTTAGATGCTTCAAGAATCTCTCACAATATCATGAAATGTCTGCAACCCCAAAGTCATCCACTAAATGGGATAGGCCAAATAGTTGAGATGTCCATAATGTCACTTCAAGCTCAAGAGCCAACTATAACTTCTTTGTTGTAAGGGGCGTAAAATGTCTCAAATCTCTCCTCCGAAACATATATCTTGGAAGAATGACGATACAAAACCCTAATCCCCTCAAGGTACTCTGTCAACCCAATCAGGATCTAAATATCACCTTCTATAGTTTCCCATGGCTAAGTTTCTGCAAATATGGCCAACTTTATTATTTGTGCTCCATCCATTACCCAACCAACCAGCTTGGCCACTTCACTTTCCACCAAGTGATCACATTCACCATTGCCCAATGGTGCTCACCTCAAACACCCACCAAACTCTCTCCATCAACCCAGTGATTCGTATGAAGAAATTTTGCAATTGCTCATCAATTAGATCACCATGCACTGGTAGTCGTCTCAACTTGGGATACTCAATAAAAGGATTCTCAATACCATCGTTCTCTCATTTTACATCTTCATCTTCTTCATCAGCCTCTTATATCTTGTAATCCTCATCACCATAGGATTCCCCTTCAACACCTTTCCCTTATGCTTGTCTCTTCAAAGCGGTGATCTTCCATCTCTTCCATCAAAAGATCCTCTTCTCGTGTTTTCTTGCTTGGCCTACTTGCTTCTTGCACTCACGTTGGTTCCTCCTTGATGGTATGAGTACTCTCCTAAACCTCATGAACTAGTTCTCCCCCAACTAGTTCCATCTATGTTGGCACATTACCTCCCAACACTGTCGTCATCTCTTCCAAATTTGAGGAGCTTGCATACTA
The DNA here is from genome assembly GCA_028583015.1 of Wollemia nobilis. Classification (NCBI taxonomy): domain Eukaryota; kingdom Viridiplantae; phylum Streptophyta; class Pinopsida; order Araucariales; family Araucariaceae; genus Wollemia; species Wollemia nobilis. The sequence goes on from JAQPPZ010003633.1 coordinate 867,132, forward strand.
GGTTGCCCTGTCGTCATACTCTTGGCCATGGTGTCTCCAAGCCTTCATCAGCCTCTAATTCAATTGGTTATAATGTTGTCCTTCCTCCTACACTTACTTCTACAATTTTCACCTGCTCAATCTGGACCCTTGGTTTCGATTTTGCTTCAACTCCCATCTGACCAACTACAGGTTCCATCTGTTGCGGATTCTGCTCACTCTCACCTACATTCATATTAGGAGGAATGTCCATTGCATCCGAAGCAACATCTACGTCAATGATCTCCTTTGCCACTTCATCCCTTATCTCCGTCATGCAGATTCTGCCTCATCATTTGCTACAGTGTGACGGTCTCCTTTACCCTCATACAATTTCTTCAATGACTAGTTATGTTCCTTGCACAGTCCCTTCCTCTTGTCGTACCTCCTTCACAATCACACCAATTTGCACCATTGTGACTACTTATGTAATTGCTATGCAGTAACTAGTGTAGCAACAAACACCGCGTTGCTTTCTACCTTGTCTATTCCTTTTGCGTTGGTTGGACCACTTGTTAAGTCATATTCTTTTTCGTATAGCTTCTCTTCTATGCAGATTAACTCTTCTGTGTGTTGCTTCCTTATGTAGACAAATGGTGTGTGCGTGACTTTCCTCCAAAGTGTTCTTCTTTTGGTGCAAATGGATCCTGAGATGGTATAATCCCTAGTTGAGAAAATCGGAATCGGATCAGAATCGGCATGGAAAAGAATCGGGAAAAATTGGGAATCGGCAAAAAATCGAGAGGAGAATCAGCAAAAAAATTGACATTTTTTCATTGAAAAACAGGAAGAAAATGCAAATTTTCATTGGAAAAAAGCTTTTTATCCATATCAGAAATTTTCGGGAAAAATCGTCAAAAATCGGCAAAAAATCAGCTAGCCTATGAATCGGGAAAAATCGGATCGAATCAGGATTTTTTTGCAGATTTTATCAACTATGGTATAATCTTCAATGAATGCTTCCTAAGCTGCTCCTCTACTACCTTTTGCTTGGTCTCTTCCTCAACATCATCCTCCTCTTCTACAAGGGCATAATCTTCATCTTCCTCCATTTCCTTGTATGTTTTCGTTGCTACTAGTACCACAACAGTTTTCCTCTTCTTCCTCATTCTAGCCCCAGGAGTATACATACACTTCACTAGTGCAACACTTGTCCAATGGAAGATTGATGGTGTCATTTGAGTAATCCCAATTAGTGTTCTCAATCTAGGTACACAAACTCTCTCCATCAATACAACATCCAAAAACATTGCCATGGCATGAAATGCCATTAAAGAATTCTTCGTCACCCATCTCATAAAATTATGCATCCATTCTACCAAATATGTCGCCCAATCATACTTAGTCCTATTCATGATCCCCCATAGGTATAGTACAAGCCACATGGGCATCTCCAAGGCTCAATGTTTTCTAGACAAACGCAACATTACAATACACAAACTTTAGCTAATCTATGCATAGGTGTTGCATCTTTAACCTGCAACTATGGTTTGTGAGCTTGGTTAGGTTTTCTTCCGATAGTGCCCCTAAGTTGTAGTACTAGTTGATAAGCTCCATCAGTCGATGTTGTCTAGCTTCCTCATTTCGTACTTAGTGATTAGGTGACCAAGGCAACCCAAACACCCTGTGAAAATCATTCAGAGTAAAGGTCACCTATACCTCATACTCTCCAATAGTAATCCTGTTGCATGTTTGCTCCACATCGTATCTATCTAGCATTTACAACAAGGAGGGCTTGAAGAAATCTTCGTCAAAATTTGGTACATGCATAGTAAGGTGGATGGAAGCCTGAAAAAATGTTGTCTTCAATGGGAGATTTGCCAAATTATCACTCCAACACCGCTTGGAAATCTCTCCTGTCGATGATGTACACATGATTTCTAAGGGAATTTGCTTTCTTCCTTTACCGTTCCCTTTTTCTGGAGATGAGGGTGTCTCCTTTCCCTTTCCCTTACCGCCCTCATGTTGCATTCTCGACGGTCATCTATCATGTGATTAGGGTGTATGCTGAAAGCAACAATTCAAAAATGGCACCACCTTGAGCTTGATTAGATGCATATGGGTGATGAGTACATAGTGTTTTGACTGTACATAATTTCATTGTATGTTGGCATTATGTGCACAAAGTATTTGGTGTTATGAGCACACGAAATGACTTTTATGTATACGGTAGTAGTTGTTAGTGGACAGTTAAGAGTACGGGTGTGTAGGTATGCAACTACCTTCCCTGTCGTGTTTTGTTATGTATAAACCCCCCACATTCATTGTGTAAGATGATCCGGTATTTTTGAGCAAATTGATGTTCAATGTCTATATGTTGTTTGCATCTTGCGTACATGTGTTGGTAATGTTGTTCTGAATTGTGCGTATACCAATGGAAGTAAATTGTTGTTCTTGTTGGTAATTGTTGATCAACAAAAATGGTATGTGCCCATGAGGTCATGTTTCCACAATTGGAAGGAAGGAACAAATCCTTTCCAACCTCTGGATTCGGGTCGTCTCCCTACTAATCTAGCTAAAACTTAACTAACCTAAGTGTAAGAAAGCAAGCTTGGGCAGGTAAGGGTGCGAGAAATGTAAAGTAAATGCAATAAAAGTAAATACTGTTGAAACCATAACGAGATTAGTGTTGATCAATTAGCACATCTGGAGGTAATCAAATGACATCAACGTGCTCCATCATATGAGAAATTTGGAATAATAGAATAAAGGACTAATAGAAAGTGAGAGGGTAGTGCCACAGTCACTATGCCTCCACAAATCAAAAGGGCAGTGCCACAATCAATAAGCAAATGTCATGCACAGTCTTTCTATTTTTAGCAAAAATGAACTCGAGTACAATGGAGTATCATAAAATGTAGCCCTAACTTTCTCAAATGGCCAAAAGATCATTACAAAGTTTTCCGCCACATTTTGCCCCAAGCCTGAGTCTAGGTCAAAAAAAACAGATTTACCAAGTCCAAGATGAGTTTGAGTTTCAACATTATGAATGGTAATCAACATCTAGAACTACTTCCATCCATTGATGAAGGGAAATCCTCATAAATACTTTCCTGTTGGCCCACTCTTGATGGCATGGCACTGTGGTGGCTTCCTATTGGATTAATTTGATTAAGTGGCCTTTATAAAGCCCTTCAACAAAGGCATGGTTTCTCCCTAAAAGATCAAGCCCCTATATAGCTGACCAGAGAATGTCTATTTCTTTCATTGAGATTGATCTTCTGAAGGAGTTCTATTAATTATTATTTTGCTATTCCAAAATATTAAGCCATAACACCTTAAACACCAAGACATTCATTTCATCCACACTAAGATTTTAAAATATGAAAGTCATATTGTTGTGAAAATATCACATCAAGCAAATTAGAGCATATCTTCATATCACAAGAGGCAAAGATCAATTTTCATATTCAAGTGCAATGGAATCAAAGGAAAATGAAATATGCATGCTAACACTGCAACTAAGTGAACTAAAGAAATGTAATCTAAAACAGTCAACCTGATAAAGATAAATGCATTCTCCCATGGATTTTGAAGTAAAAAGTTTCACAATGCCAAACCAAGGTTTCAATCCCATGGGTGTACCATAACATTTAAGCACAAGGAATTTAGGGCAAGTGGTGGGAAGCAAGAGATTCACACCTGAAAGGTTCCAATCCCATGGGTAAACATTAACATTTGGCCCATTAGGTTTAGGGCAAGTGGTGTGGAATGAGGAGTTTCACACTATAAGCCAAAGTTTGAATCCCACCAGTAAACCTTAACAGTTAAGCCCATGGGGTTTGGGGCAATCGATGGGGATTACAGAGTTTCACACCATAGACCAAGGTTTCAACATCATAGGTGAACCTTAACATATATCAAATGACACAAACTCAAGTGGTTAAATACATGGACTTTCAAAGTGGAGACCTGGGTTCAAATCTTGGCCAGGCAAGATATAGATAATTGCCAAAATGTTATGCTAAAAATACCACTATGTGGGTTGTTAGAGTACTCTGGTCGCATATTCAGGATGTAATACAGGAGGGGCATTTCAATCCCATATAAATCAATTAAAAAATAAATAAATAAATAAAAATAAAGATTCATTCAAGTTTCAAAACCATTAGGTTTAGAGGAAGTCCCTGTGCCATGTGACTCATCACACATGGGGCAAGCAACTAGAAGTGAAACTTTTAGCATTTCCAGAGGGCAAGATAACACAATTCTTGTGATTGGAGGTGTGGTAAAGCATTGCCTAGAATAAGTGAAGTGTTATGAGCTTCATCAACAAATGCTGCAATTGCCATGATCTTCAATTAAAGTACACTACTTTATCAGATGCTATTTTCACAGAATAATCAAAATCTAAGATTATTTCTAAAGTACGAGTCAGAGAAAGAAAGCCTTGAACTCCAGACCATACTTATCAAAACAAATCTGTGCAGAAAACCATTTGACTAAAGGAACTGGAAATATGTATTTACAAATCCTAACTCTCTTCAAAATTTCAAAATAACAACCATCTATATAAAGAGAAAGATTACCTCATATTCTTCAAATTCGTGATCTTCAATTATCACAATACTTGGGACAACCTTAGGAGGAGGACGGAGCAAGTCTTGAGCTTCTTCCCAGGTCAGCTTCAACTCTAAGGCATCTTCATTATCCATCCTAAGCCTCTTGCTTTTTGTACCAATATTAAAGCTTCTTTTTTTATCTGGTTGTGGAAATGACTGAAAAACTGAACCTTCTTGTGGCTGTTCACCTATTTTATTGGATTTATGCAAGCTGAAGTCTTTATCTGAGGGATTTAGATGGTCTGCTGAAGTATTTATATGAGATTCTCCATTTCCCTTCATCGATTGAAGCAAGAGCCCAGAAAACCCATTAAGACCAGCAAAATTTTCAAAACCTCCGGTATGAATAACTCCATTCGAGGAAATACCATTCCCTGTCGCAGAAGTTTGCCCTTCCTGAAAAAGAGGAATAGAAAACAGTTTGATATTGGACTTATCAAACTCAACCTATTTTGTAATTGAAGCCAAATCAAACTATGCATTGCCAAATATTCCTTTAAGCAAAAAAGGGTCCTGTAAAATATGGGCAAAGATAGCAATTTTCTGGTGACAAAATTTCAGCATCTCTAATCAAATCTTCTAGCTGGCCCAAGAGTAGCCTGTTAAGCTCCATAACAAGACACTTTAAGTATACATGCAATATTAGGAATAAAACTTCATCTAGATCCAACGAGTCAAACATTGTGCACCACAAAAAATGAAGACATCCTTCATCCTTGAAGACTAAATTAAAGATTCATATCCTCTCTATATGCCACATCCCATGGTGAGCACATTTGTCCAGAGGTAGGTTTTGCAGAAGATACGCTTCACACCTGTGCAGATGCAGAACTCGAAGCCTTTCTAAAGCCCATGACAAGTTTTCCCTCAGGATCAAGCCTGCTAAATGTCACTGTAACAAACACGAAGAGAAGATCATCAGCATAAAAGTCCACAGACAGAAGGAGGATAAGTAGCAAGGAAAGCCATGAACATCAGAATAAGTAACTGCATATACACATAGATTTTCACTTTGTAAATGCAGATAATTCTTACCTGCAGGACATTTCAAGATCTATGTAGGACGGCACAACCTCTGCGGACGACTATGGTACATAAAAAGTAATGAAAAAAGGAAAATAAATTATATGATAAAATAGGGAAATACCTGCAAGGACATGCACGTATGGACACATCTAGTGTTTGAATACCAGAGCATATTTTCTCAAGCAGGACACAGTAAGCATAGCATTATACTAATTTCCATTCAAGAAGTTTTGAAGCTTAAGACAGCATTATATCTAATTCCCATGGGTAAGGTAGGAAACAACCAAAAAAGGACACAGGAAAAACAACATCAGGTATTGTCGAATCTTATGTGAAATGCTATATTTGATTTCTATGACTTCCTGAGCTTCTATTGTGAAGCATATTGACAAGGACCCCTGTAAGGGGAGGGGGGGGGAGTATTTTTACATTTGCGCATTGTATTTTCCCAAGCACAACTATTTCTTTCCTGCTACCAGTAACTGCTTAATTTGTGAGAGGCAAAAGTGAATCATTAAAGGTACCAAACTTGAATATCTTTGTAGCTTGCATATTTGCTGAATAGGACCTAGTTTTAGTGCACATCATCTCCATTTCTTTTACTCACAGTTATCATATTCACATATTGCACTTACAATGTGCACATTGTAGACCAACTGAGCTTTGTTGTTTTATTGTACTATTCTGATTGTATCATAGCAAATCTAGATAGGAGATGCATTAATACTTAAAATTTCACAATGATGGATTCAAATATGCAAAATATATGTTTATTATTATAGGAAAGCACTGAAATTGTTAGGACCCCATCTTAACATTATTATGTAATTCTAACTTTGTTATGTAATGACCCCTTTCCAACGCGGGGACCCCATTCTAATAATATTTTGTAATATTTTGTAATGGTATGTGGCACTTGAGGTGCCTAGACAAGTGGGGCCATTTCATGTAACCGTTATAAAGAATGTAACTGTTTGTTTGGTAGAAGATTCTAGCTCGGGTGGCACTTTGCATGTAAGGCAACTCATGAGCGTTAGGTTAGGGTTACATGAAATGTATCTTTAAAAGACAAGTGGGCATAAACGAATGTATCTTTTTGGATATTGAATCAAAGTATTGAAGGAGGTTGCCCCCTTGAAGAGGCCAGCGATTCTGTAATTGTGATTTTGTGAGATCAATATAGATTTCTGCATTTCCATTTCGTATTGCAATATTCTTGGTTATGCCATTTGGTTTGACCAATGCACCCTCCACTTTTCAGAGTTTGATGAATTCCATTTTTTGGCCCTTCCTTCGCAAATTTATTCTAGTTTTCTTTGATGATATTCTGATTTATAGTCGCTCTTGGGAGGAGCACCTCAAACATTTGGATCAGACTTTGCAGCTTTTGTCTGAGAATCAACTTTATGCCAAGAGGTCTAAGTGTTCTTTTGGGTTGCAAGAAGTGGAGTATTTGGGTCACATTGTCACCAAAGATGGAGTTAAAGTCGATCCTAAAAAGATTCAGGTTGTTCAAGAATGGCCAAAGCCTCACACCCTCAAGGGACTTCGAGGATTTTTGGGACTCATGGGGTATTACCGTAAATTTGTACAGAACTATGGAAAGATAGCAGCTCCTTTAACAACCATGTTGAAAAAGAATTCTTTTATTTGGTCAGAACCAATGGAGAAGGCTTTCAAGGAATTAAAGCAAGCCATGACAACCACCCCGGTGTTAGCAATGCCTGATTTTTCTAAACCTTTTGTAATTGAAAGTGATGCTTCGAGCAATGGAATCGGGGCCGTTTTGATGCAAGAAGGAAGACCATTGGCCTTCACCAGTAGAGCACTTTCAAGCCGAAATTTGGGCAAATCTACTTATGCAAAGGAGATGCTAGCCATTTTACATGATGTTAATCATTGGAGGCCATATCTCATTGGGCGTCATTTTTCAATCAAAACCGACCATCAAAGTCTCAAGTACTTCTTGGAACAATGGGTAGCCACACCTGAACAACAAAAGTGGGTCTCTAAATTGATGGGCTATGATTATGAAATCACATATAAAAAAGGAAAGGAGAATATCGTGGTCGATGCACTATCCCGACAGTTTGAAGATCAGAGTATGTTAAATGCTATCTCTTCACCAATCCCTCAATGGATTAATAATCTCAGAGAAGAAATGGCCAAGGATTCTAGCTTGCAAACTTTGATCAACAAACTTCAAGCAAAGCCTAACTCATGCCCTGGATACACTTGGGATGGTCAAGACTTGAGATATCATGACCGACTTGTTATTCCCCAAACCTCACAAATGCGAGAATTCATCTTGCAGGAAATGCATGCCTCACCAACAACGGGACATTCTGGGTTTCTAAAAACTTATGAAAGGACCAAGCGTACTTTCTTTTGGAAGGGAATGAAGAAGGATATTCAAACTTTTGTGGCTGAATGTGACAAGTGCCAAAGAATGAAAGGAGAAACTGTGTGTTCCCTTGGAACCCTTCAGCCCTTACCAATTTCGAAACAAGTATGGGCAGATATTTCTATGGATTTTATTGAAGGGTTACCCAAATCGGGAGGAAAATCAGTTATTCTGGTGGTAGTGGATCGTCTCACAAAGTATGCTCATTTTTGTTCCTTATCCCATCCCTACACAACCTCCGTAGTTGCCCAAATATTTTTAGACTCCATCTTTCGCCTTCATGGAATGCCCAAATCTATTGTGTCAGACAGAGACCCTACTTTTACTAGTCATTTTTGGCAAGAACTGTTTAAGTTGCAGGGCACTCAGCTCAAAATGAGTTCGGCCTATCATCCTCAGACTGATGGCCAAACAGAAATTGTTAACAAATGCTTGGAAACCTACCTTCGTTGCTTTGCATCCGAACATCCTGCACAATGGGCAAAATGGCTCCCTTTGGCCGAATGGTGGTATAATACTTCATATCACACCGCGACCAAGGTTACACCCTTTGAAGTAGTATACGGTCTTCCTCCACCAACACCCTCTTCATACATTCCAGGAAGCTCCAAGGTTCACGTTGTAGACACCACTCTCAGCCAGCATGCCGTCGTCCTCCGACAACTTAAGATGAATCTTGAATTGGCCCAGAATCGTATGCGTCAGCAAGCTGATCAACACCGTTCTGAGCGCAGCTTTGAAGTGGGGGATATGGTTTTTCTCCACCTGCAACCCTACAAACAATCATCACTCCAGCTCCGCAGATGCCAAAAACTAGCCGCCAAATACTATGGACCCTACCAAGTATTACAACGAATTGGTTCAACAGCCTACAAATTGGCCCTTTCGGCCACATCCAAGATCCATCCAGTCTTTCATGTCTCTTCTCTCAAGAAGGTTGTTGGCAACAAGGTACAGGTTCAATCCACTTTACCAGAGCTGGATGAAGAAGGTTCCATCATGCTCGAGCCTGAACAAATTTTGGACCGGAGATCGCGCACCCTTCGCAACCGTGTCATCACTGAGGTTCTTGTTCAATGGCGAGGACTACAACCAGAAGATGCCACATGGGAGTCTCTCCAACAGCTACAGCAATTTCCTCATCTCTAGCTTTGAGGACAAAGCTTTTTGAAGGGGAAGGGCATGTTAGGACCCCATCCTAACATTATTATGTAATAATTATTATGTAATGACCCCTTTCCAACGTGGGGACCCCATTCTAATGATATTTTGTAATATTTTGTAATGGTATGTGGCACTTGAGGCGCCTAGACAAGTGGGGCCATTTCATGTAACCATTATAAAGAATGTAATTGTTTGTTTGGTAGAAGATTCTAGCTCGGGTGGCACTTTGCATGTAAGCCAACCCTTGAGCGTTAGGTTAGGGTTACATGAAATGTATCTTTAAAAGACAAGGGGGCATAAACGAATGTATCTTTTTGCATATTGAATCAAAGTATTGAAGGAGGTTGCCCCCTCGAAGAGGCCAGCGATTCTGTATTGTGATTTTGTGAGATTAATATAGATTTCTGCATTTCCATTTCGTATTGCAATATTTTGTTCTTCATGAATTACCGTTTTATTGCAATATTTATGTGGATGTGCTTATTTTAATTAGAAGGTTCTTAACAAAAGTTGGCATTATGTTTTGATTCCCATGGTGTATTAGGTACATTACCTCTATGCTCATTAGAATGATTCATGAATAAATCCTATTGTATTAAATATTCTGATTTTATGTTCCCATGATTCATAGATTTCTAAAGTTGATATTGAAGCATAACTATGTTCTATATGTGCAAGGGGATTACTTATGCATGTAGACAGCAATTCTAATAAAAAGTAAACTGTTTGTAAAAAGGTCTACATATTGTACATTGGCATGGAAAATAGTCAAATGAAATGTAATACGGTCAAATATAATGTCATATTGTCAAATGTAATTGAAAATGAAACGAAATGAAACACAATGTAAATGCAGCCGTCATTGCAAATAGTTAACGTCTGTGTTAATTAGCATTGGTTAAGGCTGTTTTAGGAAAGTAGTTTTGGTAGTTTTGCCTTGTTGGTTGTAATAACTACCAGGGCCATAGTATAAATAGACCCCCTACATTTCAAATTGTATCCATTGCATGAGGAGAGCAAGCCATTGTAAGAGAGAGACGCCAGATTGGTAATGTTGGGCGTGGGATTGCTGCAATCATAAGACTGAACTGTATCTAATCTCCATGATAATGCAAGATCACTCTTTTGTGCCAATTGTGTCTCCATGGATGCTAGTAGTTTGTTAGGATTCTATCTTGTGTTATAGTTTTTTGTAGGTATGATCACTTAGAAATTAGGCAAGCCAGTTCGTTACAGGAGCCGACTCGGTCTTGAGTTGCCCAGTGTCGACGTTGACATCAGTGCCGACATAGCCAATGCCATCACAAGTTAGTGACAACATCAATGCTGACATAGCCAATGCCATCACAAGTTAGTGCCAACATAGTGTCAACACTATCTAGAGCCTCTAGGGGAGCCGACATTCTCATTGTCATCATGACTGTTGCCGACATGGAAGGAGCCATCATGTAGTCATGTTAGTTATCGTCAGTCGTGCCGTCACAAGTGGAGCCATCATTCGTCGACATGTTGTCATCAGTCATCTGCCATCACAATAGTAGCCGTCTTGGAGCAAGCCATCAGGATTGAGCCGTCATAGGAGTGTCGCTTGGAGCTGGCCGACATATTACTTGCCATCTAAGTTGTATTGTCGTTAGGAACTTTGGCCGACACAGATGTATTTCTCTATGATCCATTGTCAATCCCCACCAACTAACTATCATTCCCTCGTCTCAGGAAGTCCTCACTGCTGTCTACAAAGCGTGTATATCTGTGTTGATAAATTTAGTACGATTTCATTAAGCTGTTAGACTACGAATAGCAATTTTTGGAATCTTGTGCATTTGTGAATCATCCTACCTTAAAGAAATTTTGTAGCAGTAAAGTTTAAACATTTAGTGATCATGGCAAAAAAAATTAATCTTTTCCAACAAGTACATATTTAAATTAGTTGATAAGATGTGTGAGTGACCATTTGGAGTCTTTTACTTTTGGTACTAATGTTGCAATGAGCACAATTGGGAAAGAATTGGGGATGTATGGACCTTTCTAGCATGTCAGGAGTATTCCACACTTGGAGGAACAATTTGAATGAAAAATTTAATAATCAGCCAGGACTCTTCACCTATACTGCAGTCACAACAGCTGCTTGTATAACAATATCACTTGAACAACAACATTTGGTATGTGACTGCCACCAGCATCTTCTTCCATATACATTTGTGTGGAATATCTCCTTCCAACACCTACAATGCCTCAACTAACAACCACCGGCCAGCCTCCTAACAACAATCACACACTTCAGCCTTCAACCACAATTCCATCACGCGACCCCAATGAATGAGGAAAGAGTTTTATTTATAAAACTAAAAAGTAGTTGCATCCTCCAACTACCCAACACCTCATCATTTTCTTAAATTACATCTGACATGCATTTGACTTACATTTACATTTCATTTTGTGAGTCACTTTATGACTTAATTGTACATAACATTACACATTATCATATGAAATATTACATTATGACTTTATTAATTATACATACGCACATTTCATCAAACACTTTTTGTACGAACTATAAAATAACACAAAATGGCAACTTATTACTAATTATGTAGACATCAATTTGCCTACTTACATCTATCCCCTCCTCTAAACTTGTTGACGTCCTTGATGACACATGAATTGAACACTGGGTATAGAAGCACTGAACACGTACTGGAGTCTCTTGTTGCGCTCCTTCCACTTTCTCCTATTCTAGACATCTGCAACTGACATCACTACAAACTGCTTCCAACAAAACATTGGTTTTTGATTGCTCATTCCACTTTCTGCAATCAACTACATCATCAACTTGATCAACATGACCAACATAACTTCATTGTCTAAACTAATTTTTTCTCTTCACTATGGTAGCCTTCCCTTGACCCACTTAAACATATTCCCCTTGACTCTGAATTACTTCTCTCTTCCTCCAAATGACTGTTTCTTGGCCTCTAACGGCCCAGCCTTAGCCTCTAACAGACACCCATCTCCTTAAATGAAACCTCCATGTATGACACCTCCTTAAATGGCAGGTCCTTGTATAGCACCTCCTTAAACAACAGATCCTTATATGGCACCTCCTTGAATGGCACCACCTTGAACAACAGGTCCTTGTATGACACCTCCTTATACAACAAGTCCTTGTACAACACCTCCTTATCTGCAATGCTTGTATAACACTCCTCATATGGCAACTTGTCGTATGACCTCGGCACTTTTGCAACTTCTTCATACGTAGCTTCAACTACCTGCTAGATTTCTACCTCTTTGATTGAAATCAAATTCACCTCCTCAATTGAAATCAGGTTCATCAATTTTACCTCCTCTATTTCCTAGCTAGGGCTATGACTCTTCTCCAGTGCTTCAAACTCTCTTTGCATCACCGGTTCATCTCGACTTGTAGCACTTTGACATTCACATGTGAAATGCCCCCACAAATGGCGTTGCCAACATTGCACCATGGGTCTGCCCTTAGTATCATATGCAATTCTGTCTTCTAGTTCTCTAATGGTTGTCGAAGACTGCATTACCAATGGCATCCCCCTTTCGTACAATATCCCTTTGTGTTGCATATACATCAGCGTTCCACGGGGATGCGTCCCCCACCCTGAGGGACGTGTTCCCCTATCCCCTTCGTCCCCAACATGGGGGGGCAGCATTGGGGACATTTCCCCACCGTCCCCTTTGGGGTACGACAGGGAGGTCGTCCTCGGGACACCAAGGGCTCGCAAGGGGCCATCCTCAAGATGTCTCCTGCGAGGGGTTGTCCCCGGGGACGGCTAGGCGTCCCGAGGATAGCCAGGGGACATTGGTATTTATACAGAGCTGTAGGATAAGACCGTAGGCACCGGAATCCATTGGAATGCTCTTTTCGTTAAGCTCAAAATTTCATTGAATGTTCCTTCTCTACAAGGTGTTGCTAAAGGGGTGCCATACAAATCCTTCTGTTTGGTATATGAAGAACTCCGTCTGGTCATATATATTTCATTTAGTCCATATTTTGGATGGAGCAGAGCTCTGAAATTTTCTGGAATAGTGTGATAGTGTGTTATGAGTGGAAACACCAACCTAACAAGGAAAACGGAGTAGTGTTTCATTGTCACCCTTCATTGCCTTCATGCATGAGTTACCTCTGAGGAATTTCAAAATCTATTGTAATTTCGAACCAGGAAAGCATGAAAAGTTTCTATGTTCGTGAGAACTATTGAATATTAAACCATCCACGTACCATTGGCCTACAGAAGCATTATACAGTGCCAATGAAAATCTAATCCTTTGTCTCTTTATAACTAGCATACATTACCATTCATTGCAATATAATTACAATGAGAGTTACCCGTACCTAAAAGTAAGACCATAACTATTCACCTTAAATAGTGGTAAAAGGTGAAGGTGAAGAAGTTTTTAGTTTTTGCAAAATTATAATTTATATTAGATAACTTCATAAAAGATATTAATGTTTATTCAAATAAATTGTTTATCAAAATATAATGTATAGTTTTATTTTTATTAAATTGGAACTTTAAATTTCTTATTGAAAGTTTGAAAGACTTTCTGTTAAGTTAATAACTATGCAATAATATTAACAACAGAGAATGCATTTTATTTTATTTTTTATATATATTTTTTTCAATTGGTTATATGGAATTGAAACGGGTCTCACTCTTATTACATCCTCACTATAAAGTGGTATTATATTTTATAACAAAGCTTGGATATTATTTATGTATGGCTTGGCAAGATTTAAACATATGGCTACTAAATATTTTTTTGTAAACTATTAGTATTTAGTATTTTTCATTTTTGTTGTGTAAATTATTCTAAATTTCTAAAAATTTTAATACTATTATACTTGCTGTCCCCCAGCCGTTTCCTAAGATCAGCTTGTCATTCATTCCCCATCGTCCCCAAAACCCGTCCCCCCGTCCCCCCTTCCCCTAGCCTTGTGGAACACTGATATACATGCAACAATGATCTTGCACTCTCCGAGTCACACTCATCCTCGGAGTCATCATTCTTCTCTTCAAAGTCACTTCCTTCACTGACTTCTCGACCCCAACACTTGAACGATGAACTACTCTCATTTTCAAAATCATCACTCTCACTATTCGAGTCACTCTCCACATTAGAGTCACTTTCATCCTGAGGGTCACTTTCATTAACATGACCCCAACACTTTAATGATGTTTTTGCATCACTTTCCAAGTTCAAGGCCCGCTCCAAGGCCTCTTGATATGATGTCAAAGGGACCACCATGATCTTTTTTTTGTACATAGGAAGAAGTCCCTCTATGAACCACCTTCTTCAATGCATTTTATCGGTCATCCTCCAAACAACCCACTCAACCTCCGGTTGTACGAACAAACAAACTCGTTCTCACCTTGTTCCATTCAATAAATTTCAGCAGTGTCCGCATTGTCATTGTGGAACAACCAAAATTCTTTCACGGATGCATCACATAACTTTTCCCATGTCAGATACTCGCCCTTTAGCAATCTCATGTGCCAGTCCTTTGCGACTCCACAAAATGTCGTAGGGAATAACCTCCTCCAATCTATGTCATTATCCTACCCAATCACTTTCCACATCATGAGGCAGATTGCTCAATGTTTAACTGGTCTTCTATTGCTCCTCCATGAAACATTGGACACTTACATGATATGCCCAAATTGGCCTTTGTTGTGACAGGTTGACTTAACCTTGGCAGTGGTTGTTCACGTATCTCTCCTTTATCACACACATCATTGGATGCACCACCCCACAATTGCTCTTGTGCTGGATTCCCGTCTCGCACACCATGAAATGGGCCATCCTATAGTTGCTCCGATGTCGGACTCTTGTCCTACTCACCATTGAGCATACCAACCTGCAATTGCTTCGATGTCGGACTCCTGTCCCACTCACCATCGAGCACACTAACCTACAGTTGCCTTGATATCGAACTCCTATCTCGCTCACCATCAAGCACACCAACCTACAGTTGCTCTAGTGTCAGACTCCCATCTTGCACACTATCTGACACATCATCTCGCATTTGCACCAATGTCGATCTTGTAGAAAGGGATTTTACATATTTCCAACAGTTCCCTTTCCACGTAATAAATTACAGATCTGCAAGCATTGTAGTATAGCAATAATAATGCACAGAAATTCTGCAACAGCATTAATAACAGCAGTAATGACAGAAATACAGCAGCAATGGCAGATAACAGTAAATACAGCAGTTTTATATTAATAATGGCATGTTTGATACAGCATTACAATACAGCCTTCAAACCCTAGGCTGATTATCTTCCATGGCTGCACATAATAATGGACTGCATCAATCCTCTTGCATTGCTCTCCTTACTGCCTGCACATCGGAACAACCGTGTCTGAACCCTTCAATCCATGAACATCCTGAATGAATGAGGGGGGGGGGTTATTTATACACCCACCAAGTAGTTATGTTCTCCAACTACCTTGCAACTACCCTCAAATTACATTTCATGTGCATTTGCTTTGCATTACATTTCATTTGCACTACAGGACGAAATAGCTTATTTAGCCGACATACATGACTTAATATGACTTTACATGACTTTATTCTTTACGTACAATATTAAATTGCACTTACAACATTAAAATATATGCACGTGCATTTCGTCAAACACTTTGCATGCATTTACAATATAACCCATAATATCAAAACTGGTTCAGCAATTAAGGATATCTCAATATGCACTGTCTGCAGATCTCCTGTCCCGCTCACCATCAAACACATCAAATTGCAATTGCTTCGACACTAAACATTCTTCATTGCCATACAATTCCTCACCGATGCCTTCTAGCAACTCCTATTGTACTTGGCGTTTATTGTGTGTACCCTTGGCTTGTACGGCAACTACTGTTTGCAACTTCGACTTGTATGGCAGTGTGCACCATTGCTTGTATAGCGGCTGCCGTACACACCCTCTGCTTGTACAGTATTGTGCACCACTATTTGTACGATAGCATGCACCATTTTTTGTATGGCAGTGTGCAAAATTGCTTGTATGGCGTGTGCAGTACACACGTGTGTACGACGATGTGCCATACACACCATTGCCTTGTACGATGTCTCTTGCACATGATTTGTACGACAAACTCCCATATGCTCCTTCCTCTTGGGCACCTGCCATACGCGTCCCAATGTACAATCCTTCATCAACATCAAGAAACAAGTTTGCATCTTCATCTGCATCGTAATTTGCTTCAACCAACTCAATCTGCAAATAGGACAGCCTGCCCTTTTTCAGACTACAAACACTTTCCCGTGTACTTTGCTCGTCACAACTCCATGTCACCAAGATTGACCCAATTTCATATAGGCAACATCTCCAGGATGTAGAAATGAAATACAACATACTTTCCCACATCCTTGCAGTAAATTATTTGTCATCCACCTCTCCAAGTTTCACACGGTGTTGGTTCGAACTTTAAGTGGCAACAGCAATGGCGCTAACTGTAGCACGGTGAGAGTATTCCACACTTGGAGGAACAATTTGAATGATAGATTTAATAATCAGAGAGAACTCTTCACCTGTAGTACAATCACAATAGCTACTTGTGTAGCAATATCACTTGAAATGCAACTCTTGGTCTAAAACTATCACTAGCATCTTCCATATACATCTATGTGGAATATCTCCTTCCAATACCTACAATGCCTCAACCAACAACCACTGGCGAGCCTCCCAACAACAACCACACAACCTAATAACCACACGCTTTGGCCTTCGACAACAATTCCAACCATCACACGACCCCAATGAATGAGGGAAGGATCTTCTTTATACAACTAAAAAGTAGTTGCATCATCCAACTACCTAACACCTCATCATTTTCTTAAATTACATTTGACATGCATTTGACTTACATTTACATTTCATTTTTTGAGTCACTTTATGACTTAATCGTACATAACTTAACATTACACATTATCATATGAAATATTACATTATGACTTTATTAATTATACATACACACATTTCATCAAACACTTCGCATACGAACTACAAAATAACACAAAATGACTACTTATTTACTAATTATGCATTTATATCAATTTGCCTGCCTACAACCTTCAGAGGAGGATGTATAGAGCTGAAAAACTACACATAAGGAGGTGCACCATCAATAAGTGAAACCCCTCACCTAACAAATACTAAAGAGGGCCTCCCTTGTGCATTGTGCGAGTGGAGGAGGAGAGAGAAGAAATTGTAGAATAAATAGTGGAAGGATTGCATTAGGAGTTCATGCTTCAATAAAATCAACACTCTTGCAGAAAAGTGGAAGGAATTTCTACAAAGGACTTGGAATTCAACAAATTCAAGGAACACTATGTAGGTTTTCCATTCTACTAAAGGATCTTAATGTAGAAAGTTTATGCTGGTGAGTTTTCCAATAAGGATTAACCTTGGTTAAACCTTGCAAAAGGAATGGAAGAGAGAGTTTGAGGGATGGAGGCTACTCCATGACAATGTTGCATTTGGGGCCTTTGTCTTCCTTCTTAGGGAGAGTGTAGGCCTTGTGAAGGTTGCTTTCCTTCCCCTTACTCGTTAAGAGTCAAGTGGCTCATTGGCTTTAAAATGTTAAAATGGATGCTTACAAATTAATTCAATTCCATACACAACAGTGATCATTTATTTATTTACTTCCAGCAATTGATGCCCTAAGTTTAGTATGCAAGTGCCTGGTGAGCACTAGGGAGGTTCGAGTTTGGTCTCAAAAAGTGCTTAAACCAAAAATAACTAAAAAATTTACTTCAATGTTATCCATTTGAACTGTGCAATAAATGGAATCAACCAATATAGTGTAAGAGTGCCTGTTTGGAGGTTGGCCCAACCCAATGTTTTTAAGTTCTTCAACCAAAGTCAATCCTTAAGGAAAGGCAAAAGACCTCCTCATATAGAGGGATTATTTGTGTGCAGGAGTTGTTTTTTTCTTAATTATTTGAAGAACATGTATGCATGCCTACCAGAGGAAAACCATGTAGTAGAGTTGTTCTCATAATCCCCCTATGTGGGATGTGCGTCACAAACATCCCAACCAACACTCACGGTTTTCTTGCAAGCATTACGAGCTAGCTTTCTTTACCTTGAGGATCCAGTGCAAAGAGTGAGTGCATTGTTAGACTGGCAAGGTGTGCAAATTGAGACAAGTGATGGCTTTCAGTTCTTTGTGAGCAGGCGTGCTTTGAGCAGTGGACTGTGTCGAGTTGCCAATCTATGTGGGTGCTTTCCATCTTGTGTGATTGGGGTGATGGTGTTGTAGTTGTATGATTCTGTCTGTGTGAGTCCAAGTTGTGGATAGTGTGCATTGTGGGAACTTTCTATTGGGCTCGAGGCCTACGTGCCTAGCTGAGACCCAGGGTGGGTTTGTGAGTTGTCTGTGGGGAGGATTGTCTATTGTTTGTCATGAGTAGTTGTCAAGCATTATCAGTTGTGCCCAGGTGTCGAGGTGTATTGTAATCGGCCTTGTGCCTTGAGAATAAATAAATACACTATTCCCCAAATCTTGTGTCTTGCTTTGATGTGTGTATGCTTTGTGGTTATGTAGTTTGCAAATGTGCATGTGCTTCCGCTTAATCCATTGTAAAATACGAAAACATTCCATTGTGTTGTTGTGTTCTGCAAGTGAGAAAACTAGAAGGCGTAACCCATGGCTCTTGGTGGAATTGAGAGTACATGGTGTCGTGCGGTTCTAGCCTTAGACAGGCTAGGTCCATAACAGTTGGTGTGAAAGCACAAAGTTGTTACCACTGTGTGTCCAAAAATTGTCGGTTCCCAACGTATGAGTTGGTATCAGAGCAAATGTTGTGTTCCCCTACGTGGTGTGTTCCACAATAAGAACATTGTGCATTTGTGTTGTCGGTGCCTCCGCAATCGAAGCACTATTTGGGTCTCTGCGTTTAGACCATGTTTCCCTCACATCATGTAAGTGGGTGTCTACCTTGTAAGTTTGTCTAGTCTATTAAGTCAATATGGCAGAGTCTGGTCCTGGTATTCCCCGTTCTGATGACCCCCCCCAAAGATCACGGGGAACAACATGCAGAACAAGGTGAAGGTGGTGTAAGTATGCAACATGGTAGTAGGATGTGGCTAATAGAAGATCTTGATCAGAAGATGTCTCATAGGGTTAGTGAACTAGAAAAGAAGATCATCTCAATGGATGAAGGGTTGAATGAGCAACGAGTGCATCAAGGTGGTCAGGTGAAGAGGTTTGAGGCCTTGGAGGAAGTAGTGTTGGACCTGCAAAGAAGGTTGGAAAAGAGTTTGGTGTCTCTAGCCAACCTACAAGAGGAGGTAGCTTTGTGTCGGGCAGTTGCAATGTAGGCACTGGGTCAGGCATCAACATTAAGCTCCTCAACCTTGAAATTGTCTAAGTTGAAGAAACCAAGTGCTTTGATGGAGCATGAGGCAATCGTCTACTAGATTACATTTTTTGGGACATGGACGAATACCTAGCAATATTAGGAGGATTGTCAAGGGCATAAGAAGTGCATACAACAATAAGGTATTTGAAGGGTATGGCTCGGGTTTGGTGGAGAAACCTACGGATGACATGGTGGCAAGGAGGACCACCAGGAGGATGGACTCGTAGGAGGAGTTAAAGGATGCGTTGAAGAATCTTTTCCGACCAAATAATGTCGAGTGATGGGCGAGGATGAAGTTACATAAGCTGAAACATGATGGGAAGAACAAAGATTATATCAAGGCTTTATAGGATCTCATGGTGGAGATTAAATGGCTATCAAAGAAAGAGAAGTTGATTATGTTTCAACATGGTCTTCAATCATGGGCTTAGACGAAGCTCAGATGCCACAAGCCAGAGAATGTCAACGAAGCCATTGTTGTTGCGGATAGTTTCTTCAACTTCAAGGATGACTATGTCGAAGAAGGGTACCTAGAACTCTGGCTCAAAGGGTAAGAGTGGGGTGATTCATTTTTTTGGTAAGCCGAAGGGTGGGACCCAAGGTGGAAAGGTGACTCGGCAGTCGTCAATGGGGTTTCATAAGTCCAACACAAACTCAAAAGGGAAGAAATGTGTGAGTGGAGCTGAGAGCGATGGGAATTGCTCGTGGCTAAGGTGTTGGACGTGTCATGGGCCTCATACTCAAAGAGAATGTCCACAACGACAATAGTATTGGTGGTTCAACAAGCAGAGTTGAACACAGCGAATGAGGCTCAAGTTTGCATCATTCATGGGCTAAGTTGAGTGGGAGAATGGAGAGTGAAGGACTGCATGGGCTAATGTATGTGGAGGTGGTGATAAGAGGAAAGAGTACCACGACACTCATTGATACAGGTGAGACTCACAACTACACGAGTGTTCAACGAGCCAAGGAATTGGGCCTCCAATCCTCCGGAAGTGGCCAAAAGTTCAAGTCAATCAATTTTCTTTCCCAAGTTACTGTCGACATTGCACAAGATGTGGATGTGCAAGTCGGAGAATGGAAGGGAAAGCTCAATCTGTCAGTGGTGAAGATGGAGTTTGAGCTAGTACTGGGACAAGAGTTTATCAGGAAGGGTAAAGTAACAGTGGTTCCCCACCACAAAATTCTGTTCAGGTTCAATCCAAAGCAGACGTGCATTGTGTGAACGGTTCAGAAGAAGCGGTCGGGGAAGGTGATGGTAAGTGCACCAAAGGCGCAAGTGTGTTTAGCTAGAAGACTGCAGACAATAAAGGGAAGGAGCCCATGTTTCTTGCGGTGCTTGTGGGATGAGGGGGCGTAGATGTGGGGCAATAGGCCCCTATCCCACCGGACGTGGAGGTTCTCCGCAAGCACTAGGATCGCATGCCCAAAGGAGCTGCCACCGTATCTACCATCAAGGAGAGCTATAGATCATCATATTGAGTTGGTGCCAAGGTCTAATAGCAAGGGCTTCGTACTGGTTGTCTTGGCCAAAGATGGTTGAATTGAAGAAGCAGTTAGAGGAGTTGTTTGTTGTTGGTTATCTCCACAATTCGCGCTCCCCTTATGGAGCCTCAGTGATGTTCTAGAGGAAGGCTGATGGATATTTGAGACTATGTGTTGACTATAGGAATTTGAACAATATTTCTATCAAGAATAGGTATCCTCTCCCACTGATTGTAGATTGCTTCGATCGCCTTGCAAGGGCGAGAATCTTCACTAAACTAGACTTGAGGTTAGTATATTATCAAGTTCAGAATGCTCCAGGAGATGAGGAAAAGATGGTCTATGTGACGAGGTATGGGTTGTACAAGTTCCTTGTGATGCCCTTTGGGTTGTGCAATGCACCAGTGACATTTTGCACGCTCATGAACAATGTGTTTAGGCCATTGCTGGACAAGAGTGTGGTGGTCTATTTGGATGATATCATGGAGTATTCTACGAGTCTAGAGGAGCATAGGGCACATCTAGCAGAAGTGTTCAGAATTTTGTGGGAGCATGATTTGTTTGTGAAGAAGTGTTCCTTTGCAAAAAGGAGGTGAATTTCTTGGGGCATGTGGTTGGCAATGGGAAGATCAAACCAGACCAAAGGAAGCTTGAAGCAATCAAAGATTGGGAGGTTCCCAAGGACATACATAGAGTAAGGTAGTTCTTGGGCCTAGCCAATTACTACAGACATTTTGTCAGCAAGTACTTGAGTCTTACGGGTTCACTAAAAAATTTGAAGGACCAGAAGTGGGAGTGGATGTCGAAGTGCCAAGCAACCTTCGAGCTCTTAAAGGAGAAGTTGACGTCTTCACTAGTGTTGTCCTTGGCAGACTTTAGCAAGTTGTTTGAGGTGCACACGGATGCATTTGATTTTGCCATCGGAGGTGTGCTCATTTAGGATGGGTACCCTATTGCTTTTAAGTCGAATAAGTTGAACGATACAGAGAGAAGGTATCAAGTTCATGAGAAGGAGATGACGGCGATGGTTCACTCTTTGAGAACCTGGAGGAACTATTTGTTGTGTTCTCACTTCATTGTGAAGACAATGTCTTGAATTTCTTCTTCTTGACTCAGAGCAAGCTTACGCCCAAGAAGGCAAGGTGGCAAGACTTCCTAGCTGAGTTCAATATGGAGATCGTGCATATCGGTGGAAAGGAGAACATGGTGGTGGATGTGCTCAGCAAGAAACAATTGGCGGTCATTGCAACAACGTCGACTAGCCTAGTATTTATTCATGGGAACAAGTTGGATTTCAATGGGTAAGTCGTGGAGAGGATTAAGGAGGGCTTGGTCTGAGATCCTCAAGCTATAGCATTGGTGAAAACCATTGAAAACCAAACTCAGAAGGGTAGGGTGAATAAATTCAGCATGGTTGATGGACTGTTGTTGTTCGCTCGTAATCAAGTTTGTCCCTAAGTGGGGGAGCCTTCACAGAGAGTTGATTAAGGAATGCCATGACTCTTTGTGGGTTGGGCACTCAAAGCACAGGCGCATGAGGGTCTTATTGGAGCGGGGATTCTACTAGTCAAGGATGGGGGAGGATGTAAATGAGTTTGTTCGAGCTTGCCTAATTTGCTAGCAGGATAAGCCTGAGTGTCAATTCCCTAGAGGACTTCTACAGCCATTGCCAATTCCCGTGAGACCTTGAGCAAGTGTGAGCATGGACTTTATTCCAGGTTTATCGTGCATGAATGGATTCTCGTCTATCATAGTTGTGGTGGATCGATTTTCCAAGTATGTCGTATTTATTGCATGTGAGACCCATTGCACAACGGAGTTTGCGGCAAGGTACTTTTTCAAGGATGTGGTGAAGTATTGGGGTGTCCCCTTGAGCATTGTTTCAAATAGGGTTGCTCATTTTACAAGAAATTTTTGACAAGAACTGTTTCAGATGATGGGCACAAAGTTGTTGTTGTCCACAAGGTATCATCTTGAAACCGATAATCAGACAGAGAGGATCAATGCCATTTTGGAGGTTTACTTGTGGCACTATGTGCAGAGTGACCATAAGAATTGGCCTGATCTTGACATGGCACAGTTTGCATACAACTACCAAAAGAGTGAGTCAAGCAAGTACTCACCATTTGAGTTAGCAACAATCCAACAGCCTTTGTTGCCATATATAGTGATTGCGGGATACCTAGGTGGTGTTCGTTGGCCATGGAATACTTGAAAGGTTGGTAGGAAAGAGTTGATCTTATGAGGCTTCATTTGTTGAAGGCAGTTGATGAAGCTCGATGATCTCATGAGTTTGGTGTGGGTGGTAAGGTCATGTTGAGGATGGATCCTAAGGTGTTCAAGGCACCTCCGAGACAAGCAAGGGCCTTCATTCGCAAGTTTGATGGTTCGTATGAGTTTGCGGCCAGAGTGGATAAAGTTGCCTACAAGTTAAAGTTGCCCGAACACATGAGAGTACATCCTGTCTTTCATGTAAGTCAGTTGAAACCGTAATATGTTGATGGGGTTGAGCCAGAAAGGAATCGTTCAAATCAGCCTCCTGCGAATGTGGTGGACAAGCCAGAAAGGGAGGTGGAGCATATCTTGGATGTGTGGACAGTTGGTTAGGGTAACAGACAGTGCAAGGAGTTCTTGGTGAGTTGGGTAGATGAGCTGGTGACAATGTTATTATTTATTTATTTTGTTTTTAGTTTATTTTTGGATAAATTACTAAAATATTCATAGTTTGTTTTAAGGCATGAGATAAATAAGATGGTTCTTGTTTTGATAAATAAATCTTTGATATTGTAATTATTGTACATGAGGTCATACATCATCTTCATTTCGTTAAAAGGAAACCAAATTAATTAATAATGAGATTAATTAATCAATTTATAATAAAATCAATTAATTTATATTTTAATATAAATTAATCTAAGGGGATAGATGTGGCTTGTGTAGCAAAAGAACCATAATTGAGTGAGAGAAGTATGGGCTTCTCTCGTTTATGACTAATAAGCATTGGAAGAATGTTTTGAAGTCTATCATGGAACTGAGATCTTGCATTATTGTTGAATGATTTTATTTGCATGATGCATGTTAGGCTTGCATATTCATTCAAAGAGTTGTCTTGATCCCTATACTTATGATCAAAAGCACAATGGAGAAAAGACCTATCAAGTAGAAGACATTGAAAAAGAAGATGAGACTTAGTTACTATTATGTATTAATGTATTGAAATGTAATATTTGTATTTGGAGATGAGAAAACTTAAAAGGTGTCATGTGTAGAAGTTATGCTATGTAATGATTATGATGAGGGAATGGATATCCTTGTAAACATTCTTGATGTATTGTCATGAATTTTATTAATATTGTTCAAAAAGTGAAAGATGAATTATTGCTTTCCTTCTATGTTAAGTTTCTTTGGAAATAATTTGTAGATAGCGAGATAGATTATTTGTATTTATTGAAAATGATGATGGATTAATAGGAGAAAGTAATTAATGAATTTTTGTTATGATTTCTAGATGTTGTTTTATTTCCTTTCATGTAGATAAAGGAAATACCTAATTTCTCTAGTCTTTATCAATATGTTATGTTGATGTTAGTATTGAATTTTGGTATGATTTATTATAGAACTTTATTTTTGTGAGATAGGCAAATATGTTGAATAGGACCCTTGGGTTAAGGGGGGGTTTATTATGGGCATGAATTGCTAAGTGCCATATTAGTTAACCCTAGAGTTGAGTTGCACCCAACCCTAGTTGAGTTTGTGGGTAGACAAATCAACTAGGTAATTTTGGTGAATGTGTTTGACAAACTCTAGCGGTGAGGCTTGGGTGATCCTAGCGGTGGATTGGTATGGGACAACCACCGGATCATTCACACTAACCAAAGCAGTATAGTGGTGGTACCTTGCGGGTAGGCAAGTGTGACCATGATCATTATCAGGTGAGTGGTAATGGTATTAGTTTCATGGGTAGATGGAACTAACTAATCACTAAGGCATTACGCCATAATAATCCTACATAGATGCTAGTATGTAGGGTTAGGGGATAGGCATCACCTTAAGAGATATGGGCCTTAAAGGGTAACCCCACGCCATGGTCAAGTTGTCCCATACAGGGTAGTGTAGGGAAATGGAGGGAACCACTTATGGCGTCTTTTCTAACGGTGAGGTTAGAAGAGTGAACCCCAGGAATTACGGGAAGTTGGTCACTCCTGTCCACTTGAGTGTCGACTACAACAACAATGAACTCAAGATGGTTATGCCTTAACACTGTTGAATTTATTGGGTCTTCTTAGTGAGTTAATTAATCCTTGCAAAACAAAAAATAGCTCTCTCTCCAGGGTCAAGAAAGGGGGTCGTTACACAGCCTATAGGGTCAAATGGCCCACCTGGCATCCTACATGGCTTGATCCTTCAACCGCATGCGCTGGAATAGACCCTGGACTCATTTCCTCTTCCAAATGACCCCATTTGGTTCCCTAATTGCCTGTCTTCACCCCAAACTTTGAAAAAATCATCCCCTTGTTAGATGGCCCTGTCTATTATTCAAATGGACCGGCCTCGTCATCCTCTTTGGCTTGGGTTCCAGACGTCCTTTTGTTAGTGGTAGACAAGCTTGGTTTTCAGACAACCTAGGGTGTTAATCTGATGGCTCAAGGATTGTCTGGGTCTTAAACAACCTAGGGATGGCCCATACGACCCTCCCCTTGGGCCTGACTTCTAGGGACATAATGTCCCCGCCAAATGGCCCACCCTACTAGATAGATGGCCTATGGGCTATTTTGGGCAGACTACTCCCCTCAAATGGTCAGGAAGAAGGCCAAATGACCTCTGCCCTTGGCTAGGCTATCTCAAATGGCTTGGGGAGCCTAATGGCCCACCAAGACAAACTAAGTAGCCTTCATCGCAAGCATTCCTTGGACAATGTGGTGGACCTAATCCTACACAGACTGCCCAAGGAATCATTCAAAATTGTTACATGGAGGTAGCCAATACTTGACTCAAAGCCATCTCTCTAGGACTTAATCAAATTTCAGCCTAATCTCCTTCATTGACCTAGACTACAACTAAGTCTAGCTTTCCCATTTCGCCTTCGTCTATTCCTCCGCCATGTCACTATAGCTTCCTCATCCTCGGAAGTGATCTCAAGTTCACCTTCATGTTTTTCCTATAAAACATTACTTGGCAACTAATTGCCATTACCTGTGGGTGTATCACTACTTCATCATCTACAACTCTTGACAAAACTAATTGTCTCTCGAAATCTGATCTAGGGCTGGCATTGCTCCAATCATCTTCTTCACTGCTCGGACTTGTTAGGGATTGTAGACAAGGAAACTGCTATGTCTGCATCTAGTGAATAAGTTTTGGTATTTTGTGTTATTTTGTAGTTGTACGCAAAGTGTTTGATGAAATGTGCATACATGTATTCAATAATGTTATAATGTTGTGATGCAATATTGTATGTGATTATGTTTAGTGAAGTATTAGTATGTTGGCAAAGTCATAAAGTGAGTCATAGGTTAGTTTGTCTTGTAGTGAGTTAGGAAATGAAATGTAAATGTAAGTTAATGCAAGTGAAATGTAATTTAGGGAAATGATGAGGTGTCAGGTAGTTGAAGGGTGCAACTAACATCTAGTTTTACAAATATGACCCTTGCCTCATTCATTCAATGGCATAGGGAGGTGTGTATGAGCGAATGATGGTGGCCGACACGTATGGTATGAAGCAATCGGGTCATGTATGCAGTCATGTAATTGTGTAGTTGACCGACATATGGTGTGTGATGGCTGTAATGTGAGGGCCTCAGCATGTGGGTGTCGTTGTTGGTTGTAGATGATTGTGGGTATGAAGAGTATTATGTATAGGGTCTGCAGACTGTAATGTTATTACCATACATCCACTGTTAATAAAAATCTGCTCATGTTCATTTATCATCTGCTATTGTTGCTGTTATTATATGTTTCCTATGTATTGTTATTGCTAATTATTGTGGATCTGTAGATTTATTAAGCACAAATGGAATTGTGTGTAAGTATGTTAAATTTCATTTCTACAGGGATACATTGCTACTTCCATCTTACACTAAGTTGCCATTATTCGCCCCCCCATTTGGTAATGCCTGAAGTGATTGGTGCTATGAATACGTTCACGCAGCACTTCATGCACATCTCTCCATTCAATTTCTGTCAATCTCCTTTCTAGCAGAACTAGCAATCTACTCATCCCTGCATCGTTTGCCAACTTAGCGCTCCTAGCAATCTTCTTCCAAAAGTTCAGCTTCTGCTGCACAGTTGGCAACATTTCCTAACACTCGCTTTTTTGTCGTGCTCCTCTAGGAGTGTCCTTTGTGATTGTCCCTTCTCCCAAGAATCTTCGTTTGTCGGTTGATTCCATATCCTATCCAAGCTGCATCAATCCTTGTGCACGTAGTCTTTGCAATTCGCCAATTTGAATATTCAACTATTTCCTTCTTTCATGCAGTTGCTGCGTTTCTTGCACACATTCTCTATTGTGCGCATCCAATGGCTGCCAACAGGTTCAGCCCTATTTGCTTCCATCACTTCATCATTCCTTTTTTGATGGTTCTTCCTCTTCGACATGCCTCACTACCATGTGCTGCATGTTCTCATCAGCAAGTGATCTCTGTCCTTGAACTTCAGAGAATCTAACATGTACTTGCAATCTCCTGCATGCACAGCAGAAGGAACAGCTTACACAGAAGACTCTGTAAGCAAATCCACAAATGCAGCAGAAGCAGACGAGTTCAGCGACACCTGTTGTTGCATTGATGACTTCACAGGCCATTGCACAGAAGATTACATGGAATAATTGAGAGTCTCAGGCTAGGGAAACTACGCAAGATAGTGCAATTGTGCAGGAGGAGAGGCAGATGGTGGAAACACAGGAAGAACAAGTTGCGCAGCAAATGCACTCAATTGATGTAGAAGTTGGGCAGAAGAATGGTGGAGCATAGCTGCAGGAAGAGACCGTCATGACTCAATAAGAGGGAAATCAGAATCAACATGACAGGGAGAGAATAGATGAAGTGGCAAAATAGAGAGTGGTTGGAGACTATGGACATTGTTCCAGAGATAGCCATGAGCAAGACAGGGCCTGGATTTGATATGGGGAAATTTGGTTTGGGAGCAGGATCTAAACCTTTGGTTCAGACAAAGTAGGGTAGCGTAGTTGGCGCAGGAACAGCAATACAGCCATTTGATCTAGATGAAGAAGGTTTGGAAACCCTTCACTCGAGTATGGTGAAGAAGCAGCATAGCATGTAGCTTCCCCTCCTTTGGGGGAAATGACAATTGAATTGCCTATGCAAATCGAACAGCAGAGTGTTGGTTTGGGAGCAAGACAGGGCCTGGATTTGATATGGGGACGATTGGTTTGGGAGGTGGATCTAAACCTTTGGTTCAGACAAAGCAGGGTAACGTAGTTGGTGCAGGAACAACAATTCAGCCATTTGATCTAGATGAAGAAGGTTTGGAAACCCCTTCGCTCGAGTATGGTGAAGAAGCAGCATAGCATGTAATGCCTGGATAGCCATGAGCAAGACACGGCCTGGATTTGATATGGAGACGATTGGTTTGGCAGCAGGATCTAAACCTTTGGTTCAGACAAAGCAGGGTAACGTAGTTGCTGCAGGAACAGCAATACAGCCATTTGATCTAGATGAAGAAGGTTTAGAAACCCCTTCACTCGAGTATGGTGAAGAAGCAGCATAGCATGTAGCTTCCCCTCCTTTGGGGGAAATGACAATTGAATTACCTAAGCAAATTGAACAGCAGAGTGTTGGTCCAGTGAGGTAGCACAAGAACCATGGGTGACAGAGGTTGGTGAACTAGCCAGTCAGTTGAGGAGGTCATCAGGTGAAGGAAGATCTTGAGGAACAGTCGTTTCTCAAGGCCAAGAGACAGGGGAACGCAGCTGAAGATGAGCCTAAACCTAAGGAGGCGAATGAGGGCGATGATGACCGTATTCCAGGAGAAAATGAGGTGTGGATGATGACATTAAGTGGGACAGCAACACCAGTGAGCATATGCTACTGGAGTATTCCAACTTAACGAGGCCACCAATTCATGGAGATGTGATTGATAACTAGTTGCAGAACTTTTGCGTTCATCTCATTGAAGTTATGGATCAAATCCAACAAGAGTTCGAGGCTAGCTCCATTGGGCAATGGCAAATGTGGTCACTCAAGGTGGAAAGCAAGATTGCAAGCTTACAAACTGGGCTAGGGATGTGGCAAGAATATCACAGTTAGCCCATTTTGCACAGACACATCCGTAGGAGATGGAAGAAAGCAACATTCAGACAATGGTTGGAATAGCCAATTTTCTTGAGGGTACAAGGGTGTTGTACTGTCATCCCCCTCAAATTTGCATCACACCAAAGCATTTTGAGACGTACCCAACTCCTACTACGCTGAAGAAGTATAAGTTGGATCCGTAGTTGGAACCTGCCTATTCCAACTTGAACTACTTGGCTTACCTTATACAGTGGTTGTTTGCCAGGCTGCAAACATTTCACAGCATGGCCAGGTGTTCAGGTTTGTTGATTGAATAGAAGGCAACCCGAGTGGAAGAATTGGAGGGTGAGCTTCAACAGTTGAGGGAGTTAGTGAAGCTAAGTTGGAACTATGCAAGCAGGAATTGGAAACAGAATGAAAGAAGCACAAGGAGCAATTGGAACAGTTGAAGCAACAGAAAGTAGAGAAAAATCAGCAGATTACAATGTTGCAAGCTCAGTTGGCTAAGGCCCAGAAAAGGATTTCATCACTTGAGAAGAATAAGTGGGATAAGGAGAGGACTAACCAAGAGCTGGAGAAAGCCAATCAAAATTTGGACATGTGTGTGCATCATCATTGTGTCCATTGGACACGATATGCAAACTATGCTAGGAGATTGAAGATGAAGAGAGATGCATTAGAAGCCCAACATCGTGGTTTAGTTGTGGAACCTGTTCAAGTTCCTGTACCTCCT
This sequence comes from Wollemia nobilis, assembly GCA_028583015.1. NCBI lineage: Eukaryota > Viridiplantae > Streptophyta > Pinopsida > Araucariales > Araucariaceae > Wollemia > Wollemia nobilis. Next base: position 897,193 of record JAQPPZ010003633.1, read on the forward strand.
ATACAGCACCAGATTCCTCCTATATACAGCCTAATCCCCAAGGAGACCAGATGTAGTCTATGAGGACATCGACCGGTTTAGAGGGAAGGGTAGATAGAGGCACAACTCTCACGTGGCATCATCGCAAGCGCCATTGGGAAAATGAGTGGATGTGTATGAGTATGAGTGCACACATGATTTTGATTATACATAGTTCATTTTATGTTTGTAAATAATTACATTGCATGGTTGTGTTCATGCATTGTGTGTGTATAAGGCAACGTGTTCGTAGTAATGTAATGTAATGGGGTAGTTATTTTTAGCAGGCGGGTACGAGAGATTGGTTGCATAGTTACATAACTAGCTCCCCACCCAAAAAATTTATTTAGAGACCTCTACATTCATTGTTCAGTATCGTTGACCATTGTATCATATGTGTAGAGTGTTGTTACCTATGGAAGTGCTGTGTTGTTGATGTATTGAGTTGTTCTTGTTCGTAGTGAAATATATGTCTGCAATTTCCTTTATATGTGTGCATGTTTAATGGATTATCTCTGTGTATGTGCATTGCCGTTGTGATACTTTCCCATACCTTCAATTTGGGAACACCAACTTCCGTGCTACATCAAGTATCCCATCTGCTTTGTACTTAACTTTGTAGACCCATTTGAAGCCAATGGGTTTCTTTCCAGGAGGTAACTCTATGAGAGCCCATGTCTGATTTTTCCTCAAGGTCTCATGTTCAGATTTCATAGCATTCTCCCATTCTGGTTTTCCTTTGGATTGGTCATTTACCTCAGGCTCAAATAAGTGTTGAAGGTTGGCCATCAAAGCATAGGTCATTGTACCAAACGTCTTAAATATTTTGGTCTTTCCTTCCATGCTCATATCAGGGAGCTCATCCAACCGAACATCACCATAGGTCCTTCAATACCATTTTGGTCTTTTCTGTGGCTTCCCCTCCTCCAAATCAGTGTTGTTATCTTGCTGATTTGAGGTATCATCAATTCTACATTTGGCTTGCGAATAACCCATTTTTTATTTTTGTATCTATGTATCTATATCAATGTTGAGAAAATCGTGATTGGCAATTTAATGGTAAGGGCTGAAAAAAAATTGATCAGCAATTGATTGGAAAACACTAGCAAACATCGTGAATTTTTGACATATTTTTAATATACCGTGAATAAATTAGGGGACCGGAAAAAATCACAATTTTTTAACAGTGTTTTCGACACTTGTTTATATATATTTAATTTTTTCCATTAAACACAAAGTTTTGAACACACAGCTACTTCATTTTAAAAATATTTAGCCTTGTAAGAGAAATCACCAACATAGGAGAAATCAAGGCCTGAAATTAGGGAAATTGGCAAATAGAACATATTAACGCAGGAGATTGAAACAGTTACGACTAAAATCAGGGAAATTGACAAATAGAATAGGTTAAAACAAGAGATTGGAGCAGTTCTATTGCAGTACTCAAAGCTTTCTTCCATATTATTACAAATAAAATAAATAAAAATTCTTCCATATTCAAGCTTGGTCCTGCACTTATGCATATGTGATATTTATTCTACATGTATATCCTTATTCTTTTACTGGATATTTGAAATTGTTTATCTAATTAAAAAGTCTGTCAAATGACGACAAGATGAATTTGAAGGAGGAGAAAATGCTGATGATCAAGAAATCAAACCCAAATGGGAAGCTGTGAGTAAAGCCATAAAATCCTTCAATTTTGTTTTTGGCCATTTTGAAATTTAGAAAGAAAAAACAAAAACAAATTTGATGTTTGAAATTGAAATTGGAATTTGAATATCCATTGAAGGTCACTTTTAAGTTAGAACCATCACTTAGATTTCTGGTGATGGGCAATAGTGGCCATCAAATTTCAAGCCTGTATATAGGCATTTAGCTATAGGTGAAGGTAATTTCTTAGTGGAGATCTTGATTAGTATTGCGTAAATCTGACTGAATTTCAAGATGAACTATGCTGATAAAAAACATGAAAATTTAATCATGTAATCAAGATTCTCTTCATCTTGGGTACATTTTATAAGTCCTTGAGATAGATTACAATGTAACTTTCCTTTGCCAACAATTTATTAAGATTGACTCAAATTTTATTCATCTCTCTTTCGAAATGAATGATAATGTTCTTTTGTGGTAGGACAAATTACATATAGAAGACCTTATTAATGTTCAACTCAATAAATCTTTAAGGCATTAAAATGTTCTTAGAAGTAAGAATTTTCGAGAAGAACACACATATGTCAGACTATTGAGATTTTATTGATGTACACTAGAGTTTACAAAGTTTAGTTTGTGGGATAGGCCATACAATGGACTCCATGATTTTCAAAAGAGACCAAGTCAACATTGGAATTGACTGTCAGAATCCTCTGTCCATATTAATGTTGTGGTTGAGTCTTGGGTTGGGTGTTATCATTCCTATAAGAGTTTTCTTCTCACCACTTAAGCTAGTTCTAGGCAAGTGAATATCTAGCCTTGTGACGACCATCACCAATCACAAAGACACTAGGAGGTGTTGCAATGCTTGAGGCCTCCATGCCAAGCATTGGCCTAAGGGATAGGGACTAACCCAAAGGGTTACCCCAAATCCCAAATTGGGGATGGTTTAGGTTGAATAAGAAACATAAGACCTCTACGTTGTCAATATTGTGCCAACCAACAATAACCAAATATAGGTGTCATTCCTAACAAGAGTAAATGAGATTATAAAACATCTGTAAAAACAATTGTAGCATTCTCCAAAACATCCTACAATCTCCTTTTCCATCACTCCTACTTGCACTTGTACCCAAACCAAAATAGCATGGATTTCAATAGACAGAATAAGGCATTGGACCTAGGTCAGGAGGAAATGAAGATAAAAATGGGTTATAGATGGCAATCATACTTATTGGTAATATACATAATCATGTAATAGATACGGATAGACAGGCTCCCCCCTTATTCCTTGAGTGTTCTCCCCCCCTCTCGGCTTAGTAAGGAGAAATGAAATGAAATGAAATGAAATATTATTAATGTCCTCGGTGGGCCAAAATAAGACCCAAGGGACTATAAGAAGGACAATAATGACTGCCAGCTAGCGGGCTAAAAAGCCCAACAAAGAAAAGAGCTAAGATAAATACAAGACGAAACCCGACAACCGGGCCAAAGAGAAAAGGAGAAAGAAAAGGGAGAGCAGAGGGGGGGAGGGCTGCAGTCCGAAAGAGGAGTACACGCCAAGAAGAACGAGAGAGAGAGAGGAGGGGGAGGGAGCAGCCCAGGAGGGGCAAGCTCCAAGAACCCCCCAAAAACTAATCTCTCCTAACAGTCGAGGCCGAAGTACCGGAGTTGAAGAAGTCCATGATATGTCTCTGTCCATCGCTGGTTCGGAACCCCGACAAGCTGTGGGTGCGTTGTCTAGTGACCCTGCTCCTGTCCGAACTGGATGATGTGGGGCGTTTCCGTCCGGAGTCACCCGAGCCGTCGGAGCGGGTGAAGTATGTTGTGATGAGCCGATGTTGAGGAGGGTGAGATCCATCTGGAGGAGAACTTTTATGTCGTCGAAGCTGAGTTATCTCCCTAAGAAAGAGTGCGAGACACCGCTGGTCCGAGTATCTGAAGAAGGTAGAAACAGATCGAGAGTTGTCCCTGAAAAGGCAGTGGAATCTACCCCGGATCTCATAATAAATGGGACAACAAAAGATAAAGTGATGAAGGGTTTCAACTTCACCCAATGAGCAAAACAAGCAAATCCGCTCCTCCGTCGGAAGATGGTGGTCTGACTCAATCCGGAGTTGGTGAGAACACACCCTGAGTTGCCCAATAGTGATCCGAAGACTATGCATTGTGTGTTGCTGAAGGTATTGTGGAGGAACTATTCTGCCCTCTTGTATCTGTAGGAAGTGCTCATGGTAGAAAGACAGCTTGGGGGAAAGAGGGGCAACAGGAGAGATCCATGTGCATCTGGTGTACTGGAGACTAACATCCTTCCGGATCTCGTGGAGCATCTTCTCCTTACTAAGCCGAGAGGGGGGAGAACACCCAAAGAATAAGGGGGGAGCCTGTCCATCCGTATCTGAATGCTGGCCAAGAGGGCAGAAACCTGAAAATACCAGCTCCTTCGGCCTCCTCGAGAACTCGGAGAGAGTTCCATTGAGGAGCGAAGGGCGAGGTAAGGGTACCGCTTGCAACCCGCAAGGGTATCTCCTAATGTACGGATCCTGTGAAGATAACCGATAATCAAGAAGATAATCTCAAGCTGGAGAGGAGAAGCCCCAAACTTTGCCAGAATAATAGAGCGGGGGATTGTGCCCTTGCAACGAATGAATCGTCGAAGAAAGAGTGTCTGGACTCGTTCAACCCGTGACCACTCAGTCGGGCCAAGACTAGGACCCCAAACCACTGACCCATAAGTAATAGTTGGCTTGACCAAGGCGTCAAAGATCCTCATCTTCACAGGTATATCCTGAAAATGTGCTTTGAAGCAATTCCTCTCTAGCAAAGACAGAGTTGCATACCCCTTACACACCCGGGCCTGGGCGGCGGGTTTCATACCAAAAGTGGGACCGGTGAAAAGAACCCCCAAGTACACATAAGAGGTGGTGATCTCGACCTCCCGACCTTGGAAAAAGAAGTGGAGATGGGATAGGGCCTCTTTGGTAGTATTGAATACCATAACCTTGGTCTTAGAAAGATTCACCGTCAACTGTCTCGAGTCACAAAAAGCGGCAAGAGTGTCCAGATGACGTTGAAGCCCCTCAAGAGATGAGGCCAAAAGAACAACATCATCAACAAAGAGGAGAATAGAAATCAGCACATAATGAAGAAGGCAACCATCCTCTGGGTGAGCGTTCTCCTTAATAAAAGTCTCAAGCTCGTCGATGAAGATCCCAAAAAGTGTCGGGGAAAGGGGGCACCCCTGTTTCACTCCTATGGTGCTAAGAATACTGGTTGAAAGCCCTTGAGGGGAGCGAAACCGACCTTTCACAGTCTCATATAACCGTGTAACCGCTGTCAAAAGCTGCCCAGAGATGCCAACTGACCGAAGTCTCTCAAGAAGTAAATGTCGAGGCACCGTGTCGAAAGCTTTCCTGAAGTCTACAAAGCAACAATAAACCTTCGAGGACCTGGAACGCGCCTCCTCAATAATAGCTCTGAGGACTAGAATGTGATCTGTGGTCTGGTGATCTTGTCGAAAACCAGCTTGGCCAAGGGCCCTGAAACCCTCCTCCTCCAACCTTCGGGAGAGAAGCACATCCAATGTTGTGGCATAGAGCTTGGCAAAGATATGCCCAATCATGATAGTCCTGTAGTTATTAGGTTCATGGGGATCACCTGCCTTATGAATGGGGTGAATGATATGCTGAGTCCAGGAATCAGGAAACCCAGAACAGACAGAGAGATTAAAGAGATCAGTGAGGGGCCCAACAAGAGGGTCAATACCATGCTTCAGAAATTCCGCCTGTAACCCATCCAAATCTGCTGCTTTGCTCGTACAAAGTTTCTTGATAGCCTGCCTGACAAGACCAGTAGAAAAGAGGTGGCACGAAGAGGGGGGGAGGGAACAATAATGGGAGGCTGATTTGGGATGGTATAGAGGGAAGAGGCATGAATGGTCCAAGTGGAAAGATCGATCCCATGAATAATCCGATCACGGGGGAGGATAAGGCGCCAGAAGGATTTAGGAGACTGCTGAAGGGAGTGGATAAGATCAAGTCGATGCCGAGAGAGGAAGAGACGCTTCTTCTTTCGAAGAAGCATCCTGTAGTCTTTGTGAGAAATGGCATAGAGTTGGGAAGGATTCCGAATGGCATATTTCAACCTTCGGTGGGCAGACTTACATTCCTCATCATACCAGATGTTCATGGGGCAATGACCAGGGGGACGAGGATGGGGGGAGGACGAGTAGTGTGGGGGTACGAGTCCAAAGCAGCCTTCCAAATAGTTTGGACCAAGCAAGCAGAACGATCGGAAACATCGGGAAGAGAAGACACCCTGGGGAGAACCTGACGCAACCGGTCCATGTAGGTAAAGGAATAATAATAGTCAAAGTCTATAATGACTCGAGGGGCAGAAGGGGAGGGAGGAGGGGGAGGAATAACAGGAAGGGAAACAACGGATAACGTAAGAGAAAGAACTGAATGATCGGTAAGGGGGGAGGGTGATCAGAGACGCTGAACCGGGAAATGAATGGAATGAGGGTAGTAGAGGAAATAGCATAGTCGACGACACTGGCTCCACCACTATGAGGAAAGCAAGTAAACCCACCGGAATCCGGGAAACAAGATATGCCATTGAGAAGAACTAGCCTGTTGGATTCACCCAACTCAATAAGATGCTTACCGTAAGCAGTAACCTGTGTGTCGTTGGAGGTTCGAGCAAAACCAAGGTCCTCAGGATCCAATTCCCGAGTCTGCATCTCATCGGTTGTGAGGTCATGAAGAGAAACCTGCATAGGTCCGGTCCGAGAATTGAAATCTCCCAGCAAAAGTATCTCCCTTGAAGCCGAGTATCTAGTAATGTCCTCATAGAGATCTTGGAAAGGGTCCCCGTCCGTGTGAATAGCAAAATTGGATGTGGTGGGAGGAAAGTAACAGGTGGCAATGTAGATATCCCAAAGAGGTGGGTGACGATGGATTTTAATCCATAAAAACCTGGAGTGGGGGTCAGTCGAAACCAGGGAAACTGAACCCTGGAGACTGTCCCTGATAAGAGCAACAACACCTCCTGAACCTCGAACCCCCCTAGAGCGCCGAGTGAGTTGCCGACAACTGGACCACCAGAAGTAACCAGAGATAACTGGTAGGGCCCGCTCAGGACTCTCGTGCGTCTCACAAATAAGAATGACGTCATGTCTGCCAATCACATCAAGAAGGGACCCTGGGGCAGACCACATCATACCATTGCAGTTCCAACAAGCTATAGCTAGCTTATCTACCACCCCCCTTCCGTGCCGATGGAGTCATTTGTTAGGCAAGGGTTTGGACCACCCAGGTGGGGGAGAGTCCCTAATCACTGCACGCAAATTACGAATAACTGCCCATTTGTTGGCTTTCCTGGCTGCGGCTACTTGTTCCCTGGCTTTCTTCAATTCTTCAACCTGGAGTCGCGTAAGGTCCTCATCAAGGTAAATCTTGTCCTGAAGAGTAAATAATTTCCGTTTGGCCCTCAACGCCTTCATACGCTCTTCCGCATTTTTGAAGCGTATGACCAATGTGGAGTCGGGAGAGAACCACGCTCTCTCGAGAGTAACATCTGTTAACTCAAGAGTGTTGTGAATGAAGGCATTTCCAGCTTGAATCGGATCAGTAGGTTTGGGCACCCCACGAACCCTGAGATTGAGCACTTTCGCATTACGGATCCTTTCTTCTTCAAATTTAGCCTGGACAACCAACTCAACTATGGGGGGCGGGTTCTTCTTTCCAGCTACAACCTGAACCCAAGATTGTTGGTCGGCTAATTTTTGACTTTGTGCAGTTGACACTTCCTTGAGACGTTCTTGTTCAGCAAGAAGAACAGCCTGTTCATCTCGAATTTTTAGAATTTCAGAGTGTAAATTCGCAGAATTTTGAGGAGGTTGTTCGGTATGTGCAATCTGCAATTGAGTAATGATGGCTTGCTGATCTTGAAGTTTAATTTGGAGATCCGTGATAATCCGGCTGCCGTCTTTCACTTGGTCTTGCAAGGAGAGTATAATACTAGCTTGTGTGTCTAGCTGTTTCTGGAGAGAATTAATCTGTTTAGACAAACGCTGATATGACACTGTTGTGTGAAGGCATTGGACAGATTTAAGAGGAGAAGCCCGCGTCTCCTCCATTACTCCTTCATCAAGTATCCCCATAAAATCTATCTGCCCTAGCTGCATCAAAAATCCGTCTACCCTAGCTGCGTACGAAAAACCGTCTGCCCTAGCTATGTACGAAAATCCATCTGCCCTAGCTGCGTACGAAAATCCGTTTGCCTCTTGTGCCTGGCTTTGTGCTAAAATAGACTCAATCCGTCTGCCCTAACTGCGTACGAAAAATCGTCTGCCCTATACTGAAATGGATTAATCCGTATGCCCTAGTTGCGTACGAAAATCTGTCTCTGCTGCATACGAGAGTACCATCTAGTTGCGTACGAGAATCCCCGTCTAGCTGCGTACCAGAATCCCCATCTAGCTGCGTACCAGAATCCCCATCTAGCTGCGTACCTCTCTTTGCATACGAGAATCGTTGTGTGCTACGTACGAGAATTTGCATGCGGGTACAAGAATCGATGTGCTGCGTATGAGAATAGTTGTGTTGCGTATGAGAATCGTTGCATCTACGTACGAGAGTCCAATCTAGCTGCGTACGAGAGTCCCCGTTAGATGCTCCATGAGATCTGAAAGGATGTTAGCCTCCAGTACACTAGATGCAATTGAGTAATGATGGCTTGTTGATCTTGAAGTTTAGTTTGGAGATCCGTGATGATCCGGCTACCGTCTTTCACTTGGTCTTGCAAGGAGAGTATAATACTAGCTTGTGTGTCTAGCTGCTTCTGGAGAGAATTAATCTATTTAGACAAACGTTGATATGACATTGTTGTGTGAAGGCATCAGGCAAATTCAAGAGAAGCCCACGTCTTCTCCATTACTCCTTCATCAAGTATCCCCATAAAATCCATCTGCCCTAGCTACGTCAAAAATCCGTCTACCCTAGCTGCGTACGAAAATCCGTCTTCCCTAGCTATGTACGAAAATCCATCTGCCCTAGCTGCGTACGAAAATCCGTCTGCCTCTTGTGCCTTGCTTTGTGCTAAAATAGACTCAATCCGTCTGCCCTAGCTGCATACAAAAAATCGTCTGCCCTATGTTGAAATGGACTAATCCGTATGCCCTAGTTGCATACGAAAATCCGTCTCTGCTGCATATGAGAGTCCCATCTAGTTGCGTACGAGAATCCTCGTCTAGCTGCGTACCAGAATCCCCATCTAGCTGTGTACCTCTCTTGCGTATGAGAATCGTTGCGTGCTACGTACGAGAATCGTTGCGTGCGGGTACAAGAATCGTTGCGTGCTGTGTATGAGAATAGTTGTGTTGCATATGAGAATCGTTGTATCTGTGTACGAGAGTCCCGTCTAGTTGCATACGAGAGTCCCGTCTAGCTGCGTATGAGAGTCCCCGTTAGATGCTCCATGAGATCCTCCCTCGAAGTGTGTGCCCAAGCGACGACGGTGACGTCATTGGAAGCACGAGGTTCAAATTTTTTAAGGAATGATTGCCCGGATTTCAAAGCAGATGTCATTAAGAAGTGAGCGCATTAGGACCAACCGCGTACGAGGTGCGCCTTCCAATGAAAAATCCCACGCGCGGCCGCCGAGGAATAATGGCGCTTTCTACCTAGTTCGGGCAAATCACTTTAAACCCCTCCTCGCGCCATTAATGTTGTGTTTCCATTCCTAGAAAAGGGCCTTGGCGTACTCAGAACACCTGAATTATCAGTGTAAATCAGAGCTGGGCGGTTAAGAGGAAGAAAGGTGCAGAATTAAGGTCTGCGGCGACTGAAATTCCTGCCTTTGCCACCATGAGCGAAGAACAGAAAATGGACAAGGGGAAAGCGCCAATGCAGTCGCAGTCCAGCGATACAGAACAGGAGGCTGAGGAACGCACGGAGTCCAGCGCTCATGAGAGCGAAGCGCCACAAGAGCAGACAAGGAAATCCAGGTCGAGGCGAAGCAAAGGGCAAGGTCCTCCGCCACCGCCCGTCAATCGCCTGGCCGAGTATAAAGATGGCAAGTAGTCCATTAGACTCACCAAGCTGCGGCCCAATATTGCCAAGTGGGCAGGCAAAGTCTCGCCCTCGCACCATATTGCCAAGTAGTCCATTAGACTCACCAAGCTGCGGCCCAATATTGCCAAGTGAGCTGCGTATAAGTCGAACCTATACTGGTTCTTGTGCCCCCCCGTCCACCACTGCCCGAAGCTGGTTGAGTCAATTGTGACATATTACAAACCGGCTACTCGGCAAGTCTGCGACTACCAAGGAAGGGTGTTGTTCACCCTCTTCAAAGAAAGCGTCTAGCCAACCTTCGCCCCAAGGCTCCGATACGACCCCGATGCCATTGTTAGAAGAATTAACTTGGATGAGCAGGCGGACAGATTCATTCAGAGCAGAAGGATGAGAGAGTTTCTCGATTCAGAGCTGAAGTCCCCACTGCCAGCAGGAAAATGGCTATCAGGTCCCTTACCCCTAGAGATGTTCAAAAACAAGTATATTTATATTATCCTTGCATGGGTCCTTGGCTGCGGCATGGACAGAATGGTGCACCCATATCAGCTGGCACTCGCAGAGTGTATCTTACATGGAGAGTTTTATGACTCCACTGCGCAAAGAAGCGGAAGGCGCCCGATTTTCTTTGATTGGGCAGATTGGGTGGTGTATGCCATACATTCAAACCTGGTCAGGATACAGCAAAAGCAGACAACCGAGTTCCGGCACTGCTCATTCCTCACATGGTTGTGCCTTTACCACACGCACTACCAAATCAAAGTGCCTGATCTAAAGAGGGTAAATGAGAAGGGAGCGCCGCTGCCGGTGTATGAGTGGACGGAAGCCCTGTATAGAAGAGGGTCTTACTACGACTTCAATTTCAAATTTTTAGGTATGACCCTGGCGTTGTTCAACGACAAGGCATCTTGCCCTCCTCTGGCCATGACGAACTACCTGAGGAAATACAAATGCGGGGATACTTTCCGGTTGACTCAGGGCGTTGTTATCAGAATCTACGGATTCAAAGGGAAGCCGTTCTTGCTGCCCTATTTTTGCACTGAGCATCAGTTCGGCATGGAGACATCGCAGCAAATGGACTATGTTGAAGAGGAATTCGGCCAGGGAAAGAAGAGAGGCCATATTTTTAAGTATCCTATTACCTGGGCGAACATTCAAGTCCATGAAATTGGGCAGCACATCTACCTAGAACAGGAACTCCTCAACATGGGCTTGATACAGTTACCACAGCGTTGGAAATACGACCCGATTGGGGTCAGGGGAAAGTTTGTACATATTTGCCCCCGAGCAGAAATCATGGAGGAGAGGTGCAACAAAACAGGCGCAGACCTGTAATGGCACATCGAACAGATGCAATCATGGCCACCTTGGCATGACTTTTACTGTGTGGATGTGGAGTATGATCTGGAGCACAATCCAGATCACAGGTTAGACTCGACGGGTTTCAGAAAATTCCTCACAAAGGTGACGCCCCTCAGCTGGGAAAAGGAAAAAATCATTAAATGCTAGAAGATGAGGTGTCGCACGCAACACGATAAGTCTAACCGGAAGACATTGGCCATATATGATGAGTTTTCGGCCTTATATGATAAATACGTCGGCAAATGGGAGTCGTTCGCGTTTCGATATTGCGTCCCCCTAAGCGCCAAAAAGAGATATAAAAGGAAACCCCCACCCCAGCAATTGTCCATTCGAAAACCTCTCAGCAAGGCGCCAAAAAGCAGTCAGGTGGGCCCGATGTTGTCTCCAGCTCCCGAAACGTCGCCACAAAAGGAACAGGAGCCAGAAAGGTCAACAGGTGAAGCAGTGCCTCAAAAAGAAAAGGCGCCAGAAGGGTCAACTGGTGGGCCAGCGGCTGTGGGCGTCCCTCCATCAAAGCCCAAGTACAAATTTACCGTGGGAGTGCCATTGCCCGCCACACCAACCGTCTCCACCTCCTCCGAGCAAACTGCCACTCCAGGGGAAAAGAAGAGAAAAAGGACCGAGAAGACCAAGACAAAGCGGCTAAAAAAAGAGGTTGCACAGCAAACAGCTACGGCTCCACGAGCAGAAGCAGCCGCGCCAGAAATCATCTCTCTGGATAGTCCAGGGAAAGAAACAGAGGTCTGGGCAGCAGGCGTCCTCCAAGCATCGGCTCAGGCGGAGCCCGAAGTATGTCCTCTTCCCCGGTTACCCAAATCCCAATCGGCCCTGCCGTAACACCGTCCCCCTCTGTATCAGGGCAAGCCTTAGTCACATCATCCCTGTCGCCTATCTCCCAATCCTTCCGCAGTCCCCATTCTTTCGAACAGTTTGCCCAGGACCTGAACATTTTCCAAACCCTGGGTCAAACCCTAGACCCCTCATCCGCGGCCAGTGCTGAAGCCGTACCTATATCGCCGCGCCGCTCACCCACATCATTCAAAACCCCGTCTCCACCTCCCACTCAGCCGCCCGTTTCCCCTAGGACCCGGTCGCCCTTGAAAGCGGCCTCATCTTCTAGAATATCTCCTACTTCATTGTTTGCAGGAAGGATGCCGCAGCAGGATTTGGCCTTGGCGTACCCTATGCTGGCAGAACTTGACCTCATGGGAGAGCAGCTGCAAATTACAGACGATCAGCCCCTAGCCGCAAAGGTCGTAGGGGTGTTCCGCCTCTTTCCTCCAGGGCGTCAAACGAAGAAGAGCCGAGGAGATAGCCGCCCCGGTGAAGCACACCAAGTTCGACTTGGACAGGAGGGTGCTGCGAACCGAGAAATTGATCCCTAAAGTTAAGAAGCCTCTCCGGGAGATGACCGAGGCCGATTATGAACACCGGATCAAGGAGAAGAATTTCGATGATATAAGCGAAGAATACAAAATCAATGGTATTCGTCGCAGGACTAACAATCTCCTTGTTAAGCGACTCGAGAATCAAGAGAAGTTGTTTCAGCTTCAGAACAACTCGAGACAGTTGGAGGAAGATCTGGCCAAGGCCACCACGCGGCTGGAGTCTGCCTAGAAAGAGATTGAAGACTTGAAAGCTCAGCTCGCCACGTCCTAGCAAGAGGCTACAACACAAAGGAAGACGGCCGAACAACTGTCGGAAGAAAAGAAGGCAGCACTAGAACATGTTTCCCAGCTGCAGGATTTGCTGAAGCAGACCCAATCTCAGCTGAAGGAGAAGGCGTCCCAGGCGGCTGCCTTTTTGAAAAACAAGATCAAGGAGATGCGGACTGATTTGCTACAGGGCTGCAGGGCTAATGTGGTCAAGTCCTGGATTTCGCATCCAGGATCCAAGAAGTATCTGCCCAGGGAAAGCCTGTGGTAGAGGAGGTCGAACGCCAAGCGAAGCAGTGGCTGGATTTGGCGATAAAACTTGAAGAGTTTGCACGCAAGGGCCTCCAATTCCCCCCTATGTCCTAGATTGCCCTAGATTGGGCGGATGCAAGGGTAACCTTGCATAATTATTTTGAAAAAACGGAGAAGTTCAGGGCCGCCAGGAAGATGCTGGACGTCTTGAACCATGAAATGAATATCTTCCTGGCCCCCTTCAACACTCTTTCTGCGCTTGGATTTCCGAGTTTTGTCAAAGATGGGGAGTTTCTACCCCTTGAACAAGTAAAGCTATATTGGCTGTCTTTCGAGGCAGATACATCAAAAATTGATGGCTGGACTGACCCAGTCCAGGAGACGCAGGTGACCCAAATGGTGTTAAGGTTTTGCAAGATTAACACCTCCCTTCAGGAGCTGGGAGAAAGGTATCACACCATCGATGTGCACATGGTTGCATCATTTAGAGCAGTGCTGAAAGATGTCGGCGATTTAGAGCCCTTCCAGGCAGCGGCTTGGGATCAGGCCAAGACCGCATACAAGCACGTCCGCGAGCGGGAGCAACCTGTCGAGCAAGAGGGCGATGGTGGTGAGCATTCATATTCAGAGAGAGAAGAAGAAGAAGAGTCAGAAGAAGAGGCTGCTGAAAGTGAGCCCGAAGAAGAACAATTACCCAAGAAGGGGACTCAGCAGCAGCAGGAGTAGCAGGATGCAGGGGAAGGGAGTTCCTCTGTGCCCAAAGGATAAAGGCCTGGTTTGTTGCATCGAGGCGAGCTCGACACCCCGCGAGCCGCCAGGAATGTTGCCACATTTTGCACGGGGTGCCATGTCTTCAGTTTTTTTGTAAGGATGCTGCTCTCCCTTCCCTCTTCCTTCTCTCCCTTTCTCCACTATCCCCTTTCTTCCCTGCCATCAGTTTCATTCTCTTATTCCCCCCCTTCTTTTGAAAGTTTCTCCAAGAGGGCAAAAGGCCCTAAATTTTCTAAGTGTTGGTATTGCGCAACCCAACTTCGCAGCAAAGTCGAGCTACGCCTTTAATTTTGAGTGCACTTGGGGAGCCAACGTGCGGAGAGTTGAACCCAATTTTTCTAAGTATAGAGCGAACCCCGACTTCCCAGCGAAGTCGGGGTGCACTCTCAGTTCTGTGCGCACCTGGGCATCAGTGGAGCCCTAAAAATTCTAAGTGTTGGGTGCGCAACCCGACTTCGCAGCGAAGTCGGGCTGCGCCCTCAAGTTCATGTGCAGTTGGGCGACTCATCTGAAGAAGCGGCTAAGCAGCGAAGTCGGGCTGCGCCCTCAAGTTCATGTGCAGTTGGGCGACTCATCTGAAGAAGCGGCTAAGTGTTGGGTGCGCAACCCGACTTCGCAGCGAAGTCGGGGTTCGCTCACTTACTTGCGCGCACTCGGGCACAGAATGTTGAAGCCAGCCCAGAAATTTTCTAAGGCACGGAGGCCTCCCCAACTGCGCTACTTCTCCCCTTGCGCTACCTAGTTGCGCTCCAATTCTGGGTGAAGTCGGGCAAGAAAGGAAATATGAGCTCCTAAGGCAGATTTTTCCCCTTATCAGATTTTGACAGGTGTCCAACCTCGGGATTCGAGTCAGAGATGTGACGGGAGGTGTGCGAGCGTGAACTGAATAATTGTACTTAAGCTGCCCTCAGTCAAGCTGACTCGGAGCATCATCCCCACACCGCCACGTAGTTGTCGGTCTTTCAGGTGGACCTTGTTGCAAGCACGTTCCATGCCGGCAGAGGTCAACATCAGCCGCTTTTGCCGCTTTTGTCAGTTATTGTCAGGTTTGGGATCCTATGCCCAACGATGTAATGGAGGGGGAATTTACGCTATAAATAGCTCGGCAATATCATTGTAAAAGGGTGGAAGGGGGATATATTGCTAGGGAACCACTGTAGCTGTGTGTTTGCTTCTAAATACAAAATATACTTGGCTCTATTGACTGTCCTTATCTTGTATGCTGCCTTTACTTAGCATTTCTGCCTCATGTTGCTTATGTTATTGCTTACTGTTATTCTGCTTTATGGATATCGGTATTTAATAGTTAAGTATTCCTGGAGTGCAAAGGTAGAGGATACATAGGATGAATGGCATTGATAGTTTCTGCAACGTATTTTGTGTTTAATTGCTGTTAGTAGTGGTGATTGGTTGTTGTTGTGCTGCTTATCCTCCCCACCCATAACAAACACATTTACATTTCTTTCTGCATTTCTAATTTCTTTCTTGCACTCTGAGCTTATAAACAATTGAGAAAACATAGGAAGCCGGCCTCCTCCGGAGATTGGCACGGAAGGCATTCCTTCCTTCCGGCCTTTCAATCTGTTGGGCGAATCTAGGGCGCATTACACTAAATCCTATCCTAGTGGCAGATTCGTAACCAACAGTTTCTCCACAAGTAAATGAAATTTTAATTCCCTGAAACCTATAAAACCAGGAATCTCTCACAAAAAATTTACCTTCCCAAAATGCCAAATATTGTTCATCAATACAAATGAGTAAAGCCTAAGACTTGTCTGAAGATATGGCCGCTCCAGAATCAACTCCCATGACAACAAAATGTACATACCTGTATCACCGGCTTGCAGTTGCATTGACTGAATGCAAGGCGTAACCCCTTCTAGAACATACATCCTGCTGTTGTTGTTAGGCCAGAAGCGAAATTGAAATACCCAGTCCTTGCCTTTCGCATCTTGAATCTTTAAAGGTACCCCCTCTGGCTGTGATATTGGTGGAAAATATGCCTGCTTATATATACATATATAGATAGATCACTTAGAAGCAAATAACAAGAATCCTACAATTAGGAATTTCAAAGAATGTCTTTCTAAGAATGCTCTTGCAATAGCACATACAATTGAAATTCAAATCCAAAGCATGGTATCTTAATAATCATGTAAGAAGCTATGGGTTTGTAAGAAGCATATCATAATCAACTAATCGGTAATTGCTTTTGAACTCATATTCAATTTCTCACAGTAAAGATGACCTTATGTAAGACCATAATTTCCAGAAACTCCTAAAAGATATCTCCAAAAGAACAGTTTTTTTTCTAATCTATCTACATAACAGATTATCCTCTCACTCAATCGTGAAGCTGACAGCCTATATGTGTATGAGCACCACCTTCTTTGCTTGCTAGCTATCTTGCATGTGTGGATGTGTAAAATATGTATCCTCCAGAACATTCTATTAAAATATCATTAAATATTTCCCTATTGAGGATCTACATACATTTAAGTTATGTGCATGTGGAGAGAGGGAGGCAAAACAATAACAACGACAACAGAGTCAAAACAGCCATTTTCTTTGATAGCTCGATTTCCAACAAATTTCTCTCAAGTCATAAATAATATATCCCCACAATGCAACAGGTTGAGAAGATAAAATCTCAAGCAGACCACGGCATAACAGTTGGAGATAGGCTCTCTTCAAACCACAAAATCTGTAGCAAGTTGCCACTGACCTCAGCACATGCCTTTGGAAGCACCAAGCGTCCTATTCGGCCTGCATCGCTTGCACTCAAGACCTTCTCAAACAGAGGTATAATAGTCGAGTTTGAACTGCCGATGGTCAAGAATATACATGATAAAAAAGAATAATTCCCACCTTGCAAGGAGAATGATTGCACAAGAAACCGAAGGAGATTGGCAATTGCACACAGACAGTGTGTAAATGAAAGAACATTACCCTGCAAAATGGACACAGAATACTTCTACAACAACAAAAACAAGGCATGCATACAACTCATACCAACCCCTGTTTGTTTACTAACAAAAACAGCATAATATGCTCAATACTTTAACATTTCTGGAAAAAAGTTAGCTTTAGTTGCTCAAATCAAATGGTCTTATGGTGGATACTCTCCCGATATTTTCTGGAGTTCTTGGTCAGTGATCCTTGGCCAATATCTTGGCAGAAGTTGATTTCGCCCCCTTCCCTCACCTGGTGGTCGTGCAATACGTATCTGTGGAAGTGTGTCTTTTGATGATTCAGACCCTGTGCTAGGGCTTGTATGAGTAGGTTTTGGAAGAAGCTGGCAGGGTTGCTGATGCTGTAGATCAGTTGCTGAAAACTTATTCTGAATTTGTTCTTTTGCTTCCCCAGGAGATCCTGAAGAAACAACCAATCCTAACATTGAAATCATGGAATTATTGCTAGATTCAACTGCACCATTGAGGGTTGAAGGTCCTAATGAGATATTCAAGCATGCATTTGCTGGCATCTCAAAGGCCTCATTTGCTGCACAAGCTTTAGATGTATCAAATCCTAAGAACTCTTCTCTGTCTTTTATGTTTTCCAAAGAGCCTTCCACACAAGTCAGTAGATCTAAATCGTGCATATTCCTATTATTCTTATCGTGCATTGAAATATTTCTTTGCACCAGCTTTATTCTCCCAGAATCGGTGTCATTCATATCTTCCATTGGCTCACGAACAGAACTGATACGTCCAGAATCTTCATGACTATCATGTTCTGAACTTTTATTCCTGGTTCTCTCCAACATATCTTTGTCTATCTTACTCAAACCTGAGCCACATGTAATTCCATCTACATTATTCTCTATTAATGGATCTGTTGCCTTTGACCTTTCTACCTCTGGAGGTTGCTTCCAAGAAGATGCTTCAGCCTGACCAATTAAAGAGCACAAGAAATTAGGAACACATAGCCACCTTTCTTGATTTATGTCCAGACACATATTGTCACTCAATTCATTTACAGTCAAACCCCCTAAACCCTGAGAAGAAAGAATGCAACATCTCAAATCTGGTTTCATGACAGATAATTCAACTGTGACATAAACAATCAAACACCATCATTTGGGGGAAAAAACAACAAAAGAAGTCACCCAAAAACATATAAAGCAAGTTCTAGCAATTGAAATTTCACAGAATTGGATTACAAATTTACAAGTAACCTGCCACTCATCACCATAGTAAAATTTATTTAAAAAAAGAAAACATTACAAAGTTGCAAATTAACAAGTTTATTGCACTAAAACAGACAAAAACCAGTACTGAAGGATGACAAGATATACATATGAAGTTTTGGAGCTTATCACCTCAATGCCATTTGCAAAGGCCGTTTGGATCACCTATCTGCTTACAAACTAAGGTTTTGGGCTACAATTTCAGTTGCATGCCTTTCTCAACAAATAACAAAACTTTTCAGCATGTGTTGGGGATCAAGCATACCAGGATGCATAAAGAAATGATAGCCATGGTTACAGAATAATTTGTAAAATGGTAATAGAAGGTGACAATAATTTGTAAAATGGTAATAGAAGGTGACAATAAGCTGTAAAATAGTAATAAAATGCATATGAGGCCTCTTTCAACATGTGGCAGCACAAAAATGCATAATTTCCATACAGATTTTAGGACTTGCATAAGAATCATTTTGTTAGAAGTGGAAACAATATATGATACAGTAACTCTAGAAGGAATTCTGTTCCAAGGACTCAGCAGCGTGTTTATGCAAAAATAGTCATAAGCCCTTCTAGATAAAAATCAATTGCAAACAAATTCTCCATGACTGCATTTCCCATATCAAATAGATAACATGGCACAATTTATATACATATATAAGGAATTTCAACAAAATGGCAAAATAAACAATTTTAATGAGGAGACTTCTTGAGATGAAAAATAATACTAACCCTGCATGAATTCTATGCTGTTCTTAATAAACACCAATCCATCTCAATAAGACACCAACAACAATCAAAAAACAACGCAGAAAATAGTCTTAATAAACAAAATTGGACATCGACACCCAGTAAGTCCAGTGAGAAAGGTGGCAGGCAATATAGACTTCTTAAAATATGTATTTTGTGTCTCTAGAACAGGAAGGTAAAAGGGAGGATACAGCAAAGGAGTTGCTTTAGAGTAGGAAGAATCTTGGGATTAGAGAAAGAACTATGCTTGAATTTCTACACAGCAGTTAAAATCTTATTTTTTTGGTATTCATTTGCAAGCAGCCCATTGTGAATTTTCTAGTTGTGATTCCCTCGAGACTGAATCCTCCTTCCAAAATCAATTTGTTCAAGTCTGGGTGCGAGAATTAGAAAGTTATGCAAGAACTGATTTGATATCAAAGCAACGAGTATCGACCAACAAAGAGTTGCTTCTGGACAAAAGCCATTTAAAAGAAGTGACACCTCAACAGGAGAGTTAGTTTGTTTATTCCAAAATGAAAGCAAAGTATCACTACTCAAACCACGAAAGAAAGAAATTTTATTAATTTCCATGGGTAAACAAAGTAGGTGAATAAGTCTCAAATAGTACCCTTGGTCAGAATAGCATGGAACTCGGAAACAGTGCTCCAACAAACACAGAAGTACGTAGTACAAAATTAGAAAATCTAACACAGAATGAGTGGAACATGTCATTGTGTGAAAAGGCATCATGTGGTACAATTACATCACATGTATAGTATAGGTATAATACAACATAGTACAAGCTTGATAAAATGGGGCTCAAAATGCTGTAGGAAATCCACTGTCAAGATAAACCAGATCACAATGGAGATTGTGAACAAAACAACAATTGTTACTGGACTGCATCCATCTGTGATAAATCCTAATCAGTCGCTAGTCTGATGATATCTGAAAGGGGATGGTCTGGGAAAGCAGGCTAAGCTTGATCCTAGGTAGATTCCTATCACCCAAGGCTGAAGCTCCTCTAGACACAAGAAGGAACCTTTAGATGCATGCTGCCAAGATCTCTCAAGCTGTGGACAGGGGCAATGCCGATTGTAGTGAACCATGTGCTCCATCAAATACAGAATTACATAGTACAAAAATAGAAAATCCAACACAGAATGGGTGGAACATGTCATTGTGTGAAGTGGCATCATATGGTACAATTACATCACATGTATAGTATAGGTATAATACAACATAGTACAAGCATGATAAAATGGGGCTCTAAATGTTTTAGGAAATCCATTGTCAATAGAAGCCAGATCACAATGGAGATTGTGAACAAAACAACTCTTCTCACTTGTTTACATCCATCTGTGATAAACCCTAATCAGTCGCTGGTCTGATGATATTTGAAAGGGGATGGTCTGCGCAAAGATGGCTGAGCATGATCTAGGTAGACTCCTATCACCCAAGGCTGAAGCTCCTCTAGACACAAGAAGGAATCTTTAGATGCATGTTGCCAAGACCTATCAAACTGTGGACAGAGGCAATGCCGATTGGAGTGAACCTTGCGCTCCAACATATAGAGAATTATATCGTACGAAATTAGAAAACCCAACACAGAATGGGTGGAACATGTCATTGTGTGAAGTGGAATCATAAATATAATTACATCACATGTATAGTATAGGTATAATACAACATAGTACAAGCATGACAAAACAGGGCTCGAAATGCTGTAGGAAATCCATTGTCAAGAGAAGCCAGATCACAATGGAGATTGTGAATAAAACAACCATTGTCACTTGTTTACATCCATTTGTGATATCCTAATTGGTCGCTGGTCTGATGATATCTGAAAGGGGATGGTCTGCGCAAAGTAGGCTGACCATGATCTAGGTAGACTCCTATCACCCAAGGCTGAAGATCCTCTAGACACAAGACGGAAACTTTAGATGCATGCTGCCAAGACCTCTCAAGCTGTGGACAGGGACAATGCCGATTGTAGTGTGTACTATGTAGCACAGGTGGTGATATTCCCAACAATGGAATAGTGAGATAACAGATTCAGGAACTGTTGGTTACGAATCCGCCATGAGGAAAGGATTTTGTTGTTATTGCGCCTTGGACCTGCAAACCAACATTGAAAGGCCGGAAGGGAGGAATGCCTTCCGTGCCAATCTCCGGAGAAGGCCGGCTTCCTGTGGGGTTTTATGGTTTAGGATGAGAGTGCAAGAAAGAGATAAAAATGCGGAAAGAATTTACAGATGTGATTAGAGTTGGGTGTGGGGAACTAACAGTACGGCAACGCATCAATCACCACTACTAACACCAATATAACCATAACACACCACTATGGATGCTGTCACTAATCAGTAGAAGCAGTCGGGTATATGTTTTGTGTTAAGATCCGAAGCTACGACTACAATGGTTCCCTAACAGACATTCCCTCCAAGGAACTAACAGTACGACAACGCATCAATCACCACTACTAACAACACTATAACACAAAACATAACCAGAAAACTGCCACTAACGTTTACCCTATGTATCCTTTAATTTATGCACCTCAGGAATACCTGACCACCAAATGCTGAAGTGAATCAACAAGCCATGACACAGGAAAACGTAAGGCAGAAATGTCAAGGAGAGGCAGCATACAAAATAAAAACAGTATAACAGCACCAAGTGTATGTATTATATTAAAAGGCAGAAGCACAGCTACAATGGTTCCCTAACAAACATTCCCCTTCCACCACCTTACAATGAAAATGTGGTGGGTATTTATAGCCCAAAGTCCCCCCCGTTACATTAATGGGCACAAAGTCCCAGTCAAACATTAGCTGACAAAAGCAGCCGCGGAACTGCTGATGCTGACTTCTGTTGGGCTGGACTGTACTCTCGGCATGGTCTCCCTGAAGGTTGAACAGCTACGTGGCAGCGCGTTGGGTAGAACTTTACATTGACAGGAATGCGGGTAGCTGAGGCAGGTGAAAACTCACATCAGCCTTAAATGAGGCAGCTAGCATAAGCAGTGCGGCCCATGCTTGTCCTTTTGCTCGGCATGTCTTGGCTCGGATCCCAAAGTTGGACACTTGTCGGATGATAATGCTTGACACGTGTCTGCCTTGAAAGGCGATCTATCCAACTTCGCCGGGATTAGAGCGCAATCAGGTAGCACAGGTGGAAAACAGCGCAGTCGGGTTGGCCTATTTCCCTACTGTGCACCGGTCAAAGGGTGCAGTCCAACTTCGCTGCGAAGTCGGGTTGCGCACCGGCACTTGCTGATTCTCACCGCCGTTCGGACTTCGCACAGACAAGGGAGCGCAGTCCGACTTCGCTGCGAAGTCGGGTTGCACTCCAACACTTAGTCAATTTCTCTACCAGATTTTTTCCAAGTGCGCTCAGGAAGAAGGGCGCGATCGGACTTCGCACCAAAAGCGGGCGCGATCGGACTTCGCACCAAAAGCTGGGTTTCCTGGTTACGCTTCCGGGGCCATAACTTTTGATCCGCTAACCCGATCGCCTATTATAATATATCGTCGGAAAGTCAGGCGAGAAGATATGCAATGATAAAATATCCGGAGCTCATTTTGTCCATTTTGTCACCCCTGTTTATGGCCCGCGAAAACCCGAACACCTCAGCATGCTCTTTACCGCTTTAAAGCTCCATACTTAGGCCAAAATTTATCAAAAGATTTAATGTGGCAAAATTGCCAACAGGAACCAATCAGGACTACAGTCATAAGACTGTCCTCACAGTCGTATGGCATCATTGTCCTGAGACAGTATGGTCTCAACTGTACGGTGCAGTCCTGTATGGTACAATACAAGACGGTCACCTGCAAATGACGTTGCAACACTTGACAATCAACCTCCTCGTACGGTAATCACACATACAATGCCAGAGTCTTTGCCAAGCAACAAGATGATCCTTGAGGCTGCAACACAACTTGTACGGTTGTCTTCGTACGATCAATCCCTCGTATGACCTGATCTGCATATTGTCTGCAATCAGCGTAACCACAGCAATCTTCCCTCTGCAACCTGCAATTAATCTATAGTATTGCTGCAGTATGCTAACTACCATAACCTGCAACTATGGCAACAATCCTACAGTCTGCAACTATAACAGTACTCAAACAAGACACATGCAATATCATCAACAGTCACAGCATAAACAATTACAGCAAACTGCAATAAATCTGCAAATGGCAGAACTTGTATTGGCATTAAAGAGGCTGCTGTAAACAGCAATATTGGACTGCATTTACAATGTGCAGGGTTGCATAACCAGCCTGCATAACATCATAGACAATGCTCTTACCAATATCTCTCACATACACATCCATGGGCAATCCTATGCAATGCTCTTTTCCTAGTAATCACAACAATAACCATGCAAATGAAAGAGGGGGGTTCCTTTTAGTGCCTGCCCTTTTGCAAGCAGTTCCCAAGACAGCACACCATAACCACCACCCTAAATTGGGCATATTTAATTTAAAGTCCTATTTGCAATTTATCAAATTGCATTACATTCTAATTTCACTTACATTTCATGTCATTTCCTATCATTTACATTTCATATGCATTTCATTACAAAAAGTCTAATACAAAACTTTGACACATTTTTCACTTTTTCTTTTTCTGAGAAATTGTTTTGCTACCTATATCTATCCTCCCCTTTAAACCAATCAACGTCCTCGTCAATGCTTGCCAACAATGTTTTGTTGTTTTTCACTTTTTCTTTTTCTGGGAAGTTGTTTTGCTGCCTACATCTATCCTTCTCTTTAAACTAGTCGGCATCCTCGTCGATGCTTGCTGCTGTTCTCGAGCATCCGGTTGTTTCTGCTGAGAACCGGCAATAGGTGCTCCACCCATCTCTGTTATATAGAATCGTAGGGTTGCTCATTCATCCTTCAATCTCTGTGCATAATTACTATAACAATCAAACTCCAATCCAGAGTGGTTGGCTTTCTTCTCTATCTCCACCAACTTTGCCACCAGCTCCTTTTCCCGCTCAGTAGCACTCTTTTCTATCTTTTGTTTCAATTCAGCCTCAATTTTGGCTGCAATAGCCAATTGTTCATCCCTTTCGGCAATGAGCTAATCTTTGTGCTCTAGCTCCTTTTCTCGAGCTTCATGCACCTGTGCCCTTACTGCCAACTCTGCTCTCAAGTGTACAATGATCTCATTGCACTTCTCCATATCCTTCTTCATTGCAGCAAGTTCGTCATCCTTGGCTTTCATCTGCTCTTCGAAGCTTTGTCTAAGGCCAACAACTTTCGTTTCTGCTTCCTTCTTCATTATTTGCATCTCTTCCTTATACTGGTTAACCTGTTCTTCTTTGGATTGGTGTATCTTCTCCAACCCAACTATTAACCAATCAATCCAATGTGTCAAAAAATTAATCTTTCTATACAATGGTGCCAATTCTGGTGGAATCTTCCTGTATTCCACTTCTGTTGTATCTACTAAACAAGGTTCCAAGGTACTTGCATCTATATACACCCTCTGTGGTACCCTATAATTGGTTTGCATCTCTTCTAGTAGCTCCTTTATTCCAATCATACTTGCCACTTCTCCAACCTGTATTTCCCATGGCTCTTTTCACATATTTCAGCAAGCTTCTTCGTCCTCTCATCATCTTGAGCCCACTGTACTGCTTTCTCCATTTCATTATAAACCATGGACCGCCATTGCCTCAGCTGTCCTACACAACCCATCCTAAACTATAGCCTTGCAGAATCAAAAACCTGCATCATCTTCCTGAAGAATTCATCAACCTAATCATCGGTTTGGGCTCCTCCTTCAATAGACAACCCAAAACTAGGCACTTCAATAATGAAATGCTTGCCTAGTACTTGAGGTGTCTCCTCCTCTTCCTATTCCATGCTTAGCTCTTCCCTGTTTTCTTCCAACTGAACAGGCTGTACTACAGTTTGTTCTTGTGGATCTAGCTGATTTTCAACACTCGGTGGCTCCTGGCTACCACTGCCTTTCCTAATAAATTTATATTTCTCCTTTCTCTTTTTGAAAACTTGAACTGCCTCACATTTATCTCATTGAGAGGTATCCTCTTTTCCTTCCCTCTCTTAGGTGAATCTTAATGCTTTCTTTGAGATTGGATCTCCTCCATTTCGTGATCGTGTCTTGTATACTCTGTAGGTTCTTGTCTTTCATCGAGTCTAGTCTCCTCTTCTTGCCCTTGATGTTCTCTTCTATGGACAGGGTCATCGAGCATTTGTTCTTCTCTACTTGTATCTTTTCCCACTATTCTTAAAAACTAATTCTCCCGCTCATACTTCATCTGTCATGCCTCTTTTTTCCTTGTTGTACAATGACTGTGATTGTACAGTCACTTCACCATATTTCATATGGGTGGTCCTTTGCACTTGTACGATGGCTCCCTGTGATCATATAGTAGCCTTCCTCTTTCATTTGTACGGCAGCCTTCTTGTGTTCATACGATGACTTCCACAATAATCTTTATCAGCTTTGTACGGCAATTTCCCTTGCGATTGCAATCTTTCGTTCTCTGCACCCTTATACGACAATTTCCTCATTGAGCCATCTTTCTCCTTGGCTCGTTCATCCATATGGCAGCTTCCTCTGCCTTTTCTCGCGCAAACCCTCGAATCCATAGACTGCAACTTTGCCCGAAGCTCCTTAACAAGGTTTATCCTTCCATGCTTAACTCAATACGGGAGTTTGGAAAAATTTCAATCGTTTTTCTCGAACTTTGTATGGCGTTTCCGTCATCCGTCTAGGTCTTTAATTTTTCTTTCTCCACATAGGTTCCTCTGCCCTAGCTTCGTCTTTCCTCTGGTTTTAGTACAACTATACAGTCGTTCGTACACCTACAAATCCTTCCTTATTCAACAATTAGGGCATTTTCTGATACCCTACTACAATTCCTCCTTTTGCTCGATAATATGTTGTGGTTTCTTCTCCAATCTTTGGCTACAACTTCTACTCCCGACCGCAATTCCTCCTTTTGCTCGATCGATAATATGTTGTGGTTTCTTCTCCAATCTTTGGCTACAACTTCTACCTTTCTGGGGCATCTTTTCTTTCTCTAGCATCTTCTCCTTGACGAGATCTCCCCTTTCTGCTCACCCTTCCAATCGAAAGCACCTTATTTGTTCTAATTTTTGGTTATCCCCATCCTGACCCTATTTATAATTATAAGTTTTGGGCAGAAGCGGTTATAACCCACCCTATGGGCCGCCATGTCACCAACTCGTGCATGCATTTTTTTTTAATCTATTTACATATTTACATTGCTTTTTCCCGATGACGTCTTAAGGTCGTCGTACAAGTCATATGACCACATTGACTTGCACTTGTACAATGTCCTCTACTAGCATGTCATTCCGCTCTTCATTCTATCGTCTTGTTGCTCCCTCCGTCATATAGTTTGTACAATCGGCATCAGATTGCTCTGTCGTATGGTTCCCTGAAGTACCGTCTTCTAATTCTTGACTTGTACAATGCTCTATCGTACAATCTTCCTTCTATACCTAGTCTGTACAATCTTTGACTTGTTCTTGATTTGTACAGTGGTCTATCGTACAATATCCTTCTTGATACTCCTAACTTGTACGGCACCCTTTCGTACAGTTCTCTTCCCATATCTGACTTGTACAATGCCCTTTCGTACGATAGTCTACTACATCTGTACTGCCTCTAATTAAGTTCCTTTGGACTGTCCCCTTTCGGACTTAGTGATCGAGTTCACCTTATTATCCCTTCTCAAACTTGCTAAACTTGTTCTTGCCTTATGCGGACTTGTTCTTCCACATATCTTCATTGATATCTTCCTCTGCCACGCAACAATGCCATGGCCCTTCCTCTTATTATCAAGTGAATCTCTATCTTGGGACTGCCTACTCCCAACTTCGGGTTGTCCGAGATCCATTTAGTTCCTTGACGTTTTCGGTTCTTCCATGGCCCTCGAGGTGGTCCTGACGGCCCAACCTAATGGTCACATACTAGTTGATTTTATTGTGCCAGGTCAACAGATGGTCGTTGCAACCCACCACATTGACTCTACAGCCTAAGGGTAGCAGAAGGGAAACTTCTTCCCCTCGATCCACCAGGAGGGAGACCAACAAAACTCCTGTAATGTCCCCTTTCTAAGCAGTTAGTTAGATGCAGTGGTTTAGCCTACTCACGGGTTCCCGTAGGCTAGGGCAGATTGCAGGGGAGCCTAACTGGAGTTTTGGGAGCGGATAATTGAGCGAAATGGGTATTCGAATCCACTCTCAGATGTTGAATCGGATGGACAAAGCCTTGACTTACTATTTTTAGTAAGTTAGTTTTTAGGGTTTCGAGTAAAACGGACGGTGCAGTGATTTTCTTCACCGAAATGGGTGTCCGTATCTATCCTCAGTTTGCGGATCGGATAATCAGAAGGCCAAGTTTTTAATGTGTGAAGGTTTAATTATATAAAGTAAAATTATTTAAATACTTTATATAGTTTAAAGCCTTATTTTATTAAAAGGGGACGTGGGACTTAAAAAAGAGTTATGTTTCATGATTTATCCCACATTGAGCGTGCAAAAGGAGTTTGTTGTGGAGGAGTCTATTTATTCGGTGGTTTGGTCTCATTTCATGTCATTTTGGATTTTAGTTATTTTCTCTAGAGTTTGAGGCCAGTGGCTGAGACTTCTTCTCCGAAGGGACGGAAACCCCAACGGTGTGGCTGAGGACGAAACCCCCCAGAATTTTGGAGCTGGACGAAACCCCAGATCTCTGTTGGTGAATTCACACCGGATTCACGCTTTGGTGCTTCAACGATTTCAGAGGTACTTTGATGTTTGCTGATTTAGTATATTTCAAGGGTTTGCAAACATATTGTGGAAAGATTATATTTTTAAATTATTGTAATCTGAACCCTATTTTGAAATAAATTTGAAAAAAAAATTGCTAGTTATTTCCTATTTCCTAGAGTTGTATTTTATGATTTTAAGAAACAGTATAGTGTTCCAAATATTAAAATATCAGAACAAGGGGGGAAATTACAACTCCTCCCTTACCTAGGTAGCCTTAGACCACTGAGAAGACTCGATTGTCTCTCCGCATTACCTAAGTTAACTCTATCATGTTCTCGTAGTACACTGGATTCTTCTTCTTGAATCCTTACAAGCGCTTCCTCTAAGCGTCTCCTTTGTCTTTTGTCTGCATCTAATTGTCTTTTCCCTTGTTTGTCTTCCTCAAGACACCTTTGTGCTTTAGGACAAATTGTCGATTCTCTATATCTTCTCAAGAGGTCAAATTCAAAACTTGAACTCTCTTTCAATATCAATTGGAGGAAGGCTATCACTACTTGTGTTCGTCACCCAATTCCTTCCTTTGTCTTCCAGAGATCCGTGCTTCCATCACATATCTCCATAATATATTGGCAACTTCTCTCCTACTTAGTCGATATTGCGCAAGATCCTCAAGTTCCTCTTGTCACCTTTCCTCTTGCCTTGATCTATCTTCTACTATTCTTTGTTGTTCAAGTTCATTTTCTTGCTCTTGTCGCTTTCTAACTTTTCGTTCATTCAACCTTTGCATTGTATCATCCAACTCCTGGATAATCTGTGCCCTCATTCTTGCATTGTATCTACACAAAGTTTCATATTCTTCTTGCAACCTTTGTGTTTCATCTCACATTCTTTGTTGTAAGAACCCGATTTGAGCCAATGGACTAAATTCTACCAACTCCTCATTCCCAATTCTTCTTCTATCTTTGGGAATCGGCATATATTGTTCTTATTCTTCGGTTCTATCAAGAAATCGTACATGCACCCTTACTCTTTGTCATTCATTCGAGTGAGGTACAAATATTGTTGCTCTATTATTGGTTGCACTTCTTGTTCCTCAGTATATAGCCTTCTCAATTCCATATCCTAGTGTTCCTCATTAATTGAGCTTGACTCCCCTTATGCGCAAGCTGCTCTTTGCTATCTTTCTCTTTCATGCATTCTTTCTTGTCTTATCGCCTCATCATGTTGAAGGAACATACATTGTTCTTTTACTCTGTAAGGTTTCAATCTTGATCCATTTACTGTCTCGGGAATCACAGTCCCATCCAATTTCTTCAATTTAACTGTGCCATTTTCCATCATTTCTACCACTTGGAAGGGTCCAAGCCACAATGTTTTCAACTTTCCTGGCTTGATTTCCCGTTTGCCATTATATCTCAACACTAAGTCACCTGGTTTCAATTCCATCTTCCTCAGGTGCTTATCATGCCACAACTTTCTTCTTTGTTGGGCCACTTCTATCGCCCACTGCACCATAACCCGCTTCTCCTCCAGTTGGACTAGTGTCGCTAGCCTCTTCTCTAGGCTCTCCTAGTCTCCTAAACAGTTCTCTATTGCTACCCTTAAATTGGGTACCAAGAATTCCACTGGCACTACTGCCTCCTGCCCATACATCAACTGGAATGGCATGTGATTCGTTGTTGGCTTAAATGTCATCCTGTACATCCACATGACTGATGGCAACTTCTCCTCCCAATCTGCTCCTTCTATCCCACAGGTCTCATACATTATTGACACCAAAATTTTGTTCGTAGCCTCTGCCTGCCCATTTGCTCTAGGATAATACGGACTAGATAGCAAAAGCAAAATCTTGAACTTAGTTGTCAGCTTCTTGATTACTTCATTCACAAAGTGACCTCCTCTATCACTTGTCAATTGTAGCGGAATCCCAAATCTAGTAATCACTTGTTCATTTAGGAATCGGGTTGTACTCTTTCCCGAATTATCTAGTAGTGCCCTTGCCTCTACCCATTTTGTTAGGTATTCGGTCGCCACTACTATGTACAGGCACTTCCTCCTCTAGCTTGTCCTTAGATGACCCACAAAATCTAAGCCCCATATTTCAAATAATTCCTATGGTTGAGATGGATGCAATGGCCTGAAGTCCCTTCATAATGGCTTCCCCACTCTTTGGCATGGTTCACATGCTTTCACTAACTCCTTCGCATCACAATAGAGGGTGGGCCACCATAGCCTTGTCAAAAGCACCTTCCTTGCAGTCACATCTAGTCCCATATGCCCTTCGACCAATCCATTCAATGTTACCTTAACTTCCTCCTCCATTACACATCTCCTCAGTATTCCATCAAGTCCCATCTTACATAGCAATCCCATTATAAATTGAAAAGAAGCTGACTTTATAATAACCTTTCTCCTTTCTGTTGTCGATATCTCCTTTGGTAGTTCCCCTGTGGATAGATATTCTCCAATCATCTTATACCATGATGGCATAGCACTTATGGTAAAAAATTGAGCATTAGGGAACTCGTCTGACACTCCTACATGTTTTCTTGAGCGAATCCTTGACTATTGATCTACTATTACATGTTTATTTCTGGGTCTGCCCACTACCCGAAATACAAACTCCTATAACATGACAATCCACCTGCTAACTTGTCTGTGAATGGTCAGTTTATTGACTAGATACAACAACACCTAATGTTTAACATAAAAGGCAAAAGGATTGGCTAGAAAATAGTGCCTAAATTTCTAGATAGCATACACCATCCCTAGCGCTTCCCTCTCGGTTGTGTTGTAGTTCTTCTCTACTCTGGACAACAACCGACTTGCAAAATAGATAGGTTGGTCTAGCCTAAATTGCCCCTCCTAGGCCAATGCACATCCAATTGCGAAATTGGATGCATCCACATGGACATGAAATTCCTTATCCCGGTCTGGCAATACCAAAATGGGTGTACATACCAATTTTGCCTTCAACTCCTCAATGGCTCCTTGATGCGCCTCTGTCCACCTAAAAGGAACACTTTTTCTTATCAATGAGTCTAACTATAGGCAACAAATCTACATCCCAAAAAAAGAAGCGAAATTTTATACAAAAATTGAATTACAAATTTTAATAAAGTTTTATCTGACTTTTGACAAGTTTTTGTAATTTTGAGAAAGTAAGATGCAAAATGAAATGCAAATCAAAATTAGACAAAATTCGAGTAAAATGTAATTAAAGTTGAAATAAAATGAAATTTAGTGAAATTAGCATGAAATTGGATTTGATAAAAATCAAAGTTAGAACCTTAAAAAACATTAATGAGCACATGTTCGAATGTTTGGGGGTGGCAGTTGTAAATGATGCGTTATCCCAAGAACCGCTCGAAACGAACTGGAACAGGCATCATAAGGCCCCCTTCTTCATTTTGAGGCTCTTGTTCCTGGGATAGATAGAAAAGGCAAATAGTGATGTTCATGCATGTCGAATACACCACTGCCTTGAGTGGAGAATGTGACTAAAGATGCAATTTTGCTTATGGAATTGCCATCGTCATTTGACTTGGTAAATATTGTAATTACATCTCTACGTTGCTGGTTGCAAAGACATATAATACAAATGCAGCCATTAACGTACCTTTCTCCATGTATGTGTGGTAACTGAATATTTATTTATGTTGTATTTTTCTCTATTATTGCACTTGTGTGAATCTATTAGGATGCAGGATTAGATAGTATTTTCCGTAGAACTGTTGGCAATCGAATCGGCCTAGATGCAGAGTTTCTAAGTCTGCAGCACCCTAGACCCGCTGCCAAGCATTGAATGTCCGAAGGAAAGAAATGTCCTCCATGACAATCTCTAGTAGGGCTGGTTCCGAAAATAAAATTGTTTTTTTGAGATAAGGGTTAGGAATATGCTGAAAGAAAGGAAATAACTGAAAGGAATGGGAAAAGGCTAAAATCCTGAAATATGGGGTGATGGACAGGAAGCACGATACACAGCTTAACACTTGAACCAACAACAATCAAAACAATAGACCTTTAATAGAAACCAGCATTAAATCTTTGGAACCGCATAAACTCCAGGGGTACTCCAGGGATTAATCCTCTACTGACAGCTAAATCCAGAAAACAGAATTCAAGTTGTATGATAAAGAAACTAATTTAACAGAAATAACATGATAGAAGTCATACACAGAGATAGAAGATTCAAGGCCAGAGCCAGAAGTCTGTATTTCGGAAGCAGATTTCAAAGCGTACAGTTGCTTTTCTAGCAGAGATTGTCCATCCTTAATTATAGAGAAAGACTAGCTTTTATAGAGGATTCTGCCTCCTAAAACATTAATGCCCAACCACTTCTGCAATGGTGACAGGCAGATTTGATCCAGAACCGACTTAACAGCACAAATTTGATTCCGCAGATAACTTAGCATTGAATGCAGAAGGTTTCGGTAATCCACCACGATTGGACGGCTAGCAGCGCAGCTTAGGATTCCGTTGAGCACTTAATGACGGTTCTAGGCAGCTTCTGACGGTTCTGGGCATCTTGCGCTGTGCTTGGGGCCTGCATGGAGTTTCGCTCCATAACTAGAGCGAAAGCACTTCCGCTCCAGAAGTGGAGCAAAAGTGTCCTCTTCCTTGCCTTAGAAACTTTCCTTGCACTCTGGCCAGCTTTCGCTCCAGAGGTGGAGCGAAAGGGATTTTCGCACCAGAGGTGGAGCGAAAGGGATTTTCGCACCAGAGGTGGAGCGAAAGGGATTTTCGCACCAGAGGTGGAGCGAAAGGGATTTTCGCACCAGAGGTGGAGCGAAAGGGATTTTCGCACCAGAGGTGGAGCGAAAGGGATTTTCGCACCAGAGGTGGAGCGAAAGGGATTTTCGCACCAGAGGTGGAGTGAAAGGGATTTTGTGGAGCGAAAGCATCCTTTGTGCTTGAAAACTGGCCCGAAAATGATTTTTGGTGGTACAACTTCCCGGGGCCATAACTTTTGATCCGTTGACCCGATCGCCTATTGTAATATATCGTCGAAAAGCTTACGAAAAGATCTACAACAATGAAATATCTAAAGATCATTTCATCCAATTTATCATCCTCTTTTAGGGCCCGTGAAAATGCCAACACTTCTACATGTGTTTCGCTGATCTAAAGCTCCAAAGGGATTTCGTTGGCGAAGTGCGCTTCACACTTAGGCAAAATTTTGTCAAAATTTTTAATGTGGCAAAAATGCCAACATTTCTGGCATTTCACGGGGCATTTAGCTTGTCTGAATGCAAATCGACCCCAGGGCCTTTATCCATTGGGCAACAGAGTCACAACAAAACGCAGACACAAGAAGAAAAAGTACCTTCCACTTTGAGTCAGCCAGATCTGATGATGCCAAATCACACTTTGCACTCCCCACCTTATTTATCAGCCGACCTATTTACATTATTTACACAAAATTTTGCGACATGATTGGCATGCCGCCACCACAAAATTGGCATTGGGCGCTTACCCAGTGAATCTGCAGTGTCCGGACCAGATCTGATTGTACTTGAGTTGATCTTTGAAGTCCGGTTGGCCTCCCAAAGTTTGCCAAGTTGCGAACAGGATGCAACGTGGTAGGCTATCATGCATGCCAGTACTCATACAATTAATGATTAGCGTGGCGAAGAGATTTACCACATGGGAGCCTTCTTCGAGTACTGGTTGCAGTGATGGTTGGAGCCAATACCACCACTTTAGAGAGTCCACTGGCTGCGGGCTCTTGAGTACGGGTTCCTCTAACTCCTTGATGCGATAGCAGGATTTTTCTGGCGATAGGCCTTCTGTCGGGATCTCCTCAGGATCAACCTCCTGATGAGGCGTGCTTATGGGGTTTTGGCTAAATACTTGCATGCCATGCCCTAGGAAACAAAAAGGGTGCAAAAATGTGCCCTCTTTGCTCTCAGAATATGCTTCTTGAGCCTGTTCCCCTAATTTCTGTAGGAGGAGGTTTATGTCCGGGTGGAAAGCCCAAATATAGTAGAGGTGGGCCTGGGTGGGTGTCGTCTGGATTTTCTCTGGAATTCTCCTCCAACTCCTCCAAAATCGAACATTAAAGTCTATGATGCCCTCTAGAGGTGCTCTCATGATGGTGGAGAGGTGCATCAAGAGTTGGAAGGGATCTTGAGAGCCATCAAATGTGTTGATGAGTGCTCCCACTAAGTCCTCCCATGAGCAGATGCTCTTACGCCCGAGCAGTCTATACCACTGTAGCACCCTTCCTTCCAGAGACAGGACCAGAAGTCTGATCACGATGTCTTCGTGGGTTAAGCCATGGAGGATCGCTAGAGCAACAACATCTTCAAGGTGCTCTCGAGCCATTCCCTCAATGCCATTGTACTTTGTTAGGGTCTTCAAGGCACTTTGGGAATATCATGCCAACTTTGGAGATTCAGAGGGCCAGGATCATCCCAGCTAGGATAGCATACCTTTGCCATTATAGCAGTGGTCTGCAGAGAGCACGGTACTTGCCGCTAAATCAGAGTCGCCAGGTGAACATTCTTTCTCCGCTTGTGAGGTCAAGGCTGCTCACCAAACCTTGGGTCCTCCAAGGTGTCTTATTTCAGCATAAAAGGCGTCTACGATCAAGAAATCTGGATCTTCAGCTCAACAAAGTCGCCAGGTGATTTTTCCAGATGAAGGCAAGCCAGAGATTCACCAAACTCGGGCTCCCTTAAAACATGGAGACTGTTCGTCCCACCAAGCGTGCCAGAAACTATTGGCAATCGAATCGGCCTAGATGCAGAGTTTCTAAGTCTGCAACGCCCTAGACCCGTTGCCAAGCATTGAATGTCCAAAGGAAAGGAATGTCCTCCGTGACAATCTCTAGTAGGGCTGGTTCCGAAAATAAAATTGGTTTTTTGAGATAAGGGTTAGGAAGATGCTGAAAGAAAGGGAATAACTCAGAGGAATGGGAAAAGGCTAAAATCCTGAAATACGGGGTGATGGATAGGAAGCACGATACACAGCTTAACACTTGAACCAACAACAATCAAAACAATAGACCTTTAACAGAAACCAGCATTAAATCTTCGGAACCACATAAACTCCAGGAGTACTCCAGAGATTAATCCTCTACTGACAGCTAAATCCAGAAAACAGAATTCAATTTGTATGATAAAGAAACTAATTTAACAGATTTAACATGATAGAAGTCATACACAGAGATAGAAGATTCAAGTCCGGAGCCAGAAGTCTGTATTTCGGAAGCAGATTTCAAAGCGTACATCTGCTTTTCCAGCAGAGATTGTCCATCCTTAGTTACAAAGAAAAGACTAGCTTTTATAGAGGATTCTGCCTCCTAAAACATTAATGCCCAACCACTTCTGCGATGGTGACAAGCAGATTTGATCCGAAACCGACTTAACAACACAAATTTGATTCTGCAGATAACTTAGCATTGAATGCAGAAGGTTCCGGTGATCCACCACGATCGGACGGCTAGCAGCGCAGCTTCGGGGTCGGTTGAGCACTCAATGACGGTTCTGGGCAGCTTCTAACGGTTTTGGGCAGCTTGCGCTGTGCTTTGGGCCCGCCTGGAGTTTCGCTCCATAACTGGAGCGAAAGCACTTTCGCTCCAGAAGTGGAGCGAAAGTGTCCTCTTCCTTGCCTTAGAAACTTTCCTTGCACTTTGGCCAGCTTTCGCTCCAGAGGTGGAGCGACAGGGAGTTTCGCACCAGAGGTGGAGCGGTACGGATTTTGGCACTAGAGGTGGAGCGAAAGGGATTTTGGCACCAGAGGTGGAGCGAAAGGGATTTTGTGGAGTGAAAGCATCCTTTGTGCTTGAAAACTGGCACAAAGGTGATTTTTGGTGGTACAGCTTCCCGAGGCCATAACTTTTGATTCACTGATCCGATCGCCTATTGTAATATATCGTCAGAAATCTTACGAAAAGATCTACAACAATAAAATATCTAAAGATCATTTCATCCAATTTATCATCCTCTTTTAGGGCCTGCGAAAATGCCAACACTTTTGCATGTGTTTCGCTGATTTAAAGCTCCAAAGGGATTTCGCTGGCGAAGTGTGCTTCACACTTAGGCAAAATTTTGTCAAAAATTTTAATGTGGCAAAAATGCCAACAAGAACCAATATGTTTGAACGTTACAGAGGACAATCGAGGTCTATCGTGAATTGTACATTAGTTATAGTAGAAACTAACTACTCATTGAAGATCTACAGATAACTGCATCCTGGATTGCTTTGGTAGTTTGGTAGTTATAGATCAAACTTGTATGATGGAATACAAAGGTGTGTGGCCATAATAAACTTGGTGTTGAAAAATTTGGAGTGTATAAGTTGCTATTCTTATGGCAAAGGGAAGAGTCTATATATTTCATTTTGTAGTAAATCGTACAATAAGTTCATCGTATAGTGTACGGTTGGGTCGTACAGTCTAAGGTCGTATAGTTGAGATACAGTGGTGTTGTACGACCAAGTGTTCCATTCTTGAATTTTTTGCCACCTCCCTTACTAGGAATACCACCATTCATGCTACATTTGGCATTGTTGCCGGAGTGAGAAGGGTTTGATTCAATAGGAAAGTAGCGTAAAGGAGATAAGGCTGGATGACATACAGTCTACGAGGATGTAGGAGAAGAGATCGTAGAGAGGATCAAGTGCCAATGAGAAGAAGCACAAGGATCGCTCAAAGAGGGAATGTGAACAATACAGTAATTCAATCGAGAGAAATGGATGAACCAATACTCGAACAAGTTTGGACTCCAAAAGAGGGAGAAAGTGAGAGGTGGGAAACATTGTTGTTAAGTACAGAAGACAAGGTGCAAGGAGAGCAACAAATAGTCGAAGAAAACGTTCGATTAAGTGAAGACGCTAATGTAGGAAGTGCGCAACAAAGCGAAGGATGGATGGTGACACCTGAGCAAGTGGGAAGGAGTTTGCAAAGGGGTGTAGAGGATGAGAGTCAGGCACCAGAGCAATCGTGCGTGGATACTCGGGGAAGTAGACCAGAACCACATATTATTTATCAATGAAGAAGATTGTGTAGTGAGGACACGCTAGAATTGGGAAGAAGACTATTTGAAAGAGAAAAAGTGCCTAGGACAGAAGTACCAAGAGAAGAACAAGTAAAACCATCTACGATAGAAAGGGAGTGGGTGGAATTCCCAAGGAAGCCATTGTCGAGTGATGAGGAAATAGAATATTACTTAATGGCAAACATCAAGAGAGCTCTCTATCTATAATTGCATGCACCATCAAGAGAGATAGAGAGTTCGCCTTTCATACAAGATAGGAAGAGCAAGGGAGAAGAGATCAACCTTGAAGGAAGAGAAATTCATGCATTAACAAGCTCTATGAGGTACGAGCTTAAAATTCATTCCGCTTTAAAATTGAGAGGGAGGGAATTTTCCATAAAGAGCGTATAGGCTTTTTAAAGATATTGAGGCTCTGTAGTCAACGTGAAAAGCTTAAGAGTGCTCTTAAGTCAAGAGAGGGGATCAAAAGGATCTTTAAGACCTTTATAACATAAGGAAAGGAAAATAAATAATCTCCTCGACTAGCCTTTTTTTATATCGTAAAGGTTGACCTTCTCTTAAAGTTTTCGAATGGGATTCAATATTACAAAATGACCGAGACCTTTATAGCAATGATCATGGCATGCTCTCAAAAACAAATCTGGAGTGGCTCCTCTATTTTAATAAAGGGCTTTTTTGCTATTTTGAAACAAAGGGAGGGACCTGTATAGCTTTTTGGAATTTAGTTTCATAGAAGGACCAAACCCTTTGGAAAGAGAGGGCCTTTAACTGACCATAATGTTAAAGGCCTAAACAATCTTCATAATAGTGTTAATAAAATACGTTATAACAATGCACCTCCTCCTCATCAAGATGTCATTAGTTGTGTCAACCAATCTAATTATATCAACCACATCTTCAATAACGTTTGCATCTTAACAAGACAACAAATCAACCTTCATTTGATCAAGTAGACCAACCTCCTTTAATCATTCAATCCCAATCTATAACCAAAGCCTTTTTTAATGTATGATTCTCTTGAACCTCTTTATTTTTAAAGGAGAAAACTTTGAGAGGCCAAAATCAAGCTCATTAGGAGGATTTGAAAACATTTGCTTCCTACAGGGATATCCTGGTCAAAGTCTTGAGTGAACGAATTTTAAGGGGTTGAAAGACGGAAATATTTTGGTTTTCATCAAAAGCAATCATATATTCCCAATTTTTGTAGACCCTCATGGATTGAAGATCGAAGAAAACTCTCACAAGATTCCAATTCAAATCTGATGCCTCTCAGGGCCAATCTAGGACTAGGATGGATTAGTCCCAATTCAATGAGATGATATTCTCAGTATTTGCAGTGTCCATATCATCATATACCTTTTTGTGCTCCAAGGAAGAACCAATCACTTTTGAGCAATGTTTTGAGGGGAACATGCAAGGAATATGTTGAAAAAAATGCTACCAGGCATTCCATTGTGCAGAAGAAAAAAACAGTCGTTTATGAAGCCAAATTGGTGATATATTGATGCTTGAAGCAGATTCGCTTTAAGAAGCAAGGAAACACAAGAACGAGATTGGAGGAAGAGTGTACTCAATACCAGGTGAATTGTCAAGGTGAGCAGTCCAAAGTCAAGATAGAAAGCAGCTCTTAAGATATTTTGGTAAGCACTGAAACAATCCAAAAGTTAAGCTTGTCCCATTCTCCTAATCCAAATCCACAGAGAATTTCATGGTTACAAAATAGTACCAATGTATTCCTAAATCAACCTTACTGTCTTTTATTATCAAGTCAGTATGATGATAGCCCTATAAGATGTAGTTCTTAATAATGCATGTCCTTTGTTGCTCGGTAAACCTTCATATAATGGAGAAGCAAACACATAAGCTATGAATTCAAGAATGAAAGTATCTGTTTAAGTCACTAAAGAATGATTGCAAGCCAGGTTTGTCTGCCTCATATGTTGCACTTAAGAGAGAAAGGCTAGTTTAGTTCTGCTTATCATCCACAAATTAATAGCAAAAAAAGGTGGTAAATCTCAGGAATCTCTTGTATAGTCGAAGACTCCCTGAAATAGTGGAATCTAGTTTGCTAAAAAGATTAACCTGATTATGATTCCACTATTGGTTCCACAGCCATGGATGCTAGAAAAGTCTTGAGGGGTCGAACTCCATGTCCACCCAGGATTATCCAGCCAGACCCTCTTAGTCATGGCCATTCTCCTAGAAGCATCATTAGATCCTTTCTATCTCTGTTGTACCTCAACTTCTAGCTTTCTCTTAATCATTTCTTTTAGCATATTAGGATTTATCCATTTTGGGTAACCCTCGAGGCTGTAATTTTATGCCATACAGTTGTTCCACTTCAGAGTTAATTTACACTAGATTCTTTACTCTATTTTAGCTTATTTTCATAGTACTTTTTGGTTACTACAGTGCATTGTAATTTATAACAGCTCTTTTCAATGAGTCCCATTGGCCTACTTTGGTCATCTGTGGACATTAATAAAATTATCTTATCTATAGATCACTATCCTTTCCAAAATATTTATGCAAGAACAAAATACAAAGGGTGTCATATGTTTAACAGAACTGTCAATTAGTATGTGAGTAGGATGTTGAAATATAATAACGAAACCAATAGCAGGTAAAAACAGAAGTTGTGGGAGACAAGCAATAACTTAGTGGCAGGTAGATCTTCACAAAGAGGAAAACAATTTTCAAAGAAGGAAATTAGATAGTTGCGTATCTGTACAAATAACCATTTCCCAAAGGATACTTACAAGTTAAAGCAGAACATGATCAGAACAAGTAAAATTGTGAGACAATCAATGATAGTACCTGTATCATTGACCTGTCAGGGACTTTAACATTGGTCCATTTTTCAATCTATCATGTATTCATTCTTGACATGCGTTAGCAGATTGGAAAAAGTCATTGCAAATAAAAAACGTTTCACAAAGAATAAAAATATAGGTAATTGCCATATGTACTAATCAGATGTATGTATATATATATAGATATATTAAATTGAGTCCTTCCATGTCTGTCATAATTAGATATTTTTTTTTTTTTTTAAGCGAAAATCCCCTTGCGGGGCCGCCTTGGTCTAAGAGACCACGAACAGGGGGTTCTACACCGTCAAAGTCACCCGGGGGTTTCATAATTAGATATTTCGGTCTTCTATTGGCTTCGCTAATTTTCACCTCAGTCCAGATTTGAACTGGTGATCGGGAATTTACAGTCCCCACAATGTCAAAAATGTTCAGTATTTTACTAAATAGTTTCTTTCAAAAGAGTTTCTGCTTGTTTATTGAATGTCCCAGTAGAATGTATAATTACTTCTAACTGGGCCTTTATTTCTGGTTCATCCAATGGAATAAAGACAGAATTTCATTGTTTTTGGGTTCTAATCATGGTAAAGTAAACAATAATATATAGAATATTCTAAGCCCATCTCTACTAAAGAAGCAGACATCGAATTTGTTCTTATCCAGCTCCACATGAAGAATCTACGTCAATATTGGAGCTTTTATGGGAAAAAAGAGAAGAAAAAGAATGGTGACAACCTCGTGCTTTTGCATCTATTAAATTTCTTTGGTCAAGTGGAAGGGGTTTCCATATTCAGCTAGTAACCGGTTAAGAAAAGGAGAAATGAAATACAAGGGTGAAGCTCTTCTAGCATGCAAGAATCTGCTCTAACATTCTAATACAGGAGGTTTGAAAAAATTTCTGACATGGGAAGGATGATGCAATGCTGCCCTCCATAACATGCAATACCTATGTTGACAATTTTGACAATTCCTGTGGGCAGGCAAATTGACATGTCTGCGTAATCAGTGAATAAATTTTGTCCTTTGTGTTATTTTTGTAGTTCGTACACAAAGTGTTTGACGAAATGTGTGCACGTATAATTAATGAAGTTATAGAGGTGATGTAATATTTCATATGATAACGTGTAATGTTAAGTATTAGTTATGTACAAATGAGTCATGAAACGAAATGTAAATGTAAGTCAATGCATGTCAAATGTAATTTAAGAAAATGATGAGGTGTTGGGTAGTTAGTAAGTTGGAGGATGCAACTACCTCCTTAGTTGTATAAATAAGACCCTTCCCTCATTCATTAGTATGGTTGGCAAAAGTGTGTTGTTGGCCAAAGTGTGTGATTAGCGTTGCTCGCATGAGAGTATATTCATTCACACAAGCATTGTCTTGTATATGCCCAAAGGGGATATTCTGCACAGATCGCAGACTGTATATGTAATATAGTATCATAAGCATTCCATCGTACAGGCAAATGCTAATGCATTATCTACTCATATTCATCCATCATCTATTGCCTTTGTATGGTCATTGCATGAGTTGTTATTGTTGATTGCTGCAGTAGATAGATTCTATTAGTTGTATCCTTCCAAGTTCTATTACGCAGGGTTGAAGTTGTTGAAGCATGATTTTCGTACCATTGTCTTACCGTCAAGACAATTTTTGTACAGTGAAGACAATTATCGAACAGTGGAGACTAATTGTCATACAGTGGAGACTAATTGTCGTACAGCGGGGAGTTTGTGCAGTACAATGATAGTAGTCTGTAAAAGGGCAGGCCGCCTATTTGTAGACTGGGCTGTCTATACTGTTGTGTCAAGCAGTTTGATATATGTTTGTATGCATAGTAATTGAAAGTTACACACATTGTATATTTTGTTCATTTAAGTAGAAATGGAATTGTGTTGCAGTATGTTGTATTCAATTTCTACATTATAGCACCGTGTATGAGATTGTACCAAGGGAGGATGCCACTGGTGATGCAGTCTGTGACAACCAGCAGAGAATTAGAAGATGTAGAATTGAGTATGATACTAATGGAAGACCCATTGTACAATGTCGGTAATATCATTTGTGGGGGCACTTTGCATGTGAATGTCAAAGTGCTACAAGTTGAGATGAACCAGTGATGTGTAGACTATAGAGAGTTTGAAGCGTCGTAGAAGAGTCACAACCCTCGCTAGGAAGCAAAGGAGGGGAACTTGATGAACCTAATTACAATTGACGAGGTGAACTTGATTTCAATTGAAGAGGCAGAAATCTAATAGATTGTTGAAGCTGCGCAGGAAGAAGTTGCAGAAGTGGTTCATGCAAATGGGGAAGTGACACATGCAGACAACAAAGTGAATAATACAAACGATGAAGAGAGAGATTGTTTGGCATCTGACCGTTTGGAGCATGATAGTGAAGTGGACCATACAAAGCAAGGTCATCTGGAAGTTGCAAGGCCATACAACGAGTTGCCAAGGCTGTACAACAAGTTGCCAACATCGTACAATGAGTGTGAAACGTCATACGACGAGTTGCCAAGGCTATACGATGAGTTGCCAAGGTCATATGGCAAGTTGCCAAGGTTGTATGGCAAGTTGCCAACATCATACGGTGAATGCCAAATGTTGTGCAAGTTGCCAAGGCCGTACAACGAGTTGCCAAGGCCGTACAGCAAGTTACCAAGGCCGTACAATGAAATTGTCAAGCTAGACAATGAAGTAGGTCGTATAGAGATGGGCTAACTGAGGCAGGACTGTCAGGAAGCAAGTCATCTGGAGTCGGACCATCTGATGCAAAAAGTAAGTCATCTGGCCCAAGGTAGTCTAACTGAGGAGGTGGGTCGTCCAAGCTAAGAAATTTAGTCGTCTGAGACCAAGGGATTTCTATCAAAGGCTAAGGTAGGGTCATCAAAGGTCAAGAAGCAGTCATATGGAGCCAAAGAGAAGTAATTTTGAGCTAAGGGGAAGCTGGTTAAGTGGGTCGAATGAAGGCTACCAAAATGCAGATGAGAAAAATTCAGTTCAAATAATAAGGGTATCAATGGTTTCGTCGTTGAGGGTATGCACGAAGGGCACTACCACTCGACCCTACAAGGGGGCTTCCGCCCCCTTGACCCTTGACAAAGGTGGTGACGAGTGTTGCCCAACATGATGGTCATGTTGGTCATGTTGATCAAGTTGATGATATGGCTGATTGCGAAAAGTGAAGTGAGCAATCGGAGAACGACGTGTTGCAAGCAGCAGTTTGAAGTGATACCAGTTGTAGATGTTTCGAATAGGAGAAAGTGGAAGAAGCACAACAAAAGATTCCAATACGGTGTTCAATGCTTCATCCCTAGCATTCAGCTCATGTGTCGTTGAGGACGTTGACAAGTTTAGAGGAATGGATGGATGTAGGCAGGCGAATTGACATGTCTACATAATCAATGAATAAGTTTTGTCATTTTGTGTTATTTTGTAGTTGATACGCATAGTGTTTGACGAAATGTGCGCACTAATAGTAATATTTCATAAGCTAATGTGTAATGTTAAGTGAAGTATTAGTTATGTACGAATGAGTCATGAAATGAAATGTAAATGTAAGTCCATGCATGTCAAATGTAATTTAACAAAATGATGAGGTGTCAAGTAGTTAGTAAGTTGGAGGATGCAACTACCTCCTTAGTTGTATAAATAAGATCCTTCCCTCATTCATTTGTATGGTTGGCCGAAGTATGTTGTTGGCCAAAATGTGTGGTTGGCATTGTTGGCATGAAAGTAGATACATTCACACAGGCATTGTATTGTATATGCCCGAAGGAGTTATTCTGCATAGTTCACAGACTGTATATGTTAGTGTTGTATGCATTCCATCACATAGGAAAATGCTAATGCAATATCTACTCATATTCATCCATCATCTATTGCCTTTGTATGGTCATTGCATGAGTTGTTATTGTTGATTGTTGTAGTAGATAGATTATGTTAGTTGTGTCCTTCCAAGTTCTATTACGTAGGGTTGAAGTCATCATACATTGAAGCTGTACCGCATGATTGTCGTACCATTGCTATGCCAAGAAAAGAATTGTTGTACCATTGACATACCAAGAAGAGAACTGTCGTACCATGAAGGCAATTAACGTACAATGGAGACTAATTGTCGTACAATGGAGACTAATAGTCGTATAGTGGGGATTTTGTGAAATACATTGAATGTTCGCAGTCTAGAAAAGGGTAGGCCATCCTATTTGCAAACTGGGCCATCTAAACTGCTATGTTGGGCAGTTTGATATATGTTGAATATAAAAGTTATTGTAGAAATGGAATTGTGTTGCAGTATGTTGTATTCAATTTCTACAATTCCTTTTCTTCTTTGATGTATTGTTTGAATATTCTTATGCTTTTTTATAACTTATGTAATGCTCTACTAGAGAACAAATAAGCAAATTAATTAACAGTGACGTGGGCAGTTTGGCCACCCAAGCTGTCCAGAGCATGTTGTTAGACCAAGATGGTAGCCAGCCAAACAAGGTCATCTGGGTCAGCAGTATAGGCCATCAGGACAAGTGAGTGGCCAAGCAGACAAGTCGTATAGATAGTCAAGGAGGTCATCTAAGCAAAGCAATAGAAACATTTAAAAGTGGTCATACAAAAAATGTTCAAGTTGGACATGCACAAAGGGGCAGAAGTAAAACAAATAAGACAAAACTAGCAGAGCATCCAAATGCATGCAAAGCAATTAAGAGTGGTGATGTGGTAGTTAAGGGGCATTTGTCGCATGCAAGCCAGTTGTTCCTTACCACTTCCACCTTATAAAGAGACGATGGGAGTTGGCCATAATGCATACAAACGCACATCACTAGAGAGGAGCCAGAAGGAGCAAGGGCTTGGGGTTGTAGAAGGAGAAAACTATACGTTGTACAAACAAAAGTACTCCAGGCGAAGACCAGTGCGCAGCTGGAGTAATAGACTAGAGTTGCAGTACAGAAAGAGACTGCCCTAACGAAGAAAAAGCATGCATTGCAAAAGTGAATGACCAAGTAGAAGACCAAAGGTGCCAAGAAGAAGTGTCTGAGAAGGTTTCTGTGGGAAATTTTTCTCCATTGTTGGCAAATAAATTTTCTCATTTGCAAGTACAAGGGTTGCAGAAGAAGGTTGCAATTGAAGAAGACAAAAGAAGATACGAAGATGAGATTGTGCAAGGGAAAGGGCACCAAACTGTTCAAGATAAAAAAATTCCAAGTCGTCATATGAACTGTTGTCAGGAGGAAGAAATCGCAACAACAAACAAGCATATGGATTGTCTAAGTCGTAGGCACTATCATATGGATGCAGGGAGAATGCACAAACAGAGTCGTCTGGAGTCAAGCCATCAAGGACAGTCATCTGATACTAGACCATCTATAGTCGGGTCATCTAAACCTAGGCCGTTTGAGGTTGGGCCATCTGATATTGCATCATCTAGGGTTAGGCCATCGGGGAGTAAGGGGTACGGACAGTCAAGGTTGTACAATCGATTGCGAGCAAAGGCACGAACGATGAGACAAAGGAGTTTGCCATGTGGAGCTACAAGCAGAAGACAA
Organism: Wollemia nobilis; assembly: GCA_028583015.1. Classification (NCBI taxonomy): domain Eukaryota; kingdom Viridiplantae; phylum Streptophyta; class Pinopsida; order Araucariales; family Araucariaceae; genus Wollemia; species Wollemia nobilis. The sequence continues at coordinate 942,013 of JAQPPZ010003633.1, forward strand.
GCTATTGAGGGAACGGTTGAAGCAGTTGGAGGTAACTGCTGTCAAAAGTTGGAAAATTTGGAGCCAAGGAGATTGACTGTAGGAGGAATGCAGAGGAGGCCATAAATTTCGAAGAGAAACAAACGATTGGAATTGCAGAGAAGATTTCCATATCCCAACACATACACATGGGCTGGTTCAAGGTACAGTGTAGGCATCCCTTTAGGCAGTTTCTCAACTCCGTAAATGGTCTTAAGATGTTCAATGGACAGATCCCATGACTATTGTTGGTAAATGTTGGAAATCTCTGCTCGTCAGCTGCCTTTTCCACCCCATTTAAACAACTTATCCAGCTCGTCTTTTGCCATTAACTACCATTGTTTCCACTACCCAACACAACCTACTTCAAATTCCAACCGTAATCTATACAGCACATGGGTTATCTTGGTGAACAAGCAACCACTTGTTGGTTAATGTGTGCACCCATTTATGGTAGATTTTGAAACGTAGGCACGTCCAACAGTATGTGATCAAACAAATCCTCATCATATTCCTCTTCTTCAAGGGTTACCGTTGGCTCCTTTCCTTTCCTTGAAAGGTCAATAGGTTTCTTAGCCGCTTTCCCTTTCGTTATCATCTGCTGCTCTGAAGGTACATGTAATTGGCTACTTTCTCCTGTAACTGGTACCGCTTCCTTTTGAGGCATATATGTTTGTTGTGATTCCTTGTCGTGTACTATCTTTGCTTCCTGCTGCACATTAAGCAATTCCTCTTCCATTGAAATGGGATTCTACTGCGTTCCTACTAGCGGATCTCCTTCAACCTTTTGCATTGGTGTCGCTTCGTCACTCTTTTCACCTAATTTTGTCACCGATTTGGCATCTAGGTCTACAATTTGGCCCATTTCCTCAGCTTTTGCCGCAATGAGCCTATCTTCAAATGAAAATACTCATAAAGTCTTTTCAAACCGGAGTTCCAGGGGTATGTCAAGTGATGGCAAGCGTTCCCGAACTTAAGCTTCTACCAAGAATTCCGTAGGCCCCACATGAATGGCACTACTTGTCCCTTTTTCCGGTACTGCTTTAAGAAACGTAGGGATTGCAAAATCTTCCTCTTGTATCCCTGTCTCCTTGGTCACTAGACCCATACGTGCTTTTTGCCATTGTTGCTCGATCTTGCACACAACTTGGTTTTCAGCGGATCTTCTCCGTTGTCACTCTTTCCACCGATTTTGGTGACTATGATGGCGAGGGTGGCAAAAAATTTCTCCTATTTCTTGTTGGAGGTGCACTTCCTATTGTTGATGGTGCAATTTCCTTTTCTAGTTGTGCCACATATCATTTCAGTGGGACATGTTCCTCCTCTTCGGACTCCTCCATCGAGCCTTCTCCTAGTGACGCCTTGCTAAACCGATTTTTCACTCGCTGCATTTTGGGTGGAGTGTTCTTCTGCACTTGTGGTTTAGAAGCCATCCATCTCAAGATTGATGGTGCTAACTCAGGTAAATCCTTGGGAGGGTCCAATCCTGGAACATATGCACCTGCTCTATGCACTGCATCCAAAAATAATCAAATGGCATGGAAGACCATTGAGAAATTCTTGGTCGTCCTCATCAAAAAGTTTTGGATGTGAATCGCCAAGTAGGTTGCCCAATCGTAGGCATCTTCTCAATACCTTCCAAATATGGGATCAACCAAACTGGTAATTCCAAGGCTCATTGTTCCCAAATAGCCTTTCCATCAGTACATTCATAATGCACTAAAGTCCTACATTCAACAGTATATTCGGCTTGACCCTATGACTCCCATGTGACAACAGAGTATCCAACTCCTCTTTCTTCAGAATCATGATGCTTTGAATCAACGGTCGACTCTTTTCAAGTTCAACTCGTTTATTTCACACAAGCTGTCCACCTCTTAGCAATCCGAAGGTTCTCCTAAATTCCTCGGCTGAGAATCTCACTACTATTTCCTTGTCTCCCACTTGTACTTTACTAATATGTCTTGTTGGGTCATAGTTCAGCAACATCTACAACAAATACTCCTTATAGAAGTCTTTGTCAAAATTAGGGACCTGCAAAATGAAATGAACACTAGCCTTCTTCATCTTTTGCTTGACTGGGTCTTCAGATGGTGTTTTCTTTCACCACTGCTTGCAAAAATCCCCAATGGCATGAATCCACGTAATCTCCTTAAGGGGTATCTGGTCCTTCTCTAGTTGTCGAACCTCCTTTTCTATAATTTCTGGTTCCGCTCCATTTGAGCACGTTTTCTTTTCTTAAATCCTTCCCTGCTCAAGAATTTGTGTTTTCTCGTGTGCTTCTCCCTCAACACAAGAATGCTCCTGATGGTGTCGAAGTCATTTTCCAAAGACTGACTCTGAAACTGCTTCTTGCCACAAAACTTCTGATGTTTGTTTTCCTTCAAGACGTTCGAGCTCAATTATCCTGATCTGACCCGATGTATTTCGACTCATCGTCCAATAATAACGGCAATTTTCCTACACCAAATCTTGCGGCAATGGTGGCACTGATGGTTCTTCTCCTTCTAATGACGAACTATCTGACAGCTAGCACCTTATGACGACTTCCTCCTGTTTCCGACAGATAGCGACATGACAACCTGACGGCTACTTCCCAGTCGACCAACATGACGACAGTCTGCAGCTAACTAATGATGGCAGTGCTCAAGCGTATGTAACGGCATTTCCTTGCCAACGTGGTTGATGGATCCTCCTACTGACATGGCTAATGGATCCTCCTGCCGACTTGGCTAACGAAGAGGAAATATGATGGCAGCTCACATTCCTTGCAGTCACGGGAAATCACCTATTCTCCTTCTCGCACTTTGTTTGCATTTCACTAATTTTGTCCGATTGCGAATTTTGGAGCAAAAATATCTTGCAAATGCATTGTTCTTCTCGAAATTTTCACGAAGCCTTCAGATTTGTCGAATGGATGTAGCTTCTAGCAGCCCTCGTCTTGTTTTAAACACTTGATGCACCGATGATTCTTGTCCCGAATCTCCAGCTCTAACTTCCCCTGTGCAAATGCCTCATGCCGCTCTGCAAACAACGAGCATTCCTCCCTTTGGCCATCTTATTTATAACCTTCTCCCCTTGTCATTGCCGCCCATGCAACCGTTTAGCGACTGCCATTTCTTGCCTCAACTACCACACGTGCGCCACCTCGTCACCTTTACATGCGATTTTGTCTTTTTCCTTATTTCGTCTTTTTTTTTTTTAAATCAGCGTCGAGTGAAGCACATGGCGATGCCTATGCGTACTTCCAATGTATCTGATGGTGCTCCCTCCTATTGATGACTACGAGTCTCCTGACCGTTGAAGTCATCATCACCATAAGTTGATTCTACCTGCTAGCAATTCCAACGATTCCCTCGACTTCGAGGTGTTTCTGTCTATTATTGTTCCTTCGGCCAATTATTTCCAATCCTCACAATACACCAATCCAACCTATCCACATCTCCCTGTCGACTTCATGTTTCCATCCCGGTTGACGAAAAAGATCAAGGATATGTTCCTCTGCCATCATCATGATGGATTCTCTTTGGCATGCCATCATCAAGACATTCTTTTTGGCCTGCCATCATCAGGACAGATTCTTTCTGGCTTGTCATCATCCTGACGGAACTGCTCATGTCGTCATCCTAGCAAATCCTCTCTGTCCTGATGTCATCATGACAGATTCTCTCAGGCCTACCATCATCCTTACGGATCAATATATTGTCATTGACAGTAGAATGCCACCCTATCACCGCTATGACGGCTACCTACCCTCTCTACCTGATGACGGTTGCCTTGTCTGCCATCATTCTGAAGGATCCCTGCCACCCTATTTGTTGGTTGTCCTTTGCCTCTACGTCTACCATCATGTCTTGCAAATTCGGATTCTCCTTGGCGTATCGAATGTTGAACTAGGATTTTCAATAACTTGAACCATTTCCATGTATCATACCCCAACTCACTAACTTTGGATTTAATTCCTTTGTCTTCGCCATTCCAATTTGGGACCTGAGTATGGAGTGTTAGGATCCCTAGGAATGTTTTCATCACTACTAGATTTGTCTATCCATCCTCTATTCCTAGGTTGTTCAGGCACTTCTCTAACATCCCTCCATAAAATTGCAGTTGTTTGTTCTCTGCTTACCCGATGTCCTGTATTATCAGTAAGACCTTGTTGAGCTCTATCCTCGATTCGTCTTGGAGGTGCCACTATCTCTTCTTGTTATGGTGGCCTCACATTCCTTTGTCTTCTAGAACGTCTTGTCAATGTGGAGGTAGTACTCAAAGAATCTTTAGTGTTCAGTTGGATATTCAACGCCTTTGAAGAGGAACTACTAGAGTCTAAGGAGAATAAGCTACTTTCCGAAGGTACTTCCTCATTGCCTTTTGTGGTTCCCCTTAACTCTTCTCGCTGTCTCTCTAGTTGTTGATCAAATCCGTCCAACTCTGCTCTTCATAATTCTTCTCTTTCATTCATTCACTACATTGTTTCATCTAGTTCTTGTACCACTTGTTCTCTTAATTGTGCATTATGCATTCTCAAGGTTTAATACTCTTCCTGCTATCTATGTGTCTCCTTGATCATTTGTTGCGGACCCCTTGATTCCTCATTCTGAATCTCATTCCCCTCTTCGTCTACTTCTAGCTCTTGTTCTTGTAATGCAACATTCGTGAGGGTTCGAAGTCATTCTTCTCCATTATCCGAAAATCTGACATGAACTTGTAATGGCCTTCGTTCCCTATCTCGAGGTTCCAACTCCCTTTGTTCGATTACAGGTTCGCCTTCTGCTCCAAATAGCCACTCTAGGTTCATCTGTTCTTCTTCTCTAATGATTCCACTTGGTTCTCCATGTTCAGAGGATCGTATCCCTGGTCGTGGTTCTTCCATCGTTCTTCCAAAATTTTCTCCTAATGATTCCAAGTTGATCACGTTCACCTGTGCCTGTGCCTTGTACACCTTCAACTTGGAGCCATTTACAGTCTCAGGGCAAACTATGCCATCCAACTTCCTTAATCGAACAGCCCCGTTGTCTAGTGCTTCTTCCACTTGGAAGGGTCCAAGCTATAGGGTCTTCAATTTTCCTGGCTTGATTTCTCATTTCCCATTATATTTGAGCACTAGGTCACCAATCTTCAAATCCATTTTCCATAAATGTTTATCATGCCAATATTTGCGTCGTCATTGGGCAATCTTCGTCACCCATTGTGCCATCACTCTCTTTTCTCCCAGTTGCACAAGTGCTATGAGCCTCTCTTCCATGCTCTTCTCATCACCTAAGAGATTCTCCACTGCTATTCTTAAGCTTGGTACCAAGAATTCGACTGGTACAACCGCCTCTTGTCCATACATCAACTGGAAGGGTGTATGATTCATAGTTGGCTTGAAAGTTGTTTTGTACACCCACAAAATTGTTGGTAACCGCTCTTCCCAATTGGCACCTTCCAAGCTACATGTTTTGTACATGATGGAAACCAGGACTTTATTCGTTGCTTCCGCTTGCCTGTTTGGCCTAGGGTAGTATGGGCTAGACAAAGAATGAAAAATCCTGAATTCCGTTGTTAGGTTTCGGATAATTTTGTTGACCAAATGGCCTCCTCAATCACTTGTTAATTGGAGAGGAATTCCAAACCTCGTGATAACCTATTCATACAAGAAATGAGCAGTGCTTCTTGCAAAGTTATCTGGTAAAGCCCTTGCGTCTACCCATTTCATCAAATACTTTGTTGCCACTACAATGTACCAGCATGTCCTTCGGCTTGTTCGCAATGGTCCCACAAAGTCTAATCCTTGTCTTTCAAAAAGTTCCTGGAATTGAGAAGGATGTAATGGCATGAAAGTTTTGTTTCAATGGCTTCCCTGTTCTTTGGCATGTATCACATGCCTTCACGCACTCCTTGGCATCGTGATAAAGGGGGGCCACCACAACCCTACCAACAACACTTTCCTTGTTGTTGCATATGGCCCCATATGTCCTCCTTCCAATCCCTCATGTGCCTCCAATATTTGTTGCACTTCGTCTTCCATCACGCACCTTCTCAAAATGTGGTCTTCCCCTATCTTATATAGTAAGCCTACAATCAATGTAAAGGGTGCAGATTTTGTAATGACTTTTCTTTGATCTATTGTCGTCATCTCCTTTGGCAGCTATCCTATCGACAAATATTCCCCAATATGCTTATACCAAGTTGGTACCCGTAGTTATCAAGAATAATTGTGCGTTTGGGAATTCATCTTGTATCCCTTATTCTACAGGTTCTCTAGAGCGAATCCTCGACAGCTATTCATCTACCTCTCAAAACATGAATTCCTGTAGTGTGACGAACCATCTACTCACTCGTCCGTATATCGTCGGTTTGTTAATTATGTATAGCAACGCTTGATGGTCTAAATAGAAAGCAAATGGATTGGCTAGCAGGTAATGCCTAAACTTTTGTATTGCGTAAACCATCCCTAGTGCTTCTCGTTCAGTCGTGCTATAATTCTTCTTTGCTCTTGACAACAACCGACTTGCAAAGGATATGGGCTAGTCCAATCCAACTATCCTTCTTGAGCTAAGGCATAGTCGATTGCAAAGTTTGAGGCATCACAGGATCCGTACTTTAGGGGATCCAAAGTCTTGATCTGTTTCTACCTTCTTCAGATATCCGGATCAGCGGTGTCTCGCACTCTTTCTTAGGGAGGTAACTCAGATTCGTCGACATAAAAGTTCTCCTCCAGATGGATCTCATCCCCCTCAACATCAGCTCATCACAACATACTTCACCAACTCTGATGGACTAGGGGACATCAGACAAAATGCCCCACATCATCCAGTTCGAACAGTCACTAGATAGCGCACCCATAGTCTGTTAGGGTCCTGCTCTAGCGATGGACAAAAACATATCATAGACTTCTTCAGCTTTGATACTTCGGCCTTGACTGCTAGGAGAGATTAGTTTCTGGGGGGTCCTTGGAACTTGCCCCTCCTGGGCTGCTTCCTCTCCCCACTCCCTCTCTTTCCCTATTCTTCTTGGCATGCACTTCACTCTTTGGGACTGTAGCCCTTCCCCCCCCCTCTTCTCTCCCTTTTTTTTTCCCCTTCTCTTTAGCCCGATTGTCGGATTTTGTCTTGTTTTTATTTTAGTTATTTTGTTTGTTGGGCTTTTAGCCTGCTAGCTGGCAATTATTATTGTACTTCTTATAGTCCCTTGGGTCTTTTTTGGCCCACCGTGGACATTAATAATATTTCATTTCATTTCATTTCTCCTTGTTTGGATAATCCAGGATAGGCACTCTCACCAAATGCGCCTTCAAGCCTTCAAAAGCCTCTTGGTGTTCCTTCGCCCATTTAAAAGGAACACTCTTGCGTGTAAGAGCATCTAACGGGTGAGCAATTTGTGCGCAGTTCTTGATAAACCTCTGTACTAGCCCACCGTTCCTTAAAAGGTTTTCACGGAACTTACGTCGTGTGGTTCTTCCATCAGCAATACTACGCGTATCTTATCCGAGTCTGGTTTCAAGCCTTCCTGACATACAATATGTCTCAATAGTTTCCCGTATGGCACCATCAAAACACACTTCCTTGGATTTAATGAGAGTCAAGCTTTTCTACACAAGCTCATGCATTCCTCCAATGCCTTCAAGTGTTCCTGTGTTTGGTCATACAAGGACCAATCGTCCAAAAAGGTCTTGAAATTTCCTATGGACATTTTATCAAAAATGTACAAGATAATTCATTGAAAAGTGGCCAGTGCATTACATAGTCCAAATGGCATGCAATTATATGCATATATGCCATTTTCCACTATAAAAATGGTCTTCAACTTGTCCTCTGCAATGCTAATTTGATTATAACCTGAAAATCCGTCCAAAAACGAATAGATCTCATGGTCACCTACATCCTCTAAGATGGAATCTGTGAAGGGGATTGGGAAGAGATCTTTTATAGTTACGGCATTAAGACTCTAGAAATCCACACAAATCCGGATCTAATTTGCTTCTCTTCAGGGTAATCACTATAGGTGACACCCACTCACTTGTCGTAACTTTGAAGATAATGCATGCATCTAGCATTTTTCTATTTCGGGATTCACCAGAGCTGCGTACTTTGGATTCATTTGATATGGTCTCCTTCTCACTAGTTGCGCACCTTCAATTAGAGGAATCTTGTGTACGCACAATTCCGGTGGTACTCCCTTCAAATCCTTATATGTCCATGCAAACACATCTATATATTCCATAAAGATCTTCAATGTTGCTGTTTTGAATACAGGATCTTAATCATCTCCACACTTAATCATTTTTTCCTCGCCTTCTTCAATGAGGTTAACCTGCACCATTCTCGGTCCTTCATATTTAATGGATTCAGGTTCTTCTACTGCTTTTAGAATGTCAATGGGATGAGACGGTTTGTCTACAATTACCACATCTCCCATGGTATATTCTGCAAAACTCTCTAGAAATATCCACTTTACGCATTCTTGGGCCTTCTCTGTTGCTGATCTCTTATTGTTGCTTTCACCTTTCTCTAATTCTTTCTCTTCTTCTTCTTGAACTTCGTCTTCTGTGTGGATGCATAAGCACTGAGGCGTGAACACTTCATAGTCCTCCATTTTCCAGTGAAGTAGGCCTTTGTCATCGTCCTTCTCATCTTCAATGCATTCTTCTAGCTGCAGCACTCAATTAGGTTCATATCCTGTTTCTCCATCAAATGATGAACTTCCCAATTCATTAGAGGTTGCAATGTCGTGGCTTACGGACTGATTCTTCATGTTGATCGTATATTTATGCTGACCTTTCTTGCAAGTGAGGTGTTCCTTCTCCCAATTATGGTTCACTTTTGCCATTCTTAGCCATCCGCATCCAAGCAATGCATCATATGCAAGTTTATGCATGGCAATAACTACAAAATCCAAGGTAAATTCTTGCTCTGCTATTCATACTTTTTGATTCATTAGTACACCCTTCGTCTCTATGCCATACTGATCCGCTCCATATAACCTGAAATTTGGAGATCTCAATATGGGTTGACCAACGCTTTGCCATGTCTTTTCTGGCATCACATTCACACTTGATCCTCCGTCTACGATCACTTGAATCAGCTTATGGTCTAATATCTCCATGCAAACCAAGGCTGGCTTCTTCCCGGCTTCGATCATTAGTATCGTAGGATCAATGAATTGTTCCTACTTGATGTTGGCTACCTCCCGAACTTATTCTTGTCTTTATCATTTTGTCGACCGTAGCATACAATTCAGGTATTGCATTGAGAAGATTTGATACCTTCACCTCCATGGTCGTGTTCAATACCTATGTCACCAAGCGTTCAATTGATGCCTTTTTACCTGTTATGATCTCCATCTTTTCCAAATCTTTTTCTTGGAGTAGCCTTTCCTACTTCTCCTTCTCCCATTCTTCCTTTACCAACTCGTGGGCTTCCTTCCATTGCTCCTCCTTGACAGGGTTTGGGTACTGTTCCATTTTTCTAGCGTGAGCTCTAGTCACTGCTAGAACTTCTTTTTCTTTTTCTACATTGTTACTCACTTCACCAATGTCAATCAAATTGACATTTTGTGTGCCACTTGTACTTGCTTTGTTCGGGCAATTTATTTCTTTATGGTTACCCGGTCCACACCATCGACACATATGGGTAACATTGTTACATTTTGCATTTCCTCTAGTCTATGGTTTGGTGCAATTTTTTGCAAAATGTCCCCATTCTTGATAGTTTCGGCACTGGATGATAGGTCTTCCATCGGAATCATATTGTAGGTGACTTTGTCCACCCTGCCTTCCACCTTGGTGATTATTCCTATACCCGCCGCTAGTTGCAGCTTGTCCATTTCTTGGGGTATTTTCTTGTTCCTCCTATTGCACTGTCATGGTTTGGTGCCTTGCTCCCTTCATGTTAAAAGGACAATCCGAAACCGGATGTCCTGGTACATCGCATATATTGCAATAAGCGCTCTTAGGGCAATTAATATTTGTCCTAACTTGCAATCTGAACACCAAATATCTTTTCGTTCTTTTCGTACTTCTCCTTTGACTTCTCTCATGATTTTGTCAAATTCCTTTCTAAAGATGTAGATAGCGCTTTGCACGTTATCCTCTAAATTGCTATCTGAATCTTCATTCCTCGAATGTCCTACGATTTTGGTGGTTGTTTGCTTTGCTTTGCTCTCGAAATTCTTCACCTTTTCCAGAGCTTTCTCATATGTGGAGGATGGTACTAATTTCATCTTCTTGTACTTAGGTAGAAGTCCATCTATGAACCAACGTTTTACTAGTCCATCTACGGGTGGCATCTGCATTTTGTCAACCAACTGTTTTAATCTTCTGTTATAATTCTTAACATCCTCATCCGGTCTTTGTTTCGTAGCATAGATTTTTGTTATGATTTTAGTATCATCTCGTAATAGCCAAAATTCATTTATAAATGCTTCTTGCATGGTCTCCCATCGTCCAAATGGTTGTGTACTTTCTCTCTTCATGTACCAATCTATGGCCATACCTCACAAAGTGGCAGGAAACAATTTCAACCATTCTGTCGGTTGTCACTCCATTCGCCTTCCAAATCATGGTACAAGTACCTATGTGGTGTGTTGGGTCTTCTTTCCCTTCCCCAGTGAAGGGTGGACATTTTTGTTTACTCGCTCTATTGGCAACGTGTGCCATTGGGGCTCCTAAACTCTCCTCGTCACTTGATGATGATGCTTGTGTGGTTCTATCCCACTCTCTCAGCCATAGATGGTACAAGTGTTTCTTGTTCAAACGCCTATTGTTCAAACAGTCTTCTTCCGAACTCCCGCTACTTCGCGACCTCCTTCGTGAATAAACGATATGCGGCTCTAGTATTCCTCCCTAAGTCTCCCAACGTGGTTACTCCGGTGCCAAGCTCTGATATTTTGCACCCGTTGGAAAACTCCTCTCCGCTGGCTCAAGTGTTACCATCCACTCTTCGCTTCCAATGTTAGCTTCTACCACTACACTAGTATCTTCCTCGACTATTTTTGCACCTCGTTCTCTGTTGTCAATAGCAATGTCTACCACCTTTCTCTTTCGGCTTTGGGATCTCGTCCTTCAAGGGGTTCCACACCCTCTGCACTTTCGGTTGTATGACTTCATCACAACTTTGTGTTCCTTGATTTGCTAGTCTCGCGCTTCTCCTCAAAGGTTGCTCCACTATTTGTATTTGATTCCTCCTTCGTCGACCTTGCAACCTTGAATTTGTCATTCACCTTCTTGTCTTATCACGCTTAGTTCTTATTTCAACCCGAACTTGATCTAGGCAACAGTGCTAAATGTAGACAGCGGTGAGTACTTCTAGAGACGAGGGAATGACAGTTTTAGGGGGGAGGGAGATTGGCGATGCACTAAAGAACATGTTTGTATGGTTCATTTTTCTAGTCTCTGACGACTTAGTATAAGACGGATTCAACTATGACGGCTCTAATGCCTAACGGATTGACCTAAGACAAATGATTGCATGACTGATAACTGATCATTGTATGACGGATCAGGTCATGACGGATGTCTGGTCAACACATGATGGATGACGGATCAAGTCATGATTGATGTCAACTTGTTTAGTCTATGTCGGCTTTGAGCATAACGACTAGTTGTATGTCGGTTGTCTTACGACGGCTCCCTTGGTGGTTAAACGGTGTTGTCCTTGCAACCGCTATGCTTCACCTACGCGCTCCTCCCTGCAAGCCTGTAACATAGCATAGATCTAACACACACAAACATTCATAGAGACAAAGTTGGCACCAAAACATATCCTTGCATTATCATGAAATGGTTACATCCAGTCCTGTGACTGCAACTATCTCACGCACAACACTTCCTCCTCGCTGCTCTCCTATGCAATGGAAAACTAATGGATGATCGATCATGGATGATTTACATAATGAAAGGGGGTTCTATATATAGGGTGGCTCTAGTGGTTACTATAACCAACCAAGACTCAACTATCCCAACCATCTTGTGTTTCAGCCTTAACAAAACAATGTTAACAGTAATTAGCGCATTAAATGACGGCTGAATACATTTTACCAACATTAAATAATATCATGTCTGATAACATTGCAATTCGCATGATTAAGCGCTAAACAACATTGTGTTTGACCAAATTGACTATTTACATGCTTCCTACATGATTACAATGAATAGTTTGGACATTTCATCAAACACTTTGTTATTTCTTTTTGAAACTGTTGTCTACTCCGACAACAATAGCATCAACCAGTCAAGGTGCTAAAGTGTTTTCTTCAAGACCCCCACAACATGCCATGGAGAGGAGGATAGTTGGTGGCGATTTGTAGAGAACGGTGGCAAGTCTAAATCACATGGATTGTCAAAGGATGAAGTGCAAGTGGGAACTCTAGCACAACCAGGAAGGCAAACCGTATGAGGAGGCACAGTAGGTTCCATTGAGGGTACCAGGAGAGTGGCTTCGATTGAGGCTGCCATTGGAGCGCAGTAGCCAAGAAGAGATACTTGTTGCACAAAATGTTTGATGTGTAGGAGAAGTAGCAAAACAATCTAGGAAAAGAACTGTGCAGCAACAGGCTTAGGACACACCTGTAATTGTAGATGTGGATGATGATGTCCAAATTACAGTAGATGTGGTGAAGGCATCACCACTGTTGGATGAAGTACCAAGTGGAGAAGACCTTGTTGGTGATGTTTCAATGCATGTTGACAATGTGATACGCCGAATAGTTATGCAACAACGTCGTTGAGGCAATTTGCAGGCGAAGTAATTAGATGTAGTTCACCTCCGTTGGATAAGGGACCACCAATTGAGTTGACTTCTACTACATAGACCACAACACCAATTTAAGTTATCCCGAAAGAGAAAAGAGGAAAAGGGAAACAACCTACATCAAAGAATCCTTTGTGGCAGAAGGTCCAGAGTAGTCAACCTCCTGAAGAAGAACCTGATCAAGGCAAGGAGACAATAGACATGACTGAGAAGCATACTGATGGAGTAAGCGTAACAGAAATTTAGGAAAGCAAAGCAGCCAGACTAGAGATCAACTTGATAGGTCACAATATGGAGGATGTTGAGACAACCACCAAGGATGACAAGGACATGGATCTGGAAGACGAAGGAATGAGACAGCATTTCATGATAGAAGTGCCAAATTTGAGGCGGCCACCAGTTCATGGTGAAACTATTAATGAGCAGATTGGCACATTTTTGGAGAAGGTAAGCAAACTGTTCAATAGGATCCGGAGCGAGTTCCGAGTGGGTTGTGTTGGGGACTAGCAACAATGGCAACTAAGGATGGAAGCGGAATTGAGCAAGCTGGTGAATTGGGCTCAGGATGATGGATGTAGGCAGAAAAATTACTTCCCAAAAGAAGAAAAAGTGAAAAAAATGTAGAAAGGTTTGTTTAGACTTTTTGTTATGAAATGCACATGAAATAAATGTAAATGGCATCAAACGAAATGCAAAGAGAAATGAAATGAAATGAGAACGAAATTAGAATGCAATGCAATTTGATAAATTGCACTTAGGACTTCAGAAAATAAAGTTTGATAATTTTATATAGTCAAGGACGTCTAATGCGGGGTGGTGGTTGTAGTTCATGCACTATCCTAGGAACCACTTGCAACAGTCCAGGCAGCCCTCTTTCATTTGCAGCAGAGATATACACAGAGATGGCATGAGCATGTGTGTAGATACCTACAAAGAGTGGAAGAAGCCTAAGCAAGATCAGCATGTTATTGTTGTTGCTGTGAGAGACCGTTGATGTCATTGTGCAGGCTGGTTACACGAACCTGCTATTGTAATTGCAACTGCTACTGTTGTTTACAGCAGTCATGGATTATTAAATACAAAATCTGCCATTTGCAGTGATTGTGGATTATTATTATTGCTTGTGAATGGGACTGTTAGCACATTGTATGAATCATTTCCTTGTATTTGCAGATTGCATAAGTTATTATTTTAGTTGCAGGATTTGTTAGCCTTTGGTATTGCAGCAGTGTTGTAGGTATTTGCAGGTTGAAGACTGCGAGGAAGTTGCAGTGGTTAAGTTGGTTGCATGCCATACAAGTAGGTCGTATGACGACCAGACCATATGAGGGAAAACACATAAGTGTGTTGCAATCTTAGGATTAACTATTGCTTGGGAGACTGTGATCTTGTATGTGTGATTACCATACAAGTCACTATCGTACAGTAGGATTGAGGATTGTACAGTCATTTGCCAATGAACGTCTCTTACTTTGTCATACGAAAGACTGTGTTGTACGAAAGACTGCACCGTATTACAGACTATGACGTACAATTGGTGAAACCATACAAGGACTATGTCATACAGTTGAGACCGTACCGTCTCAAACCATGATGTCTTACGACTATAAAGACAGTCTTATGACTGCGGTCTTGATTAGTTTCTAAACCTGTCATTCCACCATTCCATTATTGGGAATATCACCACTCATGCTACATTTGGCGTCATTGTTGTTGTCAGAATGAGGAGGGTCAAAGTAAAGGACTAGTCACAGAGGAAGGTGGATGAAAGATACATTTCTACGAGGACGTGGAAGACAAGGTCGCAGAGAGGATCAAGTGCCTGAAAGGAGAAGCATGCGGATCACTCAAAGGAGGAACACAACTAGTCGAGAACTGCAATTACGAGAAACGGAAGAACCAAGACTCGAACAAGTTTGGAGTCCACAAGAGGACAATGAAAGGTGGCAAACGTTGTTAACAACGGAGGACAAGACACAAGGAGAATTAAGCCAAATAACTAAAGAGAATGTTCGTGTAAGTGAATATGCAAACGTGGAGTGTGCAAAGAGAGACAAAGTGGATGGTAACACCCGAGTAAGCGAGCAGGGGTTTGCCAAGGTGTATAGAGAACAAGAGTTAGGCACCAAAGCAACCGCACGAGAGTGTTTGGGCAAGTAGACCAAATCCACAGTTTGTTTATTCGTGAAGAAGGTCGCGAAGTAATGGTGCACTAGAGTTTGAAAGAAGGCTATTTGAAGGAAACATGGAAGGTCAAGAGACAACACGAATGGGGTTAGTCGACCCGAAGAATGGTTACAATTGTTTCTTGCCACATTGCAAGGAATCACAATAGATTGGTACTTGAAAAAAGAAAGTACACAACCCTTCACCTCATGGAATGCTTTAGTAGATGAATTCAAAAACAAAATTCCAACCTTCAAGAAATGACACAGAGATTATAACAGAAATTTATTCTACTAAACAAAAGAGGGATGACAATATCAAGACTTATAATCGAAAATTGAAGCAACTCACGAATAAGATGGAGTTGCCACCAACCGATGGAATGATTAAAATATGGTTCATCTATGGATTGTTGCGTCGATACAAGAAGAAGATGAAGATAATACCCTGCTCGACATCTAAGGAAGCATATGAGAGAGCAAGGAACTTTGAAAGCAATGCCAAGCAAATAGCGGCCTGAATTGGAGGTCATATCAGAAGTGACAACTCTAATAGTGACAAGGACGAATTGCATAATGCAATTCAATCTATCAAAAAAGAATTTGACAGAATGATCAAGGAAGCTAAAGGTGAAGGTAGAAACGAGAAGAAGGATATATGTTGCTCAAACTATAAGTTTGAAGGGCACACAAACGTAAATTGTCCAAAGAACGCATATTCTAATATATGCAAGGTAATGGGACATGCGATCAGCGAGTGTCCATTCAATTTAAGAGGTACAAGGCACCAAACGATGGTAGTGCAAGGCGAAGAAGAAGAAAAACAGAATACCTCTAGTAATGGGCAAGGTGCGACCAACGGTGGTTATAGGAATACCCGCCGAGGAGGCAGGCAATATCAACAAAGCAATCGGCAAGGTGATCAAAGTCAATTGTAGTATTATTTGGATGGAAGACTGATTATTCAGTGCCAAAATTGTCAAGAATGGGGACATTTTGCAAAAAACATTCCTGCTTCTCAGACAGGAGCAGTAAGAAATTATGTACCAAAAATGTGTTGATTGTGTGGTCTAGGCAAGAGGAGCAACAGGAAATAATGTACCACAATTGTGTCAATGATGTGGTCTGGGTAATCATAAGGAGGTGAATTGTCTGAAGGCGAGTACAAGCAACTCGCAGAATATCAATTTTCTTGACATTGGGGAGCCTCCTATGGAGAAGAAACAGACAGAGGAGGATGTACTTGTTGTCACAAGGGGACAAGCAAAGAAGGATCAGTACCCTAATCCTGCCATAGAAAAAGGAAGATGGCAGGAAGCACAAAAAGCAATAGAAGAAGAGATTGAAAAAGCTAAGCAAGAACGACTAGCAAAGCAAAAGAGATTAAAGAAGCCATTGGACTTAGAGGAGAAGGCATCAACTCAGGAACTGGCAATGTAAGTTTTAAATACAACAATAAAAGTAAAAGTGGCAAGTTTGTTTAGCGCTATACTAGCGCTACATGCAATTATAGGAAAAGAACTATAGCCACAAAGAGGAATGGAACTGCAAAGCCAGTCAAAAGAAGTGAAAAGGAAGGATCAGTACATTGATCCAACCATATTAATGATCGATGTTGGGAAAAATCCAGCATTGATTCATACTGAAATATTAGATCATAAGTTGACGCAAGTTATTGTAGATGGAGGATCGAGCGTGAATGTGCTCCCAAAGAGGGAAACGTTGTCAAGGGAGAACGCCATCAGGGAAGGAGACTTTGGAGAAAAGAAAATGCTGCAGAGAGTAGATATTGCAGCCAAAACTCGGAAGTCAAGCCATAGCAAGGAGAAAGGCATTATAGTGGGGTATTGGAAAGTGCCCTAACTATTGAAATTTACAGGTGTATGGACGATAGTACAATCGTATGGAAACCACAGCCAGGGTAGAGAAGCTTGTGCTAAAAATACAAAAGATTTCAGACTTAGACAAACAAAGGGAACGCCATATGAAATATGGGAAAAGACGGCTAAAAATATTTTTCAAAACCCCCATAGTGTGTTGGCACAGAAGGGCAACTGCTCTTTGGGAAGCTTCAATCAAAGTTGAAGTCTAGGGTTTCAAAATTTGTGCAAGGAAAGGGTAGAAGAAGTTGTCATACGGACGAGTGAGCCAAGAAGAAAGATGGCTCAGCAAAGAAGTCATTATACAATGCACCAAAGGAATGAATGCAAGAAAGATGCCTACAAAAGAAGGGAGACGTCGTACAAATGCAAAAAGATTGTTGTGGAATCGTGAAGAAGGTTGTTGTATGACAAAAGTAGGTGTTGACGATTTTGTCACATTGCTTGAAGGGGTAGTAGAATCCAGAATTATGTGATGATTTCTTGGTTTGTTTTCTTTCTTTTTGTTGTAAACAACACTCTAGCAATTTTGGCTATCATTTTTGCCCCCTTTTTGTAAATAAACTATATGTATAGAAGCTTCACCCATAGCTTCGCAAGGAGAAAACAGGAAAATGAAATTCATGCCCAAAATTTTCTAGGGCATGAAAAGAGCTTCGCAAGCGAAGCTTCTCTGAGACTAGCTTCGGGCCCCGTTATTGCGAAGCAGTAGAGCAGCAAAGGAGAAAATTACAAGTATGAAAACTACTTAGACGAAATCTTAGCGAAGCACTCGCTTTGGCCCCTTTCCTTGGTGAACCGTTTTTCCAGCAAGATCTTTGCTTCGCTTGGAAATGCTGCGAAGCACCCGCTTCGGCCAAAAAACCCCGAATGGCCATTTTGAAAAAGCTTCACAGCGAAGCATTCTTTTAGTCCATCAGCAAAGCATCCATTTGCGAAGCTCTCCAGGGCACAGACATCAAGGCCGGGTATCTTTTCGAGGCAATCAAGTATTTCATAAATGCATTTTTACTTGCCCGAAAGACCCGAGACTCATTTTTGGCAATGGAAAAGGAAATATCAGTCGTAGGAGGAGAACCCGATGGACCTGGCAGCCACTCGAGCACCGCACCCGGAGATTCAGGACGAGTCAGGCGGCCCATTAATGCAGATTTCCCCGGCTAATGCGACCGTAACAGCTAAATATAGAAGCAGATGTGAGAGCTCGGTCACGGGAGGAGCGAAGGCAGATTTCTCAGATTTTCAAGAGCGTACTTCTGGATTTTGTGCATTAATGGCTCAGAGGGTCGGGTTATCTATAAAAACCCATGAATTGTAATGGGAAAAGGGGGGGAACTTTTGCTAGAAAATTGTTGTAACTTGATTCCTGCAATTGATATTAAAGACTTTCGGCTTATTTCCTTCTTGTATGCTGCCTTCTGCGATTATTTCTGCTATTCTGTCTTCGTTTGTATACCGTTATTCTAAATCCTGAATTTAAGTGTGTAATTGGGGACAGAACCCTGGAATTATCCTGAAGGATACATAGGGGAGATAATATTACGTTAAACTCCTTTTATGCCGCCTGTGGTTAGTGGTTCCTGTTACGTTCATTTATTTTCTTAATCGCTGTAATTCTGAAATCTGGATTTAGGCGTGGGAGAATAGTTGAACTCTGGAACTATTCCAGAGGATACATAGGGAACTTTGCGTGACGTTCATTTATGCATTATTCTTGGTATTTATTGTTGTTCCAAGTTATTAGTTGATAATCGTGCTGTTGGTTCTTTACCACAAAATTGTTCACACTTCTTACCCTATCCTTTTATTTCTTTCCTGTACTCTTGTCTTAAAACACCAAGTAGTTTAGTTCGAGAGCCGGCCTTTCTCCGGAGATTGGCATGGAGGGCATCTCTTCCCTTCGGCCTTTCAATGTTGGTCCAGGTCTAGGGCACGTATAAGTACAAAATCCTTTCCTGTGGCAGATTTGTGACCAACAGTTTCTGGCACGCCCGGTGGGACCCGGTCAGTCTCACCTTGTGAGTGGTAGTGAGAGCAGATGCTCATCTCATTACCAAAAAGACTCTAGCATCTGGCAACTTTGTTCAACCTGGAAATCTCAAAGTCGTTGAGACCAATACTAAAAAATGTGTGCCTTCATGCAAACAAGATATAGAGTTAGGAATAGTGGGGAAGAAACTGAGTTTTTTGAACTTGATATTGACGCCTTCGGGAAACGCCCTAGGTTAGTAACACCCGAACTGCTGTTACGTGGAGCGTCTTCGCAAGAGGCTGCCTTTGACGAAGAAGGCCTAACTTCGGACAGCACAACAACTAGTCTTCCTCCCAATCCTCCTAACTCCCCTGATCATCCTAGTGTCTCCGTTTCGATCAGCCATCAACAAGGAACGTCGGGAGCCCCTGTTTTTCCGAACCCAGGCACCAACATGGCACAACAACAGCAACAGCAACAGCAGCAGTAGCTGCCGCCACAGCAACAACCGCCCAGGTTGTTCCCAGCATGGAACTCCTCCGGACCATTAAACTTAGCGCGACAAGGGCAGGTTCCTCTGGCAGCGATTCATGACATTACGAAAGAAAGATTCATGGTGAAGCTCCTGGTTTTGTCTCTCCGAGGAAAACTCCTCTATTGGTATAGATCGCTACCGCCTGGCACTATAACGAGTTGGGACCAGTTAGCTGGACAACTGATGAGAGGTTTTAATGAGTCTGTCGATCCCTCCTCCCTCTTGCATCAGTTCACAACAATTCAGAGGCACCCACAGGAGGAGATTGCAGATTTCAATGTGAGGTTCGCTCGGACTTGGAAAAGAGTACCCACTGGACTTCGGCCAACCAACGAAGCTGCAGCATACTACTACCTTAGGGCCTTTAATCCAGATATCAGTGTAATGGTAAGGTATTCGAATGTAAATACTTTTCCCGAACTATATGAGCTGGCCCAGAAAGAGAAAATGGATTTGATAGTCGTAGGGAAGCTTCCCCAAAGGATGTCGATGCCTATATTCCCAAAATTTTCGCAGACATAATAACTGAGCGCCACTACTTCGCAAACCTCCACAACCCCTGTATATCCCATTTCATCATGGAACCCCAACCCCGTTGTAACCCAGATCGTTACTCCACAGGTGCATTTCCCTGCATTTTCAGCACCACAGCCTACTGTCCCTTCGGCATTTCCCGCGTTACCGGCACCACCCCAATACCCTGCCTTGCCTCCAATACCGACGATGGCTCCATTGCCACCGGCCCCCAAAGCTGAAGATATGCAAGCGAAAATACTGCAGGAAGTTCAATCTTTGAACTCCACGGTGCAGACTTTGTCCAATGATATGATTATCATGAAAAAGAAACAAGCGCAACAGGAATTCCTTCCAAGAAGGTCTTACCCCCCACCAGCGCTCACCAAAGATCAAGTGGTTCAACCAGGGAAGTCTTCGGCAAGAAATGTTGTGATCGACGAAGGAACAAGCACTTCTGACACTGTGCACTGGTGCTCCACATGCAACGACCCACATGAGGAGAATACCTATATGCTGCATCAGCATTATGTGCAGACACTATCGGGGAGCAACCTTAGTAGCCAAGTCAATATGATAAGGCAAGCAGATTGGTGGTGGATGCAGAAGAACAAATTTCAGTTCTTACTAAGGAAGGAAAAAGGCCAATGGAGGTGGATGCAGCTCAAATGGCTCCCTTGAAGGTGTATACTCGCCTCCCAAAAAAACAGTAACCTGTTAAGGCCCCAGACAAAATTTCGCTTCCCACGTCAACAAAAGAAAAGAACCAACAAGCCTACGCAGCCCCGCCTCAGGCCGAAACCAAAGAACAAGCTAGGGAAAAGCTTAAGTTCCCTTCGTTGACTAAGCGGCAAAGAGTCGAAGCCACGGAGCAATATCGCACAAAGTACGAAGCCAAAAGGGAGCCCGAAGCGCATGCCCTCGTAGGGTATAACATCATGGATGAATTAAAAAGGACCCTCGCCAAGATTAGCTTATATGACGCTTTGCAGCTGCCAGGACAAGTGGACCTGTTGCAGGAGTCCTTGAAGTCTGCAAAAGCTGCGAAGTCAGCGCCGCCCGCCATAGTGCAAACCCTGTCCACGTCCATAGGGAAAGAACAGGCCTCCTCCATTCTACCTGTCCTTGCAAATGGAAGGGCATATTGTCCACAATTGTATGATTGATTCAGGGGCAGCAACGACAGTCATGCCTAAGGCGGTCTGCGAAGAAATAGGAATGGAGTACATGCAAAGTAGCCACGGGGTGCTCCAACTAGACGATACTCCCGTGAAAACGGTCGGTGTAATCAAGGATATACCTATTCGGCTGCACAAGGTACCCCAAATTGTGGTAATATAGGAGGTGGTAGTCGTAGATCTGGAGCCATATTTTAGCATGTGCCTTTCAAGGGAATTCACAGCAAAGTTGGGGGGATACCTGTCCATGGACTATTCGCATTTAGAGCCGTTCAAGGGAAGGAAAGTCAAAATTTACAATGAGAAACCTTCTACGTTTCTCATACAGAAAATGACCGAAGAAGAATGCAATGATCCCGTCCATGCGATAGCAGGAGTAGAACAAGTGGACTTAGTAGAGGAATCCTTTGCACAGCTAAATTTTGAAGATGAATTTTCATTGACAGATTTCAATGCCATGATAGAGATAGAAATAGGATGTTACACCATCACAGAGCCAGAGAAACACATAAAGCCAAAAGATAAGATGTCTGCCCGAGAAGAATTATGGCAATTATTCTTTGACGGAGCCCGATGCAAAAACGGATCCGGGGCAGGGATACTTTTAGTATCACCATCTGGAGAGCAGAAGGAATATTGCTACAGACTGGTTTGGAGCTGCACCAACAATGCAGCAGAGTATGAAGCTCTATGCCTAGGATTGAAGAAAGCAGGAAAGTTAGGCATAAAACATCTCAAGATTTTCGGAGATTCAGAATTGGTATGCAATCAGGTCACCAACAAGTGCATCTCCAAGAAGCACTATCTTAAAGCCTACCGCAACGAGTATGGGACTTGCTTGAACAGTTCGAATCACTCAATCTGCAGTCCATCCCACGAGAGAAAAATAGGCACGCCGATGTCTTGGCCTCCATCACGGCTAGATATTCTCCAGTCGACGACATGGTGCACAAGCCAAAGGCCGTAAGGATGATTTATAGGCCCTCTGTGCCGGATAGGGACATGCATTGGCAAGTTTTCGACAATGATGAACAGATTGTTAACTTCTTGGTCCAAGAAGTAGCCACTGTCGAGGGAAGAAACCCGAAAGACGAGTATGAAGGACTGGTCCAGTTAAAAAATAACCATGTTCCAAGAGGATTGATCACTCTGGAGAGCCTGTTCGATCAGAATGATAGAGCAGTCTCCCACAGAATCAAAGTTGATGCTAGGCAATATCAAGATCTAGAGCTTGAATTCGGGAAGGTGATAAAAGTTGGAATAGACTGTACTACAGTCGAGTTAGAACAAATCCAATCTTTGTGCAGGAGGTATCCAGATATAGTGGCATGGTCTTACCAAGACCTAAAGGGTTATGACCGAAGACTGGTTCAACATACAACCGAGCTGCAAGAAGGGGCCAAACCTTTTAGACAGAGGCAAAGACCGGTCAACTCGAAGATCGAAACCCTGATGAAAGCCGAACTTCTAAAAATGCTTTAAGCCAAGATCATTTATCCCATCAAGCACTCTTCTTGGGTAGCGAACTTAGTTCCCGTTAGGAACAAAAATGGGGACATTCGACTATGTGTAGACTTTCGCAATCTAAATCAGGCTTCGCTGAAAGACCACTACCCTCTCCCGCAGATTGATCAAATCTTGCACTCAGTAGCTGGAGCCCAGCGTTTCTCCCTACTTGATGGTTTTTCAGGATATAACCAGATTTGGGTTAGAAATGAAGACCAACACAAAACGGCATTTACTACTAAGTGGGGGACGTTCGCTTACCAGCGGATGCCATTTGGCCTTTCAAATGCAGGAGCTACTTTTCAGAGGGCTATGGACCTAGCATTTGGTGAATTGCTGAATAAGGTTATCGTCATCTATTTAGATGACATGACTGTCTTTTCCCGAAAAAGAGAGGATCATCCTTCGCACTTGCAGCAAATATTCGAAAAATGCCGAGAATTTGGCATTTCAATCAATCCGAAGAAGTCCATCTTTGCAGCAAATGAAGGGAAATTACAGGGACATCTTATATCAGAGAAAGGTCTCGCAATAGACCCCGACAGGGCTGAGGCTCTCTTAAAACTCCCACTCCCGATGAATAAAAAAGTGCTGCAGCCCTTCTTCGGCCAAATAAACTTCGTGAGGAAGTTTGTCCCGAACTTCGCTCAAATCATCAAGCTAATGTTCGAACTTTTGAAAAAGGATGCTGAGTTCATCTGGACTGACAACAGAAGAGCGGAATTTGAAGAAATCAAGGCCCGAATCGCCCAGGCACCCGTTCTGACTAACCCTGACTATAGTAAGGATTTCATCCTGTATGCTGTAGGGGAACCTGAAAGTTACGCTGCAGTCTTGACACAAAAGGGAGAAGATGGCGAAGAGCGCCCTATTGCGTTTTTAAGTCAAGTAATACACCCCCACGAGGAGAAATACAACTTCATAGAACGACAAGTGCACGCCGTCATGAAATCCCTGAGAAAATTAAAACATTTTGTCTCCCAAAGTCGGGTTACAGTGTTTGTTATCCACCCAGACGTACGGAACTTCATTATCCAAGGAGAGTTGGGCAGCAAAAGGGCTGGTTGGGTCAACAAAATACAGGAATTTGATATTGAAATCCGACCCACAAAGTTGGTTCGCGGTTGCGCGCTGTGCCAAGAGCTTGTGAAGAGTGTAGCGGCCGAAGTAACAGCCTGCCAGTGGGATGATTTGATAACAGGAGAAAGCTTTGTAAACCAAGAAATGGATGAAAGAGACTGGGTCAGTGAAATAGTTGAATATTTCAACACTGGGAGGTGTCCTTCACATTTGAATGCTTCGCAACGAAGACACTTCAAGCTGCGGACCCTTCGCTATGTTTTACGCCCAGAAGGCCTGTTCTAACGAAACATTGATGGTGTCCTTCTAAGATGTATAAGAGAGGACGATAAGAAAAGGGTCCTTGGTGAATTCCACTCAAGGTTATCAGGATGCCACTTCGCAGGGAGAACAACTGCTTTAAAAATAATTAGGGCAGGCTACTACTGGCCCATACTCTTCGCCGATGCCTTGCGGTTTGCCGAAAGTGCGAACAATGTCAGAAGTTCGGTGGGCGAAGCAAAAGCTCCATGCCCCTCCACGATACAAGTGGAAGCACCATTTCAACGGGGATTGGACTTCGTGGGGGTCATCTCTCCGAACTCTTGTGCAAGGCATAAATTCATCCTGACCGCAACTGATTACTTCACCAGATGGGCTGCAGCAGTGCCCACAAAGCACGTTGATCAGGAAACGGTGATCATTTTCCTTGAAAGCTTGATCACCCGGTTCGGTATTCCCGAAGCAATAGTCACGGATAACGGTCCTGTTGGTTACGAATCTGCCATGAGGAAAGGATTTTTGGTTAATGCGCCCAGATTCGCCCACCAGCATGAAAGTCCGGAAGGAAGAGATGCCTTCCGAGCCAATCTCCGGAGAAGGCCGGCTCCTTTTGGGGGGCTTGATTTAAGCTAAAGGGAACAGGGAAAGAAATAAAGGAACGGAAAGAGACAAATGTACGGAAAGAGATACAAATATGTCCAAAGGTTGGTGGGGGGGAACTAACGATGACGGGAACACACCAATCACCGCTACTTACCGCATACAAACACAGAGCATGACAAGGAACCGCAAAACCTAGGCGTACTTCCGATACACCAGCAGCGTATGCACAACTTCAATAGCTCCCTAGCAAACATTCCCTACAAGGAACTAACAGCAGGGGATCGTATCAATCACCAGATACGTACACTGACAGGGGTAGAAAGTAAACCTAGAGATGTCAGAGCCAGGTATATGTGTTAGGTAGAGAGTTTAACCGCACGGCTTCAATGGCTCCCTAGCAAACATTCCCTACAAGGAACTAACGACGAGGGATCGCATCAATCACCAGATACGGGCCAACAACGTCACACACAACTGATGGAACTGCTACCAAATTTATAATGAATGCTTTAAATAATGAAGTACAGAAGGTGCTTTAAGCAAGCAATGCTAGAGGAACCTGATCGCCAAATGCCAAAGTGAATCAACGAGCAACGACACAGGTGGGCCTAAGGCATACAATGAAAGACAGACATAAAAGAATAAAGACGAGTAGAAGCAGAACCGGGCATACAGATTGTATTCATAAGCGAAGCACGGTTACGATAAGCACGGTAGTTCCCTAACAAACATTCCCCTTCCACACTTTACAATGAATTTCGGATGGGCTTTTATAGCCCGAGTCCCACCCGTTACATTAATGGGCACGAGTCCCGATCAAACATGAGTCGACGAAGCGGCGAAAGAGCTGCAAATGCTAACCTTTTGTCGGACTGGGCTGTACCCGCAGCATGGTCTTCCTGGAAGCTGGACAGCTACGTGGCGGAGTGTTGGGTAATTCTTCAAGTCGGCAGGCTTGCTAGTAGCTGGAGCAGGTGAAACCTCAGATCAGCTTTGAATGAGGCTATTAACGCAGGCGGTGCAAGCAGCCCATGCTTATCCCTTTTGGTCGGCAGTCTTGGTTCAAATCCCGAAGTTGGACACTTGTCTGATGATGGGTTATGCTGTGTGACACATGCCTACCTTAGAGGGCAGTCTATCCATCTTTGCTTGGGATCGGGGCTCCTTGGGATGCGTGCAGAAATCAGTGCAGTCGGGGAAGGCCTTCAAGCCTTGGTCAAATTCCGGGTTTGTTCCCCTACTGTACACCTGTCAAGGGCGCATTCCGGCTCCGTTGAGAAGTCGAACTGCGCACGAGCGAACACTGGTGTCTGCCGCCATATGGACTTGCTCCGGCATTTTACCTTTTTTCTGCATTGACCTGCCAGTCTGCCAGTGCAAGGTGCGCCCAGAAAGTGGGGCGGAGTCGGACTTCACACCAAAACTGGGCGAAGTACGAACTTCGCACCAAAACTGGGCGAAGTACGAACTTCGCACCTAGACTTAGCCAATTTCAGATAGACCTGCTGGAAAGCTGGAAAATCAACTGGGGAACTCCAAGGAAAAAGGGGGGAGAGAAAGAGAATGGGAAAGAAAAGGAAAGGGAGAGAAGGGAGAAAAACGGAAGGAGGAAAAGAAGAGCAGCACTGTTACAAAACAATATTGAAGACATTGCACCCCGTGCAAAATGTGACAACATTTCTGGCGGCTCGCGGGGTGTCGAGCTCGCCTCGGCGCAAAGAATCCATGCCTTCATCCTTTGGGTGCAGAGGAACTTGCCTCCCCTGCCTTTTGCTGCTCTAATCTGTTCTCCTTGCGGCAACTGTTCTTCAGATTCATCTTTGTCAGTTGCCTCATCAGTATCTCCTTCTGAAAGGTCTCCATTTCCTGCTTCTGCCTCGCACATGCGAGTGTACGCCTCTTGGGCTGAACGCCAGGCTTCCGCTTCGAATGGCTTGCGGTCAGCTATGTCTTCTAATGCTCCGTGAAAAGCAGCGACCGCGTGCAGGTCGATGGTGAGGTATCTTTTCTCTAACTCCTGAAAATAGGAGCGGATCCTGGAATATCTGGACACCATCTGAGTGACCTGACTGTCTTGAATTGGCTCAGTCCAGCTATCAATTTCAGCTGTATCTGCTTCAAAGGACTGCCAATTCTTCTTTACCCGATCTAGGGTGAGGAGCTTGCCATTCTCAACAAAACCTGGACACCCAAGTTCTGAAAGAGCGTGAAAGGGGGCCAGACAGATATCTCTTTCATGTCCGAATGCGTCAAGCATTCGTCTGGCCACTCTCACCTCTTCAACTTTTCTGAAATATTTGTGCAAGGTCACCCTTGCACCTGCCCATTCTGCAGCGAATGAGGACACGGGGGAAAAAAGGACGCCGTCGCGCTCGCGCTCCTGAAGGTTTATCGCCAGGTCCAGCCATTGCTTTGCCTGGCGCTCGGCCTCCTCTACCACAGGCTTTCCCTGGGCAGAAACTTCTTGAATCCTGGATGCGAAGTCCAGGACCGCCATCGCCTTAAAGGTATGGGGCTTGCATTCCCTCAGCAAACCAGCCCTCATTTCCTTAACTTTTGTCTTTGAAAAGACAGCCGCTTGAGATGTTTTCTCTGCAAGCTGCGACTGTGCCTGCTTCAAAGACTCCTGGAGCTGAAAAATCTGCTCCGAGGCTGCTTTCTTTTCCGTTGCGGCTCGTTGTCGAGAAGCGGCCAGCTGGGCTTTGAATTCATCCGTTTCTCGTCGCGCCGCTTCCAGCTGCTCAGTGGACCTAGATAGGTCCTCTTCAAGCTGCCTTACTTTGTCCTGCAACGCGAAAAGTTCCTCCTGCTCCTCCAGACTCTTGACAAAGAGATTGTCAGCTTTGCGCATGATCGTCTGAATCTCATACTGTTTATCAATGTCGTCAAAGCTTTTCTCCTTTGTCTGGAGCACGTAGTCCGCCTTAGTCATTTCTCGGAGAGGCTTCTTCACTATTGGGATTATTTTCTCCGTCGTAATCACTCTCCTTCCGAAATCATACTTTGCGCGTTTTGTCGGGGCGGCTATCTCTTCATGTCTCCTCCGCTTCAGGTCTTGGCGGAAAGAGACAGAATACTCTACGGCTCTTGTTGCCAGGGGCAAGTCATCTGAGTTCTGAAGGTCGTCCATAAAATCTGGTTCCCCCAGCCTAGGGATCTGCTGAGACGTCTCTCCTGCGGGAATGGGGTCAGGAGGAACCGGACAGACTTTGGAAGAATCGGCCGCTTGTGGGGGCGACCGGGAAATGGAAATGGGAGCGGCTGACACTGTGAGGGTTTGAAGCGGCTGAGGCGGAGGATGTGATGGTGAACGGACAGCCTCAGCACTAACCTCGAGCGAAGGGTTTGGAGTTGTGCTCAGAGAAAGAGAGACGTTAGGGTTCTGAGCAAACTGGTCGAAAGAATGGGGGCCGCTAGAAGGACGCGGAGACGGGGAGGAGGATGTGGTCATGGCTCGCCCAGATTGAGCGGGGGACTGAGTGGAAGTAGAACTGGGTGAGACTAGAGAGACAGGGACAGCAAACGTACCTGCGGGCTCCGCCTGAGCCGATGCTGGGTGAATGTCTTCGCTTCTTGTCTCGGCGGCTGGCTTGGGGCTGCCCAAAGGAATTGCCTCTGCGGTGGCAGGACGCGGCTGCGGCTCTGCGACTGGCTGCTGCACTATCAGGCTAGGTCGCCTGATTTTCTCAACTCTCCTCCGCTTCTTCTCTTCTGGAACAACTGTCGGATCAGGGGAAGGAGACGAAGCAGGTGCAGCAGGCACTGATGCTCCCACGGTAAACTTGTACCGGGGTTTGACTTGCAGAAGGTCTGCCGCGACCGGTCTGCTTTCTGGCGGCGCTGGCGCTTTTCTTGCCTGAGGAAGTGCCTCGGGCGCTGCCTTGACTAACTTTTTCGCCTTTTCAGGCGCCGCCTTAGGAGCCACGAACTGCATTGGATCGGCCTGGGTACTTGCTGGGCCGGCGCTGGCAGTTGCCGAAGTGTACAACTGTTTGGGAGGAGACCCACTTTTATAATCCTCAAAGGGGCCTCGGGGAACGTAACCTTGATATGCGAACGGCCGCCAATTGTCATGATGCTGGTCATAGAGAACCGAGAAGTCGTCATCTACGGCCAGGTTTCTCCTTGTGGATTTATCGTGCTGCGTGCGGCATCTCATTTTCCAGCATTCAATAATCTTTTCTTTAGACCAGTTAAGGCCTGCAATCTTGGACAGAAATTTTTTGAACCCTGGAGATGAGAAGTGATGGTCCGGGTTTCTCTTGGGGTCATATGTCACCTCCTCGCAGTAGAAATCCTGCCAAGGGGGAGAAGCTTCCATTAATTCAATCTCCCAGTCAAGGTCCACATGGACCACGTCGCATCTATCTTCGGTTATGTCCCGGGGGCACAAATGTGCAAACTTTCCCCTTATCCCATGAGGGTCATACTTCCAGCGCTGCGGCAGCAAAACCAGGCCAATCCGGGACAGCGCTTGCTCTAGGTAGACATGTTGTCCTACCTCAATAATCTCAACGTTGGCCCAGGAAAGAGGGTATTGAAAAATCTGTCCTCTTTTCTTCCCTAGGCCAAACTCTTCTTCCACATAGTCCATCTGTCGGGCAACCTCCATCTCGAACAGATGCTCTGAGCACCAATAGGGCAGCAAATAGGGTTTGCCCTTGAATCCGTAGATTCTGATCACAATCCCCTGCGTCAGTCTGAAAACGTCCCCGAGCTTCTGATTTATCAAAGCACTCGTCATTTCTCTCGGGGGACGGGGGATTTCACTTTCGGTGAAGACTGACATGACGAATCCCAGAAAGTTGAAGTTGAACTTGTAGTAGGACCCTTTCCGGTATAAGTCATCCGTCCAGTTATAGACGGGCTGGGGTTCTCCCTTCTCGTTAACCTTCTTCAGGTTGAGGATCGGCATTTGGGGGTGCAGATGGTACAAACAAAGCCAGACCAGAACGGAACTGAAACGGAAATTGGTTGACTGGCGCTTCTGAATTTTCAACAGATCGGAATGAATGGCGTAAGCCGACCGGTCTGCCCGATCCGAAAGAGATGGGGCGTTTTCCGCTCCACTGCGCCGCTGGTTCGTAAGATTCTCCACACGGGAGGCATTCGCGGCGCCGGCGAGTACGGGTGCACCGACTCATCGGAGTCGCGATCGAGGATCCATGCCAAGATGGTATATAGATACTTGCTCGAAATTTCGCCAAAGGCATGGGGCCGATCGGCCATTGTCCGGCTGGAAGCGGGCGCTCGGCTACGAATTGAGGAAATCCCTCATTCGCTTGGTGTGCGTGAAACGTCCCGCTTGTTCGCCCAAACTGATTTTTCTGAGGATGGTGCCGGAGTCATACTCCAGCCCTGGGGCGAAAGCTGGCTGCACAGTCTCCCTGCGCAGTGCGAACAAGGGTTTGCCGATGGAACTGCAGATTTGCCGGGAAGCTGGTTTATAATGTCTAACAATTAAGTCAATCAGCTCCGGGCACTGGTGGACAGGAGGGCACATGAATCTGAAGAGATTTGATTTGTACGCCGCTCCAAAATGATGGGAGGGCGAAACTTTGTCAGCCTAGCTCTCCACATTTCCTCTCAGCTGAGTTAGGCTCATGGAAAACGAGCCGTCCACATTTCCTGCCAGGTAATTCACCGGAGGTGGTGGGGATTGCCCACGCTGTACCTTCTTCGTCCGGGCCTTTGACTTTTTCTCTGGCGGAGGATCGCCTTTGAAAACTCCTGGCCGCGGCAAATCCCCTGGTTCGCTGCTTCCGCTGGACTGCGCTGACACAGGCATTTTTCCCTTGTCCATCTCTCCGAGTCAGCAATAATGACAGGTTCAGGCTGTCTGCAACAAATTTCGCTATCAGAGGAATAATTAGCACTGTCCGAGGAATAATCTCTGCAATCTGGAATGTTGGCATGATTCTGACCCCCTTTTCTAGATAAAAACAGCGCCATTAATGCAACGCAGGAGGGGTAGGTCGGCTGAGTTAAATCCCTTGGTGGCCGCGCAGGAGAACGTTTAGGAAAAGACGCGCCCCGGCAGCCGTGCCTTGCTTTTTCTTAGTTGCGTTTTTGCTTGAAAAACGCGCAATCATTAATTCAGCGTTGGGGACTGCACCATGGCTGACGTTGCTGCCACCATTTGGGCACACTGCTCAAGACAAAAACCCTTGGCGCGGAAACCCAGATTAAAACAGTTACAAACGCGCCTTGGGCCCAGCTGGGACTTTTTGAGTTTTTTATTCATTTTATTGAATGCTGCCCCCTCTGGCCCGGAAAACTAGGCGCAGCCGGGCTTCGCCCGAAGTTGGGCGCGGCCCGACTCGCCGGCGAAGTCGGACTTCGCCCGAGTTTCGGGCGAAGTTCGAACTTCGCGCGAAGCGCGCGTTGGAACCGTTCCATTTCTGCTTTTTTTGCTGCGCCCAAGGTTTGGGCGCGGTCTGGGTCTTTGCCGTCTTGGGGCCTTCGAACACACTTAACATACCCTGCGACCTTTGGACCTTGAATAAACTGCGCTGTGCGACGCTGGGGCGGGTTCGGACTTTGGCCGAAGCATGGGGCGAAGTGCGAACTTCGCGCGAAGTTCGCACTTCGCACAAGCGTTGAGCGCAGCGCGCACTTCGCACGGGCGCTGGCCGAAGTCGGACTTCGCTGCGAAGTTCGCATTTCGCACAAACTTTGCGCGCAGTGCGTACTTCGCACGAAGGGTTGCGCAGTGCGGACTTTGGTCTGCTTCAGCTTTTCTCGGACAAACTTCGCAATTCGGCTGGGCCGAAGTCAGGCTTCGCTGCGAAGTCGGGCTTCGGCCAACACTTAGTCGATTTTTTGCTCTTTTTTCTCCTTTCTTTCTCTGCATAGCCGAACTTCGCCCCTCCTGCGGGGCAACGACAGACTTCGCTGCGAAGTCTGTCTTTCTCTCCCATGCCGCATTTAAGCTCAAAGAAGGATAAATAAACTGAAAGCTAAAACTGGAAACTATACATGCGGGGAAAAATAAAAACACAAGGCAAAATTTTTACAAGGGCCACTCGGGCGCCTTCAACAACGATAAAGCTTCAAGTGGAACCCGTTGACGGGGATGGGGAGGAGCTGACCCTCCATATCCGAAAGTATGTAGGCATTGAACTGATTCACCCGGGCAATCTGATAAGGGCCCTCCCAGAGAGCATCAAATTTTCCGTGATTACCCGGTTTTGCCTTGTATGAGTCCCACTTCAGCACCAGGTCCCCGACTTCGAAAACTCGGGCAGTGGTGCCTTTGGCAAACCAGCCTTTAGTGGCTGCAATGTGATCCGCGAAGGCCTGGTATGCACTTTCTCTGTCTTCTTCCAACTGCAGGAGTTGGCACAACCTGTCGTCTACCGGGTCTCCGCTGCTCCTGTCTTCGTCAATCATCCACAGGGCGGGGATTTCAATGTGTGATGGCATAACAGCTTGCTTTCCATAGACGAGCGCATAGGGGGACGTCTTGAGGGATTTCTTGAACGCAACTCTGTCCGCCCATAGCGCCCGGTTCAGGAGCAAGTGCCAAGTCCACTTATTCTTTTCAATGGTCCTCCGGAGAATTTTCAGGAGGTTCTTGTTAGTAGACTCGGCAAGGCCATTCCCCTGCGGGTAGTAATTAGAAGACATCTTGTGATAGATGCCAAGTCTGCTGGTGTACTCCGTGAGTACGGCGCCTACAAATCCCGGACCGTTGTCTGTCACAATCGACTCTGGAACCCCGAAGCGGGTAATCAGGCTCTCAATGAACCTGATGACCGTTTCTTGGTCGGCGTTCTTGGTCGGGATCGCCTCCGTCCACCGTGTGAAATAGTCAGTAGCTGTGAGAATAAACTTGTGGCCGGCGGAGGAGTTAGGAGAAATCACACCAATGAAGTCTAGACCCCATTGCTGGAACGGAGCTTCGGCTTGAATCGGTTGAAGGGGCAGGGGTGCTTTTCTGTTTCGGCCAGCATACCTCTGGCATTGATCACATTTGGCGCAGACCGCATACGCGTCTGCGAACAGAGTGGGCCAATAGTACCCAGCCCTTATTATTTTTAAGGCCGTTGGCCTTGAAGAATGGTGACCCCCAGGCATCCCGGAATGAAAATCTCCGAGGATCCTAGGCTGGTCAGATTTTATGACGCACCGCAACAGGATGCCGTCAATGTTTTTGAAGTAAAGCCCCTCGGGGCGAAGAGTGTACCTTAATGCACCTAACCGAAATCTCCTTCGTTGTGAGGCGTTCAAGTGATCGGGACATCTTCCGGTGCAGAAGTATCTCACCAGTTCATCTGTCCAATCACTCCCCTCCGATAAGGAGTTGGCTAGGTAGACGCGTGTCGCTGTGTCCTCCCACTTACAGGCGGAGATGCCGGCTACAGCGCTTCGGGCCAATTCCTGACACAAGGCTCGGCCTCTGATAAGCTTGGTGGGCCGTACTTCGATGTCAAACTCCTGGATCTTGGCAATCCATCCCGCTCTCTTGTGACCCGGTTCCCCTTGCAAGATGAAACTGCGAACATCGGGGTGAATCACAAAGACAGTGGTCTTACTCTGGGAGACAAAGTGCCTGAACTTTCGAAGGGACTTCATGACCGCATGGACCTGCCGCTCTATAAAATTGTACTTCTCTTCGTGTGGCAGAATCACTTGGCTTAGGAACGCAATGGGGCGCTCCTCGCCGTCGTCTCCCTTCTGAGTCAGGACTGCAGCGTAACTTTCGGGTTCTCCCACTGCATACAGGATGAAGTCCTTGGAGTAGTCCGGGTTTGTCAACACCGGAGCTTGCGCAATTCGGGCCTTGATTTCCTCGAAAGCTTGCTCTCTCTCATCAGTCCATTCGTAAGGTGTATCTTTCTTCAACAGTTCGGCCATAGGCTTGATCACCTGCGCGAAGTCCGGGATGAACTTCCGCACGAAGTTAATCTGACCGAAGAAGGACTGCAGCCCTTTTTTATCAGTGGGGGCTGGCAAGCGAACGAGGGCTTCGCTCTGTCAGGGTCAATGGCGAGGCCTTCCTCGGAGATGACATGTCCCAACAGCTTTCCTTTACCGCGAAGACAGACTTCTTCGGGTTTATAGAGATGCCGAATTCTCGACAACTTTCAAATATCTGCCGTAGGTGCGAAACATGATCTTCTCGTCGGTGAGAGAAAACGGTCATGTCATCGAGGTAGATGACAATAATCTTGTTGAGCAGCTCTCGGAAGGCCAGGTCCATGGCCCTTTGGAACGTGGCACCAGCATTGGATAAGCCAAACGGCATGCGCTGATAGGCGAACGTCCCCCACTTCGTGGTAAACGCCGTCTTATGCTGGTCTTCGTCTTTGACCCAAATCTGGTTGTAGCCGGAAAATCCATCTAAAAGTGAAAATCTCTGGGCTCCAGCAACGATATGCAAAATTTGGTCGATTTGGGGAAGCGGATAGTGGTCCCGGAGGGAAGCCTGATTTAGGTTTCTGAAGTCGACACGGAGACGTATGTCGCCATTCTTTTTCCTCACGGGCACCAGATTCGCGACCCAGGATGAATGTTTGATGGGGTAGATGATCTTGGCCTCCAAGCATCTTCAAGAGTTCGGTCTTCATCATGGCCTCAATCTTTGGATTTACGGCCCTTTGCTTTTGTCGGAACGGCTTGGCGCCATCCTCTAGCTCGATGGTATGTTGGATGACAGATCTGTCATACCCCCTCAAATCTTCGTAGCACCAGGCCACGATGTCGGGGAACTCCTGGCACAGTGATCTAATCTGCACCAGCTCCTCCGACGTGCAGTCTGTTCCGACCTTGATGGTTTTACCGAGTTCGAGCTCCGAGTCGAGCATATTGCCTCGGGTCTACTTTGATCCTGTGGGATATTGCTCTATCATTTCGATCAAAGAGACTTTCTAATGTAATCAGTCCTTTTGGGACGTGATTATTCCGTAACTGTATCAACCCCTCATATTGCTCGTCATCAGGGTCTCTACCTTCGATTACACACACTTCGTTAACCAGGAATGTGACGATCTCCTCGTCACAGCTGAATACCTGCCAGAAGGTATCCCTATCAGGCACAGAAGGCACTGTAAATGGTGCGGACCGGCTTCGGTTTACGGAGGACGTCTTCGACCGGAACGTACTGGCTCCAACGAGACGCCGGAATATCCGCGTGCTTGTTTCTTTCACGCGATATTGCCTTAACGTTCAATGAGTCAAACGATTCCATCAGGTCCCAGACCCGATTGCGGTACGCTCTAAGATAGTGATGCTTAGACGCGCATTTATTCGTAACTTGATGACACACTAACTCTGAATCTCCGAAAATTTGGAGATGCTTGATTCCGAGTCTTTCCGCCTTTCGCAGACCCAAGCACAGGGCTTCGTATTCCGCCGAATTGTTAGTACAGCTCCAGGCCAGCCTGTAGGCATAGTCCCTCTGGACTCCGGTTGGGGAAACCAGGAGGACCCCTGCACCGGCGCCATTCTTGCAACGCGCGCCATCAAAGAAAAGCTTCCACAGCTCTTCGGGTGCAGGTCCTACTTCCTTCGCAACGGACACGTCAAGCTCCTCGGGCTGCTTAATGGAATAACAGCTCTGCTCTGTCCCGATTACGGCATTGAAGTCTTGCAACGAGAACTCGTCTTCAAGCTGTAGCACTTCGAGAGCTTGCTCGGTCAGTTCTACTGTCACCAGTTCTTCCTCTGACAACTGGACCATGCAGTCCATCTCTCCGTCGGGTATCTTGTCTACTAGAAAAGGGGAAGGCTTCTCATTGAAAATTTTCAGTCTCCTTCCTTTGAAGGGCACTTCCATGTGCGAGTAGTCTAGAGACAGTTACCCGCCCAACTTCGCGGTGAACTCCCGAGAGAGACACATGCCGAAGTAAGGCTCCAGTTCAACAATCACGACCTCTTGGATGACCACAATGTCGAGAGCTTTGTGCAGCCGGATAGGGATGTCCTTTATGACACCAAGCTGTCTTGACGAGGGTGCCGTCTAATTGCAGCACACCTTGGCTGCTCCGTGTGTATTCCATCCCGATCTCATCGCAGACGGCCTTCGGCATCACAGTCGAGGAAGCACCGGGAATCCACCATGCGATTTGTGAACTATGTGCCCTTGCATCCGCAAAGACGAGATAAAAGGGTGGCGGTCTGTTCTTCCCGGTGGCGGAGAGCTGTCAAAGGTTGAACCGGGACAGCGAGTCGCATCCGCTTGCCGTTCTTCATGTTCTTCGGTGATTCTTGCGAGCAGATCTACCGGCACGAGACGGAAGAGCATCGTACATGCTGATTCTGGAAGGAGTCTTCTTTAACTCGTCTACAATGCTGTAGCCCGAGGTACTAGCTCCTTCTGCTGGTTTAGCCGGTTCATACTTGGTCCGGTACTGTTGGGTGGCCTCAACTCGCTGTCTCTTGGTCAGAGACGGGTACTTCAGCTTCTCCTGGGCTTGTTCTTTGGTTTCGGCTGGGGGCTGAAGTACAGGAAGCTTAGCGGGAGTTGGGGCCTTTGCTGGAGGCTTAGCTGGAACATCAGCGGCCTTTGCTGGAGAAGGTTTAGCGGGAGCTTTATCTTTGGATGCCTTCTCCTGGGCTGTGTAAGGCCACAGCCGCTTGTACGGTGGCAGCCCATTGGGCTGCGGTTTTTCTCTTCTCGCATATACCTGCAAAGGTTTAGCCGCGTCCGCAGCTTTCTTTTCTTCCTTGGCGGGCGTCACTGGATTCTCTTCTGGCAGGGCAAAATTGGCCTCGCCGTCCAAGATCATGTACAGCTCATCATCTTCTATAGTGCTGCCGGCCAAGGTCTGGATGTAGTGCTGGTGCAAAGTGCAGTCTTCCTCCGAATGCGGGTCATTGCACGTAGTGCACCAGTTGACCTGGTCAGGAGGACCAGGTGGGTCATCTATAGCAGCATTTCTCGGAGGCGGACGCCTCTGCGGTTGGTTCTCTGGGGCTTTATCTTTTGTCAGCGCCGGTGGCGCATACGGCCTTCTAGGAGCAAAGTCCATTTGGGCTTGCTTCTTTTTCATAGCAGTCATGTCATTGGACATGACATGATATCCGGAGGCCAAAGCCCGCACTTCTTGTAGAATCGTGTTCTGGATGTTGCTGTCGGGAGGCGGCAACTGTGCCGGTGGAGGCAAAGCGGCCAATGGAGGAGGGTTAGAATAAGACGCATCATCGCGGGGGAGCAGGAAGCGCTGGAAAATGCGGAGCGGAAGGAGGCGGATGAGGGTAATGCAACTGAGGCGGGCCGTATTGAGTTACGACCGGCGCCGGATTCCACTGCGGCTGGGGCTGCTGCCCTGAAGTAGACGGCACACCACCAGAAGCAGAAGGATACTGCGATCTGGGAAAGTCGGGATGAATCGGCTCCTGCACTCTGGACGGAAGCCTGCCGATGGAGATAATGTCAGCTTCAGCTTGCTGGGCAGCTTCGTACGGTGCAGGGAACTCGTCAATTCGGGCGATCTTCAGCGACGAGCATATGTCCGAGTTGAAAGACCTCAGATAGTAGTGAGCAGCCATGCCGGTTGAAGGCCGAAGTTCGCGAGGTACCCGTTTCCAGGATCTCGCAAACCTAATGTTAAAATCAGACACCTCCTCTTGAGGATGCCTCTGGATTGCTTGGAACTGATGCAGTAGAGAGGTAGGATCAGCAGACTCGTTGCATCCTTTTACGAGCCTCCTGGCGAGCTGAGGCCACCCAGTGATGGATCCCTCCGCGGCGATCTCCACCGGTAGAGAAGCTTTCCCCTCAGGGAAAGGGCCAGCAGACGGGTCTTCACACTTTCATCGGTGATGGTATGCAGTGCGGCCAGGGCAAGGATGTCCTGGATGTGCTCGTACGCCGTCTTACCGTAGCCGTCGTATGTGGGAATAGACTTTAAAGCAGCAGGGGGCACAGCTTGCTGACCGATCAGGGCCAAAGGCCCTGTAGAGTCCACCGCCGGGAAGAGATCATCGTCATTCGGCTGTTGATCAGCCATTTCTTCTTCTTCTCCGCCATCGGTTGTGTACTCGGTATCGGTACTTTCCGAGGATATAGGATTTTCCTCTTCCTCGGCCTCTTCTACTTCGTATTCGGCTCTTCCGACCTCAGCTTCGGCCTCTTCTTGGATCTCAGCCTCGGCTTCGTCGAAACGAGCTCGCGGATCAGCCGGCCTGGGTATCTCGCCTCGAGCGTGGATGTCTAGTTCGTAGAACTCAGGCGGGCTTCTCGGATTTCTTGTTCGCCACCTTCTCGTGTGCATGAAGGTGACCGGACCGGTCTTCTAGACTCAGAGGATTTGTTCGTGCAGAGTCGCCAGGTGTTCGGATTTGGAACAGCAATGAAGCGAACACCGGTGCTTCGATTCTGTCGGGGGTGAGAAACTTCCTTGTCTCACCAAGAGCTCAGGAACTGTCAGCGCCAGGTGGAGACTGATCGGAAAATCTCTCGTCAGATGAGGGACCCATGTTCCGCCGAGCGGGTCAGAAGAACTGTTGCGCTAGGTGGACACTGGACGGGTACTCTTTCTTTAAATCGTGGGACAAGCGTCCCACCGAGCGTGCGTAGAAACTGTTGGTTACGAATCTGCCATGAGGAAAGGATTTTTGGTTAATGCGCCCAGATTCGCCCACCGGCATGAAAGGCCGGAAGGAAGAGATGCCTTCCGAGCCAATCTCCGGAGAAGGCCGGCTCCTTTTGGGGGGCTTGATTTAAGCTAAAGGGAACAGGGAAAGAAATAAAGGAACGGAAAGAGACAAATGTACGGAAAGAGATACAAATATGTCCAAAGGTTGGTGGGGGGGAACTAACGATGACGGGAACACACCAATCACCGCTACTTACCGCATACAAACACAGAGCATGACAAGGAACTGCAAAACCTAGGCGTACTTCCGATACACCAGCAGCGTATGCACAGCTTCAATAGCTCCCTAGCAAACATTCCCTTCAAGGAACTAACATCAGGGGATCGTATCAATCACCAAATACGTACACTGACAGGGGTAGAAAGTAAACCTAGAGATGTCAGAGCCAGGTATATGTGTTAGGTAGAGAGTTTAACCGCACAGCTTCAATGGCTCCCTAGCAAACATTCCCTACAAGGAACTAACAACAGGGGATCGCATCAATCACCAGATACGGGCCAGCAACGTCACACACAACTGATGGAACTGCTACCAAATTTATAATGAATGCTTTAAATAATGAAGTACAGAAGGTGCTTTAAACAAGCAATGCTAGAGGAACCTGATCGCCAAATGCCAAAATGAATCAACGAGCCACGACACAGGTGGGCCTAAGGCATATAATGAAAGACAACATAAAAGAATAAAGACAGTAGAACAGAACCAGGCATACAGATTGTATTCATAAGCAGAAGCACGGTTACAGTAAGCACAGTAGTTCCCTAACAAACATTCCCCTTCCACACTTTACAATGAATTTCAGATGAGCTTTTATAGCCCGAGTCCCCCCCTTTACATTAATGGGCACAGAGTCCCAGTCAAACATGAGCTGACAGAAGCAACGAAAGAGCTGCAAATGCTAACCTTTTGTCGGACTGGGCTGTACCCGCAGCATGGTCTTCTTGGAAGCTGGACAGCTACGTGGCGGAGTGCTGGGTAATTCTTCAAGTCGGCAGGCTTGCTAGTAGCTGGAGCAGGTGAAACCTCAGATCAGCTTTGAATGAGGCTATTAACGCGAGCGGTGCGGGCAGCCCATGCTTATCCCTTTTGGTCGGCGGTCTTGGTTCAAATCCCGAAGGCTGGACACTTGTCCGATGATGGGTTATCTTTGTGTGATACATGCCTGCCTTAGAGGGCAATCTATCCATCTTTGCTTGGGATCGGGGCTCCTTGGGATGCGTGCAGAAATCAGTGCAGTCGGGGAAGGCCTTCAAGCCTTGGTCAAATTCCGGGTTTGTTCCCCTACTGTACACCTGTCAAGGGCGCATTCCGGCTCCGTTGAGAAGTCGAACTGCGCACAGGCGAACACTGGTGTCTGCCGCCATATGGACCTGCTCCGGCATTTTACCTTTTTTCTGCATTGACCTGCCAGTCTGCCAGTGCAAGGTGCGCCCAGAAAGTGGGGCGGAGTCGGACTTCGCACCAAAACTGGGCGAAGTACGAACTTCGCACCAAAACTGGGCGAAGTACGAACTTCGCACCCAGACTTAGCCAATTTCAGAGACCTGCTGGAAAGCTGGAAAATCAACTGGGGAACTCCAAGGAAAAAGGGGGTAGAGAAAGAGAATGGGAAAGAAAAGGAAAGGGAGAGAAGGGAGAAAAACGGAAGGAGGAAAAAAAGAGCAGCACTGTTACAAAACAATATTGAAGACATTGCACCCCGTGCAAAATGTGACAACAGGTCCCGGGTTCACAAGCGCCAAAATTAATGAGTTCACTCGCAAATATGGGATATACCGCAAGGTCACCTCCAACTACTATCCCCAGGGTAATGGATTAGCAGAATCAACAAATAAGACCCTGTTGAGGTTGCTGAGAAAGCTCATAGACAAGAACAAAAGGACTTGGCACCTTCTCTTAGACCAAGCCTTATGGGCTGATTGAATATCTATTAAGAAGTCGATCAAAACCTCACCGTATGCTTTGGTGTATGGTAAAGAGGCTGTCCTACCAACCCATATAGAAATTCCTGCGTTGAAGATGTTAAGTGATGAAGAAGCAGAATCTGATCCTATGGAAGTTAGGCTAGCCCAATTATTGCAATTAGAGGAAGACCGGGATAAAGCATATCAGAACTTCGCAAAGCATGCCCAGGTCACCCGAAACGGGTTCAAGAAGAAGTCCTCCGTCCAGACATTTAAAGTGGAAGACTTGGTCTGGAAATGGGATTCATGGAAGGTTAAGCCAGGTAATCATGATAAACTGGATGCGTTTTGGGAAGGGTCGTTCGAGATTGCCAAAGTAAATTAAGCTAACTCCTTTATCCTCAAGGACGCGACTGGTCAGACTCTGCCAATTCCCGTAAACGGTCTTCACTTGAAGACTATCACTAAAATTTTTCTTGAAAATCTTAATCCTTGTATATACTGTTGTTTATACTTTGTACAAACTTTGTTTTAAGAGTCTCTAGAATTAAACATGTAGTTAGATATAGTTTGCATTCTCACGCCATTGTGAAAATGAAGTTTTGCCTCGTGACTAAGGTTCAGCTCTGCCAAATCAAAAGTAAAATCTCCTTCGGAATTTTTCCGCGCGAAGTAGCCGGCGTAGGTCGGTTCGCTGCGAAGCACTTTCAAATCAAGAAGTGAAAAAAGGCGCGAAGAAGGCCAGAGTACAATGTGTCATCGACAACAAGGGATGGCTCATAGCGCTCAGATCCTAAAGGAGAAAGCAGATGCAACCTGCTTCGCTTGGCAGCAGGCTTCGCTGAAGAGGCAAAAGAAATACTTCTCCGAAGTATAAAGGCATGGAAAATGCTTCGCAAAAGGAAACTGAGCGAAGCAACTTCAAAAGGAAAATTTTGCGAACCACTTCTTTGAGACAAAGGAACGCGCTTCGCTCCTAAGGTATCCGAAGCCCCACTTCGGGGCTAACCTTGCGCGAAACGCCCAGTAAGACAGCAATGTAGCCTAGATCCCGTGAAAAGGCAGCTTCGGGTCCGAAGCATAGAAGACCAAGGGAAAGTTTGAGGTTCGCCGCGAAGCACTTTGCACCAAAATCAGCTTCGCCAAGCTGTAGAGCGCAAAACGAGAAGCATTTAAAATGTGCCTTGAGACGTGTGCCAACGACAATCTAGGAAAATACCCAGGACGTGCGGGTTTAATGCAAAGGTGGCGGAGCGCATCCCAAGAGAATGTCGTTATGATTAAAAGTTGTGCCCAGGTACGAGGTGGCAAGGGAATTAGATTTTCGAAGTCGGGCCAGGTCCTCGAAGTACATAGACCCGCGTGCAACCCCGCCGCAAAGCCAATGAAGAAGCAAAGCAATCCCTTCCGCCTGATTTTCGAATTTAATTTTGGTAGTTGC
Source organism: Wollemia nobilis (assembly GCA_028583015.1). NCBI lineage: Eukaryota > Viridiplantae > Streptophyta > Pinopsida > Araucariales > Araucariaceae > Wollemia > Wollemia nobilis. The sequence goes on from JAQPPZ010003633.1 coordinate 983,402, forward strand.
CATTAATGATGGTGGCTATAACCTTCGGCTATAAATCCCGAGCTTCACCAGTAAATAAGTTGTTTATCTGCCGTCAAGCAAGACTGTAAGAAACTTGGCCAGAGCTCTACGATATTCCCATTTTCTGCATTAAAATTCTGCTCCTTGAGAACGAAATGGGGAAGAAGAATTCTAAAGAAAAAAGGAAAGAGCCCGAGGTAGCGACTCCAGAAAAGGCAAAAAGGGGCAAGGAAGAAAAGAAGCATAGGCCCAAGAAGGTTGATTTGAACCTACGCCCTGATAAGCAGCCCATGGAAGAGGGGGAGGAGTCAGAAGATGAGCAACTGGCATAAGCACCCATTGACGGGTGGGAAAGGATAAAAGACACAGAACTTTCAAAGAGCATCGTGGAGCTACGATACACTATTGACTACATGAGAAGTCGATTGTCTGCGGAAAATAAGAGGGATGTATTATTCACAAATATACTAGTATCTGACTCCACCAACTCATCACTATCCTGAGTTGATATGCGCTATCGCCCGAAACTACCAGCCATCCACCAGACAGGTTCTGGACGCTACAAGCAATAAGTTATTTTCAATTTTCAAGGAGGATGTGCAAGCAGCTTTCGCTCCCTTGCAGGGGCCACCGAAAGGTTATTCTGTTCGCAATGTCATTTTAAACGAATAGATGGACAGATTCAACACTTCTAGCCACATGGTAAAATTCCTGAGCAAAAATCTCAAGGACGGGCTCCCTTTGGGTAAGCTCCCGCAGATGCCTCGCCGATTAAAGGATTTTAAGAACACTGATATTTTTTCCATCATTGCGTGGGTCGCGGGCCTGTCCACAGACGCTGATGTGTATCCCTGGCAAGTGTCACTAGCCGAATATATTTCGCGAGGGGAGTTTTATGCTCCAGATCCATCCAGGCCAAACACGAACCCGATTTTCTTTGATTGGGCAAAATGGGTGGCCCGAACTCTGCATACGCGGCTAGCTAGTATAAAGAATGCTGCTACTGGTCAATATTTTGGGCCTTGCTCTTTTCTGGTTTGGCTCTTTTTCCATCATATTCACAGGCATTTTCTTCATATTGCCATTACCCCAAGCGGCAAGGATGGATCCCCGTTGCCGGTATATCAGTGGACTCCCCTCCTAGCGAAAACGGGGTCATATTATGTGTTAGGACCGGCTCTTCAGTTATTGCAGGGTTCTTGCCCTCGAGTGACCGTGGACCTCAGAGACAAAGTGGTTAACGACCGGAAAGGAGATGTTTTTCAGTTGACCCAGGGCCTTGTCGTCCGCCTGTTTGGATTCGCGGGGAAACCCTTCCTCTTGCCTGTGTATCCTTCTGAATACCAGTTCGCTTTAGAGGTCGCTCATCAGAGCGACGCGACAAATGTTATCTTCAGCCATGGCCGAAAGTGGGCTCCGACTTGCGATTTCTCTTTCAAAATGGGAGTCGTAGAAGTCTTCACCCTAAAACAACATGTATATTTGGAGAATAAACTTGCTGACTTCGGTTTGCTGCAGCTTCCGCAGCGGTGGTGCTATGACCCCTTGGGGGTAATGAGGGACCATCTGAGATTCAAAAATTTTCATGTTTGCCCTCGACCGGAGATAGTAGAACAGAGGAATAATCCCACCGACAGAGATTTAGAGTGGCACTTAGAAAGGATGAAGACGTTGCCCCCGTGGCACGAATTTTACACTATGGAAGTTGAGTATGATCCCATTAAGCACCCCTTCCCGAGCCCAAACTCTGCATTCTGGAGAAAAATGAAAAACGATTGAAGGGACAGATAAGGAATTGGCGCGAACCACAATTGAAAGAATGGTGGATTATGAGAGTTCATCGTCGGAAGCAGAATTCATACGGACTCTTGGAGACAGATAAGGACTTCGCTATCTACTATGAAGCGTATGTCGAATCTTGGCAACCCCTCTCCTTTGGTGATTTCATCCCTCCTAGTCCCCCAGGTTCGGGCGATAGCCCCAGAAGAATTGCTGATGATTCTGAACAAGAAGAGGAAGACGAAGTTGTAGTGACACATCAGGAGCCACTTAAGGAGCCTGTTGAAGGTTCCAAAGCTGATGTCGGGAGGTCGTCGCAGCAGCAAGAAAAGGAGGATATGAGGAAAAGAAAAAGACCCGAACAGGTCCAACTGCCCCCTCCTCATCCGAAGCGGCCTCGCACCAGACCCTCCGGTGCTTCCAATGAACAGTCTACAACAGGCTCGGTGGAGATTGATGTTGAGAAAACAGTGCCTCAAAAGACGGGGGAAAGTGTTGAGGTAGACGTCGTTAATGTGGAGGAATTCCTCCAAGATGAAGAAAACGATGGCGAAAAAGTTGAAAATGTTGAGGATGTAGAAGCTGGAAGTAACGAACCCAACACGCAGGAATTTGCCGCTTCCACTCTGCCAATAGAGCACGCAGGTACGCATCCCTCTTTTTCTACTCTGGTTTCCCAAGTTGTGTCAACAGTGGTCTCGGCCGAAGGTCTCCTAGAGCCTTATAAAAAATTTACTTGTCCAGTTGTACAGTCACCCCAGCGCGAAGTTTCTTTTGCCGTAGCAGATGTGTCTCGCGATTCCACCAGTCCCATAGGTGTTTCCACCCCATTTGAGTCGTCAGGCCGAGACGTGTCCGCAGCCGCCACTTCACTCACCCATGCCACCATTCCATTGGTACTTGGTCAAACCAAAGGTAATACTTCATCTCCAAACCCCGACTCCCACCCCACACCCATGCATACTATCGCTTCACTAGCCAAACCCCCTACCACGCCCGCCACCGAACCCACCGGCAACATGTCACCAGTACAGTCCTTATACTTGTTTACCCCTTCAGCTGTTAACCCAGACTCATTAGAAAATGAATTAGCCATGATCAAGGAGAGCCCTCTAGCAGAGAAATTGATCCGAGCCCGTCAAAACACTGACAAAGTACTCAAGGAGGCTAGGAGGAGGAGAGGGCGTTCCCTGGCGAAACCGGAAAAGTGCGTGGTGATTGATTTGAAAAATGGAAAATTGTATAAGGTCAAGAAGATTCCCAAGGTCCAGAAACCCTTGGATGAAATGACCTCTGCAGATTATGAGTATCAGGAGAAGGTCAAGGACCTAGAACACATGGACATCGACAATGAGTTAGAATCCATGCATGTGAGAATAGAGACTTTCCGCACACACGCCAGGATTGCCAACCAGTGCCGCTTTGAGGCAGAAAATGCCAATGTCAAGTTAGAGGAAGATCTGGCTAGAATCCGCTCTCAGTTGGAGGATGCTCTGAAGCAATGCGAGCAGATGAAGGAGGAGAGGGATGCCTTGAAACAACAGATAGAACAACTGCGGAATGAAGCAGAAGATCATAGCAAGACCCAGGCCGAAGCTGAAGTAAAGGCCAAGGAGTTTGAATATAGGATCTTGCAGATGCAACAACAGTTGTATGAAAAGGAGAGTTTAGAGTTGTTCGACAGGAACAAAATCAAGGACATTCGCTCGCATTTTCTTAGGAATTTCAGATCTCGGGCCTCCAGTGCCCTTTCAATATTGTCATACATTACCGAAGCCCAGAACGCTGCTACCCAGAAAGGGCCGATAGTGGACAAAATCATCCAGGAGATAAGAAGCCGACTCAATTTGACCTTTGAAGTACAAAGCATCAAATATCAAGACTTGCAGGTCGCTGCCATGAGTCGGACAGCAAGGGATTGGTCCACCGCTCAGGCCACGGTTCGCGCATTCTTCTCCAAAGTGAGGAAAGCTCAGAAGGCCAAGAACCTCATGGACATATTTGAACAGGAGCAGCGTACCTCTCTGGGATATTTCCAGAACCTTTCAGAATTGGGTTTCCCGAGTTTCACCGACGATGACGGGAACCTTTTGACAAAAGAAGAATTAAAACCAGCCTAGCTCAACTTCGAGAGCGATGTTTCTGAGATTGATGGATGGAAGGAGCCAGTTATGGAGGGCCAAGTCATGGATTTTATTTTAAGATATTGTAGGATCGCGGCGTGTTTGAACGACTTGAGCGCAAGGGCCAAATGTGCTGATATCGGGCAGATCGACAGGTTCCATGTCCTGATTAAGGCACTGCAAGATCGAGAACCTTTTCAGAAGGGAGCATGGGCCCATATTTGCCGAACAATGGAGAGAATCCGTGACCGCCTTCCACCGCCACCATTGGAACAAGCACCCGATGAAGATGAAAGAGGAAAAAAGATAACTGATGAGGCACCCTTAGAACAAGAAGAGCAAAAAGGAGAAGGGTCTGGAGGTAACTCTGGCCCAATGGATGAAGGCTAAAGGGTCCTCACACCGAGGCGAGCTCGTTGCCCCGCGAGCCACCAGGAATGTTGACGATTTTGTCACATTGCTTGGAGGGGTAGTAGAATCCAGAATTCTGTGATGATTTCTTGGTTTGTTTTATTTCTTTTTGTTGTAAACAACACTCTAGCAATTTTGGCTATCATTTTTGCCCCCTTTTTGTAAATAAACTATATGTATAGAAGCTTCGCCCATAGCTTTGCAAGGAGAAAACAGGAAAATGAAATTCATGCCCAAAATTTTCTAATGCATGAAAACTGCTTCGCAAGCGAAGCTTCTATGAGACTAGCTTCGGGCCCCGTTTTTGTGAACCAGTAGAGCAGCGAAGGATAAAATTACAAGTATGAAAACTGCTTCGTCGAAATCTTAGCGAAGCACCCGCTTCGGCCCCTTTCCTTGGCGAACCGTTTTTCCAGCAAGATCTTGCTTCACCTGGAAATGCTGCGAAGCACCTGCTTCGGCCACTTGTCGTGCGAAGCCCCCTCACTAGGAGCCTAGCTGCCTTGGAGAAGTCGGAGAAATTCCTAAGGCAAAATTCTACTTCGGCCGAAAAACCCTAAATGGCCATTTTGAAAAAGCTTCGCAGCGAAGCATTCTTTAAGTCCATCAGCGAAGCATCCATTTGCGAAGCAATTTTCCCGACGAAGCAATGATAGATTGAGAGCCATGTTTTGAAGAAGTAGATCTGCTTCGGCACTAAGTCCTTGCGAAGCTGTTTTTGAAGGTCCCTTCGCAAAGTAGGTCAGTCCCGCTTCGGCTCACATCCATCGCGAAGTAGGTCCCCGAACTGGAATTTGGCGAAGCTCTCCAGGGCACACACATCAAGGCCGGGTATCTTTTCGAGGCAATCGAGTATTTCATAAATGCATTTTTACTTGCTCGAAAGACCCGGGACTCATTTTTGGCAATGGAAAAGGAAATATCAGTTGCAGGAGGAGAACCCGACGGACCTGGCAGCCACTCGAGCACTGCACCCGGAGATTCAGGACGAGTCAGGCGGCCCATTAATGCAGATTTCCGCGGCTAATGCGGTCGTAACTGCTAAATATAGAAGCAGATGTGAGAGTTCGGTCACGGGAGGAGCGAAGGCAGATTTCTCAGATTTTCAAGAGCGTACTTCTGGATTTTGTGCATTAATGGCTCAGAGGGTCGGGTCCTCTATAAAAACCCATGAATTGTAATGGGAAAAGGGGGGGAACTTTTGCTAGAAAATTGCTGTAACTTGATTCCTGCAATTGATATTAAAGACTTTCGGCTTATTTCTCTCTTGTATGCTGCCTTCTGCGATTATTTCTGCTATTCTGTCTTCGTTTGTATACCGTTATTCTAAATCCTGAATTTAAGTGTGTAATTGGGGACAGAACCCTGGAATTATCCTGAAGGATACATAGGGGAGATAATATTACGTTAAACTCCTTTTATGCCGCCTGTGGTTAGTGGTTCCTGTTACGTTCATTTATTTTCTTAATCGCTGTAATTCTGAAATCTGGATTTAGGCGTGGGAGAATAGTTGAACTCTGGAACTCTTCCAGAGGATACATAGGGAACTTTGCGTGATGTTCATTTATGCATTATTCTTGGTATTTATTGCTGTTGTTCCAAGTTATTAGTTGATAATCGTGTTGTTGGTTCTTTCCCACAAAATTGTTCACACTTCTTACCCTATCCTTTTATTTCTTTCCTGTACTCTTGTCTTAAAACACCAAGTAGTTTAGTTCAGGAGCCGGCCTTTCTCCGGAGATTGGCATGGAGGGCATCTCTTCCCTTCGGCCTTTCAATGTTGGTCCCGGTCTAGGGCGCGTATAAGTACAAAATCCTTTCCTGTGGCAGATTTGTGACCAACAGTAGGTTGTCGTACAATCAAAGAAGATCGTCGTACGATTGTAGGAACCACCATACAAGTGTAAGTAAAAGGTCATACAGATGACGGGAGAGTTGTCATACAAACACAATCAGTGTACGGCGGAAAAGAAAATGAATCACGAGCAAGAGAATAATATTCGGTGAGCACTAGCAAGGATAGAACACAAAGCAGTAGACACTCACCTGGTCCGCTACATAGAAGAGAACACCGAGGGAGAGAAAGGGAGACCAAACTCGATGGAAGACAAAAGCTGGCAAAATATTTAAGAGGAAGACACCACATGGTGCAAGAAACACAGTCTTAGAAAAGGCGTGGAGATTCACTTAATAAGGAGAAGGAAAAAAGGATATCCCTCAATGAAATAACGTGGACTCAGCCAACTAGGGACTTCTACCAGAAGTGGTGGCAAGATAACCCACCAAATCATCAGTTGAAACTTGCATTGACACAAGTAAGACTGAGCTACATTACGCAAATTCCAATGTTTAATAAGGATTTCTTCAAAGATTATTTGTTGCAAATGATTGAGACCTATGATTCAGATGAGAATGTGAGCATAGTGAAGATTGGAAATCAAGACATCAGGGTTATGTTTTCAGCAAATAATTTCGATGGCCGTTTGGATTGCTGAAACATGGAATAGTAGTGCGTAAGGAACACCCAAATGCAAAGGAGTGGAATAAGACAATCCACGAAATCACAACTATTACTCCTACGGAAGTCAGTAAGACTTTCAATCACAAAAGTCATGGGATCAAACAAAGCCAATTGAAGAATGATGAACTACAATATGCTATGAACATCGTGATGTCCAAGCTATTAGGAGAAACAAGGTTGTCTGAAATGCTAATATGGCTAGCTTAGTACATATAGGGCATTGTGGAAGGAGTATAGTACGATTGGGCACCGTACTTGTCATATAGTATCAGGAATTTCTTGAGGTAGGAGACTAAGAATTTTTCGATAGCATTCCACGCCATTGGAATAATGTTGAATGTGGTGTCTTTTGCCAAAATGGAATTTCCAACATTAACTGCTCCAAGAAATTGTTAGATGATGAACCTATGGTACTTAGATGGAAAGCTACCGTACCAGTGCATAAGTTCACTCTAATTAAGACAAAGACAAAAAATACTTTGAAGATCAGACTTGGTAGCATTGGAGAATAGTGATGCATCATAGGAGGAAATAGCACCCCGACAAAAGAGGCAAAGAAGATTAGAGACCGAATTGCAGTAAGAAACTAAGGAAGCGACTCATGAAGAACAAAGTGTAGACAGGAGTGAGTGCCTTCCCGAGATGAGGGAATGACAAGAGTTTAGGAAGGATTGACCAACTTGACTGTAAAGCCTAACATTAACTTACACTATTCAGTCCCCAGACATATAAGTTGTTGTAGACATCTAATCCAGACGGGTAGACTCTAGACGTGTACGACCTCAGACGGGTCAAAGAATGGACGTGTACGATCAGACGGATTGTAAGCCTAGACATGTATGGTCCAGACGGGTTGGGCTAGACGGGTAGGATCCTAGACGGGTATGCCTAGACAGATAGGATCGTAGACCGATTTCCTCAAATGTGTGGCCCAGCTCGAACGGGTAGTTGCAGACGAATGAACTGTCAGACGAGTAGCGCACAAGCTCAAACGAGTAGTACAGTGGACAAGGCCTAGACGGATAGACCTAGATGCCTGACGGATAGGCCTAGACGGGTAGGCCCAGATGGGTTCTATGACTCGCGTTCATCTTCCAATCTACAACTGCTTCCAGCCGCTCCTTCCTACAAATGCACAATACAAACACGACACAAGCCTGCAATAGTCTATCTCGTACCAGACATTGATCAAACACCTGTAACACAACAATGCAATCACATAGAAACACACAATCCTGGAACAATGCTTGTTGTATTCACAATGGAACTGCACATATGGACAATCATGGATCACTCTGGATTACAATGAACACTTACAAAAAAATGAATAGGGGGTATTTATAAGGCAGGCCTACAGTGGTACAGTGGGCTCAAGATGATCAGAGAACGAAGAAGCTCATTAATATCTGTGAAAAAAAACTATGGGATATTAGAATTATAGGCTGAAGGAGTGACGAGTATGATTATAGTAAAGGAGGTACCGGAAGGTATGCAAACAAATTACAAGGTACCACGGAGAGTGTATATAGATGCAAGTACCTAAGAACCTTGTCCAGAAGACATAGCAAAAGTGGAATACAAAAGATTCCACCAGAGTTGGCACCATTTTATAGGCAGATTAACTTTTTGACGCATTGAATAGATTGATTAACAATTGGAATGAAAAAGACACACCAATCCAAGGAGGAACAGGTTAAACAACATAAGGAGGAGATGCAAACAATGAAGAAGGAAGTACAAACAAAAATTGCTAGCCTGAGACAAAGTTTTGAAGACTACATGCAAGCTAAGGACGAAGAACTTGCTACGACAAATAAGGGTATGGAGAAGTGCAATCAGATCATTGTACACTTGAAAGATGAATTGTCAGTGAGGGCACAGGTGTATGAACCTCAAGAAAAGGAGCTAGAACACAAAGACGAGCTCATTGCCAAAAGGGATGAAGAATTGGCTAATGCAGCCAGAATTGAGGTTGAGCTAAAACAGAAAATACAAAAGGTACTCCTGAACGAGAAAAGGAGTTGACGGTAAAGTTGGCAGAGATGAGAAGAAAGCCAAGCATTATGGGCTAGAGTTTCTTTGTTTCAGTAATTATGAGCAACCCTACGACTCCAAATAACAAAAATGGGTGGAGCGTCTGTCGCCGATTCTCAATAGAAATAATCAAGTATGGAAGAACAACAACAGCAACCGTCAACAAGGACATCGACTGGTTTAAAGGGGAGGACAGATGAAGGCAGCAAAACTGCTTTCCAAAAGAAGAAAAAGTGAAAAAAATGTACAAAGTTTTGTTTAGACTTTTTGTAATGAAATGCACATGAAATAAATGTAAATGGCATGAAATGAAATGTAAAGTGAAATGAAATGAGAACAAAATTAGAATGTAATGCAATTTAATAAATTGCACTTAGGACTTTAGAAAATTAAGTTTGATAATTTTATATAGTCAAGGACATCTGATGCGGGGTGGTGGTTGTAATTCATGCACTGTCCTGGGAACCACTTGCAACAGCCCAGGCAGGCATTAAAAGGGCTTCCCTCTTTCATTTGCAGCAGTGATATAGATAGAGATGGCCTGAGCACATATGTGGATACCTACGGAGAGTGGGAGAAGCCTAAGCAAGATCATCATGTTATTGTTGTTGCTGTGAAGAGGCCTTTGATGTCATTGTGCACACTGGTTACACGAACCTGCCATTGTAATTGCAACTGCTACTGTTGTTTACAGCAGTCATGGATAATAAAATACAAAATCTGCCATTTGCAGTGATTGCTGATTATCATTATTGCTTGTGAATGGGACTGTTCGTAGATTGTATGAATCATTTTTTTGTATTTGCAGATTGCAGAAGTTATTATTGTAGTTGTAGGATTTGTTAGCCTTTGGTATTGCAGCAGTGTTGTAGGTATTTGCAGGTTGAAGACTGCGAGGAAGTTGCAGTGTTTAAGTTGGTTGAATGTTGTACAAGCAGGCCATACTACAACAAGACCGTACGAGGGCAAACACAAAAGTGTGTTGCAGTCTTAAGATTAACTGTTGCTTGGGAGACTGTGATCTTGTACGTGTGATTACCATACAAGCCACTACCGTACAGTAGGATTGAGGATTGTAAATTCATTTGCCAGTGAACGTCTTGTACTCTGCCACATGGAAGAATGTTTTGTATGAAATATTGCACCATACAATAGACCTTTGTTACGAAAATCGGCAAAAAATCGCCGGAATCGCGAGTGAATTGCGAGTCATTCGCGAAACGAGTGACTAGGCAAACAATCGCGAGTCCGGCGATTTTTTGAAAAAATCGGAATCGGCAATTTTTTCAAAAAATCGGCCGCAGCCGCACGGGTAGAGGCTGCGGCCGATAAATAGAAAAAAGCAAGTGTCTTTTTTAATTACCTCTCCTGACCTCTTGCAAAGACCAAAAAACTCTCTCCTACCTTGCTACCAGCTAGACCAACTTCGCCGAGGCATTTTAGGAGTGCGAGCGATTGCGGTGTGAAGGAATCCGGCAGCCAACAACATCCAGCCAGAAGATTCATTCAAGGTCAGAATTTTTTTAAAACTCTTTTTTTTTTTAAATTAGACTAGGGCTGTTTGAAATTAGATTAGGGTTGTTTGAAATTAGGTTAGGGCTGTTCTCAAATTTAAAACCCTAAACCCTAAACCCTAGTCTAGGGTTTTGGGTTTAGGGTTTTTTTTTTCTCCTTTTAAATAGATACAAAATTGATATATGCAAGCCAAATTATTAGCTAGCTGCTATCCTATCAATATTTTTTAAACATTAAAACAGCTTCCAAAATGTTGCTGAGGAGCAAAATTTAGTTCAGACATTGATGGTTTCAGTGGTTTTGTCGTTGAGGTTTCGGGAGCACGCAAAGGGTGCTGCCCCTCGACCCCGCAAGGGACGCTGTCCCTTGACCCTGCAAGGGGGCTCCCACCCCCTTGACCCCCGACACAAGTGGCGACAAGCGTTGCCCATCATGTTCATGATGTTCATGATGTGAGAGTTGATGCATATGTGCGTAGGGCATGATGCAATCCAGTCTTGTATGCAGCCATGAAGGATATTCTGCCTAGGGTTTGCAGGTTGCAGATTGCAATGCTGAAACTGTAATGCTGAACTGTAAATGCCATTGTTAATATAAAACTACCTGTATTTACTGTTATCTAATATCTACCATTGCTGCTGCTATTGCCATTGCTGCTTCTATTGCTGTTATTGCTATTGTTATTATTGTTGTTGCAGGTTCTGTGCATTATTATTGTTGTACTACAATGATTGCAAATATGTAGAATTATTTAAGTAGAGATGGAATTGCTGCTGTATAGCTGTATATTGCTGCTGCTATTACTCAGTTTATCCATAGAGATGACTTGGGCTATTTAAGTTATACTTATTGTTTGAATGTTCAAACTTAAAAGCTGAACAATGTGATTGTAAACCCATAGAGATGACTTGGCCTAAACCCTAGCCTTTTGGTTTAGGGTTTAGTTTTTTTTTCCTTTTTTTCATGTGATTGTAACTTTCTTGTTACTAACTTGTTTCCATGTGCAGGCATATAAAAAATGAAACCATTGGATCCAGCATGGGCGTATGCAACGCCAATAGGGCCATCAAAACATCATTTTAAATGCAATTTTTGTGGCAATAGTTATAATGGAGGCGTTTATCGCCTCAAATTCCATTTGGCATGCTTAGCAGGAAATAATATAGCAGTATGTACTAAGGTGCCAGAAGATGTTAAGAACAAAGTAAATGCCATGATCACTGCGGCAGATGAAAACGCTAGTAACAAAAGAAGTTATAGCGATGCCATTTCATCCCCCCCCTCCCGAGGTGCTCGTACTAGTGGGCGTGGCAGCTTTAAGCGGCTCTTTCAACAAAGTAGTTCGAGTCCTTCAAGTGCACAAGGAGCTAGTGGGACGGGAGAGTCCTCTTTTGTAGATCGTTCTATGCCAGGGGCAGGGACACAATCCACGCTTGAGGGTATGGCCGCGTGGAACCAAGAGAAGCACAGTGCAGCGAGGAAAGCCATTGCCACTTTTTGGTACTATTCTGACATTCCCTTCAATGTGGCAAGGTCTCCATACTGGCGGCGCATGATAGATGTCGTCGCATGTTGCGGCACAGGATTTAAGGCGCCAACTTTTGATGACCTTAGGGGCCCTCTCCTTCAAGAATCTGTGGATGACATTCAGGTTGTGTCATTGTGCTTGACTAAATTTTTATATATATGGCATGACTAAATTTTTTTATATATATATATTAATATGATAAAATCAATATGCAATGTGCATGACTAAATGTTTTTTTTATACTTCAGGTTGTGCTTGACAACCAACGTCAGGTGTGGAGAACCAAGGGTTGCACTATCATGTCTGATGGTTGGACAGATGGGAGGGGAAGAACCCTGATTAATTTTTTGGTTGCATCTGCAGAAGGAACTGCATTCCTTAAGTCAGTAGATGCATCGGCACAAGTTAAGAGTGCCGAAATGCTTGCAGGGTTGTTGGAGGAGGTTGTCTTGGAGGTTGGGGAGGAGAATGTTGTCCAAATCATCACGGACAACGCAGCAGCATATAAGGCAGCCGAGAGGATTTTGGAGGAAAGATTCCCCACCATTTTTTGGACCCCATGTGCAGCCCATTGTCTTGATTTGCTCCTCGAGGACATTGGGAAATTACCTTGGGTGACAGAGGTTGTAGGGAAGGCTAAGGCCATCACAAAATTCATTTACAACCATTCATGGGTCCTTAGCCTCATGAGGCGATTTACCAATGGGAGGGAGCTAGTGCGGCCTGGCATTACACGCTTCGCCACAAACTTTGTGACATTGCAGAGCATTTATGATGCAAGAGGGTCACTAAAACAAATGTTTGTGAGTGATGAGTGGAATTCTGAAGCAGCTGCAAGATACCGCACATCATCTGAGGGGCAAAATGTTTATACTTGTTTGTTTGAGGAGGACTTCTGGATGGCCATGGATGAGGCCATCAAGGTACAAGACTACGCTTATTTATTTGTTTTATTTTATTTATGTTGTAAAATATTTTTCTTTAAATTATTTTTTCTTTTTTTTTCAGGTCTCAGAGCCATTGGTGAAGATTCTTCGTCTTGTTGATGGAGAACAATTTCCAATGGGTTTTGTATATGAGGCTATGGATAGGGCGAAAGAGGCCATTGCTGCATTTTATGAACATAACCGCACCAAATATGATGCCATTTGGACCATCATTGACAACAGATGGACATCACAACTCCATAGCCCTCTTCATGCAGCGGGTTACTATTTGAACCCCAAATTCTTTTATGAGCCCACATTCCGTGTTGATTATGAGGTCAAGATTGGCCTTCAAGATTGCATTGACCGCATGTTCTCCGGGAATCCACAATTGTGCAATAAAACGCATGCCGAGATACAAGATTATAAGGCATGTCGTGGTCGCCAATTCCCATCTAAGCAATGCAAAGATGCTATTGAGTTTATGAGGCCAGGTAAACCATAAACCTCATCGAATTATTATTTATTGTCTTCTGATTTTGTTTTAAAATTTAAACTTTTTAGCTGTTACATGTGAAATATTAATTTTTTTTTTGTTGTTGTTTCTAGATTTATGGTGGGATGACTTTGGTGATTTTACGCCCAATTTGCAGCACATGGCGGTTAGAATCTTATCTCAACCATGTAGCTCTTCAGGTTGTGAGCGCAATTGGAGTATGTTTGAGCACATACACTCCAAGAAGCGCAACAGACTTACACAAGAAAGGTTAAATGATCTTGTGTTTGTGCACTACAACCTTCGTCTCCACCAAAAATCTTTTGAAAAAACAAATATTCAGCCCATTGACCTAAGTGACATTGATCCATCATCTGAATGGATCACAGATGCAGAAGCACAAGAGCAGCAGGTAGTAGTTCAAATCTCGGTGGGACCTTTTTCTCCTCTCCTCCTCTTCGTTTAAAAGCATATCTTATAGTATTTTTTTTTGTCCCTTTCCTCATCTAGTTGAACTTGAACTTCTAGGTACAGCAAGAGCCTCTATTCAGCATGGAAGAATTGCAAAACTATGAGACCCTAGCGGAGGAGATGGCAGCAAGGGACCAAGAAGAGGCCTTAGCACGAGAAGCGGCACAAGCATCTACAAGCACACATAAAGAAAAAGAGACTAGGGCTTATGTTAGGACAAGGGGCAAAGGAAGACAATAGATAGTGGGCCTATTGAGGCATTTTGAGTCTTGACACATTTTGTAATTTGTACCTTTTCATATTATAAGCAATACAAGATGTGTTTTGTGAACTTTTGTCACTTTCATGTGTACTTAAAGCTTGAGCCTTGTATGATGTCTTGACTTGAATTGTTGCTTTTATTGCAATATTTGATTTGCATAATGTTAATTCATTGTAATATGCATGAAAAAAAATAAAATTAAAAAAAAAAATCGTTTTCTTCGGTTTTTTTTTTGCCGATTTTTTCCCCAGCCGATTTACTACCCGATTCCGATTTTCTCTACTATGCAACAAACTATGACGTACGACGGGTGAAACCATACAAGGATTGAACCGTAAAAGGATAGGGTTGTACAATTGAGACCATACCGCCTCAAACCATGATGTTGTACAACTGTAAAGACAATCTTACAACTGCAGTCTTGATTAGTTTCTAAACCTGTTATTCCACCATTCCATTGTTGGAAATCTCACCACTTGTGTTACAATGGACACATGAAAAGGTTTGCAGAGATCCATCAAATGCAACCATAGGAGCTAGGAGTTGACAGTAGTAGTATCCATTCAATGCTAGAAGTAAGGAAACTGCCAGAAGCAACTCTGGTTCTATATCGACACCCACCACAAATATATGTTGATGAATAGAGAATAGCACCTTATCCTGAATTTCCATGTGTCATGAATGTGAAGTTGACAACCAAGTTGGTGAAAGCATATGCAAGAATGAATTTCTTGGCATACTTGACTCAGTGGTTAGCAACAGAGCTAGAGACATCTTAGCAAATGGTTTGTAGCTTGAAATTGAAAAGGGAAGAACAGGCTGACCAATTGTAGATGGTGGAAGGACAACTTTGGCAAGTGCAGTAGGATGTTGAAGCAAAACTAGTAGCAACAAGGAAGGAGACAAAGAGTATGAGGCAGATACAGGATCAGTTGATAGGATAGTTGAAGTCAAAATGTGCAATGAGGAAGCAAACCGTGGGAGCAAAGATGTAGGAGATTGCTCACAGGGATTAACTCATTGTTTAACATGATGAGTAGCTGGCAGTAGCTGCATGGAAGGAAGTTGAAGCAGCAAAGAGGGAGGTTGAATTAAAAGCTAGGTTGGTTGAAGTCAAGCAAAATTCGCATCACTATGGCTTCTAGTGGGCTCATTACTAGGCCTATGCGAAGAGACTGAGAGGTGAAGATGAAGCCTTGAAGCTGCAAATCCAAGAGCTGGGAGAAGTACCGGATCCGACGCCTCATCCTCAACAAAGTGAGAGTCTCCAAGAGCAGCTACAGTTGTCGACGACGATGTTGACCAATCTAGTCATGTACGGATAAATCACAAGTAGTTAGTTGTCATTGTAGGCAGGCAAATTGATATGTTTGTGTGTAGTAAATAAGTTTTGTCAATTTGTATTATTTTGTAGTTTGTACACAAAGTGTTTGACAAAATGTGCGTACAAATAATAATGTTATAAAGTGGCAATGTAATAATGTATGTGATAATATGCAATGTTTAGTGTAATGTTATTATGTATGGGAAAGTCATTAAGTGAGTTAGGAAATGAAATGTAAATATAAGTTAAATGCAAATGAAATGTAATTTAGGAGAATGATGAGGTGTCAAGTAATTGGAGGATGCAATTACTTCTTAGTTGTATAAATAAGACCCTTCCCTCTTTCATTCATTGGTATGATGGTATAGTTGTGTCATGTAATTGTTTGCAAAGGCTGAAGTGTGTGGTTGGCTGCAGTGCATGTTTGTTGTCGGAAGGCTGACTGGTGGTTGTTGGCATGGAGGAGATTTTGCACAGGGTTGCAGATTGTGTATTTAAGGTGAATGTTGTACGTAGTTATCTGTACAGACTCTTGTTAATACAAATATGCTCATTCATTTATCATTTGTTGTTGTTATTGTATGTTTTTTGTATGTGTTGTCATTGCTAATTGCTGCTGAAGGTAGATTTGTAGGTTTATTTAAGTAGAAATGGAATTGAGTTTCAGTATGTTAAATTTTATTTCTACAATCATGTAGTTTGTCTTGTAGTTAGGAGATGAAATGAAATGCAATGCAAGAGAAGTGAGGTGTTGAGGTTGGTAGTTGGTAATAACTGCCTTCCCTCAAGTTTAAATAGACCCCCTTATTCATTTGAGTGGGTACACATGACAGCTTATGTACGCAAGGGGTAGACATTGTACATGTTGAGGAGAGAACATTGTATATGTGAGACAGGAATCTACACATAGAGGAGATAGCGCATTGGTTGTAATTGTACATGTTGTAGAGAGTATGTTCACTGGAGAACCTGTACACATATTTGATGCTGGAAGTGCATCTGTACAGATTTATATGTAATGCAGTATCTTGTTAATAACAATTCATCATTCAGCCATTGTTCTGTGTATGTTGTTTGCATGAGTTTGTATCTATTGTTAGTGTTGTAGGTATAACTTCCAGACCGTTCTTATTTATATTCTGGTTGTTGTTTTGTCTGTACAGGGCCGTCTAGACTAGTGCCAGGTCATCCCATGCAAGCCTGGGCTGTTTAACCTGAAGAGCAAGCTGTCTGACTACTGTGCCAGGCCGTCTGACTACTATGTTGTGCAGGGCCATCGGAGAGGAGATGATGCAAGTCGTCTGGACTGCATGCTATGAAGTTGCTTGAGCAATTTAACTGGCATTCCTAATTGTTCCTCCAAGTGTGGAATACCACCACCGTGGTATAGTATTTTGTACATGCTGCAGAGAATATGTCATTGGAGAAGTTGTACACAGACTTGAGTGCACCCTCACAGACTCATATGTAATGCAGTATCTTGTTAATATCAATAACATTATTCAGCCATTGTTGTGTGTATGATTGTTTGCATGTGTTCATAACTAATGTTAGTGTTGTAGATATAAATCCCAGACCATTCCCATACAAATTCTGCTTGTCATACTCTGTCTGTACAGGGTCGTCTAGACTAGAACCAAGTTGTCCCATGCAAAACTAGGTCATCTGACCTGAAGGGCAAGTCATTTGACTGCTGTGCCAGGTCGTCTGGACCTTAGACTGACCCATCTGACTGCTGTGTTTGTGCAGGGCCATATGAGAGGAGATGATGCAGGTCGTCTGGACTGCATGTTGTGAAGTTGATTAAGTAGTTTACCCGTCATCCATAATTGTTCCTCCAAGTGTGGAATACCATCACCGTGCTACACTTTGGCTGAGGAAAAGCGTGGGGAAAGGAGTCCAGGGCTGCATCCCATAATTGCATTATATGTAATAAGTTCTACTGTGAGTCCTCTTGTGAGCTACAATACCATTTTTGCGAGCCTGCAACATGTGGATAGTAAATAGACATGATGGAGAAGTAGAGTAACCCAAATCATGTGAGATCCATATGTAAGAAAGTCATTTCAGCCTCATGTGGTCATTATCTCATTTTTGACTTTGCTGCTTCACGTTCCCTACTGCAAAAGAATTAAACAATGAGAATTAATTCACTGCAGCATTGGAAGCCAGCCA
Source organism: Wollemia nobilis (assembly GCA_028583015.1). NCBI lineage: Eukaryota > Viridiplantae > Streptophyta > Pinopsida > Araucariales > Araucariaceae > Wollemia > Wollemia nobilis. Next base: position 1,000,967 of record JAQPPZ010003633.1, read on the forward strand.
AAGGAACCCTATCAAGAGGGCTTTAGAACATTGTAATTGATGTTTGACTATCCAAGAAGTGTAAGGGCAGGCCACTATCTTGATATTACTCCATCCAAAGTAGATTGCATGTAAATCTGTGGCATTATTAGTACTCTTAAATCTTTTTCTACCATGTTATATCTCCTTCTCTCTGACTTCAAATTTTAGTATAGCATAGTCACACCTTAGGATTCAATAGATCTCACAAAAGCGAAGGGAATCTGAAACACAAAAGTAAACGTCCAACGATGTTCATGGACATATTTTCCTTAGCACACATGAACATTAGATGCTTGAGTGAAAAAGGAAATAAAACATACCAAAGCAGTAGTGTTGTTCCTGCAACAATTAATGCACTCTATGCCTCCACCATCCAGAAGCACATACAAATTATTAGAAGCAATACATCCACAGTGGACTTGCTGCAGAAGAACATATAGCAGTTAAATTTTCATTTAATTTCATGAAGATATGAACTGCACAATAAAACCTACAAATATTAAATAGATTTGCTATAAAAAATATATGCCTAAACAAACATCATTTGCACAATTTATGCATCCAGCATCAAAACAGAATGTTCAGAACTACTATGTATTAATGTGGAACAAGTTTCCATCATAGGAATATGCCACAGGAAACAGGGTACAAGGAAAAACTAAGCCGTATAAAAATGTCATAGATGCAATGAAGAAATAGTTCTCCCTAACCTTATTGCATGCATTGCAAGGCCTCCAGCCAGCATCATCAAAGTGGAACACCTCACAAAATTTCATTTCATCATATGCCGACCTTCAATTGACATAAAGAAAACAACACCATACTTCATTTTTCTTGTTTCATGAAGAGTAAGAAATTTCTCTACAGATTCTACTCTCAAAAATAAGAGTACATCCCAAGATGCAAAAGTGGAGTAAAAATATCAAGAAACCTATAATATGTAACTGTTTGAAGCCCATTCATGATTATTTAGATATTTCAAGAGACAACATTGAAATGTCTTGCTTCTGCCATGTATAAACTGGAAAAAGAACTGCACAAATGACACGTAGCATCCATGCTGTTTTAGAAGGATAAATGTTGACTCAACAAGAAACAAAATCAAATTCCGTAAGTATCTGCAAGATCTTACACTGTATCACTCCGTGACGAAGCGCATATACAATCAAAATATTGGTATCACAGGACTATGATTAAATGCAAAAAATGGAACATTAAGAACCCTACCTAAAAGAAGAAAGTGAACATGACCCAGTAAGAGCTTGTGAAAAAGGAATATTGTGTATTCTGACAGATTAGACAGCATAAAATCACATTTCCAGATTAGTTATTTTCTATTACTTGTGAATCCCTTCTTCTCATTTCTCTCTTGGCAATTTCAATGGACATATTGCACATATACGCTGATTGAAATGTGCTCTGACTTAAAATTGATTGTTTATTTGATATTTCTCTAGGGTAATGATGCCCTGAGGTGCTTTAAGAATTGCCTTACCACTGACTTCACATCATGCAGATAATGCTCTTTGTTCTTTATATCTTGAACATGCATTGCATGCATTTGTGTCCAACATAGTTACAAGGTAGGAGTTCAATCCAAACATAGGCAAGGGGAAAATCAAAGGTTCAGAATTTTGAAAAAACTTCCAGTGAATCACTAATAATTAAAATTATGTCTACATATACATAGTCATTTTCAATCATATAGAATTATAAGTAGTAAAATATAATTAAATTGTAATAGTTGCATTCTCCTTCATTACTATTTTTCATTTTCCCTTAAAAGATTTGCAAATTTTCTCATCAAATATTTTTTGGAAAAAATAAAAATAAAAAGGGCTCCAGAAATTGACACCGCATTGGTATGTTGTCGGGTTCTCATCAAGGAGACCCAAATTCAAACCACGCGGTGGGTGTGTGAGTGTGTTCAACAAAAAATAAATAAAAAATATAAAGGGTTAAGACCAAACCAGGGCACTTCACATCAGACTGATCTGTTGCTGTTGGAACAAATTTAGATATTAGCATATCAGCATAACAACATGTCTAAATTATACTGCCAGTTAAAGATATGCTGTTATCAGGTAGTTAGTTATTCTAGGTATGTAATATGCTATATATTCTTGTGATATGATAATATGTATATGTGCCTGTTATATATCTTTTATGATATCAGAGCCCTTTAGTCAGAGCCGGTTTGATCTGATGGGTTGGTGAGGACATCCTCCCACCCAATTCTGTGAGTGAAATTTATCTGAAAGTCATTTGCTTGATTGTCCTGTTGTCACATTTTGCCTAAGGGGTAAAATTTTGAAAATCCGCTTTGTTTTTTACACTTAGCACTCCTCTCTCCTCTCTTTCTTCTCTCTCAGACCAGCTTCGGAGCAAAAAAGCAGGTCGCTCGGCGATTAAAAAATTATTTTGAAAACCTAAAAATCTGCTAAGGCAAAGATGCCTTGAGATGCACAACTTCATAGATGAAGGGCTAGTTTCTAAGAGGGGAATTAAAACTGAGGAGTTCGAGGGTTTTAAAGTAATGGTTGCCAATGGATTTACCCTCACATGCACACGGAAGATCCCTAACTTGCACATCCAGCTTGGGGAGTACGAGTTGAGAGATGATTTTTATGTGGTGAGTATTGGAGATACTGATGTGGTGCTTGGTATGCATTGGATGCGTACCCTTGGGGAGTTTTATATGAACCTGCAGACTATGGAGATGAAGTTTGATTCAGTAGGGAGGCGGATAGTTTTGTGGGGCATGTTTGATGGAGGAGCGAGGGTAGTTTCTCTCAAGAAGAGTGGAAAGGAGAAGCTTAAGCCACGTTGCTATGGACCATTCAGGATCTCCAGGAAGGTTGGAGAAGTGGCATACAAGTTGGAGTTACCGGTTGACAGTAGGGTACATAATGTTTTCCATGTCTCGCGCCTTAAGTAGGCATTAGGTGGAAAAGTGGTTCCTTCTTCCAAGCTGCCACCACTCGATGAAGAAGGGAAACACTTGTTAGTTCCAGAGGCCATCATTGACACCAAAGAGCGTACCCTCAAGAGAAGAGTGATTAGGGAGTTTCTGATCAAATGGAGGAACTTGCCGGTTGAGGATGCTACTTGGGAGAGTGAACAGATTCTACAGCATCCAGAGTTACAATTGCTTGAGGACAAGCAATTTTGGGGAGGGAGGACTGTAATGTCATCTCTCTAAGTAGTTAACAACATTCTTGTGGATTATAGCCTACTAATGGGTTCTCGTAGGCTAGTGGAGGTGATTGGGAACCCTATTGGGGTTTGGTTATTTGAGTTATGTGCTTCGCTAGCTTTCTTCTGCCTTTTTCTGGGGGCGACTTGGAGTTGTTGACCATCACTTTCTATTTTTAGTAACTTACTTTTTTTAGTAAGTTGGCTTCTGGTTAGTCAGTGGTGATGGTGAGTGGTGTTCCTTGTTCAAAGAGTTGATTCTTGTGCTTTTCGGTGGTTTGAGCTATCACTTGCTATTTTTAGCTACTTACTATTTTTAGTAAGTATGGGTTCTGGTCATCATTTTGTTATGGGTTTGCAACGAGCTATGTTTCGAGGTCTATTTCCGCTCAATTGGCCAGTTATCTCTTTTTGGAGGAGGATTATTTAATATTTAATGATTTCCTAAGTTAAATTAAATATTTAACTTATGGCGTTATATTAAATAATAAAGTAGCTTATTTTCCTAAGTCAAGTGAAATATTTTATTTAAATGAAAAGTGACTTAGGGATTTTCTTAAAGGGGGTCGACTTGGAAAAGTAATATTAAAATATTAAAAAAGTCACCTCAACCCTAATTAGGGCGTGGGATTTGGAGATATAAGGAGAAGTGGAGCTCATTTTCGAGGGATCCAGGTTATTTCATATTTTCTCTCTGGCGAGAACTTGCAGCTTGGCGGCAGAGTTTTCATGGCTTTGTGAGGACGAAAACCCTTGCAAGATACATTGCTTTCAGATGTGAAAGACCATTCCCTGAGCAATCATCAGTCAGTTTCATTCAGAGGCTGAGATTTGTACTTCATTGGTGATTTTCAAAGTGATTTTCATTGCTTCAGCATAGGGTCTCAAATTTCATCAGATTGCTGGTGTGATGATTTTTGGGGTTTATTGTTCATCATTTTTTGGTATGGTCGTACCATATTGAGGGTCACAGCTCTTGTATCGATTGGTATTTGGTTTTGGGTTTTTTCTAACTAAAGCTTTGGCAAGGTGGGGCGACCTCTTTGGAGAGTTTGGAGGTGCAGAAAATAAATAGCAAAATTTATTATCAAATCGCCCTCACGGAGCTGCGCTAGGGTTTGAGAGAGGGTTTTGGGTTTGCAGATCAGACCTAAGTGTTGGACGCCATCTTTGCTGTTGGGAGACTGTTGTGCTGACATTTCCTTCATTTTGGGTTGTTGTTTGTGGCGTCAACTTCAGCTTATCCATCTGCTGTACTTAATCTTTGTAATCAGCAAACTGGGTAGTTGATCTTGTGCTCCTCTTGGTAATAGACTAAAAAATCCATGCATGTTGTTGGAGATTCATTATTTGATTATGGGAATTCATGAATATTGATTTAATGAAGTTTTAAGTATTTGGGTTTGTTGCTTGCTTCTATATTTTATTATGTTATCATATTGGTTTTCCATATGAACTTTACAAAAAAAATTGCAAAACGGGGGGGGGGGTGGGGGGTGGGTTATTACAGTGGTATCAGAGCCAGTTTTTCCTGCCATCCTATGGAAAAACCTTTGAAACTTGCATATGAGCGAAAGAGAAAAGAGGTATACCAATAGGGAACAAAGAAAACTTTGGCAACCTCCAACGGCTCCTGAGGGTGAGACAGTTTCTAACATCCTTAGAATACATTCTGAAGATTCCAGTGACGGTGGGGATTTATTTGGAGAAATGGCATATAGAGATAAGGGACATGCTGATCTAGAAGATCCCGGCGAGGCCATGCGGAGAAAGTTTGAATGCATGTTTGAGAAGATGTCCCATATATTGGGGAAGATTAATCAGTTCACCCCTACAGTTGTACCTAGACATAATGGTGAGTCTAGATCATCTCGTCCACAGAATCATAACGGGCAAAATAATACAGCAGCTACAGGATCGGTCCTTAGACCCTTACAACCTACCTTTACAAACAGGGAGGAGACACGGACACAACAGGAAGTTCATGCACCTGTGGCAAATAACTTGACTGAACTATGGGCTGAATATTCGACACCACCAGCACACCTACATGCCAACTTATCTATGAATGGATTTATGAATCGGACGAGGGCTGACCACATGGGCGGTGGTAATAGAGTTGAGCAGAGGAGACCTCCTGTGCAGAGAGACTTTCAGCAGGCTCTAGGTAAGGTTACCCTACCTCATTTCGATGGCAATACAGGAACACAGCTAGGGCTTGGGTGAAAAATTTGGATAATTACTTGGCCTTTAGACCGATGCCCGAGGATGAAGCAATTAAGTTTGCCACTTTGCATTTGGACGGAATTGCTCACGAGTGGTGGTACCATGGACTATTCACTTTGGGACATGGTTTAATCACGACGTATGATGAGTTTACCAACAAACTCATAGAGAGATTCGACAAAAAGGATCCAAAGCTGCATTTCAAAGAGTTGGCGCAGTTGAGACAATACGGATCTATTGAGAGCTACATTTCAAAATTTCAGAGACTATCGGTGATGGTTATGAGCATCACAAAGAGGAGGCTTGTGGTACTTTTTAATGAAGGGCTAATGGAACCACTTAGGGGTTGGGTGAAAGCTTTTGACCCTCCAACCTTGCAAGATGCTATGAAGAAAGCTTGAAACATGGAATTTGTTGTCCCAAAACACAAATCACAATCTAAGCCATTCCTTGATAGGAAAGATCAGGATAAGAGACATTTCTAGAAGGGTTCCTGTAATGTCCCCTTTTCTACGCAGTCAGGTGCAGAGAAGATTAGCCTATACACGAGCTCCCGTAGTCTAAGTCAGATGGAGGGGAGCCATTGGAGATATCAAAATATTTGTTAGTACCCAGAGAGCTATTGATTGATGGTCGTTTGGGCTCATTCGGAGATTTATTTGATCAAAGTTATTATTTTTAGCCATGTCCGTTTTTAGGGTTTCAGTGGACAACGCGACGGTGCGATGATATTCTTCGATGAAATGGGTGTCCAAAACCATTCGCGGATTTCAATTCGTATGGGTAGAGGTTGGAAATTTTAATGGTCGAAGATAAAATTAATAAAGTGATTATTTAATTTAATTTTGTAAAGTTAGTGACTTTATTTTATTATAAAATCATTTTATACTTAAAAGGGGCCATTTTAAGTGACGACTTAAAAAGTCGTTAAGCCTAGGCATAAGGGGGTGAATAAATTAAGGAGAAATAAGGTGGAATTAAAAATTGATAAAATTATATTTGCCCACCCTAAAAGTGACCTAACCCTAAGTCGACCTATGGAGGAGATAAAAGGAGGATTTGAGTTCATTTGGAGATATGCGAAGATTATTATTTTTCTCTCTGGTTTTTTTTGGAGGACTCTCGGCGAGCCATTTACGAGAGATTCGGAGCTTGTGAGAGACGACAACCTCTTTCAGGGACATTGGCTTCGGGGTTGCAAGATTACCCTCGGTCAATCTAGGCATTTCCACACGGGGATTGCGGTTGGACTTCAGTTTTAAAGACTTATGGAGTTGGGTTACCACACGGGGTCATTCGAGAGATTATGCGGGGAATATTTGGAGCTGAGACACCACACAGTATTCACATCAGAAGGGCTGAGCCTTCATCATCATTTATAGAGTACGGAGCAGCTAGGGTTTCATCAGCATTTGAGGTATTTGCATTGTAATTTGTGCCCTAGTTTTAATATAAGAATAAAGCAAAATTTTCGAGAATTCTGGATTGCTCTGTGTTTGTGATTTTGTATATTAAAAATTCACGAAAAAGGTTAAGAATTGGCAAACCCCTAGAGAACTAGATAGGGAGGGTTATTACAGTTCCACGCAGCATAGGAATGTTCCAAATAGATTGGATAATGACCAGTTAAATGAGCTTAGGAGGAAGAAGTTATGTTTCCATTGCAGGGAACCATGGGACCCATCTCACAAGTGCTCAATTAAGGCTAAGGTTAAGCACATTAAATACTTTTCAGCTAATGAAACAAGATCAGAAAATTCATACCAGCAAGCCGATTCGGAAAGTAGTGATGAAGAAAGTTCAGAAGAAGAGGTTGAACAGAAGCCCAAACCCGAAGGTACAATAGCCCAACTTTCTAGTTTTCAAAAGGTTGGATCCTTCAAGGTATGTGGTGTCATTAATGGACAGCGAGTTATTACTCTCATTGATACTAGTGCCACGCACAACTTCATAGATGAAGGGCTAGTTGCTAAGAGGGGAATTAAAACTGAGGAGTTCGAGAGTTTTAAAGTAATGGTTGCCGATGAATTTACCCTCACATGCACACGGAAGATCCCTGACTTGCGCATCTAGCTTGGGGAGTACGAGTTGAGAGATGATTTTTATGTGGTGAGTATTGGAGATACTGATTTGGTGCTTGGTATGCATTGGATGCGTACCCTTGGGGAGTTCTAAATTTGCTTGCAGACTATGGAGATGAAGTTTGATTCAGTAGGGAGGCGGATAGTTTTGCAGGGCATGTCTGATGGAGGAGCGAGGGTAGTTTCCCTCAAGAAGATGGAAAGACTATTTCGTCATGATCAGGTGGAGTGGCAGCAAAGTGCCTCATAATGCTCAACGTTGCAGAACACAAGAAGAATGACTACCATCCTGAGATACAGAAACTTTTGACTACACATTCAAAGGTATTTGGTGATATACCCCCAGGGAGACTTCTTGAGAGAGGTATTATATGTAGACAACAGTTCTAAACATTAGGACTAGCTGGAACATCATGTCCATCAATTTTGAATTGTACATAGCAATTTTGGTATGTTAATGTTTTGATTTGATTGGAAAAACAGCCAATGAAATGAAGGCTGAATTGTAAACGCATATGGCACAAAAAGACAAGAATAGCCGCCTTTGTTAATGCTTGGTTAAGGCTCTAGACGAGTTGTTAGACGTCTAGTTAGAAGACGTCAAGTAGTTAGACGTCTAAAGCACTTTGTTAGCAAGTGTTAAGAGAAACGGTTGGGGTGGTTTGGGAATTGGTTGGGGAACCAATTACCCCTCCTATTTAAACACCCCCTTCCAAACATTGTATATGCTATTGATGTTATTCATTCTACGTAAATGCCAATGTTGTTATGTTGTTTACAAGATCTGCGTGTATGGTGAATTGGTGATTGTGTGACGAGTTGCAGGTTGTGATACATGTTAATGGAAGATTTGCAGGTTGTTTCAGGCTAACTGTGTTGCAGGTTTTGCCATCGACGGATTGTTGAAGATCAAGTGCTGTAACAGGGAACAGAGTTGTGTTATTGCAGGTTTTGGAAGAAATGTAGAACCAGACATCTGACGTCTGGCAGCCGTCAAACGGCTAGCCGTCATCTCCTGAATCCGACGTCCATAACCAACCTGACGTCCAGAACCAACCTGACGGATAGAACAAAACCGATGGATAAAACAGACCTGACGTCTAGTCCCTTGACGTCTACTCCTGCAGCCCTGATGTCTAGTTTCCTGACGTCTGCTACTGCAGCTATGACGTCTAGCCTTGCTCATCCGACGTCTAGACTCCTGACGTCTAACAGCTGAGTTAGAGTACTGAACTGATAAGCCTGTATATTCATTGCTTGAAACCTGATACTAACTTGTCATCACCCCATCCCGGGAATGTACTCACCCCTGTCTACATTATACGGTCACCAAATCTGCCGCTGCCAAAGCTCACCAAATCTGCCACTACCAAGCTCACCAGATTTGTCATTGTCGAAGCTCACTAGATTTGCCGCTATCAAAGCTCACCAAGATTTGATTATCAACCCCTAGCATGAACAATCCTTAGTCCTGCATGTAATCACGAAAGAAAGAACCATAGGATCTCTTCATACAATGCCATAAACTGCCTAGGTTCAAGACCATAGGCTCTGATACCAAATGTTAAAACTGAAAATGACATTGATACTAAATGAAGAGAGCTAAACATAACAAGGAGCAACAAAATAAAGATGCAAACACAAAACCATTTTTAAAACAAGAGAATAACAAGGGAAACCCCCCCTTGGGGGATGTCTAGACATTCCACTTTTTTCCATTAGCAATCTCAAATAAATACTACATTGCATCTTCTACAAGGCAAACCCTAGCATCTGCCACTGCCAACTCACATGTGCATGCAAGGTGACACCTCATCCTTACATACACATTGACACCTCATCCTTGGACTTTGACCCATATTACAAATGTGTGATTACATAGGCATTTAATGCCAACACTTGTATGCATGCATAATTCTGTCCCATCATGTGATATCAAAACCAACATGAAATTTACAAAGAAATGTGGTTGACAACCCCAAAATCAGACCCAACTTTTTTTTTCTTTCTGCAACATTGATCTTTTGATACTGATTTTGATAATGAATTCTCCTACTTTCTGTACTTTCTCCTCTTCAAATAATTCTTGCAACGATTCCACTACTAGAGAATCAGCATAGCTAACTTAAATATCACTATATGCCTCGCATTCCAAAATAAAATGCTTCTCTGTCTCAACTGCCCCTGATGTACAAAAGGTACATATCCTCTCCTCCCATTCCTCTTTTGGTCTCTTCCATCTATCTGTTTCACATCTAAGTTGGTGTGAGTTGGTCCTCAATTAGGCCATGAGCATCTTTGCTCTCCAATTGATGTTTGCCCCTAGACAAAGCACTTTAAAGGCAAATGGCACGTTAGGTGCCTACATTCACAATAGCATGATGTGACGAGATGTATGTAACCTAGGTTATGGCATAGACTATAATGTACAAGGGCAATAGCAGTGGTTATGAAGTAATTGCAATATGGCACACAAAATCTTATATTAGTTTATGTGCAAAGTTACTCCATATGAGAGTCACATCAATGCTAACAGGTTAAGAGCTTAGCCTACACAAGTCTTATTAAAGCTAAGGCTATTCTAATACCATATCATCGACATTATGTGTTATGTCTTCAATTGTACTATGTACCTCTATGAGAGAGACCTATGTAGTTTATTCTTCCTCAAGGATTGTTGTATGGTAAAACCCTACCTTAAGTCTATCCATAGCTGAAATATTATTAGGTGTGGCCACTTATATCTTTTGTATTTGTTCTCTTTGCTATTTTATTGTGCAATCCAGATTCCATACCAATGTTTTATGGGGACAGATCCCCAATCCCCAGAAATTTTGTTTGATTGTACCAAGCATTTCATGGACTCAAGGACACATACAAGACATTACCCCTTCCCAAGCTCCCCAAACACAACCAAGCCCTAGCGACTATCCTCAAATCATTTCAAATTGGTGACAACATGCACACACCAAGATGCCCAAAAGGCATATCACTGATGTTTAAGTGTTTCAAGGATGGCATCTATAGCATGGTGGTGAGTACTCCAATGTTTGGAGGAACAATTTGATATGACAGATTTAGTAATCAACCCAGACTGCAGTCATCTCCCACTTGTACAGCATTTCACTTGTATGGCAAGTGACTTGTATCGTAGTCACTTGTACTGCAGTCCACTCAATCCACTCGAACAGTTGTGACTCCACTTGTATGAAAACCTTCATCGGAAAGACTTGTACGACATTCTCGTTAGCACTCCTCGTATGGAAACTCCTCTCGTATAGTACTCCTCGTACGACAACTCTAGACTGCAACTCAAATACCATCTACACATAGAACTTGGGAATAACAACCTATAATATACTTGCTACAGCAATGACATTGCACAAAATGTATACACAGACACACAGATGAAGGATGAATAGTATTGCATTTACTCCTGCCTGTACGGCACTTGCATTACATAGACAGATGATACACTATGGATCCCTTCAATATCCTTGATACTCGCACAAATGAATGGGGGGTCCTATTTATCCTTGAGGGCTGGCAGTTAACAGCAACTGCCGCCTAGGACACCTCATCTAACCACCCTCCATTTGCACATACTAATTACATACATTTGCCATACATTACAAACTTTGATTTATCAATGCTTACGTCATCACCCTTGACGTCAAACAACATTACATTACAAAATTGCATTTACATTTACATTTCATGTACATTTGTGCACATTTGCACTTATTGCTCCTACAGCATCCCCATGATGCTGAGACAAACCACAACTGTCCTAAAGGAACCTAGGCATCCAACATGACACAATCGATATAGTGTGTACATGCATGTATATATTTACATATATGTATACATGCAGACACACATCTTTTCCCACAACAGATCTATAGTGACCCAATGGTATCAAAGAGTGGTTGTTTACAACTTACACTTGTTTATAGCCCTTTAAATATAATCAATTGCTATTGTCTCGCAAATTCCATGTATTATCAAGATCATCCTAAATTAGTTAAAGGTCTTTAGTCATTGTGCCCCCATAACATAGCCATTAGCAATTGGGCTAATACAAAAAATAAAAACTTAGTTGGTGGTAATTCCAGCAATTTGCTCATCACTTTGGAATGCATTATATTGTCACTAACCACTTACGCTAGAATATATTGTAACAAAGTAACTCTTAGGACATAGATATAACTAACTTTAATTCTATGAGATCATCGGTGCTGCTAGAATTGATGAATCGCACCACAGTTCTTCCCTTCACTATGTTTACCTACCCTAAAATTCTCATTATAAGTGATTCCTGACATGGCAAGAAGGAAGACAATTGGAATTTGTTGTCATTCTTAGTCTTTCACATGGATGTTTTTGTCCTATATGTTTGTTGCAAATTTATAGTCACTCCTAGAGATTTCCTCGTGATCTTCTTGTCCTATATGTTTGTTGCAAATTTATAGTCACTCCTAGAGATTTCCTCGTGATCTTCATCTTATAACTCAACAGTATGAAACCTTCTAAGGGCCCTGCAGTAGAGTACAAAACCTCTTTGCAGCTAAAATAAAACTCTTTTTGAGCATAAATAAGCAATACTACGAGGTTCTAGTATACTTTCTTTGGACTGTCTAATAGTATAAGTAAGAGATGAGATGGATTTTTCTGTGCCTTTATCTCTCCTTTTCCTGAATGTATCCAACGAAGCCTTTATGACCTCTTCCATTACTAATGGAATGTTCAATCACAACGCCAGCTCTAATGCCACCATTACGAGCCCAATTCAAACTTTTCATAATTGTTGTAAATCCTAGAAAGAAGGGGAAGAAAAACTAATTTGAAATATTTTAAACTGCGATTCCAATAGTTCACTATTTATTTAAAAAGGACCAAAGAAACGCCCCCCTAAAATTCAAAATAATTACTAAAATAATTAATTGCATAAAATGCCACGAACAATAAAAGTACAACAATTGAGAAATATCAGTTTAGGCAATATGAAATAGGAAAGAAAACTTTCTTCCCGAGTGCTTTCTGAAATATCAGCTTAGGTAATATCAAAGAGAAAAGAAAACTCTCATGAGATATGCATATCCACCTCAGTGCCTCCAACAACATCTTCCCCAACCACCAGGTGTACATATGCGCAGACCACACTTCCAAAGCATATGTTTTTTTCTCTCTCTCCTTTGCCTTTTGATTGTAAGATAAATATAATTCTTAGTTTAAGGTTTGAATCGGAAAGAGATAAGATTATACACCATGTTCAGGCCTGAACCCGAGTCTGTATATAGCCTTTGGCCTTGTGCACTTCAAAATCTATTTTATATTTGCTTTTTACTGGTTTCAGTGAGCACATAAATTCCTATTGGGCACACAAGGTACGAAAAGTGAGTCCCCAAGTTGGTTAGCCAGGCCTCCTAGAGGGGAAGGTACGAAAAGTGAGTCCCCAACCTGGTTATATCAGGCCTCCTAGAGGGGAGTAGGGCAGGAGTGGGGGAACAAGTGCCACTTAGAGGTCCTATAGACAAAATGGGAAGGGACTAAAGCAGCGTACATTTGTACGAGATAAAAACCAAAAGAACAAAAAGAATCAGCTTTATGCACAAATTGAGCAGATTGAAACCGAAATAAAAAAGGGCATGAACATTGCCAAACAAATAATTGAAGTCAATGTAAACATACCCACAAGTGTCACAGAGGTCAGCCAATCGCCCAGAACGTAGAACCCATCCATTTCTCCACTCGCTAGTAGTCTTACCACATAGAGAATTAAAGCATACCTTGGTCCCCATATTTCTCCCTCTTAAATCTTCCTGCGGGCACTTGCAAAGTTCATGATCAGAACAAAACCAAACAAGAAAAGCCAAAATTGCAAAACTTAGTTCATTTTATATCAAATCAAAAAGCATATAATCCCTACTGTTGGAGAGGGCATTGCCATTACAGAATCCAGAACTTGCTAAAAGCACATTTCTGTTGCTGATGATGGATAATCTCACATATTTTGCGTTGAATTCACTATATCCAAAACCCCGTGTCCTGCATCTTTTTCTTCACCAGAACCAGAACCACAGTCAAAAGTGGTGAATTTGATGTTCTGAGGCTGGTGGCTCTATTTGGGCGAACGAAGAGGAGAAAGAACATAAAATCAATGATTAGATTTGTGTCTGAAGCGAAGGGAATGATTATGGGGTTACGCAAGGTGCGTGTGCATGCATGCACTTCCGTAAGCAAAGCACAGAAGAGTATAATTGTGGAACGGAATTCGAAGAATATAGATAAAATAATCATTAATAAAAAATTTATATATAATCGTTTCAAGAATATAATGGTTAATATAATTTATATAAATAATTGTTAAGGAATATAAATACAGTGCAATTATAAAGATAAAATAAAAAACATTTCCTAACATTTAAAAGATAATATAATATATTATAATACAATACAATTAAAAACTTTAAATAAAAATTTAAAGTTTTAAATTTTTTTTCCAACAAAATAAGTTTACATAACATTAAGTAAAAATTAAAGATTTTTATTTTTTTTAATTAAATTTACATAAAATTAAATTAAAATTTTAATTTTATTTTTATTTTTAAATTTACACACAATCTAAAATTGTATATATTTTGGTTTACTTCAATGAAAGAGTTATAACCCCTATATTTCTTATGCTTCAATGAAAGAGTTATAACCCCTATATTTCTTATGCTTCAATGAAAAAAGGTTGTGCACACGTTCGTGTTTAATTGGTTTGTGGTACATAATAAAAATATTGTAACTATATTTCGTATGCTCCAACCATGAAGGATTGTATACAGCATTGTAGTGTTTAAGTATTTCTATTTTATAATAAAATAGAATAAGGTAAAAGGTTTTGATTATTTTTTAATTTTTAATAAAATCATTTTTTTTTTAAGTTTTGATTATTTTTTAATTTATAATAAAATAATTTTTTTTAAAGGTTTTGATTAAATAATAAAATATATGAAAACTGGATGATGAGGGAAGAAAGTAGAGAGGGGAGGGCTCTGGTCCCTCCCTTGCTCCCCTCCCATGGCTCCTGGTTCCTGCCCAGTCCCTGGCTCAACCCAGGTCATCCCTCCCGGGGAGTGGTTGTTTGCAAGATGATCTCCTGGGGGGAGATCATTCTCCACTATCTCGTGCCCCTCCCGATCGGCTAGGGTTTCCTTGGTTGTTTTTTCGGATCGGTGCTTCTCGGGGATCCTTGTTTGGTTGGGGATCCCTTCCCTTTTCCCTCGAGGCTTCCCCTTGGGGTTTTTTGCGAGTTATTCGCGTGGATCCGGTCCCCTGCGTTTCTCGGTGCGGTGGAGGTGACGGTTTAGGGTTTGGACAGACTTCCCCCTTTTTCTTGTGAATCCTCGGTGGGCTCTGTGCTTGGACGGGATTCTTGGTCTCTGCTGCTGGGATCCTATTCTGTTTTCCCGGGGCGGGTTCCTTGTGGTGCAACTCTCTGGTCACTTCCTGATGGGCTGGATCCTCTCTGTGTTGGCTGTCGGCTTCTTGCAAGATGGCTCTCGCTGAACGGAATATTTTCCCGGTGTGCGGGATGGTTTCTCCACAAGGCGAGATCCGCCAAATCCGCCAGTTTTCCCGCGAGGCGGGATCCTTTCTTTTCTGCTGGTTTCCCGAATGGCGGGATTTCCTTGTTGCTTCCCGCTAGGCGGGACTGTTTGTGGTGGTTTTGACTGCTTCCGCGAGGCGAGATTTTATTGTAACGGTTTTTCTTTGCTTCCTGCTGGGCGGGATCTTCTCGATGGTGGTTTTTGGCTACTCCCCACTGGGCGGGATCTCCAAAACTACTTTCTTTCTTATTTGTTTGTTTCCGCTGAGAGGGATTGTTTCATGCTTACTGTTACCGTTGGGCGGGATTTTTGTTTTGATGTTCAGTTTCAAGGGATTGATGCCCTAGGCCCATTGCTTATGTAATCTAGGGGTTACGATTTCTGTAATAGGCTTATACATAAAGCCAGGAGGCATGATGCAAGGCTGATTTTGTACATAAGGTTTTGGGATCCTCTATAAAAACCCTTTTTTAATCTACTATAATAATTACCAAAAAAATAATAATAATAATAAAATATATTTTTTATAAGATTAAATAATTTACAATAATTTTTTTTTTTTTTTTTAATTTATACGGTGGAATCTGTAGCTACCAAGAATTTGGGCAAGTTGTTCGGCTTTTATGGACGCTACAGTGTTCTGTGTTGTCCGTCCCGAAAGCCACCACACAAATCTTCGTATAATTCACCTCTATAACCACCATGCCACAATTATTTTAAACCTTTTACATGAAAAAGACAAGTGTTCATCCGACGAGGCCCGAAATTTGAACTTTGAACCTCCATCCCCTGCAAGTTTGGTCGAACCAATTAGTCTACACCTCTGACCTAATAATTATAATTTTAAATTGATTTTTTTAAGTGTTTTTAATGAATTATATAGATTGAAACTGTTGTGATTATATATTGATATAATAATAATTTTACAGTTGTACATGTATCTCTTAATAAAATTTGAATCTAAATCTCTTGTTAAAAGTTAAAAAAAATAACAAACTAAAATTTGAATCTAAATCTCTTGTTAAAAGTTAAAGAAAAATAACAAACTAAATAACACTATTTAATACGATTTATTGTAATGTTATTTTGAACTAAATTTTTTTTATTTATTTGGTTATTGTGAAATGAAATGAAAAATTTTAATTACATCCGCGAGACCCAAATATGGTCTATGGGACCTCAAATTACTCAAATCATATCATATGATCTTTAATATATTTGAGAAGGTTGTTCCTTCTCCTACTGATTTGTGTTAGCAATTCCCCAACTTTTTTTATTTCTTGTCTTCGAATAAATCTGCCATAAACTCGTTCCCAAGTGTATATCTGAAAAACTCGAGCATTTATAGATGAAATGTTCCTCTGTCTCTACTGCCCCTGTCTTTGCATAGAGTACATATCCTTTCTTCCCATTGTTCTTTGGGCGTTGTCCATCTCCCTGTTTCACAACTAAGCCTATGAGAGCTAGTCCTTATCTGAACATTTTCCTTCCACTTGATTTCAGCGCCTATATACGCTTTTTCCTTGTGGTCATACGTTGGGTTAAAATTTGCGATATAATATTGTCTTTTCCTGCTTGCATTTTTTCACATTCCACTTCTGAACTTTTCATTCACATAATTTTTTATGTCTTTGTTGACATTTTGGCATTCATTTATGTTGATTTCCCAACGTTTCATCTATTTTTGATTTTGTTTCATCCATGTATTCTTTTGCCTATGCAACTTTTCGTCCCTAGTTGCCCTAGGCCATCTATCATTTGTCCTGTTTTCTGTTTTTTCAAGTAACATAACAACTTGGTCATAGCAATTGCTTTTAAACAACTTGGTCATAGCAATTGCTTTTAAAGGGAACATTCCAGTTTCAGTTTCAGCTAGAATAATTTCATAAGGGGTTGTGGCCTTAATTTTGAGAAAGTTTGTGACCAGTTTCAGTTTCAGCTAGAATAATTTCATAAGGGGTTGTGGCCTTAATTTTGAGAAAGTTTGTGATTAGATATTTTTGAATCCTTTCTATTTGCCTCTATTTTACATTTGATGTGCCACTAGCCCACACTTCGCAACCATACAACAGAACTGGTGTAACAAGTAGGTCAAATAAGACCTTGGTGGTCTTCCAGACCCACAACTCAACATTCCTGCACCTGTTTTGAAGTGCATATAGTGCTCTCCAACCACTTTGAGTTCTTTTCATCCTACATGTATTCCAATTAATTTTTTCATGAAAGTCTATGCCCAGGTATTTGTATTCTACTACTACATCACGTGACCGACGTACAGGGCTGAACAATCTCCTCCCAACCATGACGCCTCGTAAAGCCGAGAGCTATACTTATCAATAGGGAATTTAACACAAATCTATCACACACTCACCCCGTCATACACTCACCCACCCCGTCATACACTCACCCACCCCCTCATACACTCACCCATGCCACAGTTTGAACCTTAGACCTGCCAAAGAAGATGAACTAAATATATTTTTTAACTAGGTGAAGGATTAAATCTTGATTTTTAGATGAAATTAAATATTAATTAAAAAAAATTTAATTATTTTGTAGTACATAATAGAATAGCATATTTTTTAATAATAAAATAAAATTATTTATTTTTGATACAATTAAATTGTTTAGAAGACCAATATAATAAATTGTAGTTTTAACCATTTTATTTGGTTAGTGTGAGAAACCCCTACGACCAATAGGGTTGAGCAGTCTCCTCCCAACATGACCTCTAGTAAAGCCAAGAGCTAGACTTATAAATAGGGAATTAAACACACAGCCACCACACACTCACCCACTTCACGATTTAAACCTTAGACCTTTCGAAGAAGAGCCAAAGCTTCGTTAGCCATTTTTTTAGTGTTATAATACATTAAGTTTTAACCCTTTATGTGCTATATAGAGAGATAAAGGGTTAAAGCTTAATGCATTATAGTCATGGTTAAAACAATATTTTTAATTAATGGTTTTTTACAAGAAGAATGGCTAAAACCATCTATAATGATAGACTAAAATAACTTTTGATGAGATCAAATAGTCTAAGAGATCAATGATTTAAATTGCAACTTTATATATATATAATGGTCAAATAAAGAAATAAATTGTTTTTGCTATAAGGTGAAGGGTTAGAATTTGGTATGATATAATAACATAGGTGAAACATTATTTTTGTTTTATGCTTTTTCACGAAGTGAATGGTTAGAATTATGTATAGTAATAAATTATAACTTTAAATGTTTTTAAGTGTTATTTGAGTTAAAAGTATTTTAGTGATTCAAAGGGTTAGAATTTGGTGTGTTATGGTAAATTATTTTTAGCATAAGAAGAATATTTTTTAACGAGATTAAATAGTTTACAAGATTAATGATCTCAATTGTAACTTTAGGTTCTCATGGGGACACCAATTGTACGTTGTTAGCATTTTATTTTGATGATCTGAGTGTTAGCTTTTGAAGCTATAAACTTAAAGGAAATGCAGTCACAAGTATGAAAATAGTCATGCAATGTTATAACTATGATAATGGCTAACTAATATGCATGAAAATATAATAGAAAGCTTGATACAACACTCAAAAAATGTTCATATAAAAAAGTTTACGAAAATATACAATGCTCACCAACGGAGGTCACAACCTTTTCATATTTGCAAAAATGGATCTACATTGTATCTACTACTAATAAACCTATGCATTCCAAAATCCTCTCACTTTTCTATTCTATGAAGGCCTATTTATAATAAGATGCAACTCTTTGCCTTCAATATTTCAATGACACCTTACTATAAGGACTCATTTTATATTCTATGAAGGCCTATTTATAATGAGATGCAACTTTTTGTCTTCAATATTTCTATGACATCTTACTATTCTATTCTGACTCATGTACATGTGGACTACATGCACATTTACATCATTGCACATTCTAACACGTGTGCATTTATTATATTGCTTTAATAAAATACTTTAAGTCTTAAATAAACTCTTAATCTAAATATGTACCCATGATGGTACATTAGTAAATAATTAAATAATGTAATATATTTCAACATTGAGTTCAAATCACGGGGAGGGAGACCCTTATTGCTATGACCTCGAGAAGTGTGGCCCAAGTTGTGTCACCATTACTTAAAAAAATCAACTTTAATGGTCCTTCAAATGTTATTTTAACATTTTAACTCTTAAAGAAGGGTTATATATATATATATATATATATATATATATATATAAGGCAAGGCTAGGGTTAGAACTTGATGTACTATAAATATATTATAGTAATATAGATGAAAAGATATTTTTAATAAAAAAATCAAGAGAATGATATTTTAACTTTTATAACTAACTATACTTGGACTAATAAGAGGAGGGAACCACATAGCAGGAAGGTGAAGTTAGATCATTTTTATTTTAGAGAAGGCATTTGTGAAATGGAATCTAAAATTTCAGATTTTGGAGGGTTCAGTTTCAGATCATTTTCCCATTCTATTGGAAGGGGGATTAAGACAGGATAACATCACAAACCATTCAGATTTGAAAACTTTTGGTTACACAAAGAGGAACTTCAAAATAAAATTCCATAGTGGTGGGAAGAGGGATACTTGGTATACGGGACAACAATGTTTAGATTCCACAAACAACTTTATTATGTCAAGGATCAACTGAAACAATGGAGGTGAGCTAACAAGACAGATTTCCAAATCCAAAGAGCTCCGTTGGTGGCTAGATGGGATGAGATTCAAAAACACTTTTGGGAAGGAACAATTATAGAGCAGTTCAAAGAAGAGGATGATGCATTGCGTAAAGCAGTTGAGGACATTGAAAACCAACAGGAGATCAACTGGAAATAGAGAGCAAGAACAACTTTGTTATTAGAAGGTGACAAAAACACCAAATTTTTCCATCGGACTGCTTGTGCTAGAAGACAGCCGAATAAGATAGAAGCTCTTTAGGATGAGAACGGGCTCTTCTTTGATACAATCTCTGGTATGCATTTCCATTTAATGGATTATTTTGCTAAATTGTTTAAAGAAAACATGGTGCAAAATGAAGAGGCTCAAAAAGAAGTTATTGTTGTCATACCCTCTATTATCTCTAAAGAAGAAAATTGGGCCTTACTTAAACCCATTGATAGAGAGGAACTGAAGAAAGTAGTCTTTGGAATGAGTACCGAAAAAACACCAGGTCCATATGGCTTTCCAATTGAGTTTTTTAGATCTTTTGGGATAACTTGGAGGAGGATGTAATGGTTGTTATAGAGGAGTCTAGAGGTAGTAAAAGAATGCTTAAAGCATTAAATCATACATTCATTACCTTAATTCCGAAAGAGGAGGGAGTGCATATTTTAGATTATAGACCTATTGTCTTATGCAATGTCATATATAAAATAATCACAAAGGTAATGGTTGAGCGGTTAAAACCTCTCCTACATAGCATTATTTCCTCAGAACAAGGAAGTTTTATAGAGGGCAGATAGATATTGGATGGTGTGGTTTTAGCTCAGGAGGAAATCCACTCAATGCAAAAATTTGGCAATAGGGGAAGTTCATAAAATTGGATATGTCAAAGGCTTATGATAGGGTGGAGTGGAGTTTCTTGTCAAGGATGATGGCAGCCTTCGATTTCTCTCTGGATTGGATAGAATGGGTTATGAGTTGTGTTTCTACTCTGACATACTCAGTGTTAATCAAAGGCCTTCCCTTGCAACTGTTTGGAGCTACTCAAGGCCTTCGTCAAGGAGATCTTTGTTCCCCTTATATTTTTCTCATATTGGTTGAAGGCTTGGGTAGACTCATCTTGAGGAGAAGACAATTGCTAACAGGTATCAAGGTGGGTGAGGAAGTTTTGACTCACTTACAGTTTGTGGATGACACAGGATTGGTGGGAGTGGCCAACTTTAGGGAAGCAAGAATGATTAGAGATACTCTTAATGTTTACCTTAGAGCCACAAACCAAGTCATCAATGATAAAAAATCCAAAGTGGTATTTTTCAATCTTGATCGAAGGCTTCAAGATAGAATTTTAGAGATCTTGGGATTCACGAGGACTTCTCTCCCATTGGTATATTTGGGGGTCCCTTTGCATTTTAAAAAACTAAAAATACATAAAAGAATTAATCATTGGTCTCAAAAATGGTTAAGCTATGGGGGTAGACTAAATTTTTTGCAGTCAATCATTCAGGCCATGTCAATTTATAAATTTTATATCCTTGTTGCCCCATATACCATATGGAAAGAATTAGACAATATGGCTAGAAAATTTTTATGGGAAGGAGTAAAAGGAGAGAGGAAATGAGCATTAGTAGGTTGGGAGAAAGTAAGTCAACCCAAGGTAAAGGGAGGTTTGGGATTGAGGATATTAGAGTTAAATAATAAAGCTTTGGGTGGAAAGCTTTACTGGAGGTGGATTTCCCAACCAACTTATTTATTCAATAGAGTTTTAACTAGTAAATATTTGGGACAAGTGAACCCGAATGAGGTGAGTCGTTTCTCTTTGGATGGTAATGGGTCCTTGGTGTGGTAGGCTCTAAAGTTAGGATCTCAGGTAGTGAAATATGAATTATTCTAAAAAGTGGGAAGAGAGGAGAAGGCATGATTTTGGACATATTCATGGGATCAGTACCCACATATCATTGTTGAATTTCCAGAATTACAACCAGTAAAAACAACCATGGAAAGCAGGATTTGGATCCAGATTGAAAGTTATTTCAACACTAACCAGTTGGGGGATTATAATTTTAAACATTTTAAGAAGTTGGATGAGTGGCCAATTCCAATCCCTTTAGAATTGACACCCATCATGACTAAAATCTTGGCAAAAATATTTCTCACAGGTAGAGATGAGGAGGATGAATTAGCTTGGGGCTATGGGAACCTTGGAGTCTACATAGTGAAGGATGGATATGATAAGATCCTTCCAAAACCTCCTCTTCATGCATATCAGGTTGAGGATTGGAGAAAGATTTAGCAGTCCAAGGGTTGGTTGGAAGTAAACTTCTTTGCATGGTAGTTCATGCAAAATGAAATTCTTACTTTTGATAATCTGATATGTAGGGGAATCGTTGGTCCATATCAATGTGTTTTATGCTACAAGAGTGAGGAAACATATGATCACTTGATGTTTGAGTGCCTACTTACGCACCAGATCTGGGAGTGATGGTTTTATCTTATAAATTTTGAGCCAATGGTGATTTGAATCGGATTTATATTTGGGAAATATGGAAGAGGGGTAGATTTAAATCTAAAGCTCTTTGTATCGGTTGGAAGCTTGGATTAAAATTCATTTGGTGGCAAGTGTGGTTAGAGAGAAATGGCAAATTTTTTAGAGAAACCTTTTCATCCTTAGATGGCATTTGGCAAGCCATTTGGAGCAAAGTCACAGAAACAATGGCAATGTATGCTAAAGAGGAAACTCAAACTGATATAGAGACGATGGAGAAGGAAGTTGAAGTGCAAGAGGGGTAGGACATAGCTAGTTGGAAACACCCCTAGAAGGTTAGATTAAAATTAATACTGATGGAGCTGCAAAAGGTAATCCAAGTAGAGCTATAATTGGAGTGGTCTGCAGGAATCATGTTGGGACAATGCTCTATTGGAAACTATAAGGCCTAGGAAGGGCCAGGAACAATGAAGCAGAGCCTTAGCTATCAAATTTGCTTCTATTTGGGTGGTAAGACAAAGTTACAGGAGGATAATCCTAGAATCAAATTCTTAAATATTGGTGGGAGATCTAGATTGCATGAGGAACTTTGCTTTGAAGACATAGAGGTTGAGGATTCTTGTCACCCTTATTAAGGAATTGTGGAGGGAATTAGATAATGTGATTCCAGTCTATGAGTAGAGATCTAAATAAAGTGATAAACTTTTTTGGCTAAGATGGGTACTGAGAAGGAGGTAGGGGTTCAGTGACACAGTGACATGGCTATCAAGAATGAGAGGATTAGATAGATTGGTGAGCAAATCCAATGTTTAGCTAATTTGGAAAACCATTGTAAAAATATAGTTTAGGAGATTTGACTCCAATGCAGATCTTCTTTTACTATTGTAAACAAGTGTTCTTGTTGGCTAAGGATGGGAAGAGTCTCATCCTAACTTGTAAACGATCTTTGTTTTAGTATAAGTTTTTCAAATTCATTTTCAAAACTTTTAGAAAATAGAAAAGGATCAAATAAAGGGTTAAAACTTGGTGCACTACAATAACACTTGAAATAATATTTTAAATTAATGTTTTTCACAAAACAAGTAGTTAGAATTTTGTATAATAATCCTCGTAGGACATCCATGTGGTTAAAGCTTTGGGCTTTCTTTCTGAAGACCCATATTCAAACCACCATAGAAATGTGTGAGTGAGCTTATGTAAAAAAACAAGAATTATGTATAATAATAAAGTAAAATATTTTTTTAAGAAATCAAATAACTTAAGAGGCCAATAAACTTAATTGCAACTTTAATCATCCTTCAAAAATTATTTTATCTTTTAAAAAAAGATAAAAAGTAAAATGTTTAATATTTTTAATTAATACTTCTTAAAAAGTTAATGTTTAGAGTAGTATATAGTAATATTTTATTTTTTTTAACGGGATTTGGAGTCCAATGATCTAAATTACCACTTTCAGATTCCTTTAAATATTGTTCTGATCTTTAAAGAAGACTCTCATAAATGTTCTTTTAACTCTTAAAAATTGTCAAATAAAATATTTTTTCATACAAAATTTAAGTTTATTTTTCTCTTAAAATAATTTTTATATAAAATTCAAGTTTATTTTCTCTTTTAAGTTTGAAGTTTGAAGAGAAGAGATGGTTCAATTTTTTATTTAAAGGATAATTTAAAATTTTGTCCATCCAAAAATAAGTCTAATGCACATAACATATTGAGACGGGTTAATAATTAAATATATATATATTTTAAAAAATATATTGAATTTGAGAAAAGTATTAGTTTAAAAATTATATAAAACATTAACTATAAATTATTCACTTCTTAGAATTAAGTGGTATTAGTTCAATTAATTAGATTCCTTGAATTTTAAGAAAATTAAGGTCCAATCTTGACAAATGTTAAATGCATAATTGTTAAGTTGTTATAATACACTATGTGGTCATGATGTAATACTGGTGGAGCTCGTTTCAATCCCATTTTACCTACGAAAAAATTTATTCACTTTTTTATATTGAACATCATTTACAAATATTGACAAATGTTAAATGCATAATTGTTAAGTTGTTATAATACCACTATGTGGTCATGATGTAATATTGGTGGAGCTCATTTCAATCCCATTTAACCTACGAAAAAATGTATTCACTTTTTTATATTGAACATCGTTTACAAATATTTACAAATATCAATGCTCGTTCGAGCAATATATTTAAACAAATGTAGATATATTTTAACAAAGAAAGATTTGATTTTTTTTTGGTTACATACATGAATTGGTTACAATCACAATTTTTAGTAATTGTCAGTGCAGTTGGCAGGGTTCAAACTATCAGCGAAGGCTTCCAACACATCCATCGTCTCGTTAATGGTAACTCGACGTGAGATGGGGACCGTTGGACGCATAGGGTTCGCACCGTCTTCGTTAGTCTGGTTCAACACGTGGCATATTCAAACTATCAGCGAAGGCTTCCAACACATCCACCGTATCGTTAATGGTAACTCGACGTGAGATGGGGACCGTCGGACGCATAGGGTTCACATCGTCTTCGTTAGTCTGGTTCAACACGTGGCATGAAGGGGACCGTCAGACAAGCAAGAAATAGATCATCGTCATCAATCAAGTGCAACACGCAGAGGAGTCAGATCGGGCTACTGACTATGCATGGACACATTCGTGGATTGTAACCTAGCTCTCCTCTCGGTAAGTGCCCCAACTTACCATTCCACCTAGACCCACGAACAAGAAGGATTTGAAAATTATTATAATATTTGTTGTCTTTTCAAAGAACTTATAATAATTTTCAAAGAAGGATTTGAAAATTATTATAAATGTTATGAAAAGACAACAAATATGAAGATTATATAGTTACAAGCTTACTGCAGTGGTAAGGGTTTTGGTTTCTCTTTGAGAGGTTCAAGGTTCAAACCCCACTCAATACGAGGAGACCGAATCCCTCATAAAAACTTGTGTAAACTCATTGAAAAAACAAATACGAAGTTTATATTAATAATAAGGTAGCAAATAATTTAATGAAATAAGAAATTACATCTTTAAATTGTCAATTGTGACAACCAAAAGATATATTATTTCTTAATAAAATGTTAAGGAGGATTTATAAAGAAAACTTAATAATTATGAAAAATATCTTTTATAGAAAAATGAGCTAAAATAATCTAATAAGAAATAGAATGTTTTACTACTTTGACGATGATTAACCCCAATAAAAGTTATAAAAAACTTTTATCTAACCATATTAAGAGAAACATATTAAGAACAAATGAGATTTAATATTCAAATGTAAATTAAAAAATCCTTATGTATATTTATAATATTTAGAATTTTTAGCAAAGGGGAATGGATTCAAAATATCAAATATGAAACCTTCTCCCTAAGATGATAGGGTTATCAACAATATGGCCACTTGAAGAAAATATGTTCAATTATCCTATTATGTTATGATTCCTCCTTAGTATAGGAAAAGGTCCTGCGTGCGAATGATTCAAAACCTTCAAATATCCCAGGGTAAAAGAAAGAAGCTCATCCTCCAAATGCACCAATTGTCCAACAGGAATCATGTGAGTAACATAAGACTCAACCCCAAATGGAAAATTTAGATCAAATCATTGATAAAAGCCAAATGGTTACTAAAGACCATCCAGACAGTTCCATGGAAAATATTAGCACCTCAATGGTATTCTTGAAGCTAATTATGAAACAATCGATGACGATCAATTTTCTAAAAATAAAGATCCTACAAAATGTGTTACAACTAGATATTACCTTAGGAGCTTGAAGTGCAAAAATGTATTCTCAAATCTTGCCACTCCAGGAGGAAGAACCTTTGCTATAGAAGAAAAATAAACAAACTGATTTCCTCTTTGATGTATGACTCTTATGTTTATTTTCCTTCTATATGTTGGAGTTATGTGTCATGTAATGGTTGTTCTTGTTGTTAGTTTCTTCAAAAAAAAGAGTTGATTATGGAAACTTAGCATTTTGAGGAAGATATAAAATATCTTTGATAGAAAAGCAAAGATAAGTATGATTTAATTAACTTGTTAGAAATGTAATGAGAACAATGTATTATTTTTTCTTTTAACTAAAGTGGCCCCTAATAAAAGCCACACATAGCTTCTTAAAAAACTATATTTATTTAGGATTTTTTTAAATTCATTTGTAGTTAGGCAAAAAAAGAACAAAATAGTAGATTAAAACTTATCTAAGAAACATCTTTATATTTTAATAAGGATAAATCCCCAGGTCCATATGGGCTCTCTGTAGCTTTTTACCAACATAATTGGGATACAGTGAAGGATTTTTTATTGGTGGCAGTGAAACAGACTAGGGTAAAACAATACATACCTTATAAATTAAATGCAACATATCTTACCCTAATTCCAAAAAAGAAGGATGTTGAATTGTTTAATTATTTTAGACCCATAAGCCTATGTAATATGACATATAAGATTATCTCCAAAGTGATGGCAAATAGATTAAGGCCATTTTTAGACAAAATCATTTTAGAAGATCAAGGAGGATTTGTGAAAGGGAGACAAATTCTGGATAATATCATAGTAGCTCATGAAGTTATACATCCAACAGTTTCAAGAAAAGAGAAAGCAATGATTTTAAAACTTGATATGAGTAAAGCCTATGATAAGGTTAAATGAGAGAAAAGTTTGGTTTCAATAAGAAATGGGTTAGATGGATTAAAATACTTGTGTCTCTATAGTTTCTTATTCAGTGTTGATCAATGGGTTAGTAAAAATATTTTAAAGGCAGGAGAGGCCTTAGACAAAGAGATCCTCTATCTTCTTATTTGTTCATTATTATGGTAGAGGTGTTGAGTAGGAACTTAAATAAGGCTTACAAAGATGGGCTTATAAGTGGACTTAAGGTTAGTAATAACATCGATAACATAACCCATAAACAATATGTATATGATACAACCCTTTTTGGAAGGGCAAGGATAAATGAGGCCAGAGCTTTGAATAATTTTTTAAAAGAGTACGAAAGAGCTTCAAGGTAAAACTTTAATAGGACTAAATCCAAAATTTATTTTCTTAACACTCCTGCTGATATCAAAGGAATAATTTGTAGGTTGCTTCAAATGAAGGAGGTAAATTTACCAACAAATTATCTAGGGATGCCTATATTTGAGGGTAGAATGAGGATAGACTTATGGAATCCACTTATTAGTAAAGTTCAAAAAAAATTCCAGCTTGGAAAGGTAGATGGTTATCGTTAGCAGGAATGGTGCAGTTAATTAATTCAGTCTTACATGCCATTCCAACATATTATATGTCATTGTATTCTATGCCAAAATCAGTTGAAAAATGTTTAATCTATATTATGTGATCCTTTTTATGGTCATGTGTACATGATAAAAAGAAATTTCCTTCAATGAAATGAAGCAAGTTGTGTGATGATAGAACTAGGGGAGGTCCTGGTTTAAGAATTCTTACATATGCAAACTTAGCTCTTAGGGGAAAAGTAATCTCGAGATTATGCAAAGAGAATCAAATGCAATGGGCAAGAATTCTTCTAAGTATGTTGATCCCAATGACCCAAGCTTAAAATTTATTGCATTTTCGCTACCAAATGGTTTTACTCTTTAGAATGGTTTAAAAAAATCTATTGATCTTATGATTAAAGGTTTAAGATGGGTGGTGGGAACTGGAGAAAAAATTTCTATTTGGATGGATACTTGGTGTGATAAAAACCACTCAATTTAGATCCAATTTTGAAACCTTGGATGGGATTGTATCAAAACAAATATGGTGATAGGGTTTCAAAAATTTTGTACAAGGATCAGGAAGGAAGATACAAATGGAAATATTTTTTTTTAAGTATACAATATATTGATGTTAGGAGGAAATTGCATAGAAAGATAACAACCGTGATTATTCCGAGGGGAGCCAAGGATAAATTAATTTGAGAGTTGAATAGCTCAGGAGAATACACAACAAGAAGTGGATATAATGTACAACACCAAAAAAATAATAATATCACTAGAATATGGAGAGATATTTAGGATAGCCCAAGCATTCCTAAAGTCAAAATGTTTGTTTGGCTAGTAGGTCACACAAGAATTTTATCTTGGGTAACCTTATGAAAAAGTGTTTTCATGGACCCTCTCAATGTGTTTTTTGTAAAAAGGAGGAGAGTACAAACCATCACTTGGGATATTGCTCAATAGTCTAGGATCTATGGCAATGGAATCTTAATATGTTTTGTAAATGCATGGTGATTAATAGTAGAATTGAAGACTAGTTAAAGCAATGGTAGATCACTTATAAAAGTGAGGCTTTACAGAAAATATGGGATATATCAAAAGATACAATACTTTGGACTATATGGCAATAAAGGAATAGAATAATATTTAAAGGAAATGAAAGCAATTTAGAGGTAATGAAAAAGAATATATGTTTAGCCATAGAGGAGTCTAAACCAACCCTATCAACTCACCTAGTCCCTAATCTAGAAGCAGAGAGCCTTTATAGATGGAGTCAAGTCATTAAATGGAATTATGATGTTTGGTACAAGAGAAGCAAAAATAAGGCAAAGAATATAGTGGAAACCACTAGATGTGGAGTGGGTTAAATTGAATTTTTATGGAGCATCTAAAGAAAATCTAGGACCAACAGGAGGAGGAATAATTAGAAATAATGGAGAGATTTTATCTCATTATGCTTTCAATAGTGGATTTAAGACAAATAATAAAGCTGAAGCTTGGGCAACTTTAGAAGGGTTAAAAATATGTAAATAAATGAAGTGGAATAGAGTATGGATGGAAGGTGATTCTCTCATAGTAAAAAAATGTATTTTTGAGGAAAGCAAAGGCTCCATGGAGCATATAAGAGATAATTGTGGAAATTCAAGATCTTGCTAAAGAGTTTGAAGAAATTAGGTTTACACATATATTAAGTGAAGGAAACAAATGTGCTGATAAGGTAGTCAATAGAGGGGTTTTGATTAAGGATCATGAAGTTAATCTCTCCTTTCCATGTTTAGAGGAAGTAGTAAGTTTAGTTGCAGCTGACAAGAAAATGTTGACTACCTGATTCAATTCGTTATTAAGATTTACTTTAATGTTTTCCATTGGTAATATATGATTTATTTTGTAGTAATAATGTGTTTGAATTTAGACTATTTATTATAATTTTTGTGGTTGCTCTTGTGTTTCAGGAAGGAAACTAGCAATCCAAATTTGGTAAAGCGGACTATGATAGTGTGATATTTTGGAAATATTACTTTACTATTATGCAAGGTAAAGATAGTAGAGGTGAAGTTTTGGCATTGTGAATGTTGCTATAGGAAAATGTCAAGAAAGATGTTAAATTTTGGAACAATTGTATTCATATAGAAAATTAAAAAGGTCTAGAAAATAAAAATCAAGAATTCAGACATTTTATGTAAAATGATGTAGGTTTCTAGCTATAACATCTCAATTGAGATGAGAAGTTTATTTAATTATAAACTCTCAAACTCTAAATAAGAGAGTTGTAATTTTTCAAGGGTGGGGGACCCGATTACAACCCCTTATTATCCAACCAAAATAAAACATCTTTATGCATATTTATATTACTCAATATTATATTTAATTTAATTATATATATACATATATAGATATTTATATTTATAGTGGAACCCAAAAAAATCGATGCCTTAGTCCATTAGGCATATAGTTAGGAAACATCTCCCTTGGAAGCAAAAAAAATTAGTAGCCAAGCCATGTCTTTGAAACTCTACAAATGGTTAGGACTTTTGCTATCTCATGAAACTAAGATCACTTATATATTACATATATACAAGGTTTTAAGTGAGTGGCCTTTATCCATTGGTAATGGAGTAAAAAAGGACCCCCACTAGCTGCTCAAGTCCTCTCTTCCTTTTTTTTTCCATTTTATTGGGTAAAATATCATCACCCTTGGAAGAGTGAGACTTTGGAGCAGACTCCTTAGCAGAAATGGGAAGGTGCTAGTGAGGATGTCTACTTTGGATTTGGCACCACTAAAAAGATATTTTCATTTGTTGGTCGAGCTTCTTGTTGTCCCTCTATCATTGCAAATGAAGAGGTTCTTTACATGTGTTGGCTTGACCTCTTCATGGGGATTTTTGCCTAGGATGATAGTTACCCATTGTCCCACTTGGCCATGATAGGGGCAAAAGAGGTACTACCAAAAAAAAATTTCTTCTCCATAGGTCTGACTAGATCTTGATAAAGCTATAGACCCATGCCTATTTTGATGTCTGTGGAGAGGCTCTTCTAAGATATGCTTTGGTTATTCAAGGAGTTCACAGATATCCTTTTTCATCTTCATAGGAGTGTTTTGCACCCTTTATTCTAATAAATCTTTGAGGGAGTGCTTGGATCAAGTTCCACTCTATCAAACTTTTCTCTAAAATCATTCATTATTAAGGGAGTAAGCTAATACTAGTCAGTGATTGAATGTGAAAATAGAGTGTTATACTTTTGGTGAGCCTTACCTTTTAGTGAAGCCACAGTAGTCTAAGGGATTCATCTTGCTCGGTGATGTTATGCACATGGTAAATGAAAACCATTTCTTGTAGATGATCTAATGGGGATGTCGAGCCTTCATTGGTGTATTCAGGAAGGATTTCCAGATGTGATACTAGAAATTTTCCCCAAATAGTTGATGGTTCTAGAGGTCACAGTGGGTTCTTTTCTCCCCAGGCAAGAGATAGTTCTTGATATGGGACAACCATATTGGGCCTATGGGTCCTTTGAATTATAATGGAGTCATCAAGTGAATGCAACTTCTTATTTCTAGAAAGTAGGTAGACTAGGTCTTCACCCAAACCTCAATCTAATATCTTCAACAGTGGTCCCTTCTAGTGTTCGTTATAGAGTGAAGTCACCAGGTGAGTAAAGAGGTACTTCAAAAAGTGTGAATAGGTAAAGACCCTCACCAAGTCTAAGTATAACTTGTTATTACAATTTTGGGACCAATGATATGTCATTGGAATCCCATAAGGTATACCATTAAAATTGTTATCATCTTCAATTGCCCTGGTAGGGCAATCGTACCTTATGGGGAGCAATATAGCAAGGTTGTGATTGAGAGTGTAGGGTTTGGCTTAATTAGGGGTCTTTGGGAGTTTTATTACAAGGTCAGCTCCTTGTTAAGATGTGATATTTTAAGTACACTTAAACTCAATAGGGGGAAAAAGGAGGTGCAAGAGATAAAAGGAAAATAACTCAACAAAAGAAAAAATGAAGGCAATGCACCAAAATATCCGCTAATATCTTCTTGCAAAAATAGGCGTGAATGTTATGTGTTAGTGTTGAACACTTCCTCTCCTCAACATAGTTAAGCACAAATGAAATTCATCAACATAGACATGCATAAAGTGGTAGGTCTTGTAGGAGAGCCAAAGATGGCTGGTTTGAAAATAGATATAGGCCCCTCACACACACATACGCTAATAAAACCTAAATCAAGTAAAATATTATAGACACATACGTACACATAAAAATGGGTCCATAGGGAAACATGGATGGCTAAACAAAAAATTGATGCAAGCTTCCATATATATATGGAAGCAAATGTTTACTAATATTATACCAGAAGCGGGGGTTCAAAATTACCCACAATTTGCTTAGGAGCCAGCTGCTCTTACAAAAAGAAATGAAAGAAAAGCCTACAAGAGGATACAATTGTAAAATTATCAATCCTTTACAAAGCTAATACTACTCTTATTTATATATTACAAGGGGAGGGTTTCCCTCCAAAACTTATGCAGATATTTCAAGGTGGGTGTTGCTGCCAATGTCAAGTCATGTCTCATTTGAATTATTGGTCCCTTTGAGGTTCTCTAGATTTGAATTCATAATGTTAAATGGTCTTAGGCCCTTTTATGAGCAACTATTGTATTTATTGCCATCTACTCATTTCTAGGAATTCCCATTATTTAGGCATATAAGATATCTTCATTTAATGTTTTGGATATCTGAATTGCTTCTGTCATGACTCATATGTTGTTGCAATAATTTGATGAAGATATACGGTATTCTTTTACAAGAAGGATGATACTCCTCGAGGACTGCATACCTCATCACTTCTGAATTTTAGGGTGTCAATGCTTTTGTCTTCAAAAATTCTCTTTAAAATTAGGACCGCTTGACATCAAGACCTTAGGACTTTTTTGTCTCACAACCTTATATCAAAACTTTGCTCCATGTCTTCTGATTGGGACTATCAAAACTTTTGACTTTTTGGATAACCTTTACTTTCAAAACTTGCCCTTCGATCATTGAATCTTTTGATAAATTGTTCTTCTATGTTTGTATGTGGCTCAAACTTTCACTTTTTATTGCCAAGTAAAAGGGTGTAGTGACTCACCACTACAAGTCCCCTACCCAAAGGATCACCGACATGAAACTTCATATCAAATAGTTTACAATTGATCAAGAAATATATTAGATGTTCAGTTAATGAGAGGAATTATGCAAATTTCTATTTTGATGCTTGGTTGAAGCCTTATCCTCTTATCTCTTATACAAAAGAGAAACCATTAGATCGTGCATGTCTAGCTTGTGAAGATCCAAAGGTCAAAGATTATATTAATGTGAGCAACAACTCTAAATCGTGGATTCTATTAGTAACCTAGTTGAAGGAGAGAAACTCAAACAAATTGTAGATTAGCTTCAAAATATGCTTCAAGTGTTTTATTTTACCTATTTTTACATGAAAGGATGAGTTGGATTGAAATCAATCAAAAGATGATGGATATTCGGTCAAGTTGGGATATGAGGATCTAGAGCAATAAAATATTTTACTCCCAAATATTTCCACTGGAATAATGTTTGGTCACTAAAGGCTCTCCCTAAGGCCTCAATATTTCTTTGGTTAACAGTTCAAAGTAATATTCTTATAGGAAAGACCTTTCAGATATGCCTTTTATGAGAAGGGTTTAGAAATTTTAGATCATTTACTTCTTTATTGTCCCTTTACTCACACCATTTGTTTTTTTTTAATATGAGAATATATTGGGTAGCTCAATCAACATTGAAATAGGTGATGAAATGTTGGATTAATTATTTCAAAGCTAAAATATTATCTATTCAGTGGAGGATTGGTCCTATCATTATTTGTTGGAATTTATTACTTAAAATTAATAATAGAATTTCTAAAAATAATTCTCAAAATTACGCCCAAATTTAGAACAATATTATTGCCTCTTTTACAATGTATATAGATATGGTTCTCATCATGTGAAGTCTCAAGTGAAAAAAAATGAGTGCTAACCATTTGGTTACAATATTTTAATATACATGGAAGAGTTACCTACAACACTAGCACTAAAACAAAGGATTTGTTTTAATCTAGGGTAAAATAGAAATGTCTAGAAATTGTGTTTATCAAAATTAATTTTGATGGTGCTTAGAAAGGTAATCTAGGAAAAACCGATGGAGGTGGTATTTTTCAAAATAATGAAGACAAAATTCTCATCACTATGGAACTTCATCTAACAACTATGTAGAGGCTAGGGAACTTCTTATAATGAAGAAAAAATTCTCATCACTATCGAACTTCAATTGATGGGGATTCGCAAACTATCACTAATCCTATCAACAAAATGGATGTGGGGATTGGATTTAAAAATGTTATTTTTAATTTTTATCATCTATTATTGTAGGTTATCTCTTGAAAATTGGAGCATATCTATAGAGAAAGAATCAAGTAGCATACAATTTAGCCAATTGCAATGTTGATCTTCATCTTAGTAAGATTAAAATTTTAGAAGGCAACTGACCAAGTGAGATTTTATATGTTAATGAATACAGTGTCAAGGAGATGATTGCAAAAACATAGCACATTAAGGAAGATGGAGAATATATTTGATAGAAAAATAAAATAAAAATATATTTGATAAAAGGGAAAAGCTGGATATGGTTTAATTAACCTAATAACAAATATAATATTTTGGTATTTTGATGGGAGCAACCCCTAATAGAAGCCACATATAGCTGATTTAAAAAACATAGTTCATTGATTAGGACTTGAGATGTTTCAGTAATCTTTCATAAATAAGGTTGTCAACCTATTAAATATATATTTAATAAAACAATATGTGTAATATAATTATAATACACTATACAAGCCAAGAGTGATCCTTACCTTGGAAAGGGGTGTTTAAACCCTAGGTGCAGTCAAGTGATGGAACAAAGTGATAAATTTGGCTACAGTATTTGCGAAAGGGATGTAAACCCTAAGTGCAATCAAGCTTTTAAGGAAGAGGATTGTTTACAGACCATCTCTTCAGTCTATGAGAAAGCCTTTTTGGTCAACATAAATATCTCTCAGGGATATTTGGATTCATAGGTGAATGAACCTCTTCTCTCTATCAATATTTTAAAGGATAAATATGGGTTGGATATGACTGATAATGAAGCCCAAACAATTATTTGCAAACTCAAGGGTAAAATACTAGGCATGGAGGAGCTCAAAGGATCATTCAATATTGGTGGACCAGTACATAATTCCAAGTAACTCTCTTGTCCAAAAAATTCTTTTTAGTTTCCTTTTCTAATTTAGTAGATAGATATAGGGTAAAAAATTATAGATATAATTGGTTTTTTGGACAAAGGGGTGTTTATATAATACCTTGAAATCCTAGTTTCAACCCCTTTACAAAAGAAGTTAATGGCTTCCCAGTCTGGGTGAATATTTGTGCTCTCCCTATGGAGTTTTGGGGAGATAAGATATTCACAAAAATCGATAATGCCATTGGTGCATTCCAGTATATGGATGCCCAAACAGAGGAAAATTTGTCTAGTAAAATTAATATAAGTAAAGCAAGATTGGTTGTTTGGATGGATGTTTCAGTTCCTGGGTCTCAATCCATTTCTATCTCCTCAAGCAAAGGGGAATGAATAAAAAATATTGAATATGAAAACTTTTCCCTAAGATGTTATGGTTGTCAACAATATAACCACCTAAAAAAGAGATGTCATCCAATCATGCTCTGAATCTTCCTTGGTGGAGGAGAAAGCCCTAGATGTGAATGATTAAAAACATTAAAATATCCCAATTCAAAATAAAGAAGCTCATCCTCCAGATGCACCAATTTTCTAGTAGGAATCATGTGAGCAACCAAAGACTCAACCCCAAAAAGGAGAATTTGAATCAGATTATTAATAAAAGCCAAATGGTTACTAAAGATCATCCATATGTTTCCATGGAAAATATTAGCACCTAATATGGTATTCTTGAAGCTAATTATGAAACAATTGGTGATGGTAATTTTTTTGAAAATGAAGATCCTACAAAATGTGTTACAACTAGATATTACCTTAGGAGCTTGAAGTGCAAAAATGCATTATTAGATCTTGCCACTCTAAAGGAGGAAGAACCTCTACTATAGAAGAAAAATAATCAAACTTATTTACTCTTTGATGGATGACTATTATGTTTGTTTTCCTTCTATCTATTGGAATTATGTGTCATGTAAGGGTTGTTCTTGTTGTTAGTTTCTTTAAAAAATTTGATTATAGAAAGTTAGCAGTTTGAGGAAGATGGAGAATATCTTTGATAGAAAGGCAAAGATGGATATACTTTATTTAACTTGTTATAAATGTAATGAGATCAATATAATGTTTATCTTTTGTAATGGGAGTGGCCCCCAATAGAATTCAGACATAGCTTATTAAAATAAAAGAGTGATCCTTACCTTTTCTTGTTTTAGATATTTGGGTAAGATAAGGGAATGAGTGTTGCAAGTGCAAATAGGAAACACATGCAAGTAGGAATCAAGTGCTAGAAAAGAGTAAGCCTCACCTTTTATTACTCTAAATATTTGAGGAAATTCAAAAAATAAAGGATTTTTATAAGAAAAAATGTTAGCTTTTAAGCCTAACTATCTCAAAATATTGTAGGTCCCAATATAAATAAGCCACAATATAATAGGTTGAAATATCAATAATCAAAAGTAGAATTTTACATACGAGCAATCAAATATATCAAGGTCAATATAATAATGAAATAACATTCACTTACAATATCAAATATGAATGTAAATGGCCAAAATTATTCATGTACATGCATGAAGAATACTTACAATATAAATTGCTCAAAATCTGTATACAAGCTTTATTATTAATGCTTGCTAAGTGGTGATTGATACAGACCATTTTCCCTTACATTATATGGAGATTTATATCCATAATATAGTCATAGTAGTGTGACTCTTCAATACTTGTCTACTACACTCCTCACATATCTGGAAGAAGCAACCTTTCCTATTCTTGACCTTTGGCATCTTGCCACTTGTATACTAGACTCTTCACTCTTCTTACATGCATATTTTAACTCTATGACACTTGCACACTTCTACATTACTCTTATTCTCCTACATGCACTCCTAATACAATATATTTACATACATGACACTTGTGCACATTCTATCAATACACACTTACATGACACTTTTGCATATCCTGCACATTGCACTCTTACATGACACTTGTGCATATCCTGCACATTACACTCTTACATAAAAGAGAAATATAAAATCACTCATCTATACTATAAACACAAAACCTAATCTATTACATATTTATATTTGTACCATGAAGGTACCATGGGGGTACATTTGCATGTACCAAACAATGTAATATCTTCAATAAAAAGTTAGGTAGCATGGAAGGAAAGCCATTTTTGAAAATACTAACTAGAAGTAGAGATATCCTAGTTAGAAGTATGGATGTCCTGGATGGGACAAGAGGAAGATCAAATCTATGGAAAGTAAGGATACCCTAGCTAGAAGAATGGATGTCCTAGTTGGGATAAGAGGAAGATCAAATCTATGGAAAACCCTATCTATGTAGTGAATATTACCCCATAAGTGATTATTAAGGATGATATGATTGAGCATAACATAACAATTCTTAAATATAAAGACTTAATATGTATGTTCCATGTATAGCCATTTTTGAGGATTAAAAAATGGATCAAATGGAAGTGGGGATTAAATTCTAATTACTCCATGACTTTTTCCAAAAGGTTATTTTTCATCTTCTCTAGTTTGAAAATTAGGGATAAAATATTGGATAATGATCCATGGTTTTCTATTCAAGACCATGAAGTGAGAGATTTTATATGGAGATAAAAACTATTAAAGGCTTTCAAAATGGGTTAGGTTTTTTTGGACTTCATATTGTCAATAAGGAGGTTTTGAAGAATATTGATAATTCTCTAGGGATTTTATCCATGAGTGACCAACTTATAAATGGCATAGGCATTTTGTATATACTCAAGTATGTGTTTTCATGCATATTTCAAAACCTTTGCCACAATACACCAAGATTAAGTATGAATCAATAGAATGGGATTGATAAATAGATTATACAAACAATGTATTCTAATGCCACAAATGTTGATACTGGATGCATGGAAAGAGATTGCAAAATAAAAACGATGGATAAAAGAGAGAGAAAAATGGGCATAAGACAATCTTCATGATGAAGCAATGATATTATACTATAATAGAAGCTAGATTCGATCAAAGATTAAAGTGGTAAAGAAATCCTCTTTGCATCATTAGATGGATAAGGTCATCACAATTTTCTTAGATCAATTATTAGGTAAAATAAAGAACAACACGAGGGATGAGGAAGTGCAATGTGCAAGTTCAATTTAAAAACTAATTGGGTTTAAGGAAGATGTTGAGATACATTTTAAAGCAAATGAAGCAAAAGAGGTAAAGTTTAATTCATGTAAATCATCTCCATCTCCCTCAAGTAGCATAAGATCCTCTCTTTGTAATACAAACAAAAGTAGTGTAGATCTTATCCCTTTCACTTTAGGATTGCCATGAAAACATAAAGAATAAATTTTTGTTGTGAGGTTATCCCTTTCACTTTAGGATTTCCATGAACCTATATATAATAAGTCTTATTATTAAAATATGGAAAAGTTGAAGAGGTTGATGAATATTAAAGTAAGGAAAGGAAGAAATTTAAAACAAGCACTAAGAGGAAAGGAAAACAATAATAAATATCAAAAGAGTTAGCAAGAATAATAAATATCAAAAGAGTTAGCAAGAGGTTGTTGATATGAAAAAACAATAATAAATATCAAAAGAGTTAGCAAGAATTGGGGCTAAACCCCCAAAAAATACAAAGTGATGATGGAAATGGTATCTTGGAATATTACAGTTATGAATAATATCCCTAAAGAGGATTTATTAAAGAATTAAAATGTTGTTATAGTCCTAAGTTTATTTTAATAATAGAAATAAAATAAGTATGGAGGAATGTAAGGATGCATTCAAAAATATTTGGAAAATGGAGGATTTTCTAGAAATTTATACCTTAAGAACTTAAGCAAGTGTTGTAACAATATGGAACAAAGACAAATAGGATGGACAATTGCAAAAAGCAAAACGTATTTGGGTTTTTGGTACTTTTTATAAGAAGGAGAAAAAATATTGGGTTTATAAATGTTTATGATCCAACTATAGTTACTCCTCTTGAAAGATGTTGGAAGGCCCTTAGTTTATTCTTGTCAAATTCAACTATGATTAATAATGTGGTCTATGGATTCTTAGGGGGACTTCAACATATATCTATATCCTTTATGGAAGAATAGTAGTACTATCACAACCCCCTTACTCAAGTTGGACTCATTTTTGTATTTATATATTTGCATAAGCACATAATTTAAATAGGAATCACCATTTGGTGTAGTCTAGTCATCAAATATAAATAAAGTTACCAAGCCTCAATAAATAATATTTTATCTTCATAGGCTTGGGTATAGTCCACCAAGCTAAAAAGTCATGCTAATATTTAATATTCTATTATGATTAACCCTAAAATATCCATGTATGAAGACTTATCACTATTTATACCAAAAGTACTAGTGACTATGTTTCTAAACAAAGATATATCCTTGCTTATTTCTCTCTTGTATTTTATCCATTTAACATAGGTATCTTCCTAGGATCTTAATAGACCACATCCTCTTAGAAATACCTCTTTGATGTATAGGCTTAGATGACTATCTTATGAGGTTTATCAAACCTTTTTCCAAGCACAATAATTTAGGGCATAAGTGCATGTAGATTCAAGTGACTCTTGGATCCATATAACTTCTCCAAGGTTATCACTTGGTTAAGAGTTCTTGTTCACTTATGAGTGAGTCATATAGAGCTTTGAAATGATTTGGTAGTGGATTAATGATATGGTGACACATATATGAAATCACTCTATTCATCACATGTATTTAGGTTAACCTAATTGTGAAGGTAAACTTTTTCAGTCAAAAGAATAAGTACTATGCACTATTCATGAGTATCCCTCTTATAACCCAATTAGGATCTAGACACATAGGACATGACCTAATGCAAACAATTTTCATTGAAGACCTATCAACATGATATTTAAAACACCTTTCTGATGGATAAATAAATTATTGATGTAGATAAAACTTTAGACAAATAAACTTCTTTGGGTAGGTGGATTTATTGTACAATAATTTCAATCATATGAAACTCAATCATATGGTGCCTTGTATGGTGACTTATTCCTATTGTATTACTCAATGAATCATTCAGTTGTATTATGGTCTAATTCGTATGCACCTTTGGTTGTATGACAGTTTTCTTAAAATTGTATGTTTTGAACAGGATCATTTAATTGAACGGTGTACTAATTTGTATGAAAAAATATTGAATGATGAAATTATTTGAAGGTCTCAAAGACA
The DNA here is from genome assembly GCA_028583015.1 of Wollemia nobilis. Taxonomy (NCBI): domain Eukaryota; kingdom Viridiplantae; phylum Streptophyta; class Pinopsida; order Araucariales; family Araucariaceae; genus Wollemia; species Wollemia nobilis. Next base: position 1,040,972 of record JAQPPZ010003633.1, read on the forward strand.
AAAATTTCAAAGGTATACTTATTTTTTAATGGAAATTATGTTGTTGGGTATTTGATATCTCTTTTCAAATACTTGCTCTTCACATTTTATGGGGATGGTTATCACCCGTCCTTAGTAAATGACAATCAATAGGTGATAGAATTTTATAGAAATTTCCTTCTGGTATTATTCTAACATATTATTGAGGACACAATATAATAATATTTGATATAAAAAAATGTGAATGAAAATAATTATTCAAATTTTTTTATTAAATTGCCTAAATGACAATTGGCTAAATAAAATGCACAGATCAAAAGAAACCTTATAATTCTTAAGCTTGGGTCATTCCTCCCTAAGCCTATGCTCTATGCTCTTTTAGCTTGCCAAAATTATTTTCTTTTCTCTTTAGAGCTTCTCCTTTGCTCTCTTAACATCTTCCACTCTTCCTCTCTTCACTTCTATTGCTCTTCTTCTCTCCACTTTTGTTGCTTTCTTCTTGGATATAAACTTTCCAATGCATAACTTCAAAAATAGTAACCTAATGACTTGGGATGGTTGGTATTATACTTTCTCAACCATTTGACTACTAAATATTTGACCTTCATGATGCTTCTACATCATACTCACAAAGTAAAAAGAATTATTTCATGAACATTGTTGGAAATCGTTGATGAAAAAATTGTACTTAAAGATCTTATAATCATTCATCCATGTTGTAGTATCAACCTCATAGTTCTTCCACTTGACCAAATATTCATAATATTTCTTGTTTTCTCATCCTCTTGGCTACTCGAGAATCTATGATTACATCAATTTTATCTCATCTCTTCTTTGGAAACTATTGTACCCAATCTACCTTTGGAGGATCTGGAGTTGCACTATCTTGCTCACTAGTTGATGCTTCATAATAAGGATTTAGATCTACTACATTAAATATGGAATATATCCACCCCTTCAGGTAGTTCTATTTCATAAGCATTTAGAGCAAAATTCTTCAAGAATCTACAAGGTCCAATATTCTTCCAATTTAACTTATTAGAAGTGCCAATTGAGAACTGCTCCTTTCACAAATGTGCCAAAACCAAATCTCCAACCTGAAATTCTAGCACCCTTCACTTGAGATCAACATGTTGTTTGTATGTCATGGCACTCTTTTCTAAATCACTTCTCACCTCCTGATGCAAATCATGAATGTAGTCAACAAAGTCTTCTGCTATAGCACTTGGTCTTCGTAAATCAATTATCTTTTGCAACTTGTATACTCCTCTCGGGTGTATTCCATATACAATTTGAAACAAAACTCTACCTATACTTTTATTTATTTAATTGTTGTATACGAATTCTACCTATGCCAAAATAGTATCATATTGACTTGGTTTATCTCCCAACAAACACCTAAATAGGTTTCCAAGGCTTCGATTCACCACCTCCATTTGTTTATCGATTTTTGGGTGATATACTAAACTAAAACCCAACTTAGTACCTAGTTTATTCCATAATATTATTTAAGAATGACTCATACATTTTCTATCCCTATCTAAAACAATGCTCTTTGGAAATCCATGTAATCTCAACATTTCCTTGAATAATAAGGTAGCAATATGAGATGCATCATTTGTCTTCCTTCAAGGTATGAAATGTGCCATAAGAATCTATCAACCACAACAAAAATTGAGTCATTATCCCTTTGCATTCTTGGAAATCCAAGAACAAAATCCATTCTTATGTCTTCACATGGCCTCTCTAGAATTGCTAATGGCTACTACAATCTAGTGTTTTTTATCTTCCCTTTCACATATTGACATATTTGATATCCTTGCATAAATATTCTTACATCCATGCTCATTCTAGATCAATAATAACTTTCTTCAAGCCACCTTAGAGTTTTATATATCCTAAAATATCTTGTAAGTCCTCCATTGTGCTTTTCTCTTATCAAATTTTCTCTCGTTGAACTTCATGGTATACACAATCGATGTCCCTTGAATAACATTCCTTCTTGGATGAAATAATCAAGTCTTGGTGTCTGGTCTCCTATAGTAGGATTATTGCATGTTTTCCAAGCTTCCTTGAAATATACATCATCCTTATAACATTTCTTCATGGCATCAAAACCAACAACTTATATCCTCATCATATTCACCAACACCAACAAGCTTCTTCTACTCAAGGCATCAACTACTGGATTTGAACTATCACTTCTATGATTTAAGACAAATGAATATCCTTGCAAAATTTTCACCCACTTCATATGCTTTTGATTCAACTTAATATGGTTGTTATTAAACTCAAAGCATGATTATATATGAATAAAATAAACTCTTTTAGCAGTAAATAATATCTCCATTTCTTCAATGCTTGAATAATGACATAAAACTCTTGGTCATAGATTGAGTATTTCCTCTTTTTATCATTTAGCTTCTCACTAAGATAGGCAATGGGCTTGCCTTCTTGACTCAAGACTCCTATTTCTATCCCACTTTCATCATAATCCACTTGAAATACCTTGTTAAAATTCATTAAAGTTAGAATTGGTTGTTCTGTTATCCTTTCCTTTAGGATTCAAAAACTCCTTTTTGCTATAATCGTCCACTTAAACTCATGCTTTCCTCCTTTCAAGGTATTTGTAATCGGTGCACAAATCCCACTAATTTTTTTAATAAACTTCCTATAGAAACTTGCTAGACCATGGAAACTCCTAGCCTCAAAATTACTTCTTGGTGATGGCCAATTTATAATGGCCTTGACCTTCTCAGGGTCCATTCGTAACCCCTCTTGTGAAATCACAAAATCCAAGTACACCAATTCCTCTTTCATAAAACTATATTTATTCAACTTGACTAGCAACTTTTCTTCCTTTAGTCTTTGTAAGACCAATATCAAATGTGTCAAATGGTATTATTTAATTTTACTAAATATCAAAATGTCATCCAAGTAGACAACCACAAACTTGCCAAGAAATGGCTTCAACACTTTGTTCATCAACCACATAAAGGTACTAGGTGTATTTGTTAATTTTAATGGCATAACCAACCACTCATACAATTCATCCTTTGTCTTGAATGTGGTCTTCCACTCATCTCCTTCTCTAATCTAGATTTGATGATAGCCACTCTTCAAATCTATATTTGTGAAGTACTTTTCTCCACTCAAGAAATCCATAAAATCATCCATGTGTGGCAATGTAAATCTAAAATTTATGGTTATCTTATTAACAGCCCTTGAATCCATACACATGCATCATTCTTCACCTTTCATAGGTGCTAGCATAACTGATACTACACATGGGATCAAGGTTTCTATAATCAACCCCTTGTCAAAAATTTCTTGGATTTGTCTCTTTAATTCCTCATTTTCCATTGGCATCATTCTATAAGCTACCTTATTGGGCAAAATTAGTCCAAGAATGAAATATATATGGTGGCTAATACTCTTTAGCAGTAGCAATCCCTCCAATAATTTATCTATCAAAATATTTGCATACTCCTCTAGTAAATCCAGGAATGAAATCTATGTGGTGGCTAATACTCCTTAGCGGTAGCAATCCCTCCGATAATTCATCTAGCAAAATATTTGCTACTCCTCTAGTAAATCCTTTATTTCACTTGGGATTTATTTCTTCCTATCTACTATCCCATCCTTAATGGGTTTAGCAATCAAAGCAAAACACATCTTCCTCTTTGTCATCTCCTTCAAACATACTTTAGGACCATTGTCCTCTCTTTTGTCTTTGTCCTTCAACAGACTCAATACATGCTTTTTACCATATTTCAAAATAGCATAGGTATTTTCCCTACCATCATGTACTACCCTCTTATAAAATTTCCAAGGTCTTCTTAACAACACATGGCAAGCATCCATAGATATAATATCACACAGGACCTTATCCTCGTAAGATCAAATTTAAAATTTCACTTGACGCTTTTCACTGGCTAAAATTTGGTGCCCCTTTTACAACCAAGAGATCTTGTATGAATTGGGGTCTTCTACCCTCTTCAACCTCAAATTTTCTAGCAATTTGGTGGATACTAGATTATTCATACATCCATTGTCTATAATGACTTTACAACATTTGCCTCCAGAGTTGCATATTGTTCTAAAATATTTTCTCCTTTGGATAGGTTCATAGTCTGTCTTATCTGGATTCAATAGTACTCTCTTCATCATGAGATATTATGCTTTATTTGGATCCTCCATATATTTTGGGGAAGCAACACTTTCTTCTTCTACTTGTACAATATGGTTCATAACCTCATTTCCCTTATTGATACTTTGCTTTGATATTGGACATTCAAATGCTTGATGATCATCTTATCCACATCTATAACACCTTTCAAGGAATCCTCTACCCCTTTCTCTTCCTAATGAGAAGTCTCCATCTCCTTTGGTGTTCTGGTTGAAGTCATTATGAGAACTACTAGCTTCTCCTTTCTATTTTCATTATCCTATACAACTATTTATTTGTCCTTGTCCTCTTAAGAACCTTCCTCTTCCTCTTTGATTACTTCATGACTTATCCTCTGCATTTAAGGCATACTGGTAGGATTCTTCTACCATCCCCATTATTATCATACCAACTTCATCTTGTATGGACAATAGTAGTCCATTGATATACTTCAAAACCTTCATATCATCATCTTCCACATGACTAAACTGAATGGTGAGCCTATATAATTACTTTGTGTAATCCTTCGCACTCATATTTTTATCTTAAGTTTGATAATTTTCTAAAAAGACCTAATTGGTAATTTGATGGAAGGAATTTGTCCTTTAATTTAGTGACCATTTTCTCCCATGTCTTAAACCTTTCCTTTCATTTTCTTTGTCTTTTAGTTTGAACATGATCCCACCATAAGGACACATGCCCTTTTAGCTTTGTACAAGTGAATTTCAACTTCTCGGGATCTTCTATTAATTCAGAATCAAAATATTTTTCTATTTTCATGATCCAATCAATGAGTTCCTCAAGGTTTAAACTCCCTTCATATGATAGGATTTCTAAATTTGGCTTCCTACCCATGTTAGAAATTGCCTATATTAATATTTCTTTTGGATCTCCTTCTTGTCCATCATTGTGAGCTTTCGGTTGGTTCACTCCCTCCTCTTCACTATCACTTACATCTTCTACTTGAATGCCCCTCCTTTAGGTAGTTTCAAGTGCATACAATTAAGTAATGATTACTCTCATCATCTTAGATATATTTGTAGTTCATGGGCCTTGCGGTCTTCCTCTTTCTCATTGTGTTATATTTTTCTTAGGCACATATTGATCCTTAGGAAACTATTGGCTCTAATACCAAAATTATATAGATGAAATTCTAGACAAATAAACTCCTTTAGGAAGGTAGATTGATTGTATGATAATTTCAATCATACAACAATCCAATTGTATGACACTTTGTATGGTGACTTATTCCTATTGTATGATTCAAAATGAATAATTTAGTTGTACGCTGGTTTAATTTGTATGCACCTTTGGTTGTACAATAATTTTCTTTAAACTGTACAACTTGAACATGATCGTTCAATTGAATGATGTTATGATTTGTATGAAAAAATATTGAATGATGAAATTATTTGAAGGTCATTCAAAGACAACAATTTCAAAGGCACTCTTTTTGTTTAATGGGAATGATGCTCCTGGGTATTTGATATCTCTTTTAAAATACTCACTCTTTGCATTTTATGGGGATGACTATCACATGTTCTCAATAAATGGTATTCAATAGGTAGTAGAATTTATAGAAATTTCCTTCTAGTATTCCCTCAACTACTTCTCTTGCAACCTCAAAGGGTATCCTACAATTCTACATGTCAATTTATGCCAACACATACTCAATGACACAACATAATAGTCTTTGATATAACATAGTGGGAATGAAAAGAAGTATTGTAATATTTTTGCCAAATGAAATACACATGGATCAAAGAAACCCTATGTTTCTTAAGCTTGGATCATTCCTCTATAAGCTTGCACTCTACACTCTTTTATTCTGCCAATAGTTCTTTTATCTTTTCTCTTTAGAGCTTCTCCTCCACTCTCTTCAATTCTTTGCTCTTCCTTTATTCACTTCCTCTACTCTTCTTTTCTTCACTTATGTTGTCTCTTTCCTTTTACTTTTGTCATTCTCTTTCTTCATAGAGACAAAATCCCTAATTTATAACTTCAAAAATAATTACCTAATGACCTAAGATGGTTGGTATTCTAGTTTACCAACCATTTGGCTATTGAATAGCTAGATTCCAAGACACTTCTACATCATGTGTGTAACCAAACATCCAAGTTCAGGTTCTTGAACTACTATAAACATAAAAAATAAAGTACACAATTTGATACAACACAATTTTTTTTTGGTATGGTGTAAAGGGTTTGTAATCGAGTCCCACACTCTTTGTCATAATAAGGTTTTGATTGGGTCCTCAAACCAGTTACAATATCTCCCACATTAGGTGTCACTATATCAACTAGTTACATTGAGCTATATAGCTCTTTTTAGTGTCATTTGTATTTGAACCTTGGTGTTGTCTATATAACCTATATGTCTCACCCATTAAACCAAGGCCCCATTGATGATACAACTAAGTTTAAGTAAATAATTTTCATAAATGAATACCAATGATCTACCTATCATTAATTTCACTAATAAATTATCTAAAGCATAATAGTTGAGAGCAAGTGTATATTCAACAAAAGAGTTAATTTATATTCTTTTATTTCTTATCATATTCTAATTAAATAAGTAGTTATCTTATTCCCTTCACAAGAATTCATCCAACATTTTCAATTTCTTATCTACAACATCAATATCATAAATATGTAAATTAGAAATACAATAATTGTTTTTCAAACAACACATAGTTGAATTTTATGAATCATTCCATTCAAGGCAGGTAACACTGGAAAGTATAATAATTGTTGGTACCACCTAGCAATAAATACATTTAATTTATAATTTTACCTATAACAATAAATATTTAAATTGGGAGTTGACTATCATATTCATCATCAATATATTATCATGAAAATCAATATACTTTTTTTTTGTTGGATAATAAGGGGTTGTACTTGGGTCCTCGAAAATCAATATACTTTTGAAGATATGATAAACAAGCAATTACAAGAAATCTTACGAAGTTATCCAAGTATTTAAAAGTGGTCAAAATTTAGTACAACACGATAAAATATGTTCATCATTTCTCCTTAAATGGAATTGTTCAAGTGTATCAATCTACCAATTGATAGTGCACAAAGGCTCCAAAGTAGTACACATAATATCTTAAAGAAATTGTGTCAAACACTATTTAATAATGTATAATTTAGTTGTATATATCTATTCATATTCTCTGTTACAACTGAATTCCTTCCACATGAATAACAATGGATAGATCCATCACCTCCACTAGAAATTTTGATACATAGTCTGGTTCAACAAATTCAACTAAGATTAGCATCTCAAGTATTTTACTTGAATGTTTTAGAGTCATACAAAAATATTTGGAAGGGATATATCAAATTTGGGGGTTGTCTTCATTATGTATAAGCATGATACATTTCCCTATAATCACCAAACTCAACACAAGTCACCCAACTATAAATAGATCCATCTATGAAGAGCTAATAAGGCATATGCCTTATCATTCAGAAAGTGAGGAAGCATATAGTTTTCTAACACAACCAGAGTTGCATCTTGCAACCATGAACCCTAATTTTTCTATCAATATTGATTGCCAATAGATATAAACCTATCATGAGAGGTTTATTTAGAGTTATATATCCTCTACAGAAAATCCATACATGCCAACTATGAGATACAAAACACTATCATCTATTGATTCAATAAGAGGAAGTGCATGATTGGAGTGATTTATCATCCAACTAGAAGATTATCTCAAGGAATTTTATTTGATTCTATTTTCTACTAGAAATAATTTATCCTTCAACAAAAATATCAGTTAAGATAAAGAGCACCAATTGAATAGAAAGAGAATTCATGAGTGTTTTCATATATCTACATGAACTAAGAAAGCATGCAATTAACACATAAAGAATTAATTTATTTTACATGAAGTCCCCTATAATTCATGCAAATACATCTCCATAATTATATTCCAATAACACAGTCAAACAATAAATCATGCAAGTTCAATAGCACAATGATTATTTTAAAACATAGCTTAACCAAGTGTTTTAAGTATATAACCTCCCCGATATATATAACATGGAACAGTTCCTCATGATCTAAATTGACACATATCAATGCTTACTATCATGTTTCCCCCTATGTTCTTCCATTGGTACCAACTTTCCATATATCAAGGTATCCTTGTGCCTCTTTTTTGTTTGGCTCCCATCTTCCCTCCATCAAGTATACATTTAGACTAGGTTATTGGGCCACTTTCCAAATAGGTCTACTAAAATAAAAATATACATTTTGACCTACTCATACCAAATATACTCCTATATTTCTAATTAAAAATGTATTCTAGTGAAGATTCATGGTTATTGGTAATAAGACAATTGACAAAAAGAATTATTATTAACAAAATTATTGATAGCAAAACGTATTGACAACAAGAATTATTGTTAGTGAGGTAATTAACAACCCATTCCTAAGTGAACACCACTTCACATTAAGAAATATCATCAGGGAGCTAACCCAAATATATTTCATAAATGTTGGTCATTAACAATCCCCCTTTTTATTACCTTAGCTATATTCTCCTAGAAAATTGTTAAAATGTACTAGTCGCACCCCTTGATGGATTAGTAACTCAAACAAACATCAACTAGTAGCAACAAAGCATATTCCTTGATACATCATCATACAAGAATACCATAATAGGTATCATACTATATACAAGCATTTACATCATTATCAAGATATACAACTCATGCCCTCAAACCAAGAATCATGCAAATGTGTAATTTTATCAAATTTACAACTCAAATCATGCCTCAAACAATCACCATGAGACTATGTAATGATATTAAAGTATGCACTTAACTATATACCATAACACAATCATCATAAAGAATGTAACCTTAACAATATTTGCACTTATAATATGCCTTCAACACAAATATTTTAAAGGTATTCTAGGTGAGACTTGCTTCAACGAAGGTTCTATAATGAGTATAATGTAGCCAAGGAATGCAAAATATTTTCTTTGTGGATTTGCTATAACTAGAGTTAAATTATTATTTTGGTACAGTGAGGCCACTAATAATAACTAAACTTACAATGCAATTTTAGGATTGCAAGCATTTCCTTGTCATGCAAGGTTACTATAATAGGTTCCACATGAAGGATGTTCCATTATTTTAAGTTTAAACACCTAATTTTCAAGAGAAATATAACTTATAAAAAGGTCATAATGCAAGAATTACTATTGTTGTTTTAGTCCAGGAAAGTTGTTAAGTCCTTAAGGAATCAACACAATATATCAAACTTTTCACATGGTATTGTAGTGGCTAAGAGTTTCTAAATCCAAAACCAAGTTCAAATAATTTGATCCCTCTTTCTAGAGCCTATTGAAACCATAAATATGGTGCATACTAGTTAAGATTCCTGTCAATTCAAGATCATGTTCTTGTCTAAACAAGTCAAACCCACCAATTTGTTTAATGACCTCTTTACAAGATAATACTATTGAAAAAAATTAATGGAAGAAGAAGGTTTGTTTCCCCCAGATAAACTAGGCATCCATAATCCCATTGTATTCTATAGTTAAAAATATATTACATCAAATAATTAGTGGTAAGCTTGTTAATGTCTTAAAATCCATGGTATTTTATCGAACATTTCAATATCTCCTTTAGATCATAAGACAATTATATAACTAAACTCCCCTTCTACTGGATAATTTTTTTCTTTGGATTATTGTTGATTAGCGTAAAAGTCTTAACTTCTAATGCACCTCACAAATCCATTTCAATAGTTGGAAGAAGGAGAAACATACCTCCTTCAAACTTCGAATTCAAGCCATATTCCTACTATCCTTTCTAATATAATCTAAGATAAACTAAGTACTACAAATAAGTGCAAGAAATTAGAAATGTGAAATTAAGGATGCAAGAGATTACAATATATTACATGAAAATAAAATACAACCATGGCTATAGTAAGGAGAGTGTGTAATCAACACATGAAGAAATTGAATAACATCAATGTGCTCATATGCACATATAAAATCAAAATAGTAGAAGGAAAAGACTAGAAAGTGAAAGAGTAATGTTACTATCACTATGCATTTCATAATTTAAAAGAGCAATTCCATAATTGGAAAGCATGTGCCCTGCATATTTTTTATTATTCCTAAAATTATAGTAAAGTATAATGTGACATCAAAGAGTGTAGCTTTGATTTCTTCAACATCCAAAATATATTTACAATGAAGCCCCTAGGTGATATTTACAAGAAATTAGTCACATAGGAGTTACTTGATATTACAAATTTTTACTCTTATGAAATCTACTAATTTAGGGACATATTTAGCAAAATTATTCAGCCCTAAACTTTACATTCCAATCTGCTTGTTGTGGTGCAGTGGTAAATGGCCTGAGTGCTGGTAGAGGCTGACCCAGCCCTTGTCTCCATCCTACAGATATATGGTATAGTTAGGAATGTCCTATGTGCTGATAGAGGCCGACAAGGATCCATTTCTCCTATGCCCAACCTGTTGAAAGTGGCACCCCAAAAGGGGTGTTTTCCACTATAAAATTAGTTTTTTTTACCCAGGTGTTGTAGGTGAGTTGGAGAGGAGAGGGAAATCCTCCAAGAGAGGTCCTAGGTTCAAATCTCCACCCTACCAAAAATCTAAATTGGGTATCCAAAATCCAATTGATAATGTTGGTGTGGGAAGGGTCGGGTGCGACTCTCGGGTGACTTTGACGGTGTAGAACCCCCTGTTTGTGGTCTCTCAGACCAAGGCGATCCCTCAAGGGGTTTTTCACTTTAAAAAAAAACTTTACATTCCTCCAAAATTATCTCTAAACTACTTCAAACCCTTCCATCTTGTCTATGGTGCCACAAAATATCATTTTCTTGTTTTTTGATTCAAACTCCATGTTTCCTTATCCCACTTACCCCCAAAACTAGTAATTTGATCATTTGGGAGAAGCAATTTGCTAGTCTAAAAAATAAAAAATCAGTTGTTAAAAATAAATCACATTTTTTAAGAAAATAAAATCTATAAATGGATTGCAACTTTGGTATCTAATTGGTTTCTTGCATTCTAGGTACCTCAAAAATGTGTTTTTAAGGCTTTAATTACTTGAACCCTTGATTTTACAAGGCATCAAATCATTGGGAATCTAAAGGTAGTAGTCAAGCTACTAAATTTCTGGTGACTTCATGGGCTACCAAGCTTGATTGGAAAAAGCTCCAAGTCCCTTTCCTTATCATCAGTGTGGAGTCTATAAAATTAGAATCAATCTATTGTAAAGTTACAAGACTAGCCAATTCTTTATGGCGGTCATTTTAGCAAAACCTACCATACATCATCACCTTACAACTCTATTATGAATGAAAGTTAGTTGCAATAACTTTTGCATTGATATGATAAATGTGAATAAATACAAATAAGGACCAAGAATGGAGAGGTTTGGTAGCAATTGAATTGTAACTCCCCATAACTCTTGGACTTAACTAAATAGTATATCATGATGACATAATATTCATAATATTTCCCCTTTAATACATCAATGCTCAATCAATATACATACCTTTTTTTAATATTTAAACTCAAAACATACAAAAGACAGAGAAAATATTTACATGTTGCTCTACAATTGAAGCAAATTGAAGCTATATGATGTATTCTTGAACATGTCTATTAATGAAGTGACATTGAACTTCTATGTGTTTTGAACACTCATAAAAATTGGATTGCGAACAACTGTGAGATCTCCTTGTTTGTCACAAATCAACTTTGTTAGTTGCTTGTGTGGAATGTCCTTTCCAAACAAGATACATTGTAACCATATTAATATGTATGTAGATCCTCTTAGAGCATGTTATTCAACCTCGGTGGAAGTTCAAGCAACAACATGTTACTTCTTACTTTCTCAAGAGATCAAACTAGATCCTTAAAAAATACATATCTAGATGTGGATATATCATCACCAATGGATCTTATATAGTCCACATTCATGAAAATTTTCAAGAACTTCTTGTACTCTAAATAGTACTTAGTTGTACCATGAATATACCTGAGTACTCACTTTATTGATTTTCAAGGAAACACCTTTGGTTCTTGCATAAATAATGAAAGATAGCTAGTAACATTGTTGATATTTTCTATAGCATAGGTTAGATGAATGAGACCCTATAAATTAATAATAGAGACTTGCATTAGCCTATGGGGATGGATCATTTCGGGATTACTGCAAACCTATCTCCATTGGAGTGGTCATGGGTTTGCAATATATCATTTGAAACTTCTTGAGTAATGTCTAGTCATACTTCATTTGTGATTTGAATTCTCAATTTGCCATACCTCCAAGCCAAGATAATAATGTATAATCTTGAGATAAATCATATAATAATTGGTTCAATATTTTCTTGGTCTCTTCAGTTAGCTTCATTGAAATCCTGATGATGATCATGACCTCTAATCCTTATCATTTAAAGTAAAGGTTCAAATCATAAGGACTGTGATAAAATCCGTGTCATTGAAGATGCTCATCAATCTCCACATAGTAGGATCTTGGAGCCTACTTTAGTCAATAGAGGGGTTTTATGAGCCTACATGTCTTCTTATATAGACTAGGTATGATGAATCCCTATAGCTACATCATGTAGGCTTCTTAATTAAGGTCATCAATAAGGAATGCACTCTTCACACCTTTTGATACAACTTCTAACCAAATTATGCTACCATTGTAGAAAACGTCTGAATGGTCTCGATTTTTGTTGTGGGTACAAAAGTCTCATCATAATCATATTCTATTTTTGTGCATATCCCTTAACAAGATGCATTGTCTTGTATTTGTGGATGCTCCCATTATATTTGTATTTGGTCTTGAATACCCACTTAAAACCACTAGATTTCTTTCCAAGTGGAAGATCAAGAAGTTACTATGTATTATTCTTCATTAATGCTTGATATTTGATATTCATGATATTCTTCCACTCTTTTGATGTAAGAGCTTATATATGACCTCTCTACCACTTTCTATGATGGAATATCCCACATGCAAATAATTAGATGACGTGTCAAATATGCTTCAAATTATCCTATCTAGGTGGTGGAGATAACAATATTTGACTTTAAGATGGCTTGACTCCTAGATCAAATGATGCATGTTCAAATGAAGCTCATGAAGGCATAGATGAGCCTTACATGGCCTTTGGATTATAATATGATATTACCTCTAAATGACCCTTTATATTTTGGATGACTCATGATATTGGCAAGATGGCAATTCATGCAAGTTGCACTTTATTAAATGACTTAATTACAACATGGCCCACTTACCATAAGCAAAATACTTAGGAAAGTCACACGTCCATGATGAACCACATTATAACAAAGATTGTAATTAACTCTAGAAAACAATTGAGTCTTTTAGATAAAATTGTAGTCCAAACATCTTCTCAAATACTTCAAGATGATTTGTATTTTGAGACGACACTATTATGATATCATATGGCCCAATGTCTTTAATAGACTACTCTTATGCAAGCATCAAGACAACAACAATCTTCTCATCATTAAGACAACCTTCAACACATTTATTCTTCTAAACTTATTTAATTTTTTATTTTTATTTTTGAACGTTCTTTACAATGACAAATAACATTTAAATTAGACAAAATTTATAAGTTCAAACTTGCAAAAACAAACAAGCATAACACAAAATATTCTCTTCTAAAATTACATTGGTAGGAACTTTTTCCTCACATGAACTCAATTATTTCCATGTATTTAACTCCTGGATTGGCTAGGAAAAAACTCTTAAAATTTGAAAGGTGTCTTTGCTTTGCAATGCTAGACTCGCCTTCATAATTTTGAAGCTTTGAAACCAAATGTTATGAAAACAAATTAGTTGTAATAACCTTTGCATTGATGTGATAAATGTGAATTTATATAAACAAGGATCAAGAATGAAGAGGTGTAATAGCAACTGATTTGTAATTACCCTTAACTCTTGTACTTAACTAAATATTACATCATGATAACATAATATTCATAACAAGCTCTAGGTCAATTAGCATCTCAGCTTCCCCTACTAGATCTTCATATGGAGTTTTAGAAAGCCCATTCTTTTGTTGTGATAGCCCGATAATATTTTCTATCAATGACTTCAACTTAAATACCTGATTTAGTTATGTGTTGATTTATACTTTAGCTTTCTCCTCTTTGAATATATTTTGTATTTGATCATAATTAAGGAGTTTTCTTTGGTTGTAAAAAATGTTAGGCAATCCGAGGCTCATCAAATCTTGGATTTAATCTAACATCCTTTGTATTGTTACTTTAAGGTGGTCTGAGTACTCTTAAATTACTACATCCTTCATTTAACATTAATAATTACCTTCAATTACTTGGCCACCTTATTTCTATCTTCTAGCTATTATGCATGTTCTATAAACATGTGGGCCAATTGTTGCAACAACACTTGGTACTAGACCTTTGCATCCAACTCATTATCTCCTTGCTAGATGGTTTTGATAGCTTGATCTAGGATGGCTTCTACTTCAACAATAAAATTAAAGTAGGCCTTAGCATTTATGACTTTGATTTTAATATTGTTATGCACGAACTTGATTTATTTGACACTAGAGATACACTTATTTTCTGCTTTTACCCCTTTCTTTAAATTTTGTTTTTCTTCCTTTATCTAGGTAATTTTTTGGTCTTTTGCATGCGATGTTGATTGCACTTATTCTAGCTACAACTCTATATTATTGTTTTCTTGCTCAAGTTGCTATTTGATATGGCTTTTTCCTTGTGTAAGTTGCATTGAAAGATCTTCCAACTATTTATTTAATTTCTTGCTCTCAATGAGTTTACCTTTCAACTCATTAATCTGCTTTTGTAATTTCTCCTTATCGGTTATGTATTTATTTAAGGCATTTATTTCCTAATAGAAGTATTGTCTTTTTATCATGAGATGAGCCACTATTTTCACACTATATTATACTTACTTCTTGTGGACATTAGCCTCTATAATTACCTCAACATACTTTATAATTTCTCCTTGTTATAACCGATTATCCAACTTGAACATTTAGTAAGGTCTAGCTTGGATATTTTGATGAAGTAGCCAATAAATGTCTTTGAGGGATCAGTTGGTTATATCCATAGAGCTTCAATCAGTATAATCTTCTTACTACCCTTTGTCAGTTAGAGTTCAAGACTACCAATTCCTTGGGATATAAATACTTCATCTTCATAAATTCTTTCTTGGTATTCCTTTTATATTTATTTGTTGAGTTTATTACATCTATTATATTTTTTGCTTCTCAAGGTGTTTATTTTTCTAGAAAAATGCATGAATTGGTTTTGTGGTAACTTGTTGCTCTTGGGTGGTATGTATTGACTTGGTCATCCTCGACAAGGCATAAGTTGGTGATATCATCATGGTTATAAAGAATTTTTGCGTCAATATGCTTAATGATGAAGATGGATAGGATGAGATAGTGGGTCCTATTTATTATTTACTTAAAACTTAGGGGTTGTTTCTTGAACTACACTATTGATGAATGCAAATGTGAAGCCATTATGAGAGTAATATCAAGTTGTTATGGTGAGTTGAATTTTGTTCACTATCTCTTTAGACCCTCTTTATGTTCTCTATCTCATGCACTAAAGAATGCTTTATAAAAAACCTTAATGCATAGCGAATCCCAAGGTACCCATCTCATATCTCATTCTCTTCCATGACAAAATCTTCTTTGTTGTGTATCCTTATTCGTCAAGTTCCCTCCTTATTTGGTGGTTGATCTTATGATAAAGGTTAAAATCACTTTTCTTCTTGGAATTGGCATAGAAGGTAAACCATGAGGAAGGGTGGTCCTACCATTGTTGGATATCATTCTTGTACCCATATGGGACCTCTAATTTTGCAAGTGCAATGTTTTGATTTGGGTTATCTTATTTCTCCATCTTGTGCCTTTTCAAATATGCATAAAAGTGTTAAGGGTTTGAGATATCAATTGAATGATAATTTTTCTTCTAGGTTATAGGACCAATAGTCTCTTAGAAGGTCTAACCCAAAACTTGTCATTCTTTCATTGGTGAATGGGATATATCTGCTCAACTTGGGTGTTATGGATGTAATCTCTTTTTTTGCCTCACAAAAGGTTGTCTTCTTTTGCCCATTAAAATATGTTTGGTCTAGATAGTCTAATTATCACATTTAATCAATATTGAACAAATAGTCAGACACCAATATGGCAAATTCATAAGAAATTCTATAAAACCCAAAAAGCCTAATAAAACCTTATTTTTTACTAGGTAAAAATATTCATTTGGATATCTCCTATATTTTAGGAGGTTGTGGCACTCTTCTAACAATTGGAGTTCTTTTTCCTTCAAGCCTTTCATAATTAGATGGTCTATTGCATCATAAAAGTCATATGACATTGTTCATTCTCCCTTGTAGGGTACATACATGTAGTGATAAACCAATAGTGGGTTGTTATCTAGGCATATATAATCTAGTTGTAGCTTTGGAAACCAATGTTTCTTCTAGTTCATAATAAATTAAACTAGGTATGGCATATAATTAAATTTTGTAGCTTGTTTAAAATATTCTAGCTAATTGTTCATCTTATCAAATATGCACTTGGCACAATCAATCATTTGGAATTACCCTAGGTAATGTTCCACTACATGTAGTAGGGACACATGTTCCTCCTATAAAAATTCATATATTATCTCTCTGAATACCATTATGATCTTTGAGAAGGTCATTTATACATCATACTTAAATTGATCTATATTCAATGGTGACTCAAAGTTCCATGCATCCTTGAGATATTTCAAATAGGTTGCTAAGAAGTTCTTCCAACTGTTATAATATGTATTATAATAATAATCTATTTGAGACATTTGGAGTGCATGTGAGCTAGTGTTTTGGATTATTTTCAACATTCAATATTTAAAAAAAAATTCCTCTATGATGAAGAGGGCCCTTTCATCCTAATATTGTGGTAAGATGATGCAACAATACTTGTAATTATTCTCCATACGTTGTTCAACCTATTTTAGGTAGTCTCAAATGTAGAGCATCATGTTCATTGTAAGTCCTAATATCTAGATCTCAATGATACTCCATGAGTCGGTCCTAGACCCCAAGTTATATCACTTATTTGTTTATTTTCTCATGCTAACAAGAGAATGTTCAAAATGTCCCTCAACCACCTTTTTGAATAAGTCTTCATGTTGAAAGTGTAACTTGACTTATGGTAAAGTTTGAAACTATATGATAGTCTTGTCTAAGCCTATGGGCAATAATTGTATCATGCATTTAATTTATTGTATTATTTTATTATGTAACTGTTGACACTTTTTGTCACATTATACAAGGGGTAGAAGAATAGCAAAATTTTTGTATGATATTAATTATTACCTTTTAAAATGTATGTAAGTTATAGCAATTTTGGTTTTCCTAGCCATTCCCCTTGTACACCAAAGAAGATAGAAAGAGCTTCGCAGCTTGGATAGCTTCGCTGAGGGGAGGAAGAATAAAATGAAAAGAACTTCGGGCCCGAGGCGTTTCAAAAGGTTACTTCGGGTGGAAAATCAGCGAAGCAGTTTCGTCGAAGGAAAACACGAGGAAAGCGCCAAGAAAATCTTCGCACCCGAAGCATTTCCAAAACTACTTCGGGTGGGAACCTAGCGAAGAGATATTCAAATGACTACTCCACCCGAAGAAGGAAGGCCCAAAAATCAAATTCCAAAGTCGCTAAGGCAGAAGAACTACTTCGGACCCGAAGCATTTCCAAAGGCTACTTCGGCCCAAAAACTTGCGAAGCAGATCTCGAACCAAACATTGAAAATGCTTCGCCAAAAATCACCGAAATACCCACCTCGGGCCCCTCCACCTGTGAACCATTTCTGCTTCGGCCGCAAGCCTCCCGAACCATAGTTTCAAAGAAAGATCACGATGAAGCATTTCCTTGAGGCATAGGCGAAGTAATTCAACCAACGAAGTAGTAGAGCATGAAGGGCCCCACCAAAAGAGATCTACTTCGACACTCAAACCTCCCAAAGTTGTGCCGCGAAGCTCAACCATCCGAAGTACCAAACCCAGAGGAAGGATCTGCTTCGGCCCAAACCCACCGCAAAGCAAAATTGTAAGAGATCCAGCGAAGTGCTTCCAAGGCACGCATTTCAAGTCGGATACTTTCTCGAGGTGGTTAGTTGCTTCATAAATGCATTTTTCCTTGCCCTACAAGTTTGCCGATCATTTTGGGCAATTGGACCTGAAGTACCGGTCCAAGAAGGAGAACCCCTCAAGCATGGTGGCTACTCGAGTATTGCACCCAAAAACTAAGGACAGTTCAGGAGGCCCATTGAATGCCTATTTCCCCGATGGACCCGGTTGCAGTTGCTATTTTTAGTAGCCGATTTGAGAGATCGGTCGCAGCAACCGTGAGGAGCCGACTTCTCGAAGCTCGAGGATGCACTTCGCCAATTTTGTAATTATGACTCAAAGGGTCGGGTCCTCTATAAAAACCTAGATTTTATAATGTAAAAGGGGGGGAACTATCTGCTAGAAAGCTGCTGTAACTTGATGTCCTGCGATTAATATTAAGAGAATTTGAGCTTAATTCTTCTCTTTTATGCTGCCTTCTATGCTTGATTCTTCTATCTCTCCTCGTTTGTAAACTGAGATGCTGAACTCTGCGTCCGGTGTGCGATCGGGGATGGTGTCCTAAAACTCGTTCGAAAGGATACATAGGAGTAGAAAAGTGTTGTATTGACTTTCTTTTATGTTGCCTGCCTTGCTTGATTCTTATATCTCTCCTCATTTGTAAACTGAGATGCTGAACTCTGCGTCCGGTGTGCGATCGGGGACAGTGTCCTAAAACTCGTTCGGGAGGATACATAGGGAGGTTGATACTACGTTTCTTTCATTTTACTCTTGGTGTTCCTTGCTGCTATTCAAGTTATCTATTAGTGATCGTGCTTCCGGTTCTCTCCCACCTTAAATCAACGATCTCTCTTCCCTTAACCATTTTTATTTATTTCTCTAACCCTTATCCCTTTTCTTTATTTCTCTAACCCTTATCCCTTTTATCTCTTTCCTGCACTCTTGTCTTCAAAACACCCAAGTAGTTTAGCATAGGAGCCAACCTTTCTCCGAAGATTGGCACGAGGGGCATCTCTTCCCTTCGGCCTTTCAATGTTGGTCCAGGTCTAGGGCGCATACATTTATACATTTACCTCAAATCCTTACCTAGGCGGATCTGATCACCAACAATTTTTGGCACGCCCGATGGGACAGACTGTGTCTGTCTTAGTAAGATCCATAATTGGTGGGACAATTTCCATTCCAAGTTTATAAACCCGCCCGTGCCAATAGTTTTTGGCACGCCCGGTGGGACCGACTGTATCTATCTTAGAAAAATCCATAACCAGTCAAGGTCCCATACTTTAAATATCAAACCCGTCTTCACCGGGGCCAATAGTTCTAACCAGTTCCCGGTGTGACCCGGTCAGTCTCACTTGATTAGTGGTAGTGAGGATCGATGCTCTCATTATCGAAAGACTTATAGCATCTGGTGACTCTGTTCAACCCAAAAATCTCCAAGTCGTAAAGACCAGTACCTAAACCTGTGCCTTCATGGCAAAAGTCCCCATGTTTTAAGGAAGCCCGAGTTGGTGAATCTCTGGCTTGCCTCCATTTGTCAAAATCACTTGGCTACTATGACTGAGCTGAAGATCTAGATTTCTTGATCGTAGGTGCCTTTTAAATCTGAAAGAAGACATCCCAGAGGAGTTAAGGTTCGGTGAGCAGCCTTGACCTCACAAGCAGAGAAAGAATGTTCACCTGAAGACTCCGACTTAGTGGCGAGGACCGTGATCTCTGTAGGCCACTACTATAATGGAGAGGGTATGTTATCCTAGCTGGGATGTTTATAACCCTCTGAATCTTCAAAGTTACCATGAAATTCCCAAATGCATCTTGAAAAACGTGCCAAAATATGATGGCGCTAAGGGAATGGCCCTAGACCACCTTGAATATCTTGTTGATTTAGGGCCCATCTATGACATATGCCATGAAGATGTCATGATCAGACTTTTGGTCCTATCTCTGGAAGGAAGGGTGCTGCAGTGGTACAGATTGCTCGGGCGTAAAAGCATCTGCTCGTGGTATGACTTAGCGAGAGCACTACTCGAAGCATTTGATGGCTCCCAGGACCCCTTCCAACTATCAAGCATGCCTCATTAGGAGGTGGGCCGAGGAGAAGAACAGACTCAAGTGGCAGAACCTAAGAACAAAGAGGGCACATTTTTGCACCCTTTTTGTGTCCCAGAGGATGGCACACAGGTATTCAACCAGAGCCCATTAAGCATGCCTCATCAGGAGGCTGAACCTGAAGAGATCCTGGAAGATTACTCCTTGTCGGAGGAGCCCTGTTACCACATCGAGAGGATGGAAGAACCTGTACCCAGCCCACAGTTAATGGATTCATTTGAATTCTGGTATTGGTTCCAGCCATCACCACAATCGGTACCCATAAAAGACCCCCATGCGGTGAACTTCTTTGCCACATCATTCATCACCAGTATGGGTACTGGCAGGAGCGATAACCTGCTGCGTTGCTCCCTGTTTGCAGCATGGACAACTTCGGGAAGAAGTGATCCGAACCTCAAAAATCAACTAAAGTTCAATCGGATCTGGTCTGGACATTGCAGGTTTGTCGGATAATCACCCGAAGTTGAATTTACAGTGACGACATACCGATTATGCTGCAAAAAATTTATACTATAATAGTTCGGCTAGTAAATAAGGTGTTGCTCAAAGACTTAGGTCGAGTTTTACTTTGGCAGCTCAAAAAAAAAAGAAGAGAAGCTCGGGGACTGGGCGTACGAAGTAGCTGACAGAAAATAGGTCGTAGCAAATTTTGTTGGCCGAGCAAGACTCAGACCGAGGTACGAAGGGTGCCTCATCAAGAGGAGTCCAAGTGAAACAGTTTCTGAAGGAGGACTGGTGAACCAAGCATAGAAAACCGGCTCGCACCAAAGGTTCGCTATGAAGCATTTCAACCCTGACCTCGACTTCACCAACCCAATGACGAAAAAGGTAGGGGCATTTAAAACATGCCTAGGGGAACGTGTTGATAGTCGCCTTCAAAAGCGTCCAAAGCAGGCGAGTTAAATGAAAAGGTGGCGGGTATGTCCTCTAGTGATTCAGTTAGGGGAAAAGTTCATGTTTGAGTACAAAGTGGTAGAGGGTCACGCTTCCAAGCAATCCACAATCATCATAACACACAGCCTTGTGTACCACTCCAACATGCGGCAAATTAGATGAAGCGACGTGAAGTTAATTATGGCAAGTGCCATAAATACTGGTGGTTGCCTTCTAAGGCTATATAACGCAGACTCCAGTAGTGGAGAAGCTACTTGCTCAATGATTCATGCAGACTTCGCCACCCTAAGCATCAACCATGGGAAAGAAGAACTCCAAGGAAAAGGGAAAGGAACCAGAAGTGGTGGCCCCCGAATAGCCAAAGGCAAAAGGCCATGACAAAGGGCCGAAGAAAGTTGATTTTAGCCGCCGCCCTAAGAAACAAGTCATGGGAGAAAAAGAGGATTTTGGGGATGAGCAACCTAAAGAACCGCCAATTGATGCATGGGATAGGATCAGAGACACCAAGCTATTGAGGAGCATAGCTGAACTCAGGAGCACCATCGAGTTCATGAAAAGCAGGCTCTCGACAGACAACAAAAGAGCTACCGCTTACTACTCCCAGATATACTGGTATCTGACACCCCCCACACATCACTGCCCTGAGCTGATTGATGCCATCGCGTGGAACTATCAGCCTACCTCCAAGAAAGTGGTAGATGCCTCCGGCCACAAGCTATTCTCCATTCTGAAGGAATATGTCCAGGCAGCCTTTGTGCCACAGCAGGGCCCTCCTAAGGGGTACATAGTTCGCAACATTATTCTTAGCGAACAAATGGAGAGGTTCACGTCCTCCAACTACATGATCAATTTCTTGTGGCAGAGCCTCAAAAGTGGGCTCCCTTCGAGCAAATTGCCCCAAATGCCCCTACCCTTGGAGGCCTTCAAAAATGCCAACATCTTCTCCATCATTGCATGGGTGGCAGGCCTATCTACCGATGCTTCAATGCACCCGTGGTAGGTGTCTTTGGCTGAGTGTATTTCCAGAGGGGAATTTTATGCCCCTGATGCTTTGAGGCCAAGCACCAACCCAATATTTTTTGATTGGGTAGAATGGGTGGCCAGGACCCTACATACGCGGCTCACCAGCATGAAGAATGCTGGGACAAATAAGTACTTCTCGCCGTGTTCTCTTCTTGTTTGGTTATTTTTCTTTCATGTACATAAAAGTTTCCCTTATGTTGCTATTACGACAAGCGGCGAGGATGGAAATCCTCTACCTGTATACCAGTGGATCCTTCTCCTATTGAAGACGAAGTCCTATTATTCTTTTAACCAACAATTTTTGGGACCCGCAATGCACATGCTAATAGGGTCTTCCCCTCGGGTTCCCCTCCTCCTAAGGGACAAGGTGGTACAAGAGAAGAGGGGAGACATTTTTCAGCTGACACAGGGGCTCGTAATTTGCATATTCGACTTCGTAGGGAAGCCTTTCCTACTGCCAGTCTATCCCTCTAAATACCAGTTCGCATTGGAGGTCGCTCGGTAGAACGATGCAACAAACACCATTTATGGCCATGGACGGAAATGGGCTCACACATGTGATTTCCATTTCAAAATGGGAGTTATCGAGGTATTTTCCCTCAACCAAAATGTTTTCTTGGAGGAGAAACTCGCCAATTTTGGTCTAGTCCAACTTCCTCAGCAATGGCTCTATGACCCCTTGGGGGTAATGAGGGACCATCTTCGATTCAAGAACTTCCATGCTTGCCCCTATCCAAAAATTATGGAGCAAAGGAACAATCCTAATGGGAAGGATCTGGAGTGGCACTTGGAGAAAATGGAAATGCTACCTCCCTGGCATGAGTTCTACCCGATGGAGGTCGCATATGACCCAGTTCGACACCCTCTCCCGAGCCCCAAATCCACCTTCTAGAAGAAGGCAAAAGATGATTTGAGGGAGGCAGTGAAATATTGGGACGTGGCCCAGCTAAGAGAGTGGTGGATAATGAGGGTCCATCATCGAAAGATGAATTCTTACGATTTTTTGTCATCTGACAAGGACTTCGTGGCGGTCTATGAGGCCAATGCCGAGACATGGAAGCCCCTGTCCTTTGCCGACCTCATTCCTCCAGCTATCCCAGGTTTGAGCGAAAGCCCAAGAAGATAAAATAAGACTTCGAGGCCGAAGAAGGAGAAGAAGACCAAAGCCACACCACGTAAATCACCTCAGATACCCATGGGAGGCCAAGACACGAGTTTCGAAGAGTCAGAACAACCGCTGGTGAGAACAAAAATAAAGAGGCCAGAACAAGGCCCAGTGCCCCCGAACTATCCGAAGCGACCCCGTACAGGTTTTCAGAGTGCCTCCATTGGATGACCTACATCAGGTCCATCCAAAATAAACGATGAAGGCGTAGCGCCACTAAGCACCAAAACCATCCCAGATATCAATGTCATTAATGTGGAGGAACTCCTCCAATCCGAAGGGGACACTGAGGCAGAAACCATGGAGGATGAAAATGTCGAGGCAGAGAAAGAACAGGAGACGGCTGCACTTGAAGTCACTACAACCACTTTTCCAGGAGGGCACTCAGGTACGCATTCTCCACCCTTTGCTCAAGACTCACCCATGTCCACTACGACCACGATCGAAGGTTCCCATCAGTCTCCCCTGTAGGGCCACTCATCCCCTCATGCATCACCCGTGGCTAGTCCAAGTCCATCCCACAATCTCGACAGGGACAAGTCCATCGATCCTACTTCACCTACTCATGCTACCATTCCCTTGGTCATTAGTAGAGGCGGGGATGCTACTTCGATGTCGAGTCCCACTTCTCACGATGTGGCCCCCATCGCTGAAATGCCCACCACACCCACCGTCGAACCTTCTGGTGAGGCATCCCCCATCCATTCCCTATATTTGTTCACTCCTTCGACTAGAGATCCAGCCTTATTCGAGTCAGAGATGTCCTTGATCAAGGAACGCCCCCTTGCCGAGAAGCTGCTCCAAGCCCAGAAAAATACCGACAAAATACTGAAGGAGGCGAGGAAAAGAAGAGGGCGCATGATGGCTCAGGTTGAAAAATGCACCGTGTTTGATCTGGAAGCCGAGAAGATGCACAAAATCAAGAAGGTCCCTAAGGTACAGAAGCCTCTGGATGAAATGACTCCAGCAGACTATGATTACCAAGAAACACCTAAGGACCTGGTGCATCTGAATGTGGATAACGAATCGACATCCATGCATGTCCGAATCAAGACCTTTAGAGTGCATGCTACCATTGCTAACCAGTGCAGGTTGGAGGCAGAAACCGCCAATGTCAAACTAGAGGAAGATCTGGCAAGGGTTCGCTCCAAGTTGGCAGAAGCCGAGGAGCAGTGCAAAATAATGAAAAAGGAAGCGCGTGCTCTAAAGTAGAAAATTCTATAGCTCTAGTGTACAGAGGAGAATCAAGCACAGAGATGGGCCAAAAATGATTTAAAGGCCAAAGAGCTTGAGGGCAAAGTCACGCAAATGCAAGCTCAGTTGTACGATAAGGAAGACCTATCGATGTTTGACAGGAGCAGGATTAAGGAGATTCATGCACATCTGCTTAAGAATTTTAGGTCTCGGTGTTCCAGCGCCCTTTCCATATTGACCTACGTCACCGAATCCCAGCGTGCTATTGCCGAGGGAGGGCCGGTTATTGATGAGGTCACGCAGAAAGCCAGGAGTCGGCTCAAGTTGGCCTTTGACGTCCAAAATGCTAGATATCAAGACCTACAAGTCACTGCAATGACCCGGACAGCTAGGGACTGGTCCACGGCCCAGGCCACGGTTTGTGCCTTCTTCTCCAAGGTGTGAAAGGCTTAGAAAGCTAGAAGCCTCCAAGAAATTTTTGACAATGAGCAGCGCGCATCAATGAATTATTTGCAGGACCTTTCTTCCTTGGGTTTCCCGAGTTTCACAGACGATGACGAAAATATTCTGACTAAAGACGAGCTCAAACCAGTCTGGCTTCAGTTCGAGAGCGATGTCTCCAAAATAGATGGGTGGGCGAAGCCAATATCAGAGGGGCAGATAACCGACTTCATCTTGAGACACTACAATATGGTAGCATGCCTAAACGATCTATTCATTAGGGCCAAACATGCTGACATCGGGCAAATTGATCGGTTTTGTGTTCTAGTAAAGGCATTGCAAGATCAGGAGCCTTTTTAGAAGGGTTCCTGGGCTCATGTCCGACGAACGATGAAACATATCCGGGATCGCCTTGAACCATCATCGCAGCAAGAGGCCATGCCAGAGGAAGCCGCGCAGGAAGAAGAGGAAGAGGAATCAGAAGGAAGAGCAGAGGCAGAGGAAGGGCAAACCATAGAAGCACCCCAGGAGACAAAAAAAGGAGAAGAGTCTGAGGGGGATCAGTGACTCAGCAGCCCAATGGATCAGGGCTAAAGGGTTCTTTTGCCGAGGCGAGCTCGTCACCCCGTGAGCCGCCAAGAATGTTGACACTTTTTGTCACATTATACAAGGGGTAGAAGAATAGCAAAAATTTTGTATGATATTAATTATTACCTTTTAAAATGTATGTAAGTTATAGCAATTTTGGTTTTCCTAGCCATTCCCCTTGTACACCAAAGAAGATAGAAAGAGCTTCGCAGCTAGGATAGCTTCGCTGAGGGGAGGAAGAATAAAATGAAAAGAACTTCGGGCCCGAGGTGTTTCAAAAGGTTACTTCGGGTGGAAAATCAGGGAAGCAGTTTCTTCGAAGGAAAACACGAGGAAAGCACAAAGAAAATCTTTGCACCCGAAGCATTTACAAAACTACTTCGGGTGGGAACCTAGCGAAGAGATATTCAAATGACTACTCCGCTCGAAGAAGGAAGTCCCAAAAATCAAATTCCAAAGTCGCTAAGGCAGAAGAACTACTTCGGACCCGAAGCATTTCCAAAGGCTACTTCGGCCCAAAAACTTGCGAAGCAGATCTTGAAGCAAACATTGAAAATGCTTCGTCAAAAAATCATCGAAATACCCACCTCCGGCCCCTCCGCCTATGAACCATTTCCGCTTCGGCCGCAAACCTCCCGAACCATAGTTTCAAAGAAAGATCACGACGAAGCATTTCCTTGAGGCATAGGTGAAGTAATTCAACCAGTGGAGTAGTAAACCATGAAGGGCCCCACCAAAAGAGATCTACTTCGACACTCAAACCTCCCAAAGTAGTGCCGCGAAGCTCAACTATCCGAAGTACCAAACCCAGAGGAAGGATCTGCTTTAGCCCAAACCCACTACAAAGTAGAATTGTAAGAAGAGATCCAACGAAGTGCTTCCAAGGCACGCATTTCAAGTCGGATACTTTCCCGAGGTGGTCAGTTGCTTCATAAATGCATTTTTCCTTGCCCTGCAAGTTCGTCGATCATTTTGGGCAATTGGACCTGAAGTACCAGTCCAAGAAGGAGAACCCATCAAGCACGGTGGCTACTCGAGTATTGCACCCAGAAACTAAGGACAGTTCAGGTGAACCATTGAATGCCTATTTCCTCGATGGACCCGGTTGCAGTTGCTATTTTTAGTAGCCGATTTGAGAGATCCGTCGCAGCAACCGTGGGGAGCCAACTTCTCAAAGCTCAAGGATGCACTTCATCGATTTTGTAATTATGACTCAGAGGGTCGGGTCCTCTGTAAAACCCAGATTTTATAATGTAAAAGGGGGGGGAACTATCTGCTAGAAAGCTGCTGTAACTTGATGTCCTGCGATTAATACTAAGAGACTTTGAGCTTAATTCTTCTCTTTTATGCTGCCTTCTGTGCTTGATTCTTCTATCTCTCCTCGTTTTTAAACTGAGATGCTGAACTCTGCGTCCGGTGTGCGATCGGGGACGATGTCCTGAAACTCATTCGAAAAAATACATAGGAGTAGAAAAGTGTCGTATTGAATTTCTTTTATGTTGCCTGCCTTGCTTGATTCTTCTATCTGTCCTCGTTTGTAAACTGAGATGCTGAACTCTGCGTTCGATGTGCGATCGGGGACAATGTCCTGAAACTCGTTCGGGAGGATACATAGGGAGGTTAATACTACGTTTCTTTCATTTTACTCTTGGTGTTCCTTGCTGATATTCAAGTTATCTATTAGTGATCGTGCTTCCGGTTCTCTCCCACCTTAAATAAATGATCTCTCTTCCCTTAACCCTTTTTATTTATTTCTCTAACCCTTATCCCTTTTATCTCTTTCCTGCACTCTTGTCTTCAAAACATCCAAGTAGTTTAGCATAGGAGCCGGCCTTTCTCCGGAGATTGGCACGAGGGGCATCTCTTCCCCTCGGCCTTTCAATGTTGGTCCAGGTCTAGGGCGCATACATTTATACATTTACCTCAAATCCTTACCTAGGCGGATCTGATCACCAACAGTAACTTGGTGCCTTAACACTACATTAGGATTTGCAATTTTTAAGGAGCATGAAATTATATAATTGAGTAGAAAATATCTTACACCACCCTCCAAATTTTTTCTAAGTCTAGCACAAGTGTCGATCAACTTAGGATCAATTTATTTATAGAAGGTATTGATTGGATTAAGAGAGATTCACTCACAAAATGACCTGTTGGTTCTAGGGAGTGAACGACGTAGGGACAACTAGTGATTGAATTACAAAAGTGAGCAATTAGATAATTTACTAGAGTGAATATCTCAATGAGTTATGAAGGGGTAAAAATGAAGGTTTGTATACTGAGGCAAATATTTTGAGAGCAACATTTTTGCATGTGGTGATGCACTAAGTTATTTTAGAAGCCTTATAAGTCTGTTAGAGGTATAGTTAAAGACATATAACATTTGGTGGTTATCATTTTGCTAAATATGCCCCCAAATATTCACTTTACTAGGATTAATTATTTGTCACCACAAGTAACTTAGGGGTAAACTCTTATTATAAATAGGACCTTAGGGATTCATTGTATTCATATTTTGGCCATGATAATTTAGAGCTATAGTCTATGAAACCCATACTATGCTTTGGCCTCATGAGATTGCTTTTTAATTAAATGGAAGATAAGGGACTTTGAAAGGATCCCCAAACCTTTTACATAATTACAACCAAGACCACAAGGGAGGTCCTAACTAAAGCCATACAAGATAAACATCAAAATAATAAAAGGGCGAAGCCCAAAATACAACAAAGAGAGAAACCTTAGAAAAGGGAGACCAAGGGAAACCCAAATAAAGTTGAGAATAAAAATTACAAATCAACCTATTCCACTCTCTCCTTAGAATTGAGCTTATTGTTATTGAAATAACTCATCATCCAGGTGATTTTTTCCACATAGATGGCATACATTTTGATGAACCTACTAAGGGATTTAAGGAGGTCATTCATTGTTTTCCAAGTATTTTCTAGAGTTGTTAGAGGGTCAAAAGCCCTCATAAGTTCTTTTCATTTTTTATAATAGCTTTCAAACTTGATATTTGGCTTCTTTTGGAGGTCTATACCATGGTCTCTAGAAATCTCAAAATCAAAGATCACATGTTTGGAACTCTCTTCTTTAACCGTTTTGAACCTCAAGCATTTCAAATTCCTTTTGGAGATCTCATTTCCTTTGGGGGTATTTTTGTTCTCAACCTTCATAACCAAACCTCTAGGTGGTTCTCCCTTATTTTTCATAAGAGAGTCAATATATTCTTCAATTAACCATTTCAAAGAAGTCAAAGACATAGTCATGGGCTCCTTGCTCACATACTTTTTAGAGGATAAATCCTTGTTATCCACTTTAGTTTGGTTCACAGGCAGCCCAAGACTAATATTTTCCACCTTATCACCATGCTTTAACACATGATCAAATAATATTTTCAATAGGCCTTGATGAAGAGGGTTGGAATATTTACCTTGCTGCACATTTACGATAGTTTTTGCAATGGATGTGAGCAAAAATGCTGATACGTTCATCATTTTTTTTGTCTCATGTGATTAAAGAAAGCAAAATGAAATCTTCGTACAATTGTAACTTGGCCATCTAGAGTAAAATATTCCATCATGGAAAGTACCACCTTATCACATGGAGCTTTAAGAGATTCATGAAGATACCCTTTTTGGTATTTGATCGAGTGTTATCTTTTACCTCTAAAGAGCCTTAGTTCTTTGGCTAGGGAATGTTTTACCCTATTAATGCACTCCCCAAAAATTAGTAGACCCAAAAATTCAGAGATGATGGGAATGGAAATGGTGAATTCTAGTCCCTTTACTTGGACTTTACCATCCTCCCAGATGTAAGTGATTTTCTTGGAAAGTTTAGAATCAAATACGTTGAACTTCTTCACTATATTCATAAATCATCCTTCCTCCATGATTCATTGTACTTCATCATCCAAACTCAGAGTGACCGATTTGACACCCTTTAATTATTCTTCCATATTATAAAAGAATATTTTGCTAAACCAACAAGGGCTTTTACAATTGTTCGAGCTTTGGACCAACTTAGAGGTAGATTGAATAAGCATAAAGTAACATGTATTTCCCCTTGAATTTAAAAACTAGCTTTTCCTAGAAGCTTTCCATTAAAATGGATGCACAATCCAATACCACTCTCTATCTCAAGAAAATATTTTCCACCTCAACAAATTATGACACAAACTAACAGTCGAAGAGCTCCACTAAAGAGAATCTCAAAATACATTGACTTGTGATCAATGCTTGGGACAAGAGATATAGGAGTTAGTCTTCCAATTTGGATAAATATTATGAGGATAAAAAAACACAACTGTGATAAGGATCACATGCATTATAAATATACTAGGCATGTGGACACCATGCCACCTCACCTTAGGGATATCACAAACAAAGAGAAAAGGAGAAAAATCAAGATAAAATAGAGCATGAAGGTGAAGATACCCATGTCTCGAACAAGCAAAACATGAAAATCACTAGGACATAATTCTAAGAACACAAATCCAATTTGAATGCCACATGAAGAGAATATTGACATAATAATTAATAGGACACACCAATGAAAAAATTCCCCTCTAGTAGCCACATGAAACAATGCATGGTGTCATAATTAACTGAACATACCACTCTAAAATTGAATTTCCATAAAAGAGGCCACATGGATGATAGTAAATGCATTAGGAAAATACTCAATACAACTATACAACTAGACCCTTTCAACCTAACCTATCCAAGCCACCTGCACATCTCTAAAAAGGGCCAAAAATACTAAATAAGAGAGGGCCCACTAAACTTAACCAATACACTTGCTGCCAAAAAAACCTCCCAAAGTATTTCTCACCAGGAATATTTAAACTTAAAGACCAAATATATCACATATAGTTTATTAGTTTAGAAAAAGGTCTAAAATTAGGATTTCTCATGGCACTAAATTGATCAAAGGCTTTAATAGGAAAGAGGACTTTGTTCCAAGAATTTTTACCATCTGTAAAAAATCTCAAAAGTCTCAAGAAATACTCAAACTCACACATATTCATTATTTGCTCCATTGTCTCTCAATACCATAAGAGAAAGATCTTGAGGGAAGATTTACCTCTAAATGCATAAATTTTCTTGATGAACCCCTACATTGTCTAGTGATTCAACAACCATATTACCTTCTCTAAAAACATGCTTATATTGAACACTTTCAAAGGTTTTGGGGATTCTTTTTTATTCAACCACTAAATTTTTAATATTCTAGTTGGGAGTATGAAGATAAATAATAATGTTGATTATGTTTAGGGAATCCCCCTCAAAGATAACTTTCTCATACTCTAGAGATTCAAGAATAGTTAATCCTTGGAAGAGGACTCTAGCCTCTACAACTTGGTTGGTTTGAATGCCAAGATTCTCGATAAAAGCTAGGATAATTTTACCTTTATTATTTTTTATCACTCCTCCAACCCTTGCCATCCTTGAATTTCTTTTTGAAGCCCCATAAAAGTTCAATTATATCCGTCCCAAGGGAGGTGGAACCCATTTGGATTGAATTCTATTGGATCCTTCCTGATTAGACACTTAATCACCCTTGGGTAGGTCCAACTTATCAGCTAGATATGCTTCTACAAGATTTTATTTATTAGTAGTGAAAGAAATATTGGAGACATTTTCAATGAGAGTCTCAACAATTCTTATTCCTACAGATAAGTTATCTTTAGAAAAATATTTTAAGGCCCTATTATTCCTCTCCTTCCACACTCCCCAAAGGTAATGGGGAAGACAAAATTTCCAGAGGGTCCGACATCTTAGACTAAAAAAGGGGGGAGTCCATTGCTCAAACATTTCCATCAAGGTCCTTGGGATCACCCAACAAACCCCTAATGTAATTAAGAAGTAATTAAAGTTTTCAATGGAGAAGGGGTATTCTAAGAAGAGATGTTGAGTGTTCTCCTCATTCTTTCCACAAAGGTAGCTACGGTTGGGAAATATCATCCATTTTTTTTAATATTTTCTAAAGAAAGACTTTTATTTTGAAGAGCCAACCAGAGGAAAAATTTAATCTTGGTGGTAAGCTCCTTGGACCAAACCTGCTTGCCTAGGAGCCAATTGTGATCCTCAACTGCTATAAGATGATAAGCATATTTCATAGAAAATGAACCATTTTTCTCCTCTTTCTAGACTAGAGAGTCCTCACAGATAGAATTACTTATCACCTGAGTTCATAGTTTGAGAGATAGAAATTTCAAGATATCCTCCTCAGCTTGAACAAGGTCATTGCATTAAATAACCTTTCATATTTTTTTGCCCTCAACTTCTTCTATGAAATATACCACTTTAGTACCAAAAAGCTGAGAGATTTTGGGTTTTAGATTGGCAATAGAGGGATTATCCATAAGAGGAAAGTCCTCCAACCATGGATCCTCTAAAAATTTATTTTTTCACCATTGCCCAATCTCCATTTGATGCTTTTCTGGATTAGCTTTTTTGATTTGGTAATGTTTTTCCAAAAGGCTAAGCTAGAAGGAGGGTTTTGTTCTTCCAGGAATCTTAATCCCATATTCAAGTATTTGGCACTAAGAATATATGACCATCCATTGTTCTCTTGCTTAATAAATCTCTAGTTTTATTTTGCCAACAAGAATTTGTTCTTATGTTTTAATTTTCTCATCCACCCCTTGCATCTTTTCTAGAGAAAACTTGATCCCAAGAGACAAGATAAAATCTCTTTTTTTCTTCAAATCCTGACCAAAGAAGGTTTTTTGAAAATTTTCTTTTTTTCTGAGCAATTTTTGCTAGGATTTTGAAAAGAGATAAGAAAAAAATAGACATACTTTGGAGAGTTTATTTTACCATCTGAGCTTTACGAGCCTAATTGAGCATAGTTCCATTCCATCCTACCAATTTCGTTTGAATTCTTTCCAGATCTTCTTTGATTCTTCCCTTGAATAGTGGTAATCCTAAGTAGGTTGATGGAAAGTCTGCTATAACACACCCAAGAATTTGGGAAATAGATATTTACCTATTAGGAGGGGTAGTAAGGAAGAAGATTTTGATCTTGAAAAATTAATGTATTTACCTACAATAAGCTCATAGAAAAGCAAAATATCTACGATTTCTCTTGCTTGAGGGATAGAAGAATAGGTGGATAATAGATTATTGTCAGAAAATTGTTGGTGGGTAATTGAATATAGGGGTAGTAGGCTTCTATTATCTTGAGAACAATAGAAACTTTCAAATATCTTCCTAGGGATTTAACTAGAATAATGAACATGCAAGGAGATAGAGGATCTCTCTAATGTAAAACCCTTACACTTCTAAAGTACCCCAAGACCTCTCTATTGACAATAACTAAGAACATGGGAGTAGAGAAGCATTCCTTAGAAAGAGGGATCCATCTATGATGAAACCCAAAATGAATCATAAATTTTTCAAAAAATTCCAAGGAGACTCTGTCATAGGCTTTGCTAACGTCAAGTTTAAGAAACATCCATGCTTTTTTCGCTCTTTTCTACTGAATGTATAAGCTCATGGAATTTTATAATTCCATACAAAATTTGTATCTCTGACACAAAACCTCCTTGGTTGGAATCAATAATTATGCAAAGAACAATTTTGATTATGTTAGCCATCACTTTGGAGAGAATTTTGTAAATGGTTTTACATAGACCAACAGGTCTAAAATATTTGAAATCCTTGGCTCCTGCACTCTTGGGAATGATGACTAGTGAAGTGGAATTCACTTATTTCATTATGAAGCAAGATCTTTGAACTTCAATAATTGCTTCCACCACATCATTTCCTATAATATGCCATTTTTTGGAAAAATAGGGTAGGGAATCCATCAGGGCCTAACACTTTCTCTCATGCAATAGAGAAGATTACATTCTTGATCTCTTCCTCCTCAAAGGGGCTAATAAATATAGAATTCATCTCATCACTGATTAAATGGGGAATATTAGCTAGCAATATCCTGTATGCATGCATCTCTCCCTAAGTTTTAGAACCCAAGAGGTTTTCAAAAAAATTGATAGCTTCATCTCTAATCTCTAGGGGATCCACCAATCCACAACCATCATCCTTAAGAATCTTCTTGATTTTATTGGAACTCTTATGCTTTAGGGTAGTAACATGAAATGTTTTTGTATTACGATCTATGAAGAAAATAAGCTTATACTAAGAGGGGGGGTGAATAGTATATGATAAAAAAATTTACTTTTCTTTCCAAATGATAACAACAATAATATCAATGCAGTAAATGAAATAATGGACAAATCATCACACACATGAGAGACATAGATTTAACGTGGTTCACCCAATGTGGGCTATGTCCATGAAGAAAATATTTCTTATAAATTTCCTCAACCAATCTCTTGGGAACCAATTCCCTATTACAATGCTTATGGGCACCAGCCCAAAGGAGACAATAATTTCTTATGCTCAAGTTCGTGGATCTCTATCCATAGGAGACACCAATGGTTCATGGACCTCTATCCATCGAATACCTAAATCCCCTCTGCTATGGTTCATGGACTTCTATCCATCGGAGACCTCAATCCCCTCTACTTTGATTCATGGAAATCTATCAATACGAGACCTCCATCCTCTCTACTCTATTTTGCTATAAACATTTACACAAGGATTGCTAAATTTTGCTCCAATACTTGCTCTCAAATCTACTCAAAATTGATCCAATTCTACACACAAAACTTGCTCAAATCTGATTCCCAAAAACCTACTCTTAACTCTGCTCAAATCTACTCCAAGCCTACACACAAGGCTTGCTCAAATATGCTCCACCAAAACCTTCTCTTAACTCTGCTCAAATCTACTCCAAGCCTACACACAAGGCTTGCTCAAATATGCTCCACCAAAATCTTCTCTTATCTCTGTTCAAATCTACTCCAAGCCTACACACAAGGTTCACTAAAATATGCTCCACAAAAACCTGCTCTTAACTCTGCTCAAGTCTTCTCCAAGCCTACACACATGGCTTACTCAAATATACTTCACAAAAACCTTCTCTTAACTTTGCTCAAATCTACTCTAAGCCTACACACAAGGCTTGCTCAAATATGCTCCACCAAAACCTGCTCTTAACTCTGCTCAAATATGCTTCAAGCCTACACTCAAGGCTTGCATAAATCTTCTCACCAATACCTGTTCTGCTCATAACACATGCTCAAATGTGCTCATAACACATGCTCAAATCTGCTTATTACACATGATCAAATATGATCATAACACATACTCAAATATGCTCATAACACATACTCGAATATGCTTATAACAAACATTTTCAGATCTGCCTCAATCCTGCTCACAAAATTGCTCAAACACTCCCAATTATTGCATACAAACAATTTCATATATCTTTCCCAAAAAGTGTTTTCTTTGACTAAAGTAGTTTAGACATATTCTACACAAAATTATTTTTCTTCATGAACATAAAGAGAATGATATGCATTACAAATACTCAATATGTTCTTTTCACATTTATTAAGTCTATCACATGTCTCAACTTATTGCATTCAAATCAGATCTCTAATTCTTACAAATTTCTTTTCAAATCAAACAAGGCTAGTGCATAAATTTGCTTGACAAAACTGGTCTATATCCCTTGCAAATTTGCTCTCAAAAATCAATCACAATAATGCACAAATTTGCTTCACCAAACTGGTTTATAATATCTGCACAATTATGTTCTCAACTTCTTGCACTTTTATTCTCAATATCATTCAATGCTCATGCAAAACTTGTTCTCAAACCCTTGCACATACATTCCCAATTTTAGTTAACAATGAAGCACAACTTTGTTCTCAAACCCTAGCACATGTGTTTCCAATTTCATTCAACAATGATGCACAAATTTGTTCTCAAACCCTAGCACATGTGTTTCCAATTTCATTCAACAATGATGCACAAATTTGTTCTCAAACCCTAGCACATTCATTCAAAAATGATGCACACTTTGTTCTCAAACCCTAACTCATATATTTCCAACAATGCACATAAAATTGATCCTTATATCTCCACCTTATGACATCAAAAATATTTCCCTTAAGCAAAACCACCTTGAGAAAGAAATCAAATCACCATACCTCTAAAGCTGCCTTGATGAAGATGTGCTCTCAAAAACCTATCTCAAAATAACTCCCTCTCTTTGGCCACTCACATAACAAGTTAGCAAAACTCCTTATCAAATAATCCACATAAAACCCTTTCAAAGGATGTGCACAAGAATACCTGAAAATAATGTCCTATAACTCCTTTTTGGTTTCACAAGATAAAGCTCTTAAGAATAAACCAAATCCCTCAAAATATCATGCAAAAATTACATTTGAAAATTAAATCATAGTCACACCTTATCACTCCTACTTTCACAACATACAAAAATTAATTTTCAATACACCACAATATGCCTTATAACACCAAACAACTTAATGTGCAAATACAATTTTTAATTCCACCTTATACACCTTATTTCTCCTATACTAATGCACAAATAATTTCAACTTTATTTCACCCTCATATAATACCTAAAATGCAACTCTCAAATAATCACGATGAACCAAAACACAACATTGCAAAATTTAATATTTTCAATACACCTTATAACTCCCTAGCACCATCAACCATTATGCATACCTTATACCTTAGCAAAAATTTAATCAAAATTTTACCCTTACCAACAACAACCATCACAAATTGAACCTGCTACCTCTTGCTCACATGTGCCCTAGTGCTAGTTGGGTTGCCACGTGAGCTAGCTGCCCACACAAGACAAAGTGGACGCAAAAATCCTTTTGATGTCTTCTGTCGATTTCCTTGACAAAGCTTTAACAAAAAAAATGTAACCATCGCGATTTGACCTCTTGAGCTCTCGTTTGCCAATGCCTTAGCGTAAAATAGCTTTCCACCTAGGCTAGCCACCTAGTTGAGATATCCAAAGCACTCTTTATTATATATTTTTAACTATCTGCCTCATCATGCACACTCCCTCTGCCTTCTGTGATCCTTTACGAACGAAAACGATTGGTGCACCTTTTTTTCTTGACATTGCAAAGTGAATTAACATTCCCCTTTAAATATGCAACTCAAATTTTATGGAGATGTCGACGCTTTAATTTATTTCCACCTTTTGAAATTTGACTTGGCACCTTTTAAATTCAAATTTATTTTTATTATAATATTTAAACCTTAGTTTTAAATATTATAATATATTGCTTGTAAACCTTTGTCAAATGAATTTATTTTTAAAACCTTTGTCCAAGGCTTTTCAAAAACTTTGGTCTTTCTTTTAAACTTGTTTGCCCCTCTTCATAATATTTAAATTTAACATTTAAATATTGAAATCCTTCTCTTGCCTTGAATTTTGTCCTTGCTTGCTATCAAACCCATGGGGAATATTTTTGTCTTTCAACTTGCTTTACCTCATCACCCTTGGAGAATATTTCTGCTTTGCTTATCATGCACCTTTGACATTTTGCTTTTGATATCAATGACAACTATTGACATTAATCCTTTGACATCAATGACAACTCAATATGCTCAATATTTCCAACAATCTCCATATTTTAACCAAAGAGCTCTTGATCCCTGTCTCCAAAAGGTTTCTTCTTTAACTAGAGTATTATGAAATTCAGTCAACAATAATTTCTCCTCTTTTAGATCCTCCTACATAGATCCTGACTCCAAGAAGAATTCTATTTCTTTTAATTGCTTCTTCAAATCATCTTTTTTTATATAAAAAGGTGCCCAAAAACTACTTTATTCCATTCTTTCAGTTTGGTCTTAACATATCTTAGTTTTTTAGCTATTTGGGAGATTAGAGGGCCAAAAAATATTTTAGACCACCACTTCATAATATTTGGTTACAGATCATGGTTCTGAATCCACATAGATTCAAATCTAAAAGATCTTATAAACTTTTTATAGTTTGGGAAGACTTCCAACATCAGAGGATGTTATCAAACCCTATTTTAGGGAATAATTCAGAGAGGTATTCCCCAACAAGTTTAAATTATAATTGGAAACCATAAATATATCCAATTCAATTTGGATTAGCTGATTGACTACCCTTCTATTGCTCCAAGTGTAATTACTACCTTGCAAGTCCAGATCCATCAATTGATAATGGTTAACAAAATTAAAAAATTCCTCCATTCCTTTAGACAACATTAGATTTCCTCCTTTTTTATCAGAGGGGTAAAGAGATATTTGAAATCTCCTGCTAACATCTAATATTCATTCAAAAAGGTTCCTCTCATCTAACCTAGAATTGACCATAAGGCACTTCTCTCAACCACTAAATTTGGAGCATAAATATTGGACAAGACCCATATTCTGTTAGACATCTTGTAGGAAAATAAGATATTAATAATTCTATTTGAGGAGGAAATAAAAAATAATTCTACTCTTGTCGGGTTCCATAAGCATAAAAACCCTCCTAAAATTCCTTGAGCATGGCTAGCAACAAAATCAACCTCTTTCTAGATTGAGTTCTTGACACTAAATAAGTTATTTTCCTCCAACTTTGTTTCTTGTAGGAAAAGAATCTACAAGGATAAGTCATTTCTCATTGAGGCTAAGAGTTTTTGTTTATATTGGCCATTAAGGCCTCATACATTGAAAGAAATGATTTTTTATTTATGATTTTTGGAGTAATGTTTCTTTCCACTACTTGATTTGGACGAAGGTTGGGTCTTGAGTGTTGGTGTACTCCCTGGATTTTCCACTAGCTTATTTCTACCTTCTAAGTTTAGGGCTACTTGGGATCCATTAGCAATATCTATCTCAATAGCATGTCTCCTTGTGTCTTTGTTTCATGGTTTTCCCACTTTTATACATCTAAACCCCATTTATTTTGAGTTCTTTTCATAGATCTAGGGGTCACGTGGTAGTTCCCCAGAGTTTTATTTCCCTTAGAAGGATAACCTAGAACTTTTTTTGAGTCTAAATCCTTTCTAGAACTCATGGGAAGGGCTTAGATCGAAAAGGATTTAGAAACTAAGAAATTTTATTATGGAGCATCTTTCTTATCAATAGTTAAGTCAGAGCTAGAGGCTAAGAATTCAAAGGGGTTACCCAATAGGGGATTTAATAAAAGAGAGTTAGAGGTAGGCTCAGAAGCACATACCTGGACAATTGGATCTATAAGAGCTTCAAGAGATTATGTAAGGGGAAATTCTTCATATCGGGCTATTACTGCATCAAATATTTCTCCAAGGGCTTTCAAAGAAGTTGAATTACCTTTTAATGTGATAGCTTTATCTTGAGGTCCTACTTCTTTCTTTTTGGTCCATATTTTCTTGGACATCGATCAACTGCATGCCCAATCTTCTTACATCCAAAATAGAGAATGTGTCTATTTTTATATTCAACTTCTTGGATTTAGGAACCAAAATTCAAGAGAAGCTTGATTGAATTAAGAAGGTCTACCATTAGATCTGAATTAGCACACATTATAGCATAAACCATTCTATATTTGGACCTAGTTACAACATCAATCATTACCAACTTACCCAAGATTTTAGCAATACCTCTTAATATGTCATCTTGTTAGAATTAAAATGGGAGTCTAGGGAGCCTAAATCAAAGGGGATCTATGCTAATATTATAAGAGTCAGGGTCAAATTCTAGCCTCCACCTTCAAAGAAACATGATCCTCCTCTTGAAGAACCATGAACTCTCTCCCAAAATTTGCTTCATATCTTCCTCCTCATTAAGCTTAATGAGGAAGAATGCTTAGGGAATAGCCATGATTTCCATTTGTCCTTTAGGAGACCATTTTGTAGAGGTCCATTTCCTAATGGAGTTAATGTTCGATCGAGACCCTAAGAACTTGCCAACTAGATTGCATGCTCCTTCCTTCGTAGTTAAATTCATAAGATTGAGAGGCACTCTTAGCGATATCTCAATTGGATGTAGATCAAAAAGACCAACCAGATTTCACTTTTTTGGAAAATTTTACAACTTTCGCATAAAACCCTACCCCTAGATTAAAAGGAAAAGAGAGCCTCGATGGGCCCTGAGGGGGGTACGCATCTCTAGGAGGAATCAAAGGATATCCTAGAGGAACTAGAGAATCTCTAGGAGGAATCAAAGGATGACTACATACCTTAGGGATATTTAGATGTCCAGATGCTCCATCATATGCCATCCATTCACCACCTTATCTCTCACTACATTCCCACTCATGTATATTTCAAAATATTTTAGGCCTCATGAGATTATTGAGAAGTTGGCAAGTCATGCATTCCATTAGTGGCATCGTTCTCTTGGTTTGCTAAGGGCACAATGATTAATGCATTATCATTTTTCTTATCAATTTTACATTTAATGAATGGGAGAATATTGATGTTATTGAAATTCGCATGTATTGATTGAACACACATAGTTTCCTCACTATGATTTAAATCCATTTTATTTAAATCACTTGCACCCTTAATCATGCATGCTTGTTTATTTTCTACACTTTAATTTTTGTGTAATTAGTGTAGGTTAGCATAGGAGTATTCCATGAGGTCAATGGGAGTTGGATTAAATATGGAGGTTGGGAGGAGGTATAATTACTCCCTTACAAATTTTTTGAAACTATTATTGGTGTACAAACACTAAATTAGAATTAAGACAATTACTTAGTTCAACATAGTTTCTAGAATGCCCAATGGGACCAACCTTAATTTTCCTCAATTTTTTTGTAATTTGGATAAATTTTCTTAATTTTCATGCTAAATTTACATTCATCATGGATGAATAAATTGGCTCAATATTAGTGAATTTTGTGAAATCTAGTTAAAGGAAGTGATTCGCTCCAATTAAGCCAATCGTTTAAAAAAATTAAAAGTCTAATTTTATGGGTAATTCGCTCTATTTTGCATGTCATTCACTCTAAATTTCCTATCATTAACTCATCAAGGCAAAGGGCTTTAGTTATCAATCCCAATCTCAAATTGATCTTTAAAATTCATTGTTTTCGTTATATGTGCTCAATTTGTATGGGTGCTTTATGAATCATGAATACGATGTGAACTCTAGAATTTTTATTTTTCACAAAGATGAAAAAATAAATATTAGAGTACCATCAAACCATAAAACCTCGTATCTGATCCCAAATATGCATGTCATAAGTAAAAATTATTTAAGGTAGATTCTAAGCTATTTTATCAAAAGATAAATCTATAAGGGTTTTGCTCAATTTAACGAGTGATCACTTCAAAAATAGTAAAATCTAACCAATTTGATATGATCCTACTATTAAAAATAAAATCACTCATATAAATATTTTAAATTAACATAAATGCTTAAAACACACACTATTGCAATGCGAAATATAAAAACAGGAAGGAACAATCTCACAAAGTAACACAAAATCACAGGCCGCTTCAAGGGGGCAACCTCCTTCAATACTTACATTCAATTATGCAAAAAATATATATACATTCCTTCTCCTCACATTTTTAAATACTTAATCTACCATCTAACTCTCAAGGTTGTCTTACATACAAAATGCCACCCGAGATTTAATCTCCTACC
Organism: Wollemia nobilis; assembly: GCA_028583015.1. NCBI lineage: Eukaryota > Viridiplantae > Streptophyta > Pinopsida > Araucariales > Araucariaceae > Wollemia > Wollemia nobilis. Next base: position 1,082,202 of record JAQPPZ010003633.1, read on the forward strand.
TACAAAATAGCTACATTCTTGATAACATTTACATATAATGGTGCCACTTGTCTAGGCACTTATAGAGCCACAACTATTACAAAATATTTCAAAACATTATCATGGGTGTTCCCCACATTTACAAAATATTATAAAATATTACTATGGGTGTCCCCATGTTCAATAAGGAACATTACATCATAGTGTTAGGATGGAGTTCTAACACAAGTCAAGTTTGACCAGTGATTCACTCAGAATATAAGAAGTGACTCACTAGGAAACAAGGATGGTTCACTCCTATTTTGAAGTTATTTGCTTATCCCATCATATAAGAATTTTCAAAGTTCAAAATTGCTAACGAATTTCTTGAAATTGCAATGGAATCACCCCATTTTATGGGCAAAACACTCAATGAGAAAAAATTTACTAAGTCAATTTCTACTAGCAAATCGCTAGGAATTGTAAGTGAATTGCTTGATTTTACAAAAATTGCTCCATTTTAGAAGCGAATTGCTCCACAAGAAGTTTTTTAAAATTTTACCAATTTTAACCCCAAAACTCTATCTGTGTAGGTCCATTTTTAATCCCAAAACATTATCATGGGTGTTCCCCACATTTACAAAATATTATAAAATATTACTATGGGTGTCCCCCACTTTCAACAAGGAAAATTACATCATAGTGTTAGGATGGATTCCTAACATGCCCTTCCCTTAAAAAAGCTTTTTTATCAAAGCTTAAGATGAGGAAACTACTGCTGGAGCTATTGAAGAAAATATTCAGGTTGTAAGCCATGCCATTGGACAAGAACATTGGTGATGACATGCTCGTAAAGGTGATGTGATCTACGGTTGAGAATGCATTTAGGTTCAAAAATTATGAAACCTTCTTCATCCAAATTTGGAAGTGTATATTGCACCTAGACCCTATTGCCAAAAACTTGCTTGATTGAAGAAACATGGAATATTGTATGAATTTTAAAACTATCTTGGAGATCTAATTTGTATGTTGTCGACCTGATCCTTAGAAAAACCTAATAAGGACCATAATATTTTACGTTCGAGAATGCATTCAATTTCAAGAATTATGGAACCTTCCTCATCCAACTTTGGAAGTGTAGACTACACTTGGACCCTATTACCAACAACTTACTTGAGAGAAGAAACATGAAAGACTTGATGAATTTTAGAACTAGATGGAGGGGGTAGTTTGTATTTTTTCGACCCAAACTTTTGCAACACTTGATAAGGAACATAATATTTTGTGGTAAGTTTTTGACAACCACAAATTTGGAGAGAGGATTGTTTATACAACTACAAGAAAAGAAAACCATATCTCCAACATCAAATCTACATTCAATATAATGTTTATCAACTTGTTTCATATGGTTATAAGCCACATCCAAATTGTCCTTGAGTTGGAAAAAAATGGAATGATGCTGGCATAGAGTGGAATCCACAAATCAAACTTTGGAACTACCTAGAATGTAAGAAGATGGTACTAGTGGAGGTTGACCATAGACTACATCAAAGGGACTCATCTTAGTAGCAGTGTGATAAGTTAGGTTATACCACAATTTTACCAAAGGAAGCCACTTAGCCCAATGTGTAGGATGTTCAAAGGTGAAGAAAAAAATATTTTTTTCGAAGCATTTATTCATAATTTCAGTTTGGTCATTAGTTTGAGGGTGATAGACCGAACTCATCTTGAGTTGTGTTCCCTGCAACTTGAACAATTCTTGCCAAAAATGACTAGTGAAGTTAGGATCCATATCAGAGACAATGGATTTAGGTATTCCATGAATGTGAAAGATAGAGTTGAGGAGATTTTGAGTGAAAATATATGTGGTGTATAGGTAGGATAGGGAACATAGATGAGCATACTTCGTAAGACAATCCACTATCACCAAAATAACTGATTTACCTCTAGATTTTGGCAACCCTTCAATGAAATTCATAGAGGTATCTATCCAAACCTTCTTAGGAATCAACAAGGGTTGAAGGGCACCAAGGGAACTCATAGTTTCACCTTTCATACATTGGTAATCATATTCCACCACAAAAGTATGAATATATTTTTCATTACTCACCAAAAAAAATTACGCTTGGTCCTTGTATAAGTTTTGAGAAACATGCATTTCCTAAAGAGCGAGGTCCTTTATTTTTTATTGATAGGGTACAACAATATTGTCATAGTCCTATAAATTGTGACCATTCCAAGTATATGCAAGGCATGAATGAGGATTTGATCAAAGTTTGCATATGAAAAGTTGAAAATAGGAGTCCTTGATTAGTTCCTCATGTAGTTGATGAATCCATTGAGGATGTGGTGTGTAATAGTATGTAGCATAGCCTATTATTTATGTAGTTGGGACAAATCATATACCACCATGTTCTCCTTACCCTTCTTATAGGTGATGTCGTAGTCATAACCCAATAATTTTGAAATTCATTTTTGTTGTTCTAGTGTGGCCACCCTTTGTGCTAAGAAATATTTGAGACTCTAATGATCAGTATTGATGGAAAAATTTCTCCGAATGAGATACAATCACCAATGATTGATCACATGTAAAATGGTAAGAATTTGCTTCTCATACGCAGACTTAATCAAATTTTGGCTTGAAAGTACCTTTCTAGTGAAGGCCAAAGGTCTACATTCTTGCATTAAAACTGCCTCAATGCTAGTTCTTGATGCATCACTTTCAATGACAAAAGGTTTATAGAAATATGGAATTGCTAACATGGGGGTAGTGGTAATGGCATACGTCAAATAGAAAAAAGCATTTTCGATAGGTTTTATCCACAAAAAATAATTCTTCCTCAGCAAGGGAGTCACTATCTTGCCATAATTCTTCATAAATTTCTTGTAATAACCCATGAGTCCTAAGAAGACATGAATTCCATTTAGGGTACTATACTTAGTCCAGTCTTGGACAACTTGAATTTTCTTGGGATCAACCTGAAATCCATCCTTAGTGATGATGTGATCCAAGTATTCAACCTCTTACTGGCCAAAAGAACATTTGGACATATTTGCATAAAGTTGATGGTCAGACAAAACTTTATGTATTTGATCTAAGTGTTGAAGATGCTTTTCCCATTAATGACTGTAAATCAATATATCATCAAAAAAGACTAGAACGAATTTGTGAAGTAAAGAGTGAAAAATAGAACTCATTAGACTTTGGAAGGTAGAAGGTGCAATGGTTAAACCAAATGGCATAACCAGGAATTCAAAATGTCCTTCATGAGTTCTAAAAGCCTTTTTTGGAATGTCCCCATCCTTGATTCGAATTTGATAAGACCCTGACCGCAAATCCAAATTGGAAAAATATTTAGCCCCATGCAACTCATCAAGTAGTTCATCAATTATCGGAATTAGAAATTTATCTTTAATAGTGATCTTATTGAGGTCTTGATAATCCATACACAAGTACCAAGTACCATCATTTTTCCATACTAGTAACATTGGAAAATAATAGGGGCTAACACTGGAATGGATAACCCCAACAACATGAGGCTCTTGCACTATTTTCTCAATCTTTGATTTTTGAGCATAAGGATACTTGTACAGATGAATATTAGAAGTAATACTACCAGGAAAAGTTGTATTGCATGGTCATGTGAGCAATGAGGAGGTAGCCCTTTGGGTTCCTCAAAAAATTGAGCAAATTTGTTTAATAATATTTGTGTTTGCAATAATCTGCTTGTTGTGGTGCAGTGGTAAATGCCCTGGGTGCTGGTAGAGGCTGACCCAGGTTCCATTCCCCTTGTCTCCATCCTATAGATATATGGTATAGTTAGGAATGTCCTATGTGCTGGTAGAGGCCGATAAGGCTCCATTCCTCCTATGCCCAACCTATTGAAAGTGGCACCTCAAAAGGGGTGTTTTCCACTATAAATTAGTTTTACCCAGGTGTTGTAGGTGAGTTGGAGAGGAGAGGGCAATCCTCCAAGGGAGGTCCCAGGTTCAAATCTCCACCCTACCAAAAAGCTAAATTGGGTACCCAAAATCCAATTGATAATGTTGGTGCGGTCAGGGTCGGGTGCGACCCCCGGGTGACTTTGACGGTGTAGAACCCCCTGTTCATGGTCTCTTAGACCAAGGCGGCCCCGCATGGGGTTTTTCGCTTAAAAAAAAAAAAAAAAATTGTGTTTGCAATGGATTGTCCCATTCTCCTTTCATAGGGCCATTGATAGCAAATATTTTTATCATCACTCCATGAGAATACTTTTTATTAACTTTTCCATCTTGTGGGTAGAAATAAATTGAGCCACACTAGCCTTCATGCCACGTAAATTATATTCCTACCCATATTAACTAAAATTCATCCATAACTTAGAAAAATCCCATAAAATTGGTCCCAATATTCACAACCATTGTGATCCCAAAACTATATCACAACACCTAATGGTAGGGAAAACATGTATTTCTTGATATTATAGTCCCCAATTTGAAGTTTGATATTATAAAAAATTTCTTTGCATGGTAGGGTGCCTCCATTAACAATCATGACTTCAAAGGAATTACATGTAGTAATGTAACAATTTCCTTGTTTGACCACACATGGATCAATGAAGTTATATTAATTGCTAGTGTCAATGAGAATGATGCAATGTTGTCCTTTGAAGTAGCCAATCACTTTTATTTTTTGGGAAGTGGATACTACTGCTAAAGCATGCACATATATTTTTGGTTGGAAGTCCTCTAGGTCTACTATCAGATATGTGGTTTCTTCCTCTTGAGGATCCTTTTCCTCCTCTACATATTATACAGTTGGTCCTTCATCAATATCTAGTAGATACAATTTTTATTGCATACACTTGTGCCCCAAGAAATACTTTTCATCACAATTATACCATAGTCCTTGTGCTCTTCTACTCTCCATCTCTTCATGAGTCAATTTTTTAAAGTTGGAGATTTAATGGTAGGACTTGTCATAGGCTTGGACAAAAAATATGGTTGAGATTACAGAAATTTAGAGGTGCATCCTAGAGCCTTGAATTTTTATTCTACAAATTAAACCAATTATATTGCTTGTTGTAATGTTTGAGGTCTTAATAGTTTAACCTCAGCCCTAATGTCATCCTTCAAACCACTCACAAAATAATTTTGGAAGAAGTCAAAAAATAGACCAATGGTATGATTAGCAAGATTTTCAAATTGAGTTTGATACTCTCAAATGGTTGAGGTTTGTCTAGGTTTAAAAATAGCTCCTATAAAATATCCAAAATCACTAAGACCAAAGCAAGTGAGTAGATACTATTCAAAAATTTCCAAGGTTAGGTTCAACCTTCCTAAGCCATCGAAACCAATGTAGTGCATATGATTCAAAATTGAAAGAGACAATTTTCAAATGCATGTAGCATGGGACATTATGAAGACCAAAATATTGTTCTACCGTACAAATCCACCCCTCTGGATCTTTTCCATCAAATTTTGGGAAGTCTAATTTGGGTAACTTGAACCCATTTTTATTTGGTATAGTCCATTGATGGCATATCATAACTTCATATTGAGGCTCATGTTGATCCAATCTATCATGTGGGGTGGGGCCATTAGAGACACAATTGTCCAACTCATCAAGTATCTTGGTGACCGTAGTTAGCGAGTCTTGGAAAGTTTGGAGTTATGACTTTATTTATTCCAAGATGTCATTGAATAGACTCCCTAGCTTATTAACAATTTTGTATTTCATTTCTTGTTGCCTTTATTTTTTATAAGTACCTATAGATATGTTCTAAGAGTTATGAACCTATGGTGATACTAAAAATAGAAGAGTGATTTATGGGGTTACTATTTTTAGTAAGGAGCCTGTAAAGTGGTTTGGGTACTATATATCAAAATGATCAGCTCAAGAACATGAGAACAATGAGCTATATACCACAACACTAGTTTTACGCACCCTAAAACTTTTTTCTAATATATTGCTTTGTTTTCAAGGTTGTTAGTTTGGTCGATTTTCCCTCTAAAAGCTTAGTTCAAAAGTGAGGTTATGAGTCGACCAACTCTTTATGACACTCTGTCTTGTCTATTTTGACTATTGACCTCTCATGACACTGTGTTGTCATCTATTTGGTCTAACTCTATCATAAATATTCCATGTCTATTTTTAAATTTTAATTATCACAGGTAACTGTTCTAATACTAACAACTTATGACCTTGTACTGACTGAATTTTTAACTATTACTGATATTGATCCCCCTGTTCCCACTATTTTTAACTTTGGTGAATTTTTTCCACATGTTATATTCTTCTATATATATTTTTGACTATTTTCAAGAAGGAATTATAGAGATGTCTTCTTCGTATGCTCAATTTTTGTGACTAGGTTATGCTAACAGGTTTGAGATTCATAGAACATAATTTTTGTTGCAGGTTTGATATTCAACATAATAGGGTATGCTAATCTAGGGTGTATGTACTACCCATAGGCTCTTTGTTATACCATAGTGATGAACAATAGTGATTGAAACAATATTTTAGGCCACTACTCAAGGAGGATTCCACACATACTCTTGAGCACACTACTTACATCTTTGTCATTACGAGAGGGTAATATTCTCGGATGTTGTGTCTAGTGTACTATGGAGAGTACAAGTCCAAAAATATTCCTAATGGCTAAAGGTCTCTCCTAATCCTAAGGGGTCTTCTGATATACCCAAAGATACATGGGAGATCAATTTTGTAGACAAATGCTATATGAGGCCTAGGTATTGGAGCCTGATTGCCCCTCACTTCACTAGATGATTTATGGGTAATCTAGATTAGCCAATAATGACAACTCCTCCATGATATTCTAAAATCCCTAGCACAAGGTTTCTAACCTAAATAACTAATGCAAAAAAAGAAACAAGGCCAAATTTTTTAACAAGGAAAATAGCAAAAAAAAGAAACATGAAATCTTATACCTAACAATCAAAATGGTAGAAACTATCACAATTGTAGTAGAACACAACCTTGGAAAGTGCATTGATACCACTTGATAGGATATTACTATTAGAAAAACTCACTCAGATAAATATTGCAAATAATTATAAATGATCTTAAACACACACTATTGTAATACGAAATATAAATGCAGAAAGGAACAATCTCACAAAGTAACACAAAATCATAGGCCACTTCAAGGTGACAACCTCCTTCAATACTTTCATTCAATTATGCAAAAAATATACATACATTCCTACTCCTCATAGTATTAAAGACTTCATCTACCACCTAACTCTCAAGGCCAACTTACATGTAAAATGCCACCCAAACTAGAATATCCTACCTATAAAATAGTTATATTCTTGATAATAGTTACATATAATGGTGCCACTTGTCTAGGCACTTCTAGAGCCACAACTATTACAAAATATTTCAAAATATTATCATGGGTGTTCCCCATGTTTACAAAAAATTACAAAATATTACTATGGGTGTCCCTCAAATTTAACAAAAAACATTAGATCATAGTGTTAGGATGGAGTCCTAACACAAGTCAAGTTTTCCCATTGATTCATTCAAAATATAAGAAGTGGCTTACTAGGAAACAAGGGTGGTTCACTCCTATTTTGAAGTGATTAGCTTATCCCCTCATCTAAGAATTTTAAAGTTCAAAATTGGTAATGAATTGCTTGTAATTACAATGGAATCACTCCATTTTAGGGTAGAACACTCCATGAGAAAAACTTTACTAAGTCAATTCCTACTAGCAAATTTCTTGGAATTGTAAGTGAATTGCTTGATTTTACAAGCAAATCGCTCCATTTTACAAGTGAAATCCTCTGTAGGATTTTTTTTTTTTACCAATTTTAACCCCAAAAATCTATTTGTGCAGGTCCATACACTCAATCATATGAATACATGCTCAAAGGTGAAAAATATAGGGAAATAACATCAATCAACAAATATTGTTGTATACCATAGAATAAAAACAAAAGGGAAAATAATGGAACATACCATTGCATGGGTGCATCTAGACAATGAATTTGAGGAGATTATAGTGTCTAATAATGTTTCCTCAAAAGGTAAAATCCCCATGGTCAAACCTATTAGTCAAAATTTTACAACCCCATAGATTGGATTCTTAGATCGACAAATGAATTACTCATCTACTTTAGCAAACCAAACTTGATCCAATACATGACTGACCTTAACATATGTAAATCCTATTTATGGTATACATGTTGATGTAAATAAATTCATGAACAACCCACTATTTGAAACCAGTACTATGTTGGTAGAATGAATCTGGTCCCTTCCTCTAATGCCCAAAACATCCCTCCTACAAGTGCTTCTTCAACATAGAGCCCACTTGGATCTAGTTTGTCAAATACATCCAATACTCTACTAGGTAAATCTATATCTCCAAATATAAAATATTTAGGGCTAAACCAAAACCAAGGCCTTGCCCAGAATACATGGTTGCATAAAAGGGTCACAAGTGTCCTAAGAAAACACCCAGGGGCCAACACTACCTCCAACTAGTTAGTCACAACAAAATATACAAGGTCCACTTCCTCTAATGAATAGGTTCTGCAACAAGGCTTGCATTATTCTCCTCCATACCAAAGTATGTTGTCTTCTCCAATTCAATAGAGGGTCATCATAATTTTCTACCTCATTACACTTCACCTTATTATCCTCAATACAAATATCCCCAGTACCCTCAATATCCACATCATAGATACACAATATATTCTTATCTACCCTTGCAATAACAATATGATCAATATTCACCTCAACACAATAATATTGGGGTACCTCCTATGCCACAAAATCAACTTCCTAATTAGACATACCAAGGACCATTAAATTTAGTGGCTCACTCTCCTATTCCCCTAGCAACTATAAAACAATGTCTACCTTTTATGGAAGTGGAAATAAGATGATGTTGGATCACCTTATTGAGTTATCTAAACTCAAGTTGATTTCACACATTCAAGAGGAGGACATAATGATACACTTACTAATATAATATATGCATGATGAGGCTTCACTATGGTGTAAAGGATTATCAAATAATTCTATTACAAGTTGGGCTTCAATTTTAGAGCCTTTTATGTGTAGGTTTGGTAGTATGGGGAAGGTTGATCTATCTTATTCCATCACTATACATTATCATGCATCTTAGCTATAACACATCATCCATTGTAGATTTTCAACCATAACTTCTAGCTCCTTCTTGCTTCACCCAAATCAAACCATGAGCTAACCAATAATTTTATGGTAAACAAGATGTTAGAAGTGATAAAACAAACTGGTATATTGCAATAATGCTAAGAGGAAATAGTGGTAATAATCACAAAATTGGTAATCTTAGAAGACTTCATATCTTACAAAAGAGCAAGTGCCTTGGTAAGGCACTAACCTAAGAGTGAGCCAAACTCATAACCATATAGTGAAAACTGACTTAGAGGTTGATCCAACATGGTGTCTTCCATGCAATGATAGGCATGATCCTATAGAGTGTGTCAAAGCCATTAGAAATTTCCAAACCATCCAATATATTGAACAATACAAATTTTAATAGGTTTTCATATTGGATCAATTGATTTCCATAGCAAATCATCCTATATATTAACAACCTCAACTTCAACAATTAGGTCCTGCCTTACCCAACCCAAACATTGTTATCTTAGCCAATTTTAGCAATATAGAGACATATGAAGAGTTAACATTTGAATATGATGCCATATGCACTAATCAACAAGGGGTTGATACTAACGGTAAGAGAGAAGCTTTTAAAGAGCAAGCAACTAAAAATTAGACTAAAGAAAGTAAGGGTACAAAAATTCTTAAAAGAAGGATTCCACTATTAATTTTGAAAGATAAATGACCAATCATAGCACAATAAGAGAAATAAAATAAGATGATTACATAAAATAATGCCATGGGTATGCTTCAAGCTAAAGGGATAAAGGTGCAAACTAGTAAAGATAAACATATTGATAAAAGAAAGGGATATAAAATAGATACGAGAAATGAAGGGTAGATAGACAAGCCCATGGATAAAAGGAATGATTAGGACATAGATAAACTTCAAAAATATACTGAGAAACAACTAAAATAACCCTCACCAATGAGGGTGGTGTGACAACCATAGAGCAATATTGAAAATTCATAGCACGAAGTGGGAGTACCTCTATGAAATTTGAGTTTAACATCACAAAAGGAATGAAAATGATGCCCACTAAAATAATTATTCTAGAGGTATTAATACAACCTAGTTAATGAGATTCACTCTAGGAGGCTATAAAAAAGCAAGAAAGGAGTTATGCCAAGAATAAGAAGTTAAATCCTACTAAGACCAAAATAGCTAAACAAAAAAATTGGATGACATATAAATTAATGGATATTCAAGTCAACATAGTTGATATATTGAAAGCCCAAAAGTTGAAGACACTAAAGTCATACCCATTTTATATGTCCCTTAATATTGCAAACTATATCTAATAAGTTGTGTAGTTGATTTGAGGGAAACAATGATAGTGATGCCTAAAGTGATTTGTGAAGAGATGGGTTTACCTTATACCAAAATTTCTAGGTACTCAATCCAAATGGATGGCTCTAGGATAAATGAAGAGGGTTCCTTAAAGATCTAATCATAACCATAACTAGACATCTAGAGTTCATAACAATGCAAGTTGTCAAGAGATGGTTATTTGACAATGAATTTGAGGATATGATATTACATTGTATAAGGGTTGGCATGGGCCACACATAACCCAAGGTTGATTATATTATATTATAATATAATATAATATAATATAATATAATAATATAATATTATAATATAATATTTGTCATTGTAATCATCATTGAGATCAATCATATTTAATTGTCTTTTCCCACGAAGTGGCTTATGAGATTTTTCCCTCTCTAAGTGGCACTCTCATCTTGGGAGATCTTGTGGAGTTATTCCTTCATTAAAGAGTATTATTGGTGTTGCCCTACCTTAAGGGTATTATCTAGCTTAGTCTTATTGTGTGGATTCTTATTGCAGAATATTATTTGTGGATGAAAGATTTAATATTTTTGCATATTGGTGAATGATTTATATTTACGAGAATAGAGGTTCATAACAAGTGGTATCAGAGCAATGATTTTAGCAAATGGGGATTGTTTTTTATGGAGTGCAAAATTAGGGTAATTTTTTTCTAGAAAAATATCTCATATTTTAGGAGCTATATCTCTATGAATGTTTATTTAATTCAAACAATTCTTGGACCATTTTATGCAAAATTTGAAGAGCTTCAAAATGAGTGGTCATATGAAGGACTCCAAGTAGTATTGAGGGAGATACAACCTTCTCAATTTAATTTTCTAGAACAAGGGTAATGAAAAATTTTCAAATCATTTTTTGGAAGATAAAATTTGTCTATTGGGGTAAGGAAATCAGTTGCAGTTTATTTTGTTTTGAGAAAATGTAGATCCAATTGTTTATGTGGAATTTTAGCTACAAATCAGTGGGGATATATGTGTGTGTGTGTGTGTGTCAAACCTAGTTTACATTATCATTTTTGTGGATGTGAACTCATGGAAATTCAAAGGTTTTCTAGATAAAATGATATTGATGTGAGAGAGTGGTTGAAAATAGTAAAATCTCAATATAGTGAAAGCATGATACACTTTGGATTTCATGGTATTTTTTGGGGGGAAGCTTTACAATGGGAAAAAATATTTTTTAGGGACAATACCTTGTGCACTTGGCAAAGAATGGAACTATAATTCTTGAGTAAATGGGAATCTATTCAATTTAAAAAAAAATAGATATTTGCAAGAGAGATCTTGAGGGAAGATATAGAAAGATAGATAGCCTGATGGGTGTCATCAAGGACCTTGAAAATAAAGAAGGTATTCAAAATGAGAGAAATGAAATATAAGGAGAGTGGGAAATTTTCAAGAAACTTAATGAAGACTATGAAAAAGCAATAAAATTACTCAAGGAAGAGAGAGAAAAATGTTAAGGAAGATAATGAAAAACAAGTAGAATCCACATATTTGGATTTAAAAAAGCAAGATCAAAGGGGTCTAAATTCATCTAAAAATACTCTTTTGCAGGTTCATGGAAGTATTCAAAAGGAAATGATTATTATTTCCATTAAACCTAGTAGCATATATAATCTTATTAATATTGATTTGGCTAAGAGGTTGCAGGTTTAAGCACAAAAAATAAAGGACATACATCTTGAGGGAGAATGTTCAATTTTTTGAATATTTGAAGATCACCATGGATAAATATGTTTTACATTTAAATTTTCATGCTATTGAGATGGATGATGTAGATATTGTTCTAGGTTATCCTTGGTTGGATTCTTTGGGTACTGTTAACATTAATGTTCAAAAAACATTTATGAAGTTAGGGTACAAGAATAAGAATATAACATTGTAGGATATTTCTCAACATAAGGATCAAGGATCCAAGGAAAAACAAGAAGTGGTTGCAAATAAATAAATTGAAGAACTTGAAATAGATTCCAAGAAGGTAGTAGTAACAACAAATTCCATGGAAGAAGCAATAGTAACCAAGTCCATGGAAAATAACAGTAGTAGATTCCAAGGAAGTTTTGATAGAAGAGAATAAGGACACACAAAACAAAGGGAACATGAAAGAACAAAATGTAGAAGAATTTAAAATAGTGGAGCCAAATATTGAAGAATCAAAGAAGGTAGAACATCAAGTTAAGGTTGTAGCATATCACCATCCACACCACCAAGAACAACAACAATCTTGAGTCATGGCTTAGGGTAATAAAAATATGATTCTACATCGAAACAAAAGGGTACCAAGTATGGTAGTGTTTGGCATAGAAATCATAGTGATCCTAGTTTTCAGAGTGGTGCAACAACATCAAGGAACAAATGGACCCATATTTTGAATTATCATAATAGAGCAACAAAAGCGTGGAGCCAATGAAGCAATTTTGTATATTCAAGTGGAGAAATGACATACCAACATCAAAAAAGACCATCACCAATCATAGTTTCACTAGGATGGATAGATGATCGATATTGGTACCATTGTTAACATTGTTTAGCAAATCATATTATCTTGTTTCTTCATATGTTTCAAGGATAAAATATTTGTGAGGGTGGAATTTAAGGGCACCTAGGAATATATACATGGGTATATGATATTATATTGTATAAGGGTTAGCATGGGCCACACATAATCCAAGGTTTATTACATTATATTATATTATTAGTCAGCTCCCCAAAGTAGAATAAGAGGATGGGTACATAAAGAAGGGATATTTATCATTGTAATAATCACTGAGATCAATCATATGTAATCATATTTGCCCACAAAGTGGCTTATGGGACTTTTCCCTCTCTAAGTGATGCTTTCATCTTATAATATATTGTGGAGTTATTCCTTCCTTAAGGAGTATTATTGGTGTTGCTCTACCTTAAGAGTATTATCTATCTTAGTCTTGTTGGACATTTTGAGTAGATGAGTTGTCATTGATGTCAAGAGTGAGTGGTCATTTATGTTAATCTTTCAGCACCAGTAAGTGGCAGTTTCAGTGGGCAGCATCAGTTTCAGGTTCTTTAATAAATGTAAAAGGATAGTCTGCCTTCAGTTGATAAAGACCCAATTCCAAGAAGTCAGATAGGTCTAAAGGGCAAAGAAGAGGCCCATGCAAATAATATTAGAATGTTTTATTATAATATTAAAAAGGAGATTTAAATTAATTATAAATTAATTAACATAATTTTATTATAAATTAATTTATTAATTAATTTAATTAACACTTATGTTACTTAAGTAAATTATAAGTTAATTTTAATTTAAGTATGAATTAATTCCCTAAAAAGGGTTATAAAGAAAATTTATAAATCAAATTATTAATTCGATGGGAAGCGCCGACGTATTACAACATCAAGGCACTATGTATAAATATGGAGGCAAAACCTTTGCCTAAGTCCCCTAAGCGATCATAATTTTGAATGCCCCTAAGTTTGAAAACGAGTGCAAAGAGAAAGCAACGATTTTTCTTTGAAAAGTCTTCAATGAAATTAAAAGGTACAAAGAGGATCAAGGCTCCTTCCACTATGCATACGCACCGCGTAGCATGGCTGGTGATGATGGTAAGTGTTAAGACGCTCATTGGCTAGAAGACACAGGTTTGAATCCCACGGGTTTCATGCTTTACGTGGTAGAAAGTTTACATTTTGCGAATGAGTCTAGCATGAGGAAGAAAGGAAGGCTAGTGTCTTCCCCTTCTTATGGGAGCACCTAGCCCACGTGGTGGGATAGCGCCTTGGTAAGGCACTTGACGGAGAGGTTTCAGGGTCGAAACCCACCAAGGCCTTTTAGTGGATGAGACAAATGTATGCTTTGTTATTTGTTGGGTTTGTCACTTAGTTTGGGGATGTGCTAAGTTTGAAGGAAAATAAAAATTATGTGCCTAAGGTTGAAAAATAATTTTCGAGGGTTTGTGAGATTTAATTTTTTATTAAGTTAAATTTGGTTATTAAGTGTTTTGAGGGAGATAAAAGGGTAGGCAATTATTATTTTTGAAGGGTTATTTTTGAGAGTTTGATTTATTAATTTGGATATTATAAGGAGATTTTTGAGTGATTATTTTTATGAGTGATTTGATGATTGCTAATTTCAAGAAGGAGTAATAAGGTGTATTTTGGATTGATTACTTTTGTGTTTGAAAAATATTTTGAAAGAGAGTTAGTGTGATATTTGTCATCTAACTATTGAAATTGGCAAAGGAGAAAATTGTGATTGAGACAAGTTTTTCTAAGGGCACTTCTACATCAAACAAAAGGTATGGGCACATCTTCCTAGTGAGTGATTTTTGAATGTTGTGAATGCAAATTTGGAGTGAAAAGGATTGTTTGGTAAACATTGTTGAGTGTGGCTTGAATTAATGCTTCAAGGTTTTCTAGAATAAAGAGTTGTTGATAAAACCTTGTTTTATAAGCATTGTTGTTGAAGTTATTGGTTAAGTGAAGAATTTGAACTAGGGTTTGCAAAGAACATGAGTGTCATTATTATGTGAAGTTGATAACTATCTTGGACTAGGTTTTGTGAAAAGAACATAAGTGTCATTGTTATGTGAGATTGTTTGATAAGCATTGTTGGAAATATTTGAGTGAGTGTTTATATGCTTGGACTAGGGTTTGTGAGAAAGGTTTATTTCATTGAGTAATTGGTTTAGTAGAGTTGGTTGAGCCTAGTCAAGTGGATGTGTTAAAGTGATAGTTCAAGTTCTATAAAACAAATTATTCTATATTTTGAATTAAATTGAGAAAGAGGTTGAGTGTTGACGAGTGTGAAACATATTGAGTCTATAACAATTCTCTATATATTTTTGTGATAAAAGAGAGATTGAAAGTGATTGAGAGTTTTTGAGTGTGAAGCATATTGAGTCCCTAACAATTCTTTGTATGTTTCAAAAGAGTGATTGAAAGTGATTGAGCATTTAGGTAAATGTGAAGCATATTGAGTCTCTAACAATTATCTATATGTTTCTAAAAGAATGATTGAAAGTAATTAAGCATTATGGTGAATGTGAAGCATATTGAGTCTCTAACAATTCTCTTTATGTTTCTATGATATTGGACAAGTTCTAGTGTGGACTTGTTGAGAAGATTTGAGGTAAGTCTTTGAGAAGACTTGTGGACAGATTTGTGTAAGCTTTTGTGGAAGCTTGCAATACAGATTGAGAGCAGATTTGAACAAGTTCTAGTGAGGAATTATTGAGCATATTTGGACAAGTTCTAGATAGTACTTGTGGATAGATTAGTGTGAGCTTTTGTGAAGCTTACAAGGCATATTTGAGACAAGTATTTGAGAAGAATTGAGAGCAAAATTGATTGATTGATTTGTTCAAACCTTGATTTAAGGTTTGGGGAAAATCTAGTAGAGTTGATTTGAGATTAAGTCAAGCTTTGTGTTAAGGCTTAAGGATAGATATTGAGGATAGATTTATGCTAGACCGAAGGGCTGTGTTTAGTATAGATCAAAGGATAGATATTGAGGACATATTTGTGCTAGATCGAAGGACTATGTTTAGTGCATATTTAAGGACAAATTTGATTTAGATTTGAGGATAGGTTTGTGCCAAAACAGAGGTAGAGATTGAGAAGATTTGTGCTAGATTGAAGGACTATGTTTACTACAAATTTGAGATAGAGCTTTGGAGGTGATAGCGTATAGAAGACGACAATATCTAGTGGATAGAGATCCATTAGCCAGAGCAATGAGTACATGAGCCTTTAGTTGATAGAGATCCATTATCTAGAGCAATGGGGGCAACAGTTCTTCTATAAAATCACCAATCATAGCTAAGGAGAAAGGATTTCTCCTATGGATAGAGATCCATGAACTTGATTAGGGGATTGGTGTCTCCTTTGGATAGAAGTCCATAAAAATTGTAATAGAGAAAGGATTCCCAATAGATTTATTGAGAAAATTTTAGTGAAATATTTTCTTCGTGGAGTAGCCCACATTGGGTGAACCACGTAAAATTAGTGTCTCTATTGTGTGTGGTGATTTATGCATTGCTTTGATTATTGCTATTGATATTGCTATCTATACATTGTATAATATTGATTGGGAAATAAAAGTAAAAAGTGGTCTTATATTGTTCACCCCCCTCTCAGTATAAGCTTGTGTTCTTCAATTGGTATAAAAGTGGGTTCCTTCAAAAGATTTTAACAGTTTGAAGGAAAATATTTCAATAACACAATGAATTCCAAGAATGTGTCCTCATATAATTCAACACCAATTTTTGATGGAAGTGATTATATATATTGGAGTATGAGAATGAAGATTCACCTGATGGAACTTGGCAATGAAATTTGGGAAGCAGTTGAAAATAGATACATACCACCAGTTGATCCACCTACAGATAAGGAAGGTAAGCTTCTACAACATTACAATTCAAAAGCAATGAATGCAATTTTGAGAGGCTTGCATAGAACCAAATCAATAAAAGTTATGCATTGAAAAGATGCAAAAGGAATTTGGGATAAGTTGCAAAGCATATATGAAGGAGACAAAAGTGTCAAAAATGTAAATATACAAAATCTGAAAGGAAATTTTGAATAATTAATAATAAAGAATAAAGAAAATATTAGTACTTATCTACTTCAGGTAGATGAGGTTGTTAATGCTATGCAAGGACTTGGACTTAATGTTGAAGAATCGGATGTTTGTGATAAGATCTTAAGGTCTCTCCCAAAAAGGTTTAGTGAAAATATTTTAGCTATAGAAGAAGCAAAGGATGGTGACTATTTGACAAGAGATATGTTACTTGAAATTTTTATAGCATTTGAGTTGAGAACAAAAGAGGAACCTAATCCCCGGAAGGAAGCAAACTTCAAAGTGATTAAGAAAACAAAGGGTAAAAATCCAGATTCAAGAAATGAGTCATCTAGTGATGAAGAAGCTAATTATGGCAAAAGGAATAAGTATTCAAGAAGATTTAAAGATGCAAAATTTGTTAGATGTTTCAATTGTGGAAAGTATGGTCACTATGCAACTTATTTTCAAGAAGCTAAAAATAACAATGATGAAGAAAATTAGGATCACAGGAACAAGGAATCAAAAAAATACAGGTACCAAAAGAAATGCGATAGGAACAGGAGCAGGAGCAGGAGCGACCCCGACAACCCTGGTGCCTTCAGGCGGGATTTCCCAAACCCTTGCGGGGGTTTTTGAGTTGGAGCAGGGAGAGATTCCCTCTACGGATGAAGTTGTCTCGATGGATGATCCAAAGGGCCCTGACCCTGATCCGGGTGGGCAGGGAAGTTTAAACTACGATCGGCCATGGGAAAACTACAAGGGGTTTGTTCCCCCCTCCTTGGTAGCAACCCCCTTATGCAGCATGGAGTCCCCCTTTCGTACCTTGAGAAGGTTACGGGCACTCCAAATCCCAGCTCCTTTGGGACTACGACCTACCCCTCGCTAACCACATCGGGTGAAAACTTGGTGATCCTAGAAGCAGTCATGGCACCAAAACTATCCATGGA
This sequence comes from Wollemia nobilis, assembly GCA_028583015.1. Classification (NCBI taxonomy): domain Eukaryota; kingdom Viridiplantae; phylum Streptophyta; class Pinopsida; order Araucariales; family Araucariaceae; genus Wollemia; species Wollemia nobilis. The sequence continues at coordinate 1,100,167 of JAQPPZ010003633.1, forward strand.
AACTCTCTCCCTTGTGGGGAAATTTGTTGGAGGGAGGCCTGACATGGAGTCCATAAGAAAATGGGTGGGGTTCAAATGGCGAACAACAGGGAGCTTCCAGTTGGTGGCCCTTTCCAGAGGGTTTTTTTGATCCAGCTGAATAACCAGAATGACTATGCCCGCATCCTCACTGGGGGTCATGGTTTTATGATAGGAAAAGCCTATTTCTCAAGAAATGGGGGGAATATTTCAACCCTCGTACTCAAGACATCAACTTCACACCCATCTGGGTCTGCCTCCTAGATATTCCCATCCAGTTCTATCATGAGGACATCCTTCATGGGATTGGGGGATACATTGGAGACCTTGTTGCCATCGACCCTGCAATGAAGGCCAGAACCCGCATGGCTCAAGCCAGAATCTGCGTCAACGCCAACTTGGCCTCCCAGCTTCCCACTCGCATCAATCTCATCTATGGAACCTTCAGGTGGTGCCAAGCTATCGAGTACGAGAACAAGCTGGCATTCTGCATCGAATACCAATCCCAAGGACATCTCAAGTCTCAATGTCCATCCCTCAAATAGTAGAAGGATGCGCAAAGCTCCAAGATTCCCCCTAGAAACAAAGCACCCAAGCGGGATTCAACAATGAAATACCCACAGCCCTTGTCGACTTCAGATGAGAAAAGGAGTTCAAAGGGAAGCAGTTGGTTGTCCAGGCACCTACCATCAACCATCCTACTGCACAGTCAAGCCAGGTATGCTCCATGTTTGCTCTTCCCAATAGGTTTGAACCTTTATCTACTTTTATTGATGAAGTCCTTTTCCTTGAATCTACCCCCTCCCCCCTCCCGCCAACCCCCACCCCCTTCCCTCCCCTTCTAGATCCGGTCCATCCCTCCCCCTCCCTATCGCGTCATCGTCCCCCACTAGATCCACCTCTGGATCCTTGGCTTTTAACCCCTCCCTCCTTGAGGTTGATCCCCCCCTCCCCTCTCGAAGGTGCCCCTTTCCCCTCCTAGATCCTCTATCAAATCCTTGAAGGAAGTTGATAGCCCCTCCCACCTCAGAATGGATCTCAACCCCATCATCACTAGAAGAAAAAAGGGCCCAGTTGACACAGGAGGTGAGAAGAAAAGAGGCAGACCTACCTTATCCGAAAAAATAAAAAAGGACACCAAAAATCAAGTAGCCAATGGGGTGCAGTCAACCTTGTTCCCAGATCTGTTCAACCCGACAAAGGATGAAAACAAAAATCCCAAACCCCCCTACCGGGCAAGGGAGGGAAAAAACCCGCCAAAGTTTCCAGATGAATATTCTCTCCTGGAATATCAGAGGTCTCAATAGTATGAGCAAGCAGAGGTTAGCTCGAACCATCAGGAAGGACTTCAAACCTACCATCCTTATGTTGCAAGAAACAAAAATCGATGCATCCAGATCCAATAACATCTCCCAGTCAGTTTGGAAGAACTGCCAATGGGCTTCCTCCCCCGTTGAAGGGTCATATGGAGGCCTCCTGTGCCTATGGGATCCAGACAAAGTTGAAGGTAGGGTTATCTCATCCTCTATCAGAATGTTGAACCTTATGTTCTACTGCAAAGAAAATCAATTCACCTGGGTCTTATCCAACATTTACGCCCCAAATAATCCTCTAGAAAGATACATGCTCTAGAGATATCTGTCTCACATGAAGGATGCTTTTTCCAACCTCCCTTGGATGTTAGCAGGGGATTTCAATTCCCCCCTCTTTCCCTCGAACAAGAAGGGCGACATTCCCTCTCCCTCAAAAAGCATCCAAGATTTCCAGAACTTCATCACAGAGAATGAACTCATGGACATTCAGATCAAAGGCTGCCAGTTCACCTGGAGCAACAAAAGAGCAGGCCCTGAGCATATCCAAGTCAAGCTTGACAGAATTTTCCTATCTCAGCAAGCTATTCCCATATTTGGAGATACCTCTCTCATCTCCCTTCCCATAATAGGCTTCGACCATTGTCCCCTCCTTCTAGAATCCAACAGAGCTCCATATTTCAAAACTCCCTTCAGATTTGAGAATATGTGGATCCAGCACACTGATCTGAGGCAGCGGATCACTGAGTGGTGGGGGACCCCTTACTCTGGGACTGCTATTTCCTAGGTATCTCAAAAACTGAAGGCTATTAAGGAGAATCTCAAAATTTAGAACAAGGAAGTGTTTGGGAATATCTTTGAGAGCAAAGAGCAGATTTTGGGTAGCCTCAAAACCTTAGAATAACAAATCCAACATGACCAATGGACCCCTCAACTATGAGAAGAAGAGAGAAAGCTCTTGTCAGATTACCACAATGTCTTAGCCAAAGAAGAGACCTACTGGAGGCAAAAATCTTGCACCCTATGGCTGAAATATGGGGATGCAAACACAAAGTTCTTCCATGCTTCTACTATGCGAAATCATAGTACAAACAAGATCAAGGAGCTCACTCTTTTCGATGGCATACTCTCACGGGACATTTTCAAAATCAGAGATGAAGTCGCTTCCTACTTCAGCGTCATGATGGGAACCAATCCCCCTGAACATCCTGAAGCCCAAGAGGCTCTCCTGCAGAACATTCCCCCTGGTCACCCCCGTGATGAACTCCTCCCTCATCCAACCCCTCAACAATAAAGAAATCAAATTTGCTCTATTCTCCATGCAAGCTGACAAAGCCCCCAGGCCAGATGGATTTCCCCTCATTTCTTTCAAAATTTTTGGGATATCCTAGAGGAAGATATCTGCAATGCCATCATAGAACTCCAACAAACCAAAACCATCCCCAGAGGAACAAACTCCACTTTCATTGCCTTGATTCCCAAAACCCCCAATGCAGATCTATGGTGGACTACAGATCGATCAGTTTATGCAACATCATCTACAAGATTCTAACCAAATATTTGGCTTTAAGGCTCAAGAGGATCCTTCCGACGATCATAGATCCCTGTCAGGGAAGTTCAGTGGAAGGCAGATCTATCACCGACAACATCATCTCTCTCCATGAAACGCTCCACTCAACTCTGTGCAACAAGAAGGCGGCCATGTTCTTGAAGCTGGACATATCCAAAGCTTTCGATAGGGTAAACAAAGATTTCCTCCTAAAAGTCCTTTCCAGGTTTGGGTTTCACAAAGATTGGATCGACCTCATCAAAGGCTGCATTACCTCCCAGTGGTTCTCAGTGTTAGTGAATGGTTCTGCTGCGGGCTTTTTCCCTAGCTCCAGAGGCATTAGACAGGGAGATCCCCTATCCCCCTTCCTCTTCATCATTCTTGTTGAATCCCTTGGGAGAACCTTCAAATCTGCCTGTGCTTCAAGGAAATTCTTTGGGATCAAAGCCTCGTCCAGCTCTCCTCCCCTATCCCATCAACAGTTTGTGGATGATACTATCATTGCGACCTTGGCCTCTGTCCTCCAAGCTAAGTCCATCAAGCACACCCTTGACATCTATGCTTCTGCAGCAGGGCAAGAGATCAACTACATCAAGAGCAAATGCTATTTCCTCAATACCCTAGGCAGCCGACAATGTAAGATTACTCGTATCCTTCAATGTTGTATTGTTGATCTCCCCACCTCTTACTTGGGCCTTCCCCTATTTACCAAAATCTCGAAAGCATCCATGTGGGACAATGTCATTGAAAGGATCAACCGCAAACTAGCAGGGTGGAAGGGTTCTCTCCTATCTCAGGAAGCCAAAGCAACTCTCACCATGTCAGTCCTCCAAAGCATCCCTGTCTATTTCATGTCGATGTTCAAAGCTCCAGCTATGGTTCACTCCAAGATCGAATAGATTCAAAAGAATTTTCTGTGGTCCGGGCCAGAGGAAAAGAAGAAGTTCCATTTAGTTAGCTGGGAAAAAGTTTGCCAACCCAAATCCCAAGGGGGGTTGGGCCTCATAAGATCTGTCGATATGAACCTCGCCCTCCTTGCTAAGCAAGCTTGGAAAATCTTCACAAACTACAAGGCAGAGTGGGTTTCTATCATCCAAGCCAAATACCTCTGGCAACTGTCCCTGGTAGAGGACATTGTCCCCGCTACTGGATCTGCTTTCTGGAGGGCTGTGATTCAGGCTAAATCCCTCATTGTCAAAGGTATCCGTTGGCAGCTGGGCAACGGGTCTAAGATCAGCTTTTGGGATGATATTTGGTTAAAATATAAACCCCTTGTGGGAATCCCTGAACTATCCATTCTCAAACCTATCCTGGAAAGAAGGTGGGGTGTCAAAGTGGCGGACTACATTGAAAACCAAGGCAAATGGAAAACCATTCCCCCTACCAGTGAAAATGGCCAAGTTCTCAGAGCCGGGAATCACTTATCCCACCTTCTTAGAACCACTATCATCCCAACCACAACCACCCTAGACTACCCTATCTGGAAAGGGAATGACAGTGGAGAATTTTATGTCCGGTCAGCCTACTCATTTCTTATCAAACCCTAAGTTTCCCCTATTCCCTTCAGCGTGGTGTGGGTCAAGCACCTCATTCCCAAGATTGGCTTCTTCTCGTGGATTGTCATCCAAAACAAAGCCCTCACTACCGACAATCTCATGAAAAGAGGCATCCCTATCCCGAACAGATGTCACCTTTGCCTTTCCAACTGGAAATCAGTCAACCACCTTTTCGTGGACTGTGATTTTACTAAAAAAGGCCTAAGCCACATGCTGACCATTTTTCAAATCCAATGGGCCCCCCTGAATCCCTTGTGGACTTCTTCATTCAATGGCCTATCCCATTCAAAAATCCCAGGGTCTCCTTTCTTTGGAAAGTTTACCTCCATCATTTCCTTTGGAAAATCTAGCTAGAGAGAAACCATCACATTTTTTCCACGTTGTCCCATGACCCAGTGTCCACTGCCTCCAAAGCTATTGCCTACATCGCTGAGAATTCCCACCTTCTCTCATGCTCCCTTCCCATCAGCAACCTCGAAGTGAGCATCCTCCAATCTCTGAACATTCCCATCCCTCCCAACCTGCCCCCTCCCATGCCCCACCCCAGAAAGAAGGCTCATTGGAAACCCCCCGGAAGGCTGGTTGAAGCTCAACTTTGATGGCACTTCCAAAGGGAATCCAAGTCTAGTAGGAGTGGGTGGGATTGTCAAAAACCACAAAGGCAAAGCTATCATAGCCTTCTCTAAGAACTTGGATCACCAGACTAACAACGTGGCTGAAGCATGGGTGCTTTGGCATAGTATGCACCTCCTCAAGGACCAAAGGATCAACCTCCAAGTCGAAGGGGATTCCCTCAACATCATTCGATACATCAACAATGATAATATCCCACCATGGAACATCTGATCCCTGATACAAGAAACTAGATCTCTCATTGGTCAACAAAGATAGGTTGTTGCTACCCACATGTACCGTGAAGCCAACAGGCTTGCTGATGGTCTTGCCAACATGGGTACCACTCAACCGTCTCTATCCGTGTGGTGCAGCTCCCTACCATCAAGCGTCATCCACATAGCGGTCGTTGATTGGCCAAGGCAAACCAGCTACCTTTAATATTTTCCATGCTAATCTATGATTTTTTCAATCAAGTTTTTGCAGGTCTCATGGTGTGCAATCCCTTGGGTGTCCTCTCCATGGCGTGTGCCCCATTTCTTCCACATGATTGGCCATCTGATTGACCCCCATGGTGGTGATGTTCGATCTTGGGTGCTTGTTTCAAACTTCATCGATTTCCAAAGAAAGATGCTCATTCCCAACCGTCAACACCTTTTCGTTTCATTACCATTTCTCCCGCTAAGCTTAGTTGTCGTCTCCACCCGTGTGGTCTTTGTTTCATGGACCCTCATCAATCCCCAGTTACCCTCCCCTTTCCACCGCCTTTCCACTTGTCTTAATCCCGCAGCCAACGACATGACCGACGTCTTGCCTCATGCCTATTTAAGCACAAGTCGAGCCACCACCCAGACCTACATCCTTCATCTCTACCACCCTAGCCTGTGCTCGTATTCCCTTGCCACCTTCCATATGCCCCTTTCCTCCACCACCATGGCCTTCCTTGAACCCAACAGTCTGCAACTCGATACTCTGTCAGCCTCCTATCTGCAAGGATGTGGCCTTATCCCTTTCCTATCAAAATTCAAGGGTGTTGAGGCCGATATCACTGCAAACTTCGTCAGGACCTAGTCAAACGACCATGTTACTGTCAGACACATCTGATTCAAAGTAACCCCTGAGCTTCTTGCCGAGGTGTCTGGCCTTTCTCTCTCGGGCCACCTGGTTCGACGTGACAAACACAACTGGGACCAGGAGCTCGAGGGATTCCCGAATTACCAAGAATTCAAGTGGATTGGTGTTGCCTTGGACCGAGAATCCCTTCCCACCCCGTGGCCCATCGTCACCATCCCCCTACTTCAATATTTGTCTTGTGATGATCCGTCCAAGCCTCTCTCTAGCTTCCACCTTGCCCTGGTGAACCATTTTTGAGGTTTTCAGCCCATGAACATTCTTGCTTTCCTCCACAGATCCATTAGGCTCGCTGTGGTCAGCGCTCACAAGAAACACTCGGCTCCCATTCACCAGGGGCTATTGGCTATTATTTTCCACCATGTCGCCACCTCCACCCCGCCACCCATTTTGGACAACCCCATTCAATCCAACCCCTCCTATCTCTCGCTTACAGTCTTGCCCATTCCCTGTCCAGTGAGCCTCTACCCAGTGAGGACACCCTTAAAGCTTACACTCCCATGTCCAAGAAAGGTATCCCATCTGATGCTACTCTCTCCAAGCCCATTGATGCGAGTGGCAGCAAATCAGTGTCTGCTAAGCGCAAAGCCAAGGTCGAAGATAACTCTGCCCAGGTTTGGAGGTCATCCAGAGTGAAGAAGGTGAAGGCATAATCAAGCCAAAATTCCCCTATCCATGTGTCCGAGGACATCAGTGGGAATTTGATCCCTGGATTTGATATCTCCAACAAGATTTCCAAGATGTTCATCAAGATATTTATTATCGCTTTCGAGAGTGTCGATACAACCATGAAACAATACCTCCAACAGAACACCCCCAACACCAAGGAGGACTCTCCGGAGGTCGAGCCCCTGTAAGCTTGCTCCTGCATCTTTGGTTTGTCCGGTTTTTGGTTTTTGGGATGTTTTGGGTTTGGGTTGCTATGTTAGTCCGGGTTTCTCTTTGTCTGGTTTCTGGTTTTGAAGATAGCCCTACGTGGCTTTGGATTTTTTGTCTATCGATGTTCAGTCTCCGTAATGGCCTGCCCCTGCATGGGTGTTTTTGCTCTTGGGATAGTACCACCCTCCCCTGCATGGGAAATTTTGGTTTCGTCCTCCCCTACGTGGGATTGAAAGTCGCAATGATATCCACCTTCCTAGGTAAGGGATTTCCCAATAGTATGCTCTCTTTTTTCTGTCAAGATCTTATGTAAATCTAGGATTGGGACCCAACCAAAACCCATATAATAGAACCACCAATTACAAAAAAAAGGTAAGTAAGTACTCAAGTGATAGTGATAATAGTTTTTCAGATAATGGTAAAGATGAAGTCCTATTTTTGATTGAAGAAAAAGAAGTCAAGAAAAGGTCACCAATTATTCTCAAGTATTAGATGTGGTAATTTTGGACATCTTGAAGATAGTTGTACAAGGAATGGTTTCAGTCTCAGTGATGATGAATCTGAGGATGCACTTGAAGGACCAGAAGAGAATATTATAATGGTGCTAGAAGAATAAGAAGGCGATCCTATATAAGATAAGTCAAAATAAAATAAAGATGTTGACAAAGACAAACAAATAGAGGAAGAATCATAAAAAAGAAGAAGTTAATCTTGAGGGAGAGTTTATCTATGCTCTTAAAACCTTAAAGAAGGTAAGAAAGCAAAACTCTCAACTTGAAATTCAGTTTCAAGAATGTGATGAAAAGAGAGGAAAGCTTATAGAGGATCCAAAAAAGTCAATGGCTAAGACAGAAATTCAAGGATAAGTTAGAATCAAATGTCTTAGAATGAAAGGTTAGAACAAGAAGTAGCTCTACTAAGGGAAGATAGCAATTGAAGAACACAAGCTTATACCGAGAGGGGGGGTGAACAGTATAAGACCACTTTTTACTTTTTCTTCCAATTCAATATTATGTTGTGTAAAGATAGCAGTATCAATAGAAGTAATCAAAGCAATGCACAGAAACCATACACAATAGAGACACCACAATTTACGTGGTTCACCCAATGTGGGCTACTCCACGGAGAAAATATTTTACTAAAACTTTCTCAATCAATATCTTTGGGAATCACTCCCAATTACAATGTTTATGGATCTCTATCCAAAGGAGATGTTGATCCCCTAATCTCAAGTTCATGGATCTCTTCCATAGGAGAACTCTTTCCCCTTCTGCTCTGGCTATGTGATCTTCTAGAAGACTCTGTCTCTCTACTGCACTAACTAGTGGACCTCTCTCCACTTGAAGACTCCTCACTCAGATCTATCTTCAACTATGCTACTGCTGGATCTCTATCCACTGAGACTCTATCCTCTGTACTCTATCACCTCCAAAGCTCTATCAATAGGCTCACTAAGAACCTGCTCAATAGGCTCACATAAAACCTGCTTAACAAGCTCACACAAAACTTGTCCAAAACTGAATAACAAGCTCACACAGAACTTGTCCAAATATGCTCTAGCAAGCTCACCAAGAACTTGCCCAAATCTGCTCTAGCAAGCTCACCAAGAACTTGCCCAAAACTATCCACAAATCTATCCCAAAACTATCCTCAAATTTGTCCCAAAGGCCTTCTCAAAGGCTCAATCAATCATGCACAAAACTTCCACAAATTTTTCCATAAATCTATCCCAAAAGCCTTCTCAAAGGCTCAACCAATCATGCTCAAGTAGTACTCAAAAATCATCCACAAATCTATCAAGGCAAAGCTCAAAGATGAACTCAACAATGAATGGCAATGTACTCTTCAATGGATGACAACAATGATCCACAATGATCTCAACTCAACTCAACTCATAGAAGCATAAAGAGAATTTTTAGAGACTCAATATGTTCTAATCTCAATCTCAACTCAACTCAACTCAAATCAATCTCAACTCAACTCAAGTCAATCTCATAGAAGCATAAAGAGAATTGTTAGAGACTCAATATGTTCTAATCTCAATCTCAACTCAAATCAACCTCAACTCAATTCAAGTCAACCTCAACTCAACTCAAGTCTTATAGAACCATAAAGAGAATTGTTAGAGACTCAATATGTTCTAACCTTAATCTCAAATCAACATAGAATGATGGAATAGTTTGTTTCATAGAACTTGAACAATCACTTCACACATCACTTGACTAGGCTCAATCAACTCAACTCAACCAATCATCACAAGGGACAACTCTTTCTCACACAACCCTAGTCCAAGTATGTATCAACCAACTCAAATGTTTCCAACAATGCTCAACCACAAATCTCACATAACAATGATACTCATGTTCTTTTCTAACTCAAGTTCTTTCACAACCAATGGGCTTCAATAACTATGCTTATAAAACAAGGTTTAAACTCAACTCTCAAACTAGAAAACCTTGAAGCATTAAACCAATCACTTTCGAAAAGGAAACCACAATCAATCCTTTTCTCTCCAATGATATTTCAGAAATCAACCACCATAAACAATCAATAGGAGAATGTGCCCATACCTTTTATGAAGATGAAAAAACCTCTTTGTAAATCTGCCACAATCACAAAATTCTTTTGCCAATCTTCACAAGGGTTAGTAGATCACAAAATAATCAACATTACTCCACTTTTCAATAATCATCACCAAGGCCTTTAATTGCACAACTTCCTTATCTCTCCTAAAACCACTTGTACCATAAAATAAAATAAATCAAAACATTGCATAACCTTTTCACTCCCAAAACCACTTATACCATAAAATAAAATAAATCACAATATTGCATACCTTGTCACCTCATGAAAGAATTAATCCTCTTGAAAAAGAACAAGGCAAACTTCACTTTTGGAACCCCTTTGCAAAATCAGAAATATCTCTTTACACACACCTTATTTCTCCTTCTAAATAAGTTAGTCAAATAGCCCTCGAAATAAGCTTTTCGATGATATATAATATGCCCCCTTTTCGAAATAAATTGAAACCTTTACATATATATATGCCAACCTCCATTAATTGCACATAGGTCGGCCCTCCATTAATTTAAACTTAAACTTTAAACTTTAATATCTTCATCACCGGAGGTCCTTTTTCGATGAAACAAAATTCCACCTTGGCTTTTAAGAAAAGCCCTTTCCACATAAGCCCACCATGGTTTTAAATAAAACCTTTTATTTTGCCTACCTTGGTTTTCATAAAAACCCTATAAATAGCCATGCTTTCCAAAATATCATAAATGCTTATTTATGAAATATTTTGGCCACCAAAACCAAATGTGATCCATGTGACATCAATGATCCATGTGACATCAATGACAACATAAAATGTCTCAAATTAACTCAAATTTCCAACAATCTCCCCCTTTGTCATTGATGGCAACACCTCTAATGCAAACACCACAATCACTGCAAAAACCATCTCTAAGAATCAAAGTTGCTCCCCTGACTCAATACTCTCTATGGAGGCTGCTCCCCTAACTCAATACTCTCCCCCTTACTCAAATCTCTCCCCCTTTGACATCAATGGCAAAAGGGACACTTATGGGGCTAAAAGATATAACTCTTAAGCTTAGCCCCCCTCACCCCCTTTTTCTTTTGAGGTGATTAATTTTGGGGTGGGAGTACTTTTACTCCCATATCACTTTGTTTCTTTCCTCTATCAACTTCCTTCCATATTTTTCTGATATCCTTCTCTTGATGAATTACTTGATCTTCTTGTCTAGAACCTATTTGACTTTCTTGCCTTGAACTTGTTTGGAATTGAGTCCTACACCACCTTGCAATATGCCCAAAGTTATTGCAATTAAAACACTTGATATTGTAGCCTTTGGTTGGTGCCCATGTCCTAAAATTATTCTTGAAATAATTTCCATATCCATTCCTTTCCTGAACCCTGTATTGTGAAGCTCTATTTTCATGACCATTATGACCATGACTTCTGAATTGTGTAGCTCTAAAACCAAAACCATGTTGCTCATTTCCTTTGCACTAAAAAGCTTTATGACCAATCCTGTTACATGAGAAGCAATGTCCCTAAAAATCATACCTTCTTCCTTTGAAGTTTCTTCTAGAAAAATCAAACTTCTTTGATCCATGGATCCTGCAATGTATAGCCCTGTGTCCAAATCCATTACAAGAAAAACAATATCCTTGAAAAGCCCTTTGTTCATGCCTTGGTTCCTCATACCTTTCTTGACCATTATCCTTATGATCATCTTCAACTTGTGCATTGCATTCTTGAACCTTCTTTGTAGCATCTAAAACCTCTTCCTTAGTTTCTTCCTTGCCTTTCTCTTCAATAATTTATTTTCCCTTTGAACTTGATTCACCTATCTCAAAACAAGAACCAAACTGAATATTTGGAGCCATAGGAACTTTGGAACTTTCCTCACAAATCTTAGGTGCTTCCTTGCTTTCATATTTTAGAACTTCCTTTCCTTTTGAGTGTGATTCCCCAAACCTGAAATATGGGACCTTTGGTGCTTTGAAACCTTTCCAAAACTTGTGCAACTTATCCTTGGAGTCTTTCACTTCCAACCTTAAGGAAACAACTTCATGTTCTAATCTTTCACATTCTTGCTTCCTTACCTTTAATTGTTCAAGCATATCTTCTTCAATTTTCTTTGCCTCTTCAACCATGATTTTTAGATCAATGAGATCTTGTAGGAGCTTTGCCTTTATCTTCTCATCCTCTTGTGCTTGAGCCTTTAGTCTTGAGTTTTCTCTTTTCATTTCTTCAAAAGCTTGTTCTGACACTTTCTTTTCTTCATGATCATAATTGTGCCTATTTTTCTCTTCATGATAAATTCTTACTTGAGATTCTTGCTTTTGATCTTTAGTAGGAGCTTCTTCTTTTTCACTGATTGAGAGACTTTCATTATTGCTGCTAGAAGCACTGATTGCTTCTTCCATATACAAGCTCTTCTTGTCATGCCTGCCTTGTTCATACATGTTTTCCTTTTCTTTTTTATTCTTGCATTCATCTTCACTATTTTGATTGTGCCTATCTTCCTTGAGTTCCATTTCATATTCACTATCACTGAAGCCATTGTAGTAACCTGAGACATGATCGAGTTGACCACAAGCAGAATATTCTTCTTTTGAAACCTTGAATGCTGCCTTTTGAGAAACAATATCTTTGAAAATCCAGTCAAGTTCCATTTCCTCTCTATTGCTTCTATACCCATTTTGTGGACAATAAAATGCCATGTGACCAAGCTTACCACACTCAAGACATCTTACTGATTTTTCTTCTTCCCTTCTTAGAGCTTCAAGATCGGATTCATTTTTCTTCTTAGATCTCATGGTTCTTATTTTGCCTTTCTTTGCCATGTGTGTTCTTGTAGAATCTTCCCTCAAGTTGTTAGCCTTTTCGAAGGAACCCGCTCTGATACCAATTGAAGAACACAAGCTTATACTGAGAGGGGGGTGAACAATATAAGACCACTTTTTACTTTTTCTTCCAATTCAATATTATGTTGTGTAAAGATAGAAGTATCAATAGCAGTAATCAAAGCAATGCACAGAAACCATACACAATAGAGACACCACAATTTACGTGGTTCACCCAATGTGGGCTACTCCATGGAGAAAATATTTTACTAAAACTTTCTCAATCAATCTCTTTGGGAATCACTCCCAATTACAATGTTTATGGATCTCTATCCAAAGGAGATGTTGATCCCCTAATCTCAAGTTCATGGATCTCTTCCATAGGAGAACTCTTTCCCCTTCTGCTCTGGCTATGTGATCTTCTAGAAGACTATGTCTCTCTACTGCACTAATTGGTGGACCTCTCTCCACTTGAAGACTCCTCACTCAGATCTGTCTTCAACTATGTTGCTATTGGATCTCTATCCACTGAGACTCTATCCTCTATACTCTATCACCTCCAAAGCTCTATCAATAGGCTCACTAAGAACCTACTCAATAGGCTCACATAGAACCTGCTTAACAAGCTCACACAGAACTTGTCCAAAACTGAATAACAAGCTCACACAGAACTTGTCCAAAACTGAATAACAAGCTCACACAAAACTTGTCCAAATATGCTCTAGCAAGCTCACCAAGAACTTGCCCAAATATGCTCTAGCAAGCTCACCAAGAACTTGCCCAAAACTATCCACAAATCTATCCCAACACTGTCCTCAAATTTATCCCAAAGGCCTTCTCAAAGGCTCAATAAATCATGCACAAAACTTCCACAAATTTATCCAAAAATCTATCCCAAAGGCCTTCTCAAAGGCTCAATCAATCATGCTCAAGTAGTACTCAAAACTCATCCACAAATCTATCAAGGCAAAGCTCAAAGATGAACTCAACAATGAATGGCAATGTACTCTTCAATGGATGACAACAATGATCCACAATGATCTCAACTCAACTCAACTCATAGAAGCATAAAGAGAATTGTTAGAGACTCAATATGTTCTAATATCAATCTCAACTCAACTCAACTCAAATCAACTCATAGAAGCATAAAGAGAATTGTTAGAGACTCAATATGTTCTAATCTCAATCTCAACTCAAATCAATCTCAACTCAACTCAAATCAATCTCATAGAAGCATAAAGAGAATTTTTAGAGACTCAATATGTTCTAATATCACTCTCAACTCAAATCAACCTCAACTCAATTCAAGTCAACCTCAACTCAACTCAAGTCTTATAGAACCATAAAGAGAATTGTTAGAGACTCAATATGTTCTAACCTTAATCTCAAATCAACATAGAATGATGGAATAGTTTATTTCATAGAACTTGAACAATCACTTCACACATCACTTGACTAGGCTCAATCAACTCAACTCAACCAATCATCACAAGGGACAACTCTTTCTCACACAACCCTAGTCCAAGTATGTATCAACCAACTCAAATGTTTCCAACAATGCTCAACCACAAATCTCACATAACAATGATACTCATGTTCTTTTCTAACTCAAGTTCTTTCACAACCAATGGGCTTCAATAACTATGCTTATAAAACAAGGTTTAAACTCAACTCTCAAACTAGAAAACCTTGAAGCATTAAACCAATCACTTTCGAAAAGGAAACCACAATCAATCCTTTTCTCTCCAATGATATTTCAGAAATCAACCACCATAAACAATCAATAGGAGAATGTGCCCATACCTTTTATGAAGATGAAAAAACCTCTTTGTAAATCTGCCACAATCACAAAATTCTTTTGCCAATCTTCACAAGGGTTAGTAGATCACAAAATAATCAACATTACTCCACTTTTCAATAATCATCACCAAGGCCTTTAATTGCACAACTTCCTTATCTCTCCTAAAACCACTTGTACCATAAAATAAAATAAATCAAAACATTGCATAACCTTTTCACTCCCAAAACCACTTATACCATAAAATAAAATAAATCACAATATTGCATACCTTGTCACCTCATGAAAGAATTAATCCTCTTGAAAAAGAACAAGGCAAACTTCACTTTTGGAACCCCTTTGCAAAATCAGAAATATCTCTTTACACACACCTTATTTCTCCTTCTAAATAAGTTAGTCAAATAGCCCTCGAAATAAGCTTTCCGACGATATATAATATGCCCCCTTTTCGAAATAAATTGAAACCTTTACATATATATATATATATGCCAACCTCCATTAATTGCACATAGGTCGGCCCTCCATTAATTTAAACTTAAACTTTAAACTTTAATATCTTCATCACCGGAGGTCCTTTTTCGATGAAACAAAATTCCACCTTGGCTTTTAAGAAAAGCCCTTTCCACATAAGCCCACCATGGTTTTAAATAAAACCTTTTATTTTGCCTGCCTTGGTTTTCATAAAAACCCTTTAAATAGCCATGCTTTCCAAAATATCATAAATGCTTATTTATGAAATATTTTGGCCACCAAAACCAAATGTGATCCATGTGACATCAATGATCCATGTGACATCAATGACAACATAAAATGTCTCAAATTAACTCAAATTTCCAATAGAAGTAGCTCTACTAAGGGAAGATTTAGAAAAATCCAAGGATAATCTATACAAGTTTGGAAAGAGTTCAAATATTGTGGATAAGATGATCAAGGTACAAATAAGGTCAACAAATAAAATAGGTCTTGGTTTTGAACAAGATCAAAAGAAACAAGAAGAGTCAACCTCAAGTTATGAAGAAGAAAAAACTTCAGAATAAGACAGTGTAAGAGAAAGTGAGACTTCTGAGGATGAGTTGGACAACAGGAAGTTCAACAAGGAAAGGAACAATGCACAAAGAAGAAATAGATGGAACAAGAATCAACATAGAGAAAAAGGGACTAAGATACCAATGAGGTCAAGGCAAGGAAATTTCAATGGACGATGTTTCTCATATCAAATATTTGGGCACATGGCTTCACAGTGCAAGACGCATGAAAGACAAGAAAATGAAAATTTCATAAACATGCAACTTTTCCATGGGTATTGCTACTCATGTAATCAGTTTGGTCACAAGGCAATGAATTGTAGGGTATATGACAGGAACAGATATGGCTTTACCATGAGAAATTCCAATACATTTGCACCTCCAAGGAATAACAATATTAAGTGTTATAAGTGTAATAATTATGGACATACAACAAAGTGGTCTACAATAGACATTCTAGAACAACGCATGAACATGAACATGAACAGGAACATGAACGAGAACAAGAACAAGAACAACAATATGAATGTGGACATAAATAAGAATAGGAATATGGACATGAACAGGAACATGAATAGGAATATAGACAGGAACAAGAATATGGACATAAACAAAAACAATCAAAGGAATCAAAATGATCAAATGAGAAGGAAAGAGGACAAAGGTAAAGAATAGTGCTTGCTAGGAGTATAAATACTCCCACCCTAGAATTAACCACCTCAAGAGGAGGTGGGGGAGGGGCTAAGCTAAGAGACTCATTCTTAGCCCCGAGCCCCAAAGGTGACCCTTTGCCATTTATGTCAAAGGGGGAGATATTTGAGTAAGGGGGAAATATTTGGTTTAAGGAGAGAGCATTGAGTCAAGGGGAGCAATGTCCCAGGGGAAGCAGAATAGGAAAAAGTTTTGGTAAAAATAATTTGGATTGTCATCAATGAAAAAGGGAGAGATTGTTGGACATTTTGAGTAGATGAGTTTTCATTGATGTCAAGAGTGAGTGGTCATTGATGTCAAGCTTTCAACACCAGTAAGTGGCAGTTTCAGTGGGCAGCATCGGTTTCAGGTTCTTTAATAAATGCAAAAGGATAGTCCACCTTCAGTTGATAAAGACCCAGTTCCAGGAAGTCAGATAAGGTCTAAAGGGCAAAGAAGAGGCCCAGGCAAATAATATTATAATATTTTATTATAATATTAAAAAGGAGATTTAAATTAATTATAAATTAATTAATATAATTTTATTATAAATTAATTTATTAATTAATTTAATTAACTCTTATGTTACTTAAGTTAATTTTAATTTAATTATAAATTAATTTTTATCGCTGATGTATTACAACATCAAGGCACTATGTATAAATATGGAGGCAAAACCTTTGCCTAAGTCCCCAAGCGATCATAATTTTGAATGCCCCTAAGTTTGAAAACGAGCGTAGAGAGAAAGCAATGATTTTGCTTTGAAAAGTCTTTAGTGAAATTAAAAGGTACAAAGAGGATCAAGGCTCCTTCCACTATGCACACACACCGCATAGTGCAACTGGTGACGAAGGCAAGTGTTAAGACGTTCGCTGGCTAGAAGACGTAGGTTCGAATCCCACAGGGTTCATTTTTTGCATGGTAGAAGATTTGTGTTTTACAAATGGTGCCTCACACAAGGAATAAAGGGAGGCTAGCGCCTTCCCCTTCTCATGGGAATGCCTAGCCCATGTGGTGGGTTAGAACCTTGGTAAGGTACTCAACGAAGAGGTTTTGGGGTCAAAACCCATCGAGGCCTTTTAGCGGATGAGACAAAGGTATGCGTTATTTGTTGGGTTTGTCGCTTAGGTTGGGGATGTGCTAAGTTTGAAGGAAAAATAAAAATATTTTTATGTGCCTAAGGTTGAAAAATAATTTTTGAGGGTTTGTGAGATTTAATTTTTGCCTAAGTTAAATTTGGTTATTAAGTGTTTTGAGGGAGATAAAAGGGTAGGCAATTATTATTTTTGAAGGGTTATTTTTGAGAGTTTGATTTATTAATTTGGATATTATAAGGAGATTTTTGAGTGATTATTTTTATGAGTGATTTGATGATTGCTAATTTCAAGGAGTAATAAGGTGTATTTTGGATTGATTACTTTTGTGTTTGAAAAATATTTTGAAAGAGAGTTAGTGTGATATTTGTCATCTAACTATTGAAATTGGCAAAGGAGAAAATTGTGATTGAGACAGGTTTTTCTAAGGGTACTTCTACATCAAACAAAAGGTATGGGAACACCTTCCTAGTGAGTAATTATTGAATGTTGTGAATTCAAAGTTGGAGTGAAAAGGATTGTTTGGTAAACATTGTTGAGTGTGGCTTGAATTAATGCTTCAAGGTTTTCTGGAATAAAGAGTTGTTGATAAAACCTTGTTTTATAAGCATTGTTGTTGAAGTGATTGTTTAAGTGAAGAATTTGAACTAGGGTTTGCAAAGAACATGAGTATCATTGTTATGTGAAGTTGAGAACTATCTTGGACTAGGGTTTGTGAAAATAACATGAGTATCATTGTTATGTGAGATTTTTTGATAAGCATTGTTGGAAATATTTGAGTGAGTGTTTATATGCTTGGACTAGGGTTTGTGAGCAAGGTTTATTTCATTGAGTGATTGGTTGAGTAGAGTTGGTTGAGCCTAGTCAAGTGGATGTGTTAAAGTGATAGTTCAAGTTTTATAAAACAAATTATTCTATATTCTAAATTAATTTGAGAAAGAGGTTGAGTGTTGATGAGTGTGAAACATATTGAGTCTAACAATTCTCTATATGTTTATGTGATAAAAGAGAGACTGAAAGTGATTGAGAGTTTGTGAGTGTGAAGCATATTGAGTCTTTAACAATTCTCTTTATGTTTCAAAAGAGTGATTGAAAGTGATTGAGCATTGAGGTAAATGTGAAGCATATTGAGTCTAACAATTCTCTATATGTTTCTAAAAGAGTGATTGAAAGTAATTAAGCATTGTGGTGAATATGAAGCATATTGAGTCTCTAACAATTCTCTTTATGTTTCTATGAGATTGGACAAGTTCTAGTGTGGACTTGTTGAGCAGATTTGAGGTAAGTCTTTGAGAAGACTTGTGGACAGATTTATGTGAGCTTTTGTGGAAGCTTACAATACAAATTAAGAGCATATTTGAACAAGTTCTAGTGAGGACTTGTTGAGCAAATTTGGATGAGTTCTAGGGAGGACTTATGGACATATTAGTGTGATATTTTGTGGAATCTTACAAGGCATATTTGAGATAAGTCTTTGAGAAGACTTGAGAGTAGAGTTGATTGATTGATTTGTTCAAACCTTGAGTTAAGGTTTGGGGCAGATCTAGTAGAGTTGATTTGAAATTAATTAAAGCTTTGTGTTAAGGCTTGAGGATAAATATTGAGGATAGATTTGTCCTAGAACGAAGGATTGTGTTTAGTGCAGATCAGAGGATAGAGATTGAAGATAGATTTTTGCAAGAACGAAGGACTATGTTTAGTGTATATTTGAGGATAGAGTTTGGTGTAGAATTGAGGACAAGTTTGTACCAGACCAAAGACAAATATCGAGTAGATTTATGCTAGACCGAAGGACTGTGTTTAGTACAAATTTGATATAGAGCTTTGAAGGTGATAGAGTATAGAAGATGACAGTCTCCAATGGATAGAGATCCATTAGTCAGGGTAGTGAGGATAAGAGTCTTCATTGGATAGAGATCCATTAGCCAGAGTAGTGGGGGCAACAATTCTTCTAGAATATCACTAGTCAAAGTTAATGAGAAAGGAGTTCTCTTATGGATAGAGATCCAAAAAATTGATTAGGGGATTGGTGTCTCATTTGGACCTAAGTCCATAAACATTGTAATATGGAAAGGATTACCAAAATATTTATTGAGAAAATTTTAGTGAAATAGTTTCTCCATGGAGTAGCCCACATTGGGTGAACCACGTAAAATTGGTGTCTCTATTGTGTGTGGTGATTTGTGCATTGATTTGATTACTTTTGTTGATATTACTATCTGTACATTGCATAATATTTATTGGGAAAGAAAATTAAAAAGTGGTCTTATACTATTCACCCCCCTCTCAGTATAAATTTGTATTCTTCAATTCTCATTGTGTGGATTCTTATTATGGAATATTATTTGTGGATGAATGATTTGATATTTTTGCATATTCATGAGTGATTTATGTTTATGATAAGAGAGTTTCATAACATCCTTAAAGACATAATCATAACCATAACTAGACATCTAGAGTTCATAACAGTGCAAGTTGTTAAGAGATGGTTATTTGACTATGGATTATACCCATATGAATGTGCCTAAGGGTGGGATGGTGATAAAGATTGAAAATGATCCACCTTGCAACTATCTACTACATAATTTGGACAAAGAGGACATTTTAAACTAAAATTATCTTCTAGAATTCATGGAGGATGATGAGGCTCTTGAAGATCAAAAATTAAAAGTCGACATGATAATTGACTTACTAAAAGATGAAGTAGATTTAGAGGTTGACTAGAAGGAGAGTAAACTGGGAGAGCATCTCATCACAAAATTATTGTCTAATATCTCTACTTTGATAAGTGAAGGAGAAAATAAAACCTGGACAATGTACTTTGATGGCATCAAAATTAAAAATGGGGTAGGATGCTAGTATTCATTTCCTTGACCTGTAGGGTGCACAAACCTTTTTTGCATGTATAATGTCATTCAATTGTATCAGTAATGTGGTAGAGTACAAAGCATCTTCTATCAACTTGAAGAAGGACATAAAGTTGGGATCTTGACACCTAAGAAGATATGGTTATTTAGAACTAATTATAAACTAGGTTAATTACTAATGCACCACAAAGAACAAGCATATAAAGTCATATAAGCACTGGTCTTGAGATTTTCTAGAGAGTTTTAACACATGAGTTAAAAGTGATTTCTAGAGAGAACACTAATTTAGATAATTTAAAAGGCATGAAAACTAGATTAAATCCCACAACTAATGTGTGGGATAAACCAAAGGAACTAGAAGTAGTATTCAAACTATCCATTCTTGATAACTATGATCATTGATAGGTATTTAACAATTATGAACAAATCAAAATGTTTTGGAGGATTTGATATATGTGTATGGAGGAGCAGAGGAGCAGCAGCGGTGGGCCAGGAGGCGAGCAGAGGTGGACCAGTGGAGGGTTAGGTGGGGCAGGTAGGAGTAAGGAGCAAGGGGTAGGCGAGGATCCAAAGGATGGAACCGAGGCAGAGGACGGCCGAGATCCAAAGCCTGAGACAAGAGGATCCGACCCGCCCGATAAAGAACTTGACAAAGGGACCCAGCAAGGAGCTGCGGGACCCAAAAAGGCTTGGTCCTTTGCGAAAACCCTAAAAGGGTCTAGGGGGGATTTCTGTAAAAATCTCCCTCCATTGATTCCCCAAAAAAATAGGATCATCGCTCCTGCAAACATTATGGATGGGTTTTTGGCGATGGAAAAGCATTCACTGGTTGGAAAGTTCCTGGGCGGTAGGCCCGACATAGAGACCATAAGGGCATGGGCTTGGAACAAATGGAAAATGGTAGGCAACCTAGAGATAGTGGCCCTTGCAAGAGGGTTCTTCATTATAAGGTTCAACAACAAGGAAGACGTAGAGCAAATTTTAACAGGTGGGCCATGGTTTCTAGGGAGGCGCAACCTATTCCTAAGGCGCTGGGGAGAATATTTCGACCCAGAGACACAAAATATTAACACAACCCCCATTTGGGTTCATTTTCCAAGTTTACCTGCCTAGTTCGTTAACGAATACTGGCTTCAAGGAATAGCAAAAACTATAGGGGAACTGGTTGCTATCGACCATTCCACTCTGGCAAGAACAAGAATGACCCAGGAAAGGATTTGTGTTAACACAAATTTAGAATGTGAACTACCAACCTTCGTTGAGTTGGGTTATGGAAAATATCTGAGGAAACAAATGGTAGAATATGAAAATAAACCTGCCTTTTGCACGAAATGCAAAAACCAAGGTCACCTTCCAAGCCAATGCCCAACCGTGGCCACCAATATTCAAGGCCCGAAGAATCCAAACCCTTTAGGGTTCAATGGAAGAAGGAATGCTAGAAACCAAGGACCTCGGGTCCCACAAGGGAGAGGAGTTTTTAGGAAAGCTAGAGCAGACCCTACTACCAGAGAAAGTCAAGCCAAAGCCAGGGAGAAAGGAAAGCAACAAGTTGAAGAGGGTGATAAGGTAAGCCCTAAAACCCTAAGTTTAAATAGATTTGAAGCTTTAGCTGAAAAGGATTCTGATGAAGAAAATGAGGAGAATGAGGAGCCTCAGATCGTGTGGCCCAAAATCCTTGAATCCCCTTCAAAAGCAGGGCCGTCTCTAGATATATCCGTTGACCTGCTCAATCCTCAAGGGTTGGTCCAGAACCCAAATGAATACAAGCTAAATCTGGAGGGCACAAAAACAAGTATCGACATTACTAATACCAGAAGGAACAATGAGGGATCAAGCCCCATTTTGCAACAAATCATTCCTCCTAAGTTTAGCCCAAAGCAGACAAGAAGTTCAACGAAATCCTCGATTGACTTTGGAAGTGAAAAAAAGAGGGGAAGAATGTTCGAGGCAGACCATTATAAACTCAAGATTGACAATGAAATAGCAAATGGGAAATAGAGGACACTACTACAACAAGTTATCTCAAGTCAGGAGGATAACAGAAACAACAAATCTCCCCCAACCCAAGGAAAGGGGAGAGGGAAAAACAACAAGTCATCTAAATGAAGATCCTCTCATGGAATGTGAGAGGCCTTAATGGCCCAGTGAAACAAAGGATGGCCAAGTCATTAAGGAAAATAGTGAATCCGACTATATTATTACTTCAAGAGACCAAAATGGATGAGGGACAGGCAATTCTTGTAGCCAACAGATTATGGAAGCATGGGGAAATGGCTTTCATGAAAGCGAGAGGAGCCTCGGGAGGGTTGTTAACGATGTGGGATCCTCAAAAAGTGGAAGGAAATGTTATCCAGGCAGAGGAGAGGGTTCTTAGTGTTCTTTTTCATGACCTAGACTGCAATAAGTCTTGGATCACCTCGAATGTGTATGCTCCTAACACCATTCAAGAAAGAGCCTCGTTGTGGGAATACCTGACTCATCTGAGCGAAGCCTTTAAGGACGTCCCTTGGGTTATAGGTGGAGACTTTAATACACCCCTATACCCATCTGATAAAAAAGGAGGATCTGGCCTACCTTTCAGAAGCATGGAGGACTTTAATATGTTCGTCAATTTAAACGAGCTTATGGATGTAAAGCTAAAAGGAGCTAAGTTTACTTGGAGCAATCGGAGGGTAGGGAACAACCACATCCAGGAGAGGCTGGATAGATTCTTCCTATCTAAGGAGGCTTTTATGGACTTTGGGGAGTCTTCCCTGTAGTCTCTTCCCAAGATTGCGTCAGATCACAACCCTATTCTGCTTGAGGTTCCCCAACAGTCCTCCCTAAAGAAGCCTTTTAGGTTTGAGGCAATGTGGACCAAGCATAAGGACCTTAAAGATAAAATGAATCAATGGTGGAGGATTAGTTGCTAGGGTAGCCCATCCTTCAAACTATCCCAGAAGTTAAGAATGGTAAGAGATAACCTCAAAAAGTGGAATAAGGAAGTTTTTGGGAACTTGTTTGAAAATAAAAAAAAGGCAAGTGAAAGACTAAGTGTCATCGAAAGGAGCATTGAAAATGGCCAGTATGATGAAGCTACCAAAGCCAAAGAAAAAACTCTCTTGGCTGAATTCCACAACATTCTGGCCTACGAAGAAATGTATTGGAGGCAGAAGTCGAGAGCTCTCTGGCTTAAGGACGGGGATTCTAACTCCAAATTTTTCCATGTGACCACCCTTAGAAACAGAAGCAACAATAGAATAAAAAATCTGATGAAGGGAGATGGATCCAGTGCTATTGATGTTCAAGAAATCAAAAATGAAGCTGTGACTTACTTCAACAACCTTCTGGGAGAAGAAGTGCAATGTCAGGCCAATGCTAAAGACATTCTCTTGAGGGCCATTCCTCGAGCTGTTGACAACGATATGAATAGGAATCTCATCGATCCTTTCTTAGATGAAGAAATCAGAGAGGCTTTGTTCTCCATGGATCCTGATAAAGCCCCAGGACCCGATGGCTTCTCTCCTCACTTTTTTCAAACCTACTGGGATACAGTCGGGGCTGATGTATGTGCGGCAATCAGGGAGTTCCAGACTTCCAGACACATTCCTAGAAGCTATAACTCCATGTTTATTGCCTTGATCCCTAAAGGGGAAGATCCAAAAATAATGGCAGATTACAGACCTGTGAGCCTTTGTAATGTATCCTACAAGATCCTCACCAAATTGATCGCAATTAGAATGAAGAGCATCCTACCTTTTATCATCGACAAATGCCAGGGGAGTTCGGTCCAAGGGAGATCTATTCTTGATGGGGTCATCACGGTTCATGAAGCTCTCCATTCGGCCAACCAAACCAAGAAAGCTTCCTTTGCCCTGAAACTCGACATGAACAAAGCTTTTGACCGCATCAATTGGGAATTTCTAGAGGCAGTATTGGTCAAATTTGGCTTTCATCATCAGTGGGTTAAACTTATTCGAGGTTGCATTCAAAAACCCTGGTTCTCTATTCTGGTGAATGGGTCCCCGACCAGTTTTTTTCAAAGTCGTAGGGGATTGAGGCAAGGGGATCCTATCAGTCCTATGCTCTTCATCCTTGTGGCTGAAGCTTTGGGTAGGACTATCAAAGCTGACTGCTTTGCAAGCCTGATATCGGGTATCAAAGCCACATCTCAAACGGCCCCTGTCTCTCATCAACAATTTGTTGATGACACTCTGATGCTTTCCTTAGCTTCGGTGGAAGAGGCTAAAAGGATCAAATTCATTCTAAACCTGTATGAGGAGGCGGCTGGTCAGAAGGTTAATTTCAACAAAAGCAAAATCTTCTTCCTTAACACCCCTATCCCTAGGCAAAATAGGATCGCAGGGATTTTGGGGTGCGCTATCACCTCGTTGCCTACGTCCTATCTAGGCCTACCTCTTTTCACTGGGGCTCCTTTGGGAGTTATGTGGAACAATGTGGTCGAAAGAATCCAAAAAAGGCTTGCTGGCTGGAAAGGGCATTTCTTATCTCAAGCAGGGAAAGCTACCCTGACTATGGCCTCGCTACAAAGTATCCCGGTCTACTTCCTGTCAGCTTTCAAGGCCCCGACTCGAGTATTCCAAAAAATTGAGCAGTTGCAAAAAAACTTTTTATGGTCAGGCTCTGAAGGCAAGAACAGGATCCATCTAGTTGGGTGGAGCAAAGTTTGTTGACCCAAAGATCGAGGAGGCCTGGGTCTTAGGAGAATTTCCCACCTAAACACAGCCCTGTTAGCGAAACAAGCATGGCGGGTCCTCACAAATGAAGAGAATGAGTGGATAGCCATTATGAAAAGGAAATATCTTCAGGGATCCAATTTTCTTAACACTCCCATTCCTATGAGAGGTTCTGCTATCTGGAAAGCTATTCTAGCTAGCAGAGACATTGTGAAAAAAGGTATGAGATGGATAGTCGGGAGGGGCTCGAAGATCAGATTCTGGGAGGACAGATGGGCTACGCAAGAGGCTTTGCTTTCAGATCCCAGGATAGCAAGACTCAAAAATTATACTGATAATAATTTTGGACCTTGGGTGTCCGATTTCCTAAGTCAGGAGGGAGGTAATTTGAGATGGAAACCTATTAGGGCTCAGGGACTTCAGGGTGAATCAATGGAGTTAGAAGCTATCCTTTCTCAACAATTCATTTCTAAAAGAGCAGAGGATGATCACCTGAGGTGGGACGCAACTGAGAGTGGTGAATTCTCAGTCAAATCCGCTTACAGGATGATTATTGACCATGATGATCCTCCGTTCGAAACCAATCTGGTTTGGATCCGCAAGCTGATCCCCAAAATAGCTCATTTCGCATGGACGATGATTCAAGGAAAAATCCTCACCATCGACAACATGATAAGAAGAGGTATGTTTTTGCCTAACAAGTGTTATTTGTGCAGGAACAGTTGGGAATCCATTCATCACATTTTTTTAGAGTGCCCCTGGTCTGTAGCCATCCTTAATGGATTATTCCAAACCTTTAATATCTCCTGGGTCCAGCCTGCCACCATTCTGGAGCTTTTCTATCAGTGGCCTTCTCCCTTCAGAAGCCTTCAGCTCAGGTTCCTCTGGAATATTTGCCTCCACCATTACCTTTGGTAGATCTGGTTAGAAAGGAACCATAGAGCCTTTTTCGATTCTAACCTCGACCCGCTATTGGTTCTCAACAAAATCCTAGTTTTCGCCAAAGAGAACCTAAGCATCCTCCCTCCAACTACCCAAACCATTCCCTTGCAGGAAATAATCCTTGCCCAATATCTTGATATATCCTTAGAGGAGTCTTCAGGTGTGATTAATCCTCATCCGAGGATGGAGGCTAGGTGGACCGCCCCCCCGGTGGGATGGATCAAATTCAATTTCGATGGGGCGGCCAAGGACAATCCTGGCAAAGCTGGAGCTGGAGGGGTGGTGAGAGATCATCACGGTAAAGTTGTTTTTGCCTTTTCTGAAAACATCGGGATCAAGACTAATAATGAGGCTGAGGCATGGGCACTGTGGCATGGTCTGCAAATGCTCCAAGAGGCCCAGGGTAAATGTTATGTGGAAGGGGATTCCCTGAATATTATCAACCTCCTTAACAATAAAAGAAAACCTCCCTGGAGGATCGAGGCCCTAATCAATGAAGTTAGGATCCTTGCTGATGGGGGTGAAGAGAAGAAGGCCCAACACGTGTTTCGTGAAGCCAACAAGGCAACGGACAAGCTGGCAAACATCGAGGTGGAGGCTGACGGATTGATCACGTGGATGAATGAGGTCCCAGGTGACGTGGAAGAAATCATCCTTTCCAAATCTTGATGAGGTGGATTTCAAGCCGACAGATCACGTGCAGTGGGTAGAGGGCCCAAATTAGAAGGTGTTTCCCAGTGGTCACACCTATATTGGAAAGAGCATTTAGTAAGACCAAGGCCAGCATGGAAAATCAGTTAACCAGGTGGCGTAACTCCGAGGTGGTGGACCTTGTCCCTAAATATGACATTTATGCCATAAGGACCTACCGCGGTATCAGGAGCAAGTTTCCATACGTCTTGATATACGCGAGTGTTGTTTCCAAGAGAAGGTGGCGTATCATGAGGTTTCTCCCACCCATCGTTATCATTATTGTTCAGATAATGGATCCTAAGAGATATGACGAGGGATACGGTGGCACGATCCCTATGCTGAAGTGGCTTACTTTCCAAGATAACGGTGCTCGAAGGCACGCTTCCAGAACTGGCACGAGCTTTAAGGAACCAACTTCGGATGGCAGAGGATTGCCAAGGTGCCACCCTCATATTAGTACCTACTACGGTAGGGTTATGTCCGAAACTATGAGTTCAGAGCTCCACGATACTCTTGAGAGGAATCTGATGGTAACCCTTCCAAATATGATTTACATTGAGCCCAACATGGTGGTCATGGAGCCTGCTGCTCAGGCTATTCTGACCGATAGGCGTTTTACCCAATTTTTTGACCTATTCTCGGGTGTGGAGGATGAAATCACGTTGGCTATGATGGAGACTTGGGAGGATGGCAGAGTGGAGATCCGGGGGCGTGAATTCATCATTGACGCCAATCTACTGGTGACTATTACTGGATAGTCGGTTAAGGGAAGGTCGATTCATCGACAGAAGCACCACTAGGAGGTGGAGTTGAAAGAATTCAAGGACAATCCAAAAATTTACAAGGAGGCGAAGAACGGTCTCACAAGGATGGACCTACCGATGCCCTGGAACACGGTAATGAAGAATGTCCTCGAATTTATCACGGTAAAAGACCCTGGTAAAGTGTTGTTGAGCTTTCATTACGCCTTTGTAAATTTCTTCAGGGATGTAAACCCCATTAGCATCCCGTAATTCCTGATGAACTCCCTCAATCACACCATTACCTCGTCCCGCAACAAGAAAGGCTTCTCAATGCCCATGCACCAAGGCCTGCTTAAGGTTATCTATAAATTCATCCTTAACAATGTTCCCCAACCTGAGCTCCCTCCCCCACCCCCTGAGGATCCCCCACGGGTTCGTGGTGAGAGTTCGAGGGGGAGAGACAGCCTCGGGTTACCCAAACCTTCCCCTGCCAAGAGGAGAGAGGGTGAGTCAAGTGCCAAGGGAGGGCCAGGAAGAAGCATCTCAGGATCGATGACCCGCCCCCCAAGTCCTCTCTGAGACTAAAGAATAAACAAGTTCAGGGTAGTAGCAAAATCTTGGACATTACCTCCGAGGATGAGGGTCCTGACCCATCTATTATGGAGCTGAAAAGGTTTGTCCTGAACACTGCAGCCAACATCAACCATCAGATGCAGGAGTTGCAGGAGGTCCTGACCAAGGTTTTCTTTAACGAGGGCTACCAGAGCAACAAGCTGGTGGTTTACAACCCGGAGACGGATGACAATGAAGAGGACAAAGAGGAGGATCAGGAGGAGGAGGCCGAAGAGGAGGACTAGGGTCCTCTCTGGTGTTTTGCTGCCCTAGGTTGTCTGTTTTTGCTGAATTTGTTGTTGGTCTTCAAGTTTAAATTTTTACGTTCTTGTCAGGGCAGAGGGTTGCATGTTGCTCTCCTTTTTTTTGCTGATGTTGTGTCTAGGTTCAGGTGCAATGCCTAGGATGGGTCAGGATGGGCAAAGGCCCTGTGTGTCATTTTGTGTTATGCTCTATTTGGGGTGGGACGCTCAGGGTGTGGGGTCCCAGGTAAGGATGAATGGTTGGGGTAGAGGACGGAGGATCCTCTGTTTGTCTCTATTTATGTTCCTCAGCCACGGGCTATTTTTGTAAAAAGGTTTTGGGTCAACCTGAAAAACCCGAGTTAATGATAAATCTTTAATTACCAAAAAAAAATGATGAACAAATCATATAATTCTTTATTAGAGAAGCCTAATACACAAAAGAAAAAATGACTATGGGAAAAACATCAAGGATGAGGCCATACAACTAAAGATGAATTAGTTTCTCAAGGGATTAATCACTCTAGAAAGGCTATTTAACCTAGACTATAGTACAAATAAAATACGCCTAAAAATGAAATCCTCCTAGACTATAGTACAAGGAAAATGAGCCTAAAAGTGAAATCCGCCTTAGGTCACCATGTCAAAGTGGTTAAAACCAAAAAAACTATTGTTTATAAAAGAGTGCACTAAAGAAGAAATATGGATTTTCAAAGAGCTCTATAGCAACCATGAGGATATTATTACATGGTCATACAAAGATATCAAGGTCTATGACCAATAAATCATAGAACACACCATTGAGTTGTAGCCAGGTGCTAGGCCTTTAGATAAAAGCAATGACTAGTGAAACACACAATCAATGTAGTAATGAAGAAAGAACTTTTGAAGCTTCTACAAGCAAAATAATATTCCCAATAAAACAGTCTACTTGGGTTTCCAATCTATTTCCTATATGCAAGAAGAATGGTGATATAAGGTTGTGCATTGATTTTAGGAACTTGAATTGAAATTCAATAAAGAACCACTATTTCTTACCCACCATAATTAGATTCTACAGAAGGTGATAGGGTGACAAATATCACTTTTTCAAAGCCTTTGATATTTCTTCTAACTTGTAGGACACATTACTTCTTAGAGCTTCATAAGCACCTTTAGAAAAAAAAACAAAATAAAGGAAGGGTCCAATTTTTCCTTCTCCAATTATTTTGATATTTTTTGAGAATTTGTGCCTACTCCAGGTTATGTTCCATTATTATTAAAATATTTTTAATCTATTTTGCTCAGATCCAAACCACTTATAGCAAAAATGATACCACTTTGACTTCAAAAGGGTGTCTTGACTTCTTCATTAAGAGTCAAACATTATTTTATCATAAAGAGGATTTGGTGTCATTGCAAAGGAGGTAGAACTATGATATTTTTGTCCCACTTGGGAGCTTTGGTTTCTTAGCTAGAAGAAGTAAAAGGAGATATATTCATTTACCTCAATTCAAATCTTATGCACCATGTTCATTGAAATGGTTGGAGCTCTTCATTGTCATGGTTCATGATGCCTTTTTTCATGGAGAGGGAAAACCTTTGGACTATAATAGTGATGGCAACAATTAGACTAGATGGCCATGGCATAAGGCCATTCTACCTATTGATGTAAGGAGCAAAAGAAGAAAGTTATTTCTTATTATTTTTACTTCTAAAAAAATCAAAAGGAAATAAAAAAATTGATGTTTTTCAAAAACGTCACTCTAGGGTTATTATGGAGGGAAAACTTCTAGAGGCCATATGTTTTGCATATGAAAGCCTTTTTTTCAAATCACATGTTTTTTTAGCTCTTTTTATTGGTGGTATTTTTTCTAAGACTTACTACAAGTGAATGGACATTTCATTGTGTGATTATATTTAAGACCTATTGCCCCATTAAAAGGAAGACAATTATCAAATGTTAGATAATCAAAATATTTTGTCTATACTTATGGGTGATACAATTGGATTTGTGATAGTTGCATTAGATTTTTTTATTTTTAGAGACATACAAGAAAAGGATTCAAAATATGATTTAGTCAACCCCTCTTCCCTCATTGGGCTATTGACAAGTTAATTCATGAAGATCTAATCTTTCATGATCTCTCCTATTCTTTTGGTGACATAAATAAGGTGGTCTACGGGAAAGTTGAAGTTTCAAAATAAGGTGATGTATACTATAAAATAGAAAGCAATGCTTTTAAGACCTTCCTTATGCTACTATAGAAAATTGAAACAACTTTTTGGAAGGAGTATTCTTGAATTCTCTTTCTAATATAGATTCTTAGCAAGGGTGCTCTTTGGATATATGGGAGTATTTGATATTGACAATGATGATTATGATCTAACCTAAGGAGATTCTTGTGTAGAGATATTTTCACATTAGTGGATTTCTATATGATGAGGAGAATTAAACTAAGTCTTCCTCAAGTATGGAGACCCACTAAAGCATCCATTATGTGGTAAAACTATTATTATCATTAATGTATTCTCTTTGTGGTCCATCAATTCAGATTATGAGGGGGTGTTGAAAGTGTAATCTAAATTATGACCAAGGCCAACATTGTCTAATATAGTCTTGTATAGGCCTAATGGAAATCATTTT
Organism: Wollemia nobilis; assembly: GCA_028583015.1. NCBI lineage: Eukaryota > Viridiplantae > Streptophyta > Pinopsida > Araucariales > Araucariaceae > Wollemia > Wollemia nobilis. Next base: position 1,130,606 of record JAQPPZ010003633.1, read on the forward strand.
ACAAATGCATTTAGTTTATTGTATTATTTTATTATGTAATCCCTATGGGCAACAATTAATCTTGTTATTGGTAAACCAACCTTATAATTTCGAGTTAACCTTAATCCCTCTTGTTATCTCAATTTAGGTTAAAATTATTTATGTAATTGAGGTTTTGGTATTGGTACAATACCCTAAAACTCCATCCTTTGTATTGGAGTATTGTGATTCTTATCTATATATAATATTATTAGTGCTTATAGGTGTCCACTATATATCTCTTTCATCCTTTTTATGATTTTTGTGTAAGATTTGAGTGGATGAGTTGCTTCTATTTATTTTTAGAAATAGGTGAGGATTCCAACACTTCATACATATCCTTAGATTTATTTGGTTTCATGGAGATTTTTATTAGAGTCTATTACAATATTTGGTACATGCCAATGTATTCCCTTGGGTACATAACTAGAGTAGGAGTTTACTTTAGAGTAAATTTAAGTAGTTACTTCAAGCAATGTAGTAAATGCACAAGTTATAGAATGTGTAATAATGTAAATATGCATGTAGTCCACATGTACATGTCATAGGATAGAGTCAAAGGTAGATTAAGGGCCAAGGAACCTATATTCCTATATATATAGGACTTATAGTGAGTGAAATAGGGGAGGTTAGATAATATAGAGAGTGGATAGTATAGATTGGTAAAGGAGTACAATATAACTCATTAATAATAGTTTGAGTGTGCATGTCATCAATCATAGTGCATTGTACTATTTTTGTAAGTTTTCATTAATGGTATATTTATGCGTTATTGCAAAAGTTTATCTCATTATTTTCCTACAAATTATTGTGTCATTATTATACTATCATGTTAGATTACTTATATTACATATTGTGGTTGCATTTCCTATATCATATACTCATCAAAAGCTAATAATGGTATTAGAGAACATGGTAGAGCACACGGTAGATCGATAGGAAATAGGGAGAGCCACAAGTGAGATTGAGAGATATCTAAAAATCTCATTTTTAGAATTTCTAAGATTGCATTTGGCTAGAGTCTTTCCACAGAGTTGCAGAAAAACTCATGAAGACTAGGACTCAACATTAATTCCACTAGATTGACAAATCAATTAGTGAAGATTAATTATATCTAGATTTATAATTTCTTCCATTACAGTCTTGATACTTTATTGCAGGAAAAGGAGATTCAAAGAAATTTGAGAAGCTTCCTATATAGATCTAGGAATAATATCTTACTTGGAATCAATCCAGTACCAGAAGCAATAAATGGAAGATCAAATATTAGGAGGCTTGTATAAAAGGTCCCATTGCTATAGATTGCAAACCTGCATAGTGTAGAAGAAGAAAAGGTGATAGGAGCCTTATTGCATATTTGAGGAAGAAGAGACTCTAGAGAAGATTCTAGGAGAATATTGAAGGTTGGTAATATCTATTAAAGATCAAAGACTACAAACCAAGGAGGAGGTCCTAAAAAGAAAACCCCATTCAAGGAGGAAGAGACTCAAGGAAAAGAGTCTTGAGAAGATTGGAGATTGGAGATCTCCATTGAAAAGATGAAGATAAGACCTAGAGAATGTCCCCTTACAGAAGTAGTAGAACTCAGAGATCCAAGAAGGAGATCTCATTGTAAAAATTCCACAGCAGAAGGTTGAAAAAAAGGTCTCATTGAGAAAGACCAGAGAAGCTATAAGAGTGAAGACCCTAGAGAAGAGATCTCAAGGAGACACAAGGAGAAGGCTTGAAGAGCCTCATTTAAGGATATTCAGAGAAGACCATTGAAGGAGGTCCTAGGATAACTCATTGGAGAAATTTACCACCAAGGATAAGTTCCTGATTGTGAAGAACTTGGTACAATTATCGCCATCTGACAACAATCTCAAGGGAGAAGGATTTGACAAGAAGCTTGTCAAATTTTGGAGCAAATTGGTGAAGACCTCATGACTTCTAGATTCTTGAGAAGAAGGCCTAGATTGAAGTCAAAATTTGAAAAGGAGGTTGAAGGAGAAAGGATATAGAAGGAGCTACCAAATCTGAGATATTTGAAGATTACCTTTGAAGGCTAGAAGTCTCATTCGGAGAAAGGAGATCTGTTGGTTTCTACAATAGAAAATAAAGGGTTCTTGAAGAAAAATATCAGCTATGATTTGGAGGGGTTTCCTACCAAATTTTTTAGATTCAAGGAAAACATTTCAATGGAGATATTGGCTGCTTTGCAATCTAAAATTTTCAATTTTAAGAATAGCAAGAAAACAATAATTTCGATAGCAAGTTAGATGGTTTAAAAGCTACAAATAGGTGAGCTAAAGAGCTATTTCGTATAGCAAGGAAGAGCTACGATTTCATCCATTATAAGGCAGTAATAAGGTGAATCTAATCACATCATAATCCATCATCTATAGAGACCTTAAAGGTAAGCAACTTAGGTGCAAAGGGTTCATTATTTTAACACTTATGTTTTGGTTCTTTATTAAGTCTCATTAAGCACCATAATAGAGTTTAAAAGTTGCAAGGAGAAGGTTTCATATTAAAGTCTTCAAGGTAGTGTAGAAGATAATTTCTTATAAGGTTAATACCTGCACATTAAAATAGGAGTTAGATAATTTTTGATATAAAGAAAAATATCATCTTCTATTATCTAGTTATAGAAAATAAGAAATTACTTTTAAGTGAAAGTTTCATAGCTTATAGTGCAAGATTAAAATTACTTTTAAGAGTTATTTACAAGGAGGAATAAGGAGAAATTACTAGTGCATTATACTAGTTACTCTTAAAATATTATTAAGTGCATTGGTTGTTAAGTTAAGGTGGAAGACCAAAGTGCACAAATTAACATAATATCAAAGTGTCTAAAGACACTATTCAATGCAAAAAACTTACAACATCTTGGGGTAAGGAGAAGCCACCAGAAAGAGAAAGATAACCTCCAAATATTGGAGAAGAAAGTTTTCTCATCAAGGAAGTATACTTGAAAAAGGATATTTAACGATCTCAAAGAATAGGTGCAAGGTAAAATATTCTATTACATTACACTATATTTCACTTGTCCTATGTAACAAAAAAAGAAAAAGGATAGAGTTTCTCAAAGACACTAAAATAATAAATATATAGTCATTGAGCAACCACATCATTGACATTAAGGAAAAGATATTGAGCATAGAGGTAGAGCCAACAAATGGATCATAAATTGAGGTTTCAAAGGTATCTAAAAGAAACCAAATCAGTTCCTATGTATTAAAAAACTTGTTGCATCAAAAAAAGAAGCACATCTCTCATAGTAAGGTGGATAGCACTAAGGATAATGAAGCACAAAATTAAGGAGCAAATAAGGAGTGCATTACCCAAGTGATCACTTGGATGAACCGCTAGCTAAAGCTCCCAAGAGCTACCATAAATTGGAGATGAGTCACCAACTTGGAAGGAAACAACTGAAGCACCTAAGAACCATCAACCAAGAGGGCAGCATTGGGGCATCCTAGAATCTCCATAGTTGGAGCCAACCTTGCGGGATAATATCACCATCATTCATTGGAAAAAGTGTTGGAGCCAAAAGTGAACAACTTGCATCCATTGGTAAGAAGTATTTAGGGTTAAAGAGACTTTGAGGACATCCTCACATGCAAAGAAGGTGCTTCCATTTGTATTAACACTGTCAGGAATTGAGTGCCACTTGGTACTAGGGAAGAGAGAGTATTCACATTCTCTCATAACACTTACGCTCAAGGTTGGTGAAGTATTTCTTTAATCATTATTCAATGCTCAAGTAAAGGTTGTCACCATCCAAATAATGCTTCCAAGAATATAACCTCCAAAATGCCATGAAGCATACGTTGCTAGCAAGAAAATGCCACTTGGCATTCACATCAATAGAGGTGTAAGGTATTTAAAAGCCAAAGACTAGAAAGGTAGGTAGAAGCACAAAAGACGAGTGATTCAAGCAAGAGTGGTCAACGTGCACTAAAAAAAAGAGGAAACCATCTTACGAGGAGCACTCGAACATTGAGCATTAATTGCTCATTGTTGTACGTAGGAGACCAACGAATTCAACACTAAGGTTCATATAGAGAATCAAATCAAAGGGCCAATCATAGAGCATAATAAAAAATTCACATGAAGGTAAAGTTTTGTTGGTCCAAAATCTGCCACAGGAAAGGATTTTACAAGTGCACCCTAGACCTGGCCAACATTGAAAGGTTGGAAGCAAGAAATGGCTCCCAGACCAATCTCCAGAGTGGGCTGGTTCCCTTCACTATTCTAAACTTGGTTTAAGATAAGGGTTACTGGAAAGAAATTGAAAAAGGTTACAGAAAGAAATGGGAAATATGGCCACGAGCCGAAGTTATGGGATCAGAAAATAGCAACAGGAAACTTCAAGTGCAACAACGAACAAGCAATAAAAGTTACTAACTTAACTTCCGCACGATGCATACGAAAAAACCCTCCAAAATCACATTCTAGGAATTTATACTCTTATGGCAATATTCAAATCCAAGTATGCAGAATTTAAATGTAACGACCATGAAGACATACAAATGCTATTAGAAATGCAACATGAATAGAAAGGAAATCACCAATGCAAACGCTTGAAAAATAGAAGCCAATCCTTTATTCCTGCAAACGAACTTCCAGTCTCTAGCAGAGAATTTTCCAACCACCCTTTCAAATGAAGCTTACATTGGTTTTTATAGAGGGTCGTCCTCTTTGCAGCATTAAATATTTGAAACCGACTTCCTTGTGATCTACAATTATGCATTGGAAATTATGCACACGATCCCCTTAATTGCAGCCTTGGAGACCCACAAAATTGAATGCAATGTACATGTCGGCTTCGAAGAACCACCTTCATTAAATTTGTTTTTTAAACATGTGCATGAAAAACCGTTAAAATGATCCACGACCAGCAGTTTCGAACCAAGAAAATCTTTAATTTTGGTGGCCTGGGTGCTCTTCGACCTTGACCGCATTGAAAATCCGCAAAGCATTTAATTCGGGGCAGCATTTAATCTTCGAAAATCGGAAAAACCTCCTCGAAACTCACAAAACTGCTTTGGGCCAACAATTTAAGCATTAATAATTAATAATAACAATAAATGTGGCAAAAATGCCAACATTCTTGGCGGCTCGCGGGGTATACAGCTCGCTGTATGCAAGAATCCAGGCCTGAATCCATTGGGCACAGAGTCATATTGGAACTGTAAACTAGCTGCGGTGGTACATGTCAGGGGACTGCTGCAATCATCTTCTGCTGAAAAAGCTGAAACTGAAAGAACCTGCATATGACTGGTTATGAAATGCGACAAATGGAATGCGATAGTGGAGTGAGCTCCTACGATTGCGCAAGCGGTGAATGCAATGGAGTGATGACAATAATGAAATGATAGATTGACAAAGCAATGTGGTAGACACAATAACAGAATGCTACTGTACTACCATCTACAATGGATGGAATGAAAGTGAATGAACGGATGGAATGGAAATGGAAGTATGAAAAGTGTGGAATGAAAATGAACTAGACTGTAAAATAAATGCATAAAATGACAGAACTTAGAGGAAAGGGATAAGAAGGAACGGGAATAATAGGAATGGGGAAAAGAAACAACAATCGTGGCTTGTTTCTTAAGCTGAGAAGAAAAAGAAGTAAAAGAAGGAAGATGAAGAAGGGAAAGGAAGAAAAGGAGAGGAGAAAGAAGAAATTGCTAGAAAGCCACCAACTGCTGGGAGGAGAAAAACAAAGGAAAAACAAGCATCTACGGCTCGCAGGCAACAAGAGCCGAGATGAATAAATAAAAACAATACCTCTTTTTTTTTTTTTTCTACTCTTTCTATTTTTTTTTTTTTAAATATTATATACAATAGTTCACGACATGATTGGCATGTCGCCACCAGACACCTAGTCTCAGAGGGTTATCCGGTAAATCTGCAATGTCCTGACCAGATCTGATCATACTTAAGTCGGTCCTTGAAATTGGGCTGGCTTCTTCCTGAAGTTCTCCATGTTTCAGACACTGGCAAGTTATCATGCTGTATACCAGTACCGACACAATTTACAAATAATGCAGAAAAGAAACCCCACCATCTTGAAGAGTTCTTTGAGTGTGGACTGAGAACAGGTTCCTCCAACTCTTGGATCTGATCACAGAAATTGTCCAGCAACAGTCCTTTCTTCAGGATCTCTGCAGACTCTACCTGTTGATCTGACATATTTAACAGGTTCTGACTAAATGCTTGTATGTCGTGCCCTGGGATACAAACAGGGTGCAAAGATGTGACCTCCTTGTGCTCAGGTTCTGCCACTTGAATCTCTTCTTCTTCTTCGCTTATATCCTCTGGATCCATCTCCTTATGAAAACTGCAAGCAACCATATTGTTCATTGCCAGGAAATTTCTTGCATAGTCCAATCCTTGGCTTTGGATGAGATCTGTCCCTTGAGCTCCACACAACTGCATCTTAGGTTTTTGCTCAGTATAAGGGATCTGGCATGAAAAATACTGCATGGGATAGACAGGAGCAACAACTACTGGAGAAAGTGATGGAGTTTCTCCCCACGGTAATTTTCTTGATAAGAGCAAAAGTTGTTCTGCTCGCACTGCTTCCTCAAAGATTTGTGGGAACCTTCGTTCACCTGATTGCAGCAAGAGGAGGCCTATGTCAGAATGGAAAGCTCGAACATAGAAGAGGTGGGCTTGGGTGGGTGATGGTCGGATCTTTTCTGGAATTCTCTTCCAGCTTCTCAAGAATCGGACATTGAAGTCCGTGATGCTCTCTAGAGGTGCTCTCTTGATGTACATTAAAAACTGATAGAGATCCAAAGAACTGTAAAAGGGATCTTCGTCAAATCTTTTGATTAGTGCTCCCGCTAGATCATCCCATGAGCTGATGCTTTGACGCTTGAGCAGTCTGTACCACTGCAATGCCCTTCCTTCCAAAGACTGAACCGAAGTCTGATCATGACATCTTCATGATTTATGACATGGATCATTGACAAAGTAGCAATATCTTCAACATGCGCTAGAGCCATGCCTTCGGTACCATCATATTTTGCTAGGGCCTTCAGGGCACCTTTGGGAATTTCATGCCAGATTTGGAGATTCAGAGGGCCAGGATCATCCCATCTAGAAAAAACCCTCGCCTTTGTGGCAGTGGTCTGCGGGATCACGGCTATCGCCATTAAGTCAGAGTCGCCAGATGAACATTCTTTTAACTTTAAAAAAAATAGGCGTCCACGATCAAGAAATTCGGATCTTCAACTCAGCAAAGTCGCCAGATGAACTTACAAATCTCCGCTGTGAGGCCAAGACAGCTCATCAAAAATCTTGAGACCTCCGGGTGTTAAAAAAAAATGTGGATCTTTTGAGACAGAAGAAGTCTGTCCCACCGGGCGTGCCAAAAACTGTTGGTCCAAAATCTGCCACAGGAAAGGATTTTACAAGTGCGCCCTAGACCCGGCCAACATTGAAAGGCTGGAAGCAAGAAATGGCTCCCAGACCAATCTCCAGAGTGGGCTGGTTCCCTTCACTATTCTAAACTTGGTGTAAGATAAGGGTTACTGGAAAGAAATTAAAAAAGGTTACAGAAAGAAATGGGAAATATGGCCACAGGCCGAAGTTATGGGATCAGAAAATAGCAGCAGGAAACTTCAAGTGCAGCAACGACAAGCAATAAAAGTTACTAACTTAACTTCCGCACGATGCATACAGAAAAACCCTCCAAAATCACATTCCAGGAATTTATACTCTTACGGCAATATTCAAATCCAAGTATGCAGAATTTAAATGTAACAGCCATGAAGACATACAAATGCTATTAGAAATGCAACATGAACAGAAAGGAAATCACCAATGCAAACGCTTGAAAAATAGAAGCCAATCCTTTATTCCTGCAAACGAACTTCCAGTCTCTAGCAGAGAATTTTCCAACCACCCTTTCAAATGAAGCTTACATTGGTTTTTATAGAGGGCCGTCCTCTTTGCAGCATTAAATATTTGAAACCGACTTCCTTGTGATCTACAATTATGCATTGGAAATTATGCACACGATCCCCTTAATTGTAGCCTTGGAGACCCACAAAATTGAATGCAATGTACATGTCGGCTTCGAAGAACCACCTTCATTAAATTTGTTTTTTAAACATGTGCATGAAAAACCGTTAAAATGATCCACGACCAGCAGTTTCGAACCAAGAAAATCTTTAATTTTGGTGGCCTGGGTGCTCTTCGACCTTGACCGCATTGAAAATCCGCAAAGCATTTAATTCGAGGCAGCATTTAATCTTCGAAAATCGGAAAAACCTCCTCGAAACTCACAAAACTGCTTTGGGCCAACAATTTAAGCATTAATAATTAATAATAACAATAAATGTGGCAAAAATGCCAACAAGTTTATATAGGTTTATATTTGTTTTCTTTGAGATTAAGGAGTTATAAGGTGGTTTATTATTTAAGGTTGATATTATTTATTATTTTAGTGAAGATATAGGTAAATTCCAACCTTAGAGATTAGAAAGCAAACTTAAAAGTTTATTTCCTTGAATGATATTTCAAAATTTCCCTAGTAGAAATATACACATTATAATATTTGCTTTCATTAAGGAGTGATAAGGCATAGTATATAAGGTTGAAATCATTATCATTTGCATTGAAGATATTGCAAACTCAACCTTAGTAAACTTGAAAGTAAATTAAAAGGAGTTTATATCCTTAAATAGTATTTCAAAATACATTAGTTGAAATACAAGAATATTAATATTTGCAATTAATATCATAGGAGATATAAGGGTTTCTACTTGGAAAAACAAATTATTATTATATTACAAATATCATCAATTTCTAAAATTTCAAATTAGGGAGATATAAGGAGTACTACATCAAACTTTAATTAATTGGAATTTAGAGAATTGAACCATTGAATTATTTAAGGATAGAGAAGCAAAGTTATTATTTTTTGATTGGTAAGATGGGATTTGAAAGGTTCTCGCAACATTTTACAAAAAAATTCTAGTTAGAAAAAATACTCCCAACCATTTGAAACAAAAAGGAAGCACCTTCTTTAAAACAACCAAGAAGAAAGATAAAAATAGATAGAAAAACCCTCATAGAGGTAAAATAGAAAGTCTCAATGATAAATAAGATAGGCATGAGTGAAATAGAAGTTCCACTCAAGATACTATAAGTCCAACCATTGACCAATCCTCTCATGATGGATAGTAATTGTTTCACCACCAGCTTCTTGCAAACTCATGTGTAAACAAAAAGTTGAAACATAAAGTTACCCTAGGAACTCACAATCATCCCTCATCTACCAAAAGATACCAATAACAATTATTATTGGATTTGGTCTGGAGTAAAACATATTCACGTGTCTAGGTAAGAGAGTAGATGGCTCCATTTTGTCATTCATCACACAACAAAAAACCTACAAGAGGTGTTCATTGAAGATGGTGTGGTTACAATATCTCCACATATGGCTCACAAAAGCATTCTCCATGTTGAGCCACAAGCCATGTATGGCTCACAAAGATATTCTTCATGTTGAGCCACAAGCTCTATGTATACTAAACATTGAAACCATGCATGAGAGTGAATGTTGAAAATAAATCCTGTGAACTTAGAAAAATTCCATGGATCGATGAAACCTCCAATGATGTATCTTGAAAATGCTATCTAATATGAGGTGGATTCCCATAACATAGATAATATGTGGCTACCCAAGAAACCTGAATCCTAATAAAACTCACAAAAGAGATACAAGCGTGGGATTGCCATCAACCACGAGAGGAGGAGAACTTTCATTCCAAATGGTGATGTTAGGCAAAGAAACCCCTAGGTTTACTAGAAATTCAGTGGCTTGGTTTCCTTCACTAAAGACATATTGGACGGTGATATTAGGGGAAGAGATAAAAAACAAATTACCTCAAATATTAAACTAGAGATGTTCCAGTAAGCTGATTTTGTGTCGACAATGCTTCTAATAATGTTCATAGAGTTACCTTCAATAATAAGGTTAGGGTAGTTTATTCTGGACAAAAGAGACAAAACTTGGAAGAGAGCTTGAGATTTAACAAAATGGTTGGATAGAACATTGAGATTTTATGCAAAGACCATCAATGTCTTCCCTGTATAATCTTGAAAGATACCTCCTGCTCCAACCGGTCATGGGTTGCCCTTGGTAGCACCATCAAAATTATACTTTATCCATCCTAAAGGTGGAGGAGACCAATTTATAAGAGAGCGATCAACCACAAAAGAGGAAGAGGAAATATTATAGGAAGGGAGCTGGAGAGACTTGGCTAATCAAGCTTCACTCGGGGACTCCAACCACCTAGTGCCTTGAATAACAGAGATATTTTCAGCTACTGTGTGGAAAACTATGGAAAAGAGAAGCAAGATTATTTTTTGCTTGAAAGAATTGGAATTTATTTCTTTTTTTTGTCTCATAGTCACCTTAAAGAGATAAAAGAAATACAACCATAGAAAACTCCATAAAATTGAAAAGTGCATAGTTCAATAGGAGAAATAAGGTGAAATAGGAGTTGATTAGTATATTACCATCATTCTCAAAAATATTACAAAATCAACTCAAAATGTGAACTAATAGTAGCTAAGCACTTTATCAATATTATAGCATACTCTAATCACTAAGGATTCATAAGGAAGACTATTTAAAATATTCTATCAAAACTATTCTCAATATATTTATATCACTAAGGAGTTATAAGGATGTCTCCTCTAAAGAACACATTAAATAATATAATTAGAAAAGGAGCAAGGAAAATACCAAATTATTGATGATTCAGATAATTCAATGGATAATAAGGAAGATGCAAATGGAAAAAGAAGAATCAATAAGACTCAAAAATATTTTTGAAAACTCACAAACTAATAGTTTGGTGAAAGTAGATTCTTTAGGAACATCTTCTAGTGAAATAGTAAAGGGAGTTGATGATAATTATACTAATGAAGATATTGAAAAAGTAGAAAAGAATATTGATGAAAAAGACCTCATACAGATTTATGAAAGAAGTAAATATGGAATAGCTTCAATTGTACACACATGGTTTAACTATTTATTTGAAGAAATAGATAAACATGATATTCCTAAAACAAACAACAAAGGAGTTGGGATACTTTTACTATGCTCCTATTGCAGCCAATTTGGTCATGAGAAGGTAAATTATTGGAGTTTCCATCCCTGTAAATATTGTGGAGGAAAATCTCATTCATTTTACTCTTGTTACTATAAAGGAAAGTACTATAAAATATTTGAGGAGAGACTAATATTCAGATTAGATTGTTTCTTCCAAGTTCTTATTTTAGAAACATCCACTAACAATGAGTTCAAGCTTGACATTTTTGAAGATCAAAGAAACATGCCATACAAAAAATCGAAGAACAAAAAAGGAAGTAATTCTGATCTACGTATGACTTGCAAGATTGTAATATCACTAGTACATCAAGGATATCTAGAAGACTACAATATCAAAGACTCTTCCAAATACTTTGAAACAACAAAAACTAGTGAAATGAAAAAGACAAGAAGAGACAATATGAAGACAAAAGCAGAAGAAGAAGAACCTGAACAAGATGAAGATACTCATCCAAATTTAGATAAAGAAGACAATGAAGGAATAAGGAGAGAAGAGCTCAAATTCCAGAACCAATACAAAGATCCATATTGAATACTAAAGTCCTAATTATCCAAATAATATAATACAAGGGGGTGTTAGAGTATATTACATTATTTGGTACATGTCAATGTACCCGCTTGGGTACATAACTAGAGTAGGAGTTTATTTTAGAGTAAAGTTAAGTAGTTACTTCAAACAATGAAATAAATTTACAAGTGATATAATGTGCAATGATGTAAATGTGCATGTAGTCCACATGTACATGAGTTATAGGATAGATTCAAAGGTAGAGTAAAGGCCAAGGAACCTATATTCCTATGTATAGGACTTATAGTGAGTGAAATAAAGGATGGTAGAGAATATAGAGAGTGCATAGTATAGATTGGTAGAGGAGTACAATGTAGCTCCTTAAGAACAATTTATGGAGTGTTCATGTCCTCCATCATACTACATTGTACTATTTTTGTGAGCTTTCATTAATGGCATATTTTTGAGTTATTGTAGAATTTTATCTCATTATTTTCCTACATATTATTGTGCCATTATTATACTATCATCTTATATTAGTTATCTTACATCTTGTGGTTGCATTTCCTATATCATATACTCATCAAAATCTAATTGTATTTTCCTTTTTCATTGAGGAATCAACTTGTTTATAAGTATTTGGGCTACATAAAACTATGCTATTTGGACTTGAGTATTGGTGGGGACTATGATAATAGTTATAGGAGGATCAATGAGTTTGGCCCATAATAGGGATTTATTAGTAACTACTATGTTGGAATACATTAGTGACAATTGGAAACTAGGCCTAATTTTACAAGTCTAGTCTGAAAGAGTAGTTCACTTGATTGTGTAGGGAAGCACTAGTTTAATCAAAGTAGTGATTCACCATTGGTACACTTAGTAATTTTTTTTTTTTTAAAGAACAAGTGATTCACTAGTATTAAAAGAGTGAACCACTAGTCTAAAATTTTGATTTTTTTGAAAATAATCCAAATATGACTTTCCGCCACAGGAGTGAATCATTACTTGAAAATTATTAAAATATGGACAAAGGCCAAAACCCAAAATAACTTAGCCTTTAAATAGCCTAAAACACAAATAGTTATGAGTGAAAGCAAAGCATATAGGGTTTGAAAAATAATGGTTAATGGGTAATCCCAAAAATGTTATGACCTCTTGGGACCCACAATGCAACTACCTTTGAGTATGCCAACTAAGTAGGGTCAACAGGCTTGATCATATGTTATGACCTTCTGGAGACTCTTTGATGGTTATCTATGTGCTCTTATGCTTATTTTTTATCATTGTATGGAGGTAATGAGGTAAAAATAGAGAGGGAGAGGATTAAAAACCCTATCTCCTATGTATCCAACTACCTCTACCCATGCATTTATTATGCATGGGGAGAAAATCACTAGTTTTGAAAATGGAGTATTTTGCTCCTTCTCTCTTACCTTATTGCTTCAAAAAAATATTTTTGGTAATCACTAGGATGAGTTGTGATTTGTTGTTTATAGCAAATCACTTATTTTTCAAAAGTAATAATTCACTACTTTTTGAGCGAATTGCTTCTCTTACAGTTAGCCAAAATTCTTACCATTTTTACAAATCTAAGAGAAGGGGACAAAATAAAAGAAGTGGGTGTTTGAGTACCTTTTTTAAGGTTTTTACTTAAACAAAGAATACTTTGCTATTTTCTTTTTTGTGTTTTCCTCTTTGTTTTTGTATTTTCTATATTTTGATTTTTTAATCTTTTTCTTTTAGAAAAGGAAGATAAAAACAAGAATAAACATATATATATAAAAGCTATATGCAACTTCTATTTGGGGCCACTCTAATCAAATACCAAAATATTAAATTTTATTAGGTCAATTAGACCATATTAACTTACCCTTTTATCAAATATATATTTTTTCCTTTTCTATCAAATATATTCTTCATATTCATAAGAGTGTTGTGTTTTTGCAAGAGAGGTAATAATATGGATTCAAACTTGGGTGTGATATCAATATTTGTTTTTAAGAATTCTATTATTCCCTTAAAGCCATAAATTCCAACAAATAATGTTAGGACAAATCCTCCATAGAATATGTAATGCTTTAGCTTTGAAATAATTAATCCAACATTTCATCAACTCTCTCAATGTTGATGGAGCTACCCAATATGTCACAACCCAATATTTCCAAACCTATAGTAGAAATATATTATTATTACTATTATTATTATTTTACCACCTATAACTCTTTGAGGTCACCCATACTTACATTTTACATATTTTCATCTATGTAAATGCACTAGGTGTAGTTATCAGTTTTTCAAGCCATCCTTCTCATTATCCCTTAATGAGATAGTTTTCCTTCTTTCATCCTAATGAAAGAAGCACACTATCATTATCACTCCCCATAAGTATTTCTATGTAGGTGTTATCAGTGTATTAGTTTTTTTTTGTTTGTGGAAAACACCCCAAATGGAATACCACTTTTGGGTAAGTCCCAAGGAGGCAGAGGGATCTATTCTGCCAAAAACACCCAGGGCTCACACCTGGCCTTCCCCCTTCAACACACTCAATGAGCATGCCTAAAATAACAAAAATAATAACAAACAAATACAAAACATAAACAAACACAAAAAACATAACGCCAAAAAACAAAGACAATCAAACAAACAAAAATCACAAAACAAACAAAAACAACATAAAAGCATAAAACAACAAAAAACTCAAAAAAAAAACAAACAAATAAATAAATAAAAATAAAATAAAATAAAAAATAACAACAAAACACATAATAAAACCATAAAAACAACAAAACAACACACAAACACTTTAAAAAAAAAACACAAAACCCAAAAAACAAAAACATGAAAAACAACAAAAACACAAAAAATTTAAAATAATACAAAAATAAAACAGTACAAAAAAATACACACACCCCTCGAAAAACTAAAAATAAAAAATAAAACATAAAAAATAAAACACAACTACGACCTTTCTAGGCCAAAAGACTATTAAGGCAAGATTCAATAAAGGAATCATAGGAAAGATATGTCTAAGCTAGGGAACTAAAATACCGTGATCGAACCAAATAGAAAAAAAAACAAAGAAAAAAGGAACTAGGTACCTCTAGTACTGGAGCCATACAAAGAAAGGATAAAAAGTAGAGCTTCCCTTATTTGTGAAGCCCACCATCTCGGAGGGTGGTTGTAGCAAGTAAGATCATCTTTTTCCAATGCCCAATTACCTAAAGCATCCACAATCATGTTCTGTTCTCTGACCACATGATTGTAATACACTTTCAAAAAACCTATATGGATTAATTAAATCTTCTCAACAATTCTTTTTATTCTTCAATCAATCTTATGATTCGTAGGAGTCTTCAGAAGATTAATCATGAGTTGGGAGTCAGATTTAACCAACACCTTTTCCCATCCAACATCAGTGGCCTCTTGAAGGCCTCTAAGGATACCATACCCCTCAACAAGGTTATTGGAAAGGATACCCAAATTCTCAGCAAAATTTAAAACCACGGAGCCATCTGAAAGTCTACCAATTCCTCCTACACTACCTTTTCTATGGTTCCCCCTAAAGGCTCCATCGGTATTGACTTCTCCATAATACTTAGGAGGATGTTGCCAATTCCTTGTTCTTTTCATATTGCAATTACTCACATTCCCTTTAATTCGGTTGCCCTTAGAAGAGTTAATCTTCAATATTTGCATCACTTTATCCCATTCTTAGTGGGATTTTTGGGGGTGATTAAGGAGTTTTTGGACTAATTCAACTAAGTTGGCAATGGTATTTTTCCAGATATAGTGAATATCCTTTATTTCTTGATTTAAAATCTAGTTGTTCTTTTCATTCCACATATTCCAAGGTAGAATAGTAGAACCCATCCAAACTAACTGCCTAATGAAATGATCAACACCCTCCTGTTTATGCCAATCCCTCCAAAGCTGTTCAAAAGTAGAAAAAATGGACCACTATAAGCCAAGTAAGATGGCCATTCTCCTCCATAGATCAAAGGCTAAGGTACACTCAATAAAAATGTGGCTAATAGTTCCCACATTCTTTTCACACCTTTTACATCTAAAAGGGCCATGAAAACCATGTTCCATACGCTGCTCACCAGTTAGCACCCTACGATGCAATAAAATACAAATAAAGAACCTCACCATAGGCCAGAGATTTTGAGCCCACAACTGAGAAAAAATTTCATAAAATTGGTTGGGATTATTATGGCATAAGGCCAAATAACCTTGAGCAACTGAATACTCACCCTTAGTAGTGTTGTTCCATCCAAAACAATCTTTATCATGGGACCAAGAGAGAGATCTCATATGCAGGATGTGTTGGATGTCTTGTCTTTGAATTTATAGAATTTGAATAGGCTAGTCCACAATAGGGATCCAATATTTACCAACCTCTAAGTTACCAAAATAGTATCGACAATAATTAGCCACCTTTATCCAATTAGCTCGATGAAGCTCCTCCATCCAAGGCCTCTAATTAGGAAACTAAGTTATCAAAGGCTGGTGACCATCCCAAGAATTTGTCTAAAAAATTTCTTTTTGACCATTATGAATGATCCAAAATAACTTTTTCTTAATCAAATCCTCACCAGTATTAAGAACCACTAAAATTAGAGAACCTTTGATAGGCAATTGATAGCGAATAAGGTCTTCAAGACTTTTGTTCTCAACATATTTACCATGAAGATTATTGGCCCAAAGGGTATTGGGGTTATGTAAAATCCTCCAATACAATTTAGTAGCTAAAGATTCTTTGTTATTAATAGCAGATCAAAATCCTAATCCCCCTTCATTCTTAGGAATACATAATGTGCCCAATTTCACCAAGGCTCATTTTCTTTTCTCCTTAGTACCACTTCAGAGGAACTAATGATTGATTTGATCCCATTCTCTAAGAACAGCCTTTGGGATATTCAACATGGTAGAAACATAAATAGGTATAGCTTGAAGTACAAACTTTACCAAGGTAATTCTACCCCCAAAATAAATCTGCATATTGGTCCGCTTTCCAATTTTCTTCTTAAATAATTCCAACAACCAATTCTAGTCTTTATTTTTTTGTCTTTGAGTATTGATAAGGATACCTAAATAAGTGATCAAAAGGGAGGTCTTCTTATATCTTAATTTATCCAAGATCATGGATTACTTTTTGGTAGAGCAGTGAAAGAAAATGACTTTAGACTTGTCTTCATTGATCAATTATTTGGTAGCCTTAGAAAAATAGCTAATGATTTGCTTAATTTTAGAAGCTTCCTTAACTATAGCTTTACCTAACAGAGTAGACTCATCAAAAAATTGAAGATGAGAGATAGGCCTAGCTCCATGAGCAAAGGTAACTCTCTCAAGGCTTTTCTTATCTCTATTTTTTTTTATAGTCCTACCCAAGCATTCAGTAAAAATGATGAATAAATAAGGGGACAGAGAGTCACCTTGCCTAATACCTCTATAAGCTAGGAAAAGTTGTCAATGCCTACCATTGATAAGAACTGAGTAGGATACTGAAGAGATACAACCCATAATCCAATCCATCCAATCTTGAGAGAACCCAATTTACCTCAAAAATTTGATAAGGAAGAGCCAATCCACTCTGTCATAAGCTTTGGATAATTCTAAACGAATGAACATAGAAGGAGATTTTTGCATTTCCATAGAATGGATGTGTAGATGAAAAATAAAACAACACCAAACAATATACTTAAATGAATAAATAAATTAGAATAAACACAAATGATTACACAAAAATAAGCTTTTATTCTTATTATCAAGTGGATCTATGATATTACAACCAAGTGTACCCCAAATGGGGGTTTACAATTCTTTATTGTCCAATACAATAATTTCAATATGCCAAGGTTCTCCAAAACCCTAACTAACTAACAAAGGGTGGTGTCTTCATACTCGATTTGATCTCAATAGTAAGGTGAGTGGGCTTCAAATATCCATAGGTCAGACCACTCAAGTGCTTCAACATCTTCCAATAAACTTGATCTCTAAACCTGCAAACAACAAACAACAAAAATTCAATAATATCTGTGAGGGCTCCACTATGTGAGACCCTCAATAAGAAAATTACTAACCCTAGTTGCAAAAATGAAGCTATAAACAGATCTAAAGAATAAAAAATAAACACAATAAATAAATTACCTTGTCACATTAATTTGTTGATATTTGTTCTTCATCGTTGTTGTAGGATTTGGTGCCCATATGCCCAAGCAACACCCGAGGGATTGCTGGACTGCATAACTAGGATTGTGAAAGCCCGTGGGCATTTGACAATGGTAGGAGGCACCCAAAGGCACTCAGTGATGGAGGGAAGGTACCTAGAGACACTCAAAAATGGTATAAGGCATCCAGAGGCACTCAGGGATGAACAGGAGATTCCTAGAGACACTCAAGGGATTGGAACAAAGTATGCAGAGGTAGATCTGGTTTGTAGGAGGTGGACGATAATGGGTGCAAAAGTGATGATAAGCGAGAGTGAAGGTGAGGATGCATGGATGTTTGAGTACTCAGGCATTTGAGGACTCAAAAAACCAGGGCTTGGAACTCTTGAAACTTAGGAGATTCAGGGGTTGGAAAACTTAGGGTTTGAGTCATCAAAATGACTCCTCTTTTTAATCTCTCCTAGGGCACATTAGGGTTTCAACAACACAATTTGTGTGGTCAGGATTAAAACGTGATGAAAGGTGGAGATTAAATTTGGGCAGGTGGCATGGATTAATATGGGTGAATGGATGGGATTAAATCATGATGGATGGTTGGTATTAATTCATATAAATATACATAAATAAAATATAAAATATCATATTATACATATATATTAAAAATATATATATAAACATATATAAATAATGGATAAATGTGGTGGGAAACTATGGATGTATGACAAGTGGTTAGATTTTGGTGTCTATAGATGCCCCTTTTTGTACCATGTTGTGTGAAGCACAATGTGGTGCAAAAATACAAGACACCTAGTTTGGCTTGATGTAGAAGCAACTTCTTCCTATTGAAATGCAAATATGAGCTTGGAGACAAAAGAATTTTGATTATGTAGCTTACCCCCTCAATTGGCAAATGAGTGATGGATGCATCTCATGAGCCAATTGATAGATGAGTGCAAATGGTTGTATGAAATACATGGTGCAATTGTGGATGATATGAATGATGTAAATGTGATGTCATTTTTACCCCAACGATGGAAAGGGGGTTGTTGAAATATGCAAGTGATTGATTCTATTTTTTTCCTAACATAAAAAAAAAAAAATTCCAAGTGTAGATGCCATGATCATGTATGATGTATCTCGTTGTGGGAAAATCAAAATCAAATGTGGTTACCCCAAGTTTGGGGTGATTCCATGTTGTTGAAGAATGTGCCTTCCGACATCATTGATATGCAATATGATGAAAATGTAAGAAAAAGAGTCAACTTTGGAGGGTCAAATAGTGATTGTCATATAATTCCTATGGTAAAAACCAATCACCCTAGCTAAGGCCAGTCACCATGATGACTGTCATTAAAAAGAAATGATGAGTTATAATTTTGTCCATGTTTCAAGCCCCACGAACTAGGCCATCAATGACCACCTTTGAGAAAATTGGTCTTGGCATAGTTTCACTCTAAAGGTGAAGTACCAAAATTGATTTTGTGTTCTAACAATGTGATATGAGATGACGAAGATGGTCAAGTGTCCTTATGGTGGTTTACCCATTTTACCAAATTGCATGGATGCAAGTCACTACAATCGCCAAGGAGATATAATAGACCTAGATACAAGGTTCATTAAATTTGGAAAATGTATGAATGCAATGATTGAATATGATGTGTTAATGAGTGCAATGATGGAATTGAGAATGAGAATGATGAAAATAGTTATTTTGTGAAAATTTGGACTATTTTGGAGTGTTTTGTAACTTGTAATGTGATTTTACGACTTTTGGTTGCAAGCAAAAATTATGACTCCAAATCAATTTTGGTTTTCACAAAACATGATATTATGATGATTTTGATGTATGGATGCAATTTGGAATGATTTTGTGGAGGTAAGCTACATTTTTGGATCAATTTGTTCTTTTTGTAAAAATTAACACCAAACACTGGTGGGTGCTTATTGCATGCACAGATGTTCGCCAACGTTTGGCACTTTTCCAAATGCAGGGAGGCACCTCAATGCACCAGGAAGCACCCATAGGTATCTCAGTGCACCTGAGACAAATATAAGTAGCATATAGAGGGAAAATCAAGCTCATTTGTGCATCCATGAATTTTGGAAGCTACTTCTGAGGGAGTGGAGTGGAGTGAGTGGAGTGGAGTAAGTTTTTGGTGAGCTACGGAAGCTATGGCAATAGAGGGAGAAGATATGATAGCATGGGTAGGTGTGCATTTTTTCAAGGTAAGTGCCTTTAGATCTTTTCTTTTTGTGCAAAAATTTTCCTTTGTTTTTTTTTATTTAAAATAATGCAATATTTTTAACATTAATGGTTTGTGGTGTGTTGTAGCTGAAGATTTTGGAGGCTCGGTATTGGTTCTTGCCTCTCATCCATAGGGTGAGGAAGGCACTATGAGAGGACAAGTGGGATTTGTTGGAGGTAGTTAGGCTAGCTAGGGCAATCAAGATAGACATGGTGAGGGTAGACGAGGGGTATCTCTCTGATTTGGTAGATATGTAGAATCCAGATAGGGGGACATTTCAAATCCCTATGGGTGAGGTGACTATCACACTTGAGAATGTATACCACATCCTCAAGCTGCCAATGGAGGGATTGTGTATCAAGGTTGGACATGACAAGAAATAGAAGTTGAATAGCATGTTTGTGGATGGATGGGAGAGTGTGGAGGTGATAGATGGAGGGATAACTTACTTATCCATGTATGTGGACAGGAAGTTGGATGCTCTTCCTACTTTGGTGATGTTTGTGTTGGCCAACATAGTGGCCTCGAATAGTACTAGCTATAAGTTCCTATGGAACCTTATTAGGTTGGTGTGTGATATGATCGCTACACCTCAAGTGTATGCATGGGCTCCTACCTTATTGGTGTAGGTATAACAGGAGTTATATGATGTGAGGAGGTAGAAGCGTCAAGGACTTGGTTGTAGTTTGCTACTACAATTTTTGGGTTGGGATCAATTTAGTGTTGCTCTACTTGTGGGTTTATCGGCTAGGGGATGCGATAGGGAGTAGCCCTATGTGATAAGGTAGCCATTGGCAAAGGAAGTACAATTGAGTCATCCAATGTGGATGAGTCAATGGTATGGGGATTTATGGGCTGGACTGATGGTGGATCAAGTGATATGGAGACCATGGTGAGGTGCCATATGGATAGGTGATGGAGACCATCTACGATGGGTGCAATAAGCTAGATGGATGGTTGAGAGTCATACAAAGGAGGTGGAGCTGATCCAGTTCTCTCAGGTGCTGTGATAGTTTGGATTGAGGTAGGGGGTTCCTAAGGAGCCAATGATCTATAGGTATCATCGAGATGAGACAAGTCTATCATGTGTCAAGGCATCGAGGGTCACACTTGAGGATGACAAGGATATGGATCTCCCCAATTTGGATGATGTGGGTACTACAAAGGAGTATGATGCATGGTTCGTGACTCAACCACCATGGGCACCGATTCTAGTAGTGGATGGGGGTGGTGATGGGGATGAAGTCAAGGATTTTTATGAGGCTCATAAGTATCGGTAGTGTCTTTGAGCTAGTAGTTTGAGGAGGCAAACTAAATGTATAACAGAGCAGGCTACAAAGCTTGGAGGAGATGGAGGGGATGGAGGGGATATGGCAGAGTAGGTTCCCAAGCTTGGGGAATATGGAGGGAACATGGAGGATAGGGAGTATATTCTAGATGTACCTCCTAGGTAGAGTGAGGATGATCAAGCGAGGCTATAGCAGTTGGAGGTTGAGCAAGATACTATGATAGCGGCTTGGGATATGAAGATAGCTTGTCTACGAGGTAGGAAGGTGTCTCTGGAGGTGGAGATAACTCAGCTGTGAATGGAGTTAGAGGTACGATCGATAGTAGGTGGAGGCAAGGATAGGATCATGAGGCTTCAGGTAGAGCTACTAGAGGGACATCTTAGGTAGAGGTATGATGTACATCACCTTCAAGCTCAGGAGGGATATATCTAGGCTTTGGAGGATCGGTTGATGGAGCATGATATTGGGCTTCTAGAACCACCCTCCTCATCCATATTCGGGTTAGCTAGGCCTAGTGAGTCTAGGCATATTTCTAGGTCTAGGGCTCCTTCAGGTTCACAGGGATCCTCTCATAGGCATTATCTTAGTGCTTAGATGCACTTTTTGGTATATGAGCCTTGGTGCTCCATTGTATATAGCCTTTGGGATTTCATTGTACATGTGATATATATATATATATATATACATGGCTTTTACTTTTTGTGTTATGATTTTGTGTGAATGTGTTTGTGTGGATGCATTTGTGTATGGATGAATATGTATATGGATGATTAATGCAAGTTATGGAATGCAAATGTTCTAATGATCATTCATAGTTTAGATTTTGCTTGGCCATGTTTTAGCATTGTTGTTTAATCAAGGGCACCAAACTTGGTGGTAGGTGGGGTGAAAAGACTCATGAAATGAGAATATATGGATGTTGATATAGAAGAAGATATGGATGTTGATATAGAAGAAGATATGTATGTTGATATGGAAAACTAATTATTTTGCAAAGACTCACATACTAGTGGTATAAAAAAAACTCAATAAATGAAGAGATCTACAAAAACTTATTCCAAAAATAATGCAAAAATAAATAACTTAGAAGAAATGACACCACACAATGCACATATGACACATGATATTTACCCTGGTTCACCCAATGTGGGCTACTCCAACAAAACAAGAGCCACTCCTTGATATTATTATTCTCTTTCTTGCCCGAAAATGGGACATTACAATAAAATATAAAGGAAACTCTCACAACCCTAAACCACTATGTGGTATTAGAATACAATGGGTACAATATCATGGGCTAAACCACCCACCAGCCATGGGAATCCTAGAAATCGCTCCGTTAATCACTCCAAAAAAAGGGGGAAAATAATTTTTGGTGTTGCCAAAAATCGCCTTCGACGTGGTCGGGGGGGCTACCGCCCCCCCAAACCCCCCCAGAACCCCCGGGGAGGGCTTCACCATCCCCTTGAGGAGCTCCGCTCCTCTTACCCTCTCATACCTACCATACAATATTTCCCCGGCAAAGGATGAGACACATCCAACATTCTCCCACTTGTTGAATACTTTTCCAAACCCATTTCAACTATACATAATATGAAATTTTATGTGCTAACTACCTTTGTTAAAGCATCTGCAACATTTTCCTTTGTATCCACTTTCTCTATCAACACTTTCTTTTGTTCAATCATGTCCCTACTAAAATGGAACTTTGTATCAATGTGCTTCGTTCTAGAATGGTAAGCAGGGTTCTTTGCTAGAAATATAGCACTCTGACTGTCACAATTTATCTTCATAGCTCCTTGAAAGAACCCAATTTTAGCACATAGTCATTGTAGCCATATTGATTTCTTACTGGCATCGATGGCTGCCATGTACTCAGCTTTAGTGGTTGAAATAGCAACAACAGTTTACCTTTTGCTTAGCCAACTAACAACTCCTCCAAATAGATTGAATACATAATAACTACTAGATCTTCTATTGTCTAAATCTCCAACCCAATCTGCATCAACCAACCCTTCTATATCCAAGGATCTATCTTCTTTACCTGTACCCTCATAATAGATTGAAAAATCAGAAGTACCACGTAGATATCTGAAAACCCTTTTCACAACAGTCCAATGCTCTTTACTAGGTTTGGACATATATCTGCTCAAAAATCCCACTGCATAGGCAATGTCTGGTCTAGTACATACCATGGCATACATTAAACTACCTACAACATTTGCATAAGGAACATGGGACATTTCTTCTACCTCTTCTATTTTTGAACATTGTTAAATAGACAATTTTTCCCCTAAAGGAATAGGTACCTTCATTGGTTTGCAATCCTGCATATTGAATCTATTTAATACTGTCTCAACATATTCTTTCCAATCCAAAGCTTTCTGTTAGAACGATCTCTGTTTATTTGCATACCCAAAATAAAATTTATAGGGCCAAGATATTTCATATCAAACTGTGATGCTAACTGAGACTTCACTTCCATGATCATTTTCTTACTGTTTCCAATTAGTAACATGTCATCAACATACAAAACTATAATGACAAGTACATTACCAATTTTCTTTGAATATACATAGTGATCAGCATTGCTATGAATAAAATAAATTCCTAAGACATAAGTATCAAATTTTTGATACCACATTCTAGGTGACTATTTCAGTCCGTACAGATATTTCTTTAACTTACATACAAGATCCTCCTTTCTTGCAAAAATGAAACCTTCAGGTTGTCTCATATATATTTCTTCCTCCAAATATCCATGAAGGAATGCAGTTTTTACATCCATTTGCTCTATTGCAAGATAAAAAGCAACAATAACAGATAACAAAAATCTAATTGAGGTTAGCTTTGCAACAGGAGAAAATACTTCACCATAATCAATTCCCTCTACTTGAGAATAACCTTTAGCCATCAAGCAAGCTTTGTATTTCTCCACTTTACCTTCAGCATTCTGATTCTTATTAAAAATCCATTTACAACCTATTGTTTTTCTTCCACCAGGTAATTTCACTAAATCCCATGTTCTATTCTTTTTCAGAGCCATCATTTCCTCATCCATGGCCTCTTCCCAAAGGTTCACCTTTTCAAAATTTATAGCTTCTCTAACAGTTCTAGGATCTTCATCAGTAACATAAAATACAAAGGAAGTAGGAAATGCAGATGGACTGTACCTTTCAGGTACCCTTTTTTCCCGTGTTGATCTCCTTACCACAGGTGTATGAAACTCTTGCTCATCCTCATCCAGATCCTCATATGTCTACTCCTCTTCCAAATCCTCTTCTGTGTGATCTTCTTCCATGAGATCAAATTGGACCTTTTCACGTTCTTATGTTACTTCCTTCTTGTGATCACTTTTAGTTTCCCTAAACACCACATCTCTACTATACATTGTTCTTTTAGTTTCTGTATTCCAAAGTTTATATCCTTTAACGCCATCTTTATAACCAATAAAGATACATTTAACAATATTATTATCAAGCTTACTTCTTTTCTCCTTTGGAATATGCATGTATGCATCACAACCAAAAACTCTAATATGTGAGAGAGAGGGTTTCTTACCAAACCATGCTTCAAATGGAGTTTGATCTAGCAATGCTGATGTAGGAGATCAATTTCACAAGTAGCATGTTGCACTCACTGCCTCAACCCAAAATTCCTATGCCAAACCTACACCACTGAGCATACTTCTAGCCTTTTCCATCAGGGATCTGTTCAATCTCTTTGCAACTCCATTTTTTTGAGGTGTATATGGAGTAGTCTTCTATTTTGCAATACCACACTGCTTACAAAAATCCTCAAATTTATTTGAACAATACTCTCCTCCATTATCAAACCTCAACACCTTAATCCTTTTATCAGTTTAATTTTCAACAAGTACTTTAAATTCTCTAAATTTATCAAACACTTCATATTTACTCTTAAGAAAATAAATCCATGCATATATTGAAAAATCATCAACAAAAGAAGCATAATACCATGATTTTCCAAGTGATGGTATAGAAACAGGACCAAATATATCACTGTAAATCAGATCTAATATCCCTCTTGCTCCAGCAGCACTAGATGGGAAACTCACACAATTTTGCTTTCCATAAATGCAGTGTTCACATAAATCAAAAACCATTGAGAAATCAAGGATACCATGAACCATAACTTTTGTGTGCAGGGTACGCAATCTCTTTTCTCCAATATGTCCCATTCTTTGATGCCAGAGTGTTGAGCTTTTATCTGATTCAACCTCATAAACAGTTGAACTATTGCACTCATTTTTCATAGTTCTTCCCAACAGCTTGTACAAAGTTCCAATATGAAATCCTCTTGCTAACACCATTGATCCTCAAACAATTTTGCATGAATCTTTACTAAAACTAATATTTACTGCTGCATCAGCCATTTTGCTTACAAAAATTAAATTTCTAACAAGGCCTAGAATATGCATCACACCTGGAAGGGTCTTAAACCTACCATCCTGCAACAGTATTTTCACCCTTCCACGACCAATTATCTTAAGTGGTGAATCATCTTCCAACAGTACCTCCCCTCCATCATATCTTTCATATTCACTGAACCACCCCTGTGAGGAGTCATATGAAAAGAGGCACCAATATCGATCAACCAATCATTTTTATCTGATCGTGTGGAGTAGGATGCTAGATATACATCCCCTCCTTCATCAGTAGATTTATGTGTCTCTATGGAAGTGGATTCATCAGATCTCTTTACAGAATCAACATTATTTTATCTGCAGTCCTTCTTCATGTGACTAGGCTTGCTACACTTCCAACACTCAAACTTTCCACGAGACTTGGATCTACCTCTAGACTTAGATCTATCACTGTATCTTGTTTTATCCTTTTCATTGGCATGCCCTCTCACTATTAGGGCTTCCTTTGAAGTGACCTCCATGGCTTTTCTCCTCATATCCTCTGATATTAGAGATGCCACAATATCTTCAAACTTCAATGTAGATGAAGTTGTACTACCAATTGCTACAACTAGGTTATCCCATGAATATGGTAAAGAGCATAGCAAGGTAATACATTTATCTTCCTCACTTAACTTAATATCAACATATGTAAGCTGACTTACCACTGTATTGAATGAATTCAGATGATCTGCAACTGAATCTCCTTCATTCATCCTAAGATTGTACAATTTCTTTCGGAGGAAAAATTTGTTCACTAGGAACTTAGATTGATACAAAGCCCCTAGTTTCTCCCAGATATCCTTTGTTGTAGCTTCTCCATAAACGTTTATTAGGACTAAATATGCAAGACACAGTCGAATCAGACTCCTTGCTTTCCTATTCATATTTTCCTAATCTTCATCGGATGTTCCTACAAGTTTTGTTTGTTCAAAAATAATAGCCCACTGATCTCTGTCCATGAGCAGATCCTCCATCTTCAACTTCCATAGCTCAAAGCTTTTTCCATCAAATTTCTCGATCTCTATCCTTGAATGATTTTCTATCATTTTCCTTCAAGCTCCTTCTGCAAAAAACTCACACTCCAAAATAGGTTTTCTCTCCCTCCTAGAAACCCTTCAAATGAAATGAAACCCTAGCAATAAAGGCATCCCCCTATGGCTAACAACTTGGCTCTAATACCAAATGAAGAGATCTATAAAAACTTATTCCATAAATAATACAAAAATAAATAACTTATAAGAAATGACACCACACAATGCACATATGACACATGATATTTACCTTGGTTCACCCGATGTGGGCTACTCCAACAAAACAAGAGCCACTACTCCTTGATATTATTATTCTCTTTCTTGCCCAAAAATGGGACATTACAATAAAATATAAAGGAAAATCTCACAACCCTAAACCACTATGTGGTATTAGAATACAATGGGCACAATACCATGGGTGAAACTACCCACACCCATCAACTACCCACCAACCGTGGGAATCCCTACAATCTCTCCACCAATTGCTTCGAAAAAAGGGAGAAAAAAATTTCTCGGTGTTACCGAAAACCGCCTTCGATGGACACCTTCGGCATGGCCGAGGGGGCTACCGTCCCTCCCAGACCCATCCGGCACCCCTGGAGAGGGCTTCGCCCTCCTCTTGAGGAGCTCTACTCCTCTTACCCTCTCATGCCTTCCATACAGTATTTCCTCGGCAAAGGATGAGACACATCCAACACTAAATACTTCCTAATTCCTCTAAGACCAAATGTGTGTGTAGTGAATTCATTTACCAAATCAAGAGCATGGTAATGACTCGAGGCAATCAAGAACCAATGTGTGTGCAAGTGAGTTCATTAACTCATCTTGAGTAAATTGGGTGTGACCTGTTATGGATGAGACCAAGAAGCTAGCTTGTCCGTATGTGCGGTCAGAGGTCTCTTTAAAAGAGACGTGTCACCACGCATGAGCGTACTCCACTACCAGTCAAGCATCTATAGCTCCGGTGGAGACTAGCTCCATAGTCCAAGGATTTGATCTTTAGGCTTTGGGGATGACTACCTAACCGTTTGACTAGAAATGTAGTACTATCCTTACAACTTGAGGATCAATGGTGTGTGATGTAAAATATTTAGAGTTTTTTAGGGGTTTTGCCCTACTCTTTCTTTTATTTTGAAATTGTGATAGTGGTGAAAACCACTATTTTTGTGGACTATGTTGCATGATGGGACAAGCAAGGACTACCCTTTTCACTTCGAGGTTCAAACCAAGTATGGTGTTATCCCTCTTTGACACAAGATGTTTTTAAGATGTGAAATTGTGTTTGGTTCAAGAATATTTTGGAGTCAATTCCCAGAACTCAAGATTTTCTTAGTGAAAATTGTGTCTTGGTCCTAAAGAAAACTCGACATGTATTTATGGTTTGCTTAAAACACTAGGAGTGGCTGAGTGACCAAAAACACCTAGGAATTATGGGCATGTGACTTTGCTAATGATAATTTGGCTTTATGGAATGGTGCAATGAAATGAATTTGAAGGTGCCCCTGATTAAGGCAACATGACTTTATTTGACCAATTTATATCTGAACTGAATAAATGATCCCTAATATGAAATATGAAATGTGTGAAAATGAGGGTGCAAATGCAATGTATGAAATGCAATTGTATGAAATGAGTGTTATGCAAATGTGTGTATGAAATGCAATATGTGAAATGAGATGTGTGCAATGCAATGTTGTTTTTGTGTAATAGCCATGTATATATACATATATATAAATCACATTATGCATAGAATGCTCTCAAGTGTATAACATTAAGTGGTTTAGGCTCTTCAACTCCCTCTAGACTGGCAAGCCTATAAGTACCTTTACCCACTTTTTGAGTAACAATGTATGGACCTAACCAATTAGCCATGAATTTATCATGAAGGTGTGATAATGCATTGGTATTTTGTTGATTCTCTTTAAGGACAAGATCTCCTACTTGGAATTCACGTAGATGAACTTTGGCATTATAAGCACATTTAAGGTGGTCTTGATATACTCGTAAATGCTCTAAAGCATAGACTCACCTTTCATCAAGAAGTGTTAGTTGGTCAAGACGTGCTTGTCTAGAAGTGTCATCATCTATGAATTCCTGCAATGAAATTTGCAAGGAGGGGATCTCAAGCTCAAGAGGCATGATTGCTTCGGCTCCATAGACCAATGAAAATGGTGTTGCCCCAGTAGGCATGCGGATGCTTGTTCGATAAGCCCATAATGCCAAGGGAATTTATGTATGCCAATCTCTATGATTTTCTTTAACAAGTTTCTTGAGAATAGCAATTAAGGTCTTATTGGTAGCCTCAGCTTGTCCATTTTCTTATGGGTAATAAGGAGTCGAGAAACTATGTTGGATATTATATTTCTTGCAAAGTGCTCGAACATCCTTGTTCTTGAAAGACTTGCCATTGTCTAAGATGATTTTTGAGGGAATACCAAAATGACAAATGATATGATGAAGTATAAACTCCATAATCTTAGGTCATATCATACTGGTTAGAGGAATTACCTCAACCCACTTTGTGAAGTATTCAGTGGTTATGATGATGAATGTATGTTGTCCCGAGGAAGAAGGTGATATTTTGCCAATTAAATCTAGACCCCATTATGAAAAGGGCCAAAGGATTTGAATAGGTTATAATGCTTGTGATGGCACATGAGTTAAATTAGCATGCTCTTGACATTGCTTACAATGTTTGACATATGTGCAACAATCTCGTTCCATTGTGGGCCAATAATAACCCATGCATAGAATACGCTTTGCAATGGCCATTCCACTAAAATGACCACCACAAGTACCATCATGAGCTTCAGCTATGGCTCTTTGTGCCTCAGTAGACTCGAGACAATGAAGGAGGATTCCATCATAACCATGTCTATACAACACGTCCCCCAAGAGAGTAAAATGAGCTACCTTTTGCTTGAAAGTGCATTTAGCAGTCCATGACATATCTGATGGGAGTGTTCCAAACTTGAGAAAGGCTATTATTTGGCTCGACCAAGGCTCACATGACTCCAAATGGATAAAGCAAACATCCTTTTCATCCTTAGATTCAACACGAACAATTGCATATTTAGAGATCATTGTAATTATAAGGGGTTGTACCTCTCCTAAGGTATCCTTTGGAATCAATGATCCAAGAGAGGCCATCACATCTACAAATCTATTAGTCGAACGTGGCAAACTATCAATTTCATACCAATCAAACTTAGAGAGCAATTTCATTGCTACTTCATGGTAAAGCTTAATGGTAGGCTCTTTGCATTGGTATTCTCTTATTACCTATTTGACAACAAGTTGAGAATCACCAAATATCCTAATACGCTTAATGCCCATAGCTATAGCTGCTTGAAGACCTAATATTAAGGCTTCATACTCTGCATTGTTGTTTGTGCATTGGAAGTCTAGTTTGAATGATAAGGGGATAGGCACCCCTAGGGTGTATGAAACATGACTCCAGCACCTTGACCTTTCTTGCACTTAGAACCATCAAAGAATAGTGTGATATCGATGTCTTCCTCCAGAATGACATCTTCTTCTTGTTTGGTGATAGTGAATACCGAATCATCTGGGAGCTCAATAATCAAAGGATGATCACTAGGTAGTGGAGCTTCCACAAGTTGATCGGCTATGACCTGACCTTTAATGGATTTTTGGCTTATAAACTCAAGATCAAATTTAGTGAGAAGCATTATCCATTTAGCGGTATGAGTGTTATTATAAGTGTGAGACATCATATAATGCAGAGGATTTTCTCTAGCTATGACATATGTGGTGTGACTAAGCATGTAATATCTAAGTTTCTTAGTGGTAAAAACCACTGCTAAGCACAATTTTTCCATGTAAGCATATCTGGTTTCATAGCTTACCAATGTTTGACTAATGTAATAGACAACTTGCTCTCGATTATTTTCATTATTTTGTGCAAGCATTGTCCCTAATGCAAAGTCCATTGTTGAAACATAAAGATGGAAGGGGACCCCCGAATGAGGAGGAGCTAAGACTGGTGGAGAAGCTAGGTATTTCTTAATATCATCAAAGGCTTTTTGACATTCATCTATCCATGAAAATGGCACCCCCTTTTGTAACAGGTGATTGAATGGCCTACATTTGTCAGAAAGTTATGTAATAAAATGATGGATTGATTGAATATTTCCTTGTAAACTATGCAATTCCTTTAAGTTTGTTGGGGGAGGCATCTCCATGATGGCCTTGAATTTGTTTGGGTCCACCTCAATGCCTCTTTTGGAGACAATGAACCCTAGTAGTTTGCTAGAGGTAACACCAAAGACACATTTCTTGGGGTTCAACCTTACATTATGCTCTAGAAGTCGATCAAAGACTTTTTCCAATACACCAATGTGCTCTTGTCGAGTTTTAGATTTTTCCAAGAGATCATCCACATAATCTTCGATGATCTTATGCATGTAATCATGGAAGATGTATGTCATGGCACGTTGATAAGTGGCACCTACATTTTTGAGGCCAAAGGGCATCACCTTGTAACAAAAATTCCCCCAAGGTGTAGTGAATGTTGTTTTGTGTTGGTCATCAAGATTTATTCGAATTTGGTTGTATCCTAAAAAACCATCCATGAGAGAAAGCATTTCATGGCCAGCGTAGGTGTCGACAAGAGTATCAATGTTTGGGAGAGGAAAATCATCCTTAGGACATGCTTTGTTAAGATCTCAAAAATTAGTGCAAACGTGTATCACCCCGTTAGGCTTACGAATGGGTACCATGTTTGAGAGCCACTCAGGATAGTCAATGGGGACAATGAAACCCACATCTAATAGTTTTTGAAGCTCTTCTTTGACCAAGAGGGCAATGGTAGGATGCATCCTTCTAAGTTTTTGTTTGACCGGCTTAGCATCAGAGTTTAAGGTGAGATTGTGGACAACCAAATTAGAGTCAAGACCAGGCATGTCTTTATAGGACCATGCAAAAATTCCCTTCTTCCTCTTGAGGAGAGCAATTAATTGCTCTTGTTCATCTTTGGATAAGCTTTTGCCAAGCTTGACAATTTGGGGATTGTCTACATCTGAACTAAGGTTCACATCGATAGTATCTTCAATAGACATGTGAGAACCTTCCTCAAGTTGATGGGGAGTTGGGATTAGATGAATGTCATCTATGAGGTCATCAAACTCTTCTAACTTATCCTCATCTATGTCTGCCTGGAAAACCTCAGGATCTGAAGGTGAAGGTGAAGGTGGAGGTGATGGAGGAATGTAGTTGGTTGAAGCCCTTAACAATTCCTCAGATAGGACAAACTCAAAAAAGGATGGTGGTGAGGAAATCTGATCCATATCAATAAGACTCATGTCAATAGGAATTGGCTTTGCCAAATCATATGGATTACGGAGTGGGGTAAATAAGTCAACAGGATTCATGTTGACTTAAAGGGAAAATGGATGGGTGGCAAAGGTGAATGGAATGGATCCTTTTAGCTAGAATCGATGCTAGGACTCTGTTAAACCTAGACAACAACAAGCAACACAAATAAATGCAATGTACATGCAAAATGTTTTTGTTTTTATTTTTTTTTTTTTTTTATTTTTTTTATTTTTTTTAATTTTTTTTTATGTACATATATTACAAAAAAAATGGTCGGTGATATGGATTAATGGAATGGAGGTGGTGGTTCACCGGTTGGGTCGACTCGCTCTTATGGAAGAAGCAAGTGAAATATGGGTTGATGGATGGGGAATGTTCTGAGGTAAAACTCATCATGTTTAGTGTGTGGAATGATGGGGTCTGATTCCTCTTTAGATTCATCAGAAATAATTGACATGAGGTCAAATTCTTCATAGACTTCATCTTTAAAGTCATCTATGAGATGGATATCTTCTCCTAAATTTAAATTTAAGCTTTGAAAAGCTTGTTCAAGAGAAGAGGTGGATGAAAGTGGATGATAACCTAAACCTGAATGGTCATGCATTTCTCGATATGAAACATCGATAATCTCATGCACTCCCTATTCATGTCATCCTAGGCCATGTCCTTGCCAATTAACAATGTGGAAATACCGGGATGGAAAACCCGACATATGTTGTGTATTGGTTGGTGTGGGTGATTTGGGTTCATCTGGGGTAACTAGATTGGATGATGAATCAAGTCCTCCATACACAAAATTAATGCTATTAGGCACTGAACCCATGTTATATACCGCTCCTATAGATAAGGGTGGGTCACGTGGGTGACCGTAGTCCTTAGCACTTTGAATGTTGAGCGGTGTGACTATAATATCTTGGACCACATATTCACCAATACCAGGATTAGTGAGGTGGACCTCAACTTGGGATGATGTGGATGGATTGGATGTGGATGGAACTGACTCATGGTTGGTTGATGGTATCTCACAATCTATCATTTTGACTTGTGAGACATTGGTTGATGTGGATGAAGATGGATTTGGTTGAGTGGATTGTTGGATTGGCAATGATGTGGAAGGAGTGGTGGATGATGTTGATGATGTGGCTAATGTTGATTGAGTTTGACCACATGTGCATGTAGTCAATGGTGATGAAGATGGGGGTATGGAAGTGGATGCTTGATGAGAATTGGTGATTGGAAGCTCCTCAGGAATAGGGGCTTTAGATGATGATATGGATGGGGTGGATGATGAAGTGGTTGATGAAGTGAGGAATAGATGAGTGGAAGGTAACATGGACTCATAGGGGTTTGAGATAAAATTGCAATACTTAAATGGTTCAACATCCATTGGTATGCAATGTACTTGTCCCTCATGTACGTATTTCAAGCATTGATGTAATATGGAGGGGACACATCTCATTTCCCTCATCCAAGGTCATCCAAGGAGTACATTATATGCCATGGACCCTTCCAAGATGTGGAACATAGTATGCAATATTTTGACCCCCACTTCTATGGGCAAAACAATAGTGCCAACTATGGAACAGAGAGCATCATTAAATGCTTTCAAGGTGAATGAGGATTTGGTGATGTGATCTAGTGGAAGCTTGAGATGTTGAAGGGTAGATGTGGTGATGATGTTTATGGAGGAGTCGATATCAATTAAAACTCTTTTGAAAGGCTTCCTATCAATTTGAGCC
Organism: Wollemia nobilis; assembly: GCA_028583015.1. NCBI lineage: Eukaryota > Viridiplantae > Streptophyta > Pinopsida > Araucariales > Araucariaceae > Wollemia > Wollemia nobilis. The sequence continues at coordinate 1,164,501 of JAQPPZ010003633.1, forward strand.
ATGATATGTAATGGAGGATCCACTAATTTCGATGATATTGGTTTGATTTCAAAATCATAGAAAGTAATGGAGGGCTCCATACATGTTTGAATATTCCCCATAAAATTGTTAAAAGCATTAGCATCTTGAGATTGAAGTTCAATGGATTTTAGAATATCCATTAATGCTTCATGATGTGGAGGAGATTGTTGGATTAGCTCATATATAGATAGTTTGGTTGAAGCCATTTTTAAGCTTGTGGTTAACCGACTGCTCAATGAGATGATTGGCCTAGATGGATGATTGGAATGATGAATGGGTTGAGATGGATGGGCTGGAATATGGATTGGCTGAGAGGGATTGGTAGAAAATTGGATGGGAGATGATGATGTGGTAGGTTGAGACACACTTGCCTATGGAGGTATGGGTGAATGACTAGACTGTTGTTGAGCATTTTGTTGATTGGAGCATTGTTGTTGACCTCGGGTTACTACATGAATAGCACCCACAAAACCTTGGTATTGTTGAACATGATTAACCTGATTAGGAGGAATCTTGGTATTTGACCCTCCTATTGTTGGTTGTGCCTCCTCATGATGAGGAAGTGGTGTTTGAAATATCCCAAGATTTTGATTTTGTTGAGCTAGAGGACTATCAAGTTTGATAGCTCCTAACTCAATAAGGTCTTGTATTCTATCTTTGAATTGATGGTAGTTATTAATGTCATGCCCATTATATCTATGATAAGGATAAAATAAATGTTCCCTATAGTGTTTACCATATTTAGCGGGATCATCAAGTCTGACCTCAGGCAAGGGAAGTTGATTTGTGTCATATAACCTATGAAAAATGGAGGCATAAGATTCAGCCAATGGGGTATATTGATGGGGTTGTCGAACAGATTGTCGATGTGGTCGATTGTCCATAACTAGCACTATGTTTTGACTTGATTGAGTAGTTGAGGGAACCGCATGATATTCAATTTGTCATGGTTGTTGTTGCATGGGTTGTTGTTGAGCCATTATTGGTTGGCTCATGACCACTTGATTTACTTGATTGGAATTGGTCGGATTGGCTTGATTGGATTTTGATTGGCCAGAATAATTTCCTCTATATTGGCCCTTGTTTTGCCATTCTTTCTTCTTAGGCTTAAGCACTCCTTCTTGGATTTTTATCTCCTCAATTGTGCTAGCCTGGGCAAGAGCTTCATCAAATGATCTATGTTGTTGTAATTGCAATAGCCAAGAGATGGGTTTTAAGCAACTCTTAGCGAACAATCGGGTCAACTCTTTCATTGGTAGGGAAAATGGCAATTTGGTGATAACGACCCTCCAATGGTTACCAAAGTCATAGATAGACTCATCATCATATTGTTTTAGATCATAGATATCAGATAATGAGACTTTATTTCTTATATTGAGGGAGAATATTTCAAGAAATTGGTCCACCAATTGCTCAAAAGTATAAATACTATGATTGGGCAAATGGTTATACCATTCTACAACATCTCCCCCTAATGTTTGAGGGAAGGTCCTAAGCATTAGAGCATCATTGCTTTGAATTCTAAAACAAGAATGAACAAATGAACTCACGTGCTCTTTAGGGTTCTTCATCCCTTTAAATTTATCAAACTTCGGTATTGTGAAATCTGTTGGATATGGTGGTGATGGTACCGAAGGATGAATTGGTTGATTGATTAGTTGGCGTAAGGTAGGCTTATGGTTTATCATGCCAAGAGTATGTTGCATCAAACTATCAATCTATTGTTGCATAGCTTGGATTCGAGGGTCCTCCCCAAGAATGTGGAAACCCTGAATCACTTGATGATTTTGTGATGGTGAGGTGGAAATATGTTGAGGTGTGATGAGGTGATGATGACTTGGTGGAGTAGATTGATGTTGATGATGATGTGGTTGATGAAGGAATGATGGTGAATGAAGATATGGAGATGATGTATGAGGGCTTTGGATAGGTTGGCCAATGGGAATAGAATGGGTATGGGTTGGCGATGGTGTTGGAATGGAAACCATAGAATATTGTGGTACCCAAGATGGACCTTGGCTAATGAAGATGGGTTGAGTGGAAATAGGTTGAGGCTTAGGGTTCACCTGAACTTGTTGTTGAGCATTCTACCACTTCTTAAGCAATTTGTTGAGATGTTCCCATGTCTCATGTATTTCCAAATCAGTGGTTGATGGAATAGATGTGGATGGGATTGATGAGGTAGGTGGGGGGTAAGTTGCAATAGGAATTGCAACTTGATGGGAGACACTAGATGGTATGGATGTGGGCACTTGTGAAGCAGCATTAACATGTGCTTCATACAAGGGGTTACCATAAACTGAGGTATATGAGGATGGGATGGATGTGCTTTGGACACATGATGATTGGGGTATGGAAAAATGTTGGGAAGGTGCAATAGATACCTCAAAAAGAGGGTTATTGTACACCTGGGTAAAGCTTGAAGGTTGGGAGGAGATAGGTTCCTACTATAAAGAAGGATCATGTCTAGGTGAGTTGGGGACTGACTCTAAGACATAGTTAGTGGATTTCATAAGAGCTTCCACTTGTGCCATGTCTATGTGGGTGATGTGATGGTCAATGGTTGGTGATGATGATTCTATTTGGGGCATGGCCATATGAAATGATGTGGATGACATAGTGTGTGAGGGACCTACAAATAAATATGAATGACTTACCTATATCACACTAGGGGGATTGATCATGGAAGTGGTGGTGGAAGGTGATGATGAACACTCCATTGCTGAAGTGGTTTGGTTGGTGGATATTTGATTCATTATTTTAGTTTGATTTCTTGTTAATACCATAAACTAATGAACCAAATATAAAATATGTTGAAAATGAAATGTGGAATGAAAAACTCACAAAATCAAATAGGCAATCCAATCCTATGTTTATGCAACAAAAATGTGTCTTACCTGGTTCTTTGATTATCTCGTGTTAATGTTTCTTTTTTTATGTGGTTTTGTGTGTTTCAATGCACTAATATGAATTAAAATGGGTGAACACTATGGCTAGGATGGACAACGAGATTCTTACTGGTGATGAAATCTAGCAAGTTTGCTTGGGGGTAACCTATGGTGTCTAGGGGCAGAGATTGGTGGATGGAGATGAAACCCACCATCACCAGATCTCAAGCAATGGTTGGTGATGAAATCCAACCATTACTATTAAAAATGAAATGTGTTGTGTGTGTGATTCCTTTTAAAGGTTTTTAGTTTATTAAGGTGTACATACAATGTCAGAAATGACTGATTTCACTAGTCTAAATTAGAAGCCAACACAAGAAATATTGATTTTCCCAAAAGAAGTAGAGTACACCGCTTAAGACCGCTCTCTAAATAGAGGAGGGTTCATCTACTCTTCCACCTTGAATCACCAAATGCGGGGGTACTTTCAATTATTCTAATGTTGTTCCTACTTAGACCAGCAAAAGGAGAAATCCCTAACCCTAGAATGCAAACTATTTTATGCAATTAATCATTCACATGAAAACAGAGATGCAATTGCAGCACACCAGAAAATAGTGAAACCCTTAAATGGAAATGTGTGATTTATGATTGAATGTGGATGCAAAAATGAATGCAAAGAATTATTTTAATGCCTAGAAATGCAGATTAAAATATTTGTTTTTACCATATTGTTAATGATGTTCTTTTTAGCCGTAAATCTGTAAAAACATGAAAATACGTAAAATAGAGAAGCTAGGGTTTTACAGTAGACTTACAGATAAGCCTATGTATTGTTCCTCTTCTCTGTGAAACACACCTAGGCACCTATGAAATGCACCTGGGTGCTTCCTGAATGTCCCACGAGCACCACAGGGCATCTGCACACCTTCTGCAACTTCTGCAAATCCTCAGAAACTGGTTCTACAAAATTTGTGTGACCCATTTTTCTAAAAAACCTACAAGATAGAAGACAAAAAGTAATGAATTAATGACAAGATAATTAGCATAAAGAACCCATTGTGGGTCCCACCATGATCACCATTTGTAGATGCAAAATCGAACAACACCAAACAATATACTTAAATAAATGAATGAATAAAGCAGAATAAACACAGATGATTGCACATAAATAAACTTTTATTCTTATTATCAGGTGGATCTCTGATATTACAACCAAGTGTACCCCAAATGGGGGTTTACAATGCTTTATTATCCAATACAATGATTTCAATATGCTAGGGTTCTCCGAAACCCTAGCTAACAAACAAAGGGTGGTGTCTTCACGCTCGACTTGATCTCAATAGTAAGGTGAGTGGGCTTCAGATATCCATAGGTCGGACCACTCAAGTGCTTCAACAACTTCCAATGAACTTGATCCCTAAACCTACAAACAACAAACAACAATAAAAGGTCAATAATATCTATGAGGGCTCCACTATGTGAGGCCCTCAATAAGAAAATTACTAACCCTAGTTGCAGAAATGAAGCTATAAATAGATCTAAAGAATAAAAATAATTACAATAAATAAATTACCTTATCACATTAATTCAAAAAAAAAAAAATAAATAAATTACCTTATCACATTAATTCTTTGATATTTTTTCTTCATCATTGTTGTAGGATTTGGTGCACAGATGCCCTAGTGACACCCGAGGGATTGCTAGACTATAGAACTAGGGTTGTGAATGCCCGTGGGTGCTCGATGATGGTAGGAGGTGCCCAGAGGTACTCGATGATGGAAGGAAGGCACCCAAAGGTACTCAATGATGGTGAAAGGTACCTAGAGGTGCTCGAGGATGAACAGGAGATGCCCAGAGGTGCTCGAGGGATTGGAACAGAGTCTACAAAAGCAGATCTGGTTCATGCGAGGTGGGATAGTGGCAAGTGCAAAAGTGATGACAAGCAAGAGCGAAGGTGAGGATGCGTGGATGCTTGAGGACTTAGGGATTCAGGGCTTGGAACTCTTGAAACTTAGGGGATTCAGGGGTTGGAAAACTTAGGGGTTGAGTCATCAAAATGACTCCTCTTTATAATCTCTCCTAGGGCACATTAGGGTTTCAACGACACAATTTGTGTGGTCAAGATTAAAACGTGATGGAGGGTGGAGATTAAATCTGGGCAGGTGGCATGGATTAAGGTGGGTGAATGGTTGGGATTAAATCATGATGGATGGCTGGGATTAATTCATATAAATATACATATATTTATTAAATATATATAAATAAAAATATAAAATATTATTATTTAAATATTGATGTAGGAGCCTATATTTTGGAGGGCATAACTTTTAATCCGACCATTAGATCGGCTTGAAATTTTACGAGGAGTTAGATAAAGAGGTGGACGTGATATTGTCTAGACACTCTAGTCATCTAGTTGTTTTTTCAGGCTTTTTTCAAGTTCTAATTCCTTCATCTAGTGCCCCAAAAATGGGATTTAGTGTTTTTTTGAAAATTTGGAAGAAAACATATCTGGAATAACTTCTTATTTAGGCATGGGTAGGTGTTGATATTTTCTAGGAGGATTAATATAGATGATACAAAGGTGCATATAAATTTAGAGGGCTATTCAATTTTTTGGGTGATTTAGGTTTTGGCACTAAAGACGAAATAACCTAAGAAAAAAATAATAAAATAATAAAAATAATAATTTCTTATTTTTAGGGCTTAAGATTTAGGGTTTTTTTAGGGTTTCTTTTGGGATATATATTCCCTTGGTATCGCATTGTAAAGGGGTGAAATCTAGGAATGAGAAAGAAAGCATTTATTATATTATTTCCATCTATTGTAACTTTTGTGTGATTGGGAATTTTGTTTTTTGCTTTGTTTCTTTTTGTCACAATATTATGTGATTGGAGTGTCTTGTTCTAACCTCTTATAGTTGGATTTACACCAAATAAATATATTAAAAATATATATAAACATATATAAATAATGGGTAAATGTGGCAGAAAACTATGGATGGATGACAAGTGACTAGATTTTGGTGTCTACTAGATGTCCTAAGAAATAACTATCTCATCCACTATTTGACATCCTTCCACATAACCTCCTTATTTAGGGGAAATAATCTAATGCAAAAGAAGCTTCAACCTTTATGTCATGATCTTAGTAATGATTTTGAGAAAAACATTACATAAAGCAATAGGTCTAAAAACTGAGATATGATAAGCCTCTTGAGCTTTTGGGACAAGAGTTATATAATTTTTATTGATAAACTTGAAAATATCTTTGGCTTTCCTGGCTTCTTCCACCACCTCTAATAAATAAGCATGAAGGATATCCCAAAAATCTTGGTAGAACTCAATGGGAAAACCATCAAGACTTGGGGTTTTCCCTTTTTGCATTTTAAAAACCACTTATTGAAGCTCATTACTAGTAATAGAAGCCATAAAAATAGAGTTCTCCTTAGATATGATAAGAGAAGAGATCGCTTGAAGAATATTTTGTTGAGAAGCTGAGTCAAAAGGAGTAACAACAAAAATATTGGAAAAGTAATTCACAACAATAGAGTTCACGTCATCCCAAGTTTAGACAACCTCTCTAGAATATGAATTTAGGGAAGAAATAAAGTTGTGAGATCTTCGAGCTAGAAGAGATTTGTGGAAGAAATTTGTGTTTCAATCTCCTTATTTGAGCCATTGAATTCTTTGATTTTTACTTCCATAAGAGTTATCTTTTTTCCATTCCTCTAACTGAGCTGTGAGTCTAATTTCATTTGTATTTCTTCTCTCTATGAGGTCATCTAAATGGATATTCTTATTCAAATTTTCAAGTTGAGCAATAAACTCATATTTTTTTTTTGTTGAACATACCTAAACTCCTTCCAATTCCAAGTCTTGATTTTGGATTTAATATATTGCAACCTTTTGGAAAAATAGTACATATTAGTCTCATATCTTGGTTTAACTTCCTTCCACCATTGTTACACTTGAGGTCTGAAGGAACTATCTCTAAGCCACATTAACTGAAAATGAAAAGAAGAGAAACTCACATTGGTTTTCTAAATTTCCACCATGATTGACCAGTGATCTGAACCAGCATTGTAAAGAGTCTTCACTTTAGGAATGTGACCATGGATTTAGAAATGATCAAAGAGTAGGAACCTATCCAATCTCTCCATGACACAATCTAAGCCTTACCTTCTATTAGACCAAGTCATAAGATCATTATTTGGTTGGATGTCCACAAGATGAAGGTTTGCAATATATTCATTCATGAGGTCAGTGCTTCTGTCCAAATTTTTATTTCCCCCTATTTTCTCACCAAGAGAGAGGATGGTATTGAAATTTCCTCCTATCAATATCCAAGATTTAGGAAAATGAGAGATAATATAAGTTATATCCTTCCACTATCTTCTCTTTTCCTCCAAAGGAGTCGAAGCGTAAACATTTATGCAAAGCATAATTTGGTTGGAATGTCTACTTTAAATAGCAATAGCCAAAAGACAATAGCTACCGACCATATGGTGAATAACTACCTCTTTAGGGTCCCAAAGGTAAGAAATACCACCAGAAGTACCATGGGAACTGAGAAAAACAACTTTTCCAGCTGACCATATTTTACTAGCAATTAAATCCATTTCCCCTATTGGCATCTTCGTTTCTTTAAGGAAAACAAGATAAGGATGGTTTACTGAATCATTATTCTAATTCCATTTTGTTTTAAAAGACTCCATTTGAGTCCTCTAATATTCCAAATGATGATCTTCATTAATACCAAGGCTAAAATAGTTGGTAAGGGAATTAATCTTACCTTCCTCTACAATATTTTCACCTTCTTTTACCATATATTGTTGATTGGACTTGCAACCTACATTTTGATTAGAATCCATCTTCAATTTTTTTCCCTATTTCTTGACTTACTCCAATTGAATCCAGGATGTCTTCTAACCTTGAAGAATGTGTGTACAAAGTTATACTATTGTTGGAAGGTTCAACAAAGTCTATCTTGGGACCTATATTATTTGAAGTCTTGCCATTTAAAAGATTGTTTTTATTGTGTATATTTTCTCTTTTTTTTGTTGAAAACTTTTGATTTATTGGTTTGTATTTGAGTTATTCCTTTCATCTCTAAATTGTGTTTCTAATATTTTTATTTCCATTATTTCCTCTTCCTCACCTAGGGTATCATTTGTTGAAATAATTTCAAACATATTAGTTGATAACTTTGATTGATCCTTCATAATTGGTTTTTTTTAAGTGTTCTTCTTCTTAGGAATTTGGAAACCAATTTGATATCGTATCTTCTTTCTTTTGATCTAGAATTTTATTTGGGAAAACACTAGCCAAATGACCATATTCATGGTAAATTCTACAATTGAAAGGAATGTTATCATAGTCCACTACTTTCTCCCAAGTGTCCTCCCCAAATTGTAAAGTGATCTTTTTAGGTAGGGGTTTGTCAAAATCTATTAAAACACAAATTCAAGCATAAATAATATGTTCAATTTTTTTAGTACAATTAGCAGTCATCATAAAAGTTTCTAAAGAGTTTCCAATTGAAGAAAAAATAGTCGAATTCCATAATTCAATTGGGAGGCCAAAGAGTCTAACCCACACGGAACCTATAGAAGGCATCTCTTCTTTGGCTTTAAATTTAGTATGTCAGAGCTTCATAAAAAGCCCTACCCTTCCAAAGAACCATGGATCCACTTGAAATATTTTATCTCTATCTTCATTATTAGCAAATAAAAAAAGAAAATAACCATCTGGATAAATAGATATTTATAACTCACCTTTAGTTTTCCAAATTTTTGCAACCCAAACTTTGAAAGCAGATAGGCTCAAATGAAAATCCAATAAATGATAAATTAGTCCTTTTTTTATCAAATCTTCAATGCTAGTCTGAATGTCGCCCATATCAAGCTTAACAATAGGAGTTCCATCAGCTACTCTAAAACATCCTAACTTAGTTTTCCTCATATCGATCTTAGGAATTCTTAAAGGTTTATGGGAAGCCCTAAGATTAATATTAGGATTAGGCTGAGGTTGTCCACCATGGAGGACATCCCTAAAATTCATTTTTTGGATCGAGTCTTGGGAATACTTGCCCTTGAAAGGGGTTTCCATTATGGATTTATATTGGGGTTGCACCTTAGCACCAGATTTGCTTGAGATCTGAACCGTTTTTTGATCAATTGCTTGAAACTTGTTTTGTGATATTTTTAATCCATGCCCTAGACGTCGAGGAAAGGTATGCTTTTTACTTTTTTTTTGTGCAAAAAATTGAAATCCATTGTCAATCAAGTTCACCACATAATCTATTTAAAGATAAATTTCTAACCCATATTGGGTCCCCTACAACATATCCTACTAAAATCTTCAGAAAAAACCACAAATATGTTGGCCACTAGGGCTCGATGGCCCTAAAAAATAACCTTTGGAGCTGATTGCACTCAACCTGTATGAAACCCTCACACAATCGCTTGCCAAAAATATCGTTAACACATAGGGATGCGCTAGGATCTATGTTGCTCCAAATTATCTAAAAATTGGTGGAGACATTCTAGGGTTTTTTAGGCATCTACCCTCTGCGTATTAGGTTTGACTATCCTTCTCATCACCTTGATGACCTAATCATACCATTGTTATATCTCATTTTCCAAACACATTATGTGGAGTCATTAATATAGGTAACCCTACTAAACACTATATCATTAGAGGTTATCCTCCCTCTACCTCATTTGTGTCATCTATTTGCTTTACACTATATGATCCCTTATGTTTCCATTGCATCTTTATGAGTGATCCAAATTGTTGAAAACTAACCGCTAGAAAGTGACAACATCGCACCACGCAAAAGGAAAGCATAATGAAGTGTTAATATAACAAATATATTTAAGGAATCACTAACATCTTTAATTTTTGAATCCTTTTTAAATAAATTGAAAAGCAACTATCACATAATATAGCAAGATAAAATATATCTAACACTTAATCACACCATGGATTTTATCTCAACAATAACCCATAACAAGACACCCTTTCAATTTAAGTGAGCAATAATATAATGAAGTCCACATATTTTTTCTACAACAACTAACCATAAAGAGGATTACACATCATAAACATACAGCACAATAATTACCTTGGGAAAAACCCCAAACAGAAAACCCAACCACAAAAAATTCTCTTTCTTATTATTTCCATAAGGTACTTAATTCATACACCAGATAGACCTTTCTTTGTGTCTTAAAGTTCTAACAGGGACATTTTGTTTTCCCTTAATTTATGATTTTTTTATTTTATTCATAAATCCAATTTCATCTCCATTAGACTAGCGCAAGTTAGACATGAGGTGCCTCCTGTACACATAAAATCCCGATTACCTACACAAATATAAAACACCCTTTTTTTCACAATATAAAAAATATGTTTTGAATTCAATGTAGAGCTTTCCATCATTACTCTATTCCTTCTTGAAGGTTTAGTAGAAGACTCTACATTTTATCTAAATACTTCAATAGAGTATCATAAAGAAGTGCTCCAATAAAAACTCTTCTTCCACTATTACTAGATCTTTCAGATGTTACAAACCGACCAACAACATAAAATCATAATTTACCTTATTACTGGGTAGTCAAAAAAAAATTCTACATCTATTCAACGACGCTATCATGAATCTTACAAGATTCTATTTTCCTTTGAATACCATTGATTCAATACTACCATGAAAACCAATCTCCACACTACACAAATCGTGCTTCAGTGGTAGAAACCTAACATAAATAGTTTCCTATAAAAAAATAACCAAAAAACTATTAGATAGACAGACACATGGTTTCCTATAACTCTTCTAAAGAGATTCACACTACCAATTTTCTCTTTTGACACTAGGGGTTATATGATCGCTCATTACTCACCATTATTGATCCTTTAATTTTAACTGAAATATGGCATATCTAATATAACATCACATATCTCCTTAATGCCAGAGTCTAACCATAATGTTCAATTGCTTCACTCATATTTAATAGGTAATGAGATCTATAACCTATAACTATTTTTCCCATTTGGCCATGCTTCCTCTACAATTGGCTATTTTCTAGAATGCCATCCAAAGAAAGAAATATTCACTAGGTAAAACTTCCCAACGCTATTAGCATAATACTAAGTTAAAAAGAAGCTGATAGCACACTATAAAATTTTCTATGGCTTAACCTATTAGCCAGCAAACCTTACCAGCTATAATCATGAAGAAATATCTCACTCAACCATTCACCATCCAATAAGAAGCTACAGTTTGCTAATGTTTCGATTCAGAAAGCAACACACAATCTTTCTCAATGATAATCCACTAGAGTTAATCGGCTAGCTTCGCCTGCATAAATTCCCTTAATCAAATTTGGTGTCACAAATAGTCAAGCCTTACAATTATGAAGAACTCACTCCTTTCACAGCTAGACTCATTTAGATAAATTTTCCTTCCAAGAATTACAATCTTCAATAGTTAGATACTATCAATTATGAACATTGGAGGATTATACATAAGCAAGTTTGATAACAACAAAATAAAATACCTTTTATTAGCTTGGTAATGCACTAGCAATATCACATGGCCAAAACAAAAACCCCTCATAGTAAAATCCACTTGTCACACCATGATATTCCAAAGTCTCACAATCAACCCATCGTATCTCTCCATAAACTAGTTGTATCACTCTCCGATCAAATCCAAACCAAAATAACCATTCTCTCCTTCCTTTCTCTAGCAACATTCAAGCACTCTCTCCCACTACATATACCATTCCCATCCTCTCTAACCTCCTAACCTCTCATTCTACCTTCCATTAATTATGGACATGCTCAATTGACACCCATCATAAGGGAAACACAACCACTGTATTAATAACTTTTGGTTGCATTAATAAACCATAAATTGATTTAATCACATGTAGAGGAAAATGTTTCCAATATGAAAAATAAAATATTATTTTTCACAAACATTGCACACCAATGTCATATAAAACATTTGTTCATCATCCAAGTCTCCTCATCCTAAGCAATCACAAGGCAAGACGTTAGTCCATTAAATTTAATAAAAAAAATGTATGAAAGGTTAATAAGAGTCCAAAATACAACTATTAAATTAGTTTCCAAGTATCCTAGAAATAACTCAATTGAGATTAAAACATAATTTCTGTACAGCATATGTCTTACATAAACCAACTCATGAAATAACCAACATTACATAATATTTTCCATAAAATATTTGTTTTGCATAACTAGTCATGAAACAGTCAATCTATTCACATAAAAATTCAGTCAAGAGAGGGTCATGACACAATAATCCTCATTTTTTTGAAAAAGTAATCCCAAATAGTGTGAGCAAAGAGGTAATGAAGAAGTAAATGGTTTGATGTTTATAAATACTTCTCACACAAGCCACATCTATATTGAAATATCTATAATATGATCTTATTAGGCCAATGCTAATAGTGATGAAGTACCTACGGGTGTTCTTGATGTAAGCCTTTGAGCATCTTTCAATGTAATCCAAGGGTATTCTTCTATGCAAGCCTATGAGCATCTATGTGCAAGCCTATGGACATTTTCATGTAATACTAAGGTAACCCTCATGTATTCACCCTTAGTGATATGGGATTATCCACCTTTATGGATAACCTTGATTAAATGGTGTAATTTATTATTATTTTATTATAAGGCTAGTCTCAAGGTTAAGTTAATGTCAACATGAGATTAACCTATCATTTTGGGTTTTGTTATCATTATAACCCTCAATGAGAAACCATTTGTATCATAGGGTGATATATAAAATATTATGGGGATGCCTACCGACACCCACCCCTTATTCCTTCTCTCAAATAATTTCATTTATCTCTCTCTCTCTCTTTTCATCTATAAGCTCTTCTTTTCACTCTTCTTCCTTTTCTAAATATGATTGTGGTGAATGGATGCTTTAGGATGTTTTTGAAAAGTATTGCAAATTCCACCATGGTATTAGAGCTAAAATAAAGTAGCTTCACTAATCACACAAAAAGGGTATAGATAGAAAAACATGGCAGATATGGACGAACCATCAGTTCTATTGGATTCCCTACATAATTCTAGGGGGGTCCTAGTTCAACACTTGTGATTTTTCTGTTTGATGTCTTCTTTTTTCATGTAAAATTTTTACTCTTTCCTTCCAAAATTTGAATTTTAAAACTAGAAAATTCTATTTTATGATAGGAAAAGGTAGTGACATGAAGATGTGGTTCTTTTGGAAAGAAATCTATAAATATCACATTTTTTCCTTCAACCTTCAATTCATTGGTAGGAGATGACACAATAATTGGGAACCTTTCTACTGAGATGGAGGTCTCTTGTTTGAGTCTTAAATGATAGTTTTTTTGGGGGTGCATTTGCATGTGTTGTCACACATATGGGCTAAATAACATTATGAGTGAAGAGGCCCATGCATTTCCCTAACATAAGTGCATGTAATTACACCATGCATGGGACACAATAAGTTATTCTAATCACTTATTTGAGCCTTTATAAAAGAAATTATACTTATAGGAAAACTTTCCCTACAACCTCACTTCACTTAAGAAAAATCCAATTGGAAGCAGGACAATCTGAAGAAGATAATCGAGAGGTGCCTCCTACCTTCAGTCAAAGGAAGAGATATTAAGAGAAAGGTAGACAAACCCAAAGCCATGTTGATTATTAGATCTTCCATCAACACTCGATACTATTTTTTTGACTAGGGCAAGCAACTTAGATGCACTAAGGCTCATGGATCATGGAAGTTCCATCCGATGGTCCACACATTTTCTCTAATGGAAAAAATCTCAAAGAAGGTAAAAGACCCCATTGCAAGTTAAAAATAAACATGTGGCATCCAATTGAAAGCTAGTAGATAAAAAATCGAGGTGTATTCAAGGAAGGTCTGTCATTGTTTGGAGGATACCCTACCTCGGCTAAAGATATAAAGTAACCACTCGCACTTACAAGAAGGTATACCAAGAAGACATTTGTCATTGGCCACCATGATTGACTTTTATGGCTTGGCCTATCAAAACCATCCATGTGTCTGTTAGAATTAAAGTGCACTATGCCTCTTTATTTTGACACTTGTCAGTTTCATTTGACATTTGTCATGTTATCAAATAGGCCTTATGCCTATATATGTAACCCTTTTCATGTATAATATAATCTCATTGTGTTCATTTCAAGATTAGTCCTAATATTTGGTATCAGAGCAGGTTCCCTCTCCTTCTTGTGAAACCCTTGAGGGGGGATTTCCCTCATGGAAATCCTCCCTCCCCCCTCAATTTTTTTTTCCCCATATTTTTTTCAAAACAGGGAGTATGCTCTCCATTGTTTACAATGGATCAAAAACCAGACTTTTGAAAAAAAAATCATTCAAATTTTTTGAAAATACCCCCAAAATATTTTTAATGATCCATTTTTTTCCCATATGTATCCGTTCGCAGAAATAGTTCTTGGTAGAAGAACAAAAAATGGGAGCATCCAGATCGTGAGCCTGAGAGCATTCCAGGCATACATGTTGTCAGCCATATTTGAAGAGGAAAATAATTTTTTTTCTTAATGGATCTATCATCTATGAATCCTACAGATGTGGCTAACTGAGGAGATCATGGCGAAGATAGAGCAGGAAGAGGTAATGAATGAAAATCCTGGCGGTCGAGATCTACGACTCGCGGGTGGATGAGTGGGAGCTCTGCACGCCGCTACCAACGATATTCAGGACAGGGAATACCTCTCGACCTTCGATCTTCGGGATCGGTGCTGAATAGCTTCTAATCTATTCGGCCATCGCAAACCTTTTTTTAATTTACTGGTCACCTGTTGGGACCGGCTTGTTCTCTTCGGACTACAGAACATGGACGACATCAACATGGGGGCACAGCAAAAGCGTGGAGATAGTTCACACATATCTGCCCATTACGGGAGGACCAGTGTGCATTCGGATCGGGCGTTCTGATAGGTTGTTATGGGATGATTTCTCGATCATCTTCAAAGATGCATGTAAGCTGTTGGATTTATGCTAAGCTTTTAAATTGTGATGGGAAATCGTCAGATTCAAAAATTGGTGGAGACGATGTGCTAACTTGCACCTGCACATGATCCGAATTATTGTTGAATATTTCCTGTCTGTAGAAGGCATTTGGCGTTGAAGGAGGCCAAGGTTTTCGTTGTTTTAGCCAAAGAAACAATATTTGCAATCACTGATATCACCCATCCATCATGTGATTTGTGTTTTGATGCGACATCCGAAGAAACATAAGAGGTTGCACACACCAAAGAAGAGTGATCATACAGTTTTCTACAAATGCATTGAATTCGTCGGCAATCTGATGCTTCACTCTGTTTCGTCATTGCGAGAAAAATTTGCCTCGCCTGCGTGTGTCACGGGTTGGATGCAATACAATGCATTTTTTAGTATAGTGGAGAAGATAATGTATTTTTTTACCTTGGAGTGGAGAGAGAGCTCTTGAATAGGAATACGTCCATGGAGTCTCAGGATTTGAAAGAGATAGCGAAATATACATTTTTTACCTTGGATGAAAAGCTGCGAGGGCCATGTCTCTGCTGTTAATTTGCGCTCCTCCTCTCGGATCATTGATTTTGAATTCCACCTGCACACATGTTGTTTTTTGCATGGGATATGATGCAAAAATGAGAGGATGCGATGCAGCAGCAAGAGGCGATGCGGCGAGCAACGTCACTATTGTTGGGAGCGATGGCGCTAGTGCCGGGAACGACAGTGCTGGTAGAGGGAGACATGGCGCTACAACAGGGAGCGAAGGTGCTAAAATATCTCAATAGTAATATTTGTGTGCATTCTCACTCGACGAAGACGAGGATCGTTAACCATTTGGCGCCCGCAGCAAGATCTCTTTCGAAGGTGTCTCGAGTTTCGGATACCGAATCTGGGAGAATGGAGCCCCGCATGGCGCGTTGATGGCGCATAATGCTTTTACATGATAATGATCCTGTTTTTTAAAGTGCACCGATCGAAGAAAATGTCTTCGTAATTTTTGATTACCTTCGATTACTTTTGTTGCGAAGTAATTTTTTTTTATATTCACGTAGATTTGTTCATTTTTTTGAGGTGTTCGCCAAAGATGTGAGCTGGAGTGGTTGTTCCAAGCTCGTGAAGACATCCATGACGTAAATCCAAACCAATATTATCGTGAGGTGCAGCATGGTTACCTAAAAAAGCGTGTTCTCAGTTCTCTGGAGATCGTCGTCAACATTATTTTATTATTGCAACGGCCAAGAGGAGTGGCCTACGTTCTAGGTGGCCTGTAGTGGACCATGTGTTTTTATTGTGCGCTGTGAAAAGTGAAAGATAAATTGGAAGGCCGTATGTTCTATGTAATTCCCTGTGAGGGAAATTGATGTTGTTTTTTCCACCTGAGAGCGATGCCGCCATTGAGCGATGTCTATTTACTGCCTAGATAGGCATGTTATTATTTTTCCTCATGTTGAAGGCCCCATTCAGACACAAGTATAGGGGTATTTATAGTTGTTGGAAACCTTTTTCCATGATGGACACATATGTGGTGTCCATTTGTAATTTTGAGGCTATTTCATTTGAGTTTTTTAAGCCTCAAATTTTTCTACCTTGGAGTGCACTTTCGGTTGTACCCGACACTCCCAAGGTACTTGTAAGTGAACCTAGTATCTAGTATTATCCTATTTCTACTTGGCGGATATTGTGGCTGGTTACCCATGCATACCGGTAAGATGAGGTGATGACAATAAGGACATTTATTCTAGGGACTATAGACATAGACACCCTAGACTCTATTCGAGGTTTTTTTTGGATCTACTTCTGAAGACTACAGACGAAGACACTTCAAAATATTCTCTTCTTTTCTTCTTAATTCTTCACCTCCATATTTGGCTTCTATGGCTCAATTTATTGTAATTTATGGCTTTTTTTATCTTATGTATTAAGGTGCACTTTTGACAGAGACCAAAACCTTCTAGATTGAGTTCACCATGAGGAGGAATTTATAATTCGTGATGGATCTAGTCAGTGACCTACAAGAGGCAACATCCTCTGAGGATGACCTGCAGAGCCAACAGACCCAGAAGTGGCTGACCTTGAGGCACCCATGATGACCCTAAGGCACTTAGACGGCTGACCCAGTGGCAACAGACCATGGAAGAGGCTGACCCTCAGGCAACAGACCGAGATGTATACACAGCGAATCTAGCATTATTCATAGTTGGAGAGCCAAGCGCAAAGAGCATGAGCCTAGACCAAATTAGCAATAAATGAGGATGTAGAATTTTTTTTAGAGAAGTCAACATTAAGGGGGAATGTTACCTAATGTTGACTTGTTTTTTTTAGTTATGATAGTGCACATTAAGGGGGAATGTTAGAATTAATGTAATGTGCACTATGCCTTCCTTGACACTTGTCAGTTTCACTTGACAAGTGTCATGTGTTTCATATAGGCTTATGCCTATATATTGTAACCCATTTGTATCAATAAAATATATCATTAGTTTCAGTCTTTTTTCTTTAGTTAGGATAGTGCACTTTAAGGGGGAATGTTATAATTAAAGTGAACTATGCCTCTTTAGTTCGACACTTGTCAGTTTCATTTGACATTTGTCATGTTATCAAATAGGCCTTATGCCTATATATGTAACCCTTTTCATGTATAATATAATCTCATTGTGTTCATTTCAAGATTAGTCCTAACAGTGTCAATGTAGTACCATCTATCCCATGAGTGAGCCTACCGTACCACCTTACACTAGTCATGAAGACCATTCCCACTACATCAACAAGAAAAATATTATAGAGGGAACCTAGCAAAGTCTTAATGGTACAACCTCCCTAGTTTAGTGATGATGAGATGTGTTAGCAACCAAATATCATTTGAAGACCTAGAATCCTCTAGGAATTAATCACCCTAGATCCATAGACCTTGAAGCTATTGATTGTCATTGTAGAAATATTTTGTCTATAGAGCAAAGGAAAATTTGCTTATCTTCTACATAGAGTTTCAAAGGGAACGAACCCTCCTCTCAGTTTATAAATAGGTCAAAATTTGCATTGTAAAGTCATTGGGAGTTTTCTACTCATGGCTCATATCTATCCTTGTGGGTTCTTCCTTTCATCCTCCCTTTCTAGTTGTAATGAGAAAATATCAAACCTCGAGTCATTATCTAAGGGGCATCAAGTATCTCTAGGTCATATGCCTTGTAATCATTTTGACACATGAATGGAAGCTATGACTAATTACACTCTATCCTACTTTAGTATATTATTGATTCTAGGTTATGATAAATTTAGCATGTTTACTTGCTAGCTATTATACTGTGATGACTATGTTCATTTTAAGATGTTTTATTTTGTTAGGAGGGGGGAATTTGATCTTGGCACATTACCCCTGTAGGTTGTAGCTTAGTTTTATTTTTTGCAAAGTTTACTTTCTTATCTCTTTATATTTCTTGCATTTTTTTTACTTTCATTGTAAATTATTTTTCCCACAACCCCCTAAGAAGGACCTTGTGAAGACCTTAGTTTGCCAAATATTAATTTTACAAGGAGCTATCTTTGGTTAAAAACACTGGAGGTTACCCCATAGGGGATCCCCTTTCCTACAATTCTTCCTACTTTGTAGCTCTATGTAAGGTGTGAGTGCCCTAAGCATGTTTGATTTTTGCTCTAATAGACTGATGCTTTTTGAGATGACAATAGTTTATCTGATATGGTAGGTGGGACAAGCTTCTATGTTTTCCCCACAAAGTTGAAAACTACTCTTAACTTTGATCTTAATTAAGGTCATAATTCAATCTCCTTATAGATGTTGTGGAGTTTCCACAACCACCCCAAAATTCTTGGGGACCCACTTGTCATATTTTGATATGAAAGGTTTTTGGTTTTCTTTGGTTTGTAAGAATAGGGATGTTTGACCGTTTTGTTTTAATGATTTTAATTGCTTTGGTTATTTGATATTTAATGATTAATTAATCTAGGCATTAATGCTTAGATTAATTAAAATCCATTTTGATGAATAAGAGTTTAATGTTCTTCATACTATCTAAGGTGATGGAATGTGTTTAACAAAGCAAGGCCCGACCTAAAACAAAAAGAGGATACAAAAGGTACAAAGAAATTGAGATAGAAGCCAATATGCTATTATCTACCTAATATAATTGCATTAACTATATTATGTACATAATAGTAATATTTTTAAGATTATGTTATAAGGTTCTAAAATGTTATCATTATAATAATATTATTATGATTATATTATAATGTTATTATTATAATAATATTTTTGTGATTATATTCTTCTAAAATGTTATTATTATAATAATATTATTATATTGTATATAATAATATTATTATAATGTACTTTATAAAAGACGTGATAATAATATTTACGATAAGGTAAAGTTTAACGTCGTTTCATTTGATTGCAGATAAGGCGATGGTGGCTATTCAAAAACATTCGAAGACATGAGTGGCTAGTCCAAGAACGTTCAGCGCTATGGCAGTGAAGCTTCATGGAGCAACGCCGCCAAAGAAGAGGCGGTCCAAGATGGCATTAGGGTTTCAGAAGAACAACATGAAAGGCATCGGAGTTGTCAGTGAAATGGTCGAGAGGCAGAGGCATGCCATCGAACAAGGAAGGAAGAAGCGTTATTAGGGCAACCTGTGATGCCAATTGATGGAGTTAAAGGTCGGCCTCGAAGAGCATGGAAGGTTTTAGTGTTGCATCTATTTCATTACGCTATGGCAGCATGAGTGTGAGAGTAGGGAGTTGAACAACGCCATGGTTGCGTAGGTTTGGCAGCACCACGACGTCGATGGCAGCATCGATGGCTGCGTAGGTTTGGTAGTGCCACGATGATGATGGTAGCGCTATGGCTGCGTAGTCTTGGCAGTGCCATGGCTGCATAGGTTTGGCAGTGCCACGACGTCGATGGCAGTGCTATGGCTACGTAGTCTTGGCAGTGCCATGGCTGCGTCGTTGGTAGCGCTATGGCTACGTAAGTTGGACAGTGCCATGGCTGCGTAGGCAGTGTGATGGTTTCGTTTGGTTACGTGGAAACCAAAGTGCCCAGGATGGGGGAATGCCATCCCAGTCCTTGGGCACATTGGTATGGCTTAGGAGAAATACCATCGGGTCTCGGCCTCAAAAAGTGACAATGAAAGTTTCGTTGAATAAGATTGGCCTGTATTATTTTAGTTAATGTGAATGTGGTTTGATCACGTTCAATGTTTTAAAGGAGGTCTAAAATCGTAGGGGTTATAAGGTATAGTTAATGCTTTTATCATTCGTTTGATGGATGTAAAGGGGTATTCTTGGGTAGAATGCTTATAAGAGAAAGGGGAGATATAAGGAGTCATGCAAGGTTATGTTTTTGTTGTTAGTTTTTTAAAAATAAATAACGTTTAGAAGTGTTATGTTTATTAAATCATAGAAAATGATGATGGATTATTTTCTTATATCCATTCATTATTTTGGTTGTGAGAGAAGATGAAGCGAAAGGACTTCTAAGCATTATTTATACCTTGCTATCCTACCTTTTTCAAGGGAGGGCTGGAAATGATGTAACATTCTGAGAAAGCAATAAAGAAAGAGCATTTTTCAGATTTTGAGAGGGTAGCAAACTTCTGTGAGCAAAATCAAAAGGAGGGTTTTTATCATAAAACTAACGTTTTTAGTGTCTTATCATTTCTGCATTTTAGTGACTTCTAGCCATTGTCTTATGCCATGAAATGGGTTGCAATAGGCGAAGGTCAAGATTATGCAGTTTCTTTATGTTTCCTTTGAGTCTCGCACTTGATTTAATGGTATTGTGCTTATGTTGCAGGTCCATTGATTCGGGTTGTTTTATGATTACCTCATAACTTGGGATTTTGCAGGGAGGAGCTTGCTAAACTAATTCAGAATTTGACTTTTTCAGCTAACCAAATTTACATGTTTATTTCATTTACTGTTCTCAAAGTTTATTTTATTTCAAGCATTCAAGCATTCCATTCTGGTCCATCCAGAATTTTAGTTTCTTTCATTTCCATTCGGTCCTTTTCCAGAATTTTTGCTAATTTCCTGTTAGTTTCATTTTTTCTGGTCCATTTCTAGAATTGTTAAGCTTTCAAGTTATTTCCATTCTGGTCATTTTCCAGAATTTTTGCACCTCCAAGTTTCATTAATCTAAAGCTTTCAGATAAAACACATGGTTTAGGAGGGATACTAACCTACTATTTCACATTAAACTAAGATAAGAAATGAAAGCTAACTTTGCTAACTTTGCTAACATTGCTAACATGCTAACTTCTACTAACCACTATTAGGGTAGTGGCATCAACATAAGGAAGATAAAATGAACCCAACTATCTAAAATTTACTTCATATTAAAGGCACGGGCATTAAAATGAGGTGGAAAATTCCACATTTTGTCATTTGAAACCTTTTAAATGAAGATAAAATACTCTACTAACAGGGATTCGGGGTAGCACCAATTTAAAAAAACCCTAAAAAGAACTGCTTTTATTTTTAGTTAGATCTTTCAAATCACTAAGCATTGTTTAGAACCAGTAAAGGCCCCTTGTTTATGGTCACATGCATTATTGAATTATTTTTGGCACTATTGTAATCTTTTAGATATTTTACCAGAACCTTGGAGAAGTTGAATGTTTGTCATTTGGTTTCTTTTCAAGAGAGAGTTTTCTATTCAATACTCTGCATGTGGTGGTATTTTGCAATTGGGAAAAATATACACTCAACATCTTTGGCGCTAGAAGGAGGGCCTTCTTTTATGCTTTGTGATTTAGTTTTTTGCTAATGCTAACGTGGTCAGTTTTGGTTCAACGGTATTGTGTTTGCAGGTGCAACATTTTACTCTTGACTAGTTTGTGAGAAGCCTTAATAGAATAGATTTGAGTTTTCCCAAGTTGGACCCACCTAGACGCATTGCTACTAGGTCTAAAACCACTGAGGAAACCATTTTTCAAAGTCTTTCTCCCAAAACTAGGAAACCGAGGTACAAAATCTAGGAGATTAAAATCTCGTTCGAGCTTTCTGATACGTTAGGTTTAGAGACGCTTTGCCAAGATTTGGAAAGGCTAGCTCTCAGACCTCTGAATCTGAATACCTTCAGTGGATGTGCACCCATTAGTTCCACTGCAAGAGCTACATCAAGTGTACCCATCTCCGTCATCCCGAGTGTATCAACTACTTTAGTAGGGTCATTACCTTTGGTTAATATGGCCCAACAACAGTAGCAACAACAACTAGTTCCCTGGTTTGGTACCCAAAGTTCTCCGTTAAGTATACCTGGGGATGTCCATGACATACCTAGGCACCTTGAGAGGTCTATCCCTAAGTTTTTCCATGATGGTCCCATTTCAGTTGAAGAGCACGTTCAAATTTACAAGGACCATATGATTAGGCAGGGAGTCAGTCATGAAGACGTCGCTTGTCGACTCTTCCCTAATAGCTTTGACCAAATGGCTCATGAATGGTACAGGAATCTTCCTGCAGGGTCCATTACATCTTGGGCCCAGTTGGAAGCTGCCTTTGTTAATCAATTTAGGTCATTGCTAGATCCTACCATCATGTATAACCAATTCGTGTCATGCAAGAGGTATCCTAATGAACCTATCAGAACATTTAATGCCAGATTCCAAAAGCTTTACACAAACGTGACTCGTCACTTTGCAATAGACGTTGTTGTGGCATTGCAATTATACCTCACAGCCTTAGATCCGATGACAACCATGTTTACCAGGAGAAATCCTCAAGTTACAATGTTGGCCTTAGCCTATGCTGAAGCCATGACTATTGAGCAACAAATGACACCGCAAGGTGGCACTATGCCTCAATTTCCCATGTTAGGGCAATATGGCCCTTACAATCAATTTGCCATGATGAATCAAGCTGTGACACCTCAGATGCCCATGATGAATGCTTTGCCATATCATCAGTCATACCCATTCGCTCCCATGCTTCCATATTTTTTGACATACCCTAGTGTTGCCATTCCACCCACTCCAAAAATGATGGTTGCTAATCAGATAACCTTGCCAGGATTTGAGGTGAGTAGTACTCAAGCCTCAAATGCCTATCCCATGGTTGTGCCTCTTCAGGCCAAGGGTCCATGGTGGACCCAAAACACCCAGAGTCAAACCTTAGTGCCTAATCCAGAGGTTGCTAATGTCAAAAATGTCAGTGGATCTGGGGTTGTCATGCCCTAGCCACAAGGACCCAATTTTGAGCTGGAAGAGCTCAAGAGAATGACCATCAAATAGGGCAATGACATCATTCGGTTATAGAAACAAGTTTCCCAAAATCACATGCCCAATCGAAACCATGACCATAGGAGAACAGGATCGTACAATACGCAGCCTAATAATGGGTGCGTACCCAATCCGATAGCCAATCAGGCTGATGTGTTAGGAGATTGTGATGAGTCAGAGTCATGTGATGAGGAAATGCATCATTGTTGCCATAGAAAGTCAGACTCTTTGGTGTCTGAAGTCATTCATTATTTAGAAAATGATGAGATGGAGGAAGATATGAATGTGTTAGGAGAGGAAGAGGATGAAGCTTTGGAAGCCCGAGGCCGCTAAACATTTTGGGAAAGCTAATCACAAGTATTTTACTAGGAGTTCTAAGGATCCCAAAACCTCCTCTACTCCCCCAAACAACCCTTTAGTTCCTCCTGATACAAAAGGTGATGTGAATCCACCACCTCCATTTTTGGAAGCACCTAGGACAATGCCAAAAGTGTCAAATCCTGGAACATCCACTTATGACTTGGAAGAAGATATGAAAAGGACCAAGGCCAATATCTCAATGTATGAGGTCTCTCTATTGTTGGGGCAGGATAAAATCATGGGGAAGAGATTAAATTCCTCGAGTCAAATTCATGAGGTTAAATCTGTAGAACCCCAACTTGCTATGATGAAAGAGAAACCAGAGGTACCTCCTTTTCTCATAACTGTTAGGATCGCAGGCAAGAATTTACACAACTGTTTGATTGATTCTGGTGCCTCGACCAACATCATGCCTCTTGAGATAAGCCAAAAGCTAGGACTTAAGCCTATTCATTCGAATAGCAAAGTGGTCCAATTAGACAGATCTATGGTGGATGTAATAGGTGTTGTAAAATATGTCCTAGTTCAGATCAACTCAGAGCCTAGGGTCCAACATTACACGGATATCCTTGTGCTAAATATTGCTGCCAAGTATGGCATGGTGTTGGGCAGGGATTGGAGCAAAAATCTCAATGGTTATGTGGTGACTGATTCCTCCCATATGTGGTTGCCATGGAGAGGAGTTGCAAACCAAATTCGGGTAGACAGAGAGCCCAGACTTAGGGAAATGATTATAGAATATAATAAACCCAATGAGATTCAGTTTACTGAAACAGAATTAGGGGTTTACAATTTTGACATAGAGGACATAGCCGAAGGGTCCCAAAATGATAATCTTTACCATTGTACTTCGGAAGAAAACAAGAGGGTGTGGACCCTAAATTTTGATGGGTCCAAATCAAAACAAGGTGCGGGAGCTGGGGTAGAGCTCACATGTCCTGGTAGTAAGCCTTTGCTTACTGCCTACAGATTATAGTTCTCGACCACCAATAATGTGGTGGAGTATGAAGCCCTAATTTTTGGACTTCAGTTGGCCCTAAGAGAAAAGGTAAAATACCTTAAGGCATCGGGAGACTCAGAGTTAGTAGTCAAATAGGTCAAGGAGCAATATACCTGTAGAGACAAGAGGTTGAACCTCTATAAAACTAGAGTGAGGGAATTAATTAATGAGTTTGATGCTTTCAATATTTCCCTCATCTCAAGAAAAAATAATAAAATGGCTGATTCGTTAGCCGTAGCGGCCAGCATGCTTTCGCCTGCCGACCATAAAAAATGTAAAAAAATTTCCATTGAGTTAGTGCCTTGCCCCTCCATACCAGACAATGTCACGAACTTACAGGTCTTTGATAGTGATAGACACATTTTTAGTTTTGTCACTAATTCTGGTATATTTGAAAATCAGGTTATAGACGAAGAAGAGAGGAGGCAAGTAGAAGTAGGAACAACCGGAGTATGGAACGAGATGCCAAGTGATAGGGCCTCTCTAGAAAAGTTGTTTGATATTGGATATCAAAAGAAAAAAGAAAGAAAAATACCATCCCCCAAGGAATCATGCAATTCAATCAATTTGGGGAGTGCAGTAGATCCACGTGAAGTGTTCATTGCAAAGGCATGCACACAACGAGAGAAGGAATCAATAGCTCAGGTTTTAGGAGAATACATTGATTGCATAGCTTGGAGCTATGAAGAGCTGAAAACTTATGACCCAAATGTAATCATGCATACTATTCCTCTGAAGCCCGATTCCAAGCCTTTTAGACAGAGGCAAAGAATGGTTAACCCAATCCTAGAGCCCCTGATAGAGAAGGAAGTGAAGAGGTTTCTGGAAGCCAAAATCATCTTCCCTATTAGGCATTCCACATGGGTGGCTAATCTTGTCCCTGTTAGGAAGAAGAGTGGAGAGATTCGGTTGTGCATAGATTTTAGAAATCTGAACAAAGCTTGCCAAAAAGACAATTACCCATTACCCACCATTGACGAGATACTCCAAAAGGTAAATGGGTCTAAAATGATGTCATTCTTGGATGGATACTCGAGATATAATCAAATTCTCATACATCCAAATGACAGGATGAAGACGGCCTTCACCATGAAGTGGGGAACATTTGCCTACCGGAGGATGTCGTTTGGTTTGTTGAACGCTGGAGCCACTTTCCAAAGAGCCATGGATTTTGCATTCAAGGGGCTCAGTGGTAAGTGCATTATTGTCTATGTGGATGATATTCCTATCTTCTCCAAGAAGAGGGAAGATCATGTTAGAGACTTGAGGAAAGTGCTCCAAAGGTGCAGGGAACATGGAATTTCCCTAAATCCAAAAAAGTGCATCTTTGGGGTAATGGAGGGTAAGTTGTTAGGACATGTCATTTTGAAATATGGGATTGCTATAGACCCAGAGTGGATAGCCACTATCCAGGATATTCCTCATCCCAATAGCAAAAAGGAGCTTAGGTCCTTTTTCGGTAAGATTAACTTTGTGAGAAAATTCATTTTAGGTTTTGCTGAAATCGCCAAGCCCCTAAATGACATGCTAAAAAAAGATGTTCAGATAAAGTGGACCAGTGAGAATAGGGATGCCTTCACAAGCATCAAGGATGCTATTTCCAAAGCCCCTGTTCTCATTAGTCCAGACTATGCTAAACCATTTTATATTTACACATTTGCTTTAGATCATTCTTTTGCAAGTGTGTTAACTCAAAAAAGTGAAGACAACATTGAAAATCCTATAGCCTTTATGAGTTCTCCTTTGAAGGATGCGAAACTGAGGTATTCTGTCCTAGACAAGAAAATGTATGCCTTGTTTAAAACTATAAAAAAATTTAGGCATTACATTGTGCATAGTAAAGTTTTTGCTATAGTTCCCTGACCCGACAATGAAAGTCCATGTTCTTACAGAGTGAGCTAGGTGAAAGAAGGGGGAAATGGCTTTCCACCCTTCAAGAATTTGACTTAGAGATAAAGCCCATGAAGATAGTGCGTGGACAAGGTTTGGTCAAGGCTATCGTAGAAATTGACCCTTTAATAACGTGCCAAAACTATGAGGTTAATGATATCACTACAGAGGAATGGTACGTAGATATTGTATATTTTTTGTTGCATGGTAAGTGCCCTTCTCATTTGAATTCCACTCAGCATAGGGCACTGCATTTAAAATCAGCTATATTTTTTATTAAATTTGGTGTGTTGTACAGGAAGAATCACGAAGGAATTTTCCTTCGTTGCATTACTCAAGAGGAAGCAACCCAAGTACTCAAATACTTCCATGGTAAGTATGGAACTGGACATGGGTCAGCAAACATGACAGCACACCAAATTCTTAGAGCTGGGTATTATTGGCCCCACTTTTTTAAAGACACACATGCACATGTAAGAACATATCACATATGCCAAGCGGTAGTCAACAGAGAGTGAAATGCAGAAATGTCATTGCAGTTAGTGGTAGAGACGAGACCATTTGCACAATGGAGATTAGACTATGTTGGAGTGATAAATCCTAACTCGTTCAATTTCCATAAGTTCATCTTCATCGCTACTGATTACTGCACAAGGTGGACAGAGGCTATACCTACTAAGAATGCCACCTTCGAGGTTGTGGTTAGATTTCTAGAGGAAAACATAATCACTCATTTCGAAATGCCTAACTCCATGGTAAGTGACAACAGTTCTGCATTTTCCTCTTTATGATAAGGTAAAGTTTAACGTTGTTTTGTTTGATTACAGATAAGGCGATGGTGGCTATTTGAAAACATTCAAAGACATGAGTGGCTAGTCCAAGAACGTTCAACGCTATGGCAGCGAAGCTTCGTGAAGCAACACTGACAAAGAAGAGGCGGTCCAAGATGGCGTTAGGGTTTTAGAAGAACAGCATGAAAGGTGCCGGAGTTGTTAGTGAAATGGTCAAGAGGCAGAGGCATGCCATCGAACAAGGAAGGAAGAAACGTTATTAGGGCAACCTGTGATGCCAATTGACAAAGTTAAAGGCCGACCTCGAAGAGCATGGAAGGTTTTAGTGTTGCATCTATTTCATTACGCTATGGCAGCGTGAGTGTGAGAGTAGGGAGTTGAACAGTGCCATGGTTTCATAGGTTTGGTAGCACCATGGTTGCATAGGTTTTACAGCACAATGACGTCGATGGCAATGTTATGGCTATGTACTCTTGGCATTGCCATGGCTGCATAAGTTGGACAGTGCCATGGTTGCGTAGGCAGTGTGATGGTTTCATTTGGTTATGTGGAAACCAAAGTATCCAGGATGTGGGAATGTCATCCCAATCCTTGGGCACATTGGTATGGCTTAGGAGAAATATCATCGGGTCTCGGTCTCAAAAGGTGACAACGAAAGTTTCTTTGAATAATATTGGCCTGTATTATTTTAGTTAATGTGAATGTGGTTTGATCACGTTCAATGTTTTAAAGGAGGTGTAAAATCATAGGGGTTATAAGGTATAGTTAATGGTTTTATCATTCGTTTTATGGATGTAAAGGGGTATTCTTGGGTAGAATACTTATAAGAGAAAGGGGATATATAAGGAGTCATGCAGGGTTATGTTTTTGTTGTTATTTTTTTTTAAATAAATAATGTTTAGAAGTGTTATGTTTATTAAATCACAGAAAATGATGATGGATTATTTTCTTATATCCATTTGTTATTTTGGTTGTGAGAGAAAATGAAGCGAAAGGACTTCTAAGCATTATTTATACCTTACTATCCTACCTTTTTCAAGGGGGGGCTGGAAATGATGTAATATTCTGAGAAAGGAATAAAGAAAGAGCATTTTTCAGATTTTGAGAGGGTAGCAAACTTTTGTGAGCAAAATCAAAAGGAGGATTTTTATCATAAAACTAACGTTTTTAGTGACTTATCATTTTTGTATTTTAGTGACTTATCATTTTTGCATTTTAGTGACTTATAGCCATTGTCTTATGCCATGAAATGGGTTGCAATAGGCGAAGGTCAAGATTATGCAGTTTCTTTATGTTTCATTTGAGTCTCGCACTTGATTTAATGGTATTGTGCTTATGTTGTACGTCCATTGATTCAGGTTGTTTTATGATTACCTCATAACTTGGGATTTTGCAAGGAGGAGCTTGCTAAACTAATTCAGAATTTGACTTTTTCAGCTAACCAAATTTACATGTTTATTTCATTTACTATTCTTAAAGTTTTATTTCAAGCATTCCATTCTAGTCCATCCAGAATTTTAGTTTCTTTCATTTCCATTCTGGTCGTTTTCCAGAATTTCTACTAATTTCCTATTAGTTTCATTTTTTTTGGTCCATTTCCAGAATTGTTAAGATTTCAAGTTATTTCCATTCTGGTCATTTTCCAAAATTTCTGCACCTCCAAGTTTCATTAATTTAAAGCTTTAAGATAAAACACATGGTTTAGGAGGGATACTAACCTACTATTTCACATTAAACTAATATAATAAATGAAAGCTAACTTTGCTAACATTGCTAACATGCTAACTTCTACTAACCACTATTAGGGTAGTGGCATCAACATAAGGAAGATAAAATGAACCCAACTATCTAAAATTTACTTCATCTTAAAGGCACAGGCATTAAAATGAGGTGGAAAATTCCACATTTTGTCATTTGAAACCTTTTAAATGAAGATAAAATACTCTACTAACAAGGATTCGGGGTAGCACCAATTTAAAAAACCCTAAAAAGAACCGCTTTTATTTTTAGTTAGATCTTTCAAATCACTAAGCATTGTTTAGAACCAATAAAGGTCCCTTGTTTATGGTCACATGCATTATTGAATTATTTTTGGCACTATTGTAATCTTTTAGATATTTTACCAAAACCTTGGAGAAGTTGAATGTTTGTTATTTGGTTTCTTTTCAAAAGAGAGTTTTCTATTCAATACTCTGCATGTGGTGGTATTTTGCAATTGGGCAAAATATACACTCAACAATAGAGAAGCATCAAGATTTTCACCTTGTGATTTCATTAAAAAGAAAGACTTTAAAGAAATCATCCAACAAAAGATAAATTGAGATTTTAGTGGGGGTCTTCATCTCATAATCTTGTTCAAAAGATTATGAGATGATGCCACCATTGAATCAAAAGAGAAGGAACCAACGATACACTTTTTGAAGTTTGCGCAATAGTACTTCGAACCCTCGAGAGAACAAATCAAGGTCAGGTATTGGCTAGGTAGTATTGGCAAGGTAGTATTGGATTTTATTGTTTATGTTTTCTTGCATCTTTACTTCATTGTCTGTAAATATTTTATTTAGGGTTTGTAGTATGTTTTTAATATATATATATATATATAGATATATATATCAACAAGTGCTACTAACTTTTATTTGTTGGTTGTGTGTCATTGAAGGATATTGTATCGAAGAGAGTGGCCTGGATAGGATACACAAGCCCACTCTACAACTTGATTATAGTAGGAGAGAACACAAACACCCACTATTCAATTGGATCCGATGAAGGGGTTGTACCCTCTTCATGTTAATTGTAATCTGAAGATGACAAGCAATTATTATTTTGTAATAAGACCCTTGTGACTTGGGGTAAATCATTGTAAAAGGAGATCAAGGCTCCACATCATTTTAATACAAAAGCATTTTATTTCATTATCATTGCTTGTGTCAATATTTCATTATTTGGGTGTTGTTTTCATTATTCACAAAATGGCGATCACGATTCTTTCCCACATTAAAATTTTTGTTTTCTCTGATTACAGGGGTTGTTTTCTAGAATATAACTAGCCTTGGTGATGAGGAACGATTAGAATCTAGATGCCAGAAACCAGTGTCGGTAACAAACTTTTAAAAATTTAACATCAGACAACAAGGTAGGTTTCTCAAAACACATTTCATTATGTACAAATGTTTCATATGAGAAATTTGTGTTTGCATAGAGTTTAGTTTCACTATCATCCAAAGCTCAAAAATGAAAAATTTACATGATTTTTATTTTTAGGATTTGAAAATTCTATTATACACATAAAGGCATCTTTTATTACATTTCCTATAAAGTGTTAAAAATTTTAAAATTCTATTTAACAAAAAAAAAAAAACCTTCTTGTTAGGGTTAGTTTGGATTCTTTGATTTTTTAGATCCAAATTTTTTAGCTTTGCTTTGCATGTTTCATTCTCTTGTGTCTTAATTCCATATCTCAATCTAGTTAAAAGTATTTTGTATCAAAATAACTCTACATGGGTTTGAGAGAAATTTCTCTTCCCTCTTACCAAAGCCTTGAATTCTATGTTTTTAGAATAAATAAACAAACATTAAACCCCAAGGAGCCACATGGCCCCTTTCCCCTTACCATAAGGGGTTAAAAAAATAAATTTAAAACATACGAGCCACGCGACCTCGTAAAACCCCAAGGAGCCACATGACCCCTTTCCCCTTACCATAAGAGGTTTAATATATATATATATATATATATATATATATATATATATATAATTAAAACATACAAGCCATGCGGCCCCGTAAAACCCCAAGGAGCCACATGGCCTCTTTCCCCTTACCATAAAAGATTAAAAAAAATTAATTAAAAAAAAAACATACGAGCCATGCAGCTCCATAAAACTCCAAGGAGCCACACGACCCCTTTCCCCTTACCATAAGGGGTTAAAAAAAAAAACATATGGGCCATGCAACCCCGTAAAAGCCCAAGGAGCCACACAACCCCTTCTCCCTTGCCATACGAGCCACGCAGTCCCGTAAAACCCCAAGGAGCCACACGACCCCTTTCCCCTTACCATAAGGGGTTAAAAAAATAAAATAAAAAACATACAGGTTACACGACCTCGTAAAAGCCTCAGGAGCCACACGACCCCTTTCCCCTTACCATAAGGGGTTAAAATTGTAAAAATACATACGAGCCACTTGACTCGTAAAAGCCCAAGGAGCCACATGACCCCTTTCCCCTTACCATAAGGGGTTAAAAAACAAAATTAGAAAACAATTAAAACATACGGGTCACATAGCCCATAAAAGCCAACGGTGCCACACCGCCCCTTTCCCCTTACCATAAGGGGTCAAAAAAAAAATTACACAAAAGTTTGTCAAAAACTGTCAAACAAAAAGCTTGTCAACAAATTGTCCAACACAAAAAAAATGTTATTGCACAAAACTTGTTAAAAAACAAAAAATAAATTGTCAAAAAAAAAAATGTGTTTGCATCAAACTTGTCAAAAAACTGTCAAACAAAAAAACTTGTCAAACACAAAAAAAATTGTTTCTGCACAAAACTTGTCAAAAACAAAATGTTAAAAAAACACAGTTTTTGCACAAAAGCTTGTTAAAAATTGTCAAACAAAAAACTTGTCAAAAACAAAAACTTGTCAACAAATTGTCAAAAGAAAAAAATATATTTTTGAATAAAAGCTTGTTAAAAACTATCAAACAAAAAAAAAAACTTGTCAAAAACAATTTGTCAAACAAAAAATTTTGTTTTTGCACAAAAGCTTGTTAAAAACTGTCAAACAAAAAAACTTGTCAACAAATTGTCCAATAAAAAATTTTGTTTTTGCACAAAAGCTTTTTAAAAATTGTCAAAAACAATAACTTGTCAACAAATTGTCAAATAAAAAAAATATGTTTTTGCACAAAAGCTTGTCAAATACTGTCAAATAAAAAACTTGTCAACAAATTGTCCAACAAAAAAAAAATGTTTTTGGACAAAAACTTATCAAAAAACAAAAACAAATTGTCAAACAAAAAAAATTGTTTTTGCACAAAATCTTGTTAAAAACTGTCAAACAAAAAAACTTGTCAAAAAAGCATCAGCTTAGTGTGTGCAATGTGCTTCATTCTCTATCGTTTGAAACTCGTTCAACTTTCCATTGTCAGTTTCACTTATGATTCGTAGGCAAGGCTATGAATGATTTGTGCAGGATTTGACGTATGACAACTATGTTAGAGATATAACAACCTGCTTTGCAAAGGCTCGGACTTTCTAGTATCATGAACAAACATATTAAAACTTTCAAACCCTCTTAGGACCAAATATGTGCACACTAAATTAATTTATTAGATCCCAAAGTTGGTTGTGTCACTACCATCTTGAACCCATGTGCAAGTGTAAGTGAAATCAAAGCTTTGGGGAATAGGATTCCCAACCTAAGCGAGATGGGAATTTAACCCTATCCTTACTATTCTGATCTGTAGTTCATTACCTCATCTTGAACAAAATGATTTAACCTATTATGGATGAAACTGTCAAGCTAGCCTATCCGTTTGAGCAGTCAGTGGTCTTGTTTTTAGACAATACATGTTGCCACGCATGAGCATACTCCACTGCCAGTCGAGCGTCTATAGCCCCGATGGAGATCAACCCCATAATCCAGGATTTGGCTCTACTTTTGATTTCTTGGACCTTGAGGATGACTACCCATCCTTGCAAGGGGCATGTAGTACGATCCTTCCAATCCAATATTAATAAAGAAATGAAAAATATTTGCTTTGGAATTTCAAGTTCTTGAATGGGCAAAATAGAAGCTTTGGGGAATCGGATTCTCAACCTAAGCGAGATGAGAATTAGACCCTATCCTTACTACTCCGATTTTAGGCTTTAAGCATTATGGGAGTGGTAAAAACCACTGTTTTAAGGATTATGTTGCATGATAGGACAGACACGAAATATTCCTTTCGCCTCACCTTTTCTTCCAAGTATGGTTTTGACCATTTTGCTTAAGATCCTCTTTAATATGTGTAGAACGTGCTTGATTCAAGATAGTTCGGGCATTAGTTCCCAACCTTAGGATCCTTTTAATATATGTTATGTAATAACACTAAGAGGATTCAACACCTTTTCAATGATTGTACTTGAAATGAAAATGCAACTGAGATGAAATGTATATGCAATGTGGAATGTAACATGAGATATGAATGCATTGCTCTTTTTGAAATGTGGATGGAATATATCACCTACTTTACCATAATGTGTAAAACTGACAACTTCATGCATCACAAGTTCCAAACGATATTCTTTAATGTGTTTGCGATATTCGTGGAGCTTTCTGCAATACAATTCCGATGTTTCATATTCTCCTAGTCTTAGTCAACATTCATAAGGACCTAAGTTGACAAACCAAAAGTATCCAAAGGACCAACACACAAAACTTAAAACCAAAATGAGATCCAATCCAAAACCAAAACACGAAAACCAAAAGTATATACAAATGTACAATGTAATGCAAGATGGTGCAAAAGTTTGGATTATCATTTTCCCAGATCCCAAACCTGATTGGAATTCTTTAAAATATGTATGACGTGATACGCATACCAATTTTTTAGGAATCCAACAAAAACAAGATCAAACCAAACAAAGAAACAAACTTCCACTTGCCCCTCTCACCATACCAATTTGATTTAGTTTCATTAATAATCCTATGGTGGAGTTTCAAGTTTTCAAATTGATTAGACAATGATTGATATTCAATTCCTTTATGTCTATTCTTTAAGATGTCCATTTCGCACTTTGATTCATGGTGTAGAAATAAGCTTTCATTTTCATTCAATAAAGCCATAACATTAATAATATTTGAATCAAACCATTCATTAGGCAAACCTTCATTCGAATTTTGCATGGTGAAACCAAAAAGGTGAGATTTTACCTTTGGCATGTTTTCATTTGACCTTACTAGAAGAGGATTTGAAAATTCCTCTTTTCTCTCATGACATTCATCATCATGTAGCACTTGTTCTTTCTCCATGAATTTTTTATCAAAGGCACCAAACTTAGGTACCCAATTGAAAATATGTCCATCCCTTTCAAACCATAAGTCTTGTCTATCTAGGGGTGGGTTAACTAACACATTTTCGTGATCAATCACTTGGGTTGTTTTGGGTAATGTGAGATTTTCAATTGGATCATCAATGATATCAAACCCAAATGATTTAGGTTTTGTAATTTTCTCATTTTGAAATGGCATAATCATTGTAGCACAAGTAAGTGGATCAAGATTTTCAATTTCTTTTTCTCCAAAGTAATCTAAAGCAAATGACTCTCTTTCTTGATTCATGGTTGTAGAATCCTTATCATGCTTTCAATTTTGATGAGATTCGAATTCCTCTTCCAAAACTTTCTCAAATTCTACAGGATTTATAGTATCCTCATGTGAGGAAGCGATTGAGTTATCCTGCATATTAATTGACACAACAAGTTTATTAAAAGATTTAGATTGATAATATTCTTCCCATTTCTTCCACAAATCATAGTAATCATCCTCCAAGTTCAAGTTGTGATGCTCAAGTACTTCTTCATCTTCTGATTCATCAACATGTTTCTCACCCCATTAATCTTCACCTTCCTCATTCTCACTCTCTTGACGATATAGATTTTCCACCACCAAAATGTTGTCCTCTCCTTGTTGATGTTGGGGTGGACCCTTATTTGGCACAAGTTCCAAATCATCCACTTGAGCTTGGAGACAATGGGTATACCTAGAAATTTTGGGACAATTCCTTTCATTATTCTCCTTTGTATTATGCAATCTACACCCCTTTTCCCACACAAAATTAGAAAGATTAAGAATGGAACTAGAGTGACTTGGTCCTGCAGAAGTATCTATCTGATTAGCAATAGGGGAAGGCACACCCCCATTGTTTGGCTTTGTATTCCACTGTCTCCCTCTATTGTTGAAGTTTCAATTTGGGTGAGGGGCATGGGATTCATACTTCTGCTTTTGAACCAAATCATTACTCAATTTGTGAACTATCTTTTTGAGCTCTTCAACCTCTGAATAAATCTCTTTTGGTTGAGCTATGTTTTTGCTAGTTCCAGTAGGGTTTGCGTAATTGGTGAGATCTTGACTTAACATTTGAGTTGGATTTTGAGCCACTTGATTTACGTAGGTATTCACACTTTGAATTGGAATTGGATTGGGGAAAGGAACTATAGCCTGAGAATTAACCAGACTGTCTCCTTGCATAGTCTGTTGACTATTTTGCAAAAATGAAGGAATGGGGGGAATGGATGTGATTGGTTGAATTGGAATGGGTGTGTAAGCGTGTGTTTATGAATATGGTTTTTGATAAGGCAAAGCATTTATGCCTGATATTTGTGGTGCCATGATCTGATTCATCATAGGAGCTTGACCATATGGACCATATTGTCCTACCATGGCATCTGGGAAAACCCATAACCTTGTGGTGTCATTTGTTGTTCAATGGTCATAGCTTCATTGTAGGCTATAGCAAGCATGGTAACTTGAGGATTTCGCCTTGCAAACATTGTCGTCATAGGATACAATGCCCCAAAGTATATTTGCAAAGCTACTACGAGATCAATGGAAAAATGCCGAATTGCTCTATTATAGCACTTCTGAAATCTCTGATTAAAAGTTCGGATTGGCTCACCCTGGCATATTTTGCATGTAATGAACTGATTATATATGATTGTGGGATCTAATGGTGACCTGAATTGATTGACAAAAGCATCCTCCATTTGTGTCCATGACGTAATGGAACCAGTAGGTAAGCAAATATACCATTCGTAAGCCACTTGGTCTAGGCTCATGGGGAAGAGTCTACAAGCCACATCTTCATGTTGAACTTGCAATCTTATCAAAACATCCCTATACGCCTGAATATGTTCTTCTGCGGTCCTTGGGCCATTTGATTTGTATTTGGGCAAAAATCTCTCTATATTCTTAGGGATCTCGTGAATATCCCCTACAATATTCAAAGGAATGTTATGGGCTCCGTACCAAGGAGCTGGTGGAGGTTGGGCCATTTGATTCAAAATCGATGATGATAACCCTACAAGAACCGTGGAAATGGTATTGATAATTGGTACACTAGTGGCAAATGACACCACCGGTGCAAGTCTGCTAGATGCACCTAAAACAGAAGGATCTTCTATAACAAGGCTATCTGGCGGGATCACAATTTGCTCGGTTGTATTCCTTGGATTCCTATGAGTGAGTGAGAGGCTTTGGAATATGGTTTCCTCGGTTGTTTTGGACCTAGTTGCGATGTGATGCGGTGGGTATAGCTTGTAAATGAAAGAAGGAACCATGACAAAGCAATATTCTAAAAATGTAAGTTTCTGATTCACCAGATCGCATATGCACAAGTGAAGAGCATACTCCTAGTGTTGTAGGCTTTCTGATTCACAAGATCGCATTACACGCAAGTGAAGAGCATAATACCGACAATAAATACATTTTAGACAAAAAATAATTCCTTACAAATAAGCATGAAATTGACTAGCAAATATCAAACATGTAACATATTAATAATCATGTTAGCATCAACCAAGAGATGTATCCCTTAAAATCAAATGAAATTAATTGCATGGAGACAACCTCGTTAGTCAAGACCAAAAATTTTCAAAATCAAATCAAAACACATTATTCTTGTATGAACAATCAAAAAGCGTTAGAACAATGCATAGCGATTCATGTCCTCCTTTTAACACTAAAGTTTGTGTTGTTAAAATAGGGCTAAAGATTATAATCAATAGGGCATGAAATATTCAAAATTTAAATCCCTATAGCATTTAAATCACTCTAAAATAAAACAATTTGGCCCTCCTTCTAGCACCAATCTGTTGAGTGGTATTTTCACCCGATTGTGAAAGTACACTCTCCTTTAGGATTTGGGTTCCAAATCCCCTCTTGCAAAGAATTTAAACAAACTTCTCCAAGGTCTCCGATGTATTAGCATTTGCATGTGTATTAGTAATCTCAAATAAAGATATTCAATTTGAATGCTTGGAACACCTTAGTGATTGCAAGTAATTGTAAACAAGGGGCAATGTTGGTTTATTTCACCATGAAACTTTAGTGATTGTTCATTGTTTTTTTTTTATTTTGAAATTTTTTAAATGTTTATTTTAATGCCTTGAAAATTTAAAATAAGTTAAAATTTCTGGAAAAAATAAAATGCAAAAAAATGAAAATGAAATGCAGAAAACTAAAAATAAAATGCATTCAGTATGATGCTACCCTATTTTGAAAAAACCGAAGATATGAGACTTCCCTGCATGCAACCTAACCTATTGGACTTGCAAAACAAGCACAATCCCCATAGACTAAGTTTTGGTTCCTAGGGTTTAAAATAAATTTCAGGTTCAAGCATTCACATGAAGCAACCAAGCAAACTTGCATTAACTCCATCTACAAACTCGAAATCTGAAAAAGAGAAAAGAAATAGACATTAAATCCATAGCATGCAAAGAGAATCTCCTTCTTTCTTGCCCACAAGATGCAAATTTTTGAAAAAATTTGCATTAAAAATGTGTCATTTTACAATAGTTGAATTTCTGGTTTTCCCAAACCAGTCCATGGAAGAAAAATGACTCAAACAGGTCCAGAATGGCCCTCTTGCCTTCAAGTCTGCTGATATGGAATAATTGAAGCTAATTTTATTAAAACAAACATAGGACTTAAATAGCCCAAAAGGAAAACCGTAATCCTGGAAATCTGCAACTACTCTAAGGATTACGTACACAAAATACGCAAGGGCTAAAATGAAAGCCCAAAAATGACGAAAAACAAAACACCTAGACTAGACTATTCAACGGAGGTTATCAAAACAACTCACGTTGATTATTCAACTAAAGCCTAATTATTATTTCCTAGGTCTAGAACATTATTCCTCATCATTCGTCCCAACAAAAGAAGCATTGGACTCCAATGTTTTTAACAAAGAGGGAAAATCCCGGGACAGAATGTGAGCAGAAATCCAACGAGCCTGATGTGGAAATTGGCCTCGACGGGCCACAAGATATGAAGTAGAAGCACCCTGGTGTGTCTATCGGGTCTTCATATCAAAAACTGTATCGGCGTCCAGCGGAAGCTGAGCATCAGGAACCACATCAACTGGATGAATGATGGTTGGAACTGTTTCCAATGTGGAATCATAGTATGGTTTGAGAAGATCAACATTGACAACATCGTGAATGCCAAGATGATCTGGAAGGTCCAAGCGAAAGGCATTCTCAGAGATTTGTTGAAGAATAGTATAAGGCCCATAACGAAGAGGTTTGATTTTGCTATGTGCCTTATCTGCAAATCGTCGTTTGTCAAGATGAAACCATACTTTGTCACCAACCTGAAAGGAAAACCGTAATCCTAGAAATTTGCAACTACTCCAAGGATTATGTACACAAAATACGCAAGGGCTAAAATGAAAGCCCAAAAATGATGAAAAACAAAACACCTAGACTAGACTATTCAATGGAGGTTATCAAACAACTCACGTTTATTATTCAACTAAAGCCTAATTATTATTTCCTAGGTCTAGACCATTATTCCTCATCATCTGCAACTCTGCTCGCAGCAGTTTCCGACCCCTTCTGGCCTCTTTTAATGGCATATTTAAACTTCTAAAAAAATTGTTTCTCCTTCCATGACGGTTCGTTTCATTTTCCAATGGTTGTTCGTTTCACCTTCCCTGACTGTTCGTTTCATTTTCCAATGGCTGTTCGTTTCACCTTCCCTTGTGCATGCATGTGCTTTGGTTTCCATTTTGTGGCCCTTCACCGTGAAAATGTAACATGTCACGATATCGCGACACTTTTTCTTTCTTCTCTCTCTCTTTGCTTTGAATCGCGAAAATGCAACATGTCGCGATATCGCGACACTTTTTCTCTTTTGACCATGACCATGCAACATGTCGCGATATCGCGACACTTTTTCTCTTTTGACCGCGACCATGCAACATGTCGCGATATCATGACACTTTTTCTCTTTTGACCGTGACCATGCAACATGTCGCGATATCGTGACACTTTTTTTTCTTTTGGCCGCAACGATGCAACATGTCGCGATATCGCGACACCTTTTCTTGTTTGGCAGTGAAAACGCAACATGTCGCGATATCGCGACACTTTTTCTTGTTTGGCCGCGAAAATGCAACATGTCGCGATATCGCGACACTTTTTCTTGTTTGGCCGCGAAAATGCAACATGTCGCGATATCACGACACTTTTTCTTGTTTGGCCACGAAAATGCAACATGTCACGATATCACGACACTTTTTCTTGTTTGGCCGTGAAAATGCAACATGTCATGATATTGCGACACTTTTTCTTGTTTGGCCGCGACAACGCAACATGTCGCGATATCGCGACACTTTTTTCTCTTTGCTCTCTCCCTTTTCTTTGGACCGCGAAAATGCAACATGTCGCAATATCGCGACACTTTTTTCTCCTTGTGGTGTTTTGCTTTTTCTTTGATCTTTAGCATATGGGCCACTTCGGTCTTCTTGGAAAACATGCAAAAAAGGTGGGTCCCCAATTTTTGGGTATGTTGTGGGGCAGCCACAACAAGTCTCCTTAACCATCCTTTTGACTCTGAGCCATACCTATAAGGCTCCAAGTTGACATCCCTAAAAAATTCTTCGGTTGCGTTCCAACCAAATCTGCCAAAATATGAAGGAAGGACCAATATCCTAGGCAGTTTGAAGACATGAAGCAGAGGTAGGGGGTCTACCCAAGCTTTCCCAAAACTCAAAAATAGAAGTAGCATGGATGATGGGCCTTTTCCAGATCTACCACCACAAGTTCCAGACCTCCAGGGAATATGAGCATTGGAAGAAAATATGGGGAATGGTTTCCTCATTCTTTCCACAAAGAAAACATAGTGAAGGACCCTGAAAACCTCTTTTCTAAATATTATCCCAAGTTGAACATTTCTTCTGACACAGAAGCCAAAGAAAAAAATTACATTTGGGCCAACCAAACTTATTCCAAATCTTCTTCCACCAGGGGGACACAATCTCCTCTCTTCTCTACATAATAAGGGTTTGATAACCCAGAGCAACAATGTATTTCCCTTTCGAATTATGGCCCCAAGAAAGAATATCAGAGTCTTCAACAGAACAACATGATCTCTCAGCCAAAATAGAAGCCAAAGTGTCATGATCCTCAGGACAACCACCCTCTGGCCAGCCCTACGAATCCCACCAACAATGAGTAAAAGAACTGCCAAGAGGACTTTATCGCTTGAAGTCAGCCACCTTAGACCAGCCCGCATCAAAAAAATATCCCGAAGAAGACGAAGGTGGGGGAAAGAAGAAAGGATAGGAGGATGATTATCCCAAGAATATTCCCAAAATAAGGCATTGTTTCCCTTATTAACAATCCAAAAGAGACCCTGCTTAATAAGCATGGCACCTTTTTTGAGAGTGTCCCAAACAATGGAACCTTTTCCCCTCAGCTCCAATCTCAGAATCTCATCAGTTGGAGCACCACCAAAATATTTGAGGCTAAGAATTTTAGCCCAAAGTTGATCAGGATTACTGCACCACCTCCAATAAAGTTTAGCAGCCAAAGCGAGACTATTCAAATCGGATTACCTCAAACCAAGACCCCCCATCTCTTTAGGGCAACACACAGTATCCCAACTGACCAGGCTCCATTTATTACAGTCCAGGTTTCCTGCCCATAAAAATTTTCTAGAAAGAGAATCAAATTCTTTGAGAAAGCACTTAGGAGCAGCCAAGATAGAAAACCTGTAAATAGGTAAAGCATGAAGGACAGACTTCAAAAGCGTTAATCTACCAGCAAAGGATAGCCA
This sequence comes from Wollemia nobilis, assembly GCA_028583015.1. Taxonomy (NCBI): domain Eukaryota; kingdom Viridiplantae; phylum Streptophyta; class Pinopsida; order Araucariales; family Araucariaceae; genus Wollemia; species Wollemia nobilis. Next base: position 1,205,566 of record JAQPPZ010003633.1, read on the forward strand.
TCGAAAAGTCCAATGATTAACCCTTGATCGAAATCTATCCAAAATACTTTTCCAGTAAGCCCTTCCAATATTTTTAGAAGAAATAGGAATCCCCAGATACTCCACTGGCAAACAACCCACCTGAAAACGTAGAATATTAGCAATCCTACATTGAATCCGACCATCCGTATTGAAGAAGAAGATCTTTGATTTCTCTTCATTAATCATTTGACCAGAGGCAGATAAGTAAATATCTAAAGCCTTCCTAAAATTCATTGCTTCCTCAATTTTTGCCCTCCCCATCAGAGCAGTATCATCGACAAACTGAAGATGAGACTGGGATAAAGAATTCTCCACCCAAGACCATCCCTGGATAGCACCACAATTCTAAAAACTCTTGAGAAGTCTACCCAAACCTTCAACCATAAGGATGAAAATATAGGGGGACAAGGGATCTCCTTGATGAATCCCCCTAGAGGCCGAGAAGAAAGTGGATGGTAAACCATTGATTAAAACTACAAAGGAGGTCGAAGTCACACAACTCATGACCCATTCAATCCAATTATACGAGAACCCAAAAGCTTGAAGGATGTTCTACAAAAAAGGCCTAGCTAACCCTATCATAAGCCTTGGACATATCAAGCTTAATGAACATAGCCTTTTCCTTAGAGATATCCATAGAGTGAATAGCTTCAGCAACAACCACCACACCATCTAAAATCTGACGACCCTTAACAAACCCACCTTGCTCAGGAGAAATAAGAAAACCAAGAACTTTCTTCAGTCGATCCGCAATAATCTTGGTAATAATTTTGTAAGTAACATTGCATAGGAAAATAGGACGGAAAGACCCCAACGAGCTAGCATTTTTAGATTTGGGAATAAGAGCAAGGAAGGTTGAATTAATAGCTTTAAGCATTTGCTTATTAACTTGGGATTCCTGAACAACTTTTAGCAGATCAAAAGATAACACTTCCCAAAATTCTTGGAAAAATTCTATAGGGAAACCATCAGGTCCAAGGTGTTTTACCTTTTTTCATTTGAAAACCACCGCTTTAAGTTCCTCCATCGAGATGGGGTCCATTAGCATCTTATTCATATCATTAGAGACCAGCCTAGGAATACAATCCAAAATAAGCCTCATATTAACAACATCATGAGGACCCTGCTCGGAGAAAAGAGAGGAGAAGAACCTGACTGCTTCATTAGAGATATCCTCAAAGGATGAGAGAGTTTCCCCTTGATCAGAAGTAAGTGAGACTATAGCATTACCATTCCTGCGGTCTTTAACCGAATTGTGAAAAAAAGAGGTGTTTCCATCCCCTTCCAACAACCAATCAATCCAAGATTTTTGCTTCCAAAAAATCTCCTCACGAAGCTCCCATTCAACAAGCTGACTAGAAAGGGAAGCTTCCATTTCCAACAGATCCTTTGTCAATCCTTCATATTTAATTTGAAAAGTGATCTCCTCCAGGCTATCCTGTAGTTGCTTTTTCTTTGAAAAATATTTCCAAAAGAAAATTTGTTCCATTGCCTGAGTTTGAATTTGACAAACTGGAGGCTTTTGAAAAAAGTAAACATAGCAATGCCAAATTTGGGTTTCCCTTCGACCCACCACCTCTCCACATATTCATACAAATCCTTATCCCTGAGCCACATAAGTTGAAATTTGAAAGGTGGATTTCTTGGCAATGAGAATCTCGAGGACTGAAAGAGAATGGGCCAATGATCAGAGCCCCTCCAACCTAGAATCTCTGAGAACGAAGTCCAGCTATCATCAAACCAACTATCTGAAGTAAGGAACCGATCCAATATTTTAGAAATAAAATTTGTTCCACATCTTCTATTAGTCCAAGTAAAGAGCCCATTTCGAGGCTTCACATCAACAAGATTAAGGAAAGAAATATTGTCCCGCATCAAAGTAGAAGAAGGGCCCAAACACTCCACACCACCATTCTTCTCCTCCAGGGACATGATAGAATTAAAATCCCCAGCCACAATCCAAGGATAATTGGGAGCAAGAGATCGAATGAATCTAAGATGATTCCATAAGAGGATTTTACCTGATAAATCACTAGGGGTATACACATTAGATAGAAGAATAGAAGATCCAGATGAAAAGTAGGTAGCAACCACAGAGAGACAGTTCCTGCTACCCACCCACCAAGAGGGAGTTAAGCTTCGTGGATCCCACAAACATGCAACACCACCCATCGAACCCTGGGCTCCAATAGCAAGACAGTGACCACCTTTCCATATCTTAGAAGCAATTCTAACCATATCTTCACAAGATAATTTTATTTCCTGGATGAAAACAATATCAGGTCTATGATCTCTGATCAAATTTTGAGTAGCTTTTTGTCTAGGGCTGCTACCCAAACCCCTAACATTCCAAGATATCACTTTCATTTTGGGGGAATAGAGAAGTGAGAATCTAATGTCTTAACAACACCAGACTCAACTAAGGATTCCCCTATCAATTTCACTTTTTCTTGATCCTTCTTTCTTCCTACTTTTACCACCTTCTCCACCCCACATTTTTTGATAGTTTTTGGGTGAATACCTAACACAGAAGAAACTTTCTTTTTCCCTTCCTCTCTGACAATCCTGTCCTGGGAGGGTTCAAACCTAGTCTCATCCTCATTTCCCTCAATCAAGTTTTCAGCCAAAGGGGAATGATCAAGAACTTTATCAAGACAATCTGACACCTCTTTGGACTTATCTTCATTTCCTACAAGAGGGTTATTAGGCACCACCCCTTCCTTATCAAAAGTTTGCATTTCAAAAGAAGGATTTAGGAAAGAACAAGTACCTGGCTCTTGAATACAAGCATCCATATCACCTCCGTTCTAGACTTGCTCCTCAACATGCGGCTCCTCAAAAGTCTCAAGCACATCAAATCTGTTACCAGAACCTCCCTTCCCAACACCTTTATTCTGATGAACAAAAGGCCTAGATCTTGAACGAGACTTAACAGGAATAAATCCATCAGAACCGGGCATCTCATTAACCATAGGAGCTTTTCCTTTTGCCTTTGTAGATGCATCTTGAAAGTCAGATGAAGAGGATGAAGGCTGAGAATTCACTTTCTTACAGTTTCTCTGAAGATGCCCATATTCATGGCATATGCGACATCAAAATGGGAGAGCTTCATAATCTAACTATTGGACCCAAGACATGTTTCCCAGTTTAATCTCCAATGATTCAGGCAATGGATTATTCAGATCTACTTCAACATAGAGCCATGCAAAAGAAGCAAATTTCCTATCCAAAGTTTGGCGAGATGGACCAACCGATTTCCCAATAATCTCTACAATAGAATGAAGAATATCCGACCTCCAATATTCCATAGGGAGTCATGGCAAACGGACCCACACAGGAATCCTAGAAGGCCTCTCCTCCACCGGATCAAATCCTAAATGCCAGGGTTTGATAAATAATCCATACTGATTGTGAAAGTAAGGACCCCCCTCGAACACTTTACTACGATCTACCATATGGGAGAACACCACAATAAAATACCCATTAGCTGCAAGAATAATCTCCAGATCACCTTCAGGGCTCCAATTTCTCCTAACCCAGTTTTCTAAAAAAGGCATAGAAATTTTGAGACCCATGAATTTGCAGATGAGCGCATGCTCAGACAAATATAAAACATCATCCACAATAGAATCAGGACTGATAACCAAGACAGGACGATCTTTGCTTTTCTCCAAACATCCATTATTCTTCGACTTCGAAGTCGAAGAGGAATTAGAAACAGGATCAAGGGTTGCATGCAACAAAAAATTCATGGCATTTGCATGATCAGAAGAAGAGGCATCCTTATTCAAAACAACATCCTTAAAAGACAAATATCGGGGGTCACCAGGACCCCTCGAAGCTGCCATATCTAAAGCCAAACTACAACACACCTTTCACCAGCCAACACGCTGGTTTTCATAGAATTTTTCAGCACCGACCTGAAACCCTCGTCAAAAATAAAAACTTTTCAAACATAAAAAAAATTGCACAAAAGCTTGTCAAAAAATGTCAAACAAAAAACTTGTCAAAAAAAATTATCAATTTGTTTTTGCACAAAAGCTTGTTAAAAACTATCAAACAAAAAAATGTCAAAAATAAAATTTCAACATCAAAATCTTAATAACAAACGCACATTTAGGTGCCAATGTGACACGAGTACACTCAGGTGCCCCAACAACAACTAGAGCATATTTCAATACCAAACCAATAGGAGTACAACCAAGTGTTGCTCCAATAGGGGTGTAACCAAAGGTTGCTCCCTACAAGAAGCAAGGGGTCACTCCCTACATCAAGTAATTTACTTTTTATGTCCTTAGCATATAGGTCGCTCCCTACCAGAAGTGTGAGGTCACTCCTGACATCAAGCATATTGGGGGTGCTTAAGGTATTGCACCTTCCCCATTAGTCACATCACATAATCAAACAAGCGAGGAAGGTTCAAGGTCTCACACCTTCCCCACCAATCAATCAATTCAAATCAATCAAGAAATCTAACATGTGAAACAATCAACAATCAATCAAGCAAACAATCCACTTAGGGATGTTCAAGGTATCACACCTTCCCTAATAAAACAATTAATAGACTGGGAGTTCTTAAGGTATTGCACCTTCCTCATCAATCAACATCACATCAATCATCATAAAAAACAATACACAATTTCATTCACATTGCATTACTTGCATCCATTCACATATTTCACTGCATTCATCCCATTTGCATCCATTCAATTCATATCATGTTAATTGTCATTCAGGTTAGTTTGGATAATCCTTATTCTAATGAGTCTTGTTGCCTTAATCAGGGGCACTTTCAATCTAGCATTAGTTCCATCTGGCCATCTATCGAGCATTAGTTCCATTTTGCATTATTGATTATTAAATTTTAAAAAAAGGGGCTTTATAAAAAATTTGAAACCTTTTTTTTTGGAGAAAATTTGTGAAAAGTGGAAAGTGAAAATTTGCATATTGTGAACCTGGAAAATATTTGTTTTGTAATAGCCTCAGTGACTGCAAAAGGGTGAAAATTTTTAACCTTAGAGGCTCTAATAAAGTTGTTTTTTGCATTGATGAGTAGATGAGCAGATCAATCGGATGCTATCATGCTCTTTGTTCTCTTTTACAAAGAGAGAACGTCGAATGGTTTGACAAAAAAGTTTGGAGATATGGTTTGCATACAATTTTCAATCAATTAGAAAACACGGTCATAGCCCACCAAAGGAAGCCTGATTCTGGATATGAGGCTGACTCAGAAGACAATATCTTCGAGCAAAGAATAGAAGAGTCAGAGATGGTTGAAGAAGCACTTGAATGACAATCTAGTGACAGTTATACGCCTACAGTGCCTAAAATAGAATCAAGTGAGAGCTATACACCACACTCTCCTAATCCAGAACCAGAGCTAGTGGAGCCAGAGCTAGTGGAGCCAGAGCCAGAGCCAGAGCCAGAACCAGCCCCTAAAATCATCGTCACCAGTGACGATAAGGATTCCATTATCGACAATTTTGGGCATCCAATACTAGGAAATCCACAACAAGAGGAGCAAGAAATAAGTGAGAGAATTAAAAATACTAGATTTGATTTAAATCAATGATCTATTTTGTACTTCTTTGTACTATTTGCTTGCAATTGAAATAAATTTTGCTTTCTGAAATGGCATCCAATACTAGTCTACCAATCCCTGAGTTCAATGGTAGTGATTATGAATACTGGTCAATAAAGATGAAAACTTTGTTAATAGGAAAAGGTTTATAGGGAAACCATAAGGTCCAAGTGTTTTACCTTTTAGCATCTTATTCATATCATTAGAGACTAGCCTATGAATACAATCCAAAATAAGCCTCATATTAACAATTTCATCAGGACCCTGCTCGAAGAAAAGAGAGGAGAAGAACCTGACTGCTTCATTAGAGATATCCTCAAATGATGAGAGATTTTCCCCCTGATCAGAAGTAAGTGAGACTATACCATTACCATTCCTGCGGTCTTTAACTGAATTGTGAAAAAAATAGGTGTTTCCATCCCCTTCCAACAACCAGTCAATTTGAGATTTCTACTTCCAAAAAATCTCCTCACGAAGCTCCCATTCAGCAAGCTGACTAGAAAGAAAAGCTTCCATTTCCAACAGATCCTTTATCAATCCTTCATATTTAATTTTAAAAGTGATCTCCTCCAGGCTATCCTGTAGTTGCTTTTTCTTCTGAAAAATATTTCCAAAAGAAAATTTGTTTCATTACCAGAGTTTGAATTTGATAAACTGGAGGCTTTTGAAAAAAGTAAACATAGCAATGCCAAAATTTTGTTTCCCTTTGACCCACCACCTCTCCACATATTCATAAAAATCCTTATCCCTGAGCCAAATAAGTTGAAATTTGAAAGGTGGATTTCTTGGCAATGATAATCTCGAGGATTGAAAGAGAATGGGCCAATGATCAGAGCCCCTCCAAACTAGAATCTTTGAGAATGAAGTCCAGCTATCGTTAAACCAACTATCTAAAGTAAGGAACTGATCCAATCTTCTAGAAATAAATTATTTTCCACATCTTCTATTAGTCCAAGTAAAGAGCCCATTTCGAGGCTTCACATAAACAAGATTAAGGAAAGAAATATTGTCTCACATCAAATTAGAAGAATGTCCCAAACACTCCACACCACCATTCTTCTCCTCCAATGACATGATAGAATTAAAATCCCCAGCCACAATCCAAGGATAATTGGAAGCAAGAGATTGAATGAATCTAAGATGATTCCATAAGAGGATTTTACCTGATAAATCACTAGGGGTATACACATTATATAGAAGAATAGAAGATCCAGATGAAAAGTAGGTAGCAACCACAGAGAGACAGTTCCTGCTACCCACCCACCAAGAGGTATTTAAGCTTTGTGGATCCCACAAACACACAACACCACCTGCCGAACCCTAGGCTACAATAGCAAGACAGTGACCACCTTTCTATATCTTAGAAGCAATTCTAACCATATCTTCACAAGATAATTTTGTTTCTTGGATGAAAACAATATCAGGTCTATGATCTCTGATCAAATTTTGAGTAGCTTTTTGTCTAGGGATGCTACCCAAACCCCTAACATTCCAAGATATCACTTTCATTTTGGGGGAATAGAGAAGTGAGAATCTAATGTCTTAACAACACTAGACTCAACTAAGGATTCCCCTATCAATTTTACTTTTTCTTGATCCTTCTTTCTTCCTACTTTTACCACCTTCTCTACCCCACATTTTTTGATAGTTTTTAGGTGAATACCTAACACAGAAGAAACTTTCTTTTTCCCTTCCTCTCTGACAATCCTGTCCTGTGAGGGTTCAAACCTAGTCTCATCCTCATTTCCCTCAATCAACTTTTCATCCAAAGGGGAATGATCAAGAACTTTATCAAGACAATATGACACCTCTTTGGACTTATATTCATTTTCTACAAGAGGGTTATTAGGTACCACCCCTTCCTTATCAAAAATTTGTATTTCAAAAGATGGATTTAGGAAAGAACAAGTAGCTAGCTCTTGAATACAAGCATCCATATCACCTTCGTTCTAGACTTGCTCCTCAACATGCGGCTCTTCAAAATTCTCAAGCACATCAAATTTGTTACAATAACCTCCCTTCCCAACACCTTTATTCTGATGAACAAAAGGCCTAGATATTGAACGAGACTTAACAGGAATAAATCCATCAGAACCGGGCATCTCATTAACCATAAGAGCTTTTCCTTTTGCCTTTGTAGATGCATCATGAAATTCAAATGAAGAGGATGAAGGCTGAGAATTCACTTTCTTACAGTTTCTCTGAAGATACTCATATTCATGGCATATGCGGAATCAAAATGGGAGAGCTTCATAATCTAACTATTGGACCCAAGACATGTTTCCCTGTTTAGTCTCCAATGAATCAAGCAACGAATTATTCATATCTACTTCAACATAAAGTCGTACAAAAGAAGCAAATTTCCTATCCATAGTTTGAAGAGATGAACCAACCGATTTCCCAATATTCTTTACAATAGAATGAAGAATATCCGACCTCCAATATTCCATAGGGAGTCATGGCAAACAAACCCACACAGGTATCCTAGAAGACCTCTCCTCCATTGAATATAATCCTAAATGCCAGGGTTTGATGAATAATCCATGCTGATTGTGAAAGTAAGTACCCCCCTCAAACACTTTACTATGATCTACCATATGTAAGAACACCACAATAAAATACCCATTAGCTGCAAGAATAATCTCTAGATAACCTTCAGGGCTCCAATTTCTCCTAACCCATTTTTCTAAAAAAGGTATAGAAATTATGAGACCCATGAATTTGCATATGAACGCATGCTCAAACAAATATAAAACATCATCTACAATATAATCAGGACTGATAACCAAGACAGAACGATCTTTGCTTTTCTCCAAACATCCATTATTCTTCGGCTTCAAAGTCAAGGAGGAATTAGAAATAGGATCAAGGGTTGCATGCAGCAAAAAAATCATGGAATTTGCATGATCAGAAGAAGAGGTATCCTTATTCAAAATAGCATCCTTAAAAGACAAATATCGGGGGTCACTAGGACCCCTCGAAGTTGCCATATCTAAATTCAAACTACAACACACCTTTCACCATCCAACACGCTGGTTTTTATAGAATTTTTCAACACTGACCTGAAACCCTCGTCAAAAATAAAAACTTGTCAAACATAAAAAAAATTGCACAAAAGCTTGTCAAAAAATGTCAAACAAAAAACTTGTCAAAAAAAATTATCAATTTGTTTTTGCACAAAAGCTTGTTAAAAACTATCAAACAAAAAAATGTCAAAAATAAAATTTCAACAACATCAAAATCTTAATAACAAACGCACATTTAGGTGCCAACGTGACATAGGTACACTTAGGTGCCCCAACAACAACTAGAGCATATTTCAAATACAAACCAATAGGAGTACAACCAAATGTTGCTTTAATAGGGGTGTAACCAAAGGTTGCTCCCTACAAGAAGCAAGGGGTCATTCCCTACATCAAGTAATTTACTTTTTATGTACTTAGCATATAGGTCGCTCCCTACCAGAAGTGTGAGGTCACTCCTGACATCAAGCATATTGGGGGTGCTTAAGGTATTGCACCTTCCCCATTAGTCACATCACATCATCAAACAACTGAGGAAGGTTCAAGGTCTCACACCTTCCCCACCAATCAATCAATTCAAATCAATCAAGAAATCTAACATGTGAAACAATCAACAATCAATCAAGCAAACAATCCACTTAGGGATGTTCAAGGTATCACACCTTCCCTAATAAAACAATTAATAAATTGGAGGTGCTTAAGGTATTGCACCTTCCTCATCAATCAACATCACATCAATCATCATAAAAAACAATACACAATTTCATTCACATTGCATTACTTGCATCCATTCACATATTTCACTGCATTCATCCCATTTGCATCCATTCAATTCATATCATGTTAATTGTCATTCAGGTTAGTTTGGATAATCCTTATTCTAATGAGTCTTGTTGCCTTAATCAGGGGCACTTTCAATCTAGCATTAGTTCCATCTGGCCATCTATCGAGCATTAGTTCCATTTTGCCATCCATCAAAAAACAAAAACAAAAAAAAATTGTAATAAAAACACCTTAGCACCTTACTTGTTTTCAATCACTCAGCCATTCCTAGTGTTTCAAGCAACCTCAATCGAACATCAAGTTTTGACTTGGACCAAAACACACTTCTCCACTAAGAAAATATTGAGTTTTGGGAATTGACTTTACCAATTTTGAACCAAAACATATTTCACATGTATTAATGACATATTGTGTCAAAGAGGGATGACATCATCATTAGGTTTACCTTTAAAAATGGAAAGTTTTCTTGCTCATCCCATCATGCACGTAGTCCAAAATAACAATGAAATAGCAATTTTAACCTCTTACAACACTTCAAAATAAAAGAGTGAGTAGTAAGGATAGGGTAAAATTCTCATCGCACCTCGGTTGAGAATTTGATTCCCAAAGCTTTAACTCTTTTACAAGACACAAAATAGATTCCCAAGTAGTAAGCATAGGATTACACTTCCATCCAGATTGTTGTGTAGTTTGATTCTCCAAATCTTAGAGATCATATCATTGGACTATGGAGATAATATCCACTAGGTCTATAGACGTTTTACTGGTAGTAGAGTATGCTTATGCATGGCAATACGTCTCTCTTGAAGAGACCTCTGACCACACATAAGGACAAGCTAGCTTTCTGGTTCTCTTCTTGACTGTATTAATCTCACTTTACTCAAGATAGGTAAATGAACTCACCATTCACACACACATTGGTTCTCAATTGGCTTGAGTCATTACCATGCTCATGATTGGTAAATAAACTTTCATTGCACACACATTTGGTCCTTGAGAAATTTAGATTTGGGAGATTAGTTTGCTTGAGGTCACTAGGATGTTTGAGTCTTTCGAAAACAATCCTAGATTTCCATCCCATATTACCATTGCATCTTAGGTCAACTTCATATGTTTACCATTATATATTGGTGTCCTTGATTAGGCTATAAATATAAAGTTGGTCAAAGCAAGAGTCTAAAACTTCTATGAATGATCATTTACATACATCATCAATTCATCCACATACATCATTTTAGTATGCATTCATATCATCATCCACATATACATCACCAACTCCAAAAAAAAATTGAAAAACATTACAAAAACAAATGAGAAGGCTAGAACCACTTACCTTCACCACTCACCAACTCCAATTGTAGCACCAACTCCCTCCATCACCATCGCCAAACACTCTCACTCTTCTTCACTCTCAAATGCACACTCCAAACTCTCAAACACAAGAATGAGTGAAAAATAACTCTCAAACATTGTAAAAATCCCTCAAATCAACACCATGCATTCAAATCATCATCATCATCTCAAGTGAACCTTGTATCTAGTGATTTACTCTAGTCACTTGGTAGTTGTAGCGATTGGTCATCCATGCAATCCAGTAGGATGAGCATCTCACCATAAAGATACTTGTTCAAAAATCATCAAATCAACACACTATTACATCCAAAAATATCATCTCCCCTCATCATCATTGAAATAAAATCAATTGGGTCCCTCATTTCTTGAGTGAGACTATGTTCAAGCTAATTTTCCCAAGGTTGTCATTGACACCCTCTCTATGGGGTTACAAACATGGAAAAATTTTACTTCATCATTTTGCATTAAGGAATTTGATACAGTCACTAGGACAACGAGCTCCTAGGGTGATTGGTTCCTCTACTTCATCATTTTGCATTAAGGAATTTGATATAGTCACTAGGACAATGAGCTCCTAGGGTGATTGGTTCCTTTACTTCATTATTTTTGCATTTCAATGATACCATAAATTTGTGATAGCAATGAACCACCCCAAACTTAGGGTAACCAATTTGATCTTGATTTTCAACATCTGAATCCATCACATCCATCCCTTTTCATCATTCACATTCGGTAATTGGCTAGTGGGTTTCATTCTTCATCCATTCGCCAATTGAGAGGTAAGCTAAAATCAAATTCTTCAAAATCATTATCCTTACGCATTGAGGAAAAAGAGTACATTTCTCCATCCCAAGTGTCTCTTGTTTTTTCATTACATTGTGTTTCACACAACACAGTAAAAAAGGGCATCTATTAACACCAAATTCTAGCCATTCATCATTCGTTTTTTTTTTTTGTTGGAAAAATGGGGTTGTACTTAGGTCCCCCACCCTTGACAAATTACATCTCTCTTCTTTAAAGCTTGAGAGTTTACAAATAGATACACTTCTCATCTCAATTGAGATGCTATAGCTAGAAACCTACATCATTTTACATAAAATGTTTGAATTCTTGATTTTCATTTTTTGGATCTTTTCAAATTTATGTATGAATACAATTACTCCAAAATTTAGCATCTTTCTTGACATTTTCCTATAGCAACCTTCACAATGCCAAAACTTCACCTCTACTGTCTATGCCTTGCATCTTAGTAGAGTAATATTTCCAAAACATCGCACTATCATAGTCCGCTTTACCAAATCTGGATTGCTAGTTTCCTTCCTGAAACACAAGTGCAACCACAAAAATTATAATAAATAGTCTAAATGAAAACACATTATTGTTACAAAATAAAGTAGATATTACCAATGGAAAATATTAAAGTAAATCTTAATCATTAATTGATTTAGGCAATCAACATTTCTTGTCATCTTCAACTAAACTTTCTACTTCCTCTAACCATGGAAAGGAGAATTTAACTTCACGATCCTCAATCAAAACCCCTCTATTGGCTAGCTTATCTACACATTTGTTTCCTTCCCTTAATATATGTGTAAACCTGATTTCTTCAAACTCTTTAGCAAGATCTTGAATTTCCATAATTATCTCTTGTATGTTCCATGGAGCCTTTGCTTTCCTCAAAATTGCATTTATTACTATGAGAGAATCACCTTCCATCCATACTCTATTCCATTTCATTTGTTTACATATTTTTAACCCTTCTAAAGCTGCCCAAGCTTCAGCTTCATTATTTGTCTTAAATCCACTATTGAAAGCATAATGAGACAAAATCTCTCCTCTATTATTTCTAATTATTCCTCCTCCTCTTGTTGGTCCTAGATTTCCTTTAGATGCTCCATCAAAATTCAATTTAACCCACTCCACATCTGGTGGTTTCCACTTTATATTATTTACCTTATTTTTGCTTCTCTTGTACCCAACATCATAATTCCATTTAATGACTTGACTCCATCTATCAAGACTCTCTGCTTCCAAATTAGGGATTGGGTGAGTTGATAGGGTTGGTTTAGACTCCTCTATGGCTAAACATATCTTCTTTTTCATTACCTCTAAAATACTTTCCTTTCCTTTAAATATTCTTCTATTCCTTTCTAGCCATATAGTCCAAAGTATTGTATCTTTTGATATATCCCATATTTTTTGTAAAGCCTCACTTTTATAAGTGCTCTGCCATTACTTTAACCAATATTCAATTCTACTATTCATCACCATGCATTTACCAAACATATTAAGAATCCATTGCCATAGATTCCAGACTATTGAGCAATGTCCCAAGAGATGGTCTATACTCTCCTCCTTCTTATTACAAAAAACACATTGAGAGGGACCATGAAAACCCCTTTTTATAAGGTTATCCCAGGATAAAATTCTTCTATGACCTACTAGCCAAACAAACATTTTGACTTTAGGAATGCTTGGGCTATCCCAAATATCTCTCCATATTCTAGTGATATTATTATTATGTTGGTGTTGAACATTATATCCACTTCTTGTTGTGTATTCTCCTGAGCTATTCAACTCCCAAATCAATTTATCCTTAGCACCCCTCATAATAATCATAGTTGTTATCTTTCTACTCAATTGCCTCCTAGCATAAATGTCTTGTATACTTGTAAAAAAATCTTCTTTCCATTTGTATCTTCCTTCTCGATCCTTGTACAAAATGTTTGAAACCCTATCACCGTATTTGTCTTGAAGCAATCTCATCCAAGGTTTCAAAACTGGATCTAAATTGAGTGGTTTTTTATCACACCAAGTATCCATCCAAATAGAATTTTTTTCTCCAGTTCCCATCACCCATCTTAAACCTTTAATCATAAGATCAATAGATTTTTTAAACCATTCCAAAGAGTAGAACCATTTGGAAGGGAGAATGCAGTAAATATTAAACTTGGATCATTGGGATCAACATACTTAGAAGAATTAAAAAAATTTTGGCCCTATAAAAAAAAAAAAAAAAATGGCAGATTTTGGAGGCAACAAGTTGTGACGGATGGAGCAGCAAGGAGGAGGAGCGAGAGGTCTAGGGGCATCAAACCCTAGGTGTGGGACTTCAGAGGGCGGATCGGCGAGACGCGGCAGGTGGGGGCTGCGGCGAGATAGCGAGCCCCCGGGCGGAGGATGTGGACAAGGAAGTTCTATTGGAACCGGTCCAAGGGCGTTGGGCGGATGCGGTTGAAGATTTCTACGAGGGGGACCCGGGACTCTATGCGTCAGGATCAAAGGAAGACCCAAGAAGGAGACAAAGAGAAACCTAGCAACTGGAGACCTTCATATCTTAATGCTCTTCGCGGTAAGCAAAAATTATCCGACTCTTGTTTTAATCTAAAATCTGTCAATGGTAGGTTGCACGTCCCAGATTCCTTAGCTCAGCATGTGGCTATGGAGGGCAGAACATCTTTGGTGGCTAAATTTATGGGGGTGAGGCCAGACATGGAAGTCATAAGGAGATGGGCCATCCAAAAATGGCGGCCAAGGGCCGGTATGATGATTAAGGCTTTACCCAAGAGTTTTCTTTTGGTGACATTTCAATGTGAACGGGACATGGAAAGGACTCTCCAAGGAGGTCCTTGGTTTTTTGGGAAAAGGGGCTTGTATCCGAAGCGTTGGTCCCCCGATTTCCAACCCCAGGACTCGAGTCTTTGGATTTGGCTCCTATTTGGGTTAAGATGCCGGGATTACCTCTGCTTTTTGGAACGAACAAATATTGGCTGGGATAGCTACAGAGATTGGAGAACTAATAGCTATTGATCCTGCAACCTTGAGCAAAACAAGACTCCTGTCTGCTCGCATGTGTGTGTTGGCGGACATGAGTAAAGAGCTCCCTAAATCCATTATTTTGTCGTCTATGTTTGGCCTTCATACTCAGGTATTTGAATATGAAAATATGTCTTTTAAGTGTAGTGTTTGTGGGAAGGTAGGGCACCGGGGTATCCACTTGCATTTCCAAGAACCAGCCCCCACTCCAAAATACTGATCCTCAAACCCAGAATAATATCCCTCCCCGTAGATCTCCATTCCTACCCAACCTGGGCCTCAAGGACGTGGAGCTCGAAATCCGAATATCAGAGACCCTGTTCGCCCTATTGTAAGCAAGAGGCAACGTTTTAACCCTCCTCCCAAAAATTCCTATGCCCCAAAACCCTCTCACGGGGGAGCTGGTCCCTTTGATGGGAACCCTCAAGCTCAACTTTGCTCCTAAGATGATACTGACAAGCCTCGGAGCCAAATCACAAAGGAAAGAACCCCATAGATCAACGCCATGGGGCAAGTAAGTTTGATTGGGTGATACGGGAGGCCTATGGAGGCTCGGTGGAAGTGGTCCCATGTCTTGCGAGAGGAATTTATGGGAAGAAATTCCAAGGAGATCAACATCCCGAGTGGAGAACAGTTTTGATGCATTAAATCATTTGAAGGGAGATCGGATGGACAGCCAAGAAGTGGAATGCGAGGTAGAGGAGACTCAAGAGAAGGATTTAGAGGAGAAAAATCGGGAGGAAGGAGCGAGGAAACTAATAATACGAGCAAGGATACTCGGGGAGGAAGAGGTGAACCACCAAGATCAGTGTAACCCCAAAGCAGGGAAAAAAGAATCTACTAATCAAGAAGCTAAGAGCACGGAATCATCTCCACTGTCAAAAAGACCAGTTAACCTGGAAAGCCAGATTGTTACCCCAAATACCAAGACTGACCTACCCAAGATGGTTACTAGAAGCCAAGTGAATCCCAAGGAACTTCAACCTAGAGCGGATGTATGGGGATATGGTTCGGTAGGAAGAGGGAAACCTAGCAATGCTTCCTTAAGGCAGAAAGAAGCAGAGCGAGGAGTGGCTGATGGCACTCAAGCAGTATTGCTCTTTGGGGCGAAGGCTCGAGGATCCAAAGCCCATAAATGAAGATCCTTTCATGGAATATTCGTGGGAGTAATCCTACAAAAATAAGAGCTTTGTATGCTCTTAGACAAGAACACAAACCGGATATGATTTTACTGCAAGAAACTAAAATGGAGGAGAGTAGAGTTATTCCTTTTAAGAATAGGACTTGGCGAGAAGCTCGAAGTAGTAGGCCAAGAGGCCACTGGAGCAAGCGGGAGGGTTCTTGGTTATGTGGAACAAAAATGTGATTGATAGTAGAGTGATTCGAATGTCTAGTTGGTTTATTTGTCTCTTATGTGTGGATAAAACCACACGGGAAGAGTGGATCTTAACGAATGTATATGCTCCGATTAGACGAGGAGTCGAGAAGGGTTCTTTGGAGTCAGCTAGCTGAATTGAGGGAGACGGTCCCCAACTACCCTTGGATTGTGGCGGGGGATTTCAATTGCTACCTTAATCCTGTAGATAAATTGGGGGGCTCTCAAAGAATATCTGCTGATATCTACGAGTTTAGAGATTTTGTTGAGCAACATGAGGTGATGGATGTGGACTGCGTAGATTCTCCTATACATGGTCTAACAAAAGATTGAAGGAAAACCAAATTCGAGATAAGATTAGATAGGTTTCTTCTTTCTCAAGAATGCATGGAGAGGTTTGGGGACTCTTCATTAACGGCACTCCCAAGAATCGGGTCGATCACAACCCAGTTCCGTGGGAAACGAGGGGAGGACTCTAAGAAAAGATACATCGGACCCTTTCGATTCGAACTTATGTGGTTCCAACATCGGGATCTCAAGGATCCGGTTGCCCAATGGTGGGACAAAAAGTATAATGGTTCGAAAGCGGCCCAAGTGGCATGTAAACTAAGGAATGTGAAGGCTAACATTAGAGAGTGGAACAAAACTTCCTTTGGCAATATTTTTTGTTAAAAAGGCGAGAACTAAAAGACAAGATCAATGAACTACGGGGAGAAGTTGAAGTCGGAGCGACTTACGAGAGGATCGAGAAACCGGGAGAGGGAGGTCATTGGCCGAATACCACACGATGCTAGGATTTGAAGAAACCTTTTGGAGGCAGAAATCCAGATTGCGTTGGTTAAAGGAGGGTGACAGAAATACAAAGTTCTTCCATGTCTCTACTCTTCGCCACGGGAGTACTAACAAAATTAAGGAGATCAAGATGGCCGATGGGTCTAACACCAAAGATATGGAAGACATAAGGAGGGAAGCGGTTGAGTACTTTAAATCGTTGCTAGAAGATGTAAATCCGACTATTGAAGAAGAGGACTCTCTGTTGGCAGCCATTCCACCCCTCATAACTGATAATCTTAATGGATTCTTACTTAGTCCTTTCACAAAGGAGGAAATCAAGAAGGTCATTTTTGACATGGATGGTAACGACTCCCCGGGACCGGATGGCTTCCCTGCGACTTTCTTCAGAAGTTTTGGGATATCCTAGGCAATGATGTAGTGGAAGCTATAATTGAGGCTCAAAAGGACATGGAAATCCCAGAAGGAGTTAATGCTACTTTTTTAGTTCTCATCCCTAAACTAGTGGGAGCAATGGAATTTTCCAGTTTTCGCCCTATCAGTTTATGTAACACTCTGATGAAGATTCTCACAAAAACAATCGCCAATAGGTGAAGGTTATCCTTCCTTTCATCATTGATATGAACCAAGGTGGCTTTGTGAAAGGGCGACAAATATTGGATGGTATCATCACAATTCATGAGGTTATTCATTCAATGGTGAATAGTAAGGAAGCGGGTATGTTACTAAAGCTTGATATGAATAAAGCCTACGACCGGGTCTCATGGCGGTTCCTCACCAAGATTTTGGGTAAGTTTGGTTTATGTCCCCAGTGGATTAAGTTGATTTTTAGTTGTATCTCTACTACAAGATTTTCTGTCATGGTGAATGGGTCACCCTCCGGTTACTTTAAGAGTGAAAGGGGGTTGCGACAAGGAGATCCTTTGTCTCCATACTTGTTTATTATTTTAGCGGAAGCATTGGGTAGGAACATTTCAGCGGCGGTGGCAGATGGTCAATTGGAAGGTTTTAAACCGAGCCTCAACGAGCGAGGGCAGGTGTCTCACCAACGGTTTGTGGATGATACAATCATTGTGTCCAAAGCCTCGGTGCCTCAAGCTAGGAAGTTGAAGAGAATTCTAACCAAGTATGAGACGGAAGCGGGACGAATACATAAACTATAAGAAGAGTAGCATCTATTTCTTTAACACGCCTGGTGGGAGGGAGGAAAGAATAGCTAACCTCTTCGGTTGTGGAAAGGAGCTTCTACCAGCAACTTATCTAGGCATGCCTATGTTCGAAGGAAGAATGAAGGCTACTTTGTGGAACTCGATCATTGGCGGGATCTCCAAAAAGTTAGCGAGGGTGGAAGGGCGGCCTTCTCGGCTCCACGAGAAAAGCCTTATTAGTTCAAACTACTTTACTGAGCATTCCAATTTCTTGCATGTCTCTATTTAGAATGCCTGCAAAGGTCCAGAGCTACATTGGAGCTAATTCAACGCAACTTCTTGTGAGTCGAGGTTCGGAGGAGAGAAAGAGAATTTCGTTGGTAGCATGGAATCGGGTGTGTGCAAGCAAGGATCGGGGGGGCCTGGGGTTAAAGAGAATGAAAGAATTGAATCAAGCTACGATTGGCAAACGGGTATGGAGATTTATCAATAATGATCAATTGGGATGGGTAAAACTTCTTAAGGCAAAATATATCAGAAATAATCGGGACTTCCTGAAAGTGATAATCTTCCTAGAGGATCCTATTTTTGGAATTGTTTGCTCGAATGTCGGGAGGTAGTCGGGAAAGGCATCGGATGGAGAATTGGTAATGGAAGACAAGTGGACTTTTGGAAAGACCCGTGGTTGGAAGAGGCCCCTATGAAAGATAACTTAGACCTTCGGGTCCTCCAACATAAACTTTCGAAGGAAATGGGAGGAAAAGTAGGGGATTTTATTGTCTGTAGCACGGGAAACTTCTTCTTGGAAGAAAATCACGGTTCATAATCCGTCGAGCAAGAGAAGGTGGCCCTAACCAAACTCAATGATGCTTTAAGGGTGTTCCAGATCATTCACTGGGGAGGAAGAGACAAGGCGATTTGGGGCAAAACTACAAGTGGGATCTATTCGGTAAAAGCGCCTATAAGTTAATCCACTCGGGATTCAATGGGTGGACTCCGACTTCATTATTTGGTTAAATAATTTAACCCCAAAAATAGCTTTCTTCTTTTGGTTGGCGAGTTCAAAATAAGATCCGACAACGAGATAATCTGCAAAGGAGAGGTTTCCAATTCATCAATCGATGTATCTTGTGTGAGAAAGCAATAGAATATGTAAGTCATATATTTCTAACTTGTGATTTTTCTTGTACGGTCTTCCAAATGATCTGTCCAAATTTCATATAGATTGGAGTCTGTCCAAATAGCATGTCGACTTACGCATACGGTGGGCTTCCCCCTTAGGGCAAAGCTTTTGACTTGGCTCTGGAAGCTCGGCTTACCCCATTTTTTATGGGGGATATGGAATGAGAGAAATAAGAGAGTATTTAAAGGACGTAAGAAAGATCCCGGGTTATGTGGTAATAAAATAATCGAGCTTTGAAAGAAAAGCTGGAAAACTTTCTTCTTCAAAAATGAGACCATGTCTCTAAGGGAAAGGAGGATTTTGCGGAGCCGGGAGAGGAACTTCCGGACCTAGACATTACAACCAACCCACGGGATGGTGTCAAGTGGATACCCCCACACAAAAGTGGGTTAAGTTTAATTTTGACGGGGCAGACTAAAAGGAAATCCGGGGCTGCGGGAGCGGGGAGGAGTTTTGAGAAATGAGGAAGGAAAAGTGGTCCTTGCCTTTGCAGAGCCTTTGGGAACTCAAACAAATCATTTTGCGAAGCCCGAGACTGCATGCGAGGCAATGAGAATTGCCGGACTTGAGGGTTATAAGGAAGTTATCTTTGAAGGGGATTCAGCTTAATATAATCAAGGCAATTAAGGAGGATAAAGACCCCAAGTTGGACCATATTGGAGCTTATCCTAGAAGCAAAGATTCATAAATCTCATTTGGTTAATGCCCGAATCCAACACACCTTGAGAGAAGGGAACCAGGCGGCGGATCTAATGGCAAATATTGCAGTTTACTGTTGGGGAGATGCAAATTTGGAAGGATAACTTCCCTCAAGAACTATTGGTGTTGGTTGCTAGAGAAGAGCTAAGATCAAACTCGTTAGAGCATCGGGGAGATCGGAGGGGCTGATGATGAGTAATCCGACGGATGGAATTAGGCGAGAAAAGGCATCCCATTTCTTTGGGGCACGGGAGGTGACAAGTGTACGATACGACAACCTAGTGTTAGTAAGTGCTAGGTGTTGTTTGGTTTTTGTTTTATCCTGAATAGTCAAGCGACAAGTATAGGATTTTGGACTCTAAGTATGGCTTAATGTGAGTCTTAGAAAGATCCATTTTGTATTTTGATTATACGGGCTTGATGCTAGAACCAGCCCATTTTGACTTTGTAAAAGGTTTGTGGACCTTATAACCACCTCTACCTTATACCAAAAAAAAAAAACATACTTAGAAGAATTATTGCCCGTTGTCTTTGACTCTCTTTGTACAATCTCGAGATAACTTTTCCCTTAAGAGCTATGTTTGCATCTGTAAGAACTCTTAAACCAAGACCTCCCTAGTTTTAAATCACACAAATTGCTCCATAAAATTTATTTTTATCATGTAAACCTAACAATAAAAAAGGATCACATAATATAGATTAAAAATTTTCAACTGATTTTGGCATAGAATACAATGACATAATATTTTGGAATGGCTGTAAGACTAACTTAATTAACTACACTCTTCCTGCTAATGATAACCATCTACCTTTCCAAGTTGGAAGTTTATTTTGAACTTTACTAATAACTGGATTCCATAAATCTATCCTCATTCTCCCCTCAAATAAAGGCATCCCTAGATAATTGTTGGAAATTTACCTCCTCCATTTGAAGCAACCTACAAATCTTGCTTTGATATTAGCAGGAGTGTTAAGGAAGTAAAATTTGGATTTAGTCCTATTAACTTTTTGCCTTGAAGCTCTTTCGTACTCTTTTAAAAAATTATTCAAAGCTCTGGCCTCATTTATCCTTGCCCTTCCAAAAAGGGTTGTATCATCTACAAACTATTGATGGGTGATGTTATCGATGTTATTACTAACCTTAAGTCCACTTATAAGCCCATATTTGTAAGCCTTCTTTAAGTTTCTACTCAAAACTTCTACCATAATAATGAACAAATAAGGAGATAAAGGATCTCCTTGTCTAAGGCCTCTCTTGGCTTTAAAATATTCTGTCACTAACCCATTGACCAACACTAAATAAGAAATTGTAGAGACACAAGCTTTAATCCATCTAACCCATTTCTTCCCAAAACCAAAATTATCTAAAACTGCAAAAAGAAAATCCCATTTTACCCTATCATAGGCTTTACTCATATCAAGTTTTAAGATCATAGCTTTCTCTTTTCTTGAAGTTGTTGAATGTATAACTTCATGAGCTACTATGATCCCATCCAAAATTTGTCTCCCTTTCACAAAACCTCCTTGCTCTTCTAAAATAATTTTGTCTAACAATGGCCTTAATCTATTTGCCATCACTTTGGAAATAATCTTATATGCCATATTACATAGGCTTATGGGTCTAAAAGAATCAAACAATTCAACATCCTTCTTTTTTGGAATTAGGGTAAGATAAGTTGCATTTATTTTATAAGGAATGTATTGTTTTACCCTAGATTGTTCCACTACCACCAATAAAGAATCCTTCACTATATCCCAATTATGTTGGTAAAAAGTTATAGAGAGCCCATCTGGACCTGGGGATTTATCCTTATTAAAAGAGAAAAGATCTAAATGAACTTCTTCTAGAGTAATAGACTCCATCAATTTCCTATTGTCTTCATTCTTTATAACTCAAGGAACATCTTGAAGAAGTTTATCATTAAGAACTTTGGTCTCCTCTGAGCCTAGAATATTTTGATAAAATGAATTTACATTTTTTCTAATTTCACTTTGATCTTCAATCCAAACCCCTTCTATTGATTTAATTCTACTAAAATATGATCTTTTTAGTATAGCCAACCTATGAAAAACTTTGTATTTTTATCTCCTTTTAACAAAGTTTAGCTTGATTTTAATCTCCAAAATTTCTCTTCCTTACTCAAAATATTATGATATTCACTAAGCAAATCCCTTTCCTCTGAGCTTGGATTATTATCATCACCTTTTTAGAATTTTGAAATTTTATCTTTTAGTTCTTTTTTCTCAAAAATGTTTCCAAAGGTGTTCTTGTTCCATTCTTTTAATCTAGATGTCATAGCTTTAATTTGGTTTGGAAGATCATACAACCCACCATTACCTAAATAATTCAATTTTTGAGCTATCATATCAACAAATTGAGGATGGTCTTCCCACATCTACTCATATTTAAAATATGATCTTTTTTTAATTCACTTACCACCATTTTAACTCCTATTGACTAGTGAATTGAACCAATCCTAGTTAAGGTATTAATTTTAGCACAAGTTCCTTCATCTAGCCAATGATCTAAGAGAATGCATCTATCTAATTTTTATGCTATTAGGTTCTAGCCTCTCTTGTTGTTGGTCCAAGTATAGTTGTCTTCTTCAAACTCAACCTCCCATAGATTATTGTTTTGAATAAAAGCTAAGAAATTTCTCATACTTTGGGTTGATTTCCTAATTCCCATAAAATTTTTCATTCAACTTGGTTATGGCATTAAAATATCCATTGATCATGAATCGAATTTCTTGGTATTTACTTCTTATAAAGGCTTCAATCCCACTCCAAAATTATAATCTACCTGACTAAGTTGTAGGTCCATAGACATTAATAAGGATGAAATGAAAATTTGTAAAGTAGCAAGTGATTAAAAAGGCTATCTAATGCCTAGTTTTAAGAATGGTAACACAAGAGGTTCTATTAGTATTCCAACAAGTTAGAATTTCCTCTACTACTATTTCAGAATCCATAGCATCCCATTCACATCTTGCCCAAACTACTTTCATAGTTTTTGAAACTTCTTCTTTTGTCATTTTAGTTTCATGGATATAGAAAATTTATTACTTAAACATAGGTCCCTAATACACCTATGATTTGAGGCGGTATTAGTACCCCTTATATTCCATGATATGATAATCATGTCTCATTAGGAACTTTTATCCCTTCCTACGTATTACCAATATCATTTTGTTGTTTGGTAAAGAGAAGTTCAACCAACTTAGTTTGTGTTCCTTTCTCTATATTTGCTCTTGCTTCCCTAGATCTTGCTTGATAATTTGAGGGTTTTTCTTTTTTTACCTTGCCTATATCAGGAGTAGGTCTTATTATTCTATTCCTCAATATTCTTTCACATTTTTATTTTTCAACATATTTATCCTCTCCTGGCTCTATTATATAAGCTTTTGACTTGTCCTGCTCATTTTATGGTATTTTCTTATTAATGGCAGAGGTATTAACTTCTAAAACTACATTTTTTTACCAATTATATTCTCCTAAATGGTGCATGGTACTTCAAGAGAGTCTTCAAAATCTTATGAGACGCATTCCTTAGGTTTATCGAGAATGTTCTTCCTTAAACTAGGATCATACTGAATAGACGATTCCTTGCTAATATGTTAAAATTGTCATACTATGTCCTATAGGTTTTGATCTTATTTTTCTTCATAGGCTAAAGCCTCAAAAGAGTTGGTATTTTTTCCAAAATCCTTCCTTATTGGTCTCCACTATTGATTTTCTTTTATTTTCCTCTATCTATTTTTTGGAAGCTGAAAACCATCTTCATCCATGACATTTTGTAAATTTCTCTTATGGTTTTCTACAAATGATTTTTTTGGGCTCTTCTTAATGATAGTCGAGGGTCAATCAAACGCAGCACAAAACCAAAAATAATCGCAGCGGAAAATTTAATTTTATTGCACCCTTCAACAACATTTACATTAATTTGAAAATGCACTTATATAGTGCAGAATTTAGAAGGGAGATAATAGGGGAAAGGAAGCGTGGAGGGATAAGGAGGTTGGAGGGATAAGGGGAAGGGAGTTGGAGGGATAAGGGGAAGAAGGAATAACGGAGGAAATGGAGGGATAAGGAGAAGGAATATAGGAGAAGAATATAGGAGGGGAGTTAGGGAGAATAGGATAGAAAAATTTGCCGACAAAACTTGCCGACAAAAGGTTAAGTGTTTTCACACTTAGACCTTAAAGAAAGATTTTTCTAAACCACTTATGGTGAAACCCTATTCACACTTGCAACATTCTCCCCCTTAAAGTTGAGAGAACTGACTACACAGTCTCTCAGCTTTACAAATTGAGCTTTAGTCATCGCCTTGGTGAAGATGTCCGCGACGTTCTCCAAAGTGTGACAGTATTGAAGCTCAACAATTTCATGTTCCACCATATCTACGATGAAGTGGTACTTCATATCAAAATGCTTTGTTCTGCTATGGTGGACAGGATTATATGCCAATTGAATGGCAGCGATGTTGTCGCGGTAGATTACGGTCGGACCACTTTGCTTGTTCTCCAATCTCTTCTAGTACTTTCCTTAGCCACAAGGCTTGAGTACTTGCATAAGTAACTGCTATATATTCAGCTTCTGTTGAAGATAGCGCTACTACTATCTGCTTTTTGGAACTCCAAGTTATTAGTCCTGATCCAAGACTAAAACAGTTTTCTTGATGTTGACTTCCTGTCATCAATATTGCTACCCCAATCACTATCGTTGAAGCCTACAAGCTTGATAGTGTTACATTTATGGTACTGGATTCCAAAATCCAATGTACCTTTCACATATCTCAAAATTCTTTTAGTTGCCTGCAAATGCAGCTCAGATGGGTTAGACATAAATCTAGAAACAAGAGATACAACATCTTGAATATACGAGTGCAGTGTTGGCGAGAAACATCAAACTCCCAACCATGCTTCGAAAAGTGGTCACATCAACTTTTGGTGCTCCATCATCTTTGCTTAATTGGATCCCATGTCCAAGCTGGAGTTGCAAGCTGGTTTGCAATGCTCCATAGCAAACTTCTTGATCATATCCTGAGCATACTTATGTTGACGAGATGAAGATCCATGTATCTGGCTGATGAACCTCCATTCCAAGGTAGTAGTGCATTAAGCCAAGATCCTTCATCTCAAAGCTGCGTCATCATGGAGTGTTTGAACTCCATATTCATTTTTTCATTACTACCCATAAAAATGAGATCATCCACATACAAGCAAACTATGAGGATGTCATTACCTTGCTTTAGGTAGTAGAGTGTGGGTTCATTTTTGCTCCTGGTGAACCCATAATCTTTGAAGTACCCATCAATGCGTGAGTACCAAGCTCTTGGTGCCTGTTTAAGACCATAGAGTGCCTTCTTCAATCTGTAAACAAGGTGTTCCTTACCTTGCACTTCAAATCCCTGTGGTTGCTCAACGTACACTTCTTCTGTCAAGTAACCATTGAGAAATGCACTCTTTACATCCATGTGTTGGACTTTCCATCCTTTGTGTGCAGCTAAGGCAAGAACTGTTCTGATAGTCTCTGTCTGGCTACAGGAGCAAAAGTCTCTTCATAATCAATTCCATATTTTTGAGTAAAACCCTTTGCCACTAATCTTGCCTTATGCTTCTCAATGCTTCCATCAGCATTAAACTTGGTCTTGAAGATCCATTTACAGCCAACACATTTCTTTCCTTTAGGAAGCTTCACGAGCTCCCAAGTGTCGTTGTTTTTTATAGAGGTTATCTCCTCTTTCATGGCATCTTGCCAAATTTTTTGAGTACATGCCTTCTCATAACTAGAAGGTTCAAGTTGTGCACTAGTTAACAAAGCATAGTTAACTTGATCTCCCCTAGGTTCCTGTTGGGATTCATCATCACCATACAAGTGCATACTTTCTAATCTGTGTAAAACAGATTCCATTTCACTAGCTTGACTCCTAGTGTATCTTCTTGAAAAAATTTTATCCAACATCTGAGATGATGGATGATACTTTAGAGTTCTCTTACCTTTGGATGGAACATCAATGTCCATTGGTGAGGAACTTACTGATCATTGTGGAGAAGGACTTGGTGAAGAAGTTGAATCAGAAGATGGACTTGGAGGATGTGTGGGAGGAGACTGCTTTCCTTTACGTGGGATCTGTGGTTGCACCTGCTGAGCAACTATATCAGTGGCTTCAACATCATTGAATATTTGGGGCTTACCCCACTCTCCCCCTTCATCAAAAATCACATCCCTTGAAATCACTATCTTTCGAGTCGTAGGATTGTAGAGTCTATAACCCTTTGTGTTTTCACAATATCCTACAAAAATGCATGCTTGACTCTTTGGATCAAGCTTCTTTCTCAGCTCATCAGGAATGTGAGCATATGCCAATGAACCAAATACTTTGAAATACTTCACATTTGGTTTCTTACCATACCTAGGCTTGGTAAGGTGTCTTCCCTTTCAAACTTGAAGTAGGACTTCTGTTCAAGATGTGAACACTAGTCCTTGTTGCATCTCCCCAATATGAATTACTCAAATGCTTTGTCTGAAGCATTGATCTTGCCATCTCCACAATGGTGCGATTCTTCCTTTCTGCTACACCATTTTGCTGTGGAGTGTAGGCAGTTGTGAGCTGCCTCTTGATGCCATGATGTTTACAAAAATTCAAAAACTGATTAGAGGAGTATTCTCCTCCTTTATCCGATCTAAGACATTTTATAGAATATCCACTCTCACTTTCAACTTTTGCTTTAAAATCAACAAAGCATGCAAATGCTTCATCCTTATGCTTCAAAAAATATATCCAACACATTCTTGTGCAATCATCAATAAAAAGTAGGAAGTAAGAGTGGTTACCTAGACTCTTGGTATGCATCGGACCACAGATGTCTGACTGCACTAAGCTGGAGTGGATAGCTGGCCCGCCATGCTTGTCCATGAGGAAATTTCGATCTGGCATGCTTGCCCAAGGCACACCCTTCATAGACTTCCTTACTATCTTGAATTTTGGGAAGTCCAGTTACCATTGCTTGTGAAGTTAGCATTTTCAAACTTGCTGAATTCAAATGACCATATCTCAAGTGCCATAGGACACTTGGATTGGTAATAGCAACATTTGCTAACTTATTTCCTCCTGGCTGGCCAAACTTCAAAGGGAATAATCTATTCTTTGACATTGGCACTTGTGTAATGATTCTATTACTATTGTTCTTGTCAAAAATGGTGCATTTACCCTCATCAAAAATCAACTTGTAATTCTTTTCTAGCATTTGACCAACACTTAAAAGATTGTGTTGAAGATGGGGTGTGTAATAGATATCACTTACTTGCTTGATGCCTTCTTTCGTTGGAACCTCCATGGCTCCAATGCCTTCAACTGCCAATGACTTGTCATCTCCCAATCGGATCTTTGGATTTGTATGAGGAGTCTAAAGTAGCAAAGAGTTCTTCTTTGCCACTCATGTGATTTGAACACCCAGTGTCCAAAATCCATGTATCATTCATATTTTGCTCTGTCTGGCCATAAGAAAGAAAGAGATTTGTGGACTCTTCCTCTTCTCCAAAATTTCCAAATTGACTGCTCTGGTTGCTGCTGCTTCCTTGCGAAGACTTTGACCAACAATCTCGAGCATAATGGCCAGGTTTGCCACAATTGTAGCAAACTTGTTTTGATTTATCTCCTCCTTTTCCTTTGCCAGATTGTTTCCCTCTATATTGTTGTTGTCCTCCTCTATTCTGATTTCCTCCTCTGTTGGATGATCCTCCTCTGTTAGGAGTTCCTCCTCTTTGATTATTCCTGCCTCTGCCTCTTTGTTGTCCTCTGCCACGGCCTCTACCTCTTCCTTCATGTGTGGCAAAAGCTTTATCATCTCCTCCATAAGCTGGTGGTAGGAGTTTCCTGTAACCTCTCTTCATGTGAGAGAAGTGAACCAATTAGGGCATCAAAAGACAACGAGGTTAAGTCTTTGGATTCTTCAATAATTATTGCAACAGAATTCCATTTAGGAAGAAGTGTTCTCAACACTTTCTTCACCATAACCTCTGGCTTAATATCTTCCCCTAGTGTGACCATTTTATCAACTACGGCTTTCACTCGCATGCAGTAATCTCCCACTTTTTCATTTTCTTGCATCCTGAGATTTTCAAAATCTCGTTTCAATGTTTGCAGCTTTACCTGTTTTACTTGGTCACTACCTCTATAGCTTTCTTTTAGGGCATTCCAGGCATCTTGTGCAATTACATAAGAGGCAACCCTAGGGAAGATACTTTTATCTAGGGCAGCATGTATGTGATAAAGGGCGAAAGCATTGTTCTTCTGTGCTTCTTTTCTAGCCTTTTTATCAGCATTAGAGAAAGTTGCCCATTCAGCAGCAGTAGGTTCAGTATAGCCCTCTTCGACTACATCCCATAAACCTTTTCCTATCAAAAGGGTTTTCATTTTAATAGACCAATATTCATAATCTCCTCCATTGAACTCAGGAATCGACAGACTAGTATTGGATGCCATTTCAGAAAACAAACTTTATTTGAAGCAAACAAGTACTATAAAGCAGTACAAAGAGATTAATGATTCAAATCAAATCTCGCCTTTTTAGTACATTCAGGTTCTGCTTCGGAACTGCTGCTGATGACTATGACCTCAGGTTCTTCAGGATCCACTTCCTCTGGATCTTCTTCTTCTTCTTCCTTCTTCTTCTTTGTCTTCTTCTTCTTTGTCTTCTTCTTCTGCTGCTTGGTTCAGGAGAGCGTGGTGAATAGCTCTCACTTGATTATGCTACCCGTACACCAGGTGTATAACTGGCACTTGCTTGGTCCTCTGGTACAACTTCCACAGTCTCGGACTCTTCAATCCTTTGTCCGAAGATGTTGTCTTCAGAATCTCCCTCGTACCCTGAATCCGGTTTCCTCAGATGATCAATCACCTGATTTTCCAGCTGACAAAAAACTGTATGGAGACTTGTTCGTCGAACCCTTTCATCAAAGGATTTCGGTGTCTCTCGTCTCAAAATCGAGAGAAGTGCATTATAGCACCCCACTGACCGGATCATCTAACATTTCACGGGCACATTATTTCTCTTTTTTCAAAAAAGCTCTTCAAACAAGGTTTTTAAAATTTTTATAAAGTCTTTTTTAAAAAATTTAATAAAGTTTTATATTTTTTTTAAATTACCTTTTAAATTAATTATTAAAAAGATAATTTTAAAAAAATATAATTTAAATTTATTAAATAATTTAAAAAACTTTAAAAAATTTTAAAAATAAAACTTTTTTTTACCTTGCACGCGGGCGAATTCGACCCCGCGACCTCCCAAGCACTGGCGGGCGGGCTTTGCCGCTGCACCAAGCGGCTCGGCTGAACACAAAGGGACGACCTCCCTTTTATCCTCGGTGACGACGATATTTTAAAAAAAAAAAAAAAACTTTTGTTATAGCTCCGGCGGGATTCGATCCCGGGTCCACCTCCCTGCTAGCGGACCGCCTTGTCCGCTGAGCCACGCCCCTCGGACGTGTCTTCAAAGGCACAGGGCGATTTAAACAATGGCGACGAAATTTAAAATAAAAATTCGTGGGTTTATCCCACATTCACTGCGTGAAAGCGCGGATGGGATTTATATACCCGAAGGCGCACAGTGATTCTCGACTGCCTTCGGGCAGTCAGATGTTGCTATTTTGCCAAAACTTTGATGAATCACAAACTGCCACATCACAAACTTTTAAACCAATCGCACGCAGCCACGTCACTCGCCTTGAACCACGTGTCATCTGCTTCAATCTACGTGTCATCAACTGCCACCTCAACGTCGCCACATCAGCCACCTCGATCCACGTGTTGCCCAGTCAGCACCTCGCTAGCCGCCACGTGTCGCCTCGAAATCCGTGCCGAGCCTGCTGTCTGCTGCCACGTGTCACCTCGGGATCCGTGTCGAGCCTGCACACGCTTCGTCTCGGGATCCATGCCCGATCTGCCTCGGGATCTGTGCCCGAACCTGCTCGTGATCCGCCTCGGGATCCGAGCCCTATTGGCGATGTCTCGGGATCATGCCTAACGCCTGCCTCAGGAATCGTGCCCGACTGGCTGGCTCTGATACCAGTGATAGTCGAGGGTCAATCAAACGCAGCACAAAACCAAAAATAATCGCAGCAAAAAATTTAATTTTATTGCACCCTTCAACAACATTTACATTAATTTGAAAATGCACTTATATAGTGCAGAATTTAGAAGGGAGATAATAGGGGAAAGAAGCGTGGAGGGATAAGGAGGTTGGAGGGATAAGGGGAAGGGAGTTGGAGAGATAAGGGGAATGGAGGAGGAAATGGAGGAATAAGGAGGGAATATAGGAGAAGAAATAGGAGGGGAGTTAGGGAGAATAGGGTTTAAGAAAAAAACTGTCGACAACACTTGCCGACAAAAGTTTAAGTGTTTTCACACTTAGACCTTAAAGAAAGATTTTTCTAAACCACTTATGGTGAAACCCTATTCACACTTGCAACACTTAAAGCATGATCTCTCAATATGCCCCACTTCATGACATATTCTATATCTAAAATATATGTTTTCATAATATATAGTTTGGATCCATATATTATCCCCATACTTAAGAATGATTGATTCTGGTAAAGTTTTACCTATATCAATCATGACCAATATTCGAGCATAAATAGCCAAAAATCCATCTTTTATCGTATCTAAAATATTAAGGAATTATCCTAGAGTGTTGCCTATTGCCTTGAAGATATCTATTTCCCAAAATTCAATGGGCAACCCAAACTAGTACTAGGGATAAATTTACATTTTTAGGTGAAAAGCTTTCATAGCAGCAGGTAAGGAAGAGTCCTGATCTTCCCATAAACCAAGGACCCCCTTTTAGGATTCTTTCTCTTTCTTTCGTAGAACAAAAATTATTAGAAAAAAACCTTTGGGAAGAAATGATAGAATCACTCCTGGAGACTTCCAACTCCTATCAATCCATTTTCTCAAGGTTGAAGCCCCTGGCCAATACCTATTAAATTTACCAAAAATTACCCTATCTTGGAGCAATGAGGATCTCTTTGAGGTGCGCTCACTAACCTCTACCACTAGAGATGATTCTAAGGATTTAAATATAAATTGATCCATGGAAAGGAAACTAAAATTCAGAATCTATTGAAATTTATCTGAAAGTCCTATAGCAAATATAATATTTGATAGAAACTTTATAAATTTTTCATGCACAATTTCTAAGATAAAGAAAGGGAAAGAAAACTTAGCTAAAACATTTTTTGTACAGATAGAATGTCTTACCTTGTTGAAGTCCTAGACCTTCATTGCTCTTCCCATCATTCAAACCCTAGTTGGCAAAAATTTACAATTTTGTTTTTTACGACTTGAAAAATTGTCACTACCCTTGTTTCGAATGGTTGACTTCATAGGGTCGTATCTCCCTCAATATTGCTTAGGTTTTTGCATATGACCACTCAATTTAAATCTATTCAAATTCTACTCAATTTGGTACAAGAATCATATGAATCGAATAACTCTTCATGAAGATATGGGTCCTAAAAGATGAGATATTTTTAGGAAAAACCGTAATCCTTCGTACTTTGCAATTTCATATTTTTACAAATTGAAAATTCGTTACTACCTTTGTTCCAAATGGTTGATTTCACAGGATCGTATCTCCCTCAATATTTCTTGTATTTTTGCATATGACCACTCATTTTAAAGCCATTCAAATTCTACACAAGTTGGTCCAAGAATCAACTGAATAGGATAACTCTTTGTGAAGATATGACTCCTAAAAGATGAGATGTTTTTAGGAAAAACCCCTAATCCTTCACTGAATTCTTTTCATCATTCATTATATATATATATATATATATATATATATATATATATTTTTTTTTTTTTTTTTTTTTTTTATTTATATATAAATATAAATATTATATATATTATATATTTATATATATAAATAAATAAATCTGAGTCATCCATCAAAAATCCATCTTAGCATGCCATGTGGTAATCCTTGTCACTCATTAATTACAATCCTTGTCGCTCATTAAAATTGCAATCTCAGTTTCTCATCAATATTTAATCTTAGCCACTCATTACTAGCGTCAAAACCTTAATTTTTACTAAAGGGGTTATAAAATACTATTCACTTTGGTGAATAAGAGGGAGGACACGAATTTATCAAGAACTTGAAGATTCACACGATATTTCGCACACACTTTCTGGAATCCGCACAATAGCACTTTGAACCCTCAAGAGCACGGATCAAGTTCACATTTTGACAAGGCATTTTGATTTATTTGTTTATGTTTTCCTACATCTTTACTTCATTGTTTTCAAACATTTTATTTAGTGTTTGTAGTCTGTTTTTAATATATATATCAACAACACTAATTTGTGTTTGTTGGCTATGTGTAGGTTACAGATCATTAAATTTTGTTGCAGTGAAGAGAGTGTCCCAGCCAGGATACACAAGCCTACTCCACAACTCGATTATAGCAGGAGAGAACACAAACACCTGTCATTCAGTTAGATCTGATAAATGGGTTGTACCCTCTTCACGTTAATTGTAATCCAAATATGACAAGCAATTATTCTTTTGTAATAAGACCCCTATAACTTGAGGTAAATCATTGTAAAATGAGATCAATGCTCCACATCATTTTAATAAAAGAGCATTTTATTTCGTGATCATTGCTTGTGTCAATATTTTGTTATTTGGGTATTTTTTTTACTATTTACAGGAATATAGCCATAATATAATAATGTTGAGATAATGATATGAGTAGAAGTAATATGAGAAAATTAATATATAAAGGAAGGCTTATAATATATCAAATAATATTAAATAATATGCAGTAATGTGAATGTTAATAGCCTTAATAAACATGTACAAAGTATGCAATATAACTTACAATATTAATTGCTCAAAATTTATGCAATCTTTATTTCTCCTCTTTCTCTTACAAATATGATAGTGATTATACGTGATTGTATATGATTGTATATATGATCCTTGCTTATGGAGTATTATCTCCATAATATAGCTATAGTAGTGTGACTCTTTGGATACTTGACTATTCCTTTCCATATGCCAAGTCTTATGACTCTTGGCTTATCTACTTGACACTTGCATACTTGATGAACACTTGACTCTATAATACTTGCACACCTAAACATGACTCTTACACTTGCACACTAACTCACATGACACTTGTGCATTTTCTTCATATTACAACTTTAAAAGACACTTGTGCATATCCTGCACATTCACACTTATATAAGAAGGGAAATATAACTCACACTCTAAACTATGACTCACCCCTAATCTATTATTTACAAATGTACCATGAAGGTACCATGGGGTACATCAGCACGTACCAAATAATATAATATACTCCAACATCATAAGAGTCTTATATTTGGTCCCTCCAAATATTAGACCTAATGAGGAACAAGCAAAGTCATATTGCAACAAAGACTTGCAATCCAATTTAGCATTGATGGTATGCAATGCTAACCATATCGTTTTAGCTACAACTTTCAAAGAGGTGTCCCATAGAGAAGATGTCCTTATTAGAGTAGAAAAATTTCCACCTACCTTGCCTATGGTATATTCCACTCATATCACCCAAAGCCTTCAAATTATTGAGTCTAAGTCTACCATATCAACCATCGCAAATGCCCAATCATCAATGAGATTGTTTCTAAGTCAAGTTATTTAGTTACAAGCTAATATTAACCTATATATTTGATGTCTTATTTATACATAATAGCACATCTTAGTCAAAAATCACCATCAAATGTCACTTTTCAACCTCGACTACTAACTTTATCCACCCCATTATAAACCAGTGATTATACAAAATCCATTACTTAATATCTAGGCCAATGTAAGCTCAATATAAAATATATGGTCAAGGTAGTGAAAATAATAGTGAATTATAATAAATATGGAAAAGAGACAATACAAGTAGAATAGTGGATGGCAAATTTAGAACTAGAAACTAAGGAAAATCCCTTATCTTACAAAGTATCAAGTGTCATGATAAAATTTTTGCCAAAACACATAACATGTGTAAAATAATATGGTTGACATGAGTTTAAAAATCAACATATTATGGTGTTTTCTACGTTATGTAGAGCACGTTCCCATAGATTATGTAATTCTAGTAAGCATTCATAAATACCATGGGGTAAATGGTTTTAACAATGAACCAACTTGTGATGGTAAACCCAATCATCTACCACTCACCTATCATGAACCAACCTATTTATTAAGCTCTAACACAGGTGCAATGTGCATTCCCAACTTTGTCAAACCCTAACAACTTATTTTTTTATCAAATCTAATGCAATTGAGGGAGAGAAGACAACAAATTCAATGACAAAATTGTATGCACAAACCAATAAGGGTCTTGGACTAGAGGTAAAATAAAGGTCACAAAAGAACAAACTCCAGTCCAAAAATAGGCTAAAACAAATAGGGG
Organism: Wollemia nobilis; assembly: GCA_028583015.1. Lineage (NCBI taxonomy): Eukaryota > Viridiplantae > Streptophyta > Pinopsida > Araucariales > Araucariaceae > Wollemia > Wollemia nobilis. The sequence goes on from JAQPPZ010003633.1 coordinate 1,239,803, forward strand.
TACCAAAGTGTTAAGAAGGGAAAGACTGTCATTACATATAAAAGATAAGGGACCAAAGACCAAAACCTAAAAAAACATATTGAACATTATAGGGAAGGTTTGGTCAATGCTACCATAGTAGATACTAGAGCTAAAAAGGAAAAGCAAATAGACATAAGAAAGGAACTAGAAAACAAAAAGGTAGTCAATAGAAGAAGAATAAGTCCAAAAATATGAGGAATGAGAAAGAAAAGGATAAATTACAAAATGAGGTTGAACAATGTGTTAAATATTCTTCTCTCACCATTGAAGGGTGTGTGATAGCCTCCAAAAAATATAAAACATTTAGAGCACAAATTGAAAATAACTCTATCAAATTTATGAAAGATATAGCAAAGGTGAGCATGCTAGAGGTTTGTTGAAAATAGTGTCTATTCCATCATTTGGGTTATGTAAATGTATCCTCCAAGATACATACTTAGATTAATTTATGTGCAAGTTATCTAGTTACTTCGTGCAATGTAATAAATGCACAAGTTTCAATGTGCAAGTTGTATATGTGCAAGTTATCCCTTGTGTAGCTATATAGAGTTTTGGTCAGGTATCCTATTTTTTTTATATAAGGATGGCCTCTTAGATAGTTAGATAGAGATTCGGGGGACATAGTGAGATAGTGTAGCTTAGTGGATAGTGTACTTTTGTGTGCCTCACCATTCATTGGTGATGGATACAATGTAGATTAGTTGCTTTGTTAATGGAGTGCTCATTTCCTCCATAGCTACATTGTAATATTTTATTTGATTTATATTTACAACATACTTCAGTCATCTAGCAGATTTACTTTCTTTCATGTTATTATACATCTTGTGATTGTTATCTCCTAAGGCTCATTCATCCAAAGCTAATAGTGGTAGCCACGGTGGATCTATTCTATGTAGGTTAATAGAGAAACCACCAGTATCAATTACCCTAAGATTTTTTTCAAATTGATGCACCGCTAGACCAGCTACTATCAAAATATCTCAGAAGAATCTAGGTGGTATATTTTGGGAGAGTCATAAAGATAGGACTGAAAGGAATTTTAGTTTCAAAAAATACTGAGATCATTTTTTTCTAGAATATTTTCCACAAAGTTGTTAGGAAAACTTGTGAAGACTGGACTCAGCACTCAATCCACTAGATTGACAAATCATCTAGTGAAGATCATCCAAGTTATCTAAAATTCACTAACTAGTGCCTAAAGTTTCTTTTTTGCAGGAATAATTCTCAAAGGATTGGGAATCCTATGAAAAATTTGTAGGAGACTCCAACTTTGTTACCCAAAGGTCAGCATTCCCTCATAGTGCAGAGGTTAGTTCATTATGCAAGAGGAGAATACTACGGAAGAAGACTTCTAGTGAAGGATCGTGGTGAAGATAGGAGACTAAAATATCTCCACTGCTGGATTACAAAATTCCACAGTTGAAGAATAGGCCATAGGAGCCTTGATACAGAAAGGCCATAGAAACCTTAAAGAAGAATCCATAGAAGCCTTAATACTAAAAAATGCTATAGAAGCCTTGATACTAAAAAGGCCATAATATCCTTGATACTAAAAATGTCACAGAAGCCTTGATACTAAAAATGCCATAGTAGACTTGATACTAAAAAGACCATAGAATCCTTGGTAATGAAAAAGGCCATAGGAGTCTTGATATTGAAATAGGCCATAGAAGCCTTGATCCTAAATAAGAATTCAAGAAGAATATCTGATTAAAAAATAGACTAAATATTTTAGTACTAATATCATTTTTGCAAGAACAAAAGATTCAATGAGTTGGGAGACTTCCTACAAGAAAGTTAGGAAGAGTATCTTCTTCAAAATCAACTCAACGCTGAAGCAAAAGCAAAGAGATCGAAAGAAGATCTCATTGAAGAACTTTCAGTATTGGAAGAAGAATAAGAAGAACTAGGAGAGTCCCGCTCGAAGCCAAGAGTAGTAGAATCAGAAGATCCAGGAGAAGATCTCACCACCAACACTTCCAGGAGTAGAAGGTTGAAGAAGATATCTCAAGGAAGACCATTAGAAGCTGCCAGATCAAAGACCTTGTTAAGGTCTCACCGAGCATCCAAAAATACTAGGATATCCTTGTTGAATATCAAGAGAGTTATTTGGATAACTTATTGGAGAAATACACTACCAAGGTGAAGAACCTGATAATGAAGGACTTAGGACAATTATCGCCATTTGATAACAAGCCCAAGAGGAGAATTTGGTAAGGTGCCAAATTTGTGGAGAATTTGGCAAGGAGTGACAAATCCATGAAGAGGAGAATTTGTCAAGGAGTGCCAAATACGTGAAGAAGAATTTGGCAAGGAGTGCCAAATCCGTGAAGAAGAATTTGGCAAGGAGTGTCAAACCCTAGAAGAAGATCCTTCTTGAAGTCAAAATTCTAAAAGAAGACTTGAAGATAGAAGAAGCTCACAAAATCTTGAATATTTGAAGATTACCTCTCACAGCAAGAAGGCATCGCTTTAGAGACATAGACTTCTCCAAATCTATAGCATAAGGAGGAGAACAAGCCACCAAATCCTAGGCTCATGAAAGAAACTTTAAGACCATCATTTGGTGAAGAAGGAGTTGTTCAGGATATTCTACTTGAAGTAGCAACTTGATGTTTTTAGACACCAAGGTCTACATCCTCTACAAATGTGGGAGAAGAGCTACAGAAAAAGCTATGCAAATTTTGGTGCAAGAAGATTATTTAATTGGATTACTTATCAGATTTATTAGAGCACCTGAATTTGGATTAAAGTTGCAAGAAGAAAATTAGATTACAGTCTTTTAAAGTGAAAAAGGAAATAGATTCTTTTTAAGGATTTATTTGCACATTTATTAGGAGTTTATTAGATTTCAAATTAGCTTCTATCAACTACCTATTATCTACTTTTGAAAAAAATATGACTAAGTCCTACAATATTGATTGTAGTGAAATTGCAAAATAACTCTTAAAGATTCATTTTAGGTTATTCTTGATTAGTTGCAGAAAACTATTAGTGCATAACTTTGACAGTTGATTGGAGTGATAAGGTGTAATATTAGTGTACTGAAAGTGAAGGACTTGTACTATTATACCACTCTTAAAAATAAATTAGTTTGTGTTTCTTGAAAGGCACACAATCTGATTTATATCAAGTGTCTCAAGACACTATTGAAGCACAAAAATATGCAACTTGTAGTGGCCGGAAGAAGCCACCAAAAAGTTATGATCCTTCAGAATTTGGAGAAGAAATTAACTAACCAAAAACAGAAATATAAGCTTAAGAAAGTGAGACTTGGTGAGTCTCAAATCAAAAAGCATGACAAAGTTGAATTCAAGGAAAGAAAGTGCAAAAAATTGCATCAATTGAAAAGCTTCTATCTATTGTTATTGAAGCTTGGATTTGTTTATAAAGTGTCCAATAAAAAAGGGTAAGGTGTATATACTCTTAAAAGACAACCTCAAAACCCTTGTATTGTAGGAAAAATCTGCCACAAAACCATAATTTCAGATCTGGAAATAGAGTGCAAAATAAGGTATATTAAAATCCTTATTATACAAACATTATAATACATTATATGCACTACTTTAATCTGGTTTTGATAGCAAAATAGCAGATGTGGAAGTGCCACAAAAGGGCACATTTACTACAAGTAAAATCAGCCAACGAAGGTCAAATATCAGCACTCTTATTCCCAATCTAGAAGGATCCACTTAAGGGCTCATCTTGGATGTGCGTACTTGTAGAATCAAAGCTCATATCAGATCATTCTAGAGCTAAATTTATGTAGACAAGTGAGTGCACATCTACTTCTAAAAGATATTGAAAATCTACAAGGGATTCAACACGATTGGAGGCATAAAAGAAAGAGGCAAATGTGTTACATTCGTGGTTTCTAACTTAGAGAAGACCATCCACAAAAGGAAGATCCAAATCATCATCCAAGATCCATAGTGCATTTTCGATCCACCTACAAAAAATATAGCTTGCTTGCTACCCAAGAAACGTAGAAAAGTAAAGGAATTGAGGAGTTATAGTCTCCATCTTCGAAGATGTTACAAGAATGGACTCCATGCAAAAATAACACTTGGTATTATGGACATCACTCCTCTCTCAACATTCTAGAAACTCCCACGTAGGAGTTATAAGAAAATTAGTGACACTTGGTATTCTCCACCAGCTTCACACGAATTCCCATACGTTTTCGGATTGCTTCAAGAGTGTTGAACAAAGGACTTGAAGCATTACATAAATAAGGGAGTGCTCAATTGTAATGGATGTGACACATGTCACAAAGTCCATGATCAATTGTCCTTAAAAAAAAATTGAAGTCCAAGTTCAATGTGTGTGAGTGAAGCGCAATAAAATACGTCCAAAGAGGGAACGAAGCACAGTCAAATAAGGATTGAAGCACAACAAAAACATCTAAAGTGCAGCATGGAAGATAAGAAGAAGGAGCTTTAAAGGCTCCTCCATTTTTTAATGTCAAACCTTCAGTGCCTATGTACCAGCATTTAAGACCAACTACTCTAAGAAATATCCATTGATTCAAGCACCTAAGGTACCACCTAAATGTTGTTATACTCAGCCGCAGAAAGCACCAAATAGTGAGGAGATTTTACATCTAGAAATGTAAGGTCTAGTCCCATTTATTATTGTTTTCATGGTTGGAGAAATAAGGGTTATAAACTAAGGTTAAAACTTAGATTTTGAAATCAAAAGGGGTAACTTATCTTATTATTATAGTATTTTCAATATTACTTAGGAGGAATAAGGAATTCAACTTGGATTAAATTATTTTGCAAATATTATTATCATTTTCTAATTTTCCAAACTTGAGAGCCATAAGGATTACTCCATAAAATTTATTTTATTGGAAATTAGAAATAATCCAAGGGATATAAAAGAGGTTATTAGGGTTTCTATTAAGGTTGGATAAACATTTATTTTTACTTGTCTCAAATATTCAAAAAGGGACAAAAGAATTCCAACATCAAAACCTCTTCAATAATTGAAAAAGTGCTTAGTTCAATTAGGAGTAATAAGGTGTTAAGAAGTTGATTTTTTATTCTTACAAAACCTGTACAAAATCAACCAAAATTGAACTACATTTTTACAAAAATAACTATAACATACTAGGGACACATAAGGAAGTCTACAAATCTAAGGTTTTATATTAAGAAGACTTTAAAATGGCATCTAACAAATTCTTCCTAGCAAAATCTCAACTTTTCAAGGGTCCTAACTATTTTTCTTGGAAAAATAAAGTGAAAGCATTTTTAGTATATGAAAAAATTTGGCATGTTGTTAAAGGCAAAATACAGAAACCTACCACAGGTGAAACAAAAATTCTAAAGTTCAAAGGCCTTAATGATAATAAATTTTGCTATCATTGATGAGATTCAACCATATATCAGTTCAGCCAAAACATCTTCAGATACATGGATGAGCCTAGAAAAAATATTTGAAGGAAAGAATAAGGTAAATATTCTTGTAACAACCCCATTTCCAAGACCAACCAACCTTAGGAAAAAAAATTGTTTAGTCTTTATCATTGTCACTAGTTCATGAGTGAATTGAAAGTCTCTTCATGTGGTTCTCTTATAGATCAGTTTCCAAGTAAGTTCAAGGTTGCACTTCATAGGAATCCAACATGGTCAATGTCTATCCTACGGATAGGAGTGGCCAACCCCTATAATGACCTGCAAGTAAGGTTTCTTTACCTTGCAATTGGGAATTCTCCTATATCAAATAGGAACGCCATTTTTCCCTACTAGTTTAAATCAAACATTAAACTAGCTTTTAAGTTAAGTCTCTTTTAACCTGTACATTAGGTGTATGCCTTGAGGATTAGTTGATTCTTTCTTAAGGATAGAAAAACAATCATTGTAATTCTTAAACTTCCCATATAAACCATAGGAAGCTAAGGGGGTTCTCACACAAATCATACATTCCTTCTCGTTTTAAGGATATACTATATCAAATAGACATAATTTTTAATTCACTTTTTAAAGATTCAAACCTTGTGATGAGATAACTTCATATCATGATATAACTATACTTTTCTTATATGATCATTTGAAGTCAAATATTACATTGTATACACATCCTCTCAAGGAGTGGGATAATCAATTACAATTGGTCTCAATAAATACATTTTACAATAATGTGACCTTTCATTTAAGAGGTCGTTGTTACAACATGTGTACATAATCAATAGGAGTTGACTAGTTCCAACTTTCGCTTGGTTCTATTCAAGCCACCAGTACTAGATTGTAGATGTTTTGGGGATAAAGACAACCCATACATGTATATGAAATGCATTCTAGACAAACAATAGCATGTAATAACTCTTAATTGAATGCAACGAAACACAATACATTCTCCACAAGTGATTTTCTAAAGCATTCCACCATTTAAAGGAAGAAAATCTCATACTTTCCTAAGACTGAAAATCACTTTGCATCTCATATCCTTCTTCCCAAAGATATACCCTTGAAACAATTATTATTACAATCAGCTATTGCTAGTCCTTTTAAGATAATGTCATTCATTCATAAACGAGATCATTTTTCATGCATATAGCAATTGAACATATCATACTTTCACAACTATCTCGTATTCCTCAAACAGAAATAGAATTTAAACAAATCATACTTTCACAAGTATATCATATTTCCTCAAATAGAAATAGCATTTAAATAAATCATACTTTCACAAGTATCTCATATTTCCCCAAACAGAAATAGCATTTAAACAAATCATACTTTCACAAGTATCTCGTATTTTTTCAAATAGAAATATCATTTAAACAAATCATACTTTCACTGTATCTCATATTTCTTCAAACAAACATAGAATTTTAATAGATCATACTTTCACGCGTATTTCATATTTCTTCAAATAGAAATAGCATTTAAACATATCATACTTTCACAAGTATCTCATATTTCTTCAAACAGAAATAACATTTAAACAAATCATACTTTCACAAGTATCTCATATTTCTTAAAACAAAAATAGCATTTAAACAGATGGATTCAATTGTAGGTCTACAAATCATTCTAAGGGCTTAATCATAATCTAATATGAGATTATAAACCTGATTTGTTCTACAATCCATCATTTGTTCACACTATAGTTCTTTGTAAATGTGTTTGCTAAAATTGTATTTGTAGTCTATAGTCTTCCTCCAAATTTGGCTACCAAGTTATCTCAAGATCCATCAACGAGATCATCCTATAGTTTGTTTAGCTACAATATCTCTTGTAATGCATCAACAGGATTACTCAATATGAGCTATAACTCCACAAATAATCTATCACACAAGATTACACTATAGGCTTACTCACTTGGCCCTTAATTTTCTTTGGAAAGACACTATAAACACACAATATTAACAATATGATATTTATTAGCTAATCTCTTATCAAGGATGAACTATAGTTCATAAAGGGTAATGTTTAGCCTATCAACAAGACCATTACCTAATTTATGTGAATCCTTTCAAAATGTATCACAAAATCCTTAGACAATAGTTCATCATGGTTTACATAAATTTTCACCATAATATTTGCTCAAGTCTAAGAAGGAATTTATGTAGTTTCTACCTAATTTTATTTCACAATCTATTGACAAGATTGCACTTACAAGTTTTCACCAATTCCTTTAAAGTTTATTTCATAACTTACTAAAGGAATTATTCCTTCACAAGAATCCTTACAATTCAATAGACCTAGGAGTTATAGCCAGGTTTTCTTCAAAATTCTTTTTGGAATAACCTTTATGCTATTTCATTAGGATCTAAACAACAAGATTCCTCACATACTTATATACAACTTTAAAAGGGAATTCTTTTTTTAAAAGAGTATATTGAAATGTTGACCCTTAATCTAGAAAGGGGGTTTCATTAAACATCTCATTATTTACTTAAACTATCCCTTTATGCAAGAGAAAGGAACTCCATTTAAAACATAACTTTATACAAAGAAAGGGGGGTTTCATAGCATCGGTTAAATTTCAACAGTTGCACTTTACCAATCCCTCGTGCCCTTGCTTATCTGAACGACACGACCATCGTTATGTGATAGCTGCTCATAGTGGGGTCTACTTCTATTAAACCATGAAAGGTCGTAAACATACCGATGTGGGATGTCATGCTATAAGGGCTGCATCTACCCATGTGAGGCCTGTTTTATCGTATGGATAGGTGATAGCTAAGGCTTGGATTAGTTTTGATGTTGTCATCCCTTGATGGATTCATCGGCCACCTCATAGTGTAGTGTTCGATGCACCTACAGGAACTCCAATCCTTTTATTATATCAAATGTTTAACATTAAAGCTAGTATGACTAGCATTTTATAGTTGATACATATAGTCATTGATTCACGTGCAGTGATCGAACCCGATCAAAAGACATCGTTACGCAGGTAGCAACTTTCTACGGATAGAAGAGACATTAGGGAGATTACACTTTTCACAAGGATTTAACTTGGATACAGGTTGAACCCTGGTTCACGATGTCGAGGTGTATTCATTGGATCTCCCAGCAAGGTTGAGGAGGAACCCAATGCCATTGCATTGAGAATCAGATTTACGCATACAAGAACCTTAATATAAGATCCCAATCAAACATAGGGGATCTTTCGGGTAGAGGATTGAGCTTTCTATAAAATTAGGTGATTACCAAAAGAATTGATATCCCGAATGATGACACCATGATGAAATTAGATGATCTAGAAAGCATCTGGTAGCGACAAGATGTGGTGTAGAAGACACAAGTTAACATTATACCATATCGTTGACATCAAAAGAGAGTTTGGAAATAAAATTACTCTATTACAGTATGGTCAATAGCCGCTCGGTGATGATCATAGAAACCCTCACTGAAGAAGTTGGGCTATAGGTGATTGTTGTCACATAGGATCAATGGTCTAGATAGAGCTTAGATACAATCAGATAAAGTTAAATTTTAAAATATTTACCTAAATTAGAGATAAATGACATTCCTATCGGGCCTTATGTCTGGCATGATTAGTATGGCTTGGTTCACCAAATACCTAAAACAGGAAGGTGCACGAATATCTAGACATGTAGCAAGGTGAAACAACTAAACATATACATTACAGCTAGTTATATGAAATGTGGCTAATAATAAAATGAGTTGCAACCTTGTTAACCAAATAAATCTTAATTTCTCACACAATCACAAAGATATTTAGGGAGATTCCTTCAACTTGTAAAATTCGCAGAAGCTCCAAACTTTCCTCCTTGACCTCTAAGTCCACCAGCTCTTCTTCCTTAGGTCCTTCTATCAAGTTTGACCAAATATCTCTAAGACTTAAGGCTTTTTGGTTTCTGATTCACCAAAGGGTGAAGAGCATAATCCCTAAGCCCAAGCTTACCTATCAATATTTTCTTAGGATTTTTCTAGCATACCCTTTTTTGTTAACCCATGGTGGCTTTTTATAGCATTCAGGGGGTGCCTTCTCAAATGGTGAAGGGTAGTCTAGGTAATGACCTATTGGAGAGGTTAGGTGGATGGTGATGTATGCAAATTAGTGGTATAGTATTTTTTTTGTAGCCATGAGGACATGATGCAAACAAAGGTAGTCCATAGTGCTTTTAAGGACTTAGAAAATTAATTTAAAATTCTTTCTAGAGCTTGTGAGTACAAATTCTTTTTCTCATAGCTCTTAATGGCACTTAGAGCTAAAATACTTCTCTCAAAGTATTTTAACACTACATTAGTTTGCAAAGCATACCAATAACTTAATTTACATGAAAAAATATTTTTTCTATTAAAATATATGTTATTTCTTTTCTTGGATGTATTTTCCAAAATATTAAATAAATCGCCACTATTTTCAATACCTTGAAATTTCAAATATTTTCTATGCCTTCACAAATTAAGCATTAATTTCATTTCTCTTTGCCAAGCACAAGGGTTTGAGTCGAGGTGGGATGTGATAATTCTTCATTTGCAAACTCAACTTCACTCATTGAAAATGAATAGTGGAGAAAGTATAGAACTGTTCCTAAGGAAGATAGCAGATATTAAAAGGAAATTGTTAACCTTAGGTGAAATAGTTAAAGATGAACTTCTTACTCAAGTAACCATGAGAGCACTTCTAGACAACTATAAGCATTTGGTAACATCTTTGCAGGTCCTAAGTAAAAAGACTTATTTTGATGATTTAGTCAATATACTTCAAGAATATGAAGTAGAAAATACTGTGAAAGATGAGATGACTAACACTGCATTGGCATCAAAAGATAATCCACAGGGAAATATTGCTTCTTTAGCAAGAGGATGAAATATATGGTATTGTCAGATCTATAGAAAGAAAGGACACATTACCAGCTATTGTAGATATAATCCCAAAAACTAGAATTAAAGAAATTAGATAAATCATGGGAATCAGTTTAAACCGTGACAATACTAAAAGAACCCTCATCAACAACAATTTTAGTGACCTACCAATTATCCTCAACTTGAATATCAAAAGAAAAATCAAAAAGGTCACCTAGTTCAAAGGATAGAAAACTTTGAAGAACTGGAAGAACCCACAGAGGATTTTTAAGTGAAAGATCTATAAGCAAATGTAACATACTACAAATACACTAAATATTTGCTTGAATAGGTTACAAATAATGTAGAGGAAGAAGACTACGAAGATCAAGTAGAAGAAGATGAGGAAGATCCATATTGAAGACTAAATTCTTCAATACCCAAATAATGTAATATAGTGGGGTGTTGGAAATAGAGTCTATTCTATCATTTGGTTTATGTAAATGTATCCTCCAATATACATACTAAGATTACTTTCTATGCAAGTTATCTAGTTACTTCATGCAATGTAATAAATGCACAAGTGTCAATGTGCAAGTTGTACATGTGCAAGTTGTCCCATGTACAACTAGATAGAGTGTTGGACAAGTATCCTATTTTTCTTGTATAAGGATGGCCTTTTAGATAGATAGAGAGGCGGGGGACATAGTCAGATAGTGTAGCTTAGTGGATAGTGTAGTTCTGTGTGCCTCACCATTCATTGGTGATGTTTGTCGCTTTGTTAATGGAGTGCTCATTTCCTCCATAGCTACATTGTAATATTTTATATGATTTATATTTACAACATACTTTAGTTATCTAGCATATTTACTTTCTTTCGTATTATTTTGCATCATGTGATTGTTATCTCCCAAGGCTCATTCATCAAAAGTTAACAAGGTTGTGGCCCTTCTTAGGGAAATTGATCCAAGAATTGGATCATTCTTGAGGATTTTTCCTTGTGTTACATCATATTTTTCTTCCAGTCTAACTGTGCGTAGATCATAACATGTACGTATATCAATCTGGTAATTTATTCTTAGTCTGGATATCAAAAAGCATGTGCGTATGTGGGGATATCATCTGCATATGTGATACTTATCATGGGAAGTTCAGTCGACATGGATGTTGGAATCATGTGTGTATACAAGCATAATATGTACGTCTATCATGCTCAAACATTTTTAGACTTTGTCGATCCATCGGAGGTTGCATATAATGTGCGTAGGTATGATCACATATAGCATGTGCATATGTGGTAGTGGCATGTATGTATGTGTATACATCCTGTGTGTATATGTATATACAATGTGTGTATGTGTGTTATAAGCAAAAGATGTAAAATCTGTTGGCGATGCGGGCAGCTGTTAGGGCATCAAGAAGTTAGAGAAACTAAATAGATGGGGTAAGAAAACTAAATTGACCGAACCCAAGGGAGATAAAGGAAGATTATGCATGATGTTTTTAAAAGGGAGGAAATAGGGAACGAGGATATCCAGGAAGTGCGACAAGTTGAAGAAGGAATATTGTTGTGTTTTTATAGTATTCTCCATTTTTTTCCATTGTAATGCTTCATATTGGATTGATAATGAAAGAATATCATTAAGGTTGGATGTACTTCCATATTGGAAGGAACCAGGATAAATATTTGTGTTCATGTTGTGTGATTGTGGGTCATTTTTTTATTTTTGCATATGACAATTACATGTTTTCTTTTTTTAAATGTGTCGTTTATATTCCATAATAGCATAGCTTACGAAATTTACAGATCATGTGGTATCATAGCACAGTTACAGAGTTGTTGGGAGACTTGTGGATGAACGGTAGAAGATCTCAAAGAGGTGAATTATTCCCATTGAATCCAAAAATTGGTAGTAGGAGAAGAGTAACTTCCATGGAGTGGGTAGAGGGAGAGCAACCTGAAACTAAAATGTCAATCAATGATTTTGAGAGGAGATTCATTGCAATGGAGAATAACATGAAGACCCTTATGGATGCCTTGTTGGGTAGACAACCTAGCAATGGAGACCAGAGGCAGAGACAACTTGAGAATGGAGGAGGAAGCCACCAGGATGTTGGCCAGTCTTCATCTTCATCAAATAATCCCATTCCTTTCAAGGTAGAAGCCAAGGTAGAAATTCCAACTTTTGGTGGGGAGGTTGATGTAGAAAAATTGAATAATTGGTTGAAGCAATTGGAGGTATATTTCCAAATACAGGGTCGTGTTGATGATATGAATAAAATATCTTTTGCAAGATTAAAAATGGGTGGTCATGCCTTGATATGGTGGGAAATATGTATGGATCCCTTAAGCATGATAACCTACCCCCTATCTCTTTTTGGGAGGAATTTAAGAATTTTTTGAAAGAGTAATTATATTCGTTGGGTCATCACAATAAACAACTCATGAAATGGTAATTATTTAGACAACAAAGAGGTCAAAATGTCTAGGAGTACACTACAAAATTTAGAAAATAGACAACTTTTCTTGGGATTTCTCTTAAAGATCCTCAAGTTTTTATGAAGTACATTGGAGGGTTACATAGTCATTTACAAAAGACTATCATGTTGCTCAATCCTAACAATCTTGACCAAGTGAGTGTGCAGGCTCAATATTTGGAGGAAGATGGAAAACAGAGGCGACAATATGAGGACTCCAAGAAGAATCCAAAGGGGAACCAAGAAGGAAACTCTCAAGATAAAGGTAAGGTAAAGCAATCAGAGAAGAAGACAACCAATACCACCAAGAAGGAAGGTGACAATAGACATTGTTCCCATTGTAACAAGGATGGACATGTAGAGGAAAAATTTTGGAAGCTTCATCCAAAATTGTATCCCTACAAGAAGAAGAAGAATCAGGAAAAGAAGAATGCAATGGTCACTAGATGTGAGGATGTTGAGGATAGTTCTGATGTTGATGAGAAACTCAATTGTGCAGCAGTCCAGACAATTGGAGAAGATAAGTGCATTGAGGAGCAAAGGATTAGACTATTCCACCTCAAGATCCAAGTCAAGAAGACAAGAATAGATGCTATCATTGATCCTAGTTCTCAAGCAAATTTAATTGTTGAATCTTTGGTGAACAGTCTAGGATTGGAGACATACAACCATCCTCATCCATATCCTTTGGGTTGGTTGCAAAATAATGCCAAGTTACAAGTCACTAAGCAATGTAAGTTGAAATTTGCTATTAGTGCAAACTTTATTGATGAAGTTGTGGTTGATGTAATACCATTAGACTTATGTGGTGTTATTCTTGGAAATCCTTATTTGTGGGATAGAGATGCCACTTATTACAGAAGGGTGAATAAATATAAGTTGATCAAATATGGAAAGTCCTATATTGTTCATGCCCATAAAAGCAAGAAAAGGATGACTTTGGTGACAACAAGCCAAGTTAAAAGACTAATTAATAAAAGCAAGAAGTTTGTATTGCTCATAGTTCAAAATTTTGAGGAAAGTACTACCAAATATGGATCACATATGGTCTGTAGTACAGTATCAAGACCACTAGTGGATCTCTCTAAGGAATATCAGAGGAAGGCATATCATATAAAAAGTCTTGTCAAAGAGTTTCAATAAATGTTTGCAGAACCAAAGGGGCTAACACCTAAGAGATAAATCCAGCATGACCAGGGGATCACGACCTCTCATAAAAACATGTGCTTTGTATAAAGTCTACCTTCATAGCATAGTTTTTTTGAGACATGGCCTCGAGATGAACGAGAGGTCTAGTGTTTGAACCACCCGTGTGTTATCTCTATGGACACAAAAAATTCACTATGTAGGCCTTAGGGATATACCCATATGGGACTAACAATAGACCCCAAGGTTTAATTAATGGGTTTCTTTTCTAACACACATTTTTGGTAGGCTATTATTCTATGGTAGGGTTCCTATTGGGGGGTTTAGCAGTTATGGTCTTAACATTAGGATACTATTCTATGGTAGGGTTCCTGTTGAGGGGTGTAGAAGCTATGAAATCTATGATAAGATACTATTACGTGGTATGTTTCTTATTGAGGGGTGAAGTAGTTATGGTATCAATGACAAGATATTATTCTATGGTAGAGCTCCTATTGAGGGTTTTAGTGGCTACATTTTTGGTGGTATGATACTATTTTGTGGTAGGGTTCCTATTGAGGGGTGCAACGACAACACTTGTCATGGAGGTTTGAACCTGGGAACAGGATGTCACACTATTTAGGGCACAATATACAATTTGACAGGGGGACTATTGTGAAGTTGATTTTCTTTCCTTAGAATGGTGAGGATAACCTAGAGAAGTAGGAGGTTGGATCCTTCGATGATGAGAAATATTCTAAGAAAAAAATATTTCTTAAGCATGTTTTTTATTTTGGACCAAAACCTTGTTTGAATGCAGTCAGAGGAAAGATGAACATATCGGAGAAATGTTTCAATTTATCAATATAAAAAGGAAAATTAATCATTTTGGATGAACCTACAGATTTGGAAGTGGATTAAGGGAATTTAGTGGACAAATTTATGGGAACAAGACCAAATCTATATTCAATCCGAAAATAGGCTTATGACAAATGAAAACTGTTGGAGTTTATGGAAATAGGTGCTCTATCTAAGAATTTATTTTCGGTAAAATTTAATTGTGAGGAGGACATGACTTGAATTTTGTAGAAGGACCCTTGGTTTTATTGTATAAGAGGACTATTCCTGAAACACTAGACTCCAAAATCTGATCCCTATCATCAGAATATTATGCAGGTCCCAATTTGAGTTTGATTATTGAGGATCCCTTTATATTTTTTGAGGGAAGAAATCTTTAAAGGAATTTTGAAAGAATTTTGTTAGATTATTGCAACTAATCCAGCCATTGCTACGAGATCCCAGTTTCTTTATGCTAGATTTTGCGTTAATATCAATTTAGAGATAGATCTACCACATTCATGTGAACTTATTTCAAAATTTAGAAAATGGTTGCAAGTGATTGAATATGAGAACATGTCTATAAAATGAAATGTTTGCTCCAAATTTGGATATGTAGGGAGGTTTTTCCCTAATAAACGCGAAAAGAAACTGCAAAAACAGATCTAGCAAAATAAGAATGCAAATGATTTAAGGAAGAAAGAAATCTTGGAAAGGTGTGATTTGGGTAAAGAGGAATAGGTAAATCTAGATCAAAAGGAGAATGTCTTGGCTATAGTCACAATTGAAGAAGGGAATATTTTGGATGATAATTTTAAGGTATGCCCCTTTATTTCTAGTCCATGTTTGTTAAAATAAAATTCCTACCATGAATCCTTTTGAATCCTTAGAAGACTTTGAAAATGAAGATGTTAAAACTCTCGAAAATGAGGATAGGACATCATTTGAAAGTGATATTGTGATTAAGGATCTTCAAACACATTAAGGAAATAAATATGAAAATGAAAACTTAGAACATCATGAATCTGGTGAGAGAAAATTTTTAGTAAAATGGAAAACAAAATTATTTCCAGAACAACGAGGAACAGTAAAAATAATGGGATTGATATAGGCAATGAATCTAAGCCTGGTAGACCTTCAAATAAGGATATTTTGCAAAGAGAAATAGTTGTAGATGTGGCAAATGGAACCCAAATGACTCTTAATCTAAGCGGGAAGAAACATCCCACTAGATCTAAGAAATGAAGGTGTGGAAGAAACCAAATTGAAACTTACTACCTTAGCCAAAAATGAGGAATGAGTAATGATGGCATGTATGCAAAAAAGGAAGCACTCAGGATGAAGGTATGGTCTAATTCCAAGTTGATAAAAGGAGGGTTTTATTTGGTTCTTCAATTCTTTGTCTATACCTTGTTTTTAGTTGGGTGGTTTTAGTGATTGGAATATTTTCCATAGTCTATCCTAGACTATATTATTTAATATATGGGTTTAATATATGGGTATTACTTTAGAATAGGTGACCTAAATATCATCATATTTTGTATTTCATAAGAGGCTTATGTGTATGTTTTGAAGTTGACTTAAGTTTGTCTCATTTTGGAATTTTCATGAGGTATATTTGTATGTTTTGATGATGTAAAAGGGTTGGGACCCTTTCAAAAACCCCTTCTTCCAACCTTATAAAAAAATAAATAAATCATCAAATATACAATCTCTCATTCATGTTTGATTGATTACAATGCATAGAGCTTTATCTCCCTTATATAACCTTACATGGCTCTTCAATACTATCAAATACTCTCCTCAAATATCCAGGAGATGCATCCTTTCACATTCCTCACATATGAAAAAACTCTCATGACTCTTCACTTTACAGATTGTCATATTTCACATGAATATTCACTTGCATATTTGACACCTAACATCTATGACTCTTTACTTACTTGACACTTTGCACTCTCACAACTCACACCTCACACTTTGCACACTTTGACACTTTCACACTTTATTACATGACACATGGACATATCTCACACATTAACACATACATTAGACAAAAATATAACTCATATTACCTAATCTAATATTTACAAATATACAATGTACCATTGGGGTACTTTAACATTTACCAAATAATGTAATATCTCCAACAAATCTATTCTAAAAATGGGCAATGATCTAACGCAATATAATAGAACAATAGAACTCGGTAGCAGAAGGTGCTTCAGATATCCAAGTCAATGTGGTAGACATCCTAAATGCTCCAAAGCCTAAAACCTTAAAATTATCATTCTATGTGACTCTAAAAATCAAGAATTTCCTACTAAGGAGTTACATAATAGATTCAAGGGCTGCCATAATGGTGATTCCCAAGGCTATTTATGAAGAAATGAGACTACCCTACATGAAGACTTAGGAATTTGATCCAAATAGATGGCACTTAGATAAATATTATGGAAGTTTTGAAATATTTGATCATAATTATGGAAAAACATCCTAAGTTAGTGGTAGTCCAAGAAGTTATAGTGGTTGACCTTCCTCCATAATTTGGCACACTATTGTTAAGAGAATGGACACATAACCTATCTAGAGACAGATACATAGTAATGGATTATACCCATACAAAGGTACCCTAAGGTGGGAAAATAATCTTAATTGAAATTGAGCCTCTATTTAAATACTTTTTGCATAAGTTGGATGAAGATGGTATGGTGAACTAGAATGAGTTGCCTAAGTTTCTAAATGATAAAGTCATAGAGGATGATCAAATATTCAAAATGGATATGATTATCAATGCACTTCAAGATGATGAAGACTCTAAAGTGATTTTTAAAGAGATTGAGCTAGGGAATTACCTAGTATCTGAATAATCAACTAGCATCCTAGCCTTGACCAACCATTAGGTATAAGGGTATGATGGAGTATGGATTATGCATTTTTATGGTGCAAGAACCAAGAATGGGGTTGGTGTGGGCATCCAATTCATTAACCCACAAGTTGTACAAAATAATTTTTCTTATAGGCTATTCTTCAATTGCATCAATAATATGGTTAAATATGAAACATTGTGCACTTACTTGAGAAAGGATAAAATTATGGGGATCAAGAATCTTAAGATATTTTATGACTTCAAGCTTGTCATAAATTAGGTTAATTCACAATGTGCCACCAAAATAAGCATTTGAAGCTTTACAAGCACAAGGTCTGGAACTTTCTAGAAAGTTTCAAGACTTATGAAATTAATGTGATACTCAAGTAATAAAATGTAAAGGATGAATGATTGGTATACATAGAAGCAATTTTTAACCTTGTCACAAAAATTTAGGACAAACCAAAGGAGTTAGAAATTATTTTCAGACCAACAATCCTTGATTATTTTGATCATTGGCAAGTTTTCAATAATGACAAGTAAATCATTGAACTCATCATAAAGGAAGCTCAAAATGATGAGAGAAAAATGAGGACAATATAAAGGATGGAATAATTTAGTTAAAAACAAATAAACTACCAAAAGTACTGATCATGTTGGATATTTTATTCAATCTAAATGACATTATAAGAAAATCCAACATCAAAGTAAAATAGTCATATCATCCTCTGAATGTTGACCCACTTTCCAGGCTGGTGATCCATTGCATGAGGATTTTGTAGTCTAAGGAAATCCTCATAATGTTGTTCCATATTTCAGGCTCGTAAGGGATTTGGTTTTTTCTTAGTTTGAGTGATCCTATGGCATCCTTGGTTGCTTCCCATTCTTGTTTTGGTGGGATTTACTGTATTCTTAGTTTCTCTACTCCACCCTTTGGCACAAGGTGGTTTTTCTACATTTTTCTAGTTTTCCCTTGTGTGGGAAGTTGTTTCTCTCTTGGTTTATCGTTTCCCATGGGTTTTTTGGCACCTATTTTCCTTTTCCCACCCTTGGGATGTTTCAAATTTAAATTTAGGTGCTTGTTTCCTTTTCCCGCCTTTGGGAAGTTTCAAATTTGTTTTTAGGCAGGTTTTTCTATTTTTTTCTATCGCCTTCTCCTTTCTTGCCTAACGGGCATTTCAAATTTTGTTTTGCATATTTTTCCTCACTACCTTCCTGAATGCTTTCCTGAAGGTGTTCCTCAAGGCTTTCCTCAAGCCTTTCCTGTTGTCCATCCTTGGACGTTTCCTCTTGAAGTTTGATGTAATCAGGTTTTGGGATCCTTGATAAAAACCACTTTTAATTCATCTTAACTTACCAAAAAATAAAAAAAGTCATATCATCTTATCAAAATAACCAAAGATAAGAATTTTCTATTAGGAAAGGATTTTACTAAGGACAAAATATGCTTATTCTAATATTTCTATGGTAATTAAGGATACATTATTGCTTAGTCCTCTAAATATTGAAGGTATATGACAGAAGAATCATAGAGCATATCATTAAACTAGAGCCTAGTTCAAAGCCTTTTAGGCAGAAAAAATGTCTATGAATCCTAAAATAGAAGTAATCATAAAATAAGAGCTTCTAAGGCTCCTAAAGGCCCAAATCATCTTCCCAATAAAGCACTCCACTTGGATAGCCAACCTAGTATTAGTTCAAAAGAAAAATAATATAAAGTTTTGTATCAATTTTAGCAATCTGAATAGGGAATCATTAAAGGACCACTACCCTTTACCTACCATAGACCAAATCTTACAAAATAGATGATATCACTTTTCGATGAATTTTTGAGGTACTATCAAATCTGAATTAAAGATGATGATTAGAACAAAATAGCTTTGACCACCAACTGAGAGACCTTTGCATACCAACGTATGTAGTTTGGGTTGTCAAATTCAGGATCACCTTCCAACTATCTATGGATCTTTCCTCGATAGAACTAGTAGGTGAGATCATACTTACATAGCTTTATGATTTAAATATCTTTTCAAAAGAAATATGTAATCATGTTGAACACTTGGAATTTGTCTTTCAATGGTGTAAGAAGTACGGTATCTCACTTAACCTATAGATCCAAGAAGGAAAATTTGTAAGGCATGTGATGTCTAAAGATGACCTATCTATAGATCCTAATAGAATTGAAGAGCTCCCCTTACCTATGTTTTTCAAAGGAATCAGATCCTTTTTAGGCCAAAGCTAGTTTTTTAGCCAAGTTAATGGTCCATTTTGCACAATTGGTTAGGCTAACCACTAAAATGCTAAAAATGAACATAACCCTAGTATGCACTAAAGATGATAAAAATACCTTCTAGGATATAAATAGTAAAATTACCAATTCCCCATTCCTTATAAACCCATATTTATCCAAAGACTTTAGGCTTTATGTGTTTGGTATAAATGAAAGCATTGTTGTAGTACTAACTTATAAAATGATAAAGATGGGCAACACCCAATTTCCTTCATGAGTCAAGTCAACTATAACTACAAAGAGGTACACCTTTATCAAAGAATAGTTATTTTCCATAATGAAAACCCTAAGAAAAACTAGGTATCATATATATCAAAGTAAAAACACCAACTTCATAGTTCATCTTGATGTTCGATCCGTCATGTTACATGGTGAACTAGGGAAAAAGAGATCAAGATGGATAAATAAGATCCAAAATTTTAACATTAAAATAAAACCCAATAATCTCACTAGGGATAAAGCCCTATGTGAAAATCTTGTAATGTTTGCCTTAAGAGACCAGCTAGCATTGATTGAGGAGATGGAGCCAATGATCAAATAGGATGGATGGGACAATTTAGAAGATACATGATATCTAGATATGTCCTAGAAGGATTGCCACCTAAAGAAAGGGCCCAATGAAAAATAAATAAAAAGCAATGCATTATGCATGGTTGGACAATGTACTTTTCTAAAAAAAGGATATGATGGAGTCTTGCTAAGGTGTGTCGAAGAGGAAAGGATAAAAATCCTAATCAAGAAATAACATAATGAAGGAGGGCATTATTTTTTTCAAACTACAATACAATTTTCTAAGAGTAGGAAAATTACTATCCTACCATCTTTTCTTATTACTTCTAATGGATCAAAAAGTGTAAATTTTGTTGTTTGTTTATGGGAAAGATGAGAAAAGTGACATTTCCATTTAATATTATTATTGTTACTAAACCCTTCTAGCAATGGTAATTTAATCTACAATATGAAACCCTTGTCTAATGTAGGATATGGATTAATTTTTTTAATGGATTATATGGGATTGAAACAGGCCCCACCCATACTACATCATCACCACATAGTGGTATTACAACAAAGCTTTGATATTATCCATGTATCATTTGGTAAGATTTAAAATTGGGTCTCCTCCTTGAAATATTGAGGAATCTAACCGGTTGAGCTAATACCACTTGATGACATAGATAGATTTTGACCGCAACTAACTATTTCACAAAATGGGTTGAAGTGGTGTTAGTCAAATTAATAAACCAGGAAGTGGTAATCCAACTTTTAGAAAACAATGTCACCAGATTTAGGGCTCCATCCATAATTATTACTAATAATGCCATCACCTTTATAGGATTCAATATGATGAATTTTTTCCTAGCGTATGGATTTGTGCTAAAAATAACCTCCAATTACTATCATCATGACAACAATATCGTAAAATCCACAACAAGAATATTGTAAGAATCTTGAATAATATCATAGTCAAATCATAGAGGTATTGGCATACCAAGTTGATAAGTGCACTATAGGTAGAACTAGTGACACCTAAGGCTTCTAAAGGGTCATCTCCTTATAAACTAGTTTTTGGAAAGGAGGTTATGCTACTAGTCGATCTGGAACTCCCTTCTCTTCAAATATCCTAGTAGTTGGAGCTTGAGGGTACACATGCTAAGCCAATGCAAGAAATATTGAATGTTCTTATAGCCCTAGATTAGATTGAGAAAGTGAAAAGGTATTTCAAAATATGTTCCAATATTAGATGAGGGTTAAATGATCATTTGATAAAAGGGCCACTGACATGGAATACAAGGAATAATACTTAGTGTTCAAGTGGGTTGAAGATAAAGCTAAATTAGGGTTTGATTCCTTTTGGATCATACCATACCAAAACCTCTAGATCATAGGTCCAAATGCCTACCAACTTGCAACTATGGATGGGAGACTTCTATTAATTTTGGTGATCGACAACACTAGCAACCCATCTCAAGAAATGACCATGTAACAACCCAAAAATACCAACCCAAGAGAGAGATAATTTTTTTTTTCAAGGTTCACAAGATATACCAATATATTTTAGTTCAACATTCTCAATTCTTAACCATATTTGAGTTTAATGTCATTGCAGACAATACTCAATGGATGGGAGTGGCCAACATACCTTAATTTTTGGGGTTCACCTTGCTAAACCTCATAATTTAGAAGGACACCAAATTAGTCCTCCTACCTTGCATATACCCTCTTAGTATAGGACAATGTGACCACAATGTTGGGATTATCCTTTAAGGCCCATAATACTTAAAGTGGAATGCATATTTCCTAACCTTACCCTAAGTCCATCTAGGTAGGCTAATCAGGCGTAAAGCCTTGGTGCTTAGTTACCACACCTCTATGGGCTAACTAAGGTTAGTACCACTCAATTGCTAATGAACATGATCACCTGAACGTACACGTTCAAGGAACCACCATTTTTGTCTTGTGAATGATTCTATCACTTCCTAATTATGGAACACCTGATCCTCAATGTTGAAGGTGTATCATTTCACAAAGATGTGGCTATTGCATCTATAGATTCAAAAATGAAACACCAAAATATGACAAGATAAAATGAAATCAAGATACAATATTGCACAAAAAGAGATAATTTTATTGATATGGGGGGAGCCTCAAATCTCCAATGTTACAATAAAGAATTGATTTCTTCTTTGATACAAAGTATTACAATACTAGGGTTCTCCGAAACCCTAGTGAACAGTGTTGGTGGTGTCTTCAATCTCACTTCTGATCCCAACAGAGGTGAGTGGGCTTCATGCTATCCAATACTGGGCCACTCCAGCTTAAGCAACTGCACAATGTAGGTGTAGTACTTCCATATCTGCACACAAAAATATAGCAAACAAGTTAGTAGCAACTATGAGGGCTCCATAGTGTGAGACCCTCAGAAATCAATACAAAACCCTAGCTATGCAATATAAATAAAATGAACAAAATATGAAAATACATGAAATGAAATAATCAATGTTGGATTTACCTTGTTCACTTGTTATTCTTTGATCTATTGTAACTGTTGTAGGAAAGTGGTGCGACGATACCCTAGCGAAACTCGAGGGTTTCGCTAGTCTTCAGTAGCAGGTTCTAAAATGCCCGCAGGTGCTCGACAGCAGCAAAAAATGCTCGTGGGTGCTTGAGGATGGTAGAAAGCACCCAGAGGTGCTTGGCAATGGAAGGGAGCACCCGAAGGTGCTCGACGATGATAAGGAGCACCCAGAGGCATTCGGGAGCTGAGGTGAAGATCTACAGAAGTAGATCTGGCTGAGCAAAATGGGTGGCAATGGATGCAGAGGCTAGGGCGAGTGAGGACGGATGGCGAGAATGCTTGGATACTCCAGGGCAAGCACTTAGGAAATTCTTGGATTGCTTAGGAAAACTTAGGGGTTGAGCCATAAAAATGGCCTCTATTAATAATCCACACTAGGGTATGTTAGGGTTTTAGCAACACAAATTGTGTGGCTCAGATTAAAACATATCGAAGGGTGGATATTAATTTTGGGTGCATGGCATGGATTGATGTGGATGGATGGCTAGGATTAAGTCAAATCGGATGGCTAGGATTTATTTACATATATAATATTTATATTTATTAAATATATAAAATATAATATTAAAATATTAATATTAAACATATATTTAACAAATATGCCTAAATATATATATAAATAAATGGGTAAAAATGGCGGGAAGACCTGGATGAACAAGTGGCTAGATTTTGGTGTCTACAGATGCCCTTTTTTGTATAGCGTTGCATGAAACACAATGCAGTGCAAAAACACAAGACACCTGCTTGGGCTAGGTGCAGAAGCAACTTTCTCTTGGGATGGAAAAATGAACTTGAAGATAAAAAGAATTTGGATTTGCGTAGCTTACCCCCTCAATTGGCGAATGAGTTTGTGGATGAATCTCACGATCCAATTGAAAAAAATGTGTGCAAATGATTTGTGGATGATATGAATGATGTAAATGTGATATCATTTTTGCCCCAATGGGGAGAGGGGATTGGTGGAAAATGTGGAATGATTGCATCTATTTTTACCCCAATAGATGAAGGGTTTTGTGAAAATATGATGAAAATGTGTCTGTTTTTGCCCCAATAGATGAAGGGATTTTTGCCAAGTGTATATGCCATGATCATGTAAGATGTATCCCGTTGTGGGAAAGTCAAAACCAAATGTGGTTGCCCCAAATTTGGGGTGATTTGATGTTGCTGAAGAATGTGCCTTTGGGCATCATTGATATGCAAGGATGAATATGCAAATATAAAAATAGTCAACTTCGGAGGGCCAACTAGTGATTGTCAGATAATTCCTATGATCGAAACCAATCACCCTAGTTAAGGTCAGTCACCATGATGACTGTCAAGGAGATGTGAAATGATGATATGTGATTTTATCCATGTTTTAAGCCCCATGAACTAGGCCATCAATGACAACTTTTGTGCAAATTATTCTTGGCAAGGTTTCACGCAAAAATGTGAAGTACCAAATGTGATTGTGATTTCGAACAAGGAGATATAGGATGATGAAAATGATCGAGTGTCCTTATGGTAGGTTATTCATCTTGTTGAATTGCATGGATGCAAATCGCTGCAATCGCCAAGTATATAGAATAAACCACTAGATACAAGGTTCACTTGAATTTTTGTTTGAACTTGGAAAATATGCAAATGTTATGATTGATGATTGGAAATGATGTGGAAATGAAGTATTGATGATGAGAATGATGATTATGGTCATTTTGTGAAAATTTGGACTATTTTGGAACATTTTGGAACCTTTTATGCAATTTTGTGACTTTTGGTCGTAAACAAAAATTATGCATCCAAATCGGTTGTATCCTTCACAAAACCTGTTAAGATGATGAAAATGATGCATGGATGCAATATGGAGTGATTTGGTGGGGGTAAGCCACTATTTTGCATTGATTTTTCCTTTTGTCAATTTTGATGCCAAACATCGGTTGGCGCTTTTGGCATGCGCAGATGCCCATTGGTGTTTGGGAGCTTTGCAAATGCCCCGGTGCACTTCAATGCACCAAGAAATCCCATGGTTTTTTTTTGAGTGGGGGTAAGGAAAAAATAGGGATGGGTAAAAAAATGCCCATGGGCACTTCAAGGTACCTAAAGCAGCTATAAATAGCTTGCAGGGCAAAAATAAAGCTCATTTGTGTGTTTGTGAGTTTGAGAAGCTACGTCTAAGAGATTTGAGTGAAGTGGAGTAGTGTGAGGTGAAGTGAGGGTGCAAAAGCTATGGTGACGGAGGGAGCAGATGTGAGGGCCGGAGCTGGAGCTAGAGTGCGATTTGTCGAGGTAAGTCCTTTATTTGAAGCTCTCTTTATTTTTGTGCAAAAATTTTATGTTTTTGTGATTTTTTTTTAACATGTATTAACAAATGTTTTTGTGTTGTGTTGTAGCTTAGGATTTTGGAGGCTCGACACCAGTTCTTACCTCTCATCCCAGGGATGAGGAAGGCATTGGTGAAGGAGGAGTGGGATTTGTTGGAGGTTGTGGGGCTAGAGGAGGTAGCTCATATTAATGTGGTGAGGGTGGATGAGGGGTACCTCTCTGCCTTGGTAGAGAGGTGGGATCTAGAGAGGAGGACCTTTCAGCTTCCTACTGGAGAGGTTACCCTTACACTTGAGGATGTATACTGTATCCTCAAGCTACCGATGGAGGGGATTCACATCGAGGTTGGATGCGATCAAGGGGCAAATATGAAGAATATGTTTGGAGACAGCTAGCGGAGTGTGAGGGTGGAGTGTGGGGGTATTCCATACTTGTCCATGTATGTGGACAAGGAACTAGATGCCCTTCGAGCTTTGGTAATGTTCATGTTGGCCAACATCATGGCCCTAAAAAGTATTGGTTGCAGGTTCCCTTAGAAACCTGATAGGGTTGGTGAATGATATGCTCACTACCCAGTAGGTGTATGCATGGGCTCCTACCTTATTGGCACAGGTGTACCGGGAGTTGTATGAGGTGAGGAGGCAAGGGAGGAAGGGATTGGGTTGCATCTTGCTACTATAGTGTTGGGGATGGGAGCATTTTAGCATGGCTCAACCAGAGGGTCTACCAGTTGTAGGCTTAGGTAGGGGGCAACCCTATGCTAGGATATGGGCGATGGTGAAGGAGGTACAGTCGAGTCGACCCTGTGCAGATAAGCCAATGGTACTAGGATTTGTGGGCTGGATTGACATCCATCCAAGTGATATGGAGGCCATGGTGGGGTGCCAAGTGGATAGGTGATAGAGAGCATCTACGATGGGTCAGGTAGGCTAGGTGGGTGGTTGGGAGATATCAAAGTGAGGCTGAATATATTCAGTTCTCACGGGTGCTCCGACAGTTCGGCCTGAGGTAGGGGATTTCGAAGGAGCTAGTGCTCTATAGGAGGCATTAGGAGGAGATAGGGCTACCATATGTTGAGCCATGGAGGGAGGCTTACGAGGATGATGAGGAGATAGATCTCCCCGATGTGGATGATGCGAGGACTACTATGGAGTACGATGCATGGTTCGCTACACAACCACCATGGGTACCGACTCTAGTAGCAGCTGGTGGAGATGGGGATGTGGCTAAGGTTGAGGAGACCCATGAGGCTCCTAAGCGATAGAGGTGCATTCGATATGATTATCAAAGGAGGAGGACTAAGGGTGCGGTGAGGTAGGCTCCCGAGAGTGGAGGAGATGACGTAGATATGGGGATGATGTGGAGGAGACTCTGGATGGACCTCCAGGTCAGAGTGAGGAGGATTGGGTGAGGTTGAAGTAGTAGGTGGTAGAGTGGGATGTGATGGTGATAGCTCAATATGAGAGGATCACGAGGCTCCAGGTAGAGCTGCTAGAGAGGGAGTGTCATCATAATGTTGACATAGCATGCCTTCGGTCTCGGCATAGGTATATCGAGGCTTTGGAGGATAGGTTGATGGAGCATCATATTCCACTTCCTGATCCTCCTACCTCCTCTATATCTGAGGTTGCTAGGCATAGCGATTCTAGGCATAGCTCTAGGTCTAGGGTTCCTTCTAGGTCATAGGGGTCCTCTTGGAGGGCTTAGCTAGTGCTTGGATGCACTTTTTGTATATGAGCCTTGGTGCTCCATTGTATGTAGCCTTTTGGGCACTCATTGTATATGTGATATTTATACATATATATATACATGGCTTTTACTTTTGTGTTATATTTTTGTGTGAATTCTTTTATGGAATGCTTTGTTTATATGGATGATTAATGCATGTGGAAATGTTATGGATGATTAATGCATATGATATATTATGGATGATTAATGCAAGTGGAAATGTATGGAATACAAATGTTCTAATGATCATTTATAGCTTAGATTTTTCTTGGCCATGTTCTAGCATTGTTGTTTAATTAGGGGCACCAAACTTGGTGGCATGTGGGGTGTATGACTCATGAAGTGACATGGATGTTGACATGGAAGAAGATATGGATGTTGATATGGAAGAATATATGGATGTTGATATGGAAAATTGACTATTTTGCAGAGACTCAGACATACTAGTGATATCAAACAAACTCACTAAAACTGCCTAATCCCTCTAGGACCAAATGTGTGTGCAATGAATTCATTTATCGAATCAAGAGCATGGTAATGACTCGAGGTAATCAAGAACCAATGTGTGTGCAAGTGAGTTCATTAACTCATCTTGAGTAAATTGGGTGTGACCTATTATGGATGAAACCAAGAAGCTAGTTTGTCCGTATGTGCGATCAGAGGTCTCTTTGAAAGAGACGTGTCACCACGCATGAGCATACTCCACTTCCAGTCAAGCATCTATAGCTCCGGTGGAGGCTAACTCCATAGTCCAAGAATTTTGATCTTTTAAATTTTGGGGATGACTACTTAACCATCTAACTGGAAATGTAGTATGATCCTTACAACCCAATGATCAATGGTGTGTGATGTAAAATATTTAGAGCTTTGGGGAATCAGATTCTCAACCTAAGTGTGATGAGAATTGTACCCTATCCTTACTACTCTATCTTTTGAATTTGGAAGCAACTGTGATAGTGGTGAAAACCACTATTTTTGTGGACTATGTTGCATGATGGGACAAGCAAGGATTACCCTTTTCACTTCGAGGTTCAAACCAAGTATGGTGTTATCCCTCTTTGACACAAGATGTTTTTAAGATGTGAAATTGTGGTTGGTTCAAGAATGTTTTGGAGTCAATTCCCAAAACTCAATATTTTCTTAGTGAAGATGTGTAATGGTCCTAAAAAGAACTCGACATGTATTTGTGGTTTTCTTAAAACACTAGGAGTGGCTGAGTGACCGAAAACACCTAGGAATTATGGACATATGTAGGCAAATGATATTTTGGCTTGGTGGAATGATGTAAATGATGTTGTGAAGGTGCCCCTGATTAAGGCAACATGACTTTATTGGACCAATTAAGACCTTGAACTTAATAAATGATCCCTACTATGAAATGTGAAATGGTAATGGAATGTATGAAATGCAATTTTGTGAAATGGAGTGTATGCATGCAATTGTTTTGAATGAAATGTGTGCAAATGCAATGCAATGTTTTTGAATGAAATTGTGCAAATGAAGTGCAATATTTTTGTGTATTAGCCATGTATATGTACATATATATAGACCACATTATGCATAGAATGCTCTCAAGTGTATAACATTAAGTGGTTCGGGTTCTTCCTCTCCCTCTAGACTGGCAAGCCTATAAGTACCTTTACCCACTTTTTGAGTGATAATATATGGACCCAACCAATTAGCCATGAATTTATCACGAAGATGCGATAATGCATTGGTGTTTTGCTGATTTTCTTTAAGGACAAGATCTCCTACTTGGAATTCACGTAGATGAACTTTGGTATTGTAAGCACGCTTTAGGCGGTCTTGATAAACTCGTAAATGTTCTAAAGCATTGACTTACCTCTCATCAAGAAGTGTGAGTTGGTCAAGACGTGCTTTTCTAGCAGTGTCATCATCTATGAATTCCTGCAAAGAAATTTGCAAGGAGGGGATCTCAAGCTCAAGAGGTATGATTGCTTTGGCTCCATAGACCAATGAAAATGGTGTTGCCCCAAGTAGGCATGTGGATGCTTGTTCGATAAGCCCATAATGCCAAGGAAATTTTTGTATGCCAATCTCTATGATTTTTGTTGACTAGTTTCTTGAGAATAGCAATTAAGGTCTTGTTGGTAGCCTCAGCTTGTCCATTTGCTTGTGGGTAATAAGGAGTCGAGAAACTGTGTTGGATGTTATATTTCTCGCAAAGTGCTCGAACATCCTTGTTCTTGAAAGACTTGCCATTGTCAAAGATGATTTTTGAGGGAATACCAAAATGATAAATGATATGGTGAAGTATGAAATCCACAATTCTAGGTCCTATCGTACTAGTTAGAGGAATTACCTCAACCCACTTTGTGAAGTATTCAGTGGTTGTGATGATGAATGTATGTTGTCCCAAGGAAGGAGGTAAAATTTTACCAATTAAATCAAGACCCCATTGTGAAAAGGGCCAAAGGCTTTGAATAGGTTGTAAATCTTGTGATGGCACATGAGTTAGATTAGCATGTTCTTGATATTTCTTACAATGTTTAACATAAGTGCAACAATCACGTTCCATGGTGGGCCAATAATAACCCATGCGTAGAATACGCTTTGCGATGGCCATCCCACTAAAATGACCACCACAAGTACCATCATGAGCTTCAACTATGGCTCTTTGTGCCTCACTAGACTCGAGACATCGAAGGAGGACTCCATCATAACCACGCTTATACAACACGTCCCCCAAGAGAACAAAACGAGCTATTTTTTCTTGAAAGTGCATTTAGTAGTTCGAGACATGTCATATGGGAGTGTTCCAAACTTGAGAAAGGCTACTATTTGGCTTGACCAAGGCTCATATGGATCCGATTGGATGAAGCAAACATCCTTTTCATCCTTAGATTCAACACGGACAATTGTAGATTTAGAGACCATTGAAATAATAAGGGGTTGTACCTCTCCTAAGGAGTCTTTTGGAATCAATGATCCAAGGGAGGCCATTGCATCTACAAATCTATTAGTCGAACGTGGAAAACTATCGATTTCATACCAATCAAACTTAGAGAGCAATTTCATTGCTACTTCATGGTAAAGTTTAATGGTAGGTTCTTTGCATTGGTATTCTCCATTGATTTGCTTGAAAACAAGTTGAGAATCACCAAATATCCTGATATGCTTAATACCCATAGCTATAGTTGATTGAAGACCTAAGATTAAGGCTTCGTACTCTGTAGTGTTGTTTGTGCATTGGAAGTCAAGTTTGAATGATAAGGGGATAGGTACCCCTGGGGTGTATGAAACACGACTCTAGCACCTTGACCTTTCTCGCACTTAGAGCCATCAAAGAATAGTGTGATATCGATGTCTTCCTCCAGAATGACATCTTCTTCTTGTTCGGTGATAGTGAATACCGAATCATCTGGGAGCTCAATAATCAAGGGATGATCACTAGGTAGTGGAGCTTCCACAAGTTGATGGGCTATGACCTGACCTTTAATGAATTTTGGCTAATGAACTCAAGGTCAAATTCAGTAAGAAGCATTATCCATTTAGCGGTGCGGATGTTATTGTAAGTGCGAGACATCATATAACGCAGAGGATTTTCTCTAGCTATGACATATGTTGTGTGGCTAAGCATGTAATGTCGAAGTTTCTTAGTGGCAAAAACCACTACTAAGCACAATTTTTCTACATAAGCGTATCTGGTTTCATAGCTTACCAATGTCCGACTAATATAATAGACAACTTGCTCTCGATTTTCTTCATTCTTTTGTGCAAGCATTGTCCCTAATGCAAAGTCTATTGCTGAAACATAAAGATAGAATGGGACCCTTGAACGAGGAGGAGCTAAGACTGGTGGAGAAGCTAGGTATTGCTTAATGTCATCAAAGGCTTTTTGGCACTCATATGTCCAAGAAAATGGCACCCCCTTTTGTAGCAGGTGATTGAATGGCCTGCATTTGTCAGAAAGTTGCGCAATGAAACGATGGATTGATTGGATCTTTCCTTGTAAACTACACAATTCCTTTAAATTTGTTGGGGGAGGCATCTCCAAGATGACCTTGACCTTGTTTGGGTCCACCTCAATGCCTCTTTTGGAGATAATGAACCCTAGTAGTTTTCTAGAGGTAACACCAAAGACACATTTCTTGGGGTTCAACCTTACATTATGCTCTAGTAGTCGGTCAAAAACTTTCTCCAATACACCAATGTGCTCTTGTCGAGTTTTAGATTTTTCCAAGAGATCATCCACATAATATTCGATAATATTATGCATGTAGTCATGGAAAATGTATGTCATGGCACGTTGATAAGTGGCACCTACATTTTTAAGGCCAAAGGGCATCACCTTGTAACAAAAATTTCCCCAAGGTGTAGTGAATGTTGTTTTGTGTTGGTCATCAGGATTTATTCGAATTTGGTTGTATCCTGAAAAACCATCCATGAGAGAAAGCATTTCATGGCCAGTGCAAGTGTCGACAAGAGTATCAATGTTTGGGAGAGGAAAATCATCCTTAGGACATGCTTTGTTAAGATCTCAAAAGTCAGTGCAAACGTGTATCACCCCGTTAGGCTTACGAACGGGTACCATATTTGAGAGCCACTCAGGATAATCAATGGGTACAATGAAACCCACATCTAGTAGCTTTTGGAGCTCTTCTTTGACCAAGAGGGCAATGGTAGGATGCATCCTTCTAAGTTTTTTTTTGATCGACTTAGCATCTAGATGTAAGGTGAGATTGTGGACAACCAAGCTAGGGTCAAGACCAGACATGTCTTTGTAGGACCATGCAAAAATGCCCTTCTTCCTCTTGAGGAGAGCAATTAATTGCTCTTGTTCATCGTTGGATAAGCTTTTTCCAAGCTTGACAATTTGGGGATTGTCTTTGTCTAAACTAAGGTCCACATTGATGGTATCTTCAATGGACATGTGGGAACCTTCCTCAAGTTGATGGGGCGTAGGGATCAGATGAATGTCATCTATGATGTCATCAAACTCTTCTAACTTATCCTCATCTACGTCTACCTGGAAAACCTCGGGATTCGAAGGTGAAGGTGAAGGTGAAGGCGGAGGGGATGGAGGAATGTAGTTGGATGAAGCCCTTAACAATTTCTCGGACAAGACAAACTCAGAGAAGGATGGAGGTGAAGAGATCCGGTCCATATCAATAAGACTCATGTCAATTGGAATTGGCTTTGCCAAATCATATGGATTACGGAGTGGGGTGAATAAGTCAACAGGATTCATGTTGACTTAAGGGAAAATGGATGAGGTTGGAATGGATGGGATGAATGGAGCCTAAGAACCGATGCTAGGAGCTTGGTAAACCTGGACAACAACAAGCAACACAAATAAATGCACTTAACTAAATGCTATATACATGCAATGCAAAAAAGAAAATGTTTTTTGTTTATTTATTTATTTTTATTTTTTTGTAGTGGTGAAAACCATTTTTTTTTTGTGTTATGTACATATATTACAAGTTTGGCTGATGATATGGATTAACGAGATGGAGGTGGTGGTTCACCGGTAGGGGAGGCTCGCTCTTGTGGAAGAAGCAAGTGAAATATGGGCTCATGGATGGGGAACATTCTGAGATAAAACTCATCTTGTTCAGTATGGGGAATGATGGGCTCCGATTCCTCTTCAGATTCATCAAAAATTATCGACATGAGTTTGAATTCTTCATAGATTTCATTGTTAGAGTCATCGAGGTGGAGGGCTTCTTCTCCTAAATTTAGATTAAGCCTTTGGAAGGCTTGTTCAAGAGAAGAGGTGGTGGAAAGTGGAGTGTAACCTAAGCCTGAATGATCATGCATTTCTTGATATGGAACATCAATAATGTCATGCATTCCCTATTCATGCAATCCTAGGCCATGTCCCTACCAATTAACTATGTGAAAATAATGGGATGGAAATCCTGACATGTTTTGTATGTTGGTAGGTGTTGGTTCTTTGGGTTCTTCTAGGGGAGCTAGATTTGATGAAGAATCAATCCCCCCATATACAAAATTTATGTTTTTGGGAGCTGAAACCATGTCATATACCACTCCTATGGATAAATGTGGGTCACGTGGGTGACCAAAATCCTTAGTAGTTGGAATGGTGAGTGGTGTAATGGTGATGTCTTGGACCACATACTCACCAATACCAGGATTAGTGAGGTGGACCTCGACTTGGGATGATGTGGAAGGACCATGATTGGATAATGGCTCGAGGAATGGTGGAGATGAAGACGTCTCACAATCCATCAACTCAACTTGTGAAACGTTGGCTGATGGAGATGGATTGGATTGGGAAGGTTGTTGGATGGATGATGATGACGTGGAAGGTAAAGTTGTGGAAGGTGATGATGTTGATGATGTGGATTGACTTTGACCACATGTGCATGTAGTCAATGATGAAGATGATGGGGGCATGGAAGCTTGGTGGGGATTGGTGATAAGGGGCTCCTCAGGAATGGGAGCTTTTGATGAAGAAATGGGTGGGATGGTAGATGGATTGGTTGATGGTGATAGGAAAATGTGGGTGGAAGGAAGCATGGATTCATAAGGATTTGAGATAAAATTGCAATACTTAAATGGCTCGACATTCGTTGGTATGCAATGTACTTATCCCTCATGAACGTATTTCAGGCATTGATGTAGTATGGAGGGGACACATCTCATCTCCCTCATCCAAGGTCTTCCAAGGAGTACATTGTACGCCATGGATCCTTCCAAGATGTGGAACATAGTGTGCAATATTTTGACCCCCACTTCGATGGGCAAAACAACAGTGCCAACTATGGAACATAAAGCATCGTTGAATGCTTTTAGGGTGAAATATGACTTGGTGATATGAGATGGAGGAAGGTTAAGATGATGAAGGGCAGATGTGGTGATGATATTAATGGAGGATTCGGTGTCAATTAGAACTCTTTTGAAAGGCTTCTTGTCAATTAGAGCCATGATGTGCAATGGAGGGTCTATTGATTTCGATGAGATTGGCTTAATCTCAAAGTCATAAAATGTAATGGAAGGCTCCATGCATGTTTGAATGCTCCCTACAAAGTTGTTGAAGGCATTAGCATCTTGAGATTGTAATTCAATGGATTTCAAAATATCCATTAATGCCTCACGATGTGGGGGAGATTGTTGAATTAGCTCATATATTGACAATTTGGCGGAAGCCATATTTAGGCTTGTGGTTAATCGGCTACTCAATGAGATGATTGGTCATGGAGGATGATTGATGGGATGAATGGGGGGATTTGGTTGGCTAGGAATATGAATTGGAGAGGAAGGATTAGGGGAAATTTGAATGGGAGGTGATGTGGTAGGTTGCGACACACTTGCCTGAGGTTGTTGCCTTGCATTTTGTTGGTTATTTCATTGACCTCTAGTTACCACATGAATGGCACCTACAAAACCTTGGTATTGTTGGACATGGTTAACTTGATTGGGAGGATTTTTGGTGTTAGCCCCTCCCATAGTTGGTTGCACCTCCTCATGATGAGGAAGTGGTGTTTGGAAAATACCAAGATTTTGGTTTTGTTGAGCAAGGGGATTGTCAAGCTTGATGGCCCCCAAGTCAATAAGGTCTTGAACTATGTCTTTGAATACATGGCAATTATTAATCTGCCCTTTTCCTGGAAGGATAAAAATGTTATCGATAATGTTTACCATGTTTAGCGGGATCATCTGGTCTAATTTTGGGTAAGGCAAGTTTATTTGTGTCGTACAACCTTCAAAAGAGGGAAGCATATGACTCGACCAAGGGGGTGTATTGGTGATTCTATCGGATAGACTATCATCGGGGATGGTTCTCCATAGTTGGCATTGTGCTTTGCATTGATTGAGATACTGAGGGCACCGCATGATAGGTAATTTATTGCGGTGGTTGTTGCACTGATTGTTGTTGAGCCATTATCGGCTGGCTCATGACCACTTGATTGACATGATTAGGTTGATTGGCCGGAGTGGCCTATGTTGATTTTGATTGGCCAAAATAATTACTTTTGTATTGGCCCTTATTTTTCCATTCCTTTTTCCTAGGCTTAAGTATGCCCTCTTGGATTTTTATCTCCTCGATGACACTAGCCTGTGCTAGAGCTTCTTCAAATGAGCGATATGTCTGTAATTGAAGCATCCAAGAGATGGGTTTTAAACAAATCTTGGTAAATAGTTTGATAAGCTCTTCCATTGGTAGGGTGAATGGCAATTTGGTAATGACGACCCTCCAATGGTTGCCAAAATCATAGATAGACTCATCATCATGTTGTCTTAAAGCATAAACATCGAACAATGAGACTTTCTTTCTAACATTAAGGATAAAGCGTTCAAAGAATTGGTCAACCAATTATTCGAAAGTATAAATACTATGACTAGGCAATTGGTTGTACCACTCTATGGCATCTCCACCTAATGTCTGAGGAAATGTTCTAAGCATGAGAGCATTGTCACTTTGGATTCTAAAGCATGAGTGTACAAATGTGCTTACATGCTCTTTGGGATCCTCAGTCCCCTTGAATTTATCAAACTTTGACACCATGAAATATTTCGGATATGGCGGTGATGGTACCAAAGGGTGAATGGGTTGGTTAATCAGCTGATGTAAGGTTAGCTTCTGGTTTGTCATGCTAGGAGTATATTGTATCAACTGATCTATTTGTTGTTGCATGGCCTTGATTCTAGGGTCTTCCCCAGGAATGTGGAAGCCCTGAATCACCTGATGATTTTGAGAAGGCATGGTAGAAAAATGTTGTGGGGTAACTAGATGATGATGGGATTGATGATGATGATTAGGTGAGGTTGATGGGAATTGATGAAGAGGAGATTGATGATGAAGAGATGGAGAATGTTGGAATGGGGACAATGCATGGGGACTATGGCTAGGTTGGCCTATGGGAATGGAATTGGTATGGTTTATGGGAATGGAATGGGTATTGGCATGGCTTGGTGGAGGAGTAGGGATGGAAACCATAGAATATTGTGGTGTCCATGATGGACCTTGGTTAATGAGGATGGTCTGAGTAGATTTTGGTAGAGGCTTAGGGTTCACTTGCACTTGTTGTTGAGTGTCTTGATGCTGCTTAAGCAATTTGTTCAAATGTTCCCATGCTTCATGAATTTCTCTATCAAAAATGGAAGGTGTGGATGTAGATGGCATGGAAGATGTGGCCAAGGTGTAAGTTACACTTGGCATGGTAACTTGGGAGGCTGAAACTTGTGAAGCAACATTTACATGTGCTTCATACAAGGGATTAGTGTATGTGGATGTGTATGAAGATGGGATAGAAGTGCTAGGAGCACTTGAGTATTGGGGAATGGATACATGAGAGGAAGGTGCAATCGATGCCTCAAAAAGAGGGTTAGTGTACACCTGGGTAAATTTGGGTGGTTGGGAATGAGCAAGTTCCTGTTGTAAAGTAGGATCTTGACTAGGGGAATCATGAATGGACTCTAAGACATAGTTAGCTGATTTGCAGAGAGCCTCTACTTTGGCCATGTCTATGTGGGTGATATTGTGGTCAATGGATGGCGAAGATGATTCAATTTGAGGAAGGGAAGTGTTGGTATACCTGTATGAAACATTAGTAGTCTGTACAATGTGTGATGGGCCTGCAAACAAATCTATCTATGTCACACTTGGGGAATCTACCATAGAAGTGGTGGGGAAGGTGGATGAATGTTCCATGGAATTGTTTTGATTTAATGCTTTCTGTTGATTTCTTGTTAAGACCATAAGCAACTAAACCAAATACAAATTGTGTAATAAAATGAAATGTAGAATTGAAACTTCACAAAAATCAAATTAAGACAAATCAATGCTAAGTTTTTTCAACAGATGTGTCTTACCTCATTCATTGATTATCTCATTTTAGTGTGAATTCATTTTTTAGATTTTGATTTCGTGTGTTTCAATGTGCTAATATGGATTTAGAAATAGGTGAATACTATGGCTTGGATAGGGCAACGAGATTCTTGTTGGTGATGAAATCCAACAAGTTTTCTTGGGGGTAATCTAAGGTGTCTAGGGGCAGAGATTGGTGGATGGAGATGAAAGCCACCGTCACCAGATCTCAAGCAATGGTTGGTGATGAAATCCAACCACTACTGTTTAACATGAAACGTGAAGTGTGTGTGAGATTCCTTTTAAGGTTCTATTTTCTATGGTGCACATACAATATTAGAAACAACTGATTTCACTAGTCTAAATCAGAAGCCAACATTAAGAGTATCAATTTCTCCAAAGGATGTGAAGTACACCGCTTAAATCCCTCTCTGAACAACAGGGGGTTCGTCCACTCCTCCACCTGGAATCACCCAATGCGGGGATACTTTTGACACACTAATGATGTTCCTACTTAGACCAAAAAAAGGAGGAGTTTCTAACCCTACAATGCAGTCTAATTTATGCAATTTAATAATTCACATGCAACCAAAATGCAGGATTTTTCAATTGCAATACATAAAAAACCAGAAACTTTAAATGGAAAATGGAAATGTGTGAATGAAATGCAATGGCTAATCTAATACCTAGAATGCAAACTAAAATGATTGTTTTTACCAGATTTATTAGTGATGTTCTTTTTAATCCAAAAATCTAAAAAAAAATGTAAAACGCTAGAATACGTAAAAACAGAAAGTTAGGGTTTGATAGTAAACTTACAAAGAAGCCTACATTTTTTCTTTAACTCTCTATAAAATCCCCCTGGGTGCTTTTGAAATGCCCCTGGGCATTTTTGGATGACCCTCGAGCACCGTAGGGCATTCACACCTTATGCAACCTTCTATGAACCTTCAAAAACCCTAATCCAGCAAAAATTATGCGATCTATGCTTCTGAAAATCCTGCAAGATAAGACAAAAAATAGCAAGTTAGTCAACAAAGTAAATCAAAATGAGAAACCCTTAGGGGGTCCCACCGTGATCGCCATTTGTAGATTCAAAAGCGAAACACCAAAATATGACAAGATAAAATGAAATCAAGATACAATATTGCACGAAAAGAGATGATTTTATTGATATGGGAGGAGCCTCAAATCTCCAATGTTACAATAAAGAATTGATTTCTTCTTTGATACAAAGTATTACAATACTAGGGTTCTCTAAAACCCTAGTGAATAGTGTTGGTGGTGTCTTCAATCTCACTTCTGATCCCAACAGAGGTGAGTGGGCTTCATGCTATCCAATACTGGGCCACTCCAGCTTAAGCAACTACACAATGTAGGTGTAGTACTTCCAGATATGCACACAAAAAGATAGCAAACAAGTTAGTAGCAACTATGAGGGCTCCACAGTGTGAGACCCTCATAAATCAATACAAACCCTAGCTATGCAATATAAATAAAATGAACAGAATCTAAAAATACATAAAATAAAATAATCAATGTTGGATTTACCTTGTTCACTTGTTGTTCTCCGATTTGTTGTAACTGTTGTAGGAAAGTGGTGTGACGATACCCTAGAAACACCCGAGGGTTTTGCTAGTCTTCAGTAGTAGGTTCTAAAACATCCACGGGTGCTCGATGGTAGCAGAAAACACCCATGGGTGCTCGAGGATGGCGGAAAGCGTCTAGAGGTGTTTGGTGGTTAAAGGAAATGCCTAGAGGCACTCGACGGTGATAGGGAGTGCCTAGAGGTATTCGGGAGCTGAGGTGAAGATCTGCAAAAGCAGATCTGGCTGAGTGAAATGGGTGGCGATGGATGCGGAGGCTAGGGTGAGCGAGGACGGATGGTGAGAATGCTTGGATACTCTAGGGCAAGCACTTAGGAAATTCTTGGATTGCTTAGGGGTTGAGCCATCAAAATGGCCTCTATTAATAATCCACACTAGGGTATGTTAGGGTTTTAGCGACACAAATTGTGTGGCTCAGATTAAAACATATCGGAGGGTGGATATTAATTTTGGGTGCATGGCATGGATTGATGTGGATGGATGGCTAGGATTAAGTCAAATCGGATGGCTGGGATTTATTTACATATATAATATTTATATTTATTAAATATATATAAAATATAATATTAAAATATTAATATTAAACATATATTTAACAAATATGCCTAAATATATATAAATAAATGGGTAAAAATGGCGGGAAGACCTGGATGGATGACAAGTGGCTAGATTTTGGTGTCTACAACATCAATGCAACTCCATCTAGATTTTGTGAGTTCTTAGCTATTTTATTCTTGCAACTCCTTCTAGGACTCACATCTTCTTGATTATTGTATAAAAAAAAACTCCTCCTAGGATTGGGGTTATTCTTCTTGACTCAGGTCCTAAAAGAAGTTCTAGATCTAATCAAGAACTCTTCCCTAACCTGATAACATAAAAGCACTATAAACAACTCTCTCTAGCTAAAAGGCTTTAATTGAAAGCAAAATGTTTAAACTATAGCATAGTATTGAATCTTAACTGAAACATTACATCTCAAACTCTAGCATGCATTACTACTAAAGCATTTCAACAAAAATTTACCATTATCTTTAAATTGATAAAGTGCTAAAGAAAAACTAAGTAAAAGAAGCATTCTTCCAAAAAACATAGTTGATTATTCACAATGCCAAAGATTGCATCATTAAATAATTCACAAAGTACCTTTTATTCTTTTCCAAAAGGAAACATTTTGCAAGACAATATCCCAAACCAATTCATTCCTTGCTTAAGCTTTAATCAAACTACATTACAAAACTATCATATTTGCTCTCTCTTTTATAGAGAAGTCACTTGGAAGGTTATCAAAGAATACAAGTAAATTCTCGTTACATAACAACTTTTCAATCCAAGATATATTAGAACCATTCCACCTAAAAACTTTCTACACCATATTCCTTTCATGATCATCTTCATGATAAAGTTCTCTTGTGAGCTTGAGGGACATTAGGGGATTATGATAACTCTTTTATGCAATGTAGACTTATATTCTCTAAGTATGATGTGCGTAGCTATGCAATCAAATATTGGAAAACAAG
Source organism: Wollemia nobilis (assembly GCA_028583015.1). Lineage (NCBI taxonomy): Eukaryota > Viridiplantae > Streptophyta > Pinopsida > Araucariales > Araucariaceae > Wollemia > Wollemia nobilis. The sequence continues at coordinate 1,279,722 of JAQPPZ010003633.1, forward strand.
TAACAAGAAGAGAATCCCATACTTCTCTCTATAGTGGCCTCCTTTACCTACTCAACTCTCAGGATTCCACTATTTTTTTTCAAACCAATCTTAAACATACTATAAGAATCCACAAAAAATACCAAGGAGATAATCCCATAGTTCTCTCTATAATGGCCCCCTTTACCTACACAACTCTTGAGAGACCATTATATCATCATTATCCTAGCATAATAATGATTTTCCAAAATAATACATCCATAATTTTTCCTTAATATTCCATTATTCCCATATCTAACATAACAATATTCAAATTAAATACCACCATGCCATATCGACTATTAACTTAAAACTAATCATTATTCCAATACAATAATGATTTAATCAAGAACAAGATTCTAATTCTACTATTCCAATACCTTAATTATTATTCTAACATAATAATGATTTAATTAAATATCAATATACCAACACATCTATTCATTTACCTTAATCATTATTCTAACATAATCAATATTTTATCAATGATCGATATACCAAAACATCCATCCATTAACCTTAATAAATATTAATTAAAGATCAATATACCAAACCATCTATTCCTTTTCAAATGGCTCCCTTAACCTAGAACTCCCCTCTATGAGGAGACCAACCACACTCAAAACAACTAAATATTGATCACACGCCCAACAAGCACAAAGGAAAAAGGTTGAAGATCAACTCCACTATCAGGGTTCTCATATCTACTAAGCAAGCAAGTCGCAAGCAACGACCAAACCCACCAAGCAACATAGGGAGACAAAATTTTCTAAAGGAACCTGACCCCAAACTAACTTGAGTCAACTAGTAAGGTAATTGATTTCTACCAAGATTTAAACTTAACCAGGGGTGCACGACTACTCTTAATTATGATACCCTCTTAGACCTGCAATCAAAAGATATACCAAGCAAACATCTATGCCAACCAAGGAAAAAGACTGGACACAACCCAAATATTATCCAACACTCGCCAAGCACCAACTTAACCAAATAACCAATGATAAACGACTGCCTATAAGTATAGGGTTCTATAATCATCTACAGATGATAGACCAACCGCAAAGGAAACTACCTACACAACAAAGAGAGGAAAAAGGAAAGTAACAAAGCCTCTAATCTATCATTAAATACATAGAATACCATCCAACAAAAGGAAGCAATCATCCAAATACAATAGTAAGGAAAGCATAAGATACAAACAAGCATAACACTGCATTACAACCATAATCTACCTCTTATCATGCAAATATTGATGTTGATATTGCTTTCCAATCTCCCACATTTTCTCTTCACGTTAGCGACTCCCAAAACAACCCATCTAGACTCAACAAATAGCCTTGTAAATCCTTGAAATCTGGTGGGAGTTCATTCTTCTCCCATCTTGGATTCGTTGGCCATACTTGCCAATGAGCTCCAACTCCCATGGTAACATTTGGATGTGTCGCCTCAAGCATGTTGAAGCCAGTGTGGAGGTTGCTCAACGTGCACTTGAAAATGCAAGGATATTTACTCTAATTTGTAATATAATTCCAACTTTAGGAATTATTTACCCCATAATATAATAATTCCAACCTTAGAAATTATTTACTCCATAAAGTATACTAATTCCAACCTTAGGAATTATTTACTCCATATAATATAATAATTATAACCTTGGAAATTATTATTACTAAGCAAGGTTATAAAGGTAAACAAGAAAACGAGCAGTTCGTGCACGGTAGCGGTCACAAAAATTTTGGCCCTAAAAAAAAAAAAAAAAAAAAAATGGCAGATTTTGGAGGCAACAAGTTGTGACGGATGGAGCAGCAAGGAGGAGGAGCGAGAGGTCTAGGGGCATCAAACCCTAGGTGTGGGACTTCGAGAGGGCGGATCGGCGAGACGCGCGAGGTGGGGGCTCTGGCGAGATAGCAAGCCCCCAGGCGGAGGATGTGGACAAGGAAGTTCTATTGGAACCGGTCCAAGGGCGTTGGGCGGATGCGGTTGAAGATTTCTCTGAGGGGGACCAGGACTCTATGCGTCAGGATCAAAGGAAGACCCAAGAAGGAGACAAAGAGAAACCTGGCAACTGGAGACCTTCATATCTTAATGCTCTTCGCGGTAAGCAAAAATTATCCGACTCTTGTTTTAATCTAAAATCTGTCAATGGTAGGTTGCACGTCCCGAATTCCTTAGCTCAACATGTGGCTATGGAGGGAAGAACATCTTTGGTGGCTAAATTTATGGGGGTGAGGCCAGACATGGAAGTCATAAGGAGATGGGCCATCCAAAAATGGCGGCCAAGGGCCGGTATGATGATTAAGGCTTTACCCAAGAGTTTTCTTTTGGTGACATTTCAATGTGAACAGGACATGGAAAGGACTCTCCAAGGAGGTCCTTGGTTTTTTGGGAAAAGGGGCTTGTATCTGAAGCGTTGGTCCCCCGATTTCAACCCCCAGACTCGAGTCTTGGATTTGGCTCCTATTTGGGTTAAGATGCCAGGATTACCTCCGCTTTTCCGGAACGAACAAATATTGGTCGGGATAGCTACGGAGATTGGAGAACTAATAGCTATTGATCCTGCAAACTTGAGCAAAACAAGACTCCGTCTCGCTCGCATGTGTGTGTTGGCGGACCTGAGTAAAGAGCTCCCTAAATCCATTATTTTGTCGTCTATGTTTGGCCTTCATACTCAGGTATTTGAATATGAAAATATGTCTTTTAAGTGTAGTGTTTGTGGGAAGGTAGGGCACCAGGGTATCCACTGCATTTCCAAGAACCAGCCCCCACTCCAAAATACTGATCCTCAAACCCAGAATAATATCCCTCCCCCGCAGATCTCCATTCCTACCCAACCTGGGCCTCAAGGACGTGGAGCTCGAAATCCGAATATCAGAGACCCTGTTCGCCCTATTGTAAGCAAGAGGCAACGTTTTAACCCTCCTCCCAAAAATTCCTATGCCCCAAAACCCTCTCACAGGGAAGCTGGTCCCTTTGATGGGAACCCTCAAGCTCAACCTGCTCCTAAGATGATACTGACAAGCCTCGAGCCAAATCACAAAGGAAAGAACCCCATAGATCAACGCCCGGGGGAAAGTAAGTTTGATTGGGTGATACGGGAGGCCTATGGAGGCTCGGTGGAAATGGTCCCATGTACTGCAGAGGAATTTATGGGAAGAAATTCCAAGGAGATCAACATCCCAGTGGAGAACAGTTTTGATGCATTAAATCATTTGAAGGGAGATCAGATGGACAGACCAAGAAGTGGAATCTAAGGTAGAGGAGACTCAAGAGAAGGATTTAGAGGAGAAAAATCGAAGGAAGGAGCAGGAAACTAATAATACGAGCAAGGATACTCGGGAGGAAGAGGTGAACCACCAAGATCGGTGTAACCCCAAAGCGAGGGAAAAAAGAATCTACTAATCAAGAAGCTAAGAGCACGGAATCATCTCCACCGTCAAAAAGACCGGTTAACCCGGAAAGCCGATTGTTACCCCAAATACCAAGACTCGACCTACCCAAGATGGTTACTAGAAGCCAAGTGAATCCCAAGGAACTTCAACCTAGAGCGGATGTATGGGGATATGGTTCGGTAGGAAGAGGGAAACCTAGCAATGTCGCCTTAAGGCGAGAAAGAAGCGAAGCGAGGAGTGGTCGATGGCACTCAAGCAAGTATTGCTCTTTGGGGCGAAGGCTCGAGGATCCAAAGCCCATAAATGAAGATTCTTTCATGGAATATTCGTGGGAGTAATCCTGCAAAAATAAGAGCTTTGTATGCTCTTAGACAAGAACACAAACCGGATATGATTTTACCGTAAGAAACTAAAATGGAGGAGAGTAGAGTTATTCCTTTTAAGAATAGGACTTGGCGAGAAGTTGAAGTAGTAGGCCAAGAGGCCACTGGAACAGCGAGGAGGGTTACCTGGTTATGTGGAACAAAAATGTGAGTGATAGTAGAGTGATTCGATGTCTAGTTGGTTTATTTGTCTCTTATGTGTGGATAAAACCACGCGGGAAGAGTGGATCTTAACGAATGTATATGCTCCGATTAGACAGGGACCGAGAAGGGTTCTTTGGAGTCGACTAGCCGAATTGAGGGAGACGGTCCCCAACTACCCTTGGATTGTGGCGGGGGATTTCAATTGCTACCTTAATCCTCTAGATAAATTGGGGGGCTCTCAAAGAATAACTCGCGATATCTACGAGTTTAGAGATTTTGTTGAGCAACATGAGTCGATGGATGTGGACCTGCGTAGATTCTCCTATACATGGTCTAACAAAAGATTGAAGGAAAACCAAATTCAGATAAGATTAGATAGGTTTCTTCTTTCTCAAGAATGCCTGGAGAGGTTTGGGGACTCTTCATTAACGGCACTCCCAAGAATCGGGTCTGATCACAACCCAATTATGTGGGAAACAGGGGAGGACTCTAAGAAAGATACATCAGACCCTTTCGATTTGAACTTATGTGGTTCCAACATCGGGATCTCAAGGATCTCGGTTGCCCAATGGTGGGACAAAAAGTATAATGGTTCGAAACTGGCCCAAGTGGCATGTAAACTAAGGAATGTGAAGGCTAACATTAGAGAGTGGAACAAAACTTCCTTTGGCAATATTTTTCTTAAAAAGGCAGAACTAAAAGACAAGATAAATGAACTACAGGAGAAGTTGAAGTCAAAGCAGCTTACAGAGGATCTGAGAAACCAGGAGAGGGAGCCAGTAGCCGAATACCACATGATGCTAGGATTTGAAGAAACCTTTTGGAGGCAGAAATCCAGACTGCGTTGGTTAAAGGAGGGTGACAGAAATACAAAGTTCTTCCATGTCTCTACTCTTCGCCACAGGAGTACTAACAAAATTAAGGAGATCAATATGGCCAATGGGTCTAACACCAAAGATATGGAAGACATAAGGAGGGAAGCGGTTGAGTACTTTAAATCGTTGCTAGAAGATGTAAATCCGACTATTGAAGAAGAGGACTCTCTGTTGGCAGCCATTCCACCCCTCGAATGCGATAATCTTAATGGATTCTTACTTAGTCCTTTCACAAAGGAGGAAATCAAGAAGGTCATTTTTGACATGGATGGTAACGACTCCCCAGGACCGGATGGCTTCCCCTGCAGACTTTCTTCCGAAGTTTTGGGATATCCTAGGCAATGATGTAGTGGAAGCTATAATTGAGGCTCAAAAGGACATGGAAATCCCAGAAGGAGTTAATGCTACTTTTTTAGTCCTCATCCCTAAACTAGTGGGAGCAATGGAATTTTCCAGTTTCGCCCTATCAGTTTATGTAACACTCTGATGAAGATTCTCACAAAAACAATCGCCAATAGGTTGAAGGTTATCCTTCCTTTCATCATTGATATGAACCAAGGTGGCTTTGTGAAAGGGCGACAAATATTGGATGGTATCATCACAATTCATGAGGTTATTCATTCAATGGTGACTAGTAAGGAAGCAGGTATGTTACTAAAGCTTGATATGAATAAAGCCTACGATCGGGTCTCATGGCGGTTCCTCACCAAGATTTTGGGTAAGTTTGGTTTCTGTCCCCAGTGGATTAAGTTGATTTTTAGTTGTATCTCTACTACAAGATTTTCTCTCATGGTGAATGGGTCACCCTCCGGTTACTTTAAGAGTGAAAGGGGGTTGCGACAAGGAGATCCTTTGTCTCCATACTTGTTTATTATTTTAGCGGAAGCATTGGGTAGGAACATTTCAGCGGCGGTGGCAGATGGTCAATTGGAAGGTTTTAAACCAGCCTCAACAGCAGGGCCAGTGTCTCACCAACAGTTTGTGGATGATACAATCATTGTGTCCAAAGCCTCGGTGCCTCAAGCTAGGAAGTTGAAGATAATTCTAACCAAGTATGAGATAGAAGCAGGACAGTACATAAACTATAAGAAGAGTAGCATCTATTTCTTTAACACGCCTGGTGGGAGGGAGGAAAGAATAGCTAACCTCTTCGGTTGTGGAAAGGAGCTTCTACCAGGCAACTTATCTAGGCATGCCTATGTTCGAAGGAAGAATGAAGGCTACTTTGTGGAACTCGGTCATTGACAGGATCTCCAAAAAGTTAGCGGAGGGTGGAAGGGCAGACCTTCTCGACTCCGCGAGAAAAGCCTTATTAGTTCAAACTACTTTACTGAGCATTCCAATTCATTGCATGTCTCTATTTAGAATGCCTACAAAGGTCCGAGCTACATTGGAGCAAATTCAACGCAACTTCTTGTGGTCAGGTTCAGAGGAGAGAAAGATAATTTCGTTGGTAGCATGGAATCAGGTGTGTGCAAGCAAGGATCAGGGGGGCCTGGGGTTAAAGAGAATGAAAGAATTGAATCAAGCTCTGATTGGCAAACAGGTATGGATATTTATCAATAATGATCAATTGGGATGGGTAAAACTTCTTAAGGCAAAATATATCAGAAATAATCAGGACTTCCGGAAAGCTGATAATCTTCCTAGAGGATCCTATTTTTGGAATTGTTTGCTCGAATGTCGGGAGGTAGTCGGGAAAGGCATCGGATGGAGAATTGGTAATGGAAGACAAGTGGACTTTTGGAAATACCCGTGGTTGGAAGAGGCCCCTCTGAAAGATAACTTAGACCTTCGGGTCCTCCAACATAAACTTTCGAAGGAAATGGGAGGAAAAGTAGGGGATTTTATTGTCGTAGCACAGGAAACTTCTTCTTGGAAGAAAATCACAGTTCATAATCTGTCAGAGCAAGAGAAGGTGGCCCTAACCAAACTCAATGATGCTTTAAGGGTGTTCCCGATCATTCCTGGGGGAGGAAGAGACAAGGCGATTTGGGGCAAAACTACAAGTGGGATCTATTCAGTAAAAACTGCCTATAAGTTAATCCACTCAGGATTCAATGGCTGGACTCGACTTCTGTTATTTGGTTAAATAATTTAACACCAAAAATAGCTTTCTTCTTTTGGTTGGCAGTTCAAAATAAGATCCTGACAACAGATAATCTGTAAAGGAGAGGTTTCCAATTCATCAATCGATGTATCTTGTGTGAGAAAGCAATAGAATTTGTAAGTCATATATTTCTAACTTGTGATTTTTCTTGTACAGTCTTCCAAATGATCCTGTCCAAATTTCATATAGATTGGGTCTGTCCAAATAGCATGTCTGACTTCTGCATACAGTGGGCTTCCCCCTTCCGGGCAAAGCTTTTGACTTGGCTCTGGAAGCTCAGCTTACCCCATTTTTTATGGGGGATATGGAATGAGAGAAATAAGAGAGTATTTAAAGGACGTAAGAAAGATCCCGGGTTATGTGGTAATAAAATAATCGGAGCTTTGAAAGAAAACTGGAAAACTTTCTTCTTCAAAAATGAGACCATGTCTCTAAGGGAAAGGAGGATTTTGCGGAACTCGGGGAGAGGAACTTCCGGACCTAGACATTACAACCAACCCACGGGATGGTGTCAAGTGGATACCCCCCACACAAAAGTGGTTTAAGTTTAATTTTGACGGGGCGACTAAAGGAAATCCGGGGCTGCACGGGAGGCGAGGAGGAGTTTTGAGAAATGAGGAAGGAAATGTGGTCCTTGCCTTTGCGAAGCCTTTGGGAACTCAAACAAATCATTTTGCAGAAGCCTGAGCTCGCATGCAGGTAATGAGAATTGCCAGACTTGAGGGTTATAAGGAAGTTATCTTTGAAGGGGATTCGCTTAATATAATCAAGGCAATTAAGGAGGATAAAGACCCCAGCTGGACCATATTGGAGCTTATCCTAGAAGCAAAGATTCATAAATCTCATTTGGTTAATGCCCGAATCCAACACACCTTCAGAGAAGGGAACCAGGCGGCGGATCTAATGGCAAATATTGCAGTTTCTGTTGGGGAGATGCAAATTTGGAAGGATAACTTCCCTCAAGAACTATTGGTGTTGGTTGCTAGAGAAGAGCTAAGATCAAACCTGTTAGAGCATCGAGGAGATAAGAGGGGTCGATGATGAGTAATCCGACAGATGGAATTAGGCGGAAAAGGCATCCCATTTGCTTGGGGCCCGGGAGGTGACAAGTGTACGATACAGACAACCTAGTGTTAGTAAGTGCTAGGTGTTGTTTGGTTTTTGTTTTATCCTGAATAGTCAAGCGACAAGTATAGGACTCTGGACTCTAAGTATGGCTTAATGTGAGTCTTAGAAAGATCCATTTTGTATTTTGATTATACGGGCTTGATGCTAGAACCAGCCCATTTTGACTTTGTAAAAGGTTTGTGGACCTTATAACCACCTCTACCTTATACCAAAAAAAATAAAGGTAAACAAAACATCATTCAAAATACCATTGCTTCTTAAAGAGGGCAAGGAATCAATTATTCACTAATTAATACCATATATCAATATACATTATTAACACTAGCATTAATATTAATTATTAATGGTATCAACATATTAATACTTTTATCAAGTGGCATTAGCTCAATTGGTTAAATTCCTCAACATTTCAAGGAGGAGACCCAAGTTCAAATCTTGCCAAATGATACATGGATAATATCCAAGCTTTGTTGTAATACCACTATGTGGTGATGATGTAATACGGGTGGGGCCTGTTTCAATCCCATATAACCCATTCAAAAAAAAACATATTAATACTTTTATGGCAGATTATCCAAACCAAAATCTTCAATACACACAATCACAAATATCCATACAAAGTTGCTTTATCTTTAAGCAAATGGTTCTTTAAGATAACTAGAATGTTACCCCATCATACTAAATATGACTCCTTCACCAAAGCGATCTCTTGACCCAATGTTGTATTTATCAATAAGCACAAATGCAATGCATCTACATTAAGGCAACCTTTACCTTAGAGTTGTCAATAAATCAAATCATTTCCCAAAATTTCTCTCAGCTCAGATGGTTAATCCATTGGTGAGAGTACCTAGTCCTACAACCACAAATACATCAGTAGTACCATAATCCAATAATAGAATCAAAACATAAATACAATTACTCATTATTATTGCTATTAAATAAGACTATGCATTAGATATCTGTATTTCAATACATAGTTCATTACCAATAATCAGTCTTGCCAAGGAGGGTTGTTACAGACCAAGGCAAAAAGAGAAATGTAAATATGTACTTAGCATATTTTTATATTTTATTTGGTTACTACCCTCATTCCCCATTCTTCTTCTTCTTCCCCTTCATTTTCTTGTTTCTATATTTCTTTTTCTCTCTTTGTTTTCATAAAAAGTAAAGGATCAACAAGGGAGTGATTTGCTTCCCTTGGCAAGTGATTTGCTCATTATGGCCCACCTAGTCAAAATAAAATGGTCAAGTAAGCAAATTGGTCCAAAAACAAGCTAACTATTCACCTAACCCAATTATGGTAGGTGTGATAGCTTGAGGGAGTTATAAAACCACCTTCACCATATTAACCCCTAATTTCTACACTCATGCCCAAACTTTACCATCTTTTGAATGCTCTAATCAACTTGAATGAATAATCAAAGGCATGGAATTGAAAACCACTCTTGCAACATATGCTTTGTTTCAATAACTCTAACAAAAGCAACAATCCTTCATGTGCCTTCCCCTTTTTTTGGTTGAGTGAAATCCCGCAAGGGTTGCTTAAGCAAATTAGTTGCCAAATGACACTTTTTTCAATTAACTCAAAAGAGTAACATGCTTTGAAGCAAGTGAATTTCTCTCTTCATAATTCTTGAGTAGCACCTAAGCCCTTAAGGAGTGAATTACTTCTCTAAGGTTGGGCAATTTTTTCATTTTAAACTAAACCAAAATTTTGCCAAAGTTTTACCTACTTGGCAATTTACTAACCTACTTGAGTGAATCGTTCCAAAAAATTAGTCAAACTACTCCTAGATTTTTTCTAAGTCCACTTGACCTAACAAATCACTCATCATTTTTAGAAATTAACTACACTCTCCAAGTGATTCGCTCCTAGACTAAGCAGTTTACTCTAAAAATAAAAGTTTTTCAAACTCTCATAGCAGTAGCGAATTACTCTTCTAATAAATCACTATCTAGACCAAGAAAATTGCTCCACTTGCTAGGAATTTAATATTTCTTCATTTTTTCAAACAACATCCACTCTCCACTCTATTCATCATGGATATCACTTCCACTTCCACTAGTCCATCCATGTCAGAGATCAATCTGGTGACTTTGTCGATCACTATTACCACTTTTATAGTCTCAACCCTGATAATGCCAATCCAAGAAAAAGTTCCAAAAGTAGAGCCTTCAAGAGGGAAAGAAAATAATAAGGAAAGGAGGTAGAATCCTACCCCTCCACCCTAAAAATTAGAACTCTTTGACAAACCCTATAGGAGGGTAGAGAAAGGAAAATTTAAGCACTCTCTTGCAGAGGTGAGCATGAAGCCTTAAGGAGGTTTAACTTTATTCCCAAAACTAATTCGTGAAGTATTAACTATGTTTGGAAATTGGGGCTAGCAATGAATTTAGTGCCCCAAGTTTAAAATTACCCAAAAGTGATGGAGTGTGTCAAAAGTATGATTTTGATGGAAGGAGCATTAGGCCACCACAATGGATAGAAGAATCCTTATATATAAGGGAGGATGATATAAGGAAGATGTTAAATATGGAAAATGACCTAACCATGGGGTTATCTAAAATACCAAGGCATAAAAGGACTATTACTATGGGTTTGAGTAGCACTAATATCAAAATTTCTCAATCCTTCATCTAAAGGACCCAAACAAAGCTCTTAACTTTAGCATCCCTATAGAGTTAGAGTGGTTCAAGGATGATGTCTAGCTGGTCTTGTCGGGAATTGAAATAATTTTGAGAGAGCAGACAAATGCTAGAATTTATAAGGAGCATGTTGCACTCCATATAGTGGAAAACTACCATGTGCACTCCCAAACGATTAATAGTGTTAAGTATAATATAAACCATATGAACTAACAGTTAAAGAAATTCAAGGAATAAAAGTTCACTTACACTTCTTACCTCGTATGGCCTATACTTTATCAAAAGGATAATTGGTTCTCCTCCTTGCAACTAAAACAAACAGAGTTAGATGACAAGCCACTTTCAGCAACAATTATATATATTTGCCTTAGTAAGAAGTGGGAAAAATATTTTATCACTTCTATAATGCAATTTACACACAATAATGGAATAGATCAAGGGGATGATGTTTGGACTATCATAGGAGGCCTATACATGCTAAAGTATAAGAAGTGGTCAAATAAAGACTTCCACTTTGGAATGCCAAATCCTTCATCTATTTGTTTGGCTTATTGGCCATACCTTTTGAGATACCAACATACATGCCCAATTACCTATTCAACATGGAGTACATGAGGTAGCTAGACTACGTGAATTTGAAATACTTTATAGGATAGAAGAAATCCACTTTCTACCTCTTGAAACAACAAGTCATGTAGATAATCCCTAAGTTATGAGAGTTCCACCATGTTATTGAAAATAAATGTATGGGAATGAAAAAGCTCAAGGACATCTCATCCTATGACCTTGAGGGATCCTAACTACAATTGGAATCTAAGGGTTTGCACACATTCCATGTGCATGAAAAAATATATAGGAAGGAGAAGGAATCAAAATCATTCGAATAAGTAGCCCAAACTACTTTAGATAGCAAGCAAGGGTATGAGGACAAGATTCAACAATGGTACTCTCATCCCCCATAATAGTTTTTATTCTATGTTGATACCAAATTCAAGGATGACTTTGATCCTAGCTATAAACTAAACCATTGATAATTGAAGGTCTTTGAGGACTTTGGATACTGTTAGAGGAAGATCCTCACTTGGTAAAGGATGAGATATGATATCAAAACCACAAATACGCTAGTCCATAGTGATCCCTTTGACGAGCAATTCTTGGTGATATGGGATTGTAAGAACAATCAAGGACTAAATAGACAAAGAACAATATAGGGGTTCTTAAAAGGAAGCTTGCCAAGTCCACTTCTCATTACAGTACCAAAAACTATAATATTTGTAGTGCCAACAACATTGATAATAGTAAGTGTTGTAGTGTAAGAGACAATGAGGGAGAGGTATAAAAATATAAAGGAGACCTGCATGAGTTGATGTTTGAGAATATTGTGGCATAGGAAGCAAGCCCATGACCTTTTGAAGAATAAGGTCTAAATCCACTCAAGGAGGGATAAATACCTCATGAATGGCCTCCTCTTGAGTTGGAGATAACCAATGCTTGAATCATGACCACCATCCCTTCCACCACTTCTTCCCTTTATATTTTTTCTAATCCAACTTATTTCTCCCTCTTAATTTTTTCTCTTTCAACTTCTAAAGTCTCCTCCCTTTATTTTATTGCACATCTTTCATTGTTAATAAGTGTGACCATTAGTTTTCCTAGGAGCACCTTGCATCCCACCTCATCCTATGCCACTAACAATAATTCCATCACTTCATTCCCCCTACCCATCATAAAAATCTTTATATCACATCCATTAGTCTCCTACACCAAGAGTTATTGACCTTAATAGCTAGTCTTCCCCTTAGTTAAAACCTTAGCTCAAATGGCAATAGGAATGTCCACTTCTACCTCTTTTTGCACACCCATATCCATCCAACTTACTTTGCCCATCATATCATCTTGTCCACCTCACCATCCTATCATGAAATCTAGACAACTACTTGAGGTGATGATATTTCCCACTTTCGCTCATTTGACCAAGCCTACAAAAGTAGCCCCAAAACCAAGTATGATCATAGGGCCTAGCTAAGCCTTCATTTGGAGTATCATTGGTGACCCAAAGACAACTAATTTTTAAGAAGCATTCGACTTCCTCTAAATGGAGGAGAGGAAAATTCAAAACAAGTATAAGCAATTAAAGGATATGATCTTCAAAGCACCAGTCATCATGTAATACAAACTCGAATTTGGTGGTGGAAGGGTCCTTGTCAACGAAGCGATTCCTAATGACCCTTCTAAACCCACCATTTCACTTATTGACTTCACTTCTAGAGTGTTAGAGCTAGATTTAACCAACATAGATCCATACCAAATGATTTAACTTGTAAATCAAGTCTCCATTTGGGTCACTATGTAATTTGTCCAAATGGCAATGAAAAATGATATAGTAAAGAGTAAAGTAGTAGCCCAATTAAAATTAAAGAAGTTACAACTATAACAAGATAATGAAGCCTTAGCTACAAGATTACTATAGTGGTAAGGGCTTTTACCTCTCTTTAGACATGTCTAAGGTTCAAACCCCACTCAATATGAGGGGATCAAGACCCCTCATAAAAACCCATGTAAACCCATTAAAAAACAAGAAAATGAAGCCTTAGAAACGATGTCATGGAAGGGGCTAAGTTGCAATTGCAAGTTGAGGATCTCAAATTCCAACTTGATGAGAGCAACAACTTGAAGATCTTTCACAACATGCATAAGGGAAGGATTAGCTGAGGAATCAATTTTAACAAGAAATATTACAATTGATAAAACAAGTAAAACAGTTGCAAGTAGCCCGAAAAGAGAAAGATCTCAAAGCTCCAAGATGAAATCATAAAACTAAAAAGAACAATGATTGACCTAGGGTGGACCTTGAAGATGGATAAGGTGAAGTTCCAATGGAATGATATAAAAATTAAGGTCATACGTGTTGAGAGATACTTTGAGTTTGTATCCAACACTAACAACATCCTCAACTAAGTGGTGAGGATCATCAAACAAACCAAAGAGTTAGAAGGAAAGGTAAGAGGAGTTGCTTAAGCAACTAGTAACAATACAACATCACAAACACAACATATCGAGATAGATCGAAAGGGCATTATTAAAAATTAAAGAAGATTCTCAAAGCCTAAAGAAACCTTAAAATTTGCAAGAAGACAATGGTCTCTTTGGAAACCCTAGTATGAGAAATAGAGAAAGATATTCAGGGGTTAGTCGATGTTGGATTACCATACGTGTTCAATGACCAAAAAAAGCTCCTCGATGATAACATCAATAACTCAATGATCAAAGAGGAAAAGGCTAGTGTTGAAGTTAACAAATCTACAAAAAGAGTCAAACAACTAGAAACACTACTTGTTAAGCTGCAAGAGATGGTGGAAAAGTAACATGGACTAAACAAAACCCATTTGAGAAATTAGAAAGAGGTGCAAAGGATCTTGTACGCATAAGGTTGCTAGAGAATAAGAAGTGGAAAATTTTGTTCAAGCTACTGCATTGAAGTAATCCAAGAGATTAAATAATTTTGTAGTTTTTTGGTAGAGAACTCCAACATTGAGGACTTCATGTCCAAATATGAAGGCAAGATCTAGGATCTCTTGCCAATCGAGCTTAACACCTCATGAAGTCGCTAGAAATGTAGTAATAGATTACTACCTTAAGTTTTTGTTTGTTTTGAGATGCAAAACCTTACGATTCAATTAATTAAGGTCTTTAAAATCCAAATTTTTCCAAGGACCAAAGAAGTTATTTGTTCAAAAACATACAAATTACACACAAAAGCAAAGTATTAGAAAAATGGGAGTGATTGGTTCACATGAGTGAAGTGCTAGCAAACTAGAGTGAAGTGCTCCCAAATTGGAGTAATTTGCTCACCTCTTAGAGAAAATTGTTCATGGATAGACCGAGGGATAAAACAAAGATGCATATATCCTAAGGAAGATTTTGAGAAAGTAACATTTTGGTATGTAATGACATCACCAAACACTTTAGAATTCTTTAAAGAGGCTTAGTAATGTATTTTGGAGCATGTAACATTTGCAAGTGTATCATTTTGCTAAAGATGTCCCAAATATTTACTTTTATTAAATAAAAATGACTTATCACCCAAGGTAACTTAAGGATGAAATCTTCCTATAAATAGGAGCCATGGGTTTTATTATAAGTAACTTTTGTCCTTGAAGAAGTCAAAACTATACTTGGTGATACCCACATTATACTTGCTCCTTCCTGAAGTTATGAGATATTAATAAGACTTTTGCTTTCCATCAATTGCATTGCCCTCATAGATTGTGGAATGTGTGATGATTGTGGCACTACCCTTTTGCCATCTTGTTATTCCTTGTTAATATTATTTCATGTGCATGAGATTCCATTATTGTTATTCAATTTTCTCATGAGTTAATTGATCACATACTCTCCTTACTACGATTATGATTGTATTTACTTTTAATACCTTGTACCTTAAACTTCCAAAATTACTTTTCATGGTTTTTTATTTTTACATTTACTTTTTGCACTTTAATTTCTCACATTTCAATTCTTGTAATTAGATTAGGTTAGTTAAATCTAAGTAAGAAAGTGGGAAGTGGGCCTAAATTTGAAGGTCGAAGAGGCATTGTCCCTTCCTTCAAAGATCATTGAAACAAAATTGCAAGCACATATGAAATTGAACATTTTTGTAATTTATTAGGTAGTGACACAAACAAAAGAGCCAAGAAAAAATAAAGTACATAACCTTACTAAGTTCAATGCCATATGTGAGCATTTTCAAAGAGCATGTATAAATGCAAATATCAAATGAAGAGCAGAAGTGCCCATAAATCATATCAGCTCAATTCAAAGGTTGGTAACTGGAAAAAACCTAAAGAAAAATAGGAAGAAAGAATGTATGCCAATCACTCTTTCAAGGGATAGTGGAAATAAAGAATCTTATTATCCTATAATATAAAGTTTATAATAACATTTAAGATATTTATTCCTATATATTAACAATAAATTATATGTTTAAATAATTAAAGATAAAAAAAATCTAAAAGAATTTATCAATAAAATTAATAACTAAAATTTAATTTGAAATGAAATGAAAGATTTTAATTACATCTGCAAGACCCAAACATGGCCTATGGGACCCCAAACATTGAAGCACAACTACTCAAATCATATGACCCTTAATATCCTTGAGAAGGTTGTTCCTTCTTTTGTTGATTTGGGTTAGCAACTCCCCAACTTTTATTTTATTTTACTGTCTTCAAATAACTCTGCCATAGACCCTTAATATCCTTGAGAAGGTTGTTCCTTCTTCTGTTGATTTGGGTTAGCAACTTCCCAACTTTTATTTTATTTTATTGTCTTCAAATAACTCTGCCATAGACCCTTTTCCAAGCGTTTCTTTGTATTTTCCATGCATGTCTGAAAAACTCGGGTATTTATAGATGAAGTGTTCCTTTGACTCTATTGTCCCTGCGCTGCATAGAGTACATATCTTTTCTTCCCATTTTCCCTTAGGTATTGTCCATCTCCTTGTATCGCATCTAAGCCTATGAGAGCTAGTCTTTATTTGAGCAATGAGGATATTTTCCTTCCACTTGATTTCAACACCTATATACATATTTTCCTTGTGGTCATACGGGTTAAACTTTGCAATATAATATTGTCTTTTCTTGCTTGCATTTTTCCACATTCCATTTCTAAATTTTTCATAAACAAATCTTTATTGAAATTTGGGCATTCATTTATGTTGATTTTCCAACGTTTCATCCATGTGTTCTTTGGCCTATGCAACTCTTCATCCCTGGTTGCCCTAAGGCCATCTGTTGTTTTTCATGTTTTCTATTTTTTTTCAAGTAACATAATAACTTGGTCATAGCTGTTGCTTCTAAAGGGAACATTCTAGTTTCAGTTAGAATAATTTCATAAGGGGCAGTGGTCTTAATGTAAATTTGTGATTAGACATTTTTGAATCCTTTATATTTGCCTTCATTTTGTATTTATCGTGCCACTAGCCCACACCTCGCAACCATACAACAAAAACAGTGTAACAAGTAGGCCAAATAAGACCTCGGTGGTCTTCCAATCCACAACTCGACATTCCTACACCTATTTTGAAGTGCATATAACCGCTCTTCAATCATTTTGTGTTCTTTTCATCCTACATGTATTCCAATTGAGCTTGTCATGAAAGTTTATGACCAAGTATTTGTATTCTACCACTACCTACAGAGGTTCTCCTCCAAATTAAAATTTGAAATATTGCTTCTTCTCAAATTTTCAAAAGTTAGTATAATGATTCAATATTATCCATTAAATTTATTAAAAAATTTCTTCTTCTAAACATTTAATTTTAATAAAAATACCCTTAATTAAATATAAACAATAAAAAGTTCTATTTTTAAATTTTTAGATTATACAAGGAAATTAATAATCCAACAAATCTTTCCTTGGGATCCCTAGTTACATATACATTATAATTTTTTTTATTTTTAATCAATTTATTACATACATCTATGGTAGGACTTGAACCCGACTGATTTGATAAAGATTTCAATGCAGGAAAATGGATAATCCAACAAATCTCTTGTTGAATTCCAACTACACTCATAGATATCACATGACAGGGTAATTCCCAAAATTTTAAGATAAATGAGATGATTGCTACAATCCCTATCATTCTTAGTTAAATTTAATCAGTGGTTGGAGTATTCAAAACAACTGTATCAGCGTAGTAACCAGCAGGAGACACCCCCTACTATCATTGTCAAGAAAGAACTTTTCACAATTGAAGACATTATTCAAGAGATAAAAAAGTTAGCAACTGGTAAAGCCCGTGACATAGACAATCTTCAAGCAAAGCATATAAAATGAGGGGTAGATATCTTGGCATTGCAAATCAAAGAAATTTTCAATGAGGTCATACAAAATGGCTTCCCTACCGAGTGGACAACTAGCTTGACCATTCCTTTGTTTAAAAGTGGAGATGTAAATAATCCCTCAAACTATCGAATTATCATGATCAACCCTCTCTTTGCAAAGTTGTTTGGGAGTATGATAGAGCGTAGGATCAACATATGGGCGGAAGAAAAGGGAAAGAGAGCAAAGGGAAGTAGGTTTTAGGCCCAAGCACTCAACTATTGATCACTGTATCACGCTCAGACACATAGTAGAAAAAATATGGGACAAAAAAGAGGAGGCTTTTTGTCGTTTTGTAGACTTCAAAAAGGCACTTGACACAGTGCCAAGGAAAAAATTATGGAACAGAATGGAAGAGCTAGAGGTTCCAATTCACTACAGGGCGATAGTTCACGGACTATATGAGCATGTAAAGTCTAGAATCGGAACACGGGAAGGGTTATCTGAATGTTTTGGTAGTGACATAGGTGTCAAACAAGGTTGCCCTCTATCTCCGACCTTATTTGGGCTGTACATTGACAAGTTAGAAGAATGGATAAACAACTTTGGGGGAGAGGGTGTGCATTTAGCCAAATATGTGGTAAAACTCCTCATGTATGCATATGATGTAATTCTTGTGGCCAAAATAGCCAAAGATCTAGAAGATCACCTTCAAGCTCTAGAACTCTTTTGTAAAGAAGTTGGGATGCAAGTGAACACGAGCAAAACAAAAATTATGATTTTTTCAACAAAAAAGAAGAAGCAACAACTCAAATTTCAGTTTGCAGGAGAACCGCTTGATGTAGTAGTAGAATACAAATACCTGGGCATAGACTTTCATGACAAACTTAATTGGAATACATGTAGGATGAAAAGAACTCAAAGTGGTTGGAGAGCACTATATGCACTTCAAAACAAGTGTAGGAATGTCGAGTTGTGGGACTGGAAGACCACCAAGGTCTTATTTGGTCTACTTGTTACACCGGTTCTGTTGTATGGTTGAGAGGTGTGGGCTAGTGGCACAACAAATGCAAAATGGAGGCAAATAGAAAGGATTCAAAAATATCTAATCACAAACTTTCTCAAAATTAAGGCCACAACCCCTTATGAAATTATTCTAGCTGAAACTGGAATGTTCCCTTTAGAAGCAATTGCTATGACCAAACTGTTATGTTACTTGAAAAAAAATAGAAAACATGACAAATGATAGATGGCCTAGGGCAGCGAGGGACGAAGAGTTGCATAGGCAAAAGAATACGTGGATGAAACAAAATCAGAAATGGATGAAACGTTGGGAAATCAACAATGAATGCCCAAATGTCAACAAAGACAAAAAAATATGTGAATGAAACGTTCAGAAGTGGAATGTGGAAAAATGCAAGCAAGAAAAGACAATATTATATTGCAAATTTTAACCCTATAGGCGCTGAAATCAAGTGGAAGGAAAAAATACTCATTGCTCAGATAAGGACTAGCTCTCATAGGCTTAGATGTGAAACAGGGAGATGGACAACGCCCAAAGAACAATGGGAAGAAAGGATACGTACTCTATGCAGCACAAGGGCAGTAGAGACAGAGGAACACTTCATCTATAAATGTTCGAGTTTTTCAGATATCCGTGACAAATACAAAGAAACACTTGAGAACGAGTTTATGACAGATTTATTTGAAGATAGTAAAATAAAAAAAGTTGGAGAATTGCTAACACAAATCAGCAGGAGAAGGAACAACCTTCTCAAATATATTAAAGATCATATGATATGATTTGAGTAATTGTACTTCCATATTTGAGGTCCCATAGACCATATTTAGGTCTCGCGGACGTAATTAAAATCTTTCTTTCATTCATTCAATGGCTAGTTACCACCACTCTCACATAAACGTGATGACTCGCTAAAATACAACTTTAAATAAACTTAGTCACACTCTGGCTAACACACTACTATTAGAGCTACCCATTTCACATGTCTAATTCTCAATTGAATGTTGCGCTCGTTGGTCCTTAAATGTCGATTAATTTCAATTATCCTACACCTAACCTTTTTTGAATTCCATTCTCTAAAATGCATTGTTATTTAATAGAATTAACCTGGACATCACATACTCACGATTATGAAGCCTCTCCTGGCCACAAGCAGGTTACAATCGAGTAGAGGAATACAATTGGTATGATTATAAGACTTCTAAATCTTCGGGAATAAATCAGATATATTCTGGGAATTTTTTAAATCAGTGTTTATACAAGATAGCATCTTCGGGGAATAAATCAGATAATATTCTGGGATTTTTTTAAACCAGTGTTTGTACAAGATAGCGAATCTCTCTGTCCTGCAGAGAGGAAAGAAGAAGAGACAATGAAAGGAGAAGGCAGATATAGTTCAGACTCCGAATCGCATAGTCCCCATAGTTCTGACTCTGGATCCACCTGTTCATCATCATCGTCTTCTTCTTCATCATCGTTATCCTGCTCAAGCAGGAGCAGTGGATACAAAAAAAAAAGGAATCATAAGAAGAGGGACAGTGACAATGGTGGCAGCAGCCACAAGGGTTCCAAGAGGCGATCCAAATACACCCAAAAGTCTAAAACAGATGACCACCACAGGTAACCTTTTTTTTTTTTAATTGATTACAGGGATTAAAAATGTCAACTTTATTACATCATGATTATAAAATTACTGTATTTTAACCACTATATAGTGATATTAGAACAATCGTTTTTATAATCCCTCCTTACAGTTGAACTCGTACCATTTAACCACAGGTAACTTTTGGCAGATAAATTTGTTTTAGACAACACTCATATAAGCAAATTTTCAATATACTCTTTGATAGGTCCTGCATACCAATTTGTCATGCATCTTGCAGTGAGGTTGATCAGATCATAAGTGTGAGTCACAGTCCCATAGAATTGGGAAATTCCCTAGGCCACCCAAAGGGTTGAAGTTTACTCTTCATTTGTTGGGTGCTCTTGTTTAAAGCACACCAATGATTTAAAATTAAATTAAGTATTTTTAAACATCCTATGATGTTACTTCTCTGGGTCCATTATACGGGAAAGAAGGCATTCAGGTTGTGCTATCTGTGTATGGGCCAACATACTCTCCCGTACCCCTTCGAATTCGAACCTTGACTTCTCATATCTAAAATACTCAAGGCGAGGCTTAGTTATGGATGCTACCAAATGTCACCCCAGTAAAAACCCAGCGAATGAACTTAAGTTATCTCTTTGCATACAATGTTTTCTAAACAAACAATACCCCTGATTCATTTTTATTGAATTATTATAAAATCTGAAACAATTGATATGCAACCCTAGTTTAAATTCGGCAAATTGCTAACACTCATTGCAAATGCAACAGGGCTGCATTGCATGTTCTTCTCTGGAACAATCGGTTTCTGACTTTTGGTGGATTGGAATTCTGTTTATAGGTGCATTTTGGGGCAAACAGCTAGTTCCAATTGATCTTTGGTTTACCTGCATATGCCATAAGTAAAAGTTATATGAGAACTCCTCTATAAAATTGTGTCTCTTTGGATTTTGATCTTTTGGCCAAGCTCATCTTAAATTAAGTTTTGTCAATCTACATAAGCCTAAAGTAACTTCATATGACAAAAATAATATGGTACTGTGACGAAGCATTTGTTAACCATTGGTTGTAAGATCACTATGGATTGGACCTATGGCCATCACTTACACATAGTATAGATCATACTAGCCTCCAGACCGGGACGCGACCCAGACTCCGCAAGATTGATTGGCCAAAACATAGTCGAGACTGTAAAAGAGCTCTGCCAATTGACAAGGGACTTTGACTACTCCATGTAAAGTCTTTAACCTGAAAATTACGGCTTTTTTTTTTGTTAGGTAATGTAGTTGGATGCCAAAACTAGGAGAATTTTGGGCTTGTCTTGGGTCACAGGCCACTTGGATTCAAGAGTTTTATGACTGACTAAGAGAGTGACACCGTTATACTAAAGATAATTGTCCTTATCATGACATTGATCTGACGCTTGCATTTATGAAATGTGGTTTATTTATTTATTTATAATAATTGGTTATATAAGGTTTGAATGGGATCCACCCGTATTACATCATGAGCGCATTATTGCAGTATTTCACAAACCACATTAGTGTGGTTTTACAACTAATTGTATGATCATGGGCCATCTTATTATGAAGTGTCCATCACAATACGGAGATTTGAATGGGGTTGTACTCACTTGAATGCATCTCATGTACCATTGCTCCACAATGCTATGGAGTCAGGGACAATGAAATGTGGTTTATTGATGTTGGTTTGCGCAATACTTTTCTACGTAATGTTTAATATATTGTCTATTCCTGTCTAGTGGACAAGTTGGCAACATTGCCCTGTATTTATCTTTATTTCTCATCCGACAGTGGGCTTTATTGGATTCAAAAATCAAATTTGAAGGTTGACATAATAATTCAGATAAAGGGTTACTACATCCTTAATGCTACAAGGTGAAGTTTTAGAATTTGGCATTCCCCTTCATACAACAACAAAAAAAAAAGTATTGCACAAACCAGCATCACCTTGTAGCATTAAGGATGTAGTAACCCTTAATATTGCCCTGTATTTATCTTTATTTCTCATCTGACTGTGGGCTTTGTTGGATTCAAAGATCAAAGCCTACATTGTAAATATTCAATAATAATATGGTAATAGCTTTAGCCTCTCTTCTAATTGTGAAGAATAATAATTGAGAATGCAACAATCTTCATGTCCAAATTTTCCAATAGCAAGGTATTAAGAATTTTGAGAAGAATATTGAAGCAGACTTAAGATGCTTGATCTAATCACTGGCAAAAATCGTCACACTGGCTAGTGAAGAATATTATTCATAGGAGATTGATTGAAGGGCATGAGATACCATCTGCTTATTCAGAATAGTGTTGACAGATTGGAATCCGGATTGCACCTCAGTTTAACAGTAGCCATAAGAAACACAACCGATAAGAAGATGATTTTTTTCTGCATTTGAGCTTTTATTTGAAATTTTGAACAATCACTGCAGATGCATGAGAAGTTGGGCTTGGCTGACAGTTGCAGGTTATATGGACAAATTTCTTTATGTTGGAGCAAAGATTTTTAACACCGTGCCATTCTGTAGTCCTCGAGTAATTACCTGGAAAAATTCTTATTAAAAAAAAAATTCAGACTAAAAAGAATCTCTTGGCAAGGCATCTGTCTGGTAAGAGCATCAAGTAATTGCTTAAATCTAGAGATCCGCTGCTTTTATGTAATTGAAAGGTGATTTTTGTGTAAGACACAGAAGTTATTGATGTATTTGAAGAGTGACTTGGTGACTTGCAAGTTTGCCATTCATATGAAGAAATAAAATGCATCCAGTGGCTGCATGACATGTTCCATGAGAGATTCTGAAACTTAATTTAGAAATATGGGAGTGCTTCAATGTAATTTTGAAAAATCCCAACAATAATCCATTGAACTGATAATTGTGAAGGAAGACTACTGTTTCAAGATTGAATCAGAAGTAGCCAAATCAATTTTCCATGTCATCATTAGTGATTATACTACTAATTGAGGTCATTGATGTCTTCATGATGATTATGTATGAAGAGCAAACAGTTTTTTTTTTTTTGCTTGATAATAAGGGGTTGTACTCGGGTCCCCCACCCTTGACAAATTACATCTCTCTTCTTTAGAGCTTGAGAGTTTACAAATAGATACACTTCTCATCTCAATTGAGATGCTATAGCTAGAAACCTACATCATTTTACATAAAATGTCTGAATTCTTGATTTTCATTTTCTGGATCTTTTCAAATCTCTGTATGAATACAATTACTCCAGAATTTAGCATCTTTCTTGACATTTTCCTATAGCAGCCTTCACAATGCCAAAACTTCACCTCTACTATCTATGCCTTGCATCTTAGTAGAGTAATATTTCCAAAACATCGCACTATCATAGTCCGCTTTACCAAATCTGGATTGCTAGTTTCCTTCCTGAAACACAAGTGCAACCACAAAAATTATAATAAATAGTCTAAATGAAAACACATTATTGTTACAAAATAAAACAGATATTACCAATGGAAAACATTAAAGTAAATCTTAATCATTAATTGATTTAGGCAATCAACATTTTTTGTCAGCTTCAACTAAACTTTCTACTTCCTCTAACCATGGAAAGGAGAATTTAACTTCACGATCCTCAATCAAAACCCCTCTATTGGCTAGCTTATCTGCACATTTGTTTCCTTCCCTTAATATATGTGTAAACCTGATTTCTTCAAACTCTTTAGCAAGATCTTGAATTTCCACAATTATCTCTTGTATGTTCCATGGAGCCTTTGCTTTCCTCAAAATTGCATTTATTACTATGAGAGAATCACCTTCCATCCATACTCTATTCCATTTCATTTGTTTACATATTTTTAACCCTTCTAAAGCTGCCCAAGCTTCAACTTCATTATTTGTCTTAAATCCACTATTGAAAGCATAATGAGACAAAATCTCTCCTCTATTATTTCTAATTATTCCTCCTCCTCCTACTGGTCCTGGATTTCCTTTAGATGCTCCATCAAAATTCAATTTAACCCACTCCACATCTGGTGGTTTCCACTTTATATTCTTTACCTTATTTTTGCTTCTCTTGTACCCAACATCATAATTCCATTTAATGACTTGACTCCATCTATCAAGACTCTCTGCTTCCAAATTAGGGATTGGGTGAGTTGATAGGGTTGGTTTAGACTCCTCTATGGCTAAACATATCTTCTTTTTCATTACCTCTAAACTGCTTTCCTTTCCTTTAAATATTCTTCTATTCCTTTCTAGCCATATAGTCCAAAGTATTGTATCTTTTGATATATCCCATATTGTCTGTAAAGCCTCACTTTTATAAGTGCTCTGCCATTGCTTTAACCAATCTTCAATTCTGCTATTCATCACCATGCATTTACCAAACATATTAAGAATCCATTGCCATAGATTCCAAACTATTGAGCAATGTCCCAAGAGATGGTCAATACTCTCCTCCTCCTTATTACAGAAAACACATTGAGAGGGGCCATGAAAACCCCTTTTCATAAGGTTATCCTAGGATAAAATTCTTCTATGACCTACTAGCCAAACAAACATTTTGACTTTAGGAATGCTTGGGCTATCCCAAATATCTCTCCATATTCTAGTGACATTATTATTATGTTGGTGTTGAACATTATATCCACTTCTTGTTGTGTATTCTCCTGAGCTATTCAACTCCCAAATCAATTTATCCTTGGCACCCCTCGGAATAATCACAGTTGTTATCTTTCTACTCAATTGCCTCCTAGCATCAATGTCTTGTATACTTGTAAAAAATCTTCTTTCCATTTGTATCTTCCTTCTCGATCCTTGTACAAAATGTTTGAAACCCTATCACCGTATTTGTCTTGAAGCAATCTCATCCAAGGTTTCAAAATTGGATCTAAATTGAGTGGTTTTTTATCACACCAAGTATCCATCCAAATAGAATTTTTTCTCCAGTTCCCACCACCCATCTTAAACCTTTAATCATAAGATCAATAGATTTTTTTAAACCATTCCAAAGAGCAGAACCATTTGGAAGAGAGAATGCAGTAAATATTAAACTTGGGTCATTGGGATCAACATACTTAGAAGAATTCTTGCCCATTGTCTTTGACTCTCTTTGTACAATCTCCAGATAACTTTTCCCCTAAGAGCTAAGTTTGCATCTGTAAGAGCTCTTAAACCAAGACCTCCCCTAGTTTTATCATCACACAACTTGCTCCATTTCACCAAAGGAAATTTCCTTTTATCATGTAAACCTGACCATAAAAAGGATCGCATAATAAAGATTAAACTTTTTTCAACTGATTTTGGCATAGAATACAATGACATATAATATGTTGGAATGGCTTGTAAGACTGACTTAATTAACTACACTCTTCCTACTAATGATAACCATCTACCTTTCCAAGCTGGAAGTTTATTTTAAACTTTACTAATAACTGGATTCCATAAATCTATCCTCATTCTCCCCTCAAATAAAGGCATCCCTAGATAAGTTGTTGGTAAATTTGCCTCCTCCATTTGAAGCAACCTACAAATTCTTGCTTTGATATTAGCAGGAGTGTTAAGGAAGTAAATTTTGGATTTAGTCCTATTAATTTTTTGCCCTGAAGCTCTTTCATACTCTTTTAAAAAGTTATTCAAAGCTCTGGCCTCATTTATCCTTGCCCTTCCAAAAAGGGTTGTATCATCTACAAACTGTTGATGGGTGATGTTATCGATGTTATTACTAACCTTAAGTCCACTTATAAGCCCATATTTGTAAGCCTTCTTTAAGTTCCTACTCAAAACTTCTGCCATAATAATGAACAAATAAGGAGATAGAGGATCTCCTTGTCTAAGGCCTCTCTTGGCTTTAAAATATTCTGTCACTAACCCATTGACCAACACTGAATAAGAAACTATAGAGACACAAGCTTTAATCCATCTAACCCATTTCTTCCCAAAACCAAACTTATCTAAAACTGCAAAAAGAAAATCCCATTTAACCCTATCATAGGCTTTACTCATATCAAGTTTTAAGATCATAGCTTTCTCTTTTCTTGAAGTTGTTGAATGTATAACTTCATGAGCTACTATGATCCCATCCAGAATTTGTCTCCCTTTCACAAATCCTCCTTGCTCTTCTGAAATGATTTTGTCTAACAATGGCCTTAATCTATTCGCCATCACTTTGGAAATAATCTTATAAGCCATATTACATAGGCTTATGGGTCTAAAAGAATCAAACAATTCAGCATCCTTCTTTTTTGGAATTAGGGTAAGATAAGTTGCATTTATTTTATAAGGAATGTATTGTTTTACCCTAGACTGTTCCACTGCCACCAATAAAGAATCCTTCACTATATCCCAATTATGTTGGTAAAAAGCTGCAGAGAGCCCATCTGGACCTAGGGATTTATCCTTATTAAAAGAGAAAAGAGCTAAATGAACTTCTTCTAGAGTAATAGGCTCCATCAGTTTCCTATTGTCTTCATTTGTTATAACTGAAGGAACATCTTGAAGAAGTTTATCATTAAGAACTTCGGTCTCCTCTGAACCTAGAATATTTTGATAAAATGACTTTACCTCTTTTCTAATTTCACTCTGATCTTCAATCCAAACCCCTTCTATTGATTTAATTCTACTAATTCTAGAAGATGATCTTTGTACTATAGCCATCCTATGAAAAAACTTTGTATTTTTATCTCCTTCTTTTAACCAAGTCTGTCTTGATTTTAATCTCCAAAATTTCTCTTCCTTACTCAAAATATTATGATATTCACTAAGCAACTCCCTTTCCTCTCAGCTTGTATTATTTTCATCACCTTTTTAGAATTTTGAAAGTTTATCTTTTAGTTCTTCTTTCTTCTCAAAAATATTTCCAAAGGTGTTCTTGTTCCATTCTTTTAATCTAGATGTCATAGCTTTAATTTGGTTTGGAAGAGCATACAACCCACCATTACCTAAAGAATTCCATGTTTGAGCTATCATATCAACAAATTGAGGATGGTCTTCCCACATCTGCTCATATTTAAAATATGATATTTTTTTGAATTCACTTACCACCATTTTAACTCTTATTGGCCAGTGATCTGAACCAATCCTTGTTAAGGTATTAATTTTAGCACAAGTTCCTTCATCTAGCCAATGATCTGAGAGAATGCATCTATCTAATTTTTTTGCTATTAGGTTCTGGCCTCTCCTATTGTTGGTCCAAGTATAGTTGTCTTCTTCAAACTCAACTTCCCATAGATTGTTGTTTTGAATAAAAGTTGAGAAATCTTTCATACTTTGGGTCAATTTCCTAATTCCCCCAAATTTTTCATTCAACTTGGTTATGGCATTAAAATCTCCAATGATCATGAATCGGGTTTCTTGGTCTTTACTTCTCATAAAGGCTTCAATCCCACTCCAAACTTCTAATCTACCTGACTGAGTTGTAGGTCCATAGACATTGATAAGGATGAAGTGAATATCTGCAAAGTAGCAAGTGACTAAAGAGGCTATCCAATGCCTAGTTTTATGAATGGTTACACAAGAGGTTCTAGAAGGATTCCAACAAGTTAGAATTCCCCTTGCTGCTCCTTCAGAATCCATAGCATCCCATTCACATCTTGCCCAAATTGCTTTCATAGTTTTTGAAACTTCTTCTTTTGTCATTTTAGTTTCCTGGATACAGAGAATATCTGGTTTATTACTTAAACATAGGTCCCTAATACACCTATGCTTTGAGGGGGCATTAGCACCCCTTATATTCCATGAGATGATAATCATGTCTCATTAGGGGCTTTTGGCCCCTCTTG
Organism: Wollemia nobilis; assembly: GCA_028583015.1. Lineage (NCBI taxonomy): Eukaryota > Viridiplantae > Streptophyta > Pinopsida > Araucariales > Araucariaceae > Wollemia > Wollemia nobilis. Next base: position 1,307,631 of record JAQPPZ010003633.1, read on the forward strand.
CATATTACCAATATCATTTTGTTGTTTGGTAAAGAGAAGTTCAACCAACTTAGTTTGTGTTCCTTTCTCTATGTTAGCTCTTGCTTCCCTGGATCTTGCTTGATAATTTGAGGGTTTTCCTCTTTTTGCCTTGCCTATATCAGGAGTAGGTCTTATTATTCTATTCCTCAATATTCTTTCACAATTTTGTTTTTCAACATATTTATCCTCTCCTGGATCTATTATAGAAGCTTTTGACTTATCCTGCTCATTTTCTGGTATTTCCTTATTAATGGTAGAGGTATTAACTTCTAAAACTGCATTTTCTTTACCAATTATTTTCTCTTGAATGGTGCATGGTGTGGTGGGGTGGTTGTGCCTTGACGCCTCATCGACTCCCACGTAAGGCGTTTTCCAATTTACATGGTCGTGGGAGTGTGTAGACGGAATGGCAACGTCCAAGGCACAAACTTGAGGGTAACGAAACAACTCTACGGAGGCCTGCCGCCCCTCAGGTTCTCTGAGGTCAGCCGAAGCTACTTGAAGGACAAACGGTCAGGTACCACCATTATGGAAGGACCAAGCGGTTGCGGGTGAAGCCATCCCTATCAGGGAGGCCTAGGGGACACATGTCCAACCTTTGGATCACGAGGATCCATGTTCTCAGCCTTCGGGCAAAGCAAGCGCCTTCGGGCAAACCATGAAGAGCCTTCGGGCAAGTTGTAAGGCCGTCGTGCCAATGTTCCGTTTATGAGCTCTCGAGCTCCCCATTGCTGTTTGGACGTTTTTATGAGTCCTGCGACTTGTGAGTCAATGGGGCACCCAGTTTTGCAAGATGCTCCGTGTTGTAAGACCTTCAGGTCCCAATAAAGGCCTAGTGCCGCCATGTAATGAAGAGGACCTCGGTCCATGCTGTGCAATGAGAAAGAGAGGCCCTTGGCCATGTTCCAAAAGAGTTCCTTGTGTGGATGTTGGCCTTGTGCCTAATGATGGATGCCCTCTAGGCAATGTGTGTATGAATGCTTCCGCTAACCTGATGTGTGTATGGATAATGCTATGCTCGTGTTTGTTGGTTGTGCTGTGTAGGGAGCACTACATGAAGCTGCCTGAGGCGTATTCCATGATGTCTGAAGCCAGTTTAGACGTGAGCGGTGCCGAGCGGCGTGGAGGGTCACTACCCTATAGGCCTGCCCCCGTTACAGTTGGTATTAGAGCCTTGGTTTCGAAGGCCTGGCTGCCGAGCTCAACCTAGTTGGTACCGGCATGTCAGACAACCGGAGAGCCTTGTGCTTCCACTGTAGGCAGTGTAGGTTCCCTCGCCAATGAAGTGGAAGAGCCTGAGCTGTTCCGAAGAAGCTGGTCCAGATCCTGTCGTTCGAGATGGAAAGAGTGGGGACTTGTCCCCCGTGCAAAGAAGGATATTTGGTTGGTGCCGCCGTGCATCAAGCCATGCAAAGGAGTGATCAAGCTGGTTCCCCCTAAAAGATCTAAGAGTTTGTCGGTATGGGACAGACGCCTCTCAGGTTGGCCAATGTTGTTGGTGCCCCTTGTTGGTTCGAGAGTGCCGGTATGGGACGGACGTCTCTCAATCAGTTCCACAAGCAAGCCAGTCTTCAGTGCCGTTGGAGCTCCAGTAAGATCGAGACTTCAGACCCAGTCAACTGAACGAGCCGTGAAGATAGACCTTCGTAGGTCAACTACCAGATTCGTGTGAGGGATCACGAGGAGAAGGTCGGGAGCCGAAGAGCCGATGATTGTTCTTCTCAATGGCAGATATCCTGAGCGGTGACTTCCTTGATGTGGCAAAGTGGTCGTTGGAAAGTTCGGATGTGTGCTACCTTGTACCAAGCCGAACAACAAAGTGTTTTGGTTGGCTCCATCGTGTGCCAAGCCATGTGAAGAAGTAGGCCGATGCCATCGTGCAACCTGTCGTGCAAAGAGTTGATTGATTGGTGCCGCCGTGCATCCTGCCGTTGTGCAAAAAGTGTTGAAGTGGTGCCGTTGTGCACCCAGCCAAGAAATGAGTTGGTCAAATGGTACCGTCGTGTACCCGACCAGGAAGGAACCTTACGGTGTCCACGTCAAGTGTGACCCCGAAGCAGTTGATAGCGAATAGCTTCTGCTTGAAGGTTGTGGTTGCTACTATCAAAGTAGAGATGGCAAGCAATGAGGTTGGATCCCCAGTCCCAGAACTGAACGTGGACTGTGTGGGAACCCATGATGAGCCAGAACCCATTCGGTCGGATCGCCCGCCTAGTCAAGCCAAGAGGTTGGATGAACTAGAAGAACAGATTGCGGACCGAATTGGGGAGATCGAATAGAAAATACTAAGGATGGACTTAGGTACGGCTGATCTAAGAGTCACCGTCCAGGAGCAGGTTGCCAGCCTGACGAACCTGGGAGAGGTGATAGCATCGATGGCGGTGAAGTTGGAACAAACCGTTCCTTCCACAGAAGAGGTCAGCCAACTGCTAACCGAACTGCGGGAGGCCACGACCGCACGAAGAGTCCCTCTTCTTGCGGACCCAACTGCCGAAGGATTGTTCGACCATCGCAACGAGGTCGACGAAGGCAGGGATGGACGCGGGAACCCACCGAAGTTCGAGTCCAGAGGAAGGGGTCCATCTGTTGACCGCCCAAGATCTGGATGGAAGTCGTATAGGGCGCCGAACGAGGGTGCCAAACCTTTTACACCTCGCGAAGGCTCCAACACCCTCCGGAACCTCAAGGACAAGCCTAGGGGACCATTGAAGTGTTGGATTTGCCGGGGACCTCACACCCAGAGAGACTGCTCTCAGCGCCAAATACTTGCCGCGACTTAGCAAGACGAGGATGAGGACCAGTCAGAGGGAGAAGAGGTCGAACAGGTGATGAACGCCATCAAAAGGACCGACCCGGTCGATGACGATGGTGTTGAATGGGACTGCGACGGAAGACCCGTGTCGCCAGTTGGACGACCCAAGCAGGCATGCCCCGTCCCCCAGTGAAGCAGTGGTGAAGACCCTCCTTACCGTGCCGCATGAGGAGGTTTTGTACCAAGTCGGCAGATAGTCCGTCTCGACCAGCGAGACAGGACGACAAAGATGAGTTGGAGATGGCAACTGTCAAGGTTGAACCTGAAAAGAAGCCACCACCAACCCTCACTTAGTTCGGGCACTCAACAACTTTGTGCCGATGCCGAGGACGACGCCGAATTTTAGTGGGGGAGGATTGTGGTGGGGTGGTTGTGCCTTGACGCCTCATCGACTCCCACGTAAGGCGTTCGCTGGTTTACACGGTCGTGGGAGTGTGTAGACGGAATGGCAACGTCCAAGGCACAAACTTGAGGGTGACGAAACAACTCTATGGAGGCCTGCCGCCCCTCAGGACCTCTGAGGTCAGCCGAAGCTACTTGAAGGACAAATGGTCAGGTACCACCGTTATGGAAGGACCAAGCGGTTGCGGGTGAAGCCGTCCCTATCAGGGAGGCCTAGGGGACACATGTCCAACCTTTGGATCACGGGGATCCATGTTCTCAGCCTTCGGGCAAAGCAAGCGCCTGAAGGGCAAACCATGAAGATCCTTCGGGCAAGTTGTAAGGCCACCGTGCCAATGTTCTGTTTATGAGCTCTCGAGCTCCCCAGTGCTGTTTGTACGTCTTTATGAGGCCCGCGACCTGTGAGTCGATGGGGCACCCAGTTTTGCAAGACGCTCCGTGTTGTAAGACCTTCGGGTCCCAATAAAGGCCTCGTGCCGCCATGTAATGAAGAGGACCTCGGTCCATGCTGTGCAATGAGAAAGAGAGGCCCTTGGCCATGTTCTAAATGAGTTCCTTGTGTGGATGTTGGCCTTGTGCCTAATGATGGATGCCCTCTGGGCAATGTGTGTATGAATGCTTCCGCTAACCTGATGTGTGTATGGATATGCTATGCTCGTGTTTGTTGGTTGTGCTATGCAGGGAACACTACATGAAGCTGCCTGAGGCGTATTCCGTGACGTCTAAAGCCAGTTTAGACGTGAGCGGTGCCGAGCGGGGTGTAGGGTCACTACCCTATAGGCCTGCCCCGTTACACATGGTACCTCAAGAGAGTCTTCAAAATTTGATGAGACACATTCCTTAGGGTCATCAAGAATGTTCTTCCTTAAATTAGGATCATACTGAATAGACGGTTCCTTGCTAATATGTTGAAATTGTTGTACTGTGTCCTCTAAGTTTTGATCTACTTTTTCTTCATAGGCTAAAGCCTCAAAAGAATTGGAATTTCTTCTAGTATCCTTCCTTATTGGTCTCCGTTGTTCATTTTATTTTATTTTTCTAGATCTAGTTTTTGGAAGTTGAAAACCATCTTTATCCATAACCATTCGTAAATTTTTCTTACGATTTTTTACAAATGATTATGCTGGGCTCTTCTTAGGGCATGATCTCTCAATATGCCCCACCTCATGACATCTTCTACATCTAAAAGATATGTTTTCATAATCTATAGTTTGGGTCCACATATTATCCCCATACTTAAGAATGATTGATTTTGGTAAAGCTTTACTTATATCAATCATGACCAATATTCGAGCATAAATAGCCAAAAATTTATCTTTTGTTGTATTTGAAATCTCAAGGAATTCTCCTAGAGTGTTGCCTATTGCCTTGAAGGTATCTATTTCCCAAAATTTAATGGGCAACCCAAACGTCCTAACCCAGACTGGTACTAGGGATAGATTTACATTTTCAGGTGAAAAGCCTTCATACCAGCGGGTAAGGAAGAGCCCCGCTCTTCCCATAAACCAAGGACCCCCTTTTAGGATTCTCTTTCTTCCCTAGAACAAAAAATGGTTAGGAAGAAACCTTTGGGAAGAAAGGATAGAATCACTCCTGGAGACTTCCAACTCCTATCAATCCATTTTCTCAAGGTTGAAGCCCCTGGCCAATACCCATTAAATTTACCAAAAACTGCCCTATCTTGGAGCAATGAGGATCTCTCTAAGGTGTGCTCACTAACCTCTACCACTAGGGATGATTCTAAGGATTTAACTATAAATCGATCCATGGAAAGGAAACTAAAACTCAAAATCTAATGAAATTTATCTGAAAGTCCTATAGCAAATATAATATTTGATAAAAACTTTATAAAATTTTCATGCACATTTTCTAAGATAAAGAAAGGGAAGCTGAAAAAGTCTTTGTCTAGATAGAATGTCTTGCCTCGCTGAAGTCCTAGCCCTTCATTGCTCTTCCCATCATTCGAACCCTAGTTGGCAAATATTTGCAATTTTGTTTTTTGCAACTTGAAAATTCGTCACTGCCCTTGTTCCGAATAGTTGACTTCACAGGGTTGTATCTCCCTCAATATTGCTCGGATGTTTGCATGTGACCACTCATTTTAAAGCTATTCAAATTCTGCACAAGTTGGTCCAAGAATCAGCTGAATCGGATAACTCTTCACGAAGATATGGCTCCTAAAAGATGAGAACCCTAATCCTTCGCACTTTGCAATTTGTTTTTCGTGACTTGAAAAATCGTCACTGCCCTTGTTCTGAATGGTTGACTTCACAGGGTTGTATCTCCCTCAATGAAGAGCAAACAATTAATGGTGAAATCATCTCACAAAATCCAGGGCCAAAGACATTACAATGTTAAGTGTATAAGGAAATGTTACAATTAGACTTATGTGATTAGTGATTATGATGTGTGAGGGCCAAAAGGTGATTTAAACATTCTTGGCAGAATTTGATATAATTGGTTGTAGACTGATGCCTTGTCATGAACATTATTTGAGAAACACCCTTGGTTTCTATCCGTTAGTTGCAAGATTTTAACAAATCTGTTTGGGTCTTTATTGGATATTTTTCTTCTGGAGGATAAAAGTTTGTGGACTGTGAAATCACAGATTCACTTGAAGCTTGTCTTTTATGTAATTATTTGGAAGTGTAACATTCATAAAATTGGCTTGCTGTTGTGCAAAGCATAAAATATCTGTTTCTTTCATGGGTGATATGGGCATTGTATTGTAAATTGTGGATATGATTAGCAGGGTGACTGTTTGTTTAATGATTATTGTTAGTTTCAGCAAACAATCTTCTGGATTGTTGCAGACTTGATGCATACATAGTAACAATAAATTAATACTTAATAATCCTCTAGATCAGTCTTCCTGAAATATGAGGAACCATGGAGGCTGTCAAAGAGATTTTTATGGTCAAGAAAGGGTGCAATATCTATGTAGATTTCTCATGGTACATGTCTTGTGAGAGCAAAAGGAATTCTGCATAGAGAAGAGCTTGGTTGAATATGGCCTTTTGCAATCAAATCCTGAATTTGGAGCCGAATTTCATGTTGTAATAACATTTTCTGGATGTGGACATGTCTTTCTTGAGTGTTTTACTGTCAGTGCTTGGTTTTGTACGTACTGATTGTTTTGGCATAATTAAAATTCAATTGATGTAATCTCAATGGGATACAATCTTGTGACTGACAAGCAGTTGATTCTGTTTCTGACATGGTGGCTCACTGTTTGATATTTGGTGGTTATGGAAAGGAGGACAATTGTTGTGTTGGTTTGATTAAATTTAATAAGAAGCTGCAAATGTTTACAAAGTTGAACAGACTTATTCTGTTACTGATTATTTGCTGAATTTATGTTATTTATTCCCAATTTGTTTCTTTCTAGACTCTTGCTGGTTGATTGCTAATCACACTAACTTTCATATAGAATAGTTGGAACCTATCCACATAGAAACAAGAAAAAGCATGTTCGTGGCATTGTGTGTCAGTATCAGTCTTAGGAAGACCAAATCTGCATGTATCTGTGTTTGTTTAAGCAGGCAAAAAACTAACCATACTTAATTGCCCTGTTAGTTGATCAATGCTGTGTAATATGTTGCAGAGTTAAAGTAGGAACTGATGATTAATAGAAAGTGAAAAGACAGGAGCATGAACACATTCTATGAGATCCTTGAATAATATTTTTTGTGTATCATCCAATTTCTGAGTTGTGCTAATGGCAGAATTGGCTGCTATTTTTTTCTATGGATTCAATTGCATTCTTTGTGATTCTCTTGTTTTTATATTTTAGTGTTTATATATTTTACACTATGTCAAGGGTGGGCTCAGATATAAATATTTACAAATGACACATATTTGTATTGGGCAGCAATCAATCTGGATGAATCTGCATTTCTCCACTGCCATTTCCACTGCTTAGGAATGCTTAGGTTCTTAACGAATGTATACATGCTTAGATATTCCTTGAACTACTGAACATGTTAAAGGACTTTGAACTTCTTCAGAGTTTCATGTGTTCTCAGTACTATTTAACAATTATCTTTTTCAAGATTATTTCAGTGGGCATTGTTTTAACAATGCTTATTTACTTTGCTGTTCTTGATTTTTGTCATTGATAAGATGTATAGGTCACCTTAATTCCTACTGTGCACCATACTTCCTTACATAATGGAGCTATATTATGTATTTTCATGTTATTGATGTTCTTCATGCTTGCCTAATTGCTTCCCTTGTCTTCCGGAAGGACAATTTCTTATATGAAGAACATTCTCAAGTTATAATGTAAAATTTGTGGGGTTGAATAATTTTGTATTGAAAGCTTGCGAGTATTTTGCAAGTTACCAATTACATTTTCAACTTCTTTTCCTGCAGATAACTGGGAAAGTTATGTTTGACTACCTTATTTTGCATACCTTCAACTCTATTTGCTTACCAAAATTTTGCCGATGAGTTTATTTTCCAAAACTTTGAAAACAAGCATGCCTAGTTTGTTGTCGTACCAGCCGACAGTTATATCCTTGTAACATGGTGTATTGCCCTGTATCACTAAGATGTCTTGGGGCAACACATGAGATGTGAAAGTTCGATTGTTATCAAAATAAAGAACACGCCATAAGAAAGTGCACTCAGCATAAAGTATAAGTGCATAATTTATGTGTAAAATTATCCTTATACTTTTGCATCAAAATTTGTTTCAACCTTATGATACTGTTTGTTTTTTGGAAGTGTCTAATATATCATCTAATGTTAACTACATGGTTAACTGAAAGTTGTTATTTATGCTTTTTACAGGCATTGTTTTATTTTTTTATGTGACTAAGTTACTAACATCTCTCTGGATCAGGTTATAAAATGTAAAAGCTAGATAGCCAGTAACAGAAAGCACACACCATAAACTTAAGGCATGAGTGCATAATTTATATATAGATATATATATTATACTGTTATAATCATTATTATTAAATCAATTTTTCATCCAATCTTAAATTACCAACCATGTCATAAGAATGTGTCATTTAATATCAAGTTCTTAGCTACACAATCAACTCAGATTTGGGGTGCTTGCCGCTGATCATTAACTCTAGTCAACTCAGAGTTAGGATGTGAACTGGCATAATATAACACACAAAACTGATAGTGACTATGCACATCAGAGTCACTTGGATTCTGAAAGTATTCTATATGCCCCTGTTAGGGCAACCTTGGAACTCAGATGTGAGGATTTTCTTAGGTATTGCTCAGTATTTATTTGGCAAACATCCTAGCAAAATGAAAATTCTAATCCGAGTCATCGAGGAGTTTGATGACCTTGGGCTACTGAAGGAATGGGCCTTATTAAAAAAGCATTGGAGTGTAAGCTCTACAGTCTGCAAACAATATTCTAGAACCTCAAATTGAAAGTTCAAACTTCAAATGACCTTTAATCTTATTTAATATAGATTGCTATTTTATGCATTTGAAGGTATGTATAATCTTTCTACCATTTTATGGTAACTTTTCTGTAGATATTGGAAGACTTTAATCTTGGAAATATGAGGTGTATGTCTCTCTATCCTTTTGGCCTATTCAAGATCTTTGCTGGAAATACCTCTGTTGGAATTCACACCCTTTTAACATTGCACTTCCTCCTATTACTAGGGTGAAATAAATACTAGTACAATTTGCAATATAACCAGAAAATAGTTTTACAGCACAAACAGCAAATCCCCATCATATATACCTGTGGGAAACCTTTAAAGCCACGATCTTTCCCAATGATGGGTGCAACATTGAAAAGTTGGATATCTGGTAAATCAGCAACCTGATTTGATTAAAAAAATCCAAAGGAACTCATGTGATCAAGATAAAGCTCAATGACAAAATTAGGGTTCAGGTTAACAGCCAAAAATTGTTTATAAACTTGGATATGTACATCTCAGTATTCCATGTGTTTATTTTACTGTCCAATTGGTGTTTACCCAGTTTGTCAACCTGTTTGTGATAGCATTGCCAAGTAGGATTAGACCCACTGTTGGGGCAGTTTCTGAGAATTTTTCATTCTGGTCTTGTAGGTAACTTGTTTTGTACTTTGGGATGTGGTATAATGGAATGTACTAAGTGGATTTAGCACATGATAATGCAGGTGCTGCCATGATAGCCACCTTACTCTTTAAAATGTGCGTGTGCCAAACAGGAATGTGAAGTTCAAAAAGTCAAGTGCCTCTAGAGAAGACACAACCAAACAAAAAACAAAGAAGTGCACAAGGAGGAGGGTTGCAGTCAAGTCTAAAGGTGAGTCAAGTTATTCAGAGGATGAAGAAAGGATATATAAGAAAAAAAGGAAGGAAAGGGAGGAAAGGAAAAAGAATAAGCTTAAGAAGCGAAACAAAGGTGACATAAAGCAACAAAAGGAGGTATGCGATTTGGACATGCTTCATCAAAATGGGTTTGATGCTGGAAAGAGTTACGAAGAAAATCGTGCTTTTCAGGTACCTGGGAGATTTTTTTTTAATTAATTGAAATTGATGAGTAGGAACAAAAATTTGCATTAGGATAAACATGGATAGATCATACTGGAATGATTATAAACAAATGAGTTGAAGTTGTCTCTATCTTCCACCGCCACTCGTAAAGCAGAATTTGTTGCTAGGATATTGCCACTTAGAATCTTCTATGAGCATCATCTCTATGCACAACATATGCAAATGTTTGGTTACATGTTATTGGAAGATTAGTTGGGATGCTGTCTGTATCTTACAAGCATATTGGGCACAACAATTTGATTTGTTTTGAATAGGCTCTGGCTGATGCAAAGGAGCAACAGAAAGCCATCATTCAGCACAATGCAGAAGTGGCAAAGGTGTCTTATCCTGCTTTTGAGTTTGTGACTTGTATTCATTAAAGTTTTTTTCTAATCATCTTGCTTGTAGTCTCTGGCTAATTGAATATTTCTATTCTGTTATGATTGTTTTCAAGCACAGATTTAATTCCATCAACAGTGTTATACTAAGAGAGTTAATATTCAACATGTGATTTGAATTGACATTTTATATTGCAATAGGAATACATAGTTTTTTTTTTTGCATCTGGCAGGCGAGGCTGGCAAGTGGAGAACTTCAAAGAGCAAGGAATGAACAGATGAAAATGCAGGATCTTTATGGCGTTGTTGACTGGAGGTTTGCTTCCCCGAAGACAAATAGAAATTAAGCACGCTTGAAGTTTTTTTTCTGTTGTAGAATACAAGAAAAGTTGTGATTTCTATTTGGAACTTTTGATTTATTAATCAATGATTTTGAAGTGCAAAACATAGCAATATCTGAACTGGCAGCGCTTGGTTTATTTCAAGGTCTAAAAGTGACCAGTAATAGTAATGTATCTAGCATTTTTTTTCATGCATGTGAATTTATAAATGTGATGATATATTAAGTCATAGCGAGGGCAGCATGTCTCTTGACCATATGAGACTCCCTTGCATGAGCAGGGGGAAGAAAGTTTTTGCTTTTCCTTTTACCATTTAATATTAGTTCCATTCTGTATTTCATTGGGTTTCCGCCCTTTGAAGACGCTTTGGTCAGTCGAGTCTTGCAATAGATGCTTGATAGTTGAGTGTGCCGTGACATTGCTCAGAACAAAAAGAGACGTTAGACTCAGTTGGTATACAATTAGCTGCCATACACTGGATCTCTTCTTCACCTGTAGCGTTTAGTAGCATTCACTTCCATATTGTATTGCTCCTACTTTCTGTATTTTAGTAGGATCATATGGACCTACTTTGGTTAACCATGGCATTAATAATTCATTTGCACTCTCATGACCACATTATGCTATCTAAGTTACAGATTGAAGGAGAGGTTACTTTGCTTAAACATTGAATACCTTTTCCCAAAATTACTTATAATAAGTAACATTTCCATAATGTGGCCAATTATCATTTCTAGCCTAGTGTGTTTTATGGTTAAATTGTAGGAGGGATTTTTGTACATCAATCTCCCTCCCTCTGGTTTTGAATGAGTTTTTTGTTTGTCCAACATGGCAAACCTATTCACCTTCACTGCTACTGCTCATTTTGGTAGTGATTTGTGATTGAAGAAGGAAGATCGGATGTCATGATCATGTTCGTTTTTGAGAAACCATAATAGAAGAGACAACAATGTTTTCTTATCAAGGCAATGAGGTGAAGCAGCATGTGGAATACATAAGTCAGACGCCAATGGAGAATATTTCTACTTTTTTGGATAAACTCTATGGAGGATAACCAGAATATTTAGTCCCTTTTGCATGATGAAGGGATAATATTTCATTGGTGGCAAATGATTGAATGGCAATGGGAGGGAAAAAGGCAATCAGGTGAAACAGGGCAAAGAACATATAAATCAGAGGCTAATGGAAAGTATTTCTATATTTTGGGATTAAACTCTAGGAGGATCACTAAAACTGAGTTTTTGAAAAAACAGGGAAAAAATTGCAAAAATCGTGGAAATTGTGATTTATTTAACCTTAGCAATTTGTATCTAAAAAATTGGGAAATTTGAAAATTTGGAAGAAATTGCTTAAAAACAGTGGAAAAGATTTTAGGAAGAAAGGGAAAAATCAGATGTTATTTCCAAAATTATATTAAACTTTGTTATTTTTCTTATTTTTTAGTGTTGCTGATTTTTTCCCAATTAATTGCTTATTAATCATTGATTCAATTTTTTCAACTTTGCACAAAACAGAACTTTATTCTGCTTTGCATGTTGAAAGGCTGACAGTTATTGGTGGCAAATGATTAAATCACAATGGGAAGAGGACTACAAGGAAGGGGACAAGGAAACCAAAAATAACCATCCACGTCTCCAGGAAACTTCTACTTAGGCCTTAAGAACATGAAGCAAGATACAATGGCATACTATTCAACCATTTTTTTTCAAGCTAGCTCTTGGTGGAATTTCTTCTCATCATATAGTTGCAATTTACATAAATGGATTTAGAGTCCATCATTGGATATGTCAAGGCTTTGAGGCCAACTACTCTATAGGCTACAATTTAACCTTAGCAATTTGTCAAGGCTTTGAGGCCAACTACTCTATAGGCTACAATTTAACAGGCAAAAGCTTATTGTGGGGTTGTTCAAGTAATCTTACAATAGGACTGCTCTCCAAAACTATGTCAGCAGTAAATGGAGAATAAAGAGGATATACAATATCAACCTCATTTCTTATATTGTTGGACAATCTTAAAGGAAGTGGGTAGGGCAAACCATTCTACTGGGAATGCGACTGGTATTGAGTCAGTCTCCTGAACTCCCTGGACTGTGGCAACACAGCTGGGGCGGTGGGCCCTTATTTCAATCGAACCAGATATGTATGGGTTGGGGTGTTCCTCCTATGCTAGGGTGTGACGGGGACTACCATGTAGGTTTTGCATTAGGCTCCGATCCTCAAAGACCTAACCGTAGATGGTTTGGATGTTGGTAAGCCCCATAGCCTCTTATTTCAACACAAGGAAAGCTCCATTTTTGGAGCTTGGTGTGGAAATTAATGGAACTACAACAAGAATCATATATAGCTTTCTTTGCCTTGATTTAAGGGATTGGCTGTGCTGAACACTAGACAGGTAGGGTGATTTCTGAAGGGTTGGGGTAGACCCCTTTTACGGTGAAACTTGGTTCCAGTTTCAGGAATTTTTAGTAGATCTTTCTATCAGCTGATGTGTGATTAAAGAGGATTTATTTTATATAGGAATGGTAGAAGGGATACAAATTTAAGGCCTTTAAAAGGATCTGCATCATTGAGCAGATGAATCATAAGGAGATGAGTGGCAATGATGATAAAGAGGCAACAAAAGTAAAGGTCGAAGATATCCACATGGAGGATAAGAATAGCAACAGATCCCAATTGACTTCCTTGGGTTTGTTTTAAGAATCACCTAATATCAAACCTCGAGGGTAAAGAGCAAATTTAGAGTAAGAACGGTGGTGGTACTTCTTGATTTTGCCAGAACTCATAGTTTCTGAGAACTGTGGCCCTAAAGGTTGTCTTATTAGAGAATTTCCAAGTGTTTGTGGCCAATGAGACTTGCAATAGGGTGCAAGGAGATGATCAAAGGGCTGAACGTAGAGCCAGACAATGATTCATTGAGTCCAAGTATTATAACCCTAGCAAGGATGGATGTAGTGATGGAAGTATAATGTTTGAGGACTGGGCAAATTTCAGATGAATCTGATAGGCTTTACCTGCTATTTGACAAAGGACAACCAATTACAAGTAAAAGGCTGCAAGCAGGTTAAAATAAACTAATTTTAGCTCACAAACTATTTAAACAAAGTGCAGAAGTCATAATTTGTTATATGCTTTAATGCTACTCTGAAGGACCTACATGTCAACATGAAACTGTAGAACCTACCAAGAGAATGTAAAATTAAACAGCTGATTGATGAATATACAGATGTTATTGTGTTTCCAAATCTGAAACTGAGCAGGATCTAAATGTTTTCACCTAGCAATATTCTAGATCTAAAAATTTGAAATATGCTTTAGGAATCTATGCACAGTTTGACCTGAAAAATCTGGGAACCTAAAGATAAACAAGTTCTGTTCTGAAATCTGGAACTGGCAAATTCAATTCTGAAATCTGAAAAATCTGGAACTGGCATGTTAATCTAAAATCTGCAAAACTCTCAAACTGGCAAATTCAGATCTGAATTCATTTTTTCTTCTGTATAAATTATAACCCTACCTGTGACAAAAATTGGAACTGCTGGAGACTACTAAAGAAGGATCCCAACTTCAGAAGAACTGAAACATGGAACTGTTGTCACATGTTGCACGGGGTGCAATGTTTTCAGTTTTTGTAAAAGAGCTGCTGTTCCCTCTCCCTCTTCCTCTCTTCCTCTTCTTCTTCTCCCCCTTTCTCTCTCTTCCCTACATTCTCATTCTTCCCTCTTTCTCTTGAGCCCCTCAGTCAAATCTCAAAAATGACAGCTGTTGCCCTGAAAAATGGCTAAGTGTCAGGGCATGCTGAGGTGTTCGGGTTTTCGCGGGCCATAAACAGGGGCGATAAAATGGACAAAATGAGCTCTGGATATGTTATCATTGCAGATCTTCTCGCCGGCTTTCCGACGATATATTATAATAGGCGATCGGGTTAGCGGATCAAAAGTTATGGCCCCGGGAAGCAGAACCAGGAAACCCAGTTTTTGTGCGAAGTCCGACTTCGCCCAGTTTTGGTGCGAAGTCCGACTTCGCCCCTCTTTCTGGGCGCACCTTGTAGCAGGCTGGCAGGAAAAATGACTAAGTGCTGGGGCGAAGTCCGACTTCGCAGCGAAGTCGGACTGCTCCCCCTTTCCAGGGCGAAGTCCGTACGGCGGCAGAAATCAGCTTTCACCTGTGCGCAACCCGGCTTCGCAGCGAAGTCGGAGTGCGCCCTTTGACAGGTGCGCAGTAGGGAAATAAACTCAGAAATGCACCCAAGGCATGAAGGCCTTCCCGACTACGCTGTTTTCTGCCTGCGCAACCCGATGGCGCTCAGATCCTGGGAGAAGTTGGATAAACTGCCTTTCAAGGCAGACACGTGTCAAGCAGCATCATCCGACAAGTGTCCAACTTTGGGATCCGAGCCAAGACATGCCGAGCAAAAGGACAAGCATGGGCTGCACTACTTATGCCAGCTGCCTCATTTAAGACTGATGTGAGTTTCTACCTGCCTCAGCTACCCGCATTCCTGTCAATGTGAAGTTCTACCTAGCGCGCTGCCACGTGGCTGTTCAGCCTTCAGGGAGACCATGTCGAGAGTACAGTCCAGCCCGACAGATGTCAGCATCAGTAGTTCAGCGGCTGCTTTTGTCAGCTAATGTTTGATTGGGACTTTGTGCCCATTAATGTAACGGGAGGGACTTTGGGCTATAAATAGCCACCACGTTTTCATTGTAAGGTGGTGGAAGGGGAATGTCTGTTAGGGAACCATTGTAACCGTGCTTCTGCTTATAAATATAAATTGTATGCCTGGTTCTGTTCTGCTGCTTTTATTTTTTATGCTGCCTTTCCTTTATATTTATGCTTTACGTTTCCCTGTGTCACGGCTCGTTGATTCGTTTCAGCATTTGGTGATCAGGTGCCTAAAGCATTGCTTGTGTCATGGCTTGTTGATTCATTTCGGCATTTGGTGGCCAAGTACTTTTGAACTTCATAGATTAGAGGATACATAGAATAAATGTGGTAGCAGTTCCATCAGTTGTGTGTTACGTTGTTGTCCGTAGTGGTGATTGATGCGTTGCCGTGCTGTTAGTTCTCCTTGTAGGGAGAATGTTTGCTAGGGGACCATTGTAGCTGTGCGTATAAATTCTCTGCATAACACATATACCTGGCTCTGACATCTCTTGGTTGCTTTTTGTTTGAGTTACCGTACGTAGTGGTGATTGATGCATTGCCGTGCTGTTAGTTCTCCTTGTAGGGAGAATGTTTGCTAGGGGACCATTGTAGCTGTGCGTACACCGCTTTATACAGAAAGTATACTAGACTTTGCAGTTTCTGGCTATGCTTTGTATTTATGATGCAGTAAGTATCGGTGATTGATGTGTTGCTGTACTGTTAGTTCCCCCCACCCAACTCCAATCACATCTGTAAATTCTTTCCGCATTTTTATCTCTTTCCTGCACTCTTATCTTAAACCATAAAACCCCACAGGAAGCCGGCCTTCTCCGGAGATTGGCACGGAAGGCATCCCTTCCTTCCGGCCTTTCAATGTTGGTTTGCGGGTCCAGGGCGCAATAGCAAACAAATCCTTTCCTCGTGGCGGATTCGCGACCAACAGGAACTCTTGTGGATTCTGAAATTTAAGTTATTTAAAAAACCCTGAAAAGACAGCATAACAGTATTATTTCTGTAAAGTATCTGACACAATACACAGCATCCAAAGGAAACCTTCTTAAGAAGGTATGAGCAACAACTCAGGCCCAAATCCAAGAGCACTGTGGACACTGCTATGGACAAAACCTAACTTCAACTTGTGTGCAAGAACTTTCTTCTACTCGAGACCGTCCTTTCATAGTTGCATCCTGTATATAAGTATTTCCCCTTCAGTTCTTTTTGTTGCATGTACATGGGATTATTAACTTACATTGAAAAAATACATGTAATGTACAAAAGTCATCTGGATTTACCATTTGTAAAATTTTTATATTATGTTCTATTAGACCTACTTTTTAAAATGTGGGTTGGGTTACCCACTAAAGGTCCTATAAGAAGAAAAAGACAGCAAAGTTCAATCAAAATTAAACAATGGTTTGTCATAGTTTTCTAAAACCTGCTATAAAGATCAATGTGGTGCTTGTATTCTTGTCAATGGAATCACACACATATCTACGTATAAGACTATAGATACATTCCAAAAGGACAAATAGAAAGGGAGAAAGATTCCATGAAGGGTGTCATAGTCTGATTTTCCTTGTCAAATAAAAGGGTCTGTATAAATATCAAAGGTCCATGATATGCATAGTTGAATATAACAATTCTCATGTAACTAATATATCATTAAGTATCATCCTTCTTATTCTACATCTCCTACATGAGCTTCTATTAGATAGATGACAAAAACATATCAGGGTCCAAACTAGCCGCTATCCCTTTTTAAATGTATCCTAAGCAATTCAAGGATGATTTGAAAAATCCAAGAGTTATTAGATATGGGCATTTAGTACGTAAAAAAGCTCTTCTGCATCAAAGAAGGATGATTCATTCTGCATGTACAATGATTGTTGTGGACTTAATCTGACCATTAAGTATAGCTTCCCAATCCAAGAAATGATGCTTGCCAAACTGCATGGTGTGGTCTAAGAATCTTAGGTCAAATCCACTTCAAGTCTTAAATCAGCAAGTTCAAATCCTGCAAATGTTATCACAATGGACCTTTACTGAACAAGAATCAAAGTGGATAAGCAAGTCACGATGTTTCGAGTTTGAAATTTGTACAAGGATGGATAAATTATGTTGCTCGAGATTCTTTATTAGATATCTTGACTTCGTATTTGCTGGCAATGTATATGATTAACCTTGACAGAAATTGGAGATAAAATTTTGCTACTATGGTGTAAGATGTAGTTAAGGTACCACAAGGATGACAACAAATACACATTTTCAGGCAATATGATTTTCCATAAAAGCCATATGACTCGACCAATTTCTACGTTCAATGGGTTGATCTTAAATGAATATCACCCTTCACCTACTTTGCCCCCCCTTTTCTTTTCTTTTTTGGGAGAACTTATGTAGAATAAGAAGTAAATTATTTTGAAAGGGGCTTAAAAATGACTTTCATGACTTTGTTTCATTGCAAAGGGATTGCGAATGTGATTGAATCAAGACTGTTAGAATTTAAGTTTGTTTCAACCATAATTGGAAAAATTGCACCTTAATCGTGAGAAATTGCAGTTCTGGTGAGTTTTTCCTGCCGGTGAGAAAATTGCCTCAAAAATTGGTGTTGAGATTTGGCTTGAAAATTGCAAGAAACTCGCAAGAAATTGCGAAAACTTCATGAAAGCTTGGCCAAATTTGAGTGAAAACTACTCTAGCCAAGTTTTTGCCAGGGAAAAGTTTTTTTTAATATGAATTTAAATATTTTTTTTGATGTTTTTTGGTCAAGTTTTTGCCAAGTTTTTCCTGATTTGCCAAGAACTTTTGAAAATTTGCTCTGAGTTCCGAGTTTTCCAATATGGTTTCAACCATTGGCTGTTTCCAATCAAAGTTGGGAGCCGCTTAGCATGAGCTTCATTAGTTCTTTTCCTGGTTGGGAGGAAAGGATTATATCTATACTGTAGCAGGCTTAAAGGTGGAAGCCCTTGGTCCCTCTTATGTGGGACTCCTCATTCCTATTAACATCGAGTCGTGGCATGCGTGTGGGGGGTAGTTGGTCCTCTTGCTTTCTAACCGGTTTGTGTGAAGTTGCGTTCCCATACAAACTGTTTATTTTTAGTGGTATATTCCTATGTTGGAATTTCGTTCCACTTTAATACCTCTTCTACTGTTGTTGATACGGTGCCTGTCTATGCTTTTTTTTTGCTTTTTTCCTTGGATTTTAGTGATAGGGCATTGCAACTTGTGAAGTGGTTTATATAATGTCTAGGTTATGGGAGAATCCAAAGAATTACCAATAATCAACAAATTTTTGGGTCAACTGAACTGTTTAAATTCGGTTTAGCCCAATTTTTGAAATCCCTTAAAGTTGCAATTTTTTATTTAAATGGGCAAAATGAAAGAAATAACTGCATAGAATCCAAGATCAATAAACAATGAATAAAACCATTTAAAATTCCTCTATCAAGAGTGTGATTTGAGACACCGTCAAGGAAGGGAGGTGCAAATGCCACTGAGCTCAACAATGTTTTATGCATATTTTTCATGGTTTCTGTTTAAAATTGTTATAAGCGGTTGAAATGAGCTCCACCCCTATTACATCATCACGATATTATTGCAGTATTTCAACTATCCACATTATCATGTTATACAACAAAATTTATTATCATGGGCTGCCTTATCATAGGAGTGTCCATTACATTGCAGGGATTTGAACTTGGTCACACTCATACGATTCCATCCCATTTACCATTGCTTGACAATGTCTGGTATATGCATATTATTCTTGTTATGAACTTGTTTTGGCATATTTCTATATTATTCTTGTTATGAACTTTAAAAAAAAACTATTTAAACTTAATAATACCACTTTGATGACAATTATAAGTTATCACCCTCAAAGAAATGGGCATATTAACAAGGTTCATGGACAGAATGATTGTATTTGACATAGAATTGTCATATACAACATACAATATGTCAATGCAAGGTTTCCATTCAACGCCATTTACTGTTGCGAGCCTCCTTTACTGATTTATTTTATTATTGAAGGCACTCTAAGTGGAAGTGGTTAGAGATTTTCTAGAGAAAAATCAATTGATATTAAACAACTAATAGAGAGCGCCAAATTGGCTCAGGACAGGATAAAATGATAACAAGATTAGCACCGCAGTGAGTGGGAGTTTGAGGTGGGGAATTGAGTCTTCTTGAGATTACATTTACAACCTTATGAGAAAAACCCTTTCAAAGGTAAAGAGGAGAGAATTTGTTCTATATATTGCAAGCCTTCTAAGGATCTAGCAAGAGTGGGTAAGGTGGGATATACTCCTGTGTTGCCAACAGGTTGGGATATGCATAACACCTTTAATGTCTTATGCTTGAAGAAGCTCATGCAAAGTGATAAAATCTCAAATATAATTTTTTTTGGTTATATGAGGTTGAATTGGGCCCTACTCATGTTACATCTTGACCACATTATCATTGTATATCGACAAACCAAATTGTGGTATTACAACAAAGTACAACTGTACTATTGTGGTTTTGTCTTTTTGCAGATGTGTCCATCAGAATGCAGTGATTTGAACTTGGGTTGTTTATATATGATTGCCTCCCATTTCCCATATCTCCACAATGCCTTGGACCGTCTCCCCTTGATATTAAAATATATATTTGATTAAGTTTTATTTTTGGCACCGTCATAGAAATTAAGGACTAGGGTACTATGAAAGCATCCTATTTAGTTTGTGATTGGAGGATGTCATGTAAGATAATTTTATAAATGTCTACAAATGGTGAAAGTAGGCCAATAAAACTCATTGAAAAGAGCTGTTACAAATTACAATGTGTTGTAGTAACCAAAAAGTACTACGAAAATAAGCTAAACTAGAGCAAAGAAATTAGTTTAAACTAGTCTAAAGGGGAACAACTGTGTGGCATAAAATGTCAACCGAGAGGGTTACCCAAAATGGATAAACCCTAACATGCTAAAAGTAATGATTAAGAGAGAGCTAGAAGTCGAGGTACAACAAAGATAGGAGCTCTAGTGGATCCAAGTGCCAATATTAATCTATAATGGGATTTAAAGTAGAAGCATAGTGATCGTCATAACCAACTATCCCAAAAGGGCCAACGCAAGATCTAATAACGGTCCTAGGAGAATGGCCAAAAGACTAAGAGGGCCTGGTTGGATAATCTTGGGAGGACATGGAGTTCGGCCCTTGATTCTGCTAGCATCCATAGCCGTGGAACCAATAGAAGAGGGCAAGAAATTGGTAAGCTTTGTTTGTCTACAACTCCTTAGTATGTGAGGGGTGGCCAAAACTTGATGCCGAAGAACTGTAGTCCTATGACCTATCCTATTGCAAGCAGGAGTAAATAATTGAAGCCCTAGTAGCCACAAGGGCTTACAAATCTGTCATTAGCATTTTGAATAGTTGTAGCTTCAAATGAGCGCTTATTACTCTCGACTACAGAGATAGAGTGAAAGAATGAGGTGCTTAGTTAAGTAGTAGTTTGTCTCCCTTGTAATAATTGACGCTGAAGAATGATAGCTTCCTTGAGGTTAAGAGCCAAGCATCTTTGGTTAGGATAGCTGAAAAAAGTGCAAGCAATCCAACTGAGCCTCTAAACAAGCAATTATATCTCCCTCGAATTGCATAACAAACAAGACATCTGAAAATGATATGTTTTTCAGTTTCCACCTTCCAAATAGAGCAAAGACAACGTACCCTATCCTTTCAAGGAATATGGTGGTTAGTCTCCACTTGTAACTGATGTGAGCATACTCTTGAGATTACCAAGAGGAATCCTAAGGCTGTGTGTCCATGTTGTTGGGCAGAATTAGGACGAGTAATAATGCCATTCTCAATCCTCATAAATGTTTACTATAGAAGACTAACTTAGGACTAAGAGGCTGAGATGGAGCAACCCGATTGATTTGAATATCATTTTTGACTGCTGGATTAATTACCCTCTTATTAGGAAGAAGGTGGGAGGAGCATTTTTGGAGTATTTGAATGGAGGTAATTGATCTATGGAGATGTCGACTGACTACTGAAGAAGAGAAATAACTTCTGAGTTCCATCCATGATGACGACCAAAAGAACTCCTAGAGGTGATGCATTTTGAGAAGCAAAGCGCTAAAAATGCGTCTCTCAAATCATGAAGACTACAAAGGCTTTAGAAAAAGGATTGGTACACAATGCTCAAATGGAAATCAGCCTTTAGCAATGGTTCTTTGTACCATGTGGGTCTGTTGCGACCAGTTTTGTTGTTTCACTAGGATTTTATAAAAGTTTATCTTGTGGGTTTGTGGGGAGCAATTTTGTAGGTCCATTAGGCTTTTTATGGTCATTTATATTTTTTATTCATGTTGGTTGGGCACCTTGCAGGAAATCTGGTTATCCCATAAGCAAAAGGCAAGATATCCAAAAAGGAAGGCTCTTAGATTAGAATAGGTTTTGTGGAAGTTGTTCTTAGGGGGAGTATTCTTATGATGCTCAAACGGAATTCAGCCTTACCAATAGTTATTTGTACACTGTGGGACCTGGAGGGCCACTATGATTTTTGTAAACTTTACCTTTTGGGTCTGGGGAATCAGCTTTGTAGTTCCATTAAGCTTTTTATGTAATTTGTATTTTTCATTCATGTTGGTTGGGTGCACTTACAAGAAATCTGATTATCACGAGCAAAATGTAAAACAGCTAAAATGGAAAACTAGGTACAAGTAGGCTCTTAGATTAGAATATGTTTGGGGATATGTCTGACCAATGCAATAATTATACTGTTTTTGGATAAAACTTTTGGCCTGAGTTGATGTCCATACTCTCGCCCGATATGTGTGCATGCATGCACGTGTACTTATAAATGTAAGCAGAAAGAGAGAGCTTCAGTTTGAAATTTGTAAGAAATTCCAGGGCCTATGTTTCAAAGGGCTTGAGAAACTTAGGCCAAGGTTCTAGGGGTGTTATAAAATATTGGCAATAGTGTGTTATTGTTTGTTGGCCTGCATTGCTGACAGGAACCTGAAGTGTATGACACCTTTTGTGTCTGAATTGAAGTAAGAAGCTGGACTAAGTTCTAAAATTTCAAATATATCTTCACATCTAAATTCTGAGGGCCATGTTATAATAGCAGATATAAAGGTATGGACATAACACCACAGAGTGTACTCTTCATCTTTACCCTGTATATTTTCCTGTCTTCAAATCTTTAGAACTTTGTCCAAAGTTTTTTTTGTCAATATGATTTTAGCTGTAGGTTTTTCAGTTATGATAGTAGATCTAAGGGCATCGGCATTACACCACAGTGTACTCTGGACCTGTACCCTATGTATTTTTCTATCTTCAATTTTTTAGAACTTTGTCTGAACTTTTTTTTTTTCACCAAAATTTTCAGAGTAGTTAAAGATACATGCCTTTAGGCAGGACTGCTTCCATCCTTCGTAACAACAGCTGTCCCTATATCTGCTTATTGGAATAACTTTTTATTGCTCAAGTCTTTTTATCTTTGTTAGTTGTTAACATCAAATGTGTGCATTGTTTTTTCCATCTGCCAAAGCTATATTCTGTGAGATTCCTTTAATTCCTGAAACAGGCACCAAGTTTCAACTGGTAAAGGGCTGTAGCCCTTGGCCCCAACCTTTGGAATCACACTCTTCGTAAATGTGTTCATCATGGCTTGCTGCTTAAGAACATGGAAAGTTGTATGCTTGACACCAGTTGTTATTCAACAAGTGCCAATCATACAATTTGCCCTGTAGTGACTTAAGAGGCTATGGGCAAACCAATTACCATCCCTGTAGTGACTAAGAGTTTGCAAGGGGTGGGTTTCTTGCAGTTAATCCTAGGGAAAATGCTTAATTGGCAGTTTTTTTCGCAATACCAATGCAGGAGTACCCCGGCTGATGCATTAAGATCCTGGTCCCTCCAGTCTTATTGTGAGAAAAGGCATTTTACCTCCATAAGAAGCAGAAATGCCACTCATGGAATTGAATGCTGCTTCCTGTTGGCCAGTGATAATGCTTTTCCTTAATTTTGCTAACTATTATTTTGTTGGTTTCTTCTCATTTTTAGCTTTATGCTTGTGATTTTTTGATGTAAAATATTTATAAATTCCATAGAAGAATGAATGTTGTATACATCTATCAATTTAATTATGTTTTGTCTAAATTATTATTCTTTGTGCAGGGCAAAGAAGAAGCTTCGAAAAGAGAAACGAGTAAGTGATCTTTTCTTGGTGGTTTGGTAAATACATATTTCTGTTGTTAGTAGGTGGCATTTTGCCAAGTGCTTTAGAATCTTTCTTTGCACAAGCAATGAGTCTGCAATGCAAATAAGGTAAATTCAGTCTAAATGGTGGATTGCCATGTAGCTTATTGCGTGGGTGCTTGGGTTGACCTAGCTTTACTTATCGTAAATAATCAAACAAAGATAGTCATACTACTTAATTGCCCTCAAAGTCATAAACATTTCCAATCATTATTCACCCATTGGTCTCTAAGATTTAAACACTAATGGCATTGTGTTTTGCACTCTGAATTGAAATCAAGCATGAATGTTGTTATGTGATTGAATTGACCAATGGGGTTGAAAGTATAGTTGTTTTTTATCAGATGCTGGAACGAACTGTAGCCACGGGGAAAAAGCTTGCAAGGTTGGATGAGCGTGAGACTGCTCGAATGGATGCTTTTCGTGTTGCAGTAAGTTTTTGGAACTTTGATTTTCTCTCCTTGTCTCTTTTCGTTGCTCTTTTTGTTATTTGTTTTCATATCATATTTCATATAGTCAACTTAATTACAAGTAAACGTAGTGTGAATGTAAGTAAAATAATAATAATAAGAAGACCACATCTTCCAAAATCATAGATGTTGGACTGATATGTCCTTTTTCTGGTTAATGTAATAAAAATTTCAAAACTCAGAGTCTTGATGTTGTTTTTATTAATTCCAATTGGTTATATGGGATTGAAATAGGCCGCATTGTATTACATCACGACCCCGTTATCATGGTATTTCAATGAATTACATGGCGATATTCCAACAAACCATATTGGCAATTATGCATATATCGCTGGGCAAGATTTGAACTTGGGTCTCTGCTTTGGTAGCCCATTTTTATAACCACTTGATCTCATGCCATTTTGATAAGACCTAGAGTCTTAATTAATGCCCATCTAGTTTGTCCTCAGAAAAACTACTATATTTTCTTGGAATTGGCTGGCTGTATTCTAAGTGATGGCTATAAAATTTGATGAAGATTTTGATAAACTGCTTAGAGAATTCATTTCTTTCTATACTGTAGTCTGGTTTATGTCTGTTAATCCTATGTTATGAGGGTATGTGTACCTCCTTGAAATCTAGAGCCATTAGAATTTTAGATGCATTTGGTACATGGCTGTGTTGTAGCCTGTGCTCCCTCATGTCCAGGGAGGATGGGGAACATGCCCTTTGAATGAAGTATGCCTTCGCACAAGAGGGGTTTGCTTCCCTTGCACACTCAACTCACCCAAAATGGCATCCACAGTGGTAAGGGGAATCTTTTAAAAACATTTTACAAAAAAGGAAAGCAGGTATAAATATCAATATATGCACTAAAAATACCCAGGTGTTGTAGGTGAGTTGGAGAGGAGAGGACAGTCCTCTAAGGGAGGTCCCAGGTTCAAATCTCCACCCTACCAAAAAGCTGAATTGGGTATCCAAAATCCAATTGATAATGTTGGTGCGGGCAGGGTTGGGTGCGACTCTCGGGTGACTTTGACGGTGTAGAACCCCCTGTTCGTGGTCTCTCAGACCAAGGCGGCCCCACAAGGGGTTTTTCGCTTTAAAAAAAAAAAAAAAAAATATATGCACTAAAAATGATTTGGAAAACAACTCTATTATCCCTTGTGTTAGCTGTTTTTTGTTTTTTTTTTCCATCAATAGAGTTGCCTGGGAAATAATTTAGGCACATTCTAGCTCAAGATTTCACCACTATTTTGCTTCAGCAAGTAGGGTGATTTATTGAAGCATTTATTTTTCTAGAGTGTGTTTTGCTTTGTATATCTTTTTGTCATTTGAAATATGAAACACTGATAAAATTGATATTGAATGTTAATAGCCATGGCCCATTATTATTGTTGCTTTCATCATTGTCCAATGGGTTTTGGTGTAATGGTAATGGGATGCATCTGCAAGAGCATGGCCTACATTTAAATCTGCTTACTGCAATTCAGTGGCCCACAAACCAGAGGACATGTTACAGATATTGTGATATAATGTAAATGGGTACAAAGGGTGACCGAGTTTCAACCCCAAACGGTAATAACACACACCATAACCTTATAAGCCAAAATATTGTTATTGTTATTTTTGGGAAAACCCAGTGTCACTACGAAATGGTCACTTTTCCAGAGAAGATGCATGATCTCTAGGAGAAAGTGCTATCAAGCCTAGAAATCCTTTTGGCCAAGAAGCTGCATACAATGAGTTTCAATTCTGCCAAAATTTGCTTAAGACTTGCACCTGACCTCGTCTGCTGGCCTCCTAAGAGTGACATCATGTACAGTAGATAAGGAGCATGACCAACAGATCTTAACTTAGATTATCATTATGTCAATATCTCCACCTTGGTGCGAAATTTTGGATTTTTTTTGCAGCATTCAGATTTTTTTTGAAATTTTATAATATTTGTTGATTTATTCATTTTTGCAATGTGTGGAGAGTTTTAATTTTAATATATATATATATATATATATATATATATATATTCTTTTTTTGAAGTAATATGCACATGTGCCCCATATACCTGTGTACCCAAGTTATTGTGTGCCGTTGCACACACCTGAGTAGGTTTATATCGTGTTAGGAATTCTTTCACCTCATTTGTGGTAAGTTGTTTCTATTACCTAATTCTATTTCTCTGCAGTGATCTGTTTTGTTAGGTCACATTCAAATATCTTACATGGGATTTTCTCCCTTAAAGAAAATTGAGCAGGCAGAAGGTAGAGGTGTAATGTAAAATGAAGTCCATTGTCATAAAGAAGCAAACTGAATTAAAATGTTTGCAGTACATTATCATAAAAGAGCAAACTCCCAGTTTGACATCTCACCTTTGGCAAATCATTGCCACAACAAAAATTGTAACCTTTGTCTATAAATGGCAAATGCTATTCTTATATTTGGCAGGTTCTAATATCATGTTTTTCTTGTATTTGTGAGTCTTTGATTCTCTTTTCCAATACAAATACCTTTTATCATTGGGAATATTTGTTTCTGGTATAGGGTACATCCATGTGTTCTTTCCCTGTGAAGGTAATGATGCTTTTATGTCTTAATTAAAGACATATAAAAGAGCAGACTCCCAGTATGACATCTCACCTTTGGCAAATCATTGCCACAACAAAAATTGTAACCCTTGTCTATAAATTACAACCGTTATTTTTATGTTTGGCAGGTTCTTATATCATGTTTTTCTTGTATATGTGAGTCTTTGATTCTCTATTCAAATACAAATATCTTTTATCAATGGGAATATTGTTTGTGGTGTAGGGTGCATCCATGTGTT
The DNA here is from genome assembly GCA_028583015.1 of Wollemia nobilis. NCBI lineage: Eukaryota > Viridiplantae > Streptophyta > Pinopsida > Araucariales > Araucariaceae > Wollemia > Wollemia nobilis. Next base: position 1,334,216 of record JAQPPZ010003633.1, read on the forward strand.
CTTTCTCTGTGAAGGTAATGATGCTTTTCTGCCTTAATTAAAGGCATGATTTTGACATGCTTAGTCATTCACTTGTGGTTTCTTTGTGAATTTTTTTGTTAATATCCTCCTGTCATTTAACATTTTTGTTTTCCCTATCTTTTGATAGGCTTGAGCCTTTGTATTCCATTGTGGTCACTTGCAGATAATTGACTTTATGCTTTATGAACTTGATTGAATGCCTTATCCAGCTATATTTATCTGTTTCTTTCAATAAACCATGTTTTGTTACTATGTTATGGAAAACTCCTAAGGTGTCCTGTTTCCTCATTTCAGAAACTCAGAAACTCCTAGGAAACTCTCGAATGCTTGTCATCTCAACTTCCCATGTTTCCTCACGTTAGTAAGAGACATTTCCAACGTTTTCAAGGGTGTTTTCAAGATTTCTTGTCACTTCGGACCAATTGAAAAGTCCAAAGTTGAGGTTTTATAGAGATTTTATGGGTGTTACATATGGCTCACATGGGACACACATGAACCGATTTAATCAAAATCAAGTTACTATAAAAAAAGCCCGAAGATGAGGAAAAAGCTATGTTCCATGAAGTTTTGGGACAGTGGGACGCATTTCTTGAACAGCGGTGGTTTGGCCCCAAAATTTGGGACTGCAATGGGATGGTTGGGGGATGGCTTATATAAATATATCTAAAAATTATATTTAAGCCCCAAATTGGATTTTTTAAGCAGAAACTATAAATATGTAACATAACATAATGTAAAAGCATAGGAATCTAGGAATTAGGAATAATGTAAAAGCATAGAAACAATGAACATCAAACATCCATCGAACATCTATCATAAGTGAAACCAAGTTCTCATTGTTTTTGCAAGGGCATGTGAAAAGTGATGGTATTGCTTGAATGAAAGACTTGATGAACTATCTCCTTTGATTATGGAAATGCAAATGGCTGTGTGCACTCTATTATTGGTATTTGGAGTAAGGTTGTGTTGGACTTTACATGGATTCAATGTGAAAGCATGTTAAACTGCCTGTAAAAGTTGCTCCTTATACCTATGAGGCAATAGAGATGAAGTATATTAAGTATCTATGGGATTTTAATCAAAGGGCATGTGTGAAATTACTTTTGTTATGAGTCATATTTAGACCTGTTACAGGCTTGACAATCCTGTTATGGGCATTGTAGACATGTTTTGTGATATTGCAGGCCTGTTAAATGTGTTTGTGCTTCCTTGAAAGGCCTGTTAAATGCATTTTATTCCTTTTCACATACCTATATATGCATTTATATCTTCTGGAAGACCTGTACATGCATTATACTTGTTTGGCAGACCCATTACATGCATTTGATGTCTTCTGCAAGACCTGTACATGCATTTATGACTCCTCTGGCAGGATTGTATTAACATTATTATAGTGAATTTCTTCTTGGATCTGATTGAGGGAAGCTGGATGGTCTCGATGTTCTTTTTTTTTTTTTTTGGGTACCATTTGGGACGCTCAGCTATCCTGGGGATGGCTGTGGGATGTCCTGGGCATCCTCCCTGTGTCCTGGGTACTTCAAGGCATGCTGGAGATGCCGTCTTGGGACAGCCCACGAAGTTCCATGACATTTTGAAGGCAACTGTTCCCAAGTCCCCAAAATTGGGGATGACCTAGGGACATTTCAGACCCGTCCCCATGTCCTAAAAATATGGGGGACAGTGAAATGGATCCCTGAAGGGACGTCCGGTTAAACATAGAGAAAAAGGGAACAAAATTAGTGATGACTAGAAAATAATTATAGTTTGGAATCAATGAAAGCCAAAAATCTAGAACAAGTGGCAAGTTTTTTCTGGCAACAAAGAGGAATTGAAACATATATGGGTTCAGTCACTTACGAAGAGAAACAAAACTAAGTAGAGGATTGTTTTTTTTTTTTACATTCTAATCTTTGTCTTGTATCTTGAAAAAAAACCAGTAGAAAAGAGGGCAAACGAAAGATTGGGTTGTGGATCCTAAAAGTCATAAGTTAAATATTTCCATGTTTGCTGCACCTCATTTTGAGGATGATGAAATTCCTTCTCATACACCTTCTGTTGAAGCCGTAGGAGTTGGGTCTTCTTCCGATTTTGATACTGATGTTGATGACTTCGAAGATTAAGAACTAAATTTATAGTGTATCCCATGTAGTTTAGTTTTGCATGACATGTATAGCCTGATCTATAAAGGTTGAGCTTTGACATTAACCATTGTACTCTATATGAGATTTAATAATTAAATGTGTTTTCATCCATTTGTGATCTCTTTAATTCAATTTTCTCTACAAATTTTAAAAATATTTCATATTTTTTAAATTAGGTGTTTCCTTTGTCATTTCCACATTTCCAAAGGGTTTGAGGACTTGTGTTTTCTTAAGGCGTTCCTGTTTCAGAAACATTACGTGTTTCCAAGTTCTTTGCAACTTAGTTTTGTTGTATGTCTTTCATCAAACCTGTTGCATATCTATTTCATTAAGCCATGTTTTGTTTGGTATCTATTTCATGTACCTTTGCCAAATTCATTTTGATGCTTAGGTCAAGGAGATGGGTTTTTTTCTCTGCATTCCTCTTAGCCCAACCTCCTTTATTTTTCAACTTTATTTTTGAAACCCAAAGATATGTGAGGGACAATTTTTGTTTGTCGTTTAATTCTACATCTGAAGTTTACTAAAAGATAGAAATGCTTACAAAAAATTGACATACAGTGCTTTTCTTCCCTGTCTGTATTTTAAATTCTTTCTAATTGTGACAGGTAGGGTTACCAACAGCGGAAGCACAAAGGCAAGCAGAATGGCGAGTGCGTGCTACAGAGAGTCTAGCAGAGCTTCCTCAAGGACAAAGATCAGTAACATCAGCTTCCAGACATGCTAAAGTGATTGGTCCTTGCTTACCGCAGAGCTGACTGTTTATGTAGAAGATAGATCTTCTGATGGGATATATATAGAGCAGAAACTAGAGTCTCTTGTTTTCTATATGGAAAACCATTTGAATCAGTTTTAACTCAACAATCTACAGCAATTTCCCCCCTATTTGTATAGTCTTGTTGCAGTATTCTGTATTGTCCTATTTTTGGCCCCTCCTTTCTAAATGCTTTTATAACAAATAGTTTTGTTACTGACATCATCCTCTTTCTATGTTCTTCCATTTAGTAAACCAATTTGGAATGTGCAATGTGCAATCTTATACAGCTAGGGCCATCACAAACGCCTGCATGAGGGGAATAAAAAAAGAAAAAAGAGAAGGAAAAAAAAGATCTATCCATGGACAAGTTTTGCAGATGATTTTAGGAATGTAGCTTAAGTCATGTTCTTTGGTTCTTTTGAGAACAAAAGGTTATTTTGAATTCTTTGGTACCAGAAAGCTATATGCAGGCAATAATCTAGCTTTAGATGTTGATCTTAAAAATTTAATACTGATTTCTATCATCAATTTTGCTTCTTAAATATTTTAATCTTGCTAGTCAAACATGTGTGTTTTTGGATGGATACATTCTAGGGAACTGACAGAACAATGGCGCTTTTTTTATGCATATAAAGAAAATTACGAAGGAGAATTGTACACACTGATGATATGAGAGGGGATGGGAGCGACAATTCTCAATTAAGAAGAGGAGTTGCACTTGCAACCTAAAAATGGATGATCGGCTATCAAAATTCTCTTAATTCTCTTCAATGAAAAATATTGCAACCGTGGTCTTCATTTGACCTTGCTTTTCGAAAGTATGAAATATAATGTTGTATTTTGGAACACAACATGCCTTTGCCCCCTTTGAAGTGCTTTGTCATTAAAGTGTTTTAAAGCCAGGGTACGACTGGAAAAGTTCATTCGACTTTAAGGTTGCATCTTCTGATTTGGTTTTGTATGTGGTGAGAGGTGTCAAAAGATCATCTCTTGAGCTCCTATCATGCCACTAGGTTTTGTGATAAATATGCTACTCTTTATGAGCTAGAGGTGGTTTGGTTTGTATTTTGATAGGCCCTTGCTTGAGATAGAACATGATCCCAATCTAATTAGAACCATTGCCTTTCAATAATTTTGAAGAAAATTCTAAATATTTTTGTAGAAATTAAGGCCTCTGAAAATAATATTAGAGAATAATGTCAAGGTTTATATAATGCTATAATATTTTTTTGACATTGTCCTTTGGGGATAGACCAATTGTTTGCATAGGTTGATTGGTTGCAGTTGAGTGCTTGCCAACATGCAACCTTGGTTTGACTCTCCTGTAATGTCCCCATTCTTAATCGTGAGCTATGTCAGTTCCTGATAGCCTATCCAGAGTCCCTGTAGGCTAATCAGTGCAGTTGTTAAGGGATTCAACGGGTCTCTTATGGAGGTTACTATTTATAGACATTGCTATTTTTAGCAATGTAACGGGCCTGAGGCAGTTTCACCCATTTGCAAAGTTCATCTATCTTGTTGATGCAAAATTTACCTAAGTTCCTAAGGTTGGCGTCTCTTGATGAGAAAATAATAATTTTAAATTGTTTTATAAAGTCAGAAAGTAATATTAAAATGGGGACATAAGACCACATTTTAAAACAACGTTGCATCTACTAGGAAGGGGTACAACTTGGGCGCCAATATTAATAAAGTCATAGGAGATATAAGGGAATAAAATAATATTATTTCAAAATTTACTTTTGGTGCCAACAACCAAAAAAGCTTCTCTTGGGCGTGGCTTTATATTCTTGCCTTGAGAGCTCATTTGGATTCATTCTATTTGCCAAACATAACAGAACTCTGCCGGTTTCATACCAGGTTTGCAGTCTAAGGCTTGTGGAGACGAAAACCTTCATAAGTAACTTTGATTTCGTGGGTGAAAGATCTCACCTAGTCATATTCTTGGAGTCTTCATTAAGGAGATTCAGTTTGGCTTCACAAATTTGCAGGATAGGGTTTCATGATCAGAGCAAATGTGATGGGTGCTTGAGATAATGATTTGGGTTTGCTTCCTATCATTTTATTTTATCTGGGCATGCTTTAGTTTTGCAATTGCATGAAGTTTTGGTGCACTTCTCAAGCTGGCTGTACACTTCCATTTGTGCTGGTGAATACTCATTTTGCTCATAGATGGAAATCAAAGGCAAATATTGTTATGGGTATTTTTGCATAATAATTTCTTCACCGTGGCAATCATTTTGGAGCACTAGTTCATAATATTTGGAGCATATTTGAATTTATTGAAGGGGTTGTACATTTCCAGCATAGGCCATACAACCTTGGGATTTGTGCCAAATTCTAAGCTGCATATTTGAGGGTGTTTCCTATCCAGACCTTGACGCCTTGCAAAAACAAATCTATTGCACTTTATGGCACGAAAATCAGAGTTGAATTGAAGAAGATATGAACATTTTAGTGTTGCAGCGATAGGAAATGCATTTCCAGATTTTTATATCAGGCTTGTACTTGCATTGTCCAGGTCAAAAAAAATTGAATAAAACAATGTTGTTTGCTCAGATTTATATTTGGTTCTAGTTCTATTTCATTTCCAGTTATTTCCATGCTTTATAGAGTGTTTATTTATGCACATTTGCAAACATCAATACTTTGCATTCAAGCGTCAACAAAATAGAAAAACAAAACAAAAATCAGTCAAAAAACACATAAGATTTTCAGGGACAAAAATCAGACCAGCAAACAGAGTTGTAACTGTTGGTTACGAATTTGCCACTTAGGAAAGGATTTTAATCTATTGCGCCCTAGATTCGCCCAGCAGATTGAAAGGCCGGAAGGAAGGAATGCCTTCCGTGCCAATCTCCGGAGAAGGCCGACTCCTATACTAATCTACTTGATGTTTTAGATAAAAGTGCTGGAAAGAGATAGAAATGCTGAAAGAAATGAAATATCATGTGTTTCAGGTGGGGAAGAACAAGCAACACGATCACAAATTAGCATCCAAACCAACAACAATCAAAACAAAACATGTAACAGAAACTGCTATTGCGATTCTATCCTATGTATCCTTCATTCGGTATTCCAGGTCTACTTAATTGCCAATGCTGTGATCCAGGATTCAGAATGACAACAATCAGAAAAATAAATGACACGATGCAGAAATACTTGCAGAAGGCAGCATAAAAGAAAGAGACAAATAGCAGAGCCAAGGATGCTTTGTATTAAAAGAAGTGTTCTGTCACAACAGAGCTCTCTAGCAATATGTCCCCCCCTCGATTACAATGAAATGAACTGCTATTTATAGCAGAATTTTCCCCCATTACATTGTCTCCCAAAACTGGCGGGACAATCGAAACTTGACCCCTGTCAGATGGCAGAGAATCCCTGGGATTCTGCCTTTTTGCGTTACAGGTGCTCCGAAAGGGCGTAGTAGTTGAAACCTCGTATCCCATTGATGTGGTTGGTACGGCTTGCCCTTTGCAGGCTCTCCGGGGACCTGACATTGTCAACTTGATGGGATGGGGGGAGAGATTTGCACTCACGTGCCATGGATATGCTTTAAAGGCTCACCTACCCTGTCTTTGGAGTATACTTTCAATTTCGCCAGGAGGGGCTCAAATCCCGAAACTTCAGCTGCTACTATCTGGGGAGGTATTGTCTGCTTAACAGCTTTGAGAATTGGGGGGAATTGGCCTTAGACACTTCCCTACTGATCGCTGTCGGAGGTCGCTGAAAAATGAAGAAACGCCAAGAATCGCTGAATAGCGACGACGATCTCCGGAGTTGGAGCTGGGAGCGACCTCGGGCACAAGCTGTGAAGCGCTCAAAAATTGAGCGACTTCGGGGCCCCGGGGGGCGCGTCCCCGGGCGCCCCCCGCCCCCGCCCCGAACCCCCCGGGGGCGGGGGGGGGGGGGGGGGGGGGGGGGGGCGGGGGGGGGGGGTTTTTTTTCCTCCCTCCCCCCCCCCCCCCGCGGGGGGGGGGGGGGGGGGGGGGGGCCCCCCGGGGGGGGGGGGGGGGGGATCCCGGTCGTCAGCACTTAGAATTTTTAATAAACCCTTTGTCGTGGATCGCTCGAACCGCTTGCGCCGTTGGGGATCGCCCAACAACGACGACGATCGCGGGTGCACCCAACACTTAGAATTTTTAGCCCCTTCTAATGCTGCTCTCTGTCGCTCAAACATCTTGCGCTTGCCAGGAATCGCCCAGCAGCGACGACGATCGCGGGCAGGGGCCAATACTTAGAAATTTTTTACATTTTTCTTTCAAGCAATGCATCCAAATCTGAAGATTGCTCTGGAAACTGGAAACTGAAATAAACTGAACTAAAACAAGAAAACTGAAGGAGGAGGGAGGCAACAACCTGTTAGAAAATTTCAAAATTCTTTTACCCCTAGCAAAATGTGGCAACATTCCTGGCGGCTCGCGGGGTATCGAGCTCGCCTCGATGCAAGAATCCATGCCTTTATCCTTTGGGCCCGGAGTCATCCCCGGTCCTTGCTTCTCCTTGCTGCAAGCCTTGGTCTTGCTGCTCTGTTTCTTGTTGCTCCTCCTTCTCGGGATCATCTTCACTTGATTGATTTTCAATGTCCTCCTCCTCGGACTCCTCTTCGGACGGCTCTTCTTCTTCTGGATCTTCCTCTGGATTAAACTCCCCAGTCAAGGCGGGCTTGGATGCGCTCGAATGTGTCCTGAACCTGAGCCCAGGCATTCTCTGAGAAGGGCTCCATGCTGCGAATATCGCTCACTAAGTGCCTGAAGGTTTCCATCTGGACTATACCGATCTGCTCGGCCTTCTGGCTCAAGTCTAGCAGGCAGGAGCGAATTAGGCAGAACCTGGAGGTGAGCTCTGTCACCTGCTCCTCTTGAATTGGGTCCGCCCACCCATCGATGTCTGAAGTATCATTGGCAAAGGCATCCCACGCCGGACGCAATGCTTCCTTTGGCAGGCAGTTGCCATTGCTGTCTGTAAAGCTCGGGAATCCGAGCGAGGAGAGAGTTGAGAAGGGAGACAGGCATATATCTTTCTCTTGCTCCAGCATGTCCATTAATGCTCTGGCCCTCTGAATTTTTTGAAATCTTTCAAAGAATGAATGCAAGGTTGCCCTTGCAGCTGCCCAATCACAGGCAACGGAATCTGTAGAAGGTATTTGGAGGTTCCGGCGTTCAAGGGCCCCTGCCTTGACAGCCAGATCGAGCCAGCGATCTGCTTCTCGCTCTGCCTCCTCCACCACAGGCTTACCCTCGGCGGATGCTTCTTTTACCCGGGCGATGAACGTGAGAACCTTAAGGGACTTAGAGGCCCGGGGTCTGAAGTTCTTCAATAATCGGGTGCGGATTTCCTTGATGTGGTCCTTGGAGAATGTCTCCACCTGTACAACCCTTTCCTCCAGCTGTTGTTGAGCCTGCTGAAGCTGGCCTTGAAGCTCTTCTATCCGGCGCTCAACAACCTCCTTCTGTTCTGCAGCCTCCTTTTGCAAGGCTGCCACTTGTTGCTTCAACTGTTGGCACTCTTTCTCAGAGTTGTCTAACTGGGCCTGCATTCTTGCCATGCCCTCTTCCAGCTTGATTTTTTCATTTTCAAGATCGTAGTAGCGCTCCTGCAACTGGAGGTGCTTCAGGCGCAGCGTATCGGTTCCATCATGAAGAGCTAGCGCCTCATTCTCGAAGCTGACCTCATTCAAGTCCTTGGTCTTGCTTCGATATTCATAATCTTCAGGAGTCATATCCTTCAGAGGCTTCTTAACTTTTGGAATCCTCTTTTCTTTGTACAACAGCATGTTGTTAAAGTCAAACCTGGAGCGCTTCTCTACTCCAGCAATCTCCTCAGCCCTTCTTTTCATCGCGTTCTGCGCCCACCTGTTGGAGGTACGCTTAGCCTGAGTTGCCACAGGCTGGTTCTCCATTATCTGGATCAAATTTGCCTCTCCGAAGAGAGGCCTGGCCAAAGGCAAACCCTGCTGCGACATGTGTTCCTCAGCAAACAAGTAAGGGGAAATAGTAGTCTGACGCTCCTCCGCTCTCGGGGATGACTCAGTCTGGGTGGGGGAGGTAGACGGGTTTTCAGGGTTTTCAGATAATGTGTCGGCTGCGGGCGAAAGACGTGGAGATTGCGGCGGATTTGAGGCAGCGGCGCCTGGTTGGGTTTCAGCTAGGGTTTGAAGGGTTTTAGGCTCTATGAAAGAATGGCCAGGCTGGGACTCTTCAGCGATGAAAGGCTGGGCTTCCTCAATGAGGGGGTGAGATGCGGCAAGGGAAAGGGTGGCTGCTGCTCCGCTAACCAAGGGAATGGCAGCGGGGATGGGTCCAGCAGCAGAGGACGAAGGCGCCGCAGACACTAACTCAGAAGTTTGAAAGAATGGGGAATGCGTACCTGCGGGCTCCGCCTGAGCCGGTGAGCTGAAGACTTGGTCTATCCACTGATTTTCTGCGAATGGGGGTGTATCCTCCTTTGTTGCAGCGGCTTCTGAGGTTTTGCTCTTCTTTTGGGGTGGCGTCACCTCGGACTGCGGCACAGCTTCCTTCTCGGGCGCAACCCCTTGCCCTTTAGACTTTTCTGTCCTCCTTTTTCTTTTGAGAGGCGCAACCTCTTCTTCTTGAGTGATGGGCGCCGGGCTGACGGTTCTCTTCGAAGCTTTGGGGGTTTTTATCGTCGGCTTGAACTGTTGCTTTCTCTAGGGTGCCGGGGACGCCTGCGTCGCTTGGGCTTGCGTTGCTTGGGCCACGTGCGTGGCTGTCTCTTTCTTGGATGACGCTGCTACGGCTGGCTGTTTTTCAGAAGACTGCTGCATTCTGGGCTCCACAACTTGCCTTGCTTGTACCCTACTGCTGGACCCTTCACCACTTGAGTGCAACTGTTTGAGTGGGGCCTGCCCCTTTTGTAGGCGTTGAGAGCCTGGGGGTACAATGTGCCGGAATACAATAGGCTGCCACGTGGCATGGTGCTTATCGTAGAGCGTGGAAAATGTGTCGTCATTGGCCAAGTCTTTTTCGGATTTGTCTTTTCTGGTACGGACGCGCATTATCCACCACTCTGATATCTTTTCAAGCCTCCACCCTCTGCCTTGCAGTCTAGCCTCCATTTTCTTGTACGTTTTTGTATCTGGCCTGTGCTCCTTGTTGTGGGCAGGATCAAATTCGACCTCTACGAAGTAGAAGTCGTGCCACGGCGGGAAAGACTGCATGTCTTCAATGTTCCATTCTAAATCTCTCCCCGACGGGTTATTGCGCTCATCCATGATTTCCTCGTGGATGAAAATCTTGTACACCTGTGAAATCCCTCACTATGTCGAGGGGATCGTACTTCCATCTCTGGGGCAGCTCTATCAAGCCGAAGCTTAAGAGCGTGGCGTTCAGGTACTGATGTTGTCCATTGATGCCGACCTCAATCCCTGCCCAGGTGATTGGATAATTGAATAGATGGCCCTTTTTCCTACCCTGGCCATACTTCTCATCAGTGTAGTCCATCTGCCGTGATGCCTCCAAGGCGAACTGGTACTCTGTGGTATAATACGGCAGCAAGAAGGGTTTGCCCGTGAACCCGAAAATTCTTATCACAAACCCCTGCGTCAACCGGAAAGTGTCGCCAAAATCCTGGCTGCTAACTTGGTCTCTCATTGCACGCGGGACGCGCGGGCAGGAACCGTGGAGAAGTGCCAGGGCTGGACCCAAGAAAGATAGATTAAACTTGTAATAAGACTCCTCCCTCAGTAGCACCCTGGTCCACTCATAGACCGGAAGTGGCGCACCTTTATCATCCTTGCGCTGGACTGGGAGTGACTTTATGTGGCTGGACATGTGGAACAAGAATAGCCACGCCAGGGCCGAGCAGTATCTGAAGCTTTCGCTCGCGCCGCTTTTCAACTCCTGCAGTTGCAAGTGAATTCCTCGGGCCACGCAGTCCGCCCAGTCGAAGAAGACCGGCTTGGTTCTGTCAGTCATGGCCTTGGGGTCGTAGAATTCCCCTCTCAGGATGCATTCGGCAAGAGCGATTTGGTATGGAAAGACCATCGCGTCTGTGCCGATACCCAGAACCCAAGCCAACATAGTGTAAATGCTAGAGCTCTTGAAATCGCCCATAGGTCTTGGCTCCTTCGGCCATTGCCGGGGTGGAAGGGGCTCATGGAGCTGAGAATCTATAAATTTCCGCATCTTCGGGTTGTCTGAGTATCTGTTCGTTTGTTCGCCGAGATTGATATTTCTGATAGTGTAGTCCTTGTTTAGTGTTACACTCGGCGCGAAGGCCGCCCTCACAGTCTCCGGGTAGAGCGAGAACAAGACAGTGCCCTCATGGTCGCAGACCTGCCTGGTGTCTGGTTTGTAATATTCAACAATTGCCGCCACCAGGTCAGGGCAATGATGCACCTGCGGGCACAAGAACCAGTAGAGGTGGGAGTGATAAGCCGCGGCGTAGGGGTGCGAAGGAGAAACCTTCTCTCGCCAATTCTCAATTGTTTGCCGCAGCTGACTGGTGCCCTGTGAGTAAATTCCATCTCTGAGCTTTATCCAATAATCAATGGGAGGAAGGGGAACTGGCTTCGGCGGCGCTGTCCGGGGTTTCTTCTCCTTTTCAGTTCCAAACGCTTGGGCTTTTCCCTTATCCTTCCTTTCTTTCTTCTGCCCACTCTCTGGTGTGCTTGAAGCCGCTCGGCCAGCTGCTGCACCCTTCTGTCCGCTCTCTTTCTTTCCCATGGCGAAGGTGAAATTCAATTCGATTGCTGCTTGACTGCAAGAAACTTCTGAATTTTACTTAGTGCAGCTTAGAGCGCGTCGGAGTTTAACTTGGTAAAGCGCTTCTGAGAAGCTGAGATTTTATAGCAGCGAACTTTGGGACGGGCCTTTAATGGACGGCACTTGAATTTAATACCAGGCGCACGGAGTTGGTGGACGTTAATTATGTTCTTGGGTGGCCATGCATGAGATCTTCCTTGGAGGCGCCAATATTTAAACTTTACCCTTTGGAGCACGTTCCTTTTATGAAATCATTTTTGGAATAAGTGCAAATCCTCTTTCCTTTGGCACGTTCCTTGAAAAACGGGCCTTAGACGCCTTTTGGCACACTTTTCGAAGTCGCTGAGTGGAGAAAAACGGGGCCCGCTTTAATTTTGTGCGTTTCCTCGAAATCGCTCAAAACTTGAGCGATCTCGGGCGCGGGTCGCTTTGGCGAGCGACGGAGAGCTTCCCTTCCTTAGAACAATCACTTGCTTTCTATCCCATGCTCGATTTCGCTCGCAAAATGGGGCGCGCTTGGGAGAAGACGTGTTGGGGCGCCACTTATTCTTTTCGCTTACTTTTCCCATCCTAAAATCTCTCCCTGGCGAGCGAAGAGAGCTTCAACACTTAGAAATTTTGTCCTTCCTTCTCAAGTTCGCTCATGGAGCGCTCCCGGATCGCTCAAAAAATGGGCGATCTCGAAAATAGGCGTTGGGCGAGCGACGGAGGTCCATTTCATACTTAGAAAGTTTTTTGCACTTATTTTACTCACGTCCCCTTCTCTCGCTACCTTGATCGTTGTCGCCGAAAATCTTGGGCGATTTCGGGAATCGCTCAAAATTTGAGCGATCTTGGGAATTTCTTGGACACTTAGGCAAATCGGCCGCCCTCTTGCTTGCTCGGAATCGCTGAAAACTTGGTGGCGCTCCCGGGATCGCTCAAAAAATGGGCGATCTCGGGCAACTTTACTTAGCAATTTTCCTTGTGCTCTCCTCAATTCGGCCATCGCTTGGAAGGGATTCTCGTCGTCGCCGAAAAATGAAGCGATCTCCGGATTTATCAAATAAGCGAGCGATGGCGGGCGAACCTTGTCTTTTGCTTAGTTCTCCAGGACTTTCTCTTGCAGGGGGAATAGCTTCTGCATCCACTTGGAATCAAAGATTTTCCAGACCCGAGGATCTGGTGAACAACTTGGCTCAACAACCTAAAACTAAAACAACTGAAAAGCATATTTACATTCGGGAAAACAAACAAATTGAAAGAACAGAAAAGAAATTATGTACAGAGGGAACCTCTTGGTGCTTCTCAGTGACGATAGGCTTTCAGATGAAAGTCGTTAACAGGTATTGGGAGGATATGACCCTCCATGTCTCTTAGGACAAATGAATTGAATTGGTTGACCCTGGCAACCTGGAAGGGGCCTTCCCAGAAGGCATCAAACTTATCATGATTTCCTGTTTTCTTCTTCCAGGAATCCCATTTCAGCACTAGGTCTCCGATCTTGAAGACCCTGGCAGTAGCCCCTTTTGCGAACCATTTCCGTGTGGTGCCAGCGTGCTTCATAAAAGCCTCATGAGATTTTTCTCTCTGTTCTTCAAGATGCAACAACTGGGCTAGCCTGGCATCAAGGGGATCCAGGTTGTCCTTTTCATCATCCAACAACCAGAGTGCGGGCATCTCAATATGGGTAGGCAAAACAACCTCCTTCCCGTAAACCAGTGCGTATGGGGATGTCCTGATGGACTTCTTGACGGAGATGCGGTCTGCCCACAGAGCCTGATCCAGGTACAAGTGCTAGGACCTCTTATTCCTCTCCAGAGTCTTCTTTATAATATTCATCAGGTTCTTATTCGTAGACTCGGCGAGGCCGTTCCCCTGCGGGTAGTAGTTGGATGAAGCCTTATGGTAAATACTGTACTTGCAGGTGAACTCGGTCAGTTTGGCTCCTGTGAACCCCGGACCATTATCTGTCACAATCGCCTTTGGGATTCCGAAGCGAGTTATCAAACTTTCCAGGAAGGAGATAACTGTCTCCTGGTCAGCGTGCTTCGTGGGTATAGCTTCGGCCCAGCGGGTGAAGTAATCTGTGGCAGTCAAGATGAACTTGTGCCCTGCAGAGGATTCTGGTGAGATCTTTCCGACAAAGTCTAAACCCCACTGCTGGAAGGGAACCTCCACTTGAATTGGCTGTAAAGGCATTGGAGCGTTCTTATTCCGACCAGCGAACCTCTGGCATTTCTCGCACTTCTGGCAGACTTCTTGCGCATCTGCGAAGATGGTGGGCCAATAATAGCCCGCCTTGATCATTTTTAAGGCCGTAGGCCTTCCTGAAAGGTGTCCTCCCGACATTCCAAAATGGAACTCGTCGAGGACTTTTTGTTTTTCCGTTCTCTTAACACAGCGTAAGAGAACACCATCAATATTTTTGTAAAACAGCCCCTCGGGGCGCAGAACATACTTCAAAGCATTAAGCCTAAACCTCCTTCTTTGTGAGGCAGTGAGCTGATCTGGACATCTCCCTGTGCTGAAGTACCACAGTATGTCATCTGTCCAGTCACTCTCCTCTGATAAGGAGTTGGCAAGGTTACTTTCCATCACGGGATCTTCCCACTGACAAGCAGACACTTCGGCGGCCGCACTTCTGGCTAATTCCTGGCATAGAGCTCGACCTCGGATTAACTTGGTTGGTCGCACCTCTATGTCGAATTCTTGGATTTTAGCAATCCATCCTGCCCTTTTGTGACCCGGTTCCCCCTGAATAATAAAACTTCTGACATCGGGGTGTATCACAAAAACTGTAATCCGGCTCTGAGAGACAAAGTGCTTAAACTTCTTCAAGGATCTCATGACCGCATGCACTTGTCGCTCAATGAAATTATACCTTTCCTCGTGCGGCTGGATTACTTGGCTTAAGAAGGCTATTGGCCGCTCTTCGCCGTCATCTCCCTTCTGGGTCAAGACTGCAGCATAGCTCTCAGGTTCCCCGACTGCATAAAGGATGAAATCCTTAGAGTAGTCCGGGTTTATCAATACGGGCGCCTGAGCTATCCTGGCCTTAATCTCTTCAAAGGCCTGCTTTCTTTCTTCAGTCCAGACAAAATCAGCATCCTTTTTCAATAGCTCGGCCATAGGTTTGATGACTTGAGCGAAATCAGGCACGAACTTCCTCACGAAGTTGATCTGGCCGAAGAAGGACTGGAGTCCTTTCTTGTCTACTGGAAGGGAGAGTTTCAGGAGAGCTTCCGCTCTGTCAGGATCAACTGCTAGCCCTCTTTCGGAAATTACATGACCTAGCAGCTTCCCCTCCTTGACGGCGAAGACTGATTTCTTGGGATTGATGGAAATACCGAATTCACGACATCTTTCAAATACTTGTTCCAGATGAGAGGTGTGTTCTTCCCTCTTGTGGGAAAACACGGTCATGTCATCTAAATAAATGACAATGATCTTATTTAGCAGCTCCCGAAATGCAAGGTCCATGGCCCTCTGAAATGTGGCCCCAGCGTTGGATAAGCCGAATGGCATGCGTTGATAGGCGAACGTTCCCCATTTGGTGGTGAACGTCGTCTTGTGCTGGTCCTCGTCTCTAACCTAGATTTGGTTATAGCCAAAAAATCCATCTAGGAGAGAGAACCTCCGAGCTCCTGCGACCACATGAAGAAATTGGTCGATCTGCGGGAGCGGATAGTGATCCTTGAGGGAGGCCTTATTCAAATTTCGGAAGTCAACACAGAGGCGGATATCCCCATTCTTCTTTTTGACTGGGACCAGATTTGCGACCCAAGAAGAATGCTTGATAGGATATATGATCTTGGCTTCTAGCATTTTCAGGAGCTCTGCTTTCATCATAGCCTCGATCTTCGGGTTAACCGCTCTTTGTTTTTGTCTAAA
Organism: Wollemia nobilis; assembly: GCA_028583015.1. Classification (NCBI taxonomy): domain Eukaryota; kingdom Viridiplantae; phylum Streptophyta; class Pinopsida; order Araucariales; family Araucariaceae; genus Wollemia; species Wollemia nobilis. Next base: position 1,349,734 of record JAQPPZ010003633.1, read on the forward strand.
GGGCTTAACCCCTTCTTCTAGTTCTATAGTGTGTTGTATAATTTCTCTGTCATACCCTTTGAGGTCCTGATAACACCAAGCTACAATATCTGGATACCTTCTGCACAAGGCCCGGATCTGTTCCAATTCTTCTGGGGTGCAGTCTGTTCCGACCTTGATCACCTTTCCTGGTTCTAGTTCCAGATCCCTGTACTGCTTGGCATCAACCTTGATCCTATGAGATATAGCTCTATCATTTTGATCAAACAGGCTTTCAAGGGTAATGAGTCCCTTAGGGACGTGGTTATTCTTCAACTGTATCAACCCCTCATACCGCTCGTCATCAGGGTCTCTACCTTCGATTGAACTTGCTTCATGTATCAAGAAAATTGATGATATCTTCGTCACAATCGAACACCTGCCAGTGGGTGTCCTTATCAGGCACAGAAGGCCTGTAGATGGTATGGACCGGCTTCGGCTTCTGCATAGTGTCATCAGCCGGAACATACCTGGCTCCAACGGACGCCAAGATATCAGCATGTTTATTCTTTTCTCTGGAGATAGCTTTGACATTCAAGGAGTCGAATGACTCCATCAGGTCCCAGACACGGTTGCGATACGCCTTGAGGTAATGCTTCTTGGAGGCGCATTTATTTGTTATCTGATTGCACACCAGCTCTGAGTCTCCGAAGATCTGCAGGTGTTTGATCCCCAACCTCTCCGCTTTCTTCAAGCCTAAGCACAAGGCTTCATATTCGGCTGCATTATTGGTGCAACTCCAGGCCAGCCTGTAGCTGTAATCCTTTTGTATTCCCGATGGCGAGACTAGAAGGACCCCTGCCCCGACGCCGTTCTTGCATCGGGCGCCGTCAAAGTAAAGCTTCCACAACTCATTTGGGGCAGGGCCTATGTCTTCTTTAGTTGTCTCCTTGGGCTTCTTAGGCTGGATAACAGAGTAGCAACCTATGTCTGATTCAATCATGGCATTAAAATCAAGCAGGGAGAATTCATCCTCTACTTGTAGCTGCTCTATGGCTTCTTCCACTAGATCCACTTCTGCCAACTCCTCGGTCATCAGATGGACCGTTTCATTCTGCTGCCCTTCCTCAGGTATCTGCTCGACTAGGAAAGTGGATGGTTTGTCATTGTATATTTTCACTTTCCTCCCTTTGAAAGGGACTTCCATGTGTGAGTAGTCCAACGACAAATATCCGCCGAGCTTGGCGGTAAACTCCCTCGAGAGACACATGCCGAAGTAGGGCTCCAGGTCAACGACCACAACCTCTTGGATCACCACGATCTCGGGCGCTTTGTGCAACTGGATAGGGATGTCTTTGATGACACCCACTGTTTTCACAGGAGTGTCGTCTAGCTGCAAGACGCCTTGACTGCTCCGCGTATATTCCATGCCGATTTCTTCACATACGGCCCTTGGCATAACAGTGGTTGAGGCGCCGGAGTCGATCATGCAGTTGTGTACCACATGCCCTTCCATCCGCAGAGACAGGTAGAAAGGCGGCGGTCTGTTCTTTCCGGTGATTGAAGTTGTCAGGGGCTGAGCTAACACGGGTAGTGGTGGCTTTCCTCCTTTAACGGTCTTCAGAGACTCTTGCAATAGGTCCACTTGACCAGGGAGCTGAAGAGCATCATACATGCTAATCTTCGCCGGAGTTTTCTTGAGCTCGTCAACAATGTTGTAGGCCGAAGAAGATGGGCCCTCCGTTTCTTTCGTTGGCTCGTACCTGGTGCGGTACTGTTGTGTTGCCTCAACTCTCTGCCGCTTTGTCAGCGACGGATACTTGAGCTTTTCTCGAGCTTGCTCTTTGGTTTCGGCCGGCGGTTGAGTCACTGGAGCTTTGGCTGGTGGCGCCTTCTCTTTGGCAGGCGAAGGCACAGGCGCTTTATCAGGAGCTTCCACAGCGGGTTGCACCTTCTCTCTTCTGGCATACACCTTTAATGGCTTCATCTGGGCCGCATCGACCTCGATTGGCCTTTTTCCCTCCTTGGTCAGAATTGACACCGGATCCTCCTCTGAGACCGCAAAGTTGCGCTCCTCTTCCCGAATCATGTTCACTTGCTCCTCCGGGTTGCTGCTTGCAAGAGTTTGGACATAATGTTGATGCAGCATGCAGGTAGCTTCACCGTGAGGGTCATTGCATGTAGAGCACCATTGCACATTGTCTGGAGTGCTCGGTCCTGCATGGTTGGCAACATTTCTAGCCGGAGGCCTGTTGGCCTGAGCTTGATCTTTTGTAAGCGCCGGAGGAGGATATGGCCGCCTAGGAATAAATTCCTGTTGGGCCTGCTTTTTCTTCATCACCGCCATGTCGTTAGACAGTGTCTGGCAAACGGAAGTGAGCGACTCTACCTGTTGCAGGATTTTGGACTGCACATCGACGACATGTACCGGCTGGGCCGGCGGCGGTAATAGAGCTAATGGAGGTGCTGGAGGCAATGCCGGGTATTGTGGAGGAGCGGGAAGTGCTGGATATTGCGGTGTAGATGGAAGCTGAGGTGGTGGTGGTGTAGGGAAATGCACTTGAGGAGGGAATTGAGACACAACTGGCGCGGGATTCCATGGTGGATGGGGATATGAAGAAGACGTTTGAGCAGATGCTGGTGGATATTGCGATTGAGGGAAATCTGGGTATATTGGCGGTTGCATCTTGTGCGGGAGTCTACCTATGGCAATCATATCTAGCTCTGCCCTCTGGGCTACCTCGTACAAATCGGGGAAAGTATTAACACGGGCTAACTTCATGACCAAACAAATGTCTGAGCTAAACGCTCTGAGGTAGTAATGGGCAGCTTGTCCATCGGAAGGACGTAGTTCAGGGGGCACTCTTTTCCAGGACCGTGCAAACCTCACATTGAAGTCTGATATCTCCTCTTGCGGATGTCGTTGAATGGTCTGGAATTGGTGCAACAATGAGGATGGATCTGCAGACTCGTTGAATCCTTTGACTAGCCGTCCGGCCAGTTGAGCCCATCCCGTAATAACACCTTCCGGCAAGGATCTATACCAGTATAAGAGCTTACCTCGCAGAGAGAGAGCCAACAGTCGGGTCTTGACACTTTCATTAGTGATGGCATGAAGCGCAGCTAAGGCCAGGATGTCTTGAATATGTTCGTACGCCGTCTTCCCAGTTCCATCATACGTGGGAATAGCCTTCAAAGCAGCAGCTGGAACAACATCTTGTCCAACTAGATCGAGGGGTCCAGTGGAATCAACAACTGGGAATAGCTTCGGAGCATTCGGCTAAGGATTTGCCATATCTGCGTCTTGATAGTTTTGATTAGTGCTTTCTAAAGCTGTCTCCTCAGTTTCAGTTGTATGCTCCAAAGCTTCGTCTTGATGGGCTTGATAGTCAATCAGCCTCGGGTGCTCTCCAGCAGCGTTGATGTCAAGCTCGTAAAACTCAGGCACTTCTTGTCCTGCGTTCCTAGCTCTCCATCTTGTATGCATGAAGAAGCTTTTGATATTGGACCAGTCTTTGAGACTCAGAGAATATTCAGGTTCAGCAGAGTCGCCAGGTGTTCTCATTTGACAGCAATGAAGCGAACACCGATGCTTCAATACTACTTATGGGGTGTGACACTCTCGTGTCCCACCGAGCGTGCTAGAGAAACTGTTGGTTACGAATCTGCCACTTAGGAAAGGATTTTAATCTATTGCACCCTAGATTCGCCCAACAGATTGAAAGGCCGGAAGGAAGGAATGCCTTCCGTGCCAATCTCCGGAGAAGGCCGACTTCCTATACTAATCTACTTGGGGTTTCAGATAAGAGTGCTGGAAAGAGATAAAAATGCTGAAAGAAATGAAATATCATGTGTTTCAGGTGGGGTAGAACAAGCAGCACAGTCACTAACCTATCACTAAACCAACAACAATCAAAACAATGTATGTAACAGAAACCGATATTGCAATTCTATCCTATGTATCCTTCATTCGGTATTCCAGGTCTACTTAATTGCCAATGCTGAGATCCAGAATTCAGAATGACAGCAATCAGAAAAATAAATGACACGATGCAGAAATACTTGCAGAAGGCAGCATAAAAGAAAGAGACAAATAACAGAGCCAAGTATACTTTGATTCAAAAGCAAGTGTTCAGTTACAGCAGGCTCTCTAGCAATATGTTCCCCCCCCGATTACAATGAATTGAACTGCTATTTATAGCAGAATTTTCCCCCATTACATTGACATTTCCCCCCCAAAACTGGCGGGGCAATCGAAACTTGACCCCTGTCAGATGGCAGAGTATCCCTGGGATTTTGCCTTTTTGCGTTACAGGTGCTCCGAAAGGGCGTAGTAGTTGAAACCTCGTATCCCATTGATGTGGCTGGTACGACTTGCCCTTTGCAGGCTCTCCGAGGACCTGACATGGTCATCTTGATGGGATGGGGGGAGAGATTTGCACTCATGTGCCATGGATATGCTTTAAAGGCTCACCTACCCTATCTTTGGAGTATACTTTCAATTTCGCCAGGAGGGGCTCAAATCCCGAAACTTCAGCTTCTCCTATCTGGGGAGGTATCGTCTGCTTAACAACTTTGAGAACTGGGGGGAATTGGCCTTAGACACTTCCCTATTGATCGCTATCAGAGGTCGCTAAAAAATGAAGAAACGCCGAGAATTGTTGAATAGCGACGACGATCTCCGGAGTTGGAGCTGGGAGCGACCTCGGGCACAAGTTGTGAAGCGCTAAAAAATTGAGCGACTTTGGGAAGACCTGGTGAGCGACAGCGATCTCGGGCGTGCTCTGTGCTGCAAATCGCTGAAAATATGCAGCGCTGCTAGGAAAGGTGGGCGGCGACGACGATCGCGGGAGCAGGGGAGTTAGACATTTTTTCTTTGTTTTGCTTTCCTCCTGTCGCCGAAAAATCGTGCGACATTGGGCGTCGCCAAGTGACGACGTCGATCACTATTAGGGTATATTTTCTTCCCACCGTCGCACGCCCAAAAGGATTGCGATGCCGGGCGTCGCCAGACGACGACGACGATCGCGGTTGGGGCAACACTCAGTGAATTCTTTGACAGTTTTGTATGCTACTCCTCGGATCGTTGAAAATAAGTGCAACGACAGGTGTCGCTGGGAAGCGACGATGATCCTGATCGTCAGCACTTAGACAATTTTTAATAAACCCTTTGCGCCGTTAGGGATCGCCCAACAACGACGATGATCGTGGGTGCACCCAACACTTAAAATTTTTAGCCCCTTCTAATGCTGCTTTCTATCACTCAAACATCTTGCGCTTGCCAGGAATCGCCCAGTAGCGACGATGATCACGGGCAGGGGTCATTAGAAAATTTTTACATTCTTCTTTCAAGCAATGCATCCAAACCTGAAGATTGCTCTGCTAACCGGAAACTGAAATAAACTGAACTAAAACAAGAAAACTGAAAACAATACTGAAGAAGGAGGGAGGCAACAACAACCTGCTCGAAAATTTTAAAACTCTTCTACCCCTAGAAAAATGTGGCAACAGTAACAGGGCTGCACATTTCAGTGGTATCGGAGCACAGGCTCTACTATGTAGCCTGTTGGGTAAGTTATGCACACACATTAGTATTACTTACAGAGGAATAAGTCCAATCCGAACATCAATTTAGAACAATAGATAGAACAAGAAGATATATTGCATCGGCATAGCAGTTATAGTCCATCGGGAGACATGGGTAACAGAGGAAAAAATAGAGAGGGTTCCATGAGCCCGAATTTGAGAGCAAAGAGGCAGTTCACAATGATGATGGATATGATGTCCCAGTTGACAGCCAAAATTACCCAAAACATAGCAGTTCATACTCAGACTCAAGACAACGCAGGACATACTAGGGAGCACACAAAAGAGTCCAATGGGACAAATCAACATGTTAGCTGACTTACCTCCTCTAATCCTAGGCCTCTACAACAAGTTTTCACACTGAGGGTTGAGTCACAGGTTGCACAAGAGGCACCATTACCTCTGGTTGATGAGTACATAGAGGCATATGCAGAATATTCTACCCTACCAGAGGAGATCAAATCTATGACTACATTGGATAATTTCATGCATCAGAGGAGGCTCAAGACTAATACACATAGACATGACCAACGAGGACCCCCACAACGTGATTTGCACCAGGTGTTAGGAAAGGTCACTTTACCCCATTTTGATGGCAGTGGGAAGGTTTTAGAGAGATCATGGGTTGAGAAGCTAGACAATTATGCAACACTTAGATCCATTCCTGAGGAGGAGGCGATTAAGTTCGCTACATTACACTTAGATGGCCTTGCACACGATTGGTGGTACCATGGATTGCACACTTTGGGGCACAATTTTATCACATATATGTAGAGTTCAGGGATAAGTTGATAGACAGGTTTGACAGGAAGGATCCGAAGTTGCATTTTCGCGAGTTGGCACTGTTGAGATAGACTGGGTCCCTAGAGACTTATATTTTAGAATTTCAGAGATTATCGGTGATGGTATCTGATGTGTTTGAGAGAAGACTGACAATACTTTTTATGGAGGGCCTTACAGAACCTATACGGGGTTGGGTCAAGGCGTTTGACCCATCATCTCTACAGGAGGCAATCAAGAAAGCACGTCATTTGGAGCTAGTCGCCCCTAGAGCTAAACCATATTCTAAGTTTCCTCCTAGTAAAGACAACAAGAAACCTTTCCATCATGAGCATAAGGAGCAAAGGAAAGAGTTTCACAAAGGTGATAAGGAGTCCATGAATGATCTTAGAAGGAAAAATTTGTGCTATTCATGCAAAGAACCATGGGCCCCTGAACACAGATGCCCAAGCAAGGGCAAGGCTAATTAGATAGAGTACCAATCAGTCGAGGATGACTTTGCTGATCATTTCGATCAACAAACAGATACTTTAGATTCCAATGATGAGAGACACATTTTCACCACAGGTATTGATGCTAAAGATGATCCACAGGAAGAGACACCAACCGACACTCATGGAGAGCCAGTGGTGGCATAGTTGCATAGTTTAAACCGTAATGATTCGCTGAAAATCAAGGAAGTTCTTAAAGGTCAGCGAATTATCACATTGATAGATACAGAGGCAACCCATAATTTCATTGATGAGGGCCTAGTCTCACGTAGGGGATTACAGACAGAGAATATTAATGAGTTCAAGGTCATGGTAGCTGATGGATTTACTATAGGATGCACGAAGAAGATTCCACAAATCTCTTTCCAGTTGGGTAATTATGAGGTGAGAGATGATTTTTATGTGGTGAACATTGGAGATTCTGATATTGTGATAGGAATCCAATGGCTTAAGTCACTCGGGGAGATTGTATTTAACTTTCAGAATATGGAGCTGAAGTTCAAGTCTAATGGCCGAAATGTAGTGCTGAGAGGTGTCACGAGCAACGGGCCTAAGGTGGTGTCATTTCAGCGCATGGAGAGCTTATTCAGACACAATCAGGTTGAGTGGGCCGCAACGTGTATTATTAGACCCACGAATACAGGGGATTCCAAGCGATACTCTGCTGAAGATATTTAGATTTTGCTTGACAAGCATAGTAGAGTCTTCACTGACATTCCTCCAGGACAACCACCAGATAGGGGAATGGAGCATGTAATTGAGCTCGAGTCGGGGACCAAGCCAGTGATTTCTACTCCTTACCATCACCCCAAACGGTTTAAGGATGAGATAGAGAAGCAAATCAGGGAGTTATTAGATATGGGATTCATCAGACCGAGTAAGAGCCCGTTTGCTTCTTCATTTGTGTTGGTGAAGAAGAAGGATGGCACAATTTGCATGTGCATAGACTACAAGCCATTGAATAAGATCACCATCAAGAACAAGTACCCTCTTCTGCGTATTGATGAGTTGATCAATGAGCTACATGGTGCCCATTATTTTTCTAAGATTGAATTGCGGTCTGGTTATCATCAGATACGCATAAGGGAGCAAGACATTGAGAAAACCACATTCTGATGTCATTATGGCCACTTTGAGTAAACAGTCATGCCTTTTGGTTTGACTAATGCCCTTGCCACCTTCCAGTCCTGTATGAACAAGATATTCAGTGCTCAGCTCCTTAAGTTTGTGCTCATATTCTTTTATGATCTACTTGTTTATAGTGGGACTAGGAGTGATCATTTGAGCCATCTGGATGAGGTATTGGGTATATTGGAGAGGGAGTCCTTGTATGCCAAGGAGTCCAAATGTGAGTTCGGGATGACAAAGCTCCTATAACTTGGACATATTATCAGTGCAGATGGTGTGAGGATGGACCCTGAGAAGGTCCAAGCGATTTTAGACTGGCCACCTCCTAAGAACCTTACGCAGCTTAAGGGGTTCTTTGGATTGTGAGGTTTTTACAGGAGGTTTGTGTGTGGATTTTCACAATTGGCAGCCCCTCTTACTGATTTGACGAAGAAGGGGGCATTTATATGGTCAGAGTTAGCACAAAGAGCTTTTGACAGGTTCAAGCAGTTGGTATGTTCCATGCCTGTGTTAGCACTTCCTGATGTCTCCAAACCTTTTGTATTGGAGTGTGATGCATCAGGGGATGGGATTGGTGCAGTGCTTACTCAGGATAAGCACCCCATAGATTTCGAGAGTAGGACATTGAGAGATATCGAGAGGATCTACTCGGTGTATGATAGAGAGATGTTGGCCATTATCCATGCCTTGGCCAAATTCAGGCAGTACCTGGTTGGGAGTAGGTTTGTGGTGAAGACAGATCATAACAACTTGAGATACTTTCTCAACCAGAAAGACCTGAATGATAGACAACATAAATGGGTAAGCAAAATTCTTGCCTATGACTTCGATATTGAGTATGTGAAGGGCAAGAAGAATGTAGTTGCCGATGGCTTATCTAGGAAATCTCACATTTGCTCTCTCACCGAGATATCTAGTGATTGGAGACATGTCATCATTGTTGATTATGCATAGTATTCTTTTGCTAGTAGTGTTCTGGATGGTGCGCAGAGTGATGACAGATACACCGTGCGGGATGGACTTATCTTCTATAAGGGGCACATTTGGTTGGTTGCTGATTTTGAGGTTAGGAGGCAAATTTTTTGGTGTTTTCATGACACTCCCATGGCTGGTCACCCAGGTTATTATAAGACTTACAAACAGATCCGTGAGAGGTTCTCATGGAAGGGGATGAAGGATGATATTTTGCAGTATGTGAGGGAGTGGCCAAATTGCCAACAGAATAAGAATGAGCATACGTATCCGACAAGATTGCTACAACCACTTCCCATTCCATGCAATAAATGGGAAAGTGTCTCTATGGGACAGGACTACCCAAGGTTAAGGGACGTGATTGTATATATGTGGTAGTTGATAGGTTGACTAAGTATGCTCATTTATTTGCGATTGCAGTAAGCTATTCATCTGCTCAGGTGGCTGATTTGTTTTTTCACGAGGTGTTTAGACTTAATGGGCTTCCAAAGAGTATCATTAGTGATCGGGACAACAAGTTTATCAGCTTGTTTTGGCAAGAGTTGTTCCGATTAAGTGGCACGAAGTTGACACCAAGCACAAGTTACCACCCCCATACTGATGGACAAACCGAGGTGGTGAATAAATGGATAGAGGGGTACCTGCGCAATTACATATCCGGGCAACAGAAGGCGTGGGTCAGATGGCTCTATTTGGGAGAGTATTGCTATAATTCTTCCTATCATATGTCCATCAGGATGTCACCATCCATGGCACTCTATGGTTATGAGGCACCTAGCCTTATAGATTTGATACTAGGAGATAGTAGGGTGCCTAAGGCACCCGATCTTTTGTAGGAGTGTCAGGATATTGTGTGCTCGTTGAAGGATAATATTCAACAAGCGCAAAATCAACAAAAGAAGTATGCAGATCAGCGGAGGACCGAGCACTCATTTGAGGTTGGGGATATGGTGTATTTGCGGTTACAACCTTACCGACAATATTCGCTGAAAAAGAGTGGTGCAAAAAAGTTGAAACCTCACTACTATGGTCTATTTCGAGTCATAAGGCGCATTGGTGAGGTTGCGTATGAGTTGGAGTTACCTGAGGGATGCAAGGTGCATAATGTATTTCATGTTTCTCGCCTCAAGAAGGCTCTTGGGCAGAAGGTAGTTTTACTGGCAGAGTTACCCCCTTTAGATGATGAGGGGAGATTGATACTGATGCTGGAGACCATTCTAGATACACGAGAGCGTACTCTTAGGAGGAGGACAGTGAGAGAGTACTTGGTGAAGTGGCGGAATTTACCTGTTGAAGATGCTACCTGGGAGAGCGAAGAGATTCTTTAGCATCTAGATCTTCGATTGCTTGAGGACAAGCAATCTTGGGGAGGGAGGACTTTAATGTCCCCTTCTTAATCGTGAGCTATGTCAGTTCCTGATAGTCTATCTAGAGTCCCTGTAGGCTAATCAGTGCAGTTGTTAAGGGATTCAACGTGTCTCTTATGGAGGTTACTATTTATAGACATTGCTATTTTTAGCAATGTAACGGGCCTAAGGCAGTTTCACCCATTTGCAAAGTTCATCTATCTTGTTGATGCAAAATTTACCTAAGTTCCTAAGGTTGGCGTCTCTTGATGAGAAAATAATAATTTTAAATTGTTTTATAAAGTTAGAAAGTAATATTAAAATGGGGACATAAGGCCACCTTTTAAAACAACGTTGCATCTACTAGGAAGGGGTACAACTTGGGCACCCATATTAATAAAGTCATAGGAGATATAAGGGAATAAAATAATATTATTTCAAAATTTATCTTTTGGTGCCAAAAATAAAAAAAGCTTCTCTTGGGCGTCTCTTTATATTCTTGCCTTGAGAGCTCATTTGGATTCATTCTATGTGCCAAACATAACAAAACTCTGTCGGTTTCATACCAGGTTTGCAGTCTAAGGCTTGTGGAGACGAAAACCTTCATAAGTAACTCTGATTTCATGGGTGAAAGATCTCACCTAGGCATATTCTTGGAGTCTTCATTAAGGAGATTCAGTTGGGCTTCACAGATTTGCAGCATAGGGTTTCATGATCAGAGCAAATGTGATGGGTGCTTGAGATAATGATCTGGGTTTGCTTCCTATCATTTTATTTTATCTGGGTATGCTTTAGTTTTGCAATTGCATGAAGTTTTGGTGCACTTCTCAAGCTGGCTGTACACTTCCATTTGTGCTGGTGAATACTCATTTTTCTCATAGATGGAAATTAAATGCAAACATTGTTATGGGTATTTTTGCATAATAATTTCTTCATCGTGGCAATCATTTTGGAGCACTAGTTCATAATATTTGGAGCATATTTAAATTTATTGAAGAGGTCGTACAATTCCAGCATAGGCCATACAACCTTGGGATTTGTGCCAAATTCTAAGCTGCATATTTGAGGTTGTTTCCTATCCAGACCTTGACGCCTTGCAAAAACAAATCTATTGCACTTTATGGCATGAAAATCAGAGTTGAATTGAAGAAGATATGAACATTTTAGTGTTGTAGCGATAGGAAATGCATTTCCAGATTTTTATATCAGGCTTGCACTTGCATTGTCTAGGTCAGAAAAATTGAATAAAATAATGTTGTTTGCTCATATTTATATTTGGTTCTAGTTCTATTTCATTTCCAGTTATTTCCATGATTCATAGAGTGTTTATTTATGCACATTTGCAAGCATCAATACTTTGCATTCAAGCATCAGCAAAACAGAAAAACACATCAGATTTTCAGGGACCAAAATCAGACCAGATAACATAGTTTTAACAAGGGTGCACATATCACTTGAGGGCTGGAAGTCCACCTCATGCTGCTTTAGCAGTTACTCACCATGTTTGAATGAGAATGAGTAGGGGTTATAGTGGTGGCAGCCAAAATCAAGCCCTTGAGCAGACGTACATTTATGTAATAATAATAATAATAATAATAGTGTTGGTGTTTAAAACTTAGTTTCGAAATTCTTACCTCACATTTAAAAAAATGACAACATCATAGTTTTTCTTATTAGTCCTTGCAGACTATAGTGAGGAAGACACTTCCAATTTGCATTCTATCTGCCAATTGCAACTCTTATATTTTAACTATATATTTTTTTCAATTGGTTATATGCAAGGTTCCATGAGCCTGGGGGACGAGGGGATGGATTTCAGGGGACGGGGGGACGACAGGTCGATTTTAGGGGACGGTTGGGGGGACGACTGGTATAATACTATGAAAATTGAATTTTTTTAGAAATTTAGATTAATCTACACTTTCAAAATTCTACACACAACAAAAATGATATTAGGATATTCATATTGATATTAATTACTAAGTGTAGCCATTTAATTGTTTCAACAAATATAACTTGAAGGTTCAACCAAGGATATCAAGTGCAATCTGCCAATCTCTAATAGTTAACCAAATTAGTTATTTTTTCTCAAGTAATGAATGCCACATTATTCAACTTTTACAAGTCATCATTTTCAACAATGTACTAAAGAACATTAAAAACAAATTAAAGCAAAATTTACAGTATTCTAAAATTACAGTGTTCTAAAATAAGTGGATTTGTCATTGAAGTCAATGTCCTAAAGGAAAAGTTACAATTTTCTCATTGAAGTCAATGTACTGAACTCAGTGGGATTTGTCTCTTTGTAAGATTAAGACAAGTTGATGCCAAGCATTCCTCATCAGTATTTTCTCAATGGAAGTGTATGCAAAGCAAACAATTTAGGCCACTTTGCAGCAAATATTTATAGCAACAAAGGAACACACAAAAAAAAAATAGTGAACATGAATCTAATTGGATGTTATCTGTTTTACAAAATATTCATTCTTGAACATTAAATAAATCAGCAATAGAAGCATTTTGGACCAGGGTCTTTTCCCCACCAAGTAAAGTGCCATTCCAGTAAGAGTTATAATGCGACTTTTACTAGCCAACAACTTCATCATGTTTTACCTTACATGATTTTTTGAATTATGAACCTGAATTAAGACATGCAAAGTCATGATCTAAAAATGTTTTCAAAAATGCAGTCAAGAGGCACGTTGTTCAGAGTCCTGTAAAACTTGCTTGTTTCACTTTTTAACATCCTACAATTTAACTATTTTTTCCTTGTCAGCTTTCTTCTCAAAATGTTTTGATTAACCTTGTTTAAAGGAATTTTGTTAATTTATGCTTATTAATTTTGTATTCTTGGTTTTTCTTTGGAACACTATTTCCAGCTCTCTCTAGATTGTTGTTACACAATGTAGTATTTGAGTCCAAATACCTGCTTTGATCATCTGCAGATATTAAGAAACTTCCTTTCTTTCTAAGTAATTTTCACTAGTATGAGTAGAGTCTCTCTTTGTTACTCTTTATGTTATTCAGTGATCTCTGTTTATTATATCAACAATCTTTATCCCCCACTTATAATTTTAGAATACTGTAACTTTTGATTTAATCTTCATAGAACAGATTGGCTAAGGACTTGCTTTAGAATACTGTAAATTTTACTTTAATCTTCATTTGTCGAAAGTCAAAGTCATCATTTTCAACTATGTACTAAAGAACATATTGAAGAACACAAATGTATTACAATGTACTAAAGAACAGATTAAATTTTCATTTTTATTTTTATTTTAGTTTTTCTTTTGGTTGAGGACGCCCAACCATGGGGGATGGCTGGGCGTCCCCGGGGAAGGCTTGAGCGTCCCTAAAGGGACCCAACCATCCCCAGGACGGTTGGTCGTCCCCAGGGACGCCCCAAAGTAGAGGAAGTCCTGGGGACGGGAGGCCGTAGGCCTCAGGCATCCCCAGGAACGTTTCCCAGCCGTCCCCCAAAAGGGGGACAGGGGGAAACGTCCCCAATGTCGTCCTCCCGTGCTGGGGGATGAGGGGACGGGGGGATACGTCCCTAGGGTGGGGGACGCGTCCGCGTGGAACACTGGTTATATGGGATTGAAATGGTCTCCACCTGTATTGCATCATCACACTTAGTGGTATTACAATAGCCTAGATATTATCCATGTATTGCTTGGCAAGATTTGAACCTAAGTCTCCTCCTTGAACTTTGAGGAATCCAACCAGTTGAGCTAATGCTATTTTTCTTATCTTTTAACTATTGTTATTTTATATTTTTCATTTACTTAATTACTTCCAAATGACGCTACAAAATTACCTTTTCATAGTATTTATTTACTTTTGAAATGGAGCTAGGCACTGAACCTACATGTAGCAGTTGTAGTAAAGGGTATGAAATAATTTTCAATGTAGTACTTTTGATAGTTGATGCAAATTAAAAAGAGAGAGGGTGTGATAGATAGTTTTCTAGCATTCATAATTTTTGTTTTTTAGGTATTGGACATTCTTTTGAATTATGAAAAATGTAAGTGTAACCTGCAATATACGCTATGCATGAAAGTATATAGAAAGAAGGTTATTTTATTTTTTATTTCTTAATTTTTTGCTTGCAACATTCTTTTCTTGAAATTTGGAGCACCTTTTATGCATGTAGGCATGCTTGAGGCCTCATCACAAGAGCTTGCAGTTATATCCCACATCAAACTATAATTATCGATAGTCCTCCCTCTGTATTTTTTGCCCATCACTAGTTGATCAAAATCATAGGCGATACTTTAGTTTTCAACTTTGTGCTCTATGGAGTTGTATTAAGGGAAAAGATCCGGTAGTTATGCACCCTATATTTACACGTCTAGGTTTTGAAGTTCTCCCTCTCCAGAATTTTATTAGATGAAAGGACTTAGGAGTTATTTACACCTTATGTCTACAAGTGTACGGTCCCACAACAGACCATGAAAATTTATAGGAAGCATGCCTGGCATGTTATAATGTTATTTATTTCGTTTCATCTTTATTAGATTCTTCGTTGGATTATGTTAAGTACTTTTTTACATTGTTTTTTTTGGGTTACATTAGAAAATAAAAGAACCCTTTCTTGACAATTGCACAACAATACTCATGCATTTTTAAGAGCTTTGTCAGTACTCCAAAATACACCTATAAGTATAATACAAAATAATTATGTAATAATCAGTTTTTGAAACTCCTTTAAAAAAATTATATATATAGTGGTATTATAATAGCTTGGTAATTATGCATGTATATTATGCATGTATTACTGGGTAAGATTTGAACTTGGGTCTCCTTTTTATGCATGGTAAGATTTGAACTTGGGTCTCCTCATTATGCATGTCTTGTCTTACATAAAAATAAGAAGGTTATTTTTTTCTATAAATGTATATTATGCATGTATTGTGTATAAAGAAATTTAGACCATTGTTGATGGTAGTAAATTATTGAAAGTGCAAGATATTTTATGATATAATATTGTGTAAGCTTATGGGCAACCATTGTACAATTGTATTTAATTTATTGTAATATTTTATTATGTAAGCCCTATAAACCCGTAATTAGCTTTATTATGGTTAAACCCACATTATAACTTGTAATTAACCTTAAGCTCTCTAGTTATCTCGACTCAATTAAAACTCATTTATGTGATTGGGGTTTTAGTATTGGTATAAATACGTCCCACCACTTATCCATTGTATTGGCATTATGTATCTTATCTATGGATAATATAATGATTATATATGGTGCCTAGACCCACTATATATCTCTTTTGTCCTTTTTTATGCTTTCTATATAAGATTTGAGTGGATAGATTGCTTTTGTTCCTTTTTGGAAATAGGTGTGAATTCCAACATGGTATCATAGTGGGTACAAATTTGCCTCACTTGGTCACATTGAGAGCCTTAATATCTCTTTTGAATTCTAGGACAACCTCCACCTTAAAGTCTTATAAGCCATTTCCACATAAGAGGAAAAATGAAGTCTTTACCCTATTTCTTATCATCCATATTTTCGAAAGCATTGGAAAAAATATACCTTGCCCCTTCAAAAAAGGCTTCAAAAGTCCAAGATGGAGGGATCATGGTCTCATGACGCTCCTAAAAAATTGTAGGTATTTAAAAAATTTGCTATTTTTTAAATTTGGTTGTGCACTTCGTTTTGAATTGAGAAATAGGCCTTATGGTACACATATGTGGCTTTGGCTTAGCGCCCTTTCTAACAAGAGTGCACGGTGTCTTTCCTCAAGAAGAAGGGACATGTTTTTGTTCAAGAGGAAGGGTTGTTATTAAGACTAGTGGAATGCTCACTAAGACGTGGGATCTAGAGAAACTGGAGTTCAAGTTGCCATTAGGGCCTTTTTTTTTCAAAATATTTAGTTTTTATGTTGTCAATGATCGAGAGGATTGGTTATTTTCTGTTGCTTCAAATTCCACCCTAAATGTTGTTGCAATGTGGTGGTTTGGGCTTTTTGTAAATAAAAGGGTGCAGGTTCTATTCGTGTTATTTCTCTTTTGCAAGGCAGTTAGATGACAAGTGACTAACCTTGAATGTAGGTATTGGTGTTTACATCATCATCATGTGAAATGATAGGATGACAAACAAGAAGTTGTTTGGAAGCAAAGGTTGTGTGTTCAAACCATGCATTGGTTACTTTTTTTGTTGCTAATGGAGAATGGTATGTTTAGAGGGGTGTTGAATTCTCCTCCCAAAGGCAGATTTGGAAAGCTGGATAGAGCACGATTCTCAACGTAGAAGAGACTCAAGTTTGAGTCCCTCTAATTCTTAGAGATTTTTTTAAAAAAAGGTGGATTTATGACTATTGTGGAGGCTGACGTGGCTGCCTTAAGCACCACAAAAAATGAATTTTACCTATAAATATACCTCTAACCAATAAGAAAGCAACATATGTTGCAACCACAGATGAAATGCCAATTCAACAATGTTTAGGTGGTGCAATTTGAGTGGTAGAAACTTGCAAATCAATGAACAACACATGGTAGGCTAAGATTAGACGTCATTTTCCTAAGATTTGAGGCTTTAACTTTGTATTTTTGGGGGCTATTTAGGCAAATCTTCCAAAGTCCATAACTTTTGAATACAAAAGCGTTTTGAGCCCCCTTTTTCAAATCATACTTTTTTTCGAGCTTTATGCATTAGTGACATTAGTTGATGAACTTATTCCAATGTTAGGGGTCGAATTGTGTGAAATAGTCCTTAAGAACTATTGTCATTTTTGAAAGGGCAAATTGACCATATGTTATGCAATTAGAATCTTTGGTCGACATTTTTGGGAGATGTAGTTGGATTTGTGATAGTTGCAACAAATTTTGAGTTTTTTGGAGGCATACGAAAAAAGGATTTAGAATGTGCTTTAGTTAATCCCTCTTCCTCCTTTGGGTTATTGATTCAACTTATTCATGAGTATCTAATTATTCATGATCTATTCCTTCTATTTCTTATCCAGGTATTCTTGGAAGTTTGTAACGATTTAATAAAGAGGTCCATACAAAACCTCTTTTGATGATGGAAATCAAGTGGCCTATTGAAGCCTTCAAACAAGATGATGTATGCTATAAAATGGAAATGTATGCTTCCAAGATTTACCTTATGCAACTATAGAATATTGAATCCGAATTTTTTTATAGAGGTGATACTCTTAACTTGTCTTCCTCATTTAGAGTCTTAGTAGAGGTGTTCTTTGGATATGTGTAGGAGTATATGATATTGGTAGTGATGACTAAAATCTAGTCTAAGAAGATTATTGTGTAAAGGTATTTTTGCATTAGTGGATTTTAGATGATCGATATGACTCTTCCTCAAGTGCAATGGCCCACTAAAGCATTCGTTATGGGGAAAGATATTATTGTCACTAATGTCTTCTCTCCTTGGCCCCTTAATTCAAATTATAAGGGGGTGTTAAAAGTATAATCCGACTTATGATAAAGGCCAATATTGTATGATGTAATCTTGTGTAGGCCTGGGTAAACATTGTACAATTGCATATAATTTATTGTCATATTTAATCATGTCATCCGTATGGGTTGTGGTTAACTTTGTTAAGGGTTAAATTCACTTTATAACTTGTATTTAGCCCTAAGCCCTTTCGTTACGTTGAGTCGGTTAAAACTTATTTATGTAATTGAGATTTTGGTATCGGTATAAACACCCCTCATTAGTCCATCTATTGTATTGGAGCATTGTGTATCTTGTCTATAGATAATATAGTGATTATTTATGGTGCCTTATATTTTCCCACTATATCTTCCTCTTTTTCATCCTTACGCTTTATGTATAAAATTTAAGTGAATGGATTACTTCTGCTTATTTATGGAAATAGTTGTGAATCCCAACATAAATTGCCTTACGTAAGAGAAAATGGATATTGATCAAAATATTCGTTTACCCCTTGGAAATTTTTCTTCTCATATTATTTTCTTGTTTCATGGCCCTTATCTTTTAGAATAACTCATAAATTATTATGTTAGACAAGCTTATATCTAACAAAATGTGGCAAGGGATTTTCAATCATGTATGTTTCAAAGATTAAAGAGATTATGTGGGTGGTAAACCAATTAGAAAAAAAAGGTTAAAGCAAAGCAACTACATACTATATATATATTTTCAATTGGTTATATTGGATTGAGATTGGTTTCATCCATATTATATTGTCATTGTATTATGTTATTTTAACAATTATGGATGCATTATGTGACGAAATTCAAACTTGGTTTTAAGTCGAGGTATTTAATTGGTCGAGCTTGTGCCATTTGATAACTACATCATATGTTGTTGCTATAAAGAGAATGTTTTTTTTCTAAAAGAAATACATTATCATAATAAATGAATTTACTCATGTATTGAGTTAAGCATTAGGCTCATAGTAAGTAGGTGTTGGAATCAAATCTTGCTAGAAAATAGGTGCAACTACACAATGTGTAGTTTTTTCAAGCAATACACATTGTTTTTCAGACAAGGTGCTTGTTGACCAATCAAAGCATTAGAATTTGCTTTTGTTACAAAGCAAATATTTTTTCAAGCATCTAGACATTTTAAGCAACTACCCACTGTTTCATTTTAAGAACAAAATGTTTGTTGCTTGGTCAAGAATTTAAATATGCATCCAAGAAGACACCCAGGTTCAAATATCGGGGGCAACCTATTTGCAAAGGTAGTAGTCTGATCTGAATCTTCTGAGTGTGCACTAGACCAAAAATGATGGTACAAATCTCGAGCGACCGGTGGTCCCCTTCAGTCCAGGTCAACAATAATGATACGAAATAGGTTTGGTGGGACCAACCATTTTGGTTTGAACCTTGGGCTTGTTAGTTAGTAAAAATAGTGTACTTGTGACAAACTCTCTTATGTAAACAAAAAAAATGAAAATATGGATGATAGTTACTATCATCTTGCAATGTCCATAATAGTTGTTTTGTGAGGCAATTTGAAACAATTTTATATTGTAGATAATTTTAAATGCCATTAAATTTATGAAACCATTATATTTTAGTGCCAATCAACATTTAATATTTAAAGCAAAAATAATTTGAAAATCTTAACATGGAGAGTAAGTAGTAGTTGCTTACTAATGGTGAAAGAAATGGGCAAGAGCACAAAACATATGTACCCCAATGAGGTTAGTAGTTGTTTATCAATGGTGAAAACAACTACAGGGCATCAGTGGTACAATAGGATCCAAAAATCACATTTGTTTTGTTTATTTATATTTGAATAGAGTAGTTGCGGGATAAGGTGTATTTTGCATTAATGTGGTATTTATAGAACTTTGATGTAACATGATTTATTTTGCTTTGTGGAGAGGATCCAAAGCTTTTCATTTCAATCAAACACTCGATTATTCCTAGAGGTTTATCAAAGACAAGGAGATTGCTTCTAATGTAGTTTTAATCCAAATGTGTATTGTTCTCAAAGAGGTAAAGGTATCTTGTTTTCAAAGTACATATATCCATAATTTCATTTTCGATTAAATCATGCATATTCTTTAGGTTATAAATGTTTTGGCATGTGGTCAAGTAGATCCAAAAAACAATTGCTTTAAAAGCAATAAATTGGAAATTGTGCTCCTAGGCAACTAAATACACATTATGATAAGCACTAGAATTTTTTATATTTCCATTCAATACATCATTTATGTCAATTTTAAAATAATTTAATATAGGTTTCTCTAGTTGCATTTTTGAGCTCCAATTTATAATGATTTGTAATATAGTAATTGGTTGGTGTTGATAAAACCAAATCTTAGAAATCCTAATAATTTATCCCTATAAATCTTAATAAGTTATCCCTAAAAATCCATTGTAACAAACAATACAATAATAGAAATCCCTATCATATTTATTAACATGATTTATTATAACGCTACCTACTTATCCCTAAAAATCCATTGTAACAAACCATACAATAATAGAAATCCCTATCATATTTATTAACATACTTTATTATAACACCTAGTAATGACTAGGTTGGATACAATTTCAAGCTTATCCTCATTTTTACAAAATTTTCTCTACCAAAAGGTTTGGTCATTACATTAGCAATTTGTTTAGAATTTAGACAATACTCTAGACAACTTTCTTCATGGTCTAACAATTTCTAGATATAGTAATGTTGAACGTCAATATTGTTTGTTCTGGCATGATATTTTTGGATTCTTCACCAACTTAAGCACACTTTGATTATCACTATGAAGCGATGTTTATGTTATTTAATCTATCTCACAATCATACAATATGCATCACAATCAAATAACTTCACATCCTGCTCTGCATGTTGTCTTATAGTATGCTTCAATTTATTACCAAGCAATTGTATGTTGAAGTTTGCTCTGCCAAGGTATGGCCTCTAATCCAAGAACAAACATATAACTACTAGTATATTTTCGATAATCAATTAATTTTGCTTAGTCTACATCAGTGTATCCAACCAACCAAAAGTCATTAGATTGCGAGTATAGTATACCAAAGTTAGGGGTACCTTTGATATATCTACAAATATATTTTGTACCTTGCCAATCCTCTCTTTGAGGATTTGACAGAAAATATGAGAAATATATCACTACAAAACATAAATCTAGCCGAGTGGTTGTAAGATAAATCAAACTGCCCATCGATTAACAATATACGGACTCATTGATCAAAGATGAATCAAAGTAAGCTAAAAGTTTCAACCCAACTTTCATAGGCATAGATATCAGATTAAAATATATCATTCAAAGGAGCCCTAAATTTGCCTTAATCAAAAATTGAAAACAAATACGAATTTACCTATTGCATCAGGTGGGCTCCAATACCTTTAATAACAAGGTCATCAACATACCCAATGAGAATGACAATGTCATTGCTTATAGCTTTGATATAGAGATTAAGAATAAAAACTCTGACTGAATCTTAAATCTCGAAGATGATCAATTTTGAAACATTAGGCTCATGGAGCCTGCTTAATTTCGTATAGGAACTTAATCAATCTCTAAATTAGATTTTATTTTTATGGTACCTAAAAACCTTGTGGCTACACCATGTACAACTCTTCCAGATCTCCATTTAGAAAGATACACTTAACATCCATTTGATATACATGCCAACCAAATTGTATTGCATTGGAGAGAACTAAACAAAAAACCATCTTTGTAGTTGGAGCAAATGTCTCTCCATAGTTTATACTTTCTTGCTGTGCATACCCTTTAGCAACAAGACAGGTTTTGGGTTTGTCAACTGAACCATCTAATTTACATTTTACCTTGTAAACGCATTTACAACCAATGAATTTCTTTGCATGGGGTAATTAATTCACATAGTTCCCATGTTTCATTTTTCATCAAAGAGTTAAATTCTGCCTTCATGGTAGCTTTCCAATCCGGTTTACCTATGGCCTCTTCATATCTACTAGGTTCAATATTTTTTAAAATTAAAGCAAAATTTGCCTGCCCACTCACTTTTCTAGGCTCCTTTCCATCTCACCTAGATCCCCAACTACCATTTTCTCATATTTATTGATATCTTTCATTGGTTGTGCATACCATTTTGGTTGTTGTCGTGGCTCCTATTGCTTGCAAACTTCACTTGGATGTACCTTTGTCAAACTCTGTTCTCCATGGTCATCCTAAAGTGCATTTCAACACACTAATATGGTTGAGTCTTAGCATATTATTTTTCATTATTAGTATCTAATGTATTTGAGTTCAAGTTAACATTATTAGTTGTCGTACTATTAATAATTCTAAATCATAAAGCAATCTCAATAGGTTTACCATTATTTGTGAAGAAAGGAGTCTTCTCATTTACAACAATATCTTTGCTAATTACAATATTGTTAATAGAGACATCAAGTACTTTGTATACCTTATATTGTTCATTATATTTAATAAATACAAATTTCTTGTTTTCTGCGTCTAGCTTACTTCTTTTCAACTTAGGAATTAATTCTAAATCAACACAACCAAAAATATGAAAAAAATCTAATGAAGGTTTTCTTCCAAACCATGCTTCTTTACAAGTAACATTCTATAGAGATTTACATGGAAATTTGTTGAGAATGAAGACTATAATATTATTACTTTTACCTATTAATAATATGGTATATTTCAACTATGCATCATATATATGGTCGTCTCCATGATTGTCTTGTTTCTCCTCTCTAATCAATTTTGTTCTGAAGTGTAAGGAGTCGTATATTACCTGTGTATACCGTATGCTTACATAAATTTTAAAACTATTTTGAGGTAAAGTCACCTCCATTATGTAACCTCAAAACCTTGATTTGGTTTCTAGATTGTTTCTCTAGAAGATTTTTATTTATATCTAGAACATAGTGAACATTCTTGAAGATTCATGTAACGTAGTTGTTCAATGCCATAATAACATCACCACACCATTCAATAAAGTATGATCTACTATCACCAACTAAAGTAGACCCATTCATATATCTTCAATAAAATTAACATATTAGTATTTTTGACATATATAATATCTAGATGCTCTAAATTTAAAGTATCACTCAATAGATTGACCAAAGAACTTTGAGTTGTTACAAAAGTAAACTTCTCTTCCTAATCTTCTATCTCAATAAGATTTACTTATTTCATCCTTTACTGACTTTGGTTATGATTGTTTGATTCCATAAACATAGAATTTGGTAATTTTTACTCCTCCTATTGGACCTAGAAGCAAGGGCCCACTTTTAGGGCTAGTGGAGGGACCTTTATAACATTATTTTAGGTTTTCTCATTTTTGTTGTTTTTCCTGTCAAAAAGTTGCATGTTTCATTTTTGTTGCTATTTTTATATAAATTATTGCAAAGTAGTAAATACCCTATTTTCCTTTTTTTTTTTCTTGTTCCATGTGAGTGTTATTTTCAACTAGTTGACATTATTATTTATTGTATTTTTCATTTCTGTTAATGCAATTTCATTCAACATTTCATTACAATTTTTAGCATGTAATTTTTGTTTCAGCATTCTAGTTTAATCAACATTAATTCCCAACATTTGTCAATTCTGTCATTTTCATTCCAACATTTTCATTTTGTCATTTCAATTTAGCAAGTGTAGGTTAGTTTTATTTTGCATTTATCAAGGTTAATTTCTACAACTAAATAGGTTTTCGTTCTGCAAATGAGTGTTAGTTATGTTTACTTCCTACAAAGATATTATGATTCTCATTTTTTAGTTAAGTTCCCTAATTTTTGAACTATAGATCCATAAAGATTCTCTATCGTATATAGCCTTGGACATCGCCATAGATTGATAAAATGAATTAAATGATGAGCATTAACGACACCCATAATTTTTGGCATCATTATCGAGGAAAAAATTGGTGTTGTTAGAGGATAAATTAATCATTCCATTATCATTTTGTGAAGTTACATAAAACAAAACTTAGGGTGGTTCTTAAAAATAAACAAAAATAATAAAACTTCAACTTTGCATAAACATAGTAGTATTGCTGAAATTTGCACTTAAGACATTAGGACATAAGCATAGAATGTATTTGGATAGGAGTAGTAATAGTCTCCATTAGGGTAACATCCTTACTCTTTCCAAGACCTTTGAATATACTATTCAATTGAATCCCACTTAGAATTCCTTGATGAAAACTATTTCACCATCAATGCTACCAAATTTTAGGGGAGTTGCATCTAAGGATCCTGATCAATTTTTATTTGAACTCAAGGTTGTATGCCAAACCTATGATTATACAAATGACAACAAAAAACTTAAAGTATTTCCTTCCATGCTAAAAGACTCAGCCTTATGTTGGTTCATGAGTTTAGCACTTGATTCAATCTAAACCTAGGAAGAAATGAAACAAGTATTTTTGGACAAGTACCAAGAATACTACCGAGTAAAAAATAGGAAGGATGAATTGTTTAGGATAAAATAAGGAGAAGATGAAAATCTGGAGGATTATTTAGATAGATTTGTTTTCGTACAAAAAATATGCAGGGTCATTAAACTAGAAATTTGCAAAGCCATATTCTTAATGGGGTTGCAAGATGACTCCATGGAAGTATTAGATCTTATGGACAAAGGAGCTGTAAGTACCCTCAACATTGATGAGATTTTGGAACTATGTAAAAATTACTCCTGCACAAAACAAATAAAACAAAAAAGGGGTAATAATGCAAATGATTTGAAATAATTTATGGAAGAATTTGCTAATTTAAAAACAAACATTCTTGTACATCTGAACACTACATTAGGGGAAATGAATGCAAAAATTAAGCCTATGGAACCCCTAGCTATTTATTGCTTAAGATGCAGGAATAAACATGCTCTTTAGGATTGTCCTTTAAACAAAAATTCCATATCTACTATATGTAGGATTTGTGCAAAAGGACATATCATAGATCGATATAATTTAATTTAAGGACTTAAAAATATCTTGGAAACACAATCCTCACCTGTGGAAGAACTCAATTTTTTAGGATGGAGATAAGGAGGAAATTTTCCATAATATCAATATCAAAATGCCCCCTGGTTTACCACAAATTGGGGATATAATCCTTGGTCTATACCATGGTCTCACACAGAACCACCACAAAAATCTTGGAATCAACCTCCATGGTCATCATATCAAGAATGGTCACAATTTGAATGGAAAAATATGTAATAGAATCAACAAAAGAATGGATGCATCAACAATCCCATGGAAAAAACTAGGGATAACGATATCAAAATCAATTGCAAAACTTGTTGCTGCTCCTACTCAAATTTTTTCTTAGGAACAATAACCACAACAACAAGAGAAACAACCCTCACTTTTGGTCAAATATATGGCCAACCCAAATAATGCTAGATAGGTAGCCCCTATCTACATGGCTAAATCTGAAGATACCACCATAATAAATGTCATCAATTGTAGCAATATTCAATTACATTTAGGAAAGGAACTTCTTAATATTATTGCACCTGTCATCGTAGAAATAAGAACTAATGAAAACAAACAAGACCCATCTACATTAGTGTAGATGGGGAAAATTGCCCTACTATGTACAATTCCCAAAAGTTGGATCCGCAAGAGAAGCCTTTGGTGTGAACCACCGATGGTATGTTGTTCTCTACACTTGGTTCTAGGGGGAAGGGTTCACCAGGAATGGTTTAAGGACTTGCTTCAAGTCCTCTGGTTTTCAATAATATTTGATGTATGATATTCAAGACAAACACCTAGATTTGGCCTTTCTAGATCTATGCTATAAAAGATAAAGGACAATGCAGAAATATAGAATGCAGGAATACAAGAGCTAACCCTAGAATGATCATCTCTTTGAATTATTTATAACCTAGGGTTTCAAACATAAAACCTTTTAAGCAAGGGCTCAAGAAATAATGCACAAACAGAATTATCCCTAAGTGCACACTATATGTTGTATATCTTTCAAATGCCTAGAAAACAATTAGATATATTTCTATAAAATCAAATCTAGTATTTACAACAAAAATAAAATAAACCCAAAAAATATCCTAAAGACTAATCAAGATACTTATCTTATCCGATGATTTATATTTGCTTTTATCTCTTTGTCCAAATGCTATCAACAATTCCTGTTCCTGCAAGATAATTTAACAAACACTTGAAAAATGTGATTAGTGTTAGGGGGTCTGCTTAGGCCGCTGTATAACAATACATGAAGGTGCAACAATCAAGATCCCTAGGTCCTTTTAGATGACCTTTGATAACTAAAAGTGGAAATTAACCTTTGGAGAAAATAAACATGATATAATATAGCAGAATAAAGTGTAGGAACCACAGAACATAATGTACCACTATGCTCTAAATGTAGTCTAGAATGCAATGATGCAAACTGGAATAGCAGAGTACCCCCAGATATAGCTCAGGTGAAATCACACCCTATAACAGGTAACCATGATAACACAAGGTGAAATCGCGTCCTACAGAATACCAGGTGCGATTTCACAGAAGTGAGATGAAGCGTCTCAGACCAAAGCGAAATAATGAAACTAAGATGTAGGGAACAAAATAAAACATGCAATAGAATACTTTCACCTAGAAGAGAGCGAGGAAGCAAGCATAAAGGTTTGAGACCTCCCAGGTAGTCGATCTCTACTTAGGGCTTCAACAACAATCCACCAAGAGCGATCAACAACAATCCAATGCAATAAAAAATAAATCAAAATTCACACTTCAAAGTTGCTTACGAAAGGAGGATGTAGATAGAATAAAAAACTTTACGAGAAATAAAATCATTAGTAATCGTACATATGAAATTGTGATAACTTGTGTGCTTGTGAAAGTGAATTCAAACCCTTATTATATAGTGTATTTGAAGGTGAAAATAGTAGGAAAACCAAGGAGGACCGATGTAAAACATGCCAAGCCTAAAAAATTAGGGTTTCAATGTGTCAAACGCTAAAAAGGTGAAATCACGCCCCATTAGGGCCGACCTTGATTTTGCAATGCGAAGTTGTGTCCCAAGGATTGGATGCGATTTCTCATAGAGAGGGAAAAATGGCAAAAAAGAGGGGAAGGAGCCTTACCATTGCCCTAGGCAAGTCTAAGGGGTCTCCCAAAGGGCTCAGGAAAGATTGCCCACTAAAGTGGGTCAATTTTCCATGTCTATAACTATAGCCACAACAATCAATTCTAGAGAAAAGGAAAGAAAAAGAAGAATTTTTTTTTAGGAGGATTTACCTTCTTCATAAAAAAAGATACCATACCTTGAATGGTTTGAGAAATCTAAAATATCTTTGGAATCAAATTTAGTGAAGGAATTAAAATGCTTAAACATTATGATTCCTTTACTACAAGCTATTAAGGATGTGTCATTAATTAATAAAACTATTCAAGAGATTTGTATTAAAAATTCAAGAAGGAAGAAGAAATCATTTTTTCCAAAACCATATAGGTAGATGGGAAGTTGGCTAACCTTCTTTCTGGAAAACTTATTTCACCAAAATATGGTGATCTAGGAAGTCCAGTAATTATGGTAACCATAGGATCAATGCAAATATCCAATATCTTGATTTATCTAGGGGTTGCAATCAATGTTATGATGAAAGATATCATGTAGAGATTACAATTGAATAATTTGAATCCTACATCTACTGTATTGGAGATGGTTGATAGGTTAGTCTCTAAACCAAAAGGAATCAACAAAGATATCCTTGTGATGATTTCCTCATGGAAATATCCAATTGACTTCTTGGTATTACAACCCTAAAATTTTGTTAATGGTTATCCAATAATTCTAGGAAGGCCTTGGATTGCTATGGTAGCTACTTTCATTGACTATAGGTTAGGCGATATGACCATTTCAAATGGGATTAATTCAAAGAAAATTTTCTTATATCCTCCTACAAAACTATCGTTCAATTTTTTTAGGACACGTATGGTATCTTGAATCCAATGAAGAAAATAAAGAAACTTTATCAACCTTAGACACCATAATTGTGAAATACCACATAGAAGAGTTGGATTCATGTGAAAGAGATGATTTTGAAGATGAAATTATTTTGGTTAATACAATGTATGATTTAGGATTTGAGGATGAACCTACCACTGTTCATTGATTGTTATGTAATGATGAAGAACAAGAATATGAATAATTGTCATCTATTCGACTACAAGATAGTCCATTTAAATTGCCACATGGATGGCATCATTATCTTATATCATCTTCTCATTGTTCCATATCAAATATGATTCCATCAATAAATGTATTTTATAATGAGACATGCATTTTTCATTCTCTTCTACTACATAATTGCCCTATTAAATCCTTAATAAGCAAATTTAAAGGAGTTAATTCTGTTCATCCTTATACAAAGTAAATTGAAATACGACCAAATAATTTCTTGAATATCAATAGTTGGTTGAAAATTAACTAGGAAGAAAAATGATCCAATGTATTGAGTTGACATCAATAACTTTGCATGGGATTACAAAGACATGATAGGAATTCATATTGATGTGTGCATTCATCGAATATATATAGAGGATGTAAAACTTGTGTGAAAACCACAAAGGAGACTGAATCCTGCTTTGCACAATATTGTGAAAGATAAAATAAAAAAGTTGCTAGAAGTAGGATTCATCTATACCATTTCTAATAGTCGATGGGTTTCACCATTGGTTATTGTTCCAAAGAAGAATGAGAAAATGAGAGTGTGTGTGGATTACCAATAATTGAACAAAGTCACACATAAGGATCATTTTCCATTGCCTTTCCAAGTGTTAGATACACTCGTTGAAAATAGATATTTCTATTTTCTTGATGGATTTAGTGGATATAACCAGATTTAGGTTGCACCTAAAGATAAAGAAAAAAAACCTTCACTTTTTCGTGGGGAAAATTTACCTATAGAGTCCTACCTTTTGGACTTTGTAATGCCCCAAAAAACTTCCTGTCATGACCCTCTCTTAGCAGATTTTTTTTTTGGATAATTTCATGCTTTGATGGTTACTTTGATGATGAGATATTGGATTATATATTATTTTGTTATGCAAAAAAATATCTTGTGAGAAAAAAAAGTATCTTTAAATTAGAATTATAGACTAATTTGTGCTTTGCTTGTGAAAAAAATATATCTCACATAAGAATATGATGTTGCTAATAAAATTTACACTTGTACAAAAAATAGGTGTCTTGTAGGTGGAAGAAAGAAACAACCACCGAGAACAGGATGCCATGGGGAAATTATGTGATGGGTTATTTGTCGAAGTATTCAAAAGATAACATGGATAAATTATTTTGACAAAGATACACATCTTAATTGGCATAAGAAAAAGAAAATATCAAGAATTAGTTGCTTTGTGTGTGTGTGTTTAATAGTTTTATTTATGATGAAATTCTATTAGGAATGGAAGTAATAGTTGTAGGGAAAGAAATTATTTGATTTCTTGTTTTGTCTTCTTCTAAAAAGGAAATGGTATTTGAAGAATTCAATTATGCTTGGTGTGAATATCATATGGAATAATAAGGAAAACGTTGAAACGAATTCTCATTATCATTGTGTTAATAATGCTTTGGAAGTGGCTTGTTCTGGTAGTTCATTACTTAATTGAAGCTAGCTTGAAACTGGGAATAGGGAGAGTTGTTTGGAATTAATGTGTGCAAAGGGATACTCTCTCTATGTACCCATGAATTAGGTGAGTTGTGTGGTTATGGAAGTTTTTTGGCATGCATAGATTTGGCTAGTGGGGGAATGGATGGATCTTCCTAAAAATTAAAGAAAAATGACATTATTTTATTGGTTGGAAAATCAGCTTTGGAAGGAACAAAAATGTTTAGGAAAGTGGAGAAGAGTACGACTTCCAATCCTATTGGTTTTTGGTTACAAAAGGATTTCATCACTGGATAAGTTTTTGGTAACAAAAAATTCTTTATAGTAAGTCAAAGAAAACTCTATATGTGATATTATGAAATGGGTGGACTGATTTTGTTATTGCGTTTCTCTATATGACTTGGTAATTTGTGACATATTTTGGTTTAGTGCTTCAAATTTTATATTTGTATGATATTGGAGACATTTTGGCTTGTGGTTTTATCATCTTCAATTTATTGAGTTACCCTATTTAAATATCCTTTAGCTGACCCAACAATGGGTCAAGTACGTCTGAAAAGAAAATATGTTGTTTGTTGTGGAAAAGTGGTTAGAGCTTTAGCAATAGAAATTAGGAAAGAGAAAACCAATGATAGAGATATTGCCATAGTGAATTGGAAAGATAAAACTAATGATTAGTGTAACCAAAAGAACTAAGCACAAAAATAGATATAAACAAAGAGGCAAAAATTGCCAAAATTGCTTTTGTATATTTATTTTGATACAATGTTACAAAATGGATTTTGGATTGCCCCAAATGTAATGGGGGTAATGTTACAATGCTATATCTCTGTATTGGTACAATGCTTGTAATGATGGAATGAGGGTCCTCCAAATATTCACAGGAACGTGTGCTCTTCACTCTTTAGTTACAGCTCAAAGGGGTGCATGGGCTTTGGTATTCAACGTGGGGCCACTCTAGCTTCAACAACTTCTCCAAAGTACTTGTCTCCTACACACATGAAAACCAAATGAGGGTTAGTAGCACCTACAAATCAAGGTATAAAAATGATACTACAAAATCCTAACTAGATAATCATGTAACATAGAAAACATAAGCAAATAAAACTATTAGTATTATTGAATCAAACTTTATCGATCGGGTTTTCGTGTGGTGCTCTCAATTTTGTGAAACCGTAGATGCATGATGGCTAATGAGAAACCGCGTACGTGCAATAGGGAAACTATGCACGGGCGATGGGGAAACCACACATATGCGATTCTGATTGTGAAATCGTAGACTAGCGGTTTGGGTTGAATGACAGATTACTTCAAAAATGGACCTTCAAACTCGAGATGTATCTTCTCCTCGAAATACATGTAGAGGTTTGATCCTATTTTGGTAGCCTAATGGTATGAATGTTTAGCTCCCTTTATTTGGTGGGGTGAAGGTGCCTTTATAGGCTCCTTAGGGTTTTGAAAGGAAATGAGAGGTGGTAAGCTAGGATTGCCAAGTGGCAATCCTGGGCTGCCAAATGGAGGGGCAGTTAGAGTGAGTCACCTAGAGTGGCTCACTTAACTGGGGTGATGTGGCTGCAAGTGGAGTGATAAGTGGAGGGTTACCCCATGTGAAGGGAAAAAGGGGACAAGGGTGTATGATATGTGGCAAGGTGGGGTAGTGAGGTGGCTAGGACACATGTCTAGTGGGTAGGCATTGTATCCTAAGTTAATTTTCTAGATTTAATAAATTTAGAAAATGGGATAATATGTAGGATTTATATGCCTAAGTCTAAACTTAGGCATATAACTTTATTATGCAGGATTTTGTGTGGGGTGAATGAATGTGACTTTTCTAAGGACCAATTTTTGGTGTCTATAGATGCCCCTTTTTATACCGCATTGTGTGAAACACGATGCGGTGCAAAAACCAATGACACCTATCTCTATGAGATGGATGGACTCAAGTCTTCTCAATGCACTAGAGCAAATGATTTTTGAAAATTTTTGATGATATTTTGATTTGTTTGCTTACCCCCTCAATTGGCAAATGGGTAAAGAATGAAACCCATGAGCCAATTGACCATATTTTGGATGATGGAATGAGGTGGATGTGTGGATGAATGATTATGATGGATGCAATTTTGACATTTGATCAAGTTGATGTCCCAAGTTTGGGATTGGTTTATGTTGTTGTAAATTTACCTTTGGTTCGATGAGGTGCAAAATGTGTGGTAAAATATTTGACCACCTTTGGAGTTATTTTTCCACTATGAATTTTACAAATTCCTTCCAAATGATGGGTTTAAGGAACCAATCATTTGGGAATTAGATACTTGAGTGATTTCTGATTATACCACAATTTAAATTTGATTGTTTTCCACTTTGACCCAACGAAAGGGGTTTAAGGATAACCTTTGGCAATTTTGATTTGACACAACTAATCTCCAAGATCGAGGTATCTAGTTGATATAATGCCATAGTGATGATGTTGAATTAGTATCCTTATGGTGGGCTACCCATCCTACCAGATTGCATGGATTACTAGTCACTGCAACCACCAGGTGTCTAGGGTAATCCACTAGATACAAGGTTCACTAAATGATTTGATGATGATTTTATGATGATAATGATGATGATGATGATGATGATGATGTTGCTAATGTTGGTGATGATGAGGCTGTTGATGTTTGAAATTATTATTTTTTTGGATGATTTATGGTGGGGTGGATTTTTGTGGGTTTTTTTTTTACTAAACCACATAGGTGCGGTTCTATCACTTTTGGACTACGCATCCATGATTTGCATTGCAAATCGTGAAGCTATGGTTTTACGTGCTCCCCAAAATATGGATGCATGGTTTTCATCACAAACCACGGATCTATGGAATTGCACATTCTGCAAAATGTAGGCGCACAATTTTCATCATGAAAAACAACTATATAAAGGTCGTAGGGGTAATTTTCAATTCATTTGTGATGATCTTTTGCAAATTTGCTCTGGTGCTCTAAAAGAATGAGTGAGATGGAGGTGGGTGAGCAAAGCGAAGCTGGTGTTGATGCAGAGGCTGGTGGTGGTGTTGGCATGGCTGGAGCGGAAGCTGGTGTTCGATTTTCCAAGGTTGGTGCCCTAAAATCTTAGTTTAGGATTTCTTGTTTATTGCTTATTTTTTTGTTTGTTTATGTGTTTTTTTTGACAACCATTAAGAGGGGTTGGAAAAAACTTTATTTGTTTTTTATTTTATTTTTTTCACAACCACTAAGAAGGGCTGGAAATTTTTTTGTTGTTTTTACAACCACAAAGAGGGGCTAGAAATTTTTTTGCTTGTTTTGATTTTTTTGGTTTTTCACAACCACTAAGAGGGGTTGGAAAAATTTTACTTGTTTGATTTTTTTTGTTTTTCTCAACCACTAAGAGGGGATGGAATATTTTTATTTGTTTTGATTTTTTTTTGTTTATCACAACCACTAAGAGGGGCTGGAATTTTTTTTGTGACATGTATATGCAAATGTGTTTTTTGCTTTTGTTTTGTTTTTTATTTTTATTTTTGTTTTTGAAATGCAATGAAAGTAAATTCTAAGCAAATGTTTTTTTATTTTTTTTTTAAAAAACAAAAAATTGATGATCACTTTGTTTGTGCTTGTAGGTTAAGCCTATCACAACTAGACATCGATGGCCCCACACTATTTCAAAAGTGTGAAAGGCTCTCACAGCAGATGATTAGAAGTTCCTTGAGGCTATGGGCTTGGATGGGTGTAGACTAATTGAGATAGTACGTGAAGATGAGGCACTTTTGTATGTACTCATAGAGAGATGGGACCCAGATAGGGGTTCCTTTCAGCTCCCAATAGGGGAGCTTATAGTTACCCTGGAGGATGTATACCACATCTTTCGAGTGCCTATCGAGGGTCCACCAGTGAGGGTGGGTCATGATAAGTAGGAGGTACTCAGGCCTATCTATGGTGACCTTTGGGACATGGACTACGGGAAGGGAGGCATCCCTTACCTTGAATTGTTCAAGGGCAAGAAGCTAGGTGTAATGCCAAAATTTTTGATGTACATTCTAGGCAACATGTTGTTGCCTAATAGCATGGGGTCGAGGTTCCCTTGGAACAAGGTCCCTATTATATTGTAGTTGATTTATGATCCTTAGAGATACGCATGGGCTCCTGCAATCGTAGTCAATTATACAATGAGCTTTATGAGGTGAAGAGGTGAGAGTGGAAGGGACTCAGTTGCAGCTTGTTGCTCTAGATTTGGTCTTGGGAGCACATTAGAGTGGGTCATACCGAGGGGCTATCTTATGCATTTGATCCTCTACTTCCTTGTGCTTTATGGTGGGTTAGCGAGGAGGCTTCTCCAACACACCCTTTCGTTAGTGCTTCCACATACAAAGATAGTCTCAGTGGCCTGACTAGGGATGATATTTGCTAGTGACTATGGAGGGGCATGGCTTGGGTGAGTGATGTTATGGAGCTTCATCGAGTGAGATGGGGTAGATGGATGGTTGGGAGTCACAAGGGAGATATGGAGTACATCCAGTTCTCATAGGATTTGAGGTAGTTTGGCTTAGTCCAGGGAGTTCCAGATGCTCCCATGATATACAAGTGGTGGGGTGATGAGCTTGGCCTACCCATGACTCTAGATTTCTGGACTATGGATGATGCGATTGATGATGCAGCGAGTGGAGCTTTCTGATGTGGATGATGCAGGCACTACTACTGACTATGATGCTTGGTTTGTAGAGTAGTCTCCATGGAGGCCAAGCTAGGAAGTTGATGATGCAGTGAGCAGGGATGAGCCTGACACTAGTGATCAGGCTCCTAGGTAGGTGAAGCACCATCGAGGAAGTGGTGGTAGAAGGTAGTCCACTACTGATATGTAGTAGATAGATGTTGGTGCAGGGCATGGTGGGAGAAACGAAGATGAAGAAGATGATGGAGGCCATGATGGTGGATATGGAGGTCATTAGGAGCAGGATGCTCCTCCCTACCACATATATTAGGAGTGGGGAATACTCAAGGTAGAGAGAGATAATATAAATTTGGAGGTGATTCAAGTGAAGGGTAAGCTGGTCTAGCATCAGGGTGAGGTGACCCATATGTAGGGTGAGGTGGATGGTCTACGAGTTGAGGTGGATAACTTGTGTGCTAGGCCTAGTTTGAATACTGTTACATCTTAGGATACAAATATAATGAGGCTATAGGGTGATGTGGCTTATCTATAAGGAAAGTTAGATGGGTTGCAACATGCACTGGGCTAGAGTGATTTCATTGAGACTATTGCATCCCTTAGAGCATAAAAAACTCAGTGAGTGGGATGCCAAAATATCAACCTAAGGAACATCCATAGGTAGTCTGAGTATATTGCTATGTTGGAGAATACCTTGCATGAGCGCGAGATTCCTCTACCCATTCCTCCACCATCAGTTGTGGGTTCGAGCTTGTAGACTAAGTCTAGTTCTAGGACTAATTTGCCATCCAACTCTCATGGTGCTTCGTTGATGCAAGGACCTCGTGAGGGTCATGGGGGTGCTAGCTAGTAGTGCACTTATTACCTCTTTTTATAGTTTTGTATTTTTTCTTATGAGCCTTAGTGCTCTGATGTATACATCCTATGAGAATTTTGTACTATGCGATTCGTATGTATATATATACATGACTTCTTTTATTGTGACCATTTGTGTATGTGCTTTTACTTTATTGTATGTGTGGATGCATATGGAATGATGTAATATGTAATGTAATGATGATTAATGCTTATGTTCTAATTATTATTTGGTAGCTTTAGACTTAGCTTGATCAACATTGTTCTTATTATTTAATCAAGGGCATAGATGGATGGTGCTGATGTATATTATGGTGTGTAGTAATGCGAATGATATGGCATGATTTAATGGATGATCTAGGATGTTTTTACAAAGACTCAAATATCCTAGTGATCTTTAACAAAATATTTTTATGAATTGATAGATCTTCATGACTCAAATGATTCTCTAATGTTTTCAAATCTCTTCAAGGACCATTTGTGTGTGCAATTTGTTGTTCATTTCTCATCATGAGTTAGGTCAAAATGATCAATTGTAACTTATTCTAATAAGATAGCTCATCCGAGAGTGGCCATAGGTCTGTACAAAAAAAATTCACTAATGTGACAGACTTGGCACCATGAGTAAGGATACCCCATTTCCAGTAGACAATATTCATTCAACCCATTGTTGTAATGAGGATCATCCCATAGTTTTTGAGACACTAAGAGTTCTAGGGATTCAAGCTCCTTTCCCTTCTTTTTTTTGCATTTGATTTTTTTGGATTTTGTTTGGACACTTGCTCATTTTAGGGAGGAGCAAGGGGATTTTATTGCTTTGAGACTCTTTTTCATGGATGTTTTGCTCATTTTGAGGAAGAGAAAAGGGGAACTTATTGCTTTGAGATGATTTTTTGGGGATACTTGCTCATTTTATGAGGGAGCAAGGGATTTTTATTTCATTTTGTAATGTTTTGGGGATACTTGCTCGCTTTGATGAAGAGCAAGGAATTCTTTTTTTTGAGGGGTGAAGGAGGAGCTTTTCCTTTTGCCAACTTTGTAGTACTCTAGACCATGCGCATAATTGGATGAGTAGGGGAAATATTTCACTTATGGAAACAACAAAATTTGAATTCATTATTCCCAAGATTCACAATGTTTTAATGTGCTTGGAAGTGCATGGTCCAAGAGGAGACTTGATTGACCATGAATCTTTTATTGTTGTAAAGATTATCGATTTTGAAATGAGTTTGCTCAAAACACTAGTAGTGGCTGAGTGATTGAAAATATATGGAATTATTTACTGATGTGGGTGGTATGTGATGTTTTACGATACTTTCCTTGCAATATTTTGTAAAGTAAAAGGTACACACAAAATAGTCAGTGGCTGTGTAACATTATTGCTAATAATTATACGGTATCTATCCTAATTTGTGCGAATATCTTAATCATAAGAAGGTTATAAGGAAAGTTGCAATTTATTGCTGATGGATTGATGAATGATATTGGTGTGAGATGCCCTTGATTAAGGCAATAGAACATAGTAGATTAGCGATCATCCAAATTCACCAAATGATTTCTAATATGAGGAATGGTATTAACAAGTGCCTAAAATGCATATATGTAATGTAATTGAGTTGTATGGATGGATGTATGGAATGCAAATGATATTATTTTTTTTAATTTTTTTTGGCCATGTATATGTACATATATATAAATTACACTATGCATAAAATACCTTCAGATGTATGATATTTAAAGGCTCAAGTTCTAATACTCCTTCTAAGTTGGCAAGTCTATACATTCCTAGACCCACCTTCTGTTTGAAAATATATGGACCTAACCAATTAGCTATGAATTTATCTCTCGGATATGGCAGTGCATTGGTGTTTTGCTGATTCTCTTTGAGGATAAGATCTCCCACCTATAATTTATGAGGATG
Source organism: Wollemia nobilis (assembly GCA_028583015.1). Lineage (NCBI taxonomy): Eukaryota > Viridiplantae > Streptophyta > Pinopsida > Araucariales > Araucariaceae > Wollemia > Wollemia nobilis. Next base: position 1,386,487 of record JAQPPZ010003633.1, read on the forward strand.
GACTTTTGCATTATAGGTCCACTTAACGCGATCTTGATATACTCATAGATGCTCCAAGGCATTGATGCACCTTTCATCAAGGAGTGTCAATTTGTCAAGATGTGCTTGTCTAACTGTGTTGTCATCCATGAATTCCTGTAATGTAACTCATAGATATGGTATCTCAAGCTCAAGAGGCATGATTGCTTTGGTGCCATAGACCAATGAGAAAGGTGTTGCTCCAGTTGGTATTCTGATGCTTGTTCGATAAGCCCATAGTGCCAAGGGAAGTTGAGTGTGCCAATATCTATGATTATCTTTGACAAGTTTCTTGAGAATGGCTATCATTGTCTTGTTGGTCGCTTCAGTTTGTCCATTTGCTTATGGGTAGTAAGGAGTTGAGAAGCTATGTTGTATATTATACCTGTTGCATAAATATCTCACATCCTTATTCTTAAATGATGTACCATTATAAAAAATTATCTTGGAAGGAATCCCAAAATGATAGGTAATATGCTGGAGTATAAACTTCACTATTCAAGGTCCAGTCGTTGTGGTCATTGGAATTGCTTTGACCCATTTTGTGAAGTATTCAGTAGAGGTTATGATGAATTTATGCTATTTTGAATAGGTAGGTGAAATATTGCCAATCAAATCTAGGACCCATTCTGAGAAGGGCCAAATACTCTGAATGGGATGTAAATCTTGTGATGGTACATGGGTCAAGTTGGCATGATGTTGAAACTTTTGATATTTCTTGACCTATTGACAACAATCACTTTCCATGGTGGGCCAATAGTGTGATATGCACTTTGCAATGGCCATTCCACTAAAGTGGACACCACAAGTACCATCATGGGCTTCATTTATGGCTCATTGTGCCTCTATGGGATCTAGACATTGAATAAGTACTCCATCATAGCCATGTTTATACAACATGTCCCCCAAGAGAGTAAAACAAGTTGCTTTTTTTTTGAATGTTCTTTTTTTAGTTTGTGTCATTTCTATTGGGAGGGTCTCGAACTTGAGAAAATATTTTATCTCATCAAGGTAAGAATTGTATGGCTCTGCATGGACTAAACAAACACTCTTCTCACCTTCACATTCTGCTCATTTGATTGCTGACTTGGACATTGTTGTTATGATGAGCGGTTGGACTTCTCCATGTTCATTCTTAGGAATCAAAGATCCCAAAGAAGCCATTGCATCCACAAATCTATTTTTTGAATGAGGCAAATTGTCAATTTCATACCAGTCAAATTTCACTAGCAACTTCATTGCTACTTCATGATATTGCTTCAATACTGGTTCTTTGCATTGGTTCTCTCCATTCACTTGGCAAATGACAAGTTGAGAGTCACAAAAAATGCTTATTTGCTTTATGCCCATAGCTATAGATGATTGAAGCCCCAAGATTAGGGCTTCATACTCTGCATTGTTGTTTGTGCATGGAAATTTGAGTTTGAATGATAAAGGAATTGGAATTCCTTCGGGTGTGTAAAATACAACTCTAGCACCTTCACCCTTTTTGCACTTTTATCCGTTAAAGAAAAGAGTCATGTTGACATCGTTCTCAAGAGGAACTAGATCTTCTTGTTCAGTGATGGAAAAGACCGAGTCATCTGGAAGCTCTATAAGTAATGGTTGATCATTGGGTAATGGAGCTTCTATGAGTTTATCGGCTATTACCTGATCCTTGATGGATTTTTGACTAATAAATTTGAGATTGAATTCTATTAAAAGCATTATCCATTTTGTGCTACGAATATTGTTATAAGTTTGAGTCATCATGTAGTGCAAAGGATTCTCTCTAGCTATGATATAAGTAGTGTTGCTTAGCATGTAATGTCTGAGTTTCTTAGTGGTAAAAACCACTACTAAGCACAACTTCTCAATGTAAGCATATCTTATTTCATAGCTTACCAAAATTTGAATAATGTAGTAAACTACTTGCTACTTATGATTCTCATTTTTCTATGCAAGCATTGTCCCTAGCATGAAATCTATCACAGATATATAAAGATAAAAAGGTGTTCATGTATGAGCCAACATAAGAACTAGTGGTGAATCTAGATATTTATTTATGTCATCAAAAGCCTCTTGAAATTCATTTGTCCAAGAAAATTTCACCCCATTATGTAGCAAGCGATTGAAAGGCCTACATTTATCCAAGAGTTGTGCAATGAATATTTGGATAGATTGGATATTTCCTTGTAAACTGTGCAACTCTCTCAAGTTTGTTGGAGGTGGCATCTCGATAATGGCCTTGACCTTATCAATATCCACTTCAATGCCTCGCTTGGAGATAATGAATCCTAGAAGTTTTCCTGATGTGATGTCAAATACACACTTCTTAGGATTTAACCTTACCTTATTTTCAAGCAATCGATCAAACACTTTCTCTAGAACCTCAATATGCTCAAGACATATTTTTGATTTGGCAATTAAATCATCCACATAATATTCAATGATCTTATGCATATAGTCATGGAAGATATATGTCATGGCATGTTGATATGTAGCTCCTACATTTTTAAGGCCAAATGGTATCATCGTGTAACAAAAGTGCCCCAAGGTGTGGTAAATATTGTTTTGTGTTGGTCTTCAAGATTAATTCAAATCTGATTGTATCCTAAGAAACCATCCATTAATGAAAGCATCTCATGGCTTGCACAAGATTATACTAATTGATCGATGTTGGGTAGTGTAAAATCATCCTTGGGGTATGCTTTGTTTAGATCACAAAAATCAGTGCATACGCGTAACCTACCATTCATCTTGTGAATGGGTACCATGTTAGAGAGCCACTCTGGGTAATCAATTGAGACTATGAAATTCACGTCTAGTATTTTTTGTAGATATTCTTTGACAATCAATGCCATAGTTGGATGAAGTTTCCTTAATTTATGCTTGAAAGATTTAGCTCTAAGAGCTAAAGTAAGGTTGTGGACCACTAAATCAGGGTCAAGGTCGGGCATGTCTTTGTATGACCATGCAAATATTGCCTTCTTTCTTATCAGGACATTGATCATACACTCTTTCTCTTCAGAGGATAAATATTTTGCAATTTTTATGAGCTATATATTATCTGTCTTGACTAAGATTCTCATCGATTGATTCCTCAATTATCATGTGAGAACCTTATTCTAATTGATGTGGAGTTGGGATGAGATGGATATCATCCTCCACATGCTAAAATGATTCATATGACTCCCCTTCTACCTTGGTTTGAAAAGCTAAGGTAGCGGAGGGTGAAGGTCATTGTGGAATGTAAGCATTTGAATATTACAGTAACTCTTTAGATAGAATGAGTTCGATAATGGATGGTGGATATTAAATCTTTTCCATGGCGATAAGGCTAGGGTCGATTGAAATAAGCTTTGAAAAATCATGGGGGTTACAGAGTGGGGTGAAAAAGTCAACAGTGATCATGTTAACTTGATGGAAGTGATGTGGCTATGATCCAATGAGTGAATGTGTACTCCCTCTAGGTTACAACTGACATAAGATGGATAAATGGTGGTTTTGTAGGAGAAACCAAGGTGGTGGTGGCAGATATGGCTCAGGGCACTCACACTCTTTGTTGATGCAAAATATGGTGTGATTTATTACAAATATTTTTATGTAACACTCATATCTCATGATGCATTTTGGAAGAGCCACATAATCTTGGGGAACATAAAATATTTGAATGATCCAATCAATATTGGCTTGTATCTATTAGAATTTCCCAAAGTCTTCATCAAAGATATAATCCCTAAAGTCTTCATCGAAGATGTAATCATTTGAAATGTGATCGATCATGTTTGGAATGACCAATCATGAATGTGTGCAACATAATTTCTAAAAATGCCTCTTTTAAGTAAGGCATAAATCTAGGGTTTAGGTATTCATCTTATGTATCATCACAATCATCACATTCATCACAATTATCACTCTCCTCATCCTCTTCTTCACAGAGTGAGTCATTTAAAGGTATGTTGGTGAGAAGAGTTAGAGGTACAAGGTATATATCCTAGGCTAAAGCGATCATGTGATTCTTGATATTTAGGATCTATGATGTGATGTGGACCCTGTTCATGTCGTCCAAGTCCGTATCCCTTCCAGTTAACCCTATGAAAATATCATAAAGGAAAATCTGGATTGGACAGATGTTCTAAATCAACATTAAACTCTTGTAAGGGTTCTTCCATAGGAGTAGGTGGATCGAACAATGAATCCACTCCCCCATAGATGAAATTAATCCTATTTGGTTGATAACCCATGTTGTACACTGCACCTATGGCTAAATGTGGGTTGCATGGGTGACCATAGTCTCTAACTGACTCAACAAGTGGTGTAACAATGATACTTTCTATTGTGTACTCACCAATTCCAGGATTAGCGAGATGGATTGCAACTTGGGATGGTCGAGATGTAGAAGTCTCAATGGATGAGATGGTAACTTCAATGATAGTTTGTGGTTCAGGTGGAGGCAATGATATGCTTGGTGAGGGCTCATCTTAGATAGGTATCCCTATATACGAGAAAATAGATGTGGAGGTTTTGGGATGATTAGGCTTGTTAGTTTTTGATGGAGATGGATTATATTGTGCTAAAAAAGTGAATGGTATTGGGTTAGTAGGATGTTCAGGTGTAGTGGAAAAATGAAATGAGGATGGTGATGGTTGAATTGATTTGGTGGTTTGGGATGCAAAATATTGATCCACTATTGGCAAGGCCTTAGGGATGGGTGCTTTTGATTAAGTGATATCGATAGGCATAGTTTGGATGATGAGTGGTTGAATGGAGAGGTGGGTGGATGTAATAAGTGGCTCATATGGATTTGAGATCAAGTTGCAATATTTAAATGGCTCTATGTCTGCTTGGATACAATGTACTTTACTATTATGTATGTATTTTAAACATTGGTACAATGTTGAGGGCACACACTTCATCTCCCTAATCCAAGGATGTCCAAGAAGTATGTTGTATGCCATCACCCTTCCAAGATGTGGAAGAGGACATGTATTTTTTTCACCCCTACGGTGATAGGTAGAACTACATTCTCTACTATGGAACATAGAGCATCATTGAAGGCCCTTAAGGTAAAGGTGGATGTTGTGATGTGGGAATATGTTATGTTCAAGTGCTTTATGGTATGTGTAGTGATGAGGCTAATGGAGGAGTCAGTATTAATGAGCACCCTATTGAAGGGTTTTATATTGATATGAGCAACTATATGCAATGGAGGATGTAGTAGATCTGATGACACACTCTTCTCCTCAAAATAATAAAATAGTATCGAGGGATCCATGAATTTTTTTAAACTCTCAAAAAAGGAGTTGAAAGCATTGGGGTCTTTTGATTGTACCTCAATGGACTTTAGAATTTACATCAATGCCTCATGATGTGGGGGTGACTATTGGATCAGCTCATAAATTGATAGTTTTGTTGATGCTATTTTCAAGATCTATGTTAATTGAATGCCTAGGGTGATGACTGGGCAATATGTATTTGGATTTTGAATGGGTGGAGGTGGAATAGAAGGTCCTAATTGTATGGGGACACTTGGTTGTGCTGCAGGAGCTTGGTTAGTGTGATTCACTTGTCTTTTCTCGTGAATGACCACATTGATAGCCCCTACAAATCCTTGGTACTATTGAGGCACATAGTTGACTTGGTTGGGAGGAACTATTGAAGTTGATGCTCCTGTTGTTTGTTGATTCACCTCATGGTGAGGCAAAGGTGTCTGGTATATACCAAGATTTTGATTATTTGGGCTAGTGTATTGTCAAATTTGATCCTACCTACTTCCAATAAATCTTGCACAATATCTTTAAACCCATGGCAAGTCTCAAGGTCATGTTCTTTTTTTTATGATAGATACAGTAAAAATAATCATTTTAAGATTTGGACTTTGGCTTGCCAAGGTATTCAGGTTTAATCTTCGACAACGTGAAAAGTTGTGCCGCATATAATTTTTGAAAGACAAATGAATAGAACTCTTGTAATGGTGTGTATATGTGTTTTGGCCTAAAATGACATTATTGTCTTTTTATAGGTTTTGTTTGATTCTATACGTGTTGTGGGGTGGAACCACTTGATAGTTCAATTGTTGTGGTTCTTGTTGTTGTTGTTGGGGTTGGATCTGAACTTGCGCTTGTTGATTTGGTTGTGAAGGTTGTACCAAGACTATCTGATTAACATGTGCAGCCTTGGACTGGCTATGGTTATTCCCCTTTTGATTTCTATTCTACCACTCTTTCTTCTTAGGCTTAATATCACCCTGATCAATTTTTATTTCCTCTATCAGTCTAGCCTGGGTGAGTGCCTCATAAAATATTCTATACTATTGTAACTGTAGCAAAAAAGAAATGGGCTTGACACAAATCTTAGTGAAAATTCTTGTTATTTATATCATGGGGAGGTATAATGGTAATTTGATCATAATAACCCTCCAATGGTTACCAATTTTATGGACCGATTCATCGTCATATTACTTAAGACTAAGAAGGTCGGTCAATATTGTTTTTTTCTTGACATTCAGGGTGAATCACTCTAGAAAGAGGTCTTCAAGTTGCTTAAAGGTGTACACACTCTGATGCGGTAAGTGGTTGTATCAATCCTATGCTTCTCCTCCAAGTGTCTAAGGAAATGTGTGGAGAAAATTGTGTCATTGTTTCTGATCTTGAAACACACATTGACAAATCTAGTGACATGCTCACGAGGATCCTCATCCCCCTTAAATGTGTCAAAATTTAGCACCTAAAAATTAGCAATATAAGATGGTGTGGGTACCAAAGTTGGATCGAATGATTGAGTAGCTATCATAAAGTTGGCTTTTGGTATTGCAAATCTAGGGTTTGCATGGCAAGACTATCAATATGGTTTTGTAGGAACTAGAACTTAGGATCTTCACCAGGGTTAAAACCCTAACTTGCTTACTATTGTGGGTAATTTTGTGCATTGTAAGTGGGGTGTGGATGATGGGGAAAATTATACTGAAATTCATGATGATATGATGACTAATATGGGTTATGATATTGATGGGGTGATGGAGGCAATAAATCATGTTGAACTGATGAGTTAGCATACATGTGATGAAGTGGGTTGGTTGCTATGGTAGTGGTTGGGGGATGCATTACCCAAGATGGATCTTGGATAAAGGTATGGGTTTGATGAGGTGTTAATGGTGGGTTTTTGATGGGGATCTACAAATAGCTCACAACAGATTCTTAATTCTCATTCATTACACTTGGAAATAATTTACAATAATGGCAGCAGTCTGCCATTTAAAACTCCTTCATCCTGAAAGATAGTTTATTTTCTTTTCTCTTACAACATCTTCCACCCAGGAAGAAAAATAGCCTAAACTGGTCCAGAATCGCCCTCTTGCCTTCACGACTGCAACTATGGCTCAGCAGTTCTTCGACCCTTGTGCATGCCTTCGCTTCCCCTTTTAAAATCTCTGGCATGACTCTTCGTTTCCCTTTTTGACCCTTCGTTTCATTTCCCGTGCCTCTTCGTTGTCTTCGCTTTCGAACGCCTTTCTTTTCGACCCTTGATCTTCGTCTGCTTTCACTGCACCTCGGTGCCACGTGTTGTTCAGTGCTGCCACTGTAGGCTCTGTCCGCCTGTCAACCATTGATGACGTTCGGTATACCACCGCTCGGTAAATTCCTCTGTAACGGCCCTTGTAACCGCCTGCGCTTTCTTTTCTTTCGTTGGTCGCGAAAATGCGACATGTCGCGATATCGTGACACTTTTGGCTTCCCTGCCTTCCTGCCCTCTTCGAGTCACGAAAATGTGACATGTCGCGATATCGCGACACTTTCGGCTTCCCTGCCTTCCTGCCCTCTTCGAGTCACGAAAATGCGACATGTCGCGATATCGTGACACTTTTGGCTTCTCTACCTTCCTGCCCTCTTCGAGTCATGAAAATGTGACATGTCGCGATATCGTGACACTTTCGGCTTCTCTACCTTCCTACCCTCTTTGAGTCACGAAAATGTGACATGTCGCGATATCGCGACACCTTTTCTCCCTTGCACCTTCTCTCTCCTTGGGTACTGAAAATGTGACATGTCACGATATCGTGACACCTTTTCTCCCTTGCGCCTTCTCTCGTCCTTGGGTCACGAAAATGCGACATGTCACGATATCGTGACACCTTTTCTCCCTTGCGCTTTCTCTCGTCCTTGGGTCACGAAAATGTGACATGTCACGATATCATGACACTTTTTCTCCTTTGCGCTTTCTCTCGTCCTTTGGTCACAAAAATGCGACATGTCACGATATCGCGACATCTTTCCCTTCCACTCTTCTTTCTCCTTTTCGGTCATGAAATCGTGACATGTCACGATATCACGACATCTTTCCTTTCTGCCTTCTCCTCGCCTCTAGGGTCACGAAATCATGACATTTTCCTTTCTTGCTTCCTTTCTGCTTCTTTCGGTCACGATTTCATGACATGTCGTGAAATCGTGACATTTTTGCTCCATGCCTTTCCTGTCTTCTTTCGGTCGCGATTTCGTGACATGTCGTGAAATCGTGACATTTTTGCTCCATGCCTTCTCTCTCCTTCTTGAGTCATGAAAACGTGACATGTCGCGATATCGTGACACTTTTCTCTGTCGCGATATCGCGACATCAAGGCAAACACTTAGAATTTTTTTTGTCGATGCAAGATTGCTCTGTTGCCATCGGATGCTCCTGCATCAGACACCCGGGGTGGATTGAGAAGTGTCCTTTACTTCTATACTATTGGAGGAAGACCCAAGCGGTCGACCTCTATTTTTGACAACCAAGTTGCATCTTCGATAGGTCTGCCCTTCCACTTGACCAGATATTCAGAATACTGCCTGTTCCTGGTACTTCTGCCTGCTCGAGTGTCTAGTATTTCCTCGATCTCGTCTGCTACTGAAGTAGATGTTGGAATACTCCATAATTCTGTACTTGGTGTCTCGCTACTGCCTCCTTCATGATACTCTACCAAATCTGCAATGTTAAAAATAGGTGATATGTTAAGGCCACTTGGCAATTCCACTTCATACGCATTGCCTGAATCCCATTTTCCTATAATTCGGCATGGTCCAAACTTCTTCATCTTCAGCTTGTTATAGGTTTTAGCAGGAAATCTCTCTTTTCTCAAATGGACCATGACTTCATCACCCACTACGAATTCCTTGAACCGTCGCTTCTGGTCTGCCCTTGTCTTATATTGGTTGTTCATGTTAGTAATGTGCTTCTTCACTTCTTCATGCACACTCTTCAGATGCTCTGCAAAGTCCTCAGCCTCGACACTGCACTTTTCCCCTGTATCCATCTTCCTCAACTCAGAAGCACTCCTTGGACTGCTCCCATATATTATCTGGAATGGAGATTTGTTAGTACTCCTATTGACAGAATTGTTGTATGCAAATTCTGCCTGTGGCAAAACCAAATCCCATCCCGTGGGCTTATCTCCTATCAAGCATCTCAATAGATTTCCCAGACTTCTATTCACCACCTCCGTTTGGCCATCAGTCTGTGGGTGGTATGCAGAACTGAATTTCAAATCTGTCTTCAATTTCTTCCACAAGGTCCTCCAAAAATGCCCAACAAACTTGGTATCTCTGTCAGAAATGATACTCTTTGGTAGACCATGAAGTCGTACCACCTCTTTGAAAAATAAACCTGCAACGTGAACTGCGTCACTAGTTTTCTGGCAGGGAATAAAATGTGCCATCTTTGAAAACCTGTCAACCACCACGAATATGGAATCATTTCCCCGCTGCGTCCTTGGTAGACCAAGAACGAAATCCATACTGACGTCCTCCCATGGTCTCTCTGGTATAGGTAATGGCTGATATAATCCAGTGTTCTGGCTCACACCTTTCGCCATCTGGCATACTCTACAGCTTTGTACAAACCTCTTCACATCTTGCTGCAGTTGCGGCCAATAGTAGTTCTCACTAACCAGGGCAATGGTCTTGTCCCGACCAAAATGTCCAGCCAACCCTCCACTGTGTTTCTCCTTGACTAGATTTTCCCTCATTGAACTCCTTGGAATGCATAATTGACTTCCTCTAAACAACATTCCATCTTGGATCAGAAAATCCAACCACTTGGTCCTGTCCAAAGTGACAGGTGCCAAGCAAGCCTTCCAAGCTTCTGCAAAATCAGGATCTTTAGGGTACAAACCCTTCAGTTCATCAAATCCTACCACTTCCACCTTCATTTCTGTCAACAAACACTGCCTTCTACTTAAGGCATCTGCAACTCTGTTTGACTTTCCGCTCCTGTGCTTCAACACAAAGGTATAACTCTGTAGAAACTCAACCCATTTTAGGTGCCTCTGATTTAGCTTCCCTTGGCTATTAATATACTGTAAGGCCTGATGATCAGTATATAGAACAAACTCTTTTGGCAACAAGTAATGTCGCCACTTCTTTAGAGCCTGAACTATAGCATAAAACTCTTGATCATAAACTGAATACTTCTTCCTAGCATCATTGAGTTTCTCACTAAAGTAAGCAACAGGTTTACCTTCTTGACTCAAAATAGCTCCTATGGCACTACCACTAGCATCACAATCTACCTGAAATACCTTATTAAAATTTGGAAGTGCCAAAATAGGTTGCTCTGTAACCTTCTTCTTCATCATATCAAAGCTCTTATCTGCTCCTAAGGTCCACTTGAATTCTTTCTTATCCCCTCTCATTGTTTCTGTAAGGGGTGCACAAATACTGCTGAAATTCCTAATGAATTTCCTATAAAAACTTGCTAGACCATGAAATGATCTTACCTCAGTCGTGCTTCTCGGAGTAGGCCATTCAATGATAGCTCTCACCTTTTTTGGGTCCATTTTTAGACCTTCGACTGAGATGACAAATCCCAGGTACACTAACTCTTTCTTCACGAAATTACACTTCTTCAGATTTATTAACAACTGCTCCTCCCGTAGCTTCTCAAAAACCCTTCTGACCTGCATCAGATGCTCTTCCAGGGTTCTGCTAAATATTAAAATATCATCCAAATAGACAATGATGAATTTGCCTAAAAATTCTTTCAATACCTCATTCATCAACCGCATGAATGTGCTTGGTGCATTGGTTAGCCCAAATGGCATGACCAACCATTCATACAAACCTTCTCTAGGTCTTGAAGGCTGTCTTCCATTCATCTCCTTCTCTGACATGAATCCGATGATAACCACTCTTCAGATCAATCTTTGTGAAGTACTTGGCTCCACTCAAACAGTCCATAATGTCATCCATCCTTGGCAATGGAAATCTGTACTTTATGGTGATCTTGTTAATGGCTCGAGAGTCTGTACACATTCTCCACTCTCCATATTTCTTTGGTGCTAGTACTGTAGGTACTGCACATGGACTCAAGCTCTCCCGAATCAGTCCCTTTTTTAGCAACTCTTGGACTTGCCTGTTCAGCTCTTCAGTTTCTGTAGGAGTCATTCTATGTGCTGCCTTATTGGGTAAACTAGATCCTGGTACCAAATCTATATGGTGACTGATCTTCCTCACTTGTGGTAAACCCTCAGGCACATTATCAGATACAATGTCTAGAAATTCTTCTAACAGTCCTAAGACTTCTACAGGGGTATCCTTGCATTCTTCCTTCCTAACTCTAGGAATTAATGCATAGCACATATGCTCATGCTTTAAACTATCCAAAAATCTTCCCCCTTCAACTAAACAGATTCTAGAGCTGCTACATACCTTTTCGCCCGCCTCCTTCAAGGGCTTCAGCTTATGGCGCACTCCATTCTTCGTCACTAAGTAAGTGTTGGCGTGACCATCATGCACTGCACACCGATCAAACTGCCATGGCCTTCCCAACAACAAATGGCAAGCATCCATAGGCAGGATGTCACACAGGACCTCATCACAGTACTTCCCAATATTAAATTTCATCGAGCATTGCTCATTGACCAAAGCCCTATGGTCCTTCTGTAACCACGCAATCCGATATGGATGCGGGTGTCCCCTTCTCTTTAACTGTAACTTGGTAACCATTTCTTTTGAGACCAAGTTATCAGTACTACCATTATCTATAATAATGTTACAGACCTTACCCGAACTTCTGCACCTTGTGCAGAACAGGCTCCTTCTCTGGTCTGATCCTTTCTCCTCATTCAACAGGGTCCTCCTTGTAACCATAACTTCTCCTCCCTCTGCCTCCTTAGAATGTTCTGATTCAGCACCTTCATCGGCTACAACAGCTCTGGCAGGACCCTCAGGTCTCTTATTCGTCCCTTCTCGATGTTGTGGACACTCGTATGCTCGATGTCCTTCTTCGCCACAGTGGAAACAGGTTCCACGAAATCCTCCCCTTCCAAATCCACGTCCAGATCTACCTCTCCCCCTTGGGTAACCATTGTTCTGATTACGGGGTTGGTAGGTGTTCCCCTCTTCCTGATCCTGGGTATTACTAGTTTCACCAACCTTCTTCTGATCCTTATATTTTTCTCCATTGGTCCTTCCACCAGTTCTTCCCCCATGACCTCTTCCTCTTTGCTTACCCTCAAACCGTCTGTTCAGCTTCTCTTCGACTTTGAGGGCAAACTGGTAAGCATCCTCGATGGTGCTCATCCTAACCAGACTCAACTCTTCTTGAATACTGGTTCTCAACCCATTGATGTAACGGGCCACCTTCTCCCTGTTAGCCTCTGCATGGCCAGTTCTGATTGAGATCTGGTAGAACTCCTCTGTATATTCTTTGATAGATCTGTTTGACTGTCTCAAACTCTGCATTTTTCTCAACAGGTCCAATTCGTAATCTACAGGAATAAACTGTCTCTTCAACTTCTCTACCATTCGATCCCATCTGGTTATCTTTTCCTTTCCTCCTCTATTTCTTTCTAGCTGCACTTCTTTCCACCATATGCAAGCATGGCCTTTCAACTTTGTTTTTGCAAACTTGATCCGATCTGGATCTACAACCTCCTCATACTCAAAATATTCCTCCATATCATTGATCCAATCAATTAACTCCTCTGAATTGAGACTCCTAGAATACGTGGAGACATCAAACTTTGTCTTCTTCCCGATCCGAGATATAGCCTTGATTAATCTGGCTTCTGTAGGATCCGTTGCTTCTTCTACAACCGATGGTTCATCAACCTCCCAAGCTTCATCTTCACTATGGTCCTCTCTCCTTGGTTCAACCCCTCTTCGCAACTCCTCTTGTAGGGCTTGCACTTGCCTCTGCAAAGCTCTGAAATCTTCTTCAGGTACCACATTCCTTCCACCACCATGGTTTCTTCATGGAGGCATTCTTCCTCACTCTCTTCTCACAATCCTTCCATAGATCCTGGTGCAAACTGCCTCACTTTCGATGATCTGCTCACACACTCAGGAACTCCCACTCTGATACCACTTGATGGGGATCTACAAATAGCTCACAATAGATTCTTAATTCTCATTCATTACAGTTGGAAATAATTTACAATAATGGCAGTAGTCTGCCATTTAAAACTCCTTCATCCTGAAAGATAGTTTATTTTCTTTTCTATTACAACATCTTCCACCCAGGAAGAAAAATAGCCTAAACTGGTCCAAAATCGCCCTCTTGCCTTCACGACTGCAACTATGGCTCAGCAGTTCTCCGACCATTGTGCATGCCTTCACTTCCCCTTTTAAAATCTCTAGCATGACTCTTCATTTCCCTTTTTTGACCCTTCATTTCAATTCCCGTGCCTCTTCGTTGTCTTCGCTTTCGAACGCCTTTCTTTTCGACCCTTGATCTTCGTCTGCTTTCACTGCACCTCGGTGCCACGTGTTGTTCAGTGCTACCACTGTAGGCTCTATCCACCTGTCAACCATTGATGACGTTCGGTATACCACCGCTCGATAAATTCCTCTATAACGGCCCTTGTAACCGCCTGTGCTTTCTTTTCTTTTGTTGGTCATGAAAATGTGACATGTCACGATATCGTGACACTTTCGGCTTCCCTGCCTTCCTGCCCTCTTCGAGTCACGAAAATGTGACATGTCATGATATCATGACACTTTCGGCTTCTCTACCTTCCTGCCCTCTTCGAGTCACAAAAATGTGACATGTCGCGATATCGTGACACTTTTGGCTTCTCTACCTTCCTGCCTCTTCGAGTCACAAAAATGTGACATGTCGCGATATCGTGACACTTTCAGCTTCTCTACCTTCCTACCCTCTTCGAGTCATGAAAATGCGACATGTCACGATATCGCGACACCTTTTCTCCCTTGTGCCTTCTCTCGTCCTTGGGTCACGAAAATGTGACATGTCGCGATATCGCGACACCTTTTCTCCCTTGCGCCTTCTCTCGTCCTTGGGTCACAAAAATGTGACATGTCGCGATATCGCGACACCTTTTCTCCCTTGCGCTTTCTCTCGTCCTTGGGTCACAAAAATGTGACATGTCACGATATCGCGACACTTTTTCTCCTTTGCGCTTTCTCTCGTCCTTTGGTCACGAAAATGCGACATGTCGCGATATCGCGACATCTTTCCCTTTCAGCTCTTCTTTCTCCTTTTCGGTCATGAAATCGTGACATGTCATGATATCACGACATCTTTCCTTTCTACCTTCTCCTCGCCTCTAGGGTCACGAAATCGTGACATGTCACGATATCACGACATTTTCCTTCCTTGCTTCCTTTCTGCTTCTTCGGTCGTGATTTCGTGACATGTCGCGAAATCGTGACATTTTCTCCTCTACGCCTTTCCTGTCTTCTTTCGGTCGTGATTTCGTGACATGTCGTGAAATCGTGACATTTTTGCTCCACGCCTTCTCTCTCCTTCTTGAGTCGCGAAAACGCGACATGTCGCGATATCGCGACACTTTTCTCTGTCGCGATATCGCGACATCAAGGCAAACACTTAGAATTTTTTTTTGTCGATGCAAGATTGCTCTGCTGCCACCGGATGCTCCTGCATCAGTTTTGCTCAATTTTTAGCAATTGCTGATGTGGGTTAGGATTAATATTAAGGTTATCATTATTCAAAATCATTTTTTGTAGCTATAGAAAAGCCTATTGCATGGCAATCATAGATAATATGGGTAGAGCTACATATGAAGTGGATGGCTAAGATGATTGTGAGGTAGCCATGGTAGTGGATGTAAGTGGGGGGTAGGTGAGAAAAGGCATTGCCATAGAATGGGGAATGATGGTATGTGTGGATCCCATAGGTACAGTGGATGGAATGGATGTGGAGACTTGCGAAGCAACCTGAGTTAGCACTTTTTAAAGGGAATTGATGCAAATGATGATCTGATGTGGTAATGTGATGGGTGGTTGGCTAGATGATGATGGGTGACTAGCCAAGGTGGCAACAATCGACTCAAAAAGTGGATTTGTGAAAGGTGGATTGAAATGATACGGATGTATGGAGGTAGACTCATGATGCAATGATGGGATGGTACGAGGTGGGATGTTAAGAGATGTAAATGATAGAAAAACCATACTAGTTGCACTCAAATACCTATTAATGATGTCCATATCCACAAGTGTGACATGACCATCCATTGGTGTAGGTGGCTCACTCCTAGGAGTCTCGGGAATAGCGGTATGGGTAGCTCTATGCATAACATCTATGTCTAAAATATGGGTACTACTAGAGGGCCCTACATTTAGGCTCTAGGACATAGAAGGAGGTATACTACCTTGCCCTACCATCGAAGTGTTAGGGACCTAACTAGACTAAGATGCCATAGGGGAAGATAACTGACTCTGGATTAGTGCTAACTTTTTGGCTTGACCATGGGTCATTACCATATGCTAAGATGTGATGATGTGCGAAATGAAGTGTAAGTGTATATATGCATAATTAAAGCACAATGCAATGCAACACTCAAAGAAAATAAACAAGCAAGATTTTTGGTTTTAAGTTCATGCAAGTTTTTTTTTTTTTTGAGTTTTGAAGGTTTTTGATTTTTTTAGAGTTTTTGAAAAAGAAAAATTGATATGCAAAATATTTTTCCCTAAGATGAATCTAGGATTTCACCTGTATACTCACACACACTAGAATATGGGGATGAAATCCATACTCGATGAGGTAGCATAGGTCCTACCAGTCCTCACCTAGTCTCACTTGGGTAGCGATACACCGTCCGAAGAGGAATGCATGTAATTTTACAAGCTATGATGGTTATTGGAGCCATCCTTGGCCACGACTGGGTAAAAATATGTATGAAGTCCAACATGGCAGTGATGAAATACAACCATTACCAACATTTATGTGAGTGTATGAGGCTTTAATTTATTGTGAGATTAAAATGCAGTTATGTTTTTATGCCTAAATGTAGAAAATAGAGAATAGCATATAGAATCAAATTAGGGGCTAAAATCTAATTTCAAGAAAGAATTTTACCAAATTCTGTTGTCAGGGCCAACCGCGGGTGACCGGTTGGTTTTGGTAAACCACAGATGCACGATTTGCCAAATGCATGCGAGTGTTTTGGAGGTACCAACCATGGGTGTGCGGGTTCAATTATGTAGAAGAATAAGGCAGTTCATACCTGAAACCTAAAAAAGAAGTTCAAGTTAATGCTAGCATGGGCTCATGCATATGCTCTATTACCTACTATGACAAATTTAGATCCTCTTATTTTTTTTTTTTTATGTTTGGATGAATGCACCTTTTTTTTTTTTTTAAATAGAAATATCTATCCTAAGACCTAAATGCAAACAAGACACACAAGATAGAGACTTCTAATATAACCTAGATGTAAATACTAAAAATAAAAAAATTGAAGTAATACCTATTTTCCTTTCATCGCTCCTTCCAGTCTGCTTCAACCATAGGTTCACAGTTCCACAGTGTTGCAACCGCATGTGTGCATTTCTCCAAGCGCTCAACCATAGATGCGTAGTTCTGTCAATTAAAAACCGTAGATGTAAATTTTAAATTTCGCCATCGTGGATTCACGGTTCCTCAAATCAAAAATTACAAGTGCACAGTTTCACAGTAACGGGGCCAAAAAATACCAAGTCTCGGATTTGTCGATTTGAGATCGAATCTTCACACACTTCAACATCCCAAAACTTGCAAGCACAGAGCACAAATAAGTAAAGTAAACTAAGCAATATAAAAGCAAATAATACCCTTAGGGGGTCTCACCATGATCACCATTTTTTTAACCAAAAGAACTAAGCACAAAAATAGATATAAACACAAAGACAAAAATTGCTAAAATTGCTTTTGTATATTTTTAATACAATGTTACACAATAGTATTTGAACTACCCCAAATGTAATGGGGACAATGTTACAATGCTCTCTCTCAGTATTGGTACAGTGCTTGTAATTATGGAATGAGGATCCTCTAAATATTCATAGGAACGCATGCTCTTCGCTCTTCAGTTACAGCTCAAAGGGGTGAGTGGGTTTTGGTATCCAACATGGGGCCACTCCAGCTTCAACAACTTCTCCAAAGTACCTATCTTCTACACACATAAAAACCAAATGAGGATTAGTAGCACCTGTAAATAAAGATATAAAAATGATAATACAAAACCCTAACCAGATAATCATATGATAGATAAAATAGAAGCAAATAAAACTATTAGCCTTGCTGAATCAAACTTTATCGATCAATTTTTTGTGTGGTGCTCTCAGCTCTGCAAAATCATGGATGCACGGTGGCTAATAGGAAATCACGTACGAGCAATAGGAAAACCATGCACGGGTGATGGAGAAACCAAGTAGATGTGGTTCTGATTGTGAAATCATGGAATAATGGTTTGGGCTAAATGGTAGATTACTTCAGAAACGGGCCTTCGAATTCAAGATGTATCTTCTCATCAAAATGCTTGCATAGGTATGATCCTATTTTGGTAGCCTAGCGGCATGAATGCTCAAATATCTTGATTTTGTGGGGTGAAGGTGCCTTTATAGGTTCCTTAGGATTTTTAATGGAAATAAGAGGTGGCAATCCAAGATTACCAAGTGGTAATCTTGGGCTACCAAATGGAGGGGGTAGTTAGAGTGAGTCACCTAGAGTGGCTCACTTAACTGCGGTGATGTGTTTGTAAGTGGAGTGACAAGTGGAGGGTTTCCCCATGTGAAGGGACAAAGGGGACAAGGATGTATGATATGTGGCAAGGTAGGGTAGTTGGGTGGCTAGGACACATGTCTAGTGGGTAGGTAGGGTATCCTAGGCTACTTTTCTAGATTTAATAAATCTAGAAAATGGGATAATGTGCAGGATTCATATGCCTAAGTCTAAACTTATGTATATAACTCTATTATGCAGGATTTTGTGTGGGGTGAATGAATGTAACTTTTCTAAGGACCAATTTTTAGTGTCTAAAATTAGAGCTATGTTGTCATGGAGGAATGGATGTTGATATAGATGTATTATAATTTGGTTTTTTTTTGGAAACATAATGATTTGAGTTTGATTTTATGAATTCTAATTTTTGAGGAATACTTTACTAAAAACTTACTTAAATTCATAGAAGTTGGTAATGTAGGAAAGAGATAATTTGTATGTTGTTTTTGTGATATTGAGAAATACGATTTGCATATTTGACATGTTGTATGAAAAGAATGGGAACGTTCTTTGGTTGCATAGATTTTCATGGTTAGTAATTTCAAACAGTATATGGAAAATACATATTTATAATTGCTTTTGAAACGAGTAAAAGAAAAAAAAATAAAGAACTTTGTATTAGCAATAGATTGTTTGTTATTCATTTGCGATTTGGTAACTTATAAATGTGATCCAATGATTGAGCTTTGCTGGATTTTTGGTTACCTACTGAAAAGAAACTTTGCATAGTTTAGATTTTGCTTTATTGATTGCATATGAGATGGATTTGAATGCAAATATAATTGCTTTACCTTATGAATAGAAATAAACTCTTATCCCCAATCAATGGCAATCTATTCTCGGTGGTTTCTTTGGGAGGCTTGGATGTAGAATGTATCGTGTGCAAGCTTGGAGTAACGAAATATTGAGATGCAATATCTAGAGTTTTGCATTACATATATAGGAGGACTGGGCTTAAATCCAAGATGATGTAACTGGATTTACGTTACCATAATCCAGAGTGGTTGTATTGTGAGTTCATGTCCAGTAAGGAGAACCATATCGGGAAGATCTATTGTAAGTGCATGCTTGTCATATTGATAGATGAAGGAATTACTAGTTGGAAACATGAAACCCTTTGTAACTCGAGAACATATTATGATAATGTAAATTACCGGATGAAGATTGAAATTCCCTTATGAGATTTGTAAGTAGATTTGTCTTTTTGGTTGATATTGTTATTTTATCCGTTCAATTGGATAAATTAATAGATATTAGTTGTCGTAGTGGTTGATTAATTAGATTGCGTAATGATAAAACAGCTGAATGAGTGTAAGTTAATTATTGATTAGTTTGGTTCTAATAAGAGCTTTTACTCCTAATAATCTGTAATGGGGATTTTATCTTCATTTTATTATGGATAACCATATGTTATATTTGGTATTCAAATGAAGTGAGCCTCAGGTTCTTCTTAAAAGAGGGTCCACTTTGAATACCTTGAGAAGCAAAATATAATTGTCTGAAAGATATTAGTTTTGACAAAAGTAGAAGGTATGTAGTGGAGTTTTTTGAAGGTATTCGTAAACCTTATCTCCATATTTGATCACTTAAGGGAAACTTTCATAAATGTTAAATTATTAAGTAATGCATGCAAGGAATTTTTTGGTCTTAGTAAAATAGAGTATGCATGTCACATGGGTGTTTTTCCATATGTAAAGAGATGTTACAATAACTCATAGATAAGAACGACTAGCTTGTATTTTAGTGATGAGAGATATACATGATGCTAAGCACACTCACATAGATGGATTTATGTGAGGAGTGGAGATTGACACTCATGAGAAAGATAGTCGGGTGCTAAGCACACTCACATAGATGGATTTATGTGAGGTGTGGATATTGGCACTTACCTTTTTGATTGACTAAAAAGGAATGAGCTAACCCATAAATAATGGGAGTGATAGTTCATGATGAGTAGATTCTAACACTCTTGCATAGAAGAAATTATGTAAGTAGTGGGTATAGGGGTGAATGAGTTTAGCCGCATGTGCAAAAAAATAATTGAGGGTGGTATTCAGCTTGGTTGAAGGATGAACCTATGAAAAACACTCTTAGTTTGGGTAGAAATTTTTGGGACATGACATTTGGTATTAGAGCCATAGTTTGTAGTGGAATAGGCTGACTATGCAAAACTAATTTTGGGTGTGTAATAGAAAATATACCTATGTAAGAATCAACCCATATGAATCTATATGATAACTAGCAATATAGTTGGTAGAAGAATCAACCCGAGGAAGTTATGATAAACTGACTCCTACTATCTCTTTTGTATGTGGCCAGGGAAAATTCCACCAAAGAGAAGGAGAGGGAGTGCTGCCCCATCAATGAGTTAGACATTATGAACTAATATAGAGGGTAGGAATTTGAATGTAGGTTCAGAGAATCTGAGTAATGAAGGAGAGGATATCACTGTAACAGTGTCCCTACTTCATGAGTAGATAGAAACACAAAAAAAGTTGTTGGATACTGTGTTAAGTCAGGAAGCACAAGTTGGAAACTCTAGAAATAGACAAGCAAATAAACCCATTACTAAGGCACAACAGGATAGGAAGTGGATATGCGAGAACCTGCTACTCTACAAAAAGCCTATGATTTGACTAGAAAAGCTAAAACCTATCTTAAACCTTATTTTGAGTATGAAATTTTAGATGAGTAGGGAAAAAAGGCACTAAGAAAAAGAAATAGTGTAGGATTTATAAAATGGGAAGAAGAGCAGGTAAATAAGAACTCCTCTAGATAGGATTAAAAAAATGATAGAAACATGGAAAGTTTAGAAGAGGGTTCCAATTGAAGAACCATAATTCCAAACAATTGTAATAATGATAATAAAATACCATATCAAGGATAGACTAACCCTCCATTAGTAGTGAAAGCAGATGATGGGCAAAAATATAAAACTCATCTAGGACCCAAGATAGGATGCTTTGAATGTGATGGATTGCATTATGCCAATAATTATCCATTCAAAGCAAGAATGAGTTCAAAAGTAAAGGAACTAATGTACAAAGAACTTGCACCCAAGGAACTTGCACACAAGATCTATGCAACAATAGGGAATCAAAATTTGGAAGGGCAAGCTACACCATTGTTGATAAAGGGTAAGATTTTTGGTAGAAATGTTAAAATTTTGATTGATAGTGGTGCTATGGATAGTTTTGTTTCCACTAGTTTAATTAAAGATATACCAAAAAGGCCAGGAATCTTGGCTCATGGGTGGAAAGTTGAGTATGGTTCGGGATAAACCTACTTTGTTAATCAATGCTACCCTATGATAGAAATTACCCTACCTAGTGGAATGACCATAGGATACCTATATGTAGCACCATTGCATGCCTTTGATGTAGTATTAGGGATGGATTGACTACAAGCACATAGGGCTATAATAAAATTCCAAGAAAAATGGATTGAGTTGATGAAAGATAGCGGGAAAGTGCATAGGGTTTACAACCTGTAAGGATATTTTCAACCCCAAATTCTTTCGGTAATGCAACTCAAGAAAGCCATAAATAAAGGAGGAATGGTTTACATGGTTAAGATAAAAAAATAGATAAAGAAAAGAAGGAAGATGTGTTTGGGAAACACCCACTTCTGCAAGAGTTTAGGGATGTATTTTCAGAAGATTTACCTGGATTACCACCTAAACAAGAATTTGAATTTACAATTGAGCTCCAACCTGGAACAAAACCTATACATAGAGCTCCTTATAGAATTAACCCCATAGAAATCCAAGAGCTGAAAGTGTATTTACAAGGGTTATTAGAGAAAGTATTAATTAGACCAAGTGTGTCACCATGGGGTGCACCTGTGCTATTTATAAAGAAAAAGGATGGTTCCTTGAGATTATGTATAGATTATAGAATGTTAAACAAGGCAACTATCAAGAATAGGTATCCTCTACCCAGAATTAAAGATATTTTTGATCAACTTAAGGATACCACAATCTTTACCAAGATTGATTTGGAATCGAGATACCACCAACTGAGGATTCAAGAGGAATATACTCACAAGATAGCCTTTAAAACTCGTTATGGACATTACGAGTTCATTATTTTACCTTTTGGTTTAATGAATGCTCCAACAATATTTTTGAATTTTATGAATAGTATCTTTAGGAAGCATTTGGACAAATTTGTTTTAGTATTATTGGATGATATTTTGATATAAAAAAAAGCATGATAAACACCTTAGGACTGTGCTAGAACTGTTAAGAAAGAATCAACTATAAATGAATCTATCCAAGTATAATTTCTATGTGTTAGAAGTGTAGTATTTAGGGTACATTGTATCTGCATAAGGGATTGTTGTAGATCCCAAGAATATAGAAGCTATTTTGAGTTGGCCACCACCTACAAATATGATAGAAGTCCAAAGTTTCATGGGCTTGACTAGATATTATAGGTGATATGTAAAGAACTACCTCAAGATTACCTCTTCAATAACTAACCTTCAGAGGAAAGGAAAATAATTTAGGTGGGTGGATAAGTGTGAAGTAGCTTTTGACTTGATTAAGAAAAACTTACTACACTTCCTATATTAAGGATACCTGATCCTCAAGGAAGTTTCTTTGTTTGTACAAATGCATCATTGTAAGGTTTGGGAGAAGTGCTTTCTTAGGAAGAAGTAGTGGTAGCTTATGGATCCAGGAAACTGGAATGACATGATGTAAATTATGTAACTCATGATCTAGAATTGACAATGGTAATATTTGCTATCAAGAGTTGATATTATTTGGTAGAAACATCCTTTGAGTTGAGGATAAATCATTAGAGTCTGCAATACATATTTACTCAACCTTTACTCAATTCTAGGTAGAGAAGGTGGATGGAATTTCTCATAGAATATGATTTTGGTATTGAGTACATAAAAGGAAAAGAGAATAAATTTTTTGATGCACTGAGTAGGAGGAGACACATAGTTTTTTTGTATTACATCCATGTTGAATTTATGGAACAAGTTAGGGGAAAGAAACATTAGGATGTATATTGCAATCAAATTCAGTAAAATATGGAAAGGAAACCGAATGAAAACAAATATTTTAGCTTCAAGTATGGTTTCCTATGCTTTAAGGATAGGGTAATTATTCTCGAGGTTGGTAATATGAGGAAAATGATCTTGAATGAAGCACAAAGATTACCATATTTAGCCCATCCAGGAGGAGCAAAGATGAGAGAGAATATGAGGAAGAATTTTTATTGATGTGGGATGAAGAGGGACATAATTGAATTTGTCACTCAGTGTCTTGAATGTCAGAAAGTAAAGGTAGAATATAGACACCCTACGAGATTGATGTATCTGCATGATGTACCTATGAAAAAGTGGTAAGTAGTTTCAATGGATTTTATTGTAGGGTTCCCTAAAAATAGGTTCCAACATGATGTAATCTTAGTGGTGGTCGACAGATTGACTAACGTTACGTATTTGATGCCCAAAAATACTAAAGATGATGTCGTAGTTGTGGCTAGAAGATTTTCCAAAGAAATATTTGGCATCATGGTTTTCTAAAAGTAATTATATCATTTAGAGACTCAAGATTTACATTCGAGTTTTGGTCAGCCTTGCATTATGCCATATGTACTAGAATGAATATTAGTTCTTCTTATCATCTAGATACTTACGGGAAAACTAAGAGAGTAAAATAGGTGTTATAAGATATGCTTCACATGTATTGTATGGATTAGAAGACCTAATGGGAAGATTACTTGCATATGATAGAATTTGCCTATAATAATGGTCATCATTTGACCCTAGGTATGGTTCCATTTGAAGCTTTGTATGGAAAAATGTGCAAAACACCATTATCATGGGATAATTTAGAGTATCGTATTGTGCTTGGAACAGACATGGTTAAAGAGATGGAACAACAACCAAGGACAATCAAGAAATGGCTGAAAGAAGTTGCAAATTGACAAAAGAGTTATGTTGATCTTAAGAGATCACCAAGAGAGTTTTCAGTAGGTGACATAGTGTTCCTAAGGGTGATACCAAAGAAGAGTGCTATAAAGTCCAAAAAACTTGATCCATGTTTTGTGGGACCTTTTAAAATTATAGAAAATGTTAGTACTGTGGCATATTGACTTGCTCTACCACCCAATCTATACAATATCCATGATACTTTTCACATTTTTTGCTTAGAAAGTACACTGCTAATATTGAGTATGTGTAGGACTTTTCTAATTTATCGATGGAAAATCCAAAGGCTATAGAGGTCCGACCAGTAAAGATCCTTGAGTTCCTATCCAAATAAATGAGGAGAGGGGCTCTAGAGCAATGTAGGGTCTAGTGGGACCACTACTCTGAGAGAAATGCTACTTAGAAAAAAGTAGCAGACATGCAAAAACATTTTCCATTTTTGTTTGAAAATGAAATGTAAATATTGTCTAATGTTTTAACTTTGGTGATACACAAGGGACTGTGTAAAGCCTAAGGGAGGGGAGGATGTCATGACCCTCCCTTGGTAGATTTTTTTTGGATAATTTCATGCTTTGATGGTTACTTTGATGATGAGATATTGAATTATCTATTAATTTGTTATGTAAAAAAATATCTTGTGAGAAAAAAAGAAAAGAAAAAAATATCTTTAAATTAGAATGATGGACTAATTTGTGCTTTTCTTCTAAAAAACTTATATCTCACATAAGAATATGATGCTGCCAATAGAATTTACACATGTAGAAAACAAGTCTCTTGTAGGTGGAAGAAAGAAACAACCATCGAGAATAGGATGCCATGGGGAAATGATGTGATGGCTTATTTGTCAAAGTATTCAAAAGGCAACATGGATAAATGCTTTTCATGAAGATACACATCTTAATTGGCATAAGAAAAAGGAAACATCAAGAATTAGTTGCTTTGTGTGTGTGTTTAATGGTTTTATTTATGATGAAATTCTATTAGGAATAAAAGTATTAATTGTAGGGAAAGGAATTGTTTGATTTCTTGTTTTATCTTCTAAAAAGGAAATGGTATTTGAAGGATTCAATTATGCTTTGTGTCAATATCATATGGAATAATAAGGAAAAAGTTGAAATTAATTCTCATTATCATTGTGTTAATAATTCTTTTGACGTGGCTTGTTCTGGTAGTTCATTACTTAATTGAAGCTAGCTTGAAATTGAGAATAGGGAGAGTTTTTTGGAATTAATGTGTGCAACGGGATACTCTCTCTATGTACCCATGAAGTAGGTGAGTTGTGTGGTTATGGAAGTTTTTTTGCATGTGTATATTTGGATGAAAGAGTGGGCTAGTGGGGGAATGGATTAATATTCCTAAAAATCAAAGAAAAATGATATTATTTTGTTGGTTGGAAAATCATCTTTGGAAGGAACAAAAATGTTTGGGAAAGTGGAGAAGAGTCCGAATTTCAATCCTGCTAGTTTTTGGTTGCAAAAGGATTTCATTGTCAGATAAGTGGTTGTTAACAAATATTTCCTTTATAGTAAGTAAAAGAAAACTCTATATGTGATATTATGAAATGGGTGGATTGATTCTATTATTGTGTTGCTCTATATGGCTTGGAAATCTGTGACGTCTTTTGATTTAGTGCTTCAAATTTTATATTTGTATGATATTAGAGATGTTTTGGCTTGTAGTTTTGTCATATTCAATTGATTGAGTTAAACTATTTAAATAACCTTTAACTGATCAAACAATGGGTCAAGTACGTCCAAAAAGAAAACATGTTGTCTATTGTGGGAAAGTGGTTAGAGCTTTTGCCATAGAAATTAGGAAAGAGAAAACCAATGATAGAGATATTGCCATAGAGAATTGAAAATAGAAATCAAATGATTAGAGAAATGTTGTTCTAGAGGAATGGACATTGATATAGATATTAGTTGTCATAGTGGTTGATTAATTAGACTGTGTAATGATGAAACAACTAAATGAGTGTAAGTTCATTATTGATTAGTTTGGTTCTAATAAGAGCTTTTACTCCTAATAATCTATAATGGGGATTTTTTCTTCATGTTATTATGGATAACTGTATGTTATATTTGGTATTAAAAAAAAATGAGCCTCGAGTTCTTAAAATAGGGTCCACTTTGAATACCTTGATAAGCATAATTTAATTGTCTGAATACTTTTATATTATACATTGGCTATTAACTTGGCTATGGTTGTTAAAGATATTAGTTTTGACGACAGTAGAAGACCTGTAGTGGAGTTTTTTGAAAGTATTTATAAAACTTATCTTCATCTCCAATCACTTAAAGGAAACTTTCAAAGCTGAATATAAATGCTAAATTATTAAGTAATCCATGTAAGGAAGTTTTTGTTCTTAGTAAAATAGAGTATGAGTGTCACATGGGTGTTTTTCCATATGTAAAGAGATATTACAATAACTCATAGATAAGAATGACTAGCTCATATTTAGTGATGAGAGATATATGTGATGCTAAGCACACTCACATAGATGGATTTATGTGGAGAGTGGAGATTGTAACTTATGAGAAAGATAGTTGGGTGCTAAGCACACTCATATAGATGGATTCATGTGAGGTGTGGAGATTGGCACTTACATTTTCAATTGACTGAAAAGGAATGAGCTAACCCATAAGTAATGAGAGTGATAGTTAATTATGAATAGCTCCTAACACTCTTGCATAGAAGGAATTACGTAAGTAGTGGGGAGAGGGGTGAATTGAGAGTGGTATTCAGCTTGGTTGAAGGATGAACCTATGAAAAAAATACTCATAGTTTGGGTAGAAATAATTGGGACATGACACTTCTAACGAGTTGTTATTGCTATCTTATTCGAATTGACTAATGATTGCATAGAAATATACATAGATGATTTCATAGTTTGTGGGGAAACCTTTGATATAGCCTTAGAACATCTCAACAAGGTATTAATCCACTGTGAAACCTATAATTTGGCCGTAAATCCTGACAAATGCTTTATGATGATGGATAAAGGTATCGTCCTCGGATATCATATGTCATCAAACAAAATCCAGGTAGATTCTAAAAATATAGAGATCATTAAAAACCTTCCTTCATCATAGACTCAAATAGATGTTAGGAGCTTTTTGGGAAATATTGGTTTTTATCATCGTTTCATAAATAATTTTAGTACAATTACAAATCCTATGTTTACTTTATTAACTAAAGATTCTGAGTTCAATTGGACAAAAAAGTGTCAAAATGCTTTTGATACTTTAAAATAAAACCCCACCTGTATTGAGAGGACCAAAGTGGGATTTACCATTTCACATTCAAATTGAAGTGTAGCATTAGGATAAGTGGAAAATGGGGAAAATTATGCTATATACTATATAAAAAAAAACCTAACAGGAGTTGAAAAGAACTACAATACCATCGAAAAAAAATTCTTAGCAATAGTATATGCCATCAATAAATTTTACCACTATATCACTAGATATCAAGTGTTTGTTCACATAGATCATTCTGCAATCAAATACCTTATGAAAAAACCTATGGTTAGTGGATGAATAATTCATTGGTTATTGCTATTACAAGAGTTTGATATCACTATAGTGGATAAACTAGGGAAGGCTAATGTAGTAGCTAACTTCTTATCTTGATTAGACAACATAGGAGAAGAGGAATTAGTAGAGGACTCTTTTCCTGATGAAAAGTTATTTATAATATCGGTAACATCACCATGGTTTGCTAATATTGATAATTATTTGGTAACAAGAAAATTCCCCTCATTTTATCCCAAAGGAGAAGAAATAATTGATAAAATAAAGCTCATCCTTTATGTGGATAAATAATCTACTATTTAAATGTGGACTCGATTACATATTACGTTGATGCATTCGATAAGATGAGGTGTATGATGTCCTACATGCATGTCATGATGAACCATCAGGTGG
This sequence comes from Wollemia nobilis, assembly GCA_028583015.1. Lineage (NCBI taxonomy): Eukaryota > Viridiplantae > Streptophyta > Pinopsida > Araucariales > Araucariaceae > Wollemia > Wollemia nobilis. The sequence continues at coordinate 1,414,356 of JAQPPZ010003633.1, forward strand.
ATATTATTTAGTAAAGTTAGAAAATTTTGGGAATTGGTTATTATTGGCCATCCCTTCATAAGGACATGAAAAAGTATGTACAACATTGTCATGCATGTCAACAAATGAAAAAACAACCACAAGTGAAATACCTTTATAGCCTCAAGTGGTTTTAGAACCATTTGAAATATGGGGGTTAGATTTTATTAGATCCATTGACCCACCTTCTCAAGGAAAGAAACATATTATGGTATGCACTAATTATGTAACTAAATGGGCTGAAGTGTGTGCTTTCAAACATACTCATGAAGAGAAAGTCATTGAATTTCTATATTCCTAAAATTTTCAAATATTTGGAGCTCCACGATCTATTACCATAGATCATGGGCCCTAATTTACATCTAAAGTCATATAAGCTTTTACTATGAGATAAAACATAGGAAATCATCACCTTACCACCCTCAAGCAAACGATCAAGTAGAAGTCACTAATAGAGAACTGGAAAAAATATTAACAAAAATAGTAGCTTCTCATAGGAAGAATTGGATGAAAAAATCATGAAAAATCATTTGGGCATATAATACTACATGGAAATCCACTATGGGTTTCACACCTTATGAATTGGTTTATGGTAAGAAACCTTTGTTTCCAATAGAATTTGAGTTGCTAACACTTCATACATCTTTGGAAGTTGGTATTGAATTATCATAGGTATAGTTGGACAAAGTTTTGCAACTAAATGCATTAGATGAGTTTAAATTGGAGGCACTTAACCAAACATAGATCATCCAAAAATAGTGGAAGATGTGGTAATATAGTCACATTAAACACAACAAATTTGAACCAAAAGATTGGGTATTTTTGTTTGAATCTTGCTATGTTAACTATCCTAGCAAGCTACAAACTTGATGGTTAGGACCTTACCAAATCAAAAAATTATTTGGAAATGGAGTTGTTCGCCTTTCTTCTATTGATGACTCAAGGAATTTAGTGGTAAATGGGCATCGAATAAGGGTGTACCATAAAGCCTTAACAAAGGAGTTTAAAAAATATATCACACAATCAGATTTATATGTGATGGAAGATACTTTTCTTCCAATTCATATTGAGAGTGATTCTAAAAAAAATGAATAATTCAATAGTGAAAACCTTTCTAAGGTACTATTGAATCAAGGCTTACATGAAAACCAAAATTTGGCTTGTTTGCTTTTTTGAAGTACCTCCCTTGTATAAATTTTACTTATTGCACATTTGTAATGGTTTTTTAGGTTTCAAGAGGCCTACAAAATCATCAAAGTAATCTACAAGATGCATGATAAGCCTTCGAGACAGTAAGGTATGTATTTCTTGAATTTTACTCATAGTTAGCATTGACATTGCATGTATGATAATTAAATATTTGGCATAACTATCTACAAAATTGGAAAAAAATGAAATACCCTACTAAGCATCTCAAGAGATACCCTATCATGCCTTTCATCAAGCAAAAATTAGATATGGTAGAATAAAAAATGGTAAATAAGGTGCGTTTACAGATCAGGTACTCCAAAATGAAATTGCTCCAGAACTAACAAAGCTATGAAATAATGTGTAGCAAAAGAAACAAGGTAAACTTTTGAATTGTGTATGCATGGGAAAAAGAAATGGGCACATGTTAAAAATAAATAAATAAATAAATTTGACACATTGTGGAAGTGGCCACTTCATTTGGCCAATCCTCATCCAATGGTTGGCATTGCAATATATATTCTCAAATCTAATGGTGGGAATCCAACCCAGGCATAATTAAAAAAAAATTACACGTGGTGACCATTAGGGTTTTGTCACAATGGCACACTTTGAAATATCCCATCAGGCCTTGTAATCATATGTTGCTTCAAAGCCATGTGACCACTTCATTTCAAGTTAGACATGATAACAAAAACCAAGGGTGACAATGCCACAAAGTCCAAAGCACATGAATTACATCGTGCAATCAAAACCATTGATTTAATGATCAATCATCCATGATTTTGCATGGGAAAGGGTCTCATCAACATGATGAGTGGAATTTTTCCAACTGCTGCACTCTATTCATGCCACATTTTTTAATTCTTAGTTAGGTAAATCAATAATTGACATGCATCCTGATGGTGCATGGAGGATGCAAACTTTGTGCATGAGTTTTTCAAAAGGATTCACACTATCTTTTGAATCTTGTCACCATGCTTAGGAATGATAAGCGCATGAGTGCTTTGCAATTATCATCCTAATTTATCTAAAAACCACACCTTACTCTATAGGCAAAAAATAAGTATAGAGAAAATAGAGGTAAAATAAAAATTATAGATATTGCAGAGAGAAAAAAACTAGGAGTTCCATCAAGCATTGTAGAAGAGCGAGCATAATTTGAGTTGCATCAGATTTTTACAGACAAAGGTGTCACTAGGCAACATGGGCAGTTAGAAGTGTAAAATTGAACTGGATGCCATCGAAGAATTGCAACGTCATACATAGATTACGAAAATATTTCAACAGGCAGGATGGATGCCTTTTATACAAAAGTTTAATGGTCACTTAGAAGAATTAGCAACAAAATTTACTAGAATTCTCCAAAACAATAGAATAACTATCAATGGAATGTGAATGGAGGTAACCCCAACTATATTTAGACAAAATTTTGAATTACTAATTTAGGGGATAAAATTTAAGGAAACTCTTTCTGAGGTAGTAAGGAATTTTCAAAACAGTGTGGATCCTAAACCTCGAATGCAAACCAATAAAAATATATGTAAAGGGGTAAAATGTACCAGCCTTCAAAAACCATGGGATGAAGTGGCCACTTGGGTCATTTTTTACCTGATTTGTGAAGGTTAGGTTGTCATATTATCTAGGCATCATATTAAAATCCTCACCCATATGAGGTATGGTGTAAGAAAACCTGAAGTTAGAATCAATTCCCCTATACTTTCATTAGGCCTTACATGACATGGCCAAAATATATCAGGAAGGGCAAGGGTCAATTAGACATCATGACCTAATTAAACTGGCCTGCAAACACCATTTTAGAGGGAACCGTAGGACCTTCATTAGATTTTTTGAACGTTGGATAGAGGTCTTTGTTGATACACCTAAAACCAGAGCTACTACTGAATAGAGAGAAAATTCTACCTCAGCTCATAGATAGACATCTGCTATAGCTAGGGTAAAATGAGATAAGAAAAGAAAAACTAAAGCCAACCCTATAGAGAAATGTAGAAGAGCGATCGCTAGAATAGTGGAAACTAAAATATATGCTCAAGTAGATGTTTCTTTCCATCAAGAGCCCTCTAATTCTGACAACAAATAAGAACATGATGGTCAAGAAGGTTCATACTCTATAGAGGGAAATCCTATTAAAGAAAAATCTTCTTCCATAGAGGAAGAGTACCAACCAAAGCAGCAAATCCAAATCAAAACAACTAGGTCTACTGCTAAAAAATAGGCTAAGCATCCTAGTGACACATAGGAAATAGAGTCATAACCACCAAGGAGGTCCACAAGATATGCAGAAAAATCTATTGCAAGCCCGTCTAAGGAATAGGGAAAAGAGAAAATGGAGGCACAGTAAGTTGCACCTACACCACCTCCTCTCAGAAGGAGTTTGAGACAACAACAATAGGTAGCTACTTAGGAACAACAAACACCACCTCCTGAGCTACCAAAATTAGCAAAGAGGAAGTCATTTGTAACATACGAAATAGAGGACCCAATTATGGAGGCTCCTATAGAGGAAGAAGGACCAATGGAGGTGGATTCTCCATCTGAAATGACATTACCTACTTATTCTTCAAAATCATCAGAGTCTAAAGAAACTACAGAATTAGAACCTAAATATCCCATGAAATTTGCCAGGGTGATTATTAAAATGTAGCAAACATGGATAGAAAAAGTAGAAGAAACAATAAATAAATAAATAAATAAATATATATATATATATATATCTAATATATATGCAAATTGCTATAGGAAAAAGAAGTAGCATAAATTCTGCTTAAATTAGCAAAACATGTTCAAAATAAGAGTGCATAGGAGATCACTTAGGCACCTCATGAAAGATTGAAGAGACTATTTCAGAATAGAAACCACCCCCTTATGCTTCTTTCATAGTTATTATTTTAGTAGAAGAGCAACATATGAAAGGAGTTATTTTCATTTGAAGGATAGGGAAAAAGCCCATGGAGACTAGAGAGTGCTCCAACCAAAGATAAGGTACCTTGAAGCCTAAAAAATAACAAATTTTGTAGGAGAAACCAACAGTACAAGATGCTCTAGAACATCTAACTCAGGAAGATGCTATGAAATGTCTAACTTAGGAAGATGCTCTGAAATATTTGACATAGGAATAAGCTTCAGAATAGTAGAGCTTTCAATTAAAGGCTCCAAAGAAAGATGCTCTGAAATATTTGACATAGGAAGAAGCTTCAGAATAGTAGAGCATTCAATTAAAGGCTCCAAAGAAAGATGCTTCAATAAGAGTAGCTCCAATATTATAGGTTGAACCATTGCAGTTGGAGATACCAGTTGAGGAAGAAGTTAAGTAAGTTTTTATAGAATCTTTAAATATAATTCATGTTGTAAAATTTGAAATGCAAGTTGAAATACCCCAATTCCTAGTGCCTCACCAATAGTAATGCCTCAACCAATTTTGATTTTTTTGGAAAAATATAATGCAATTATAGCAAGGTGGATGGATCTCTATCATGCATTAGAAGAATGTATTGGAGCATCATGGCCATTGGAAGATCAAAATAGAAGATAAACTAAAGAAATTACAATCCTACAAACTAAAGTAAGGGATTTGTGCCTCATAGCAGAGAAATTGGTGCAATGTAGGAGGTTTGCCAGAATTTACAACTTGTTCTTTAAGGATAAATTTAATAGGTGGTAGGTAATGAGGATATGCTCTAATATTTCCTATGATCTGTCCTCTAACCAATATTTTTTTGATGCATATTTGCAAAGTCCTAAGGAACAAAGGAATTTACTATGCAAATTTTATTTACATAAATTCATAGTAGTGGAGGATGTGCAATTCATGCCACACATTTACACAGGGGATATGTAGCTTAGGGATTTTACCTCCACATTAAATAATCAGATATATTGGCAGCAAGAATGGAGGTAGTACAAAACTATGGAAGTAGGACCTGGACTCCTGCTCAGGCATGACTAGCCCAATCTAGCAACCCTAATCAACCAACATTTCTCTTTGGTAGGAATAATGAATGTTAAAGCCACTTATCTTGAAAATATCAGGGAGAGTGTGGCTAGTTTTCAAAAAATTATAGGGAGAGTTTTGATAATGTAGTGGTAGTGTGCAGAAGCAGATGAGATGAACTATCAATTTCTCTAAGGAAAAGAGAGCCCATTTCACTAGAAAATATAAAATGGTATTGCAGGAGGGCAATAACAATGGTAGATGTGATACTTGTAATGAAGCATGAGTGGATAGGCCTTCGGTTTAGGCCACCCACCATAGTCACACCTATGCCTATTATTTTGATTCAAACCCTAAACCAAAATAGAAGTTTTAGAAATGGTTGGAAAAAAATAAAGAGAAATAGGGGATACCATTCAACAAATCACAATTTTTGAAGTAGAGAGTTGGACCTGAACATTGTCGTGGTCAATCAAAATGCATGAGGACATGCATCAGGCTAAGTAGGGGGGAAATGATGAGACACTCAAATGTCTTATTATTTTAGCTTTTTTAATATGAAAAACTATCATTTTTTACCAATATCATAGTTAAACTATCAAATGTTTGATTATTATACATTAATATGTTGATGTTAGCATGATGAAATGATAAGGAATATTGCCCTATTGTTCAAATAGTTTTCTACATTTTTTGTGATTATTTTGCATGTTTTTAGTAGTTAAATAGCATAAATAAGACATTTGAAAAAGTATCATCAATAGAGTTTTGTTGAAATCTAATTGCTAAAAATATTTGAAGTGTTTCCTATTGTAGAAATAATTTTTAGATGATGTGGCATCAAGAATTCCATGTTACAGCAAAAACAAGGCATCAACCTTCAAGATAATTGGAGGATGAAGATGCACACCTACTTTTGGGTGTAAAATTTATTGGGAGCATGAAAAAAGGGAAAATAAATGTAATCAATCACCACACGTTGATCCAGCTTGAACCATTACATGCATCTACATCTAAAAATTATTTAGCCGGATGTTTTGGAGCAGTTGCAGAAAATGAAGCTAAAAAGGCAAAACTCACTTTTTAGTTGATTTTCAAGGGAGGCAAGCAAAGTGACACATGGATAAAAAATACCAATCCTGTTAGAGTTTTTCCAAACATTATCCATAGAATTTGGAGGTGAGGGAAAGAGGACAACTAGCTGCAACAAAATTTTATCCCAATTCTAGATAAAATTTGTTGATTGCAACTCAACGAATAACAATGACAACAAGGAGATCAAAATGTAACTTTCAACCATAGGAAAGATAAGTGGGAGACTTTATATAAATATTCATGTCTACCTGCATTGAAAGTTAATAGACAAATAAGAATTTAGCAATAGGAATCCATTAGGAATTTGTTAGGAGTTTTTGTAATAGAGCAAAAAAGTTAATAAAGTGCATTTTTTCTCAAAGTAGACTTCTATGATTGTTTGATTCCATAAACATAGAATTTGGTAATTTTTACTCCTACTAGACCTAGGAGCAAGTGCCTACTCTCAGGACTGATGGAGGTACCTCTGTAACATAATTTTAGGTTTTCTCATTTTTGCTATTTTTTGCAAATTATTGCAAATCAATAAATACCCTATTTTCCTCTATTTTTCCCTATTCCATGTGAGTGTTATTTTTAGTTAGCTGAGTTTCTTATTTCCTATATTTTTAATTTTTGTTAATGCAATTTCATTCAACATTTCATTACTGTTTTTAGCCTGTAATTTTTATTTCAGCATTCTAGTTTAATCAACATTAATTTCTAGCATTTGTCAATTTTGTCATTTTCATTCCAGCATTTTTATTTTCTACCATTTCAATTTAGCAAGTGTAGATTAGTTTCATTTTTCATTCAGCAAGGTTAATTTCTACAACTAAATAAGTTTTTATTCTATAAATGAGTGCTAGTTAAGTTTACTTACTACAAAGACATTGTGATTCTCAGTTTTTAGACAAGCAAGTGCCCTAATTTTTTAGTTGTAGATCCATAAACATCCTCTATCATATATAGCCTTGGACATCATCCTAGATTGGTAAAATGAATTAAATGATGAGCATTAACGACACCCATCAAGAACCAATAAATTTATTGATGAGGGAGAATGCTTCTTGAGACACATTTAAGTCCATGAGCTAAGGGAAAACTTCTAAGGTTACTTTATTTGGAAGGAGAGAAAATGAGCCATCTAGAGAAAGAGAAAAGTTGATGTTTATTTGGATTATATCTATGGAAGATATAGGGTGAGTCTTTTGAGAAAAAAATGGTGGATCAGGAGCAGGGTCGGGAGGAGGATCCCCTCCAACACTTGTGACCTCCATACATCTAGCTATACCATCCTAGGATCCAAGCCCATGAGTTGCACTATCACCATAGTCACCTCCAGAATTCTCACCAAGAGAAGATTCAAAAACCTAAGGAGAGTTGCTCACCATGATTCGAAAGAGATTTCATTATTTAGAATGAAACTCAATTGTTTTGCTTCCTAAAAATGTTACTTAGTTTATTGTTTGATTTTTAGAAAAGATATTTCATTGTTTAGAATGAAACTTAATTATTTTGCTTCCTAAGAAGGCTATTAGTTTATTGATTGTTTTTTGAAAGAGATATTTCATTATTTAGAATGAAACTTAATTATTTTGCTTATTGAAAAATTATATAGTCTATCTGTAATAACCTTGCATATTTGATTTCTAATTTTATATGCAAGAATGAGATACTGCTTAAATTCTTCTGTGATTTCAGGGTCAGTTGACCATAAGGGCAGATGCAAGACTTAAGAAACAGACGACTCGACAGTTGTTAGCCGGTGGAAGGTAAGTCAAGGGAAATGATGAGCGACGGAGTGTTTGCTAAGGAAAAAGGAATTGTAGAATTCCTATCGGTAATGCATCCGCCAACAATGCATATAGTTGCATTTTATATAGTTGCATTATTGTGAATGCTTTGCTTTGTGGAAATTTAAGTTAATTTATAAAATAAAATAAAAAGGAATATTTCTATAATTTATTATTAAAAAAATAATAATAATAAAAAATAAATTATATATATATATATATATATATATATATATATATATATATATATATAATAACTTACTAGTATCATATTTGATAAAGGTAAAGAATTAATAAATATAATAATATAATAATTAATAAAAAAGAATAATGATTAGAAATAAATAATAATTTATAATAATTAAATAATGGAAAATAAAATTATAAGATATTGATAATGGTTAGAGGAACATTTAGACTGTATGTGAATGCATGATAGGGTAGTTGCATTTACATTGTTAGAGCCATTTTGACCCTTGCTAGCCATCGAATCACAAGGTTTGAGCTGGAAATAAGCATCAAAAAGCTATGGTTTCAATTTAATAACGCTGGAAGAATGAATTTAAACAATTTCAGCTTCTGTGGTGATGTGTATAAATAAGGTGTTTGGCAGTCTAAGTAATATATAAAATATGTTTTAATTATGTAGAAACAAATTTCTTTTTATGAATTACTCTCATTCCTATATGGAAGCCTCGTGTAAATAATTTCTAGCCTGGAGACATCTATTATATGTAAAACCAGGTGAATACTCTTAAAATATCTAATTTGAATTTTATTTCCATTAAGATAATTAAGAATAGAGGGAAAACTTTTTTATCTATGGAAGGTATGATTGAAATTTTTGACAGTAAGCTCATGTTATTGCATATGAATGATTGAGTGTACATAAATCTAGTTTGATAGCAGAATGGAAAATATAATTTAATGTGTTTTTTTAATTTGTCTTGGAGGGTGCCTTAATTAAAAACCAAGCCAAGAAGTAAGCTAGCCTGGGGATTACATTCTCATAAATTTTAGTTCACATTGAAATGGCAAATGTGCTATGTAAAAATGTTGAAATAAATCAGGTAAAATAATTAGGAGAGCTTAAAGAATGTAGGAAGCGATAGATCTTGCTTAGTTTAAAATATAAAGGAGAGGAATAATTTAAAAATATTTACTGTATTGATTTAAAAGTTTCTAGCGATTCCTAGGAGAGCTTCCGAAACTAAAAAATAAATATAGCAAACCATTAAAACCCTGCGGATGTTGTTAACTGTGGTATACTCCTCCTCTAGATAAAAAGGTACTCAGCTTTTCAAGCAAGGTTAGTATGAAAATAAACCGTAGGAATCACCTTGGAAATAATATTTTAGTTTCTTTCATGGGAACAAATATACCTGGAGTGCAAAACAAATATGGAAATCATAGTTTGTTTTAGTATTAAAATGACGAGCTATTGGTCGTAGAGAGTGTGGATAACTTATATTAGGTTAGAATATAAGCACAATAATAAAGTAGCTGAAGGAAAAGCACATAATATCAAATGACAAAAACCAAGCAAAAGAGAATTTGCATAGTGTTTTAGAACGAATAAAAATAATTGGAATGAAGGAACTTTTGAGGATATATATATATATATATATAAGAGAGGCTACAATAATTGAACAAATATGCCTTAATTATGGAAATAGACAACGTATGTATGTGGTGCACTTATATTAATAGACTTTAAGAATTATGATTTCATATAACATGTGATCACAATTGGTCAAGCTTTAAAATTCTCCATAATAATTAGATATTTTATGCTTAGTAGTTGTGAATAGGGATATTTAGTGCTATGCATATTATGCACATAGAAGGAAATGGAAAGGGAAGGAAATATTTTAACTTTATTAAAAAAATGTTGAAAAAAAGAATTTAAATTTATTTCATATGTTTTTATGGAATGGAAAATTTGTTTCACTTTTATTTGGTTAATAAAATTTAAATGTGTTTATGTTCTATTAAGTTCTAATTAAAAATAATAACCTTATTTTATGAATTCTAAATGTATCTTTATTACCATGATTTTCCTTTCAAACCGCACTTAACTAAAGAAAGGATAACTTCAGTGTCAACCATAAGCAAAACCCTAAAGCAACCAGTTGAATACTCTCCTTTATGGTTGTGGGTAGACAACCTAAACAATATGAATGTGGGAATGCATTCATTTTCCAAATATTATGATGTTGATGGAATTAAAGCTCACACCCTACTATGAGTTTCCAGTCACCATGGGGTATTGGTGGACAAAGGTAATAGGAATTTTGATATGGGTAAAATTCCTAGGCAATCTTAACTAGTACAAGGACATAAGTGCTTATGGAAAAGTTGCATAATGACATGGGCCTATGCAAGATAAGAATTATGAGGAATTTCTAATATAGTGGTAACCCTTTATGTGAGACAAGGAGGTGAGCACACATCAATCTCGGCATCCACTCGCTAATACCTTTAAGACAAGGTATGGAAAAATAAGAGATCAAACTCCAGGTGAAATGGGCCCTGGTAGTGGAAACCCCTACCAAGTACTTGGATTTTCGAAAAGGAGAGGAAGTACTAAGAGGACAAAATATATGATTCATGGTCAATCTCGCACCTCACAGGTATTTCATCTACAGCGAAATGGCATCTGTGAAGTATTATGCATGCATAACTAGTATGTTTGGTTTGGAATTAAAAAAAATAAAAATTACCTGAACTAGTGAAACCAAGTGGGTTGACTTGGGTTATTACAGTTGGTATCAGAGCCAACAAATTCTTAGATAAATAAAAAAAAATTTAGAATAACAAAAATGAAACATAAATTTGTAATTCATTTAGTAAACAAAACCTTAACAAAAGCTCTTTTTTGCAACAGGCAATGACATCCGGACTTAGAGCTAGTTCCTCAAAAAGACCAATGGTAGCGGCTCAGCGAGAAGGGCTGACCGAGAACCCCAAATGGGTCCTTAGAAAGGTCATAAGAATAGGTGCTATTGAGGAAACTATTGAACTCCCTCGGGTAATAAGGAGGGAGAAGGAGCCTATGTTGAAGGAGGATAAAATGACTCGAATGATCCAATTAATGCAAGAACAAATGAGTCAGCAGAAAGAGCAGATGGATCAGCAAAGAGCCTAGATGATGGAGCATATGGCTCAACAAAAGGCTCAGATGCTGGAACATATGGAGCAACAAAAGTTCCAGTTAACCCAACAACAAGAAATGATATCCCAACAACAAAAGATAATTGAAAATTTGTCTAAGGGAAAAGAAACAATGGTCACTGGGGATGAATCATCTGTAGACCCTGGAAGGAGGCAAGTAGGGTCAGAGCTTGATAAAGATATGTGTAGAATTGATATCACTAAGTTTGATGGCAAAGGGAATAGAGAAGAAGCAAAAAGGTGGCTAAATAGTTTGGAAGCATACTTTATCATTAGAACTTTTTCCTCCAAATCTAAAACCTCCTACGCAGTCTTTCGATTGACTAGGATTGTTGTTGATTGGTGGGACACATATAGAAAAATGCATAATGTCAAAGCTACAGATGTGCCTTAGGATGATTTTATGTTAGAATTTGAAGAAATATATTTATCCCCTCAGTTCTATCTTGAGAGAACCATCGAATTTGCAAGATTAACTTAGGGTAATATGACTGTCACTGAATACTACCAAATATTTGTGTAGTTGTTAAAATATATGCATGAGTATGACCAAAGAACTGAAGTCAAAGTCCAAAATTTTTTGCTTGGGCTTCACCCAAATATTGGAGACCTGTTACTTATGCTTAAGCCAACATCCTTGACTGCTGCATGGGATTTGGACCATCAGCATGGAGAGAACTATAAGGCCAAAAAAGCTTATTACCATAAATCCTCTGACAAGGTGGAATTGTCAAGAAAAAAGAATGAGGGACCAACTAGATGAGAAAAGAGAAAGGGAAATAAGGGTCGGTATAAAAACAAAAATAGAAATGACAAGGGCAAGAATAAATTCCAAGGGAATAGGAATCAGGGCAACAAGGGAGGTTAGTATAAGGGAAGTTCCAACATATTTGAACAAAGGGTTAAATATGATGCTCAGGGTGGCAACAATGGAGACAAGAGGGAAAAGGCACCTCGAACTGGTTTTTGGATCTATGGGGAGCCTCACTATGCTGATAAGTGTCCTATGAGGGTGGATAAAAGGAAGGAATTTGTAGAGCCAGTTCATAAAATTTACGCTGCAATAGGTAACCCTAAACTTAGTGGTCAAGCTACACCTTTTTTGTTGGAAGGTAAAATTTACAATAAGAATGTAAGAATTTTAATTGATTCAGGAGCTACTGATAGTTTTATTTCACCTAATATTTTGAGAGACATACCAGAAAAACCTAGATTTATGGCTAACAGGTGGAAGGTTGAGTATGGATTTGGGAAAACCCATATAGTATATCAGTGTTTGTTCGACCCTCAGATAACATTACCTCAAGGAAATACTAGTTGGAATCTTTATGTAGCATCTTTACATGCCTTTGACATAATTTTAGGAATTTATTGGCTTAAGGCCCATAAGGCATTATTAAATTTTGAAGAAATATGGATGGATTTCACTAACGACTCCAAGCAAAGAACTCGAATTTATTGTGGATGTAGGTCAGTGGAACCACACTTTATGTCAGCTATGCAAGTTAAAAGGGCCATCAAGAAAGGAAGTAGGGTCTTTGTCATCAAACTTAATAAAAAAGAAGAAGTAGAGTCATAAACAAGTTTTTTTCAAACTTATCCAATACTAAATGATTTTTGGGATGTTTTTCCTGAAGACCTAACTAGATTACCACCTAAAAGAGAATTTGAGTTTTCAATAGAACTTTTTCCTGGAGCTACGTAAATAGCCCAAGCATCCTATAAAATGACTACAATAGAATTACAAGAACTCAAAACCCAGCTTTAGGATTTGTTAGAAAATGGGTATATTAAGCCAAGTGTTTCACCTTGGGGTGCACCGGTCTTGTTTATGAAAAATAAATATGGGACTTTGAGACTCTGTATTGATTACAGAATGCTCAACAAGATGACTATAAAGACCAAATACTCTTTACCAAGAATAGATGATTTGTTTGATCAATTGAAAGGAGCCACAATTTTCTTGAAAATTGATCTCAGGTCAGGTTATCATAAATTAAGGATTCGGGAAGAAGACACTCACAAACAACTTTTCGAACTAGATATGGCCACTATGAATTCACAGTCCTACCTTTTGGATTAACAAATGCCCTAGAAACATTTATGAATCTTATGAATAGTGTTTTTCAAGAGTAGTTGGATCAATTTGGGTTAATATTTCTAGATGATATATTGATATACTCTAAAACCAAAGAAGAGCATGATCAACATATGAGGATTGTTCTTGACGTACTAAAGAAAAATTAGTTATATGGAAAGTTATCAAAGTGTAAGTTTTATACTCCTCAGGTACAATACTTAGGACATGCGATTTCAGCTGAAGGGATGTTTGTAGATCCGAAGAAAATAGAAGTTATCATTGGATGGCCTGCACCAAAAAATGTCTCTGAAGTACAAATTTTTATGGGAATGGCTAGGTATTACCAACGTTTTGTCAAGAATTTCTTCAAAATATCTTATCCCATAACCAATTTGTAGAAAAAAGGAAAAGCTTTCAAGTGGTCAGAACGATGTGAGGAGGCTTTCAAAATGCTCAAGGAAAAGTTAATCACTGCACCTATTCTCAGGATACCAGATCCTAATATTCCTTTCACTGTATGCACTAATGCCTCTACTAAGGGATTAGGTGGAATACTCATGCAAGAGGAAGGGGTAATAGCCTATGAGTCCCAAAAACTTAAGAAGCATGAGCTAAACTATGCCACACATGATTTGGAATTAGAAGTAGTAGTACATGCCCTTGAGATGTGGTGGTACTATTTTTTGGGTAAACCTTTTGAGTTACGAATTGACCACCAAAGTCTGAGATACATCTTTACTCAACTAATGCTTAATGCCAGGCAAAGGCGCTGGATGGAAACTTTGGTAGAATATGATTTTGGCATTGAATATATTCAAAGGAAAATAAAATAAGCTACCTGATGCACTGAGTAGAAGAAGGCATATATTTGCTATGTCTCAATGTCAATTTGATTTAGTTGAACAGATTAAAAACCTACAACTTTAGGATGAGTTCTCCAAAAAGTGCTATAAATTGGTGCGGGAGGGATATGAAAAAGCCAAAGAATTTCAAATCAAGGAGACTACCCTATTTTTCCAAAATCGAATGGTGGTACCTAACGATCAAGACCTTAAGAATAAAATATTGCAAGAAGCACATTATACTCCATATTCCGCCCATCCTAGTTATGTAAAGATGCATGAAAATATTAGAAAGGATTACTATTGATCGGGAATGAAGAAAGATATTTCTAAATTTGTGGTAAAATGTTTAGAGTGTTAGACAGTCAAGGCAGAACATTTGCATCTCGTTGGATATTTGCAACATCATACAATCACTGAGTATAAATGGCAAGTAGTAACTATTGATTTCATAATCGGATTGATGATGTTTTATATTACAAACACAGGGACTGTGTTTAGTCTTTCCCCCTATGTTTAGTCTTAGGGGGAAAGCATGTAATAACCTTGCAAATTTGATTTCTAATTTTATATGCAAGAATGCGATACTACTTAAATTCTTCTGTGATTTTAGGGACAAGTGACCATAAGGGCAGATGCAAGACTAAAGAAACGAATGACTCGACAATTGTTAGCCGGTGGAAGGTAAGTCAAGGGAAATGATGAGCGGCGGAGTGTTTGCTAAAGAAAAAAGAATTGTAGAATTCCTACCGACAATGCATCCGCCAATGACGCATATATTTGCATTACTTGGAAATTCTTGTGAATGCTTTACTTTGTGGAAATTTAAGTTAATTTATAAAATAAAATAAAAAGGAAAATTTCTATAATTTAATATTAAAATATATATATATATATATATATAATAACTTACTAGTATCATATTTGATAAAGGTAAAAATGTGTATTAATAAATATAATCATTTATAATAATAATTTTTAATAATTAAATAATGGAAAAATAATAATAAGATATTGATAATGGTTAGAGGAAGATAATATTGATTTTATAAAACCAAAATCGTGCACGATGGCTAACCATAGACCCACGAAGGATTCTATATTAATAATTTATCTATTAAAAGTGGTTGAAACTTTGCATGACAAGTGGATGGGTAAAGGGGCTTACACCGCCATAGCAGGTGTTTAAATTTAAGTTAACCAAATTGCTTATAAAAGAAGGATGAAAAATTAAGAATGGGGAGAAAAGAAAAAAAAATGGAATCGCAAAATTGGAAGAAGAAAGAGAGAGAGAGAGAAGAAGAGGGTCGAATAGTGCAGAGGCGCCTATAGTTCAAACTATTAGGTCAGATTATCACCATGCCGTGTTTTCCTTTTGAAGTTTTTTATTTTTTAGTTAACTGCTTGCTGAAATAATGGAAATCCTCCTTTTTAAAAAAACTTATATGCTGGTTTTGCTGGTAATTAAATGAGAATGGAATGCTGTAGTGTTGATATTTTAAAGTGGCTTTGAGATTGCATTGGAGAGAGATAAAAAAAAAGAACTATTCCGTGAATTTAAGATGAAAGTTGGAAAAGTTTTTCTTTAAAAAAAAAAAACCTAGATTGCATTTAGACTGTATGTGAATGCATGATAGGGTAGTTGCATTTGCATTGTTAGAGCCATTCTGACCTTTGCTAGCCACCAGATCACACAGTTTGAGCTGGAAATAAGCGACAACAAGCTATGGTTTCAATTTTATAGCATTGGAAGAACGAATTTAAACAATTTCAGATTCTACGGTGATGTGTATAAAGAAGGCATTTGGCAGTCTAAGTAATATATAAAATATGTTTTAATTATGTAGAAACAAATTCCTTTCTATGGATTACTCTCATTCGTATATGGAAGCCTCGTGTAAATAATTTATAGCCTGGAGACATCTATTATATGTAAAACCAGGTGAATACTCTTAAAAGATTTAATTTAAATTTTGTTTCTATTCAGATAATTAAGAACAGAGGGAAAACATTTTTATCTCAGAAAGGTATGATTTAAATTTTTGACAGTAAGCTCATGTTATTGCATACTAATGATGGAGTGTACGTAAATCTGGTTTGACATCAAAATGGAAAATTTTAGTTAATGTGTTTTTGTAATTTGTCTTGTAGGGTGCCTTAATTAAAAACCAAGCTAGGAAGTAAGCTAGCCTCAGGATTACATTCTCATAAATTTCAGTTCACATTGAAACGACAAATGTGTTGTGTAAAAATGTTGAAATAAATTAGGTAAAATACATAGGAGAGAGCTTAAAGAATGTAGCAAGCAATAGAGCTTGCTTAGTTTAAAATATAAAGGAGAGGAATAATTTAAAAATATTTACTGTATTGATTTAAAAGTTTCTAACGATTTCTAGGAGAGCTTCTGAAACTAATAAAATAATAGCAAACCATTAAAACCCTTAGTTTAAAATATAAAGGTGAGGAATAATTTAAAAATATTTACTGTATTGATTTAAAAGTTTCCAATGATTCCTAGGAGAGCTTCCGAAACTAAAAATAAATAAAAAAATATAGCAAACCATTAAAACCCTGCGAATGTTGTTAATTGTGGTATACTCCTTCTCTAGATAAAAAGGCACTCAACTTTTCAAGCAAGGTTAGTATGAAAATAAACCGTAGGAATCACCTTGGAAAATGTATTTTAGTTTCTTTCATGGGAACAAATCTACGAGTGCGAAACCAATTAATGGAAATCATAGTTTGTTTTAGTATTAAAATGATGAGCTATTGGTCGTAGAGAGTGCAGATAACTTATATTAGATTAGAATATAAGCACAATAATAAAGTAGCTGAAGGAAAAGCACGAAATATCAAGTGACAAAAACCAAGCAAAAGGGAATTTGCACATTGTTTTATTCGCGGAGTGCGAAACAAATTAATGGAAATCATAGTTTGTTTTAGTATTAAAATGATGAGCTATTGATCGTAGAGAGTGCGGATAACTTATATTAGTTTAGAATATAAGCACAATAATAAATTAGCTAAAGGAAAAACATGAAATATCAAGTGACAAATACCAAGCAAAAGAGAATTTGCATAGTGTTTTAGAACGAATAAAAATAATTGGAATGAAGGAACTTTTGAGGATATATATATATATATATATATATATATATATATATATATATATATATAAGAGAGGCTACAATAATTGAACAAATATGCCTTAATTATGGAAATAGAAAACGTATGTATGTGGTGCACTTAGATTAATAGAGTTTATGAATTATGCTTTCATATAACATGTGCTCACAATTGGTCAAGCTTTGAAATTCTCCTTGAACTTTATTATTTACGTTTTAGTATTGTGGGTGGAATTATATTTTTTTTATTGGGGTTATCACCTAAAATAAAATAGGTATTCGGAAATGAACATAGTCTTTTAAATATAGTGTTTTATTAATTAGAAAATAATAATAATAATAATAATAATATAGTGTTTTCTTAATTAAAGAAATTAGCCATGGATAAAGTATGATTGTTCTTATAATAAAATAGCGCCGACAAAAATAGATTGTTCTTATAATAATTGGATATTTTATGCTTAGTACTTGTCAATAGGGATATTTAGTATTGTGCATATTATGCACATAGAAGGAAATGGAAAGGGAAGGAAAAATTTTAACTTTTTTAAAAAAATGTTGAAGAGAAGAATTTAACTTTATTTCATATGTTTTTATGGAATGTAAAATTTGTTTCACTTTTATTTGGTTAATAAAATTTAAATGTGTTTATGTTCTAATTAAAAATAATAATCTTAGTTTATGAATTCTAAATGATCTTTATTACCATGATTTTCCTTTCAAACCGCACTTAACTAAAGAAAGGATAACTTTAGTGTAAACCATAAACAAAACCCTGAAGCAACCAGTTGAATACTCTCCTTTATGGTTGTCGGTAGACAACCTAAACAATATGAATGCGGGAAGGCATTCGTTTTCCAAACATTAGGATGTTGAGGGAATTAAAGCTCACACCCTACTATGAGTTGCCAGTCACCATGGGGTATTGGTGGACAAAGGTAATAGGAATTTTGAAATGGGCAAAATTCCTAGGCAATCTCAACTAGTACAAGGACAAAAGTGCTTATGGAAAACTTGCATAATGATATAGGCTTATGCAAGATAAGACTTATGGGGCATTTCCAATGTAGTGGTAACCCTTGATGTGAGACAAGGAGGTGAGTACACATCAATCCCGACATGCACTCGCTAATAACTTTAAGACAGGGTATGGGGAAATAAGCGATCAAACTCCAGGTGAAATGGGCCCTGGTAGTGGAAACCCCTGCCAAGTACTTGGATTCTCGGAAAGGAAAGAAAGTACTAAGAGGGAAAAATATACAATACATGGCCAATATTGCACCTCACAAGTATTTTATCTATAGCGAAATGGCATCTGTGAAGGATTATGAATGCATAACTAGTATGTCTGGTTTGGAATTAATTTTTTTTTTTTTTTACCTGAACTAGTGAAACCAAGTGGGTTGACTTGGGTTATTACACTATCGATTGCTTTTTGGAAGAGTTATTTCATTATATAGAATGAAACTTAATTAATTTACTTCCTAGAAGAGTTATTTAATTTATGATCTGGTTTCTAGAAGAGTTGTTTTATTTATTTAAATGAAATGTCATTGTTGTTTTGCTTGATAAAGGAGTGTAAGAGCTTCATTGGATTATTTAGATGACATTTAAATTAATTACATAATTACATAATTACATTGCTAAATTTTGTTCTTTAAATTAAATAATGTGTTTAATTTTTTCAATTGGTTATATGGGATTGAAATGAGCCCCATATATATTACATCATCACCATATAACGATATTATAACAAACCTTGGATATTATCCATGTATCGCTTGGCAAGATTTGAACCTTGGTCTCCTCTTTAAATATTGAGGAATCTAACCAGTTGAGTTAATGCCACTTGATAAATAATATGTTTAATTATTATCAATTAATTATGTGATTTAATTAATAGTTTTAGGGATGAAAACTATTAGTTAATAATAGAGTAATGTATTGATTATTTTATAAATGTTAGGGAATAAAATTTAATTTTTTAAAGAATTAATAATATGGATGAGGTTTGGGTAGCAAAGAAATCCATATATAGGAGAAATATGGGTTTATCTCAATATATTACATGGTATTAATTTGATTGGTATATTATTGTATACTTCTAAAATTGCATGTAGGCTTGATACAAGTGTGGCTTGTGTAACAATAGATCCATAAACAAGTGATAAGTATGAGAATATCTCAATGTTCTTGTATGTTTTGGATGTGGCATATGTGGTAATAGATCCATAAGATAAGTATAGGCTTCTCTCATTATGACTAATATGCATCTCACCATAATAATCATAGTTGAGTTATGATGAGGCAATAACTAGGTACTATGAATTATGCACCCTGAACAATGAGGCTTAGATGGTCCAAAGCTATGAGGATTTCGGGTAGTCCATAACGATGAGGCTTGGAAATATTCCTAGTGGTGAGGTCTATGAATCTAAACGATGGATTGGTATCAGATAATCCATTGAATCATTCACCAGGATTTAATATACATATGGAATTAAGATCTTGCATTGTTATAGAATGTCTATATTTGTATGATGCATATTAGGCTTGCATATACATTTTATTAAGATAATGCATTGTTATTGAATGATTATAATTGTATGATGCATGTAGTCTTGCATATACATTTTATCATATAACTGACATCTTGTGTTATTGTGGAATAATTATTTGGTATGATGCATATTAATCTTACATATACATTTTATCGAGACCAAAATCTTGCATTGTTCTTGTATGTTTATCTTGCATAATGCATGTCAGGCTTATAAATTAAAAGAGATGTCTTTATACCTAAAATTCTACTCAAGTTCATGGAAAATATCTATCAAGAGGAAGGCCTTGAGAGAGATGGAACTAGAGATCATTCATATTGATATGTAATAATGTTATTAAAGAAAAGTGTATACTTGAAAAGTATTTGTATTGAAATTTTGATGAAAGAAATGATGTTTTGTAATTACTCTTGTTATAGTATTTCAAGACTTGTTCATAGATGAAATATTATATGATATTGTTCTTTTATGTAAGTTATTATAATATTGGTTATGTGCAAAATGGAAGAATATGTTTAATTCATGGATTATGATTATAATACCTTGATGATGTATTATTCTTCATTGTAAATAAGGAAATGCTAAATGCTAGTATTATGATTTGAAAGTATTTAGTCTTTAGCAAAGTGTTATGATGCATTTGATTATGTTTTAATTTAGCACTTTATTTCCTTTGAGAGATATATGAATCTTGGGCTTTGTATAGGTGGTTTTGGGTATGCATCTAGAGCCATGTTAGAGAAACCCCTAATTCAAAAAGATAGCCCAATCTTGGAAGGAGTTGTGGTGATGCAATAACCAGGTATTTACAAATCTAGGAGGTACTGTGATGATGTAATAACCAAATATTTATGAATAATACACCTTGAACAGTGAGACTTGAGTGTTCTAAAGAGATGAGGCTTTTGGAATAATTCATAAGAAAATATAGTGGTGACACCTTGAATCGTGAGGATTGGGTGACCATGCTCATTACTAGGTGAGTGATGATGGCCTTAGTTATCCCTTAGAGGTTTGGTAACTAAACACAAAGATATTACATAAAAATAATCATATATAGATAAACTTATGTAGGGCTAGAAAAAATGCATCCCCCTTTAAGTGTTATAGGATAATTCGTATGCCATGGTGAATTTGTCCTATATCGATGAGGGTACAAAAAAAGTGGAGAGACCACTATTGGAATATTTTCTAAATGGTGAGGTTTAGAAAAGTGAACCCCAAAAGTATGGGATGTTGGCCACTCTTGTCCACTTGAGTGTCATCTACAATGATAATGAACTCAAAATGTGGTTATTCCTTATGTAAACACACACACACACACACACACACATATATATATCCCTTGGGTTGAGTTGGTGGGTTGTTATAGTTTGTGAAATTGACACATTCAACTAGATTTAGGGAAATCGATAAACTATCCTTGGTGAACCCAAAATTCCATTCTCACCAAATATAAGAGCTCAAAAATACATAAAAAATGGGGTGGTAGTAGCACCCTCCCATACGAGTGTGGTCTTGCCATTGAGTAAAAAGGACCCGTTGAGGCCAGTGCCTCCTTGGGATCCCATTTTTTGTGCCCACATCTTTGGTGAACCTGATGTGAAACACCATAAGGTTACTTATCCTTCATTGTTGACCAAGCCTACCCGTAATCAAGATAAAATTAATAAATATTTAATAAATATTACCTTAATTTGTTTGTGTAGTATAATTCACATTGAATTAAGATAATAAGAACATAACAAAAATCTTAGTTCTACCAGGGGAAGCTTAATTACCCCTTGAGTAATCTGACATACAAACCTTGGGGGTTATCTCCCTTGGCTAGTATATTATTAGGGTATAATAGGGTTTATATGGAGGGTTGTTTTCTAGGGTAGCATAAGAGTTGAAACACATATTCTCTTCTTTGCTCTAGAAAATCTAAAAATAAAAAAAATAATTAATTGAACTCCCTTCCTTGTCCATGTCTAAAACACTTTATCTTACTATGAAAATTGCATGGAAAATATCATAAAATCCTAATACCATAGCTAATATTCCTAAGAAGAAAAAATTAATTGAAACTACTATTTATGAAGAGGAAGAAAATAATGAAAATACTCCCTATAGATCCCTTTCCCCAGTTCATAATGAATAAGAGGAAGTAGTTTTTAGATCTATGGATCATTTAGTTTCCTTTCATAGAGGAAATAGGTGGGAAATACAAAAGGTCCTTAGGGATAAAGAAGATTCCTTAACCACCATAGTTGTGGAAGAGTCCCTTCTAGATCTTTTACAATATCCTAGATCTTACCCTATAATCTCTCAAAGGGATTCTTACCATGGGTCCTTGTACTTGGATGTTAATCCATATAACTTAAATAGAATGAGGTATAATCCCTCCATAATCACCACAACCATAGAGGGTAGGTCCCATATAATCCATCCTTTGGGAATCAAGGGTCTCTAGCTCTCAATATGTAACCTTTTATATTGAATCATACCATTTCTCATCCTTCTAATATTCCACATGTTCAAAATATGGATGTCTTTGCTAGTATGTATGACACTTTAAATCTTACAACTTCTAATCCTTTCATCAAAATACCACCTTCACAAGTTTTAATTCCTACTATTCTTCCCAGTAATCCCTTTCTTCCTAACAATTTTGCACCTAATAACATGGTATTTCCTTTTGTAACAACCCATTCTACCTCTCAATATTATCCCCTAATCACTTTCCAACATTAATTTATAACACATTCATCCCTTATATTGGATTATATTATCTAAATTCCAAGTTAGAACAACTTATAAAATAAAATTCTAAATATGAACAACAATTGGCCTCTATCCAAGGAGGCACAACTAAAAAGTATTCTTATCAAGATTGTTGTAAAACCTATATACCCTACCTTAATTAAAAAATCCTTTCCCCTAGGCTTTTTGCTACCTAAGTTCTGGATGTATAAAGGATAAGGTTATCCAATAGAACACCTTCAAATATTTTGAGTTGCATGTCATGAAATTACCTATGATGATGTGTTTTCGCTAAATATTTTACCTATATGTCTTGGTGGTGAGGCTTTAGAATGGTTTTACCAACTGCCTCATCACTTAGTCAAGAGTTATTTTTATTTGGAAAAAAAAATTATCCAATATTTTTCCACCTACATTGCATAAAAATGCATAGTTTATGACTTGTATAAATTAAAACAAGGCAAAAATGAGTCTCTTAATGAGTTATTACCCTCATGGAAAGCATTGGTCAGGAAAATTCCTTTTGCTCTGCCACCTAGAGATATTTTTAATATTTTTGTAGCAACCTTGAAGAACACCTTTCATATCC
Organism: Wollemia nobilis; assembly: GCA_028583015.1. Classification (NCBI taxonomy): domain Eukaryota; kingdom Viridiplantae; phylum Streptophyta; class Pinopsida; order Araucariales; family Araucariaceae; genus Wollemia; species Wollemia nobilis. The sequence continues at coordinate 1,437,500 of JAQPPZ010003633.1, forward strand.
ATTAGAGATGACATGTGTCTCATCCTTTCATGATGCATTAGATCTCACTAAGCAAAGAAGTTTTCCTCCAGCGTAGAGGGCAATAAAAAACTAAAAAGGAAGATGAGAAGCCATCTTCTTCTAACTCTAAAATTTAATATAAAAATAAACATGTAGTGAACAATGGAGTCATTATCTTCTACACCATTATTAATGTTAAAATAGGTCATATGGGAACCATTGCTACTCTACAAAAGCTTATATTGACTAAAACTCAAGAGATGCCTCTATGAAATTTCACTAGGCTAAACTAGTCCTTGCCATCTATCCTAACACAACTATTGGAAGCAAAGATGATAGAGTTACCTCCTATAAGGAAACATGACCCTAAAAGAGAAAATATTTCATGGTTTAAGATAGATGAACAATGTGGTTACCATCACATAAATGGTCACCACACAAATAATTGTAGAACCCTCAAAAATATTATGCAAGACCTTATTGATGAATATTACCTTGTGGTAGGAATTTTTGAGCAAGCAACTTCCTCTAAGCAAGATTTAAGTATCTTTTAAGACCCTTTTCCTAAGCATGGAAATAATGCTACTAAAATTGTATAATATAGTAATATACCCCTACCAAGTCAAAATCTAGTAGGGATGATGTATATCAACATTGTAACTAGGCAATAGGTTAAAGAGAAGGGTCAATATTTAAAACAACCCTCTAACCCCCCTTTAATCTATTAGAGTTAGAGTATATTACATCATTTGGGTCATGTAAATGTACCACCTTAGGTACATAGTTAGAGTAGGAGATTACTTTAGGGGGAAGTTAGCTAGTTACTTCAAGCAATGTAATAAATGCACAAGTGGCAATGTGCAAGATGTAATGTGCAAGGTGTCCCCTTGTACAACTAGGTAGAGTGTTGGCCAAGGAATCTATCTTCCTATATAAAGGGCCTCATAGATCAAGTCAGTATCAAGTCAAGTTCTTATCTAGTGCAGTGTAGTAGATAGTGGTGCTCCTGTATGGAGCACAATGTAGCTCTTTAGCTCATAGTAATGGAGTGACCATTTCCTCCATACTGCATTGTAATTTCATCATTTCTATTTATAGTATATTTCAGTCATATTGCAGACTCACTTTCTTTCATATTTATTGCATCTTATTAGGACCTGTGTTAGATCTCTTCCATTGCATATATCCTCAAAAGCTAACAGTGGTATCAGAGCCACGGTGAATCGAGATAGGAGGGCCTACATCCATCATAAGAGAAGTCCAGTAGGTCAAGAGGAATAGGGAGAGTCACCATTGCTGTTGGCATGCTTTGAAACTTTTCTTTACCATGAAGTTACCATTAGGAATCAATTGATAGAAATAGCCATAGTAGTCAACAGGATTAGAAAAGTGAGGACTAAAATAAATCTCAATTGTAGAAATTCTGAGATTATATTTGGCTAGAGTCTTTCCACAGAGTTGCAAAAAAACTTGTGAAGACTAGGACTCAACATTCATACCACTAGATTGACAAATCAACTAGTGAAGATTATTATCTCCAGATTTATAAGTTCTTCCGTTCTAATTTCTAACAACTTGTTGCAGGAAAAGGAGATTCAACAAAAGGTTGGGAAGCTTCCTACAAGAGAGTTAGGAAGAATATCTTCTTAGAATCATTCCAGCACTTGCAGCAACAAGGAGAAGACTGAAGATTTCAAAGACCTCGAGAAAGGTCCCATTACAAGAGCTACAATCCTACAAATTATAGAAGTAAAGAAAAGGCCATAGTAGCCTTATAGCAGACTCAAGGAAGAAGAGACTCCAGAAGTTGAGTCATAGAAGGAGATAGGAGATTGGTGATCTCCATTCAAGATTAATACCTATAGAGTGTAGAAGAAGAATAGGCTAGAGAAGCCTAGAAGAAGAATAGGCCAGAGAAGCCTTGAAGAAGAAAAGGCCAGAGAAGCCTTGAAGCAAGAGAAGGCCATAGAAGCCTTAATTCTAAAGAAAAATTTAGAAAATAATTCTAATTTAGAAGAAGAATTCCTAATTTAGAAGTAAACTCCAAAGAAGAGTTTCTAAAGAAAATTTCAGAGAAAATTTCCTGATTCAGAAGATAAATTTTTGATTCAGAAGAAGACTCCAAAGAAGAGTTCCTAAAAATTTCCTGTTTTAGAAGATAAATTCTTGATTCAGAAGAATACTCCAAAGAAGAGTTCCTAAAGATATCCTGATTCAGAAGATAAATTCCTGATTCAGAAGAAAACTCTAGAAAGGAGTTCCTAAAGAAGACTCCTGAGAAGAGTCCAAGAAATAGGAGATTGGTGATCTCCTTTACTAATTAAATATTTCCTTCAAGAAGGAGCTGAAGAGATCAAGAGAAGATCTCATTGAAGAACTTCCATTCTTAGAAGAAAGAGAAGGACTAGGAGAGTCCTGTACAAATCCAAAAGTAGTAGAATCAAAGATCCTAGAAGAAGATCTCATCACCAACACTTCCAGAAGTAGAAGGTTGAAGAAAAGGTCTCAGTTGGAAGACTAGAGAAGCTGCAAGATAGAAGACCTTGGAGAGGTCTCAAGGAGGAAAAAGAAGAAGGCTTGGAGAGCCTTGTTGTAGAGCTTGTAGAAGCATCGTCAAAAGAGTTCCTAGGAGAACTCATTGGAGAAATCCACTACCAAGGAGAAAGCTCCTGATAGTGAAGGACTTGGGACAATTATCACCATCCGAAAACAAGCCCAAGAGAAGAAGAATTTGGCAAGGAGTGCCAAATCCTAGAAGAAGAATTTGGAAAGGAGTGCCAAATCTAGAAGAAGAATCTAGTGAAGACCTCAAGATATTCAAAATCTTGAGAAGAAGAAGATCATGTTTGAAGTCAGAATTTGACAAGAAGCTTGAAGGAAGATTCAGATAGAAGAAGCCTACCAAATCCAGGAGATTTGGAGATTACCTCTCACAACAAGGAGGTATAGTTTAGAGAAAGGAGTTCTCTGAATCTACAATAGAAAAGCATATCACTAGAAGGATCAAGCCACCAAATCCAAGGCTCAAGATAGAAAGTTCAAGGCTACAATTTGGTGAAGCAGGAAGCTATTCTGGACAACCAACAAGAAAGCTACAAATTCAACCATTGCAAGGTAGCAACTTGGTGAATCAAAAACACCAAGATCATCATCTACTTTAGAAGCCATAAAAAAGGTAAGCAACTAGGGTGCAATTAGTTGAACTTCAAATTAGGGTTCATTATCAAATTCTATTAAGCACCATATTTGGATTAAAAGTTGCAGAAAGATAGATTGCATTATAGTCTTCAAGTGCAAAAAGGGAAGAATTCATTTTAAGGATTATTTGCACATTAAATAGGAGTTGGATATTTTTGAAAGAAAGAAAATTATCATCTACCTATTTTCTATCTAGAAAGCAAGAAGACTATATCCTACAATATTGATTGTAGTGAAAAATTGCAGAATATTCATTAAGGGTAAATTACAGATTACTCTTAAAAGTTGTAGAGATTATTAAGTGCATCTAAAATTATTTTGAGAGTTCATTTATTGAAGAAATAAGGTGAGATTATTAAAGTGCATTAAGGTAGAAATTATAGAGATTCATTGCACTAAACTAGTTGATCATTAACTAGTTACTCTCAAAAGGGTTATTTTGTGTTTGTTGATTAAATATCAAGGGCATAAAATCAACATATTATCAAAGTGTCTAGAGACACTATTTGATGCATAAAATCTGCAACATTTTATGGCCCAAAGAACCACAAAAATAAGATCAATTTCCTCCAAGGAGTGGAGAAGAAAGACACCATTAAAATCAACAATAGGAGCTAAAAATCAAGACTTGGAGAGTCTCAGATTTAAAGTGCACTTAGGGTTTCATTAAAAGAATAAGTGCAGAATTTTCTACTTCAAAAGGGTGCATATTATTAGCTTGGTTTTACTCTTACTAAATTATCCAAGAAAAAGGAATTACTAAAGGCAAAAAAGGAGCATTTTAGAAAGGAACATTCAGCCCATCATATTGGTGCAAAATCTATCTAATACAAGCACCATTCTTGTCCATTCAAGAAGGACAAAAGGTCTTATAATACAATGATCATCATCCGAGCAGGTATAAGGGCAAGTTTCAAGCAAGAAAAGAAAGCCATCGAGGAGCACATATTGCTCAAGATTTAAGGTGTCAAAAGACACCATTGCTCCATGTCAAAGCATCCAGAAGCAAGCATTCACCTACAATATCAAAGCCCACATAAGGCCATTATCAATCTACATCTACATGGACAAAAAGGACAACATAAAGGTCCATATTAAAGGGTGCTCATCTACGTAAAAAGGTATCAAAATCTACTTCTATCAATGTGGAACGAAGAACATTACAAGAAGCTATTACAAAGGACTATCTACACTACAAAGGAGCACAAAAATCAGCACATTGAAAGCATAGAGAATAAGGGAAAAAGGTGCTACATCCGAGGTCTCAAACTTGGAGAAGAACATCCACCAAAAGAAGCACCAAGATCATCTCCATAGAACCAAGGAGCATCACAACTAGCACCATCCAACATCCTCATCAAAATACCTGCAAAAGAAAAAGGTTGCTTGTTGTCCAAGAAATGAAGCAAGCCAAGAAATAAGCATACGAAAGGGCAAGAGGAGTTATAACATTCTTTCTGGAGCATTATAGTAAAGGTCTACATGCAAAGACCTTGAGTGCCACTTGGCACAAACATTCTAAGGTGCCATCCCAACTCTTAACGCTCAAGAAATTTCAAGTGCCTAATCAAGAGGAGTTACAAGGAATATTGAGGAGGTTACATACGTTATCTTTGCATGAGCATTGAAAGAATTTCAATTCGTAACTCCCATTCACCACTTGTCCAAAAGGAGGAATATTCCATTCTATTTAGAAGCACCCATCTTGGAGAAAGCATCAAAATAAAATCAAAATGAAGTAAAAGCAAAGTCGAGCATTGAAGGCCGAGTTCGTAGCAGCATCAGAAGTTGAGCTCATGGTAGAATTACACAACAGCATCGATGTCATAGCAATAGCAGGAAGAGAGAGCATTGAATGCTCCTAGTCAAAGTGGTTAGACCTGAAGCATCCATTGTCCAAGCAGTGCCATCAAAGAAACCAGCCATCGTCCAAGTTAAATCCTACGCCCATACATTGGAGATAACGGTCAAAAGAGCACTAAAGAGTGTTGTCATCTACGTCTAAGAATCAACGCTGGATACGTAGAGGTTTGGGGTATCACAAAGGTAAGACTATATCTTATTCCAATTTGCTTTCATTAATAGGGAGATATAAGGTATAATATAAGGTTGAAACATTAAGAGAAATCAACCATATTTGAAAGCAATATTAAAAAGGAATATATATATATATATATATATATATATATATATATATATATATATATATATTAAATAGCCTAATATTTGCAATCTAAAGCATAGGAGAAATAAGGATTTCTACCTGGATAGATTAATTATCTAACATTGCAAATATCATTGTTTTCTAAAATTCCATATTAGGGAGTTATAAGGAATACTACACCAAAATAGGTAGTTGGAATTTAGAAACATTAAATATCAAATTATCAAAGGCTATAAAAGAAGGTTCTATAAGGAAAATCAAGAGTTGGAAACTAATTACTATACTTGTCTCAAACTTACATTAAAGGGACAAAAGAATTCCAACAAATAGAACCTCATCAAAATAGAAAGTGCTTAAGTTCAATAGGAGAAATAAGGTGTAAAAGAAGTTGATATTTTCTATTCACAAAACTTTACAAAATCAACTCAAAATTGAACTATTATTCCCAAAAGCACTTTATCTATCATTCAACATTACTAGGGAGACATAAGGCATTCTACAAAACTTGATAATAATAGCATTCATTCAAAATTTATCAAGTACTCAATCCATTTGGGATTCATAAGGTGTCTACAAATCCTACAAGGAATTCTACTAATTCACATCTCTTAAGTAAGGAGTTATAAGGTAGACTACTACGAAGGTTATATTATATCTCAATGGAAAGAAGAACACATTTTCTCATGAAAAAACAAGAACAAGGCACACACGTTACACAATGCCACAAATGTAAAAATAATTCAAACATGGAAAATTCAAATAAGCAGGAAAATACATGGCACATTGACTTAGGATCTAGCCATCACATGATTGGAAATCTATAATGGTTTGAATATCTTGAAATTACTAATGGTTACAGAATAAGAATTGCATATAGCCAAACTTATCCTATACACGGATATGGATGTGTAACACCAAGTAAATCATTTCCAAAATTTCTACTACAAAAAGTATTATATGTTCCTGGATTAGCATTTAATCTCATTTTAGTAAGCAAGTTAGTAGAAAGCAATTGGATAGTCAATTTAAGATATTTGAATGAGATAAATGCATGCCTTATCATGAACCAAGGTGAGATAGAAGCAACAAGATCAATCGATGGAAATACATATATCCTAGATTCAATGGAAATCTCACAAGACATTGTTGTATTTCAAAATGATACTAAATTCATTTCATGAGGAACAGGTTGAAGAAAATGGAGAACCAGTACACTATAATGCCAAGAATAGAAGGACCAAAATCAAAAAGATGAGAGGCCAACAAAACTATGCTCTACTCATCCAACTAAAATCTGAAGAAGCAATAGAACCAAATTAAGATACACACAAAGAAGAAAACAAAGGAGGATGGATAGTATAAGAATATGGTTCAGATAAAGGAGGACTCTAGGGCAAAAGTCAATTTATGAAAGAAGCTAATCCATATTGAAGATTGAAATATTCAATACCCAAATAATGTAATATAGGGGGGTGTTAGAGTTAGAGTATATTACATCATTTAGGTCATGTAAATGTACCACCTTAGGTACATAGTTAGAGTAGGATATTACTTTAGGGGGAAGTTAGCTAGTTACTTCAAGCAATGTAATAAATGCACAAGTGACAATGTGCAAGTTGTAATGTGCAAGGTGTCCCCTTGTATAACTAGGTAGAGTGTTGGCCAAGGAATTTATATTCCTATATAAAGGGCCTCATATATCAAGTCAATATCAAGTCAAGTTCTTATCTAGTACGATGTAGTAGATAGTAGAGCTTCGATATGGAGCATAATGTATCTCTTTAGCTTATTGTACTAGAGTGACCATTTCCTCCATATTGCATTGTAATTTCATCATTTCTATTTATAATATATTTCAATCATATTGCAAACTCAATTTCTTTCACATTTACTACATCTTATTAGGACCTGTGTTAAATCTCTTCCATTGCTTATATCCTAAAAATCAAACATAATATTATGGCCTAGGCACACATCAGCTTCTAAAGTTCCATATTTAGTCCTAAAGCCTCTAGATAAAGGAAAAATGATCTTCAACCTCTAACAGCAATTGGAGGAGACCATAACTAAGTTCTCTATACTTAAGCTTCTAAAAATATTGTTGTTGTAGAGAAAGTTTGTTCAAACTCCTAAGTGAAAAAATATTCCACCAAGATGTTAGCTCTGAGAATTTGTCTAACATGGTTGGGTCATTCTTCCAAAAATATCATTTTTTAAGGATGATCTTCCATCTTCCTTGATGATAGGAGAGTTATACTTATACATTACATGGCATATAAATGAAAAATATATCAAAAGGGTTCTCATAGATAATATATCAATCATTAATATTTGTATCTTTAACTTCATCCAAAGTATTGGACTTAATAAAGAAGGTTTAAAAAAATAAAACATTATCATAAAATCATATGACAATGAAGAGCAAGAAGCTACAGGATGTATAGTCCTTCCAATAAAAGTAGGGCCTCACATATTAAACACATTGTTTTATGTGTTACCCTATATCCTAAACTATAACATCCTCTTAGGTATTCCTTGGATTCAGGCTATGCAAGAAGTCCCCTCAACATATCATCAATGTGTAAAATTCAAAATATCAAGAAAAAATGTATAGTATTGTGGCTAACAAGGACCCTTCAACTTCTTATCAAGCCATTCAAGATAAAAATCCCAAGGCTCATTTTTTTCACCCTTTCATCAATGATTCCATAAAAATTGCTCCATCTAAAGAAACAAAGGAAGACCAAGAAAGTAGAACAAGTAGTAAATCCTCCATAAAAGGTAAAGAGAAAGTTAAGGTACAATATGTAAAACACATAAACCTCAATAATCACCATGATATTCTAAAATTAGTCTTAGGTAGGCTACCCCTATCCCCTCAAAAATTAGAAGCATAATAGTCATAAAGGTCAAAAGTTGCACTTGCATCTCTATTGGGGAAAAAAATGAAGAGAGTTTTTACGAGATCAACCCTTACCCAGTAGAATGGAAGTATGCTTCTTGTTACTTATTATATCTTTACCCTATACCCAAGAAAATTCTTTGCAATTTTGGTTACAAAGGAAAAGTCTTACGACTTAATGAGCAAGGACTAAAATAACCTATAGAATTAGAAGCATGTCCTGGACATTAGGGATTGGGAAATTTTCCGAACTCTAATGAAATGATTCCTTGTGCTTCTTCATAAAGTAGTGATGCTAAGGAAGTGTGCCTCTTCCTATTAGAACCCCAAAGGGAAGTAATCCTAATAGATGCATTAGATTAGGATGAGGAAGAATATGATGAGCCTTCCCCCTTTCCCTTTTTTACCTATTTAAAAAGTATGCACAAATCAACACGCTAAGTATTGATCCCATTTAGAAGCCTAAGAAAAAATCCAACCTTAGTATTCATAATAAGGATAGATCAAATTTACCCGTAGAAAATAATATCATAACATCCAAGCCAATATAAAATATCTTCTCAACTCTAGATATAAATGACTATGAGGTGAAATTTTTACCCCATAGCCCTTCTTTGGATAATCGCAATGAGTGCATTTTTCAAGAAAACATACCTACTAAAGGGCTTTTTTCATTAGTCACACATCCATCACAGTAAACCAACACTAAGAAGTAGACTTTAGATGTCAATGATATTCAAATTATGTGGGTCTTACCTGCACCTCCACAATATGAAGATGAGTCTAACATCTTAGTAGAAGAAACCATAGACATCAACATAGGATTAGAAGATAATCCAAGAATAATAAATTTAGGAAAGGTCTTAACTTTAGAAGAACAAGAAGAGTACACAAAGCTCATAAAACATTTTTATGATATTTTTCATGGTCCTACATAGATATGCCTAGACTAGACCCATCATTAGTGGTCCATCACTTAGTAGTCAAGTCGAATGCTAAACTAGTAAAATAAAATTTTGAAAAAGATACACTCCAAAAGATTTTGAAAGTCAAATTTATTAAGGCAATTGATTATTTTGACTGGATCTCAAATATAATTTTTATATCTAAGAAGGAAGGTGTTTTGTGGGTCTGCACATACTTTCAAGACATCAATAAAGCTTACCATAAGGATGATTTTTATTTACCTAAAATAGACATGATAGTAGATTTTATTGTTAGATGCAGATTTTTGTCCTTTATGGATGGTTTTTTGGGTGTAATCCAATTTGGATTGCTCCAAAGGATCAAGCTCAAATGGAATTCATTACTCCTTGGGGTACCTTTTGCTATGATTTTATACCCTTTGGTATAAATAATATTGGCACAACCTACCAATGTGTTATGCCATACATATCCTATGATATGATGCATGACATCATGGAAGATTATGTTTATGATCTTCTTGGGTGATCCATAAAGTGGAAAGATCATCTCAATGACCTAAGATGAATTTTTGAATGACTTAGAAAATATAAGGTTTACCTTAAACTCTCCAAATGCATATTTGGAATACCATCCAATAAAATTTTGGGTTTCATCATGTCTAGACATGACATTAAGGTAAATCTCACTAAAATGTCTACCATAATTGATATGCCACCACCTAGGAACCTAAATAAGCTTTGAAGTTTACAAGGTAGACTAAAAGCAATTAGGATATTCATATCCCAATTGGTAGATATGTGTCAACCCTTTTCCAAATTTCTAAGAAAATAATTTGAATTTAATTGGGATGGATATTGTCAGAATGCCTTTGACACCTTGAAAACATATCCTCTATCTCTACCAATCCTTATCCCACCAAATCCCTTCAAGCCATTGTTGTTATGCATTATAGCAGTGGTTCATGTTTTAGGTGCTATGATGGTACAATATGACGATCAACATAGGGATAGGTCCATCTACTACACTAGTAGAACCCTTATCAATTATGAGACTAGGTACACACCCTTAGGTAAATTATGTTTAGAAATGGTCTTTGCTTACCAAATTTGAGATATTACATTCTAAACCATAAAATCTATGTTATAACTAAGGTTGATCTGTTTAGATACCTTATGTCTAAGCCTTACCTTTCAAGAAGTATAGCCAAATGTGTGATAGATCTCAATGAATTTAACCTTGAATTTATAGGATAAAATCCAATTAAGGGGTGAGTAATCATTGATCATTAGTGGTCCCTCCTCTACAAGCTAGTCATCCTTAGTAGTTGAATATCCTAATGAAATAGTAGGCACCCTGGAGATAGCCTAGAAATATTCTTGGACCCTTTGATGGAGCAATATGCATCAAAGGTGTGGGGGAAAGCATCGTACTAGTATCCCCTAAATAAATTCTCATACCATTATCTTTCAAGCTCAAATTCTTGTGTACTAATAACATGGCCAAGTATGAAGCACTCATCCTTGGGCTTCAGGAATACTGAACCCTAAAAGTAGCCTCACTCTCCATCTTTGGATATTCATAGCTAATAGTTAATCAAGTAAATAAGTTTTGTTAAACCAAATATGATAAGATCAAACCTTATAAATATATCATGGATAGGTTGATGGATTTCTTTGAGAGGGTTACCATCAACACTATTCCACATTCTACCAATTTCCAATTAGATGCAATGGATATAACTATGATACTTATGCCATTAAAATTGAAGTATAATCAAGTAAAAATTAATATTCACCAAATAAAAGAACTTAAAACCTTGTAGACTATCCAATAATGCTTAGCCATATATTCCACCAAACAAGTGCCTATTCTTGACACTTGGTATAAAGAAATTTATGATTTCCTTAAGAGTGGAGTCTTGCCTAAAGTTCTAAAGTACAATGATTGAAAGTTTCTAAAGAAATAAGCTTGTAGATATATCATAACTGGAGACATGTTTTATAGGCATACTTTTGATGGCATCCACTTAATATGCCTTAACTTTGATGAAGCCAAAGTAGTGGCTCAAGAGACCCATTAAGGGGTATGTGGTGGTCACTTTAATGGAAGTGCCATCACTAGAAAACATATTTTCATGGGATATTATTGGCTAATCATGGAAATAGATGCTCATAATTTAATGAAAAATGTAATAAGTGTCAAAAGCATGACAATATTATACATGCACCTAGCCATGAGTTGCAATCTATAATATCTCCTTGGCCCTGATCAATGTGGGGATTGGATAACATAGGTAAAATTAATCCTATGTATTTAGATGGCCATAAGTTCATAATAACTACAAATAAGTACTTCACCAAGTTGGTAGAGGCTATACCTTTATCCTCTTGCACTCGAGCTTAGATATCAATATTCTTCTTAATTCAGATCCTTTCAAGATATGGAATTCTTAACATAATATTCATTGATAATGACCCTTATTTCAAGAATAAAAATATCACCAAACTTTGTGCTAATTTTAAAATCTAACATAAGTGGTTGAATCCATATTACCTATAGGGTTATGGTTAGGTCAAAGCTTCAAAAAAAACATTTACAAAAATATTAAAGAAACTAGTTAGGAAACCTAGTAGAAATTGGCATTTGTATCTATATCCTGCTTTATGGGCTTATTACACTAGGGTCAAAACTCCAATTGGTGCTACATCCTATGCCTTAGTCTATGGAACTAAGGCCATTTTTAACCTTTGAACTAGAATTCTTGTCTCTCTAAACCCTTTTGAAGGATGCATCCATTGGCGATGAGTATTGCCATGCATACATTAGTCAACTGGAACTACTTGATGAAAAGCATATCCATGCCCTAGAGAATCTATAAGTATACCATTAAAGACTCAAAATATTATATGAAAAGAGGATGTGACCCCATTCCTTTGAAGTAGGTGAATTAGTACTTGCAAAGAAACTCCGATGAGTTTCTTTCTAAATCACTAATACAGTTTTATATTTAATTTATTGATATCCTTCAACGACATATAACTAGAACAATAATGCAAGGATACATATAAAACAAAAATAAATTCAAGTAAATTATTTAGCCACTTGAGGTGGGCACTCCATTTCCGTAAAGGCAATTGTGCAAATAGCGTAGATGAAATTTTGAATAAAAAGATAGATGATTTTTAAATAAAAAATCTAACCTAATAAATATGAATTATTTTCACTTGGAAAACCTAGCCGACAGGCTAGGTTTGGTATGTAGCATGACTCCCCTCCTCGGAAAGCTTTGTCCTCAAAGCTGGAAATGACTGGAAGATACTTTCAGATTCCTAGGTTGCATCTTCTTTAGGTAAATCCTGCCACTTGATGAGAAATTCTTGGATGTGACGAAATCTGAGTCTGCGTGTTCTAGTTTGTAGCACTTCTTCTGGTTGTAGATAGATACGCCCTTCTTCATCCAACACTGGTAATTCTGACTGAGATTGTACTTTCTGGCCAATCACCTTTTTGAGACAGGAGACATGAAATACTGGATGTATGCGAGAAGATTGGGGTAACTCCAGTTGATATGCTACCTCGCCAATGCGATGCACAATTCTATAAGGACCATAGAATCGTGGTGCCAACTTCTGACTGGATTTGAGCTTCAATGATAGCTGCTTGTAGGGCTGAAGACGTAAGAATACCATATCACCAATATTGAATGTTCTTTCTGAACGTTGCTTGTCCTGTTGCTGCTTCATACGATTTTGTGCTTGGACCAAATTATCTTTCAAGATAGTGAGCATTGCTTGTCTCTTCTGTAACCAATCGTCGACTTGGGCCACTTTGGAAGATCCTGGTACATAATCGGCTATTGTTGGTGGCTTCGTTCCATATAATGCTTCAAAAGGAGACATCTTAGTGGAAGAATGGTAAGAAGTATTGTACCACCATTCTGCCAATGACAACCATTGACTCCATTGATATTGTTTATCCTGAACAAAACATCTTAGGTAGGTACCCAAACATTTGTTAACTACCTCCGTTTGACCATCTGTTTGTGGATGGTATGCAGAAGACATATTTAATTTGGTACCACTAAGTCGAAACAATTCTCTCCAAAAATTGCTAGTAAATATGGGATCACGATCACTTACAATATTTTTGGGCATTCCATGTAATTTAAAAATTGAATCCATAAATACCTTGGCCACTTTGCTTGCTGAAAATGGATGTTGTAAAGCCTGAAAATGAGCATATTTGGAAAGGCGATCAACTACCACGAAAATTACTGTTTTACCTTCCGACTTAGGAAGACCTTCAATAAAATCCATGGAAATATGTTCCCACTGGCGATCCAGAATAGGTAACGGTTGAAGCAATCCTGGTGATTTGACCGTTTCTCCCTTATTGCGTTGGCACACTTCACATTCAGCTACCCATTGCTTAACCTCTGCTTTTAATCCTTTCCAACAAAAGGATTGTTTAACCCGCATGTAAGTTTTCAAAAACCCTGAATGTCCTGCTGAAGGAGAAGCATGTGACTCCTCTAGAATCTGTACTTTGATTGGTGAATTGTGAGGGATGTAAATGCGATTCTTCTTACGTAATATTTGGTCATCATATGTGAAAAGAGGGTATTTAGAGGAACCCATAGATAATTCTTGAATTATTTGAGTTGTTTCATTGTTGGACAACCATTCTGCCTGCAACTGAGACACCCATTGTGAACATGGTCCTGAAATGGCATTAATAACTACTTCATCTTCGTATTTTCTAGATAATGCATCCGCTGCCACATTTTCTTTCCCTTTCTTATATTCAATCACAAAATCATATCCCAATAATTTAGTCAACCACTTATTTTGTTCGGGATACGAGAACCTTTGTTCTAGAAAATGTTTGAGACTATTGTGATCGATTTTAATAATAAAATGACTATTGATTAAGTAATGCCTCCATTTTTCCACTGCATGTAAAATAGCCAACATTTCTTTTTCATAGGTGGATCTACCCAAATTTTTTCTTGAAAGTTGTTTACTTTCAAATGCCAAGGGATGACCCTCCTGCATGAGTATTGCACCAATACCTGTTCCTGAGGCATCGCATTCAATGACAAATGGTTTTTGAAAGTCTGGAGTGGCCAAAACTGGAGTCGTACACATTGCCTCCTTGAGAGCCTCGAAGGCTTTAGTAGCTACTACTGACCATTGAAAAGCATCCTTCTTGGTGAGAGCCGTGAGAGGACCCACAATTTTACCATAGTCACGCACAAATTTGCGGTAATATCCCGTGAGACCCAAAAAACCACGAAGTTTCTTGATGGTTTTAGGCAAGGGCCAATCTTGTATTGCCTTAATCTTATTGGGATCTACCTTAACACCTTCGTGAGATACTATATGACCGAGGTACTCAACTTCTTGAACACCAAAGGAGCATTTAGATCTTTTGACAAACAACTTTTCTTTGTGTAGGATATGGAGAACTCTGTCCACATGTACTAAATGATCTTTCCATGATTTACTATAGATGAGTATGTCATCAAAGAAGACTAGAACAAATTTTCGTAGGAATGGATGAAACACCTGGTTCATGAGACTTTGGAATGTAGATGGTGCATTAGTGAGACCAAAGGGCATGACCAAGAATTCATAATGACCTTCATGAGTTCGAAAAGTTGTTTTGGGGATATCTTCTTCCCTAACTCGGATTTGGTGAAACCCTGAACGTAAGTCTAATTTGGTAAAGAATTTGGCACCATGTAATTCATCTAGTAAATCATCAATGACAGGGATAGGAAATTTATCTTTGATCGTGATTTTGTTGAGAGGACAAAAATCAGGACACATACGCCAAGAATTGTCTTTTCGACGAGCTAAGACTACTGGTGAGGAGTAAGGGCTCGTACTATGATGGATGATACCATGGTCTAATAGCTCTTGGACAATCTTTTCAATTTCTATTTTTTGGGGTTGGGGATATCGATACGGACGACCATTGGGTGGAAGACTACCAGGCACTAGATGTATGGCATGGTCATGAGATCTTTTGGGAGGTAATCCTTTTGGTTCTTGAAAAACCTCCTCATAGTTAGCCACAATGATTTGGAGATCATCTTCTTTGATTTCAGGAATATCTTGGTCTAATTTCTCTATGCAATTGATTCGGGCTATGAATCCCCCACCATATTTTCTTAATATCTTTTCCATGCTATGTGAACTTACAACTTTTGATGGAGGTGTGGGTAGTCCTTGAAGATGAATAGTCCTCCCATTGGCTTGCCATTCGACAAAGCGATGTTTGTGGTTAAAACCCACTGTGGTTTCCAATTGTTCCATCCATGCAACGCCTAAAATAACTTCTGAATTTCCTAATTCCATAACAAAAAGAGGACCTTGCCAAGTATACGTACCCATTTGTAATGAAACTGAAGATGTCTTACCTAGACATTGAGAAATTTCCTTGCTCATAGTTCTGACTTGAAACCGATCTTGACTAGAAGAGAAGACGTGCAACCCCAATGTCCTTGCAAGTTTTGCATCAATGAAGTTGTGAGTACTTCCAGAATCAATTAATACTATCACCCTCTATTTTCGAATGAAACCGACCACCTTGATTGTATGGTGAGAAGATAACCCCATGAGAGCATGTACTGAAATAGTCATGGTATCCTCCTCAGCGACAACTTCGTTGTGTTCATTTTGGTCCTCAACTGGGAGATCCTCAGGTGCGTCATACTCCTCTATTTCTTCTTCTTCCTTGTCGGCATATTCAATCTAAAAATTTTGTCGTGGTGTACATGCTTGATCTTTTTGATGTTGAGTGCGACATTTGTAGCAGAAGTACCATGATGGTTGATCATTTCTGTGAAAAGAGTTGTTGCGAAATGGAGGTCGCCCATATGAATCACGTCGTGTGGATGGGCCTACGTGCGCCTTTGTCTCTGCCAAATCAGCAATCCTTATACACTCATCCAACTTGGATGGATTGTGTAGGTCTACTTCAACTTTAATATGTGCTTTTAATCCATTTCGAAAAGCCGCTACTACCACATCCTGTTGTAGGTCTTGTGCATAGTGAAGCATACTGGTGAATTCTGAAATATAGTCCCCTACTGATCCTGTTTGCTTAAGTGACAACAATCGTACTGTGTATGAACCTGTGGGACCTTTGTCGAATCTGTGAAGAAAGGCTTTTCTGAAAGTATCCCAATATAATGCATATTGGGGATCCTCACGTTTATACCATGTAAACCATTGATAAGCTTCAGTGCCGAATTTGGTTGCTGTAAAAGGGACTTTGTCCCCTTCCTAGAATTTGTAGAATTCTAAGATGCCTTCCATTTTTGCAATCCACCCGCGTGGATCCTGGCCTTCAAAGGTAGGCATGTCAATGCATGGATAATTGACTCCAGTTGGACCTCTTGGTTGGGAGTGAACATTGTTTCTATCTTGTTCCTCGTTACTCCTTTGTCTCTGGTTGTTATTTTGATAAGGTCTATTAAAACCTCTTTGTTGCTCCCTATTTTCTTCATTACCCCCATCCTCAATATTTTGGTGACCATTGTGATTCAGGGATTGACTATTTTGACCTCTATGGTGTGTATAGTCATCATAGTAGACATTCGTACTCCAATGATTGGAACTAGAAGGATTTGGTTGGGGCGGTTTCCTAGATGCGTTGAAGCTGGCAGTCATCATCTGAAGATTTAATATTAACTCTTTTAACACCTCATCATTGATCACTGGATGATTACTTTCTACTTGGGTGACGTTTTCATGTGCGGAATCTGGAGAGGAATTGGATGCCATTGGGCTGACCACTGGATGACTCGGATTAAAACTACCAATTCCGGAAGGAGAAGGAGAATTTTTTGTACCTTGGCTTCGACGAGCTCTTCTTGCGTTGTTGTTGGGAGTTTTCGAGCTTGTTAATCATCCATCAGATCCTTTGGTCCAACTTCTTCTCATGCACCTTCCAAAATCTCCTGCTTAGGAGCCTTTGAGCTTCAAATTTCTGCAAAAATTTGTTAAATTGTGCCAAAAATTGTTTGTTTTCCGCTTCAATTGTCGCTCCAACTATGACGCGGATTTGAATGTTTTGTTTGGCTCACCTCCTTTACAACAATTTTGGATGACTTTTGCAACTTTGGACAAATTTTGGTTACAATTTTTTTTTGACAGCAACTTTGGATGACCTTTGCAAGTGTGGACTATTTACTAATACACTACACCGAATGTTGTAGGTGGAAACATACGATAGGACCCCATTTGACACAAAAAATATTTGCAATTTGATACACCACTTGAAACTGATTTGGACAACATTTATTTTGACACCACACTTTGACACCAACGTGATTGACTTGACGACAATATTTATTTTGACACCACATTTTGACACCAACGTGATCGACTTGATGATGATGATACTGTGGACACGTGATAGGAGGGAAACCGATTTAGGGAGACTGAATGAAACATGATAGGATAGGAGGGAAACCGACTCAGGAAGTTTTGGAGACCAACGATTGAGCGACAAGACCATAGAACAGACACCCTTGACAAGACCCGTAAGATAGATGCTAGACCATAAGACCAAAGCCAATGAACAAGACTCTTAAGACATAACTGACAGCGAAACATGGCTAGGACAACTAGGACACAATGAAATGTAAGCAAGACAATGGGACCCTAGACACGAACCGATGAAATGACACATAGGCTACGATATGAATGACAACTAAGCAACAGGGAAGCAACATGCTAGATGACAATCTGAGCAAGGTTTACACATGCAAGGGACAAACCACTGTGTGACCAAAGTCACACCATCATTATTGCATCCATCGTTTAATAAACCATGACGTTGCCTTTACACCCTGAATGTGGGATAATTTATCTCGAATAAATTAAAAAAAAATATAATATGCACTAATGTACCTTAGTTTTGAACTTTAATTTTTGATTTTCCTCATTTCTATTTGGTCGCCAATGCTAGTTGGGAATTGATGTCTGCAGCACATGAGGGAATTAATTTTTTTTATGCTGGGTGTGATTCATCAACTGGTTTTAGGTGAGTGGATGTCGCAAGTGGCTGGTTTTAACATCAATGAGATGCCTGCACAGAATGAGCAGTTGAACTGGTTTATCTCTTAATATTGATACCCGTTCTAGCTACCGGTGATGGCTTGTCCGTTTAGACACCCCTCAAGAGTATTTCATAGAACAACAAGGGCGTACACTGTAGTTTGTGGTAACCTAGTATGCCACCAAGCTACCTGTAAGGAGTGCGCTCTATTCTACCATAATGTTGCACATTTTTTTTGACTTAGTGAAACCACTCGTGGGTTTGTTCATTATATCCACTTCTACTGCTCACTCGATGAACACTCCGAAAGAATAGAATGTCGCTGCTCGAAGGAATATGTTTGAGGCAGTTTTAGATACTCTCCATGATTGCGTTGAGGTCAAATTATAACAATGAGTCCAACAAAAGGTACAAGGAATTATCAAGGATATTTTTAAGAAAACTGATACCACATGCAAAGAAACTCATGTGAGTTTCTTTCTAAATCACTAATACAGTTTTATATTTAATTTATTGATATCCTTCAATGACATATAAAAAGAACAATAATGTAAGGATGCAGATAAACCGAAAAGGAATTCAAGTAAATTATTTAGCCACTTGAGGTGGGCACTCCCTCATCGTAAATGCAATTGTGCAAATAGCGCAGATGAAATTTTGAATAAAAAGATAGATGATTTTCAAATAAAAAATCTAACCTAATAAATATGAATTATTTTCACTTGGAAAACCTAGCCGACAGGCTAGGTTTGGTATGTAGTAGTACTTAAATAAAATAAAAAAATACTTATGCTAAAAAGATAAAAAAGGTAAATTTGAACCCAATTGGTTAGATCCATTCATAGAAATTACCAAATTTAGGTCGAAAGCATATCACTTGGCCTTATTATATGAAAAATAATATAACTACACAATAAACATAATTAGTCTTATATATTACGCTTAAGTTTTCATATTTTCCTACTCATATGCTTGATTATATGGATGATTGCATGCATGATTACCTATAAATATTCTTGTCTATTTTCATGTGCTTATTTCCATGATTACTTGAGTCTACTTGTTCATACCATAAATTCTTGAGGATGCATATTGTAATGAGGTTATTATGACCTTAGATTGCAAATAAATTCACCTGAATTGCATTTGTAGTAGTTCACTAAGTTAGTGGACCTCCTTGATGGCTACTTAAAATCTTTGCTCATCCTCATCATACTGCACATGATTGCTTGATATTTTGTGTATATTCACTTGTTATAATTGCATAAATTCCTATCATATATAAAGCATAATATTACCTAAATAAGGACCCTCTTGACTAGGGATAAAATAGCAAAAATCGCCAAAGTAACCTCATAACTAGTGGTATTAAACATAAGTAAACACCAAGCAAAAAAAATGATATAGAGTGTCAAAAAAATTATAAGGACAAATGCTATCCAACATATCAAAACAATAAGGAAATGAATTGTTCAAACTATCAAAGCAATACGTACATAAATTGTCCATTACTCAAGCTAGAAGGCCATCACTTACGGTCTAATCATGAAACATCAATACTAAGTTCTTTGAGCAAAGCTAACTATATCCTCTAGGAAAAGCTAAGTCCTCTAAGAAAAGCTAAGTCCTCCAAGCAAAGCTAACTAAATCCTACAAGAAATGCTAACTAATTCCTCTAGACAATGCTAAGTCCTCTAGGAAAAGTTAAGTCCTTTAGGCAATGCTAACCAAGTCCTTTGGGAAATTCTAACTAAGTTCTTCAGGCTAAACAAACAAAATCACACGGACATGAACAACCCAAGCAATAAAAAGCAACAAGATCAAAATATTGATTCAATCCACCTAAGTGCTTTTCCATTAATTAGGCTTAGAGGCCACCACTTAGGGGGGAAAAAAGATAATAAATCTTATAGACACAAGGTTTCTAGAAAATATATCTCAATTTGTAAATAATAAAATAAGAAAACCATGTTAGACACCTTGTTTCACATGAAGAGAAAGACATCCAAAATATTAAAATACCATATATTTTAAGTTTCCATGGATCACCAACTACTTACCTTAGTAACTCAACCCTATCTTAGCTATTAATAGATAACCAAATATGACAAATATTATGCAACATATTACAATTAATGCACTCATCAACCAACATCATAAATATGGTGCCCCTTTTTATAAAATTTGGAGTGGATACCTTTGAAGCATTCATATCACAATAAACACTTAAACACCCTATTTTACTCCCTAGATCAGCCACTCAACATGTCTCCCATCGCATATTTGACCAATTTAACCAAAACATCCTTCTCTACCCAATTTTGGTGCAAAAATATCCCATCAAATTTATCCTCTTTAAAAATGACCAAACAACCTCCAAATTTTACAAAATTTATACCTTTGAAAATCTCTCAAAACAAGCTTTCCAATGATTATAGACTTGACCATATTTGACCCAATATTTATGTCCAGAATGCCTTTTAAACAAATGTTATACCTTTACTTAGTTTAGGCAGTAAATTCTCCATATGTGAATATGCCACCTTAGGTGGTGAATTCAAATTGATTTCTTTTCCTACCCAATTTTGAATTTTCTTACCAGATTTGACCTCCAATGGTCAAATATGCAAATTTACCAGCTATAATGGCTTAAGGTGGCAAATTTACATCATGCATGTAGCTAACATATCAATTCACCAAAAATTGTCTATCATAAGCGATGAACCTTTTATATCACTAGAAATCATCCTTGGTGTTTGTCCACCTAGGCAGTTGATCATTAGTTGACTCCCAATTAGCATATCCTAATTGGAAATCAAATCCACTTAACTACCAATAAATCCTCAACCAGTTCCTAGTTTTTAATCAAGGTAGTTAACTAGCCATTAACACTCTCAAACTCACCATAACTTTGTGGATCTCTATCCATAGGAGACACCAATCTCCTAACTCTCATCTAGTTGGTGATCCTCTAGAAGACCTCTGCCTCCACTACCCTTAGCAAATGGAACTCTATCCACAGAAGACACCTATCCTCCCTGCTATGGCTGGAGATCTCTATCCTCAACTCTGTCACCTCCAAAGCTCTATCTCAAATCTGTACTAAACATAGTCCTTCGGTCTAGCACAAATCTATCCTCAATCTCTGTCTCTGGTCTAGCACAAACCTGTCCTCAAATCTGCACCAAACTCTATCCTCAAATCTGTACTAAACACAGTCCTTTGGTCTAGCACAAATCTGTCCTCAATCTCTATCCTCAAGCCTTAACTCAAGGCTTGACTCAATCTCAAGTCAACTCTGCTGGATCTGCCCCAAACCTTAACTCAAGGTTTGAACAAATCAATCAATCAACTCTGCTCTCAAGTCTTCTCAAAGACTTGTCTCAAATCTACCTTGTAAGCTTCCACAAAAGCTCACACCAATCTATCCTCAAGTCCTCTCTAGAACTTGTCCAATCTGCTCAATAAGTTCTCACAAGAACTTATCCAAATCTGCTCTCAATCTGTATTGTAAGCTTCCACAAAAGCTTACCCAAAACTGTCCACAAGTCTTCTCAAAGACTTACCTCAAATCTGCTCAACAAGTCCACACTAGAACTTGTCCAATCTCATAGAAACATAAAGAGAATTGTTAGAGACTCAATATGCTCTATACTCATCACAATGCTCAATCACTTTCAATCACTCTTTTAGAAACATACAGAGAATTGTTAGAGACTCAATATGCTTCACATTCACCTCAATACTCAATCACTTCCAATCACTCTTTCAGAAACATACAGAGAATTGTTAGAGACTCAATATGCTTCAAATTCAACTCAATACTCAATCACTTTCTCAAATCAATTCAGAATATAGAATAGTTTGTTTTATGGAACTTGAACAATCACTTCACACATCCACTTGACTAGGCTCAACCAACTCTACTCAACCAATCACTCAATGAAACAATCCTTGCTTACAAACCCTAGTCCAAGCATATAAACCCTCACTCAAAATGTTCCCAACAATGCTTCATCAACCAATCTCACATAACAATGATACTCATGTTCTTTTCAAACCCTAGTTCAAGTTCTTCACTCAACAACTCACTTCAACAACAATGCTTATAAGATAATCTTCACATAACAATGATACCCATGTTCTTTGCAAACCCTAGTTCAAGTTCTTCACACAACCAATGGCTTCAACAACAATGCTTATAAAACAAGGTTTTAACAACAACTCTTTATTCCAGAAAACCTTGAAGCATTAACTCAACACACTCAATAAGGAAACCTTAATCAAGTCCTTTTCACTCCAAACTTATTTTCTAGAAAACCAACCAATCAACTCAACTATGGAAGAATGTGCTCATACCTTTTTCTTGATGATGAAGGAACCTCAAATATCTGCCACAACCACAAACACTTCTTTGCCAAGCTCAAAGGAGTTAGAAGATACTAAACTCTCTCAAAGATATAATGCAAATATCAAAACACACATACACCTTATCACTCCATCTTAAAGAAAGCATCCATCAACATATACAAAAATGATTGACCAAATACACCTTATGATCTCCCAATTTAAAAATAATATTTACCACTAAAAATAATGTCAACAATGTCACCTTCAAATAAGAAGTCCTCTCAAATTTTATCACTCTTCAAATTCACCTTTTGATAAATCAAAAATGTCACAATAACTTTATTTAAAATAAATTTTAACACCTTATACCTTCATTTAGTCAAAAATTAATAATCAAAATAAACACCTTTTCATAACCCCTTATAGCTCCCTAAACCTTATGTTTACACCTTAGGCAATTAAAATTAATGCAAAATTTATTACCTTCGCCTAGGTGAGATTCGAACCCTCGACGCTGCCTCCTCGTGCGTCCTAGCCATGGCCTCGGCTGTCATGAGTGCTAGGTGCTCATTTGAAAACCAAAGAGCACCACGTGCTCTATATCCTCTTCGTTGGCGCCCAATCAAAAATAAAACATGCGTCCTTCCTCGACGCTTCAACCTTAACACTACCAAAACACTCTTGCCATAAATCGAATGCAGACCACTCTGCACCCAAGCGCCTTAACTCGTGACCACTTGCCACTAGGCCACGCTGCCTTGGTGGATATGAAGTTTTGGCCCTCAACACTCTTATCCCTTTCGCTGGCGCTTAAGACAAGGAGCTTGTCTTCTTCCTCACACGAATTCTCACCACAACACTTGCCTCTTTTATTTGTTCGAACGAAGGATGATTTAAATGCCACTAAGGCATATAGTTTATATACCAATTACCTCCTTTAAACTTGAACGTTGGTGCCTTCAAAATTTGAATAATTAATTTATAAATTATTTAAATTCTTTAGAATTTAAATATTATAAATTAACTTTTAAATCCTTTTGGCTTTATTAAAGCCTTCTTTGATTTTACCACTTTGTATAAATAATATTTATTTATAAAATTTAAATTCAATTTGAATTTAAATATTTTATAAAATAAATATTAAAACTTCCTTGGGCTTTTATGAAAAACCTTTTATTTTTGCTCACCCATGGTTTTAATAAAAACCCTCTTACTTATGCTTCCACATAATATTAAAAAATATTATGAAGCTCTTTTGCCATTAACCTTTGCATTGTTCCTTTTGACCTTTTTACATCGACAGTAGCTTATTCCTTGACATCAATGACAACTTCGTTCCTTGACATCAATGACAAATTTGACTCAAAATGTCCAACAATCTCCCCCTTTGTCATTGATGGCAACCCAAATTATTTTTACCAGAAACTTAACCTTTTCTTTGTTCTGCTCCCCCTGGGACATTGCTCCCCCTGGCTCAATGCTCTTTTCAAATACCAAATATCTCTCCCCTTACTCAAATATCTCCCCCTTTGACATCAATGGAAAAGGGTCACCTTTGGGGCTCGGGGCTAAGAATGAGCCTCTTAGCTTAGCCCCTCCCCCACCTCCTCTTGAGGTGGTTAATTCTGGGGTGGGAGTATTTCTACTCCCAAAAGCACTGGTCTTTACCTTTATCCTCTTTTCTTCTTATCTGATCCTTATGATTCCTCTGACTATTCCTTTCCATGTCCATGTTCTTGTTCATATCCATGTTCCTGTTCCTATCCATGTCCACATTCCTATTCCTATTCATGTTCCTGTTCATACTTGATTCTGGAATGTCTGCTCTACACCACTTTGTTGTGTGTCCATCATTATTGCACTTATAGCACTTAATGTCATTATTCCTTGGAGGTGCAAATGTCTTAGGATTTCTCCTAGTGAAGCCATATCCTCTTCTATCATGAACCCTGCAATTCATTGCCTTGTGACCAAACTGATTACATGAGTAGCAATACCCATGAAAAAGTTGTATGTTCCCATATTCCTGTCTTTCATGTGTCCTGCACTGTGAAGCCATGTGCCCAAACCTGTGACATGAAAAACATCTTCCATTGAAGTTTCCTTGTCTTGACCTCATTGGTCTCTTAGTCTCTCTTGACCTATTCTGATTGTTGTTCCATCTATTTCTTCTTTGTGCATTGTTCCTATCTTTGTTGAACTTTCTGTTGTCCAACTCATCCTCAGATGTCTCACTTTCTCTTATACTATCTTCTTCTAAAGTTTCTTCTCCTTCAGAACTTGAGGTTGACCTCTCTTCTTGTTTCTTTTGAGCCTGTTCAAAACCAAGACCTATTTTGTTTGTTGACCTTCTTTGTACCTTGATCATCTTATCCATAATATTTGAACTCTTTCCAAACTTTTGTAGCTTACTATTGGACTTTTCTAAATCTTCCTTTAGTAGGGCTACTTCTTGCTCTAACCTTTCACATTCTAAGACCTTTGCTTCTAACTTATCTTTGAACTTCTTTGTCTTAGCCTTTGATTTGTCTAGATCCTCTATAAGCATTCTTCTCTCTTCATCACATTCTTGAAACTGAAACTCAAGTTTAGAGTTTTGCTTTCTTACCTTCTTTACTATTTCAAGAGCATAAATAAGTTCTCCCTTAAGATCATATCCTTATTTATCTGATTCTTCCTCTATTTGTTTGCCTTTGTCCACATCTTCATTTTCTTTTGACTTGTCTTCTATAGGATCACTTTCTTCTTTTTCTAGAGCCATTAGAATATTCTCTTCTGGTCCTTCAAGTGTATCTTCATATTCATCATCACTAAAACTGAACCCATTTCTTGTACAACTATCTTCAAGATGTCCAAAGTTACCACATCTAAAACACTTGAGGATTATTGGTGACCTTTTCTTGACTTCTTTTTCTTCAATCATAAATAGGACTTCATCTTTATCATTATCTAAAAACTATTATCACTATCACTTGAGTACTTACTTGCCTTGTCTGCATAGTAGCTCCTTTTTTACCTTTGAAATAACTTATTTCCTTATTTGCTTTGTCCATCCTTGCTTTTCTTTTGATGCCTATATATTTCTGATTCCTTATTTATGTGATCCTATTTTTCTTCATCATTTTTATTCTTAGCTTCTTGAAAATCAGTTGCATAATGACCAAACTTTCCACAATTGAAACATCTAACATATTTTGTATCTCTAGATCTTCTTGAATCCTTATTCCTTTTGCTATAATTAGCTTCTTCATCACTAGATGACTCATTGCTTGATTCTGACTTCTTACCCTTTGTCTTCTTGATTGCTTTGAAGGTTGCTTCCTTCTAGGGATTAGGTTATTTTGTTCTCAACTCAAAAGATGTAAGAATACCAAGCAACATATCTCTTGTCAAAGAATCACCATCCTTTGATTCTTCTATAGCAGAAATATTTTCACTAAATATTTTTGGAAGAGATCTTAAGACCTTATCACAAACATCTGATTCTTCAACCTTAAGTCCAAGTCCTTGCATAGCATTAACAACCTCATCGATTCAAAGTAGATAAGTACTAATATTTTCCTCATCCTTCATTCTTAACTCTTCAAATTGTCCTTTGAGGTTTCGTATCTTTGCTTTCTTGACACCTTTATCTCCTTCATATATATTTTGCAACTTATCCCACATTCCTTTTGCATCTTGACAATGCATAACTTTTATGGACTATGTTCTATGCAAACCTCTCAAAATTGCATTCATTGCTTTTGAATTGTAATGTTGTAGAAGCTTACCTTCCTTATCTATAGGTGGATCAACTAAGGGGTCGTATCCATTTTCAACTACTTCCCAAATCTCATTGCCAAGTGCCATCAGGTAAATCTTCATTCTCATACTCCAATATATGTAGTCACTTCCATCAAATACTGGTGCTGAATTATCTGATGATCCATTCTTAGAATCCATTGTGTTCTTGTAAGATTTTCCTTCAAGTTGTTAAACTCTTCCGAAGGAACCCGCTTTGATACCAATTGAAGAACACAAGCTTATACTGAGAGGGGGGTGAACAGTATAAGACCACTTTTTACTTTTCTTTCCCAATCAATATTATGCAATGTATAGATAGTAGTATCAATAGCAGTAATCAAAGCAATGCATAAATCACCACACACAATAGAGACACCAAATTTATGTGGTTCACCCAATGTGGGCTACTCCATGGAGAAAATATTTTACTAAAACTTTCTCAATCAATCTCTTGGGAATCCTTTCCCTATTACA
The DNA here is from genome assembly GCA_028583015.1 of Wollemia nobilis. NCBI lineage: Eukaryota > Viridiplantae > Streptophyta > Pinopsida > Araucariales > Araucariaceae > Wollemia > Wollemia nobilis. The sequence continues at coordinate 1,464,370 of JAQPPZ010003633.1, forward strand.
ATGTTTATGGACCTCTATCCAAAGGAGACACCAATCCCCTAAATCAAGTTCATGGATCTCTATCCACAGGAGACACCAATCTCCTAACTCTGCTCTAGATGGTGATCCTCTAGAAGACCTCTACCTCCACTGCCCTTAGAAAATGGAACTCTATCCATAGAAGACACCTATCCTCCCTGCTCTAGTTGGAGATCTCTATCCTCAACTCTATCACCTCCAAAGCTCTATCTCAAATCTATACTAAACATAGTCCTTCGGTCTAGCACAAATCTATCCTCAATCTCTATCTCTGGTCTGGCACAAACCTATCCTCAAATATGCACCAAAATCTATCCTTGAATCTATACTAAACACAGTCCTTCGGTCTAGCACAAATCTATCCTCAATATCTATCCTCAAGCCTTAACTCAAGGCTTGACTCAATCTCAAGTCAACTCTGTTGGATCTGCCCCAAACCTTAACTCAAGGTTTGAACAAATCAATCAATCAACTCTGCTCTCAAGTCTTCTCAAAGACTTATCTCAAATATACCTTGTAAGCTTCCACAAAAGCTCACACCAATCTATCCTCAAGTCCTCTCTAGAACTTGTCCAATCTGCTCAATAAGTTCTCACAAGAACTTATCCAAATCTACTCTCAATCTGTATTGTAAGCTTCCACAAAAGCTTACCCAAAACTATCCACAAGTCTTCTCAAAGACTTACCTCAAATCTGCTCAACAAGTCCACACTAGAACTTGTCCAATCTCATAGAAACATAAAGAGAATTGTTAGAGACTCAATATGCTCTATACTCATCACAATGCTCAATCACTCTTTTAGAAACATACAGAGAATTGTTAGAGACTCAATATGCTTCACATTCACCTCAATACTCAATCACTTCCAATCACTCTTTCAGAAACATACAAAGAATTGTTAGAGACTCAATATGCTTCAAATTCAACTCAATACTCAATCACTTTCTCAAATCAATTCAGAATATAGAATAGTTTGTTTTATGGAACTTGAACAATCACTTCACACATCCACTTGACTAGGCTCAACCAACTCTACTCAACCAATCACTCAATGAAACAATCCTTTCTTACAAACCCTAGTCCAAGCATATAAACACTCACTCAAAATGTTCCCAACAATGCTTCATCAACCAATCTCACATAACAATGATACTCATGTTCTTTTCAAACCCTAGTTCAAGTTCTTCACTCAACAACTCACTTCAACAACAATGCTTATAAGACAATCTTCACATAACAATGATACCCATGTTATTTGCAAACCCTAGTTCAAGTTCTTCACACAACCAATGGCTTCAACAACAATGCTTATAAAACAAGGTTTTAACAACTCTTTATTCCAGAAAACCTTGAAGCATTAACTCAACACACTCAATAAGGAAACCTTAATCAAGTCCTTTTCACTCCAAACTTATTTTCCAGAAAACCAACCAATCAACTCAACTATGGAAGAATGTGCTCATACCTTTTTCTTGATGATGAAGGAACCTCAAATATCTGCCACAACCACAAACACTTCTTTGCCAAGCTCAAAGGAGTTAGAAGATACTAAACTCTCTCAAAGATATAATGCAAATATCAAAACACACATACACCTTATCACTCCATCTTAAAGAAAGCATCCATCAACATATACAAAAATGATTGACCAAATACACCTTATGATCTCCCAATTTAAAAATAATATTTACCACTAAAAATAATGTCAACAATGTCACCTTCAAATAAGAAGTCCTCTCAAATTTTATCACTCTTCAAATTCACCTTTTGATAAATAAAAAATGTCACAATAACTTTATTTAAAATAAATTTTAACACCTTATACCTTCATTTAGTCAAAAATTAATAATCAAAATAAACACCTTTTCATAACCCCTTATAGCTCCCTAAACCTTATGTTTACACCTTAGGCAATTAAAATTAATGCAAAATTTATTACCTTCACCTAGGTGAGATTCGAACCCTCGACGTCGCCTCCTCGTGCGTCCTAGCCATGGCCTCGGCTGCCATGAGTGCTAGGTGCTCATTTGAAAACCAAAGAGCACCACGTGCTCTATATCCTCTTCGTTGGTGCCCAATCAAAAATAAAACATGCATCCTTCCTCGACGCTTCAACCTTAACACTGCCAAAACACTCTTGTCGTGAATCGAACGCAGACCACTCTGCACCCAAGCACCTTAACTCGTGACCACTTGCCACTAGGCCACGCTGCCTCGGTGGATATGAAGTTTTGGCCCTCAACACTCTTATCCCTTTCGTTGGTGCTTAAGACAAGGAGCTTGTCTTCTTCCTCACACGAATTCTCACCACAACACTTGCCTCTTTTATTTGTTCGAACGAAGGATGATTTAAATGCCACTAAGGCATATAGTTTATATACCAATTACCTCCTTTAAACTTGAACGTCGGCACCTTCAAAATTTGAATAATTAATTTATAAATTATTTAAATTCTTTAGAATTTAAATATTATAAATTAACTTTTAAATCCTTTTGGCTTTATTAAAGCCTTCTTTGATTTTACCACTTTGTATAAATAATATTTATTTATAAAATTTAAATTCAATTTGAATTTAAATATTTTATAAAATAAATATTAAAACTTCCTTGGGCTTTTATGAAAAACCTTTTATTTTTTCTCACCCATGGTTTTAATAAAAACCCTCTTACTTATGCTTCCACATAATATTAAAAAATATTATGAAGCTCTTTTGCCATTAACCTTTGCATTGTTCCTTTTGACCTTTTTACATCGACAGTAGCTTATTCCTTGACATCAATGACAACTTCGTTCCTTGACATCAATGACAACTTTGACTCAAAATGTCCAACAGAATTAGGCGATCCAATTTTGGGTGTCTACATGCACTAGTGTTTGAACTCACACTGGTATGATACCCTATGCTTTGGTTTATGGAATTTACATTTTCTTCTCTTTCAAGCTTGAGGTGCCTTCCTTACACATTTTTTTGCACAAATCCATTTTCAGAGATGAATATCATCTTTTCCATATTAGTCAATGGGAACAACTTGATGAAAAGTTGAAATGATACCCCAAAGCACCTGTTGGTCTACCAACAAAGGCTTAAGCATATCTAAAGTAAAAATGTATTATCTTGCACCTTCAAGGTTGGTGATCTTGTTCTTAAAGAGAATAAAAATAACATTAATGTCAAAACTAAGCTCAAATATAAGTTTGAGCTTGTTTGGCGAGGTCCATTCATCATAAATATAAAATTTGGTTCAAGAGCTTAACACCTTGCTATGTTTGATTGAAAATAACTTAAAAAATCAATGAACATAATGTATCTTAAAAGGTTTTACATTCAAGTCTATATTGGCTACTCTTTTCTTTCAATTGTTTGACATTGTCTACTTGCATTCTTGTTAATTTTGTATCTACTTGCATGCATGTGCTTCTCTATGTCTAGAGTTAGGGATTCATGGTGGCATGTAAATGATTATCCTAGTTGGGATAGTTTATTTTTCACTACACTAGGTGATTGATGTGAGAAGATCCTCCTAGTTCCATATTTGTAAATCAACTTAGGGTTCATACAATCATCTATCTCTAATTTCTATCTTTCTCATCACTTTCTATCTAGATCAATAAAATTTTTCTCAAACCATGTCTATCAAGTCTTCCAAACTATAACTCCCTTGTTGCAAAATGAATACTAAAATGTTCATAGATGTTTCTAGAAAAATTAAATCAAATTCTTCTATCTCATCAATGGTTGCATGATGAATACTATAAGGTTTTGCAAGTGTTGGTAACCCTGTCAATTTCATAATCTATGGTTTTTGCACATAACACCTTTTGTAGTGATAATTAATCAATAATGAAAGTATCTTTCCTACCAAAGGAATCACTCATTTCTACAATAATTAATCATAGGTCCTCTATGAGACTTCTCTTCAAGGAAAATTAGTCTAAGCAAAAGTCCTTTACACATTTTTTTAAAGGAAAAGCAAAATTCATTTAAGAATTTGTTTAAAGGTAAAGCAAAAGTCCTTTATACATTTGTTTAAAGTCAAATCTATCAAGCTAAATCATAATTCCTTTAGGTAAATCAAAAATCAAAAGTCCTCCAGGTAAAGCAAAATCAAAATTACTCTATACAAAGCCAAATCAAAAGTCCTTTAGGAATATTAAAATTAGAAATCCTTTAGGCAAAGCTAAATAAAAAATCCTCTGGGAAAATCTAAATTAGCAAGTCCTACAAGCAAGGTAAAATTCCTTTAGATGTTTTTTTTAAAGGAAAATCATTTTTTTTCATGTTTATATATATCTTTGTATCATAGCAAAGTAGCCATAAATTCTCTAGGCAAAGCTAACTAAATCCCCCTAGGAAAATTTCAACACAAACCAAAAGTGCTCTGATAAAAGCTAACAAAATTCCCCCATTAGGAAAGTCTAAAAACTAACTAGAAGTCCTCTAGGAAAAGATAACCAAAGTCCCATAGAGAAAATCACTCTATAAATAGTTTTACATATTGTATATATTGTATATATTTTTTCAAAAAAACATGTACTATGGTAGTTCCCTCTTAGGATTGCCATGTGTCTCTTGTCTCAACTTAGCAGTATTGCATCATGTATCTTCCCATCATCATATCTTTTTATAGTTCATATTTCATCTCTCATCATATTATCTTTTCCTTAACCATCAATCATTATTAATCAAGACTTAAACAACACATCTAATCTTAATCTATGCAACTCCAATCCTAAATCAACCATCATCATCTAATCTATAAATATATTTTAAACATTAATCAATACATTCTCAAATGTAGTCCTCTAATAATTTAGTCATAAATATAATCATGCAACATGAATCATTAATCATTAACATCATCCACCCAAACCAAATATATATTCCAATCTTTCATCACTACACTAGCATAGATCATAATCAAGTCAAGTTTTCTTGGTCCAACTTGATTTTCCATCTAAAACTCAAGGGGACACATTGGAACACGATAAAATTTAATGCTCCTAGAAACATAATTTTTAACATCACATCTAAGAAAACAATCTCAACATCACTCATCCAACATCATTGACCATAAGAAATAAAAAATATTCATATCTCAAAGTTGGTGTATCTATGTCAGTTTTTTATATCTTTATTATGCAATAAGTACATAAAAAAGGGGGTAAATGTAGATACCCAATCTTGAATACATGCTAATATTCAAGTTTACCAACCCTTCCATTAATAATCCTCTTAGTTATCCAATTTGAATCAATATTCCTTGTGGTAAAATTTAGAGAATTTATTGCTCCAAAAGTGATATTGCATTTATTGGTAAAATTTAGAGCATTGGGGCATGAGCAATAGTGCTAGATACTATTGTGATCTAGCAGCACTTTTGCAAAACCTTTCAAATTTATCCTTTCTCACCAATTTTTTGAAATTCAATGGTTAAGAGGTGAGATGGTCAATGCTATAGCACTAGCAATGATATTATTTAACAATTATTTTAGCTGTCATAGACTATATTCAAGAGGCATGACTTAATATCTCTTTCAAATTATTGACCATTAATGAACCCAATCACACATTCTAATTGATATCCCCTATATCAAAACACCAATAATTTCCACTCTTACGATATTTAATTAATGTTCTTTTTATCCCTTTTAAACTCTTACCTTATTCAATCATATCTCCATTATATAATTTTCATTGCATAACCTCGCCAAAGGAGCCATGAATACCTATAAAACAATAACTTGGGGTGACTATTTCATCAATTTTTGTGGTAGAAAAACCCTGCCAAAATATTTCTACAATCATAGGTATTTTATCATACTACATGGCAAGATTATGCTAAAATAATACCACAATCTTGTAAACATTTAATATATCATCCCTACAAGCATTTAAGTTCTCGTCCTTATAAGAATTCAAGCACTTGTATATTCCAAGCATCAAGTCTACAAGCTCTTAAGAAATCAATCATCAATCATCTGATGGATTTTGAAACCTTAATATTAATGTAAATATCACAAGATAATTATCATAGGATCAAATATATGATAGCCACAATATAATGTGATCAAATATAATAATATAAGTAGAATAATATGATGACTCTTTGGTTACTTGACTCTTCATTTCCTCATGCCAAGTCTCATGACTCTTGGCTTCTCTACTTGACACTTGCATACACATGAATCCATATTGTATGCACACTTGGACATGACTCTTCACATAACACATCCTAATCTAAGAACACATGCACACTTACATATGAGAAAATTTCATACATTTATACACATAGCACTTGAACACTTACTTACGTGACACTTGTGTATTTTCTACACATTACTGCATTACATAAAATATTTACTCACACTCTAATATAGGACACAACCCTAATATAATATTTACAAGGTTGTACCAAGGAGGTACATTGGCATGTACCAAATAATACAATATTCTCCAACATAATCAAGCCTTCAAGCTTAAGCATTCAAGTGCCATCAACAAGCAAGCTAGTAAGATTTCAGTCAGCTTCCAAGAGGAAAACAATCTACTAGCTTGGGTCATGTTTTCTTTCCTTATTCGTATTTATTGGCTCTTCCTTGTGCTTACACATTTAAGATTTATCTTATTTCATTTAGCTAATATTTGCATCTTACACTTCCATTTGGCTAGTCTTTTATTTTAGTCATTTAATATTAGATCCAATCAAGAAAATCTTCATTTTCATGTTATTTAATAGGTATTTTATACTCCCAATTAAAATCCCTTTGTCCTGGGTGTTTTTTGCGGAATGGATACCCCTGCCTCCTTGGGTATTACCCGAAAGTGGCATCCCTTTTGGGATGTTTTCCACAAAAAAAAAAAAAAAAAATCCCTTTGTCAACATCATCATAATATTAATATAGATTATATTTAATCTTATTTTTTTGCTCTTAGAAGTAGTAGTGTCACCAGATTATAGGTTGGTGGTACTATTTATCTTTGTTTTACACATAGCAGAAGCATCGATACCGAGTGATAGCATCAATGGTACTATTGCGATCCAATGGAACATGTTCCATCTCAACATTTATTTCTATATTTTTCATTTTATCATTTATGTGTTATTTGAATAGGGGTTTAATTGTTATGTCAAGAAAATATTATGTCCTCTACTAACTCATGAAAGCCCCTCTACATTGACTATCATCATTTTTTATATGTTTTGCAAGATTAAGTAATAGTTCCATAAAATAAATTAGCATTTATGGTGCTTCTATGAGTAGGTGATGATTTTGCCATAGTGGTAGATAAAATTCATTCTACCCAAATCTTTAACATTTTGGGTTTAGATTCTATTTGCTATGTACTTAAACTAGATTCTATTTTTTATTTATTATTAAAATAAGTAAAGAGAAACTAAGAAACTAGTTAAACTTAATCACATAGGGGATAATCTAATATTTAAGCTTAAGCAATAAATCAAAATCATATATAGTTTCATCTTAGGCTTTTTTTGTCACACTTTCTTGTGCCCTTACTCTTAAAAGAAAAAATATTGTTTCCTTTGCCATCAAAGATACAAAAAAAAATTTATTTGTAGGCCTTGTACGTTTATTTTGTATGTGCATTTAGGGATAGATTAAGGTAAAGCTTAGTTAAAGAGGTATATTAAGAGAAACATAGTTTCTTGTGAAATGTAGTCATTCTTCAATCAACCAAATAAACTAAAATTTAGCTCACAACACCCCTTGTATCAAAGTGATAAGAGGAAGATACATGGTGGATCCCCTAAGAGATCCTTTATTCTCTTTCCCCCTTATCACAATAGTCTATGGACCATTTGGGGAATAATACTTACCCATATGGTCGAGAGAGAGGCCAAACAACCCCCTCCCTTTGCTAGACTAACCCAAATAGCCTAGAAGTTTTGAAAACCCATCAAAATTACCTAAGTAGCCTTGATAAAATACTTGCATTAATTCATCAGATAGCCTTTGTAGACCACTTCTACTTCCCAAGGAACCATTCAAGTTGTTTGGAAGATATCTCATTCTCTAGGGTGTTTATCTTCTTACTTCACCTCTCTTGAAAGTGTTCTAAATTTCTTGTTGAGGTATTTCTTGTGTCATAATATTTGATAATAAGTTTACATTACCTACTAGTTGGATAACTTGTTGCCTCCTTGGTATTCCTGTCTAACTCTTCTATTGAGTTCTAAATTTGAATTGGCACTATTTTAATCTTCCTCCTCACTATTTAAACTCATCATAGAGGCACTATTGGATTCAATTTCCAAGTTACCAACACTTTTTGCTTCACTTGAAAATATGTGCTAAGGAACTTCATGAATATCACACCAGTCTATTTCTCTTAATGTAATTTTGATAGCTGAATTGGTAGTACTTTTCTAGAAACTCGACTTCCTACACATAGTCATCAATAATTTTGAACACTTGCTTATCTATTGTGCACCTCTAGGGGTATCTTCTAGACTTGTCTCTTCTCTAGTAAAGCTACTTCTACTAGCTACTTGAATATCTCATTGCATCCTTAATAAATCCTATACACATCTTTGCAACTTGACTATTTTAGTATTCAATTGAACACTCTATTATTGCAACTGTTATATTCCATTATGTAGCCTCTATTGTGCATGTCCAATGGCTACTAGAAAACTCATTCCCTCATATTTTATTTCATTATTTTTAATCTCATGTTCTAGTGGTTTCTCATATCTAGTATACATCACCACCATTTGTATATTTTTAACATTAAGTGATCTTAATATTTTTTCCTCAATATCAAAGAACCTAATATGCACATGAATTTGTCTACATTCTATCGATCTAGGTCGTAACTCTTCTTGCTTCACAATTGTTTTTATGGCAACTTATTATTTACAAGTATTTTGTCCTTCATATAACTAGGTTAGCTATCCCACAAGTTCATTATCATCCAAGTAACTTATATTCTCTACACCATCTTATTATTTTGTATGGATTGACTCTCCAACGTCCTATATCAATATTCCTTGACAAGATTCTAAATATTGACTTGGTGCAATTATCAATCTTCCCATACTTGTAACTTCATTTATTAGTTCAAAATTTATAAAGTTCATCTACATCCTTACTTTGTATAGATTTAAATCGAACTATAAATTATCTTGGGATATTGTGTCCTATCCAGTTTCTTCAACCTCATTGTATCATTGTTCATCACTTCATCTACCTAGAATGATTTAAGCCATAAATATTTAATTTTCCTAACTTGATTTCTCTTTTGCCATTAAACTTTAGTTTTAAGTCACCTACCTTCAATTTTATCTTCTTCAAGTACTTATCATACCATAAATTTTAATGATATTGTGCAACCTTTGTAGCCCACTATTCCATCATCCTCTTCTCATATATCTTGATGAGTGCATAGCCTCTCTAGGATATCCTAATAACTAATATGGTTCTATAATCCAATCTTAGACTTGGTACCAAAAACCCTATTGACACAACTAATCCTATTCATACATTAATTAGAACAATGTAAGGTTTGTCATTGGTTTATACATAGTCATGTATGCCCATAGGATCATTGGCAATTTCTCCTCCCAATTAGCATTCAATATCATATATTTTGTACATTATGAAAACTAAGACCTTATTCATTACCTTCACTTGCCTGTTTTCTCTACGATAATATGGATTAGAAAATGAATGAAAGATATTAAAATCTATAGTTAGCTTCTAAATTGTCTCATTAACAAAGTGTTATTTGTGATCACTTTTCAACTAAATAGGTACTCTTAATATCATACTAACTTGTTTGTACAAGAATTATTTTGTGCTCTTTATATAATTATTAAGAAATGCTCTTGCATCTAGCCATTTATAAAGTATTCAGTAGCTACCATAATGTACCTACATATTCTCCTATTGGTTCTTAGTATTTCAATAATACCTAGACCCATTGATTGAACAACTCTTGTAGTTGATATGGATGCAATGGCACGAATCACTAAACAACAACTTCTCATATCTCTAGCACGCATTGCATGTGGTCACAAACTTCTTCACATCATTCCCACCATAGCCTTGATAGCATCACCTTCCTCGTTATCACATCTAGTCTCATATTCCCTCATGCCATACCTTCATGATCTTACTTTAACACTAAATTCACTTATGCATTATGCATATTTGTAGGATTCTATCAGGGCCAATCTTGTATAGTAAACTATCTATCATTTGCAATGGTATTTGATTTTATGATAATATTATTATTTTCTATTGTCATAAACTCCTTTGGCATCTATCTCATCAATAAGTACTACCCATATACTTGTACCATGATGGTAGCATAGAAAGTTAAAATTGATGTATCCAAAAATCCATTTGACACTCATAGATTCTCTTGAGTGAATCATTGACTACTAATCTAGTATCAAATATTTTTTCTTTAGTCCCACCACTACTCAAAATATGAACTATAATATAACGATCCATCTACTAATTCATTCATGAATGGTTTACATGTTGATTAAGTATAATAGTGTTTGATGATATATAAAAAGTAAAATAATTGGCAAGAAAGTGTAGACACCAAAATCTAGGCATTTGCATTTCATCACATAATTTTGCATATTAAATTATATGCCTAGGTCTAAACTTAGGCATATCAATTACTGTACATTTCACCCACATTGCACATCACAATTTTGCATAATAATATATGCCTAAGTCTAGACCAAACCCCTTTGGTCACATTCAATTCAAAAGGCTCCAAAGGAACCAAACTCCTTTGGTCACATTCAATTCAAAAGTCTCCAAAGGTATCTAGCCCCTTTGGTCACATTCAATTCAAAAAGGCTCCAAAGGAATCAAGCCCATTTGGTCACATTCAATTCAAAAGGCTCGAAAGGAACCTAACCCCTTTGTTCAATCCAATTCAAAAAGTTCCAAAGGAATCAAACTCCTTTGGTCACATTCAATTCAAAAATCTCCAAAGGAATCAAAATCCTTTGGTCAAATTCAATTCAAAAGGCTCCAAAGGCACCAAACCCCTTTGGTCAAAAGGTCCTAGAGTGAACCTCGTATCTAGTGATATACTCTAGTCCCCTAGCGGTTGCAGTGACTGGTTATCCATGCAATCCGGTAGGATGAGTAGATTGCCATAAGGAAACTCGCTATTATATAAATCAAAAGGCTCCAAAGGAACCAATCTCCTTTGGTCAAAATTTAGTTCAAAATGCTCCAAAGGAACCAAACTCCTTTGGTCACATTCAATTAAAAAGGCTCCAAAGGAATCTAAACCCTTTAGTCAAATTTCAATTCAAAAAGCTCCAAAGGAACCTAATCCCTTTGGTCAAATTTCATTTCAAAAGGCTCCAAAGGCACCTACACCTTTGGTCAAATTAATCCAAAAATATCCAAAGGTACCCCAATTCCTTTGGTCAAATTCAATCTCAACAAGGCTTTCAAAAGAATTGAAGTGCTATAATCTCAACTCCCTAAGAAAGCCATGCGATTGGACTTCTCCATGGGATAGATATGTGTATTTCCTTCTTCCACTCAGCCTTAAGTGATCCTTGTATCTAGTGATTCACTCTAGTCCCCTAGTGGTTGTAGCGATTGGCTATCCATACAATTTGATAGGAGGAGTAGATTACCATAAGAACAATCATTATTGACATAATTCAAAAAGCCCTAAAGGCACAAACCCCTTTGGTCAAATTAATCCAACATACTCCAAAGGTACGCAAATTCCTTTGGTAAAAAAAAAAACATCAATTAGTAAACATAAAAAGCACAAAAACAATATAAAACCAAAAAAAATATAAAAACCATCAAATGAAAAATATTGAGTGAACCTCGTATCTGGTGATCTAATCTAGTCACTTAGCAGTTGCAGAGATTGGCTATCCATACAATATGATAATATGAGTACATTACCATAAGGCCACTCATAAAAAAAACTAACAAAAGCAAAAAGCTCCAAAGGTACCTCAATTTCTTTGGTCAAAAAAAAATTCAAAAGGCTCTTGAAAGAATAGAAATGCTCTCATATCAACTCCCTAAGAAGGCCATGTGGTTGGACTACTCCAAGGGATACAAGTTTACATTTTCTTCTTCCAATTAGCCTCAAGTGATCCTTGTATATAGTAACTTATCCTATACACCTAGCGATTGCAGTGACTAATTATCCATGCAATCTGGTAGGATGGATAGGTTACCATAAGGTCCTTCAACAATGATTCACTTCGATAAATATCAAATTATTATCATCTCAATTCCCTAAGAAATCCATATCGCTAGACTGCTCCAAGCGATAGAGGTATACAATTACCAATAATTTTTGAAATCATAGTTGTAATAAAAAAAAAACATCCATTTCATTCCAACCATTGTCATCTATTTCATTGCTTTCATAATTTCATATCTTCTCCATTTAATCATCGCTTGAAAGGATAGACAAAATCAATAAATTCTAGTTTTATAATCAAAGTCAACACTCAAAACACTCAATCATGCAAATTATGCTCATTAAAATGAGAATATTTTCCATGATTTGGAAACACAAGTTGACTTTTATTTGTGACCATATTACACAAATCCCCTTCAAATGCAAATGGCTACAAAAACATTACAAAACCCTCCAAATCATCATCTCACATCATCATCATCTCAAGTGAACCTTCTATCTAGTGATTTACTCTAGATACTTGGTGATTGCAGTGATTGGTTATCCATGCAATTCAGTAATATGGGTAAATTACCATAAGGACACTCATTCAAATACATTTCATATCATCACGTTTGAAATTAAATCAGGTTGGTACTTTAATTTTTGAGTGACCTACATTCAAGCAGATTTGCCCGACGTTGTCATTGATGCCTACTTCATGGGGTTACAAATCATGAATAATTATTACTTCATCATTTTACATTAAGTAATTTGCTACAGTCACTAGGACAACGAGCTCCTAGGATGATTGGTTCCTTTACTTTATCATCTTGCATGTCAATCATTCCAAAATCCAAATTTGCAATAACACAAGTCCACCCCAAATGTGGGGCATCCAACTTAATCTTGATCTCCAACATTTGTATTCATCACATCCATTCAACAAACATCATAAGAAAATAATGTAGTGACCCTCATAGCTAGTGAATTACCCTATATACCTGGAGGTTGCAGCAATTGGAAATTCATGCAATCTAGTAGGATGGGTGGCTCACCATAAGGACACTCATTCAAAACATCCAATATCATCACATGTGATATTAAATCAAATGAAACCTCAATATTTGAGTATGACTCTATTCAAGCTAATTTGCAAAAGGTTATCTTAAATAATTTTTGTTGGGTACAAAAGCAAAAACTAATCAATCACAATTTGGTAACAACCATAATCACTCGAGTATGGAATTCCTAGTGCATTGGTTTTGACACACAGGAGAGACTAATAATAGTGAGGCCCCTGAACTCACAAACATGGTTGGTGGTTTTACCACAATATTTTGTGCATCATCAAAACCAAAGGTAAATTCATAACAACACAAACCATTCCAAACTTGGGGTATCAAGTTGATCAAAATATCATACATTTGCATACACAATTCACATTATTCAATCATACACATCCTTTCATCATCCATATTTGGTCAATTGGCTCGTGGGTTTCATCCTTTACCCATTCACCAATTGAGGGGTAAGCAAAAAAATAAAAAAAATTAATTTTTTTCAAAAAAATCATTTATTCTTGAGCATCAAGAAGATTTGAGTCCATTCATCCATCCAATAAGGATAGGTGTCTTTTGTTTTTGTACTGCATTATATTTTACACAACACGATACAAAAAGGGGTATTTGTAGACACCAAAATCTAGGCATTTGCATTTCATCACATAATTTTACATATTAAATTATATGCCTAGGTCTAAACTTAGGCATATCAATTACTGTACATTTCACCCACATTACACATCACAATTCTACATAATAATATATGCCTAAGTCTAAACTTAGGCATATAATTCCTGTACATCATTCATTCACATTGCACATTCCAATTCTACATAGTAAAATAATATGCCTAAGTCTAAAATTAGGTGTATTTTCCTACACATCAATTTATATTTTCCATATTTATTAAATCTGGATAATATGCATAAGATACCTTATCTTCCCACTTGACATGTGTCCTAGCCATATCACCATCATTCCTTGCCATCTCTCACACACCCATTTCACTCTTATCCCTTCACATGGGACATCCCTCACACTTCACTCCACTTCCACCTACCCACTTGCCACATCTCACACCTCACTCCACACCTCACTCCACTTACACTTACCCACTTGCCACATCTCCCTAGTTAAGTGAGACACTTCTAGTGACTCACTGTAACTACCTAGGATAGGTGGTTGCCCAGTCTCTACCACTTGGTAGCCCTAGCTTGCCACATATCCTTCCCTCAAAAACTATCAAAGGCCTATAAAGGCACCATCACTTCACTAAGAAAAAGGAGGGAGGGAATCCTAATGTTATGTTGCTAAAATCATCACTCATGTAAGCAATAATCATATTCATTTTCTTTTATGCAATTTGCATTTAAATTTATCATATTCATTGTGATAGGTGCTACTAAACCCTTGTCTATTTGCATGTGTATAGGTTATAGATTCAACAAGCTCGAATTCATCACGGTGGTCACAATAAACCCACCTCCAACAATTGATTGTGGCATAGAAGAAGTGAATACACCACCCTTGATTTGTCAAAGGTATTGTCCTTTTGGCACATATTATTGTAAAATGCACCCTAAAAGGGTCAAATTGTATCAAAAGGGACTTTCTCAAATATAATACAATGTGTCATTTTTATTGCAATGGTGTTTTTTTAATGTTACAGAAAGTATCATATAAATTTGTATACCACATATACCATATCTAAGGCTTCCAACTCCATATTATTGTAGTTCTCTACTCATGATGACAATTGACTTAAAAAATGTTATGAAACTATATTCTCATTAACATAAATATTTCACCTTTATGTAAAAATATCAAATTATTCATCCTCAAATAATTATACACAATAATAATTCACACGATGAGATAGAGATAAATAATACCCTTAGGATATGGCAAAACCAATAATACTCCTTAAGAAAGAAATAACTCCACAAGATTTCCCAAGATGAAAGTTCCACTTAGAGAGAGTAAAGTCTAATAAACAACTTCTTGGGAAAATATTAATACAAGCAATATTTAATATGAATGATATCCATGATGATTACAATGACAATATACCTTCTTTATATAGTCATATTATAAACCCTTATCACACTCATTATTATAATATAATATAATTAACCTTGGGTTATATGTGACCCATGATAACTACCCATAATACCCTTATATAATATAATATAATATAATATCATATCCCCCTATACCTATTCCTAGGTACCATAGTATTCCACTCTCCTTACAAATATTTTGTCCTTTAAACATGAGAAGGAACTAAATAAGATGATCTTCTAAGCAATGCTAAAAATTGGTACCAATATTTATCATCCATCTATCCAAATGAAATTTTGATTGGTGGTGGTCTTCAATGGCCAAGCTACCATTATCCACTTGAATGTCCATAACTAAGTTGTTGTCTCCATTATTTTGTTGCTCTAGTACAATATTTTGAATGATTGATCCTATTGTTCCCTAATTCTATTATAGCAGTTTGAAATCCAAAATCACTATGCTTTCTTTGCCAAACATTTCTATACTTGATGTCTTTTTTACTCCATATAGATCCATAACACTAATGCCCAAATACATTCCTCAAAGATTATTGTTGCTCAAGGTGGTGTGGGTGGTGATATAATAACCTTAACCTAACATTCTATTTACTTTTATTCCTTGGTATTTTTTTTATATCCTTCCTCATGCTCCCATCTCTTGTTCCATTATTTTGGTAAATACTTGTGTGCTTCTAATAGACCTTCCTTAGACTTTGTTGTTGCTTCTTCCATGGACTCTAATATTTTTTTTATTGTATATTTTACTTTTGATTCTTCTATTGGTTCCTTAACTTGTTCCCTTACCAAAATTACTTCATGCTTCTCCTTGTATCCTTGCTCCTTAAGATAAGATATATCCTACAGTGTTATCTTATTTTTCTATACCATAAATTCATAATCTTCTTTTACACATTAATTTTAATAGTATTCAAATAATCCAACAAAGGATGACCAAAAATATCTATCTACATCATCCATCTTAGTAGAATGAAATTATGAAAGTAAAACGTATTTATCCATGGTTATCTTTAAATCTTTAAAAAATTGAACATTCTTTCTCACCCTTAAGATGTATGTCCATGATTTGTGTTCCTTGAACCTGTAACCTCTTAGCTCAAGCATTATTAATGAAATTATATCTAGTACTAGAGTTAATAAAAATAATAACCTTTTCCCTGTTAAATGCATCCATGAACCTACAAAATAGACTTTTTAGATTTGAACAAATCCCTTTGCCCACTTTCTAGTTTATCTACCATCAAAGGCGTGGTTCCCTCTATATACAAATTGTCATATTTTTTCCCTTATATAATGTATTATCTATCTATTTATTATCTATTCATTGTAAAACTCTTTCTTTTGTTGTTGGTATATAAAAAAACACTTGCATGAGGGTTTGGTAATGAATGTACAAGAAATGTAATCGCGAGCAAAAATTGAGCGAAAGTATTGTATTGGAGACGGTCAAGTTTATACAATAAGGAGATATTCTTGTTGGGTTTTTATCGAAAGGATTCCTAGGATAAATTATTGTGTAATGTGTTCTTATTCTCTATTTTTTCTTTTTAATTTTGCACTTACTATTTTTCTAGATTATGTTTATCAGGGTATTATTTCTCTTCATTCACTAGTCTCTAACATAAATATCATATTATCCAAAAAGAAATGCAAACTAGGGATTTATGAACTAGAGTTTCATAAAAATATATAACTCCTTATTTATTTGAAGCTAAACTTCCAAAATAAAAGATCCATTTCAAACACAACAACAGATCAATTGCTTACCCATAGCTAAAAGATATATCAAGTTTTATTTTTCTAGAAAAAACTTGATTTGAAAATTTGCTTTTCCCCTTTTTTCAAAAGGTTGACTTCACAAGGTCATATCTCCCTTCATACTACTTGAAATCCTTTGAATGAACACTTATTTTAAATGTATTCAAATGCTAAACAAAATGGCACAAGAATTGTCTAAATCTGATAATTTTATACAAAGATATAGCTCCAAAAAAATGAGATATTTTTTTATAAAAAAAACTCCTAACACTATCCTTATTCCAAATGGATGACTTCATAGGATCGTATCTCCTTAAATATTGATTGGATTCTTCATAGGACAACTCATATTAAAGCTCTTTGAATTCTAAATAAAATGATGCAAGAATTATCTGAATCAAACAATTTTACACAAAGATATAATTCCCAAAAGAGGAGGCATTTTTTGGAAGAAAATTTATCCTAGTTCTGCAATACACAAAAAAAAATCCCTTCTTTGATACCACTTGTTATGAAACTTTATCATCGTTAATAGAAATATTTCACTAATATGAAAAAATAACAAATCATTCATCCACAAATAATATCCATAGTAACAATCTACACAATGAGACAAAGATATATAATACTCTTAGGGTAGGGCAACACCAATAATACTCCTTAAGAAATAATAACTCCACAATATCTCCAAATATGAGAGCATCGCTTAGAGAGGGTAAAGTATCATAAGCCACTTTGTGGGAAAATATAATTACAAGTAATACTTCATATGAATGATCTCCATGATGATTTCAGTGACAATATCCCTTCTTTATATATCCAACTTATAAACCCTTATCCCACTCATTATTATAATATAATATAATCAACCTTGGATTATAGGTAATCCATGCAAACTATCTATAATGCCCTTATATAATATAATATCATATCCTCATATACATATTTCTAGGTACCATAGCAAGAAATATATGGGCTAATCCAACCCATATTCCACTCCTAAGAAAGCCTGCATATAATCATAAAATATGATGCATCTACATGAAACTCCTCCCAATCTAGAAACAATAGAATGGGTACACATACTAACTTTGCCTTTAACTCCTCAAAGACCTTCTAGTGATCCTTTGTTTGCTTTAAAGGAACACCTTTTTACATAAACACATCAAGAGGATGTGAAACTTGTACAAAGTAATTAATGAAGAGTTGATAATATGTGGCATGCCCTAAGAATCACTTTAACAAACTTATGTTGTATAGATCTTCTATGCTCATCATGACTTGTATTTTTTTAGGATCACTCTTCAACATCCTAGCAAATTTCCATAGGACTCTAACAACTAGCACTTATTTAGGTTTAAGGATAATTAAGAATTCATAAAAAAATACATGCACTCTTCCAATGCCTTTAGATTCTTGTCATTTCTCCCATATAATGACCAATCATTCAAAAACACTTTTTTGTCAACAATTGCTTAAAAATATACAAGATAATCTATAATAATTTAAAATGTTGCAAAGGTATTGCACAAAATTAAAGGTATTTAGATAGATGCATAATCATATTTTCTACTACAAAAGGGGTCTTCAATCTATGTTAATTAGTGATACTAATTTGGTTATATCCCAAAAATCTATTAAAAAAATAAATAGATTTTGTGCCCTACTACTTCTTCTTGGATTATATTAGTAAAGGGTATTGGACAGATATCCTTGATGGTCACTGCATTCAAAATCCAAAAGTACACACAAATGAGGATTTAATAACTTTGCTTCAAGTTGATGATGGTAGGTGATACCCATTTTCTCATTTCCACCTTGAATATTATTCTCACATCCAACATCTTTTCTATCTCCTTGTTCACAAAGATCACATACTTTTGATTCATTTGATACAAACTCCTTATAGATTATGCGCCAAGAACCAATAAAATCCAATGCAAAAATAAACTAGGTGGCATCCCTTGTAAGTATTTGTATGTCGATGCAAATACCTCCTTATACTACATGAAAATTTTAAAAGATGAAGCTTTTAAAATTGGGTTCCACTCATCCCAACAATGGATTATACTTTCCTCTTCTCCTTTGTTGAGGTTCATCTACACCATCTTTGATCCTTAAAAATTTATAGTGGTAGGTTTATTTACCACTTTTTACACATTAAAAGGATGTGCTAGCTTTTCATTAATTTGTGCATCACCAACACTATACTTTGTAAATATCTATGAAAAAGTTATTTTCTCTTCTTCAACTTTCACTGCTAGCTTAGCACTTTGACTACACTCATTGACCGCATATATGCTTCTAGGTCCTTCATATTGGATTTATTATTCTATATTAATACACATATAGGTAGGTTAGAAGATTTCATAGTCCTCCATCCACCAGTGCAGAAGTCCAATGTTTGAGTGCCATTCATCTTCCATGCATTCCTCCAACTAAAACACTCCTTTGTTAGGGTATCATCCATTCACCTTATATTTTAATGATGATAATGATAAACTTTTCGATTCATGAGATTTTTCTAAATATCCACTCATGAACTAATTCTTTAAATTAATTACATACTTGTGTTGGCCTTTCTTGAAGTTCAAGTGGTCCTTATCCTAGTTTATGATTCACTTTCACTATGCATAACCACCCACGTCCCAAGAATGCATCATAGGTTAGTTTTTGCATACCAATAACCATGAAATCCTAAATGAATATTTGGTCACCAATATTCACTCTCTATGTAGTCAAGACTTCTCTCATTTCTATGCCATATTAATCTACCCCATATAATAAAAAATTGAAAGACCACAAAAATGGTGCCCCCAGGTCCTTCCACGTCTTCTTAGGCAATATATTCACACTTGAACCTCCATAAAAAATCAATTACATCAACTTGTGATTGACAAACTTGACATGAATCAATATTCATTTTTTATTAGAATTTATCATTAATATTGTTTGGTTAATGTACTTATCCCTTGCTAATTGTTATGTTCAGTTGGATTCATGGCTCCTCTACTTTCCTCATCTACACCATTTCTCCAATCATCACATAGAGCTATGGTATTACACATAGTAATCTAGACACATTTACTTTGATATTTGTATCCATAACTTGTACTACCAACTTTTGTGTTGGCATTTTGTGATCTTCAATGGTGATGGGTTCTTTCAAATTATTACAAATCTTCTCTTCATTTATATTTTGCATTTCTTCTTCAATTTATACACATGATTGTTGTCATTTCTTGTTCTCTTTAGTAGGGTTCAAGTACTGCTCCATTATCTATGCTTACACCTGAGTCACTACCAGCACATGATTATCCTTCTATGCTTGTTATTGGTCTAGTTGATTCTCTTCTATGTCAATAAAAATTAACATTTTATAAGTTTCTCATGCTCATATTTTTTGAACAATTTGTCTCCTTGTGGTTGCTAGGTCTATGTCTTCTATATATCATTGCATTGTTTTTTGTAGTTCCTCCTATTGGAGAATTCATACAATTGCATGTAAAATATCCTCACTCTTGACATCATTTTCACTTAATTATTGACCTTTCATCAAGTTCATATTACAATTGTCCTGATGTGATTTTCTTTTTTGGTTGGTTTCTCTCTTGGAGTTTATTTTGGTATCTCACATCCATTGCTCCTTTTCCACTTATTAAAGTGTTGATTTTTTTATCTTTATTATATTTTTACACCATAATTTTCTTGTGTCTTATACTTCTCAAGTTAAATGGGAAATCCACAACAACATGACCGCTAATTTCATAAATATTGTGATATATTTCTTTGAATAGTTGACATTGATGTGATATTTTGATTTATAATCATAATGCCAAATTTCTTTATTCCTCTTCTTCTTCTTTATTTTGGCCTTCATGTAATGTATTAGTTCCTTAAAGTCCTTTCATATGGACTAGATTGTAGTACTAAGATCATCATGATCACTATTTGAATCAAGGGCATAGTCATAGCTTGTACTTCCTCCAACTATTATTGTCTTCATATCACTTTCTAGGTTTAGCACTTAGTCAAATGCTTCTTTATAAGTGGTTAAAAAAACCACCTTCATCTTCTTATATATTATTATTAATCCATATAAGAACCATTGCTTCTATAGCCCTTTTGTTGGATTAGCCTGCATCTCATTGAAGAGTTTATTTAAACAACAATTATATGATTTGATATTTTTGTTAGTATTTTTCTTTGTTGAGTAGATATAACCAATGATATTTGTATTATCACAAAGAAATATGAAGTCATTATTGATTTCATTCCTCAACTAGACCCAATACATGAAGGATTATTCTCTCTTTAAATATTAATTGATTACTACTCCATACAACATCATTGGAAATAATCTTAGTCATGTATCTTGATTAGTAACTCCATTCACCTTATATATCATTTGCACATTCTGATATAGCATTTAGGATCCTCTCTCAATATCTAGTAAACTTCAAACACTTTTTCTTTCCTACAATTATAACAATATTTTTTATTGGTGATTGTTTGTTTTCGCTAAATGAACCTTCTATTTATGACTAGTTATCTATAAACAATCTTTGGTTACTTCATTGTGTGCTTACACTTCACGACCTCGTTTATGAGTACACAAGTGTTAGTTATAGTCTTTCAAGCACACTCTATCATAGTTGCACTTATGCTCAACTCTTATCCTTTGCACATATTGGCACTCTCCCAAAAATTGTGTTGGAGTCACTAGTTGATCTACCTCATCCTATGCATAATCCATATTGGCACTTTTTTCACCACTTCCACAAACATTCTCCTTAGGCCAATTTTTATTTGTATGTTGTGTCTCCACTTATGTCTCTTCATCTATCATCAAAATTTATGTTTTCCACCTTTCACATCCTTTGTTTATACTTTCCTCCTCTTGAGGATTCCACAGTCACTCTATCTCTAGTGCTCATATCTCCTCATCAATAATTTATAGCAACACTCCACCATCAACATGCAAGTATTATTTGTCGAGATGTAGCTCCTTGCCACCAACATACAATTCTTCCACATGCTCTGTATGTCCATGTACTCACTTTTATTTTTATGCAATCCTTAAGCTTTTTCTAATTGATTTCTCACTCATCCTTTTGTCTCCATGTATCTCACATCCTATTGTTAGGTCATATATCATTCACCCTTCATATTCAAGCTCCATATGGTCACTAGATCAAAATTTAGATGGAAATTCCACTGCATGTATCACAATGATAATATTCTATAGTTGAAGGAATAGAGAATGAATGATAGCAAATTAGTAAACCAATTCAACATTCAATACTAGTAACATATATAATCTCATATCTCATTCTAGATGACCTATAGCATGTCAAATTTATCCTTGATGGCTCTATATAACATAAATCAGATAACTTTATATACAATTTAGATGACCTTGGATTTAATTTAGATGACCTTGATTTTGTATGGAATAATGTGGATCAATAGTCCAAACGACCAAGTCTATTCATATAAAAAAATATAATAAGGTAGAAACAATTTGGGTAATCTATCCATAATAATTATAATCAACTACAATCACACTTACAATTATTATAGTCTATATAATAATGGATGGACGACAATATTATTAGTAGTAAAAATACATGTCTACTATACAATGCAATTATCTCCTATATCCTTTGTGATCTCCTATGCATGTATGTCCTCTGCATGTGTGTACCTATATCTCTTCTTGAATGAATAAGAGGTCTTATTTATACATTTTTGGAGGAATTTACTCCCTCAAATAGCTACCTGACACCTCATCATCTCTTACATTACATTTGTCATGCATTTTTATTATCATTTCATCACTAACTACATGAATTATTAATTATACATATATTATCCAACAATTTTTCAATTTCATAACAAAACAAACAATTTGTGCAACTACAATATTCATAACTACGATGTGCACATACTTGACTTTGAATGTATGCACTACATTATGTACTAGGTGACACTTGAGATGGTTCTATGTTAGAACTAGTTCCTACACTCTAGTATCTATTTGGTCATCTATATTTATTGGCATGATGGAATTTTGTTTTAGGTGTGTTGGAAGTTTTGTACTATGCCACATTAAAATTTTGATGAAATTGTATTGATGTAAAATCGACAAATGTCGATAAAATATAATAATATTATGTTATAGTATTCTGACCAATATAATATGTTGTAGTTATATTTTATTTTTCTTCTTTGTTTTATTGCATTCTTTTGGCTTGAAAATAATGGGTGTTTTAAGGAAAATGGTTGGGAAAATAGATTGGAGACTTTGGTTTGGATTGCCCATAAAATAGTTGTAAAATGGTGCATATGAGAGCTTCGCTAAAAATTGTGTTCACCTCAAGTAATGGGTGAAAGGCTCATTTTCCTCACTTGGAGGTGAACGTAAAAGAAGAAGAAATGATAAAATTTGGCTAAACATGTTCACCCTAACCAAGGGGTGAAAGCCCTATGCACTCCTCGTTGAAGCAAAAGGAGAGAAATTAAAAAATGAAGTTTCAAAAATGGCTAAGTATTGATGTCACTCGAATTCAAAATGAGGGAAGAATCGCATTCACCCAAAGTTGGGGTGAAAGCTTCATATGCCCCACTTTGGGGTGAACGTCCTCAAAAATTGAAGAAGCGCACCCGCCCATCGCATTGATTGGTGGGAATTTTATTCAGCGAAAGTCTTGAGTTGTGAAGAAACTTAGCAAAAAAATTGGTAAGTTTTAAAGAAAGGGTGCGTTCACCCCAAAATTGGG
This sequence comes from Wollemia nobilis, assembly GCA_028583015.1. Classification (NCBI taxonomy): domain Eukaryota; kingdom Viridiplantae; phylum Streptophyta; class Pinopsida; order Araucariales; family Araucariaceae; genus Wollemia; species Wollemia nobilis. The sequence continues at coordinate 1,488,226 of JAQPPZ010003633.1, forward strand.
GTAAAAGCTTCGTTCGCCCCAAGTTGGGGTGAACATCATTGAGAACGAAGTTTGAAAATTCAACGGTACGTTTACCCCGGTTGAGAGGCAAAAGCTCCATTCGCTTCTCTCGGGGTGAACGTGCTCTAAATGTTAAGTTCAGGCAAAGGTGCATGAGCGACATTGAAAAGTCAATTTCACGTTTACCCCAAGAGGAAGTTGATAGCTCCTTTCACCTCTTTTGGAGGTGAACATAGATTTAAAATAGAATAACACAACTGTTAGAGGCACTTTCATCTGGGAACAGAAAATGATTGCTACCATGATTGGAAAGTGAATATAGTTCATTAAATCAAGTAAAGGTGCACTCTCCACCAATGCACACCATGGAAGGAGTAAATGAGCATTCACTTATTGTCCATTTTGGGTGAATTGTGCTATCAACAACGTCATGGGTTTTCAAGAGCACCCAAGGTAGGTGAATGAAGAGCATTGAATGATTGGGGCAAGGAGCAGCTTTGATTGTGAATCTCGAGCATAGGGGGAGTAGTAGTATTAAAAGTTCCAAGTGATTTTAATTATTTCCAGGTAGAAATGCATTTTTGAGAGAGCAAATATATTCAGTCAATGACCAAACCTTGCATTTTCACATGCACCAACATCTAGAGATGCTGATTTCCTGGAGGAGTTGCCTTAAAAGCTGGATCATTGCATCAAAAGGATGAGTTTTTAATATTTCCAAGAAGGAATTTTATCACTATGGTTCCTGATCTATAAACATTCTGTCTCCATGTGCATTTAATGAAAGAGGCAAAATCCTCTATAAATACTACTCAATTTTCATTGTAAGAGGAGGTTAGACATTCTGTATAAAAACTATTCAAGTTCTCTGTATCAATAGAAGATACAAGGATTTTGAATTTGCAAGTGATCTTATGTCTGATTTCCTTCTATTTTTATGCATTTCTATCTTACACTAATATTCATTATCTGTTGTTTAGTTTAAATTATGCATCTGAATTTGAACATTGATGGTGAGGGAGTGAGATCTAGAATACAATATTGGAGGTTGTTTATGCAAGGTTATAAGTAAATTATGCTAATTTTATTTTATTACATGCTACTTCAATGCTTGGGTGGATTTCCTATTGCTGGTCTGTCGCCAATCCTACACCTTCAACCTATGACCATATTTAGCATCTCTTTTGATTATTTTTTATTTCTTTCCTGCAACCCTAGTCTTAAACCCGTGTAGGATTTAGTAAGGTATCCAACCCTCTCTGGATATTGGCACAGAGGACATTCCTTTCCTTTGGTATTTCAATGTTGGCCATGTTTAGGGTGCACAAATGCATGTTTGTATAATTAGGTCGATATTTGACCAATAGTTTTTGACACACCTCGTGGGACATCGAAAGTTCCACTTTCAAACAATATCGAGGTTTGATGTTCACCTTCATAATGTATAGTTAGAACATCTTGTGACTAAATTGTACCCAGAAGCCTCCAAATGTGAGGGTAACAAAAGTTGTGCTTAATGATTACGAGATTGAAGGTCAAAAATCCTGAAAATACCATTGAGTTCTACGAACTTGATACCCAAAGGTTAGGAGAGCATCCTCAACTAGTTACTTTATGTCGTAAGTCATCGTTACCTCATACACCTCATACATCATCTCCAACATCCTCATAATTAGTTGGTGTGTTTTCTACTCCTACAATTCCAGTTAGTACTTCTACTAGCATTCCTCAAGCTCAACCACACACACCAGTCCACATGGATCAAAACCCACCCCCACAGTAGCCACAACCACCAAGGTAGTTCCCAGCATGGAATAGCTCAGAAGCCTTGAACCTACAAGCACAAAATCTAGTTCCTGATGTAGCTTAGAAAGCTTTGCCTACCAATGATGGTACTGGTAAAACCACCTATGAGCATATTCAAGATGTGGTTTCTTTGGCTATGATCCATGACATTGCAGATAAATATATTATGGTAATATTGCTGGTTTCTTTAGCTAAAACAATTGATATTATGATTGCTTTCCTACTTAAAGGAAAGTTGTACTAGTACCAGTATTTTTCGCCCACCACCATAGCTACATGGGATTAGTTTGCAAAATTATTGATCAAGAATTTTCATGAGTAGGTCGATCCATTATCCTTAGTTAATTAATTTACCATGATCCAAAGGCATCCATAGGAGGAGATAGTTGATTTCAACATCAGGTTCACCCAAAGTTGGAAAAGGGTTACTGATGGTCTTTGACCCATGCATAAACAAGCTATGTTCTATTATCTCAGAGCATTAAACTATGATATTGGTATGGTTGTTTGATAAACCAATATGAATACCTTTCTAGATTTGTACACTCAAGCACAAAAATCCAATTGACCGCCATAGGCAAGCTTCCCCCAAAAGTGACCATGCCTATCCTACCTGACCTTCCACAACACTTATATTTTAGTGCATTCTCATAGCCTATGCCTTCTATGTATCCAGTTCTTCATGGGGCTCAGGTTCACCTCAAGTCACTCTGCTTCCAGTTCCACAAATTTCTATGCCAACTATTATGCAGTTACCCTCACTGGTCGTGCCACAGTTGCTAGCACCTATTACTTTCCTATCACTACCAGTGCCACCTATTCCACTATCATTGCCTACCCCACCGATACCTCTACCTTTACCAGTACCTCTACACCCTCAAATTTTGATCCTTATATGAAGTTGCTACAAGAGGTGTAATCTATAAATTTAGCTATAAGAACAACACCAAATGAACTAACCATAGTAAGGAAGAAGTAAGCTAAGGTTTATTTTCAGTTGAGGAGATTTCAAACACCATCGATTACCCAAGAGAAAGCAACCACTAGCAAGGGTCCTGAAAGGAACATGATTGTGTTGAAAAATAAAGAAGCCAATACATCAAAAAATACATATTGGTGCTCAACTTGTAATGATACTCATAGAGAAGACACATGCATGGTTCATATTAACTATGTACAGATGCTAGCAAAATTTTTTGCTGGTAGGCAAGTTAATATGATAATGGAAGCCGATCATAATTTGATGGTACCCTCTTTGGAGTAAGTTTCAATTCTATGAGATCTAGAAAGAAGCTGGTGACTGTATATCCGACGAATTTTGAGCCTTTGAAGGTTCCTATAGAACCGAAGGTGTGAAATGAAAAAGTGTAACCTCCCATGAAAGTGCCTGGTGTGATGTCAAAGTAGCAGGAATCTATCCTATTGAAAGATCTAGAGAAGTCGTGAACAAAGGCATCAACTTCACAGCCTGTAGCTATTCTAGAACAAAATGAGGTAAAAGAACAAGCCAAGGAATGCCTTAGGTACCCATTGTTGACTAAGAAAAAAATGGTGGAAGCTACTCAATAGTACTAGTACAAGTATAAGTGGTTTGTAGAAGAAAAAGCTCCTAGTATTTCTAATTATAACATTGTGGAAGAGAGGGGGGGTAGAGGTCCAAGGTTCAAATCTCGGGCCTCGTTGGATTGAACGCTTGTCCATTTCCTGGTGCTTTCAGTGACATAAAAGGTTTAAAATAATTGTGGCATGGTGGTTATAGAGGTGGACTATGTGAAGATCTATGTGGTAGCTTTCGAGGTAGACAACACAGAATACTGTGGCAGCCATAAAAGCTGGACAGCCTACCCAGATTCGTGGCGGCTATCAATTCCACCATGTAAAAAAAAAACATTGTGGAAGAGATGAAGAAGATACCTATAAAAGTGAGCTTGTACGATGCCCTACAGTTACCTGGGTAAGTCTACCTACTGCAAGAGTCTCTTAGGATTGTAAAAGATCAGAAGAAGAGTCATTCCAAAACTGTGTTGGTGCAGACACTTCTGAATTATTCCACTAGAAAGAATAGGCCACCCCTATTCTATTTGTTACTCAGAATGGAAGGGTGGATTGTGCACAACTGTATGATCGATTCCAGTGCTACAACTACTATCATGTCGAAAGTAGTATGTGAAGTAATGGGAATGGAATACACAAGAAGCAGTCCAGTATTGTTATAGTTGGATGGAAGCCTAGTCAAAATAGTGGGAGTAATAAAATATATTTCTATTGTTCTACATAGCATGTCACAAATTACTGTTATTCAAGAAGTAGTGGTGGTTGACTTGGAGCCATAATTCAACATGTGTCTCTCAAGGGAGCTCATAGCAAAACTGGGAGGGTACCTTTCCTTGGACTATTCACATTTGGAGATTATGTTAAAAGGAAAGATAATATATATTTATAATGAAAAGTCATCCACTTTTCATATAAAAAAATTGGAAGAGGAAGAAAAGCCCACTGGAGCAGTCAACATGATGACTGAAGAGCACTTGGTGAACTCTACCTTGAAGATGAGTTCTCACTCATGGATTTAAATGAGATGGTCAAAACTAGAATTGGTTGTTACACTATAACCAGACCTGAACAAATCAAAGAAAATATCCCTGATTCCCCAGACCCTATAGTAGATCAGTTATGGAAGCTATTTTTTGATGGTGCAAGGTGCAAGAATTATGTAGGGTCTGGTATTGTTTTGGGTTCTCCTATAGGGTTACAAAAGACTTATTCATGTAGATTAACTTGGAGTTGCATAAATAATGCAGCTGAATATGAAGCATTGTGTCTTGCCTTGAAAAAGGCTAAAAAATTGGGCATAAAACAACTGTATATTTTGGAGACTCTGAGCTCATTATCAACCAAAACACAAACAAGTTTGTATCAAAGTAGCACTACTTGAAGGCTTATCACAAAAAAGTATGGGATTTTTTTGAGTCCTTTATAGACTTGAATATTCATGTGATTTCAAAGGAGCAGAACAAAAATACAAATATTTTAGCCTCTCTTGGTGCAAATTAGTCTCCTATGGAGCAAGTAGTCTAAAAACCAAAGACTGTCAGGGTAATCTATAGACTCTTAGTCCCTAATAAGAATCTCTATTGGCAAGTGTTCGACAACGATGAGAAAATAGTCAATTTTTTGATTAAGGAAGCTACGAGTGCAGATGATAGAGTACTTATCAAAGAGGACATGGAAGGAATGATTCAACTAAAGAATAATCACATTTCTAGGGGATTGATTTTTCTTGAAATCCTATTTGACCAAAATGACAGGGTTGAGAAGCATAAAATCAAGGTATATGTGAAGGAATATAAGGATTTGCAGTTGGAACCTAAGAAGATCATCAAAATCAAAATCGATTGTACTCCAACAAAATTGGAGGATATCAAAAGCTTGTGTTATGAGTTTCTTGATATTGTTGCATGGAGCTATCATGATCTAAAGGGATATAGAAAGAATGTAATCTAGCATACCATTGATCTATAGGAGGGAGTAATTTTTGGTAGAAACAACGACTTTTCAATCCCAAGATTGAGGTGCTCATGAAGGTAGAACTATTAAATATTTTAGAAGCAAAGATAATATACCCAATTAAGCACTCAACATGGGTGGTGAACCTGGTGCTAGTTTGAATTAAGAATGGAGATATTCAGATGTGCATTGATTTTTAAAACTTGAACTAGGCATCCCTAAAATATCATTACCCTTTATCGTAGATTGATAAAATTCTCCATGTGGTTACCAGAGCACACATATTTTCATTGCTAGATGGCTTCTCTGGTTATAACCATATCTGGGTGAAGGATTAGGACAAACATAAAACAATGTTCACTACTAAGTGGGGACATTCACCTATCAAAGGATGCCATTCAATATTTCAAATGCCGACACTACCTTTCAGAGAGCCATGGACGTCACTTTCGATGAGTTATTAAATAGAATTATTATGATCTATCTTTATGACATGACCATGTTTTCACATTGCAGATAAGAGCACGGTTCTCATTTGAGGTAGGTGTTCGAAAAATACTAGGAATTTGGGATTTCTATTAACCCAAAGAAGTCTCTATTCACTATAAAAGAAGAGAAATTGTTAGGTCATGTGATCTCACAAGAAGGACAGGTGATTGATCCTACAAGTATTGAGGCACTCTTGAAACTACCACTGCTATTTAATAAGAAGGACTTGCAATCATTCTTCAATCAAATAAATTTTATTTGAAATTTAATTGCTGATTTTTCTCAGGTGGTGAAACCCATGACCGAGCTCTTAAAAAAGAATGTAGAATTCAAATGGACTGAGATGAGAAGACAAGATTTTTGAGAGATCAAGGAAATGATCATCCAAGCACCATTGTTAATCAACCCTGATTATTCAAAAGACTTCATTCTCTATGCAGTGGGTGAGCAAGAGAGCTATGTCGTAGTTCTCACATAGAAGCAAGAATATGGATATGAAAAGTCGATTAATTTTTTGAGCCAAGTTATTGTGTTGTACCAAGAGAAGTATAATTTCATCAAGAAATAGGTATACACAATAATAAAATGCCTAAAGAATTTCTGACACTTTATCTCACAAAGCAAAATGGTCATTTATGTTATACACCCAGATGTTAGAAACTTCATTCTCCAAGGGGAACTAGGCGACAAAAGAGCAGGTTGGATCTCAAATATTCAAGAGTGTGACATGGAGATCTGACAAATAAAGTTAGTTTGTGGATGTGCTCTCTACCAAGAATTAGCCAAAAGCACAACATCTGAATCATTGGTTGTGGTATAGAAAGAGGATATTGGCAAAAGCGTTTGTGCAAATCGTGCTATGATAGGTAGTGATTGGATAAAGGACATTGTCAATTTATTTACCTCTAGGATATATCCATCACATATTGATGCTTCACAACATTAAAGGTTCGGGCTGTAAGAACTCAAGTATGTTATGTTGCCAAGCGGGCTATTCCACAAGAATATTGATGGAGTTCTCCTCAAATGTGTGAAGGAATCAGAGAAGGAGAAAATATTGGAAGAGTTTCATTCTGGTTTATCCGGTGGTCATTATGTAGGAAGGCCAATGGCTTTGAAAATCATTCGAACTAGTTACTTTTAGCCTACCCTTTTTGTAGATGCACATAAATTAAGCCGACACTATGATAACTGTCAACGGTATGTTGGTAGGACTAGGAAAGGAACACTGCCCCTGCACCTAATTCAAGTGGAAGTGCCATTTCAACAGTGGGGCCTTGAATTCATTGGAGTCATAGAACCATACTATTTCATGGAGCACAAATACATCTTGATAGCAACAAATTATTTCAATAGGTGAGCAGAGGCTATCCCTACCAAAAAAGCAGATCAAGCTACTATCATCTCTTTCCTAGAGGTACTCATTACACATTTCAGTGTCCCATATGCTATTGCAACAAATAATGGAACTTCATTTATTGGGACCAAGATTATCAAATTCACAAGTAAGTACATGATCTATCTCAAGATATCATCTAATTATTACCTACGAGGGAATGACTTGGCTAAATCCACCAGCAAAAACTTGTGAATCTTAAAAAGAACACTGGAAAGAAACAAAAGGAGTTGGCACTTATTGTTGAATTAGGATTTGTGGGCAAACCACATATCCATGAAAAAATCTATTAAAGCCTCTCCTTATTCTCTCGTGTATGGAAAAGAAGCAGTTTTTCCCACTCATATTGAGCTTATTGTCCTCCAGACATTGCAGTTGTTCAAAGATGAATATAAGGAGTGCAATCCAATGAGCACAAGGCTGGCTCAATTATTGTAGTTGGAGGAAGAAAGAGAAAATGTGTATCAAGATTTTGTCGAACACACCAAAGTGATGCAGAAATGGTTTGGAAAAAAGACAATAGAGTGTAGGTTTCAGGTGGGAGACTTAGTCCTCAAATGGAACGAAAATAAAGCCAAGCCGGGGAAGCACCACAAGTTTGATGCGATCTGGGAAGGTCCATTTCATACTTCTATAGTAAATTCAGCAAATGCGTATCATCTTCGAGATGTGGATGGCTGGGATATTTCAATTTCGGTAAATGATCTTCATCTGAAGGCCTATGTTCATTGATGAATTCAAGAGGTATTGATTTGTAAATATGTACATATTTTCATTTTGCAAGCAATTTTTATTTGATACTGCCTAATATTTAGAATATATATATATATATATATATATATATATATATATATATATATATATAAAGAAGAAAAAAATAGAAAGAAAATGTATATGCTCCATACCTAGTACAAAATTAGGTTCACTCTAAAATGGTTCAATAGAGACATATCACGATCACAAGAAAAATTAATTGATTTACTAAGAACAGGAAATTATGGAAAGCTCGAAAGGCTCCAAAGATTTTAATTGGTTGCTTTATAAATTTGTAAGTCTATATGTTTTAAGAATCAAGACATCAGTATTGAGGAGCGGTAAGTAAATAAAAATTGAACATGATGAAGCTCAACTTTGAAACTGTGGGAAACAACTGATTGAAAGCACTTTCACCTCGAAGAAAGGGCAAATCCCCATTCACTTTCCATTGGAGGGAATGTGTCTAAAGACTAAAGCAATTTCGAAGCTTGTGATCCATAATCATAAGAATGCTCATTGCAGTCGAGGGGCGAAAAACCAAGATCATAAATGGTCAATAGTTCTTTCGCTTGATAGAAGTGATGAAATCCCATTTGCTGATAAGAAGAGGCGAACGTGTCTTACCATGAAGAGAATTAAAGTCAAAAAAATTAAAATTCAAAGGAAGTATCATTGCAAAGATCAATCTTTCATTTAAAAAAAAAAGTGCATGCCAAGAGGTTTGAAAAGGGACTTAAAAGAATTATTTTACCTTGAAAGAGGGGTGAAACCCCTATTCACCCCTATTTGGGGTGAAGATATAGATAACATTTATCACTCATGCCGAAAGAGTTTTCACTTTGTGAGAAGTGCTTCATAATGGGAAAAGTGCATGCATTGGCTTTCTAAACGAATACATCAGAAATTTAATGCAAGGTGCAGGTGAAATTGTTCAAAAGAGAAGAAAAAGGGAAGTGCAAAAAGCACAAATTGCCTAGTTTTGTCTTTGGCATGTGGGCAAATTTAAAGGAAATAAAAATCCCAAAAGCCTAAAAAAAATAATTTTTTTTTAAATCATGCTTTTTTCAAATTTAGGCGGAAAATAAAGGTCGAAGTCATCTTAAAAAGGACATTCACCATGGATTTAATTCAAATAGGTAAAGTACGCTTTCAGAGCACAAGAGAAGAAAATCAAAGTATGCTTCAGTAATTTTTTACCCTCATTATTATTCGAAGTGCAATAATTTTTTAGGAATGAAAGGAAATGAAGAGCGCCCTCAAAGTGATTTCGCTCAAAACGCGATACAGTTCAGAAAAAAAGTGGGTGCATTAAATGATGCATTCCCAGGGCAGTTAATGCAAAACATGTGCCCAGGTTACATTGGGAGGTATTTTTGCTTTCTCGAGAGCTAGAATCCCACATCATCGAAAGAAGAACTTATTGGCCCATAGGTGGTGAGGTTATTATTCCAAGAAAGCTTTAATAGTCAGGGCATATTTTTTAGTGAAACCATGTGGTAATAAGGGCACACTTTCTAAGGATGATCTTGTAGCGAATAGCAGTTAATACCATTTGAACATTGGGAACAATGCCTGGTGTGTGAAACAAAGTACACATTCTTACAAAAACACCTGAGGGAAATTTAGCATTTATTACAGTGGTTGGAAGGACGTTCTATATAAAGGTACAAGTAAAAGCTTCTCAATTTAAATTTAAAAATAAAATTACTGTCATTGTGTTTTCAAAAGCTTCTATTATAGAAACTGCAGAGAGAATTATGAAAAGCTACTAGGAAGATATAATGGGAAAGTGAAGCAAAGAGGCGAAAAAGGCTACAAATCCCAAGAAGTCTAGAAAGAAATAAAGTGGATCAAAATCCAAGAAGATCCGAAGGAATGAAAATGTGGATTTGGACCCGTATGCTAATACTATGACATAGATTGGAGATTGTGTAATTACCCACAAAGGCATAGAGAAACTGTGACAAGATGTGGAGTTCATAGTAAATCAGGTATTGATGATAGAGATCCCATTGACAGTGTCATATCATGTGCAATTATCTTGGTATTTGTGTATGCCCGTACAACCTTGTCCAGAGCTGATGAAGCTAATTGTTCGATTGTATAACCCACTTACCAAGATAGTGCAAAAAGAAAATAATGAAGCACTTTTTACTATTATCATTGATGAAGTACATGAAGCATTTTCTTGTGGCTAAAAACCTACTTTGTATGCGATCAACAAGAATTTATATATCAAAGAGCAGGAGGATAGATATGTCTCTACCTTAATGATGCATCGATTCATAGAGACACAATTAATTAACGAGCCATAACTAGGGCAACTTTCAAACCTGTCGAAGCTGCTCATAGATTTTAAGAGCCTAGAAATCTATTCAATGTTAGCATGGGTGGTTGGCTTATCGATGGATCCACCATTTATAAGTGGCAGGCGACCCTAGCACAATGTATATGCCAGGTGTAATTTTACTCTCCGCCAACCATGAGGCAAGGCACCAATATGATTTATTTTGACTAGGTCAACTTTATATCTTGTAGACTACATTTTTTAGCTGTAGAGGTTGCAGACTGGAAAGGAGACATCATTCATGCATACCTCCTTTCTGGTATGGTCTTTCTTCTTCCACTTACACCAACATTTTTCTTTCATTACAGTGAGGCAAATGAATGAGAAGGATTAGCTTTTGCCATTATACATGTGGAATTCCACTCTATCAAGCAAGGAGTCTTATTACAGTTTTAACCATTTGTTTTTGGGGCTCGCAATAGAACTGCTTTGTGGTGTATGTTAAAGAGTACCAAAGGAGATGAGAGAAACAATAGTAAAAGAAAAAAAGGGAGATATCTTTCTGCTTACTTAGGGCATAGTCATAATAATTTTTGGCTTTACGGGAAAGCCATTCTTGTTGTCATACTTCACCACTAAACATATTTTTGCTATGGAAGTGGTGCACCAATAAGACTATGTTAATGATGTATATGAAGTAGGGTGTGGTAAGAAAACGACTTGCAATATGCATTTCAAGTTTAGTAGTATAGAAGTAAGTCAGGTATGGTAGAACAGACTGCTCATAGTAATACTTAAGGACCTAGGGTTGATAGAACTACCGCAACATTGGAGGTATGACCCGTTGGGAAAATTCATAGAGATAACCAAGGCCAAGACATTTCACTGTTGTCCATGGTCCAATAATGAAAAAAGATGAAATAATTTTGATGGAACTAATTTGGAGTGGCACATTGAAGATATAACATTGCTTCCACCCTAGCATGATTTCTACGAACAGGAGGCTGTGTATAATCTAGCAAAGTACAAAAATCATATTCCTGTGCTCGAGTTATTTAGTCAAGTAAAATAAAGTCAGTCCCTATGGACCAAGGAGAAAATTATGAATTGGTGGATAATGTGGGTCCACTAAGGAAAAACCATGTCTCATTATGGGTTGAAGATGGATGAGGCATTTTTGGATACCTACGATGAGTTTGTTAATGCCTATCAATCAGTCACTTTCACCAAAATATTACTCCAAAGTTATGGGTTGAATATGGATGAGGTATTTTTGGATACCTACGATGATTTTGTTAATGCCTATCAACCAGTTGCTTTCACCAAAATATTACTCCAAAGTTTCCAATATTCTGACAACATTGAAAGTGGGGCAAAGGGAGAGCACCCGACAATTGAAGAAGAGACTCTAAAGGAGTAAGCACAATAGTATGTGTTTAAACTAATGTTACAGTGGATAAAGCATAAATTTGAGGAGGTGCCTTTGTTGAAGAAGCAGACTGTTCAAGATACACCCCCATTTCCCAAAGCTACAAAGAAACCAAGGACTGACACCACTTCCTCCTCTACTACTAAAGTTTCAATTGCTAAAGTACCCATAGTTCAAGTTGTTTCGATGATTGTTATTTCATCTCCACTAGTGATATATGCTATGATGATGGTTGCACAATTTTTTTTGATGATTCATGAATAGGAGGAGGACCAACAGACGGAGAGCCCTTAGGTGGAGGATGTGAAAATTGAGGAGAAAGAGGAGAAGCAACAAGAGGAAATTATTTTACCACTTCCATCACCAAAGCACATGGCACCCATGATCAAAGGTACATCCTCTTTTTCCTCTTCTTTGGAGCATGTAGTGGCTATTAGCCTATTTACCTCAGTTTCTATGTCCATATCTCCACCTTTTGGTATGCCCTCCATGTCAAATTTTCTCCCCTCTTCTTCCCCTTTGCAAGTCACTACCGCTCCTTCTTCTATTCCACTTTATTTGACCTCCCTTTCTTTCAGTTTATTTGCATCAAGGCCCAATCCATTTTCATGCCCTTCCCCATCCACTACTGCTACCACTATCACTGAAGTTGTAAGTACGCAAGATCCTCCCAGAGTGAGCATAACTACAATTGAACTTGCTTCCTCCACCCACTCCTCCATTTTGGTCCCTCCCCTTCTAGCCATCTCATACACTTCTTTTGAGCTTGATCGCTCACAAGTTTTGATACCTTTCACACCATTTTTGGAGTTACAAGTACTTCCTGAAGTTGAGGTGGCACCAAAGCAGCCCAATGTGGAGAAAATAAATTGAGCACACCTCAGTTTGTCATAGTGGTTGAAAAGCAAAAGGTAAAAATAAGCTCTAGCTCCAGCTCGACTCCTCAAGAAAGTTGCTTTTGATCTAGTTGCCATGGAAGCTCACATAACTAAAATCACTTCCCTGGTCCAGAAGCCACAAGGAGAAATGATGCCAAGTGATTATGTTTATGAGACTCTAACAGAAGATCTAACCAGGATTGATCCCATGGAGAAAATGGGTAACATACAGGTTGATATGAGTTCGGTATACTTGCATGGCGAGTATTATAAGCAAAAATATTTTGATCATGAGAATAAAATTATTGAACTCAAAAGTGCCTTGGCCAAAAGCAGAGTGCAAGAGGGGAAGATAGCCATAGAGAATAAACACTTGTGTTGATAGGTAGGAGTGCACTTGAAATAAATGGATGCAGCAAGAATAGAGATGAAAGCACTCTGAACGTAACTAGAGGCCATACAAAATAAACTGGCAAAGAAGACCGCATAGGCTGTAGGCTTTTCTCCAAAAACCATTAAGGAGGTACGCCTCCACTCAGCTCATAACTGCAAGAAGTTGGTAGCGCAGGCAGTTCAAGTGTTGCATTATTTATGGGTAGTACGAATTCAGATTCAGTTGGATCAATAGTTTATTGATAATACTGAAGAGATGTTGGAACCTACATGGAGATGGTAGTAAAAATTTAGGCCCTTGCACATTCCAGCATACATATTCACCCACTAAGTGAAATAGATCACGCTTGGTATACTACAAAAGTCACACTACGTAGCTACTTTCAAAGGATGGACCTGGTGAAATAAGTTTGGAAGATTCTTAATGCAATCGAGTGAGAGCATATTGTTTCCATGACTCATTTTGATGCTCTTTTCGATATGGGATTTCTAGATTTTATAAATGATTGGAGTGAACCCCTATCGAATGAACAATTGACAGCAGCCTTGAAGAAGTTTGTGGAGGATACCTCAAAAATTGATACATGGAAGGATCCCATAATAGAAGTGCAGGTGTTGCCTCTTATATAGAAGTTCACTCGCATGGAGCTGACATTGTTTGAGTTAGCCCAATGAGCAAAGTGCCTCAGCCTAGAAGACGTTCAAAATCTATGCTTTGTTTATGAGTCATTGAGTATTCCCTATTTGTTCACCACTCATGCTTAGGAGGAGGTAGTAACAGTCTATGAGGTAACCTCTAAAAGCCTTAAGGAATAGGAGGAACAAGCTACAGAAGAGAAGGCAACAACTGAAAAAATGGTGGACGAAGCATAACGGGCAGAAGTACTCCAAGTAGCATCCAAAGCTGAAGCCTCTGAGAAGGCAGAAGAGGAGGCATGAAGAAAGGCATCCACATCAAAAGTACCAACCAAAGCAGTCGATAAAAAGAATCCTTAGAAGCCCAATGGATAAAGGCATGGGATCGCTTGCATCCATATGAGCTGGATACCCTATGAGTTGCCAAAAATATTGGCAGTTTTATACTATACCACATTAAAATTTGGATGAAATTATATTGATGTAAAATCAGAAAATACCGATAAAATATAATAATATTATGTTACAATATTATAGCTAATATAATATGTTGCAGTTATATTTTATTTTTCTTCTTTGTTTTCTTGCATCCTTTTGGCTTGAAAATAATAGGTGTTTTAAGGAAAATGGTTAGGGAAATAGATTGGAGACTTTGGTTTGGATCACCTGTAAAACAATTGTAAAATGGTGCATATGAGAGCTTCATTGAAAATCACGTTTGCCTCAAGCAAATTGTGTTCGCCTCAAGAAATGGGTGAAAGGCTCATTCACCTCACTTTGAGATGAACGTAAAAGAAGACAAAATAATAAACTTCAGTTAAACATGTTCACCCCAAATGAGGGGTGAAGGCCCTATGTGCTCCTCGTTGAAGTGAAAGAAGAAGAGAAATTAAAAAATAAAGTTTCAAAAATGGCTAAGTATTGACGTCGCTCGAAGTTGAAATTGAGGGAAGAATCGCATTCACCCCAAAGTTGGGGCGAAAGCTTCATTCACCCCACTTTGGTATGAACATCCTAAAAAATTGAAGTGTACCTGCCCATCGTGTTGATTTGTGGGAAATGTATTTGGTGAAATTCTTTAGTTGTGAAGAAACTTAGAAAAAAAGTTGGCAAGTTTTAAATAAAGGGTGTGTTCACCCCAAAATTGAGGTGAAAGCTTCGTTTGCCCCAAGTTGAGGCAAACGTAATTGATAACAAAGATTGAAAATTCAATGGTGCATTTACCCTGATTGAAGGGTGAAAGCTCCATTCAACTCTCCCAAGGGTAAATGTGGTATAAATTTTAAGTTCGGGCAAAGGTGTGTGAACAACATTGAAAATTCAATTTTGCATTCACCCCAAGAGGAAGGCGACGACTCCTTTTGTCTCTTTTGGGGGTGAACATAGATTTAAAAGAGAACAACGTAGCTGCTAGAGGCGCTTTCACCTGGGAATAAAATATGATTGCTACCATGACTGGAAAGGTAATATAGTTCATTAAATAAAGTAAAGGTGCCCTATCCACCAATGCATGCCATAGGAGTAAATGAGCATTCGCTTCAGGTGAACTATGCTATCAACGATATTATGGGTTTTCAAGAGCACCCAAGACAGGTGAATGGAGAGCATTGAATGATTGGGATAAGGATCAACTTTGATTGTGAATCTTAAGCAAAGGAGGAGCAACAGTATTAAAAGCACCAGGCAATTTTCATCATTTCCAAGAAAAAGTGCATTTTTGAGAGAGCAAATATATCCAGTCAATGATCAAACCCTGCAGTTTCACATGCACCAACACCCAGAGATGTTGATTTCTTGGAGGAGTTAAGCTATATTGTTGTGTCAAAAGGATGAGTTTTTAATATTTCCAAGAAGGAATTTTCTCACTATGGTTCCTAATCTATGAACATTCTGTCTCCATGTGCATTTAATGAAAGAGGTGAAATCCTCTATAAATACTACTCAATTTTCATTGTAAAAGGAGGTTAGACATTCTATAGAAAAACTATTCAAGTTGTCTACATCAATAGAAGATACAGGGTGTCTAAATTTACAAATGATCTTGTGTGTGATTTCCTTCTATTTTTATGCATTTCTATCTTATGCTCATATTCATTATCTACTATTTAGTTTAAATTCTGCATCTAAATTTGAACATTACTGGTGAGGGAGTGAGTTCTGGAATACGATCCTATAGGTTATTTATGCAAGGTTATAAGTAAATTCTACTACTTTTCTTTTATTACATGTTTCTTCAATGCTTGGGTAGATTTCATACTGCTAGTCTATCCCCAATCCTACACCTTCGGCTTGTGGCCATATTTCCCATCTCTTTCTATTATTTCCAATTTCTTTCTTGCAACCCTAGTCTTAAAACCATGTAGGATTTAGTAAGGGAGTTAGCCCTCTCTGGAGATTGGCACAGAGGACATTCCTTTCCTCCTATATTTCAATGTTGGCCATGTCTAGGGTGCACAAACACATGTTTGTATAATTAGGCAAATATTTGACCAACAAGGTGTTATGGTAGCAATGGAAAATTACAAATATTTATTGCACTAATTCTTGCATTATTTGAATGCAAGCAATGAATTTGTAACCAATCATGCAAGGGAGTGGAGAAACCACAACATTACCATCATGGAATATAAATCCTAAAAGACAAAAAGGAGAAGTGGTAACATCCACAACTACCCACGCTCCTTTTTTCCTTTTTAACCATTAAGAATATATGAATTTCAAAGGCAATAAAGTACACCTCTTGAAGGGATTAAAGGTTATAAAAATAATGGTGGGCCCATTAATGCTAATTTAGATGCACTTGTGAGAGAGACTACAAATTGAAAAATTCATAGAAACAAATATGAAGGAAGTTCTAATAAGCTTTCTAAAGGTTATTGTCAAAATAAAATCCTCTTTATTTATTTTTAATTGTTTATATAAGATTAACTCATACCCACCCATGTTACATCATGGTTGTTTTACCATGGTATCTCAAAAAACCACACAACGGTATAAATATAATAACACTTTCACAATTATGCATATATCACCCAACAAGATTTGAACTTGGGTATCTACCTCAAAAATCCACATGTTTAAACCATTGATCTTATGCCATTTGATTTCCTCGTTTTTATTAAGATTTAAAATTATTTTTTTATAAATTTTATGCAAAACTATGCTTTGATAGTATTTTCTTCTAAATTTAATATAATTTAAATTGAAATATTTATAGGATCTTTGTAAACCAACTCCTACAATAATATTTAGAGGTTTTTCTTTAAGAACATAAAAATCAAGTTTAAGTATTTTTTAGGGTATGATATTATCAAGTTGTCTTGTGAAAAATATGGTTATTTTGCTCCTCTATTTATTATGACATAATCCAAGCTTTACTTTTTAGGGCTTTATATCTTTACACTCTAGATTTATAGAAATATTGTAACTTAAGTCTCAATTTTTTCTTTCTTGAAATGTTTTTGCAAAAACATCTACAAACATGGATTTGAAACTAAATTTGCATATTTAATTTAATTCAAGTCCTCCATTTATCTAGACTAGCCAAGAATACGACCCTTCATTTTTTAAGATAGACCTATGTTGAAACCCCCCAATAATTTAGATATTGCAATTAGGAATCATCAATGAATTTAACATGAATAAGCCATAGTCCTTCCAACATCTAGGTTAAAGAGTGACTATATTTGAAGCATGTACACATATGACTAATTGTCATAGTTTCCTCTTTCTTGCAAAAATGACTAACAACTCAATTACTTATTGCTTCTATAAATTGACCATCCTTTTGTGATTGTCTAGTATTATTCATAGTTAACATGTGTAATATCTTTATAAAATCCATTGAAGATCTCAAAATTTAAGACAATTTGCAAAATTTCAAGAAAAATACAATCAATTTTGAGTATAATTTATTGGATTTTATAAAAAGTAAATATGTATTTTTAAGTTGAAAAATGGATAGTGATATATACAAAGAATAAATGCACAAATGCAATATAATACCTTGTAGAATGAGCTTGGGAGAGGCAAATGTTATATTTTTAAGTGTCAAAATATTTTTGTTATACATTTATTTTGTGAGATTTTTTTTTTTACAAGAAAAAATCGTAATTTTATTTCAAGAATGAAAGGAAATTACACTTCTCAAGTGCCTTAGCACAAGCAAATACCCAGATAAAAATAGATTATTGGGAGTCAAGATATAATTATAGTCATGGAGATCAGAGAGCAAAAAGAAAACCATCTTCAAAATAGCATTGGGATAATAAGGATAAATAACCTTATACATCAATACTTAATCATCCATATAACCTCCATATCCAAAACCTGGATAGATATCAATGAAAAATAAATCAGTAGAAAGAAATAAAACAGTTAAAAACTGCCATATAGCTCTAATCAAATGAACAGGTCCACAGTACAAACTAGAGCTAGCATAGGAACTAGGGGTATGATATGTGGGTGAAAGAAGAAACTCCATCCTTGTTCTCTTCCATTTGCAAGAAACCTTCTGAAACGTGTTGACCTTATTTTGATAACTTAACTGCTTCTTGATTTAATTTTCTATAAACATGAATAAAAGAGATATTCTCAAAAATGGAAATCACCTCCAGTAGTTCATCTCCCACTGGTTCAAGCAGATTATTTTTAATTGAGTGTATCTATTCATCTAGTTGATGACTAGAGTAAAATCTTCAAAAATTTGTAAGTTTTTCACATTTCTCTCCACAACACACTTCATTAGCAATCTCAACACCTGGAACTTAGCAAAATTATTGGAACATGTCCTAAGACCTACTTTAAATTTGATATAGTGGGTATCTAAGAAGTATAGAATACCTCATGCACTACTAAAATATGACTGTCTTTGACTAGCCCATCAAAAAAACCCCATGGTTGAGACTTTCAATGAACAAATTACCTACTCGTCGAGGTTTCTTATGTTTATTAGGCCCTTTGATGATTGAGACCAAAGTCCTCATATAAAAAATGCCTTGAAATTGGGGTATTAACTTTCCTTCAAAAATAGTTGCATTTCGTGCCAACCATATACCCCAACATATAAGACATGGTAAAGAAATAAATTGTTTCAACTCTTTTTTCAAAAACCGTTGTCTTGAGCATACCTCCACTGTTTCTCCTTCCCAAATATTTTATACTTTAGTTATTTGTTTAGCTTCTAATCAAACCTATTGAGAAAAAGGGCATTTGATTAACAAATGTGTGATATTTTACTCCTATGACTGACACAACATACAAATACTTGGACCTTATATGTTTCTCTTTTGTAAAACTTTCCAAGTCAAAGCCTTATTTCTCAAATCTAACCACATGAAAATAATTGTTTTTTTGGGGGAAGATAATTTCTAAATTTTCTTCCACCACCAAGTAGACCCTTGAGTATGAGGGTCAAAAATTTCTTTGTAACCAAGTCTAGTCGTATATTGACCCCTATATTTGTTGTATGCCTAAGCAATATTATCTGGTTCAGCTCTCAACTTGATATGACTCTTATTAAGACTATTAGTATAAGTCTTCCACAAAACAACCTGCTCATCATATAGACCCAAGACTTGAGCATGCTTCCAACATTGGGTCCAAAGACTTGAAGAATATGATTTCCCCACCTGATGAAGAAAGAAAAAACATTTATCTTGTAAAGAACTTATCATAGCTTCCGACAACAAAATGTTTTCTCCACAACCCAAAATAGAATCAACCCATATTCTTACTTGTTCACCATTGCCCACTTTCCAAGACAAATATTTTCTAATCATAGGAAAGGCTTGTACTAGTGCCTTCCATTGAATGGAAATATTTTTAATGCTTTTTTATGGACTTCTAATCCAATCCATAAAGGTCCCTGGAAAAATATACTTATGTTCAATAATCTTCTTCCATAATCCTTCTTTTGTCAAAATCCTCCATAAACTTTTTGCTTCCAGAGAAGAACCAAAAATATGGATATTTTTAAGGCCCCAACCACCTTCCTCTTTTGGCCTAGCAATTCTTTGCCACTTAACTAAAGGAATATCCTCATGTTACTTTCATCCAGTCTAAAGAAATATGAATCAAATTTTTCTTATTTTCTCTAGAAGTCCTTTAGGAATGAAGGCTAAGGAGTGTCAAAAAACATGAATTGCATAAAGAACCGACTTTACAAGTGTTAATCTCTCACCAATAGAAAACCATCTATTACACCAATGGTTAATCCTAAATTCAATATTCTCTAAAATCCATCCCCAATATCTCTTCTTGTAAGTATTTGGCTTCAATACAAAACCTAAATACTTAAAACCTTCTTGGAAATCTAAGAGATTAAAAGAAAAAATTTTGATTAGACCTTGTTCAATCTCTTGCTCTAGACCATTAAAGAAAATAGAGGATTTTTGAAAATTTATCTCCATGTCGGTAGCAATACTGTAAGTGTCCAAGATTTCCTTCAACTTTATAGCTTCCCTTAAACTACCATTTATGAAAAACAAAACATCATAAATAAATAATAAATGAGATAAATAAAGGACCCCCACTTTGATCCCAATCAAGGATCTTGCCCTCTTTGCATCTAAAATAGCTCTACTCAATCCTTCAACAACCAATAAAAAATTAAAGGAGATAAAGGACATCCTTGTCTCAATATTATAGAGGGTCTAAATAATTTGGAATTTGATCCATTGATAAGAACATTAAAATATATAGAAGAAATACATCCCATAATCCACTTTACTATCAGATAGCTAAATCCCACATGTAAGAGCATCATTCTGAGATACAACAAGCTAGTTTTATCATAATCTTTAGATAGATCTAGTTTAAGAACCATTGCAGAAATATTTTTAGTTTTATAGAGTGAAGGCCCTCTTTTGCAGCTCCTTTGACTTCAAAAATATGTCTACCTGCTAAAAACCCAAACTGCTCCTGAGAAATAACTTCAGAGAAAATATTCTTCAATCTAATAGCCATAATATTTGTAATGATTTTATAGATATAGTTACACAATGAAATGGGTCTAATTTCATCAAATATTTTAGGCCTCTCCTTTTTTGGAATCAAAGCTAAAAATTGGATTTAAAAGCTCCCAAAACTTGACCAATCAACCTAAATTCCTCCATTACTCTAAGAAGATCCTCCTCAACTAGATCATAGAAAACTAGAGAAAACTCCACAGGCCATCCATCAGGACCTATAATTTTATCCTTTTTGAAATAAGTCAAAATAACTTTTAGTTCTTCCTTTGTTACCTCCATAAGTAACTTATTGTCCTTATCTATCAAAAAATTGGGGAATAAAGTAGTTAAATTTAGAATTTCTCGAATATTGACTCTATCATAGATTATTTGAATTTTTTTTACTCCCAAATTTGCTAGCTCAACAAAACTCCTAACGAGATCCCCTTCTTCATTTTGCATCTCCTAGATAGTGTTAACCTTATTCCTATCATTAGAAAAATTTTCATCCCTTTTTTTTAACCATACAACTCTACTTTTCATTCTCCATTCAACTTCCCTCCACTCCAAGAATTTGTTCTTAATTTCTAGTTCAAACAGTCTTGTTTTCTCCTCCTATTTAAACAAACCAGTCTCATTATTTTTATGAATTTTTGAAATTTCCTTCTCTACCAACTTGAGATATATATTCACACTCTCCTTTTTAACTAAAATCCAGACCTAACCCCAACCTTCCAACAACTGCACAAGTTTTCAGCTTGGATTTTCTTTTCCTAGAATGCAACAAATATCTGCAAGAGGAGTCTGTCTCTAAAACATCCCTTGAAATAGATACCTCCCTAGAAAATTGACCTGATAGGTCACAAAGACTTCTCCCAATAGTAGACATATTTGGATCACAATCCCTATTCAATATGTTTGAGGTTACCGGTCCATTGTCCAAAATATTTGAAAATTTCTTATCCGTAGGAATTCTCCTCAAAGATTCATAAGATAGTGTACAAAGTTCTTTATTAACTAAGTCCATATTATTCTCATGTATTGGACAATAATTGTCATAAGGCTTAGATGTATGATTAGTAAACTTAACAATATTGTGTTCCAATCCTTTCATAGTTTTCATTATGATTCTGTCTCCTTCTCTAACAACTTGTGAACAGTGAAATGAAGAAAAATCTAGGCCTAAAATTTCTTCCTCCTTATCTAGAGTTTTAGTTCTAGGTTCAACAACATTCTTTTTATTTTTTTGTACCAAATCAAGGAGCACTATTGAGATTTTAAAAATACGTATCTTTTGATTGTTGTTAGCTGACTTGAAATCCCCAGTAGTCATTTTTTTCTCCTCCATACTTTCTATGTGAAAGCTTGAGAACATTCCTTAGCAATATGTCCATAAACATGAAAATGAACACATCTAAAGGGAATATTCAAATAATCCAAGATTTGATTATGAATTGTATTCTCCACAACTATCTCCATACAATCCGGTAAGCCTCCAATGACATCCATCTCAATTAAAACCCAAGCTACAAATCAAAAAACACTAGATTTGAAATAAATATCTATATCCAAGGTTTTACCTAATTAATCTCCAATCTCTTTTAAAGCTCTTTCTAACCATAACTCCATTGACAGACCTATAAGTTTTACCCAGATTGGGATTCTCCTAGCAACTTCAGTCCTAGGATCAAAGCAAGCAGTCCAAGCCTTCAAAGCCAAAAATAAGACCCCAATACCAACGACCTCCCAGAATTTTTTGTGCATCTTCCTCAAATCGAAAAAGGAAACCTATCCATCCTCTGGTAAGTAAGTGAAAATTTTTTCCATATCCTAAAATTGGTACCCATACCTTCTGCAACCATTTATTTAGTGTATTATCAGCTATTTGATGTCCATGAAACTTTCTAATGAGGGCCTTCCCTAAAAACTCTAAAACTTATTCCATCCTTAAGTATTTCCCAAGTGCCATTCTGATCTTTGACCTTTTCTTTTTGACCACTTTCTGTGCCTTATGCACTTTAGTAACCGAGGTTGTAGATTGTGTTGATTGAAATTTTGGACCCACTCCACTTAGGTTCTCCAAATCAAGACTTTCACCAATAAAAACTAAACCAAACAAAGGAAACTCTGCTTAACAAATTGGGTTTGGGTTATTTGAAGCCTCCTCAAGTTTTTCTTCCTCGTAATGAAATGCTTGCTTATTCATTAGAACCATCACTTGAGTAGAGTGTTTTGAAACAAATGGGAATGAACAACCAAAAGGATAACTGACGTGGTCTAAACATTTTGACATAGACCCCCTTATGTCCACTAAAGTCTGATCACTTGCAATATTATTTTGATCACTCAAAAAACCCAAGGACCCCCACTTCTCAACTTTTAAGTCTTGTTCAAAAATGGGACCCTTGGTCTTTGGAGTTGAAAAAATACATTACCTCTCAAAGGGGTCCTCTGAGAAGTCCAAACATTCCTCTTCATTATCCATCAAAAAACAAGAAACCAATTTTCTAAATTATACTTTTGCATTCTTTGAATCTAGAAAGTAAGTTGTCCAGTCTTCATTTTCTTCACATGAACAAATCTGAGCGCACTTCTATTTTAAAAAATGATTATGCTTCTTATGTCATTTTTTTTAAATATATTGGTCAAGAATTGGATCCACCTTCATTTTATTCATGTGAATAGATCTGAGCACATTCTAGTTTTAGGAAAAATAAAATACTACCACTTCTTATGTTTTTTACTTTTCTCTATGCTTCACATGTAAACCCTAGCTTTATTGTGTGCACTACTGTAATGTCCCCTTTTCTACGTAGTCAGGTGCAGAGCAGATTAGCCTATACACGAGCTCCTGTAGGCTAAGTCAGATTCATGGGAGCCATTGGAGATATCATAATATTTTTTAGTACCCAGAGAGCTATTGATTGATGGTTGTTTGGGCTCATTCGAAGATTTGTTTGATCAGAGTTACTATTTTTAGCTATGTCCATTTTTAGGGTTTCTGTGGACAACAGACAATGCAGTGATATTCTTTAGTGAAATGGGTGTCCAAAACCATTCACGAATTTCAATTCGGATGGGCAGAGGTTGGAAATTTTAATGGTCGAAGATAAAATTAATAAAGTGATTATTTAATTTAATTTTGTAAAGTCAATGACTTTATTATAAAATCATTTTACACTTAAAAGGGGCCATTTTAAGTGACGACTTAAAAAGTCATTAAGCCTAGGCATAAGGGGGTGAATAAATTAAGGAGAAATAAGGTGGAATTAAAAATTGATAAAATTATATTTGATCACCCTAAAAGTGACCTAACCCTAGGTCGACCTATGGAGGAGATAAAAGGAGGTTTTGAGTTCATTTGGAGATATGCGAAGATTATTATTTTTCTCTCTAGTTTTTTTGAGGACTCTCTGGCAGAGCCATTTACAGAGATTCTAGAGCTTGTGAGAGACGACAACCTCTTACAGGGACATTGGCTTCGGGGTTGCAAGATTACCCTCAGGTCAATTTGGGCATTTCCACACAGGGATTGCAGTTGGACTTTAGTTTTAAAGACTTCTGGAGTTGGGTTACCACACAGGGTCATTCAGAGATTATACAGGGAATATTTGGATCTGGGACACCACACAGTATTCACATCAGAAGGGTTGAGCCTTCATCATCATTTATAGAGTATAGAGTAGTCAGGGTTTAATTAGTATATGAGGTATTTGCATTGTAATTTATGCCATAGTTTTGATATAAGAATAAAACAATATTTTTGAGAATTCTGGATTGCTCTGTGTTTGTGATTTTGTATATCAAAAATTCATGAAAAAGGTTAAGAATTGGCAAACCCCTAGAGAAGTAGAGAGGGAGGGTAATTACAGTGGTATCAGAGCGAGTTTTTCTTGCCTGCCTGTTAGGGTTTTCTTGAAGCATAACGATGGTAAATTGGAGAAATTTATGAATCTTATACGAGGATAAATTTTAGAAATTTAACGTGCCAACATACTATGTGGAGCAACGGTGTAATACTGGAGGCATCGACTCCACAAAAATCAGGTGGCAAAATAAAATATTGGTATTCTTTTAACAAAGATGATTCTATATGAATCTTTGTGCCTGTAGGAATATAGTCGCTGCTTGTGAATTTATATTTATTTGTCAGGGGTCGTGGGAAATGAATATAAGTTGAAAAAAAGGTACGGTTGAAGATTGGTTTAAGCTGAGCAAATACAAAATAATAAGATTCTTCATTTGCGCTGATGAATGGGGAGTTTGACAAATATTGACTATTTTTTTAAATCCATTGAAAAAATTAACAGTTTGGTAATGAACAATATCGGCGATCACATTATTTTGTATCTGTAAGGGGCAAAATATTCTGTCATAACTAACGATGACTCCTTTGAGAGACATGACACTTTTTGGACTGTAGTGTTGAAACTTCCTCGGCTATGACGGAATAACATAATACCTGGGACATACCATTATATCACTGAATATTCATATTACCTGCAGTCAAGATAACAGAGTTTGATTAAGTCATAATAACTAATCTTCCTTCATAGGGAAACTTCATTTTGAAGCCTATGTATAGAGGTATTGGTGAAGACCCTTTGGTTGCATCTGTTGTACCTTTTAAAGGAACAAATAATCAATTCATTTCTAAAATTACACAGTCCTACACTATTCAAAAATCTATGTCATACCATCTGTGGGTGGCAGAATTAAGGAATGTGTGAAGTCTTGCTTCAAACTAAGCAGTAATTCTTAGGGGGACAGTTCAAGATTTATACATTAGCAGATAGTGAGCAAAGATGAGACTTCACATATCCAGAGAGAATAAAATCATGGACCCACACGGAGATCGGGTTAGAAATCAGTAGGAAATGATACACCTATTGGAAAATATGAATGTTATTTTAAGTGATCATGTTTATCTTAATGGGATGACACAGTTGGCGACCAGGTTGTGGAGAAAGAAAAATAAATCAGCAAATTGTGAGAATGAAGAGTCCTCTTCCCATGAGGTATGCAGGGTAGGATCATAGGTTAGTTTAGTTGATAGACTGGTACAAACTACTGATGAGCCAAAACATGAGGTTGAGACCCATTTAGAGGGAAGTGTTATGGATTCGGGTTCACAATCGAAACATGGTAGGATGCATGCACTGGATAAATACATCTTCTTCGAAGATTTGCAGAGTGAGTTGCATATGGAGTTCGTGGTGGATGATACACATGATGGTGATATTACAAAATTCATAGCAGCCCCTTTTGAGGAGCACACACATAAAATTTAAGACCATAATGCAGTTGAGATTGCTTTTGATTTAAAATCAAATTATAAGGATATTTTATCTCTTCAAGACAGCCATGAGGACTCCACGGATGTTGAGTTTATTGCTGGTTATAATCCCATTTTAGATTGTATTCATGATAAGATTAATGAGGATTTGAGTGGATCAACACCTTATTATGGTCATCCCCTTGATGATCTGCCTACTACATCTTCATACAAGGGGCCAAACACCAAGAGTTGTGAAGAGGGAGACCAGATGCATAATTTTGAAAACTTGGTACATAAATCTGATTTTAGTTCTAGGTCTGATGAGGATAGAATTGTTGCAGCCTTATCTCGTTTCGATGCCACCCATAAGTTCACCGAAGAACTATATTGGAGGGCACAAGTTGAGAAGAGACAGAAGGGTGTAGAAGGAGTAATCTCCAGTGTTGATTTATAGAATTTCAGGGCAGCCTTAGAAACTATGAAGTTAGACTTCATGAACACTCTTGCAGACAGAGATCACTATGCCAAGCTCGTCGAAGGGACCCTTAGTGCATACAGGAGCAAAGAAGAAGTCAATCAGCTAACTGAAGAGCTTGAGTGGACTAGAATCTCTTTGTCAAAGGTACACTTTTCATTGCATGAGACATAGTTGAAACTCAATTTTGTTTTAGAATCTATTGAACAGCTGAATTGAGAGAGAGCCAGGAAGATTGGGTAGATTGTTGATGAACTAGATTGCATTTAGGAGGACTATGAATTATCACATTGTCCCATGAAAATAGATTACACAATTTGGGATCAGCAAAATAACCTTGATAAGCATAGGGGAGATAACTGTTTCCAATGGACTAACAATCCGTTATATGAGATGGATAATGTGAAATTTTTGGGCAATCCAATTTTTGAGATGTAGAGTGCTGATTCATTTACTATAATAGATCATCAGGATATATTGTTTGATACAGGGTGTCTACTCCGACATGAGTCTGAGGGTGATTCCATGAGCATCCTCCAGCCTAATCCGAATGACCAGGAGTTGAGTTCTCTTACCCAGGATTGTATTTTTGCCTTGATGGGAATCGAGGGCGATGGTAGGAGCATGTTGTGGGCAATAGTTGATCATGGGTATGAGAGATATGTCGTTGTTCGCTTTTCGGACAGCCATAACATTTACATGATGGAGATGGGTCCACAATTTGGTTGGCATTACATGGAGTATCTTACTTATTATTTGAACACAGTGCCCTCTCAAGGGGTCAGTTTAATCAGTGAAAATGCAGAGATAGGCCTGGTAGAGTCACCTATGCTGAGATGTTATTTGGCACAGGGTGCGATCATAATGGGCATACCGGCTTTGATGGTGAGGCTGAGCTTCCTATTGAGTTGCCAGAGTGGAGTGTGGTTGATCTTTCAGGAATTATACAGATACATTTACACCCTACTTGGTTGAGTATGATGAGGGACATCATATTTCTAGAGGATATTACATTGACTACAGTATATTGGGCTACATGGGATTATCTAGGACATTCTAGGAGTGTGAACGCCGAGTTGAGTTGGTTAGGTGATGACTATGGAGGCACTTCCAACATTGTGTTTGCAGTAATATATGACGTTGATTCCTTCAGTATGTCATGGTACATGATATTACATCTCAGCTCAGACAGACATGTTAGTGCCAGATTGGAGAGAGATTTCATCATGCTATTGCAGTTGAGACTTCTACCACTTAACCATGTAAGAGGGGTAGTGATGATCAGAGTGGCACAGCGTCAGTGTGGCGGTTCCTTTTTGAGGTTGCTATGGGATCCAGGGGATTTGATGTGATATCAGCTTGGATGTAGCATTTTACTGGAGTATGTATACGTATTGCTTGAGGACAAGAAATATTTGGGAAGGGCAGACTGTAATGTCCCATTTTCTATGCAGTCAGGTGTAGAGCAGATTAGCCTATACACGAGCTCCCATAGGCTAAGTCAGATTCAGGGGAGCCATTGGAGATATCATAATATTTGTCAGTACCCAGAGAGCTATTGATTGATGGTCGTTTGGGCTCATTTAGAGATTTGTTTGATCATAGTTACTATTTTTAGCCATGTCCATTTTTAGGGTTTCTGTGGACAACAGATAGTGCAATGATATTCTTTAGTGAAATGGGTGTCCAAAACCATTCACAGATTTCAATTCGGATGGGCAGAGGTTGGAAATTTTAATGGTCGAAGATAAAATTAATAAAGTGATTATTTAATTTAATTTTGTAAAGTCAATGACTTTATTTTATTATAAAATCATTTTATACTTAAAAGGGGCCATTTTAAGTGACGACTTAAAAAGTCGTTAAGCCTAGGCATAACGGGGTGAATAAATTAAGGAGAAATAAGGTGGAATTAAAAATTGATAAAATTATATTTGCTCACCCTAAAAGTTACCTAACCCTAGGTCGACCTATGGAGGAGATAAAAGGAGGTTTTGAGTTCATTTGGAGATATGGGAAGATTATTATTTTTCTCTCTGGTTTTTTGGAGGACTCTCTGGCAGAGCCATTTATAGATATTCTAGAGCTTGTGAGAGACGACAACCTCTTTTAGGGACATTGGCTTCAGGGTTGCAAGATTACCCTCGGGTCAATTTGGACATTTCCATACAGGAATTGCAGTTGGAATTCAGTTTTAAAGACTTCTGGAGTTGGGTTACCACACAGGGTCATTCAAAGATTATACAGGGAATATTTGGAGCTGGGACACCACACAGTATTCACATCAGAAGGGCTGAACCTTCATCATCATTTATAGAGTACGGAGCAGCCAGGGTTTAATCAGTATTTGAGGTATTTGCATTGTAATTTATGCCCTGGTTTTGATATAAGAATAAAAAAATATTTTCAAGAATTCTGGATTGCTCTGTGTTTGTGATTTTGTATATAAAAAATTCACGAAAAATGTTAATAATTGGCAAACCCCTAGAGAACTAGATAGGGACGGTTATTACAACTACGTAGTTCTAGCCAAACAAAAATTTTCAAACTGTTGTTCACATGCATAAAAAAATTCCTCCCTAGAAAAATAAATCCTTTCACCCTTTTGAAGTAATTCCTTAGTGCTTCACTTTGTAAACCTAGCTTCATTGCCAGCACTTCATGATTGCAGTCAATAAACTTCTTCCAAATAAAATTTAAATGTAAGAAAGATGAATGTTTACCTCCTTCATAGTCTTAGCTTTCAAAAAAATTATAGATGGGTCTTCTACTCTTACCAGGCAGTGATGATGATGGATCAACCACAACTTGGTGTGGTAGTGGTGATAACCTCCAAAAAACCCTCTCCTGCTTGAATATCCTCTTACATCGTTGCTCAGTTTTTTCTACAAAATCCTCTTACACCACTGCTCAATTTTTTCCATAAAATCCTCTTATGCCACTGCTCATTTTTTTCCACAAAACCACTGGATGTCGCTGGTCAGATATTTTCCATAAAAAACCTCTAATGCTGTTGCTCAAATTTTTCCACAAAAATCCTCTTACATTGATACTCAGTTTTTCCACAAAACTCTCAGATGTTGCTGCTCAGATATTTTTCACAAAAATCCTCTAACACTACTGCTCAAAATTTCCATGAAAATTATCTTACCTCATTGCTCAGTTTTTTCCACAAAACCTTCAGATGTCGTTGCTCATATGTTTTCCACATAAACCCTCTCAAAAAAAAATTCATGAGATTTATTAAAATTAACTTTATATTTGTAGTTATTAAACTTATAACTTTAGTCTTGATATCTCATAAAGAGAGAATGACTTTCCTTGCGTATGTTTGATTCAAAAAATGGCATCTACCTCTCAATATGTATCTATCATTTTTTCAATGTATAAAAATATATATCTTTATTTTATAATACAAATAGTTTATCCACTCCCATAATAGGAAGTAAAAAGGTATGAATGGATAAAAGACCAATTGTAAGAAGACAATGAAGAAATATGATATAATAAGGATTAGGTTTGTATTTGTTTATCAAGAAGAAAAAAATTAAATAATTTTATAATAAAAGTGTCAATTATACTTTCAAGGAGATATATAGGTATAGTTTGAAATAAATTTGAGTACAATAGATACAATCATGAAAATATAATGAGCAATCCAATTTAGTCACTAATTGAAACATTATGACCCATAATTATTATATGTAACATAACTAATTAACAATTAAATAACATAATTAATTATCATTTAACATGTAATAATTAAAAATTAATTTATTTGTTGGAAATATGAGCAAGTTTTGTTGTCATTGATGTCAAGAGTCAGTTTCAGTGAGCAGTATGAGGTCAAGCATCAGTTTTCGTCAACAGTGCAAGTGGAAGATTGCTTCTAGGCCTAAGGAAAAATAATATTATAATATGCCTATTATAATATTCAAGGTGGTCAAATAAGGTCTAAAGGAGCAATAGAAAGGCCCAAGAAAATAATATTATAATTTGGTATTATAATATTAAAGGTCTAAAGTATAGACCTAAAGTAATTAGATTAATTATAAATTAATTATAATAACTTTATTATAAATTAATTTAATTAAATAACCCTAAGGTTAGGGTTACAAAGGGCAAGCGATTAAAATTAAGGCACCAACATTGAATATATTTTTCACCCACCGATGTGCTATAGGGGAGAGCACATTGTATATAAATACCATGTGCTTTGGAAAACAAAAATTATCCTTCGAACGAATTAAATCGGAGTGCATGCGAACTACGAACTGCGTGGAAGAAGAGGACAAGGTTTTTGCTTACGTGGTGGTCATCGAACGCATAAGAGGAAGGAGGCTTGGAGCCTCATAGCCAACCATGGTGGTTGGGCCAATGACAGGCGATTGTGTGCTTAGGGCGCTAACAGGTGGGAGGTCCCACGATCAAAACCCGATGGCAACATTTTGGTAGAGATTCACGTTTTTGGTTTTGGTGCCAAGGTGAAGCAATAAAGCGCACGAGGTGCTTCTTGCTTCTAAGGTGAGCGCCTAGCTCACGTGGCACGTGGGCCACGGCTAGGGCACTATGGAGGCGCAAGCGGGAGTTCGAATCCCACCGAGGGCAAAGGTATTTAATTTTTGGAAAATTAAATTGCTTCTAAGGTTTAAGGTGGCATGATTAATTTTTGCTAAGGGGGAGTTATAAGGTTTTTAAGGGATAATTATTTTATTGTGATTTTTGATAAAGTGAATTGAGATAGGAGTTATAAGGTTGAAAAAGGAAATTATATTTTTGTTGGGATAAGCTATGATGTGTTAAATACTTTGAGAAAATATTTAAGGGTTCATAAAGAAAATTATTGTGATTATTTTCTTTAAACAAATTGTTGGCTTATATTTTGAAGTGTGGAGAT
Source organism: Wollemia nobilis (assembly GCA_028583015.1). NCBI lineage: Eukaryota > Viridiplantae > Streptophyta > Pinopsida > Araucariales > Araucariaceae > Wollemia > Wollemia nobilis. Next base: position 1,519,403 of record JAQPPZ010003633.1, read on the forward strand.
TATAAGGTGTAATAGAGATTTATTGCTATGTATGGTGAAATATTTTGAGGAATCAAATTGAGTGAATTTTTGAGAAGATATTGCTACCTAACCTTTGAGATTGGAAAAGAGTTGATTGTGATTGAGATAGGTGTTTGAGGTCAAATCTTCTTCAAACAAAAGGTAAGGGTACATTATCCTTGTGAGTGATTGTTGGATGTTGTGAATGCTAAGTTGGAGTGAAAAGGTTCTTGTTTGATAAGCATTGTTGAGTAAGCCTTTATATGCATGATTGGTGAATGCTTGAGTGAGAACTTGAGAACTATCTTGAACTAGGGTTTATGAAAGATCATGAGTATCATTGTTATGTGAGATTGTTTGATAAGCATTGTTGGAAAGTATTAGAGTGATAGTTCAAAAAATTGTGAAAAAAATTATTCTATATTCTGAATTGATTTGAGAAAGTGATTGAGTATTATTGTGAGTGTAAAACATATTGAGTCTCTAACCATTCTCTATATTTTTATGTAATAAAAATTGAAAAATATTAGTTCTAACCATTCTCTATATGTTTTTAAGAGTCAAACAAAATTCTAAGTGAAACTTGTTTGTGTGATTGAAGAGGTTTTTTGAAAGATATTAAGTTGATTTTATATGTAAGTTTTGCAATTGATTTGAAAAGATTTTGTGAAATCTTGTGAGCTAAGTTGAGTAAGATTTTGTGAAATCTTAAGGATAGATTTGTGTGAGATTTTGTGGAAGCTTACAAGCAGGTTTGAGGTAAGTCTTGGTGAAGACTTGTGGATAGATTTAGGACAAGTCTTGGTAAAGAATTGTTGTGTATAATTTGAGATAGATATTGAGCAGATTTATGCTAGATCGAAGGATAGTGTTTAGTGTAGATTTGAGATAGATATTGAGAAGATTTGAGGTGACAGGGTAGAGAATAGTGTTTAGTATAGATCCTTAGACAAAGGTAGGGGGGATGAGGATAGGGGTCTTCAGTGGAGAGAGATCCACAAGCCAGAGCAGTGGAGGTAGTAGTCTTCTAAGAGGATCACCAACCAGAGCAGAGGAGAAAGAGTTCTCTTGTGGATAGAGATCCACAAACTTGATTAGGGGATTGGTGTCTCCTTTGGACAGAGGTCCATAAACATTGTAATAGGGAAAGGATTCCCAAGAGTATTTGTTGAGAAAATTTTATAAGGAATATTTTCTCCGTGGAGTAGCCCACATTGGGTGAACCACGTTAAATCATGTCTCTCATGTGTGTGATGCTTTATGTAATGTTTATTGCTTTAATATTACTGATGTTATCATATGGATTGAAAAGCAAAAAGTTTTATCTTATATTGTTCACTCCCCCTCTCAGTATAAGCACATGTTCTTCAATTGGTATCAGAGTGGGTCTCTCCATGAAAAGACTAACAACTTGGAGAAAGATCCATAAGAAACACACATGACTTCAGAGAATGAAGAAGAGACCATGTTTGACATAAAAGAGGAATTCTTCACTGCTCTCAGGAATCTTGAAAATATTAGAAAGAAGAATTCAAGCTTGAAGGAGCAAATTCAAGAGGATGAGGAAGCAAATATGGAACTTCTACAAAGCCTCACAAAACTCAAGATAAAGGTAGAAGAAGGAAATAAAATTGAACAGGATATGATAGATCTATTAAGAGCAAGGGAAACAGAGTGTGAAATATTGGAAGCAAAAATTGTATCACTAAGGCATGAAGTTGAAAAGACCAAGCTACGACAAGATATAAAGTTAGGGAAACAAAAAGAGGAATCCAACTTTCAAGAAACAGAGACATCAAACAGAGATGAGCTCGTCACTCATACCCCAAAAGGAAAGGACATCAGGAAAGAAGAAAGCAAAGAAGAACCATGGATGAGAGTTAATCACAAAAGGAGAAGCACTCGACCACATTCTCAAAGGCATCCAAACAGGTTACATAATTTCTTCCATGGCTATTGCTTTTCTTGTAACAAATATGGTCATAGAGTTGTACACTGCACTGGTTATGTGAAAAATGATGTCAATAGAAATTTCAACTCTTTTGCACCTCTCATGAATGATGATATCATATGTTACAAATGCAATAATTTTGGGCACAAGGCTAGATGGTGCAAAATGGTACTTCCTGAGTCTAGTAAAAAGAATACAACTTCAACAACTAGGAAAGAGAAAAAGGGGGATGAAAAAGCTAGATCAATGTTAGTTCAAATAACTCTTCATGCTCAGGATAAAGAAGAACAATGGTTTCTTGATAGTGGTTGCTCTAGACACATGACAGGAGACAAAGACAAATTTCTTGTACTCAAAGAAACTAATAGAGGATCAGTAAGTTTTGGTGATAATGGATCAACAAAAATTTATGGAAAAGGAACTCTGAGTTTAGATAATGGGAAAACAAGAATAAAAAATGTACTATATGTGAAAGGGTTAAGACACAATCTGCTAAGTGTAAGCCAACTTTGTGATCAAGGTCATATGGTTACATTTCACCCAGATAGATGTGAGATAAGAAAGTCTAAAACTAGAAAAGTCATTGCGAATGCAAGTAGAACTCCAAACAACCTCTATATGCTTAGTGAGATTAAAGGAGAAAAGTGTTTTCTATCACAAGAGGATGAGAGTTGGTTGTGGCATAGAAGAATGGGTCATTTGAATTTTGACAACATAGTCAACATAAGCAATAAACAAGTTGTCAGAGATTTACCCAAGCTAAAAAGGCCACAAAACACAATTTGTGCACCTTGTCAACATGGAAAGCAAACTAGAACAAGTTTCAAATCAAAGGGATATATGTCATCTGAGCCATTAAATCTAATACATACTGATCTATGTGGTCCTACCAGAACACAGAGTATTCAAGGTGAAAGTTACTTCATATTGTTCATAGATGATTACTCCAGAATGATTTGGGTAGCTTTCCTGAAAGATAAGTCAGAAGCATTTGACAAATTCAAGGTATTTAAAGAACGGGTTGAAAATGAAACCGGCAAGAGGATTAAGTGTTTGAGATCAGACAGAGGAGGAGAGTTTACCTCAAATGAATTTGTAGATTTCTGTGAACAACATGGAATCAAGAGAGAATACTCAATTGCAAGAACTCCTCAACAAAATGGAGTAGTTGAAAGGAAAAATAGGACTATTGAGAATATGGCTAGAGCTATGTTAAATGAGTCCAAGATTTTAGATGGATTTTGGAGGGAAGCAGTCAACACAACAGTGTATATCATCACTAGGGCTCAAATGAGAGTAAACCATCACAAGACTCCATATGAGCTTTGGAAAGGAAGACCAACCACTGTAAAACACTTCAAAGTTTTTGGAAGCAAGTGTTACATAAGATGGGAGGAGCAAAACTTGGGAAAGTTTGACCCAAGATGTGATGAGGGTATTTTTCTTGGTTATTCTAATAAGAGCAAAGCCTATAGATGCTACAACAAAAGGACACACACTATTGTAGAAAGTATAAATGTAATAGTTGATGAGAAGATAGGGTTAAGAGAGCCAGTTCAAGAAACTATGTATCAGGAAGATGAAAACTGTCAAGAAGAGTTTCGTGAGGAATCAGAAGAAGAAGAGGAAGAAACACAAAGACTTCTTCCCAAGACTCCATCCAGGTATGTACAGAAACATCATCCAAAAGATCTAATCATTGGGAATCTAGATGAGAGATAGACAAGGAGAAGGGTAATAACATCAACTCAACCAACAAATTTTTCTTTATTATCTAAAATTGAGCCAAAAGACTTCAATGAAGCAAGTGAAGATAAGTTCTGGATTAAGGCAATGGATGAGGAATTAGATCAGATAGAGAAAATTAAGACTTGGGAACTTGTTCCATGACCAAAAGGTAAAAATGTGATTGGCACTAAGTGGGTATTTAGAAACAAGCTAAATGAAGATGGTCAGGTGGTCAGAAATAAAGCAAGGTTAGTGTGCAAGGGTTATGCACAGGTTGAGGGAATTGACTTCGATGAGACATTTGCTCTAGTTGCATGACTTGAAGCTATAAGAATGTTCTTAGCCTTCTCAAGTTTTAAAAACTTCAAAGTATATCAGATGGATGTTAAGTCAGCATTTCTAAATGGTGTTCTGGAAGAAGAAGTTTATATTGAGCAGCTAGAGGGATTCATATTAACAGATAAACCAGACTATGTATGCAGATTGAAGAAGGCACTATATGGTCTAAAACAGGCTCCTAGAGCATGGTACTCAAGATTGGATAAGTACCTTCAAGAATAGGGGTTCAAGAAAGGAATAGTGGATAGTAACTTATACATCAAAAATGAAGGGAATGATCTACTAATTGTGGTTGTTTACGTGGATGACATCATTTTTGGGGGGAACAATGATAAGATGTGTCAAAAATTTGCAAAGAGCATGCAGAATGAATTTGAGATGTCTATGCTTGGTGAGTTATCCTTCTTTCTTGGACTTCAGATTTCACAATCAGAGAAAGGGGTATTCCTTTCACAAACCAAGTATATAAAAGAGATGCTAAAGAAATTCAAGTTAGAAGATTGCAAACCAGTAAGTACTCCCATGGTCACAGGATGTAAGTTAAGTAAAGATGATGAATCTCCAGAGGTAAATCAGAAATTATACAGATCTATGATTGGCAGCTTATTGTATGTCACAACTACAAGACCAGATATCATGCAGGCAGTGGGATTAGTGGTAAGGTTTCAGGCAGCACCTAAGGAAACACATGTGGTAGAAGTAAAGAGGATTCTCAGGTATCTAAAAGGGACCATGGATTTTGGGCTCTGGTATCCCAAAAGTGATAGTTTCACACTCACAGATTATACAGATGCAGATTGGGCTGGCAGCATTGATGATAGAAAAAGCACAAGTGGAGGAGCATTCTTTCTTGGAGACTGTTTAGTCTCTTGGTTAAGTAAGAAATATGCATCAGTATCCTTATCCACAATAGAGGTAGAGTATATTGCAGTAGTTGCTTGTTGTACACAGGTATTATGGATGAAGCAAACTTTGGAGGACTTCAAAGTAAAGCATGATCACCCTATTCCCATATTGTGTGATAATACAAGTGCTATAAATATTTCAAAGAACCCAATGATGCACTCCAGGACAAAGCACATTCTGATTAAGTATCATTTTATAAGAGAACAGGTGACAGATAAGCAAGTCAGGTTGGAATATGTTACTACAAAGGAGAAGATTGTAGATATTTTCACTAAGCCACTTTTGAAAGAGACTTTTGAGTATCTTCAAGAAAATTTGGGAGTAGTTCTACTCCCACCCCAGAACTAACCACCTCAAGAGGAGGTGGGGGAGGGGCTAAGCTAAGAGACTCATTCTTAGCCCCGAGCCCCAAAGGTGACCCTTTGCCATTGATGTCAAAGGGGGAGAGATTTGAGTTAGGGGGAGAGCATTCAGTCAAGAGGAGCAGTTTCTCAGGGGAGCAGAACAGAAAAAGGTAAAGGAAATGGTAAAAGGTAATTGGGTTGCCATCAATGACAAAGGGGGAGATTGTTGGAAATATGAGCAAGTTTTGTTGTCATTGATGTCAAGAGTCAGTTTCAGTGAGCAGTATGAGGTCAAGCATCAGTTTCCATCAGCAGTGCAAGTGGAAGATTGCTTCTAGGCCTAAGGAAAAATAATATTATAATATACCTATTATAATATTCAAGGTGGTCAAATAAGGTCTAAAGGAGCAATAGAAAGGCCCAAGAAAATAATATTATAATTTTATATTATAATATTAAAGGTCTAAAGTATAGACCTAAAGTAATTAAATTAATTATAAATTAATTATAATAAATTTATTTATAAATTAATTTAATTAAATAACCCTAAGGTTAGGGTTACAAAGGGCAAGCGATTAAAATTAAGGTGTCGATGTCGAATATATTTTTCACCCATCGACGTGCTATAGGGGAGAGCACATTGTATATAAATACCATGTGCCTTGGAAAACAAAAATTATCCTTCGAACGAATTAAATCGGAGTGCATGCAAACTATGAACTGCATGGAATAAGAGGACAAGGTTTTTGCTTACGTGGTGGTCATCGAACGCATAAGAGGAAGGAGGCTTGGAGCCTCATAGCCAACCATGGTGGTTGGGCAAATGGCAAGCGATTGTGTGCTTAGGGCGCTAACAGGTGGGAGGTCCCATGATCAAAACCCGATGGCAACATTTTGGTAGAGATTCATGTTTTTGGTTTTGGCACCAAGGCGAAGCAATAAAGTGCACGAGGTGCTTCTTGCTTCTAAGGTGAGTGCCTAGCTCACATGGCATGTGGGCCATAGATAGGGCATTATGGAGGCACAAGCGGGAGTTCGAATCCCATCGAGGGCAAAGGTATTTAATTTTTGAAAATTAAATTGCTTCTAAGGTTTAAGGTGGCATGATTAATTTTTGCTAAGGGGGAGTTATAAGGTTTTTAAGGGATAATTATTTTATTGTGATTTTTGATAAATTGAATTGAGATAGGAGTTATAAGGTTGAAAAAGGAAATTATATTTTTTTGGGATAAGCTATGATGTGTTAATCTTTGAGAAAAGAGTTAAGGGTTTATAAAGAAAATTATTGTGATTATTTTCTTTAAACAAATTGTTGGCTTATATTTTGAAGTGTGGAGATTATAAGGTGTAATAGAGATTTATTGCTATGTATGGTGAAATATTTTGAGGGATCAAATTGAGTGAATTTTTGAGAAGATATTGCTACCTAACCTTTGAGATAGGAAAAGAGTTGATTGTGATTGAGACAAGTGTTTGAGGTCAAATCTTCTTCAAACAAAAGGTAAGGGCACATTATCCTTGAGAGTGATTGTTGGATGTTGTGAATGCTAAGTTGGAGTGAAAAGGTTCTTGTTTGATAAGCATTGTTGAGTAAGCCTTTATATGCATGATTGGTGAATGCTTGAGTGAGAACTTGAGAACTATATTGAACTAGGGTTTGTGAAAGATCATGAGTATCATTGTTATGTGAGATTGTTTGATAAGCATTGTTGGAAAGTGTTGGAGTGATAGTTCAAAGTTTTGTGAAACAAATTATTCTATATTCTGAATTGATTTGAAAAAGTGATTGAGTATTGTTGTGAGTGAGTAACATATTGAGTCTCTAACCATTCTCTATATGTTTCTGAGAGTCAAACAAAATTCTGAGTGAAATTTGTTTGTGTGATTGAAGAGGTTTTCTGAAAGAGATTGAGTTGATTTTGTATGCAAGTTTTGCAATTGATTTGAATAGCTTTTGTGAAAGCTTGTGAGCTGAGTTGAGTAAGATTTTGTAAAATCTTAAGGATAAATTTGTGTGAGCTTTTGTGGAAATCTTACAAGTATTTTTGAGGCAAGTATTTGTGAAGACTTGTGGACAAATTTGGGATAAGTCTTGGTAAATACTTGTGTAGATTTTGAGATAGATATTGAGCATATTTGTGCTAGATCGATGGACAATGTTTAGTGTAGATTTGAGACAAATATTGAGCAGATTTGTGCAGGGTAGAGGACAATGTTCAATACATATATGAGATAGAGATAGAATAGAGTAAGAGCATACTTTGGAGGTGATAGAGCAGAGGATAGTAGTCTCCAATGGATAGAGATCCATTAGCTAGGGTAGTGAGGATAGAGGTCTTCTGAGTGAGGACAAGGGTATTCAGTGGAGAGAGATCCACAAGCCAATGCAGTGGAGGTAGTAGTCTTCTAAGAGGATCACCAGCCATAGTAGAGGAGAAAGAGTTCTCCTATGGATAGAGATCCATAAACTTGATTAGGGGATTGGTGTCTCCTTTGGACAGAGGTCCATAAACATTGTAATAGGGAAAGGATTCCCAAGAGAATTTGTTGAGAAAATTTTATAAGGAATATTTTCTCCATGGAGTAGCCCACATTGGGTGAACCACGTTAAATCATGTCTCTCATGTGTGTGATACTTTGTGTAATGTTTACTACTTTAATATTGTTGATGTTATCATATGGATTGAAAAGCAAAAATTTTATCTTATATTGTTCACCCCCCTCTCAGTATAAGCACATGTTCTTCATTATTGTTGCATCAAATCCATTTGTGTACCTTAGAACTAATTTGTGATGTTATTATGGTGATAATATAATCCTAATGTAACTTTAAATGTTTATGCCATTATAATGCTACATTAACACAAAAATTGCTCATTGCTATCTTTGTATTATCAAAAAATAAATCATATTTTTAACAAAATATGAATTGTGACTTGCAACGACACTATATTGATTCTAGGGGCAATGCTACATCCTCAATAAGTAGTGAAATCAATCCTTATTGACCTTGTAGAAGCTAAGACAATGAAAAATAAGGTAACTGAAATGGAAATAGAATTTTGGTATTCATCTTAATATGTCATCAAATTATTTGATAGTGTCTCAATATGGGTAATCATTTGAAAACCATGATTGTATACCTTTTTAAGTAGGGTATATAGGTAGAGAAAATGGCATGGCACCAACTCAAGTACCACTCCAATGAATTATGTTTATATATATATTATCATTTTTTAGTGTCATAGGTTTGTCAAATTATGCTTAGGATGGGGTAATTTTAAATTTAGTTAGATAGATAGATAGATAGTTATAAATGAATTGTGTTGTTATTTTTTAGTTTAAACCACTCCTTGTTGATCTACAGTTTGATATATTTTCCTCTACATCAATCTCAAGGTATTTTCTCATACATGCATAAAGTTGTGTATGTTCGCATTTGTGTTGTTCAAAAAGAGATTGTGCACACACTCTGATTCATAAGAGACCCTTAGCATAAAGAACTTAAGATAGATTTTGAATCATTCTCCCAAAAATATCAAATTAACAAAGTGATTCGGTCAAAATAAATAAGTGATTAGCTCTAATAAATCCAATGAGCATTTTGTTTTGAATCTAAGTGATTCACTAGGAAAGACAAGTTTCTTCCTCTCTCCCTTATGGAAAGTCAATTCGCTCTATTTTTGAAGATGATTCATTCCAAGTGATCTGCTTGGAACCCTTCTTTCTAAAAAAATTCATGTCTAGAATTAGCGAGCAAATCATCCAAAAATAGCAAGTGAATTGCTAAAAAAAATTTAGCAAAGCATTTTGCATGTAAAATTTTTGAAATCATTTTTTGCTAAGTGATTTATCCTAAAATTGCAAGTAAATAGCTCCACAGGAAATTTTTTTAATTTTTTTAATTTTTGACCATAAAATTGTCTATGCAAATACATACGCACAATATTATGAATACATGATTGAAGGCTCAAAAAATGGAGAAGGATCATTAAACGGTGGACATCATTGTGTACCATCAAATAAATGTGAAAGGAGAGAGAAAAGAACAAAGCAATTTATGGTTGCATCAAGAATACTTCAAAGATATTACAGTGTCTAGTCTCGCCCTATCAAAAGGTAAAATCCCCAAGGCCAATCTAGTTATTCAAGGGTTCATGCCACCACAAATTGGTTACTTAAGCCAACAAATGAGTTATTTATCTACTCTAGCAAATTAAACTTGGTCTAATCTAGCTCCAAACTTGACTCGTACTAATCCTCTATAAGGGATACCAATTGATGGAAATAGACTCACAAATAACCCACTCTTCGTAATTCAATTTTATTATAGTAACCCATCGTCAATCTATGGTACGCAAAACATTCTTCCTGAAAAAAATTATTGATCCAAATTCCACTAGGATCCAATCTATCAAACATCTCTAACATCCTTCTAGGTCAATTTTTAGCTCCCAATATAGGGTCATTAGGTTTAAATATAAAACTTACTCAAAATATGCAAGCAATGATTGGGCAAATGGGGTTGTAGTAAATCCAAGGAAACACCTAAAAATTAAAATTACCTCCAACTAGTCAAATGTAGCAGAATTACAAGGTCCACCTCCCCAAAATCAAAAAATTCTATAAATAGGTCTAAATTATCCTCCATTGTAATAGAATATTCAACCACCTCCAAACCAATAACGGGTCTACCAAAATCTACCACCTTATTATCCTCCATATTTATATCCTCCATACCCTTTGTACCTACCTCATAGCATGCAATTACCCCCTCAGTAGCCATATGGTTAGCCTCCTCCTTAATAGAATAGTCCAAAAGCACCTCATAGGCCACAAAACCAACTTTCAATTAGACCTACCAAGAACCACTAAACTTGGTGGCTTATTCTTCCATTTTTCTAGTAGTTGTGAAAGCATTGCCTACCTTTGATGGGAATGGAAACAAGATGAAACTAAATCATCTCAATGAATTTTTGACACTCAAATCAATTCACTACATCTAGGAGGAGGACATAATTATATGATTGCTAATCTACTCTCTTTGAGATATGTCTACTTTATGGTACAAGGGATTATCAGATAATTTGGTTACAAAATGGGTATCAATAGTGGAACAATTTATGTGTATATTTGGTAGCATAGGAAATGGTTACCCAATTTTATTTCTATTTTATATAATTATAAGACATCCTCAATAAAATATAAATAACTTTAATAGTATTTTATTTAGGATCTTGAAATTAATCCCATAGAAATTTATGCCAAATGAAGAACAAGCATTGCCTTACTACATCAAATTTTTACATTCTAACTTAGATTTATTGGTTTATAATGCTAACCATCATACCCTATATACAACTTTAAAATAAGCATCTAGAGGAGAGGATGTTCTCATTTGAGTAGGAAAAATACCCTCTGCTCCATCAATGGCATATGCAGTCCAAATCACCTAGAATATGCCTTTAACTAGTTCCATGCTCAACATGTCAGTTATTCCTAATCCCCAACCAAATGCTTTCATTCATCCTTATACATCACCATACTTAATTACTCACCCTAGACAAAATGTGTCATCCACTATATCCTTTCAACTTTCAACCCTCCCTACTCCCTCCAACTCAAGAAATGAGACTTAAAAACAATTTTACAATAAGAAAAATGTTGGAGGTGATACAAACATTAGTAAATTATAATAATGTTATAAATTAATAGTGGCAACAATCAAAGAACTGAAAACCTTTAAAAAATCCCATACTTTACATAATATCAGGTGCCTCGATAAGGTGCTATTCAGAGAGAAAATAAAGCTCACAATTATATATCTAACACTAATACATATGTATATCTAGCATGGTGCCTTCTTGTAATGATATATATAATCCCATAGAATACATTGGAGCCATCATACATGCTCAAACTATTTAGTATGATCAATAATATCACGCTTAGTAAGATGCCATCATAGATAAAATGGTCCCCAAATAAAATATACCCATGTACCAACAACCCTAGGTTCAAAAATCAATGCCTACCCTACCCAATCCCAATAACGCAATCCTAGAAAATTTTAGTTTTGAAGAAGCATATGAAAAATCAATATATGAAGATGACACCATATACACTAATCAGTAAGGGATTGATACTAGGAGATAGAGGAAGACCTTTGAAAAATAACCGGTTAGAAAACAAGTTGAAACTAGAAAAATACAATAGTCCTTAGAAGAGGAGGTGTACCTTTGCACTTGATGAATTAAAGACCCATTGCATCATAATAATAGAAATAGGAGAAGGATACCATAGAAAAATAATCCACAAGTACACCTTAAAAGGGGAATGGAGACATAAATCGATCAAGATAGGAGGATAGACAAAGGAAAAGAACTCATAAAAGATAGAGGAAACAAAGAGAAACTAATAAACCCACGACAAAACAGGATAATAAAAAAAGGGTTCAACTTCATGAGACCAAAATGTGACTTAAACACCCCTCTCATGAGTGAAGGGTAGGACATAACCATAAAAAAATATCAAAAGTTTACAACATGAAGTGAGGGCACCATAAAAAAAGAATGCTAACAAAGGTTACCATGCTAGAAGCATTGGTCCTACTATAATAGTAGGACCTACTACAAGAATCTCTAAAATATCTAGAAGGGAGTTCTACTAGGGGTAAGCATCCAAAATCCACTCAAACTAATATAGTGGGTCAACTAAATTTAATGGTAAAGCATCTAAATACACTGAAACCGCCCCCATTTTATGTGACACTCAATATTGAAAATTGTATACTTAGAAATTGCATAGTATATTTGAGTGCAATAGCCATAGTTAAGCCTAAATCTATTTGTGAGGAAATGGGTATTCCTTACACCAAGATGACTAGACATTCAATAAAATAGATGGTACAAGGGTCAATGTAGTTGGGGTGCTTAAATACCTAGTCATGGCTAGATCTAGACACCCAAAGTTCATAGTAGTGCATGTAGTGATAGTCATGGACCTACCTTCATACTTTCTTATATTGTTGTCCATAGAGTAAATGCATAAGTTATCAGGATATGGTCATGTTGAGTGGTATTTTCACCCAGTTGTGAAAGTACACTCTCCTTTAGGATTTGGGTTCCAAATCCCCTCTTGCAAAGAAGTTAAACAAACAACTTCTCCAAGGTCTCCGTTGTATTAGCATTTGCATATGTGTATTAGTGATCTCAAATAAAGATATTCAATTTAAATGCTTGGAACACCTTAGTGATTGCAAGTAACTGTAAACAAGGGGCAATGTTGGTTTATTTCACCATGAAACTTTAGTGATTGTTCATTGTTTTTTTTGGATTTTGAATTTTTTAAATGTTTATTTTAATGCCTAAAAATAAATTAAAATTTCTGAAAAAAATAAAATGCAGAAAATGAAAATGAAATGCAGAAAACTGAAAATAAAATGCATTCAGTATGATGCTATCCTGTTCCGAAAAAACCGAAGATGTGAGGTCTCCATGCATGCAACCTAACCTATTGGACTTGCAAAACATGCACAATCCCCATAGACTAAGTGTTGGTTCCTAGGGTACGAAATAACATTTCAGATTTCAAATATTCGCCTAATGTAACCCAAAAAGATGGCATTTAACATTATCTATAAATTCAAAATCTGAAAAATGAAAGAATAAACATTAAATCCATAGCATGCAAAGAAAATCTCCTTCTTTCTTGCCCACAAGATGCAAATTTCTGAACACTTCGCATTAAAAATATGTCATTTTACAATAGCAAAATTTCTGGTTTTTCCAAACCAGTCTGTGGAAGAAAAACAACTCAAACGAGGTCCAGAATGGCCTTCTCGCCTTCAGCTCTGCAACTCTGCTTGCAGCAGTTTTTGACCCCCTTCTGGCCTCTTTGAATGGCGTATTTAAACTTCTAAAAAATTGCTTCTCCTTCCATGACGGTTCGTTTCGTTTATCGATGGCTGTTCGTTTCACCTTCCCTGACTGTTCGTTTCACCTTCCCTTGTATGCGTGTGCTTTGGTTTCCATTTTGTGGCCCTTCGCCGCGAAAATATAACATGTCGCGATATCGCGACACTTTTTCTCTTTGGACCGTGACCATGCAACATGTCGTGATATCGCGACACTTTTTCCCTTTGGACCGCGACCATGCAACATGTCGCGATATCGCGACACTTTTTCCCTTTGGCCGTGACCATGCAACATGTCGCGATATCATGACACTTTTTCTCTATTGACCATGAAAATGCAACATGTCGCGATATCGTGACACTTTTCTTTCTAGTTCTTTCTTTTGTCATTTGGTCACGAAAATGCAACATGTCGCGATATCGCGACACTTTTCTTTCTAGTTCTTTCTTTTCTCATTTGGTCACGAAAATGCAACATGTCGCGATATCGCGACACTTTTTCTTTCTTCCCTCTCTCTTTGCTTTGAATCGCGAAAACGCAACATGTCGCGATATCGCGACACTTTTTCTTGTATGGCCACGAAAACGCAACATGTCGTGATATCGCGACACTTTTCTTTCTTGTTCTTTCTTTCTTGTTTGGTCAAAAACGCAACATGTCGCGATATCGTGACACTTTTTTTTTTCCCGAAATGCAACATGTCGCGATATCGCGACACTTTTCTTTCATTCATCAAAACAACATCTTTCTAATTATACACCCTTTAACAAACACATTACATCGCGATATCGACACTTTTTCTATTTTGGCCGGAATGCAACATGTCGCGATATCGCGACACTTTTTCTATTTTGCCGCGATGGTGCAACATGTCGCGATATCGCGACACTTTTTCTATTTTGCCAACATGTCACGATATCGCGACACCTTTTCTCCTTTGCAACAACATGTCGCGATATCGCGACACCTTTTCTCCTTTGGCCGCGAAACTGCAACATGTCGCGATATCGCGACACTTTTTCTCCTTGTGGTATTTTGCTTTTTTCCCTTGATCTTTAGCCTATGGGCCACTTCGGTCTTCTTGGAACACATGCAAAAAATGTGGGTCCCCAATTTTGGGGTACGTTGTGGAGCAGCCACAACAAATGGCGACTCTGCTGGGAAATGCTCCTGAGCATTTCGGTGAGAACTCAACCTGAAAACACAGACTCAAATACAAGCGTCAGAAAATATCCCAAGAATGAAACTAGACGAGAAATACATGAAGCATTAGAATTATTAAGCATCAGCTCGGTGTGTGCAATGTTCTTCATTCCCTATCGTTTGAAATTGATCAACATTCCATTGTCAGTTTCACTTATGATTCGTATGCAAGGCTATGAATGATTTGTGCAGGATTTGACGTATGACAACTATGTTAGAGATATAACAACCTGCTTTGCAAAGGCTCAAACCTTCTAGTATCATGAACAAACATATTAAAACTGTCAAACCCTCTTAGGACCAAATAAATATATGTATACTGAATTAATTTACTAGATCCCAAAGTTGGTTATGTGTCACTACCATCTTGAACCCATGTGCAAGTGTAAGTGAAATCAGAGCTTTGGGGAATAGGATTCCCAACCTAAGCGAGATGGGAATTTAACCCTATCCTTACTACTCCGATCTAGAGTTCATTACCTCATCTTGAACAAAATGATTTAACCTGTTATGGATGAAACTGTCAAGCTAGCCTGTCCGTTTGAGCGATCAGTGGTCTTGTTTTTAGACAAGACATGTTGCCACGCATGAGCATACTCCACTGCCAGCCAGGCGTCTATAGCCCCGATGGAGATTAACCCCATAATCCATGATTTGGCTCTACTTTTGATTTCTTGGACCTTGGGGATGACTACCCATCCTTGCAAGGGACATGTAGTACGATCCTTCCAATCCAATATTAATAAAGAAATGAAAAATATTTGCTTTGGAATTTCAAATTCTTGAATGGGAAAAATAGAAGCTTTGGGGAATCGGATTCTCAACCTAAGCGAGATGAGAATTAGACCCTATCCTTACTACTCCATGAAGGTCAAATCAGAGCTTTGGGGAATTGGATCCTCAACCTAAGTTCGATGAGGATTTAACCCTATCCTTACTACTCTGATTTTAGGCTTTAAGCATTATGGGAGTGGTAAAAACCACTGTTTAAGGATTATGTTGCATGATGGGACAGACACGAAATATTCCTTTCGCCTCACCTTTTCTTCCAAGTATGGTTTTGACCATTTTACTCAAGATCCTCTTTAATATGCGTAGAACGTGCTTGGTTCAAGATAGTTCGGGCATCAGTTCCCAACCTTAGGATCCTTTTAATATATGTTATGTAATAACCCTAAGAGGATTCGACACCTTTTCAATGATTGTACATGAAATGAAGATGCAACTGAGATGAAATGTATATGCAATGCGGAATGTAATATGAGATATGAATGCATTGCTCCTTTTGAAATGCGGATGGAGTATATATATCACCTACTTTACCATAATGTGAAAAACTTGACAACTTCATGCATCACAAGTTCCAAACGATATTCTTTAATGTGTTTGCAATATTCATGGAGCTTTCTGCAATACAATTCCGATGTTTCATATTCTCCTAGTCTTAGTCAACATTCATAAGGACCTAAGTTGACAAACCAAAAATGTCCAAAGGACCAACACACAAAACTTAAAACCAAAATGAGATCCATTCCAAAACCAAAACACGAAAACCAAAAGTATATACAAATGTACAAAAAGTTTGGATTATCATTTTCCCGGATCCCAAACCTGATTAGAATTCTTTAAAAGACATATGACGTGATACGCATACCAAGTTTTGTAGGAATCCAACAAAAACAAGATCAAACCAAACAAAGAAACAAACCTCCACTTGCCCCTCTCACCATACCAATTTGATTTAGTTTCATTAATAATCCTATGGTGGAGCTTCAAGTTTTCAAATTGATTAGACAATGATTGATGTTCAATTCTTTTATGTCTATTCTTTAAGATGTCCATTCCACACTTTGATTCATGGTGTAGAAATAAGCTTTCATTTTCATTCAATAAAGCCATAACATTAATAATATTTGAATCAAACCATTCATTAGGCAAACCTTCATTCGAATTTTGCATGGTGAAACCAAAACGGTGAGATTTTACCTTTGGCACGCTTTCATTTGACCTTACTTGAAGAGGATTTGAAAATTCCTCTTTTCTCTCATGACATTCATCATCATGTAGCACTTGTTCTTTCTCCATGACTTGTTTATCAAAGGCACCAAACTTAGGTACCCAATTGAAAATACGTCCATCCCTTTCAAACCATAAGTCTTGTCTATCTAGGGGTGGGTTAACTAACACATTTCCGTGATCAATCACTTGGGTTGTTTTGGGTAACGTGAGATTTTCAATTGGATCATCAATGATATCAAACCCAAATGATTTAGGTTTTGTAATTTTCTCATTTTGAAATGGCATAATCATTGTAGCACAAGTAAGTGGATCAAGATTTTCAATTTCTTTTCCTCCCAAGGAATCTAAAGCAAATGACTCTCCTTCTTGATTCATGGTTGTAGAATCCTTATCATGTTCCAAAATTTGATGAGATTCGAATTCCTCTTCCAAAACTTTCTCAAATTGTACAGGATTTATAGTATCCTCATGTGAGGAAGCAATTGAGTTATCCTCCATAATTAATTACACAACAGTTTAAAATAATAAAAAATTCTTCCCTTTCTTCCATGAATCATAGTAATCATCCTCCAAGTTCAAATCGTGACGCCCAAGTACTTATTCTTCATCTTTCGATTCATCAACATGTTTCTCATCCCATTCATCTTCACCTTCCTCATTCTCACTCTCTTGACGATATAGAGTTTCCACCACCAAAATGTTGTCCTCTCCTTGTTGATGTTGGGGTGGACCATTATTTGGCACAAGTTCCAAATCATCCACTTGAGCTTGGAGACAATGGGTATACCTAGCCATTTTGGGACAATTCCTTTCATTATGCGCCTTTGTATTATGCAATCTACACCCGTTTTCCCACGCAAAATCAGAAATATTAAGAATGGAACTAGAGTGACTTGGTCCTGCAGAAGTATCTATCTGATTAGCAATAGGGGAAGGCACACCCCCATTGTTTGGCTTCATATTCCAATGTCTCCCTCTATTGTTGAAATTTTGATTTGGGTGAGGGGCATGGGATTCATACTTCTATTTTTGAACCAAATCATTACTCAATTTGTGAATCATCTTTTTGAGTTCTTCAACCTCTGAATAAATCTCTTTTGGTTGAGCTATGTTATTGCTAGTTCCAATAGGATTTGCGTAATTGGTGAGATCTTGACTTAACATTTGAGTTGGATTTTGAGCCACTTGATTTGCGTAGGGATTCACACTTTGAATCAAAATTGGATTGGGGAAAGGAACTATAGCCTGAGAATTAACCGGACTGGCTCCTTGCATAGTTTGCTGACTATTTTGCAAAAATGAAGGAATGGGGGGAATGGATGTGATTGGTTGAATTGGAATGGGTGCGTAAGCGGGTGTTGATGAATATGGGTGTTGATAAGGCAAAGCATTTATGCCTAATATTTGTGGTGCCATGATCTGATTCATCATAGGAGCTTGACCATATGGACCATATTGTCCTACCATAGGCATCTGGGAAAACCCATAACCCTGTGGTGTCATTTGTTGTTCAATGGTCATAGCTTCATTGTAGGCTAGAGCAAGCGTGGTAACTTGAGGATTTCGCCTTGCAAACATTGCCATCATAGGATCCAATGCCCCAAAATATATTTGCAAAGCTACTGCGGGATCAATGGCAAAATGTCGAATTGCTCTATTATAGCACTTCTAAAATCTCTGATTAAAAGTTCGGATTGGCTCACCCTGGCCTCTTTTGCATGTAATGAACTGATTATAGATGATTGTGGGATCTAATGGTGACCTGAATTGGTTGACAAAAGCATTCTCCATTTGCATCCATGACGTAATGGAACCAGTAGGTAAGCAAATATACCATTCGTAAGCCACTTGGTCTAGGCTCATGGGGAAGAGTCTACAAGCCACATCTTCATGTTGAACGTGCAGTCTTATCAAAACATCCCTATAGGCCTGAATATGTTCTTCTCATGGTCCTTGGGCCATCCGGTTTGTATTTGGGCAAAAATCTCTCTATATTCCTAGGGATCTCGTGAATATCCCCTGCAATATTCAAAGGAATGTTATGGGCTCCGTACCAAGGAGGTGGTGGAGGTTGGGCCATTTGATTCAAAATCGATGATGATAACCCTACAAGAACCTGAAAAAACTCTCAGTACCTCAAAGAAAACCTGCGACACAAAGAAAATCCTGTAATTAATGAAATTCAAAGAATAACTTCAAAATCAATTTGTTAGTCATGAAAGAAGGAACCTTGACAAAGCAGTATTCTAAAACAATGCACAATCAAAACACCTTATTCAAAACATGTTATTCCTGTATGAACAATCAAAAAGCGTTAGGACAATGCATCCAAGGCAAAAACTCAAACCAGCAAAACACTGAAATAAACCAGTTCGGGCCCTCCTTCTAGCGCCAATCTGTTGAGTGGTATTTTCACCCAGTTGTGAAAGTACACTCTCCTTTAGGATTTGGGTTCCAAATCCCCTCTTGCAAAGAAGTTAAACAAACAACTTCTCCAAGGTCTCCGTTGTATTAGCATTTGCATATGTGTATTAGTGATCTCAAATAAAGATATTCAATTTAAATGCTTGGAACACCTTAGTGATTGCAAGTAACTGTAAACAAGGGGCAATGTTGGTTTATTTCACCATGAAACTTTAGTGATTGTTCATTATTTTTTTTTGGATTTTGAATTTTTTAAATGTTTATTTTAATGCCTGAAAATAAATTAAAATTTCTGAAAAAAATAAAATGCAGAAAATGAAAATGAAATGCAAAAACTGAAAATAAAATGCATTCAGTATGATGCTATCCTGTTCTGACAAAACCGAAGATGTGAGGTCTCCATGCATGCAACCTAACCTATTGGACTTGCAAAACATGCACAATCCCCATAGACTAAGTGTTGGTTCCTAGGGTACGAAATAACATTTCAGATTTCAAATATTCGCCTAATGTAACCCAAAAATATGGCATTTAACATTATCTATAAATTCAAAATCTGAAAAATGAAAGAATAAACATTAAATCCATAGCATGCAAAGAAAATCTCCTTCTTTCTTGCCCACAAGATGCAAATTTCTGAACACTTCGCATTAAAAATATGTCATTTTACAATAGCAGAATTTTTGGTTTTTCCAAACCAGTCTGTGGAAGAAAAACAACTCAAACAGGTCCAGAATGGCCTTCTCGCCTTCAGCTCTGCAACTCTGCTTGCAGCGGTTTTCGACCCCCTTCTGGCCTCTTTGAATGGCGTATTTAAACTTCTAAAAAATTGCTTCTCCTTCCATGACGGTTCGTTTCATTTATCGATGACTGTTCGTTTCACCTTCCCTGACTGTTCGTTTCACCTTCCCTTGTATGCGTGTGCTTTGGTTTCCATTTTGTGGCCCTTCGCCACGAAAATGTAACATGTCGTGATATCGCGACACTTTTTCTCTTTGGACCGCGACCATGCAACATGTCGCGATATCGCGACACTTTTTCCCTTTGGACCGCGACCATGCAACATGTCGCGATATCGCGACACTTTTTCCTGTACAACCATGAAAACACATGTCGCGATATCGCGACACTTTTCTTTCTTTCTTTTCTCATTTGGTCGCGAAAATGCAACATGTCGCGATATCGCGACACTTTTTCTTTCTTCCCTCTCTCTTTGCTTTGAATCGCGAAAACGCAACATGTCGCGATATCGCGACACTTTTTCCTGTATGGCCACGAAAACGCAACATGTCGCGATATCGCGACACTTTTCTTTTCTTGTTCTTTCTTGTCTTGTTTGGTCGCGAAAATGCAACATGTCGCGATATCACGACACTTTTCTTTCTTGTTCTTTCTTTTCTCGTTTGGTCGCGAAAATGCAACATGTCGCGATATCGCGACACTTTTTCTTTCTAGCTCTTTCTTTCTTGTTTGGTCGCGAAAATGCAACATGTCGCGATATCGTGACACTTTTTCCTTCTAGCTCTTTCTCTTTGCTTTGAATCACGAAAATGCAACATGTCGCGATATCGCGACACTTTTTCTCTGTATGGCCGCGAAATGCAACATGTCGCGATATCGCGACACTTTTTCTCTTCTGGCCGTGACCAAGCAACATGTCGCGATATCGCGACACTTTTTCTATTTTGGCCGCGACGGTGCAACATGTCGCGATATCGCGACACTTTTTCTATTTTGGCCGCGATGGTGCAACATGTCGCGATATCGCGACACTTTTTCTCTTTTTGCCGCGAAACTGCAACATGTCACGATATCGCGACACTTTTTCTATTTTGGCCGTGAAAGTGCAACATGTCGCGATATCGTGACACTTTTTCTATTTTGGCCGTGATGGTGCAACATGTCGCGATATCGTGACACTTTTTCTATTTTGGCCGCGATGGTGCAACATGTCGCGATATCATGACACTTTTTCTATTTTGGCCGCGACGGTGCAACATGTCGCGATATCGCGACACCTTTTCTATTTTGCGTGACGGTGCAACATTTTCTCCTTTGTGGTATTTTGCTTTTTTCCCTTGATCTTTAGCCTATGGGCCACTTCAGTCTTCTTGGAACACATGCAAAAAATGTGGGTCCCCAATTTTGGGGTACGTTGTGGAGCAACCACAACAGTCACATAGATATGGACTACACTCATATGAAGGTACAACTACCTTCTACACAAGCTTAATAATGAAAGTACAATGAACTAAATAAACTACCAAAGTTTATGGAATATAATGAGTATCTTTAAGGTGACCAAGACCCAAAGGTTGATATGATAAGGGTATATTACAAGACAAAGGAGACCCTGAACTTAAATAGAAAGAAAATAAATTATGAAATTATCTCATCATTGAAACACCTTCAAGTTTTATAACCTTGGAAATTCAATGGATAAGATGTTGACAATGTACTTTGATGGTGCTAGAACCAAGAATAGAGTAAGCATTGATGGTCAATTCATTAACCTACAAGGCACATAGACTTATTTTTCCTATATGGTATTGTTTAATTATACCAATAATGTGGCAGAATATGAAGCATTGTGCACCACACTATACCAAAAAAAGGGCTTTAACATCAATTAATAACCGCCCTTAAAGACCTTTAAGGGTAGTTTTCAAACCCCCATATTTTAGGGCATCATAAAAAGTCCATATTATATGATGACGATTAAAAACCACATCAAAAAACTATCATCTTAGGGGTATCAGACGATGGTTTTTAATCGTTGTATTAGGCGGTTTTTGGTTGTCGTCTTAGACCCTAGTATGGTAGTCAAAAATCATCGTCTAAGAGTCCTAATATGGTGGTTTTTAGCCACCATCTTAGGGGTATCATATGGTGGTTTTTGGCCACCATGTTTTACCTTAGGACAATGGTCGAAGATCGTCGTGTAAGACCCCTAAGATGATAGTTTTTAGCCACCATCTAAGACCCCTAATATGGTGGTTTTTGGTTGGCATCTTAGGGTAAAACACGATGGTCAAAAACCATTGTCTAAGACCCCTAATACGGTAGTTAAAAACCACCATCTTAGGATATTTTTTTTCAATTGGATAACCATGTTATAAGAAGCTACATTAATTAGCTAAGGGTGTCTAAATCTTTAGTGTAAAGGGACAAATTTTTTACTATTTAACATACTAATTTACTTTACTTTGTATTCATGAACATCCCATGCACATGGAACTTACCTGAGGGCTCCATATTTACCATTACCAGTAGACCTGGACATGTGGGATTAATTTTAATACTTGAATGATTTATGTTCACTTGTTACCTTAAAGATACGCGAGATGCCAATGTTTTAATAACACTAACTCATTGGTAATAACCATTATGCCATTATAGAAAGTTTCATTTCAAACATATTATACTCCAATGGGTCAAAGACGCATATGGGGTTTGTTATAAGCAAATATGCACACATGTAACAATCATAACTCTAAATTATACTATGCCATAACCTTGCTTCGATTTTTTTTAATGGTAAATCTGCTTTGGTGTCAACAATTTTTATTATTTTAATATTTTAAAATTTAAAGTAGGAACATACTTTATATATATTCACCCGCACAAAAGGAAGAGGGGAGACCAAAGTAACAAACATTAAACATTTGGTGACTAAAGCCTAATTGTAATAATCTTGCATACTTTTGATTTTTTTTGTGATTTGTTATATACAAGATAATTAATTAGACACAACAACAAATACATTCTAAAGTCCAAATCGGTTTAATCCAAAGGGAAGGTAAGAAAATTTAAAAATAATTTAAAAGATATATCCATCTGACCAGGATTAAAACAATGTTAACAAAATTTACTTAAGCAGTGCTTTATGGATAACTCTTTTTTGAATTCCTAAGAAACAATACTAACCAGCCATATATATATATCCATCTGACCAGGATTAAAACAATGTTAACAAAATTTACTTAAGCAGTGCTTTATGGATAACTCTTTTTTGAATTCCTAAGAAACAATACTAACTACCATATATATATATATATATATATATATATATATATATATATATATATATATATATATATATATATATATATGTATATATACATATCTATATATGTATATATATATATACATATGTATATATACATACTATATATGTATATATATATATACATATGTATATATACATATCTATATATGTATATATATATATACATATGTATATATACATATCTATATATGTATATATATATATATATGTATATATACATATCTATATATGTATATATATATATATGTATATATACATATCTATATATGTATATATATATATGTATATACATATATATATACATATATATATGTATATATACATGTATATATACATATATGTATATATATACATATACATATATATGTATATATACATACCTACATATATATATACATATATATGTATATGCATATATATATACATATACATATATATGTATATGTACATATACATATACATATATATATATATATATATACATATATATGTACATGTACATATACATATACATGTATATATAATATATATATATATATATATATATATATATATACATATACATATACATATACATATATATATATATGTACATATATATATACATATACATATATATGTATATGTACATATACATATACATGTATATATATATATATACATATGTACATATATATATACATGTATATATATATATATATATACATGTATATATATATATATATGTACATATACATATACAATATATATATATATATATATATATATATATATATATATATATATATATGTACATATACATATACAATATATATATATATATATATATATATATATATATATATGTACATATACATATACATATATATATATATATATATATATATATATATATATAGAATTCAAGGCTTGCCAAAATCAAATGACTCTTTTTCACTAGCTTCAAAATTTAAGAACAATAGATGTGTATTCACAAGAATCTAATCAAAATTAAATGTTTCAATTAACCATAAATAACAAATTAAAGTTTTAAAATTTTTTATTTTTTAGAAAAATCATATATCGTCACCTTCACTTAAAAAAAACAATAAATATGTATCAAGGTCCTCCAAGATGGCCTCTTCTGAAGCCATATTCAATGCAGTTACATTAGTTTTTGAGTTTCATTATAGTTCCACAAATTAAGCCTTGCAATCAAATGGAACAAAGGTGTCATGGTACTAGTTGAAAATAAATAGCTTCCAGTTTGCTTGACAACATCTGAAAAAACTTCCATATTTTGAGCCAAATCACAGATGTTTCATCTTTATATTGGGAGTCATATATTCAACAAGCACTATAGCTTCAGACTCATACAAAATAGAAAATTATATTGCAATTTTAATGAACATACAAAACAGAAAATTGCTGAAATGACTAAAAAAGGAAAGAAGAAAATGATATAATATGTTTTGAAAGCTCAGATCTATAATACAGTTATAGGTTCTGTTTTCCAACTCAAATCTTAAAATGCTCCTAACTGTCAACTATCTTCAAATTAATCTTTGTATATTTTATTGATAAGATTTTTGGTTTAACGGAGCATTGAAACCTTACCAGGCATCAAAGTAATGTTAACAAGAGGGTCACCTTCAGTATCATTAGAATGCCATGGGTTGATCATAAAAAATACACATCACCTATCCCATTAATCCAACACTCATGCAATTGAAGGGTACATAACAACATTTTCAGAATAATCTTTTCGTGGTATTACCAATATTTCAATGGAAGCAAGGCTCTACATATGTGTAGTACAACAACAATAGGAACATCAAATTTGAGTGGTAATGACATTGCCTTGAGACCACTATATAGATGGTAATTTAAACTCTAAATGCAAAAGAAAAAAATTAAAAGTAATCTTCAATAACTTTTAACACTTACTAACTAATGATGATTACAATCACCTAACAAAAACAAAGTCAATATTTACAAAGTCTATTATTTTTTTACTTTTCCAAATTCATACGGCCAATCACAAAGTAACTAACCTAACTACTTTATGACTATTAAACATTTTCTATTACTCTCCCTTAATTATAAAATGGAGTACAACAAAAGTAACCTCATCAACCAGATTGCTTCACATGCTTTTGAAAAATAGCTCCATTTTCTAATTCTATGGAGGAAAGAACCACAAGATGCTATTTTTTTTAAATTAATTACCCAAGATACTATAGTTGAGTCTATGGTGAAGAGATATTTTTTAGTGGACTTCCCATTTCTTTTAAGCAACATAAGAGAACACAAGGGCTATGAACAATGATGAGTTTCGTTATTGTCATCATTTAATCTTATGATTTGTCAAATTCGGGGTGGTGTCCAAGGCTATCCACGATAGAAGATTTGGGCATATTATAATTTAGGCATTCAATTCACAAGCATTTATTCGGTGAAACAGATGTTAGTTTAGCATTTTTGGTGTCACACTAAACCTAATCTGTAGAATGGAAACTAATTTTTTTTTGGTAAGTAGTGTTTGTATTTACAACGGGTTTTAACAAGGATCCCAAAACCTGATTACATAAGCAATGGGCCTAGGGCATCAATCCCTTGAAACTGAACACCAAAATAGAAATCCCACCCAATGGTAACAGTAAGCATGAAACAATCCCTCTCAGCAAGAAACAAACAAATAAGAAAGAAAGTAGTTTTGGAGATCCCGCCCAGCGGGGAGTAGCCAAAAACCACCATCGAGAAGATCCCGCCCAGCAAGAAGCAAAGAAAAACCATTACAATAAAATCCCACCTCGCGAGAAGCAGTAAAAACCACCACAAACAGTCTCGCCTAGCGGGAAGCAATAGGGAAATCTCGCCATCCGGGAAACTAGCAGAAAAGAAAGGATCTCGCCTCGCGGGAAAACCGACGGATTTGGCGGATCCCGCCCTGTGGAGAAACCATCCCGCCCATCGAGAAAACATTTCATTTAGCGAGAGCCATCCTGCAGGAAGCCGACAGCCAGCACAGAGAGGATCCAGCCCATCAGGAAGTGACCAAAGAGTTGCACCACAAGGAACCCACCCTAGGAAAACAGAAGAGGATCCCAGCAGCAGGGACCAAGAATCCCGTCCAAGCACAGAGCCCGTCGAGGATTCACAAGAAAAAGGGGGAAGCTGTCCAAACCCTAAACCGTCACCTCCACCACATCGAGAAACGCAGGGGACCAGATCCACATGAATAACCTACAAAAAACCCCAGGGGGAAGCCTAAGGGAAAAAGGGAAGGGATCCCCAACCAAACAGGGATCCCTGGGAAGCACCAGTCCAAAAAAACAACCAAGGAAACCCTAGCCACCGGGAGGGGCGCAGATAGTGGAGAAGGATCTCCCCCTAGGAGATCATCTGCAAACAACCACTCCCCGGGAGGGATGACCTGGGTTGAGCCAGATACTGGGCAGGAACCAGGAGCCATGGGAGGGGGAACAGGGGAGGGACCAGAGCCCTCCCCTCTCTAATTTCTAGAATGGAAACTAAATTAACTTGCAAGAATTGAAAACTAATTCTAAGTTGCAAAAATTGACAATTAACTAATTGAAATTGCAAGAAATTGAAATCTTGCTAAATTGAAACCTAGTTTACTCTTGCAAAATTGAAATAACATAATTGAAATGATGCTTGAAAAGGAAACACACATGCTAAAACACCTATCAGTGTCCTACTGCAGAAGGTTTTCAGGCTTCTACTATAGTGGATGATAGCAAAATGAAAGTTACTGGAAACTTGATAAAATTGCTAAAACATGAAAAACAAGGGAAAATATAAATATTGCAAATTTATGCTAATTGTCAAATCACAAAAATAGGAAAACAAGGGAAACATAGATACATACTACTTTTTCAGCTAACACACACATATGCTCCATAAAAACACAATTGAAAACATGAAAACATCACATTAACTCAAAATAGGGGTTAGTAATCAACAAGAAATGGAAATTGACAAGCATTCTGCTAAATCTGCTACAGCAAAGTTTATCAGAAAAACCTATCATCAGTTAGCCCTCCTTCCAGGCCTGAAAGTGGCCCTTGCTTCTTGATCCAGAAGAAGGTGGGAAAGTACTTCTAACTACTTAGAATTCACACTCACTCATGAACAAAATATGACTGAAAAGACTACACTTTTATTGACTATCACAAAGCATTACAATGCTACAAGAAAAATCTTGCTATTGGCTACAAACCTATTACAACATCTATTTTCCTATTAGCTATCATCTACCAGCTCAACCAATAAGGGAGATCTATTATTTATACTACTCTATTACATATATCTCATGCTCAATATCAGTTGTGTTGTTGTTTATCAGTGATTTGCTAACAGTTCTAAAACTTAGTCTAAATCAGGACAAAAATTGTTGTAGTGAATGCTCATTGGTCCCTTGATGCATCTATAATGATGGAAATGAGGTGGCAAATGTTGTAAGTGGTCTTTTACACCTATACCCATCTCAAAATATCCTTTCATGATTGATTTGGGTGCTAAATTCCTCGTTTGGGCTAAAACTAGCTTTTTCTCCTTTCATTCTGGAGCTTCTTCGAAATATCCGATAGTGCAACGTACTTTATGCTCAGCTACGATCAAAATGGCCAATAAAGTGGTTTTAACTAGATAGGACATCTTCCCTATCCCTCATAAGTCGGTTCCAACCATTTTTGCATATTTTTGATGACAAATTCCAAGACTTCTAATAAAGTGACAACTTGTTGGATTTTGTATGAGTTGTTTTCTACAGTTTATAGTTTTCTGCATAGTCCTAGGAATTTGGTGTCAAATTGCAATTCAAACTAGTTTAAGGGTGGGAAAAACATTCAAACATAATTGTGAGGTGATAGACATCAGCATACAACATTTTGCTATTTGAAATGCACATTTTATTTACTAAATAATCAAATTGAAATAGTGCAACAATGTTGCACAATTGTCCTTGCTCTGTTATGCCCTGTTGCTATCCATTTAGACCATGTGGGAATGCATCCAAATGGGTCAGAGGTATTCTTTGGTCCCTATGAACACATTCCAACCATTTTCCCATGCTTTGTTTGACAACTTCAAGGTGCTCCTTCAATGTGACAGCTGGCTGATTTTTGTATGTTGCACAAAACTTGTCACTGCCCTATTTTGTAGTAGAGACTATTTTGATGCCAAATCACTTGACAAATTTGGTTTTGAAATGGGATGACACTTCAAATATGCTGGAGTTAGCCAAATATTTGAACATGCTTATCTACTTTATTTTTCTATGCTATTTTCACCAACAAAATCATGTCAAAAATAGTCACAAAATGCAAAAAAAATAGTCAAAATAGGGGTATAGTGTTCCTAACATAAAATCATGCAAACACTTAACAAGTAATATATTCTAATCAACTATTTGGCAATTAACTTTGTTATGTTTGGTAATATGGCTATTTTTATATATCAAACATAGTGCAAAAATGAGGTATTTCTGGGCCTCATCATCCCCCCCAACCTGAACTGATGCATGCCCTCATGCATCCTAGTAGGCCATAGCAATATGCAGGTTTTATCCTTTTGAACAACATCCTTTGCCACTTGAGAAATTTTTGCAATTTTTGAGAAATGATAAAGATGCTGCAATTTTTGAAATTGTTGCAATTTTTTTCAAAATGTTGAAAAATCTGAAAGTACTACAATTTTTGAAAAATGTGATGTTGAAAATATGAAACTGCTGTAATTTCTAAAAATGCTAAAAATTCTAAAATTGCTATCTTTTTTGAAAAATGCCAAAAATTCAAAAATTGTTGAAATTTGGAATTTTTTGAAAATTGCTTGTAAATTCCTGAAATTTTTGAAATTTTCTAAAAATTGTTGAACTGAAAAGTCTGAAATTGATACACTAATCATTATGCAATCAAACATGTGTATTCCATTTTTTTCTTCTGCAATTCTGCAATGTTTTTCAATTTTTGTAATTTATGTATTTATTTTTTTTGCTATTTTTGCAATTTCTATACTCTTGCAATTTTGAACCAGATTCTATCAAAACCTTATTTTCCTCTTTTTGCGTCATTGTTTTCATCATTGGATGGTGCAAAGGGTACTATTTTAGTTGTTGCAATAATTTTTGTAATTTTTGCAAAATTTGTATTTTTTGTAGCTCTTTTTTTAATAAAACTTGTAAAATAAATTAATTTTCATCTGCTTGAAGTAGTGCACTTACTTGTGGTGGGATGTTTTGAGCTTTTGGGACCTCAATATCTGATGTGCTTTGTTTTTTTTTTGTTCTACAATGTTTTCAGGAATTTTAGCACATATTTTGTCTCATTCCGAAGCTTCTTTGAAATGAGACTGTGTCATTCCGAAGCTAACCTAGGATGTTCTAGAGCTGCATCCAAAAGTGCCAAAATGGCCTCCTATGCAAAAGTTAGCTACAGATTCTATTGTGGGCCCATCTCTAGGGTGTGTGAGCCTTCCATAACATCAAAAATCCCTTCTCCATCCTTTTTTTTAGATGTTATTCTTCATTTTGTATGTTGTTATTTTATTGCAGCAGTAGTAAAACAAAAATTTTAGGTGCATTTTCCAGATTATCCTCCTCATATCTATGAGGCAATTATGGGGTATCAACTTGCATTTCTCCTTCTAGAGCCTGCCTTGCTAATTCAAATAGAATTTTTGCCATGTCTATCCTAAAATCAGGTTTTTGTAGATAATTTTTCTATAACAGAATGTTCTTGCTCTTCTTGCAGCCAATTTTGAATTTCTCATGCAACCAAGGGCAAAAGGGGGTTTCTTGACATTTTGAACAACATGTTCCATTTTTTTAATTTGCCAATATTTTATAAATAGTTTATGCCAAATACCTATTATCATACACTAAATGCTAAATGCCTACTATGACTAAATGCAAGAAACACATACCTTACTGTCCTGAAAATTTATCATGCACCTTACAAACTGCTTTCGATGATTGTTAGCTGATTTTTCTAAAACCAAAAACAACACATGTGCAGTAGGTGAGATTTGTACAATGGTGGAACAATGATGGGTGGATCAACAAGGTAAACATACCAAAAACCAATTTTTCATGCAAGCCTTAATTCAACAGTACCTCCGAAAAGGTTTTCACTACTGAATTATTCATTTTCTTTTCTTTTCTTTCTTTTTTTATTTTTTTTCATAACTCTCTCTCTCTCTCTCTCTCTCTCTCTCTCTCTCTCTTTCTCTCTCTTTCTCTCTCTCTTTACAACATATTTTTCATTTTTTTATCTTGCTTGTGCCCATGAAGGAATTTCACAATTTCTCTGAAATTATGCTTGTGAAGGAATTTCACAATCAAGATTATTTCCTCTTTTTTTTTTTGTATTTTTTTTTCTTTTTGTCAAAATTTTTTAATATCACTCTGAATCTGACATGGAAGAGGAAGTCTCTTCCATTATGTATACATCCAATTTTTCAACCTACTTCAAGAAATCTTCTTTAGTCAATGGTGCATGGTATACCCGAAGGCAATGTCCATTCACCACTAACTTCCTCCGTGAATCATCAATGGGAGAAAGACACACTACTCCATTTTTGAATATTTCTCCAATAAAGTATGGTCCAAGCCACCTAGTCTGCAACTTCCTAGGAAAATATTTATAACAAGAATTGAATAATAAAGCCCAATCTCCTTGCTGAAATTTTCGTTGTTGAATATGACTATCATACCACAACTTTTGCTACTCTTGGATTACTTCAGTTTGATGCAATGCATCCAACCAAAGTTCATCCAATGCATTAAGTTGTAGAATCCTGTCCATATGTACTTGCAATAATTCAATACCAATTTCCAAAGATGTGCAAAGTGTTAGTAACTCAAATTCAACAGAAAAAGGTGGTTTCTTATCATAAACCAGTTTATACAGTGTGAAACCAAGTGTCTCTAACATCTGATCAATAAATGGTAATGGAAAATGGTCATTATGTGTGACTTTATTTAGTTCTTGATAATCTTCACACACTCCTAGTTTCTCATTTTTCTTGAGAATAATAACCAATGGAGGAACCCATCGGTTATCAAAAATTGGATAAATAAATCCAACCTCTAAGAGTTCTTTTATTTTAGTTTTGACAATATCTCTTAAGGTAGGATTCAATTTTCTTTGCAGTTGTTTCACAGGTTTAACATTTTCAATATATATCCTATGAGTGCATACATCAGGATGAATTCCTAACATATCTTTGTATTTCCATGCAAAGGTATTGAAATGTTGTTTCAAAACAACAATCAATTTTGCTTTTTGTTCATTAGTCAACCAACTAATAATGTTCAAGAATTTTCCTAGTTGTACTTCAATTTATTTCATTCCTAGGAGGATAAAATTTACCCCTTTGTATTTGCTTACTAAGGAGTTCAATGGAAGTAAATTTTCTATGTGCAAATTTTCTATTTTTTCTCCCCCTTTATCCAGGGCTGATTTTTGTGTTTTTGGACTAAAGGGTTCTTGTGTTTCTCCATTGATTTTTATCTCTTCAATAATGGGTGGAACAAGCTCAGGTAAGGTCTTGTTTGAGCACAATTGGATGTTGTTACAGTCAATAACATTTACTGTAGTATTTTTATCAGATTCAACTACATAGACAGGTGCTACCTATCTTGTATTATTCAGATTGGCCATAGGTTGGGCTGGAAGTGGTGGTTGTTTCACCTGCTCTATTTTTTGTTGTTGGGATCTCTCTTGAGAAAAATTTAGACTAGGAAACAAATTTTGTGTCTCTAGGATATTTCTAAGTTGTGGAAGTAAATGACATTTATCAGTGATATGTCCTTGTGAACAAATGCTACAAATAGTTGATATAGATATTTTGTTCAAGGGATAGTCTTGTGTATCTGCCATGATGTCTTCCCAAAACTTGGTACAAATTTTTTTATACTACCCTGATGATATGGATACAAAAAGAGGTAGTACTAGCAAATGGCTCCTCTAAATTTATTTTCAAGAGATCTTATGCTTCCTGACAATGAGGATGATGAATTTCTTTCAATTTTATCAAGAATTTCAAACACAGGTAATTCACCCCCTAAGTGTGAATATCACCTCCCTGTGGTTTCTTGCTTGTTTTCTAAATGTTTTCGAAATGCAACTATCAACAACTATTTCTTATGCTAATTGTTAGATTCAGGTTTTACTCTGAAGTTCACAGTTTAGCATAATAACAATTATTTGACTACTTTTACCCTCTAACAACATCGTGTTCCCTAACAATAGTGCCAAAAATGATGAGTGTCATTATTGTCATCATTTAATCTTATGATTTGTCAAATCTAGGGTGGTGTCCAAGGCTATCTACGATAGAAGGTTTGGGCAGATTACAATTTAGACATTCAGTTCACAAGCATTTATTTGGTGAAACAAATGTTGGTTTAGCCTTTTTGGTGTCACACTAAACCTAATATATAGAATGGAAACTAAATTAACTTGCAATAATTGAAAACTAATTCTAAGTTGTAGAAATTGACAATTAACTACAAGTGCAAGAAATTGAAATTGCTAAATTGAAATCTTGCTGAATTGAAACCTAGTTTACTTTGCATAATTGAAATGATGCTTGAAAAGGAAACACACATGCTAAAACACCTATCAGTTTCCTACTATAAAAGGTTGTCAGGCTTCTGCTATAGTGACTGACAACAAAATAAAAGCTATTGAAAACTTGATAAAATTGCTAAAACATGAAAAATAGGGGAAAATAGAAATATTGCAAATTTATGCTAATTGTCAAATCACAAAAATAGGAAAACAAGGGAAACACAGGTCTATACTACTTTTTCAGCTGACACACACATATGCTCCATAAAAACATAACTAAAAACATGAAAATATCACATTAACTCAAAATAGGGGTTAGTAATCAACAAGAAATGGAAATTGACAAGCATTCTGCTAAATCTATTGCAACAAAGTTTATTAGAAAAACCTATCATCAATTAGCCCTCCTTCTAGGCCTAAAAGTGGCCCTTGCTTCCTGATCTAGAAGAAGGTGGAAAAGTACTTCTAACTACTTAGAATTCACACTCACTCATGAACAAAAGATGACTAAAAATACTGCACTTTTATTGACTATCACAAAGCATTACAATGCTATAGGAAAAATCTTGCTATTGGCTACAAACCTATTACAACATCTATTTTCCTATTAGCTATCATCTACCAGCTCAACCAATAAGGGAGATCTATTATTTATACTACTCTATTACATATATCTTGTGCTCAATATCATCTGTGTTGTTGTTTATTAGTGATTTGTAACAGTTCTAAAACTAACTTAGTCTAAATTAGGACAAAAACTATTGTAGTGAATGCTCATTGGTCCCTTGATGCATCTACAATGATGGAAATGAGGTGGAAAATGTTGGAAGTGGTATTTTACACCTGTTCCCATCTCAAAATATCCTTTCCCAACCGATTTGGGTGCTAAATTCCTCATTTGGGCTAAAACTGGCTTTTTCTCCTTTCATTTGAAGCTTCTTTAGAATATTCGGTAGTGCAACATACTTTATGCTCATATGCGATCAAAATGGCCAATAAAGTGATTTTAACTGGATAGGACATCTACCCTATCCCTCATAAGTTGGTTCCAACCATTTTTGCATGTTTTTGATGACAAATTCCAAGACTTCTAATAAAGTGATAGCTTGTTGGATTTTGTATGAGCTATTTTCTATAGTTTATAGTTTTCTGCATAGTCCTAGGAATTTGGTGTCAAATTGTAATTCAAACTATTTTAAGGGTGGGAAAAATATTCAAACATCATTGTGAGGTGATAGACATCAGCATACAATATTTTGCTATTTGAAATGCACATTTTATTTACTAAATAATCAAACTAAAATAGTGCAACAATGCTGCACAACTATCCCTGCTCTATTATGCCATGTTGTTGTCCATTTAGACCATGTGGGAATGCATCCAAATGGGTTAGAGGTCTGCTTTGGTCCTTGTATGCTTTATTTGACAACTTCAAGGTGCTCCTTCAATGTGATAGCTGGCTGATTTTTGTATGTTGCACAAAACTTGTCATTGCCCTATTTTGTAGCAGAGACTATTTTGATGCCAAATCACTTGACAACTTTGGTTTTGAAATGGGATGACACTTCAAATATGCTAGAATTAGCCAAATATCTGAACATGCTTATCTGCTTTATTTTTCTATGCTATTTTCACCAACAAAATCATGTCAAAAATAGTCACAAAATGCAAAAAAATAGTCAAAATAGGGGTATAGTGTTCCTAACATAAAATCATACAAAATTTAACAAGTAATATATTCTAATCAAATATTTGACAATTAAATTTATTATGTTTGATAATATGGTTGTTTTTATATATCAAACATAGTGTAAAAATGAGGTATTTTCAAGCCTCATCATCCCCCCAACTTGAACTGATGCATGTCCTCATGCATCCTAGTAGGCCATAGAAATATGCAGGTTTTATCCTTTTGAACAACATCCTTTGCCACTTGAGAAATTTTTGCAATTTTTGAGAAATGATAAAGATGCTGTAATTTCTGAAATTGTTGCAAATGTTTTTTGAAAAAAATTGAAAATTTTGAAAGTACTACGATTTTTAAAAAATGTGATGTTGAAAATATGAAACTGTTGTAATTTCTAAAAATGCTGAAAATTCTGAAATTGCTATCTTTTCTGAAAAATGCCAAAAATTGTTGAAATTTGGAATTTTCTGAAAATTGCTTGTAAATTCCTAAAAAAATTTAAATTTTCTAAAAATTATTGAACTGAAAAATCTGAAATTGATACACTAATAATTATGCAATCAAACATGTGTATTCCATTTTTTATTCTGCAATTTTATAATGTTTTTCAATTTCTGTAATTTTTATGTATTTATTTTTTCTACTATTTTTGCAATTTGAACCAGATTCTGTCAAAACCTTATTTTTCTCTTTTTGCATCATTGTTTTTCATCATTGGATGGTGCAAAGGGTACTGTTTTAGTTGCTACAACAATTTTTGTAATTTTTGCAAGTTTTGTATTTTTTGCAATTTTGTTTAACAGAACTTGTAAAAAAAAATGATTTTCATCTGGTTGAAGTGGTGCACTTACTTGTGGTGGGATGTTTTGAGCTTCTGGGACCTCAATATCTGATGTGTCTTGCTCATTTGTTGTTCTACAATATTTTTAAGAATTTTTGCACATATTTTGTCCCATTCTCTTCAGAATGAGACTATGTTGTTTTGAAGCTAACCTAGGATGTTCTGGAGCTGCATCCAAAAGTGCCAAAATGGCCTCCTATGCAAATGTTAGCTGCAAATTTTGTTGTGGATCCATCTCTAGGGTGTGTGAGCCTTCCATAACATCAAAAATCCTTTCTCCATCATTTTGTTTAGATGTTATTCTTTTTTTTGTATGTTGTTGTTTTATTGTAGCAGTAGTAAAACAAAAATTTTAGGTGTATTTTCCAGATTATCCTCCTCAAATCTATGAGGCAATTATGGGGTATCAACTTGCATTTCTCCTTCTAGAGCCTACCCTACTATTTCAAATAGAATTTTTCCCATGTTTATCCTAAAATCAGGTTTTTGCAGATAATTTTTCTATAAAAGAATGTTCTTGCTCTTCTTACAGTTAGTTTTGAATATTTCATGCAACCAAGGGCAGAAGGGGGTTTCTTGACATCTTGAACATGTTCCATTTTTTAATTTGCCAATATTTTATAAATATTTTATGCCAAATATCAATTATCATACACTAAATATTAAATGCCTACTATGACTAAATGCAAGAAACACATACCTTATTATCTTAAAAATTTATCATGCACCTTACAAACTGCTTCTAACAATTGTTAACTGGTTTTCTAAAATAAAAAACAACACATGTGCAGTAGGTGATATTTTTACAATGGTGGAATAATTATGGGTGGATCAACAAGGCAAACATACCGAAAACCGATTTTCATGCAAGCCTTGCACCTCCAAAAATGTTTGCACTACTGAATTATTCATTTTTTTTCTCTCTTTTTTTTTTTAACTTCTCTCTCTCTCTCTTCAACTCTTTTTCATTTTTTTTTCTTGCTTGTGCCCATGAAAGAATTTCACAATTTATCTGAAATTGTGCCTATGAAGGAATTTCACAATCAAGATTATTTCCTCTTTTCTTTTTTGTATTTTCTCTTTCTTTTTTTTCTTTTTGTCAAACTTTTTTAACATCACTCTGAATCTGACATGGAATATGAATTCGCTTCCATTATGTATACATCCAATTGTTCAACCTGCTTCAAAAACTCTTCTTTAGTCAATGGTGTATGGTATACCCGAAGGCAATGTCCATTCACCACTAACTTCTTTTGTGAATCATCAATTGGATAAAGACACACTGCTCCATTTTTGAACATTTCTCCAATAAAATATGGTCCAAGCCACATAGTCTACAACTTCCTAGGAAAATATTTATAACAAGAATTGAACAATAAAGCCCAATATCCTTGCTGAAATTTTCATTGTTGAATATGACTATCATACCACAACTTTTGTTGCTCTTGAATTACTTCAGTTTGATGCAATGCATGCAATCAAAGTTCATCCAATGCATTAAGTTGTATAATACTATCCATCTGTACTTGCAAAAGTTCAATACCAATTTTCAAAGTTGTGCAAAGTGTTAGTAACTCAAAATC
The DNA here is from genome assembly GCA_028583015.1 of Wollemia nobilis. Classification (NCBI taxonomy): domain Eukaryota; kingdom Viridiplantae; phylum Streptophyta; class Pinopsida; order Araucariales; family Araucariaceae; genus Wollemia; species Wollemia nobilis. The sequence continues at coordinate 1,555,988 of JAQPPZ010003633.1, forward strand.
AACTAAAAAAGTGGTCTCTTATCATAAACTAGTTTATACGGTGTGAAACCAAGTGTATCTAGCATTTGATCAATAAATGGTAATGAAAAATGGTCATGATGTATGACTTTATTTAGTTTTTGACATTGATTATCAGAAATTGGATAAATAAATCCAACCTCTACGAGTTCTTTTATTTTTGTTTTGATAATATCTCTTAAGGTAGGATTCAATTTTCTTTGCAATTGTTTCACAAGTTTAACAATTTTAATATATATCCTATGAGTGCATACATCAGGATGAATCCTAACATATATTTATATTTCCATGCAAAGGTATTGAAATGTTGTTTCAAAACAGTAATCAATTTTGATTTTTGTTCATTAGTCAACCAACTAATAATGTTCAGGAATTTTCTTGGTTGTACTTCAATTTGTTTCATTCCTAGGAGGACAAAATTTACCCATTTTTTTTTCTTACTATGGAGTTCAATGGAAGTAAATTTTCTATGTGCAGATTTTCTATTTTTTCTCCCCCTTTATCCAACATTAATTTTTGTGTTTCTGAACTAAAGGGTTCTTGTGTTTCTCCATTGATTTTTATCTCTTCAATAATGGGTGGAGCAAGCTCATGTAAGGTCTTATTTGAGCACAGTTGAATTTTGTTGCAGTCAATAGCATTTACTGTAGTATTTTTATCATATTTATCTACATAGACAGGTGCTACATGTCTTGCATTATTCAAATTGGCCACAGGTTGGGTTGGAAGTGGTGTTTGTTTCACCTGCTCTATTTGTTTTTTTTTATCTCTCTTGAGAAAAATTTACACGAAGCAACAAATTTTGTGTCTCTAGGATATTTCTAACTTGTGGAAGTAAATGGTATTTATCAATGATATATCCTTATGAACAAATGCTACAAATAGCTAATATAGATATTTTGTTCAAGGGATAGTCTTATGTATTTGCCATGATGTCTTCCCAACACTTGGTACAAATTTGTTTATAATACCCTAATGATATGGATACAAAAAGAGGTAGTACTAGAAAATGGATCCTATAAATTTATTTTTAAGAGATCTCATGCTTCCTGACAATGAGGATGATGAATTTATTTTAATTTTATCAGGAATTTCAAACACATAAAATTCACACCCTAAGTGTGAATATCACCTCCCTGTCGTTTCTTTCTTATTTTCTAAATTTTTTTGAAATGCAATTATCAACAACTATTTCTTATACTAATTGTTAAATTCAGGTTTTACTCTGAAGTTCACAGTTTAGCATAACAATTATTTGACTGCTTTTACCCTCTTAAAAAATTGTGTTCCTTAGCTACGATACCAAAAATGATGAGTGTCATTATTTTCATCATTTAATCTTATGATTTATCAAATATGGGGTGGTGTCTAAGGCTATCTACGATAGAAGGTTTGGGAAAATTACACTTTAGACATTCATTTCACAAGCATTTATTTGGTTAAACAGATATTGGTTTAGATTTTTTGGTGTCACACTAAACCTAATATGTAGAATGGAAACTAAATTAACTTACAAGAATTGAAAATTATTTCTAAGTTGCAAAAATTAATAATTAACTATAAGTGTAGGAAATTGAAATTTCTAAATTGAAATCTTGTTGAATTGAAACCTAGTTTACTCTTGTAGAATTGAAATGATGCTTGAAAAGGAAACACACATGCTAAAACACCTGTCAGTGTCCTATTGTAGAAGGTTTTTAGGATTCTACTATAGTGACTGATAGCAAAATGAAAGCTACTAAAAAAATGATAAAATTGCTAAAACATGAGAAACAGGGGAAAATAGAAATACTGCAAATTTATGCTAATTGTCAAATTGCAAACAATAGGAAAACAAGGGAAACACAGGTCTATGCTACTTTGTCAGCTAACACACACATATGCTACATAAAAACACAACTGAAAACATGAAAATATCACATTAACTCAAAACAAGGGTTAGTAATTAATAAGAAATAGAAATTGATAAGTATTCTACTAAATCTGCTACAACAAAGTTGTCAAAAAACCTGTCATCATTTAGTCCTCCTTCCAGGCCTGAAAGTGGCCCTTGCTTCTTGATCCAAAAGAAGGGGGAAAGTACTACTAACTACTTATAATTCACACTCACTCATGAACAAAAGATGACTAAAAATACTGTACTTTTATTGACTATCACAAAGCATTACAATGCTACAGGAAAAATCTTTCTATTGGCTACAAACCTATTACAACATATATTTCCCTATTAGCTATCATCTACTATCTCAAACAATAAGGGAGATATCTTATTTATACTACTCCATTACATATATCTCATGCTCAATATCATTTGTGTTGTTTATCAGTGATTTGCTAACAGTTCTAAAACTTAGTCTAAATTAGGATAAAAATTATTGTAGTGAATGCTCATTGGTCCCTTGATGCATCTAAAATGATGGAAATGAGGTGGAAAATGTTGGAAGTGGTCTTTTACACCTTTCCCCATCTCAAAATATCCTTTCTCGATCGATTTTGGTGCTAAATTCCTCATTTGGACTAAAATGGCATTTTTCTCCTTTCATTCCAGAGCTTCTTCTAAATATCTGGTAGTGCAACATACTTTATGCTCAACTACAATAAAAATAGAAAATAAAGTGGTTTTAAATGGATAGTACATCTGCCCCATCCCTCATAATTTGGTTCCAACCATTTTTGCACTTTTTTTATGATAAATTCCAAGACTTCTTATAAAGTGACAGCTTGTTGGATTATGTATGAGTTGTTTTTTGTAGTTTATAGTTTTCTGCATAGTCCTAGGAATTTGGTACCAAATTGTAATTAAAACTAGTTGAAGGGGGGGGGAATATTAAAACATCATTGTGAGGTTATAGACATCATCATACAACATTTTTCTATTTGAAATGAACATTTTATTTACTAAATAATCAAACTAAAATAGTGCAATAGTGCTACACAATTGTCCCTACTCTTTTATGCCCTATTGCTATCCATTTAGACCATGTGGAAATGCATACAAATGGGTTAGAGGTATTATTTTGTCCCTTCGAACATATTCCAACCATTTTCCCATGCTTTGTTTGACAACTTCAAGGTGCTCCTTGAATGTGACAATTGGCTGATTTTGTATGCTGCACAAAACTTGTCACTGCCCTGTTTTGTAACAGAGACTATTTTGATGCCAAATCACTTGAAAATTTTGGCTTTGAAATGGGATGACACTTCAAATATTTTGGACTTAGCAAAATATCTGAACATGCTTATCTACTTTATTTTTCTATGTTATTTTCACCAACAAAATCATGTCAAAAACAGTCACAAAATGCAGAAAAATAGTCAAAACAGGGATATCGTGTTCCTAACATAAAATAATGCAAACACTTAACAAGTAATATATTATAATAAACTATTTGGTAATTAAATTTTTTATGTTTTGTAATGTGACTATTTTTATATATCAAACATAGTGCAAAAATGAGGTATTTATGGGCCTCATCAAACGAGTCACTCATAAATATAGATGTCAACAAATACATGCCAGAAACTACTCATAATGAAACAAACACTTAAATACCATCAGTACAAAACTTACACTTGAATACAATTATACTAGTTGAGGATGATTATATGATTATACCAATTGACTACGATTATACCGATTGAATACGATTATACAAAAATTCTTATTTCAAATGCAAAATTAGTTATGATTATATATATAAATAAATAAATTATATTTCAAGTACAATTCTTATTTTCAAATATAGGTGAATGGATAACCTGAGCCCTCCATATAACTAGTATATATCTAAACATCCCTGCCCACCCCAACCATTAGAGATGAGGCAAGAGGGTATCCTAAGAATTTTGTAAGATACATAAATATCCATCTATGCAAATCAAGTACTACTGCTAAGGACTGGGACTAAGAGTCAAACATGAAACATCAATTTCATAACTAACACACACTCAACACAATAAATCTTCATTTCAACACATTATAACATGTATGCATAATTAGACTTTTAATCCTATGCCCTAGCAGCACTTGTATTCTCTCTCTTTATTTTTTTTAAATTACTTTCTCATATCTGACTAGCCAGCCTCATGCTCAGGATACCTGCTCACCTCACTCCTAGCTTGGTTGCCCAATAATTATCTACTAGCATTTTCTAAAAATAGAACAAAAAAAATCTAACATCACTCATTAATTATTTCCATTAATTATAACTAATTTTGAAGTTTAGTAATTAGGCTTCCAACCATATACTCTCACATTCTTCATGGACATATTGAATGTTGTCATTTTTTGCATTTTTATCTTGTGCAATTTAAGGTTGAAGAACACAGGCTTATACTGAGAGGGGGGTGAACAATATAAGACCAACTTTTACTTTTCTTTCCCAAACAATATTATCCAATATTATCAATGGCAATATCAATAGCAGTAATCAAAGCAATGCACAAATCATCACACACAAGAGAGACACCAATTTAACGTGGTTCACCCAATGTGGGCTACTCCACGGAGAAAATATTTCTACTAAATTTTCTCAACAAATCTTCTTGGGAATCAATTCCCTATTACAATGTTTATGGACCTCTATCCAAAGGAGACACCAATCCCCTATGCTCTGATTTGTGGATCTCTCTCCATAGGAGAACTCTTTCCCCTTTTCTCTGGTTCGTGGAACTTGATCCAGGAGAACTCTATCTCCTCAACTGGTTCGTGGATCTCTCTCCACAGAAGAACTCTATCTTCCCAGCTGGTTCACGGATCACACTCCATAGGAGAACTCTTTCCCCTTGCTCTAGTTTGTGGATCTCTCTCCACAGGAGAACTCTATCCCCTCTGCTCTAGATGGTGATCTTCTAGAAGACTTCTACCCCCACTACTCTAGCTTATGGATCTCTCTCCATAAGAGACCTCTATCCCCACTACACTAGCTAATGGATCTCTATCCACTGGAGACTATTATCCTCTTTACTCTATCACCTCCAAAGCTTACTCTCAAATCTATCTCAAATCTGCACCAAACTCTATCCCAAGTCTAGCACAAATCTTCTCTAACTCTACTCATAAATCTACACCAAACTCTATCTCAAATCTATCCCCAAGCCTTAACACAAAGCTTGATCAAATCACCAATCAACTCTACTTAGATCTACCCCAAGCCTTAACACAAAGCTTGAACAAATAAAACATCTCTTAATGTTGTTTCAAGTCTTCACAAGACTTGCTCAAATCTACCTTCAAGTCTTCACAAAGACTTGCTCAAATCTACCTTCAAGCCTTCTCAAAGACTTACTCAAATCTATCCTCAAGCCTTCACAAAGACTTGCTCAAATATATCCTCCAAGCCTTCTCAAATACTTGCTCAAATCTATCCTTCAAGCCTTCACAAAGACTTGCTCAAATTCTCTAGCACATCTCAAACTACTCTAAACATGCTCAAACAACTCACAAGATATGCTCAATCAATCTCAAATCTTGCACACAATGCTATCAAATGCTATGTCTAATCTTCAAAGTAATTCTTTTAACTTGAAGCAATTTAGACATATTCTATCCAAAATTATTTAACCTCTAGAACATATAGAGAATGATATGCTCTATCAAAACCTCAATATGTTTCACACTCACAAAGTTTGTACTCAACCAATCAATCTCTATCACTTGCAAAATCTCTCTCAAATCAATTCAGAACAATGTATAAATTGTTTCACAAAACTGATCTATTACTCCCATACTTTCAATCAATATCTCTCAAACCAATGCTCAAAAGCTCCACACAATTATTCAACCAATGAAGCACAATCTACTCACAAACCCTAGAACAAGTGTTTTCACACTTCTTCCAACAAAGATGCACAATGTAGGTCTCAAACCCTAACTCAAATAATTCATAATATCTATCTCAAATGTTCTCAAAATATTCAATAATGAAGCACATAAAACTCACTCAAATATTTCCAACAATGCTTATCAAACAATCCTTTTCACTCCACCTTATGTTTCACAACATTCATTCCAACAAACACTTCAAACAAAGGATGATGTGCCCATACCTCTTTGCTTTTATGGAGATATGTCTTCAAAACCTGTCTCACCAACAACCAATTCCTTTTGTGCCACTTCAAGGTTAGATAGCAACAATCTATCTCAAAACATCCACATGAATATTCCCTCAACAAGATGCTCAATGAATTCTGAAAATAATATTCTAGGACTCTTCTTTAGTTCTCATGGACAATGCATTAAAGCTCACAAAACTCTCTCAACAATTTCCCTTTTTATAAAGCAAGAATTACAATCAAATAAAATACCTTTTACACCTTTTATCTCCACTCTTTCAAAATAATTTTCACTCCAATTTATTTTCCAAGAACAAAGAATTACAATGATAAATAAACCACTTACAAACTTATCACTCCAAGCTTAGCAAATAAAATAAATGACATTTAAACCCTTTAAATATAATGCCAAAAATATTTCTCCTTATATCTCCTATGTTTCAAACTATAGGCCAAATATCATCCGCCAAATATCACTATAGCCAACAATTCAACAATATAGCGCATACCTTACAAATTAATCATGGCGCATACCTTTTAAAAAAATTATCTTGCTTTGTCATGGATGGGAATCGACCCTCCGACCTCAGCCTTCCAAGCGCAGTGCTCGATCGCTTGCGCTAGCCAAGCGGTTGAGACTAAACCTTTAGCCTCAACATCTTATACCTGCTACCTCCGATGAACCAAAAACAAAAACTCTTCAACCGGTGCTAGGGGGAATCGAACCCCAAACCTTCCTTCTACCAGCAACTTACGCAGGACCCACCTGCCACTTGGGCTACCAGCCCTCGCTGAACCAAGATGTCCGCCACCTTGTCCTTATCCCTTGTCGCTTGCTCGACAAATGATTTTTCAACATGTTTCGCTATCCTCCACTATCAAATTTCTCACATGCGCATTCACTTTGGATGATTCAAATTCAATTTTAATTATTTGCTTCTCCCTTTTATATGCTTCCAAGGTAATTGCATGACGTCGATGGAAAACATAAGTGCCTCCAATTTAAATTTGAATTTTGGCACCCTTTGCCAATTTCAAATTTAATTATTTATTTAATATAATATTTAACTTTAGGTTAAATATTATATTATTTAATTTTAGTATTAAATAATACTTTTGCATGGGGGTCTTCATCAAATCTTATTTTTCCCTTTTTAATAAGCCCTTTTGGCTTAATTATTATAATATTAAAATATTATAATATCTTCTCTTTTCTCTTTAAAACCATGGGCGTAAACTTTGTCTTCAACCTTTTAGCCAACCTTTTTGGCTTATAATATAAAATATTATAACCAATTCTTTTACCACTTTGCTTGTACCAAAATGGACTTTGCCTTGCACCAAACACTTGACATCAATGACAACATTATTACTCAAAATTTCCAACAATCTCCCCCTTTGTCATTGATGGCAACCCTTTTTTTAAACATCCCTTTTTCCTTTTTCCAATTCTGCTCCCCTGAGAAATTGCTCCCCCTGATTGAATGCTCTCCCCCTTACTCAAATCTCTCCCCCTTTGACATCAATGGCAAAGGGACTCCTTTGGGGCTAAATATAAGACTCTTAGCTCAGCCCCCTCCCCACCTCCTTTCCTTGAGGTGGTTAATTTTGGGGTGGGAGTATTTCTACTCCCAACATACAATGCTCTTTTCCTTTGTCAACCTTCTTTCTCAACATACCCTTTTGATTCTTTTGAGTGTCCCTGTTCTTGCTTGTCTCTGGAAGCTTTGGAAACTCTGTTCTACACCACTTGGCCTTATGCCCAACATTATTGCACTTATAACACTTAATGTTGTGGTTCCTAGAAGGTGCAAATATCTTGAAGTTCCTCCTGGTGAAGCCATACCTATTTCTATCATGAACCCTGCAGTGAATTGCTTTATGACCAAATCGATTACAAGAGTAGCAATACCCTTGAAAGAAATATCCATATTTGAAGTTCCTCTTAGTAATACCATACTCCTTCTTTCCATGAGTCCTGCAATGCATAGCCTTGTGACCAAACCTGTTACATGAAAAACAATGTCCTTTGAAGAAATCTTGCCTTGAACCCATTGGTCTCTTAGTCCTTTCTTCTCTGTGATGATCCATGTTCCTTGTTTGTGCATTGTTTCCTTCCTTGGTGAAGCTTTTACTCTCAATTTCTCCTTCACTCTCTTCTTCTGAAACATCTTCCTCTTTTGAGCTTGAACTTGACCCTTCTTCTTGTTGCCCTTGTCCTTCTTCAAAACCAAGTCCTATTTTGATAGATGAAGGTCTTTGTGCATTGATAATCTTATCCAAAGTCTTTGAACTTTTCCCAAACCTGTGTAGCTTGTCCTTAGACTCTTCCATTTCCTTCCTTAGAGAAACTACCTCATGTTCTAATCTCTCACATTCTAAGACTTTTACCTCTAGATTTTCTTTAAATCTCCTTGTCTTAGCTATTGAGTTTGTCAGATCTTGTATAAGCTTTCCTTTCTCTTCATCACATTCTTGAAATTGAGCCTTGAATCTTGAATTCTGCTTTCTAACCTTTTTCAATTCTTTGAGAGCAGCAATAAGTTCTGCTTCTAGATCTACTATGCCTTCCTCTTCATTCTCTGAATATTTCTCTACTTCTTGGTCTTCAAGAGCATCTTCATACTTTTCAGATTTATCTTCAACAGGAGCACTTCCTTCCTCTTCTATTGCCAAAAAGAGAATTTCTTCTTCTTCACTATCTGAGGATCTTTCATCACTATCACTTGAAACCTTGCCTATCTTGTCCGCATAGAAACTCTTCTTATGCCTTTGAAAAAACTTATTTTCATGCTTGCTTTGTCCATACCTATTTTTCTTTTCATACCTAGATTTTCCTGCTTCCTTTTTCTTATGATCTTGTTTCTCTTCACTGCTACTACTTCCAGCTTCTGGATAGTTAGATGCATAGTGACCATATTTACCACAATTGAAACACTTTACTATTTTCATACCTTTTTGCTTTCTTGAATCCTTCTTGTTTCTTCTGCCATAGTTAGCTTCTTCATCACTGGTTGACACATCACTTGATCCTGGTTTCTTATCTTTTGTCTTCTTTGCTACTTTGAAGGCTACCTCTTTCTTGGGGATAGGATCCTTTACTATTCTCATCTCATAAGCTGTGAGAGTTCCATGTAACTCATCCATAGTCAAATTTTCAATATCTCTTGTTTCTTCTATGGCTGAAACCTTTCCATCATACCTCATAGGAAGTGACCTTAAAACCTTTTGAGCAACATCGGAGTCTTCAATTTTAAATCCAAGTCCTCGCATGGTGTTAACAACCTCATCCACACGAAGTAAGTATGCAACAATGTCTTCCTCTTCTTTCATCTTCAAGTCTTCAAATGTCTTCTTGTGATTTTGCAATTTTGCCATCTTGACCTTTTTATCTCCCTCATATGTTTGCTTCAGTTTTTCCCAAATCTCTTTTGTTGATTTGCAATGCATAACTTTTACAAACTCTGCTTCATGTAAACCACTTAATATTGCATTCATAGCCTTGGCATTATTCACATGCAAGAGCTTACCATATTTATCTATGGGAGGATTAGTTGTAGGTGTGAATCCATCCTCAACTGCTTGCCATGTCTCATATCCTTGTGCCATCAAGTAAGTCTTCATTCTTATGCTCCAGAAAGCATAATTGTTCCCATCAAACAATGGTGCCTTATTTGCTGAAGATCCACTCTGAGATGCCATATGTGTTCCTATACACTCTTCCTTCAAGCTGTTAGACTCTTCCGAAGGAACCCGCTCTGATACCAATTGAAGAACATAGGCTTATACTGAGAGAGGGGGTGAACAATATAAGACCAACTTTTACTTTTCTTTCCCAAACAATATTATCCAATATTATCAATGGCAATATCAATAGTAGTAATCAAAGCAATGCACAAATCATCACACACAAGAGAGACACCAATTTAACATGGTTCACCCAATGTGGGCTACTCCACGGAGAAAATATTTCTACTAAATTTTCTCAACAAATCTTCTTGGGAATCAATTCCCTATTACAATGTTTATGGACCTCTATCCAAAGGAGACACCAATCCCCTATGCTCTGATTTGTGGATCTCTCTCCATAGGAGAACTCTTTCCCCTTTTCTCTAGTTCATGGAACTTGATCCAGGAGAACTCTATCTCCTCAACTGGTTCATGGATCTCTCTCCACAGAAGAACTCTATCTTCCTAGCTAGTTCATGGATCACACTCCATAGGAGAACTCTTTCCCCTTGCTCTAGTTCATGGATCTCTATCCATAGGAGAACTCTATCCCCTCTACTCTGGCTGGTGATCTTCTAGAAGACTTCTACCCCCACTACTCTAGCTTGTGGATCTCTCTCCATAGGAGACCTCTATCCCCACTACACTAGCTGATGGATCTCTATCCACTAGAGACTATTATCCTCTTTACTCTATCACCTCCAAAGCTTACTCTCAACTCTATCTCAAATATACACCAAAATCTATCCCAAGTCTAGCACAAATATACTCTAACTCTACTCACAAATCTGCACCAAAATCTATCTCAAATATTCCCCAAGCCTTAACACAAAGCTTGATTAAATCAATAATCATCCCAACCTACCACTCTCTAATTTTTTCAAGTCTTCACAAGACTTGCTCAAATATACCTTCAAGTCTCTCACCAATACTTGCTCAAATCTACCTTCAAGCCTTCTCAACTTCTAATTCTCAAGCCTTCACAAAGACTTGCTCAAATCTACCCTCAAGCTTCTCAAAGACTTGCTCAATTCTCCTCAAGCCTTCTCAAAGACTTGCTCAAATCTATCCTCAAGCCTCTCAAAGACTTGCTCAAATATACTCAAGCACATTCTCAAACTTGCTCTAACACATGCTCAAAATATCTCACAAGATATGCTCAATCAATCTCAAATATTGCACACAATGCTATCAAATGCTTTGTCTAATCTTCAAAGTAATTCCTTTAACTTGAAGTAGTTTAGACATATTCTATCCAAAATTTGTTTAACCTCTAGAACATATAGAGAATGATAAGCTCTATCAAAACCTCAATATGTTTCACACTCACAAAGTTTGTACTCAACCAATTAATCTCTATCACTTGCAAAATCTCTCTCAAATCAATTCAGAACAATGTATAAATTGTTTCACAAAACTGATCTATTACTCCCATACTTTCAATCAATATCTCTCAAACCAATGCTCAAAATCTCCACACAATTATTCAACCAATGAAGCACAACTTGCTCACAAACCCTAAACAAGTGTTTTCACACTTCTTCCAACAAAGATGCACAATGTAGGTCTCAAACCCTAACTCAAATAATTCATAATCTCTATCTCAAATGTTCTCAAAACATTCAACAATGAAGCACATAAAACTCACTCAAATATTTCCAACAATGCTTATCAAACAATCCTTTTCACTCCACCTTATATTTCAAAACATTCATTCCAACAAACACTTCAAACAAAGGATGATGTGCCCATACCTCTTTGCTTTGATGGAGATATGTCTTCAAAACCTGTCTCACCAACAACCAATTCCTTTTGTGCCACTTCAAGGTTAGATAGCAAGATTCTATCTCAAAATATCCACATGAATTTTCCCTCAACAAGATGCTCAATGAATTCTGAAAATAATATTCTAGGACTCTTCTTTAGTTCTCAAGGACAATGCATTAAAGCTCACAAAACTCTCTCAACAATTTCCCTTTTTATAAAGCAAGAATTACAATCAAATAAAATACCTTTTACACCTTTTATCTCCACTCTTTCAAAATAATTTTCACTCCAATTTATTTTCCAAGAACAAAGAATTACAATGATAAATAAACCACTTACAAACTTATCACTCCAAGCTTAGCATAAAAATAAATGACATTTAACCCTTTAAATATAATGCCAAAAATATTTCTCCTTATATCTCCTATGTTTCAAACTATAGGCCAAATATCATCCACCAAATATCACTATAGCCAACAATTCAACAATATAGCGCATACCTTATACACAAATTAATCATGGTGCATACCTTATAAAAAAATAATCTTGCTTTATCATGGATGGGAATCGACCCTCCGACCTCAGCCTTCCAAGCGCAACGCTCAACCACTTGCGCTAGCCAAGCGGTTGAGACTAAGCCTTTAGCCTCAACATCTTATACCTGCTGCCTTCGATGAACCAAAAACAAAAACTCTTCAACCGATGCTAGGGGAATCGAACCCCGAACCTTCCCTCTGCCAACAACTTACGTAGGACCCACCTGCCACTTGGGCTACCAGCCCTCGCTGAACCAAGACGTCCACCGCCTTGTCCTTATCCCCTATCGCTTGCTCGACAAATGAATTTTTAACACGTTTCACTATCCTCCACTATCGAATTTCTCGCATGCGCATTCACTTCGGATGATTCAAATTCAATTTAAATTATTTTCTTCTCCCTTTTATATGCTTCCAAGGTAATTGCATGACGTCGATGAAAAACATAAGTGCCTCCAATTTAAATTTGATTTTTGGCACCCTTTGCCAATTTCAAATTTAATTATTTATTTAATATAATATTTAACTTTGGGTTAAATATTATATTATTTAATTTTAGTATTAAATAATACTTTTGCATGGGGGTCTTCATCAAATCTTATTTTTCTCTTTTTAATAAGCCCTTTTGGCTTAATTATTATAATATTAAAATATTATAATATCTTCTCTTTTCTCTTTAAAACCATGGGCGTAAAATTTTGTCTTCAACCTTTTAGCCAACCTTTTTGGCTTATAATATAAAATATTATAACCAATTCTTTTACCACTTTGCTTGTACCAAAATGAACTTTGCCTTGCACCAAACACTTGACATCAATGACAACATTATTACTCAAAATTTCCAATAGAGGTCCAATGAAATCTATTGCTCCAGAGACACTAACATATTCTTCCTCGTATGCTTCAATGTCTTTGATACTTCTTGGAGGTGATGTGAGAACCACATACCAGCTAGTATCAAGTGGATCATTTACATAAAAGACTTGTTTGGCCTGCAATGCTAGGATAAATGGATCATCTTGTAGTCTATCCCGACCAAGTAATTTGTTCATGTTGACCAATGTGAAGCCCATTTCATCCTTTCTACATCCATTCCTCATATCAAGAACATTTACCCAATCACATTTGAATAGGGGGTATCAAAACCGATAGTAATCCAACAAGATTATTTCCCTAATAACACCATAATATGTGATTGTTTGAAGCATTGGGTTTGTGTCTTTTGCACTTGCTCTACACAAAGTAGTAGCATCGACACACACACCACTATTTTGAGTTGTTCTTTGGTCTTCTTTGTCTTTGATATGAAATCTATAATCGTTGATCAAATAGCTCGAATTTTTGGTTGCAAATTTCCTCGGACCATGTGCCAACCATTTTATTGTGTTGGAGTCATTGTCATTATGTTGTATTTCATCTCCATGAAACTGAAACAAAGAAGAATAGTTTAAAGATGATTGCAGAACATTATATGACATTTAGTACATGACACTCAGTATATATATCGAAGATCATATTCAAGAGAGCAAACAATAACCTGATCTCGTAGCCAAGTGATGAATGTTTGATTATGGATTTTTTGCAACACCCCTTCATCTCTCACTGCACGGGGGTTGGATTCCTTGATACTCTTCAAGTGCTTCCTAATTTGACCCAAATTTTTTCAAGCTTAGTTGGATCTAATTAATATTCTACCATATATAACAACAATAAATAAACATCTACTTACTCTACCCAAGGCTAAACTTCATCCATGTTAAATAGAACGCATCGATGGGCTTGCTCATAAGAAGTTTCATCCAAATAAAAGTCTTCACCACTAGATAAAGGCCTCCCATCGATTATAGTTTCTTCATCCTCATCACTCCATACCTTGTTGCGACCAAGGTGATCGCCAATTGCTTTCGTACCTCTCATGTAGTCCACACAGAATGAAACAGATTCCTCAACAAGATAATGTTTGGTAATACAACCTTTGGGTCTAGCTCGGTTCTTTACATACCCCTTAAAAATATTCATAATTCTAAGAAAGGAAACAAACAATTTTTATTAGATGAGACACTACAAAAATTAGAAAAATGGTGGTTTATGAAACTGATGAAAGCATACAAACCTCTCGAAAGGGTACATCCATCAATATTGTACAGGTCCACATAGACGAACCTCCCACACCAAGTGAATAGTTAGGTGCACCATGATATCAAAAAATGAAGGGGGGAAGTACTTTTCAAGAAAACATAATGTCTCCATGACCTCTTTCGATAATTTCTCTATTTTTATGAGATCCACCACTTTAGCACATATATCCTTGTAGAACATGCACAACCAACAAATGGTTTGTTGCATTGGCTTATCAAGCAAATGTCGTAGCACTACCGAAAGAAGTTGTTGCATGAGAACATGGTAGTCATGTGATTTCAGGCCCTAGATCTTAAGTTCTTTCATAGAAACATGTTTTCTAATATTCAAACTATATCCATCTGGTACTTTCATATTGTATAGTGTATGATAGAACCTTTCTTTCTCAACCTTCGATAGATTGTAGGGTGTTGGTGGAAGATATGTCTTGTTTCCATCCATTACTGGCCACAATGTGTTCCTGATACCCATATTTTTTAAATCCTCATAGGAGTTTTTGCCATCCTTTGAATTTTTATCGATACCTAGCAGTGTTCCAAATAGGCTTTCATAGATATTTTTCTCCACATGCATCACATCCAAGTTGTGATGAACTAGAAGATGTTGTTCATAGATAGCAACATCAAACAAAAATTACTCGACATTGAGAGACATAACAACAGATACAGAAAGAAAGTTGCATGTCATACCTCCCAATACGATATATTGAAGAATATAGATTTCTTCTTCCATCCTGCTACAGGAACAAACATGCTATCCTCATCTATGTTGCATTTCCTTTTATTTGAGTTGCTCTTTCCCCAATTTGGTGGGATTCCTTGTACTATTTTTAGTATTTCCATCCCATTTAAAGGTTTGGGTGGTTTATCGAGCTCTTGTTTACCATTGAAATATGTCCTCTGATGATGAAACAAATGATCTAGAGGAAGGAATCTCCTGTGACCCATGTAAGTCATATTTCTACTGCATTTAAGATATTCTACATAGGTGTTCTCCCCGCATATTGGACATGTTGCCTTTCCCTTTGTCATACATCCTAATAGGTTTCCATAAGCAGGAAATTCATGGATAGCCCACATCATTATTGCTCTCATATTGAACGTAGTATTGGAAAATGCATCATATGTTTCTACTCCTTTAGTCCATAGTTCATGCAAGTCATCAACCAACGATTGTAGATAAACATCAATATCATTGCCTGGTTGCTTGGGACTAGGTATTAACAAGGTGAGCATTGAATGTTTCCTCTTCATCCACATCCATGGTGGGAGGTTGTAAGTGACCAACACAATGGACCAACAATTGTAAGCAATACTAAAGTTAGCAAAAGGGTTGAACCCATCGGTTGCCATTGCAAGTCATACACTACGTGGATCATCGATGAAATATTTCCACTTAACATCTATAGTTTTCCACGTCGGGGAGTCAACTAGATGTTGCATATTGCCATCTAAACTCTTGTGCTGGGAATGCCACCTCATATTCTCTATAACCTTTGTAGAGCTATAGGAAGAAAGCAACTCACTTCAATTGCATCTAACAATGTTGAAAGAAACAAACACAACAAAGCTAATGATATAATAAAATCCCTTACCTATACATTCTCTTCAACCTCGGTATAATGGGAAAATACCTCAACACCTTCGCAAGAACATTAATGCATACCTTTTGTGAACGAGGGTCAACTTTCCATCGAGATGCACCACATGTTGGGCAAGCTTACTTCTTTTCATGATCTTTCCAATATAAAATACAGTCATTGATGCATGCATGTATCATTACATAATCTAATCCCAATGGCCTCATCATTTTCTTCACCATATATGTGGACTCTAGAATTGTATTGTCGATTGGGAGCATATCTTTCAACAACTCCAATAAGTCACCAAAGCTTTTGTCCGACCAACCATGTTTTGCTTTGAGATTATACAATTTAGTGATCACCAATAGCTTTGTGTACTTTGTACAGCCTGGGTATAATGGTCATTTGGTATCTTTGAGCAACCTATGATATTCATCAATAGGAACTGCTCCATAAGATGATTGGAACTCAACATCATGATCTCATAGTTCTTGTCCACTCTTTGAGCAATTATCATTGAACAATATGTATGCATCATTGACCATTCCAACGATGTCATCTTGTACATCTTCGATAATTGGACCCTCATCAGTGGTAGAGCACATGTTTGATGTATATTTATCAAAACTAGAGGGTTGTTCTTCATGCAAAACAAACTCGGTATATGTCTTGTCAATCCCGTGCCAAATCAGGTGGTCACGAACCTTCGAAAAACCAAGAGTTTCCATATTTGAGCACTTTTGACATGGACATCTAGTTCTTTCAGGGTCCATTGAATTCTTTCTTGAAAAATCTAGGAATTGGTGAACCCCACGATAATAGTCCTCACTATTTCTACAAAAAGACCCCCCCAAAAATAAGAAAGTATAGTTATACGGGTAGATCTGATCAAAAGCACAACTTTTCTTCATTAATGGAGATAACATAGTTGAAATACCTAGTTGCTCCTAGCCAAGCTTTGTCCATGATACTTGATGGACATAAAATATTGACCCAATTGACTTCACTAGATTTGGTGCTCTGAGTCTTGAGGATGATCCAACTATTAAAAGTAAAGACAATAATCATGTTGTCCAAGCACAACCTGCACAAAATAGAAAGTGGTTCAAAGGGAGAAATGGGAGACACCAGGGTTTCAAATATTACTCTCTGTTGGAGCTATAATTGCTTAGTTTTCATTCAAAACCACCTATTCTATCCTAGATATCCAGTAGTATGTCATATGCAATGATGCATAGGCTTCTTCTATTATGTATACCAGGGACTAAACTACCTGTGAAAGTTTCATCTTTAAAAACTCTATAGTGCATGGTTCTCTTTACCATATTCCATCAATCCCACATGTTAAAGAGTCATTGGATGTTCTAAATATCAGTGCAATAAATGAGCTTATAGTATTTGCAGCCAAAGTAGATTGCCCCCATTAGTTCATGGAAACTGGCAGCCTAAACTCTAGACCAGAAGAACTTTTTGAAGAAGACAGAAGACCAACCTACCAAGAAAGAAGAAGATTTCAAATATTCTAAGTCCAAATTCAAGGGAAAGTGTTTCTACTGTGATATAAGGGTGTCACAATTAAATATTGTAAGCTTAATCATTGATGATGTCTTATGAGTGGATTTCAAATTGTTGCATGAATGATAAAATAAAATGAGATGTACTCAAATGGATTGGCAAAACAAATTGTCTCATGAGCTTGGTTATATTCATGGTTAACATAGACAATACTATAAACAAGAGGTCAATTTTTTCAATTGTGTTGTAGTCCTTTTTGTTATATTCTATCTCACAAAAACTAGCTGAATAATATTTGGAAGTTTATTAGGAAGTAAATCATAGCAATAATTTTCTCATCTCCTCTAGTTGATCTCTATTTAACACTGATTTGTGTCAGTCTATAGGCTAAAAAGTTCAAGAGATGTTCTTTGATTAGTAAAATACAAGCCAAAAAATTGTACTTGTTAAAAAATATGGATGGCAAATTTATAATGAAAAGTATCACATGTAGAAAATGAGAGAGAGTTGCCTTGCTCTTCTCTTATTTTCTACAATTGGTATCAGAGCCTTGGTAAATCAAAATTTGGGTTGAAGTTTTTTTGTTGGTATTCTTTCTCACAATTGAACATAGCCAACACTAATTCACTTCCAATACCATAATTGAATGGAGCTGATTATGAATATTGGAGTATTAAAATGAGAACCTTGTTGACAAGGAAGGATTGATGGGAAATTATGGAGATTGATTATGAAGAACCAGATATTGGGCTTTTCTACCCCATATTAACAGATAAGCCAAAGGAGAGGATAAGAAGAAAAACTTATGGCTATAGCACCCTAAAATTGGCATAGTTAAACCATCAGTAAAAAGTAGAAATTTGAATTTTAACCTCGAAACCGCTCGTTAACCGCTTACCTCATTTTTAGTGCCATTTTTAGAGTTTGTTGTGACCATTGGACGATATCATCCCAAATCATATGAATTCGTCTGGAACAGAACGTCCAAACGATTTCATCCCAAAATCAAATTTTCGTAATTAGCTTATGTTCCAACGGCCACTCCAACTTGGGAAGAAGCGTGTCTGCACGGTTGGAGATTCCCACATTGGGGATCTCCCATATTGGGATGATCCCTAACCTCCTAACCTCCCCCTAATCCTATATAAACTAGGATTTTCCCAGTTTATCCCCCTGACTCCCTACCTGGCTGCCTGGCTGATTATTTCCCTGTAATTTTAGTTTTTGTTGTGATCTCCCATCATTTGCACTTATGTTTTCAAGTTTTGTTGCATGATTTCACTGTGTTTTAGCCAAAGGTAGATCAGATCTTCACAGGCGATTCAACTACAATTTTAGATGATCCTGTCAAGATCAACGATGATCTTGTACGATTATAGACGATCTGGTCTACAATTCAGCTTGGGGGCAATCAAAGCCCTGATTTTGCATTCTCTATCTCATTTTCCTTATTTATTGGTGCATTAGATTAATTTACTTCTATTTTGCATCTTGGAGTTCACCTCATTTAGCATAATTGCATGATAAAATTCAAAATAAGTTTCCAAAACAGTGCATCTCATTTAATTTGATATCTGGATTTATCATTCAAGCATCTATACTCTTATTTCTATAATTTTACATCATTCTTGCAATTGTATTTTTGGCTTTTTAGTGTTTTTTTCTTGATTGTAGGTTTTTGATGAATTAGCCTGACAAACTCATTAGGTCACTGATGATCTTGGGTTATCTCGGATGATCACCTATGATTTGGGATGATTCTGTATAATTACAGACGATCCTGTCATATCCGGGATGATCTAGACTCCTATAAGCTTTCGAATCTTCATCAGACATCATAAATCAAGTGTACTCTTCTCCATTTTATATATTCTCTATATTTAATCACATTAGGATTCATTTATGTCTGTTGTCTTCATATAAATCAGAATATTCATATAGAATAGCTTAGCTTCATTTTGGACAACCTAGAAATTTGAATTATTGAACATAAAATAAAACAAATCAAACCCATTCTCAACCTAGGCGTGGAAACTGCCACTCAAAGTTTCTTGGTGAACCCCACCATCCATTGAAAATTCACCTTTATACCCCTCCCCTGAGAGGTGCGACCTTCAAAGGGCCTCTCCGTCCGAGGTATTATTCCATCCTTTTCTCACCCCCCTTTCGGGTACGAATCCTTTAGCCTGAAGGTAAGGGTGCAAAAAATTTGGGCGATACATTTTGGTGAACCCGACGTGAAACTAAAAACACCTTTTGAAAATAATCCAAAAAAAAAAAACACATTATTAAGAACATCTAGAATCATTAGAAAACTGTTAAATTTGCATATCATACTTAGATGGTAGATTATAATAGAAGACGAGTTGTCTCCATAAATGTTGAAAATCAATTAACGGCCATAGAGATTACTTCTGTGCTTAGAGTACCTCAAACATATAGAGCCCAACCTTTGTGGGATGAACTTGATAGGATATTGGGTATTATTGAATCTAGATCTGCAGAACTTAGGCAAATTAAGAGGTTTGTCCTAGATAGAATCTTGGATCCTGATCAGGTGACTTTGTATCATGAACTTCAGAGAGCTTTCCATAGGTGGTTAGCCGATAAAAGAGCACTTGTATCTTCTGAATTATACACCTTTGAGGAATACCTTGAGAACGTAGTTGTAGTACATAAATTTCTATCTCGTGTAGAGGATCAAGAAGTCGTTCTTACGGATAGAAAGAGATGGAATAGAGTTCCTAGAGCTATGTTGTATCGAGATTATTTCCATGAACTTTATTTTTACATGTTAGAATCTAAAATAGATCATATTACCATAGCACACTTTGTCAAGTTCTTGAAAAACAACTTCCAATTTGAAGAGGAGCATTTCATGACTCCTGATGAACTTGACCCTATCAATGATATCCATAAACTATTCATAGAAAGCTAAGTGATTATTTCTACTATTGTTTCTTACAACTAGCATGATGTTTGTTATTTTTATTCTCACAAAATAATAATATAATAAAATCACAAAAAAAAAAACAACAAAATATTTCCTTTTAAAGTATTATAGTAGGTATATAGTTAAAATATATACCTCTCAACCCTATCGCATATATATATATATATATATATATATATATATATATATATATATATATATATATATATATATATATATATATATATATATATATATATATATATATATATATATATTTGCTAAAACCTAAGTTTAGCACAATGCCTAGACTTAGGAATGGAAAACAAACCGAAGAAGATGAAGATTGGTTAGGAAGACCATTAACTGACCAAAATGTCCCTCTTGAGGACCAAGTTCAGGAAGAAGAAACCCTAGACCAGCAAGAAGAAGAGCTTGGTGTAGGAAATGAACAAGAATAAACTATTAGAGAGGAAGGATCCTCATCCCCTAAAATGTCTCCGGGAGGAGCTATCACTTTTGAGAACATGGAGCAATTCTGGAAGTTTATTAACACTAATATGAGTGTTTTTAATAGAGCAGCCCATATGGACAAGGATCGAATTAGTGACACTCAAGAAACTCTAGAAGAAGTATTTCAAACATGCACTAATCCCTTGTCCTTTATTGAACAAGAGAGTGATCAATCTGGACCATCCAATTTGGATATAGTAGCTGCGATCCAAAGCATGCAACAACAGTAGGTTACCCAACAACCTAAAGTGCCTGTTAACAAGCCTAGGTTCATTCCCGCACAAAATAAACCATCATTTACTGCTTTATTTCACCAAGAACTTGATCAACATACCTCAAATCAATAAAAACCCAAAACAAAACCGAACACCAATTACCAACAATCTAAGGTACAACATAATACTATTACAAATCCCCTTCATAATACTCTTCCTACCAACACTTTGCATAATAGCAATGTAACATCTAATCCTTATGTCACACCATCATACACTCATATATCCCATACCTATGTGCCACCAAACCAATATGGTGGACAAACTAGCAATCTTGAAGTTGTGGTGAAACAGTTAGTTTCTCACATGGACCAGATAGATCCCTACCGTCCCTTGTATAATTATCGAGAGATGTGTA
Source organism: Wollemia nobilis (assembly GCA_028583015.1). Classification (NCBI taxonomy): domain Eukaryota; kingdom Viridiplantae; phylum Streptophyta; class Pinopsida; order Araucariales; family Araucariaceae; genus Wollemia; species Wollemia nobilis. The sequence goes on from JAQPPZ010003633.1 coordinate 1,577,406, forward strand.
GTCAGCCTTTAGATCCTATAGTCGTAGCACAGCCGTATCCTAAACATTTTCCTATGCCTGTTCTTCCCATATATAAAGGAATCGAAGATCCCATAGAGCATCTTTGTATGTTTAGGATAGCATGTCATGATATATCACATGATGACTTGTTATTACTAAAAATGTTCCTAAAAATCTTGGGAGGAATGGCATTAGAGTGGTATTATCAATTACCCACTAATTCTTTGAGGAATTTCAAAGAAATTGTCGAGTCTTTTGTTCATCAATTTAGTGCCTACATCAAAATATATGTGACCATTAAATATTTGTATAACTTAAAACAGGGCAAAGATGACATCTTTGCTGATTTCCTAGCTAGGTGGAGACATTTGATAGGAAAATTGCACTTTGTGTTACCTTATAGGGAGATGTTGGACATCTTTATTAATAATTTGCAAGAGCAACTATCTTACAAATTATCAACTACTACCTTGACCACCTTCGATCAGGCTATAGACTTAGCCCGAAGAGTGGAAGATGCTCTCATTAGGAGAGGCCAGCTTAAAAAGAGAGACGATGAGAAAACATCCAAAAATCAATATAATAATAAACAAGTTGTGGGTGATGGAGTCACCGATAGCAAAAATACTGCTAATGTTAATGTTGTGAAGACAGCGAAGAAGTTTGTACTGAAACCTCCTGATAGACCTCCTCGATAATTTACTAGGTTAAATCAACCTTTATCAACTATTCTACCGTAATTATTAGAATGAGGTTTGATTCAATTACCAAATATTTGGGAACCTGATCCAACTATACCCGGATATAGAGCAGATTTACACTGTGACTTCCATAGAGGACCTGGACACACTACCAACTCTTGTAAAAGATTAAAACATAAAATACAAGACTTGATTGATAACAATGAGATGGATGTGCAAGCCTTTCAACCTAAGCAAAATCCTCCTAATAATGTTCAAAATAACACCCCACAAAACCAGAATCAGAATGCCAATCAGTCATTGGACATCTTTCAACATCCCTTACCAAAACATGGTAAGGAGGTGGCTAATCAAGTTGAACATCATAATGTCCCTCCTCCTGCCCGATATGTAGGAACTATTAGTGGGCATTTACCTGTTCATGATCTGGAAATCTTTGACACAACTTTATCCATGGTTACAACCAGGCCTCTATATAATATTCAGATACCTGATCTTAGTGATACATAATACGAGATTGAGAGTGATATGGAAATCACATCAAATCAATCAAATAGTTCTAAAGATGAATCAGATCCTATTCACCCTATCACAAGTTATATGGTTCCAAAAGAGCCATTTCCAAGAAGAGTCACTACTAGACCATCGTCTCACCGATTACTTTCTAATGAGCTAGCTATAAATGCTAGACCAAGACCCATTCATCATCCGCAGAATAATATTATGGGTACCATCGGAGCTGTTACTAGACAACAGGCTCAAAATTCTCAACAATATCAAATTCAGAATGGTGGATCAGCTCCATTTGTTTTGAAGGTTCCTAATAAAGGTAATCATTCACCTAATGTTCAACCTAAACCTCCTTATAATATTAATGAACAATTATCAAATATTATAGCTAGAATTTCTCTCTTGGACCTTTTAAGATCTTCTCCTACACATAGAGATGAATTAATGCTCACATTAAGTCAGATGATGGTACCACAAGACATTCAACCTGAAGCCATGGCCGATACTATAATAACTCATGAAGTTGATTGTATTGACTTTCGGGATAGAGACATATCGCAACATAGTTTACATAAATATAACCCCTTGTATATTACTACCTTAATTGGAGATGTAGCAGTCAAACGAGTTTTGATTGATAATGGTTCATCTTTAAATATCTGCACTTTTGACTTCTACCAAAGATTTGGGTTTAGAAATGATGAAATGAAAAGAACTGATATGATCATAAAAGCTTTCAATGACAAAACACAAGAAACATGTGGAGTTATTACCATTCCATTGCAAGTTGGTCCAAGAACCTTGGATACGACTGTGTTTATTGTACATTGCCCTGCATCGTACAATATACTCTTGGGTCTTCCTTAGATCAACGTGATGCAAGTTGTTCCAACTTTACATCAATGTGTTAAGTTTAAATTTAAGAATCAGTTGGTCACCATTCATGGTGATCCAAGACCCTTTGATATGTGTGCTTTGGCAGAACCTATTGGAGTTCAATTTTACCCCGCTCTATCATCCACACATCCTAATTCTCATTATCCATCTAAACATGTGAAACTCACACCCACAACATCATCTACTTCTTCTCCATCAGTTGCACCTCCACATATAGCTCAACCATCTTCTGAACAAACCGCATTAGGACCTAAGAAAGATCCTAATACCACAACCAATGTCTCTTGTTATACTCCTATAACTTCCATACCTATAATAGACCATCTATCGACACCTCTACACCGTCTACATCCACCAAATTCATATTTTCCACATCGAAAGACGTAGGGAATGTTCCTTCTACATCTTATGCTCTTACTGACGAGCTCTTACCCGATCTATCTAAAATTCTTATATCAAAATAAATGAATGCTTCTATGCAATATTCCTTTATTTTAAATAATTTGCCACCATCTCCTCATACCTTGGGCCTCCCATAGCCTATGGGAAGTATTTACCAAGTCGGGAGTTGTGCCTTTATTTATAAGGGATATGACTGGGGTAGAATACCCAAAAACATAGGAACTCATTATGATGGATATGCTGGATGTTATTTTACTAATGAGTATATTAAAGCTAAACCTATAATGCTTAAATTGGGATATAAAGGGAAATGTTTGGGACCTTTCCAGAATGGTATGAAAGAACCTTTTGAGGTAGAAGCGTGGCCCGCCCGATGTGGTGTGGGCCTATTTTCTAGTAAGGGTCAGCCATTCCCATTTGAGGATGATGACCATATTATATGTTACCAAGATTATTTAGATGAACGCGATGCTTTGCATTTAACGAATAAGACATTCACATGTAATATGCTATCTATAGCTTATCCTGAGATGATTGCTAAATTCGACGATGAGTTGGAGGGAGATATCTTTCACGATGTCTCCGTTGAGGAATTATTACATAATGGATTTTATTTTTATGGCTCTATACCTAGTATAGCCCAGCTTGAGGCCACGACTCCTCAAGACGAATTATCCAAGCTAACCTTGGAAGAATTACAAGAATTAGGTGTTTCACCCGCCCCACCTAATTTTGAGAGAGATCTACACATGGAAGTAGAAAATATCATAAAAATTAACATTGGAACCGACGATAACCCTCACATAATCAACATTGGATCAGAATTGAGTCAAGAAAAATAGGATAAATACATTGCATTTCTTAAAGAATATGAAGATGTTTTTGCTTGGACATATGAAGATATGCCAGGTTTAGACCCTTCTATAGTTATGCATCACCTAGTAGTGCATCCGGATGCTAAACCTGTTAAGCAGAAGCTTAGAAAAATGCATCCTAAAGTGGCCTTACTAGTCAAAGGGGAGTTAGAAAAACTCTTGAATGTTATTTTTATACAAGCCATTGATTATGCTGAATGGATCTCGAATGTAGTTCTAGTAACTAAGAAAGAAGATACTAATATTAGGGTTTGTATAGAATTTAGAGATATTAATTTTGCATGCCCTAAAGATGATTTTCCCCTTCCCAATATGGATCAGATCATTGATTTTACTGTTGGGAGTGGAATGATATCCTTAATGGATGGATTTTCTGGTTATAATCAGATCAAGATAGCTCCTGAAGATCAGGCTAAAACAACCTTTATTACCCCTTGGGGGACTTTCTATTGGAAAGTGATGCCATTCGGTTTGAAGAATGTAGGTGCAACCTATCAACGAGCCATGACTTATATCTTTCATGATATGATGCATGATATACTACATGATTATGTAGACAACATTATAGCTCGTTCTACTGAATAAGATGACCATTTAGATGACTTGAGAAAAGTATTTGATCGGGTAAGGGAATATCTTATCCGATTGAATCCAGCCAAATGTATATTCGGAGTTAAGTCAGGTAAATTATTAGGGTTTATAGTTTCTTTACGTGGCATCAAAATTGACCATCTCAATATTACGGCTATCACTGATATGCCTGCACCTACAAATATATCTAAATTACGAAGTCTACAAGGTAAGCTTCAAGCTATCCGTCGCTTCATCGATAAGCTGGCGGATAAAATTGGACCCTTTCTTAAGCTTCTTAAGGAGGATGTCCCTTTCCATTAGGATGACGAATGTAAGGAAGCATTTGAACTCCTCAAACAATATCTTCTTAACCCACCTGTACTTTCACCACCTAAACCTAATTGTCCATTTATCTTGTATATTTTTGCTTCAAATTTTGCTTTAGTAGCTATGTTAGCTCAACTTGATGATGAGAAAAGAGAGTGTGCTAATTATTACATTAGCAGAACATTAATTAGTTATGAAACCCGCTACACAACATTAGAGAAGTTATGTCTAGCAATCATATTTTCTACATAGAAACTATGCCATTATATGATCAGTCAGAAAACATACGTTATTGCTAAATCCGATCCCTTGCGGTATCTCATGAGTCGACCTTATTTATCTGGTCGCACAACGAAGTGGGTTCTTGATCTAAGTGAGTTTGAACTCATGTTTATATGATAGAAGTCTGTTAAGGGTCAAATCATAGCAGATCAATTAGCTATTGCACCCTTAGAGTCCACCCATCCCCTCATCATTGAGTTTCCTAATGAATGCCTTAACCTAGAGGCGGATCATTCAGAGCAATGGTCCCTATACTTTGATGAAGCCCGATGCATGAGTGGGGCTGGTGCAGGTATTATTTTGATATCTCCACAAAAACATCTCATACCTCTATCCTTTAAATTAACATTTTCCTGTACTAATAACACTGCTGAATATGAGGCTCTAATCCTTAGATTACGAGCTGCCCTGGCACTAAAAATTAAAAATCTATTAGTTTTCGGTGATTCTCAACTTGTTATAAATCAAATTAACAATGTTTATCAGACCAAAGATGATAAATTGCACCCATATAAAGCATATGTATTACAATTAATATCTTTATTTGATCAAGTTACCTTGGAAGTTATTCCTAGAACTAGCAATCGTGCGGCTGATGCTATGGTCGCAGCTACATCTCTTTTACCCTTGGAGTTAGATGACGAATATGCTACCATCATTATTCGTCGACTCCAGGAACCCGCTTCAACTAAATCATGCTTGGAACCTTTGGACGTGTTTCTAATCAACGAAACTATTCCTGAAATTTGGTACACAAACATCCTCAACTTTCTTCAAAATGGGACCTTCCCTGAAGGTTTTAATAGAAACCAGCATCGGTTATTACGTAGACAAGCAAGTCGCTTCATAATAATTGGCAATACATTGTATAAGAGATCTTTTGAAGGTATCCTATTGAGATGTTTGAATCTAGAAGATTCTAAATCAGCTTTGAGTGAAGCCCACAATGGATCTTAAGGGGGACACTTTAGTGGTAGTGCCATTGCTAAGAAGCTCCTTAGGATAGGATATTTTTGGCCTACCATGGAGAATGATGCACATGATTACATGTGCCATTGTGACAAGTTCCAAAAACACGCTGACCTTGTCCATGCACCTACACAAGAACTACAGGCTATTTCATCTCCTTGTTCCTTTTCAAAATGGGGCTTAGACATCATCATAAAAATCAATCCTATGTCATTTGATGGACACAAATTCATCATAACCGCCATCGAGTATTTTACAAAGTGGGTCGAAGCTATGCCCTTATCTTCTTACACTGGAACGCCAGTTTCCAAGTTTATTCTTAATCAAATTATTTGTAGGTTCAGAATTCCTGCAAATCTCATCTCGAATAATAAAACTTGTTTCAAAAACAAACATGTAAAGAAACTATGTCAAAAATATAAAATTCAACATCGTTGGTCCACTCCCTATTATCCTCAGGGTAATGGCCAAGCAGAAGCATCTAATAAAACATTAATTAAAATCCTCAAGAGACTGGTCAATAAATCTGGCCATGATTGGCACATTCAATTATATCCTACTTTGTGGGCTTATCGAACTAGCATTCATACTCCCACGGGCACTTCACCTTTTGTTTTGGTTTATGGCATTGAAGTTGTTTTTCCCTTTGAACTAGAAGTTCCTTCTTTGGCTCTGCTACTTCAAGATACTAAAGTAGGAGATGAATATCGTGTTGGCAGATTTAGTCAGCTAGAACTCCTAGATGATAAGTGCATTAATGCTTTGGAGCATCTTTGTGCCTATCATAGCAAGCTCAAACGAGCATATCTCAAGAAAGTTCATAATCGATCCTTTGAGATCGACGACCTCGTCTTAAAAGAAAATAAAAAAAATACTAATGCAACTAAAGACCATAAAGGCAAATTCAAGCCTAACTGGATCGAGCCATATATTATCACTACTAAATTTGGATTGAGAGCATACAAATTAGCTCCTTAGATGGTAAAGATCTTAAATAACCTATGAACATTATGCATATTAAGCACTATTATGCATAAATCTGGTAATTTCATCACTGTATATATTATACATATTGTCTCATATTAGTAATTCATATAAAAATTTCAAAAACAGTAATATTATGTATTCTCTCAATTCATAAATTAAAATCAAAATATAAAAAAAAAATCAAAATCATCAAAATCCTCAAAAACATCTTCTATTTTGCACCTGTCAATTCTTGAAGTATTGTAGTTATATTTTCAGTTATTTTGGATAAATTAGCATTTATCTGGAATCCCTCACTTACACACTCACATGAATAAATATTTTGATCTTATTTTGTATGATTATTAATATCTCTTATATCGAAGTCCACAATTGAATTAAATAAATTTTTGAGCATAGAGAATTGATCTTGTTATTTACTTGAACCAAGTACACCTTTTCACATTAAAATTATTTCATTGCAAATTCAAAACGATGCTACACAGTAGAAGTGGTCTCTTGAGCAAAAAGTTTCCCCTGCTATCCTATCATGCACATGGTCTAGAATCTTTGAGAATTGACAAAAGGACAAGCTCACTCCTGCCTAGAATAAAAATCCCTTGCTCTATAGCCAATCCGAGCAAGTATCCCTAGTATAGGAAGAAAAATTTTAAAAAATCATGAGAAAAAGAGAAATTATTCAAAAGCATTATTTCAGTATCATTTTGTACCATCTCAGCAATATTTCAGCATTATCTTAGTGTCAAGCAAATATAGAAAAAGAAAAGAAAAAAAAAATCAAAAAGCAATAAATCCCTTCCCCCCTCCCTTTGAAAGAAGGAAGTGTGAAGCTTGAATCCCTGGAATTCTCAATTATTCAAAAACTGAGGTAAACCCCATAACAGGTGATTTGTGCCATTGCTTGACATTGGGTAACTCCTAGCGTGGTGATATGTCTATCACATTAGCGACCTTATTTTGTACAAACCTATGTCCGCTTATGGATCAGCTAGCTCTTGATGACCCGACTTACATAGTAGTCTGGTATGGTTATATGCATATAAATCATGGTCAACGAACACTCATTTGGTTAATTCAAATTACTTGTATCAAATTATCTTGCTCAAAATCGATAAATGAACATTACAATTGCACACACATTTGTGTTTGAGAGATTTTGTATCATTATGATAGATCAAGATCGGAAATGAACTCACGTATGCACACGGGGTTCCTTATAAATCTAAATTTTGTCTTTGAAATAATTTAAAATATTTATTCAAATCTTCTGGAATAATTTGACTTTCTTACTTGAGAATATTTGCTTAGCGTAAAATCAATTAAATACATTTTTTTCAAAAATCCAAAATTTTCTTGCAAAACATATTCAAAAATAGAGCAATAAAGTCACATTTATATATTTTCGACTTTCACGGTATAGTTCTTAAACCTAAATTGGAATTCTATGCCTAGTGCAAGTCCTCATTTTTATATTTTCTATTTATCTCAAAATCAAAAATCAACTATGCAATAAAACTATTATATCAATTTCTTCTTTGGATTTCGTGATGATGGTATAAGTCTATACCTAAAATTCTATGCCTAGTGCAAATTATCGTTCTAATTTTATTTCCCATTTATTTAATCCATAAAAGCATATGGCTTAAATCATTATGTTATACAATTGTGCTTTAAAAAAAAAGAACAAAAACTTTCCTATTTCATTTCATTATGTCAACATTCATTTTTTTTGCGATGATGGTATAATTCCTAGGGAATTGTTCAAATTTCTATCATACTTAGGAATTTTATTCCTAGCAAAAATCATATTTTTAATATTTCATGCATAATACTTTCATGTAAATATGAAAACAAATCATCACTATCATCATTTTTCATCATCACAACACAAAAGTCTTAAGAAAGTCTCTTAAGCACCCTTTTGCTTTTAGCAATATTTCTCTCATACCGGGATTAGCTTGATGACCTAGCGAGCGGAGACTCCATGAAATGGTCATGTAACAACGACAATGTCCTTTGAAATTATTATTAGAAGTAACTTTATTTTCATCAAAACACACTACAACAACCAGTTTGTTTATATCAGATTATTTCATATAATTTTATAGCATGACATAAAATTATAATATTTTCAATGACATAATTACATGAATAGTCAATCAAAAATTAAAATATTAAAGCATCATAAAACATATGCACAAGTCATATCACAAAAATAACATCATATATATCAAGAAGTATATACATCATATCAAAACGGATTGGTATGCCACAATCTATACCCTGGCATACTCAATCATCTCAAAAATAGTCTATGTACAATGTGCATCTAGTCTCGAGAAGACCTCGAGCTCTTAGCCTCATCTCCTCTCTCACCCTAAGGTGGAGGAGGTGGTCCCATCAAAGCTCATCCTGTATTGTGGGTCCTCGACATCGATCATGATGATGTCCTCGATGACCCCATCCTAATCGACTCTACAATACTGACTGGCAACTGTATCCTTTGGCCCTCTGGAACTAGATGGTAGTACACTCCTTGATAGAATTTTGTCTAAGCAACCAACCATGCCAGCTCTAGAATGTTGGCCCCTTCGCTCCAAGCCCTGAGTCATGTAGCCTCATCCTGTAGAGTCTGCACCTAAGCTCGTAGGCGGGCATTCTTCGCCAGGAGAGCTGCCATCTCGCTGCTCTCCCCCACCTTGACACCCTTGCCCCTATTGAGAGATGGTGGCCTATACCTCTATTGAGGAGGGAGTATTTCTCTCCTCTCCTCTCTCCTATCATCCCTCCTCTCTGGCTGCTGCTGTCTCCTTGGAGCCTGTGGTACTCTCCAATGTCTCTCTTAAGGAGGCCATCATTGATCCCTCCCTCTGTGACCCCTCGTTGCATCGATGGTATCCTGGCACCGCCTCTCCATATATTGCACTATAGCATGCATCAAACCCTATTCCCTCGTCATTCAAGGAGGGCAGATTCCTGCATACCAAACATCATATTCATATGCTATCCCTGCATAATCCCCATCCACTGGCTAAATGGGGGCATCATCAACATCCTGACTCCAAAACCGTTGCATGTCTGGAGCCCTACTCAGTGTGGTGCTATCCCGCATAGTCTAGGAGTACTCATAATCCCTAAGAGTAGGGATCCCCTACTGTATACCAAACTGCCTCAAAAATCGATCGCAGTGATGGAGCTCTACCTCTCCTCACTCTGTCCTCAACCATATGACTCGCTTGATGCGAGCCAACTCTTGTCCATCCTCTACCCACCCTGGATGCTCTCTCCATGGTATCTAGGTGATCCGATCTGGGGTGAGGTCATCCAGCAACCTTCGGGACATTAACAGATCTATCCACCATTGTGATCCTCTCTGGAGCCACCAATAGAAAACTTGGGGTCTCTCCCGATCAACTCGTATTAGTGGAAGCCCTACCGGCCTCTGCACCATAATGTTCTCCCAGCTCCAAACTTGTAGAAGTGATGTCAGCACCATACATCGACCCCCCTTGTATATGACCTCGTAAAGGATCCTATACAAGTGACACAGTACAAAGCTGCCCTAAGAAAACTTGTATCTATGGTCTCTCATGTCATAGACCACATCTGAAAGTAGCCACGATAATCTGCATCTACTCTGGTGGCATAGAAGAAGGCCACCCACCACCCCTGCAAAAACTTGGGTCAACCAAGATGCCCTAGGCATCTGCCTCAAGGCCTCAATGTTCACTTCACCCTTCTCTAGGACGAAGCTTGGGTCCTCTCACAATCTCATCATAGCATGGCCCTGATTGGCCGAAGGGATCATGAATCGACCATGTATGGGGATACTCAAGATCCTCCATACATCCTCTAGAGTGGGAGTCATCTCCCTTTTCGATAGCCAAAATCATGACGACTCTGGATACCATCTCTCTGCCAGGGCTGTCAGTAGCCCCATGTCTATAGGAATTTGTGGCATCTCTGCAACATGCTGCAGTCCTACCTCTACCAATCTATCTCGCTCGGCCTAATCGAGTGTGGCAAAATCATCTCTTAGACCTTCGTATTTTCACTCCTGACTCTTTAGCAATCCCCTCTACAAAATAAGTAATAAAACAACAAAAATCATTAGTACATAATCATTAAAATCAAATCATCCCATAAAAATTGATATCGCCCATTATTGGACGATATCATACCAAATTCAAATAAAATCATCCTTAATAGGACAAAATCGTCTTCATTATTAGATTTGGGGATCACCCCTATTTCTTTGATTTCATCCCTAGACGAAATCAACAATATAGAGACGATTTCATCGATGGCATAAAAACGGCCATGACACCCAAAAATTCTTAAAATTCAGGTTAAAAATCAAATAAATCGAGTTAAAAACACAGTAAACTAGGTTTAGATCCTTACCCGCAACCCGCGTCAAACCTCTGTCGATCTGTGTGCCGTTTTCACCATTTTGCCTGTAGAGCTCTGAAACAGCGAAAGTGAACAGTAAAAATGAATTAGGATTTTACCCTATTTTTCTTATTTTTATTCAAAATGACATTTTTTTTATTTTTGCTCTTTCGTGCTTTTACCTCAAATGTTCGATTTGGGTAAAAACTCGGAGGGGGCACCATAGCAAACAGTCGTACGATTCGACCTAGAATCGTCGTCTAAAAAATAGAATAAATTTTTGCTTTCTTGTAAAATGTGAAGAACTCATTTTTAACGTATTTTTTTCGGAAAATTCTCTAAAGAGGAGGCAAAATGTAGCACCCTAAAATTGGCACAATTAAACCATCAATAAAAAGTAGAAATTTGAATTTTAACCTTGAAACCGCTCGTTAACCGCTTACCTCATTTTTCGTGCCATTTTTAGATGTTGTTGTGACCATTGGACGATATCATTGTTGATCTAATGATATCGTCCCAAATCGGATGAATTCGTCTAGAATAGAACGTCCAGACGATTTTGTCCCAAAACCAAATTTTTGCAATTAGCTTCTGTTCCAACGACCTCTCCAACTTGGGCAGAAGTGTGTCTGCATGGTTGGAGATTCCCACGTTGGGGATCTCCCATATTGGGATGATCCCCAACCTCCTAACCTCCCCCTAATCCTATATAAATTGGGATTTTCCCAGTTTATCCCCCTGACTCCCTACCTGGCTGCCTGGCTGATTATTTCCCTGTAATTTTAGTTTTTTTTGTGATCTCCCATCATTTGCACTTGTGTTTTCAAGTTTTGTTGTAGGATTTCACTATGTTTCAGTCGGAGGTAGCTCGGATCATCACAGGCGATTCAACTACAATTTTAGACAATCCTGTCAAGATCGGCGATGATCTTGTATGATTACAGACGATCTGGTCTATAATTCAGCTTGGGGGCAATCAGAGCCCTGAGTTTGCATTATCTATCTCATTTTCCTTATTTATCGGTGCATTAGATTAATTTACTTCTATTTTGCATCTTGGATTTCACCTCATTTAGCATAACTGCATGATAAAATTCAAAATAAGTTTCCAAAATAATGCATCTCATTTAATTTGATATCTGGATCTATCATTCAAGCATCTATACTCTTATTTCTATCATTTTGCATCATTCTTACAATTGTATTTTTGGTATTTTGGTGTTTGTTTTCTTGATTGCAGGTTTCTGAAGAATTTTCCTGACAAACTCATTAGGTCGCTGATGATCTTGGGTGATCTCGGATGATCGCCTGTGATTTGGGATGATTTTGTACAATTACAGATGATCATGTCATATCCGGGATGATTTGGACTCCTACAAGATTCAGAATATTCATCAGACATCAGAAATCAGGTGTACTCTTCTCCATTTTATATATTCTTTGTATTTAATCACATTAGGATTCATTTATGCCTGTTGTCTTCATATAAATCAGAATCTTCATATAGAATAGCTTAGCTTCATTTTGGCCAACCTAGGAATCCGAATGATTGAACATAAAATGAACAAATCAAACCCATTCTCAACCTAGGCGTGGAAAATGCCACTCAAATTTTCCTGGTGAACCCCACCATCCGTCAAAAATTCACCTTTATACCCCTCCCTCGAGAGGTGCGGCCTTCAAAGGGCCTCTCTGTCCAAGGTATTGTTCCATCCTTTTCTCACCCCCCTTTCGGGTACGGATCTTTTAGCCTGAAGGTAAGGGTGCAAAAAATTTGGGCGATACAATGGCACTATATCACATACAATTGATAAGATCCTTTTCCAAGAATAGCATATGCTAGAACAACAAAAGATGCAAGGAAGTCCCTACAGAAGGGATATCAAGGTAGTGACTAGGTGAAAATTTTTAAATTGCAAACGCTTAAAATCTTCTCACAAAAAAAAGAGCTTTTCTAGAATAAAACAGTCCATATAACTTAAAGTTACAACAACAAATAGTATTAAGAAATATTGCTCTTTTATATATAAGACTATTGTTAAAATTTCAGCCAATATGCAATAAAAATGCACCCAATACACCATAAAATATTATAGCCAACCTGCTATAAAAGTGCAACTAATATGCCATAAAATAATTGCAGCCAAACTGTTGTAAAAGTGTAGCCAATATATTGTATCAATAGGCTCTAATCATTCTTTTTTTGTTCAGCAACATCCCAAATACATCATGGGAAAAATGAAATAAAAAGGAAAAATAAATGAAAGAAATAGTTAAAACAAAATTGATACCTAACAAAAAGCAGTTGAATTGTGGAGCTGGAAAATATTAAAAATAGTTGTAGAAGGCACATGGTCAGCATCATATGCCAACATCACAACCAATACTAAGCAATTCATCAAAAAATAGTTTACCTTTGGAACATTTTTTAAATCTAGTCTCTTTTTGTTTGAGTGGTTTAAGATAATCTAATCTGTTGAAGTCATCCATGTGCAAGGCAACACCCAGAGCAATAGCACTAGGGAACCTTCCATATCTTGGTTCTTGATTGAGTATGAGCCATGTGAGGTGCAACACCTAGAGCAATAGCACTAGGGCACTTTATTATCACATATAAGACCAATGAATATGTTGTGTCGATACCAAATGACCTTCCATGTACATAATTAGCTATATGGGCTAGAACCATGATTTGTTTAGAGGTATATTTAAAAAATATTCAGTATGGTTTGAAGGAGGTTGTTATAATTGTTTTATGCCCTGGTTCTAGGAATTTGGATGGTAGTCCTTTTAAGAGCCATTTGGATGATCTACTTTCAAAGTTGTGATGGGAAATCTGCATGGGAAAAAGCTTTATAAGCCCCCTGTCCATTTCAATGAAGGCCCTTACACTATTAACTGTATATTTAGTTTCTCTCTTCACAAAGGTTTCTTCTAGAGATTAATGTGGATTAACTGCAAGTTCATTGTTCTCAATGAACTTTTGATGTTAGTTGTTGTGTTCACTATAGGTATTTGTGCTTTCATGTTGGAAGCCTTATACAAATCAACTAAGGTTAGTTGTGGAAGATGATGTGCTCTTGGTGTTGTAGCCTGTCTACTCTCTAGCTACTATAGGAAGAACCATGCTAGTGCCAAGCCTTAGGTCTGCAAGGCATAAAAATATTTTGGATATTTTCCTAGTCAAATCATATGGCTTCAGATCATCACCACTGTTATCAAATATTTATTCTACTTTAAATGTTAAGGTAGCTTGAATTTTGGCTCTTGTTTTTCCTAATATAATATGTTGGGATCAAAATATTGTTGGCTAGACATCCAAGTGTTCAATATGTTCCTTTAGATAACTAAATAACTGGTGATGATGCAATCTGAATTGAAAAAAATCTTGTTTAAGATTGCAGAAATGATAGCTTGGTTAGAACAATATGTTTACTAGCCAGGTGAAATGTGTTGATGGAAGCTTTAATCCAATAGTTTCCACCTAAATTCAACATAGCTACAAAGGTACCTATTGGCACAAGAGCATGGCAATTTGGCATGGGGTGGGGGTGAATGGAATTCAACTAGGTTGAATCACAAACTAGATTTATAGTATTGGATGTAAATGTGATTTCTTTACCTATTCCTTATGGTGGAGAGTACCCTTCATATTCAGGTAGTTCTTTGACACAGATGAAATATCCTTATCCAACCGCTATTTTATTTCGTGATTAACTCTTTCTGAAGGATAATTAAAGTTTTTGAGCAGGCAACAACCAAGCAGATATCCTGAAAAGTAGTTGTGTACATATCCCAGAGGATTTATTGGAGATTTTACTGCAATAAATCAGGCAACTTGGGGATGGTATTTTGTTTCTCTCAATCATACTCAACAGGCCATATCATGGTATTGCACAATGCATCCTTCATCAACCAAACACAAATAACATTTTTATCTACTGCAAGAGCTTGAATGATTGTTGTTCATTTTGCATTAAATGATGGACCTTCTTTAAGGAGCATTTTGTCATTTAGGTGTGTATGCTGCATGAAATCAAGACCTTCTCCAAAAAACATTATGTCATTGAAGTCCATGCATATTTATAGTGGAAGGTGCTAGCATAGTTGTAGTTGTACTAATTCTACATCTCTTAGCCATCATGTAATATAAGGGGTTGGACCTCCTTCCAGGTAGGATAATGATAATATGCCCAGTATGGTTCCCACTATTGATACCCAAAGGAATGGAGTTGGACTGAATGGACTGATGACATGTATTCCAATGAATGCCAAGATTCCAAGATCCTACAAGAGGGAATTGTGGAAGGAAACCTCCTAATCTACAGCTACACAATATGAGTTGTACTTAGCTTGTATTCTTTATGGCTAGTTGTCATGACTGCCAAAATTGGAGCCCTATAGACATTGTCTACTAGATTTCTATATAGATGTTGTTCAAGTTGATTTTCAACTTAATCCAGTTCCTATGATGATGCTTAGATTAATTATTCTTTTAGATAGTTCCATGAATTTTTTGAAATGCTCCACTGACTCCTTGGCCGATGATGAATGATATATGATTTTGGAGTTGCTTAAATGATGAATCCTTAAAGAACTAAAAGCTAATTACAGCCATAAATACCCTAAAACAAATTTATTATTCTTGGAGGGGCTTCAGTTGGAAGGTCAATATTCTGGTTGTCATAGATGTGTTATTATGAAACATTCAAACTCAAGGAAATCTCATTTGGACTAGTTGGAGCTCCGTTGGCACCAATTTCAGGTGAATTGTAAGGTAAGAAAATAACAATGTTATTTGGGATAGGCACGGTAGCACCACCACTTATGGAAGAAGATATGACTCTGTTAAAAGCACATTTGTCCCAATTCTAACCTAGAATCCATTGGTTATGCATTATCCATCATTTCATAAGTCTACAATAAGCAACTTTACAAATAATGGGATAGTGTTTCTATGAAAATCTTGATGTTGATTAGGCCCCAGCCATAAATTTTGACATGAGAAGTGAATTCGTGAATCCAAATGGTTTGGATCCAGGAGTAGTCTTCAACGCAGTGTTAACAAATATCTCATTTTCATACAAGCAAAGATGGATCAGCATTTGTTGCCATTATTTGGTTGACAACAATTCTAAAATTAAAGGTAAACGTAGAGATCAGCAAATGCTATAGTTCATGTAAATATAATATGATAATGTCAAGGTCCCAACCTACCCAACACACCAAATTGGAATATAATATTCTTGACAAAGTTCATGGTAAAATTAGCCCTGTCATGCTATCTTATCCAGGGATACAAGACAATCATAGAAATGGCTTCCAAGGGTCCATGAAGTATTTTAATGTAGAGGCACATCATGGAAGATCAATAGCAGGGCCAATACATGCACTAAAGGCTATCAATAGACACCATTCAAAACCAGTTTGTAGGTTTCGTGCACCAGAGACTTGTAAACTTGTTCAATTCACTAAAGATGACAAATTTCCAACCATTTAAATATTTTCAGGTGCTTCCATTTGTTACCCAATTTCAAGAGTTGTTAGTCTAGTTTGAAGACACAAAGAGGCCTAAATAATCCCAAAACACCAATAGGCAGGGTTACCCTCCAATAGAGAGGGATATAATGAGGAACCAAAAAAATTAACTTTAAATGGGTGAGGTAGCACAACTAGCAGTTGGCAAGAAACTCCTTTGTACCAAGGAGATGACCAGATGCTTTTATCACATCAAGACAAGAAGAGAGACTAGTGGCAGGAAGAAGAACCAAATCCCTAAAACATAAATTCTCATCTGAAGGTTTCAAAATGTTTCCACATCATCTCAAACTTCTTAAAACATAAATTCTTTAGCTACAAGAAGGAATTGTATTGAATCCACTAGAAGCCCAAAATTGTGCTAAACTAAGAGTTGAAAAACATACCTTGAAAGTCAAGAGCAACAATAGAAGGCTCAGTGGTTTGAGCACTTGTTAGGTTGAGAGGAGAGTGATGGTCAATTTCACCACCCGCGACCTCTGACTTATTTTTACATGAGCTTCGAACCCGAGACCGCCTCCCATGTAATTTCTGGTTGCGTATGTTCCTTATGGCCTCCACCCTAGGGTAGATCCATAATTTTTATCATTAAGGTTATCCAACCATGCTCTAGGGTTTCTACCACTAGAGAAGGATGGTTAGTATTACTAAAATAGGTTTTGCTAAAATCAGTATTACATTATTGAGGATGGATTGTAGCAAGTGTTGTAAAACATACCTTGAAAGTCAAGAGCAACAGTAGAAGGCTCAGTGGTTTGAGCACTTGTTAGGTTGAGAGGAGAGTGATGGTCAAGCCCATGACCTCTGACTTATTTTTACATGAGCTTCAAACCTGAGACCACCTCCCATGTAATTTTTGGCTGCGTCTATTCCTTTTGGCCTCCACCCTAGGGTAGATCTAGCCATGCTCTAGGGTTTTTATCGATAAAACTTTAGGAGAGGATCCTGGTGTAGGTTTTGCCCATCGTGCTCTAGGGTTTCTGGATTTTTATCATTAAGGTTGTCCAGCCGTGCTCTAGGGTTTCTACCACATGGTTGTCCCAGTTGAAGCCATCCATCGAAAAACTATATTGCCCTCTTACCATTATTTTTTTTATTTTTACTTTTTTTAGACAGCTGTTTATAACCATCGTCTTTTTCTTTTTATTTTTATTTTTTTAAAACCGACAATTCATAACCGTCGTCTTTTATTTCTTTTAATTTTAAATTAATGATGGTTTATCCCTATGATGGCGGTTATAAACCACCCTCTTAGGTCACCCTAAGACAACAATTTATAGCCATCATCTTAGTCCTAATAGGGTGGTTATCCTAAGAGGATGGTTTATAATCACCCTCTTAGGGTCTATTAGGATGATTTTTTACCATCATAAAGACCACCTTAATTCAGCCACCTTTAAAGCCCTTTTTTGGTGTAGTGTCAGTTTGAGAAAAGTAGAGAATATGGGAATCAAGAAACTAAGAATAAATGGCAACTCTGAACTAATGATAAATGAGATCAATTTCTAGTGCACCATAAAGAACAGGCACCTAAAGCCTCATAAGCATCATGTTTGGGATTTTCTAAAAAAAAATGATTCATACAAAATCAAAGCAATCCCTATAGAATTGAACACAAAGGCATGTGAGTTGGAAAGAATGGCAACCCAATTCAACTCCACCAATGATATGTAGGATAAACCTAAATAATTAGATATAGTCTTCAGACTAGTAGTTCCTAATGATTTTGATTATTGGAAAGTATTTAATAATGATGAGCAAATCATAAAACTCCTAATCAATGATGCTTAATATGTTTAAGAAAAGAACAAGGATGACATCAAGGATGGTCATACAACTAAATTCAAATCAACTACCCAAGGGTCTTATCACTCTAGAAAGTCTATTTAACCCTGATGATACTACAAGAAAGATGAGGATCAAAGTAAAATCCTCTTCATATCATCCAGTCAAAGTAGGCAAAGGTAGGAATTTATTTCTTGGAAAATATTACACTTAAGAAGAAAAGAACATTTTCAAAGAGATTTGTGGTAAGTACAGAGACATTATTTTCTAGTCTTACAAAGATCTTAAGGTCTATGACTAGAACATCATAGAGCATATTATCGAATTGGAGCTTGATGTTAAACCTTTTAGATAGAAAAAATGATAGATGAATCTAAAAATAGTAGTGATGAAAAAAAAGTTGTTCAAGCTTTTGTAGGCTTAGATTATAGTTCAAATCAAGCACTCCACCTAGGTTTCCAATATGGTAAAAATACGTAATAAAAATGGGAATATAAGGCTATGTTGATTTCAAGAACTTGAATTGAACCTCTTAAAATATCACAATCTATTTCCTACCATTGATAAAACCTTGCATATGGTAGTTGGATCATAAATGATGTATCTCCTTGATGGTTTCTCAGGATATTATCAGATTTAGATTAAATATGAGTATCAATATGAAATAGTTTTCACCACCAAGTGAGGAACCTTTGCATACCAATGAATGTTATTTGGCCTATCAAACATAATAGAAACCTTCCAAAGAGCTATGAACATAACTTTCATTGGGCTTGTAGGTGAGAATGTTCTCATATACCTTGATTTAATGGTATTTTTAAAAAATAGGAGTAAAAAAAATGATAATATCAAGTTAGTATTCCAAATGTGTAGAGAATTTGATATCTCTCTCTACCTTAAGAAGTTTATTTTTATGGTCCAAGAAGAAAAATTGCTTGGTCATATGATATTAAAAGAAGGTTTAGTCATAGACCTTGATCAAATAAAAGACATCCAAGAACTACCATTGCCCTTTTTAGTCAAAGGTATTAGGTCATTCCTGTTGGAATATGATGCTAACCATGTGGTATTTCCAAGTTAGCAAAAATTAAGCAAAACAAATATGTCCCCTATTTTGTAACTGTAGAATAAAAGAATATGTAACTGTAGGAAGATTTCAATTTGTAACAGCTATAGATTGTTACACTTATTATAACAGCTTTAGAATCTTTGTATTAGGGATAATAGTGTAAAATCATATTATGGTAAGAGGATAAGTTGAATGGAATAGTGAAAAAAGAAAAACGAAGCTCCAATCTTGATATTTTATGTGCAGTCCTGTTTTTGGAAAAAGTGGTTAGTAGCCTACTTTGAGAGGCTATAACTTTTGATTTACAAATCCTTTTCTACTAATTTTTGGATAGTTTATTGAAATTACTTATCTCTCTAAGTTGTATAAATTTCACATGATTCTGATAAGTGGAAGGCCTTCATTTCATCTTCCAAAAACTGCTTTGTCCTTGTTTTTACTATGTTTTCTAGTTTTGGAATCTGCTTCATTTTTTATCTATGTTTTATCTTATAATATTCATTTGGTATCAGAGCTTGATAGATTGAGTTGTTGGGTTTGAAGGCTGTGGGTTTTTCTTGAAGTTTTAATTTAAAATTTCTTGGATATTTCAATTCAAATTGTTGTAATGGCAAGCAACTCAAACTCACTTCCAATTCCAGAGTTTGATGGATCAAACTATGAATATTGGAGCATCAAAATGAGGACTTTGTTAAAAGAAAAACATTTGTGGAGAATTATTGATGAAGGTTACATAGAACCATCATATTGGACTGTGTTAACACCAAATGCAACTAAATATATAAGGAAGAAAGAGAGCAAGAATTTTCTTACTCTGTACCATTTGCAATCTACTCTTTCTGAGAGTATTTCCAAGGATTGCAAATTGTGTTTCTGCACAAAAGGTTTGGAAAGCCTTGAAAGAAACTTATCAAGGAAATGATAAAGTGAAATATTTCAAGCTTCAGACCTTGAGAAGAGAATTTGAGAACCTATGGCAGCAAGATAATGAAGATGTAGGAGATTATTGTGTGAGAGTAAAGGCAGTGATAAATAAAATATCTACTCTTGGTGAAGATGTGAAGAATCCAATTGTAATTAAGGAAGTTCTCAAAACTTTGATGGAGAAATGGGATAATGTTGCCCTTATGCTTGAATAATCCAAGGATTTTTCCACCATGGACCTTGACCAATTAATTGGTACTCTTACATCTCATGAAGAAAGAATTCGTAAGAGAGAAGAAAAGAAAAAGCAAGCCAGTTCTAGTGAAGAACAAGCATTTTCTATAAAAGGAAATGATGCACATGGAAGAGGACAAGGAAGAGGCTCTAGAAGAAGAGGCAAAAATGGAAGAGGAGGAAGAAGAGGCTCCTTTGGTAGAGGAAGAGGTAGAGATGATAATTTTGAATGTGATCATCAAACCCATGCTTCAAGAGGATGATCAAATGCAAGAGGAAGAGGTAGAGGTAGAGACATGAGAAATGTTCAATGTTATCATTGTAATAAATATGGCCATTTTGAGAAGGATTGTAGGATGAAACAATCCTTTAATAGATCAGTAAATTATGGAGAGGAATACTTCTTTGAATATGAGATATTTTTCTACTCAAATGAAGATGGAGCACTCCATGAAGAGCAAGCATTTCTCTCCTATGATAGACTAAAAAGTTTCACCAATGAGATATGTATCCTTGATAGTGGGTGCACAAACCACATCACTGGAAAGAAGGGGTTGTTTTCTTCTCTTGACCATTATTATCATTCAAGTATCAAGCTTGGAGATGAGAAGATCTTGGAGGTGGTTGTAAAAGGGGACATGGAGGTTCCTCCAAAAAGAGGTAAATTGAAGGTAAAATATATTTATTATGCACCTGATTTGAGGCAATCTTTGATGAGCATTAGAAAAATATTAGAAAAATATTACAAATTGGTTTTTGAGGATAAAATTTGCAATATTTATGATAATAATAGAAGGCTGATCACAAAAGTGCAGATGACTAAGAACAAATTGTTTCCATTGAGGTTTGTTAAGCAATTGGGAGAACTTGCTTGTGTGGGTATTGAAGATAAAATGAGGCTATGGTATTTGAGATTTGGGCATTTAAATTTTCATAATTTGAGGATGCTTTCACCACTTGTGTATGGTTTTCCAAAATTAGAAGACACCAAGGAGATTTGTGAGGAGTGCGCTCTTGGTAAACAAATAAGGGGGATATTTCCCAAAGGTGAAGCATGGAGGGCCCAATATCCACTTCAGCTAATTCATAGTGACATTTTTAGACCAATGCCAACTCAAAGCATTGGTAAATATTCCTATTTTCTCACTTTCATTGATGATTTTTAAAGATATTGTTGGGTTTATTCCCTTAAGAATAAATATGAGGCTTTTGTTTGCTTCAAATATTTTAAAGCACTTGTTGAGAATTAAAGTGGGCATACCATCAAATGTTTGAGGAGTGATAGAGGAGGTGAATTTTTTTCTAATTAATTTGAAGATTTTTGTAGGGAGTTTGGCATCAAGAGGCAAAAGAACAACCCCTACACACCTCAACAAAATGGGGTGGCCGAAAGAAAGAATAAGACTTTGGTGGAGATGACAAGATGTATGATGTAAACTAAATGTTTGATTTCATTTTATAGGGATGAAGCAACTAGGACTACAAATTATATTCTTAATAGAAGTCCTAATAGGATTCTAGAGCATAGTACTTCTTATGAATGTTGGTTTGGAAAGAAGCCAAATGTACAGCACTTTAGAGTTTTTGGGAGTGTTGATTTTGTGCATGTGAATGATGAGAAGAGAAAAATATTTGATGCTAAGCGTAAGAAGATGATTTTCATTGGTTATAGTGAGCAATCTAAGGCCTATATATTCTTTAATCCTCATTCTAGAAAAAATTTTGTATCTAGAGATGCAATTTTTTGAAGGGGGAAATTGGAAATCTCAAAAATTATGTGTTGACGATGATGTGTTTGAAGAGATTGTTCCAAGTAGTCAAGCAAGTGTTCAGCCTAGCCATATTTCTACTAATAATTCTTTGTACAACATTTATTTTGGGTCACCAACTCACATGGGATCCACAAGTTCATCTTCAAGGCCAAGAGCAAGCCAAGAAGAAGTTCCTACAAGCTTTTCAGCACCTCCATCACCAGCTACGAATGTGAAGGAAAAGAGATTGTTGAAGGATCATCCACCATCTCAAATCATTGACACCAACTTCAATAGAAGATTGACAAGAGGCCAACATCAATAAATGAACCAAGTCTTGCAAAGGCTTGAAAATTTGCACTTGTATGGAGATGAAGACAATGGAGATCCCAAAGGTGATATTGTTAATTATGCTCTTGTTTTAAAATTTGATGATTTTGAACCTTCTTGTTATGAACATGTTGCTTCTAACAAGTTGTGGATGAAGGTAATGAATGAAGAAATGCATTCTATTGAAAATAATGATACTTGGAAATTGTGTGAACTGCCCAAAGATAGAAAATGTGTTGGCTACAAATGGGTCTACAAGATCAAAAGGCACAGTGATGGTTCCATTGATAGATACAAGGCTACATTGGTTGCTAAAGGCTTTACACAAAATTTTGGCATAGACTATGAGGAGACTTTTTCTCTTGTAGCAACGCAAGAGACAGTGAGAATGGTGCTCTCTTTGGCTACTCACAAAGGTTGGAGTGTGCACCACATGGATGTAAAAAGTGCTTTCCTCAATGGGTATCTTGATGAAGAGGTGTATGTGACACAACCTCAAGGTTTTTAGGTCCATGGCAAAGAATATTAGGTCTATAGATTGAAGAAGGTTTTTTATGGGTTGAAGTAAGCTCCAAGAGCTTGGTACCAAAGGATTCATGAATACTTCCAAAGGTGTGGCTTTCAAAGAAGCAAGAGTGAGCCTACATTGTACCACAAGACGCAAGGTAATGACATTCTCATTGTGTGCTTGTATGTTAATGATTTATTGTTTATAGTAATTAGTCCTTCAATGAATGATGATTTTAAGGAGGACATGAAAAGAGAATTTGATATGACTTATATTGGTTTGATGAGTTACTTTCTAGGCATGGAAGTACATCAAACTAGTAATGTTATTTTTCTTTGTCAAACAAAGTATGCAAAGGACATGTTGAAGAAGTTTGGTATGATTGATTGCAAGCATGTAGCTAATCCAATTGCACATGGAGAGCTTTTGTGTTTGGATTATGGGTTTTATCATGCAAATAAAACTTAATATAGAAGCATTGTTGGGATTTTAATGTTTCTTTGCAATACTAGGCCTGATATTTGTTATACAGTATCACTTTGTTCAAGGTACATGGCTGATCCTTCTACATCGTATTTGAATGCAACCAAGAGAATACTGAGGTATGTGCAAGGCAAAATTGATTTTGGTATTCATTACTCCTCGTCTCATAATTTAAATTTGATTGGTTTCAGTGATAGTGGTTGGGGAAGTAATCTTGATGACCGAAAGTCCACTAGTGGAAATTGTTTCTCCCTTGGTTCATGATTGATTACTTGGAGTTACAAAAAACAAGCTACTATTGCATTGTCTTCTACAGAAGCTGAATACATTGCACTCACATCAAAAAGTGCACAAGCCTTGTGGATTAGGAAATTTCTTAGAGAGATTGGGGAGAAGCAAGGAACTCCTACTACACTTTTTGTGATAACACAAGTGCCATTAAGTTGACACAAAATCCTGTCCACCATATCCGATCAAAAAACTTTGACATCAAGTACCATTTCATCAGGGATGTGGTGGAGAATAATATGATCAAACTGAGCTATTGTAACACCAAATACCAAATTGCAGACATATTCACAAAACCAGTTGCAAAGACTCAGTTTTTGATGTTGAGAGACCCGATTGTTGGCCCTCTCAACATCAAGGGGGAGAATTTTGGAATATGATGCTGCCCATGTGGCATTTACAAGTCAGTGAAAATAAATTAAAAAAAATATGTCCCCTATTTTGTAACTGTAGAATAAAATAATATGTAATTGTAGGAAGATTTCAGTTTGTAATAGCTATAGACTGTTACACTTCTTATAACAGCTATAGACTGTTACACTTCTTATAACAGCTTTAGAATATTTGTATCAGGGATAATAGTGTAAAAATATATTATGGTAACAATTTTTAGATAGGAGAAGTTGAATGGAATAGTGAAAAATGAAAAACGAAGCTCCAATCTTGATATTTTCTATGCAGTCCTGTTTCTGGAAAAAGAGGTTAGTAGCCTACTTTGAGAGGCTATAAATTTTGATTTACAAATCCTTTTCTGCTAATTTTTGGCCAGTTTATTGATGTTGCTTATATCTCTAAGCTATATAAATTTCACATGATTCTGATAAGTGTAAGGCCTTCATTTCATCTTCCAAAACTTGCTTTGTCCTCAATTTTATTATGTTTTTTCCAGTTTTGGAATCTGCATCGTTTTTTATCTATGTTTTATGTTATAATACTCAATTCCTAAGTCAAATCTAGTTTTTTGCTAAGTCTATTACAATTTTTTCCCAAATGGTCAAGCCCATAATCAATATGTTGATTTAAGGACGTTTTCCTCAAGTGGACTAATGAAGGAAAGAAAGCCTTGTAGTATGTTAAGGATGCTATCACCAAAGCTCAATATCTTGATCAATCCAAACTTCTCTAAATATTTTATATTGTATGATTTTGGCACAAACGAAAGCATTACAATTGTCCTAACCTAAAAGAATAATAAGGACGAAAAATATTCCATCTCCTTTATGAGTCAAGCTCTCCACAACTGTGAAAAAAAAGTATATATTAGGTGTATTTGCTATTATGAAGGCTCTCAAGAAGTTCAAGTATTATCATAGAGTAAGACTGTAGTCTTTGTATTACATATCTATGTTCGATCTGCTATATTACATGGTAAATTCAAAGAAAAGAGGGTTGGGTGAATCAATAAGATTCAATAATTTAATATTGAGATCAAACCCACTAAACTAATCAAGGGAAGAGCTTTATGTGAAAGGTTGGCAAGGATGGTCTCTAAAGATTAGATTACTTTAATAGAATATATATATATATATAAATAACAAGACTAGATGGATGAGTAACATGTAGATATATTACTATAGGATAGGTACCAAAAGGGATGACAACTAAGGAAAGAGCTTGATTCAGACAAAAAGCAACATTTATTATTGGTTGGATGGTGTCTTATTTAGAAAAGGATATGATGGCATCATATTCCACTAAATAGAAGAAGAAAATATAGATTCCTTAATCAATCAATACCATGATGAAGGAGGACATTTCTTTGCACCCATAATATCTCACAAGATCCTAAGAGTTTGATACTATTGGCCAACCATTTTTTCCAATTGCTACCAACAAGTCAAAAATTGCAAATCATGTTTTATGTTTAGGGGAAGAAAAATAAGGGTTTCAATCCCCTTAAAGCTTATTATTAAAACCAAACCTTTTTAACAATGGGACCTAGATTTCATAGGCAAAATCAACCCACTATCAAGTGCATTACATGGATGAATCCTCATTGCTATGGATTATTCCACCAAATGGGTTGAAGCAGTCTTGGTCAATGCAACTAATCAAGAAATAATGATTCAATTGCTAGAAGATATCATCACCAAATTCAAAATACCTACTACCATAGTTAGATAATGCCATATACTTTAAGGGGACTTAGATGATGAAATTTGACCTTGAGTGTAGATTTTTGCTCAAGATATCATCCAATTGTTATCCTTAGGGAAATGGCTTCAACCAACAAGAACATCACAAGGATATTAAAAATAACCATCTTATAGTCACAAAAGTATTAGCATACTAAGTTGCATAAGGCATTATATACGAATAAAGTGACACCAAAAGTCTCCATCGGGTTATCCCTGTTGGATCCTCAAAATCCAACTTGAGTTTGTCCCTAATTTTTGAATTTTTGGTGTCCTATGAGTCTTTGTCTTAGGTCTTTTCAAATTTGCAATAACCCCCTAGTCCTTTTCAATTATTGCAAAAGTTGGTATTTTCAAAGTCATGTTCCACCCTTCAAGAGTATTTTTGAGGATTTTTATGTCGTCAAGGTCAGGTCTTTGTTTTGTTTTTTCTAAGGTCTTATGTCAATAAATTTTTGGCATAAATAAAGTTTAATTAATTATTTTTGACCTCCAAGGACCTTAAATATTTAATTAAATATTTCCTTTTGATTTTTTATGGTTTAATTCAAATATATAATTAATTTAATATTTAATTATATATTTAATTAAATTATAATTAAATATTTAATTAAATTTGATTATATATTTAATTAAATTTAATTAAATATTTAAAGCCCTTTTTTTTCCTTTTTCCTAGTCCCTAAGTCTTAAAAACTCCTTTGCTCTCATTTTCTCCACTCCCTAGCCTAACCTCTAATATCTCATTCACCCACCTAGCCATTCTATCCTATTTCCCCAACCCTTTCTACCATCCCACACCTTGCATCGTCCACCCCCCTTATCCTAAATTTTCAAGTCCTAAACCTAACCCCTATCCCATGTCCCCCCATAATCACTACCCTTCCCTAAGTTTCCTTCTACCTCCTAACCCGCCCTCATCACCCCTTATCGTTTCCCCTTTTCCTTTTAATTAACCCCCTCCCTTTTTTTCATCCACGTATCTAAGCCTTTTTTGAAAAAAAAAAAAAGCAAAAAGATTAAGGAAAATCAAAATTGAAATTGATCTGACGGTGCATATAAGTAGGGGAGAGCATTGAAACCAAAGTGCTTTTACCAGATCATGATAGGTGGTAGAGACGCATGCATACACCAAAGTAGGGAATGGTCAAAGGTAGATTCGACGGGGTAGATTTTTAGGTACCAAGATAGGTATTTAAAATTGAATAATTTAATATTGTATTGTATAATGGTATGAGCCATAAATTAATTATTGAGTAAAGAAGGCCACATGTCAAAATAGAAATAGGTATGTCATAGAATCATATTTGTAACCATTGGGGGAATATTGTCATATGTAACCGCAAGGAATATTGTCATGCACTTTGTAACTCATGGAAGGTGAACCTCCACATGGGTGATCTTGTAACTCATGGAATGTGAACCATCACACTCTTGTATAAAGAGAGATGCACCCCCATTGTAAAAGGCATCTATCAATCTATAATCTATGATGTATTCTTGAATAATTATTTGCTTGTGGAGCTAGAGATCTTTTGGAGTGGCTTCCTTCCAAAAGGAGCATTGTATGGTGTTGCTCTACCTCAAGGGTATAATTAATCTCTATTTTATTGAGCAATTTATTGTGCAATTAATTTATTTGTTGATGCATGTTGGATATTTTGATATATTGTTGAATGATTTATGGAATGAGAAAAGAGGTTCATTACATAGATTAGAGTGTGCAATCCAACAATACAATCACAAGCAAAGGACTTCAGATGCTCCAATATGAGAGCATCACATGGTGGAGATGCATGCAAAACTAAGGCAAGAAATGGTCAAAGTTAGATCCAATGGGGTAGATTAGAGCACGCAATCCAACAATGCATTTGAAAGAAAAGGACTTTAGGTGCTCCAATCCAAGAGTACCACATGGCGATAGATGGGACGGACTTAGGCATGAACTGAAAGGACAAGTTTTTGTATTGTTTTTAATTCTTCGATCATGGCTGCCCAAGTGGGGTTGATTGAGTGGGGGCACCAAGAGTGGCCTGTGACCCCATTTTTTTTGCACCACTTGGACGTGCACAAGAAACCACATTTGAAGAATGGTGGTGGCCCTCCGCACAAACATGGGGTATCATAAAAAATAAATTTTTTCTTTATTTTTTATTTTTATTTAAATAAATAAAATAATAATAATAATAATTCAAAGTTTTTAAATAAAATTTGTAACAGATAATTAAAAATACCTCATTTTTTTATTATATTGGCTAAGGTTAGCCATATAATCAAATAAATGGTTGAAAATTAATTAATTTTCTAAAGCTATTTTTGGCCAACTTTGAGGGAAATTATATACAAATGAATATGGAGGTATTTTTAATTGATACCACTATCAGGCAACAAATAAGATCTACTACAAATGCAATCAATATTGTGGATCAAATATGGAGGCAGTTGCAATTATTATTGGCCATTACCTAGTAAATGATAGTTATAGTTATGGATCATCATCGAGCTTTGAATGAGAACCAATTTGCAAGCTATATGAGAGAGTTTCTACAATAGAAAAAAGCATCAAGTTTTTGCATAGTAAAATTCTACAAGAGGTATACTAGAGTGCCCATCATTGTTAGTTGTATTTTCCTTTTTGTATCTTGTCTAGTCACCCCTTTTTCTTCCCCATTATTGTGTAGGTTTTTGCTGAGGAGGTGCCTAGTTTACTGAGATCATTTCCAGTGGCTAAGATCATAAGCTAGGATGCTCTGTGTTACATCATTTGAATAAAGATTTGTAGTTATCTATTGCATCATTTGAATGGAGAATTCATTTGTATTTGCTTAGTGAGATCTGTTTATCTTGATCAAACTCCCATTGTAATAATCTATCGATTAATACGATCTTTCTTCCTCCTTTCAATAGTTATGTGTACATTTTTATGTGTTTTTCTATTTACATGTTACATCATTTGACTATGTAAATGGCATATTCTTTCACTGGCATGTTTAATCACCTTTGTTACATTATTTGAATGAATGTGGTTGGCTTAGTTTTATCTTCTCTACCTCCTATCTCTTCATCATATTTTAAGTCTGACTACAATTGCTCAATGGATAAGGCACCAGTCTACTGATTGACCACTAGTTGGGAGTTTCTTTCAAGGTTTCATTTTTGCCAAGTTGTATGAGCATGAGCATATGAGAAATATTATAGGCTCACCTCAAGGGTTTCCTTAACCTACTCGATTTTTACATAGTTTTATGATAATATTTTCTCAAGTCAAAGAGGTGAATCCACCAGAGTCCATAATGCTAATTGGATCAGGGAAGTCTTGCAGCATGAAAAATCTCTTAAGGGTGCAAAAATTTCTTCCAACACTTTTTGACGTCATTGTCGAAGAAGACTCAGCACCATTTTGTGTTTGTATTTCTCATAGTATTTCCTAGAGTGAAATTTTTGAGAGTTGAGTGAATATTAGGTTGAGCAATACTGGCCCAAGTATTACTGAAGATCTTGTTCCTTCTTTACACATTTATGTCGGTGACTCCAAATGAACTCAAAACCTTGAAAATAAAGAAATAAGGAGGAGCTAGATCTGGAAACTACAAGAAGAAGTGGTAAATAAGTGCTTTTTGGAGTTCCAAATCTTGAGGTATTCTTCAAATATCATAGAAAAACTTCAATTCCAATTCATACTATTTTTGTTTCTAGTCCAAATCTTGGTTTAAATCAGCCCTCTCCTGTTGTAAACCAAGTACCTATAGTGAATCAACTTGTAGTATGGTAGCTCCTAATACAAATCAAAATATAGATGTTAATAAAAATGTTAATGCTAACCAAAATATCAATCAATGGAGAACCAATAGATATAGAGCTTTTATTTTACCTCCAAATTTGAATCCTCTCCCTGGTAAAGCTCATAAGTACTTGCCTAAATTCCAAGGAAACAATGTTGTCGTGGGTGAAGATCATATTAGGATTTTTCTATATGCCATGGATAGCCTTGAGGTAGATGATGAAGATGTTTTCCTTAGATTATTCTTTCAAACCTTAGAGAAAGATGCTCGAGAATGGTTTAACAACCTTGGAGCTAGTACTATCCATAATTTTCAAGAGCTAGAGCAAACTTTCCTTAGGAAATATGGAGAGAGGAAGAATGAATAGTCCTTGTTGATAGAGTTGGCTACCATGAAAAAGAAAGAAAAAAATCAATGGAATATTTAAATAGGAGATTATTTAAGACCAAAAATAATATTCTCATAGCATTAAGACCAAATTATGAGCAGTCCATTTGTTTTTACAAGAATGCTTTCCCTGGAGATTTTAGTTATGAGTTGAGACAACAAGCAGTAGCCACCATTGATATATGTATAGAAAGGCTATTGAGATAGAAATAAATATGATTGATAGTGGCAATATGAAAGCATACTCTTTAGAGTCCAATCAACCAAAAAGGAAGCCCAAGAATGTTGAGTTCTCTGTTCCTAAGAAAGTAGATCAAGATCCTATGAACAAAATAGCTAATCAATTAAGTGATATGTTTACTACTTTGAATAATAGGTTGTCTATAATTGAAAAAGGTAAGGATAGCATTGCAAAAACTTCATAGGGTTATATACAACAAGGAGATAACAAGCCTCCTTTCAGAATAAATTTTAATCGAAACTAGAATAACAATGGGAATGAAGAGGGAAGCAGGAATCAAAATGGAAATTAGAAAAAGAAATAAATAGAGAGAGATCTATATTCTGTTCCAAACCCAATACCCTCTAAAAATATAGCATCAAATCATCCTTTTTATTGCTCTACCTGTGATGCACCATATAACCCTATTGATTGTGGTATTATCTAAGTCTGCATTCTGATGTTGATTTAAATGTTGAATCTGAAGATGAAGATATTAGAATTAATGTATGTTGGACTTAGGAGGATGAGGTCAAAGAAAAGTAATTTGAGATGGATATGGACATATATGCCAATAATATTGAACAAATAGCCTTAGTATTTAGAGAGGCATCAACCTCAAGTGAGCCTCGTAATACCAAATTTGATAGAATGAAATAGGGAAAGCTTATATTTACAGTGGAAAAGGTTGAGTCCTTATAGAGAATACATGCTATCAATATCAGGAACATAATAGTGGAGGATAAAAATTGATGAAGAGTGTACACAAAAGGAGAAAACTACAAGATTAATTTCATAGAAAAAGGTAAATCAGATGAAGTTGCAAATGATTCTTGAATATCCTGATGTAGAGGAAATTATCCAATAGTAACAAAATGATATGTTTAATCATAGATCTAGAAAAGGAATTGATGATAAGAAATATCAGTTTGATCTAGGTGTAGAGGTTTCCAAGAATAATATCAACATCACTTTTGGATAATTAATGACTATTTCAAAGTATCGGTATTAGGTATGTAGAGCCTTCAAATTAATTGATCAATCAGGAGGACAACCTAAAAATCCCATAGGCCTTGAAAATAATGCAGTTAGAGCCCCATATTCAATTAAACCATTTTACATATCATGAAGATACACATCAGGCTATGGAGACCAATATGTTATTCATAATTGCATGCTTGATAGTGGTGCTTCCCTGAATGTGATGTTAAAATAGGTAGCTAATAAGTTAGGCTTAATTTTTTAGAAAGATAACCCTCATATTTATGTGATGGATAACAGGAGAGTGCCTTGTGTAAGTATTATCACTGGACTTCTTTTCCATCTTGAATAATATCCTAAGAAATGTGTGGTAATGGGTGTTATAGTTATAGATGTAGATCCTTTCTTTTCCATATTACTCTCTAGGAATTAGGTAGAGCAGCTATGTGGTACTATTTAGTTGGATTGGTCATATTCCACTATATCAATGTAGGGTAAGAAAAAATTGATCTTAAAAAGAGAACCTTTCAACAGGTATTTAGTTGAATTCAAATATTTTAGTGATAATATGGTTAATGTCATGAATTCTATTGAAGAAAAATACATGGGGGTTTACTTTATTTGGCATTCTCCTTTCTTGTTAGAAGTGTCTGATGCTGAGAATATGGATCCAAAATTGAAGATTGAAGTGGATGCAAAAACTGGTAGAATTCTAACTTTAGAGTTATGGACTATGATCTTTGATGGGGAAAAATATCGAGTATGAGTAGGAGTTGGAGTAATGTTGATAGATATCAATGGAAGATATCTTGGCCTACCATACAGGTTAGAATTTTCTTGTACAAACAATATTGCAGAGGGAAGATTTATTGCTAGGGCTAAGGAAAGCCTAGGAATTGGGCATTAATTATCTCAAAGTTGGTGGGGATGTTGAGTTAATAATTCAATAGATAAAATGGAAATATCAAATAAAGCACCCTAGATTAAAGAAATATAAGCAAGTAGTGTTGGATGATATAGATAGATTCTTGGCTTTTGATCTACAATATATTCCTAGAGCACATAATCACAATGTAAATCTATTGGAAATTAATGCTTTTGGAGTAGATAACCCTAAGATAGACACTTGATTTATGGATAGGTTCCCAACCATATATGTTTATAAGTCATTTATCCCTAATAATGTGGTATATTTACAAGTTTTCATGATAATATACACATTAATAATTTTATGACTATGCAAAATAAATTTTTTGATGATATTTCTGATGAAAGTGATGAAGAAAAACTGAAGAATGTTATTGGAGAACCTATAGAAGTCATACAACTTAAGACCAATAGGATCCCCAAGGGTTTGGTATCTTTAGAGAGATTGTTTGATGAATTTTATAGAGCATATAAATCTCTAGTTCAAGAGTCTGAGGTAGATGAAGTTAATATCAAAATAGAGGAAGAGCCCAATATTGTTAGGATCAATAAAGCTCTATCAGGAAAAGAGAAGCAATAGTATATCAACTTCCTAAAAAATAAAATTGATACTTTTTCTTAGAGTTATGAGGATCTTAAGACCTTAAAAACAAGGGCATTGACTCACATAATACCCCTTCAAAAGGATAACAAACCTTTCAGGAAGAAAAAAAGGAAGTTCAATCCCACTTTGCATCTAATTATGCAAAAAGAAGTACAAAAGTTACTAGGTACTAAGATATTTAGGAAGGTGATATTTTCTTCTTGGTAGGCAAACCTGATTCCAGTTAGAAAAAAGAATGGTGAGATCAGGCTTTGTGTAGATTTCAAAAATATAAATAAAAGCTCACTCAAAGGCATCTATCCGCTTCCAAATATGGAGTAGTTGCTTCAAGCAATGATAGGGGCATCATGAATGTCTTTATTGGATGGCTTTTTGGGTTACATCCAAATTGCAATAAATCTAGAAGACAAACACAAAACAACTTTCACCACACCATGGGGAACATTTGAATATCTCAAGATGCCCTTTGGGTTGATGAATGCAGGGGCAACATTTCAAAGAGCAATGGATGTTGTATTTAAGGGGTTGATGTTTAAAATAGTAGTAGTGTATCTTGATGACATTACAATTTTTTCAAAAAATCTTGAAGATCATTTTGCACATCTAACTCAAGTATTTGATAGATGCAAAGAATTTGGTATATCTTTGAATCCTATAAAATGTGTGTTTGGGGCCACACAAGGTAAAATTCTTAGGTATATTATTTCAAAGGATGGGATTAGCATTGATCCAAAAAGAATCGAAGCAATTGCTAAAATTTTCCCTCATTAAAATATTAAGGGAGTTAGATCATTCTTCGAGAAGATCAACTTTGTTATGAGGTTTGTCCCTAATTTTACTCAGATTGCCAAGACAATAAATGACATGATCAAGAAAAGTGGGGAAATAAGGTGGAAAGAGAAAAATACTATAGCTTTTCTGAATATAAAAGATACAATCACTCAAGCTTTGGTATTAAATTGCCCTAATTACTCTAGAGTTTTTAAAATCTACTCATTTTCTTCAAAACACACTATTGCTACAGTTCTAGCTTAGAAGGATGAAGAGAAAAATTAGAGGCCTATAGCCTTTATGAGTACAAGATTGAAGGGTGCTAAACTAAAATACTCTATGCTAGAAAAATAGGCTTATGCATTAATCAAAGCATTATATAATTTCAAATGTATCTTTGGATCCAACAAGGTAATAGCATGTATCCCCTATATTGTTGTTAAATATGTTTTCACTCAGCCTGAACCTTTGGGTAGTCCTGTAATATGGATGGCTAATTATTACAGTATGATGTGGAATTCAAAGTAGTATAAATTATCAGAGGAGAAGATGTTAGGAACTTATCCTAACATTATTATGTAATAAACCCCTTCTTTCCTAAATGGGAACCCCCACTTGCATGTGGATGGGACCCCTTCAACATTAGGGTTAGGGTTAGTTGATTTTCCTAAATGGGAACCCCCACTTGCATGTGGATGGGACCCCTTCAGCATTAGGGTTAGGGTTAGTTTGAATCTATAAAAATATCAATGTAACAAAGGATGACATCTTTGGAATATAATTGTATTGGAGCTTTGCTTCTAAAGGAGGTTTCCCCCTCGAAGAGGTCTACAATTCTAAGTTATTTGTGAGATTATTTTAATTTTACAAATATTTTTTGCATAGTTTTATTCCGTTATTGCATGTATTTCAGTTATCTTTCAGTATTTTGTATGTGTGAGCTTTATTTCAATAGTAGATTCCTTCCAAGTGGTATCAAAGCACTTTTCAAGGCTGAGTTCTGTTGTGACTGCAACAATTCTTACCCATCCATTTTTGCCTTTTAGGTATAATTTTCCTATGTCCAAAAAAAAACAAAAACCAAAAAAAGTAAAAAAATAGTCTTTTTTTACAGTAGTTGAGTATGCTAGAAACCTTGTGTTGAGGGTTTTAAAATATCATGAAGGAGTTTTTGTTATTGGCTAAGCTATATTGCCCATAAAGAATCTAGTGAAGTGAGAGGCGATCAAGCTCTAATACCTAGGCCTCAAACAGCACCGACCTTGTATTATTTATAGTCTATGGGATATAACATCCTAAACTATTATCCTCTCATATTGTTAGAAAGGCAGATAGTCTGCTCAAGGGTATGGTGGAATCCTCCTTGGGTAGTGGCTTGAAATATTGATCCGAGCACTATTGTTCATCACTGTGGTATAATATATGGCCTATGGGTATTACATACTCCCTTGTGTAGCATGATGCGTTGTCGTTAAGCACATCATTAAATCTCAAAGATCTTATCAATCCGAGGTGGTGTCCAAGGCTATTTACGAGAGAAAGTTCAAGCAGGGTTGCAGTTCATTTCATTTGGAAGCAGCAAGTCTTATTGGTGGAATTGATTGTGTGGGGGTTTTGTGTCACTTCTACCCCTAAATTGCATAAATTGAACTTTAATCTATTTGCAAGAATGAAAACTAATTACTAATTGCATAAATAAAACCCTAGTTACAGTTGCAAGAATGAAATCTAATTAAAATACAAAATTAAAACTCTAGTTATAGTTGCAGAATTGAAAGTCTATTTAATCTTGCAATAATTAAAATGAAGCATAAAAACTAGATCCTTTCAATGCTCTGTAACAGAAGGTCGTCAATCTTCTGTGCAGGGTTTTGACAGCAAAAACAAGAATGCAGGGAAATTATAGAAAAACTTGTAAATTACTGGAAATAGAAATTTGCAGTGAATTGGAAAGTTGTTGGGAATGAAAAGAATAACCAGATATACCACTAATAATATCACAAAAACATTATGAATAAGAATTAAACAACTCGGAATGTTAGCTGTGCAAAAGAATGAAAATGACAAGTTCAGAACTTATTCTGCTATAGCAAAATCAGAATAAAACCTGTCTGTTAGTCCTCCTCCTAGGTCGGGAAGTGGCCAACCTCCTTTCTCAGAAGAAGGTTTGAATTCTTCTTCAAGTCTTACTCACACTCAGACATAACAAAATAAATGAAATGAAACTGCACTTTTATTGCTTCAGAAACATAATTAGAATTCTGCTGAAATCTGTTACAAGTCTGAAATTACTATTCTATCATCTCTCTATTTATTTTCTATCTCTTCTATCTAATCTAATATATTCCTGATAATAATCTAATATTCCTGATAGCTTAACCTGTATGGGAGCTATCTTTTATAGATGCCTAAAATCTAATTACAAACATAAAATATGTTGTTCCTGATATCCTGCAGAATTTCCTGGGTTTATCCTAGAAGAAGATCAAACTTGATCTTTTCCATAAATGGTGGCTTTGGATGGCAAGGACAGCAAAATTAGATGGGAGATATTTTCCCTTAAATTTTTCAACCTTATTATCCCATTTTCCACCGCCAAAAGTCAGTCAACAAGTCAAAAAGTACATTCTGTTTTCATTCCGAAGATAAGTGGCTCATTCCGAAGATACTGCAATTCTCATTCCGAAGATCCGCTCATTTCGAAGATACTGCAATTCTCATTTTGAAGATTCGCTCATTCTGAAGATACTGCAATTCTCATTCCGAATATCCGCTCATTCCAAAGACACTGTGTTTTCTCATTCCGAAGATATTTGTTCATTCCGAAGACACTGTGTTCATTCCGAAGACACTGTGTTCATTCCGAAGACACTGTGTTCATTCCAAAGATCTTTAGAATGACCAATTGTGTTGACTCCAAATGGTTTTGGCTATATTTCTCAGGTGTATTAGACCTCAGGATCAGATTGCAATAGTCTTCATTCTTCTTTGGATGTGAATTCCATGCCTTGCCATTCATTGGCAGCTTGCTGGAATTTATATGGAAAAACCAGTTTTCTGCTGCACAGTAATAAGTCTTTGTATAATTTACTGAATTTAGATAAAATAATGCTTAATGATCATCAAAATAAGACTATTGAAGTGTTGTTTTCAACCTAAGCATGACAAGATAACATAAAACTATACAAAAACTGTTAAAAATCATAATATAATGTCCTTAACACTTCAATCATGCAAACAGTTAATACATAGCATATTAAATCAACTTAACTAACATATAAGATAATTCACAAGATTTTTAGGCAGTTTTAACTATCTAAAACATGTTATAAATGAGGCTTATTCAGGCCTGTCCAAACAAAAATCTTCAACCTACAATTTTCTTTCCCATAAAAGTGAGCATACAGAGAAGACTACCCTACCATGAGAACAAATAACTGCATGCACCAACCAGACAGGACAAATTTGGCAAGTATCTGTGATAATTAGAATATTTTAGTGGCAGTAAAAATTGGGTCAATCATAATAACAACCAGTAACAGTCGTTAGTAACAGTCAGAAATTACAGGGCTATCAATCACAAAATAAAATTGACAGTGTTAGTAACCGTAAAGTACAAAGAATCTAGGGTCAATGTCTGATCAATGTTAAAAATTAAAGTACATCATAGATAGGATTGTTCCATGAGTGGTTAGTAATCCAAATAGATAGGGCAGAGATAGTAAAAAAACACTAAAAATAGGGTGCAACACTAGGACTTCCCAGCCTATCCCCCATCCCAGTTTTACTCTGAACAAATTCCAATTAGACGCAAAGCAAGAAAAAACTTTAAAAAATGGGGTGCACCATTGGGACTTCCCAACCCATCACCCATCCCAGTTCTACTCCAACAACCATGTGTTTAACTATGGAATTCTTATCATATCTGAAAACCAGTGCACCAATGTTATACATGATGTCCACATTTTCACTTTAAAACAAGGATATCTCTTCACTCAGAGCTCGGATTGACTTCAAAATTTACTAGACGACTCTACATGCTATTCCAGACATATTTGTCCTTAGTAGCTCCTGGTCAAATTTTGTATCGATTTTCCAAAATTGGCATTTTTTTATTTTTCTTGTTAAGGCCATAACTTCCCAACAGATGGTCAATTTGATTGGTACTAGAAGAAGATCATTATTCTGCACCAAATACCCTTAGGGACCCATATGTGAAATTTTAAGTCTAAGTTGAAGAAATTGCCCTGACATCAACTTGCACTAAACCAAGAGATCACAAAAATTTAAATAAATCAGTATATCTCCTCACGAAACACTCATATCAAATAGACATTGAAGTGGTCCCTATCCTAAAATAGCTTTTCCATCCTAATTCCAAAAAAAATCAACAAAAAAATATTCAAAAAAAAATAGGGCGATGGAACAAGCCACATTGGACACCCTCACAAAACAACTTAATACCCTTCTTCAAGGCACAATCAATCTTGGATGATATGCAAAGTTTTAGCAGAAAACTCCATGAACATCCAGGGTGAGGAAAAGGACCCCATAAGGAATGGGAAGGTTTTCATCCTATTTTTTACTGTAGTACCACCTTCAATATGCCTAAATAGAACTTCCTAAGTTCAATGGCCATGATTTTTATGGATGGTTGTGTCAGGCAAATCAATACTATAAACTCCATAATACTCCCCCT
Source organism: Wollemia nobilis (assembly GCA_028583015.1). Taxonomy (NCBI): domain Eukaryota; kingdom Viridiplantae; phylum Streptophyta; class Pinopsida; order Araucariales; family Araucariaceae; genus Wollemia; species Wollemia nobilis. The sequence goes on from JAQPPZ010003633.1 coordinate 1,615,737, forward strand.
CATCTGAAAGTCTCCATAGCATCTCTTAATTTTGAATCAGAAGCTCGGTAATGGATCCAATGGTTATAGTGCACCACTCCTGACCTTTATTGGGTGACCTTTGAGTCCCACTTGTATTCTTGTTTTGGGCCCAATGAGTATGCAGCCTTCAATTATGCATTGACAAAGTTAAAATAGACTTCATCGATTCAAGAATATCAGACTCAATTTAAGATATTGTCTAACAAGACAAAGGGCTTGAATGAGAGTTGCTTCCAACATTTTTTTATCAATGGGTTAAAATATGAGCTCAAGGCCAAAGTCCAATCATCCCAACCATAGTCCATCATATAAGCCATAGGGTTGGCTCGTCGGACTGAGCACAATATTTTGGCCCAACAACGATCTTCTAAATTATTGTAGAACAAACTCACAATCCCTACCAAGTTCCCCCAAATAATATGGAGGCACTTGCAAGAAACTATATCATGGTTACTGAAGTGGAACTTTCCATGGAACCACAAGATGACTTACCACATGAACCAGATATGACTCGCTAGAGGAACCAAATGCAAAGGAACCATAGGATAACTCACCATAAAATTAGATGTAGAGGAACTCGATGCAGAGGAACCACAAGAACCTGATGCAGAAGAACCATAGGATGACTCACCACAAGAACCACCAAATGTAGAGGAACCACAATATGATTCACCATAGAAACTAGAGGAACTAGATGCAAAGGAACCACAAGCTGACTCACCGTCTGAGATCTTGATCCATGTCAACCTCGTGGCAAGAATGTCAACCCTTAAGACAATAAATATCATTGGTTTCTTCAAGGTCCAACGTGATATGTTCCAATGGTTGGAATGTGAAATAGTCCACACTCCAGACCCTTTTCCATCTCTACTAGTTCTAGACATCCCTTGGACCAATATACCTATGGATTTTATTGAAGGTCTTCCACAGTCAGGTAGTTTATCTGTGATTTTTGTGGTGACGAATCGTCTCTCAAAGTATGCTCACTTTTATTCCCTTGTCCATCCATACCATGCCTTCACTATTGCCCAAATTTTCCTAAACTCTAGTTTTAGACTCCATGGTATACCCCAATCCATTGTGTCTGATCATGACCCCACCTTTACAAGTCAATTTTGGCAAGAACTGTTGAAACTGTAGGGGATGCAACTATGAATGAGCTCAACCTATCATCCACATATGGATAGGCAAACTAGAATTATCAACAATTGCTTGGAGACATATCTTCATTGTTTCTATTCAGCGCACCCAACCCACTGGGCTAAGTAAATATCTTTGGTCGAATGGTGGTACAAAAATTTTCTTCACACAACTTTCCAAATGACTTCCTTTGTGGTTGTTCCTAGTTACCCTCCCTCACTCTCTTCATATATATCAGGCAATTCCAAAGCCCACGCGATGGATGCAACCCTTCAAGAGTGCACCCAAATTTTACATCCATGGAAGGACAACTTGATCGTAGCTCAAACCTAGATGTGCCTACAAACTAATCAACTTCATTCTGAGTTTTCATTGTCGATGCATGGGATATTCATCAATTCTATCCTTGCAAACACTCTTATGTCCCACCTTGTGCACATGACAAATTGGTAGCTCATTTTTTTGGACCCTTCATATCTCACAACAGATTGGACCAGTGGATCACATCGCACCATCGTTGAAGTCTTCATCCCATGACGTGGTTTACACTCCAAATATACAACATGAGAACCTCCCCAACAATTCCAGCTATAGTTTCCTCATCTTTAGCTTTGAGGACAAATATTTTTGAAGGGGGATGGTATGTTAGGAACCTATCCTAATGTTATTATGTAATAAACCCCTTCTTTCCTAAATGGGAACCCCCACTTTCATGTGGATGGGACCCCTTCAACATTAGGGTTAGAGTAGGTTGATTTTCCTAAATGGAAACCCCTACTTGCATGTGGATGGGACCCCTTCAGCATTAGGTTTAGGGTTAATTTGAATCTATAAAAATATAAAAGTAACAAAGGATGATGTCTTTGGAATATAATTGTATTGGAGCTCTGCTTCTAAAGGAGGTTGTCCCCTCGAAGAGGCCTATGATTCTGATTCATTTGTGAGATTATTTCAATTCTGTAATTATTTTTGCATAGTGTTATTTTGTTATTGCATGCATTTAAATTATCTTTTAGTATTTTGTGTGTGTGAGCTTTATTTCAATAGTAGGTTCCTTACATAAGGATTGGTAAATTCAATGACCAAAAAAGAATGGGAAGTCATGAATAACACTGTCATAGTAGATGAGCAGTAAAAAGATAGAGCAGATGATAATTCTGATTGTAGGTGGTATGATGGCATTATATTTTACCTTCAAAACATGTCATTTCCAAAAGACATATCCCAAAATAAAAGGAGGTCTATCAAGCAATTGGTCCAAAAATTCTACATTCAAGAAGGTAGACTATATTGGAGGCATTAGGATGGTGTGTTGCTTCTTTTCTTGTTTGAGAAAGAGGTCCCTCAAGTACTAAAAAGTATCATTCCAAATTTTGTAGGGGTCACTTTGCTCCAAAGGCTACTGCTCATAAAATCATAAGATTTGGTTATTATTGGCTCTCCTTGTTTAAATATGTATATCATATTTTAAGAAATTGTCACAATTATCATATTTTTACAAGGAAAAAAAAAAAATTAGCCATGTCCTTGAGACCAATAATTGTGGAAGCTCCTTTTACTCAATGGGGAATAGATCTCATAGGTGAGATTAACCCCAATTATTTTTGGAGTCACATATGGATCATTACAGCATTAGACTATTTTACCAAGTGGGTAGAAGCATCACCTCTTAAGAAATCCACTACAAAAGTGGTCATCAAGTTTTTAGAGAGCACATATTGATAAGATTTGGGGTTCCTAGGAAGATAGTCACAGAAAATGGTAATAATTTCACTTCTTTTGAGATGATTAAATTTTGTGCTAAGTACAATATAGATATTTCTTATTCTACGAATTACTATCCTCATGGTAATGGCTTAGAAGAATACTTGAATAATAATTTGATCATTAGAATCAGAAGAGCATTAGGCAGAAACAAAATAATTTGGGACAATGAGATGAAGTTTGCTTTATGGGCTGACAAAATATCTATTAAAAGGAGCATAGAAAAATCTCCTTATGAACTAGTATATGGTAAGAATTATCTATTACCCCATCGGGTGGAGAGTCATGCTTTATATTTGCTTCTTCAGGATCATGAAAATCCAAATATCTTGTAGAGAAGACTTGATCAAATTATGAAGTTGTAGGAAGATAGAAAGGATTCATTAATGAAGATAACTGAGAAGGCTCACAAAATAGCGTAGTTGTTCAATAATAAATCCAAGGGTAAACCTTTTCATGGAGGAGATATAGTGTTGTACTGGGACCTCAAAAATGACAAGCATGGTGAAAAAGGAAAGTGGGAACCTAAATGGCTTGGTCCCTATCAAATACTTCAAAATGCAGGCCAACATACTTACAAATTGTAAACTCTAGATGGTACGGAATTTTCAATTCCTATCAATGGCCAACATTTGAAATTGTATCATTCTGTACATAGGGCTTGAGAAGCCTAAAAAAAAGGGTGTTCTTTCCTCAATGTGTTTCAATATTTTAGTCTTGTCTTTTTAGGTGATTAAGGTGTTCTTTCTAGGATATTAAGGTGTTATTTCTAGGTAATTAGGTAAGTTTTTTATTCCTTGTGGTCTATTTAATATTCTGCAGTTCTCAAGTGATTTATTGTCGAGTATTTTTATCACCTATCCCAATCAAAGCATGTGTTGGATTCTCAAAATCCAACTTGAGTTTGCACCTAATTTTTTAATTTTTGGTGTCCTATGAGTCTTTGTCTTAGGTATTTTCAAATTTGCAATAACCCCCTAGTCCTTTTCAATTATTGTAAATTTTTGGTCTTTTCAAAGTCTTGTTTCATCCTTCAAGAGTATTTTTGAGGATTTTTATGTCGCCAAGGTCAGGTCTTTGTTTTGGTTTTTCTAAGGTCTTATGTCAATAAATTTTTGGCCTAAATAAGGTTTAATTAATTATTTTTGACCTCCAAGGGTCTTAAATATTTAATTAAATATTTCATTTTATTTTTTATGGTTTAATTTAAATATATAATTAAATTTAAGATTACGTATATATTTAATTAAATTATTTTAAAATATCTAATTAATTTTATTATATATTTAATTAAATATTTAAAGCCCTTTTTTCCCCCTTTTTCTTAGTCCCTAAGTCCTAAAAATTCCTCTGTCATTTTTCTCCACTCCCTCACCTAACCCCTAATATCTCTTCTATCCCCCTAGCCATTTTGTCCTAATTCCCTAACCCTTTCTACCATCCTATGCCCCCCATCATCCCACCCCTTATCCTAAATTTCCAAGTCCTAAACTAAACCCCTATCTCATGTCCCCCCATCCTCACTACCCTTCCCTAAGTTTCCTCCTACCTCCTAACCCACCCCATCACCCCCTATAGTTTCCCATTTTCCCTTTAATTAACCCCCCTTTTTTTCACCCACATCTCTAAGCCTTTCCAAAAAATAAAATTATAAAAACAAAAAAGAGAAGGAAAGTCAAAATTGAAATTGATCTGACGATGCGCATATAAGTGAGGAAGAGCACTGAAACAAATGCGCTTCGACTAGATCATGATAGGTGGTGAAGATATGTGCAAACATCGAGGTAGGGAATGGTCAAAGGTAAATTTGATGGGGTAGATTAGAGCACGTAATCCAATGGTACGATCACAAGCAGAGGACTTCAAGTGCTCCAATCTGAGAGTGTCGTGTGGTAGAGATGTGTGCAGATACTGAGGCAAGAAATTGTCAAAGGTAGATCTGATGGGGTAGATTAGAGCATGTAATCCGATGGTGCAGTCAAAAGTGGAGGACTTTAGATGCTCCAATCTGAGAGGGTCATGTGGTGGTAGATGGGGCAGGCTCAGGCGTGAACTCAAGGGACAAGTTTTGTGTTATTTTTAATTCTTCGATCATGGCCACCCACGTGGGGTCGCCTAGGTAGGGTTACCCAAGTGGGGATGTCAAGAGTGGCCTGCAACCGTATTTTTTTTATGGCACTTGGGTGCATGGAGGGACCAAATTAAAAGCATGGTGGTGACCCCATGCATAGATGTGGGGGTTCATGATATATATATATATATATATATATATATATATATATATATATATATATATATATATATATATATATATATATATATATATTTCTTTTATTTAAATAAATAAAATAATTATTATTATTATTATTATTATTATTCAAAGTTTTTAAATAAAAGTTGTAACGGCTAATTAAAAATACCTCATTTTTTATTTATTTGATTATATTGGCTAAGGTTAGCCATATAATCAAATAAATGGTTGAAAATTAATTAATTTTCTAAAGCCATTTTTGGCCAACTTTGAGGGAAATTATAACAGGTAAATATGGAGGTATTTTTAATTGAGACCACTATCAGGCAAAAAATGAGAGCCATTACAAATGCAATCAATGTTGTGGATCAAATATGGAGGTAGTTGTAGTTATTATGGGCCATTACCTAGTAAATGATAGTTATAGTTATGGACCATCATTGAGCTTTGAATGAGAGCCAATTTGCAAGGTATATGAGAGAGTTGTAATAGGAAAAAGGATCAAGTTTTTGCATGGTAAAATTCTGCAAGAGGTATACCATGGTGCTCATCCTTATCAGTTGTATTTTCTTTTTTTGTCTTGTCTAGTCACCCCTTTTTTTTCTCCATTATTGTGCAATATTTTTCTAAGGAGGTACCCAATTTACTAAGATCATTTATAGTGGTTGAGTCTAGAAGCCAAGAGGTTCTTTGTTACATCATTTGAATGAAGAGTTACAATTCTCTATTGCATCATTTGAATGAAGAACTCATTTTTATTTGCTTAGTGTGATCTAGTTATCTTGATCATACTCCCATTGTAATAATCTATCGATTAATACAATCATGCTTCCTCATTTCAGCAGTTATGTGTGCAATTTTGTGTGTTTTCCTATTTACATGTTACATCGTTTTAATGTGTAAATGGCATCTTATTTCACTAGCATGCTTATTCACCTTTGTTGCATTGTTTGAATTAATGTGGTTGGCTTAGTTTTATCTTCTCTTCCTCCTCTCTCTTTATCATATTTTAAGTTTGGTTGCAATTACCTAATGGATAAGGTATCGATATATTGATTGAAGCACTACTTGGGAGTTACTTTCAAGCTTGGTTAACTTTTATATCGTAGTTTTATTTCACTTTTGCAAATATGGATGAGCATTAGTATATGAGAAATATTATAGGCTCACCTCTAGGGTTTCCTTACCCTACTCGATCTATGTAGAGTCTTGTGATAATATTTGCTTGAGTCAAATAGGTGATACCACTAGAGTCCACAATGTTGATTGGATCAGGGAAGTATTACAGCATGACAAATCTCTTAAGGGTGCAATAATTTCCCCTAACAATCCTTTTTAAAATAATTCTATGACAAAGAGGTTGTGTTACAAATCAATTTAGAGCTTCCTTCCTCCAAATGTCACAAAAGCTTGAACTAGAGGACATCAATGTCAAACCCATGTGATAAAGCTTAATTGTGTTGCTATCCCTAAAAGAAGAAATATAAAGGCCTTCAAGAAGATCCTATGACATTAAGAAGTCATCAAAAGGCATTTTGATAAATGAATTATACAAGTAGAGTACAAGGAAGGAGACTTCATATTCAAGTGGGATGAGGACCAAGAAAAACTAGGGGTACACCATATTTTTGATTCCTTGTGGAACAAACCTTACCACATTGTTAATAACAAGTTCACATTCTTATAGGCTTGACTCCATGGAAGGATTAATATTTTATTTTTATATAAATGGGAAGCATCTTCACATAGTTTAAAAACAAGAATTATGCCCAAAATAATATATATGTACATAGTAGCAACTATTATTTTGGAAAATATTATCTCCTATTCTACAATCCCCATTTTTCATTTTTTCTTTTCTCTCCTCATATATATCTCACAACAACACGATGTCAGGTTGATCATAATTGATGTTTAAAAAAAGGATGAGTAAATCATTCACTAAAGGAAAGCAAATTTCCCACTAGGTTTGCACCACTTGAGCCAATTTCTTGCATGGGCAAACTGACACCTTGTAGGTCGATTACCTACCCAAGACCTACATGGCATGGGGGCTATCAAACCCCCCACCCTACCAATTTCTCCCATTTATATAAATCCATCCATGCAAAAAAGACTAGATCAAGTTGTACTCCCTCCATTGCATGTGCAACATAGTATATACCTCATTTGGCTTGAGCTCACCATGCTTCCCATCCTAGCATGGCTCACTTGAAGGGCATAAGTGAATCACTTGGACATCAATATAATACCTCCTTTGGAAAACCAATTAAATCTTTACCAAGAAATCCATAAAAATCTTCCTAAGTTTGAAACAACGAGTGAATCACTTGACCTTGACAACCAGTTTACTCAAAATTTGTGAGTGAATCCTCATAGTGAGTAAATCATTTTATCTTTCCAATTGAATTTATCCTTTTCACCAAGCTTCTCTAAGTTACCACAATAAAAAAATCACTCCATTTTTATAAGTGAATTACTCCAAATTTGCAAGCGAATTGCTTCTCTTCAAAAACAACAAAATATCACCTTTTCCCAATTTTTACTATTTTTCCTATTCTTCTATTTTTTCTCACCATATTTTACCTATGTCACCACTTCCACATCCACCATCCCTTCACTACAAGAATCACAACCAGTTTCACCACCCTATCATACCACCCATTACCATTCCACTTTCACCTATTTCCATTATATCAAGAGAGGTTAGGTCATCAAAGAGGCAGTTGTAGAAGAAGAAAAGAAAACAATTAAAAATAAAAGGTAGCGCTCTCCTCCAAATAGGCTTGAGGATTACTATGATTAACCAAAACAAATGGTGTATGGAAATGACACTCATCCAAACGAGAAAGTAAGGAAAGAGGCCCTATAAATATTTAACTTGGGCCCTCAAACCAACTCTTGGAGCATCAACAAAATATGGATGTCGGGTTTGGCAATGAAGATAAAATAGTGTGATCAAAAGCTCTACAAAGAGCACATAGCCTTCCATGTCATACAAACCTATATGTGACACTCCCAAATTGATTGTGTCAAATACATCTCAAATTAGATGGACATTCAACTAAAGGATTTCAAGGAGAAAAAGTTCAACTACACCTGCTACCTAGTCTAGCTAATCTTATACCACAAGAAAATTTGATTTTCCACACTCTAGGTAGACTAAGTAGGAGTTGATGGATAATCTCTTTCAGTTTTGAAGTACATAAATATACCTTGTCAAGAAGCGGGAAAGACCTACCACTTCTATGATGTGGTATAGAAGGTCATTTTTGAGAAGTTCAAGAGAATGTGCCAATATTTTCTAGTGAGTCATGAAAACTACTAAGGGATGGGAAATGGTCAAATAGGATTTCTATTTGGGGAGGGCCATATTGTTTATTTGCCTGAATTTTTAGCCATGCCCTTTGAGTTGTTTACATGTGTGACTAACCATATGTTCAACCTAAAATATGTGTGACAATTTGATTATGTGGATTTTAAGTACTTCAAAGGGAAAAATAAGACCACCTTCTACCCACTCAAGCAACCAAAAATGAAAATTGTTAAAGTATATTACATTATTTGGTACATGTCAATGTACCACCTTGGGTACATAACTAGAGTAGGATTTTACTTTAGAGTAAAGTTAAGTAGTTACTTCCAACAATGTAATAAATGCACAAGTGTCAATGTGCAATGATGTAAATGTACAAGGAGTCCACTTGTACATGAGTCATAGGAAAGGTAGTTGAAGATTCATAGGTAGAGTAAGGCCCAAGGAACTTATATTCCTATATATAGGCCTTATAGAGAGTTAAAGAGTGTAGTAGAGAATATAGAGAGTGCATAGAATAGATTAGTAGTGGAGTACAATGTAGCTCTCTTCAAAATAGTTAATGGAGTATTCATGTCATCCATTATACTGCATTGTACTATTTTCATGAGTTTTAATTAATGGTATATTTCTAAGTTATTGCAAAATTTTATCTTATAGTTTTTTGCATATTATAGTGCCATTATCATATAGTTATCATAGCTTGCTTATTTTACATCTTGTGGTTGCATTTCCTTTATTATATACCCATCAAAATCTAATAGTGGTATCAAAGCCATGGTAGATCGATAGGATCTAGTGAGAGAACCACAAGAGATATTGAGAGTAGATAGCAAATCTCATTCTAAAAAAATTTAAGATTGCATTTGTCTGGAGTCTTTCCACATGGTTGTAGAAAAACTCGTGAAGACTAGGACTCAACATTGATTACACTAGATTGAAAAATCAACTAGTGAAGATTTATTATCTCTAGATTTAGATTTTTTTCCATTACAATCCTAATATTTTATTACAGGAAAAAAGAGATTCAAATAAAATTGGGAATTCTCCTACAAAATAGCTAGGAATAATATCTTCTTTAGGATCAATCCAACACCAAAAGCAAGAAATAGAAGAGTAAATATTTGGAGGCTTGTAGAAAAGGTCCCATTGCTAGAGATTGCAAACTTATAAAGTGCAAAAGAAGAAAAGTCCACAAGAGCCTTATTGCAAATTTGAAGGAAAAGAGACTCCATAGAAGAGTCCAAGAGAACATTGGAGGTTGGTGATCTCCATTGAATATTGTAGATAGTAGATTGAAGACTTCAACTTGAAGAAGTTGAAGAGATCCACAAAAGGTCCCATTGAATAAATAGAGGACTAGCAAAAATTATATTCTTTAAGCAGTATATTTTAGAGATCCAAGAGGAAGATCTTATTTCCAAACTTCTACAGTAGAAGGCTGGATAAAAGGTCTCATTGGAAATACCAGAGAAGCTATGAGTGAAGACCCTAGATAAGAGGTCTTAAGAAGAAACAAAGAGAAGGCTTGGTGAGCCTCATTGAAGGAGATTCAAAGAATGACATTGAAGGAATTCCTAGAAGAACTCATTGGATAAATTTACTACCTAGGAGAAGTTCTTGATAGTAAAGAAATTGGGACAATTATTAGCCATCCGACAACAAGCCCAAGGGAGAAGGATTTGGCAACAAGCTTGCCAAATTTTGAAGGAGACTAGTGAAGACCTCAAGACTTTTATATTATTGAGAACAAGGCCTAGATTGAATTCATAATTAGAAAATAAATTTGAAGGAGAAAGGATATAGAGAAACCACCAAATATAGGAGATTTGGGAATTTTCATTGAAGGCTTGAAGGTTATTTCAGATATAGGAGTTCGTTGTTTTTACAGAAAAAAATTGAAGGGTTCTTAAGAGAAAATCTTAGCTACAATTTGGAGGAGTTCCCTACCAAATTTTTGAGATTCAAGGATAACATTTCAATGGAGATATTGACTAATTTGTAATCTAAAATGTTTAGATTTGAGATCAATAAGAAAGCAACAACTTGGGTAGCATCAATAGCTACCAAGTTTCAGATTTCCAAGATACATCCTGAAGGAGAGTTGAAGCCACCAAACTATAGATTCAAGCAGCAAGTTAGAGGAGTTACATAGTTGCAAATTGGTGAGCTAGAGAGTTGTTTTAGATAGCCAAGAAGAGTTGCAAGTACATCCAGTAAAGGGCAGCAATTTGGTGAATTGAATCACCAATACATCCATCATCTACAGATAAGTAAGGTAAGCAACTTTGGTGTAAAAGATTCATTAGTTAAACTTTAGTTATTTGGTTCATTATTAAGTTTCATTAAGCAACATATTAGAGTTTAAAAAATGCAAGGAGAAGGATTCATTATTAAAGTCTTCAAGGGAGTGCAAAATATAGTTTCTTTCAAGGTTAATACCTACACACTAAAATAGGAGTTAGATATATTTTGAAAGAAAGAAAAATATCTTCTTCTTATTGTCTAAGTTGAAGCAAAGAAGACTTTATCCATGAGTAAAGTTTTCATATATTATAGTGCATATTTCAAGTGACTTTAAGAGTTCATTTACAGGAGTAATAAGGAGATATTACTATTGCACTATATTATTTTTCCTTAAAGGTTATTAAAAGTGCACTAAGTATTATAGTGAAGGTTGAAAATTAGTGTAAAGTTAAACCTTTCAAAAGGCATATTAGTTGCATGATTAAGAGCTTGAATTCATTATTACTAAGTTAACCAAGCAAATGAGAGAGTTGTCTAGTAAAGAAGACAACATCAAATCATCACTTGCATCCAAGGAGTAGTGCAAAGTAGCCACCTCATCAAGAAGAAAGAAAGCTTGCAAGATCTCAAATATAGGTGCAAATTCAAGGTATTCTATTCTAACTATTACAAAAGTATTTGCATTAGATTCTTGCACCATAATCTTCTTGTACTACGTAGCAAAAGAGGATAAAACTAGAGTATCACAAAGACACTATAATAGTCACAAAGACATGTATACTAAGTGACCATGTCAACAAGGTAAAGGTGCTAACTTTGAGCAAGGAAGAGATCCAATGAAGGGCTCACATCAGCCAAGGTTTGAGGTGTCTTAAGACACCATTTCTATCACTATATCCAATGTCTACAACAACATTAACCTGTAGCATAAAAGGATCCACATTATAAGGATATCATCTATTGGATATCTACATAAAAAGATAGCACTAAGGATCTACGTAAAGAGGCTATCATTCATTACATACCAACATAAAAGGGATAGTGAAAGGATAGCACATTACAAAAAAAATTAGCAAGGTGAAATCAAAGTTTCTTTACCCAAGCCTTGTATTGGGCAAACCGCAAACTGAGCGTAGAGATATTTGAAGCACCGAATCCACCTTTATAGCACCATAGAACCTCCATTGTAGCACCCTAGAATCTCCATAGTTGGAGCCAACCATTTTCTTGGAAAGAAAATGTTAAATAATAAGATACAAAGGGCATTCGCTGGCAATAAATAGATAAGGAATAAGAGATGTTGAGGAGTCTTACATGCATGGGAGTAGAGCACCACTTGCAACTTATAGACAAGGTATCTTGTATCACTTGAAAAATTCAAACAAGGTGCTCATACATTCTTTCCAATGTATGCGTAGATAAGAGACGTCCAAAATAGGAGTAACGCTTAAACGTTGAAGATACATTTCAAATGTTACAATGCATATTCATCATTGCATACCTTTCAAGAAGGAATTGAGCATTAGAGGCATTTGAATTATGCTCATCAAGATTATAACCATCACTGTCTACCTAAGTAATGTATATGTCACTTGTCCATAGCATCAAGAACGAACAAAGGATCTATTAAAGTGGCCAAGCTAAAGATGATTCAAAGAGAGAATTAGACACAATTCAGATAGAATTCAACGCATAATTTAGAGATAATTCAAGGTACGATTGAGTGAGAATTCAAGACATGTAGTCAATAATTAGAAGAGGATTCAAAGGTGCATTAAAGATTGATATAAGAGACATCTAGCAAACTTGTTGCCATTATTGTCATGCGTTCGTTGTCGATGAAATATAGTACCCACAATCAAAGAGACAACTTCATTTATCTCACGCATTCAACCTTATAAAGGTAAAATATCACTTAGATTAAATTTACTTTCATTAAGGAGTGATAAGGTGTATAACATAAAGTTGAGTCCACTTATCATTTATGTTGAAGATACAAGCAAAATCAACCTTAGTAAATTTGAAATCAAATCAAAGAATTTTATATCCTTAAATATTATTTCAATCACTTTAGTTGAAATACAAGTATTTTTAATATTTGCAATTAATATCATAGGAGATATAAGGGTTTCTACTTGGAAAATCAAAACACTATTATATTGCAAATATTATTATTTCTAAATTTCCAAATTAGGGAGATATAAGGAGTACTACATCAAACTTAGTTTATTGGAATTTAGAAAATTAAACTATTGGATATTAAGGGTTAAAGAAGGAAGTTCATTATTTGCTTAAAAGAGTTGGAGTTATTTACTTATACTTGTCTCATACTCATACTAAAGGGACAAAATAAATCCAACCATAGAGAACTTCATCAAATTAAAAGTGCATAGTTCAATAGGAGAAATAAGGTGAAATAGGAGTTGATTATTATCATTCCAAAACATTACAAAATCAACTTAAAATGTGAACTATTACTTACTAATCAATAGTGAGACATAAGGTAAGAAAGGAAGTTGAACAGTAGGGAGACAAAAGGAATTTAACTTACACCAAGAAAGCTAAGCATACTATCAAGTTTCATAGGGCATCCAAACACTTGCTAAATAGAAGGTATTTTAAAAAACTTATAAAATTGAAAAAGTTCTTAGCAAGGTTGAGCATATACTTAAAACTAGGGAGTCATAAGGTAGACTACCATAAAGGTTCTATCTAAAATATTCTCAAGTGCTCTACTAGTTGATCATATACTAGGGAGACATAAGGTAGACTACTACAAAGGATCTATCAAAAGTATTCTCAAAATACTAAATATCTAAAATAATTCTACACCACAAGATTTGATTTAGCCTAGAATTCAGAAAAAGAGATACAAGGTCCTCAAGTCTATTAAAACTCTAAGGAGCTCTAAGTAATTCTACCTCATAGAATAATTAAAAAGAAACATGGATGAAATAGTGAGGAATGCATTCAATAATGAGGACCTATTTCATGAAGTGGAATTTTATTCTCAAAATTTAATAGATACTTTTGAAGGATACAAGTATTTGTCCACTAGTGAAAAGGAAAGATTCTCATTATTCCTCAAAGAAGCAAAAGAAGAAAATTTTGCAACATTAATTAGTTATATTCATGAAGTCCTCTTCAGATCCTAGTGGAATACACAAAAATTAGTCATATTCACATCAAAAGACTATTTGATGGTATCTATATCATTAATTATTTTTGAACTTGTTCAAAACATAAAATATACTAGCAATCCCAGTCAATATTATTGTGATGATAGACTAACCCATCATGAAGCAGATATTCATCTAGTAACAATGCAGAAATGAAAGGAGGAAAAGAAAGCATGACAGAAGAGAACAAGACAATAAATACTCATCAGGATACAAACAGAGAGTATACTAAAGAAAGCACAAAGACCGATTCTAATACTAAAGCTAAATAAGAAGAACCATATCAAGTTGAAGAATATCCAAAAGATAAAGATCCATATTGAAGACTAAAGTCTTCAATATCCAAATAATGTAATACAAGAGGGTGTTAGAGTATATTACATTATTTGGTACATGTCAATGTACCACCTTGAGTACATAACTAGAGTAGGAGTTTACTTTAGAGTAAATTTAAGTAGTTACTTCCAGCAATGTAATAAATGTACAAGTGTCAATGTGTAATGATGTAAATGTACAAGGAGTCCACTTGTACATGAGTTATAGGAAAAGTAGTTGAAAATTCATAGTTATAGTAAGACCCAAGGAACTTATCTTCCTATATATAAGCCTTATATAGATTGAAAGAGTGTAGTAGAGAATATAGAGAGTGCATAGTATAGATTAGTAGTGGAGTACAATGTAGCTCTCTTCAAATAGTTTATGGAGTGTTCATATCTTCCATTATACTATATTGTACTATTTTAATGAGCTTTAATTAATGGTATATTTTTGAGTTATTGTAGAAGTTTATCTTATAGTTTTTTGCATATTATAGTGTCATTATAATATAGTTATCATAGCTTGCTTATTTTACATCTTGTGGATGCATTTCCTTTATTATATAGCCATCAAAAGCTAAAAAAAATCACCCCAAAGCTAAGTGGGTTCCACTCAATAGTAGAGGTACAATTAAGAGAAATAATTTTAGAACAATTAAAAGACCAATAGTCCTATGACCCAAAGGTAATATTCAAACAAACCCTAAGCGAAAAATAAATACTTTCTTTGCCTATGATAAGAGGTACAATATACAATAGGAGACCAATCTAGATAAAGAAATGACTCTTGCCACTCTAGAAAGCAATCATGGATATGAAGATAAAATTTAGAGTTGGTATACCAACCCACTAAATTGGCACATCTTCTATATGAAGGTGAAGGACGATTCTACCTCAATATGAAGTTGAATTATCAAATATTGGAGAGGAAAATGGGATATACAAATCAAAAACTATTTTCATGATAGAGAATAAGGTACAAGATGGGCATAATCACCAAGTCTACCAGAGATGATTCATTTGATTCTGAATTCTCTACCACCTGGGATAGAAGGCATCCAAAGAGTGTTTAAGGGACAAGACAATCAATGAAACAACTAGTGCATCAACCCCTCAAAAATCCAAGAGAACAACATCAAAGATCACCATTTTTATTTTACTGACAACCCTTGTAGTACTCAATTCAATAGTTAGACAAATGACCATCAAGGGATAGAAGGATTTTAAGAGATACGGTCAAATGTTCAAAGAGATAGCAACAGTCAAATTATCTTGAAGAGGGGGAAATCCCTCAAGAAGGTTTCCCTCCCAAGTTGGGAATGACTAGACAAGTGGCTATTACTATAACTAGTTCCTTCTCTCATCCATTGCTCCCCCTTCTCTCTCTATCCCTCATATTCTCTCTTCTCTCCCTTCTCATTATTTTGTTGCACTTTTCTCACCCTCTAACAGTGCAGCATACAGTTCACCAAGGGGCACACTACCTCCAACAGTCACTATCACTGTTGAGACCACCCCCATTACATCCTCCCAATCTCCAACCATCCAAATAAGTACCTTGCAACAATTGGTCCTAGACATCACATCACCTCCATCAACTTTGTCATTTTCAACCATGTTGTCTCTCACCAATACACAAGTAAAGTTGGCATCACACCCCACTCCCACCATTTCCACTATATTCATTGCCATCACCAAACAATTCACTTTGCTTGCTCCACCATCCACTACACCCACCATCACATGCAAGGCAACTCCAACAAGCAACAATGCCCATTTCCCCATCCTATGTAGTTGAGTTTGCATGAATGCCACCACAAACTAGCATGAATGGTAGGTGAATCTTGGAATTCATATAGAAATCAAGAAAGACAAATTTTTTCAAGGCGTTTGATGTCCTTGCCACTAAGGAGAAGAGGTAGAAAAGGAATATAAAAGACTCGACAAGAGGATCTCTAAGACTTTAGTGTTTATATGATTGCAACTATTAATAAAAAAGGACAAAGTGTATATATTCAAGGCCATGAAAACTTACCCCTCCAAGATAGCAACAACCCCTACTAACTTAACTAGAGTGTTCAAGCTAGATCTAAATAAGGTGGACCCATACCAAATGGTCCAATTGGAAAAGCATCTCACACTTAGGATGGTTATGAAATTATGTTGTCTCACAAGCAATAATGAAGCAATAAAAATCAAGAATAGGGAAGTCAAGGCAAAAGTGGCTCAACAAAAGGCATAGGGGTGTTAACTCCAACAAGAAAATAAAGGGCTTAAGAAATATGCTTTAGAGAAAGATCAATTGAAAAAGCAAGTTGAGAACCTTAAATCTTAACTTGTTGAAATTGAGAAATCCAACAAGGGCATAGATAACTCATGCAATAATTTATGGAAGAGCAGAGTCAACTCCAAGAGAGACTACATGAAAAGGACCAACAAATTGCAAATTTTATAGCCTTGAAGCCAACAAAAGCAATTGTAGAACCTAATGCGACTTAATACATCTAAAACATCAAGTCCCTCTAGGAAAAGATCAAGGAAGAAATGAAAATTACCGGAGTACCTTTGCTTGATCTCCTTCATAGAAGAGATCCTAGAACACATCAATAAAACAATCAAACATGTGGAAATGTAAATATTTGCAACAATGCGAGTGAATACCAGGAGATCATCAAACTCCTCACCTTAATGTCAACAACATAGGCATAGCGGCAAGGGATAGATTACAAAAAGTTGGTCAGGAGATTTAAGAAAATCCTAGATGTTCAAAGGAACTTTAAAAATGCAAAGATAACCTGCTATCATTGAGAACCTGAGTCCAAGAAATAGACAAGGAGATCCAAGGGTTAGTTGTTATAACCTGATATTTTTTATGAACAAAGGCACATCTTGGATGATGATATCATAAATGTTATGTTCAAGGAGAAGATCCAAGTCGATCAAGGTGATGCAATTGAGACTTATGAGAGGCTAGAGTTAGTATATGCCAAGCTATAGGAGCTAGTTACTAAATATAAGGAATTGTTAGAAAATCATTTTAAAGATCTCACGAGAGAGGTAGTAACCTTGCATCGGTGTAGTTGCCAAGTGACACTAAGTGGTAGAAATTGGGATTGTTACCATAGAATATCGAGTAAATATAACAAACATTTTTGACAATTTTGTCATGAAAATCCTAATTTTGTAGAATTTCTACCCAAGGATAAAGGTAGGATCTGAAATTTTATATCACTTATTGGTTTTTAATCTTTCATGATATAGAATATCACAGGTCCCAATATAAAGAAGCCACAATATTAAAGATCAAAATATCAATAATGAATAGTAGAATTATATATGACCAATCTAATATGTATATCAATGCCAATATAATAATAAAAATATCATTCACTTACAATATCAAATATGAATATAAATGGTCAAAATCATTCATGTACAAGCATGAAGAAAACTTACAATATTAATTGCTCAAAATCTGTATATAAGCTATATTCTTTATGTCTCCCTTTTACTATTGAGGAATAAATTGATATCTCTCTCATGGAGCTTTGTCTCCATTATATAGACATAGAAGATAACTCTTCATGTACTTGACTATTGCTCTCTATATGAAAACTTCCATGACCTTTGGCTTATTATCTTGCCACTTGTATACTAAACTCTTCAGTCTCTTCTTACATTCATACTTCACTCTATGACACATTCACAATTCTACGTGACTCTTACTCTCCTACATGAACTCTTAATATAAGACACTTATACACATCCTCTCTCACATATTTGTACACTTACATACATGACACTTGTGCACATTCTCTCAATACATTCTTGCACTCTAACTTACATGATACTTGTGCATTTCTTGCACATTGACACTTACATAAAAGGGGAAATATAAATCACTCACCTAAACTATAGAATCAACCCTAATCTATTACATATTTAAATTTGTACCATGAAGGTACCATGGGGGTAAATTTTATTGGAATATATTACATTATTTGGTACATACTAATGTACCATCTTGGGTACATCATTAGATTATGAGAGTGTCTTAGATTAAGGCTTGAGTATTTACTTTATTAATGTAATAAATGCACAAGTATTATTAGAATGAGCAATGATGTAAGCATGCATGGTGTCCACATGTACATAAGTCCTTAGAATAGGAAGATGAGACCAAGAGTCATGTCTCATTATATATAGACCTTTGGTAGATGAGTTGATGGAGGAATCAAGGAAGAGTAGTAGAGGTGATAGACTAGAGTATATACAATGTAGAACTTGTATGAAGTATGAAGCATTGAGATCTCCACATATTCTAACAAGTTCACATTTTTGTGAGCTTTCATTAATGGCTATTTCATGAGTTATTTCAGAAGTTTCTCTAGCTATTTACTTGCTTATTATATTGTCATTATCATAGATATAATATTGCATGCTTATTTTACAACTTGTGGTTGCATTTCATCTAAGTTTATAGCATCAAAATCTAACAAATTTGCATGTACCAAATAATATAATATTCCTCAACACCCCCTATATTACATTATTTGGTTATTGAAGACTTTAGTCTTCAATCGGTATTTGTCTTGGTATTCAATCTTCATCTTTGACCTTTTGTCAAGATCTTTAGCATGTGATCCATCAAGTTCTTGTTATGGCACATGCTTTTGGTTTGTATCTCTTTTTCTTTCTTCTTCTTAACTTTCCTAATATTCTTATTTTGTTCTTTTCAGTCTCGGTCTTGATCTTGCCATGCCATCTCTCTAAAGTCTCTCCTCTTGTATCCTAATGTTCTATAGCATTTGCAACATTAGTATCTTCAGAATTATTTGAAAAATGAACATCTTCATTGACCAAGAGTTTTATTATAAGAGCTTTGAATTCATTTCCTTCATATGTTTCTTCTAATTCTTAAATTTCATGAATTTCTTGAACTAAGTTTTCTTTTTTATTTTCTTCTCTAAATTGTAGTTGAGGTTGTTATTGATGACCATATTGGTATTGAGGATGATATTGACGTTGATATTGAGATTAAAATTGTTGTTGTCATTGAGGATTATATCGATACTGAGATTGATATTGTCTTTGTTGAACTGGTTTATTCATTTGACTTTCTTGATTCATATTCATCTAATTTCCTTGATTCTGATTTCCTTGATTATATCTACAAAAATTTGTACTATGACCCTTTCTCTTACATATATGACATAATCTTGAATTCCATTTAGATTTATACCTTGAAGTTGTAGCAATATTATTTTTGATTTGGTGGATGAAGGGGCTTTGAAAGGGTCCCTGTTGACAAGTTTTTTCACACTGCTTCTGAAGGGGTAGTGAAATTTGATGATGTTGATTTTCTTGATATAGTTTTCCTTATTTTTGTTGATAGTAGTGTTACAACAATTTTGGCTGTCATTTTTTGAATCCCCCTTGTAAATAACTGAATTTGAAAGAGCTTCGCCCATAGTATAGCAAGAAAAAGGAGCTTCGCAAACAACAGACAGGAAAAACATAGGTGCAAGCCAAATTTTCTAAGGCACAGAAAGAGCTTCGCAAGCGAAGCTCCCACAAAACTAGCTTCGGGCCGAAGTTTTGCGAAGCATACAATGTAAAGTAAAATGCCAAAACAAATTCCTAAGTGTGGAAAAACACTTCGCAGAAATGCTAGCGAAGCACCTGCTTCGGCCGTCCCTTTGGCGAACCATCCCTCAGAAAAAATCTACTTCGCTCAAAATCTTCCCGAAGCACACTGCTTCGAGCGACTCAAGTGCGAAGCTTCCCCGTTCGAAGGCTGGTTGTCCCTGAAAATTTTCTAAGGCATGGAGGAGCTTCGCTTGAATTTTCCCCAAACGACTATTTTTGAAACGGTTCACGGCGAAGCAATTTTGTAAGTCCACTTCGGCTGAATTTTGTGCGAAGCTCCCTCAGTAGAAGCCTAACTGTATGCCCAAATATTCTAAGGCAAAATTCTACTTCGGCCAAGAAACCCCCGAACGGCCATTTTGAAAGAAGGTTCGCAGCGAAGCTGTTTCTGGATGTCCCTTCGCTGCGAAGCACCAATACAAAGAAGTCTATCCCGCTTCGGCTCTCATCCATGGCGAAGCAGCTCCCCGAACTAAAATTCAGCGAAGTTCTCCAGGGCACACACCCCAAGGCTGGGTATTTCTTCGAGGCAATTGAGTGGTTCATAAATGCATCTTTACTTGCCCGAAAGACCCGGGACTCATTTTCAGCAATGGAAAAGGAAAGATCAGTAGGAGGAAAACCCGATGGACCCGACAGCCACTCGAGCACTGCACCCAGAGATTCAGGACGAGTCAGGCGGCCCATTAATGAGAGTTTCCCCGGCTAATGCGGTCGTAACTGCTAAATGTAGAAACGGATGTGAGAGCTCAGTCACGGGAGGAGCGAAGGCAGATTTCCTAGTTTTTCGAGGGCGTACTGCTAGATTTTGCGCAATGATGGCTCAGAGGGTCGGGTCCTCTATAAAAACCCATGAATTGTAATGAAAAAGGGGGAAGAACTTTTGCTAGAAAGCTGCTGTAACTTGATTTTTGCAATTAATATCAAGAACTTTGGGCCTCATTTCTCTCTTGTATGCTGCCTTTTGTGGTTATTTCTGCCATTCTGTCTTCATTTATGTACTGTAATTCTGAATCCTGGATTTAGGTGTGTGATTGGGACAGAACCCTGGAATTCTCCTGAAGGATACATAGGGGGGAAAAATGTCGTGTTAGTTTTCTTGTATGCTACCTGTGGATAGTGTTTCTGCTATATTCACCTATTTCTTAATTGCTGTAATTCTGAAATCTGGATTTCGGCGTAAGGGATTAGGAGGATCCTGGAACTCGTCCAGAGGATACATAGGAAAGCTAGTGCGGCGTTCATTTATGTTTTATTCTTTGTATTTATTGCTGCTACTTCAAGATATTAGCTAGTAATCGTGTCGTTGGTTCTTTCCCTCTGAAAATTCATTGATATTCTTTCCCTTACTCCCTTTATTTCTTTCCTGCACCTTTACTCTTTTTATCTCTTTCCTGCACTCTCATCTTTAAAAAAATCAGTAGTTTAGTAAAGGAGCCGGCCTTTCTCCGGAGATTGGCACGGAGGGCATCTCTTCCCTCCGGCCTTTCAATGTTGGTCCAGGTCTAGGGCGCGTATAATTGCCAAAATCCTTTCCTGTGGCAGATTTGTGACCAACAGTTTCTGGCACGCCCGGTGGGACCCGGTCAGTCTCACCTTGTGAGTGGTAGTGAGAGCCGATGCTTATCTCATTACCGAACAGACTCTAGCATCTGGCGACTCTGCTTAACCTGGAAATCTCAAAGTCGTTGAGACCGATACCAAAGTATCCGTGCCTTCATGCAAACAAGATATCGAGTTAGGAATAGTGGAGAAGGAACTGAGTTCTTTGAACTCGACATTGACGCTTTCGGAGAGCACCCTAGGCTGATAACACCCGAACAACTGTTACGAAGAGCGCCTTCGCAAGAAGCTGTATTTGATGAAGAGGGCCTGACTTCCGACAGCACAACAACTAGTCTTCCTCCTAATCCTCCTAATTCCCCCGATCATCCAAGCGCTTCCGCTTCAGTCAGTCACCCACAAGGGACTTCGGGAATCCCTATCTTTCCGACTCCAAGCGCAGGCATGGCACACCAGCAACAGCAGCAGCAGCTGCCGCCACAACAACAACAACCCAGGTTGTTCCCGGCATGGAACTCTTTCGGACCATTAAACCTGGCGGGACAAGGACAGGTTCCGCCTGCTACGATGAAGAAGATTCCTACCTTCGATGGTACGGGGAAGACAACTCTGGAACACATTCAAGACATAGTTTCTCTGGCAGCAATACACAACATCACCGAAGGAGTGATGGTGAAGCTTCTGGTTCTGTCCCTCCGAGGAAAGCTCCTCTATTGGTATAGATCGCTTCCGCCTGGCACCATAACAAGTTGGGACCAGTTAGCTGGACAACTGATGAGAGGTTTCAACGAGTCTGCTGACCCTTCCTCCCTCTTGCATCAATTTACGACAATTCAGAGACACCCGCAGGAGGAAATTGCAGACTTCAATGTGAGGTTCGCTCGGACTTGGCAAAGAGTACCTACTGGACTTCGGCCAACCAGCGAGGCTGCAACATACTACTACCTTAGGGCCCTCAATCCAGATATCAGTGTGATGGTAAGGTATTCGAATGTGAATACTTTCCCTGAGCTCTACGAATTAGCCCAGAAAGCGGAAATGGACCTGATAGCCATAGGAAAGCTTCCCCAAAGGATGTCGATGCCTATATTCCCGGAGTTTCCGCAGACACAGTGCCTGAATGCAGCTACGTTGCAAGCCTCCACAACCCCTGTATATCCCCTCTCATCATGGAATCCTAACCCCGTTGTAACCCAGATCGTTACTCCACAAGTGCATTTCCCCGCATATTCAACGCCACAGCCTACCGTTCCCGCGTTACCGGCACCACCTCAATACCCCGCTTTGCCCCCAATACCTACGATGGCTCCATTGCCACAGGCCCCCAAAGCTGAAGATATGCAGGCTAAAATATTACAGGAAGTTCAGTCTTTGAACTCTACTGTACAGACTTTGTCCAACGATATGATTATCATGAAGAAGAAACAAGCACAACAAGAATTTCTTCCAAGGAGGTCTTACCCACCGCCAGCGCTCACCAAAGATCAAGTGGTTCAACCGGGGAAGTCTTCGGCAAGAAATGCTGCCATCAATGAAGGAACAAGCACTTCTGACCATGTGCATTGGTGTTCTACATGCAATGACCCGCATGAGGAAAACACCTGTATGTTGCATCAGCATTATGTGCAGACGCTGTCAGGAAACAACCCCAGCGGACAAGTCAACATGATAAGACAAACAGATCAGAACCTGGTCGTGGACGAAGAAGAGCAAGTTTCGGTGCTTACTAGGGAGGGAAAAAGACCAATGGAAGTGGATGCAGCTCAAATGGCTCCCTTGAAGGTATATACCCGCCGCGAAAAGGAGCAGCAACCTGCTAAAGCCCCAGACAAAGTTTCACATCCAGCGCCAGCAAAAGAGAAGACCCAGCAAGTCTCCGCAGCCCCGCCTCAGGCCGAAACCAAAGAGCAGGCAAGGGAAAAGCTTAAGTTCCCTTCGCTAACCAAGCGGCAAAGAGTCGAAGCCACGGAGCAATATCACACAAAGTACGAAGCTAAAAAAGAGCCCGAAGTGCATACCCCCATAAGGTATAACATCGTGGATGAGTTAAAAAAGACCCCTGCCAAGATTAGTTTATATGATGCTTTACAGCTACCAGGACAGGTAGACCTGTTGCAGGAGTCTTTGAAGTCCGCGAAAGCTGGGCAATCAATGCCGCCCGCCATAGTGCAAACTCTGTCCACGTCCATAACAGGAAAGAACAGGCCTCCCCCATTTTACTTGTCATTACAAATGGAAGGTCACATTGTCCATAACTGTATGATTGATTCAGGGGCAGCAACGACGGTCATGCCTAAAGCGGTCTGCGAAGAAATAGGGATGGAGTATACAAGAAGCAGCCATGGCGTACTCCAACTGGATGGCACTCCTGTGAAGACCGTCGGGGTAATCAAAGATATACCCATTCGACTGCACAAAGTGCCCCAAATTGTGGTGATACAGGAAGTGGTAGTAGTAGATCTAGAACCCTATTTTAGCATGTGTCTTTCGAGGGAATTCACAGCGAAGCTAGGGGGATACCTGTCCATGGACTATTCACATTTAGAGGTCCCATTCAAGGGGAAGAAGGTCAAGATTTACAACGAGAAACCTTCCACGTTTCTCGTACAGAAGATGACCGAAGAAGAATGCAATGATCTCGTCCATGCGATAACAGAAGAAATTGAACGAGTGGACTTAGTAGAGGAGTCCCTTGCACAACTAAGTTCTGAAGATGAATTTTCATTGACAGACTTTAATGCTATGATAGAGACAGAAATAGGGTGTTACACCATTGCAGAGCCAGAGAAACACATTAAGTCAGAAGATAAAGTACCTGCCCAAGGAGAATTATGGCAATTATTCTTTGATGGTGCCCGGTGCAAAAACGGAGCTAGGGCAGGGATCCTTCTAGTGTCACCATCCGGAGAACAGAAAGAATATTGCTATAGATTAGTTTGGAGCTGCACCAACAATGCAGCAGAGTATGAAGCCCTATGCCTAGGACTGAAAAAAGCGGAAAAGCTAGGCGTAAAACACCTCAAAATTTTTGGAGATTCAGAACTGGTATGCAATCAGGTCACCAACAAATGCATCTCCAAGAAGCATTACCTTAAAGCCTACCGCAACAGAGTATGGGACCTGCTTGAACAGTTTGAGTCACTCAACCTGCAGTCCATCCCGCGAGAGAAAAATAGGCACGCTGATGTCTTGGCCTCCATCGCGGCTAGATATTCCCCAACCGACGACATGGTGCACAAGCCGAAGGCCGTAAGGATGATTTATAGGCCCTCTGTACCGGATAGGGACATGCATTGGCAAGTTTTTGACAACGATGAACAGATCATCAATTTTTTGGTACAAGAAGCAGTCACTGTTGAAGGAAGGGACCCAAAAGACGAGGAATATGAAGGACTGGTCCAGTTAAAAAACAACCATGTCCCTAGGGGACTGATCACTCTGGAGAGCCTGTTCGATCAGAATGACAGAGCATTTTCCCGCAGAATCAAAGTTGACGCCAGGCAGTATCAAGATTTAGAACTCGAAACCGGGAAGGTGATAAAAGTTGGAACGGACTGTACCATGGCTGAGTTGGAACAAATCCGGTCTCTATGCAGAAAGTATCCAGATATAGTAGCCTGGTCTTACCAAGACCTAAAGGGCTATGACCGAAGGCTGGTTCAACACACCATCGAGCTACAAGAAGGGGTAAAACCCTTCAGACAGAGGCAAAGGCCGGTCAACCCAAAGATCGAAGCTCTGATGAAAGCCGAACTTCTGAAAATGCTTGAAGCAAAGATCATCTATCCCATAAAGCATTCTTCTTGGGTGGCGAACTTAGTTCCTGTCAGGAAGAAAAATGGGGATATTCGGCTATGTGTGGACTTCCGCAACTTAAATCAGGCTTCGCTCAAAGACCACTACCCCCTCCCGCAGATTGATCAAATCTTGCACTCAGTAGCTGGAGCCCAGCGTTTCTCCCTACTCGATGGTTTTTCAGGGTATAACCAGATTTGGGTTAGAGATGAAGACCAGCACAAAACAACCTTTACTACTAAGTGGGGGACGTTCGCTTACCAGCGGATGCCGTTTGGCCTTTCGAACGCAGGAGCTACCTTCCAGAGAGCTATGGACTTAGCATTTGGAGAACTCGCTGAACAAGGTTATCGTCATCTATTTGGATGACATGACCGTCTTTTCCCGAAAAAGAGAGGATCATCCCTCGCACCTGCAGCAAATATTTGAAAAATGCCGAGAATTTGGCATCTCAATCAATCCGAAGAAGTCCATCTTTGCAGTGAATGAAGGAAAACTGTTGGGACATCTTATATCGGAAAAGGGGCTCGCGATAGACCCTGACCGGGCTGAGGCTCTCCTAAAACTTCCATTACCAATGAATAAGAAGGGGCTGCAGTCCTTCTTCGGGCAAATTAATTTCGTGAGGAAGTTTGTACCAGACTTCGCTCAAATCATCAAGCCGATGTCCCAACTTTTAAAGAAAGATGCCGAATTTGTCTGGACTGATGAAAGAAGGGAAGCATTTGAAGAAATCAAGGCCCGAATCGCTCAGGCACCCGTCCTGACTAACCCTGACTACAGTAGGGATTTCATCCTATATGCTGTAGGAGAACCCGAAAGTTATGCCGCAGTCCTGACGCAAAAAGGAGAAGATGGCGAAGAGCGCCCCATTGCGTTTCTAAGCCAGGTAATACACCCCCACGAGGAGAAATACAACTTCATAGAAAGACAGGTGCATGTTGTCATGAAATCCCTAAGGAAATTCAAACATTTCGTCTCCCAAAGTCGGGTTACAGTGTTCGTCATCCATCCTGATGTACGCAACTTCATTATCCAAGGAGAGTTGGGCAGCAAAAGGGCTGGTTGGGTCAACAAAATTCAGGAATTTGACATTGAAATCAGACCCACAAAGTTGGTTCGCGGTCGCGCGCTATGCCAGGAGCTTGCGAAGAGTGTAGCAGCCGAAGTAACAGCTTGTCAGTGGGATGACTTGGCGGCAGAAGAGAGCTTCGCAAACCGAGACGAGGATGAAAAAGACTGGGTCAATGAAATAGTAGAATATTTCAGCACTGGGATATGTCCTTCGCATTTAAATGCTTCGCAGCGAAGACACTTCAGGCTGAAGGCCCTTCGCTATGTCTTACGCCCCGAAGGCCTGTTCTACCGAAATATCGATGGCATTCTTCTGAAGTGTATAAGGGAGGGTGATAAGAAATGGGTCCTTGGTGAATTCCACTCAGGTTTATCAGGGGGCCACTCTGCAGGAAGGACAACTGCTTTAAAGATAATCAGGGCGGGCTACTACTGGCCCTCGCTCTTTGCCGATGCCTTCGCGGTTTGCAGAAAGTGCGAACAGTGTCAGAAGTTTGTCGGGCGAAGCAAAAACGCTCCCATGCCCCTCCAGCCAATACAAGTGGAAGCACCATTTCAACAGTGGGGATTGGACTTCATAGGGGTCATCTCGCCGAACTCTTCTGCAGGACATAAATTCATCCTGACCGCGACCGATTACTTCACCAGATGGGCCGAAGCAGTGCCCACCAAACACGCTGATCAAGAAACGGTAGTCACTTTCCTAGAAGGCTTGATCACCCGGTTCGGCATCCCCGAAGCAATAGTAACGGATAATGGCCCCGGATTCATAGGCGCCAGAATTAATGAATTCACCTGTAAATATGGGATATACCGCAAGGTCAGCTCCAATTACTATCCACAAGGTAACGGATTAGCAGAGTCAACAAATAAGACCCTGTTGAAGTTGCTGAGAAAGCTCATAGACAAAAACAAAAGGACTTGGCATCTTCTCTTAGATCAAGCCTTATGGGCCGATCGAATATCCATCAAAAAGTCGATCAAAACCTCCCCGTACGCCCTAGTATACGGCAAGGAGGCTATCCTGCCAATTCATATAGAGATCCCTGCATTAAAAATGTTGAGAGACGAGGAAGCCGAATCCGGTCCTATGGAGGTGAGGCTAACCCAATTGTTGCAGTTAGAGGAAGACCGGGATAAAGCATATCAGAACTTCGCGAAGCATGCCCAAATTACTCAGAACTGGTTCAGGAAGAAGTCCTCTGTCCGAACATTCAAAGTAGGAGACTTGGTGTGGAAATGGGATTCGTGGAAGGTTAAGCCTGGCAATCATGATAAACTGGACGCATTCTGGGAAGGGCCGTTCGAGATCGCCAAAGTAAACTCGGCCAACTCCTTCATCCTTAAGAACGCAGCTGGTCAGACTCTGCCCATTCCCGTGAATGGTCTTCACCTGAAGACCTTTTATCATTGAAAGTCTTCTTAAAAAAATCTCTTACTCTTGTATATAATGTGTTTATACTTGTACAAACTTTGTTTTAAAAGGCCTTAGATCTAAACATGTAGTTAGAGGTAGATTGTATTTTCATGCCGTCGTAACAGCAAAAGTTCTGCCGCATGACTAAGGTTTAGCCCAGCCGAACCAAAGGTAAAGTCTCCTTCGGAGTTTTTCCGCACGAAGCAGCCGACGTGAGCCGGTTCGCTGCGAAGCACCTTTAAGGAGAAATGTGAAGGAGGCCAGAATACAATATGTCGTCAACAAGAAACAAGAGAAACACTTCTCCAAAAAAATACAAAGGCATGAAAGACGCTTCGCAAAAAATAGCTGTGCGAAGCACATTCAAAGGGGAAGTCTTGCGAATCATTTTCGGGACGAGCGCGCTTCGCTTCGAAGATGTTCTAAGTCCCCCTTCGGGGCTAATCTTACGCGAAGCGTCCAGTAAGACAGCTTCGGGTCCGAAGCGTAAAAGACAAAGAAAAATCGGAGGTTCGCCGCGAAGTGTTTTCCACCGCGGCCGTAGGAGCAATTAAAGCACGCCTTGAAACGTGTGCCAACTACAATCTAGGAAACCGTCCAGGACGTGCAGGTTTAATGCAAAGGTGGCGGAGCACATTCCAAGAGAATGTCGTTATGATTAAAAGTTGTGCCCAAGTACGAGGTGGCAGGGGGATTAGATCTTCAAAGCCGGGCCAGGTTCTCAAAGTACATCGTCCCGCGTGCACCCTCGCCGCAAAGCCAATAGAAAAACAAGGCAATCCCTTCCCCCGATTTTCGATTTTAATTTCGGTAGTTGCCATAAATGATGGCGGCTGTAACCTTCGGCTATAAAGCCAGAGCTGCACCAAGGAAAAGGTTATTCACCCGCGTACGAGCACGACTGTGATAAATTTGGCCAAGAACTCTGCGTTTCTTTTCCATTCTCTGTTTTTTGAAATTCTGCTCTTGAAAAACGCGATGGGGAAGAAGAACTCCAAGGAAAAGGGGAAGGAACCTGAAGTAGCGACTCCAGAGAAGACCAAGAAGGGCAAGGAAGAAAAGAAACATAGGCCCAAAAAGGTTGACCTGAACTTGCGCCCTGAGAAGCAGCCCATAGAAGAAGGGGAGGAGTCAGAGGATGAGCAACTTCCAGAACCTCCCATTGATGGGTGGGAGAAGATAAGAGACACCGAACTTTCAAAAAGCATCGCAGAGCTGCGATACACTATCGACTACATGAAGAGTCGATTATCTGCAGAAAATAAGAGGGTTGTCGCATACTACTCGCAGATATACTGGTATCTGACTCCGCCAACTCACCACTGTCCTGAATTAATCTGCGCGATAGCCCAAAATTACCAGTCGTCCACCAGACAAGTTCTGGACGCTGCGGGTAATAAGTTATTTTCGATTTTTAAGGAAGATGTGCAAGTAGCTTTCGCTCCTTTGCAAGGGCCACCCAAGGGGTATTTAGTGCGCAATGTTCTATTGAATGAACAAATGGACAGATTTAACGCCTCCAGCCACATTGTGAAATTTTTGAAGGAAAGTCTTAAGGATGGGCTACCTTCAGGCAAGCTACCACAGATGCCTCGCCTTCTGCAAGACTTCAAGAGCACAGACATCTTTTCCATTATTGCATGGGTCGCGGGTCTGTCTACAGATGCCGACGTTTATCCCTGGCAAGTGTCCCTGGCCGAATGCATTTCCCGAGGGGAGTTCTACGCACCAGATCCCTCAAGGCCAAACACAAACCCGGTTTTCTTTGACTGGGCAGAATGGGTAGCGCGGACCTTGCACACGCGGCTGGTGAGTTTGAAGAATGCCGGAACAGGCCAATATTTTGGGCCGTGCTCTTTCCTAGTCTGGCTTTTTTTCTGTCACACCCATGGGCATTTTCCTCATATTGCCATTACTCAGAGTGGCAAAGACGGAGCCCCGCTGCCGGTGTACCAGTGGACCCCCCTCCTAGCCAGGACGGGGTCATATTATGTGTTTAATCAGCAATTTTTAGGACCTGCTCTTCAGCTACTGCAGGGTTCTTGCCCTCGAGTGCCCGTGGACCTTAGGGACAAAGTGGTCAATGAGCGGAAAGGGGATGTTTTTCAGTTGACTCAGGGCCTTGTCATCCGTCTGTTTGGATTCACGGGGAAACCCTTCATTTTTCCTGTATATACTTCTGAATACCAGTTCGCTTTAGAGGTCGCTCGCCAGAGCGACATGACGAATGTAGTTTACGGCCATGGCCGAAAGTGGGCCCCGACTTGCGATTTCCCTTTCAAAATGGGGGTCGTAGAGGTCTTCGCCCTGAAACAACACGTATTTTTAGATGATAAACTTGCTGACTTCGGGTTGCTGCAACTTCCGCAACGGTGGTGCTATGACCCCTTGGGGGTGATGAGAGATCATTTGAGGTTTAAAAATTTTCATATCTGCCCTCAACCAGAGATAATAAAGCAGAGGAATAATCCTGCCGGCAGAGATTTAGAGTGGCACTTGGAAAGAATGAAGACATTGCCACCATGGCACGAATTCTACACTATGGAAGTTGAATATGATCCTGCTAGACACCCTTTCCCGAGCTCAGACGCTGCTTTCTGGAGAAGAATGAAGGACGATTTGAGAGGGGAGATAAAGAATTGGCGCGAGCCACAACTCAAAGAATGGTGGATAATGAGAGTCCATCGACGTAAGCAGAAATCATACGGACTCTTGGAGATGGACAAAGATTTCGCCATTTATTATGAAGCGAATGCCGGATCATGGCAACCCCTCGCGTTTGCTGATTTTATTCCTCCTAGTCCCCCAGGTTCGGGCGACAGCCCCAGGAGAGTGACCGATGATTCTGAACAAGAAGAGGAAGATGAAGTTGTAGTAACATCTCAGGAGCCGCTCAAGGAGCCTGTGGGAGGTTCCGAAGTTGAGGTCGAAAGGCCATCGCAGCAACAAGGAAAAGAGGATGCAAAGAAAAGAAAGAGACCTGGACAGGTCCAAATGCCCCCTCCTCATCCGAAGCGGCCCCGCACCAAACCCTCCGGCGCTTCTAATGAACAATCTGCAGCGGGCTCAGCGGAAGCCAATGCGGAAAAAACAGCATCTCAACAGACCGAGGGAAGTGTTGAAATAGATGTCATTGATGTGGAGGAATTCCTACAGGAGGCGGGAAACGTTGGAGAAAGGGTCGAAAATGTTGAAAATGTAGGAACCGTGAGAAGCAGCGAACCCAATACGCAGGAATTTGCCACTTCTGCTCTGCCATTAGAGCACGCAGGTACGCATTCTTCTTCTCCTGCTCCCGTTTCCCAAATTGTGTCAACTCTAGTCCCGGCCGAAGGTCCCTCTGAGCCTTCTCCAAAAGTTGCTTATCCAGTTGTACAGTCACCCCAACATGAAGTTTCTCTAGCTATTACGGATGTGTCGCATGGTTCCGCCGGTCCCGTAGGCGTTTCCGCCCAGTCCGAGTCATCAGGCCGGGACGTGTTCGCAGCTGCCGCTTCGCTCACCCATACCACCATCCCGTTGGTAATTGGCCAGACTAAAGGCGACACTTCGTCCCCAAACCCCGACCCCCGCCTCGCATCCACACATACCGTAGCTTCACCATCTACTACACCCACCACTGAGCCCACCGGCGACACGTCACCGATCCAGTATTTGTACCTGTTTACCCCTTCGGCTGTTAACCCAGCCTTATTAGAAAACGAATTAACCATGATCAAGGAGAGCCCTCTAGCGGAGAAGTTGATCCGAGCCCGCCAAAATACTGATAATGTACTCAAGGAGGCGAGGAGAAAGAGGGGGCGTTCATTGGCAAGACAAGAGAAGTGCGCGGTCATTGATTTGAAGAATGGGAAATTGCACAAGGTCAAGAAGATTCCCAAGGTCCAGAAACCCTTGGACGAAATGACCTCTGCAGATTATGAGTATCAGGAGAAGGTCAAGGACCTGGAGCATATAGACATTGATAATGAATCAGAATCAATGCATGTGAGAATAGAGACCTTCCGCGCACATGCCAGAATCGCCAACCAGCGCCGCTGTGAGGCGGAAAATGCCAATGTCAAGCTGGAGGAGGATCTAGCTAGGATACGCTCTCAGCTGGAGGATGCTCTGAGGCAATGTGAGCAATTAAAGGATGAAAGGGATGCCTTAAAACAACAGATAGAACAACTGCAAAGTAAAGCAGAAGATCATAGCAAGACCCAGGCCGAGGCTGAATTGAAGGCCAAGGAGTTTGAGGACCGGATCTTGCAGATGCAACTGCAGTTGTACGAAAAGGAGAGCTTGGAACTGTTCGACAGGAACAGGATTAAGGACATCCGCTCTCATTTGCTCAGGAATTTCAGATCTCGGGCCTCTAGTGCCCTCTCAATATTGTCATATATTACAGAAGCCCAGAACGCTGCTTCTCAAAAGGGGCCAATAGTGGACGAAATTATCCAGGAGATTAGAAGCCGGCTCGACTTAGCTTTTGAAGTGCAGAGCATAAAGTACCAAGACTTGCAAGTCGCAGCTATGAGTCGGATGGCCCGAGATTGGTCCACCGCCCAAGCCACGGTCCGCGCCTTCTTCTCCAAGGTGAGAAAGGCACAGAAGGCGAAGCAACTTCTGGATATATTTGAACAGGAGCAGCGTACCTCTCTGGGGTATTTTCAAAATCTTTCAGAACTGGGTTTCCCGAGTTTCACTGACGATGACGGGAACCTTTTGACAAAAGAAGAATTGAAACCTGCCTGGCTCAGCTTTGAGAGCGATGTCTCTGAGATTGATCAGTGGAAAGAGCCAGTTACGGAAGGCCAGGTCACAGATTTTATTTTGAGATATTGTAGGATCGCGGCGTGCTTAAATGACTTGAGCACTAGGGCCAAATCTGCTGACATTGGGCAGATTGACAGGTTCCATGTCCTGGTTAAGGCATTGCAAGACCGAGAGCCTTTCCAGAAAGGTGCGTGGGCTCATATTCGCCGAACCATGGAGAGGATCCGTGACCGCCTTCCACCGCCGCCGTTGGAGCAGATACCTGGCGAAGGAGATGGAAAAGGAACAGAAGCAGTTGATGAGGTGCCCCCGGAATCAGAAAAGCAAAGAGGAGAAGGGTCTGGAGGTGACTCTGGCCCAATGGATGAAAGCTAGAGGGTTCTCACACCGAGGCGAGCTCGTTGCCCCGCGAGCCGCCAAGAATGTTGACAAGTTTTGTCACATTGCTTCTGAAGGGGTAGTGAAATTTGATGATATTGATTTTCTTGATATAGTTTTCATTATTTTTGTTGATAGTAGTGTTACAACAATTTTGGCTGTCATTTTTTGAATCCCCCTTGTAAATAACTGAATTTGAAAGAGCTTCGCCCACAGTATAGCAAGAAAAAGGAGCTTCGCAAACAGTAGACAGGAAAAACATAGGTGCAAGCCAAATTTTCTAAGGCACAGAAAGAGCTTCGCAAGCGAAGCTCCCACAAAACTAGCTTCGGGCCGAAGTTTTGCGAAGCATACAATGTAAAGTAAAATGCCAAAACAAATTCCTAAGTGTGGAAAAACACTTCGCAGAAATGCTAGCGAAGCACCTGCTTCGGCCGTCCCTTTTGGCGAACCACCCCTCAGGAAAATCTACTTCGCTCAAAATCTTCCCGAAGCACCTGCTTCGAGCGACTCAAGTGCGAAGCTTCCCCCTCCGAAGGCTGGTTGTCCCTGAAAATTTTCTAAGGCATGGAGGAGCTTCGCTTGAATTTTCCTCGAACGGCTGTTTTTGAAACGGTTCGCGGCGAAGCAATTTTGTAAGTCCACTTCGGCTGAATTTTGTGCGAAGCTCCCTCAGTAGAAGCCTAGCATTGTATGCCCAAATATTCTAAGGCAAAATTCTACTTCGGCCAAGAAACCCCCGAACGGCCATTTTGAAAGAAGGTTCGCAGCGAAGCTGTTTCTGGATGTCCCTTCGCTGCGAAGCACCAATACAAAGAAGTCTATCCCGCTTCGGCTCTCATCCATGGCGAAGCAGCTCCCGAACTAGAATTCAGCGAAGTTCTCCAGGGCACACACCCCAAGGCTGGGTATTTCTTCGAGGCAATTGAGTGGTTCATAAATGCATCTTTACTTGCCCGAAAGACCCGGGACTCATTTTCAGCAATGGAAAAGGAAAGATCAGCCGCAGGAGGAAAACCCGATGGACCCGGCAGCCACTCGAGCACTGCACCCAGAGATTCAGGACGAGTCAGGCGGCCCATTAATGAGAGTTTCCCCGGCTAATGCGGCCGTAACTGCTAAATGTAGAAACGGATGTGAGAGCTCAGTCACGGGAGGAGCGAAGGCAGATTTCCCAGTTTTTCGAGGGCGTACTGCTAGATTTTGCGCAATGATGGCTCAGAGGGTCGGGTCCTCTATAAAAACCCATGAATTGTAATGAAAAAGGGGGGAAGAACTTTTGCTAGAAAGCTGCTGTAACTTGATTTTTGCAATTAATATCAAGAACTTTGGGCCTCATTTCTCTCTTGTATGCTGCCTTCTGTGGTTATTTCTGCCATTCTGTCTTCATTTATGTACTGTAATTCTGAATCCTGGATTTAGGTGTGTGATTGGGACAGAACCCTGGAATTCTCCTGAAGGATACATAGGGGGGAAAAATGTCGTGTTAGTTTTCTTGTATGCTACCTGTGGATAGTGTTTCTGCTATATTCACCTATTTCTTAATTGTTGTAATTCTGAAATCTGGATTTCGGCGTAAGGGATTAGGAGGATCCTGGAACTCGTCCAGAGGATACATAGGAAAGCTAGTGCGGCGTTCATTTATGTTTTATTCTTTGTATTTATTGCTGCTACTTCAAGATATTAGCTAGTAATCGTGCTGCTGGTTCTTTCCCTCTGAAAATTCATTGATATTCTTTCCCTTACTCCCTTTATTTCTTTCCTGCACCTTTACTCTTTTTATCTCTTTCCTGCACTCTCATCTTTAAAAAAATCAGTAGTTTAGTAAAGGAGCCGGCCTTTCTCCGGAGATTGGCACGGAGGGCATCTCTTCCCTCCGGCCTTTCAATGTTGGTCCAGGTCTAGGGCGCGTATAATTGCCAAAATCCTTTCCTGTGGCAGATTTGTGACCAACAGTCCCCAAACCTTTTACAAAAGGGGTTTTAAAAGGGTCCCCAAACCTTTTACAAATACACCATGATTTTCAACTACAACCCAAATTTGAGTCCAATACAAGATGAATCCACAACTAAAACCAAAGATAATCAAAGATTACCCACAAAGGAGACCAAAGGATAATGAAATAATACCGACCCAAGCAAAGCTCCCAAAACAACAAAAAGGGTTTTGAAAGGAACCCCAAACCTTTCACAAATGGATCAAATACAAACACAAAAACCGGTAGCACTCCAAAAAAATCCAATAAAAATATATAATCATGTTCAAGAAAGGCCCGAAAACAAACTTGAAAAGCACAAACCCACCCAAAAAGGGTCCGAAAAACACTTCAACAAAAATAGCATCCATCCCTCTCAAAAATGAAACTGGATTTCCCACCGGAAGGAGCACCGATCACCAAGGAAAGGGTGCCCAAGGAAATCGTACCAACGGACAAAACTAAGGAAAAAAGTTGCAGCAAAGGGATTTGAAACTGGAACCACCACCAACAACTAGAATTGGAAATCTTGAAAAGTGGATCTGCAGTAAATAGAGACCTCAACAGGCCATAAGGTCTCCCTACAAAGAAGCTAGCGGATCCAACAAACCCGCACTCCCACCAACCATTGCCAGCAACATGACTCCACAACCGAAAAGGATCCAACACCAACAAATCAACAAACCCTCGGTCCTATAGAGGGTTTACATTTGGCTTGATTGAAGCCCTCTAAATACACCCACAAAAAAATGGAACTAAGCTCTCAAAAAAGAAAAATTTGGAAGCCCTAAGAGCGCTTTAAAAAACATAAAACCACCCAGTCAAAGGATCTGGGTCATACGGCTGGTCTGCCCCCAACAACATAAACCACAAACCAGAATGGCCAAGCAGAACTAGCAAGTCTCCACTAACTATAAATACATGAAATCGATCAAAGAAGGGGCCAAACCAAAGGATATCATGGAGAAGCCTGTTTGTCCACCATGCAACCAGCCGCCAAGTCACAAGAGGGCACAAACATACCAAAACAGAGGACTGCAACTCGAAGCGAAAGAAACCAGCAAAATCCCCCATATTCCTAGCATTCGAGGCGGATCCATCAACTACCCAGTCATCCCCCAGCCCCCCAACTAGGATTCTAGCTGACCCAACCTTCTTCCGAGCTGCGAATTGAAATGAGAAAATAGGGACATCAACAAGAATCCTTCTCCACCCAAAAGGGCCTCTACCAAGCTGGAGGTTCATTCTTCTAAAACTATCGACCCTACGCACAAGGCCGCATAGGGATCGTGGGCCACTTGGTGTAGTTTTTTAGATACCTAGGCATTATTAGTCATTTCATCTTTGACTAAAGTATCTACTACATAGTCCTAAAGAATATTGACTAGATCATCAAATGTAGTCTCCTTACTTAGAACTTGTAAAGTAACTAAATGTTTACAACTTTTTGGAAGTGCCCTTAGTGTAACTTGAACAAGAAAATTATCTTCTACTTTTTCTCCCAAAGTTAATAGTTTTTCTTTTATATCTGCTACTTTTCGAAGAAAGAGTTCTATACTTTCTCCACTATTAACCTTTAAGGAATATAATTGAGATTGTAAGTTCAAAATTGTAGCTTTGTTTTTCCCTTCAAATATTTTGCATAATGTATTCCATGCATCTGTAGAAGTTTTTTCTCCACTTAAGTATGGTGAATTTCATCAATTAATATAAAGGTAATTAACATGAGTGTCTTTGCATCACTTTCTTCAAATTTTTGTATATCTCTTTCATCCTCACTAGGTTTTTCTCTGTTTCATTTACTATATCTCATAGTTTTTCTACAATTAGAATTGATTTCATTTTTTTCTTCCATGATGCAAAATTTGGTCCTTTCAAAAGTTGAGATTCAAAAAGGAAAAAATTATTATTTGACATAATGGAACTCATTCAAATTTTGAAATCCTTTGAAGTAGTAAACCTTATATCTCCCTAGTTAAAAATTAATCACTCAAATATGAAATTTGCAAATTTTATATTTTCTAAATTTTTGATGTAGTAATCCTTTAAACTCTCTAATATACTATATTTGCAAAATTTTCAAAAAAAAATTAATTCAATTTTTCTCAAAAACTTAAAAAAAATCTTCTAACTTAAATTCTTCAAATAACTTCAAATATCAAAACTTTAGAAAATTAAATCAAATAAACCTTAAAAACTATTTGAAGTAGAAAACCTTATCACTCCATGCTTATATATTAAAAAACTCAAATAATAATTTCAAGTTATAAAAACTTATTATCTCCTTCTAAACATTATAATTACTTCATAAAGTAACTAATTAAATCACTAACTTATCACTCCAATTAAAGCACTTAAATATTTAATTTGAACTAAGGTAATATTACTAACCTTGTTCACCACCTTAGTTGACTTGCTTGTTTCATCCGTCTTCACTTGCTCTGCTTATTCAAACTGGCTAGGATGAGCTAACGTCTCTACAATCTTAATATTCCTTGAGGATTTAAATAGCTTTTTTTATAAACATGCCAGCTTCAACCCTAACTCCATGCATTATTCTGGATTCGATATGTTACTAGGGAATGTTTCAATGTCAGTTACCAATGAAGCAATTTTGGTAACGTTGGCTTCTTTCTGTGTTAACTATTGAGTATTCGCCTTCAAGATATGTTTCTTTTACTGGTTCAACAAAACAAACAATGCAAACAACGTCCTCCTTTGATGCTTAGAGTGTCTAATGTTAGACGCTACTCTCCTACAAACATTGTTCTCCTCACCTTCTATGTGAAGAAGATAGTGAATGCTCTAGACTATTTTCAACATTGAATCATGGTTGTAGAAAATGTTGCTCTTTCACATCCTTCTCAATGTAAATAGCACTTGGTCTAGATGATGCTTTTTTTCCATCTTCTTCTGGAGACACTTAGATGTTGCTCTCCTTATGTCAATCTTCTTTTGCTAGAGATGCTCAAATGATGCTCTCCTATCAATCTTCTTCTACTAGAGGTGTTCAGTCTTCTTCTAATGTTCTAATGATGTTGGTATTGTCTCCTAATGTTCTGCTAGCACTGGTATTATCTCCTTTAACGTTCTACTAACATTTTTGGTAGCGCTCTTTGTTCTACTTGCACCTTCATAGGTCTTTGACTTAACTTTGTGCTTTCCTCGTAAGGAAGCACCCTGATAGCACTTACAACTATTCACTGTCAACTCACTTTGCTAGCAGCACTCAACTTTGTTCATCTCTAATAGGGACACTTAGATGGCATCCAACTTTCTTTGCTTAGTTGTGCTTAAATCCTACCCAATCTTCTTGGATGATGGTGCTTAGGACATCGCACAATTACTTGTCCAGTAATCTTTTGATGGTGCTCTCTAACTTTGTGTAGAAATGGTTCTTAGACTGATTGCACTTCTTTAATGTCTTTCTGGATACTTCATCGAATCAAAGGCCAAGACATATATATAATTCTTAGTAAGCCTTGTTTTAACTAGAATTCTTCCTTTATGCCTTTCCCTTTTGAGGCTTCTTCTCTGTACTTCTCAGTACTCCTTATTTTTTCTCTATACATTTATTTCTAGAGGCTTCTTCTCTGTACCTCTTAGTACTCCTCTTATCTTTGTCTACTTGTGTATGTTGTTGCTTCTCAATCTCGGAACTTACGAAGCTTTGATGTTTCTCAATCTTCTATCTCCAATCTCTGAAATCTTTCTGCAATGTCTATAATCTATCTCCAATGTCTTAGGTTGCACCTAAGAACCAAATATGATTCTCCTCTTTTGTAGAGAATCCAATATCAATATCAAGGTGACTATGAATGTTCCCTCACGTTCAACTATCGTCTGAGTTGGCTCTCTCTATCAATGTCCAATTTTCTACTAAGTTGGCTCTCAATCTATCTTAGCTGAGTCATAGTCTTAATTGGTTTTCCTTCAACCAAGTGGAAAGACCCTAACATTTAAGTTAAGGTGACTTTTCCTTGTCCCTTCAATCTCTACTCAATCAGACCTTTAAAAAATAGAGTCCAAGTCTTCACTGCTTTCAAAGTGGACAAACTCTAAATTAACTCTATCAATAATGAACCAGTTAAATAATGGTGGCTAATAAAATAACTCTATCAAAAATGGACAAAGTTAGGTGGTATTTTGATACCACTATTGGCATTTAGCCTTACTACCACAAAATATCATAGGTCCTAATATAAAGAAGCCACAATATTAAAGGTCAAAATATCAATAATGAAGAGTAGAATTATATATGAGCAATCTAATATGTATATCAAGGCTAATATAATAATGAAAATAGCATTCACTTACAATATCAAATATGAATGTAAATGGCCAAAATCATTCATGTACAAGCATGAAAAAAAATTACAATATTAATTGCTCAAAATCTGTATACAAGCTTTGTTTTGTCTCCCTTTTACAAGAAAATACTAAATTGTTATATCCATCATGGAGCTTGTCTCCATAATATAGACATAGAAGATAACTCTTCATATACTTGACTATTACTCTTTATATGACAACTCCCATGACCTTTGGCTTATCATCTTGTCACTTATATACTAGATTCTTCACTCTCTTTTTACATGCATACTTGACTCTATACACTTACACACTTCTACATGACTCTTACTCTCCTACGTGCACTCCTAATACAAGACACTCATACACATCCTCTCTTTACATATTTGCACACTTACATACATGACACTTGTGCACATTCTTTCGATACATTCTTGCACTCTAAGTTACACGGCATTAGTGCATTTCCTACACATTAACACTTACATGAAAGGGAAAATATAAATCACTCACCTAAAATATAGACTCAACCCTAATCTATTACATATTTACATTTGTACCATGAAGGTACCATAGGGGTACATTTGCATATACCAAAAAATTTAATAGTCTTCAACATCAATCGAGCTTGGTGCCAAATGAAGTCGACATAAATATAGTACCTCGAAACTAGCTTGTGATTTTAACAAATTTTGAAGGGGAATGCAACAAAGAAATCAAGTAGCAAACGCCTCTCAAAAATCTCTCAAAATTTGACTAAGTATGAACAAGGACCGATCCACTTGCAAGAATTGACTAATTGGCTCCAAGTGCCAACTTGCTTGTTGGAGAGGACCGATTGGCTAAAGGGAGTGATCTGCTCAGTGAAGGGTGTCGATTTGCTTGTAATTGCAAGCAATTAAGTCATGAAACCAAAACGAACCACTTGGATAGTCAAAGGTAAATCGATGATGTGGATCATGGGGTAAATCTTTTGGAAAGCGACATTTTGGCATGTAGTGGTGCACTTAGTCATTTTGAAATGCTTCCTATTAAAGGTATAATTGGAGGCATATAACATTTGATGGTGCAATATTTTGCTAAAGTTGCCCCTATATCTTTATTTTTACTAGTAATTGTTTTTCAACCCAATAAGTCAAGGGTAAACTTTTACTATAAATAGGGGCCTAGGGCTCTCATGTATAGGTACAACCTATGAAACCCACATTGTACTTTATCCTCATGAGATTGTATGAAATTGGCAAAGTCCTTAAGCATCCCATTAACAACACCATTCTTTTGGTTTGTTAAGCGCACGACAATTGTGGCATGGTCTTTCTAGCCCATTTTGTCATTCGCTTATCAATTTCATAATGGGTGGATATTGATGTTATTTGACTGCTCATATGTTGAATGATCACACACTTTACTTGCTATGGTTTAAAACCCATATTTGCTTAAAGCTCTCACACACTTTCATGGATTTTATTTTCGCATTTTACTTTTCTGCATTTTCCTTTCTACAATTATTTTAAATGCAAGTTAGTGTAAGTTAGTGTAGGAGTGTTTTGCAAAGGACAATTGGGAGCCGACCTAAATCCAGGGGTTGGGAGGGGCCATTGGCAATCCCTTCCAACTTTGTTGAAACTTAAATTGAGGGTGCAAAATCTTAATTAGAAGTCAAGACAATTTCAAAGTTCAATAGTAACTTATACAATTTCAAAGTTCAATAGTAACTTATAGCAATTGACTCCTTTTATACGGTTTCCATTAATGAGAGGCGGTTCAGCCTAGATATATCAAAGAATGAACTAACAATAAGAACTCCTTTTTTGGCTTGCAATGTCAATTTCCTTGAGACCAACATTTCATTTCAATTACTCTAGATTGATCATTAATCCAAGGCATATTTGGCATAGAGGCATAGCTATCAAATGTAAGAACCCTTGTTGATTTGTTACCTAAAGGAAGTATCGTATGTACTCCAGTATGAGAATAAACCTCCACTTACACCAGTGAACATTTGAACATTTTTCATGGTCATTGTACCTTAAGATTTTCTAAGTCCAGTCTCTTGAGATCACCTTCATTACTAACTTTTTTCCAATGTTTCCCTCACAAGAATTTTTCATGTGGTTGTCCACTGCCTTACTGGAGAAGCA
Organism: Wollemia nobilis; assembly: GCA_028583015.1. NCBI lineage: Eukaryota > Viridiplantae > Streptophyta > Pinopsida > Araucariales > Araucariaceae > Wollemia > Wollemia nobilis. The sequence goes on from JAQPPZ010003633.1 coordinate 1,657,033, forward strand.
TCACTTAACTTGTATTCATGGTTTCCATCCATGCACCCTTGATAATGCCAAGTCACCATCATTGTGTTCTTTGTAACCTTCACCTTGCTATCAAATTAGCCTCCCTTTGCATCGACCTTTCATTGTGAGGAGTTCGTCTCTTTGTTTTTATTCCTTACATAAACCATAGTTGGACCTCTTTATTCATTGTTCTAATTGGTACAACCAATAAATAGTGGCAACATTGTCAAAAGTAGTAAATAAATATAGGCATGGTTGTTAGCTTTATGAATTTTGTACAACCATCTTCATATCAGATATTTAGATTCTTTTAAATGGAATTAATATTCATTCAGGTTCATTTATTGTCTCTCTTTTATGGACGGTAAAAATACCATCCTACAAAGTGTGGACATCAATGGTAATCCAATCACAAAGTCGTGACGGCTTCTTGAAGATAATAACCTTTACCTATATCAATAGTCTCTTCGTTAGTTACAACACAACCTTTTACAATAGATCTTAGATATATTTGGAGTTTTTGGGTGTACTTATAATTGCTCTGTTTGCTAGACCAGATGTATTCAGCAATCAGATCTGGTCAACTCGAGCTTCTTTCTAAACATTTTGAAAACATGCCAAACATACAGAATCAGAAGATGGGGTATTAGTTGAGCATCATCCTACTTTTACATGTCCTAAACCATCTCACTCGGGCAAAATAAAATAAAATAAAATAACACTTGAAACTCCTCTTCTGAAGACAATATTTTATATGTTCCACAAGATGCGAATTTATGAACATTTATACCTAACATTGGTTGCAAGAACTTAATGCAAAGAAATACGAGCATAAGAGGAAAAAGAAAATTGAATTTTATATTTGCAATGCTTAAAAAGTATGTATAGTATAATCATCAATAATTCCTTGGTGAACTCTGCCATGTGCAATGATGTATGTATAAGATGGGTGGATATCTCTATATATTCTGTCATTGCTGGACACGGTCCTCGTCTTCATGACTGAACAAAGTTTAGAGGAGAAACTTCAGCTAGGCGGGAATGATTTATCATTGGCTTGATTTTGACAAGCAGAATATATATTTTGCTAAAGCACAATTTTTAAAAACAATACACTCAATAGTAAAGCTTCATCACTAGGAACCTCGCCATGGATGGTACTGTACAGAGTGGCAAATTGGAACAGTTATTTACACAAACAAATTGTTCAATTCTAGCATAAGTTACCTGATTTTCAGCATGAATAAACAGAAGGAAAGATGTTTATTCCCCCCTGCATGATTCTCATGAAGCATCTTCAGCACTAAAATCTGGTTCTGCTGGTTTTTGGAGCTTAATTAGTGGGGTACTCCTTTCTGGAATCTGTATATTACGTTGTCTGTGAAAACGAAGGGCATTGGCAGCAAAACGAGATGCATATATAGTTGCTCCAAGACTAGGAGAAGAACTGCCATTGTTCCCTGACAGAGCTGCCCGCAATCTCTTCTCTTCTTTACGGCGAAATTCTTCAGTTTTCCTTCTACAGTATCGACGCCACGCTGCTTGAATGAAGCAAGCAGCCCATGTTCGCCAATGTTGAGAGTAGAAACGGAAGGTATGCTGAACTTGACGGCTATGTAAACGTCTGAATTGACTTGCAACAAACTTCAGATCCTCTGCTCTTAGAGCAAATGCTTCTACTTCAGTCAAAGCTCTCACAGTTCTTGTGGAAGATGGAAGGTTTGTACCAGACTTGGGATCCAAAGCCCATGTTAGCAGTTCTTCTCCACAGAAGTCTCCTTGATGAAGCAAACCACTGTTGAAAAAACCAGTTCTTCCTCCATTTGTTGTCACACTTTCCAGACGACCCCGAATAATAAAAAGCATCTCATCAACTGGATCTCCCTCTGTTACAATATATGTATGTTCTGTATAAAGCGATGGCTTGAGGCGTTCACACATTGCATCCAAGAGCTGATCATCCATACTTTCAAACAAAGGTACCTGAGGAAGGGCATCACATAAACAGTAAGATAAATATCCAAGCATCCAAGCAATGGCGACTAATTCCATATAAGTGCTATTGTGGAAATAATATATTATAGAAGCATTTTAATGCATAACAGAAGTAAAAAAGGTCTTTTGAAAAAAAACTGTTGGGTCCGACTCACCCTTCTGACCAAGTCCAAGCAAAGATGGCGTTTTATATCACGTCTAAGATCCTTTGGGAGGTTTTGAATCAAAGTCTCTTCGTCTACTCCTCTTGTTTCCAGCCACTTATACTGGTCATACCGGCGGACACGTTTTCTGAGGTTTTCTGGCAGTAAACGATGACGCATCCATTGGTCTGTATCTCGGCGCTTCACTCGCATTTCCTCTAACCTAACAGTCAAAGATTGCAGATATGTCTGCAACAGAAAGAGAGTCAACAAATTATAACATCATTATTGAGCATTTTTTTATCTGTTATTGCTTGTCCATCATCTTCTAAAGATCTTAGAATTTTCATTCAATTAAAATATAAATTGCAATTTCAACAACAGCTATACTATCATTATATGAGAAATCAAAAAAATAAAGGGAGGGGGATTGTGAGATCTCTCTGCTGGTGTTATTTGGACTTTCCACAACCCTCAAGGAAATATTGGATTCTTACCCACTTCTGCAGGCATAAAGCTAGAGAGAACAGGTCTTTTTCATGGCAAGAACTAAACAGAAATCAAAAGTTAAAACTTACAGATAAAGCAGCCTTTTTAGATCTTTGCAAAATCTTACTTAACACGTGCCAGGGACTTTCATAAACAAGCAAGATATGCTCTTCCACTTGCTTCACTTACATGAACAACCAAGACACACTCTTCCACTTGCTTCACTTAAATGAACAACCAAGACACACTCTTCCACTTGCTTCAGGTTTAAACCAGTTTGGGGACTGTACGTAGGACTTGAACAGTTTCCGAGACACACCCTTCCAATTGCTAACCAAGACCTATGTTACGATATATTTCAAATCAACATTTCGGGTCCCACTCCTAGGCCCAGCATCTTCATACAAGATAAAAATTACAATGACCAGGCTTTTAAATCAATAAATAAACCTGGGATGTAAATACATGGCATGTAAGGAACTGGCAGTTATTTCCATTTAGTAAAATACAAATAGAACAGATAATAATAAGGAGGGACCTTGTGAATTATAATCAAATGAAAACTCTCAATGAATAAAGGAAGTCAAACTAATAATAATGATTCGCTATTATAGTAATTATTGATCATATTAAGAATGGGTGTCCAACTAAGATTAGGTCCAGAAGTTTTTATCCTGTGGATACCTTGTCCACCAATAATAAAATAGTCTTTTTGCCATTACTGGTGCCAATTTCTTTTTATTCAGTTTCAAAATACCTATTAGAATTTGAATAAGTGAACTTTAAAAGTGCACTTGAATCTGGGTTGCCTTTCTATTGATAATGATAGTGTGTACTTTTAGGTCACATCCAAGCTGGCATATAAGACTGAAAGGAAGACGAGTTAGCACATGAATATCACATCTGCATGAGCACATGAATTTATGCACCATGTCCTTGATATGATAACATTGTATCATAGTTTTGTCGTACTTATAGGTGTTATCATATGAGTCATCACATGTTTATGCGGGAACCTAGGAGTTTTTTTTAATATGCGTCACATATGGTAACTTTTAATTTATATGCGTGTACATGGGTGTCAAGTGATTGGGTAGTTAAGAAGCTTCCAACTACCTCCCCACACCCCCATTTTCATCTTGGGGCATTGTAATGTTCATTAAGGTTTGTTAGTTGAGGTTGGCCAAGGCATGTTCATAATTCATGTGTTATATGCCTCAGTCAGTATTGTATTTATATGCCTCAGTCAGTATTGTATTGCAGATAATTGAGTTATGAAGGATATATGTTGCATTGTGCAGTTGCATGTATTTGTGAGTTCTATTGTCTACCTTATTTTAATTATATACTATGAAATTATATTGCAGTTATATTGCAGTGTGTTGCATTCTATTTCTTTGTACATGACTTGAGTTCTCTCACACACTACAGAGAATCCCATGTGTGAGCAAAGGAAAGTTTTACGCTTTACCTTACAATATTAGTTCAATAATGTAGGTAAATGGACTTCGATCCTTTGAAAAAACTCACATAATAAATCAACAGGCTTGCTAATCCATTTAAGCCTGAGGTTTGCCATCCGAATCTTAAAACTCCTTTGGTCTAATACAAGAGGGTTTACCAAATAAAAAAAATTGTGTATTTTAAAAAAAATACTTCCAATGTTGTGAAGGCTTTGGTACTCTAATTAAGAGAGCCAAGGTTCAAAGCTGAAAGGGGCAAGGGCCTGTACACCAAGTTTAAATAGACATAATATGAATGGGACCCATAGTTTCAACTCCATATAACCAACAAAAAAGCCCATGGGTTGAAGTCCAAGTGGTAAGAATGTATGGCTCTCAAAGAAGCCACCAGGGTTCAATTCTCATGGTTGTCATGATAATATAGTTTGTTTGAAGACCAGATTAATATGGTTCATTGAAAGACCACAGTAAGTTAGTCATGATGTAATATGGGTTGGACCAATTTCATGTTAGAATATTTATATTACATTAATTAAGTTACCAACATTATAGGAGTGGTACGTAGTTATTTTTCTTCAGTTTAGAAACTGCCCAGGTTGGTTCAAACTGCCTCAACGGAGTTTATGTAAATCTTATATATTTTCTCAGAATATGAAATGCAAACTAATGCTTCAGTTTGTAACATGGCATCAGAGCATTGAACGATTTTGGGCAATGTGAATTTTCTTTGGGCAAGGTGGATAACATTTACCACTCCATAATCACAGTGCCTGAGATTTGCAGGCAGCACTCCAAACACAGTAGAGACTCAGCGGAGAAACAGTAGAGCCATGGCCTGAGAAGCGTGGACGCGCAGAAGTTTGTGACGCCCAGCTTTGCTCATTTAAAAAAATTTGTTTGCTGTGCGTGAGACAATACGTCTCGTTCCAGCCAGCAAAAGGCCTGCCATCGGCTTGGCAGCCAGCGCCCCGGACGCCTTCCGCTGGATTGGCCGTGGCATTTCGCGCGCAGAAGTTTGCGACGCCAAGCGATTGCAGCCAGCAAAAGGCCTGCCATCGGTTTGTGAAAACCACTGTCAGCCATAGAAATTCTCTCTGGAGTTGAGCAGCGGTGAGACTTTTTTTTGGAGGAAAGAAAATATGCGGCAGATGCTGCGGAAAGAAGATGTGTGGCGTCGGCTTCGTCTGAATAACAGTGGCGTCGGCTTTGTCTGAAGGCTACAGCGGCCAGCAAAAGGCCTGCCTGACCCCGGACGCCTGCCATCGGATTGTTGCTACGGAAAGAAGATGTGTAGCGTCGGCTTCGTCTGAATAACAGTGGCGTCGGCTTTGTCTGAAGGCTACAGCGGCCAGCAAAAGGCCTGCCTGACCCCGGACGCCTGCCATCGGATTGGCAACCAGCACATCTGACCCCGGACGCCTTCCATCGGATTGGCCGCACGGTATTGCTCTCCTGTTTTTTAAAAAAACAAATCATTAAGTTTTTTTAACTTTGCAAGGACGCCTGCCATCGGATTGGCCGCACGGTATTGCTCTCCTGATTTTAAAAAAAATCATTAAGTTTTTTTTAACTTTGCAATATGGTACCCTGTGCTGTCTTCTTTCCATCCGACGGAGTAGCCGAGATGGTCTTGTGCTAAGGTGCTTGGGACATAGGGTGCAGGTTCAACTCCCGCACTTCCCCCTTGCAAGGTGTAAAGGTACTTTAAGAAGTTGCTGCCAAACATGACGCCCGAAATTTTTTTGACGCCCCGAGGGTCGTGTTGACGCCTCGTCATTTTTTGTGACGCCCCAAGAAGTTTTTTTTTAACAAGACATGTAAATTGCTTTTTTTCTTTTTCAAAAGCAATTGTTCAAAGGCATTATACTCTATTTTGCCCTCACAAGATAGAAGGGAGAATTCCAATTTTTTCAATCCCTCAGAAAGAAGACTTAGATAGCAACTCAAAGGTGCATTTTCGATTTTACTCGACACCTTCTTTTGTCAAATTTGGGTGCATTTTCGGTTGAACCCGACACCTATGTGAGAAGCATTTTGTGAGCATGCTTGTTTGATTATTGCATTTTTTTCCTGCAATTAAAAATCATCTACATCAAGGCATCCACTACTTCTCTCAGCACATGTTGCACAGGTTCTAAAAAAAAAAAAAGCAGTTATCTCTTTGCACAGGGGTCTTCATTGATCATCTACTTGATGTTCTCTCACCAACACTAATTTTACTCCTAGTTTTGTTTTTTGACTTAATTACCTCCAACTGATTATTCTTCTTTCGAAGATTCTCGGGCGAGTGTCATTAACATCTCTTTGAGTGAATTTTTTACCCCCATTGCTATTGTGTTTAGGCGTAAATCCTGACGAAAGTCTTGGACTCCAAAGTGTTTAGGGGAAGTTACGCCCCACGCATGCGGATTCCTGTCTTTCTAAGGTAGGTGCCATCAACAAAGCAATCCTTTTCGATCTTGCCTATGTTCCACGTACCGTTCCGATCTTCATAATACCTATAGTCTCCCTCACGTAAGGGCGGGTATTTTTTTGATTCCGTTCAGGTATAACTGGCCTAGCAACGGTATATCGAAAAGGGGACCATTTGGCGCTATAAGGAACCCTAAAAAAATGGCTACAGTGCACAAGTATCTTTCAGATGCCCAATTGCTCAAAGGCACCAATTTTGTGCCATGGAAGCATAAAATGAAAGCCATTCTTCAAGTCAAAAAATTATGGGATGTCGTCAGTGGCACTACCTCTCGTCCCACCACAGCGGGGACGGATCAAGATACATTTGATGATCGGGACGGGGAAAGGCCTTATGTTTTTGTTACTTGCCATAACAGATGAGGTTCAACCTCATATTTGTGATGCCACGACCAGTAAAGATGCGTGGGCAGCATTGATTACTGTGTATGAAGGAAAGAATAATTCCACTATACTTCACCTACAAACTCAGCTTCACAATCTCAATATGAATTCAGGGGAAACTGTTGAATTATTTCTCTGCAAAGTGGCAGAATTGAAAGCAAAACTTAATACTATGGGAAAACCCATAGATGATGATCTTTTGACATCTGTTATTTTAAGGGCACTCCCACCATCTTACAAAAGTTTTATCACTTCACTCAATGTTTCTGGCAGAAAATTAACTTTTGTTGAATTGGTTAATTTGCTTCAAACTGAAGAAGCCAATCAAGTACAGAAAGATGAGGAACCTGCCACTGCTCTTTCCACCCATCAAAAGGGTCCCAAGCAAGGACAGTTGCAGAAGGGAGGGTCTTCTTCCAAAGGCAAAGGCAAGCCCAATCTCCAGCGAGATAAATATTGTAAGATCTGTGATATGAACAATCATGATACCAACAGGTGTTGGTTCAAAAACAAACAATAGAATGATCCCTCACAACATAAGAAAGGCAAGGGGAAGCAGAAATATCCCCAACATCGCAAACAACAAAAGGGTCATGTTGCTTATGCGGATTCCCATTCAGATGATTCTGCTTCATCTTCAGATAATGACTCCGAAAGAGCACACAAGGTGCTCATGACCCATACTGCCTCTTCCAAATCCGATGTTGTATGGTATATTGATTCTGGAGCAAGCAAACATATGACTGGGAACAAGTCCTGGTTTCAAACCTTCCACGCAAGAGAAGGCAAACCTGTCACTATTGCAGACAATCAAGTCTATCAAGTACAAGGTGAAGGGGATGTTACAGTCACACTCCTTGATGGTGACTGTGCCATAGAGAACGTTCTCTATGTTCCTGGCCTTGCCAACAATCTCTTATCTGTTCCACAGATGTTAGATAGACATATGGATGTTGTTTTTCAAGTTGAAAAAGGAAAAAAGAGATGTTTCATCAATCACCAAGGTCACAACATTGCCACTGGCTCCTACAAACATGGATTATTCATCTTGGATACAGTTTCTGCATCCCATACTGCCCTCATTGCCACTACAACAGCAGCTACTTCATTATGGCATAAAAGATACGGGCACCTCAGTTCCGGGTATTTACTCGAATTAAGCAAATATGACATGGTCAAAGGGCTTCCTCAGCTTTCATCCGTTCTCCCAGTGTGCTCAGATTGTCTAGCAAGGAAACAACATCGAGTTCCATTTGAGACAAGTTCTTCTCGCTCGAAAAAACCCTTGGAGTTAATCCACGCAGATCTGTGCGGTCCTTTCCCAACCAGTCATGGTGGAAAGAGGTATTTTCAGCTCTTTGTTGATGACTACTCCCAAAAAATATGGGTCTCTTTCCTTGCACTCAAGTCAGAAGCTCTTCTCTACTTTCAGCAGTTCAAGAGACAAGTTGAGAAGGAAACAAGTTGTTCCATCAAAACCCTCCGCTCAGATCGAGGGGGGAATACACCTCCAAGGAATTTTCAGCATTTTTGGAAAAACATGGGATCAAGAGACAACTCACTACGAGCATATACACCACGACAAAATGGAGTTGCAGAAAGAAAAAATCGCTCCATAGTAGAAATGAGTCGGTGTATGTTAAAAGGAGCAAACTTAGAAAAACAATACTGGGCGGAAGCGAGTAAACACAACATCTTACCTACTAAATAGAGCACCTACAAGGGCTCTACAAGGACAAACTCCACAAGAAGCACTGGAGTGGTAAGAAACCCTCAATTTCTCATCTAAAAGTTTTTGGATGCCAAGCTTTTATGCATATTCCTAAACAAAAAAAGAAAGAAACTAGATGAGAAAACTCAAAAATGTATATTTCTTGGTTATGATGAATATTCAAAAGGATATCGGTTGATTGATCCTATAACCAAGAAAACACGCATCAGCGAGAGATGTAGTATTTGATGAAACTTTCACATCAAATAACACACTTGTATACCTTAAGGAAGATGAACCTAAGAAAGAAGCGGCACCTCCTCAGAAGAAGGTTCCTAAATGGTATACTAGTACATTGCAAGATTCAAAATTGACATCACTTCCAGGTCTAACTCTAGATCGACCCGCTACTCGCGAGTATGACTCAACACAAAAGAGCGAGATGATGCAACATCGATATGAGATGTTGATGACCTTTGTCAACATTTTGATGATTTATCCGTGAATGTAGAAAAAGATGAGGATATAGATATGGAAGATGAAAAAGTCTATCCGACAATACTAGATGAAAAAGAACCCACATCGAGTCTCGGATGCACTCGGTAAAGATCAATGGAAAGCTGCTATGGATGCAGAACATACATCTCTAATGAAAAATCAAACTTGGAAGTTAGTGAATTTGCCTTCGGGAAAGAAACCCATTGGTTGCAAATGGGTATTCAAAATCAAATATAAGGCAAATGGTGCAATAGATAAATATAAAGCCCGACTTGTTGCAAAGGGCTATGCACAAAGAGAAGGCATAGACTATGAAGAGACATTTGCTCCTACTTCTAAAATGACCACTATTCGAGTTACGTGTGCAATGGCAGCTCAATTTGGTTGGCAGCTACATCAGATGGATGTAAAGAGTGCTTTCTTAAATGGTGACCTACAAGAAGAAGTCTATATGACTCAACTTGAAGGTTTTGTAGTTCAAGGGCAAGAACAGAAAGTCTGTAAGCTGATCAAATCTCTATATGGACTTAAACAAGCTCCTCGAGCTTGGTATATCAAAATTGATAGTCATCTAGTGCAACATGGGTTTAGAAGAAGTCCTGTAGATTCTAATCTATATATCAAGAACAATGGTTCTAACATAGTAATTTTAGTACTATATGTGGATGATCTGATCATAACGAGCGATTCGAGAGAGTATGATCAAAACGGTAAAGAAAGATCTCAATACCTCTTTTGAAATGACAGATCTTGGACTTCTCCACTATTGTCTTGGTCTAGAAGTAACTCAATACAAGCATTGCATACAAGTTACTCAAAAGAAATATGCCAAGACTCTAATTGATAAGTATCGGATGACTGACTGCAAGCCCAAAGCTACACCAATGGAAGCAGGACTTAAGTTATCCCGATTCGATGAATCTCCTAAAATAGATAGTACTCTCTATCGTCAGCTGATTGGGAGTCTCATCTATCTCACAAACACCAGGCCAGATCTTAGTTTTGCTGTGGGTTATCTTTCACGATTCATGCAGGATCCTAAAGTTAGCCACTGGAAGGCAGCAAAAAGAGTTCTTCACTATGTCAGTGGTACGACATATATCGGCCTGGAATACAAAAAGAATAACAAATTCTATCTTCAAGGGTACACGGACTCTGACTATGTTGGATCCATAGATGACCGAAAATCAAGCTGCAGGTTATATTTTTCACCTTGGATCCGGTCCTGTCTCTTGGCATAGCAAGAAGCAACATGTTGTTGCTATCTCTTCTATCGAGGCGAGAATATCGAGCGGCTAGTGGAGCGATCTGCGAGATCATATGGTTACGTCGCATCCTCACAAATATGGGCCTTCCAAAGACACTTCCTTTACATTTATTTTGCGACAATCAAGGTGTTATGAATCTTGTCAAGAATCCTATCTTTCATGATCGCACCAAACACATTGACACTAGGTGTCATTTCATTCGAGATGAGATTCCAAAGCATCATATCCGGCTCCACTACATTCCCACGGATGAGCAAATAGCGGACATCTTCACCAAAGCGCTTGCTCGAGTCAAATTTGAATTGTTCCGCAATGCTATGTGTAGTCAACATTAATGTAATAAGGGGGGATGTTAGAATATTTATATTACATTAATTAAGTTACCAACATTATAGGAGTGGTACGTAGTTATTTTTCTTCAGTTTAGAAACTGCCCAGGTTGGTTCAAACTGCCTCAACGGAGTTTATGTAAATCTTATATATTTTCTCAGAATATGAAATGCAAACTAATGCTTCAGTTTGTAACATTTCAATCCCATATAAAAACAGATCAATTGAAATTTACCATCACTAACACAGGTTTGATTCCTATGGTCGGCTGCAGGGTAGGAATCCCAAAGTGATACTGTCCCAAGGGTTTTGACCCTCCCAGGCCAAGAAGTGTTCACCTACACCCTAAAAAAGAGATAAATAAAAGGAAAAAATCAATGCAACTATTAGGAAGTAAAATAGATAAGGATCTCAAAGAGTTTCTCCTATGCATCAGAAAGTGTTAGAAGCATAGTTGAGAAAATCGGAATCGGATTGGAATCGGCATAGAAAAAGAATCGGGAAAATTTGGGAATCAGCAAAAAAATGAGGAAAATCGATTATAAAAAAACCAAAAAAATGCAATTTTTCATTGAAAAAAACTTTTTTCATGCATATCATAACATTTTGGAAAAATCGGCAAAAATCAGGATTCCGATACAATTTGAATCGGCAACCCTGCTGAATCACAAAAAATCGGATCGGATTGAGATTAAATCAGGATTTAGCACCAAATTTGTGTCAAGTTGGTCACATCCCCCATTTTATATATAAACATGTGAGGTAATTGTCATGTATACAGTTTTGTTTATGTGGCATGGTCGGGGGTGGCATGTACCCCCTTCGACACTGGATCATATTCAATAATTTTCTCTCTTTCAGTTGTAATTCTTTATTGCCAATATGTTATTACTGATGTCATGTGAATATGGTACCACAAGTCTCCAACATATGGTATGAGAGCACTCGAGAGACCAGGGGATCTTGTGGGTACATTACTTCAATAATTAGGGATTGTAGGGATTCTTGTTCATGGCAAGCTACTAAATATTTTTTATATTTTGTGCTAATATTAAGGGAAAAGACGAAAATATTTTGCCTATCTTCTAGTATGAAGAAGAAACAAAGCATTTCATCGTTGGGAATGTTAAAGATCTCAAGAAGCATCTGATAGATAGGCTACGACAATGAGAATAAACCTTGTTCATCAGTGAAAACAAAAGGCACATTGGTAAATCTGTTCTTTAACAAGTTCAATTTTATTTGCAAAAAGTTTCAGTGGTGCACACCCTTGAATGAACAAGTTACAAAGGGGCATCAAAGTCATGAACATGGCCTGAACTTTCTCTTCATGGTCAAATCATTAAAAAACAAATGTGCAAGCATCAGAGCTATATTAGAAATTGTAGCTAGCGCAGACGGCAGTATGCATATGCTTGAAACATGGCAGTAAAGCAGTCTATATCTTAAACCAATGCTTGCTGTAATCACAAACAATGGAGGCAATTTGAAAGCAAAGCCCAGGTGTGGCCATTAGGACGCTCACATGAAATAAAATGAACTAATCCACGAACTATTGAAGAAGATCAATAAGAAAAAAAGCAGGTCCGCAGTAGACGGTACGAGGGTTGAGAAAGGCACACTAACAATGAAAAGAAGAAACTATAGCCACAATTATGAAAGTGGAGATCCAAAGAAAAGGATAGAAGTGAACCAAAGGGGTAAACCTCAAACATGCAACCCATGTATGGATGTGAATAGCCACAAGATATCTGCAGTGAGTGAAGTATCAGCAAGCGACAAGTTGGATCCAGAGCAAACAGGTGGCACCTTCAAGTATCATGTGCCAAAGGGTTAGGGATATTGTCATCCGTTATGTATAAAGAGACAATGCTGGAGTGAGTGATAGACATCACGGAGTGTCCAGGGCTGAGAGGGCCAGGCTGGGTGGTATGCAGAGGCAGCAAGGTGCTCTCCTAATACCCAAGTTCCAATCTCAGCAGTAGAGAGAAAGCTGGCAACACAAGCATGTCAACAGGGCCTTAGGTACCAGTTCTACAAACCAAAAGGTTCTCGGTGACAGGCCTGCATACATTTGCACTGTCTGCACTGGGTCTAGGAGAGAAGGGGCACATTGTTGGCAATCCACAGGAAAGAGCATCATAGAGAGAAAGGTCAGCAGTGCATATATGAAGGAATTGGTGATCATTAATGGAACAAAAGATCCTATAACTCCTAGATGTCTATTGTTTGATTTTACCTGAATTCTGTTTACTTTCCTGAGGTGTGTATAACCAGAGAACGCAATTTTTAAGCAGCAGATGGGGGAATGAAAACATTTTAATTTAAATTTAGTTCCATCAAATGCTTTGTGGAGTCCACACTGCATGGAAAGTGCGAGTATCACTTTCACTACAACAAATTACTTGTCATTCAACTGCCACACAGGTAGTTAATATATGATCAACACAAAGGTCAACTCCAAAGAGTCTTGTCAACAAGTGCTGCAGTGGCTATCAGTGTACCACATTGGCATGAAACGTGGTGATCGGTTGGTTTATGTGTCAGATGCAACAATTGGTTTAAGTGTAGCCCTGGGCTACAGTTCCATTCCATACCAATTTCTATTTCTTTCTTTAATAAATGACCAGTTGATCTTTAATTACCTCTGGTTACAGCTGTCATCCAAGGAGCAAGAAAGTGGTGTAGTGGTTAAGGTTTTCAAGCAGTGAAGAGGATGTGAACCTTACAGTGAGGTTCACTTTACAAAGAAATTTTCTGAAAAAAGTGCAAAGGAGATTGTATGGATGACCATCACTTAAGGCAATAGGAGCTCATGTATAGAGGAACATTATTAGACTTCAAGTTAGCATATCTTTCTCACACAATTTATTTGTCTTTTTAAATAATAACATCTTTGCTTAGGTCCGATGTGTAGACCAATTGGTGCGGCAAAACCCCGTAAGGGGGATGGATGCCCAGGGTTCAAATCTTGGGCCTCGCCGAACTGAATGCTTGTCCCTTTCCTGGTGCTTTCAGCAGCATAAAAGGTTTAAAACGAATGTGGCATGGTGGTTATAGGGGCAGAGTGCACAGAGTACGGTGTGGCAGCTTCCGGGCTGGACAGTGCAGAATACTGTGGCGGCCATAAAGACAGTCAGCATGCCCGGATCACCATGGTGGCTATTGATTCCACCATGTAAAATAAAAATAAATAAAAAATACAACTTTGCTTTATTGTTCCACATAGAGTCAAAAGTTGTGGCCAGTTTTGGAGATGGGAGATATTTTGAACTTTTTAAGATCTGTTTCAAGGTTCCTTGATTCCTCTAAGGAAATTTTCATGTGAAATTTGAATTGGTGGGAAGTATTGGAGATATTTACGTTTAAGGAAGATATTTTGAGCTTTTTGAGAGATGAGATTTCAAGACTATTTTGATTCCTCTAATCAAACTGGATGGAACTAAGTGTCACACACAGAAGCTTTGGATGCTTGATATTCTTGCTCATTAAGGGTCGCGATACTAGTGATTTGGTAAAACCACTACTGAAAAATATAACAAAAGAAGTATTCCACCAACCGAAGAACGAGATGTCAAAAAATATAGTATCCAGGCCAAAAATGCGATACGGTGTGGCAGCTTCCGGGCTGGACAGTGCAGAATACTGTGGCGGCCATAAAGACAGACAGCATGCCCGGATCACCGTGGTGGCTATTGATTCCACCATGTAAAATAAAAAATACAACTTTGCTTTATTGTTCCACATAGAGTCAAAAGTTGTGGCCAGTTTTGGAGATGGGAGATATTTTGAACTTTTTAAGATCTGTTTCAAGGTTCCTTGATTCCTCTAAGGAAATTTTCATGTGAAATTTGAATTGGTGGGAAGTATTGGAGATATTTATGTTTAAGGAAGATATTTTGAGCTTTTTGAGAGATGAGATTTCAAGACTATTTTGATTCCTCTAATCAAACTGGATGGAACTAAGTGTCACACACAGAAGCTTTGGATGCTTGATATTCTTGCTCATTAAGGGTCGAGATACTAGTGATTTGGTAAAACCACTACCGAAAAATATAACAAAAGAAGTATTCCACCAACCGAAGAACGAGATGTCAAAAAATATAGTATCCAGGCCAAAAATGCGATCATTATGCTAAGCAAACATGTCCACGGAATACCAAATAACCAACTTTATAGATGTTTTTAAACCAAGCATACATATACTACAGAAAATATCTTGACCATTATGCTAAAAAATCATTAATACTAGTTGTCAAAGTAGAAGGAATAGAACAAACAATTAGACAAATTCCCTTTACACAAACTCTTGGAATGACAAAACAAACAACAATCACTTCAACACAAAAACTGCAACACTAAAGGAGAAATTAAAAAATCACCATGAGAAGGATGCATGTAAAAGACGCAAAAGAAAACTGACTTCAAAAATTCTCCTAAAACCACCACAAAGTAGATATCAATGACCCAGTGCCAACCAAGTTAACCAAAAACAAGCAACCAAATGTAAGAAAGTAGTATACAAAGATAAGATCCAAAAGAGCAATGTGACAAATAATATTGTTAGAATTGTTTTGAGTGTAACGCATTAACATTAACCTGCATGTTGCCAATAAGAAGGGCAAACAGAACTAAGCCGATGATAGCAATAAACATCGCAAAAGCAATCTCCCAAACATAAGTGCTAGTCTCCAGATTCTGTCCTAGTGAGCTGCACATCAAAGACAACCATGACTTTACATCACCAAAGAGAATACTTTCCACATAATGCCACAAAAATAATAGTGTAGAAATTGCAAAGACTCGGGAAAGGGGAAAACAAAATGCTGATTTCATATCCCAATAAATTTGCTGTAAACAATGTTCACTCAGAAAAGCAATATTTCATGGATGTCACACATAAATCCATCCTGCAATTGATTTAGGTAGGCAGAGCAATGGTAACATAGATGAATTCTTTAAACACAAACATGCACAAGATAATTCTTTACCCCATTGATCTCATTCATACACACGGCAAGAATGCTCATGTGACGATGAAGACATTAGAAAGCAAAATTAAAATACAAAAGATCCTGCCTCTCAGTATACACTCCATACAAGTTAATGGTGAGATGCCTCAGAAGTATTTGCAATGTCCCACTACAACACCGAGCTTAGTAATTGAATCCACGAACCGTAATTGGATATTTTCGTTTTCATTATTTTGCATATATTACATATTCAAATTTTCAGGGAAAAAAAAATAATCTGACATAACTTGCTGGTTGTGCAGGATGGCTCGATGTTCTTTCATATCTGAACCAAATATTAGGATATTAAAATAAGGATGTTTCTTCGGTTATAATCTTAGTAAAACATCAATCATACATTTGCTCAATGGGCCCATAGAATATTTCTGATTTAATAAGAGTATATTATATATTGTTGGAAGCTCTCATAATGTACATTGCAGTAATGAATTTTTCATCTAATAAATGAATATCATCATGTTTCTTAGTTTATAAAACCTCTACCTTTTTGGGAGACTGCCTCAACGAGTGATTTTCTAACAAAAACTGCAGTTCACATGCTGCTTGTTGAATTGCTCCATTTGTCAACATTAGTGGTAAAAAAAAAAAAATTAAATATCAAATATGTCCAAAATCATGATCTTTTGAAGAAACCTGTTTTTTATTCAATAATTCATTTAATCATATGATATACATGCAAGTCAACATCTCAGCATCGAGTGAACAAGAACAAGAGAAAAATGATTTTCAGCACGTATAAACACAATAGCATCATCACATACTGAATATAAACACTATTTTCAACTAATCAAATGGATTAAAATTTGAGTATTTGACTGAAAAGTGAAATGAAAAAACAAAATTAAAGGAAGATTCAGAGGACTACCTTTGGTGGCTGACTGGAAGCCAGATGGAGGTCTCCATAGTATCGAATCTTTCCTTGAATTTTTATTTTTTATTTTTTTTTGTAAGTGTTAAATACAAAAGGAAGTTGTTTTGGTTTAGAAACCTTAGTGGTTTTTGTTCCCTTTTCCAAGTTTGAAATTTTATATTTATTTTTGTTATTTTTATTATCCTTATTTTAGTTTTGATGGTCTTTCCTGATTAATTGCCAATCCAAATTTTTCGAGGCATTGTTGATAAATTTTCAATAACAATATTTTTCAATTGTGATACATACAATAAGGCATTTTTATCTCTCTCTTTTTTTTTTAAATTCTTATTCTATGTTTATGATGTCTACGTAACACAGTGCTATTGCCAGCTTTTGATAGCATTCTCCTTAGGAAGATGATATAGAGATCTAAATGCATTTGAACTATGGCAGTAGTTTTACCATAGTAGTTCAGTTTACAGGTCCTCTCAGTCTTAGCCTGCCTCTCAATCATGACTTTGTAAAGGAAATGGGTCCGTGTCTGTCTTAGATCATTTATGCTTCCAACCGCATTTTCAGGATGCTCCTACAAAGACATGTCTACTTCACTGTGCAATTAAAACCATTGTCCTCTATGAATTTGAAGTACGAGGTTGTACATAATGCCTACCATTGGACACATATTAGTTCAATCTTCAAAGTCAAGCTCCAACATATGATCCATTGTAAAGAAACATTTCAGTGTATCATTTAGGTTGAGTTTTCTGTGCAACCCCTACAACCAAAAGCATTTTTAGATTTAGTTTCCATCTACATAGACTTCGGACCATTGGTGACCACGCTTTGGGTTGGGAAAGATATTCATACCCAGCCCTTGTTCTTCAGAGAGGATTGCTCTTAAACAACAAGAATGCTTGTATGAAGAGATTAGTCTGTCGCTTCAGTCTATTAGCATTTCTGTGGATAGGATTCCTCCCTTAAAATATTCTTTAAGTATCCCTCCATGACAGCTGATTAATAAACCTGCCAAGAAGGATGTTTACCAACCATCTATTCAAGTCAACTAGGTCTCTCTCCCACGGTCCTTCAGTCCTAAGGTGGCATCTTATGCTGAGCATCTCTTGCAAATTGTCAACGATCTTATCAGCCATCTTGACTGCATTATTTTACTTATGTTCTCAGGATTCTCCATGGTCAATTGAAAGTACACTCTTGCCAATTATAGATAAAGGCCAATCATAATGTACCCAAGGAGGATAGGACCTTTCACCTTTATTCCCCTCAAATGAAGAGCACTTTATGTTCAAATTCCCTATGCACTATGAGATTAAGAGAGAGACTAATACTTTTACAGACATGCAAAAGGGTCACTTGCCATCTTTCACTATCCCAACCACAAATGCTTGGCTCTCTTGGCTCTCTACCTCTAGGAAGATATTTCTTACAAACGTCAAACTTTGATGGGTCTAGGAGGACTAATAGACTTATCTTCCCTAATTCATATTGATGATGATTGATCATAGAGATAGCATACTAATTTGGGAGGCAGCTATCAAGAGACTTTCTTCTTCGACTTCTAAAGCTAGAGGGGTTATCTATATTGTTGTTTAGCCTTGAGTGTTAACTACTCCTCACTAATGGCCTCGACAATGAGGACATACATTCACCACCAAATTTCTTGCTACTTTCAAATTTTCAGTGGCCTTGAATGGTAAGAGAGTTTTTGGAAAGTCATGAGATTACCTAGACAATCCCTCTTGGTCCACATCATTCTCCCATAGACATTATTGTAGGAACCAGTTCTGATGTGGCACCACCTCAAGCATGAACGAGCACGTACGAAGAGTATGCATAGCAATTTTAATTGTACATGGGTTTTGTCATTTTGTATAGTTTGCACACTACGTATTTGATAAAATGTGTCGTGTTAAATGGTGGGTAGTGTTAGTGTGAGAATAAAATAATGTCATGCATCATGAGTTGTCATGTAAGGGTAGTTTGGGACATCTACGAGGAAGTTACAGAAGTTGGCAACTGCCTCCCCTATCTGGGAGTAGTATATATATGACCCTTACATTTTCAAATACATAAATGTATAATTGTGCAATACACTCTATGTGGCATCTTGCATTAGAGAAAGAAGTCATATGTTTGAGGAGAATACATGAAATCTTGTGACATTGTTGTTGTATTTGATATGTATAGTTGTTGTTCACAACTAAATGCAAAGGCAATGTGCAATTTTGCTCCATTCTGCCTTTAAATCTCTTTTCTCATATTTACGCTGAATGTTGTTTGTTGTTAATAATTGTTGTAATTTATTCTTTCATGTTCCTTCAAAAGTGAAAAACCATCACTATGCTACATTTTGCACAGTTGTCATTTTGAAAGTGACCACGATGACATTTGAAGAAGGAAGGACGTGAATGACAGGTAACCCAACGCATGGACTTGGGAGAAGTGGATGCGAACGGACAAGTGGAAGAACCTACAAGGAAGTGTCAGAGGATTGTGCAACACCAAGGACAAAGAATTCATGACAGCATAATTTGCCACAGAGGAATGCATGAAGGCCAAGAAATTTATGATGGCCAAGAAATTCGTGATAGCAAGGAAGTACACGACGATGAAGAAATACACAATGGTGAAATTTGTAATAGCAAAGTTGGCGACATGCAAACCGTTGACGTGTTGAGTGAATTTGCTGACAAAGAAGTACATGTAGAAGACAACGACGAAGTTGGAGTTTTGTCACCAAACGTAGAGCACGTGTGGAACCCTTAGGAAGAGGGAAGTCCGAACGAAGACAAAAGTGGATGATGCCAGACACTATTTTCGACAATGGAGGAAGATGAATAGGTGGAGGCACAACAAGCAAACCAAAATCGGGATGAAGAAAACATTCGCGTATGTGGTGAAGAAGGCACCAACTTGGATGTGCACAAGATGAGACAGAACAACTAGTGACTTCAACACAAACGCGGAAAAGAGTGCCTAGAGGTGGAGAGGATGGGATTCAAGCACAAGAGCAACCACAAGAGTGTGCTTGAAAGACCAAAACCAATGTGCCTATATTCATGAAGGATATCGCGATGTACAAGTCCAATAGGTAGTGGTCGACGATTGTTTGCAAAAGACTACTCATCAAAAGAAGGTTTGTTGAGCGACAAGGAATCTGACGAACAACTACCACCACCATCGGCAACGGTTGCAGCAGTAACAAGCAAGCATTGATGCAAATTTCACAAGAGACAGGAAGGAATATCCCAAGTGCCATATTGGGATGTGTGAAACAATATGGCAAGCAAATGGAGTAACAAAGAAAAATGCGTGGTTGCGACTATTCCCAACACCATTGTGAGGAGTGGCGGTTGATTGGTACTTGAATAGAGAAGAACCATTCACTAACTGGCGAAATCTCAAGGAGGAATTCAACAAAGAATTCAGATTGCTTTGAGATGACACAAAAATCATAAGAGAAATATACACCACAAAGCAAAAGAAGGATGAAAATGTGAAATCCTACAACTGACGTTTAAAAGAATTGATTGGGGAGATGGAGGTGAAACTAATCGACAGATCGCAGAAAAGGTGGTTTCTGAATGGGTTGTTGACTCAATAGGACAAGATGAAGGTTGTTCCACCAAGAAGAATTTGATTGCGCACTAAACCTGAAAAATTAAATGAAGACAATGGCAAAAAGCAGCAAGAGTAAGAGTCATGATAGAGATGATGACTCAGACAATAATTGGGATGATCTCAACGCAACAATCCAAGCAATGCATAAGGACCTAGAAAGGATGATGAAAGACGTTAAGGCTGAGAAAAGGAAAGAGAAAAGGGCCTTTGGTGTTTGAAATGCAAGACAGAGGGCCATACAAACACGTACTGTTCGAAGAAAGCGTATTGCAATATTGCGAAGTAAATGAACATGTGATTGCAAAATGTTCATTTAATCTGAGAAGTGCAAGGCACCAAATGATGACGATGCAAAATGAGGAGGAAAAACCCAACACTTCTAAAAGTGGGAAAAGAGCAACAAGTGGTAGTTATTGTAATAATCGCCAAGGAGACAATTAAAATCTATAAATTGGTCTGGTGGTGGTAGCCGTGGAAGTTGATTTTAATACTATTCAGAAGAAAGACCAATTATTCAATGTTGAAGATGTCAAGAATGGGAACACCGTATGCAATTATATGAACACAACTGGCAAAAGTGGGAACAACATCGCAATGATGTGCCAATGGTGTGGACCTGGCAACCATATGGAGGCTAATTGTCTAAAGAAGGTGAGCACCATAAACTTGCAAATTGTCAATTTCATTCACATCGAAATGCCTCAAGTGGACCAACAACAAGAAAAAAGAGAAACATGTGCTTGCAGTGAAGCATGCAAAAGCGAAGAAGATGGAGCAATACCCAAATCCTGCAAAGAAGAGGGAGAGATGCCAAGAGGCACATGTGCAAGTTGAAGAAGGGATGCAGAGAAACAGCAACAGGAAACAAAAACTAAAGGAACCCATCATGGTTGAAGAGGAACCATCAACAAAGCAGTTGGCAGTGCAAAGGTTGGACATGAATGTTGCAGTTAGAATGTGTTGTTTATTTTGCGCAATACTGGGGCTCTATGTGACAGTAGGGGAATTGATGTGAACAAAGAAGGTGACGGAGACACATCGCCAACATGCAACAAAGCAAAATCCCAAGGATCAATACATAAAACTGACAATGTTGATTGTAGATGACGGGAAAAACCAGTGTTGATCCACATATAATTCTTGAACACAAGCTAACACAAGTAATTGTTGACATGGGTTCCAGTATCAATATATTGCCTAAGAAGTCCTAGAAAGACCAAGGGCCACCATTTTTATGGTCACCCCACTTTCAATTGTATGGCTTGAACCAGTACAATATTGAAATGAAAGGTGTGTTGATTGCACAAAAAGTGAAAATTGTCAACCAAACATTCATTTTGGAATCCATGGTAATCGCCATGCAAAAAACCAGCCTAAGACGCATTGTTGGTTATGCACGAAAAATGTTAACCACATCTGGGAGAAGGACAGGCTAACATTCAAAAAAGGCCAACACAAGTATATCAAAAACTTGAAGAACTTGTCCATAAGTGAAGAGTTGGCATCATAGTTACAAAACACGACGGGATTTTCAAAAACTTGTCAAGTCTGCACCCAAGTCTGCCCTCGCAGGTTTTTTGACTCGGCTCAGGCAGTTTTTTGGACTCGCCGAGTTTTTTTTTACTTGCAAGTTCTTTTTTTATGCATGAGTCCAGGAAAAAACTTGGCTGCAGTGGTAGAATGACAAGAAAACAACACAAATACTTCTTTTTTTCAAATTGGCCTCATTTTTGCTGCTTCCACTTGTAGAGAGAACAGAAATAAGGTGAAATCAGACCCACAAAAACACTCATTTGCATCCTAAACCCAAAATTTTCCTAGTTTTTAAGAATTTAACATACACCTAACAGCTATAATTGAGGTTTAAAAACAAAGTTTCAGCTGTCAATGCTTAAACCCTAGGGCTTTTTTTTTTCTTTTTTGAAGTTTCTAACTACTTGATTATTGTTTCCATGTGCAGCCACATTGAAATAAAATGATGGGAAAAAGAGACCCAACTTGGAAGTATGTGAAGGATGGTTTGAAGAAAGAGGTCTATTGTAATTTTTGTGGTGAGATACCACTCGGCAACGATAGCCGATTATGACATCAAGCTATGTGATAAGGTGGAACTTAAAGTATAGAGGAAATGCAATGCCCTCCTAGCACATTATGCAAAGAAGAAAGAATTAAAAAGAAAAACAGGCAAAGCTATGCCTACTCCTCCTCGGCCTTGTACAAAGGGTACCAGAAACACCCTTAACCATTTCAAGCAGTGCCATAGTGGATCGAGCCCATTTGTGGCAAACCTAGGGAGTGGGACAAAGGAGTCATTTTTTGTGGAACGTTCCACGCCAAGGTCACAACCCACGCTTTAGGTATGATTGCATGGAACCAGAAGAGGCACAAGGTCGAGAGGAAGGCTTGTGTAAGCTATTGGTATTTTTCCGACATTCCCTTCAATGTGGCAAGGCCTCCATACTGTGTTATGAACCTCTATTCTCATTAATAGAAATTATTCACCAATATGCAAGAATTACAAACATCCGTCTACAAATATTTATGCACAATAACAATCCACAAAAATAGACATAGATATAGATAATACCCTTGAGGTAGGGCAACACCAAAAATACTCAAGGAAGGAATTGTTCCAAATCCACTCCATGAGCCAAGACCATTACAATAGAATACTTGATATGACTTGCTTAATTACAATGACAATATCCCTTCTTTACATACCCATCTTCCTAAACTCTCATCCCGTGCATTATTATAATATAACCAACCTTAGGTTATGTGTGGCCCATGCCAACCATCCATAATACCCATACATATGTAATATTATATTCCCATATTTCTATCCCAAGGTACCTAACTTTCCACCCCCCTTAAAAATTTTTCGTCCTCAAAACATAAGAAGAAACTAAATAATATGATTTGCTAAGCAATGTTAGCAACTGGTACCAATCTTGATCATCCCTCCATCCAAGTGAAATCTTGATTGGTGGTGGTCTACGATGATGCCAAGCTTCCCTTGTGCCACATGAACATCCATAACTGCTTCGTTGGCTCCATGCTTTTGTTGCTTTACTCTGGTAATTCAAATGATGGGTCCATTTGTTCCTTGATGTTGTTGCACCACTCTGAAATTCAGAATTATTATGCTTTTTCTGTCAAACACTGCCATACTTGATGCCTTTCTAACTCCATGTAGATCCATAATAATGTTGATGCCCTAAGCCCTACCTCCAAGATTGTTGTTGCTCTTGGTGGTATAGGTGGTGATATGTTGCAGCCTCAACCTGATGTTCTGTTATCTTTGATTCTTTAGCATTTTGTTCTCTTTTATGCTCTTCTATCATGCTCCAATCTTTTGGTTCATCCTTGGACTCTGCTTTTGATTCTTCTTTGATTTCTCCTCCTTTGCCTCTATTTCAGGTTCTTGTGTTGCTTCTGCAATTTGTTTTAGAGTTTCCTAGAACTTTGACATAATTTCCTAGATCTTTGTTGGTTGTTTTTCCTAGGACTCTATTGTTGCTTCTATAAATTCCAGTTTTGATTCTTTAGTGGTTCCTTAATTTGTTCCCCTACCATAACTGCTTCTTGCTTCTCCTTGGTTCCTTGCTCCTTAAGCTGAGAAATATCCTTCAGTGTTATCTTCTTTTTCCTATTTCATAGCTTCATAAACTTCTTTTGCATATTAATGTTAACAGTACCCAAAGAATTAACCCAAAATAATATCCTCATCATCCATATCAATAGGGTAAAAGATCTAAATGTAAAACATATTCTGCCATAGTGATCTTCAAATCTTCAAAATCTGAACATTCTCACCCTCAAGTTGTATGTCCTTGATTTTTTTTGTGTGAACCTACAACATTTTAGACAAAGCAATATCAATAAAATTATATGTCGCTAGGATTTACAGAAATAATAACCTTTTCCCTCTAAATGCACCCATGAACCTGGAAATTAGACCTTTTAATTTCAAACAAATCCTTGTGACCATTGTTTGCCCCATTTGTCACCAAAGTTGTGATTCCCTTAGCTTGTACTCTATCACCTTTATCTTTTCCTTCTCTCAATTTCTTGAAGTTTCCAAGTCCTTGACCTCAACCCAAAAACTTTCCCAAAGCAGCTAGGGTTTATTAAACAACAATTCTCAAAAATAAAATTTCTCAAATCTCATCTATTTATAAACCATTAGATTTGCAAATTTTGTTCAAAACAAAATAAACTGTAACTGATTTGCTTACACCAATTGACAGATATCTTCAAATTTTGTTTTTAGGAAAAACGTGATTGAAAAATTGTCACTGCCCTTGTTCCGGATGGCTGACTTCACAGTGTCGTATGTCCATCAATATTTTGCTCGGATTCCTTCATATGACAACTTATTTTAAAGCTTTTCACATTCTAAACAAAATGGCACAAGAATCATCTAAATCAGATAACTTTAAACAAAGATATGGCTCCCAAAAAATGAGACATTTTCTGGAAAAAATTGTCCTAGCATTGCCTTTGTTCCATATGGCTCAATTCATAGGGTCGTATTTCCCTCAATAATGATCGAATTCCTTCATATGACAACTCATGTTAAAGCTCTTCGAATTCCAAACAAAATGGTGCAAGAATTGTCTGAATCGGACAATTTTACACAAAGATATGGCTCCCGAAAAATAAGACAATTTCTAGAAAATAAAATTGCCCGAATTCTGCAATCCAAGAAAAAAAATCCCCACTTGCTACCACTTGTTATGAGATTTTATTCTTATTAACAAAAATCATTCACCAATATGCAGAAATATCAAATCAATCATCCACAATTAATATTCACAGTAACAATCCACACAATAAGACAGAGAGATAATACCTCTCCCTATCCACAGAGATAGTTACAATCCATAGTAATATAATATTCTATTCCCATATTTCTCTCCCAAGGTACCTAACATATTGGCGGGGAATGGTTGATGCCCTCACGGTTTAAAGTGCAGGATTTAAGCCTGCCCACTTATGATGATTTTAGCAGCCCTCTCCTTCAAGAATCCATGGAGGATATCCAGCTCTTGGTTGAAGAGCAACACATGATATGGAGAAAAAGGGATTGCATGATCATGTCCGATGGGAAGAATCGAACATTGATTAATTTTTTGGTTGCTTCTATAGAAGGAATTGTTTTCCTCAAGTCAATGGATGCATCAACACAAGTTAAGAGTGTTGAAATGCTTGCTAGGTTGTTGGAGGAGGTTGTGTTGGAAGTAGGGGAGGACAATGTTGTCCAAGTTATCATGAACAACGCAACAACGTATGTGGCAGCTAAAAGGATTTTGGAAGAGAAATTCCCCATGATTTTATGGACACCATGTGTACCCCATATTCTCCATTTGCTTCTCGAAGACATTGGGAAATTATCTTGGGTGTCTGAGGTTGTAAATAAGGCCAAATGTATTACAAAATTCATCTACAACCATACGTGGGTTCTCCAGCTAATGAGGCAGTTCACTAATGGGAGGAAGCTTGTGTGATCTGGAGTTACACGATTCACCACAAACTTCATTACATTGCAGATCCTCTATGATGCAAAGAGGGCATTGAAGAGGATGTTTGTGAGCGAAGAGTGGAATGGAGAAGATGTTACTAGATATCGTATCTCCAGTTACAGCCAAAAGGTGTACAATTATGCGTTTGAGGCACCCTTCTGGACAACTATGAATGAGGCAATCAAGGTACAAGTTTTTTTTTTTTAATTATTTTTTAATTTGCAAATTTTGAAAGGTAATGCAAATTTCAAATAACTAACTTGCCAACAATAACTAAAATCTCTCATTTAATTTTAGGTGTCAAAGCCTTTGGTGAGGGTTGTTCGTCTTGTTGATGGAGAAAAATCACCAATGGGATACGTATATGAGGCTATGGATAGGGTCAAAGAGACAATTGCCTTATTTTATAATTATTTCGAGCCCAAATACAATCTCATTTGCAAACTGATTGACCGACGATGGACTTCTCAACTCCATTGCCCACATGCAATGGGGTACTACCTCAACCCCAAATTCTTTTATGATGATTCACTCGAGGCCATCTATGAGGTGATGTCAGGCCTTCAGCAATGCCTTACCCAAATGGTGCTAGATGAGAACACTTGCAATATGATACAAGATGAGTTGCAGGATTACAAGAGATGTGAGGGCTACCTTTTCACAACCCCATAGTGCATTCGAGGAAGGGCAACTTTGAGGCCAAGTAACCCTTATGAATCAAATTATTATTGATTTTGTTTTCAAAAAAAATCTCAATTTACAATTTTGCAAAATTACTAAATTTCTTTTTCATGGAATTTTCTAGATTTATGGTGCGAGAACTTTGGTTCGTATATGCCCAATCTTCAATGCTTCACCATAAAAATTTTATCTCAACCATGCAATGCTTCAAGTTGTAAGCGCAATCGGAGTATGTTTGAGCACATTCACTCCAAGAAGCCCAATAAACTCACGCAGCAAAAGTTGAATAATCTTGTATTTGTTCATTACAACCTTCGCCTCCACCACAAAAAAAATTGCAAGATCAAACTATGAAGCCATTGATTAGATGAGAGTGATCCATTATCTGAATTGATCACAGAGCCATATGAGGAGCATCAAGAGCCTCTATTTTCAATGGATGATTTTGAAAGTATGGTGGAAGAGTTAGCGGCAAAGGCAAAGGAAGAAACACGAGCACGGGCACAAAGAGAGAGGACTAGAGCTTCACCTAGGGCAAAGGGCAAAGGGCAAAGGCATTGCAAGACACTAGATAGATTAGTTGACTATTGTAGTGGGCCTATTGAGGCATTTTGACACATTTTGTACCTTTTTATATCATAAGCAATACAAGAATATTTGGAGGCATTAAAATTTCTTTAATTGAAGTGTGTTTCACAACTTTCATGTGTAGTTTAAGGTTGTATCACTTACAGTACTAATTTTGGATTTGTATAATGTTAATTAATTGTGATATGCATGAAAAAACCATAGTTGAGAAACAAAACCTTTCGGGAACGCCAAGGACGGTATTGAGTTTTGCCGACAACAAAGTGGTAATACGTCTGCCAAATGGTTATATGCCAAATAATGAAAATTTGTCACTAAATATGACTTTGAAGCATGCAGACCAAGAAGATGGGGAAGGCTGGCTCAGAAACACCTTCGATGACAGAGAGGCATTCACAACATGGTTGACATACATACGAAGAAGAACAACGACAGTCAAACGTAGTTGGAGTCTAGTCCGACTTCAAAGTAACACAAGTTAAAAATTGGACAAGTATCAAGGAGATGGCATTGGGACAAGTGATGAACATCGTCGTCCATAAAACTTGAATGATTCCTTGGGAAATTTGGGTAGGGGTGTTAGGTCCACTAGGCCATCCAGGGTTGGTTTGAGGCCACTCAGGCTGCCTAGGTGGGCCATCAAGTCCCCTAGGCCATCTAGGACAATCTAACCAAGTGGGTAGGCCATCAGGCTTTCTCGGCCATTTTGGGGGATTGGTCAACCAGTCTAGCTAGTGGGGAGGGTCGTCTGGGGAGATTGATCAACCTTAGATGACCCTTAGGCTATCTAGCCAGTGAAGAGAGTCGTCTGGGCAACTCCTTGGTCGTCTAGCAAGGGCACTAGGCCTCTAGACTGTCCTTGGGCCATCAAAACCAAGGGGAGGGTCGTCTGATCCCTTCCTCGACCATTTGGGGAGGTCGTTTGAGTCCCAAACAGCCCCTGGGTCTCATATATTGAACAAGGGCCGTTTGTATGGCCACATCAACCATCTTCCCCCTAGGCAGTTCGAGCCCAAGTAGGAGGCTGTCTAGACAACCAGGTGGGGCATTTGGCCCCCTGGGACGTCTAGGCCTAAGGATAGAAGGGTCATCGAGACAGCCAGGCAAGCCATCTAGCCCCCTAGGTCATCCAGGCCAAAGAGACAGGTCGTCTGGATGGTCATGAGGCCATTCGGGCCATCAAAGTTTTCCATTTCACCCACTCAAATGTAGAGCATGCACACTCACCACACGAGCCTATCATTCCCAAAGACAGAGAAGTCAAATGCATGTAAGACTAACACATCATGCAGATCAAGTAGTTGCAAGGACGACTAGTGGAGAAGTATAAGTGGCAAAGAAGGGAGTAGAGGCAAACTTGGCGCATGCAGACAAAGTGTCCCTCTACCTCCCCCAACTTCTAAAAATAGGTAAAGAGCTCTCATTTGCACATTCTCAAGTGCAAGATAGTTGAAGAGCAGCAAGGAGAAAGAGCAAGTGCAAAGCCAACCAGTAAGACACAACAACCACTCAACTAGCACCAACTTGGACATGGCCTAGGGCATGCTCCAGGACGTCAAGAAGGTAAACTTGACAAATTTTACCACGAGAAATTCCACGTCAACCGAGGAGGAAGAAATAGTTGCAGAGAAGTGCATCTCACTAGTGCAATGAAGATAGGGCATGTCAAAGTTGCAAAAAAAACAAGCGTTTTGCTGAAAAACTTCGTCTAATGGCAAAAACATTCGAAGGCTAGCATGGGTGAAGACATTACAGCAAAGAAGCACCATTGCAGAGAAGAAAAAATTTAGAACCCTTGTTGGCAAAAAAAACAATTCAGAGTTTCAAACAAAATTGCATATTGGAAAAACTAGCATGCTAGCAACGAAAGCAACAGTGAAGAGAAAGAAAAAGGCAACAAAAGAAATTTGGGGCGTATCGCAACACCAAGGAGAAGTTGTTTGGCAAAAGAGGCACTTGTGCATACAAAAGGAACAAGCTATCTGAGGACAAACCCAGGTCGTCTAAGAACTAAAGAAGGTCGTGTGGCAGCTGAAGAAGGTTGTCTGGCGAAAGGAGAGGGTCACCTAGGACTTGAAGCGCGTCATCCAACAAGTGACGCGATTAAAGTGTGTTTCCCGAGGGATGTAGTTGAAGTGCATTGTTTGACCAGTAGAGCAACAAAAGTGGGCCATCTAGAAGCTAAATCTACTCATCCAAGCACAAAAATAGGTCGTGTGAGGGTTGGATTGAGTTGTCTGAAGATTGGAACAGGCCATCCAAGAGCTGAACTAGACCATCAAACAATTCACCTGGGCCGTCCAAGACTTCATCTGGTTCATCTAACATTTCAACCAAGTCATCTGGCCTCTCAACCAAGTTGTTAGGGTTTGGAGACAGGTTTCAGCTTGCAACCTATCAAAAAAACATCTAGGGAATGCAAAACAAGGAGTGGCATAAAACACAGCATTTGCCTCGTGGGTTGAGCAAGAGTGCCACACTAGCTCAGCAATGCTTAAGGAAGTTCGGAAAAACTCCCTAGGGGATTCAAATTTAAAAAACAATTGAAGTGAGTGCAAGTGGAATGCAACGAAGGCAGCAAGTTGCAGTAGGTGAAGGAGACTGGAAACTATGTAGAAACCCTTCCAAATTCACCCCTAATTCAATGTCACGATAAGGACCAAGGATGTGCAAAGGAGGTACCGGCTTCCATAGGAGCCATTTGGAGTGCATGTACCATCGAGAGAAAGAACACAAGATGGGAGCAGAACAAGGAAGCTTGCGACATCACAAAAGAATGCGACTCGAGGTCAAGGTCATGAACCACAAACTTTGGATGATGAGCAAAAAGGGGAGCAGGCAGTATCCCCACATCCAAAAGCAAAGGTGAAGGAGAAAATGTGGACCCTTTATAGGAGAAAATGTAGACCCTTTAGAAGAGATTACCTAGACTACAACTATAGGAGAATTTTGCAGGAATTGGTGTTACGAGAATCATACAAGCCACAAGTTGAAATCAACTTTTTGGGAAGGTGTTCACCACATCATTCAAGTTAGAAAGTTTGACAAGCACTTCTTCAATTTGTATATGTTGTAGATGTTGGAGAAGTATGACCCAAAGAAGAAGCAACACAAAATCCAAGTTGGAGGAAAGGATGTACGCGTGTCATTCCCCAGATAATTTCATATGCATGTTTGGGCTACAAGGCACGAACAGCAGACCAGTCAAGCAAACAATGAGCCTCAAATATGCCCACTTGGATCGTGTCATACATGGAGGGAATCACGTACGATGTGAAATTTGACTTAACAACTCATTTGTCCAATTGCATTTAGAATTTTCTCTTGTCGTATACAAAGAATTTTTCAATGGCACTACATGTGATCACGTTATTTTGGGATGCGGCGGCATACGATAAGGTTCAAATTTCAAGGTTGGACCTACCTCAACACATTCTAGAAGGAGCTCCTACTACTTTTTGTTGGACCATAGTGGCTCCATCAGTGAAGGCAGGATGCACCCCAGGATGAAAGAAGATGACGAACAAGAGAAAGGCGCCAATGGTGCAATTGGAGTCATCAAATGAAGAGGATGAAGATGATGATACTAATGTGTTGGCTGAATAAGAAGACGAAGAATCTGAGACGGAGAGGAGTGAGGAGAGGCTACTCATCATAGACTCGGTAGAGCAAGAGGAAAAAACGCAGAAACAACAATTAGATCAGCAATGGCAGCCATTGAAGGAGAAGAGATAGAAGTAGCAACTAGAGCAACAGTGATAGCAAAAAGAGCAACAATTGTTGTCTCAGTCTCAGCCACAAAGATGGTGAGGATAATACCTCCCAAGGGACCGTCTCAAACAATAGTTGTAGGTGCAACTAGCATGCAAAGTGGAAGCGTTGCACGCATTATGGCAGGCCAACATTATCACTTTCAAGGACAAACATATGTTGCAGTGCCAACTAGTGAAGTTGCTTAAGCCACAGCACAATGAGTCGCTAGAGGTGGTTCGAATGTTACACTTGCGCATTCGGGAAGCCAATTTGCTCAAGTAGGCACCGTAGGTGCTATTGGCAATACCAAGAAAACGGCTCCACAAGAGGTTGCAAGAGAAAGACAACAACCACAACAATCACTAGATGCATGGGAGACGAAGTCAATGGAGACGACACAACAAAAGAGAGGGAGTTCAAGAAACAACGTAGCCAGAACCAATTGTCATGGATGATTATATAGATGCCACTTTGAACGCGTTGGACACATCACCCCCAATAGGAATGGAGAGGCAATTGGGACTTGGACACAACCTAGGGACACCAAGATTGTAAGGCGGAGGTATGCTTATGGACACGCCAACTTTCCAACAAGAAATCTTTGCTACCACCCCATTGTGGCAGTTCACAAAAGAAGTAGAGCGATGTGGTTCTACTCCATTGGATGACGAGGACCCCATTGAAATCACTTCCACCACTACACAAACAACATAGACATTGGTGCCAAAGGAAAAGGGCCAAAATGTTGTTTTAGGACCTGTTTTGTGGCAGGAAGGCCACATAGCAGAGCAACAGGAGATGAAGAAATGGTTAAAGCAGAAAAAAGCCAAGTGTACAATCACAACCACAGTTGCAGGAAAAGGGAAAGACCGACGAGGTTAAGGATGCCAAAGGAGAAGTTGGTGGGGAGGGCAAGGAGGAAACCACCACTAGGATGATGATGATGAACCTAAAGCAGATAGTGATACAAGAGAGCACATGCTCATTTAAGTGTTGAATTTAGGTAGCCCCTGGTGTTTGGCACATGCATCAATGAGCAGGTCAACAACTTCATTGAGAAATTGGGCAACGTGATTAACAGGGTGCACAACAAATTTTGAGTCAATGCCCTCGAAGAATGGAGACTGTCGCAAATGAGGGTGGATGTAGAACTAGGTAGGACGAGGAAAGGAGGAAATTCATTGAGCTACATCGAGTTCAACCATGGGAACTTGGTGAGAGCAGCAGTGTGCAAACCATGATAGGCATGAAGAAGCTAACTGAAGGAACCATAGTTTAGTGTCAGCACCTTCCTCGAGTTTATGTTAGTGAGGATAGTTTTGATACTTATCCTGCATCTAAGACAGTGAAGAAGGTGAAATTAGAACTAGAGTTGGACTTTGCATATATCAGAATGAATTACCTGGCCTACCTGATAGAGTGGTTGTCAATTGGATTAAAAACATTCCACAAGATGGCCAACAATTTGAAATTGCAAAGGGAACAACAATCAGTTCAGCCGATGAACCGGAAGACTAGCTTCGATAGGTGAAGCAAGAAGCTGAAGCAGGGCTTGCAAAATTGCCACAAAAAGTAAAGGAGCCGGAAAAGCAACAAGAGGAACAAAATGAACTAATCAAGCTTTTGAAATCTGAATGTGTAGTGAGGGAACAAGCTCTTGAAGCCAAAACCCGGGAGGTAGCCCATCGTGATCAGTTGATAACAAAGAGAGACCAGCAACTTAAAGAGTCGAAGAAGTGAGAAGTTGAGTTGCATGCTATGCTCACAGAGATCGACCCAAAGCCACAACACTATGGCTTCTAGAGGGCACCGTATCAAGCCTATACCAAGTTCTTGAAATAGGAAAATGATGCCTTGAAGATGCAAGTTCAGGGGTTGGGGATTGCACCTGTTCAAGTTCAGCCTACTCCACAACCATAGTAGAGTCAAAGCCCTCGAGAGCAGCACCATTCTTCGACGAAGATGTTGACCAACCTAGAGGGGAGGACAGATGTAGGAGCCAGTTATGACATGTCACCACCTCAAGCATGAACGAACGCACATGAAGATGAGTATGCAAATCAATTTTGATTGTACATAGGTTTTGTCATTTTGTATAGTTTGCACACTAAGTGTTTGTTAAAATGTAATCATGTGTTAAATGGCAGACATTGTTAGTATGCAAATAAAATAATGTCATGCATTATGAGTTGTCATGTAAGGGTAGTTAGGGATAGGTATGAGGAAGTTGCGGAAGTTGGCAACTGCCTCCCCTGTCCAGAAGTAGTATATATAGGCCCCTTACATTTTCAAATACGTAAGAGTATAATTGTTTAATACATTTTGTGTAGCATCTTGCATTGGAGAAAGAAGTCACCTGTTTGAGGAGAACACATGATGTAATCTTGTGACATTGATGTGTACTTGATATGTATATTTCATGTTCATAACTGAATATAAAGGCAACATGCAGTTTTGCTCCATTCTATCTCCGAATCTCTTTTCTTGTAATTGTGGTGAATGTTGTTTGTTGTTAATATTTGCTGACATTTACTCTTTCAAGTTCCTTCAAACATGGAAAACCATCACTGTGCTACAATTATTAGGTCCTGAATTGGCTCTTTCATAACAGCTGATAATAGTAATGATGATCTTTCTTATACTTTATACCCAATTCCGGCCTCCATCCATGCAAATTTATTATCCTCTTTTGTGATGGGTCCCTTATTCACATGAATATGTGGAATGTTCTTTTGCCTACATTTGTCAACATGATATTGCATTTTTTTGTCATGTCTATGATTTTCCAAGTAGGATTTAAGCCCCTATTTCAACTTTTGTAATTTCTACTCGGTAGTTTATCTTAAGTTTTGAAACTCTTCCTTTTGAATCTCTCATGCTATTGATTAAAAGTTGTACATTTGAGTTCCATCAATCTACGTTGATTACTTGTGGAAATTGATATAACTTCTTTAATTCCATTATCTTTTCTAATTATTGTCATGTTTAGTGTAATACCTCTTGATATATGCAAGAGAGTGGGTATTGAAAAGACGTGTGGTAGGAAAGTAGGACTTATTGAGGGAAAATGACAAAGCTTGATATTCATAAGAGGACAATTGACATATTGCATGAGAAAGAATAGGCTCTTCTTGGAGGTTTGTCTTCTCTCATGATGCCATCTAGAGTCGCAAATTTTCAAGAGCCATCATTGTGTTATAAATAAGTATAAACACAAAAATAAAGCATAACATGCCTATTATTTCCACCCTATTTATGAAAATTTTGTTTTTAGATATTTTTGTAGGTCTCAAAATTGTATTTGAAGCGGATTAAGAGACTTGTTTGGTTTGTGAAGGCAAGTTACGACACTACCAAGAAAGTAGTAGTCTGCTTATCTATGGAAAAAATATTGGTATCAAGCATAGTATCCCAGGCAAGTGAAAGCTGAAACCAGAGGAGTATCTTGTAGATGCATGATCTATACCTCTTCCATGTGGAATGGTCTATAGAGTTTATGATTGTGAACAGTGATTACTGCGTGATGATATTACAGAATTAAGTCCACTGTCATATTCTCTTCAACTCTACCATTTAAAAACATTTGCCAGGATGTGGTCTAATGGAGCACTTGGGGGAAGAATCAATGACCATAACAACCCAACTAATACAGTGGTAGAAGGGAAAGAGAAAGCTCTTACAAATGGACTGAAGGCTTTTCTTTTAAAGAAAAAATTGTTAAGACTGATCACATTATGGGTGCCAAGATGAGATACCAAGTTCAAGGGAAAGGCATTAGGTCCAGAACTGATATCATGCAAAATGATATCAGGAGCATATCAGATGAGTTTCAACCAATACTGTTGCAGCTTTTTTAACACGTGATGGTGTAATGAAGCCTTACATTATTTTCAAGATGGAACTGTTGTGGTACTATGTGTTTATATGGTAGGTTCTTATATTTTTCCTAAGTAGATTGTACTAGACATTGGCAGATACATTTGCAAGATGATCAATAAAAGTCATGGCTTTATGCTACTCTAATAAAAGCTAAATGAATCAAAGAGATTAACTTCCTAAAGTGCAAGGACTTAAACTCATAGAAAAATATTAGCAGGAGACTGCAACATAGAGACATGTCATGTGCACTTGTTCCATGAAATGAAAATATCTGTCTCATTGCTTGTTGGGCTGATTATAAATACATATCGCATGCATAAGGGTCATATTAGGAGATTTTTTTTGTTTGTCCGTATAAGGATACAATGCAGTAGACAAGTGTAATCGACAACCATGTAATTTTCACAAGGGCTGCCAAAAAAGGATACAGAACCAACTGTACTGAACTGACTTTATCTCTATCTTCCACAGACTTTCCACTTTGGAAATGGCACAGTACGATGAGATGCACCACCGGGATGGGAGGGGGTTTGCCCCTAATTCCAGAACGGCTGGGGGGCAACACACACACATGAAAAATAAAAATATATATTAAAAACAAAAAAAAATTAAGTCCGAAAATAAGTTTATATGCATGAATATTAATATAATAAGAAAATTATAAGAGCTGCATGCTTACTGCAGTGGTAACGGCTTTGGCCTCTCTTTGGGAGGTCCAAGGTTCAAACCCCACTCAGTATGAGGGGACCAGGACCCCTCATAAAAACCTTTGTAACTTCATTGAAATTTGGCTTATTAAAAAAATATATATATTATATGAAAATTATTAAATTGAAAAAGTTCTTACAGGATTTTATAAAATTTAAATGTCTAAATAAAGAATTTTATCCCAAATAAAATCTTAAGCTAAGATAATCCTTGGACACATTTCAATAAGTTTTGACAATTAAGCTTATTTCAATTAGATAATCTTATGCAGAACAAAGTAGCTTTCCACAATAATTCACTAAACATTAACCAGAAGTTGTAGTCCTATATTTTTCTTTTTCTATAATTACCATGTAGAATAACCAGATTATTTGTACTTTAGAAACTTCTGTCAAATTTAGCAAGATATGGAAAGCTAGAGTAATGAACTAAAAATAATATTCGTAAACAAAAATTATATTTACACTTTTGCATTATGTTCCAAGTTCAAACATTCTTAGTTTGGGGAATCAAGATATCTATACTCGTTTTCCAAGCATTTGAGGGTGATACTTAATGCCAGGCCTTGCAGTGCATATCACCTATGTTTCTTCCAAATTGCAAATAGCGTGAAAAGCATGTCACTATAAATAGCACTATATTAATACAACCTTGCCAAGCAATTCAGAAAAGTCTAACAATATAACCGAATATTTAGAGTAACAATCATTCTAATTTGAAATTTTTCTCAGCAACACAAAAATGAATAAATTAAATAAAAATAGAACTCTTTAATGCATGTATTGGCATCATTGCAACATTGACAAGTTCAACAAAAGATCATAAACATTCCAACTCCAAATTTAACAGATTACAAAACATATATATACCTTAGATTCTGTAGGCCCCACCATAAGCAATAGAAATACTTCTCCAAAAACTTCCTTGAATCAATAATTCCACTTGTAAGAGCAGTACCATACATTCCAAAGTCAAACGTTGGATTGTCAGAATTAGATGCATCACAATAACTTTCAAGATATTGCTTGCCTTGATCAGTTAGTAACTTGGAATGATTATTCTCACAATATAAATTTTCAATTCTACACATGCTTGTATCATTTCTACAAGCCTTTCGCCAACAAGTGTCTTGTCGTTCCAATGCAAGTAAATACCAACAAGCTCCAAGAACCTGTTGAACAGTCATGCAACATAGATAACATAAAGATTCTTCGTTGTTTTATAAGAATCATTTCAGTGCAATCTAACATAATATTGTAAATGCTTTCTCGTGGCAAATGACTTTTGTATTTAAGGTTTGGATGCTTTCATTTAGAGGTCAAATTCAGAATGCTACAACCAAACATAACTTATCCTTCCAACCTTAAATTTTAGATGAAGAATCAATAATAGCCAAGAATACAACTATGCAATTTCATGAACAATTGAGAAGCATTTACAATCTGAAAAATTGCCCGTTCCCTAATCATTAGATTTCATTGATTAATTGTATGCCATGGAAGGTAGCTACGTGGATCGCTACAAAAGAAGCTCAGTCAAAAATATTAGGTTGCCCATGTGTCCTTAGATTTGTCTTCAATTGGTCCATAAATTTCATTTGTTCCAAACAAGTCAAAAAACTCTTAGGGTTCAAATTTACAAAACACATTCCAAGACATAAGGACAAATGCTTCAGGCTTTCTTTCTACTGCCATAGGAAGCTGGTATTACTACC
The DNA here is from genome assembly GCA_028583015.1 of Wollemia nobilis. Lineage (NCBI taxonomy): Eukaryota > Viridiplantae > Streptophyta > Pinopsida > Araucariales > Araucariaceae > Wollemia > Wollemia nobilis. Next base: position 1,694,159 of record JAQPPZ010003633.1, read on the forward strand.
CCTTCTATCTTGACCTAGCAAAATATGTGATAAAGCTATGATTGGATCCAACTTCAATAGTTTGTATTTTGCTTAACATATGGCCAAATGTCATAAAAATGTCTCCAACAACCTAGGAAAGAGTTTCGCTAGGAGGATGATTAAGTTATCATTTTCCTAAAGCAACTTGAATATCATTGTAACTTTGGAACAAGACCTAAGGGCAAATGCTTCCAACTTTCTTTCTACCTCTATAGGAAGATAGTACTCCTACCTTTGTATCCTCGATCTAGCAAAATACATAATAAAGCTATGATTGGACCCCACTAAAAGAGTTCTTATTTTGCTTAATATATGGCCAGTACATTTTTAAGACCATAAAAATATCTCTAACAACCTCAGAGAGGCTTTCTCCAAGAGACTAATTAAGGAGTCACTTTACCAAGGCTACTTGAATATTGTGTTGAAACTTCACAATGAGAAGATACAAGTCCTTCAACATAAAGCGGCTGCTCTCTCTTTGAAGTGTATTGTAGAGGAAGGTCAGTTGACAATTTCTCTTAATACTGTAAAACTTTTAAAGATAAATTTCCTACCTTAGTTTTGTGTCTCAAAAGGATTTACTGTAGAATATGATACAATAGTATCAAAATAACCAAGGTACCCATGAATACCTCAACTCAATGTTAGCGGTATTAAATTATTTGGTACCTTGAGTACCATTGTAAATATTTAGATTAGGAGTGTGTTTAATTATTTATGTCAATAGTAGGTGTCAAGTTGTGAAGTGTGTTTATGTGTCATGTAATCAAGTAGGAGTTATGAGTGAAAGGTGTTGTGTGCAAGTGTGAGTTATGAATGAAAGATGTCGTGTGCAAGTTTGAGTTATGAGTGAAAGGTGTCGTGTGTAAGTGTGAGTTATGAGTGAAAGGTGTCGTGTGAGAAAGTGAAGAGTCACGTATGATGTGTTAAGATTAGAAGTAAGAAGTTATGTAATCATGAGAAACTTTGTCATAATGTAAGGCATGTGAAAGGTTGCATCTCCTGTGATTTTGAGAAGAGCAAAAGATAGGAGTATTGAAGAATCTTATGTAAAAGTTATATATTGATGACAAAGCCCTCTGCAATCCTGAGAAAGGGGATGCTCTTCCCCTTCAAAATTCCTTTGAAATTCTATCTATGGAGGAGCCAGTTCTACAATAGCTTGTGGAGGCGTTAAGAAATCGGATGGCTTCCCCAAGAATGGCTAGCCCTTTGGCTTCTCCGAAGCCAGATTTGACCTCCTTGAAGCAAGGGATGGAAAGCTTGGTGGCCTCCCCAAAACCAGTGCTGGAGAAAGGCTCTCCTAGTCCTAAGACTAGAAGCCACAAAAGGGGTCGTATCGACTTTGGGGTGGAGAAAAAAGTTGGAAAACCATCAAGTAAAACTATCAGGAAAAGAGAAATTGAGAACGATATTGCAAATGGTGGTCAAGCTCACCTAAATATGGAAAAGGGAAGTGACGATAACAATAGCCAATTGATATTGGATGGGTACAAGTCTCCTCTGCATGGGGAGGCTATGAAAAAATTATCTTTCAAACCCCATAAATGAAGATGTGCTCGTGGAATATTAGAGGACTTAACAGTTCCTCTAAAAAGTGCATCCTAGCATCATTAAGAAGAGATAAGTCCCCGGATATTATCTTTATTCAGGAATCCAAGTTGGAGGAATTCAGTTGGAATTCAGTTCTCTGTACAGTTTGGAAGGAAGCAGGATTTGCGGCCAGTGAGGCTTCCGGTTCTTCCGGGGGTCTTTTATGTTTTTGGAATAAATTGAAATTCGATTGTAATGTTATCTCTTCCTTTGGACGTGTCATTAATATTTTATTTTTTTGTAAGTCAACTGGCCGAAGATGGGTTATGTCCAACATTTACACCCCCAATTCTAGCATTGAGAGGCGTTCATTCTAGCTTGAGCTGTTAGAAATGAGGAAAATATTTATAGATGAAGCTTGGGTTTTAGCGGGTGATTTCAACTCACCTTTGTTTCCCTCGGAAAAAAAGGAGGAAATTGTGTTGATCCCAGGAGCATGGAGGATCTGGTTGGTTTTATCAGTTCGATCGAGCTCCTAGATCTTGATCTCAAAGGTGCCAGATTCACCTGGAGTAATCGATGAACCAGAAATAATCTCATCCTCTATAGATTAGATAGAATATTAGTCTCCAAACTGGGTCTTCATCTCTTTGGGGGAGCTATTATTTCTTCTCTGCCTAGGGTCGGCTCGGACCATAACCCATTATGGATGGAATTGCCAGTGAATTCTTCTTTTTATCCGAGGCCTTTTAGATTCGAAGCAATGTGGTGTAATCACCTAGAGTTTGAAGACCGTATCAAAGAATGGTGGAATGAAGACCTGCAAGGTGAAGGTATGGATCTCTTAGTAAATAAGCTCAGGAAGATCAGAATTAAGCTCAAATGTTGGAACAAGAACACCTTTGGTGACATCTTCAAAGCTAAGGAGAGTCTGAGAGCCCAACTTAAATATTTGGAAGATTCAGTGGAAGAAGAAGGCCTTTCCATAGAGACTGCTAAAAAGGAGAAAGACATCCTTATTGCCCTGCACAACAAGTTGGCTGATGAGGAGCTATTTTGGAAGCAGAAGTCATGGGATTTGTGGCTAAAAGAAGGTGATAAAAACTCTAAATTTTTTCATGCCTCGACCCTCCACCACAGAAGCCATAACAGGATCAAGGAAATTACCAAATCAGATGGATCAATTTCCAATGATATCGATGAAATCAGAATGGAGGTCATTGCTCACTTTGACTCTATGTTGGGTTCGACCACTCCGAGAGATATTCAGGTGGAATATTCTCTTCTTGCCTCGATTCCTAGCCTAGTCACTCAAGAAATGAACTCCTCCCTGGAAGCAGTGTTTTCAGATGAAGAAATAAAAGAAGTTGTGGATGCTATGGGTCCGTTAAAAGCTCCGGGACCAGATGGTTTTCCCCCATTTTTTTCCAAAAATATTGGCACATCTATGGGAAGGACGTCTGCAATACCTTGAGGTTGGTGTAGTCGACAATGGCAGTTTCGAAGGGCCTCAATTCCACCTTTTTGGTCTTGATCCCTAAATCTTCTAATGCCATGTCCTTTAATGATTTTAGGTCGATCAGTTTGTGCAATACAATTTATAAGATTCTGATAAAGGTTTTGGCTAACAGAATCAAGCCCCTCCTATCGACTCTCATTGACAGCGCCCAAAGCGGATTTGTGGTCGGGAGGTAGATTCTTGATGGGGCTATTGTTGTTCATGAATTAATTCATTCGGTTCATAAAAGTGGGAGATCGAGATTCTTCCTTAAGCTCGATATGAACAAGGCCTATGATCGTGTGTCTTGGCCCTTCTTGTTTAGAGTTCTTCAGAAGTTTGGCTTTGGTTCCAAGTGGATTGAGTTGATTGAAGCCTGTGTTTCCACTGCTTGGTTTTCGGTGCTTGTCAATGGCTCTCCTACCGGATTTTTTCAATCTCATCGTGGTATTCACCAAGGGGATCCTCTTTCCCCGTTCCTTTTCATAATCATGGCGGAAGCCCTGGGAAGGTCCCTAGCTTTGAACCCGATGATAGAAGGTTTGACTCCTACTTTATCTTGCAGACCAATTTCCCATCAACAGTTTGTAGATGATACTCTGCTTTCCTGTTTGGCCTCTGTGCTCCAAGTGAGAGAATTTAAAGATCTTTTGGTGTGCTATGAGAGAGTTGTGGGTTAGTGAATCAATTTTATAAGAGTAGCTTATATTTTTTGAATACTACGGTTGAGCGCCAATGAAAAATAGCTATCTTAGGTTACCACATTTTCTCCTTTCCTGCAGTATACCTTGGTCTCCTATTGTTTACTAGCAGGATCTGGGATTATCTTTGGTCTCTGATCGTCAAAATAATGCAAAAAAAATTAGCGACTTAGAAGGGAGCATTGCTGAGTTAGGCTATGAAAGTTGTTCTTGTGCAGAGCACTCTCCAAAGCATCCCGATTTATTTCATGTCACTCTTCAGCCTTCCTGGAAAGATCATTGCCAAATTTGAAAGTATCTTCAAATCCTTCTTATGGGCTGGTTCGGAGATGAAAGGTAAGTTCCATTTAGCTTCATGGGAGTAGGTCTGTCACCAGAAGAAGTACGGTGGTCTGGGTTTAAAAAGAGTCAAGCAGATGAATAAGGCCTTAGTTGCTAAGTTGGGGTGGAAAGTCACATCTAATGAAGCGGTGGAGTGGGTGAAGATCCTCAAGGTGAAATACAATTTTGTCAATTTTCTCTCAGACCCACTTCCTGAAGGAGGTTCTCCATTCTGGCAAAGCCTTTTAAAATCCAGAGTCTTCCTACGCAGCAGTAGCAGGTGGATTATTGGTAACAAAAATTCCATGGATTTTTGGAATGATCCATGGTTGGGAGAAAAGCCCCTTTCTTCTAACCAGATATTTCGTATTCTCGAGCCAGCCACCCATGCCTTGGGTCGTGTTAAAGTTGTTGATTTCATTATTCATGAGAATGGTCATAAATCTTGGTTTCAACTCCCAACGATGATTGGAGATTTGGATATCCAACAGGCTTGGTCTCTTGTTGCTAAGGAATTATAGTTTCAGGTTCTCCGATCTGAAGATGTCAAAGACAAGATCATTTGGGTTGGTGATAATGAGGGAGGCTACACTATCAAAGCGGCGTATAATTTGCTTGATCCTGATGCTCCGTGCTTGTTTTTGGTAGGGAGAATGTGGCCGAAAGGACTAACTCCTAAAATCAACCTTTTTTTCTGGTTAGCCAACTTTAATAAGATTCTTTCCATTGAGAATCTGCTTAAGAGAGGTATGCAAATTGTTAATAGATGCTACTTGTGTGAAGCTGATTGGGAGTCATCTACTCATTTGTTGCTCTTATGTCCCTTCTTTCGTGATGTTTTTGTCTGCATTCTGGATAAGTTGGGGGTGCAGTGGGTGTTGCCTAATTCCTTGGAAAACTTTATTCTGCAATGGACCTCCCCCTTTAATGCCCCTCATCTCAAGTGCCTATGGAGCTTCCTCCTGCCACATATTTTTTGGGGTGTTTGGAAAGAACAAAATGCTAGGGCTTTTAAAAACTACAAAAGAGATGCTCTTAGAATAGGTCTCAAAATCTTGTGGAGTTCAATTGAGAATGTTACCAATGTGTTTCCTGATCTGGGGAGAAATTGCCTAAAGAGTTCTCCTACTGAAGTTCTATTGGAAGCTAAGTTGGGCTTTCCAAGGTTTGACCCTAGGCCTCCTGTGCCGAATCCAAGGAATAATGTGAGATGGTCGCCCCCCATTGGTTGGCTCAAATTGAACTTCGACGGGGCATCAAAAGGCAATCCCGGGATCGTTGGGATGGGTGGCATCATTAGGAACAACATGGGCGAAGTTATTGTAGCATATTGTGAGCATTTATCATCCCAAACTTCCCACTTTGCAGAGGCCCGAGCTACTTTCCAAGGCATTAAACTCCTGGCTGATTTGGGATATCCGAATGCTGAGATTGAAGGGGACTCAAAGAATGTGATTAATATTCTTAATTCCACTGTTGATCCGAGCTGGAATGTCACAAATATGATGTGGGAGTCAAGAAGGTACCTCCAAGGTTTAAATCAATTCAAGGGTGGCACATATTCTGAGGGAGGGTAATTCGCTTGCTGACTATTTGGCCAATCTTGGAACCAACCTTCCTGGCTTTACAATGTGGAGAAATAACTTCCCGATGGATCTCCTAAATCTTCTTAATGCAGAACTCTCTTAAAGTCTATCAGGAATCCGATCAATGGCATTTCAGTATGTTACATCGCCTTTATTTCGAAAGTGTTGGCACTTATGGTAATTTGAATTGTTGGAATGTCGCACCTTGTGATTGCGATGTTCATCTCATCCTCTGCTTTGACTGTTTGGTTTGTGGATCCACCTTCTTATTTTTGGTGTTGGCAATGTTTCCATGTGGTGTTTATGTTTGTCTTTTGTGTCCTTTCTTCTGAGCTAGGGTGGTTGTTTTGCACAGCTGTGTTTTATGGTCTGTCTCCCATGGGGGAGTTGATGTAAAAGGTTGAGGGATTCCTTTCAAAACCCTCCTTTCATAATAATACCAAAAAAAAAATGTAATGGATTATTTCAATGAGAAATATTATCAATAAAGATTTTATTTTGTGCAATATTTGTGTTATTGTGAGTGAATGAGATTATGTAATGTGATTATACAATCCTGGAAATATAGAACTGTGATATCTTTAGGCCCATTTGCTAACAATGGTATCAAATCCATCTTGATTCAAAGCTACTTTAGTTTGAGCCATTCACGATAGAGAGGATGTGAGATTGGAAGCAAAGGATTGGAGAAAGCTTGGAGGAAGATATTGCGGAGGAAGAAAGCTAGCACCAAAGTCTGGTGCGGATTTGGAGGAGTGAGTTGAGGAAAATATTATTGAAGAAGAGCAGCGGATAGGAGGAGACGTTGATTGAAGAAGAAATTGGAATATTGGATTGGTGTTCCATGTATATTTGGAGGAGAAGAAGATTGGAAGAGAAGAATATTGGAGGAGTTTAATGGAGCATTGGAAGATTATTGGAGGACGATTTGGAGAAGATATTGATGGACAAATATTGAAGATTACTTAGTGGTGGTTTTCTGCAATATTTGTTGGAGTTCGCTAGAAGAAGTTCTTGGAGAGAATAGTGAGACTGAAAGAGAACGTTTGAATGGTGAAGAGAAATTTTGTAGAGAAAAGGAGTTACAAGTGCAGTTAGAAGAAGCCAAAGTTTAGAAGAGGACAAAGTTCGTGAAGAGAAGCGCCAAAGTTTAGAGCTAGACAAAGTTTATAGAGAGAAGAGCCTACAATACGGACAATGAGAGGAGACGTCAAAGATTAAAGGAGCATTTTTGCGTAAAGCGCAATGCTTGGAACGGACGTGAGAAAGCTTGGACAAACGCCTACGTTGCAAGACAAGTACTTTTATACAGTGAAACAAAGAACGCAGCCAAGAGACGTATTGCTTTGAGAGATTGCTGAATGAACGCCTGAAATCACATTCTGTTCTAGGGTGAGCAAAAGAATTGAGAAGGTAAGGAGGAGTTGCTTTATTAACGCGTGCATTTCATTTGATATCAGCCTGTGAGAGTCTGGAACGGAAGCCTGAGAGAGTCTATCGACAAAGGCATTATTAGCCAAAAATGAGAGCATTTTATAACGCTCAAATCAGTACTAAAATTGGACAATTAAATATTGCCCTGGAATCAAGACGAGCATGTCATGTGTGCTTACCAAGGTGACATGCTCAACTGAGAATAAAGCGTCGTAAAAAGGTATATTACCCACCTTATATAGCAGCATAGTTGCAAGTTAATATTAAGCGCATGATTTTTTGAATTAAGGAGCAAGATTGGGGCATATCTAATTAAGTGAGATATAAGGCAGTAATTTATTTGATTGATGAATGATTGATTGGAAGAATAAGGGATTAAATATTTGAATATTTAAATTGGAGATTGTTTTTAGTTGAAGTTTGAGTTGAATTAAAATTTGGAGGAATTAATTGAAATTGTGAATTTGGGGGACATAAGAAGAAATTTGATCCTCAAGAAGAAATTTGGGAGACATAAGAAATTCACAATTAATTGAAATTGTGAATTTGGGGGACATAAGAAGAAATTTTGTCTTGTTGTATGGGCCTCCTAGGTTCACCTTCATTCCCATCGACGACTTTGTCCTATGGCGGCTCATTATCCACTTCTTTGAACAGCTCGACATCACTTTCATCCAGGTGCGCCTGATTGTCGGATGACCCTTCCCTTTGTACCATTCAAACTGATGGTTGTGACGGCCCCAGGGTAGTCTACACTTCAAGCAATCTCCTTGGATGGCCTGTATGGAAATCCAGACGGCCTTGCCTTTGGTACTAATGGCCCAACCCTTGGTCCTAATGGCCCAACCCTTGCTCTTGATGGCCAAAGGATCGTCCAAGGACCCGTTGTCCTTGTCGAACAACCATGGGGTGGTGCAGATGGCCCACCCTTCTGGTTGGATGGCCTATGGGCCTTTTGGGGCATATTAATCCCCCCAAATTGTCCCAGACAACCTTGTGGTCCTAATGGCCCTCCCAGACTACCTAAGTAGTCTCTTTCATATGCATGCCTTGAGCATCGGGTGGCACTTGTGGACCACTCAAACTTCCCAAGGAACCATTCGCAATATTTGGCGGATGTATGTAACCAGTACTTTGTCTTCACTTGTTTATCTACCACCTTGCTACTATTATGTCCTCTAATGTGTTTTGAACTTCTGTCAAAGATAGCTCTTGCAAAACAACATTCGATAGTGGATTAACATTATCTATCGGTTGGTCAATTCATTGCCTCCATCTTGGTGTTCCTTGGTGTTCCTCATCTACCTCTCCTTTCGAATTTCAAGCTTGAACTGCCACTACTCCAATCTTCCTCACTACTCAAATTCGTTAGGGACACACTACTTGACTCTCTCCAAGTTGCCAACTTCTGCCACTTCTTGTGGCAATGTCTACCGAGGTACTCCATGTATATCTCGCCATTCAACTTTTGACACTCTTCATCATGGAGCGGTTTTGTTGTCTGGACTAGTAGTTTTCTTCAAAAAACTCAACTTTTGTCTCATTGTCATTAGCATTTCCCAACACCTACTCGTCTATCGTGCTCCTCCAAGGGTCTCTTCCAGACTTGTCCCCTTTTTGAAAAATCTCCTTCTACCAATGGCTTGAATATCTATTCGCAGCCTCAACAACTCTTGTGCACACTCTACAATTTGCCTATTTGGATGTTCAATTGCTCACTCCTTTACACAATTGTTGTGTTTCAGAACACATTCTTTATTGTGCATTTCCAATGGATGCAAAAAAGCTCATCCCCTTGTACTCACTTCTGTCAATCTGTGGCTCATGTTCTGGAGTTTCCTGTCGTCCAACATGCATCATCGTCATTTGCTTCAGCATCAAGTGACCTCAATCTTTGTTCTTCCTCAACATCCATAAACCTAACATGCACATACACTCTCCTATGTTCAATGGGTCTAAGCTCCGTTTCTTCCCACTCCACTATCGTTTGCATGTCCACCTCCAGTTTGCTTGCAGTTTCTTCCTCGTACAGCCTTGCTAGCTGCTCCACAAGTTCACTCCCATCCAAGTCACTTGTGTCTTCCACACCAACATCTTTTTTTGTACGGTTTGATCCTCCAACTTCCCTTATGAAGATGCCTTGGAAGGATCTTGAAGACTGACTTGGTGCAATCGTCAATCTGCCCATACCTATGCCTTCATTACTTGGTTCTAAGTTTACAAAATTTACCTACACCCTTACTTTGTATGGCTTCAACTTTGAACCGTTAACTGTCTCAGGACATTGTCTCCCATCCAGTCCTTACTACGCCATTATCCACCACTTCATTCACCTGAAAGGGTCCAAGCCACAAGGTCTTTAACTTTCATGGCTTGATCTCATGCTTGCCATTAAATTTCAGCACCAAGTGACTTCATCTTCCTCAGGTGCTTGTCATGCCATAGCTTCCAATGGTGTTGGGCAACCTTTGTGGCCCACTGTCATAACTCTCTTCTTGTCCAGTTTGATGAGAATCGTCAGCCTCTCCTCCAGGATCTTCTGGTCACCCAGACGGTTCTGCACGGCCACGCTCACACTTGGCACCAGAAACTCCACTAGGACAGTCAAAAAAAGATTTTCAGGACTTTCTTGTTTGATAAATCCTTAGCAAGCTTCACAACACTGGCAACACCATTCTGTATTATTTGCAAGATTGTCAACAGTGGTCTAAGATTACAGAATAGTTAACAATGGATGTGCAGAAACTTATTGCAAGAAGCACAAAGTCTTAGTTAGCAGAAATGTTAGAAACTAATTAGTTGTTAAAAATTTAATATAAAATGTCTTCAGATACCAATACTTCAAAGCATAGCAACTTAGAGGCAGTTTTCATAAACTTTGGCATTAAAACATAATTGCAAGTAAAACATATAACAAATACAAAGATAATGTTGCAGTGTCGCTAATGTAGAAATCCATCATAAAATCTACATTTTCAAACTGTGTATCAGGAAGAGAAGGTGATAATTAACGGCTGAGATTGCAGATCCAGACAGATGCTTGAATTGTGATCCTAATTCAACCATAGCAGTAAAGACTAAACACATCTCTTGGTCATAAACATGCAAAATAATATATGCAAACAGGTTTCTTCTCTGAAAATCATATTTATACCAACGCTGACAACTTTATTGAATCAGAAGATAAAAGACAAAAGTGATATTTTAAGTGGACATAAACAATGTCCCTAAGTTTGAAGGTGTACAAGCTATATTGCAAAGATTTACCCACATGGCTTGCAAGCATATAAAGAAGTAAATTGTATGCAGCCCCCGCCCATGCAGTTTCAGTCAATACACCAGCTGTCCTTATCACATCTGCAGAAAGTGGAAATATCCGGATGAATCTTGGCAAGTACTGAAATAGAACAATGAACCGCAAGGCATTTTTGGTGTTTAGTGCAGCTGAGCCTTTCATTGTTGGTATAATTATCCAGATAACCACCTGAACAATGACAATCATTTAGCCCAATCAGATGTATGGAAGACTTCTATTTCAATATAAATAGAATACAATGCTGCCATTAGAAAGGCACTTTTCCTGAATGATGACCATAAAAAATCGAGGCTATATTTTCAACAAAGAATACTTAGATGAACTTTAAGTATACCCCACAAGCAAGCACCGAGGTATAATTTACACAATTTTCCTTTTCAACACTGTTATCAGAGCCCAATTTTCCTTTGCAACACACTCTTTTCAGAGCCCAATAAGTCCTAGCAATAATCGTTGTTAATGTTTTTCCTCCTTGCCTTAAGTAGGATAGGAAAATGTATATGAAGCAGTTCATATAGAAGCAATTCACCACTTAAAATGACATCAGACTTCACAAACTAAAATCTGGAAAGCATGAGGCATAAAATACTTTACACATTTTCATATTATTCATATCTCAATTTCAATACAACCAGACAAGGTGATATATGTCAGTCGAATAATTCACTTCTAGTTCCATATCTTCCCAATATCTAACTTCAAAGACAAAGATGTTTGTGTGACATTGGCTTAATATTGAAAATCAAAACAGACCATTATGCCCTTAACAAAAGAGACCCTGCAAGATTTTTTGTACAAGAGGTGCAAACGGAAGAACACTTCAATTAAGATGTTTGGTTTACTATGAGATCACTGGGAGACATTTATGTCTATGCAGAGCCATTTTAGGAAACCTCTTTGCTACTCTTGATACAACAGCCCTTCAGAATGGAATTATTGATGAAGCAATCCAAGCCTAATTGAACTTCTTCTAGTGATTGTACAGCATCTACTTCCACAAATTCTATTGAAGGCATTACAAACACAACATTAACTGATTTCACATCAATGCTATCAGGCACACCCCCCTTCCCTCCATAGCCTTCAGCAGCATCCTTTAGTTCAGATTCTAGATAAGCTTTGGATATTTGCACCCACTTTTGCATTCCTCATGTGAAGAAATTCCGTTTTCCTTGTCATGCTTGGATCTCCACTATCTCACGTCAGAGTCATTTTGATCAATCTCCATTTCATTCTGAAACTTGTACAAAGAAAGATATGGTCAAGTCAAAATGTTTCTACACATATTCATGCGAGTCCTATGGACCTACACACACAAACCTCCACATTACAAAAACTCTTCACCATTTGTGATCACCATGCACTCTTCCGTTCTATTTTTGCACATGTAAGGCTATGCTCACATTGTGGATTCTAGTCATACATTCTGTATTATCTCCAAGGAAACATCGATTTCTATTTTAATCTAGTGCCAAGAACGATTGGGATTTCTATTTAAATCTAGTGCCAAGAACGATTGGGATTTCTATTTAAATCTAGTGCCAAGAACGATTCTCCCTGCATTTTTTAACATGTTCTGGGGTGGGATTTCTATTTAAATCTAGTGCCAAGAACGATTCTCCACGCATTTTTTAACATGTTCTGGGGTGGGATCGCTGGGAGGACCCAAGACATACAATCTTATTAGAGTTGTACCCACTTTAACAGTTCTGCCTCCTTTTGATCTGAACACCCCTCCAATCCATTTGAAGCCATGTGGTGGAGCCAAATTAGTAGATAAATCCCTGTAGTACTTACTCCATGATCTCCAACCTCCATGTTTAACTTGAATACATCATGTGTAAGAGAAGACAAATACAGGACACAATCTCAGCATTGTCAGCTGCAAACTGATCATCTAACCTCTGATCAAGTGCTCTTCCAAGCACATATGCTAAAAGAGACACATAAGTGTGATTTGCACATTACATTCAATAGTGTTGGATCCACATTTGCATGCAGAATAGATGTGGCCCATGAAAAGTATGGAATTTATGCTTTTGATTGCTCATTTTGACTTGAGAGTATGCATTGAAGCTTGAAGGCACATACTGGTTGCCAAATTTTCTATTATTATATCATGTCAGTTTCCTCAGCATAAACTTGTCACTGCTTTGGCAATGCACAGAGATCTCTTAGGATGCCCCAATGTGGTTGTAACACTTTTCCATCTCTTACATTGTGTATGCATTGAAATCATGTCCTCCCAGATCTGGTGCTTGCCTTCACGATATTGATGGCAGATGTTTGAGTGCGTTTGAATCATTATTAACCTTGCATTGAAGAGTTCAACATTGTTGTTCAAGCCCATGCATGCCTTTCCCAATACTATGGCTGTCCATGGAGCAGCACACCATCAACAATGATGTAGAAGCTTGTTTGGGAAGTCTTCCTCCAATAGCATCTCATGACTGCAGTCTCTTGGACACTCTCAACATTAAAAATTGGAGATCCATTAAGTGCACATCTTGGCATCTCACACCTAGGTGACTTTAGTATTGACAACCGTTCACAGAATGCTTTTATTGCCCAGCTTTTGGTGCCTTCTTCCCTGCTAACTTGCCAATGAAATTTTAGATGAAGCTATTAGCACATGACAGGTGTGATCAACCACTACTCAATCTGTTGTAAAAGGTACCAAATTTGGTGTGCTGAATTCAATCAACATAATCCATGTCACACAATTCTTTTTGGCTATTTTTGGACACTTCCACACCAAGTTGATGACTCCAACAGACACTACATGCGTGATCATAAGGTGTTGATCTGTGTGCCCTCCATTTACCAGGTTCTCTAGCTTTTCCCATGCTAGCAGAGCAAAATTATCAATTTTTTCCACTTCTCTTTAATCACCACAATTTGTTTCTCCATTTTGAGAACTCATTCAATGGCAAGGATTCAGGATACAGTTATTTCTTAGTTTGATGTTCTCTCTTCCAACACTCGTTGCATCCTACCTACATTCAACTCCACAACCACCTGCCATCAGCCACTTGGCAGTTGGAGATTAGTGGTAAGCATTGGAATCAAATTTTCCAAAAAGAACCACAAATATTAAAATCTTCTTAATAGTTTAAATCTTTGACATTTTTTTTGCATATCAAGCAGATTCTTTATCTTATTGTTGGACAATACTTGTAGTTTTACTACCATGGCCCTTGAAGCTCACTTCATTCCATGATATGGCCTTCTTCTTTCATTTCAGTTATTTTGGGAGGTCAGGTCTGGATTCCAATATTGTCTTCCAATTCATTGGAATTATTAATTGGCATTTGTATGCTTCTGGGTACTTCGTCATCAGGAATTTTAGTTGCCTCTTCAACATTTTCCACTTATTTTTCCACAAGGTCTACTTCCATTCCCAATTTGTTGGACCTTTTTTTGAGTAGAATCATACTACAGTATGCCAATCTTTGGACTGACACCACTTTCCAATTGCAGCTCCTTTTTACAAACGTGTTACGATTGCTTTGGCCATACACATTTTGCTTCATCATTTCCAATCGTGATTGCTCAAGTTTGACATTTCGACTCTTCATTGTCCACATAGAGTTCCTTGGTTGTCTCCACATTGATTGTCTTCGTCTCATAATTTTTCTTCTCTTTTGTATGCTTTCAAGTCCAAAGCTTCTATTTTTCGAAGGAACAGTGAGGAATTAAGTAGCTTTAATAAGGTTGAATTATTTTCAACCAACATTTTAGCCTAAGGATTATTTTTAGTTGGAATTGCAACCTCATGGCATCCATCCCTAGGATATTTTAAATTTTTGGTTATATAATTTGCTATCCCTACTTTGGATTTTGTAAACCTATTTAAGGTTCATCTTTACAATACAAACGCAGTGCGAATCAATTCCACATCAGCAGACCTGTAAAAATTTATTATATTTTGTAAAAGGCCAATGGGCCCATCCATCACTTGTATTGATCCTTATATTATTCAAGTGACCAATGAGTTATTAGTCTGTAAGATCCTCAGGATACATGGTTTGTAACAAGGAAAATAGAAGTACCTCCACTCACAAAACAGTTGATCATCCTATGCTATTCTTTTTTTTTTATGCATTAATGTATTATTGGTGTCTTGTGACACCACTTGATATCTATTCTCTTTCTTGCACTACGGTTTATGCTTTGCTTAGTTAAAAGGTTACTTCTCTTTTGAAGAATTTGGGAGTTGAGTTTTTTCCATTGGATTTTCTTATGGATAGTTTGTGAGATTCTTCACGGTGGAGGTACCAACTGCCCTGAAGTTCTGACCAACATAGGTAATTTAGTTGTTGAGGTTTTATGGGTGTAATCTTATAGTCTTAATGGTTTGAGCCAAAGCCTCTAAGCCCATAACCAATTCACACCAGATCTCATTGTGTCTAAGCTGGATCTCATAGCCAAAAATCAAATGAGTCAAAGATAAGGAAGAACATCAGGTTGTCAATCTATTAAGTCCTTTTAGTGAGGAAAGAGAAAAAGATTAAGCATGTCAAACCATATGCCAGCTCACAAGAAGTTAAGTCTCCCATAATTCCAAATACCTTGGAAATTGAACTTCATCCTATTTAAAGACCTTGCATATGGATCAAATTTTAAAATTTCCATATTCACCAGGGGATGGGGATGGGCAGAGGTACAAGAGAAAGGGACTACGATGGAGACATCAATTTTCAGACAATGGTGGGTATGTGGGGATGCCAAAATAAATATTTAATTTTTTGAATATATATATATATATATATATTAAATAAAAATTTAAAATAAGTAAGAGAGAATGTATGAATAACTAAATTAGCCGAAATTTTACTTATAATTCAAAGTCCTTAAAATAGGTTATTAGAGAGTCATAAACCCTCCTACCGACCTCTTAATAAATAACCAAGAAATCCACAAGTATGTGTTTGAAGTGTAGAGCCTTTAAAAGTATGACCAAACAGGTTTTCTTGAGCATCTATGTGGTCCTTAGGGCCTCTGTTTGCTGCTAGCACCGCTATATCTAGGGCCTCTTAGATAGTCATTTAATGATATGATAACATTTGGGGATGCCTCAAAAACTATCACAGTTTTCTTCAGAGGAAAGAAAACATCATATGCTGAATGCAATCAATTTATCTAAGCTTACTTCAACAGTGTGATTTGTTATGTTGACATTTTAGGGTTTTGAGTAGACTGGTAATGATATGTTTTAAAACGGCGATTATGAGAGACTTCCAAAAGTATTACAGGCATCTACGGGTAATAAAAATTTAAAATAAACAAGAGAGAATGTATGAAAAATTAAATTAGCCAAAATTTTACTTATAATTTAAAGTCCTTAAAATAGGTTATTCCTCCTACCGACCTGTTAATAAATAACCAAGAAATCCACAAGTATGTGTTTGAAGTGTAGAGCCCTTCAAAGTATGACCAAATAGGTTTTCTTGAGCATCTATGTGGTCCTCAGGGCCTCTGTTTATTGCTAGCACCGCTATATCTAGGGACTCTTCGATAATCATTTAATGGTATGATAACATTTGGGGATGACTTAAAAACTCACAGTTTTCTTCAGAGGATAGAAAACATCAGATGTTGAATGCAATCAATTTATCTAAGTTTAATTCAACACTGTGATTTGTTATGTTGACATTTTAGGGTTTTGAGTAGACTGGTAATGCGATGTTTTAAAATGGAGATTTCGAGAGACGTCCAAAAATATTACAGGCATCTGCAGGTATCGAGAAATGTCTACAATACAAGTACCGGTACCTGAGACAAGTCTCTAGACAAATAAGAAAACTTCTAAGTCTAGGGACCTTGCAATCATTGATGTTTTATGAACACTAGGCAAGATAAATTGAATCACCATGTCTGAGACCATTCAATCAGGCTCTACAACGTCTGAGATCATATTTTTCAAGAATTAGACAAAGCTTGAAATTTTTCAAAACGAACAAAGAAAAAAAGCATGTTTAGCGACTCTAAAATCATAGATGTTTTATGAACACTACATAATCTGCATTGAATCACCACACTTATAGTGTCTGAGATCATATTTATTAAGAATTAGACAAAGATTGAAATTTTTCATAACAAAGAAAGAAAGTTTCAAGACCTCAAAAGCTTGTCCAGCCACAAGAAGCCACTCACAAATTTGAGCAGATTCCATTAAGTAAATTACCCGAAGACATGCAGGCTAGGCCTGGGAATATGAGCCAACCCATCCTGACCAACTCAACCCAAAGTTATGTAAGGTAACCCGAGATGGTTACCCAAGCTGAATGAGCAAAAGTATCAACCATATGCACTAGCCCATCCGAGGCATGTAGCAAGTCCTCCATGGAAGAAACATCACAAATTCTAAGTGCTAAACTGTAACAACAGTTTCCTGGTCGTCCAAGGCTAAAAGTCAATAAATCTTTAGAGTTAAGCCTTCACAACCCTACATCAATCTGTTTGAGATATTTTTATGTTAGTAAGACCACAATACAAATATGTTGTCTAAACTCGCATCGAATTTTAACCATGTGAAGAATATTGACATGAATCTCAAGGCCATTTGTATCATTTTCAACCATATATCATCTAGCAGTTACAACCCTTAAATTTGTTGCCCAAACAAGCTTGTGACATCAGCCGCTATGCCCTTGCACTATGCAACCTGACCACTGGTGTGGCATTAACAACCGTCCAAACCTTATTTATTCTGTTTTGGGCCATCACAAGGGCTGATAACTTCTCAATCACCATCACCAAAAGTCCAACCATCAAAGGGAGGTTATTATGTTAGACAACCATTCATAGATTTCATCAAACAATTTAAACTAAGCTATGATATCAACAGATCCTATCAAGCCAGCTGATCCTTTCAGTGACATTTACAGATTGTTTAAAGGAGAAAAATCAGGGCTGAAAAACAAATTTTCTGATTTTGCAGCAATTTCCAGTAAATTTAATACGTTCAGGCAAAATTCAAATCTGGGATTCAAAGTTCATCACAAATTTGGTATTCAAGGTACGATGGAGAGCTACAAGACTATAATTTTGAACAAAAATTGCCTAAAATTCAGTGTAAACGTGAATATGGTGAAACAACAATGGACAAAGGTTACGTCTCCACCTTATTGAGATATCTGGCTCCATAACCATCTATTCAATTTGTTCAAGTATATGGCTTTGTAACTGGACAGGTAGGCCACTTAAGTTCAATTCAAACATGGAGTTTTTAAGACAACCTATTTCAATGCCATATTATCCTCTGATCTTGGTTTTCTGGTTCTAGTCTTATCCAAATCAGCTCTAAATATGGACTTCAAACTACTTTCTAACTGTTGCTGACACAGACACTGATTTTCCTTAGCATGGAGACGGATGTAGACAATAGTTTAAAAGTTACCATGCATCTATTTATGTAAATTGAAATACAGCAAACTATAAGCAAGTGATTTAATAGGAGGAATGGCCAAATAAAGTTATCCCAACCTAGGGTTTTATCAGCTCTAATAAAGGACAGGTTAAGAGTAATTGGAAAAGATATATATAAATGAGGCAAGTCATCAATATATACATCTTCTATTGTCTATAATTCCAATATCCATATCCAACACCATTGAAGGTTATGTATGTGATCTTCTACAGCTACTTCATTTGTCATTGGATGCACTACATTTAGGTGTTTCTTAATGATACCTGTCTCTTGGAGTCTTGTCACTTATGAGCAAACTTCTCATAGTTCCAAATAGATCCTATAGCAAAAACCATCATTTTTAGAGCAAAGAGGGAAAAGTAATCCATTAAGGGCCCAAAAGGTTAAATTTTAATGCCAAGCCCAAACACAACGCTTTTGTTAAAGGAAAAGCAACAGCATAGAAATGCAAATGCTTCCTCATCACCAAACCAAAATAATGAAATAATAATGAAATGTCAACAGAAGAACCCAACTTTCCATTCTGACATTGGTATGGTATTTATAATTCCAAATCTACATAGGTACAAAAGAAGCATCTGAAAGTATGAATCTATATAAAAAATTGATGTTATCCAGCCCACTGAGATTATCATTCCCAGCAGCTCATGTGTCTCATTACCCTCGCATGACTAAATAATCATACAAGTTAGATCTGCACTTACCCATTATTTATAACATGATTTCATTCTCATTACTTGAAATGTAGGGCAGAAAACAGGCTCCCTTTTTTCACTTCAAAATATCAGAAATCACCTTAAGTTATATTTCTCAAGTAATGCAGGTTTCTGTGATTCATTTCTATCCCATTACATGTCGTTGAAGAACATTACTTAACATTTAATACATAATATAAGAAAGAAGAGCATGTGGTACCAGCCAAAATTTATTTATTACAATAATGTAAAAGGAAATAGCATTGATAATCACGGAATTTCATACCTGTGGAAGAGGAAGCACAGCAAGAAAGTCAATTATAAAGTATGTTGACAAATAACGCTTTGCTATTTGTAGAGGATCTATTACAAGCTCTCCTCTTCCAAAGACTCTAGATGATGGCGCAATGAAGGCTGTCCGAAACTGAAGCCCCATATGAATTAAATAAAAGATATCCGTGATTGTCCGAAGCACAGTAGCAATTATTGCTAAGTTATGATCTATATCAAGGCATTTATTCTTATTATCAATGACTGGAAGGAAAAAGAATAGGGGATCCACTGACACTGCAACTAGGCATGATATAACAAATATCTTATTCCATTTCTGAAGGAACTTGTCTTGAGGATCGAATATTTTCTTTTCAGAAGATTTCAGATCTTCAGAAAAAACTTCCCTAGAGCGTCCAAAATGCAGTGTTCGACCAATATTCTTCAATCCTTGCGAGCCTCTTTCCCACCCTCTTCTGACAGATGAAGATACAGAACTTGGTGTTCGTTCAAAACTATCAGAACTAAAAACATATTCACCTAGTCCACCCCTAACCGATTCCAGAGATTTCTCAGATCCTAAATCACTTTCAAACCTGTCAT
Organism: Wollemia nobilis; assembly: GCA_028583015.1. NCBI lineage: Eukaryota > Viridiplantae > Streptophyta > Pinopsida > Araucariales > Araucariaceae > Wollemia > Wollemia nobilis. The sequence goes on from JAQPPZ010003633.1 coordinate 1,713,569, forward strand.
ATTCAAAACCATCACATCATCAAATATGAAGCATATAGAACTTTCAACTGGAGTTAGCACTGAGAAAGCAGAGGGAGATAAATAAAGTACATTTGGGAACATTAAAGTCCACTTATGTTCCACATTAAATATGGGAGAATACATAGATAATTTTCCTAGTCCTAGTTCAAATCCAATAAAGAAATATACGTCTAAACCTGTTCTAATAAGAATTTTATATGCAGCTCCAAGTGCAACAGTCATGGAAAGAGTTCACTACAAGAATGAAATTAATACGATCATCAACAAAAAGCAGCTTCAATACTATAAATTTGCCCATGTAGATTATTTTGTACCATTGTAGATTTCAAAGGATCTCAGATTATCACTAAACATATTCAAATAGTAAAAGACAATCTGAAAATACAAGTATCAGCGATTGTCAATGTCGTTTCAACTCTCACATCAAGTGTGATTTGAGAAGAATGCACATGTCGGAAAGTATAAATATAACCATATAGACCAAATCCACAGACATTTTAACTAACAGATCATGCCATCCATAAACAAGTCAACAATATTACAAACGAGAAGTAAGAGCGAGAAACAAAGTCATGCAACCATAAATTGAAGAAAGCCTATGTACAACCTCTTCTAAGTGAGAAGTTAAAAACCAATGGGGAAAGCCAATGAAATGAAAAGGCTCTATAATACCAAAACAGATAAACCAAGGTAAGAAAAAACGTCACCTTCCTACATGTGCTTGGAATCATGGGCCTCCAAATTTGAATAAGGCCAAATTTGAATAAGGCCAATGGGGAAAGCCAATGAAATGAAAAGACTCTATAATGACAAAACAGATAAACCAAGGTAAGAAAAAACGTCACCTACCTACATGTGCTTGGAATCATGGGTCTCCAAATTTGAATAAGGCCCATACCTTCATCTCTATAAACTTTGTTACAAAGTTCGAAAAAAAATTTAAAAAATCATGACTATAAAATATATCATGATTTTTCCATCCCTCCAATTTATTCGCAAGTGATTGATTTTTAAAAACATTGCCAATATTTTCAATTAAATAGGAAAAAATGTTGATTTTGCCAAATTCTCCCCGATTAGTCACCGATACAATTTTTCCTGACCTTGCCAATAAATTACTGATCATGATTTTTTCAACTTCGGTTTGTATTCAATTTCAAAGGCTTCTCTTAATCAATGTTTGGTAATGTTGTCAACTCTGTTCTCGTCCGTACCATTGGGCAACAATAAATATTACTTTTTGAAATCTGGAACTACCCTTGCTTTTTATAATTGGGTTAATAGATAGTTCTCAATGGATTAATCTTTCAGTATAGATTGTTTTTGCAGGAAGCAAGAGGCATGTTGAATCAAATGAGGCTTATAATAATCAGTTAAACTTCAATAGAATGAGACTGAGAAAGTGAGTGAAAAGATGTAAGAGAGAGTCTTTCAAGTTTTACTATTTTAGACTTTTAGTATTTTTTTTTAATGGGTTATATGGGATTGAAACAAGCCCCACCCGTATTACATTATCACCACATAGTGATATTACAACAAAGCTTGGATATTATCCATGTATCGTTTTTTTGATGATTTTACACAGGTTTTTATAAGGGGTCCTGGTCCCCTCATACTGAGTGAGGTTTGAACCTTGGACCTCCCAAAGAGAGGCCAGAACCCTTACCACTGCAGTGAGCTTGCAGCTTCTTTTTAGACTTTTAGTCTTTACTTTTTTAGGTTTTATAATTTTTCTATTTTTTCTTCTTTTTTAACTGACTAGCTTTTCTCATTAGACTTACAAGTCTGGCAAATCTAGTCCATCAGGATGAATAGACACGAGTAACTGTCTAGACTCACAAGTCTAATCAAGTTGGGCCAAAAGCAACTTGCCCAAAGTCACTCAACTCGCAGTCCCACAAATACTCAAATGAATCTCAATATCATGATATCTAATTATATACCAACTCACTCCAACCTTACTAACATTTATGAATATTCTATCTATTCCCTTTAAAATGTGATTCTTCATATATCTTTTGTGTATACCATCTGTCCATATAACACGTTGAACCAAACCCCCTTCTTTTCAGACTTTTGTCCTAGTAACATGGTTAGTGGCCAAACATGAACAAATAGAAAGCAACATACTATAATATAATTATATATATATATATATATATATATATATATATATATATATATATATATATATATCTGCAACATGAATCCTTCATACTTCAATCAATTGTTATACATCATGGTCTGGTCAAGCATATAACACACAAACAAACATGCCTTGACCAATATTAACCAACATCATACCTCAAATAACATCTCAATCATCATAAATCAACCAAAGTAGATGGTATAGATATAGGTATTATGAGATTGAGTAAGCGGTTGGCAACTACCCAACTACCACCTAACTACTCTTATACATAAAACATTAAATATAGCCCATAACCCATTACATAATCTTTAATACAAACATATATGTCATCATGCACATACACGCAACAAAAGACTATGTGATGATAACACTTACAACAAAACTCTATGACACAAATACATGTGTTCGTGCAGCATGGTTCACGTGTTCATGCAAACATCACATTCATGTGCCAACTACCCAACTACCACCTAACTACTCTTATACATAAAACATTAAATATAGCCCATAACCCATTACATAATCTTTAATACAAACATATATGTCATCATGCACATACACACAACAAAAGACTATGTGACGACAACACTTACAACAAAACTCTATGACACAAATACATGTGTTCGTGCAGCATGGTTCACGTGTTGATGCACTCATGCAAACATCACATTCATGTGCCAACTCATCTGCAAACATCACATTCATGTGCAAACTCATCTACAAATATCTACCCACTCTTTCTTTTAGACTTGACAACATGCCTGTTGGTAGAGGTATTGATCTCACTGCTTGAACACTTATAACGCTCCCTCTGCTTCTTATTATTCCATACATCACCCGCAAATATGGAATTTGCAATTCTCTACCAGCACAACTTTATTCTCCAAATGATTGCTTCATTGTATAAACAATTTCCAAAATGTAAGTCTTATAGGCAATGCCTATTGCCACCTCTGGATGGGGTCAAGGAGGCAGGGCCCCCCTTGAAGGGTCAAGGGAAAGCACACTCTTCGTTCTCCTCGATAGTCTGATTGTTGAAACACACTTTGGTCTGATTTATTTTTCCCTTCATCAACATTATGACGATCTGAAGGGCACCCTCTCCGATGGCACAATCACAAACACATACTTTGGGACATCATGTTCTATGACATCCAAGACACAACAGTCTAGTCCTAGTCAAGCCTTCTACTAGATGGTCAAGTCTCAGTCGACTATTGCAATTTCTTTGAGATAGCAACAAGGAGGTTGTCAGTTGATCATCAGACAACGTTTTGTCTAACAGCAAAAGACCCATCAACAAGGCGACCATTAGTTAGGTGTTGAATAGTTGTTCTATTAATTGGGTGGTCGTGTGTCGTGTGTCGTGTGCCAAATGGTTGCTTCTTCAACAGAGTGATCATCAGTCAAGGCCTTGATGGCATTGTTATCAACAAAGTAGTTGTCGATCAAGGTGTTATTGGTTGAAGCACTAATGGCACTATTGACGGCAAAGAGGCTATCAATCGAGGCATTGTTGTTTGGGGCCTTTTTAGCACTGTCAACGGGTAAGCACTTCATTGACTAGGAGACAACATAGTTCCCGTCATCTCCCCCAACGATTAGTGCTTGGTCGGCCCCTCCAATAGTCGATGGTAATTTATGCTAGTTTATGGACGCATTGGTTTCATGTCACAAGACCTCTAGAGTAGTTCTATGACTTGGATATTTGTAACCTTTATATATAATTAATTAAAAATTACTTGAGGTCTAGTGACACATTAAGTACTGGTGAGTCGATGAACTCAATGCTTCCCACAAAGGTTCAATTATTGTGGCCTAAATTGACAAGAAAAGAGGATATGGAAAGTTTCAACTCCTAAGTGAATTTGGCCAGGATAGAAATTCCTCAAATCTGGCAACTTAGCTGAAGGGAATGAAGAAAAACCTTTGTAAGTGTTGTAGCCCATGTAGGGCATGTTTCAATTGCAATTTAAAATGATAGTCGTAATAATTATAATTTTACTAATGAAGATAATAATTATATCATGGAGACGCAAAGAAAGGATTCTTGTCTTGCTACAAACAGAGGAATGAATCTGGATCTGCATTATGCCTGCGTGATCATCCAAAAAGACTTTGTGAAGAAGACAAGGTAATATAAATATATTTACCCTCTGCCCCCTCCATTTTATACATTTTTTTAAAATGTCGTCAAGCTGTAAAAGAAAAGGGGAAGGACTTTGTTTGTAAGTAGAATAGGGTTTGTCACATATTACATCTGACTTGGCCATTGGGCCAACAGCAGCCATGACGGCTGCATCGTTGTTCAAGAACACTGGAAATGGATCCTTTTCACTGTTCTCACAACCACCTTTATTTGATCAAACAAAACTGGAAAACTTGACCAAAGCCCTAAAAGCAAGGAGGCCACAACAGGCCCAAACAAGCACCAAAAGCACCTTTGTTCCCAAGTTGGATGAAGCACCAATGGTCGAGATCCCTTTGGACTTCATACAGAGTCTAATTCTCACACTGACAAAAAAAGCACTTGCATGCAAATTCGTGGGAATCTAGCCTAGCCCCATAGCCATACAAAAGTGGATAGCCTCTACCTAGGGATCAAAAATCTCCAGTTATGAGATAATGATGGCAAGTAGAGGATACTTCATAGTCATCTTCTCATCTACAGAAGAAAGGAATGCAATCTTTCATGGAGGGCCCTAGTTCCTCGGATCGAGTCCTTTGTACATGACCCCCTGGTCAACAAGCTTTGATCCGCAAGCAAAAGAACTGGAAGAGGTCTCAATATGGGTAAGACTACCATTTTTACCACTGCACCTTTGGAACAAGCCAACTTTGGAGATAATAGGAAATTCTATTGGCACATTTGTAGATTGGGCTCCCCCAAAATCCAACAATGCAATATGTGCTAGAATGTGTGTTCAAGTCAACTTGAAGAAAGGACTCCCTAAAAGTATAGGCATCAAAGTCCTGGATTGGATCCACACCCAACCATTGGACTACAAGCATATACCTTTCAAATGCATTACCTGTCATCAACATGGACATTTTTCAAGAGGCAGTCCCTCTAAACTCTAAAGTATAGCAAGAGAACAAAGGGGAAGACCAAGAGTTTTAGACAGCAAGAAGAAAACTACAAAGAATATCGAGTAAAAGGAGGCCACAACAGCCTGAAAAAAGACTACTAATAAGTTTTCTATCTTATCTGAAGCTAAAGAAGTGGCTCTCCCAGAACCATCCTCCAAAAAGGGAAAAGAACCATTGGAACTAGAAACAGAAGAAGTGGAGGGGACACAGGCTAGTAAAGACACTCTTGCTGAAGAGGAGAGCAAAGAAGAAATAGAAGAAACTCAAATAGCAACAGTTGTTGTCCTAGGGGGTACTCCCGTGGCCAAATCCACTACAAGGGGGAGAAAAACCAACCAAGAAGCAAGGACAAAGCAAAACAATCTAGAAGTACAAAGAAAACCCAAACAGTCTTAAGACTTTAACAAAGCTAAGAAGTCAACAAAGAAATGAAGGCTATATCCTGGAATGGAAGGGGATTAGATAGTCCCCTGAAGAAAAACTGTTGGAAGTTACATTAGGTAAAAAATGTTTTTACCACGGTGAAAGGGTGGACTTACCTTTTACCTCATGGACGGCGGAGTTTGGACGGCATGGGCGGCAGAGAGAGAACTCAAATTCAATTTCCTTTTCTTCTTTCCTCCCTATTTTCCTTCTCCCTATTCTCTTTCCCCTAAGTTAGGCGTATGGTTAATTAGCTCCTATTTAAACTTTGTAACCTGATTATTATTGTTAATGGTTAATGCTCATTTGATTTTTATTGTTTCGACTCTTTGGTTTCTAACCCTAAGCTCCTGATCTCAATATCTGGTATCAGAGCAGGTTGGAAGCGAAGCTGGTGGGCGTTGCCGAGGCAGGCACGAATCTCGAGGAGGAGGTCAGCCCGCAGCACGTGAACCAAGGTAGGCACGAATCTCGAGGAGGTCAGCCTAGCTCGTAGCACGCGAACCGAGATGACCCTGGAGGCACGCGGATCAAGGAGTCGACCCTGGAGGCACAAAGATCGAGGAGCGGACAGAACCAGAGACGTGGACACGTGGCATGACCAGACCAGACCAGACACTGACACGTGGCATGACCAGACAAGAGCAGACCAGACTGACACGTGGCGCGAGGAGGCACGACTTGCGCGGGGAGGCAAAAGGCAGTCCCGATTGCCCGTAGGCAATCGAGAATCTACCGACGACGTTAGGCTTTTAAAGCCTACAAAAACATCCGCACAGCGGATGTGGGACTAAAGTCCCGGTTTTTTAATCCTGTAGCTAGCGCCGACAGGAAATAAAAGGAAGGACTCTTCCTTCCTTTCCCGTCGGATACGCTAGCCCGACTGGCTATTCGGGCCAGCGTTAAGTTGAGGCGCGGGAGGTCGCGGGGTCGAACCCCACGCGCGCCTAACAAAGTTTTTTTTTGCTTATAAAATATAATATATATTTTTTATTTTCTTTTAATCATTTTTAATTTTATAAATTTATATTATATAGATAAATCTTTTAAAAATTTTTTAAATTTTTATCTATAAAAATATATAGTTTATAAAAATTTTGATTAAAACTAAAAAAAAAATTATATATATTAAAATTTTTTAAAAGAAAATCTCTAGCATTCTCTTTCAAATTTGATTCTTAGAACTAGAGAAAAATTATTTCCTAAGAGGAAATAGATGTAAAAGTTTTTACGCTTTGACAGGTAAAAACTTAGAAAAATTTCCTAAGAGGAAATTGTTGTAAAAAAGAAATTTCGGGGAAATTTTCTTTAAAATATCTAGATGATCAGATCTGGTGGGTGTTATCATGCTCTATGTAGTTTGTTACTAAGAACAAACGCAGAAAATTTTGACGAGCATGTAAGAACGCTTGGACTTAACACTGTATTTTCACAATTACAAAATGCAGTAATTGCAAATCAGCGAAATCCTGAACTAGGCTACGAAGCAGATTCAGAAGATAATTCTTTTGGAAGCAGATTTGAACAATCTGAGTCAATACCAATTGCTCCAGTAGAATCGGAATATACTCATTATAGTAATTCCATTGAAATTATTGAACCAGATTCACCAGAAATCATCTTAATCAGTGACGACGAGGAAGAAGTTGCAGACAATTTTGTGCACCAGGAGATAGCAGAGTCTCATCAAGCAGAATAAAGCCCTTTGTGAAAAGTTAAAATCAAGCAAGGCTTGATCTTTGTAATTTTCTTTATTTTCTTGTAATTGCACAATAATAGTAGTTTTTTGTTATTGTTTGTAATGGCATCAAACTACAATCTACCCATCCCTGAATTTGATGGGGATGATTATGAGTACTGGTCCATCAAGATGAGGACACTACTCATTGGAAAAGGCTTATGGGATATTGTCGAAGATGGCTACACAGCTCCAACGGATTGGACTACTTTGAATACAGCAGACAAGAAAACCCTAAAGGAAGCCCAGAAAAATAATTCTTCTGCCCTATCCCTACTTCAAGCGGCATTAGTTAAAAGTATCTTTCCTAGGATTGCATCAAGCACAACTGCTAAAGATGCATGGAAGGCCTTACAAGAAGGTTTTCAAGGAAATGATAAAGTGAAGCAGGTCAGGCTTCAAACACTGAAAAGAGATTTTGAAAATCTCAGAATGAGAGACAATGAAAGAGTCGGAGATTACTGTGTAAGAGTTAAAGCAGTAATCGATATGATGCAAACCTTGGGTGATGACACAAAACCTGAAATAGTGGTGAAGAAAGTGTTGAGAACACTTCTTCCTAAGTGGAATCACATAGCAATCATAATCGAAGAATCAAGAGACCTTTCTACTCTCACGTTTGATAACTTAATAGGTTCATTAACTTCTCATGAGGAGAGGTTACAGGGGGCACCTTCCACAAGCTATGGAGGTGAAGACAATGCCTTCACTTCAAACGAAGCCGCAGGGCGAGGACAAGGAAGAGGAAGAGGCAGAGGACGACAACAGAGAGACAGAGGCCGAGACAACTCAAGAGGAGCAAACTCCTACAAAGGAGGAAATCAAAATAGAGGACAAAATCAGAACAGAGGAGGTAACCAAAATCAAAGCGGCAATCCAGGCCGAAATGGAAATCAAGGACGAGGAAGCAACAAGTCCAAAACAACATGTTTCAATTGCGGTAAACCAGGACACTTCGCTCGTGACTGCTGGTCGAAAACTTCACAAGGACAAAGCCGTCAATACGGTTCCTTCTATGGAGAAGAAGAAGACCCCTCAAATATTTTTCTTTCATATGGACAATCAGATCACAATCTAGATGATACATGGATTCTAGATACTGGTTGTTCCAATCATATGAGTGGCAAAGAAGAACTCTTTGCTACCTTAGATTCAAATTATAAATCCCATATTAAGTTAGGGGATAATAAGACATTGCAAGTAGAAGGCATTGGAGCCATGGAGGTTCCAACAAAAGAAGGCCTTAAAAAAGTGAATGACATTTATTTTACTCCCAAGCTCCAACACAATCTCCTCAGTGTTGGGCAAATGATGGAGAGGAATTACAAACTTGTTTTTGATGAAGGTAGATGTACCATACTTGATAAAAACAATTGTAATAGAGTCATTACACAAGTACCTATGACAAAAAATAGGTTATTCCCTCTGAAATTTGGTGAGCCAGGGGGAGCACAACTTGCGAATGTAGCTATTTCAAATCCAAGTGTACTGTGGCACTTGAGATATGGTCACCTTAATTCCGCTAGCTTGAAAATGTTAACTTCACAAGCTATGGTGACAGGACTACCAAAGATTTCAGATCACAAGAAAGTATGCGAAGGTTGTGCTTTGGGAAAGCACTCCAGATCAAAGTTTCCTAAAAGACAAGCCTGGAGAGCCAGTTATCCTCTTCAGCTAGTGCACTCGGACATCTGTGGTCCTATGCAAACAAAAAGTCTAGGAAACAATTCATATTTTCTAACTTTTATTGATGATTATTCCAGAATGTGCTGGATTTATTTTCTGAAACATAAAGATGAAGCATTTGATTGCTTCATAGATTTCAGAAATAATGTAGAAAAGCAGAGTGAATATCATGTAAAATGTCTAAGGACAGATAGAGGAGGTGAGTACTCCTCAAATGAATTCTTGCAATACTGTAGAGAGAATGGGATTAAAAGGCAGTTCACTACTGCCTATACTCCTCAACAGAACGGTGTGGCAGAGCGAAAGAACCGCACCCTTGTAGAGATGGCAAGAACTATGCTACAAACAAAGCATCTAACACACACATATTGGGCAGATGCTGTTAGAACCAGTGCATACATAATAAATAGAAGTCCAACTTCTAGTTTAGATGGTATCACTCCTTATGAAGGATGGTACGGCAAGAAGCCAAATGTAAAGCATTTCAAGATATTTGGTTGTTTAGCCTATGCACATATTCCAGAAGAGAAAAGAAAGAAGCTTGATCCCAAGAGTCAAGCATGTATATTTGTAGGGTACTTGTGAATCCACAAAAGGATACAGACTCTACAATCCAAAGACCCATAAAGTAATTATTTCAAGAGATGTAATTTTTGATGAAGGGGAGAATGGGGTCATCAAAAATTTGCTAATGTAGAATCTGATTCAGCCAGTTCTTCACAGGTACAAATTAAGAATAGCAGTGGTACCCCACCACAGAGTCCTCAAAATGAATCTTCTTCGAGTACATCGAGTGGTACACCAAGTCCTAGAAGAAGTCCTTTGAAGGCACCACCAAACTCTCCAAGAAGATTTCAGAGATCTGTAAGTGCTCCAAGTCCTATGGATATTGATCCATCTTCTCAAAGGAAAGAGACTAATAAAGGAAAAAGAACACTACAGAATCATCCATCTTCTCAAATGTTGGATAGGAATTTCCAACGAAGATACACTAGAAGTCAAGCTAGTGAGATGGATGACATATTATCCAGACTTGAAAATCTTCACATGTCTGGAGATGATGAATCTCACGAACCAAGAGGAGATGTAGTCAATTATGCTTTATTGGCTACTGCACAGCTAGAACCATCTAGCTATGAAAAAGCATGTACAGAAAGTATATGGCAAGATGCCATGAAAGAGGAAATATCCTCTATTAACAAAAATGATACTTGGGAGCTTGTGAAGCTACCCAAAGGTAAAAAATGTGTTGGTTGTAAATGGGTCTATAAGACCAAATTCAATGCTGATGGAAGCATTGAAAGACATAAGGCAAGACTAGTTGCAAAAGGTTTTACTCAGAAATATGGAATAGACTATGAGGAAACCTTTGCTCCTGTAGCAAGACAGGAGACAATTAGAACAGTTCTTTCCTTAGCTGCTCACAAAGGTTGGGCAATACAACACATGGATGTGAAAAGTGCATTCTTAAATGGATACTTAACAGAAGAGGTGTATGTTCAGCAACCTCAAGGTTTCCAAGAACAAGGAAAAGAAAACCTTGTTTATAAATTGAAAAAGGCACTTTATGGCCTCAAGCAAGCACCAAGAGCTTGGTACTCACGCATTGATGGCTATTTTAATGAGCTTGGATTCACTAAAAGCAAAAGTGAACCAACTCTGTACTACCTCAAGAATGGAACAGACATCCTCATAGTTTGTTTATATGTGGATGATCTTATATTTATGGGTAGTAATAATAAAATGAACATGGAGTTCAAAAACTCCATGATGAATCAGTTTGAGATGAAAGATCTCGGATTAATGAGATACTTCCTAGGCATGGAAGTACATCAATCAGAGAAAGGGATCTTCATATGTCAACATAAGTATGCAAGTGACATGATCAATAAGTTTGCTATGCAGCAGTGCAAATCAGTTACAACACCAACAGGACATGGAATCCAGCTGAGCAAAGATGATGGATCACCAAAGGTTGACATGACCACTTTCAGGAGTATGGTTGGGAGTCTGATGTTTCTTACCAACACAAGACCTGATATTCAGTACGTTGTTTCTCTTGTTTCAAGGTTTATGGCTAGCCCATCTGAGTTGCATCTTCAAGCAACCAAAAGAATTCTACGTTATGTAAAAGGTACATTGGATTTTGGAATCCATTACCACAAGAGTAACTCTGTGAAGTTACTTGGTTTTAGTGACAGTGATTGGGGCAGCAATATAGATGACAGGAAATCTACATCAGGGAACTGTTTTAGTCTAGGTTCAGGACTAATAACTTGGAGTTCCAAGAAACAATCTGTTGTAGCATTATCATCTACTGAAGCTGAGTATATAGCCATTACACATGCTAGTACTCAAGTCCTCTGGTTGAGGAAAATCCTTGAAGAGATTGGCGAAAAACAAAGTGGTCCAACAACTCTGAATTGTGATAATATTAGTGCCATTCAGTTGGCATATAATCCAATCCATCACAAAAGATCAAAACATTTTGATATGAAGTATCACTTCATTCGAGATATGGTGGATCAGAAGATAGTTGAGCTTAAATACTGCAGCACTTTGGACAATATAGCAGATATCTTCACCAAAGGCATAGCTACAACTCAATTTATAAAGCTGAGAGACTGTATAGTCAGTCCTCTCAACTTTAAGGGGGAGAATGTTGGAAGTTACATTAGGTAAAAAATGTTTTTACCACAGTGAAAGGGTGGACTTACCTTTTACCTCATGGACGGCGGAGTTTGGACGGCATGGGCGGCAGAGAGAGAACTCAAATTCAATTTCCTTTTCTTCTTTCCTCCCTATTTTCCTTCTCCCTATTCTCTTTCCCCTAAGTTAGGCGTATGGTTAATTAGCTCCTATTTAAACTTTGTAACCTGATTATTATTGTTAATGGTTAATGCTCATTTGATTTTTATTGTTCCGACTCTTTGGTTTCTAACCCTAAGCTCCTGATCTCAATAAAAACTACCTAAGTAACTTAATAGATCAACAAAAGCCAAAGGTAGTCTGCATACAAGAGACAAAATTGTCAGAGCAGATAGTAAAATTGGAATGGAATAAAATATGGAGACACTCAGAACTAGAAGCAACAAATTCATCAAGAGCCTCTAGTGGACTCATTCTAGCCTAGGACCCACAGGCCATGACATGTACCAACAAAATCATACACACCAACTGGATAGTTGTTTCACTCAACTCTCCAAAAGGTCAGACTTGGACCATAGTTAACTTTTATGGCCCAAACAACATAGTATTAAAATAGGAGGCATGGAAGAGTCTACATCAATGGATAAGGCAGGAAAGGCCTCCCAATCTAATCATAACAGGGGACCTAAATGTTACATTAGCACAATGGGAAAAAAAGGGAGGCACTACATCAAAAGATCCTACAAAAGAATAGGTAATGCAGATCATAGCTGAGGAGCAGCTACAGGACATAATCCCCAAAAAAGAAAAATTCACATGGACAAACAAGAGAGTTGGGACTAAATACATAGCAAAAATATTAGACAGATTTCTGATACAAGAGGACATACTGACCAGGTATCCACTTATATCAAGTGACATAATCCAAAGCTCGATATCAAATCACAAACCCATCTCATTGGACACTGGAGACAATACCCTTGGGAAGAGAAAGATTTCTTTTATATACAATTCAGATTGGATGGAGCATGAAGACTTTGGTCTATTAGTAAAAAACACCTGGAAGCAACACATCACCTCAAAAAGTCCCCAAGAGGTATGGAAAATAAAAATTTCCAATCTCAAGAAAGCCATCAGGGACTGGATATCCAAAAAGCCAAGAAATCAATCTAGGACAAACATTCTGATACAACAGATGGAAGAAGTAGAGACAGAGATAGGTGATCATCCTCCAACACCACAACAAGAAAAGAGAAGAGCACAACTGAACCAAGAAATGGACCAGAGCTATAGAGCAGAAGAGGCACACTAGAGACTCCACTCAAGAATGACATGGCTCAAAAAAGGAGATAGGAACACCAAATATTTCCATCTAAAAACAATGCAGCATTACCAAAGGAATACCATTAGAGAAATACAAAAAGGAGTAATATATACTGACCAGTCAGCTATAAAAGAGATAGCAAGTGAACACTACTCATCACTACTCACAAAGGTACCAGCAAACCAGCAGGCACAGACCACTCTCTTGAATAATATTCCTACACTGCTAAAAGGAAAAGATAGAGAAGACCTCACAGCAGCAGTGACCAAAAAAGAGCTAGAAGAAGTCATACAATCTCTACCCAAGAATAAAGCTCCAGGACCATATGGCTTCACCAACAATTTCTACCAGCAGTTTTTTGATATCATAGGAGATGATCTGTTGAAAATGATAGAAGAGGCAAGGACAAGAGGTAAGCTCTCTAGAGCAATCAATTCCACTTTCCTTGCACTAATCCCAAAAGAGAAAAATGCGATGTCATTTGCTAGATTTAGGCCTATATCTCTCTACAATTGTTCATACAAAATAATGACCAAAATAATAGCAAATAGGATTAAGGGGAAGATAAATGACCTGATAGGAGCAGAACAAGGGGGCTTTGTGCCAGGTAAACAGATCTATGATAATATCATAATGATACATGAAGCCCTTCACACAAGTGCTAAATCCAAAAAGAAAAGAATAGTCATAAAACTTGATATGGCTAATGCTTTTGATAGAGTAGACACCAGTTTCCTAAAACAAGTCCTCATCAAATTTGGTTTCCCAATCCAAATGATAAACTGGATAGGGGCATGTATAGAAGGACCCTAGATATCCCCCCTCATTAATGGTGAGCCTGCAGACTTTTTTAAAGCCACTAGAGGATTAAGGCAAGGATGCCCACTATCCCCATACTTATACATCCTTCTAGCTGAAAGCTTAGGAAGAACTCTAACCAAAATGAGAAGAGGAAAAGAAATCATAGGAATCAAAGCAGCCATGGGATTCAAGTCAATCACCCATGCTCAATTTGTAGATGATACTATATTACTAGGAGAAGCATCAAAATCAAATGTGAGGATTCTCAAGGAAACACTAGAATGGTTTACTTCACCCACTGGAGCAGAGATAAATACTCAGAAAAGCAGATTTTATACAATAAATACTTCAGGGGCAGAAGACAAAGGATTCTCACAAATTCTGAGGTTCAACAAAGGCAATGATCATTCATTCAAATATCTGGGTGTCCCTATGGGCTTCCAACTAAAAACAAGGGAAACTTGGAATGCTATACTAGAGAAGGTGTCAAAGAAAATACAACAATACAGTAATGGTTGGCTGAGTTTAGCAGGAAGAATTGTTTTAATCAAGTCAGTTCTAGCAAGTCTACCAATATACCAATTATTGGTATACCACGCACCCAAATACATCCTGCAAAATATGGATGCACTACTTAGATTCTTCCTGTGGAAATGTGGGAAGCAAAATGACAGGAAAAAATTCCATCTAGTAAACTGGGAGATACTCACCAAACCCAAGGATCAAGGAGGACTGGGAATAAGGAAAACAAAGGTAGTGAGCAAAGCATTAGGTGCCAAACTGTTATGGAATCTGGTCACCCCATCTAACTCCCCATGGAAACAAATTCTAAAGCATAAATACCTGAATAACTCTGATGGTATCCAACTGTTGAGGAGTGTTGATAACAAAGCAGGCTCTTCCTTGATTTGGAAACACATAGTAGAAGCCAAAGCACTTATATTAGAAAAAACATCATGGCTACCTAGGGATGTGACAAATTAATCTAAGGATTTATAAAAAAATAAATACAAAATAATACAAAGTTGAAAAAAACTCTTCCTTGATTTGGAAACACATAGTAGAAGCCAAAGCACTTATATTAGAAAAAGCATCATGGCTACCTAGGGATGGTAAGCAAATTAATCTATGGGAGGACCCGATCTTGGGGGGATTACCAATCACAAGGAACTGTCCTCCAGAGCTAAAAGAGGAACTGCAGCAGGTCGGTGTCAGCACTCTTGCAAGTTTATTCGAATGGGAAGGTGATCAACCCAATTGGATCAACCCACCCCTGCCACAGCATGTACAAGACTCCTGGAGTTTACTACAAAGCCAAATGACAGGGATGAAACCAACTCCTCAAGCCCCCGATCAGATAATTTGGGGTAATATTAATGGACCCAGAGTTTATACAGTCAGCCCAAGGTGTTCTCCTACAACAACACGGGCAGAAGAATAAAAAATTAGCCACTGTATGGAATTATAGGATTCCTCCCAAGCTTCAAGTTTTTCTCTGGCTGGTTCACCAAAACAAGATTCTCACAGGAGAAAATCTTGTAAAAAGGAATATTATGGGGCCTCATGTATGTCTCAGATGCTTCAAAAACAATGAAATAATAACACATTTGTTCTTTGATTGCCCAGAAGCAATAAAAATATGGATTGAGATAACAAAGCAGTTTGGATCAGCTATATCAGGGAGTATAAACTCAAAAACTTGTCTCAACAATTGGGCCCATATGTACAGATGGGGATTAAAGGACAAGCACCTCCTAAAACAGATCTGGTCATCCATACCACCCTTCATTATATGGCACATCTGGAAGGAATAAAACAGGATAATTTTTTAAGACAAAAGGACCAACTTCAGAGTTCTAACCAATAGAGTGGCAAGGGAAATAGTACTAAACACAAAAGTCATGTATCACAAGAAACAAAACACCAGCAAATTAAGGCACAAGGAACTAGAAATGTTACATAAAATGGAATTCCAAGGGCTCTTGAAGATAGGGAATCAAATAAGCCAAGTTAGAACACCAGAAATAAAGTATCCTGCTCTTTTCTTTGATGGAGCATCCAAGTCAAATCTAGGCAAGGTTGCAGCTGGAGGAGTGATCTTGGTAGCTCCTGCACAAGATCTAATCCAGTTCAAGATCAATCTGGGGAAAACAACCAATAATGTGGCAGAGGTGATAGGCTGTGAAATGGGACTCAAATTGGCAGTGGAACAAGGAATTAAACAACTTCATGTATATGGAGACTCAAGAATTGTGACTTCTGCCCTCTCTAAGGAGTTATCATCAATACAACTTAGAATTGTACAGAGAAGAATAAAAGCCTTGGAAAAGAAGTTTGATTACATCGCTTACTCCCACATTGGGCAGGAGCACAATAGGAAGGCAGACAACTTAGCAAATGAGGCTATAAATACAACCCATTTGCACCTCAAAATCACAAAGGAAAAAAGAAGAGAAGGCTGCCAAAATGAGTGACATTGGGTGCAGTGATAACAAAACTATGGGAGAAAGCAGCTGGGAGGAAAAGAAGCGAATAAGCAGGCCCTAGCAGAGTTACAGCAGAAGGAAGATGCTATGGATGCAGAGAGAGAACAGAGAACCCAACTGCAAGAGGAGCTACTTGAAGAAAAGCGGATCATCAATCTTGAGGAAGCACAATTAGCTGATCCAAACTGAATGCTTAAGTTATGTGTACTTCTATTTCATAGTTTAAAGTATGGATTGTATCAGCGCTGGCAAGGATCTTACACCTACCAGTCGCATCTGGAAACATTTTTTAATTCTGTACAGGCAACTGAGCCTGCAAGATGTATGGAAATATTTCGCATATAATATAATTATACCTTTCTTTTTAAAAAAATAATTGAACTAATGAAAGATCCTCTTTAGAGAAGAACAAGTAAATGTAAAGCAAGAAGCGGAAATGGTGCAGGTATTGGAGACATCACAGCAGGTGAAGGCAGTACCAACACTACTGGGGGAATCATTACAAGTAATGTCAAGGGCTCAACCTTAAGCCTACTGTAAAGATGTCTGCTATAGTTCTTTTCTTTGCACGTATTTCTTTTTTATCAACTCCTTTTTGCTTGCTGTTTAGCTGTATTTTGTTAGCTAAGCCAGTTAATCAGCTTTGCCCCATCTTTTCTATATCCATGTATTTCAGGGCCTCAATCAATAATCAATTCAGTTCTCCATGAATTAGTTTTGATGCCACAAATGCATAAGAGAGTACAAATTGAAGATAAAAGATCAAAAAAATATTCAAAATTAGAATATATAATGAGGTACTTATCCCACTTGTATTGCAGAAATTCATGTTGGAAAAACATATTACATCACAGGTCACAAAAATGAAATGGACATTACACAGGTTCAATAGCATACGTTTGTAAAATAGGCAAACAAAAGAAAGAAAGAAAGAAAAAAAGCTAAAAGTAGGATATGAAAAAATAGTAGAAAATTGGCTTTCAACTTGAAAACAACCAATCATAAAAATGAAAGTAAAAAAAAAAATTGTTACACAATCATTAGACAAGCAAACAAAATACATAATGTGTAATAGTGAAAAAACAATACCTTACAAATCTCTCTTTTTGACCCCCCATAACATGAAATCTAGTACTGTCACGGAAACTCATTTCAGCAAAGATCACCCAAGTATCAGATAACAGACAACTGTTCAACTTGTCTGAAGGTTTTTCTGATGAGAGAAACCATCTTGCTGGTATTAAAACACTTGCATTTTATGCTCCCGCTATTATCCTGCACTGATGGAAGCAAAAGTCACATAAAGCAATGATGCAGAGAAGTTTCCTAAACAACTTAGACATGCACGCTCAATTTTTTCACATGTTATACTACAAAACAATCATAGTACTTTTTGATCAGAATAGAAAAAATAAAACTACATCTTGCAAAAGAATGATACTATCTGAAGTGGTGAATCTCAACACGATAATCAGTTAAAAAAAAAAAGGCATTATACATGCAGAATTGCATACGCAAATGGCTACTCTCAAAATTAGATTTCTAGGACTAAAAACATAGAAAAGGATACTTCGTTTCATATCAAAAACAAATTGAGAAACTTACAGCAATGATCTTTTGCAATTGCACAGGGACAAAAGAAGAAAGAAAAAAAAAACTGATACTTGCAAAGTGAAATAGAATACAAAAAAATATTTTAAGTTTAACCAGAATGACCTTTAGTTGACATTTCAATCCGCAGTAAGTTATTTTAGGTTTCCTCGAGAAATGTTTTTCTATACACAAGCACATTGATAAAGAGATAATAGTAAAATGATAGTTGCCGTATCATAAATGTTTACAAAAGAATGACAAGAAGCCTAAAAAACCAGGTGATGGGCAAGTTGCAGAAACTCAAGGACCCTCTGCTACTATCATGTTGGAGCTGGACAAAACCAGCTCAAGTCACTCGAGCATCTCTACTGTGTGTGGTAATTCACAGGTCCAAGGCTTAGTACTCGATAATCAGAATAGAAAGCATAGAATAACACCTTCCAAAAGAATAGCACAAGTAAAAAGTGGGGAATATCAACAGGATAATCAGCACAAAAGGCATTGTATGTAGAATTGCATATGCACATGGCTTTTAGAAAAGTCATTCTATATTAAAACAAATTGGGAAACTCACCTTGAGAGTTCTACTTTAGATCTGTGGCGAAATTCAAAAAATAGAGGATTCCCATGATGACAAGTTGGGTATCAATAAAGAAAAATCATCAAAATAAGCCCTAGTTCAAGTGAGAGTGCCCTAGCTTTAGGAGTAATCTTTTGCTAGTCAAGGGCAAAGGGATGAAAGAGTCTATGGCAAAATCCATTAAGGGGCGGATGATTCACTAGAAGTGATTATCAAGGATAAGATAATTGAGCAAATATAATGGTTCTTAAAACTAGAGGGTCGCAGATACTAACCAGGTTTTTTTGGAGGTTCAACAGTGGATTGGAAAGAAATGGAGACTGAATTTGCAATACTTTATGACTTTTTTTCTGAAAGGATTTTTATCCTCGTAATCTTCTCTAGATTGGAAATAAGGGGCAAAGTAATGTGTGTTGGCCCATGATTAATGTAGAGGGATGGCTTGTATTTAAAACCATGGAGCGGAAACGTTTTTGCTAAGATGGAAACTCTGGAAAGGGTTCCAATATGAGTCAGGCTTTGGACTTCCACATGAGTTTATCAATGTGGGTGTTTTGAGAAATACTGATAAAACATTAAGGCAGTTCATACAGGTGGCATCCACCTCTATGGAGCAGAATCTAACATTGTATGCATAAATATATCTTGCCATGGATATTTCAAAACCTGTGCCAAAATTCACCATTATCAAATCTGAATTAGGAAAGTGGATTCAGCAGGTGGACTCTGAAAATTCCTTTAATTCCTAAAACTAGTACCAAGTTTCACTAGAAAAGGGGTCTCCCCCGACCCTTCAGAAATCACCCTACCTATCCCATGTTTGGCACGGCTAGTCCCTTAAGTCAACACAAAGAAAGTTCTATATTTGATTCTTGTTGTAGCTTCATTAGTTTCCACACCAAGCTCCAAAAATAGAACTTTCCTTTTGTTGAAGTAAGAGGCTATAAGGTTTACCAACATCCAACCCATCTAACATTGTACGCCTAAATATATCTTGCCATGGATATTTCAAAACCTGTGCCAAAACTCACCATTATCAAATCTGAATTAAGAAAGTGGGTTCAGCAGGTGGACTAAGAAAATTCCTTTAATCCTCAAAACTAGTACCGAGTTTCACTAGAAAAAGGGTCTCCCTTAACCCTTCAGAAATCACCCTACCTATCCCATGCTTGGCATGGCTAGTCCCTTAAGTCAGCACAGAGAAAGTTATATATTTGATTCTTGTTGTAGCTTGATTAATTTCCACACCAAGCTCCAAAAATAGAACTTTCCTTTTGTTGAAGCAAGAGGCTATAAGGGTTACCAACATCCAACCCATCTACGGTTGGGTCTCAAGGGATCAGAACCCATTGAAAGACCTATATGGCAGTCCCCATCACACTCCAGTGTAGGAGGAATCACCCCAACCCTTACATTAGCACCGGTTCCCTTCAACCATATTCGGGTAAATTGAAGGAAGGCCCCTACCTTGACTGTGTAGCCATAGTCCAGGGAGTTCAGAAGACTTAACTCAGTATTGGTTGTGTTCCCAACAGAAGGAATTGCCCTACCCGTATGGACATTGGCTCCAAAATCGTGTGTCATTGAGTCAAACGAGGAATAATTGCATGTATATTTTTCCATGGACTGACACATTGTGTGCCCTTGCTCCAGTCACAAGCTCACAATTAAACATTGCATGTCGATACCACATATGCCATGTGACAAGAAACATAGCAATAGATTGCAATATGGAAATGGTTGAGAAAGATATGAAAGGTTTTGGTCATACAACAAGAAAAAAGTTGAAGTCATGAGATAAAATAGTAGCAGAAGATGGCCCAAATCAAGAATTTTCCAATCCTAAAAAAGTGGCAAAGAAGCTGCAAGCTTACTGCAGTGGTAAGGGCTTTGGCCTCTCTTTAGAGGTCCAAGGTTCAAACCCCACTCAGTATGAGGGGACCCGGACCCCTCATAAAAACCTGTGTAAACTCGTTGAAAAAAAATGGCAAAGAAAGATTCTCTACCTCATCAGATGGCAAATCCCATCACAAGTCATTCAAAGAAACTTTAGGGGGACCCAAAGACATACTAGATGAGCAACTACAATTTGAGAGTTCATATTCAAAATGGTCCAATGCTGCAAAGGAATATTTAGAGTCAATTTTCAAAGGGGAAATGTGAAAGAGGTTGTCTCTAAGTTGAATACCCATTTCCATCCTCTTCAAACAGTAGAAAATCATCTCCCTGCTATCAAAAAGAAAATAGAGGTGGTCCCTTGCACCTTAGGATCTCCAAGGCAGCATAAACCAGTAGATGATTGGTTTAACTGGAAACAGTCAAGAAAAATTGAAGAGATAGAGAAGGATGAAAACATTGGTAGGAATGGCAAAGGGAAAGAGGAAAACTTGCAAAGCAGGATCAAAGAGAAAAAAATGGAGAAATATTGATTTGGGAAGCCAGAAGCAAACATCACGAATGTTAACAAGAAGTAGGGTTGAGCCCATAAATCAGAATAGAAAATAATAATGAAGATGATATCTTGCAATATTCAGGGTATGAATATGGCCCCAGAAAAAAGAGTTAATCAAGGAATTAATAGGCAGTCACAGTCCTGAATTTCTTTTAATACAAGAGACAAAATTAAATAGCGAACAATATACAGAGGCATTCAAAAGGATATGAAAGATGGGGGATTGTGTGAATACACCTACAATAGGACCTTTTGGAGGTATTCCGACTGTGTAAGACAAGTGCAAATGGGTGGAGAACTGCTAGGTACAAGTACTAATTATGTGGCTGGTCTTTTTTGTAAGAAGAAAACCCTAAGAATTGGAGTGATAATAAAGCTACTCTTCATGATAGTTGTTGGCAGGAACTCAGTTTATTCATGCCAAAATTCAATGATGACTCATAAGTGCAAACTGTGGATTCTTAGGGGGAACTTAAATGCGATTCTATCTCCATTGAAGAATGATGGTAACCTTGGTTGCTCTAGATCAATGGAGGACTTTGCCTCCTTTGTTAGGCTAAATGACCTTTTGGATATTATCCATTCAAGATTTCAATATACATGGGATAACACGCATATTGGGAGATCTTATGTGGCGGAAAGATGGACTGTTTTTTGTTGTCCAACAATTCATTACAAACAGTACACAATCTCTTCAGATATTCTATTGCAGGTGGGCTTGGATCACAAAACCAATTCTTCTAAGATGACACCTCCTCAATATGGGTCATCCAAGGCCATTTTATTTTCAGAATATGTGGATTTAGGACCTGATTTCTTCCAAACGGTTATGAGGTGGAATGAAGCAAAATTTTGAAGATAAGATAAGATTAAATAATTCTATTATTGTCCACAAATGGCCAAAGTAGACCTATGGGACTCATTAAAAAGAGCTGTTACAAATTACAATGCATTGTAGTAACCACAAAGTACTACGAAAGCTAAAGTAAAGAATCTAGTGTAAACTACTCTAAAGTGGAACAACTGTGTGGCATAAAATTACAGTGTCGAGGCTTACCCAAAATGGATAAACCCTAACATGCTAAACGTAACGATTAGAAGAGAGCTAGAAGTTGACATACAATAGAGGTAAGATAAGATCATTCTATTAATATTCACAGATGACCAAAGTAGGCCAATGGGACTCATTCAAAAGAGCTGTTACAAATTACATTTCATTATGGTAACCACAAAGTACTACGAAAATAAGCTAAACTAGAGTAAAGAATATAGTGTAAACTACTCTAAATTGGAACAACTGTATGGTATAATATTACAGCCTCAAGGGTTACCCAAAATGGATAGACCCTAACATACTAAAAGTAATGATTAAGAGAGATCTAGAAGTCGAGGTACAACGGAGACAAAAAGGAGCTCCAATGGATCCAAGCGCCAACATTAATGTATAGTCAGATGTAAGGTAGAAGCACAGTTGTCATCACCAACTATCCCAAAAGGGCTAACTCAGTGCCTAGGAGAATGGCCAAGACTAAGAGGGCCAGGTTGGATAATCCTAGGAGGACATGGAGGTCAAGCCCTCAAGTCTCTTGTAGCATCCATAGTTGTGGAACCAATAGAAGAGGACAAGAAACTAGTAAGCTACACCTCTCTACAACTCCTTGGTATGTAAGGGTGGCCGAGAGCCGATACTAAAGAATTGTAGTCTTGTCCTATTGCAACCAAGAAGAATGAACTGAATCCCTAGTAGCCACTATTGTATGCAAACAAAGGGGCACATATCTATCATTAACATTTTGGATAGTTGTAGCTTCAATTGTGCGCTTATTACTCTCAATTGTAGAAATGAAATGAAATATTATTAATGTCCGTGGTGGGCCAAAATAAGACCCAAGGGACCATAAGAAGGACAATAATGACTGCCAGCTAGCAAACTAAAAAGCCCAACAAAGAAAAGAACTAAGATAAATACAAGATGAAACCCGACAAACGGGCCAAAGAGAAAGGGAAAAGAAAAGAAAAGAAAAGGGAGAGCAGAGAGGGGGAAGGGTTGTAGTCCAACAGAGAGGAGTGCACGCCAAGAAGAATGGAGAGAGAGAAGATGTGGGAGGGAGCAGCCCAGGAGGGGCAAGCTCCAAGAACCCCCAAAAACTAATCTCTCCTAACAGTCGAGGCCGAAGTACTGAAACTGAAGAAGTCCATTGCTAGTTCGGAACCCTGACAAACTGTTGGTGCGCTGTCTAGTGACCCTACTTCTGTTCGAACTGGATGATGTGCGGCGTTTCCAATCGAAGTCACTTGGTCCGTCGGCGTTGGTAAATATGTTGTGATGAGCCGATGTTGAGGAGGGTGAGATCCATTTGGAGAACTTTTATGTCGTCGAAGCTGAGTTATCTCCCTAAGAAAGAGTGTGAGACAACGCTGGTCCGAGTATCTGAAGAAGGTAGAAACAGATTAAAAAGGCAATGAAACCTACCCCGGATCTCATAATAAATGGGACAACAAAAAATAAAGTGATGAAGGGTTTCAACTTCACCTAAGGAGCAAAACAAGCAAATCCTCTCCTCCATCGGAAGATGGTGATCTGACTCAATCAGGAGTTGGTGAGAACACACCCTGAGTTGCCCAAAAGTGATTCGAAGACTGACTATGCATTGTGTCGTTGAAGGTATTGTGGAGGAACTATCCTGCCCTCTTGTATCTGTATCTGAATGCTGGCCAGGAGAGCAGAAAACAGAAAATACCAGCTCCTTCAGCCTCCCCGGGAACTCGGCGAGAGATCCATCGAGGAGTGAAGGGCGAGGTAAGGGTACCGCCGGCAACCCTTAGGGGTATCTCCGAAAGTACGGATCTTGTGAAGATAACCGATAATCAAGAAGATAATCTTAAGTTAGAGAGAAGCCCCAAACTCTACCAGAATAATAGAACAGGGGACTGTGCCCTTGCAACGGATGAAACGTCAAAGAAAGAGTGTCTAGACTTGTTCAACACGTGACCACTCAATCGGGCCAAGACTAGGGCCCCAAACCACTGACCCATAAGTAATAGTTGGCTTGACCAAGGCGTCAAAGATCCTCATCTTCACAAGTATATCCTGAAAATGTGCTTTGAAGCAATTCCTCTCTAGCAAAGACAGAGTTGTATACCCCTTACACACCCGGACCTAGGCGGCGGGTTTCATACCAAAAGTGGGACCAGTGAAAAGAACCCCCAAATACACATAAGAGCCTCTTTGGTAGCATTGAATACCATAACCTTGATCTTAGAAAGATTCACTGTCAACTGTCTCGAGTCACAAAAAGCAGCAAGAGTGTTCAGATGATGCTGAAGTCCCTCAGGGGATGAGGCCAAAAGAACAACATCATCAACAAAGAGGAGAATAGAAATCAGCACATGGTGAAGAAGGCAACCATCCTCTGGGTGAGTGTTCTCCCTAATAAAAGTCTTAAGCTCGTCGATAAAAATCCCAAAAAGTGTCGAGGAAAGGGGGCATCCCTGTTTCACTCCTATGGTGCTAAGAATATTGGCTGAAAGCCCTTGAGGGCAGAAAAACCGACCTTTCATAATCTCATATAACCCTGTAACCGCTGTCAAAAGCTACCTAGATATGCCAACTAGCCGAATCCTCTCAAGAAGTACATGTCGAGGCACCGTGTCGAAGGCTTTCTTGAAGTCTACAAAGCAACAATAAACCTTCGAGGACCTGGAACGCACCTCCTCAATAATAGCTCTGAGGATTAGAATGTGATATGTGGTCTAGTGATCTTGCCGAAAACCAGATTGGCCAAGAGCCCTGAAACCCCCCTCCTCCAACCTTCGGGAGAGAAGCACATCCAATGCTATGGCATAGAGCTTGGCAAATATATGCCCAATCATGATAGTCCTATAGTTATTGGGTTCATGGGGATCAATTGCCTTATGAATGGGGTGAATGATATGTTGGGTCCAGGAATCAGGAAGCCCAGAAGAGACAACAAGATTAAAGAGATCAATGAAGGGCCCAACAAGAGGGTCAATACCATGCTTCAAAAATTCTGCCTGTAACCCATCCAAATTTGTTGCTTTGCTCATACAGAGCTTCCAAATAGCCTGCCTGACAAGACCAGTAGAAAAGAGGTGGCACGAATAGGGGGGGAGGGAACAATAATAGGAGGCTGATCTGGGATGGTATAGAGGGAAGAGGCATGAATGGTCCAAGAGGAAAGATCGATCCCATGAGTAATCCGATCACGGGGGAGGATAAGGCGCCAGAAGGATTTAGGAGACTGCTGAAGGGAGTGGATAAGATCAAGTCGATGCCGAGAGAGGAAGAGACGCTTCTTCTTTCGAAGAAGCATCCCGTAGTCTTTGTGAGAAATGGCATAGGGCTGGGAAGGATTCCGAATGGCATATTTCAACCTTCAATGGGCAAACTTACATTCCTCATCATACTAGATGTTCATGGGGCAATGACCAGGGGGACGGGGACGAGGGGGGGGAACGAATAGTGTGGGGGTACGAGTCCAAAGCAACCTTCCAAATAGTTTTGACCAAGCAAGCAGAACGATTGGAAACATCAAGAAGAGAAGACACCTTGGGGAGAACATGACGCAACTGGTCCATGTAGCTAAAGGAAAAATAATAGTCAAAGTCTATAATGACTCGAGGGGCTAAAGGGGAGGGAGGAGGGGGCGGAGTAACAAGAAGAGAAACAGTGGATAAAGTAAGAGAAAGAACTGAATGATCGGTAAGGGGGAAGGGTGATCAAAGACATTGAATCGGGAAATGAATGGAATGAGGGTGGTAGAGGAAATAGCATAGTCGACGACACTGGCTCCACCACTATGAGGAAAGCAAGTAAACCCACTAGAATCCAGAAAACAAGATATACCATTAAGAAGAACTAGCCTGTTGGATTCACCCAACTCAATAATATGCTTATCGTAAGCAGTCACTTGTGTGTCGTTGGAGGTTTGAGCAAAACCAAGGTCCTCAAGATCCAATTCCCGAGTCTACATCTCATCGGTTGTGAGGTCATGAAGAGAAACCTGCATAGGTCCGGTCCGAGCATTGAAATCTCCTAGTAGAAGTATTCTCCCCTGAAGCCGAGTATCTAGTAATGTCCTCGTAGAGATCCTGGAAAGGGTCCCTGTCTGTGTGAATAGCAAAATTGGACGTGGTGGGGGTAAAGTAACAGGTGGCAATGTAGATATCCCAAAGAGGTGGGTGACGGATTTTAATCCATAAAAATCTGGAGTGGGGGTCAGTTGAAACCAGGGAAACCGGACCTTGGAGCCTATCCCTGGTAAGAGCAACAACACCTCCTGATCCTCGAACCCCCCATAGCGCCGAGTGAGTTGCCGACAACTGGACCACCAAAAGTAACCAGAGATAACTGGAAGGGCCCGCTCAAGACTCTCGTGTGTCTCACAGATAAGAATGATGTCATGTCTGCCAATCACATTAAGAAGGGACCATGGGGCAGACCACATCATACCATTGCAGTTCCAACAAGCTATAGCTAGCTTATCTACCACCCCCCTTCCATGCTGATGGAGTCATTTGTTAGGCAAGGCTTTGGACCACCTAGGTGGGGTAGAGATAGAGTGAAAGAATGAGATGATTAGTCGAGTAGTAGTTTGTCTCCCTTGTAATAACTAAAGCCGAAGAGTGATAGCTTCCCTGAGGTAAAGAGCCAAGCATCTTTGGTCAGAATAGCTGAAAAAAGTGGCAAGCGATCCATCTGAGTCTCTGTACAAGCAATAGTACCTCTCTCAAATCTCATAATAAATAGGAAACCTAAATATGAAATGTTCTTCAGTCCCCACCTCCCAAATAGAGCAAAGATGACATACCCTATCCTCTCGAGGAATATGGTGGTCCATCTCCACCTACAACTGATGTAAGCATACTCTGAGTTGACCAAGAGGAATCCTAAGGCTATGTGTCCAATGTCGCTCAACATAATTAGGATGAGTAATGATGCCATTCTCAATCCTCATGAAATGCTTAGTGTCGAAGGCCAACTTAGGACTAAGAGGTTGAGATGGAGTGACCCAATTGATCTGAATATATGGTCAATAAACATCATCTCTAACTGTTTATTGATAACCCTCTTATCAAGGAGTGGGGGAAGCATTTAAACAGTATTTGTATGTACAAGATTGTTTGTAAGCTAAAATATCTAAAGAAACAGATAAGGATACAAATTATCAAATCCTTTTGGTAATATATTTTTTGAAAATGAATAAATCAAATCTAATCTCAAGGATTTGCAAGATATGGTGGAAATCAAGGGAAGAACCTGCAAACATATATGCAGGAAAAACTCCTAGCTCATGATCATTACATATTATGAAAGAAAAAGACATATTGGATTTGGGAACCAAAAATCGTAGAAAAGATGGCATAAGAAGGATGATAGAAAGACCAAAAATAGTCCATGTTGTTGCCAAAACATATTTGTCTTTTCGCCATATCAAAAGCATCTCAACTACAGATGAAAGCAAATTGAGGAAGAAGACGAGATCATACAGGAAGGCAAGCCCAATTGGCTCGAGAACCAATGACTACTCAGGTTCCATTGTTTTTCTTTTTAATTGGATGTTATCTGGTAACTGAATTTGTTTGAATGAAGTGTCCATCCTTTTTACAAGAATAGACAAGGAACATATAATTTATCTTGGCCACTACTATTGTCTCATAAGCAGTGAAACAACATTATTCCTCAATGCGTAATTGGCATATGCGAGTAGATATGGTTTCCACATCAATCTCATAAATTGCATTTTGGATTGTAACAATGTTCATAGGAATGTTTTTCCTCCACAATCAAGTTGATCTATAAACATCCCCGACATTGTCTTTCCTGTTCCAAGGGAAACTGGAGCTAGGGTTTTCTTTGGCTTTGAGCAAAAAGTTCTTGCCTATTCTAGCAAAAACCAGATCTTGGTTTGCTTCGCCTTTGCACAGAAAATTCTCCTGCCTATTCTAATGGAAATCAAAGCTAGGGTTTTCTTCACCTTTGCATAGAAGCTTTCTCCAACCTGTTTTAGCTGAAACTGGAGATAAGGTTTGCTTCTTCTTTGGACAGAAAATTCTTCTTGCCTATTCTGACTAAAACTAGAGCTAGGATTTGCTTTGCTTTCATGTAGAAAATTCATCCCCTGTTCTAGCTAAAACCATAACTAAGGTTTTTGATCTGATGTGGAAACTCACCTTTGCATGCTCTCTTAATAGTGTTAACTCCTAATGTCAACGACCGTCGCCTCACCAGATAGATTACAAAAGTTGAGCGTTTTGGGATTGAGCTTCAAAAGCAAATACCACAACTCCAACACCACCTTCGTGAGGGGAACACCACCATTGAGGCCCTAGTGTCAAGTCTAGGCACAAGGTGAAGAGGCATAGTTGACAAGTATGGTTCAATTTATAGGTTCGAAAGGTCAAAAAAGTTTAAGGGTTCAGTTTTTTCAAAAAGGTTTAGTTATTCAGAAAATGAATATGACACACACATGTGATAATGGTTAAAATACATTAAAAAGTATCAAATGGCATTAGCTCAACCGGTTAGATTCATAAACTTTCAAGGAGGAGACCAAGGTTCAAATCTTGCCAAATGATACATGCATAATTGCAAAGCTTGTTTAATACCACCATATGGTCATGATGTAATACGGGTGGGGCCCATTTCAATTCCATATAAACAATTAAAAAAAAAAACATATGGGTGGGGCCCATTTCAATTCCATATAACCAATTAAAAAAAAAAACTTTAAAATACATTATAAACTATGTTATTACATGTATTATAATTGTAACATATATCTTAAGATCTGTATAATATATATGTTATATTATACTATAATATGTGTATCTAATATAACATATATTATATATGCTACAAACAATATAACATATTATTAAAAGGACAAGTGTCTTTCACTTCAATCTATAAATGGTAATTTATTTCATTTTAATATGGATCCAAACCCCATAAGGGGGGCGGAGGTCCAAGGTTCAAATCTCGGGCCTCGCCGGACTGAACGCTTGTCCCTTTCCTGGTGCTTTCAGCGGCGTAAAAGGTTTAAAATGATTGTTGCATGGTGGTTATAGGGGCGGACTGCGCGAAGATCTGTGTGGCGGCTTCTGGGGCAGACAACGCAGAATACTGTGGCGGCCATAAAAAGCTAGACAGCCTGCCCGGATTCATGGCGGCCATAAAAAGCTGGACAGCCTACCCGGATTCGTGGCGGCTACCGATTCCACCATGTAAATTCAACAAAAATATATATATATATATGGTGTTTTGATGAGTTAATATTATGTTACGTATTTCTTTTTCAGGCCATTGTAGGCCTTTCCATGCTTCAGAAGCTAGGACTCAGAGAGATCCCAGAGCTTCACATCAGACTCTAGATCCTTTGGAATATATTCAACAACGGAGAATTCTTTCACAGCAGAGCATGTTCACAAAAGCATGGATATAATTTTTATAAAGGGGAAAATTTATAAAGTAAATCCATTTTGTCTTAACACATTCGTTCTAGTGCAAGTAAAGCCATTTTGCAATAAAATCTACAGCAAGCGTTAGAATTATCCTACAGGTTTCCATCATCCACTCTTGGCAAGTGTCTGAAAAGGAAGACAGTAGATGACAAAAACTATTTTAACAAAGATGGAAGAAGAGAGGACTTTCAATTTTGTGCAATAACAAAAGGTCGTGCAGAGGGTATGCTAGGGTTTTTTAATTCAAAAATATGTTAGAAAAAATATATTATTACATTATTTGTTATGTTGTTGTAACAGTGAGCTAATTAAAGGTCATGTTCGGGTAGACAGGTATCATATGGTTTTAACCATATGCCTTGATCTGGATATGATTGTTACAACCTCTATTTTGTTTATATTTGATCAATTCAATGCAGACATGGATTTTTCGCCAACAGTGATATCAGAGCAGTGTACAGTCTGTACTATGTTTCGTGTTTCCATATATGTACTATGTGTTAATAGTGGGTGCTTCAATGACCCGTAGCTCTGGTAGTGACTTTGTGACTCCACGCAAATATAAACTAGTGTTTTTCAATGAGAACAAAGCCACGTCAGGCCTATTCCCCAGGTGAGAGAACAAAACCTGGGCTACCGCCCATACTGCAGACGAAGTTGCAGTCTGCACGAAGGCAGGTCGATGCAAAGAACCCCCCAGGAGAAAATTAATCAAAGGTCGTAACCGTGAATGCAACTGAAATGGAACTACTACTGTTATTGAAAACGGAGACCAATAGTCAAACAGCCCGAAACATTTGCTGTCTAGCTCAAGATCTGAAAGGATGCAAGCAGTCTGACTCGAGATCTAAAAGGCTGAGTTCTTAGTGCATGTCAAGCTAAGAAGACACATCTGTTGTGTGGATCGATCACTGGTCAATGGCATACCTGAGCGGAGTCGCCAAAAAGGGAGAATGATGCAGATCAAGTCTCTCTATTTTTCGATAATAGATTTAAAATAAAAAATCCAAAATCTATGTAAGGCATATTGTTGTTACTTGGAACGACTAACAGACGGCCAAAATCAGGCTCCTCGTGGATGCACTTGTCCTCCCAAGGCTTGATAGTGACGTAAACAAAAACCAATTGCCAAACGGGAAACCAAGGCCAAATAAGGTGGTAAGCTCG
The DNA here is from genome assembly GCA_028583015.1 of Wollemia nobilis. Taxonomy (NCBI): domain Eukaryota; kingdom Viridiplantae; phylum Streptophyta; class Pinopsida; order Araucariales; family Araucariaceae; genus Wollemia; species Wollemia nobilis. Next base: position 1,744,215 of record JAQPPZ010003633.1, read on the forward strand.
TGGATACACCGTCACAACAACAAAACACTCTGCAAAACTCTGTGCTATTTATATCTAACGAAGATATAAATCACGAAGACACATTTATATCTCCCGTGTTCATTATTGATGTTAATATTGGCACTGAGGAGTTGTCATTTAACACGCAACAAAACTAGAGGCCCTCAAGCAACAAATGTCGACTCTGTAGTTGCTTGCCAACTAAAAGAGGGACAAGGCTTGGACAACTACGCCGACATGTTCCGATAGAGATCGTGCATCCGAACAATCAATCTGTGATATGACGGCCACTTTTTAAGGCGATATCCTCAAATTGCCGCTTCCGCTACGGACTTAACATTTGTTCCAAGTCTGCTCGCTAGAGCCAGAGGTCCATAACTAGTCATGGACGTATTCCTGTTCTCACCCCCTCAACAACGTCGACCTGATTTTGACTTGGCATACAACAGCCAAAAGCAAATCCATAGACAGCTTTGGACTTGTTGAGGCCAAGAGGGAGAACAACCAACCTACAGGCGCCACGTTGACCAAGAACCAAGGCAACGTGCAAGCGCATTGATGGTCCCAGTGAGGCGACGAAGATCCACCTTTGGGAAGGCGCCAGTAAATTCCTATGTTTCCATGATTTGTCTGATTCAGAGGACGTTCGAGTGACACAAACAGTAGCACCTCCCCTGGTAACAGGCCGACAAGCCTACTGGTTCTATTCTCATTGTATACGAGATTCAAGACAATGAATCCACCTGTTCGAAGTCCGAACACTCCAGTCAACTATTGAATCCAGACCAGCTCAAAGCTGACGTACCGTGGAGTGCTGACATGAAGGGAGAGTTGGAAGGACGCATCGTGTGCCTACAAGAGGATTCGTCGAAGCACAACAGAAGCCGAAGCGAATAAGCTAGGGTGGCAAAGCAGTGCTCAGGAGTAGTGCAATAGAGGAGCTACTAAGGCAGCAAAACTGTGGCTGTTGCGCAAAGGTGTGTTGTCGCTGCCAAGGAGGAGAAAATAAAGTTATAAAATTCTCCCCGCATTTGTTGGAACCCGACCAGTGGTTCAACTACGTCATTAGTGCATGAAAAATAAAGACGACCGCTTAGAGGACCTAGTTTCAAGTTTCGTTGGCCCCATATTTTGAAAACATATGCATTCTTTTCAAAGGAAGGCATTTTTTTTAGGGGGGTCCTTTATTAAATTAAAAAAAGGTGCATAAGAACTTAAATTAAGTTTGCACTTAGGCCATTTAAAAATAAAAAATTAAAAAGAGGGCAAGAGATGAAAAGACATACCCTTTTTTGCAATTATTTATAGTTTAATTAAATAAAATTATTAAACTATAATTATTATTTTGCAAAACCATAAGGAGAATTGTCATTGAATTGTAAAAAGGTGTATTCTCCGCATTGTCCAACACCTTTATTTTTTATCAAATGTATTTGTAAAAGGTGCAATCTTGACAGTGATTGACACATTTTAAATATTTGCTTCCATATTGCATAAGCATAGGAACCCTTCACTACTGTGGTGCATTCAAGAAGCATGGGAAAAGCAAAGAGAAATCAAGCTAAGAAACCAGCTAAAGTTCAAACACCAGATCTCTATTTTCCACAAGGACAAGATCTTTATGAAGATGGTAAATTCATAACACTAAGGAGATGTTTGCAAACAATCCTCAAAGATTCTAAGTTTTGCAAAGATCTTCTTGAAAATGGTGTTACAATGCCTGTAGATGTTGTAAGAATAGTGTACATGGCATTAATCTCACTTGACATTTGTAAACGTAAAAAGCAAGGGGAAACAAATGAGAAATTGAAAGTCAAGCCCATGGTGGTCAATGATTGTTGTAACACAAATGACCTCGAGCCCTTGTTGGAGAATTCTTGTTGTGACACAAGCAACCTCCAACCCTTGATGGCAAATGCTTCTTGTGACACAAGCGATCTTATCAAAAAGATAGATCTAGCTTGTGATACTAATGGCTTGAATGCTATTGATGATAGTGGTGGCCATGACAAAGGCCATAATAATAATGAAGGTGTTGAATGTCATGAACCAGAACTTGGGTGCTTTGAAAAGCACACCAAAGGAATTGGCTCAAAGATAATGAAACAAATGGGTTATAATGGCACAAGATTGGGCAAATATGGGCAAGGCATAAGAGAGCCCATAACACCAAATATAAGGTCAAAGAATGAAGGCCTTGGTTATGATGGTCAAACAAAAAGCAATAAGACCATATTTATAAAAAGAGAAATCCAGAAAGTACAACCCTTAGAATATATCATTGCGGTCATTATGGTAGATTCGAACATGTGACAGCTAGGTGTTGGCATTTGCATCCTTGTAAAATCTGTGGAGGTCATAATCACTCTCAAACAACTTGTTGGTACAAAGAGAAAATAACCAACAAGATCCATATTGATTGTTGTATGATACAATGGGACAAAATGTTGTATGATTTATATAAAAGATGTTCTCCAAAGAGGGCACAAAAATGAAATGAAATATTATTATTGTCCACAACGGGCCAAAAAAGACCTAAGGGAATGTAAGAAGGACACCAATAATTGCTAGCAAGCGGGCTAAATGCCCAACAAAGAAAGAAACTAAGATAAATACAAGGACGCGACCCAACAATCGGGTCAAAGTGAATGGGAAAAGAAGAGGAGGGAAGGGGGTGGGTTGCAGCCCAAAAGAGTGGAGTGCACGCCATGAAGAACGAAGAAAGAGAGGGAAGGGGGATTTCCCATGGAGCAATGTAATCTTGGGATTCTTTGAGCTATGCTCATAAAGGCCTCCAGAGGCTGACCCAGAGGTGATGACCCAAAGGTAGACCTAGAGACAATGACCCAAAGGTAGACCCAAAGGCAAACCTAGAGGTAGTGACCCAAAGGCAAACATAGAGGCAATATCTTAGAGCCAAAAGCTAGAGCCAAAGCCATAAGCCAAGTGCCAAAGCCAAAAGCCAGAGCCAGGAACCAGATTTCATTGTTCTCTCCTCTACATTAAGGGGGGATAGTAATATATGTTGTCTCAAACAATGTAATAAGGGGGGATGTTAGAAAATATATATTATTACATTATTTGGTTATGTTGTTGTAACAATGAGCTAATTAAAGCTCGCGTACGGGTAGACAAGTATCATATTGTTTTAACCATATGCCTTAATCTATATATGATTGTTACAACCTCTATTTTGTTTATACTTGTTCAATACAATGCAGACATGGCTTTTTCACCAACATAGATTTACTGAAAAACTCGTTCGAATAAGCCAAAGTTTTTTTTTTTAATTTACATATTTTTTTGAATTTATTAAAAAATTGGTCTACTTCAGGGTTTTTTTAACTTATTAAAAGAATGGTCCAAAACGAACCAAACTAGTTTGGCCCACCTAAAATCCTATATAAAATATTTGAGTTTGGACCGAACCTGGTCCTAGTTTGTCCAAACTTGGTAAATATGGTGAAGAGATTGTCAAACTAGAATAATCCAAACAAAGTCATACAACTAGAATAGTCTGAACAAAGTCATACATTTCCAACTAATAATTTTCATCACCTCTAAGAGGTTGTTCATGATATACAAGACAAGTAAACAAAGATCCTTGTGCAACACGAGAATATCAAAATCATGACAAATGCTTATCAAAAATCTCTTCAAAAAGAAGTTGAAGAACATAATTCATTAGTTCAACTGGTCAAGTGAAAAAAGACTCCTCCCAACGTGGGGTTGGCAATGCAAGCCAAATTTGATGAGGAAAGGGCACATCAAGCCAAGGAACTCTACCTTTGAGTTCAAAGTCTTCTAAATTGTATTGATCCCTTAAAGGCAGGCCATAATTTCTTGCATGCCATATTGAATATCAAAGATACTATCCTTGATTGGGCTTGGATAGCCCTAGACAACACTCTTCTCATTTGATTCCACTTATTTGAGGAACGTTTGAGGGCTTTGAGAACCAAGAAGAAATTTGTATTCTCCACAAAAATTTACTCAGATAAGGACCTCATGCATCTTCAAATGGAGGAACTACGGAAAGCACATGTGCAAGTGATAGTTGCTCAACAAGACAAGAGGGCAATTGTCCATGATAGGAAAGTAGTGATTCGTGACCCCCTCCTCTAGGGCGGCCTCATCCTTCGCCTACAAAATGAAGGTGTTCTTGGTTCCCATTAGGTAACAATAGTCTCTTTGTCTCCTATTGGATCTATAAAGGAGTGATAAGGCTTTCTCCAGGTACATTCCAACATGTTATTTATTCAAGGGACCTTGTTTCCATCATAGATATCACTAAAAGCCCTAAACAATTATGCCACCTGTAAGTGGTTACTTTTGGGTTTCTACTTTCAAGCATGAGAAATGCCAAATGGGTGGTGTTTAAAGTTAGAGTGGTGTGGATTGCCTTATTCAAATATTGCCTTCATCAACAAGTGTCATTGATCGAATCAAATGAGTTATCTAGATATGTGTAGTTTTAGAACAAGAGGGGCCAACCCCTTAAGACTGTATGCTATTTTCCTCCAACATCCTCATCTTTTGTCATCCAGTCTAATGGTGACCTATACTTGGATCTCTATTTGAAGACTTCTACATATTCATTAATGAGTGATGTCATTCTTATAGGTGACTTCAATGCCTACACTAGGACCCATCCCCTCTTCGAGACTTCTTTATAGCAGTATGCTATTTTCCTCCATCATCCTTTTTTTTGTCATCCACTCTACTAGTGACCAATACTTCACTCTCTATCTAAAGATTTCTACATAATCATTATCAAGTGATGTCATTTTTTTAGGTGACATCAATGCCCACACTAGGACCCAACAAGCACCTTTTTATGATCTCACGAAGGACAAGTCATATGTCTTCAAACTCGAACCCATGGATCTTGCATTCAGCAATACCTCTACAGATGAGAAGCATCCTCATACCACTTACAAAGAACATTTGATTCAGTTAAGCAAGTCACATGGCCTTTTGGTTCTCAATGGGATTCTTCAATTTCTTGAATCCTCCATGTTTACTTGTTTTTGGCATGGGAGAGATGCGAGTGTGGTCAACTATGTCATCACCAACAAAAACTTGCTTTCTAATATTCATTGCTTTCAGGTTTCTAGTCAACTCCTTTGGCCAATCATGCAATGCTGAATTCTTCATTTGACTCTTCCTCTTTTACCTATCCATCTCCTCCTCCTCCATCACCTAGTCCTACCAACCATCCCATGATGCATTTTGATTCTTGTTTTGTCAATAATTATGTTGCTCATCTCTACCAGATGATGTTTGAATACTTCTCGCCTTATTCCACCACATTGGCAGCCAAATATGAATTTGTATCATGATTTATGGGATGCATATCTTAACTTCTTTCCCCACACTCTTCCTCAGCCAAATATTGTTCGTCACATTGCTTTTTGCCCCATGAATCATTAATATGATCAAGAATGTAAGTCCATGCATTGAAAGCTCTATTTTGCTCTTATCCATAAGCCTACAGTTATATCTTTTACCCGAAGGGAACATAAATGCCTCATTTAAGAAATGAGAGATTCTTGCCTCTACACTTTGTGAGTTTTTGTATGCTCTTCATCACCCTCCAAAGCCTTTTGGCGCACTCTTCTTCATTAAAATCCCCTTCCCATATGCATCAGTATCCAATCATACGCCTCTCATGGGATTTCTTTCTATAATATCCAAGAGTAGCCCACCAATCACATCTCTTCCCCCAACATCATGTCATATTGTCTCTTCAAGGGGCATCAAAAGAGCTATACATAAATTATGCACAAGCAAGGTTGCTAATTTTGAGGAATTTTGAGTTGCGTTTCTAAATATGGTGTTGAAGCTATTGGTTGTCCCATTGTAGAATTATTCAATGTGTTTGTTTGTTCTAGCTTCCCTTCCTCTTGGTCACAACATATTGTCCATCCTGTCCACAAATCTAGGAACTATTTGGATTCAAATAACTACAAAATTATCAATACTAAGCACACATTTGCTAAGCTTTATGCAACAATTTAGAATATAAAACTCTCAAGACTACTAGTTTGGGGCAACCTTAGAGCAAGAGGGCGGGAGGGTTTCAAAAGTAATTATCAGACTATTGATCATGTTTTCACTACAAAGCTATTATTGAGGAGGCCCATCAACAATCTTCTACATACTTTTGTTGTTTCATGGTTTTTAGAATGGCCTTTGACACTATTCGTAGGAGTCTTGTTCATGAAACTACATGACATTGATATCTTGGAGCTCTTTAGCACTACCATCAACAAACTATATGAGGTAGTCATTGGTCGTTTTTGGACAGTTTTTGGTTTCTCACATGATGTCTGGAGCATCATTGGCATCAAAAAATGATGTTCTCTTTCTCCTTCACTCTCTAGGTTACAAATTACAATGCATTGTAATTTGTAATAGTTGTTTTCAATGAATCCCATTGGCCTACACTACAATGCATTGTAATTTGTAATAGTTGTTTTCAATGGATCCCATTGGCCTACTTTTGCCATATGTGGGCATTAATATAACTATCTTATCTTTGGTATCTACATTGATGAGCTAGAAGAAATTATTCTTCAAAACATGCATGTTGACAATGGTTGCCTTCTACATCATGTCTTGATTGTTGTATTTGTTGAGCAAGGTGCAGCGACAGTATTGTCATTGTTGTCAACACACTCAGATGGACAGGTTCATGCAATGGACAGTTGTTCGGAGGTTGTTCGGAGTATGTACAGTGATTTTCAATGCTTATGAGGATGTTTTTGATGTTCGGGTGAAGTTGTTACAGGTTAGTGCAAATTTGCAAAAGTTGAAAAAATCATCAGGAAGTTGTCAAAAACTTGCAAAAGTCGTCACGGGCGCAGTTGGACAGGATGGATCAGTTTGGAACATGCCAGCATGTCGAGAAACGATCCGTAACAGCGTTGGAGGTGTCAACACAGTGTTTGGATTGATCGGTGACGTTTCCGGTATCTTGGCGAATGATTTGGCAAGTGGTTGTACAGGCCGAAAAAGGGCAATTTTGTCAAAAGCACTGCGAGCAAACCGAGAAGAATTTGATAGCGAAATTCGAACTAGAGGTGGTCGTTATCTTCAAGAACATATGTTCCAAATTTCCACCAAAACGGAGAAACGAGGCGAATGTTACAAGCGTTGCAAGACTGTCACAAAAACGCTCTTTTTGGAAAAAGTGTGTCAGCAGCAGTTTTCGTGGAGGTGGTACGAGCGAACCGTAAGGAGTTATGCAGACGAGATTCAGATTGGATGTATTCAGCATTGCAAAGATTCTACGTTTCAAATTTCAGAGTTCAGAGAAAACAGAGTTACGAGGTAAGAGTTATGATTGTTGCAAAAACGGTACAAGTCACTTTTATGTCAATTTGTTCCACTTGTGCAAAATCCTTCAGTTGGCCGTTTCGACCTTGCGAGTCGCCGTAGTTTCGGTTTCAGTGTTGTTACACCTTCAAGGCATCAAATAGAGCATCTTTCGTTTTTGGTTTGAGGTGTCACGTGGCTCCGAAGTAAGAGAACGAGTAAGGTGTCAATTCTTTGCATGTGACGTGTTTGACGAAATGCCTTCTCAAAATAAAAAAAATGAAGTTATATTGTTTTAAGAAGCTTCATTAAAGAAAATATTTTTAAAATTGAAAAGGGAAAAAGAATGCAAGTGTGTGCTTTTTAAGTGACAAGGGATTTTATTGAAAAGTGGGGACTTTATTTTGTGAAGAGAGAAGTGTGTGTGGAGAAAAATAAAAAGTGAAAATCCGTGATTTTTTGAGAGAGGTGAAAAACGTCACTTCAGTGTTTTGGGCATAACTTTCTCATATGATATCCATTTTGGCTGAAATTTTGAGAGGAGTTCGCAGACAAAGTGATGCACAATACCCAAAAAGCGTTTAGCAATTGGCATAACGAGCTAAGAGAACAATCAGTTTTTTTTTTGTGAGAAGAGAAGATTCAAATTTTGAGTAATGCAGAGAGAGGGATGTTATACTGGGTGAAATAGAAAGTTTTAGATTTTGAGCTTATAGACCATAGAGGGTTTTGGTTTCAGTGAAGACATTCATATATGTCATTTTATTATCAATATCAAAATCAAGTGGGTGCTTGGTAGAGGGGTTGGTGCTCCTTTCTGTTGGTGCAGATAAATCAGGGGTTGGTGCTCCTTTCGTTGGTGCGGATAAATCGGGGGTTGGTGCTCCTTTCTGTTGGTGCAGATAAATCGGGGGTTGGTCCTCCTTCCAATGGGTGCTCGGTAAATTGATTGTAAAGTTGGTGCTTTGCAAAGGCTGGATTTGGATGGGAGTCCAAACAGTCATTTTCGGGGATGTAGCCAAATCGGTGAACCTCGGTACACCTTGTGTTGTGTGATGTTCTCTTGTTCTACTTGCTTTATTTGGTTTTATGTTTTCATTGTTTTGACTTTGAGTGTTGAAGATTTAAGTTTGAAAGAGCTACACTTATTCACCCCCCCCTCTCAGTGTCATTGTGAGACTAACAATATTGCTTCTTAAATATGGAATAGCTCTTCTTGTTCATACTCTTAAGGGCTTGCAAAGATAATTGGATGCTCTTGCTCGCTTGTGTGACTTAAAAACAGCTAGCAATCAACCTTAGCAAGACTAAGGTGATGATTTTCAACACATCAAAAAGTACTCTTTCTAAGTTTTAGTTCTCCTATAAGGGGGAGTCGATTGAGATCACCAATGCTTGCACATATTTAGGGGTTCAGTTTACAAGTCCTTTCTTTAATCTTCATCCAATTTCACAATCGAGGGTTTGCAAGGGATACGCATCTCTCTTAGCCTTGGAATGTCATTGCTTCTAGCAACACTTCCAAGACATACATACAAAGATATGCCTCTTTGATTGCATTATCAAACCCACGGTCCTTATGAATCTCAAATTTGAGGCCTAAGCCTAGGGTGTGTTGATGGGATCTCGTATTGAGAGGGTCGAAACTATTTTACTTGAACTATGTATCCAATGTAAAAGAATAGTTCCACAATATATTGTTCAAGCTAAGTTTGGCACTTATCCTCTTCACCTTAAGAGCATCCTCAAAATTATTTTCCAACTTCACCACTGTAGATCGATGGGTGACCGTACCTCAAGCCAAGAATGATACCCATATTTGGCACTCTACTCCTCGAAACAAATTTCCTTTAGTAGCACTTCTGGTCATCATCATGAATGGTACTCAAAAGTTATTTCTCTCCTTCAATCAGTTGGCACCTCCATAGATCGATTACCTCCATTAAAGTAATTATCCTCCCTACCTTTTTCCTAATAAGAAAGTTATTAGTCGAGCAATTGAAGAGAATGTTTATCAACAATGTTTTTAGATCACTTGGAACATTCCATCTCAGCCTCTTATTCCTAAGTCGGCCTTCTACAATAAACTGAGGATTGACAATGCATTATAACTTGCCCTAATTGTATTCAGCAACATTTGATACACAACCTTACGATTCCTCTTGGTCATTTACAAGTGTGCTAACATCAACTGCAAGTGGTGACAAACAACCATAATCCTCAAGATTAAAGGGCATGTCGTCTTTGCTCTTTCCCGAAGGCAAAGGCTGAAGAACATTTCATCTTTAGGTGTCCTATTCATTACAAGGTTCAAGAGAGATACCACTATTTGTATAAAGATTCAAATGGATTGCTTGCCACTTTTTTCAGCTAACTTGACTAGAGATGTCTAGTTGTACATCTTCAAAAAGCTACCACTCTTCGCCACCAAGTATTACATGGGAGATAGACTCCTACTTGACTAATCACCTCATATTTTCACCTTCTCTCCTGCCAAGAGTAACAAGACTTCACCTCTCTCCCAAATATTATTAATAGATCCATGCACCCTTGTCTACATACAAAAGTGGATACTAGGGCTTCAATTCTTCTTGCATGCAGTGGGACAAGATTGCAACTCTCCAACTTCAGGTTTTGGCCACCCCTTAAGAAGTTGCAAACACACAATTTACCAATTTCCTATCTTCTTCTATTGGTTCCATGGCCATGGATTCTAAGAGTCTCGAAGGATCAAAACTCCATCTCCTCCCAAGATTATCCAACTAGGCACCCTTAGTCCTATCCATTCTCCTAGGAGCATTATTTGATCCAAGCATGTGACCTTGTCGAGGCATGGCTTTATGCCAAACATTTGTGTGTTTTTACCTAACTACTTTGTTGGGGGCATAACTTTGTGCTTGGGACTCTAATTTGACCCATTCAAGAAGCATTGGAAAGCTTAGAGGGAGAACAAGAATTTTCAACAAGCACGCCTATCACAGATAGGCTTACTAACATCTACATGACAAAAACAATTTGAAGGATCTCAAAATGCAAAACTAAATACTAAAAATAGCAAATTTTCTATTTTTAGATCTTCGTAGCCCAAATGCATCTATAGCCATGTTGACAAATCAATAGAGGACAAAACACAAAAGGACAAGTCATATTTATGTAATTTTCATTTAATATGCACTATGTAACTCATTGAAGGTGAACCACCACATTTCCGTATGGGTGACTTCCATATTCAATATGGTGGATTTCCCACCCACCAAATTTTGTATAAAGAGAGATAGACCCCCAGGTGTCAAAGGCATGAGTAATGGATACAACATAGCCTCACACCTCTTCTCAAAGGTTGCTTGGATAGTACTTTGTTTTTTAAGTAGTAAAACCATTTTGTTATTTTTCTCATATATTTCAGTGTTTTGATTTGTTGCATTCATGTATTATTTCTTTATTTTCCTTAACTCGAAACTCAAAGTTTCTTATCAGTGGTATAAGAGCAGTCTGTCTTTTTAGCATATGTCCATATATATGAACTCAAGCTAGCGGAAGCTCAAGTAATAGACATGAGATCCCTTTGATTATCTCCTTTGTTGTTCCAAACGATCTCAGATGGCAAGTACAACAAACAACACCAATAGAGTCGATGCTTGCAAAGAGATGTTGGATGAAGCCCTCATGAAACAAAAAAACAAGATAATGGATCAATTTTCTCAAATCCTTCAACACCTACCTATTGCATATTTTGCAATCTCCTCCTTTGCATGGTGCTCTCACACATTTTGAGGTGCTAGTGAATTTCGACATTCCTACTTTAGAAAGAAAAAATTAATGTTGATGCAATAGAAAATTGGTTGGATCAATTGTTCTCATACCTTTTCGTAAATAAATTCACTAACATTAAAAAAATCACTTTTGCACTCTTGAAAGCTTCATTACATGTTTGAAATAGATGAAAAGCAGATTGTAATAGGGTCAAGGAGGAGAATGAAGATGACGAAGCAAGGTTCACATGAGACAATTTCATTGAGATTGTAAAGGAGGAATCATACCCCGTGGGAGCCTATAATGAGTGGTACATGCAATGGCAACAATTGTGTCGAGGTCAAGACCAGTCTATTCAAGATTCTATTGATGCTTTCCAATCCATGGACGTAAAACTACATATTTGAGATACCGAAAGGCATCAAATCCTCAAGTATCACAATGGGCCACAATGGTACATTTGAGAGGATATGGACCTCTTCAAATTCAACACCTTGAGAGAGGCATATAAATTTGTTGTCAAATTGGAGCAAAAGCACAAAAACAGAAACAAAAGAGTAGGAAGAGCATATAACAAGAATCAAAATACTAAGTACCAACCCAAGAAAGGCGAGAACGATAATCCAAAGAATCAAGACAAGGAGGGTCAACCCCAAAACCAAAATTGGAAGGAGAAGAAAGAGTCCCAAGACCAGAATCCCCAAAAGACCAAGATTGACAAATGATGTAATTATTGTAAGAGCACCCACCATTCAAAGGAGGAGTATTGAGCAATTCAGTCACTATTTGCTGAGACACAACCCTCTACATCCATTGCACCACTACCTACACATCCACAAGTTGAGGATGGAGGGAAGCAGTTTGTGGAAGTTGTACCAAATGTCACCATTGCCACCATATACATGTTGCACTAGAGGAGTCACAAGAGCAGAAGCACCTATTTCACTCACAAATGCAGGTCAAGGGTAAGCCATTGCATTTCATTATTGACAATGGGAGTTAAAGGAATCTAATTTCTACTCACATTGTAAAGGATTCGAATTTATCTATCACACAACACCCACATCCATATAATGTTGGATGGTTGCAACAAGGCTAAGAACTTCGTGTCACTCGACAATGTCTCCTCTCCTATGCCATCAAACCCTTCAAAGATGAAATATTGTTCAATGTTGTGTCCTTGGATGTTTGTGACATTATCCTGGGCCAACCATTCATGTGGAAGAGACATGATGTGTATAAATAAAGACCTTAAACTGTCATCATCACTATCAAAGGTCAATGCTTTAGGATATCAAACATATCTCCTCCTCCCTTTGTTTCCTCAGTTAGTGCCAAACAATGCAAGAAGTTAATAACAAAAGCAAGGAAATCCATTCTCTTGATGATCAAGTCATAAAGCACAAGGAGGACTATTGCTACTAGCAGACCGATCACAAGATCTGCGTAGCAAAAATACATGGATTGAATTGCAGCAGAGTATGATGACTTGTTCAAGTCACCAATTGAGGTGCCACTTCATTGCAAGGTAAAACATTTCATTGCTTTAGTTCCTCATTCTTTTTTGCCTAATGCACTTGTGTATTGCAGACCAGTCCTTGAAAATGATGAAATCAAGAGGCATATCCAAGAATTGCTTCAAAAGGGGAACATCAAACCAAGTGCTTCACCGCATGGCAGTCCAATTGTCTTGGCTCCAAATAAATATGGAACATGGAGACTTTGTATCAACTATAAAAATTTGAATAAAATCACAACGAAGAACCACTATCCCTTCCCTCTGATAGATGACTTGTTGGACCAGCTCCATAGTGCAAAATTCTTCACTAAGATTGATCTCAAATTCAGATATCATCAAATACCCATCAATCCCACTAATGTATGGAAGAATGCACTTAAATCCAACGAGGGTTTATTTGAGTGGTTGGTTGGTTCATACAAATACACCTCCTCTTCCAACAACCAACAAAATGTGATGCAACTTTTGAAATTATCCTATATTAAAGGATGGTGACAACACCTCATTCTATGGATAATCTTAGCATAGTGAGAAGCAATGATTCCAGAAACTTCGCACAACACTGTAGAAATCTCAAATCTTACAGTTGCCACCACCCAAATGGCTCAGCAAGGTGTAAGTTAGAAAATTTAATTTCCTGGAGATATTTCCATAGCATTCATTATTCAATTGAAAGAAACACATCAACTTGCTTATCCAGCACTTTGGTTTGGTATCTTTGATAAATCCATCAAACTTAGGTACACCAAAAAAATGTCATGAAATTGTTGATTGATAAGAGTACCTTCTTTCTTCCATGTTTTTGCTGATTTGTCCCTCTCTTGTTATTGGTCATGTGCAAGTCCTCAACGAATTTGGAAAAAGAGATACCCTATGGTTGTGGCAGCCAAGCAGAAGGTTACCCCATCTAAGGAGAATATATTAATTAAAAATTAGTTAAAAAATGGTCAATTGAGGTACTGTCTTCTAATTTTTCCAGAAATGTCATGATTTTTCTATAAAATAAAGCCATTTTTCAATTTTATGATGCCATTTCTTCAGGTTTTGAGATTGAAATTCTTTTCTTTGCTTTTTGGTGTCCCTTCTGTGAGTGTGGTTCACACAACAATCCCAGTAATAATTATGTAAAATATTGGATCCAAAAGATTTAATCATGCAATCATAGACAATTGTTTTAAGTCATTCTTTATTAGTCCATGGTTTGTGTACTACTCTGATTGGGCTTCGAGTGAGCATTCACTGCTAGCAATTATAAGATCTTTTCAACACACAACCATCCTTTTGTCACAAAAAATTGTGAATTGAAAATAAAGTTCCCTGTAACCTATGTAATAAAATATGCAATCTCTAATTGTGATTTTTTTTTTGTTTTTTAAATTTATATTTATAACAACAAATAGAAACATAAGAAACTTGTAGAAGTTTGAGAGCTTTTCTAAATTTCTCTATCTCATACTGTGAAGATAACAAAGATTCATCGATTTCCCTACACTTCTGCAGGATATATGGTTAATTATCATTTGTGTTACATCATCAATGGCTTGGTGCAATATGCATCATGATAAGCAAAATCTGTAATTCACATTAATGTTTCTATTTTTATGTTATATAATCTCCCAACAACAGATCTGCTTAGTAAAAAATGGGATAACATAGGTGCTTTCTTATAACAGATCTGCTTAGTAAAAAAAGGGATAACATAGGTCCCTTTAGTCATCTGACTTGTGACCTTGACAATCATTTGCAATATCAAGCACCCAACAAAATATAATCAAATTACTTTACTTTTAGCTGGGTAGTAAAAGCTTTAGTTGCATCAATGTCACCTGTGCCTTTAAATGTCCTCTGCATTAGTTTCACCACTCCATGCCATCTTTTAGGAACCAGTAAATCCATCTCCGATTCAAACAAAGCCTTAACAGGACCAAACCATTTGGTGTAACCAAAAAGATGAATCCAGCCTTCCATTACGTAAAAAGTAATAGCTTTAAACTACTTGCTTCTCCCATTAATGCCTACAATTGAATTGGAAAACCAAATTTGAAAACTGTGCCTTCATGCCATGACATAAGTTGTTGTGCACAGGCTTCATATCTCTCAATCAATAATATTATGATAATATCAGATAAATTACAGTAACCAATTGAGATGGCTGATATCTGTATTGCCATTTTGCACATACAAAGTAAATCACGACCATTTCACTTAAAGTTTTTTTTCTGTTTTTCTTGATTTTAGTCCGTTGTCCCTATTAAGGCTCTGTGTTTCTTTATTTTGATGGCCTCAGTAGTTTTTCTTTTCATATAATGATCTTCAATGATTTTTTCTTTCCCATGCAAATATGGCAATCATGTTTGTGGGAATGCTCCACAAGTGCTGATTCCGTTGTAGGTTTATGCAGTCTCGGCACAGTGTTCTTTGAAGTTGACCTGTAATGTTCTACCTCTCTCACCTATATATTGTTTCCACATGAACATGGGATCAAATAGATGCCCTTATGCAAATGGTCCTTCTCATTTTTAAGTATATTATAATCCTTTAAGTATTAGCTCGAAAATGTTTCGTAGGAAATCAAAATATTATTAGTCTCTTAGTTTCATTATACTAAGTACTACATATTTTTATGATAAGGGACTCTAATGTAGCAGAGAAGTTATGCAAAATAACTTTTTAACATACCACCCTGTATTCCCTTGGTTCACTATGTATAAAGGACGCATTAGTGTTGTGATATCCACCTACGGGTGTATACACTTCACCCATTTTCACCTATGGAGGTGTACACACTTTACCAATTCCCACCTACGGAGGTGTACACACTTTACCCATTTTGGATTCAAACCATGGATCTCCTATCTGGAGGACCAAGCCTTCACCATCAGGTGCACACAAAGGGAGCCTGCGACCGTTCCAATTGTACCCAACCTCAGTTATTAGTTGTGTCATCTCAATGGGCAAAGAGGAATGTTTGGTCGTGGGTAAAGTTCAAGAAAGTAATGGCGGATGAAGATCCCACAAACTCCTCTAAAAATTGAACACCCCATCATGAATTGTTTCTCAACCGCATATTTTTCATAAGAAGGACATTGATTACGACACAATTCCCTTAGAAACCTCACCTGCAATGGAACCACAGTCAGGATTCTACCCCAGCAGCAGTGACAGATAATCAGACATACTACAGAGCAGCTACCATTACACTTAACATCACACCGTTAAACAATCTCTTGTCACAATTGGATAAATAGGTCTGCTACCTGAAACATTAGACTAAAAACTTCAAAACGGTAAACTATATTAGTTGCAAAAACCTTCATTCTCCAATGTAGCTGACCCATTCTGGCCATACTGAAACAACATTGGACACAAGTAGGAAAGCGCTTCTTCTGCAGAATGCTTACAAAACGCCAGCGCAAGACCACAGCACTACTAATCCGAGAACCGTCATCACTAACACTCAAAAGCATGGACCACACGGCCTAATGGCCAAATCCACAAATCTGGTCATAACATTACATCCAAACCCCACTTACAGTGCCAAAAATTACTGTTCAGCGATTGTTCTAGAGCCTGATCAAATCCTGTTACTCCTACCATTCATTTTGTGTACAAATAAAGATAAAGAGCAGTGAAGTTCAATACCTGAGTGCACAACAGGGGTTTGGCTCCTTTGAATCCGAGGTGGCTCCAGCTCCGGCTTCCTCTCCGTCCGTGCAGGGAAAAGCATCCAAAACTCTGCAACGTCAGGCGGTCATAAGGAAAGGGTCGCGCCACGGTCACGTCATCAGCCTGCTGAGGACCTTCCCGGTGCCTTCCACGAAGGCTCTAGCTATAGACGTATTTGACGGGGTTTACTCTGGCGACTGTTCTACCTTACGTTCTCTCATAATTCTAATAATTAGAGTATCTTGTTCTCCCTTGATTATAATATTAGTCAAGAGTGATGGGCGATCGACCTGCATTTAGTCCGTGGACCCGACTATGCAAAATTCTGCTAAAAGTCCACCTGCACCCGTCATTCCATGACCCGACTATGCAATATTATGCCATAATTCCACCTGCACCTGTCATCTTTTTGTTTTTTTTAATGGTGACCAAAATAAATTAAATTTAGCCAAACATACGAACCTTCTTTATCTCAGTATGGGTGACTGCCCTTTTTGTCTTGGTTTTTAGACGGTAATTTTTTTGGATTGCAGTTTTTAACTTAATTAAATCATAATCTGCATTATTTCACCAGATTGAAAGCATAATCTAAATAATCATAATTAAGAAAACTTAATTTTTATTAAAAAAAATTATACTCTTTACTTGTGTTTTCTTTTTCTTGTGAGAAAGTTCTTCTCCCTTTGGTAACATCAAGTCACATTAATAAAGTAGTTAGTAGTTGTTTATTTATATAATATATATTTATAATATAATTTTGATATATATTTTGAAATTTTATTTGAAATGAGTTAAAATTTTATTTGAAATATAATTTAAATAAATTTATTATAACAAATTAAAAAATTTGAATAAAAGTTATCTTAAAAACTTTAAATTTTGAATAGAAATTTTTAAAATTGAATAAAAAAGTTTAAAACTTTGAATAAAAATTATATAAAAAGTTTGAAATTTTTATAGAAATTCAAAGATGAATCCTTGAAATTAAAGTTGTTTTCTATGAATTACCGGATCAGATTAAAAACTTTACCTTTGGCAGAAGTTTCGTCTCCAGCTGCTTCGCAGAAGTTTCGAGGTGGTATATTTCCTTCTTGAGCCGTCGTGTCTGGACGACAAAAATTTTGTTGTCTGGTTTGAGACGGTGTTTACTAAATTGATCTGCTTCGCAGAAGTTTCGAGGTGGTATATTTCCTTCTTGAGCCGTCGTGTCTGGACGACAGAAATTTTGTTGTCTGGTTTGATACGGTGTTTACTAAATTGATTAACGAGAGTGCGCTTGGGATTTTTAATTCAAATCCTGGTCGTCTCACGGGCTGGTACGATGCAAGTGGACCTGCCATGTCCGATAACATCGAGGATTAAAGCTTCTTTAGCTGATTCGCCAAGACGGATAATTTATAAAGGGTTTCTTCTTTTTACTGGGAAGCGTGATGACATCATAGCACATTAAATTTTGAATTAGACCGGCTATGTCTGTATGTAGTGGTAGTCTTTCTCGATTCGGTTGAATATTCAATGCGATGCGACAATGTGCCTTCGATTGTACGGGACACTCTGACTATGTGACTTTTCCTGTAAAATAATAAAAACATGCGGTTATGTCTAAAAAACACGATTTAAAATATTAATTAAAATCAAAATGGGCCAGGCGTAAATTTTTTTAAAGTAATATTTTTTAAATATAAAATAGGCGGTAAATAGTCTAGCTTGTCAACTTTTTGACTTAAAATGATAAATCTAACATGTCTTCAACGATTCAACTCAACTCATTTTTTATTAGTTTATGTTAAGGGGATTGATATTATAAATGGTATTTTATAGTGTAAGGGCAGTTGAACCTTTGATTTTTTTTTAATTTCAATTTTAACAAATTTATAATTTTTTTTTTTAATTGTTTTTAAGATGTTATACACCTGGAAGGGGATAGGGACATTCTTGTGTCTCATTCTTAGTCCAGTTTAATAACTTCTTTTATTTTTTGGAAGCTGGCATATAACACTACATCTTTGAGTGCCTAAGGGAACTCTTTACAAGGAATGTTTAAGCGTATAGTTGTGGGCATATGGATGCTTTTAAGGTTTTTTTTAATGAGGTTTTTTTTAAATGATATTTTTTATAAATATTATTTTTGGAACATCATTTAATGTAAGTGGCAAGGGGCCTGTTAGTTAAGTTTAATAATTTCTTTTATTTATTGTAAATATATAGTAACAGTTAAGCATGTAACTGGTAAGGGGCCTTTTTATAAAGAGTGTTAGTTAAGTTTAATAACTTCTTTTATTTATTGAAAATATATAGTAACAACCAAAGCATATAAATAGGGTATATGAATGAATGAAAGATTTTAATTACGTCCGCGAGACCCAAATATGGTCTACGGGACCTCAAATATGGAAGTACAATTACTCAAATCATATCGTATGATCTTTAATATCTTTGAGAAGGTTGTTCCTTCTCCTGCTGATTTGTGTTAGCAATTCTTCAACTTTTTTTATTTTCCTATCTTCAAATAAATCTGTAATAAACTCGTTCCCAAGTGTTTCTTTGTATTTGTCACGGATATTTGAAAAACTCGGGCATTTATAGATGAAGTGTTCCTCTGTCTCTACTGCCCCGTGCTACATAGAGTACATATCCTTTCTTCTCATTGTTCTTTGGGCGTTGTCCATCTCCTCGTTTCACATCTAAGCCTATGAGAGCTAGTCCTTATCTCGAGCAATGAGTATTTTTTCCTTCCACTTGATTTCGAGCGCCTATGTACGCTTTTTTCCTTGTGGTCATACGTTGGGTTAAAATTTGCAATATAATATTGTCTTTTCCCCGCTTGCATTTTTCGACATTCCACTTCTGAACTTTTCATTCACATAATTTTTAATGTCTTTGTTGACATTTGGGCATTCATTTATGTTGATTTCCCAATGTTTCATCCATTTCTGATTTTGTTTCATCCACGTATTCTTTCACCTATGCAACTCTTCGTCCTAACTGCTCTAGGCCATCTATCCTTTGTCATGTTTTCTATTTTTTTCAAGTAACATAACAGCTTGGTCATAGCAATTGCTTCTAAAGAGAACATTCCAGTTTCAACTAGAATAATTTCATAAGGGGTTGTGGCCTTAATTTTGAGAAAGTTTGTGATTAGATATTAGGGGTCATTCTTTCCTGAATCGAACTTAAGTTTAAGTTAGAAGAATCCAATGTTTTTTACATTGTAGTGTTAGTTAAGTTTAATAATTTCTTTTATTTATTGAAAACATATAGTAACAGCTGAAGCATATAAATAGGGTATATTAGGGAAATATATAGTAACAGTTGAAGCATATAAATAGGGTATATTAAGAGTCATCCTTTATTCGAACTTAAGTTTAAGTTAGAAGAATCCAATGCTTTTTACATTGTAGTGTTCCAAGATAATAACTTATTTTATTAGCTTACAGATATACATTATATTGATAGGAATGAATGATTGTAATTTTTTTTATTAATAAATTTAATCTGATTTTTATAAAGATCTTTTATATTTAAATATTATATATTATTAAGTTTGTGGAATTAAAACAAGTTTACCAATTGAGTTTAATAGCTTATTTTATTTGTTGTAAACATTGAAGCATATATATATATATATATATATATAGGGCACATTAAGGACCACCCGTTGGGAGAATCAAACTTAGGTCTACACTAAAAGAGTCCAATGCTTTTACATTAAGTGTCCCATGATAATAACTTTTTTTATTAGCTTACATATATACATTATATTGATAGGAATGAATGATTGTAAAACATTTTATTAATAAATTTAATTTAAATTTTATAAAAATTATTTATATTTAAATATTATATATGTCATTAAGTTTGTTAATGGATTACATAGAATTAAAACAAGTTTACTAGTCGAGTTTAATAACTTTTTTTATTTGTTGAAAACACACAGAAAAAGTTGAAACATATAGATAGGGCACATTAAGGACCACCCTTTCCCATAATTAAACTTAGGTCTACACTACAAGAGTCCAATGCTTTTACATTACAGTGTTCATGATCAAAATAATTTTTTTTATTAATTTATAGATATACATTACATTGATAGATGAATGATTGTAAAAAAATTTATTAATAAGTTTAATCTAATTTCTATAAAGGTCATTTATATTTAAATCGTATATATATTATTAAGTTTGTTAATATATTACATGGAATTAAACAAAGTTTACTTGTGTAATAACCTAAAAATTTAACTAACAAATTAGAGAGAAATTTTTTAATCTAACTAATAAATTAGAGATAAATTTTTATTATATATACACGATAGGGATTTATATATTTCTATCCAGCATAAGTTATTCTCTGGAGTTGTCTAAGGCCTAGTTTAATGTTTTAAGTTGTTCATCTTATATTCCTGATGAGTCAACTTTTTTTTCAATCTATCAATAGGATACATCCATCCTTATATCATACATAAGTTTGATTGTGTAGATATATTAAGTGTATTGCAAATAAGCTATCAATCTCATCCTCACAAATAAGCTAACTTATCATTTTTGTCTGTCAAATGAGTATGTCCATCACTACACCATACATAAGTTCATCTATGTAGGTGCACTAAGCGTAATGCAAATAAGCTATCAGTCTCATCTCCATGATGAGCTAACTTATTCCATCCATCTCTCCTAGTGATAACCAAATTCATTGATCTTAAATCTATTTGATGTTTTCATGCATCTAACTAGTTTAGGTTTTAAAAGAGATCTTTGAAACAAGATTACTCGAAGTTCCTCCATAAGGGATCCCATAATCCCTTAGGTTTCTTCTCTACTTTCAACTCATAAGCATAATCATTTTTAGATGCCATCTCTAATCATCTAAACTACATAAACCATCAAGATCTCCTAATCTTTCTTTTGTTTTAAAAGATGTGATTAAGTCTACCTTAAACATTGGATAAAATCTATAATTTCATCAAAGGAAGATACATAAATAAGATGTAATTTTCTATCTAAATCATTAACAAAACATGATAGTTTATGAAACTATGACATCATAGATCCTTTATTTATAACAAGTAAAAGATACATCTTTCATTCATAAATTAAATCATTACATAACCCAAGTAGGGTAAAAGTATCACCACACTAAAAGAATAGAGCATTACATCATTATCTAGCTAGGAGATTACTCATGCTAGGGTCTACTCCAAACAAGTTTTCTATAAGAAGAGCTTCACTGCAGTATGTATCAAAAGGTAAATATCTTGGATCTAAGTGTCCTCATTGGTCCTTCTTGTTTCTCCATTACTCAGTTGATGGTAGTAAGAGATCAAGATAGTTCATAGAACTTATGAAGGATGCAACTAAATGCATTTGCTAAATGACTTATGAAACATGTGTGTTTATAAATTGGATGCCAAATTACAACTATACAATCTACACAGTGTAATCATGCATGAGTCATTCAATCAATCATCAGGAGGAAATCCCATAATTTCCCACATCCATTCTTTCATCTAATATTTATTTTTTCATACTAGCATACTTCTTTCATTTCATACAAAGTGTATTCATTATCTAAGAATGAAAGTAATTTATCATTCATTTCATCATAGAAGGAAAATAATTTTATCCTTTAAGAATGAAAGTCATTTATCATTACATAGAATAATTCAATAAATATTCTTTTAATCAATCAAAAGCTCATACTTTTAATTAATCAAAATACTCATAAAATTCATTATTTTAATTAATCAAAAGCCCACACTTTTGATTAATCAAATACCCATACTATTCATTTTCTTTAATCAATTAAAAGCCCATACTTTTAACTAATTAAACACCCATAAAAACCATTTTCTTTAATCAATTAAAAGCCCATGCTTTTGAGTGATATAAACACCCATAAAAACCATTTTCTTTAATCATTTAAAAACCCATACTTTTAACTAATTAAATACTCATAAAACTCATTTCTTTGATGAATTAAAAGCCCATACATTTAACTAATTAAATACCCATAAAACCCATTTATTTGATAGATTCAAAGCCCATAATTTTAACTAATCAAATACCTATAAAACCCATTTATTTGATCAATTAAAAGCCCATACTTTTAACTAATTAAAAATCCATAAAACCCATTTTTTTAATTAGAATAAATTAAAACATTCTTCCAATTGGAACAAATTAAAACATTCTTTGAGTTTAAATATAGTGATAATACTCTAATCTCAAAAATGGAAGTTTCATAAATTTCGACCCCTAAATTATCTGGTAAAAAAAAACGCATAAGGCGATCAAACAGCATGCAAGACGATCAAAGAGTGCATAGGGGTCTAATACAATAATCATAGTCCACACGGTCAAACAACATGCAAGACGATAAAAGAACGCATAGGGATCCAATACAATAATCACAGTCCGCACGGTCAAACAACATGCAAGACGATCAAAAAGCGCACAGGGGTCCAATACAATAATCATAGTTCACATGATCAAACAACATGCAAGACTATCAAATAGTGTGTGCACAAGGCAGTCAAACAACATGCAAGAAAGAGTGCACAAGGATCCAACACAACAATCACAGTTTGTCAAGCAGTGCACAGGGGTCCAACACAACAATCACAATCTATACCCAACCATTGGTGCTACAACTGAGGCAGCCCGAGCAGGCTCCTCATGACCACCAAGTGGTGATCACCCTAAAGGGAAGGTTCTTCCCCTTTTATATGCTAAGGAGGCCCCCACACCATGCATGTGGGATTAAACCCATGCCTTACAACTAAAAGGTTTGACAATCCCAACAATCAGGTAAAATAATAAACACAGGCAAACCACAACATTCCATGCGATAACCAAAATTGACAAGTCAGCAACGGAGTCAACAATCAACATGAAAACAAACCACAAATCACAAATTACAATCCACATGTCAATGAACATACCGTCCAACTGGTGCAAGGTGGTCCACCAAATGGAGCGGCCCCCGACCACATCCATGTGGTCTATTACCTAAGGGAGGTCGGCTCCCTTTAAGGCGCTTAGCATACCATGGTGTATCCCATGTGGGATATTATCTAGGAAAGGTATGTTTGGCCTTCTCTCACTTACACCCAACCGCTCGTGAAGTCATTGCTCAATGTCATTGCGGTGGTGGCGAGGCCAATAAATTAAACCCCCCCAAGGTTAAACCTTAGGGGGAGCCCATTAAGCGACGACAAGTCTGAAAGGCCGCTACCATAGACATCACGAACAGGGCAACTTGTTGGTTTAAAAGAAGCCATAAAACAGGGGCAAAAGCATGCGGGTTGAGACATCACAATACAGGATAAAAATACCACATAAACATTTGAAATACCAATACATCCCATGAAAGCAGCAGAAGTGACGAGAGTCATAGGTCATACGTTGTCATAAAAAGGATGGCGTCATTAAGAAACAAGCGTGACTGTTTTAATAAAATTCACAAAATAGGGCAGAACACATTGATAGACAACAAATAAAGGTTTAAACACCCCTCGTTCAATGAGGCCCAAACAAAATCTTTGGTAATGAAAGATGAACAACAAGAGGATTAAATTATTTTTACATAGCAGCACAGGTCACCTTCCTAGACCAAGAACAACC
The DNA here is from genome assembly GCA_028583015.1 of Wollemia nobilis. Classification (NCBI taxonomy): domain Eukaryota; kingdom Viridiplantae; phylum Streptophyta; class Pinopsida; order Araucariales; family Araucariaceae; genus Wollemia; species Wollemia nobilis. The sequence goes on from JAQPPZ010003633.1 coordinate 1,768,095, forward strand.
AGCAATGATCCAGAAGAATAATTAAAAATGGGCTTATGCTTTCATATGCTAAAAAAAGTAGAACATAGTGAAAGAGCATCTTAAATAAAACAATTACAACGATTTTAAACTAAGTTTTTCCTTCTCTCTAAAGCACAGCCCAACACAGGTCGAATACAATACGCCACCAATCAATAGAACAATTCTAAAGATTAAAAACATGATACTGAGATTTTAAAACTAAAATGAGAGCAAACCCCCACTTGAATCTCCTTGCGATGATTTCTCCTTCAAAAGTCAACTCCCTTCCTTTGTCCTTGTTTTGCTCCTTCAATCTTTTTCAGTCTCCAAAAGAATCCTCTCTTCTCCATTCCTCGACCCTCTTAACAAAGGAAAATCTATCTATCCAAAGTCTAAAGTCCAACTTGGACATAAATGCCATCTACCAAAAGTAATGCATGTCTACCTAAGATGACAATTTCCTTAATCGATTAATTTAATCAAAATACCTTTACTAATATTGAACCTTAGAATGGTATTTAAGTGGGCCAAAAATTAATAGAATCTCTATATCTATTAATTCTTTTCGAAGGGGATTCTTTACCAAATCCACTTACACAATGATGCATATGAACACAAAAGCAAGCAATCAAATGCATTAAACAAGATGGTTGATTTATCACAAATCCAATCACCTATCCTAACCAAAGACTTACGGTAACTTCTAGGTTACCAAATTTTGGCTAAGGATGGTTGGATTTTTGATGATCATCGTAAAAGTAAGAATGCATGCATTTATATGAGGGTAGTTGTTCATGTTACCTTGAGCCACCATAATCATCATTTTCCCTTTTTCTTGACACCTCGATCTTGGTGGTTGACTTCCTTGCCACCTTTGAGGGTACCTAGTCCTGTAGTCAAGACAAAACATCAGCAATACCATATCCTTAAAGCTATAAATCAACATCAATATTATAAAACACAAAACATTGAAACATAATTCAATATATTTCATAATTGACTCTTGCCAAGGTGGGTCATGACAACTTGTTTATATAGTGATATGACAATAACTTAACAATTATACATATATTTATTTGAGCTCATGTATATATATATTTATAGCTTTTATTGGGGCCACTAATCAAAATACCAAAAATTGTACATATGTTGCAACATATTTCTTTATCACAAATTTTTATTTTATTTATTTTTCAAGAAAGGCAAAGTACAACGGGTGACACAACAAGGGGCCACACTCCTCAAGGGCACAACAGGGGTCTTTCTCCTTGTGATTTGAACTTGGTTAGCATGGACAACAGTCCAACAACACACCAATAGGGTGTCCCTACCAGAATTTTTCATTTTTTTCTCTTAAATATATTCTTCAACTTCCTCAAAGTGTTATGTTTCCACAATCAGCTCCTTGACATCATTTTGATTAAGAGATAAAATCTCACTTGGCTAATTGTCTTTCAAAATTTGAATTTCATCGAGATGCAGATCAACATTGCAATTCATTAATTTATCTATTACCCAATTTCCTTCTCTATAAATATGTTCATACTTCCAAGAGATTACCTCTAATAATAAATGATGAACATCAATGATAATATTTATTATTCAATCTCCACGTCCATTAATAGCATTGATGATAATTTGTGAATCCCCTCAATTGAAATATATTTTCATCTTTTTTCTATTGCAATTTTAATCTCTATAAGAAGTGCCTTAGTCTCCGCATAGTTGTTAGTTGAAGTTCCATATGATTATGAAGAAGTGAGAAGAATTTTACCTTCGTTATTTGTAAAAACACCGTCTCCACTAACTTTTCTTAGATTTCTTTAAGAAGCACCATCAAAATTAATTTTTATAAACCTAATTTCTGGATATTTTTATTTTACCGTAGATCAAAGTAGATCCTTTGTGTTAATTTCATTATCACAGATGACTCTTCCATGTATATTCAAATCCTATAGCCAATTTATTAGCATCTCTTTTTCTATAGTTGAGAATTCCCATGATGAGCACCATATTTATAGACATTCTACAAGAGAGGCAATAATAAGATTCCAAACTTGAGCATGATTTGAGGATTTTTTTTTTTTTTTTTTTATTCTTTTTGAGCCATAAATTCCAACAAATTATGGCAGGGTCAATCTTCCAAAGAATACATAATGCACCCACTACAACAAAAAAGGATTTTAATGGCAGCTAAAATATGAAAGTTTTTTATGACGGTAAAAAACCGCCCTAATAGACCCTAAGAGGGCGGTTTTAAATTGCCCTCACAAAAAGAAGTTTTTAACGACGTTTAAAATATGGTGATAAATAACCTCCCTAATAGACCTAAGAGGGCGGTTTTAAACCACTCTCTTAGACCCACCCAAAGAGGGCAGTTTTAGGGTCTAAAAGGGTGGTTTTAAACCACCCTCTTAGACCTTAATAATCACCCTAAAAAATAATGAAGGATTCAAGTAGGATTTTTTATTTTTTAGATTCATGGGCATGGGTAATTTGATGTTTCGTGATGCACTGTGAAAGAAAGCATTTCGAATGGGGTGCCCATGCTATGTTGGCCTCATTAACTAGATCAGTTTATTAATAATAACTATATTGTGGATGTTTGGAATGTGGGACTGCCTTTGAATGCAAATCAGAATGGAATTGTAGAGGAGGAATTTACCAACGTTGTTGAGAGATTGGTGGTGGCTAAAAATGGTGTGGAAATTAGAAAGGCGACCAACACATTTAAAATAATTGTGAGAGATACTGTGAAGCAAGGATAATACTTGTATCATAGCTACCATATCTTTATCGATGCCATGAAGAAACAATTTGGTGATTAACATCTCTTTGTTTGTCATATTAGATGACCTTTGTCAACTACATTAGTCTCTAGTTTATAAAAACATATTATGTGTGTTTTTCCTTTGTGTCTGTAAATATTTTTTGTTAATAAATTTTAATTATATTGTGCTTTTGTCAGTCCATAATGTTTTTTACTTAAAGCTTTTTTTCCTCTTGTCATTGGGAAGAGGGTTTTTGTTACCAAGTCTGGACGAGTTTTTCTTTGTGAGTGAGTAACATCGTGCACGAAAGTGATACTTGACAAGTGCGATCCCAAAAGAAAGAAAACAAAGAACGACTAGACAAATTTAACCGTAGGTGAAAGTCAAAGCAAGCGCACCTATAGACTTTGCTGAATTTCTCTAGAAATACCAACTTATCATCTTCCACCATTGGCGATCTCGAAGAAATTAGGATGAGATGGGTATATGATGGGTGAGAAAAATTATGTTAATATTTTAATCCCTTAAAATATGTTTTGTCTAGGGTATAGGCGCTTGCCAAAAACTTCACAAGGAATATAAAATATCCCAAACTTTAAAAAAAAAAGAATATTAAATGCCAAATATAATGCAGTCGCAATATCCTCACACTAAGAATCCCGTCAATACATTTGTACTCTACCTTTCTTAAGAAATCATTTTAAAAACTATAATTTTATTAAAAAAATTAAAGATGTTATCCAGGGGCTCTGAGTGTTGGACATTTTGAGCTTATTTAGTTGTCATTGATGTCAAGGTGAAAAGTCGTCATTAATACTATGGAGCACACCATCAATAACACTAGGAACAATGAGAAGAGTTGAAGAGAAAGTTGGCAAAATAATATTTTATGAGGGTTTATGGTAAACCCATGATGGAATATTAAAATGTTTCATTAAAACTATTATAGTTGGCAAAATAATATTTTATGAGGGTTTATGGTAAACCCATGATGAAAGATTAAAAGGTTTCATTAAAACTATTATAGTTGGAAAAATAATATTTTATGAGGGCTTATGGTAAACCGACGATGGCAGAATACATTACATTTAAAGGTTTAAGTATAAAACCAAAGTTAAAGTTTATAAAAATAATTTATAAAATTTAAATTCCTTAGAATTTAAATAATTTATAAATTATAAAGGTGGAAGCGTCGACGTCATGCAATAAAAGGAAGTGCCGACGTCCAAGCAACAAAGAAATTTGTGTATAAATAAATGTCAAGGAGGCATTCGAAATTCACCCCTTCGATTGATTAATATATGCGATAAAAAGTGAAAGGTTTTCGTGCTTGTTGATCATGAGGAAGAAGACAAGAAATTTCGCTTGTCTTTAGCACCAGGTAGAGGACAAAAGAGGAAGGACACATTGATTGAAACACATAGGACACGGTGGTCCATTTGTAGGGCACGTTTTACAAAGGTGTTTGGAGTTGAGGAAGCACGCGATCGATTCCCGTGGAGTGGTGTGTCTTGGGCACTAAGGGAAGTTTGTTTTGCACGTGGTTTTTATGTGCCAACCAAGGACAAAGAAGACAAAGAGTGCTTAGGCTCTTAACCGTGCATCTAGAACACACGATGGTTATAGTCGTGGCTAGAGCGCTCGTGAAGGCAGAGAACGTGGGTTCGAACCCCACTAAGAGCCAAAGGTAACTTTTTGATAATTAATTTTTGCCTAAGGTTTTTCAAAGGATATTGTGGAGTAATAAGGGTTTGTGAAAAGTTGTGTGTTTGATTTATGTTATTGTTGGAGTTATAAGGGTTTGAGAGAGGTTGTTGATTTGATATTTGATTTTTATTATTGTGGAGTAATAAGGATTAATGTGAGGTTGTTTTATTGATGAAGTGATTTATTCTTTGGAACCATAAAGAAAGTTGATTTGATTTTTATCAAAGTTTCTCTTGCCATTAAAATAAATTAAAGAGGTTTGAATTAATTTTTGGTGGATGTTAAGTTTATTCTAGTTGGGAGTTTATAAGGTGTTATTAAATAAATATTTTATGTATATTGATGGTTGTTTTGAAAGGTGGAGTGATAAGGTGTATTTGAGTATTTACATTATATTGTGAGAAAGATTTATCTTCTAACCTCTTTGATATTGACATAGAAGTTGTTGTGGTTGTGGCAGATTTATGAGATCTCTTCATCATCAAGAAAAAGGTATGAGCACATTCTTCCATAGTTGAGTTGATTGATTGGTTTTCTAAAAAATAAGTTTGGAGTGAAAAGAACTTGATTAGGGTTTCCTTTTCCAGAGTGTTTGAGTTAATGCTTCAAGGTTTTATGGAATAAACAATTTTTAAAACCTTGTTTTATAAACATTATTGTTGAAGCCATTGGTTGTGTGAAAAAATTGAGTTAGGTTTTTGCAAAAGAACATGAGTATCATTGTTATGTGAAGATAGTTTTATAAGAATTGTTGTTGAAGTGAGTTGTTGTGCAAAGAACTTGAACTATGGTTTGAAAAGAACATGAGTATCATTGTTATGTGAAGATAGTTTTATAAGCATTGTTGTTGAAGTGAGTTGTTGTGCAAATAAATTGAACTATGGTTTGAAAATAACATGAGTATCATTGTTATGTGAGATTTGTTGGAAATATTTTGAGTTGGTTGATATATACTTGGACTAGGGTTTGTGAGCAAAGGTTGTTTCATTGAGTGATTGGTTGAGTAAAGTTGATTGAGCCTAGTCAAGTGGATGTGTGAAGTGATTGTTCAAGTTCCATAAAACAAACTATTCTATATTCTGATCTGATTTAAAAAGTGATTGAGCATTGAGTATAGAACATATTGGGTCTCTAACAATTCTTTCTATGTTTCTATGAGATTTGGACAAAATTTGAGTGAGCTTGTTGAGAAGATTTTGACAAGTTCTGAGTGAATTTGTTGAGCAAATTTGGACAAGTTTTGAGTGGACTTGTTGAGCAGATTTGGATAAGTTTTGAGTGACCTTGTTGAGCAGATTTGGACAAGTTCTAAGTGAACTTGTTGAGTAGATTTGGACAAGTTCTGAGTGGACTTGTTGAGCAGATTTGAGCAAGTTCTGAGTGGACTTGTTGAGCATATTTGTGCAAGTTTTGAGTGGACTTGTTGAGCATATTTGAGCAAGTTCTGAGTGGACTTGTGGAGCAGATTTGAGCAAGTTATGAATGGACTTGTCGAGAATATTTGAGCAAATTTTGAGTGAACTTGTTGAGCAGACTTGATCAAGTTATGAGTGGACTTGTCGAGCGTATTTGAGTAAATTTTGAGTGGACTTATGGAGCATATTTGAGCAAGTTTTGAGTGGACTTGTTGAACATATTTGAGCAAGTTCTGAGTGGAACTACTAAAAGAACAATAGGAACAATGCACAAAGAAGATACATATGGAACAACAATCAGAATAGAGAGTTCAACAAAAATAGGAACAATGCACAAAGAAGATACATATGGAACAACAATCAGAATAGGAAACCAATGAGGTCAAGACAAGGAAACTTCAATAGAAGATATTTTTCATGTCACATGTTTGGGCACATGGCTTCACAATGGCGGACACATGAAAGACAAGAATATGGGAATAGACAACCTTTCCATGGGTATTGCTACTCATGTATTCAGTTTGGTCACAAGGCAATGAATTGTAGGGTTCACGACAGAAGAGGATATGGCTTCACCAGGAGAAATCCTAAGACATTCACACCTTCAAGTAATAATAACGTTAACTATTATAAGTGCAATAATGATGGTCACATAGCAAAACTGTGTAGAGCAGACATTCCAAAAATAGGTATGAACAGGAACAAGAACAGGAACATGAATATGAATAGGAACATGAATATGAACAGGAACAAGAATATAAACAAGAACAGGAACAAGAACAAGAACATGGATATGAACAGGTATAGGAACAAGAATAGGAATGTAGACATGGATAGGAACATGGACATGGATAGAAATAGTGAGAGGAATCAAAAAATTCAGATAAGAAGAAAAAAGGATAAAGGTAAAAAATAATGCTTTCTGGGAGTAGAAATACTCCCACCCCAGAATTAACTACCTAAAAAGAAGGTGGGGGAGGGGCTAAGCTAAGAGGCTCATTCTTAGCCCCAAGCCCCAAAGGTGACCCTTTGTCATTGATGTCAAAGGGAGAGATATTTGAGTAAAGAGGAGAGATTTGAAGATTTGAATAAAGAAGAGAGATTTGATATTTGAGAGAGCATTGAGCCAGGGGGAGCAATATCCCAGGGGGAGCAGAACAAAGGAAATGTAAATTTTTTGGTAAAATTAAATTAGGTTGCCATCAATGACAAAGGGGGAGATTGTTGGATATTTTAATCTTATTTAGTTGTCATTGATGTCAAGGTGAAAAGTTGTCATTAATAATATGGAGCACACCATCAATAGCACCAGGAACAACGCAAAGAGTTGAAGAGAAAGTTGGAAAAATAATATTTTATGAGGGTTTATGGTAAACCCATGATGGAATATTAAAAGGTTTCATTAAAACCATTATAGTTGGCAAAATAATATTTTATGAGGGTTTATGATAAACCCACAATGGCAGAATACATTACATTTAAAGGTTAAAGTTTAAAACAAAAGTTAAAGTTTATAGAAATCGTTTATAAAATTGAAATTCCTTAAAATTTAAATAATTTATAAATTATAAAGGTGGAAGCACCAACGTCATGCAATAAAAGGAAGCGTCGACGTCCAAGCAACAAAGGAATTTGTGTATAAATAAATGTCGAGGCATTTGAAATTCACCCCTTCGATTGATTAATGTATGCGATAAAAAGTGAAAGGTTTTTGTGCTTGTTGATTGTGATGAAGAGGACAAGAAATTTTGCTTGTCTTTAGCGCCAGGTAGATGACAAAAGAGGAAGGACACATTGATTGAAACACATAGGACATGGTGGTCAATTTGTAGTGTACGTTTTGCGAAGGCATTGGGAGCTGAGGAAGCACACGATCGATTCACGTGGAGTGGTGTCTTGGAAGCCAAGGGAAGTTCGTTTTGCATGCCAGCCGAGGGAAAAAGAATATGAAGAGGCCTTAGGCTCTTAATCGTACGTCTAGCGCACACGGTGGTTATAGCCGCGACTAGAGTGCTTATGGAGGCAGAGAATGTGGGTTCGAAACCCACTAAGAGGTAAAGGTAATTTTTTGATAATTAATTTTTGCCCAAGGTTTTTCAAAGGATATTGTGGAGTAATAAGGGTTTGTGAAAAGTTGTGTGTTTGATTTATGTTATTTTTGGAGTTATAAGGGTTTGATAGAGGTTGTTGATTTGATATTTGATTTTTATTATTGTGGAGTAATTAGGATTAATGTGAGGTTGTTTTATTGATGAAGTGATTTATATCTTTGGAACCATAAAGAAAGTTGATTTGATTTTTATCAAAGTTTCTCTTGCCATTAAAATAAATTAAAGAGGTTTGAATTAATTTTTGGTGGATGTTAAGTTTATTCTAGTTGAGAGTTTATAAGGTGTTATTGGATAAATATTTTATGTATTTTGATGGTTGTTTTGAAAGGTGGAGTGATAAAGTGTATTTGAATATTTACATTATATTGTGAGAAATATTTATCATCTAACCTCTTTGAGATTGACATATAAGTTGTTGTGGTTGTGGAAGATTTATGAGATCTCTTCATCATCAAGAAAAAAGTATGAGCACATTCTTCCATAGTTGAGTTGATTGATTGGTTTTCTGAAAAATAAGTTTGGAGTGAAAAGGACTTGATTAGGGTTTCCTTTTCGAGAGTGTTTGAGTTAATGCTTCAAGGTTTTCTGGAATAAACAGTTTTTAAAATATTGTTTTATAAGCATTATTGTTGAAGCCATTGGTTGTGTGAAAAACTTGAGTTAGGGTTTTGCAAAAGAACATGAGTATCATTGTTATGTGAAGATAGTTTTATAATCATTGTTGTTGAAGTGAGTTGTTGTGCAAAGAACTTGAACTATGGTTTGCAAAATAACATGAGTATCATTGTTATGTGAAGATAGTTTTATAAGCATTGTTGTTGAAGTGAGTTGTTGTGCAAAGAACTTGAACTATGGTTTAAAAAGAACATGAGTATCATTGTTATGTAAGATTTGTTGTTGAGTATTGTTGAAAATATTTTTAGTTGGTTGATATATAATTGGACTAGGGTTTGTGAGCAAAGGTTGTTTCATTGAGTGATTGGTTGAGTAAAGTTGATTGAGCCTAGTCAAGTGGATATATGAAGTGATTGTTCAAGTTCCATAAAATAAACTATTCTATATTCTGATTTGATTTGAAAAGTGATTGAGCATTGAGTATAGAACATATTGGGCCTCTAACAATTCTCTCTATGTTTCTATGAGATTTGGACAAAATCTGAGTGAGCTTGTTGAGCAGATTTGGACAAGTTCTAAGTGAACTTGTTGAGCAAATTTGGACAAGTTCTGAGTGGACTTGTTGAGTAGATTTGGATAAGTTATGAGTGAGCTTGTTGAGTATATTTGGACAAGTTCTGAGTGAACTTGTTGAGAATATTTGGACAAGTTTTGAGTGGACTTGTTGAGCATATTTGAGCAAGTTTTGAGTGGACTTGTTGAGCATATTTGAGCAAGTTCTAAGTGGACTTGTTGAGCATATTTGAGCAAGTTATGAGTGGACTTGTGGAGCAGATTTGAGCAAGTTCTGAGTGGACTTGTCGAGCAGATTTGAGCAAGTTCTGAATGGACTTGTCAAGTAGATTTGAGCAAGTTCTGAGTGAACTTGTTGAGCAAAATTGAGCAAGTTATGAGTGGACTTGTCGAGCATATTTGAACAAGTTTTAAGTGGACTTGTGGAGCATATTTGAGAAAGTTATGAGTGGACTTGTTGAGCAGATTTGAGCAAGTTCTGAGTGGACTTGTTGAGTAGATTTGAGCAAGTTCTGAGTGGACTTGTTGAGCAGATTTGAGCAAATTTTGAGTGGACTTGTTGAGCAGATTGAGCAAGTTCGGTGTGGACTTGTTGAGCAAGTTTTGAGTAGACTTATGGAGCAGAGTTTGGTGTAGATTTGAGGATAGGTTTGTACCAGACCAGAGACAGAGATTGAGCAGATTTGTGCTAGATCAAAGGACTAAGTTTAGTGTAGATTTGATACAAAGCTTTGGAGGTGATAGAGTAGAGAGGACAATAGTCTCCAGTGGATAGAGATCCATCAACCAAGGCAGTGAGGACAAGAGTCTTCAGTGGAGAGATCCACAAGCCAGTGTAGTGGAGGCAGTAGTCTTCTAGAGGATCACCAGCCAGAGCAGAGGAGAAAGAGTTCTCCTGTGGATAGAGATCCACAAACTTGATTTAGGGGATTGGTATCCCCTTTGGACAGAGGTCCATAAACATTGTAATAGGGAAGGATTACCAAGAGATTGATTGATAAAATTTTAGTGAAATATTTTCTCCATGGAGTAGCCCACATTGGGTGAACCACGTAAATTGTGGTGTCTCTATTATGTATGGTGTTTTGTGCATTATTTGATTATTGTTGTTGATATTGTTATTTATTCATTGCATAATATTGATTGAGAAAGAAAAGAAAAAAGTGGTCTTATATTGTTCACCCCCCTCTCAGTATAATATTGTGTTCTTTACTAAGAGGGAACCTCTTCATAACGGGCCCTATTTTTAAATAGTGGTTAAAATACGAAATAAATGTTTTACAATCTGTGTGATTATATTGTAAAATATTTACACAAGTGAACAATATTTTAGTTGAAAAAATCAAGAAATCAAAAAAGTAACAAAAATTAAGATAGTGACTAAACATTTCAACAGGTCCTAGATTTATCAATGATGTAGAACAAAATAAAGTCAGATTTCTATCATCTTTCGAGAACCAAACCCTTCTCCAATATCTCCAAATCAATAGAGCTCTGCGAACCGTCGTGTGAATATTGTCTCTGCCCTTTCTCAGCGTGACCACAACACATCTCTACATCCCTGTGAATTCCACTTTCCACACTTTGTTTTTTTATATCTCAAATTGTTGTAAAATATCAATTGCTTTAGCTTGCAATAATACATAACTTTCTATATATTTCCATATTAGAAACAAGTATTTTTTACATTAATTATTTCAACTAGTATTGTGAAATTTGACAGAAAGAAAGTACCACAAACAAGTATGCATCAAAATAAACAATAATTAAACAAAATTCAAGTCAATTGTCATCCTTCTCAATACAAGAGACTCCTTACTCTAGTTTTCCCACCATCTATGAACAAAAAGTTGCACAAATAATAACACTTTCAACATTCTTAAGCCACTTAAATAATCCTTGTATTAATTACCTACCAAACCAACCTTTTAGGGACTGTATTTCTCCACCATTCATTAGTTTGCCTAAAACAACATTTAGATCCATTGACTGTCCATTTTCAGAGTTTTTGGACCACCATTTTCACTTGGTTCCTAGGGAAACCCATTGATGAAACTTTTTATCCACCACATCATCAACAGGTATCTTCTTTGAAGATGATGTTGAACCTGAAGGTGAATTGCTTACACTACTTGCCACAGGTAACGAATGTTGCAAGGGCTTTGCAGGAGGTAGTCGGGATGACCAGCACTACCACCGCCACTACCACCATTTGGATTTGAATATTATTGAGGTGGCCTAAAATAAGGTGTGTTGTAAGTCTGAGAATCACTATATGGAGGAGGAACTAAAAGGCTTGGACCATAAGTTGGAGGATATGGTAGAGGACCTAAACTAGTTCTTCCAAAAGTTAGTTCATATGCCTATTGGCTCCCACTAAATCTTGATGGTATTGAGGGGGAGGCATTGAGCGAGGTGGCTGGTGGGAACTTGACCCTCCATAAATAAAATGTATGTAAGGTGGATCTAGTCCCTAATTACCATAAAGGGCAGGCATTTGCATTTGTGAATATGGCATGTGTTGAGCCAAACTAGGAGTAGGTTCAGGTTGACTAAAGGGGATTGAAACAGGTTGATCTAATGGTTGTTGTGGTTGAGGATTTTGAGAGTAATAAAAAATTTGCATAGTATTTGGAGGTCCTTTCTGCATGTGAGGGGGAACTTGATATTGTTGAGGTAGAGGAGGTGGTGGAGGCACAAAAGAACTTTGTGAAGAGAAATTTTATAAGAACTTTCCACACTCTGTTACTCATGGGTTTATCCCTTTCCCTTTCCCCTTTTCCCAACCCTCCACGCATCCCCCCTTTCCCTCCCCACACATGTCCCCCCTTTCCTAGTAGATCTACTAGCTTTATGACTAATCTGTCACATATGATGATCACAATCAATTATATCCAACCAATCTAATCTTCAAGACAACATCGCGTAGCCTTATTTTTTTTGCCAGACTTTGATGAATCATTGTGTTTAAAAGAACTTCTCGATTAATAAAGTATTCACACTTCTTGTGCCAACATGCTTTAAGCTCATGAATTTCCTATATTTTGTTTCTAACATGGTACAATAGGGTATTTATGCCTTCCTCTGTCACATGGATATATTGTATCATGGTTATAGAAAGACTCTCCATATTAAGAATTAATTTGTTTTTATCTACATATGTGTAAGCATAGAATACCAGGCTAGTTAATGGTAGATTAGATCTCAAGTATAGGAAAATAGCTGGAATAAAAGTGGCCTCACTATGGGCCAAAATGGAAATATATAGTTAGACATAACAACTATACTTGTAAACAGGAGGAAACATTTTGTCATGTTTGCTACATGTATGCTATTTTTATTTCTCTTTTTCCTCCCCTTTTACTCAATTTTCATTTATATTTTAGTTAATGGGGAGATTGTGTTAATTTGAGTTTGGCATTGACATCACTTACTTTCTTCTTTGTTTTTATCAGATGTCTATAAAATTATGGCTATGGCAATTATCACGAGGAATGATTTTATGTCATTTTAAGGTTTTTTAAATGCTTTCACAGGATTGCAGGTCTCATATTCTTCTATTGGGATTAAAGTGTTTTGCTTATGGAATTCAGTTTGACATCATCACTTGAAGCTACAATGATAGAGATGAAAATTTGTAAGTATTGGGTTTTTAATTTTACACTGTTACTACTTTTATGTTGGTTTTGGATCGAAGAGGATATCTTGCAATTCAAAATTTTTGAGTGACTGGTCTACAATTGCTCTAAAGGTGGGCTATTTTATTCATATTTCAAGTCATAAAGAAAAGTTTAAAATAAAATTAATGAAAAACAACTAGTTTCAGAAAACATCATTCTTACATATGCTAATGACCCTGTTTAAGATTCTTCATGTGGGCTTTGTTGTTAGGCATGCAATACTTGCATCATTTGTTCCTAGATTCACATATTTGTTTATTGGGTGGAGAGCTCAGTCTGTACATTGCTTACATTTATTTTCCAACACTGATTCACCTTAAATATTTTAAAATTTCTCTAAATTTTCCAAAAAAAATATTGATATGGCCATTTTAATTTTTGGAATCCTTTTTACTATTTATGGCATGTATTGAAGATGTGTTGAATTCTTTATTAATAGATATATGTTCCAAAGCAATTCAATTTTGTACAAATACATGTTATTAGTCACATGTTAATATTCATAGGATCAAATTATAAAAACTCATCTTTCATTTATATTTTAGTTAATGGGAGATTGTGTTAGCTTGGGTCTGGCATGTCATTGAGATGACTTACTTCTTTGTTTTTATTAGATGTCTACAAAATTATGGCTATGGAAATTATCATGAGGAATGATTTTATGTCATTTTAAGGTTAATGATCCTGTTTAATATTCTTCATGTGGGCTTTATTGTTAGGCATGCAATACTTGCATCATTTACTCCTAGATTCACATCTTTGTTTCTTGGGTGGAGAGCTCAGTCTGTACATTGCTTACATTTGTTTTCCAACATTGATTCACCTTAAAGATTTTAAAAATTTTCTAAATTTTCCAAAAAAAACATTGATATGGCCATTTTAGTTTTTGGAATCCTTTTTACTATTTATGGCACGTATTGAAGATGTCTTGAAGTCTTTATTAATTGATATATGTTCCAAAGCAATCCAGTTTTGTACAAATACATGTTATAAGTCACATGTTAATATTCATAGGGTCAATTTATAAAAACTCATATTTCATTTATATTTTAGTTAATGGGGTGATTTTTTTAGCTTGGGTCTGGCATGGCATTGACATGACTTACTTTCTTCTTTGTTTTTATCAGATGTCTACAAAATTATGGCTATGGAAATTATCATGAGGAATGATTTTATGTCATTTTAAGGTCGTGAGGAGTTAAATGCTTTCACAGGCTTCCAAACCTATCATTCTACTGCTAGGGTTGCAATGTTTTGCTTAAAGAATTCAATTTGACATCATGACTTGAAGCTACAATGACAAAGATGGAAATTTGGAAGTATTTGGACCGAAGAGGATATCTTGCAATTCAAAACTTTTGAGTGATTAGTCTACAATTACTTTAAAGGTGGGCTATTTTATTCATATTTCAAGTTAAGAAGAAAATTTTAAAATAAAATTAATAAAAAAAAACTGGTTTTAGAAAACATTATTCTTACATATGCTAGTGACCTTGTTTAAGATTCTTCATGTGGACTTTGTTGTTAGGCATGCAATAGTTGCATCATCTATTCCTGGATTCACATATTTGTTTTTTGGGTGGAGAGCTCAGTTTGTACATTCCTTACATTTGTTTTTCAACACTGATTCACCTTAAAGCTTTTAAAATTTCTCTAAATTTTCCAAAAAAAAAACCATTGATATGGCCATTTTACACGTATTGAAGATGTGTTGAAGACTTTCTTAATTTATCTATGTTCTAAAGTAGTTCAGTTTTGTACAAATACATGTTATTAGTCACATGTTAATATTCACAGGTTTAACTTATAAAAACTCATATTTCATTTATATTTTAGTTAGTGAGGAGATTGTGTTAGCTTGGGTCTGGCATTGACATGACTTATTTTATTTGTTTTTATCAAATGTCTACACAATTATGGTTATGGCAGTTTTATCATGAGGAATGATTTTATGTCATTTTAAGGTCGGGAGGAGTTAAATGCTTTCATAGGCTTGATGGCTCGCCTGTTGCTGCTAGGGTTGCAGTTTTTTGCTTAAGGAATTCAATTTGACATCATCACTTGAAGCTACAATTAAAAAAATAAAAATTTTAAAGTAATGGATTTTGAATTTTACACTATTACTACTTTTTATGTTGTATTTGGATCGAAGAGGATATCTTGCAATTCAAAACTTTTGAGTGACTGGTCTACAATTGCTCTAAAGGTGGGCTATTTTATTCATATTTCAAGTCATGAAGAAATTAATGAAAAACAACTGTTTTAGAAAACATCATTCTTTCATATGCCAATGACCTTATTTAAGATTCTTCACACGGGCTTTGTTGTTAGGCATGTGGTACTTGCATGAATATTCATATGGGCTTTGTTGTTAGGCATGTAGTACTTGCATCATCTGTTCCTCGATTCAACATCTTTGTTTCTTGGGTGGAGAGCTCAAACTCCATCATTGATTCACCTTAAAGCTTTTAATATTTCTCTAAATTTTCCCAAATCCAATCCAAATAAGTTACAATGGAAACTTCAACTATACGTGGTTGCACTTAAACGACCAAAACAATTCTTTTTTACCTTGTAGACCCGCATTTTATTAAAATACAATCATATGAGTCATAAGTAAAATCAAATTCGGATAAGGCACATGTTTGTCTACAAAATTTATGTGATAATAAACAATTATTCATTATAAACTACTATGATTTTCATGTAATAATAAAACTAGCTTTTCAAGTGTTTTGTATTTTGTTTGAAAAGTAATAATAAGATGGTGGTTTAAAAAAGCTCTCTTAGATTTTTTTATTAAAAAAAATAATAAGAGGGTGGTTTAAACCGCCCTCTTAGTTTTATATATATTAAAAAGTAATAATAAGAGGGTGGTTTTAAACCGCCATATTAGGTCTTTTAGAACGGTTTAAAACCGTCCTCTTAGGTATAGACTTATGAGGGTGGTTTTAAACCGTCCTAATAGACCTAAGAGGGCAGTTTTAAACCACCCTAATAAACCCTAAGAGGGCAGTTTTTGAAGCAGTTTTTAATGGTTGTTGTAGGAATTAAAATATTTATGATGCCCTCATAGACGACGGCTAAATAACCGTCCTTGAAAATCCTTTTTGGTGTAGTGAACAATCTTCCAAAGAATACATAATGCTTTAGCTTTGAAATAATTAATCCAACGTTTCATTAACTCTTTCAATGTTGATGGAACTACCTAATATAATTTCATATTTTTTAAAAAGAGCCCTAAATGGTGTGAGAAAATCGACAATGAAGAAGTAAATGGTCTAATATTTCTAAATTATTTGCGGACAAGGTATGTCTAGAGGGTCCTAAATATTCTCTTCTTTGTAGACTCTCTCATGTAGTAATCTTACTTTGAACTACTAACCAAAGGAATGTTGATCCAATTTGATATATGTTATGAAGTTAAATAAATTTTATTTAAACTATTTATTATAGTTTATTATAATATTTTTTAAAATTAAATTATTTTACTTCCTTCTTTTTATGTCTCTTTATTTATTTTTTTAATACATAGAAGAGTGAATTCGTTTTTCGTAGGACTGCCCAAACTACCAAACTTATTTTGGCCATATTTCACTCATCCGAACTCATATTAAGCTAAAATTTTGAGGGTAGATGTCTGATAAACCCTAGAACATCTCCACAAATTTTCAAATAATTTGGAGCAACATAAATCCTAGTGCATGCCTATGTGTGAACGAGATTTTTGGCAAGCGAATGTGTGAGGGTTTCATCTGGGTTAAGTGTAAGCAGCTCCAGAGGTTGGTTTTAGGGACATTCGAGCCTTAGCAGCCAATATTTTTGTGGTTTTTGCTCAATATTTTAGTAAGAAATGTTGCAGGGGATCCAAGATGGGTTAGAAATTTATCTTTCAACAGATCTTTATGCTATAAAGTTGAGTGAAATGGCTTCCATTTTGTTGCACAAAATAAAGTGAAAATCATACCTTTCCACGGTGTCTAAGGCATGATTAAAGAGATCACGAAACAAATTTCAAGTAGTTAATCAAAAAATGGCTCAAATATCAAGTGAATCTGGTGCTAAGGTGCACCCACAAAGTAAATCTACTATGGAAATCCTTATCAAAGGTAATAATTTCGAAGAATCAGCCCCAAAAATAAATTTTAGAGATGCCCTCCGGGGTGGACAACCTCAACCTAATGCTAATATTAATCTTAGGGCTTCTTGTAAACCTCTAAGAATGCCTAATATTGATCCCAAGAAAATGGAGTCAGGATGTATTAAAGCAGCTGATGAAACTCCTATTGTTAAGCTTGATACGGGCAACATTCAAACTAGCATTGAAGATCTGGAAAAAAGAGGACTAATTTGTCATTTCGTGGGTTTTTGTCCGAGCCTATCTGCTTTCAAAGTTTGGGTTGCAAAAATTTGGAAAACTAAAGGTGAGTTACAAATATTTATTTATCCAAATGGTTATTTTCTTTTTTTATTTGCTAATAATGAAGATAGAGAGAAAACTTTTCAAGGGGATCCCTAGTTCTTTGGAAGGGCAAGGCTTTTCATGAAGCCTTGGCATACTAAATTTAAAGTTGAAGAAGATATGCCTTCTACAGGTCCCGTGTGGGTTAGACTCTTTGGCCTCCCAATTGAATTCTAGAATCCGATTGTTTTTTCTTCAATTGGAAACTCTTTAGGAACATTTATGATGACTTTTGATTGTACTCAAAAATTTGAACATATTATTTATGCTCGAATTTGTGTTTTAATGTATTTTGACAAACCCTACCTAAAAAGATCACTTTACAATTTGGGTAGGACACTTGGGAGCAAGTAGTGGACTATGAGAATGTTCCTTTTCGTTGTAGAATTTACCATGAATATGGTCATTTGGCTAGTATTTTCCCAAATAAAACTCTAGATCATAAGAAAGAAGATATAAATTCAGCAGGTTTCCAAATGCCTAAGAAGAAGAACACTAAGAAAAAACTAGCTATTAAGGATCAATCAAAGTTATCTGCTAATATGTTTGAAATTCTTTCCACAAATGAGGTCCTAAGTGAGGAAGAGGAAATAATGGAAACAAAAATCTTAGAAACACAATTTAAAGATAAAGGGAAGAACTCGGAGACAAACCAACAAATCAAAGGTTTTCAACGAAAAAAAGGGAGAAAATATTCACAAGAAAAACAATCTTTTAAATGTTAAAACTTCAAATAATATAGGTCCCAATATATACTCTATTGAACCTTCTGGTAACATTTTGACCATGTACAAGCATTCTTCAAGGTTAAAATCCATCTCAGGTTCAATTGGATTATGTCAAGAAACGAGGAAAAAATATTGAAGATGGATTCTAATAAAAAGGTAGGTCACAAGACTAATCAATATCATATGGTAAAAGAAGGTGAAAAGCTTGTAGAGGAAGGTAAGATTAATGCCCTTCCCAAAATTTTCAGCCCTGATATTAATGAAGATCATCACTTGGAATATTAGAGGACTCAAAGGGAGTATTTCAAAATAAACTAAAATTAGAAGAATGATTCAGATAACTCATCCACATCTTTTTTTCCTTCAAGAACTGAAGATGTCAATAGAGGATATGAATTCAATTGCTAGTAAAATTTGGCTAGCTGGAAAAGTGGTTTCCCTTAGTTCCCAGGGGACTTCTAGTGGCATTGCTTGCCTTTGGGACCCAAAAGAGGTAGTTATTCACCATATGGTTGGTAGTTGGGGTCTTTTAGCTATAGCTATTCAAAGCAGACATTCCAACCAAATTATGCTCTGCATTACTATTTATGCTCTGACTAATTTGGAGGAAAAAAGAAGACAGTGGAAGAATATTACTTATATTATCTCTCATTTTCCTAAAGCTTGGATCTTGATCTAAGGATATTGCAATACCATCCTCTCTCTAGATGAGAAAATGGAGGAAATAGAAATTTAAATAGGAGCACTGACCTCATAAGTGAATATATTACAAACCTCCATCTTGTGGACATCCAACCAGATAATGGCTTTATGACTCGGTCTAATAGAAGGTAAGGATTAGCTTGTATAATGGAGATATTGGATAGATTCTTGCTTTTTGATAATTTCTTAATCCATGGTCACATTCCTAAAGTGAAGACTCTTAACAATGTTGGTTCGGATCACTGACCTGTCATGGTAGAAATGTGGAAAACCAATATGAGTTTCTCTCCTTTTCGATTTCAATTAATGTGGCTTAGAGACAGTTTCTTTTAAACCTCGAGTGCAACAATTGTGGAAGGTAAACCTAGGTATGGTGCTAAGATGTTCTATTTTTCCAAAATATTGTAATACATTAAATCCAAAATCAAGACTTGGAACTGGAAGGAGTTTGGGAGTGTTCATAAAAAAAACATGAAGTTATTGCTTAATTTGAAAATTTGAATAAGAAAATTCGTTTAGATGGCCTCATAGAGAGTACACGTGCATATGAAATTAAACTCACAGCTCAGTTAGAGGAATGGGAAAAGGATAAGAACTCTTATGGAAGCAAAAATCTAGAATTAAATGGCTCAAAGAAGGTGATCGAAACACAAATTTCTTCCACAAATATCTTCTAGCTCGAAGATCTCACAACTTTATTTCTTCCCTGAAATCATATTCTAGATATGTTGTCTACACTTGGGATGGCATGAACTCTATTGTTGTCAATTACTTTTCCAATATTTTTACTGCTACTCCTCTTGAATCGGCTTCTCAAAAATATGTCCTTCATGAAATACCTTCTCTTATCACTTCTAAGGAGAACTCTATTTTGACTACTCCTGTTACTATCAATGAGCTTCAACAGGTTGTTTTTAAAATACAAAAAGGGAAAATCCTAGGTCCTGATGGTTTTCCCATTGCGTTCTACCAAGTGTTTTGGGATATCCTTCATGCTGATTTATTAGAGGTGGCGGAAGAAGCTAGGAAAGACAAAGAAATTTTGAAGGTTATCAATAAAACTTATATTACTCTTGTTCCAAAATCTCAAGAGGTTGAAGCCTCTTTTACATTAGATTATTTCCCTTGAACAAGGGGTTATGTGGAAGGGCATCAAATAGTTGATGAGATAGTTCTTGCTCAGGAAGCCATCCATTCCATGGATATGCAAAAATCTCCTTCCATGTTCATTCGGTTAGACTTATCCAAAGCTTATGATAGAGTGGATTGGCACTTCCTTATCAATGTTTTGAGGCAATTTGGTTTCTCTTAGGATTAGATGTATTGGATTATGAGGTCTATCTCTTCAGTTTTCTACTTAGTTCTTATCAATGGCATAACTTCTCATTTGTTCCCAACTTCCAGAGGTATTAGGCAAGGTGACCCCCTATCCCCTTATTTATTCATCATTATTGTTGAATGCTTAGGTAGGGCTATAACCAAAAAGAGAGAATACAAAACCCTTGATGGAGTTACCATTGCTCATGGAGCTAGACCTATCTCTCATCTTCAATTTGTTTATGACTCTACTCTTTTAGGTAAAGCTACAGTTAAGGAATCTTCTACTATTAAGCAAATCATTAGTTGTTTTTCTAAGGCTACCGGGCAATTAATCAATGAAGACAAATCTAAAGTCATTTTCTTTCGTTGCTATGCTAGACCGAAATCCATGGTATTGGATAAATTAAGATATAAGAAGACCTCCCTTCCAATCACTTATTTAGGTATTCCCATCAATATTCAAAGATAGAAAAAAAAATGGAATTGGTTTTTGGACAAAGTCAAGAAGAAAATTGGAAAGTGGACCAATAGGTGGCTTTCTTCTAGGGGTAGAATCACCTTGGTAAAATCAGTCCTTCAGGCTATTCCTATTTATGTTTCTACCATGTTGAATATCCCAAAGGCTATTCTTTGAGAACTAGATCAAATCAGTCATCGGTTCCTCTGGAGTGGTACTAAGGAGAAAATAAAATGGGACTTGGTGAAATGGGACACTTTATGTATTCCGAAGAATGAAGGGGGGTTCTGATTCCAGTCTGCTATTAATAACAACAAAGATTTAGCTACTAAATTATATTGGAGGATTTTGTATAACCCCAATGCTCTTTGGGCCAAGAATATCTGTGCTAAATATGCTGAGAACAAAAGTCCTGAAGACCTTGTTCGCTATCAATTGCCTTCCAAATGTTCTTCCATTTTAGCAGTTCTTAAGACTGGTGAGGATTAATAAAGAAAAAATTATTCTAGATCATTCATAATGGTCAACAGGAAAATTTTTTGACATATTCTTGGGATGGTCACAAGCCTTTGATAACTCAGTTTCCTGATTGGAGGGCTTGGATAGAGTATCTTCACCAAGCAAACTAGATAAATGTGACTAATTATTGTCGGTACCATACTGGTAATTCAAAGGTTGGTAGATATTGTATCCCTATTGAGGATTGGCCTATTCAAATCCTAGAAAGGCAAAGACAAGATATCTAGTGCATCCTTCATATGAGATATCTCTCTTGATCCCATGATAAAGATTGTTTTGGATGGAACAACACTACTAAGGGTGAGTATTCAGTTGCTCAAGGTTATTTGGCCTTATGCCATAATAATCCCAATTAATCATCTAACATCTTTTCTCAGTTGTGGGCTCAAAAACTCTGGCCTAAGGTGAGGTTCTTTACTTGTATTTTATTGCATCGTAGGGTGTTTACTAGGGAGCATCTTATGAAGCATGGTTTTCATGGCCCTTTTATATGTGAAATGTGTGGAGAGAATGTGGAAACTCTCAACCATATTTTTATTGAGTGTACTTTAGCCTCTAAGCTTTGGAGGAGAATGGCCACTTTACTTGGCTTATAGTGGTCCAATTTTTTTACTTTTGAACAACTTTAAAGGTATTGGCCTAATTAAGAGGGTGTTGATCATTTTATTAGGCAGTTAGTTTGGATGGGTTCTACCATGCTTCTTTGTAATATTTGGAATGAAAGGAACAACCAAATTTTTAATCAAGAAAGGAGGGATATTCACTATATCTGGAAGAAGACCATTGCCAACTTAGTTGAATCAGTCCATCATCTCCTTAATCACCCCCAAAACTCCCACCAAAGATGGGATCAAGTGATGCAAAATTGAAGATTAACTCTTCTAAGAGAAACCAACTTAAAGGAAATGTGAGTAATTGCAATATGGATTGAACAAGGAATTGGCAACCTCCTCCTAAGAATTTTGGAAAACTCAATACTGGTGGAGCCTCTAGAGGGAACCCTGGAAAAGCTAGTGCGGGAGGAATTGGTAGACTTTCAAATGGCTCCCTGGTTTTTACTTTTGTTGAGAATTTGGGTATTCTATCCAATAACCTTGTTGAGGGGTATGGTATCCTTAGAGGTCTTCAAGAGGCTACTAAGGTTGGTTGGGAAAAGGTTTTGGTTGAGTCTGACTCTCAACTCATGATTAATCTTTTGAAGACTCCTAATAATCATAAGATTGATTGGAGAATAAAAAGAATTATTGAGAAGATTCAGTTAATCCAAATGGTATTTTTGAAAGTTGATTACAATCATGTGGTCAGAGATCAAAATAAGAGTGTTGATGCTTTAGCTAATTGGGCTTTGTACAAAGGTGATCTTACTTGCTACGACCACCCTCCTAGATGGTGGGCTTCACAAATAAGGGAAGCTCTTATTTCTATCATTTCTTTGGATGGCTCCAGTTCTAAAGGTACCTAGTTTCTTCTTGCTTTATTTTTGCTTCTCTTTGGTTCGGTCAGGGTATTTTAGTTCCCTAAACTAATATTTCTTTTGTTTCCTCTATTGATTCTTGCCTTAATAGTATTTTGGTCTAGAAAGATCATTGTTGTGTTCTATTTTTTTCTTTTTTCTTTTATATTTATGTGTGTGTTTTTTTTTATGTTGTTTTTTGTTGTTTTATGTTTTTTTTGTTGTTCTTATGTTTTTGTTATTCTTGTGCTTGTGTTTCTGTATGTTTGTGTTAATTGGTGTTTTTGTGTTTTAGTGTGTGACTATTTTCTATGTTTTTATTTTTCTCTATTGTCTGTTGTTGGTTGTTTTTTTTAGGTTTTTGTTGTTTTTGTTTTTCATGTTTTTGTTGGTTGTGTCTTTGTAGCGTTCTGTTGTTTTTTGTTATGTTGTTCTTGTGTTTTTTCTGTGGTTCGTGTTGTGTTTTTTAATCTTATTGTGTGTGTGTGTGTTTGGTTGTGCTTTATATTTTTGACACACTCAAGGAGCATGTTTTTTTTATTTTTTGTTTATTTTTTATCTTTTTGTATATTTGTGTTTGTGTGTTGTTTTTTGTTTGCTCCTTGAGTATGTCAAAGGTGGTAGGCTAGGTGCGAGTCCTTGGATATTTTGTGGAAGAGATACCCCTATATCCTTGGGTCTTACCCGAAAGTGGTATCTCTTATGGGATGTTTTCCACAAAAAAAAACATACATAGAAGATTTGGTTACATCCACACTATTTTTAGTAACTGTCAAGTGCAGGGTTCTAACCACATGGGCTACACCACCTTATTTTTGATGACCCAACATGAGAGGGACCACCCATTGCTCGGTATTCATATTATCATCATCGGTCTAGCATGCACTCAAAGGATTTAGATCAGACTACTACTTTTGCAACAGGCATGCCCTAAGGTCTGAACCTAGGTCTCTTCTTGGTAAGTGCCTAAGCATATAGACAATTACCAATCCACCTAGCCCTTAAGGGCCAAAAATTTTAGGTTAGAAAGAAATCTCCAAAACCGCTTAGGTGGTTGACAATGTCGTCCCATACAGGTATACCACTATCTAGAGGGAAACCAAAAGAAAAAAATTTGTGTCCCCCTTCGCATCATAGAGGTTCAATTTTTTTTTTTGAGATCACTTTTATTGAAAGAGACAATTTAACTCAATCAATTACCTAAAAAATTAGTGATTGAATTTTACCAAGTTAATTGTTGACAATATTATTGGTTAAATTATTTGTCAACTTATTTCTATTTAAATATACTTCAAAGAAATTGTATTTATTATTAATAATTAACAAACACAAAAAAAATATTTATATTTTGTATTTAATCTATCCACTATTATTTATAATATTAATAGTGATATGGAGATCTCATTTGCTATGGACATCCTTAATTGGTGGGCACAAGAAATAAGGGAATAACTTTTGCATATTCAATACATTGAAGAAAAAATTCTTGGAATGTATAGAGATTCATTTTTTTTTACACCTTTTTGTTGATAGGAATTTTGGTTCTTAGTACGATGGTTGAGATAAATAAACTTGATATATCCAATGTAAAAACATGGGTGAAAATGTTATGAACTTGTAACTTGAAATATGAATTGAATGCATAAAAGAATTGTTGTTTGAATAGAATCGTAGTTTGTATTGAAAGGCAGAAACCCACAATATAATAAATTAATGTTCTTGGATGATCTTTGGCGCATCCTCCTTGTCCTATTTACATCTATCTAAAAGGTGTGAGTCCTTTTATAATACAATATAATATATAATATGATTAAGAGTTACGTTAGGAGGGTCCTAACATGCCACCCTCCTTTGAAAAAGCTTTGTCCTCAAAGTTGGAATTGCAAAAATTGTTGTTGAATCTGGTGGAGCATCTCCCACGTAGCATCCTCTGGAGGTAGACCTTTCCATTGAATCAATACCTCGATGATGGTGCGATTACGGAGGCGGTGCATACGTCGGTCTAGAATAGCTTCTGGTTCAACCATGAGAGCTCCATTATCTAAAAATTTTGGAAGTTGAGTTTGCGTAACGATGTTAGTGCCTATTACGACTTTAAGACAAGAAACATGAAATACCGGATGGATTTTGGAAGATTCTGGTAATTCAAGTTTATATGCACATGTCCAATACGCTGTAGAATTTTATAAGGGCCATAAAATTTTGGTGCTAATTTTTGCGACCCTTTTATTTTCAATGAAGTTTGACGATATGGTTGGAGGTGGAGAAATACCATATCCCCTTCTTGAAAAACCCTTTTAGTCCGATGTTGGTCCGCTTGTTGCTTCATGCAATGTTGAGCGATATGTAGATTGTCCTTCAGAGCACGAATGGTATTATCTCGAGTGACCAGCTCCATCTCTACAGTTGGTACTTTTGTACTTCCTAGAAGATAAGAGGTTAGAGATGGGGGTGATCGACCATGTAATGCTTCGAAAGGGGTCATTTTTATGGTTGTGTGATATATGGTATTATACCACCATTCAGCTAGTGGAAGCCATTTAACCCAGTGAAGGGGTTTGGTGGAAATAAAGCATCGGAGATAGGTTTCTAAGCACTTATTGATAATTTTAGTTTGACCATTCGTTTGTGGGTGGTAAGCGGAGCTCATTCGAAGTTGCGTACCTTGGAGTTTAAATAATTTCTTCCAAAAATTACTAGTGAAAGTGGGATCACGATCACTAACGATAGTAGAAGGTATGCCATGTAATTTAAAATTATTGTCAAGGAAGATTTGAGCAATAGTATTAGTGGTATAGGGGTGAGCTACTAGAAAAAAAAGGGCGTACTTAGATAAACGATCTACCACCACTAGGATCATCGTCTTTCCTGTGGATTTTGGAAGACCTTCAATGAAATCCATTGAAATATCCTCCCATGTCCTGGTTGGTATGGGTAGAGGTTGAATAAGGCCCGATGTTGCCACTATTTCACCTTTATTTATTTGGCATGTTTCACATTATTTTTTAAATCATTTTTTATCCCTGACCAATAAAATGATTTAGTCACTTTTTTGTAGGTTTTTAGGAATCCAGAGTGGCCTACAGTAGGTGTAGCGTGTAGCTCATGTAGAAGCTTTGGACGATAAACCGATATAGGTGAGAGGACCAGACGTTCTTTGTAACGGAGCATGTTACCTTGCCAAGAGTAGTGGGGTTTACTCATGGGATTTTGTTGTAGCTGTTGAATTATGGTGTGTATAGTAGGGTTCGCATACCTTTCATCCTTGACTTGTTCGATCCATGTAGGGATGGGGCAAGAAAAAGCATGTAATTGTGAAGTTTCTTCAAACTTTATGAAAAGTGCATCCGCAACCATGTTATATTTCCCTTTTTTGTAGATGATTTCATAATCATAGCCTAATAGTTTTGTTACCCACTTTTGTTGTTCTAGAGTGGTTATCTGTTGTTCAAGAAGGTATTTTAGGCTATGGTGTTCGGTGCGGATAATGAAATGTTTTCCAATAAGGTATGGTCTCCAATGTTGGATAGCATGGACCATAGCTAACATTTAATTTTCATAAGTGGAACGTGCTAAATTATTTATGGAAAATGCTTTACTAGTAAAGGCTAAGGGCTTATCATTTTGCATGAGCACCGCTCCCATTCCCAATCCAGAAGCGTCGCTTTCAATAATGAATGGTTGGGAAAAATCTGCCATAGCTAGGATGGGGGTGGTACACATGGCATTTTTCAAAGTCATGAAAGCTTCATTCACTTTTGGAGACCATATGAAGGCATTATTTTTAAGTAGGGTTGTTAAGGGTGCTACTATTTTCCCATAATATTTAACAAATTTGTGATAATAGCCCGTTAATCCTAAGAACCCACGCAACCCTTTTAGAGTTTTTGGAATTTGCCAATTTTCCACATCTTCAATTTTTCGAGGGTCTACTTTAACTCCTTCCTTGGAGACAATATGTCCAAGATATTCAATTTCCTACTTCCCAAAGGAACACTTTGATCTCTTTGCGTATAATTAATTTTCTTCCAAGATTTTGAGTGCTTGCGCTATATGTGTTAAGTGCTCTTCCCATGTCTTGCTGTAAATCAAAATATCTTCAAAGAAAACTAAAATAAATTTTTGAAGGAAGGGAGAAAATACCTTATTCATTAGACTTTGAAATGTGGATGGAGCATTGGTGAGGCCAAAAGGCATCACCAAGAATTCATAATGTCCCTCATGGGTGAGAAAAGCAGTTTTGGGTATATCACTTTCCTTAACTCAAATTTGGTGGTAACCTAATCATAAATCGAGTTTAGAAAAATATGCGGCTCCATTTAGTTCATCGAGTAGTTCATCAATGACTGAAATAAGAAATTTGTCTTTAATCGTTATTTTGTTGAGAGCACAAAAACCCATGCATAGGCGCCATGATCCATCCTTTTTTCTTACTAGTATGACTGGCGAAGAGTAGGGACTTCTACTAGGTCGAATGACCCCTACCCTTAGTAGGTCTTGTACTAATTTTTCTATTTTCATATTTTGTAAGTATGGATATCGATAAGGTCTAATATTTGGAGGTTGGTGTCCCAAAAGTAATTGAATAGCATGATCATGGCTTCATTGTGGAGGTAATCCCTCTAGTTCTTTGAATATTTTATCATGTTTCTCTAGGATTTGTATTAATTCGGGTGCCTTTGGTTGCTCTTCGGTGGTGTTTTGCAAGGAAAATAGTTGGGAAACCATGCCTCTTCCTCCTTTTCTAAGAATCTTTTCCATTCTATGGGAACTTACGATTTGTGTGGGACCTATTTTTAAACCTTGAATTGTGTATGTTTGGTTATTTTGTATAAATTGCATCCATAACTCTTCAAAGTCCCATTGAATTTTTTTGAGCACATAGCCATTGTACTCCCAAAACAATATCACATCCTCCTAATGGTAGTGCATACATATCTGCTTTCATGTTATATTCCCCCATCGTGAGTTTGATTTTCCTGCATTTGCCTTTACATGCAATTTTTCCTGCATTGCTAATCATGACTTTGAAGTTATTGCAAGGATATATAAAGCAATTAGCTTGTTTGGCAAAATTGGGGTCTATAAAATTGTGAGTACTACCAGATTCTACGAGCACAATAGAGTTTTGTTTCTTAAAATACCCTTTTACCTTCATTGTTTGTGGAATCAAGTATCATGCTAATGCGTTAAAGGATATTTTTGTTTTATCTTCTTGGTTTTCTTCTGCAACCTCAGTTATTACTTCCACTTCTATGTCATCCTCCTCTTTGTAAGTGCAATCAACTGTGTCCAAAATATATAATTTCGATGAGATGCATTTGTGGTTGGGGGTAAACTTTTCGTTGTAGTGGAAACATAGGCCCTTTTCTCGTCTTTATTTTAGCTCTTCTTGGCTAATTCGTTTAATTGGCATAACCTTATTCAGTTTTTGGATGGTGTAGGTATTTGGTATTTTTCCTAAAAAAACTCTTCCTATTCGCCTTTGGTTATTGTCCTTCTCTTCTATCATTTGTGCTAATGCCACTACACGCATCATATCGATAGGATTTTGTATTTGCACCTCCATTCTAATGTCTTCTTTTAGGCCACTAATGAAACAAATTTGGAAGAATGATGCATCTAGTCCTGTTGTAAGGTTCACCAATTTCTCAAATTATGCTTGGTATTCTCTTATAGTGGAGGTTTACCGTAGTTTTGTGAGGGCTCCTGTGAAGTCTTCAAATTTAGTGAGGCCAAATCGTAACATTAAGTTTTTTGTGAATTCGATCCATGTGGGCGGACCTTTTGTTTTCTCATACCATTGATACCACTGGGTAGCAATTTGTTCCAAGTGAAATGATGCGATACGGACTTTATAAATATTCGAATTTTGATATAAGGTAAAATATTGGTCTGCCCTATATATCCAATTTGTGGGGTCGCCTCCATCAAATTTTGGAAAATCTAGTTTTGTGGTACGGGGAAGGATTGATGTATGTGGTCCCCCTATTAATGTTTGTTGTGGTGGTGTAGTGTTCTATTGTCCATTTTACATGAGCAACAAATTTTGTTGTACTAAGTCCATGGAATGGGTTGTAGCATCCAATTTAGTGGATATATCTGTATTCAAGTTGGTGATGTTTATGGTTAGGTATGCTATTTTGGTAGCGATTTTATCTTCTAAATTGTCCTTCCAAAATGCCATTCCTTGCATCATGTCTCTCATTTCCTTGGAAAACTACGAGAGTTCTTTCGTAATTTCTTTTAAAACCTCCTTCGCAATCTACTTCATTGTGTCTTGAGATTGTCTTCCCTCGGCCATTTAGGGTGTGGTTGGTTTATAAGTGATTTGAATATGCAAAAATTAGTTTTGTCAAAAAAAATTATCTGTCTTTGTCGCGTTTAATTTTACGTACTTGCTGCTCTTTATTCACATCAAATGATATTTTCCTCGCTTGTAATCTCTGTTGGGATTTTGTAACTCTGGTAATGCGTGATGTTGTCCAAAAAAATATGTATGCTACCTTTATCAGCGATCGTGGCCTACCGTGTAATGATTTCGTTAGTAATGGTTAGAATGTGTGCTAAAAAGAAAACGTTACCGAGTAATGGCCTGTCAGTAACTAGAGCAGGGTGGGGAAAAAATTTTAGGTCTTTTTAGCTCTGATCCAGTTGTTATGAACCTGCAACTTGAAATATGAATTGAATGCTGGTAGAACCCTAAAGGTTCTAGCATAATTTTAATAAAGAAATAATTAAAATAGCATCTAAATTAAAAGAATCACTTTTAGATATGAATCACCTTTTGCATTGGTTTGGGAAATCCCTCCAATGGGTCTAAATAATATATATTCTTCTTGTTGGATGATTTGATATGGATGGCCAACCTAATATATATATCTACCCTAAAGCTACGTTGGTGAAGAGACATGATGGTTCACGTATGAAGAGACGTGATGGTTCACGTTATGAAGGGTTGTGATGGTTCACTTTATAAGTTAATAATATAATAATTAAATGATTAATAATACTAACTAATACTAACTAATAATGTTAGGATTGAGGATCCTAACATGCCACCCTCCTTAAAAAGAGCTTTGTCCTCAAAGCTCAAAGTGAGAAGCTTTGTCCTTTGTTTTCCAAGAAGGATTTGTGTAAGTTCTTGGACTCTTTTAATGGCATCCTTTCGTAGGTAGGGATATCGAGAAGGATGAAGCATTAGCGGGGGGTTGCCAAGAACAATAGTAGAATCTTCCTTAGGAAAATCATGATGACGATGGGAGGGCAACCCTTGGGGTTCCTCAAATACTTTAGAATGATGCATCAAAAGTGATGGTAATGATTTCATATCCTTTTTTGGTTCCTTGGTAGAGCCAACAGAGGAGTGTGTAGTCACTCTGCGTTGGTTTCGAATAGGTTTGGTCATATGGCAAGAACTCACTATTGGTGAGGAAGGTATGTGTAGGTCTTGTAGAGTGCATGTTTGGCTAGCATTGATCACTTTGGGTATGTCTACCTCATCCTTGCTTGGTACATCAATCACTTCTTGCACATCGACCTCATTGTCTTCATTGCGGTGAGTAGGTGCACTTGGTCGCTTCGGACACAACTACCTCATCTGCTTGCTCTATGGAGAGACAGGGATCAACTTCCTTCAATAAATACAATGTTAGTGTAGCACATTTATGGTGGGGTCCAAATTGTTCATCACAATTATCACAGAGTCCTTTTGCTCGTCGTTCCTTCATCTCCTCAAAGCTAAGATGTTTAATTCGTAAAGTTCGGTTAGATTTGGGGGTTGTGTAAGTGCTTTGTGCCCTTCCATTATGCATAGGTTTGGGAGCGATGTAAGTGGTCGATGATTTTTCCATAAGTGGTTTCCCTAATCGTTGTTGTGCATTGATTTTATCTTCAACTAATTTTGCCAATCCATAGGTTTGCATCATGGTATAGGGATTGAACCTTGTCACCTCCATTCTAATTTCCTCTTTTAATCCCCTAATGAAGCCATTGATGAGAATTGATTCATCCAATATTGTGTTGTGTTTGGTGATATCCTCAAACCGAGTTTGATACTCACGCACAGAAGTGATTTGATGAAGATCTTTGAGCAATTCCCACATGACTGGGTCCCACATGGCTCTGATACCAAATGGTAGAACCCTGAAGGTTCTAGCACAATTTTAATAAAGAAATAATTAAAATAGCATCTAAATTAAAAGAATCGCTTTTAGATATGAATCGCCTTTTGCATTGGTTTGGGAAATCCCTCCAATGGGTCTAAATAATATATATTCTTCTTGTTGGATGATTTGATATGGATGGCCAACCTAATATATATATCTACCCTAAAGCTACGTTGGTGAAGAGACATGATGGTTCACGTATGAAGAGACGTGATGGTTCACGTTATGAAGGGTTGTGATGGTTCACTTTATAAGTTAATAATATAATAATTAAATGATTAATAATACTAACTAATACTAACTAATAATGTTAGGATTGAGGATCCTAACAAATGCAGAAAAGAATCGTTGTTTGAATAGAATCGCAGTTTGTATTGAAAGGCAAAAATCCACAATATAATAAATTAATGTTCTTGGATGATCTTTGGAGCATCCTCCTTGTCCTATTTACATCTATCTAAAAGGTGTGAATGGTGAAGGGATGTGTCCCTTTATAATACAATATAATATATAATATGATTAAGAGTTACGTTAGGAGGGTCCTAACTGAAAAGCCTGATGGCTTGAAAAGGCCAAAGATGTAATATGATTTAATGATCAATATAATATAATCACTCTTTTTACCAAATATATATATATATATATATATATATATATATATATATATATATATATATATATATACTTTTTCATTTCAATTTTTTTACTCTTGTCATTGCAAGAAATGTTCTAACTTTTGCATTGTTATAGTTTATTAATGTTTTATATGATCTTAAGTAGATAAATACAATTTTGGCCTCATCATTTTAAAAAACACCAACCTTGTAGGGTTGTTTAAACTTTCTTTGAAAGCATCATTGAAATAAATTTTTATGATCAATATTGTAAGGAATACCATAGTGGTATGTCTTTGGATTTTCATTTAGGAGACTCGAGTTCAAACTCCAATAAAGGGGATCTAGAACACCAACCTTGCAAGGTTGTTTAAAATTTTATTTGAAAGAATTAATGAAATAAAGTTTGATGATCGTGTGAGGGATATTATAGTGGTATGTCTTTGGGTTTTCATCCAAGATATCCAAGTTCAAACCTTGTACGAGAAGACTTGGAACTCTTTCAAGAACTTGTGTTTCATCCTAAAATTTTATTTTAAACGAGCTCAGGACCCTTTTAAAAAACTCAAGATTTATCCTAAAATTTTTATCTTGTGAGGGATACTATAATGATATGTATTTAATTTTTTATTCAAGAGATCCAAGTTCAAACCCTGATACAACAAGACCAAGATCAAAAACTTGTGCTTTACCCTAAAATTTTTAACCCATGAAGGATACTACAATGCTATATCTTTGGGTTTTAATGATATGTCTTTCAATTTTTATTCAAGAGATCCAAGTTCAAACCCTGATACAACAAGAGCGAGACCCCTTTCAAAAACTTGTGCTTTACCCTAAAAATTGTGTCCCATGAAGGATAATGTAGTGCTATGTATTTGGGTTTTCATCCAAGAGATCCAAGTTCAAACCTCGATACAAGGGGTTGGGACCCATTTCAAAAACCTATGCTTTACTTTAAAATTTGTCTCATGAAGGATAATGATACTATAGAGGTATGTCTTTATATTTTCATCTAAAGAACCCAAATTTAAACCCCGATATAAGGGACTGTGACTCTTTCAAAACAACCTTTGATTTACCCTAAAATTTAATCATATCTTTAAGTTTTTATCCAAAAGAAAACCAAGTTTAAACCTTTTATCCAAAAGAAAACCAAGTTTAAACCCTGGTACAAGGGAACCATGACTCTTTCAAAACAACCTGTACTTTACCCTAAAATTTTATCTCATGAGAGATATTGTAGTAGTATATCTTTTGATTTTTATCTACGACATTCCAATTCAAACTCCATGGAACCCAGACCCGTTCAAAAACATGAGCTTTACCCTAATAGATTCCTTAGATAGTGAGTTGACTTCATCTTTACCCAAATAAACTAAGGTTTATAAAGGTTTCCTATGCAATAAATAAATAAACAAATCCAATTTGAAACATTTTTCACTTTACCAATTATTTTTGTTACTTTATCTTGCATATCATTTTCCAAGCCTATGATTGTCCATGATAAACACCATGCTTTCTATAAACCATGACTCCATTTGAGTCCCATGCTACCAAGCCCACATGTGCATACCTTAGGAACACTCCACCCTTTAAGTTGTAGAATTAGATATTAAAAGATACTAAAATAAACAATATTTAAATTATCATTCAAAAACACAATTATTCATAAGAAAACTATATTTAAAATAATAAATAAAATTAAATAATTTTTTTTATTAAAATATTATTTTTTAAATCTTTTTGTAGTGTAAAAAGTTTCATACTTTAAATTAAGTTTCAAACCTTATAGTGAACATTTATCAAATGATATAATGTATTCCTGAGGAGGTTTAGGTTTAAATCTTGTCAAGAGATAGATGCATAATTATCAAAGTGTTGTAATACCACTATGTGGTCATAATGTAATATGGGTGGGACTCATTTCGATTATTTATAAACAATTGAAAAAAATATTATTTAAATCAAATGACATGAACTAAAATTGTTAAATTCCTCAACTTTCAAGGAGGAGACCAAGTTTGAGACTTACCAAGGGATACATTCATAATTGTCAAGTAATTTTACTACCATCATGTAGTCATAGTGTAACATAGTTGGAACTCATTTCAATTCCATTTTAACAATTAAAATATATATGAGATTCAAACTGCGATGTGTGTGGTTGTGTGTTACTCCCATGTTGATAAGTGTAGTTCTCAGCCTTACGAGGGTTCATGGATGGGAGGGGACTTCTCAACCCTATGCGTAGTTCATCACACTACCCGAATCTAAAATAATTAAAATATACATATTATTTACATAAAATGACATGAGCTCAACTATTTAAATTTCTCAACCTTCAAGGAATAATCTTTGGTTTGAATCATGTTAAGTAATATCTAATTAACAAGTTGTAATACCATCATGTGGTCAAGTTGTAATAGGGGTATCCACACCAGGTACCTTACTGGCAAGTTCCCTCAATCCTCGGAAGGAGGTCCAGGGTTCAAGCTTGACGGCCTGCGTCGGATACAAAAAAAACCCAACTAGCCTAAGGGGTATACCCGGATGGGATATACCCTATGGAATAGAAAGTCTTAGCCCCTAGGGGATACGAGGAACAATTTTTCTTAACATAAGGTTTAGTCTCAGGGGGATAGTGCAACGGTTCGGGCTTTGGCTCTTCTTCCAGAGGTCCAAGGTTCAAACCACAATGTGGTTGAGTGTGTGAGGGGGTGGGTGTATGTTAAATTCTCTATTGATAAGCATAGCTCTCAGCTTTAGGAGGGGTCAAAGTTAAGGGGAGCCTGATCAACCTTGTGTGTTGTTCCTAGGGGTTTCTCACACTAACCAAATAAAAAAATAGTTGTAATAGGGATGGGACTTGTTTCAATCTTATATAACTAATTTTAGAAAATGTTATTATTTTCAATGTCCTTCCTTGTCTTAAGTCTTATGTGGATGTGTAACATATCCATAAATATATATTATTATTTTAATTATTGATAAATTTAAAGTCAATTGTTTATGAGTTGTGGGTGCTTGATTCCAAGTAAGTTGTCCTCACATCATTATAAACTAAAACCCATTATACCCCATGGGATTGAAGCTCTAGTGAGAATGTTTAGCTCATCTTAAGCCCACTAAATTCTAATTATTATAGGTGTCAAGATACTAATAATTATCACAAATATTATGAGATTGGATACATGGTAAGATATTGCAAAGTGAAAATGATGGAGAAAGAGATGGAAAATTTTGGGCATGAGACAAAATTCAATATGAAACAAGGAGATCATATCATAGTAGAAGTTGGGTCAAATCAAGGATTTTCCACTCCTAAGAAAGTGATAAGAAAAACCCCTTTGCATCATCAAATGACAAAGGATATTATAGTTCACTCAAATCAACCATTAAAAGGAAACAATTACACATGGTGAGGAAGTATAAAGCATAAGTTCAAATATAGGAGTTTAAGGTATAAAGGAATTTTGGAATCCAAATTTTAAAGTGAATGTGGTGAAGGAGGTTGAGGTTAATCCAGGTAAATAATCCTAATTTTTCTCAAGTAGCATAAAATATTCTCCTTCCAATAAAAATAAAATTAGTACAGAGTATTGCACTTTAGGGTTTTAAGAGCAATATAATAAATAAATGCATATGGAGAATACCCATGGAAATTGAGGGTTTTCAGGGCAACATGAGAAAGTGATTACTATAGAGGATCATCCTTGTACTTTAGGATTTACAAAGAAACATAAAGAAGAAAGTGTTCATGAGGCTATTCCTTGCATTTTAGATTCGTAAGAGTAACATAAATATTTAGAAGATAAGTCTCATTAACAACAATATGGAAAAAGAGAAGAGATTTATGAAGATAAAGTGTTGGTGGAATTAGAAAAAGAGAGGAAGGTTATACAAGCATGTGTTAGATCTTAATGCTTCAAATAATTGTATTATGGTGGTTAAGGGTATTTAAGTACATAGGATGCCTAATTTAGACATAGAAAACCCTTAAACAAACTTGCAACTATCTTGTCCTATACTATATGCATGTACCTTGTGAGGGGTGGTTATACCACTTGACTTCTCACATGGTCTATGATGTAATAACTCCTAACACATCCTCTTATTACATCATAACCAAAATTTCTATTTTGCTTATGACCAAAAACAAATGTCTAGGGTGATGTAGAAATTTGAGAGAGAAATTGTCCCCTTAATGTAGACTTACTATTTAGATACTTAGGAGTGTTGAGTTCTATCAAACATGCACTCCAAAATACATTTATTACAAAATACTTATTCAATACTCAATGCTTGAAGTGTGTTTCTTCAATGTCTTTAAGTGAAGCATGTGTTACCATGCATTCAATATCACTTATTGAAATGACTGTTTATGATTTTTGTATTGCATATGGTAGAATGAAAGTTATGTATGACTTCTTTTGTTGCTTTCACTTTCTTTGATTTTCAATGTGATCAAAGCTTGGATTCTTTTCAAGTTCTCATTTTATCAAAAGCTTTGTGATATGATAAATGGGATGTGTATTTCAAATTCAATCTCTAGAAACTATGTACTTGTTTTAGTCTTTTGATGATCCCATAGTTGCTACAATTTTTCCTTGAACTAAAATGTAGCAACCTATTAATTGCTCTATGGTCTTAATGGTTGAGCATTAGACCCCATTAGCTATTCTTGATGTCTAACAAATTTTCCTTTATCACAAACTATGTTTCCAATTTTGATGATATCACAATGCATCTTATCATTTAGTATCTTGATTTCTTGTAGTGTTGGTACACTTCTTGATAATAGTCTTATGATATCCTAGGCTTTGATGATGATGTATGGATCTCTTGTTCAAAATACAAAGATATATAATTTTATTTCAAAAAGATCTAATTTATAGGCTATTCCATACCCTTTTAAAGCTTTATTCACAATAAGCATTCATCCATTAGTTGTTTTTCTCTGTATTTGGAAAAGTGAGTAGAAAATGAATTGACCTTGAACTTATCATATTTGTTCCATGATGTATTGAACCTCTTGTACTTATAGATGTCCTATAGCCTGTAATTATTCTTTTTATATTCATGTAGTGTTACCTCCTATTTGTTCCTTAGGTTGAAATTATCGATTGGTGGAACACTTCTTGTATGATGATTTGGATATTTCCAAGATTCTCGACTTGTCATATGTTTAGTGTTTGTGGGTGTAATTTTGCATTATTGCACCCACATATTTTTTTGCAGGATGATGAATCTAAAAGGAGTTCACCAAATTTTGAGAAGATTGATGGATGGGCGAAAAATATCAATTGGTGGTAGTAGTAGTGATGGGTGGCCTAAAGTAGTGTGTGGATGGCGGATTGAAGCAGGGTGAATAATAAAATGGGTCGACGATCCATCCTTGTACCTGGGTGAAATTATCCAAAAGGCCCGCCCAATTTTTGGGTGGACCTTTCAAGCGGCTAGCAAGGGTGGAAAAGTCATATAACCCTGCCCTTGGGGAAGACAGAAACTCCCGCTCATCTCGGGAGAAAGATGCGAGCACAAATTGGGTGGAAGTTCAGACAAATGTTTGCCCTCTTCCCTGATGTATCCGTGGGTGGAAATAAGGACAAAGAAAGCACCCACTCGATGCACAAAGCTCCCAATATCGCTTGAAATTCGATCAAAAGACGTACTCACTACTGCAACTCTCCAGTATCAGGTGCTCATACGCAAAAGTGACATATTTGAGGTGTGTTGCTCCCAAGGTGATTAATGCCAATCATGCACCACCTAACCAGGGGATCGCCAACCGAGTAAAAGGATGAGGTAGATGAAAATTAATGAACTAGGCAAAAATATCAATGAATCTAAGGGTCCAGATCAAACCAGATGCATCTACCTCATTCTAGAAGATTGGTACCATCTCAAGGAACAACGTACCAGTTGAGCGCCTATCAGCTTCAAGTGTTGTATTCCTACCTATCACAATTAATGTTCAAATTTTGAATTTAATGTAAAAATACCTATAAATAGTGGAATGTTGGTCATTCCTAAGGGCGGATCTTTAGCCATTACAATTCATATGTAAGGTTTTCACCACTGTGTAAATATAGATTCATCACTGTTTGATCTCCGATTTTACCTTCATATTTTTATTAAATGTATGAATGCTTACTTTTGCTTTGGTCATTTGAGCAGTCTCATATTATTATGCAGTCTGGATTTCATGGGATTTTCTTAGTGACTCGGGAGTGTGCATTTATAAGTACAGATAGGAGGTTTATTTTTGCTAAAGTTAGTCAGATAAGAGCGCTCTAATTATGCATCTTGGATTTCATGCACCTATCCGCTGGTTTTGGAATTAGCTCTTCGTCCAGCGCTTCGAAGAGCTTAATGAAGGTATGATAGGCTAATTTGTTAGGTTTTGTGTATGTATTTTCTTCTAAGGTGTGATGCTTGCATATATCTTGATGTGGCTGTATCCATCCTTATGAGTTCTGGCTATGGCTATTTTCCTGCTTCTTTCCTCATTTTTCTCTTTTTCCACTTTGCGATGTAGATAGCTGGAACCACCCTTGAGGAAATGACCTCCTTTGGAGATCGATCACCCTGTCTCGACTTAGCGGCCATTCGATGTTGGTGTTGGTCTGCCCTTGCCCTTTGCATGGTGCCAGATTGACGACCAATAATTTTTGGTGACTTTCCTGGGGAACTCATCAAGTTTTTGTGATTTAAGAAAAATCCAAGTTTGGTGACACTTTGATTTACCCATATCCTCTCGAAATCACCTAGTGACTCCAACTGTATGACACTCCTAGATCATGAGATCAGTCACCTTATCGCATTGAAGATCCAAACATCTCGAAGGACTTAAGGTGCAACAAACAACCTTGATCTCGTTAGCAAAGATAGTATGTTCATCTAGAGACTTTGACTTCGAATCCAATAGAAGAACTAAGACCTCTGAAGACTAGTCCCATGATGGTACAACCATATTTTCCCTAGTGGAATGAACTCGGTCCATTGAACCTCCAATACTGGCATGAGATTTCCAAGGGTGCTTTGAAATCCTTAACCAAATATAATGACACCTTGGGAATTGCTCGAGAACATCTAGAAGATGTTATCATACTAGAACTCATCTATGGTATTACCCATGAAGATGCCATGATCAGGATTATGATCTTGTCACTAGAAGGAAGGGTATTACTGTGGTACCAATCCCTTGGACAAAAATCCATTTGCTCATGGGTGGATTTGGCGGGAGCTCTCATTGACACATTTGATGGCTCTTTGGATCCCTTCCAACTCTTGATGCACCTCTCATAAATCAAGAGGACACCTTTAAAATCCATCATAGACTTCAACATTTGATTCAATAGAAGCTGGAAAAGGAACCCGCCTGAGTACCAGTTGTCACCCGCTTAGGCTCACCTGTACTATATCCGAGCTCTTAGCTCGAATATAAGCCTCCTACTACTACAATTTGGGGAAAGGAGATTCCCTCAAATATTTTAGGAGGCCATGTGGGTAGAGTGACTCTTGATTCAAGCAAGAAAGACATATTAAGATGACTTCTCCCTCCCATCCCCTTTTCCAACTGATGCTATTTCCTTCCCTACTATACAACATCCACCAAGGATGCCATATCAAGATGTGCAGTAGCTAGGGCTACAGTCCTACGAAACATAAGAGGTATATCGTTTCTCGAGCCCAAAAAAGAGAAATACAAGCATCGATCCTAAAAGTGATAATTTTATTGCTTGCATCGTTTCCAAAGGAATGGAGGATTCGAACCAGGGCAAGAATTCCATCCACAAAGAGGGAGTAATTTTGCATCTTTTTATGTCTAGGGACATGATGAGCAAGGCTAGTCGATCAGCATCCAGCTCCTGAGGAGGTCCTATCAGCAGTAGGCTCAATTAATGAAGTCTACAAAAAGAAGTATGCAAGGACGATGGAGGCGTGTGAAGCCGAGATTTCATAGTAGGTGGATCCTGAGTACTGGCAAAACTGGAGCTTGTTGCCAGGTGAACCATTATGAAAGGAAGGCTTCCACATGGTAAAATTCATTGCCACACTTATCATCGATTACATAAGTACTGGTATGCATGATGATATGCTAAGTTGTGAATACTTCATGGCTTGGAAATACTGGTAATGTCGACCAGAATACAAAGAGTGTCTCAAGTTCACAATATGGTTCGGTCATTGCAAACTCATTGGATAAAATCTAGAGCGAATCAATGATTACGACGTGCCACTTGTATCACAATTTTGTGTACATAGGTCGACTGATAAATAATGTGCATAAGGAACTTGGTAGAGTGACATCATCATGTCCTTGGCAACTGTGAGAAGACTATCAAAATGCTATGATTTTGAAAAACATTCACATTTTCCCTTTGTTTGTTGTTGTGATTCCGCACCCAATGGATCTAAAGCTCATGATTTAGGTATCTCTATGCACAGTCTCATAAAAGATATCCACTGCATTGTTAAAAGTAGTGCCCACTCCTCAAATGCTGAGAAAATTGGCTTATAAAAGGTACCCTGAAGCGTAGAAGCAAAATGAGTTAAGGAACATGATTCTAAGAATGGTGCTACGACTAAGTATTCCCTGGAAGAGGGGATATGAGAAAACAAGGTTCTTATGATACTGCATCAAAAATAGGTGTTGCACCAGAATTGGCAAATACCCTTGGCATTCTGTCTATTCTTGAATCCTCCATGATCCTTAATGGGGTACGTTATGGAAATGTGATCTGTAGGGATGTCCCATGGATCACCTTCCCTTTTTTTTATCTTTTTATGTCCATCCTTTGCTTCCTTCTCTTTATTTAGTTCTTTGTTGCTACCAACCGACAAGGTTAGTAGTAGTTGTTTCCTTTCTTCTGTTGCTTCATGTGTTTCCCTCCCTCCCATATTCCCCTCTTGTTCTTCTTTCCTAGTTTTGCTTGTTTTTTCCACTTGCCATAGACCTTATTTTCTTCTCTTCCACCTTCCTCCCCATCGTTTTCCATTCACATTTGGATTTCTTCCTCCATTGTTTTGCAGCCTCCCTCGGTTGATTTTGTTTGTGCTTTCACTATCCCCTTTTCTCTTCTTAGTTTTGTGTATTTCAAGATGTAGCTTTATGGATCCTCCTTTTCCGTAAGGGAAAAGTCTTTGTGAGTCACCAAGAGTGTGGGTACAATTTTGCATTGTTGCACCCACACATTTTTTGCAGGATGATACCTCTAAAAATATTTTGCCAAATTTTGAGAAGATTGATGGACGGGCGGAAGATATCAAGTGGTGTCAGTAGCAGTGATGGGTGGCCTAAAGCAGTGGTTGAATGGTGAATTAAAGTAGGGCGAATGATGAAATGGACGAATGATCCACCATTGGCCTTGGGTGAAATTATACAAAAGACCTGCCCAATTGTTGGGCAAACCTTTCAAGCGGCTAGCAAGGATGAAAAGTCATATAACCCCATCCTTGGGGAATATAGAAACTCCTACCCATATCAGGCAGAAGATGCAATTATGAATTGGATGAAAGTTTAAACAAATATCTGCCCTCTTCCCTAATGTCTTCGCGAGCAGAAATAAGGACAAAGAAAGTACTCACCCAGTGCGTAAAGCTCTTGCCATTGCCTAAAATTCAATTAGAAGATGTACTCACTACCATAACTCTCCAATACCAGGTGCTCATATGTAGAAGTGACTGATTTGAGGTGCGTTGCTCCTAAGGTGAATAATGCCAGTCATGTGCTGCCTAACCAGAGGATCACCAATCGAGTAAAAGGATGAGATAGATGAAAATTAATAAAATGGGTAGAAACATTAGTGAATCCAAGGGCCTAGATCAAATCAAATGCATCTACCTCCTTCTAGAAGATTGATGCCATTCTGAGGAATAATGTACAAATTGAGTGTCTGTTAGCTTCAAGTGTTGTATTCCCGCCTATCGCCATTAATGTTCAAATTTTGAATTTAATGTAAAAATACCTATAAATAGTGGAATTTTGGTCATTCCTAAGGGTGGATCTTTAGCCATTATAATTCATATGTAAGGTTTTCACCACTGTGTAAATATAGATTCATCACTATCTAGTCTCTGATTTTACCTTCATGTTTTTATTAAATATATGAATGCTTACTTCTGCTTTGGTCATTTGAACGGTCTCATATTATTCTGCAGTCTATATTTCATGGGATTTACTTAGTAACTCGAGAGTGTGCATTTATAAATATGGCTAGGGGTTTATTTTTGCTAAAGCTAGTTGGATAGGAGCGCTCTAATTCTGCATCCTGGATTTCATGCACCTATTCACTGGTTCTAGAATTCACTCTCCACCCACCACTTTGAAGAGCTTAATGAAGGTATTATAGGATGATCTATTAGGTGTTGTTTGTATTTCCACCAAGGGTGTGATTCTTGCATATGTCTTGATTCAACTATACTCATCCTTGTGAGTTTTGGCTACGACTATTTTCCTGTTTCTTTCCTCCCTTTTCCATTTTCCCACTTTGCAGCATAGATAGTTGGAACCACCCTTGAGGAATTGACCTCCAGAGATCGACCACCCCATATCAACTCAGTGGTCGTTCGATGTTGGCGCTGTTCCACCCCCGTCCTTCGTGCGGTGTCGGATTGATGACCAACAATGTTATACCAAACATTTTTGT
The DNA here is from genome assembly GCA_028583015.1 of Wollemia nobilis. NCBI lineage: Eukaryota > Viridiplantae > Streptophyta > Pinopsida > Araucariales > Araucariaceae > Wollemia > Wollemia nobilis. The sequence continues at coordinate 1,810,045 of JAQPPZ010003633.1, forward strand.
GTTATATCATGTGCTTGAGAAACAAACACATGCTCTTCTATTTCTTCTTCTTGAACTTATTTTTCTTCTTTGACTTGATTTTCTTCGGCTACATTACTTTAATGTGCCTTTCTCTAACTCAGATTTTGTAGTTTTGAAGATGACCTAATTTTGATGGTTCATATCTCGTGAAGGGGATCCACTCTTGAATGGAATAAGCCAATATTACCTCACAATGTGTCTATTTCTTCCACAATGTTCACATGTCTTTTTCATATTGAAACTACTTTTATTTAAAATTCTCCTTTAAACAAAGTGCTCTTTTTGTTATCTCAGTGTCGAAGCTATAGGAGGATCAAAAGGATTTTTTTTTTAAGCTAAAAACCCCTTGTGGGGCTGCCCTGGTCTGAGAGACCACGAATAGAGGGTTCTACACCGTCAAAGTCACCCGGGAGTCGCACCCGACCCCGCCCGCACCAACATTATCAATTGGATTTTGGATACCCAATTCAGCTTTTTGGTAGGGTGGAGATTTGAACCTGGGACCTCTCTTGGAGGATTTCCCTCTCCTCTCCAACTCACCTACAACACCTGGGTAGGATCAAAAGGATATTATTTTCCTTCTACATGCTCTAATACTACATGTTAGATCTTAATGCTTCGAATAATTATATTATGGTAGTGAAGGTATTTAAGTACATATGATGCCTAATTTAGTCATAATAAACCCTTAAACAACCTTGCAACTATATTGTCCTATACTACATGTATGTATCTTGTCAGAGGTGGTTATACCACTTGACTTCTCACATGGTCTATGATGTAATAATTGTTAGCTTTTGATGGATAATACTTAAGGAAATGTAACCACAAAATCTAAAATGAGCATGCAATATCATGTATATGGTAATAGTAATATTCTAAGCATGTAAAACTTATGAGAACCTTCTACAACTACTCATAAAACATCCATTAATGAAAGCTCATAAAAATATAACATTAATAAAAATGGGGGTCTCAAACTCTCCATATTGCTTACATGCTCTACATTGTATCTACCACTATTCTCTCTATATCTTCCTATAGCTTCCCTATAGCTTCAAACCTTTTATATCTATATGAAGGTCTATATATCGTGATATTGGCCTTTCATATTCCTATGATTCTTCATCTTCCTATTCTTAAGGACTCATGTACATGTGTACAACATACACATTTACATCATTGCACATTCTAATAATATGTGTTCATTTATTACATTACTTAAAGTAAATACTCAAATCCTAATGTAAGACAAACTCATAATCTAAGAATGTACCCATGATGGTACATTAGCATGTACCAAATAATGTAATATATTCCGACAATAACTCCTAATAACATAAACAAATAGAAAAAGAAACTCAAAGGGATATTTAATTTGGGAAGCCAGATAAAAATATCACAAGTATTAACAATAAGTGGTGCTAAGCCCACTAATAAAAATAAAAAAATGATGATGAAAATGATAATAAGGAATATTAGGGGTATGAATAAGACCCCTAAAAAAATTTATTAAGGGTTTAACAGGTTGTTACAGTCTTGAGTTTATTTTAATACAAGAAACAAAGATAAGTAGCGAGGAATGTAAGAATGTTTTTAAAAAGATTTGGAAGATGGATGATTATTTAGAAATTTCTTCTATAGGAGCATAAGGAGATATTGTAACAATACGGGATAAATGCAAATGGGATGGACAATTATTAGAAGCAAAAAGTAATTGGGTTGTTGGACTATTTTATAGGAAAGAGAAAAAAATTAAAGTTGGGGTTATAAATGTATATGCTCCAACTATAGTTATTCCTCATGAAAGATATTGGAAGGAACTTAGTATGTTTTTGTGAAACACAATGATGATTCATAATTGTGCTCTATGTATTCTTGGGGATGACTTCAACATAATTATATTTTCTTTGTAAAAGAAGGGTGGTACTCTAGTATGGTCTAAACCAATATAATATTTTGCTTCATTTGTAAATCCAGATGGCCTTTGGGATGTTATTTCTTCATGTTTTTAATATACAAGGGATAATAGATGCATTGGAAAAACTCATATAGAAAAAATATTGGGTGGATGCTTGTTATCCAACACATGGTTGTAAACAAAGTATACAATCTCTTCAAATATTTAATTATAAGTAGGATTTGTTCACAAGCCATCCTTTTGACTTTTGATTTACCCAAAATGGTCATCCTCTTTCATTTCACTTCTAGTCTATGTGGCTCCAAGACCTTTATTTCTTTTATATGGTTATGTTATAGTAGTATAAAAAAAATTTGCAGGATATGTATAGGTTTGTTCAAAATATAAAATATCTAAAAGAGCAAACAAAGATTTAGAGTTCCAAATATTTTGGTATTATCTTTAGAGAAAAGAATAAAAATGAATCCAAGCTTAAAAATTTACAAGAGATAGTAGAAATCAATGGAATGGACTAGGTTCAAATATTATTAAAGTGAAATATGATTGCCAAGTTGTTAAGATATCAAATAGGAAAGTATGAATCGGTAGAGCTAGGAAAATATTTTAAAAAAATGAATCATCTTTTAGGAACCATATCTTTGCATAGAGTTGTCTGATTCAGACTATTGTTGTGTCATTTTGTATAGAATTTGAAAGCTTTGAAATGAGTTATTATTCAAAATAATCTAAGTAGTATTGAGGGATATATAACCATGTGAAGACATCTGTTCAAAACTAGGGCAACATCAAGGTAAATTCTTCTTGAAATACATCTAATATTTAAGGAGTCATTTATTTGTGAAGGTTTGTTTGATTAAGATAATTCTTGGATCAATTTATGTGGAATTTGAAGAGCTTTATAATGAGTGGTTATATGAAGTTCAAGTGGTATTAAGGGAGACACAACTATGTGAATTTAACCATCCAAAATGAGGGCAATGATGATATTTCAAGTCGTAAAATTAAATTTGTAGATATCTTTTAGCCAAGGTTCAAAAGATAGGAGGAGCAACAAAGGGATAGGGCATCAACGAGGCAACACATTGTCTAGGTATAAATTTGTTTAGTTAAGTTTCTTTTTCCCCTTAATTATCTTAGAAGTTTTGCATGCAAATTATTATAGGTTTATTTTCTAATAATATAATCACTATAGGATATACTACTAAATTTCAATAGATTTTGAGTTATAGTTTCTCTCCCATGGACTCATTTATAGCTAAATCTTTAGAATCATCTCTAGTACCAGAGGTTAGTGAGGACCTCATAGAGAAATGATCCTTGTTTCTCAAATATAGGGCAATTATTGGTAAATATAATGGGTCTTGACCTATGGCTTCAACCTTGAGAAAATGGATTGATAGGAATTGGAATTCTCCATGAATAACTCTATCCTTTCTTCTCAAAGGTTTATTCTTAGCCTATTTTAGTTCCATGGAGGAAATATCGAGAATCCTAAAATGGGGTCTTTAGTTTATGGAAATATTAGGACTTTTCCTTAACCATTGGTATGAAGGCTTTGCACTTGAAAACATAAATCTATCCCTAGTACTAGTCTAGGTAAGGATGTATGGGTTGCTCATTGAAGTTTAGGAAATGGATACCTTCAAGGCAATAGGCAACACTCTGGGAGAATTTCTTGAGATTTCAAAAACTACAGAAGATGGATTCTTGGCTATTTATGCTCGGATATTGATCATGATTGATATAAGTAAACCTTTACCAAAATCATTCTTAAGTATGGGGGTAAGTTGTGGATCCAAACCATATATTATGAAAACATATCTTTTATATGTAGAAGATGTCATGAGGTGAGATGTATTGAGAGATTATGGCTTAAGAAGAGTCTAATAGAAACATATGTAGAAAACTTCCAGAGAAACTTACAATTGGATATGGATGAGGATGGTTTTCAACTTCCAAAGAATAGGTCTAGGTAGATTAAAATAAATAAACAATGAAGACTAGTAAGGAAGGATATTGGAAGAAATACCAATTCTTTTGAGGCTTTAGCCTATAAAGAAAAAGTGGTTTAGAGCTTAGAGGACATGATACAATAGTATCATAATATTAACAAGGAATTATGTATTCAATATAATTTTGATTTAGGGATGAACATTCCCAATGAACCTAAGAAATGTGCCTCATCAGATTTTAAAGACACTCTTAAAGTACCATGTACCATTCAACAAAATAAGAATAATAGAAAAAATGTAGTGTTAGATGTTATTACCTCTACCATTAATAAGAACATATCAAAAAATGAGTAGGAGAAGTCAAAAGCTTCCATAGCATAGCCAAGAGAGGATAAATCTAATGAAAATAAAAGTTGTGAAAGAATATTGAGGAATAAAATAATAAGACCCACTTCTAATACAGGCTAGGAAAAAAGAGGAAAACCCTCAAATTATCAAGCAAGAGATAGGGAAGCAAGAGTAAACATAGAGAAAGGAACACAATCTAAGTTGGTTGAACTTCTCTTTACCAAACAACAAAATGATATTGATAATTTGTAGGCGGGGCCAATAGCCCCTAACGAGACATGATTACCATCTCATGGAATATAAAGGGTGCTAATTCCCTTTCAAAATAGAGGTGTATTAGGTACCTCTATATAAGTAATAAGCCTTATATTATGTGTATCCAAGAAACTAAAATAACAAAGGAAGAAGTTTCCAAAACTATGAAAGTAGTATAGGCAAGATGTGAATGGGATGTTGTGGATTTTGAAGGACTAGCGAGGGAAATTTGAACATATTGAAATCCTATTAGAACCTCCTATGCAACCATTCATAAAACTAGACATTGGATAACTTCATTAGTCACATGCTACTTTGTAGATATTTGTTTCATTTTTATTAATATCTATGGACCTACAACTCAATCAGGAAAATTAGAATTATTGAGTGGGATTGAAACCTTTATGAGAAGTAAAGACCAAGAAACATGATTCATGATTATAGGATATTTTGATGCCATAACCAAGATGGATGGAATATTTAGGGAAATTAGGAAAATAACCCAAAGTATAAGAGATTTATTAGGTTTTATTCAAAACAATATTCTATGGGGGGTTGAATTTGAAGAGGACAACTATACATGAACCAACAATAGGAGAGGCCAAAACCTAATAGAATTTTTTTTAGATAAATGAATACTCTCAGATAATTAGCTAGATGAAGGGAATTGTGCTAAAATTAATATCTTGACAAGGATTGGTTCAGATCATTGGCCAGTAAGAGTTAAAATAGTGACAAGTGATTTAAAAAAAATATCATATTTTAAATATGAGTAGATATGGAAAGACCATCCTCAATCTGTGGATATGATAGCAAAAACATGGAATTCTTAAGGAAATGGTGGGTTGTATACAATTCCAAAATAAATTAAATCAATGACATCTAGATTAAAAGAATGGAACAAGAACACTCTTGGAAATATCTTTGAGAAGAAGGAAGAACTAAAATAGAAATTTATAAAATTACAAAAAGGTGAGCATAATAATCCAAGATCACTGGAAAGAGAGTTGCTTAGTGAATATCTTAATATTTTGAGTAAGGAAGAGAAATTTTTGAGATTACAATTGAGACATACTTGTTTAAAAGAAGGAGATAAAAACACAAAGTATTTTCATAGGATGGAAATAGTACAGAGATCAACTTCCAAAATTAGTAGAATTAAATCAATAGAAGAGGTTTGGATTGAATACCAAAGTAAATAAAAAAAGAGGCAAGGTTTTTTCACCATAATATTATAGGATTATAGGAGTTTAAATTTCTTAATGATATACTCCAAAAAGTACCTTCAATTATAACAGATGAAGACAATAGAAAACTGATGGAGCCTATTGCTCTAGAAGAATTTCATTTAGCTATTTTATCTTTTTTTAAGGGTAAATCCCCAGGTTTGGATGGGATCTCTATGAAATTCTATCAACATAATTGTGATATAGTGAAGGTTTATTTATTTGTGTCAATAGAACAATCTATGGTAAAATAGTATATAACTTATAAAATAAATGCAACATATCTTACCTTGTTTCCAAAAATGAAGGATGCAAATTGTTTGATTCATTTAAGCCCATAAGCCTATGTAATATGGCATATAAGATAATCTCCAAAGTGATGGAAAATCGGTTAAGACCACTATTAAACAAAATAATTTCAAAAGAGCAAGGTGGATTTGTGAAAGGGAGACAAAAACTGAATGGGATTATAGTAGCTTATGAATTTGTGCATTCACCAACTTCAAGAAAAGAGAGCAATGATCTTAAAGTTTTGTATTATTAAAACCTATGATAGGGTTAAATGAGATTTTATTTTTACAATATTAGAAAAGTTTGGATTTGGAAAGAAATGGGTCAAATGGATTAAATCTTATGTCTCTATAGTATCATATTTAGTACTAGTCAATGGGTTAGTAGCATAACTATTTAAAGCCAAGAGAGGTCTTAGACAGGGAGATCGCCTATCACCATATGTGTTCATTATTATGGTGAAGGTATTGGGTAGGAACTTGAATAAGGCTAACAAAGATGGTATAATAAGTGGACTTAAGACAACATAACCCATTAACAATTTGTAGATGATACAGCCCTTCTTGGTAGGCCAAGGATAAATGAGGCCAAAGCTTTGAATAACTTATTAAAAGAATATGAAAGAGCATTAGGGTAGAAATTTAATAGGACAAAAACCAAAATTTACTTCCCAAAAACTCCAACTAGAAACAAAGCAGGGGATATGCAGGTTACTTCAAATGAAGGAGGTAAATTTACTAACAACCTATATAGGTATGCCTTTATTTGAGGGGAGAATGAGAATAGAATTATGGAATCCAGTTATAAGTAAAGTTCTATATAAACTATTGGTATGGAAAGTTAGATGGTTATCATTAGACTGAAGAGTGCAACTAATTAAATTAATCTTAGAGGCCATTCCAACATATTGTATGTTCTTGTATACTATACCAAAATCATTAGAAAAAAGTTTAATCTATGTGGTCATTTTTATAATCAGGATTACATGATTAGCTCTTAGGGGAAAAGTAAATTGGAGATTTTACAAAGAGAGTCAAAGACAATGACCAAGAACATGAAAGAGCATTAGGGTAGAAAGTTAATAGGATTAAAATCAAAATTTACTTCCCAAACACTCCAAATAGAAACAAAGTAAAGGATATGTAGGTTACTTCAAATGAAAGAGGTAAATTTTCTAGCAACCTATCTAAGGATGCCTTTATTTGTGGGGATAATGAGAATAGAATTGTGGAATCTAGTTATAAGTAAAGTTCTATATAAACTATTGGTATGGAAAGGTAGATTGTTATCATTAGACTGAAGAGTGCAACTAACTAAATTAGTCTTAGAGGCCATTCCAACATATTGTATGTTCTTGTATACTATGCCAAAATCAATAGAAAAAAGTTTAATCTATGTGGTCATTTTTATAGTCAAGATTACGTGATAAAAGTATTTTTCCTTTGCTTAAATGGAGAAAGGCATGTGATGATAAACCTAGGGAAGGTCTCGGTTTAAGATTTTTTTAGGATGCAAAATTAGCTCTTAGGGGAAAAGTAATTTGGAGATTTTACAAAGAGAGTCAAATACAATGACCAAGAATTATTCTAAGTACATTGATCCCAATGATCTAAGCTTAATATTTATTGCATTCTCACTTCTATATGGTTTTTCTCTATGGAAAAATTTAAGAAAATCAATTTATCTAGTGATTAAAGGTCTAATATGGGTGGTGGAAACTAGAGATTTTTTTATTTTTATGGATACTTGGTGTGATAAAAAACCACTCAATCTAGATCTAATTTTAAAACCATGGATGAGATTACTTCAAGATAAATATGGTGATAGGGTTTCAAACATTATGTACAAGGATCAAGAAGGAAGATACAAATGGAAAGAATAATATTACAAGAATACAAGACATATATGCTAGGAGGCAGTTGAGCAAAAAGATAACAACAATGATTATTCAAAGGGGAGTTGAATATAAGCTAATTTGGGAGTTGAATAGCTCAGGATAATACACAACAAGAAGTGGAGTTAATGTAAGAACCAACAAAATAGGAATACCACAAGAATATGGAGAGATATTTGGGATAGCCCGAGCATTCCTAACTAGTAGGTCATAGAAGAATTTTATCTTGGGATAACCTTATGAAATGGGGTTTTCATGGCCCCTCACAATGTGTTCTATGTAAAAAGGAGGAGAGTATAGACCATATCTTGGGACACTGCTCAATAGTCTGAAAAATATGGTAATGGATTCTTAATATGTTTGGTAAATGCATGGTGATGAATGATATAATTGAAGAATGTTTAAAGCAATGTCAAAGCACTTTTGAAAGTAAGGATTTATAGAAAATTTGGGACATATCAAAAGATACAATACTTTGGACCATATGAGTAGAAAGGAATAGAATAATATTTAAAGGAAAGAAAAAAATTTAGATGTAATGAAAAGGAAGAAATGTTTAGCCAAAGAAGAGTCTAAACCAACCATATAAACTCACCCAATCTCCAATATTGAAGCAAAGAGCCTTGATAGATGGAGTCTAGTCATCAAATGCAATAATAATGTTGGGTATAGGAGAAACAAGAAAAAGGTAAAAAATATAAAGTAGAAACCACCATAGGTGGAGTTGGTAATTTAGGACCATCTAAAGGAAATTTAGGACCAACGAGAGGAGGAATAATTAGAAATAATAGGGGAGAGTTTTTAGTATTATGCTTTAAATAGTGGACTTAAGACAAATAATGAAACTGAAGCTTGGACAACTCTAGAAGTGTGAAACATATATAGACAAATGAAATGGAATAGAGTATGGATGGAAGGTGATTTGCTAATAGTAATAAATACAATTTTGAGGAAAGCAAAGGTTCCATGGAACATACAAGAGATAATTATGGAAATACAAGACCTTGCTACAGAGTTTGAAGAAATCAAGTTTACACATATGTTAATAAATGTGCAGATAGGCTAGCCAATAAAGGGGTTTTAATTGAGTATTGTGAAGTTATATTATTTTTCAATGTTCAAAGGAAGTAGTAAGTTTAGTTGAAACTGACAAAAAATGTTAACTGCTTGAATAAAATAATTATTAAGATTTACTTTAATGTTTTCCATTGGTAATATTTGCTTTCTTTTATAATATTAGTATGTCATCATATATATGCTTCTTGCCATTTAATGGAAGCCTCTCGCTTTGGTCCAGGAAGCAGGAGGCCTCTTCTCCTATTTTTTTGGTTTTTCTGCATTTTTGAGCTGGTCTTGGTTCTTTTTAGGACTCCTTAGGAGGTGTTACTTTTTATTTATTTTTCTTATTTCGCTATTTTGGTGTTGGCTGAGCGTGTGGTCACGGTACTTTCTTGATGCGGTTCCTTGGCTCCTCTTTGTATGGTTGGGGTTTTCCTGCTCATCTAATGTGGGAGGTGGTCTAGTGGGTCATGTTCTCTATAGTTTTATTTTATCTATGAGGGGAGACCATGTGCTTCCACGACGATCATGGAGAAAGGGTTCTAAATATGGCTTCTTGGTCAGGCAGTTAGATGGGGGTCTTAAGGTCTTCTACTCATCTGATATGGATGGTGGTCTAGTGGACCATGTTCTTTATGGTGTTGTTTGGTCTATGAGGGGAGACCATGCACTTCCATGATGGCCATAAAGAAAGGGTTTTGATGATGACTTCCTAGTCAGGCAACTTGGGAGGTATTTTGCTTGTTTGATATAGGATGTAGTTCGACGAACCATTTTATCTGTAGTGTTGTTTGGTCTTTGAGGGGAGACCATGTGCTTCCACCATGGTAACGAAGGAAGGAATCTGATGATGGATTCCTAGTTAGGTAGCTTAGGATATATTTTGCTTATTTGATGTAGGAAGTAGTCCGACTGGTCTTGTTCTCTACGATGTTGTTTGAAATTTGAGGGGAGAATATATGCTTCCATGTTGGCCACAGAGGAAGGGTTCTACTGATGGCTTCTTGATCAGACAATTCTTATGGGGGATGGATGGTATCTTGTTGGTCTGATGTAGGAGGTAGTTAGATGAACCTTGTTCTATGTGGTTTTGTTTGGTCTTTGAGGGAAGACCATGTGCTTCCATGATGACCACAAAGAAAGGGTTCTGAAGATGACTTCTTGGTCAGATTACTTCTTGTGGGTGTTGGAGGTATTTTGGTTCTCTATGTTCAGCCCTTTGTTCTCTGTTATTTTGTTAGCATTTCTCTGTATTTCTAGTCTATATGTTTTTTTGGGAAACACTTTTTCATTTTTTTGGGTTCTAGTGACCCATTTTAGAAGGGTTATTTTTTTGGGCTACCTGGTGTGGGCATAAAAATTTAATTTCACGTTTGAACGGATCCTCCCAGGGTCAATTTAGTTTTAAGGTTTTTTATTTTTATTGGCCTAAGGAGACCTTCCCAAGATGCTTCTTTGTGTTTTATATGGATCTCTTTTTCCCGAGATGCTTCTCTGTTACTTTGGCTCGATTATGCTTGAGGTGGATCTCTTTTGAGCCAGCCTTAAATATAGGCAACTAAGGAGTGGATGACCTTTGTATTCACACAATATGGATTTGTTTGTTGATCAGTGAGACCTCACAGATCGAGATATTTCTCCTGGGTGAAAAACTATGTTTTCAATTTTAAACTCATGAGCGGGAATCTCTATTTTCTTTTGTGTTATTCAAGATGGTAACCCTTTTTAAATTCTAAGTCTATTTCAGCTCGATTTGATTGTTTCAGGACCTTTTGGTGGTTTACCTAAAAAATGGGCATCTTTTTGAGGGCTTCTTTTATCTTGAGATTGTCTTTGTAAGGGTTGGTGGTGTCCTCCCATTTTCTCATACTTCTTTTCTCTAGGGGACTCTCTTTCAGGATTCTCTTTAAAAATTCTTTTTCTTTTGTGAAAGGTTTGGGGTTCTTTTCAAAACCCCTTCCTTCAACCAATTAAAAAAAATGTTGTCATATAAACTATTTATTATAATTCTTGTAGTTGCACTTATGCTATAGGAAGGAAACTAGCAAACCAAATCTGGCAAAACAGACAATGATATTGTGATTTTTTGGAAATATTACTCTATTAAGATGCAATGCATAGATAACAGAGCTAAATTTTTGTTATTATGAAGGCTATCATAAGAAAGTTTCAAGAAGGATGCTGAATTTTAGAATATTTCTATCCACACAAAATAATAAATAAAATCCAAAAAAGGAAAATCAAGAATTCGGTCTTTTTATGAAAATTGATGTAGGTATCTAGCTATAGCAACTCAATTGAGATGAGAATTGAATATGTTTGTAAACTCTCAAGCTCTAAATGAGAGGGTTTTTTTTTTTTAATGGTGGGGGACCCAAGTATAACCCCTTGTTCTCTAGCAAAAAATAAAAATGGAATGGACTAGGATTCTTATGTGAAAGAAAAAAAGTTACTTTTTTATTATCATAATTCATTGAAAAAGGAGGATTCATATTGGTTCCAAAAATCTAGGGAGAAATGGATTTGTTGTCATATTTGATTTTCCCTAGTGGGGCAATCATGCCTCATGGGAAGCGACACAACAAGACCATGATCGAGAGCGTGGGGTTTAGCTCAATTGAGGGCCTTTGAGAGTTTTTTACAGGGATGGATCCTTGTTAAGATGTGATCTTTCAGGCATAGTTGAAATCAACAAAGGAAAAAAATGAGGTGCAAGAGATAAAATGGAAATGACTTAAGAAAAGAAAAGAGGGGAAAACATTAACCCAACTCATCTACCTCTGAGCCGTTTAATTAAGATGTCTTCTAGTAGATGACCTTTGTCTTCTTAGTTGGGAAAGCATTAACTCCTCCTCTACCTCTTTCATAGTTTATCATGCCTTTGATTTGACTTAGGCATTGGTGTTTGCTTGACTTTTTGCTACATCTTTATTCTTTTAGATTTAGGGTTATCCTACAGATTGGTCGAGAGTTTTGTTGTTGACACTTCATCGAGGATTGCAAAACCTCTTATATCAAAATTTATTTTAAAAGAAACATTTCCTTGGCAATATCTGTCGAGACTTTCTTATGAGAAAATTTTTGCACAAGTTTCAATTTTTGGGACTTTTTTCGGCTTCCTTCTCTTCAAGATAAAAAGTTTAGATTGCTTGTAATCGAGTCTTTGCCTTAGACATGAGTAGTGTGGAATCATTATAGTTTTTATGGCTTATATGGGCCTTCTAACCTGCTTGAAGGAGAAATTAAAATTGCCTTTATCCTTGGGCTCGAAGTCAAAATTTTTACAATCCCTATAAAAAGAAGTCACAAAAAACTAAAATAGTTGTTGACAAAAGGTTACCATGCAAAGAGATTCTTGAGTGTTCCCTTGATCTCTACCCATTCTTCATCTGATGTAAATTGGATGAATTAAAACTCATTGTACAAAGAAAGTACTTCATGTTTGTCATTCTAGGAAAAGCATTTTGTCTGACTCACCACTTCATGCACTTGCACCTTAAGTTTTGCTAATGGCCCAATAATTTGGGTTACTTCTCCTGCATTGAGGGGGGTAATCTACTTTCCAGATATAATAAGAAGCTCTTTATTTGATTCAAACAACCTTCAATATTTCTCTCTTGAGCATAATTTACCACATTATTATTTCCATGGTGAAGGGAGCCCTACAATCAACAACGAGTCTACTTTTGCCTTAAGCCTATTGTAACAACCCACCAACTTGATCCAAGGGAGAGAGATATTTTTTTACACAAAGAATAACTCATAATGAGGTCCCAATATATATAATTTGTTTTTCTTCAATATTGTAAGACAACCACATAAAGAGTTCAATGACATTGCATATGACACTCAAGTAGACAAGTGTGGCCAACTTCCTATATTTTTGGGGCTCATATTTTTAAACCTTATCATTTAGAAAGGACACCAACAGTGGTCCTCCACCTTTGCTATACCCTCATCGGTATAGGACAACTTGACCACAACATATGGATTATCCTTTAAGACCCATAACACTTAAAGGATGTCATATTTTCATAACCCTACATAAGTCCATCTATGTAGGATTAATCTAGTGTAATGCCTTAGTGTTTAGTTACCACACCTTTGCATGCTAACTAAGGCCATTACCACTCACCTTATAATGCATGGTCACCTAATCCTCACCATTCAATGTGCCACCACTATATTATCTTGTGAATGATTTCCTATACTTCATCACTAGGAATACATCCAAGCCTCATCACTTAGGACTCCCCAAAAGCCTCATTGCTTTAGTACACCTAAACCTCACCGTTCAAAGTGTATCATTCACAATACTTGGGTATCGCCTCACCGTAGCTCCTCCTAGGGTTGGGGTTCATCTTGATACTAAGGTTTTCTTATATGGTTCTAGTATCATGCCCTCAATAAGAAAACCCTTCCATTCCAATAAAATATAACATATAAATTAAATAAACATCTCTCTCAAAAGGAAATAAGTGCTATATTAAAACATCATAACACATTGCTAAAGATTAGATATTCGAGTACTTAAATATCATAATTCGAACTTTAACATTTTCTTTGTATCATTAATAAAAGAATAAGACATAATATAAAGGAATTTAAATCATGAATTAGATTCTAACACATTCTTTCCATTTGCAGATAATAAAAATATTTCAAGCACTTAATACGGGAATCTAATAACAATTAACCTTTCATCCTTTGATCATGTCTCAAATACAACTAGAAGGGCATTTATAGCATTTATTCTTTCTTCATAGTTGTATAAATCATAAAAATTCTTATCCCAAGAATATTATATTACAATCTTTCCATTACAAGTATAAATTGTCATCTTTCCCTCATCATTCTTTTACCTTGTTGGTATTTTTTTTCCAATGTATAATGAAGACAAAATTAGAGATCAAGACAACTATATGAAAAATGCATATGTATTCCTAGCATGCAAGCATCATACCACCATGCAAAACTTACAAAGTGCATAAGAATTCAATTACGTTGAAAGAATCCTATACTTATCTTAGCACATGGACTCCTTTAGCCACTTAAGCCTTATCCATGTTTATAACCATCTATTCATAATATTTTTTGCTGGATACCATCTATTAATAATTAATTAAAGATAAAAGTTTCCTTCATTTTAAATCCATAAAATACTATTCTCTTTTTTTATAAGAATATGATACATTCAATACCTACATAATCATTGTACATTTTTCCATAATAGCCAAACATTTGAAAATAAATAAAATACAAATCATTATCTATTTATAATTTCAATACCAAAATATTTACTCATACCACTAATTACTTGGCTATTAATATTAATATTAAAAATAAAATCTATGTACCCATAAAACAAAGCTACTTTTATAATATTTAGAATATAATCCTATTCTGGAATTCCATTTAAGGTCTAAGGTACTCTAATACGTTTTTTTAGTTAACCAATAATAGAAAACTGACCACTTCAATAAGAATTTAAACAACATAATAAAACTATACAACCCTTCTAATGTTTGCTAGTTGAGGACTATTGAATTCAATATTAATTTAACCATTTAAATGTTGCAAAGCCACTTCCACCAAAAAGTATTACGACATCAATTACAGGCTAAGAGGAGTATAATCCAAAACGAAAAAGGGTCTGAGAGTTTCATCTTCTCAGGGTTAACACGCAACAACAAAGGCTTAAATTTACTTCCTAATGTCGTAGAAGCAAACCTAACACGTTCCTATAAAAAGTTAACCTCGTAGGTGATGCTAAAAACCAATAGGGAGGATTGTTAGCAATATTAACATGCTGCGATGACTGGAGACCACAAAATAACAATTGAACTCAACCACATTGACCTAATAGCAACAGGGTGATAGCAATATAGTTATGTTGCTTTGAAGACAATAGGATACTAACAAACTCAGTCCTAATACATTTTACCAATCAGCTTGGGGATATCAGAAAGCACCAAGATTTTAAATAGAAACAGTGGGTTTGGCTTCAAAATAAAAACCATGGGATCATTATGGATTCTAGTATTTTTTTCACTGCAAAATATTAAATTATTTAAGTGACAAAATCCTCTAAAAATTTAGGGAGCACTTTGACCACTTCCTACTCTAAACTTGGACTTCCACATACAATAAAATTCACACACGCTCTTCTATGGAGACGTTGTGGTATAGAAACAATGTTTTTAAAGGTGATAGTCACTTCAAGCAAGCATGATCGCTATTTTTTTTCTTCCCTATGTAAACAACAAATCAGTTATGCAACTACCTTATTGTATAGGGCATATAAACATATGCAAAGTTCTCAATCATTCTTGAATGGAAACTTTAACCATCAATCTTTAGGATTACCTTTTGTTTACTAGAAAAGATCCTAAGGACATCTCATTTCCTCCTCTTTCAGTCCCACTTCCAGCTTGCTATTTTTCCTCTTTTCTACTCGGGTAGGTCTCTTCTTTCCCTCTCTTCACCTTTTTTATTTTCTTTCTCGTTCAAATAAATGAGAATGGTTTTCTTTTTTCAAGATTCAAGTTGCATGGAATTTGCCAACCAATTTCATTTATTATAAAAAGATAATGCCTTTAGTTATGCACTTAATAATTTTTGATAAATGAACCTCCTTTTTATAAGGTTAAAAGTGCTCATCTTACCATCACTTATAAGCCTATATTTTCACAATAATTCATCATAGTTTCAACATTATTATTTCTCTAATGCTAGTGTGAGAATATATCATTAATAAAAAATAATTATTAAGCTAATTACTTACCCAATTAACTTAGTTAATATTGAAAGTTAATATTAGCTATTAACATTGATATTGAGTTTTAATAATACCTCTATAAATATTACTACCCACTTGAAGTAATAATTTACCAAACACATTCCATGCATCAAACATGGGTATTTCAATAATAAATTCTCATAAAAAAAAGCATATTATTACCTTTTTCCTTAACTAGGAGGTTTTAAAATAACTAGAATATTATCACCTGCCTACTAAGGATGTCTCTTTTGCTTAAGCAACCTCCTTGTTGGTGATGCAATTAAAATAAACATACACATATGCAATGCATCTATATGGGGGTATTCGTTTGCCCTTGATATATCAATGAGAATATCATCCATCATTTCCCTTTTTATCTCTCAACTTTGGTGGTTGTACCATACCAATCCACGTATGAGTACCTGGTCATGCAACCACAAATTTCATCAGTAGTACTATATTCTAAAAATAGTAAAATCAAAGCATAAAGTGCTGTTAACCATACATATTGATAACATAAAATAAGATTAAGCATTTGATATCCACACATCAATACATAATCAAGTATCAAGAATAAATCCTGCCAAGGAGGGTTATTACACCTTCCCATAGTGTTGTATAGGTTATTGACCTGTTTGATACACTGTTCAACTATCAATTCTCTTCTAAAAAGGTTGATTATCCTTTGTTCCATGGTTTATTTATTTTGTATTTCGACAATAATAATCTTGGAGTCAAGTGCTTTAGCTAGCTGAGCTTGATAGGTCCTAGCTTCTCTGAGTTTTATGCTAATCTTATTTAGCTTTGCTTTGCCTCCTCATCTATTTTAAGGACCAATAGTGTTGTTGAATCTATAAGCTCAAAGACTAGAAATAATATTAGTGTCATGCTTCAAATATCATCCTAGTAGGCATCTGGGGTTTGTTTAATGAGATTTCTGGTTTCAAGCCATTGCCCTTCTTTACTTTGCTATATGAGGTCTTTTAATTGCTTCAATAGAGTACTCTTTTCTTGATCAAATTTGGCTGGTTGGATGACAAGTTGGGTTTATAGTTCTTTTAATTGCTCCTCCTTTTATCTCAAGGTGGCCTTAGACTTATGTTGTTTTAGTTGGCTAGTCAAAAAAATTATTTGATTCTTTAGGGCTTTGGCTTCATCCTGTGAGTCTTTTAGGACCTTCTTGGTCTACTCTAGCTCTTTTTCTTTTCTTTCCATATTTTGGTTGGTTAACTCATAATCATGTTCAACCATCTTGTTGGCTTCTCTAGTGAGTTTTAACATATCCTAAGGTTGTGCATCCTTTAAATCTATTCCTATTGTTGATGTCTGCCAGTCCTACTCTGTCATATCTCTTAATGGTTTTGCTACTAATGGACTTCTTCTTGAAAGCAACAATGCTCTTTGCTGAGGAGAAAAATGGAAATCCATTTGGTAGGTAGCTATTTTCTTAGATCGTTGAGCCTACCTATCCTAGTTATACTTTGCTCTTTGCTGCTAGATTTTTTTAGAATTTTTACCGAGTAAGGGTTACCATATTTTCTAATGCTCCTTCCTAAATATTAGAAAATAATGCAAATGCTTCCAATGGTTTGATTAGTGAGGTGGTCGCATCACGAGATACTAGAGTGGTTCAAGTTGAAGCTAGAGGGAAAATCCTATAGGAGGTAATATTTGCCCCTCCTCATAACTTAGATAGGATATTGAATGTGTTGGGGATAATGTAATATGTCTAGTATGGGGATCTTGGGCCTTATCTGATGGTGTCATTTATTTTTTATTTTTAAGACCTTTCCTTGGTTGCATGGGGGAAAGGATGGCTTGAAACATATATTTAGCTTTCACTTTCTTCCTCCATTATTGTATTATGCTTCATTTTCTTTTCCTTACTGGCACTATCTGCATGTTCTACTTCTTGACTTCCTTTTCTTTGGGTCTTCTACTTAGGCAACTTGGGCGAAGGTTGTTGTTGGGCTAGTGAGGAAGGTGTTGCTTTCTTTTGACGAGTGGGAACACTTGCACTTCTTTCTAGAGGAAATGATAATAATTCCAAAATTTCTTCTTGTTTCATCCTAGTATCCACTATTTTTTGATGTGTTTAACTAATAATTCCTTCTTTATTGGATTGCATGGTTTTGAGCGCTTAGCATCAACATGCTCTTCTTTTTTTTTGGTATAAGGTAGAGGTGGTTATAAGGTCCACAAACCTTTTACAAAGTCAAAATGGGCTGGTTCTAGCATCAAGCCCGTATAATCAAAATACAAAATGGATCTTTCTAAGACTCACATTAAGCCATACTTAGAGTCCACGGTCCTATACTTGTCGCTTGACTATTCGGGATAAAACAAAAACCAAACAACACCTAGCACTTACTAACACTAGGTTGCTATATTGTACACTTGTCACCTCCCAGGCCCCAGCAAATGGGATGCCTTTTCTGCCTAATTCCATCTGTCGGATTACT
The DNA here is from genome assembly GCA_028583015.1 of Wollemia nobilis. Taxonomy (NCBI): domain Eukaryota; kingdom Viridiplantae; phylum Streptophyta; class Pinopsida; order Araucariales; family Araucariaceae; genus Wollemia; species Wollemia nobilis. The sequence goes on from JAQPPZ010003633.1 coordinate 1,828,255, forward strand.
CATCATCAGCCCCTATGATCTCCTGATGCTCTAACAGGTTTGATCTTAGCTCTTCTCTAGCGACCAACACCAATAGTTCTTGAGGGAAGTTATCCTTCCAAATTTGCATCTCCCCAACGAAAACTGCAATATTTGCCATTAGATCCGCCGCTTGGTTCCCTTCTCTCGAAGGTGTGTTGGATTCGGGCATTAACCAAATGAGATTTATGAATCTTTGCTTCTAGGATAAGCTCCAATATGGTCCAGTTGGGGTCTTTATCCTCCTTAATTGCCTTGATTATATTAAGCGAATCCCCTTCAAAGATAACTTCCTTATAACCCTCAAGTCCGGCAATTCTCATTGCTGCATGCGAGCTCGGGCTTCGCAAAATGATTTGTTTGAGTTCCCAAAGGCTCTGCAAAGGCAAGGACCACTTTTCCTTCCTCATTTCTCAAAACTCCTCCTGCTCCTGCAACCCCCGGATTTCCTTTAGCTGCCCCGTCAAAATTAAACTTAACCCACTTTTGTGTGGGGGGTATCCACTTGACACCATCCCGTGGGTTGGTTGTAATGTCTAGGTCCGGAAGTTCCTCTCCCCGGTTCCGCAAAATCCTCCTTTCCCTTAGAGACATGGTCTCATTTTTGAAGAAGAAAGTTTTCCAGTTTTCTTTCAAAGCTACGATTATTTTATTACCACATAACACAGGATCTTTCTTACGTCCTTTAAATACTCTCTTATTTCTCTCATTCCATATCCCCCATAAAAAATGGGGTAGGCTGAGCTTCTAGAGCCAAGTCAAAAGCTTTGCCGGAAGGGGAAGCCCATTGTATGCGAAGTCGGACATGCTATTTGGACGAGACCCAATCTATATGAAATTTGGACGGGATCATTTGGAAGAGCTGTACAAGAAAAATCACAAGTTAGAAATATATGACTTACAGATTCTATTGCTTTCTCACACAAGATACATCGATTGATGAATTGGAAACCTCTCCTTTGCAGATTATTTATTGTCAGGATATTATTTTGAACTGCCAACCAAAAGAAGAAAGCTATTTTTGGGGTTAAATTATTTAACCAAATAACGAAGTCGGAGTCCGACCATTGAATCCTGAGTGGATTAACTTATAGGCAATTTTTACTGAATAGATCCCACTTGTAGTTTTGCCCCAAATCGCCTTGTCTCTTCCTCCCCGAGGAATGATCGGGAACACCCTTAAAGCATCATTGAGTTTGGTTAGGGCCACCTTCTCTTGCTACGACGGATTATGAACTGTGATTTTCTTCCAAGAAGAAGTTTCCTGTGCTACAGCAATAAAATCCCCTACTTTTCCTCCCATTTCCTTCGAAAGTTTATGTTGGAGGACATGAAGGTCTAAGTTATCTTTCAGAGGGGCCTCTTCCAACCACGGGTCTTTCCAAAAGTCCACTTGTCTTCCATTACCAATTCTCCATCCGATGCCTTTCTGACTACCTCCAGACATTCGAGCAAACAATTCCAAAAATAGGATCCTCTAGGAAGATTATCGACTTTCGGGAAGTCCTGATTATTTACGATATATTTTGCCTTAAGAAGTTTTACCCATCCCAATTGATCATTATTGATAAATCTCCATACTGTTTGCCAATCGGAGCTTGATTCATTTCTTTCATTCTCTTTAACCCCGAGGCCCCACGATCCTTGCTTGCACACCCTGATTCCATGCTACCAACGAAATTCTCTTTCTCTCCTCTGAACATGACCACAAGAAGTTGCGTTGAATTAGCTCCAATGTAGCTCGGACCTTTGCAGGCATTCTAAATAGAGACATGCAATAAATTGGAATGCTCTGTAAAGTAGTTTGAACTAATAAGGCTTTTCCTGCGGAGCTGAGAAGGCTGCCCTTCCACCCTGCTAACTTTTTGGAGATCCTGTCAATGACTGAGTTCCACAAAGTAGCCTTCATTCTTCCTTCGAACATAGGCATGCCTAGATAAGTTGTCTGGTAGAAGCTCCTTTCCACAACCGAAGAGGTTAGCTATTCTTTCCTCCCTCCCACCGGGCGTGTTAAAGAAATAGATGCTACTCTTCTTATAGTTTATGTCTTATCCTGCTTCGTCTCATACTTGGTTAGAATTCTCTTCAACTTCCTAGCTTGAGGCACGGAGGCTTTGGACACAATGATTGTATCATCCACAAACTATTGGTGAGACAACGCTCTGCTTGTTGAGGCTGGTTTAAAACCTTCCAATTGACCATCCGCTACCGTTGCTGAAATGTTCCTACCCAATGCTTCCGCTAAAATAATAAACAAGTATGGAGACAAAGGATCTCCTTGTCGCAACCCCCTTTCACTCTTAAAGTAACCGGAGGGTGACCCATTCACCATGACAGAAAATCTTGTAGTAGAGATACAACTAAAAATCAACTTAATCCACTGAGGACAGAAACCAAACTTACCCAAAATCTTGGTGAGGAACCGCCATGAGACCCGGTCGTAGGCTTTATTCATATCAAGCTTTAGTAACATACCTGCTTCCTTACTAGTCACCATTGAATGAATAACCTCATGAATTGTGATGATACCATCCAATATTTGTCGCCCTTTCACAAAGCCACCTTGGTTCATATCAATGATGAAAGGAAGGATAACCTTGAGCCTATTGGCGATTGTTTTTGTGAGAATCTTCATCGAGTGTTACATAAGCGATAGGGCGAAAGCTGGAAAATTCCATTGCTCCCACTAGTTTAGGGATGAGGACTAAAAAAGTAGCATTAACTCCTTATGGGATTTCCATGTCCTTTTGAGCCTCAATTATAGCTTCCACTACATCATTGCCTAGGATATCCCAAAACTTACGGAAGAAAGGCTGCGGGGAAGCCATCCGGTCCTAGGGAGCTGTTACCATCCATGTCAAAAACGACCTTCTTGATTTCCTCCTTTGTGAAAGGACTAAGTAAGAATCCATTAAGATTATCAGTTATGAGGGGTGGAATGGCTGCCAATAGAGAGTCCTCTTCTTCAATAGTCGGATTTACATCTTCTAGCAACGATTTAAAGTACTCAACCGCTTCCCTCCTTATGTCTTCCATATCTTTGGTGTTAGACCCATCGGCCATCTTGATCTCCTTAATTTTGTTAGTACTCCTGTGGCGAAGAGTAGAGACATGGAAGAACTTTGTATTTCTGTCACCCTCCTTTAACCAACGCGATCTGGATTTACTGCCTCCAAAAGGTTTCTTCAAATCCTAGCATCGTGTGGTATTCGACTAACGACTCCCTCTCCTGGTTTCTCGGATCCTCCGTAAGTCTGCTCGACTTCGACTTCTCCTGTAGTTCATTGATCTTGTCTTTTAGTTCTGCCTTTTTAAGAAAAATATTGCCAAAGGAAGTTTTGTTCCACTCTCTAATGTTAGCCTTCACATTCCTTAGTTTACATGCCACTTGGGCCGGTTTCGAACCATTATACTTTTTGTCCCACCATTGGGCAACCAGATCCTTGAGATCCTGATGTTGGAACCACATAAGTTCGAATCGAAAGGGTATGATGTATCTTTTCTTAGAGTCCTCCCCTATTTCCCACGGAATTGGGTTGTGATCGGACCCGATTCTTGGGAGTGCCGTTAATGAAGAGTCCCCAAACCTCTCCGAGGCATTCTTGAGAAAGAAGAAACCTATCTAATCTTATCCGAATTTGGTTTTCCTTCAATATTTTGTTAGACCATGTATAGGAGAATCTACGCGAGGTCCACATCCATCGGCTCATGTTGCTCAACAAAATCTCTAAACTCGTAGATATCAGCAGTTATTCTTTGAGAGCCCCCCAATTTATCTACAGGATTAAGGTAGCAATTGAAATCCCCCACCACAATCCAAGGGTAGTTGGGGACCGTCTCCCTCAATTCAGCTAGCTGACTCCAAAGAACCCTTCTCAGTCCCTGTCTAACTGGAGCATATACATTCGTTAAGATCCACTCTTCTGCGTGGTTTTATCCACACATAAGAGACAAATAAACCAACTAGACATCAGAATCACTCTACTATCAATCACATTTTTGTTCCACATAACCGAGTAACCCTCCTGCTTGTTCCGGTGGCCTCTTGGCCTACTACTTGACTTCTCGCCAAGTCCTATTCTTAAAAGGAATAACTCTACTCTCCTCCATTTTAGTTTCTTGCGGTAAAATCATATCCGGTTTGTGTTCTTGTCTAAGAGCATACAAAGCTCTTATTTTTGCGGGATTACTCCCACGAATATTCCATGAAAGAATCTTCATTTATGGGCTTTGGATCCTCGAGCCTTCGCCCCAAAGAGCAATCTTGCTTGAGTGCCATCGGCCACTCCTCGCTCTGCTTCTTTACGCCTTAAGGCGGCATTGCTAGGTTTCCCTCTTCCCACCGAACCATATCCCCATACATCCGCTCTAGGTTGAAGTTCCTTGGGATTCACTTGGCTTCTAGTAACCATCTTGGGTAGGTCGGTCTTGGTCTTTGGGGTAACAATCGGCTTTCCAGGTTAAGCTGGTCTTTTTGACAGTGGAGATGATTCCGTGCTCTTAGCTTCTTGATTAGTAGATTCTTTTTTCCATGCTTTGGGGTTACACTGATCTTGGTGGTTCACCTCTTCCTCCTGAGTATCCTTGCTGTATTATTAGTTTCCTGCTCCTTCCTCCGATTTTTCTCCTCTAAATCCTTCTCTTGAGTCTCCTCTACCTCGGATTCCACTTCTTGGCTGTCCATCGATCTCCCTTCAAATGATTTAATGCATCAAAGCTGTTCTCCACTGGGATGTTGATCTCCTTGGAATTTCTTCCCATAAATTCCTCTGCAGGTACATGGGACCACTTCCACCAGAGCCTCCATAGGCCTCTCGTATCACCCAATCAAACTTACTTGCCCCGGGGCGTTGATCTATGGGGTTCTTTCCTTTGTGATTTGGCTACGAGGCTTGCTTGTATCATCTTAGGAGCGGAGTTGAGCTTGAGGGTTCCCATCAAAGGGACCGGCTCCCATGTGAGAGGGTTTCGGGGCATAGGAATTTTTGGGAGGAGGGTTAAAACGTTGCCTCTTGCTTACAATAGGGCGAACGGGGTCTACGATATTCGGATTTCGAGCTCCACGTCCTTGAGGCCCGGGTTGGGTAGGAATGGAGATCTGCGGGGGAGGGATATTATTATGGGTTTGAGGATCGGTATTTTGGAGTGGGGAATTTGGTTCTTGGAAATGCGGTGGATACCCTGGTGCCCTACCTTCCCACAAACACTACACTTAAAAGACATATTTTCATATTCAAAGACACGAGTATGAAGGCCAAACATAGACGACAAAATAATGGATTTAGGGAGCTCTTTACTCAGGTCCGCCAACACACACATGCGAGCAGACAGGAGTCTTGTTTTGCTCAAGGTTGCAGGATCAATAGCTATTAGTTCTCCAATCTCTGTAGCTATCCCAGCCAAGATTTGTTCGTTCCAGAAAAGCAGAGGTAATCCTGGCATCTTAACCCAAATAGGAGCCAAATCCAGCACCTGAGTGTGGGGGTTGAAATCGGGGGACCAACGCTTGAGATACAAGCCCCTTTTCCCAAAAAACCAAGGACCTCCTTGGAGAGTCCTTTCCATGTCCTGTTCACATTGAAATGTCACCAAAAGAAAACTCTTGGGTAAAGCCTTAATCATCATACCGGCCCTTGGCTGCCATTTTTGGATGGCCCATCTCCTTATGACTTCCATGTATGGCCTCACCCCCATAAATTTAGCCACCAGAGATGTTCTGCCCTCCATAGCCACATGCTGAGCTAAGGAATTCGGGACGTGCAACCTACCATTGATAGATTTTAGATTAAAACAAGAGTCGGATAATTTTTGCTTACCGCGAAGAGCATTAAGATATGAAGGTCTCCAGTTGCCAAGTTTCTCTTTGTCTCCTTCTTGGGTCTTCCTTTGATCCTGACGCATAGAGTCCTGGTCCCCCTCAGAGAAATCTTCAACCGCATCCGCCCAACGCCCTTGGACCGGTTCCAATAGAACTTCCTTGTCCACATCCTCCGCTCAGGGAGCTCGCTATCTCGCCGAGCCCCCACCTGCCGCGTCTGTTGATCTGCCCTCCGAAGTCCCACACCTAGGGTTTGATGCCCCTAGACCTCTCGCTCCTCCTCCTTCCTTGCTCCATCCGTCACAACTTGTTGCCTCCAAAATCTGCCATTTTTTTTTTTTTTTTTTTTAGGGCCAAAATTTTTGTGATCGCTACCGTGCATAGACTGCTAAAGTGGCGGCTGCTACAGTATGCAGGCTTCTATGCTCTTCATTATACAATTCATTGAATATTATATATTTCTTTATTTAGCTAGGCTTTGCTTCCTTCTCACCACTTAGTTGTCTCATCCTCCACCATACCTCTATTTTAAAAATTCTTCAATATCTTCTTCTTAGCTCTTTCGCATGATCTTGCTTCACTTTGCCCCATGGAGTAAAGATATCCTTTATTTCATAAAAGGATTCGTATGTTTTTAGAGTAGGTGGAGGTCTGGTCAGTTTGCTTAGAGGGCATGTTGACATATTATCTTTGGGGCTCTTGAATTTTTCAATCTTGGGCCTTTGCTCATAAGTGAACATTTACCCCTTTATTCCTTTTAAATATGCAACAAATTTTTGTTTAGGGTCATATTCTTATCTATCCTTAACTTGTTCAAGACCCAACTTTTTCAACTTTCCATTTGCAAGGGAGGCTTCCCTTTTCCTATGCAAGGTTATTCCTCCTAGACTGAGTGGTTGCAAATAATATAATGGCTTGAAACATATATTTAGCTTTCACTTTCTTCCTCCATTATTGTATTATGCTTCATTTTCTTTTCCTTACTGGCACTATCTGCATGTTCTACTTCTTGACTTCCTTTTCTTTGGGTCTTCTACTTAGGCAACTTGGGCGAAGGTTGTTGTTGGGCTAGTGAGGAAGGTGTTGCTTTCTTTTGACGAGTGGGAACACTTGCACTTCTTTCTATAGGAAATGATAATAATTCCAAAATTTCTTCTTGTTTCATCCTAGTATCCACTATTTTTTGATGTGTTTAACTAATAATTCCTTCTTTATTGGATTGCATGGTTTTGAGCGCTCAGCATCAACATGCTCTTCATTAGACAATTCATTGAATATTATATATTTCTTTATTGAGCTAGGCTTTGCTTCCTTCTCACCACTTAGTTGTCTCATCCTCCACCATACCTCTATTTTAAAAATTCTTCAATATCTTCTTCTTAGCTCTTTCGCATGATCTTGCTTCACTTTGCCCCATGGAGTAAAGATATCCTTTATTTCATAAAAGGATTCGTATGTTTTTAGAGTAGGTGGAGGTCTGGTCAGTTTGCTTAGAAGGCATGTTGACATATTATCTTTGGGGCTCTTGAATTTTTCAATCTTGGGCCTTTGCTCATAAGTGAACATTTACCCCTTTATTCCTTTTAAATATGCAACAAATTTTTGTTTGGGGTCATATTCTTATCTATCCTTAACTTGTTCAAGACCCAAATTTTTTAGCTTTCCATTTGCAAGGGAGGCTTCCATTTTCCTATGCAAGGTTATTCCTCCTAGACTGAGTGGTTGCAAATAATATAATGGCTTGAAACATATATTTAACTTTCACTTTCTTCCTCCATTATTGTATTATGCTTCATTTTCTTTTCCTTACTGGCACTATCTACATGTTCTACTTCTTGACTTCCTTTTCTTTGGGTCTTCTACTTAGGCAACTTGGGCGAAGGTTGTTGTTGGGCTAGTGAGGAAGGTGTTGCTTTCTTTTGACGAGTGGGAACACTTGCACTTCTTTCTAGAGGAAATGATAATAATTCCAAAATTTCTTCTTGTTTCATCCTAGTATCCACTATTTTTTGATGTGTGTAACTAATAATTCCTTCTTTATTGGATTGCATGGTTTTGAGCGCTTAGCATCAACATGCTCTTCATTATACAATTCATTGAATATTATATATTTCTTTATTGAGCTAGGCTTTGCTTCCTTCTCACCACTTAGTTGTCTCATCCTCCACCATACCTCTATTTTAAAAATTCTTCAATATCTTCTTCTTAGCTTTTTCGCATGATCTTGCTTCACTTTGCCCTATGGAGTAAAGATATCCTTTATTTCATAAAAGGATTCGTATGTTTTTAGAGTAGGTGGAGGTCTGGTCAGTTTGCTTAGAGGGCATGTTGACATATTATCTTTGGGGCTCTTGAATTTTTCAATCTTGGGCCTTTGCTCATAAGTGAACATTTACCCCTTTATTCCTTTTAAATATGCAACAAATTTTTGTTTAGGGTCATATTCTTATCTATCCTTAACTTGTTCAAGACCCAACTTTTTCAACTTTCCATTTGCAAGGGAGGCTTCCCTTTTCCTATGCAAGGTTATTCCTCCTAGACTGAGTGGTTGCAAATAATATAATGGCTTGAAACATATATTTAGCTTTCACTTTCTTCCCATTACTAGAACTATCTACATTTTCCATTCCCCTTACTAGCACTATCTACATGTTCCACTTATTGACTTATTTTTCTTTAGATATTTTTACTAGGATATTTGGGCAAGGGTTGATGTTGGGCTAGTGAAGAAGTTGTTACTTTCTTTTGATAGTCAAGAATATTTGCACTTATTTCTAGAGTATTGGACCATAATTCCAAAATTTCTTGTTATGTCCTAGCCTCCAATGTTCTTTGAGGTATTTCACTAATAATTCCCTCTTCACTGGATTGCATGGATTCCAAGATTTCAACATCAATATGCTTTTCATTGTACAATTCATTGAATATTATGTCTTCATTTTTTATCTAGGCTTTGATTTCTTCTCTCCACTCAATTGTCTCATCCTCCACCATGACTCTATTTTGGTAATTCTTCAATATCATATTCTTAGTTCTTCCACATTACCCTACTTTACTTTGTCCAATTTATTTCATAAAATGATTCATATGGTTTCACAATAGGTGGAGGTTTGATAAATTTGCTTAGAGGTCGTATTGACATATCATATTTGGGGATCTTAAACTTTTTAATATTGGTATTTTCCTCATGAGTGAAATTTTTCTCTTTTAAGACTTTTAAATATGTAGAGAATTTTTGTTCAATGTCATATTACCATCTATCCTTAATTTGTTCAATACCTAACTTCTTCAACTTGCCTTCTACAAGGGAGGCTCCTCTTTTCCTATGCAAGGTTATTCCTCCTAGATTGAATGGCTATAGATAATATGATGATTTTGTTTGCCACTACCATGTTTAAAATCCAAGGTATTAATTTGCCTAAAAACTTTTAAAGTAAATACTTGGTCAGGTATATATTTTTGCAAGAGATAAACAAGAAAATTGAAGCCATGCATTCTTATCATAGTCCCCTCTTCAGCGAAGAACCAATCCCCTATAATTGTACGCTCTAAAAGGTTTTTGCAATATTTTAAAATTCTTCATACTTGGGGTTCTTTTATTGAGGTAATGACTAGGGTATAAGATCAATTGATAAAATATAATAGGAAGAACTCTTATTCAATCCTTTGTCTAGTTGTAGACCTCCTAACTAGCCCTTTTATTTATTCTCAAATTAGAAAACATGTCTAAATCCTAATAAAAAATGAGGTATACCAAAAATTATGACTACCTTAATATCTAGGTTGATGAGAAATGCCTCAGATCCTCTTTGATTCATTTTACTATTAGCTTGAAAAAATCGAGGGTTTCTAGTCCCTACTTTATTCTCTTCAAGATACCCAACTAAGTCATGTTGGTGATTATATCATGCTCCCTACCTAAGAAGAAGTCCATCATGCTTAGTGTGTCCCTTGAGATTTTATCAAATAAATAGAGAGAAATAAAACCTTGTAGAATAGGGTCATTTTGTCCTACATTTTTGCATTTTGATCTTAAGAAGGACATTTTATCATTTTGTGAAAGCTTCTAAAAATTTTCCCTTTCTTCCTCTTCACCAATGTATATTTGGCCTTCTAGTAACAATAACATTTTTATAATACTAGGACCATCAATTTTTATCTTGAATTTCCATTTAAGGAGTTGATTTCTTAGGTAGTTGGCTTATAAAATTTTGCACGTGTTTACTAGTTTGTAGCAAAAATGCACCTCTATCACCATATAATATGCCAAGAAACTAGTCCAAATTTGTGCTCAAAAACTTGAAGGCTTTCTAGCTCTGAAGCATTCATAGGCATCTATTCTCAGTCTCTTATCCCCCTTGCAAACCTTAGGATTAGAGCAATCTTCAACTATGTCAGTTAAAACTTTGATATTAGAGGAGTATGTGGGTATGGTACTTTAGGCATTTCTTTGGCATGAGAGTCCTTTGTTTTTTTCATTTTGATCTTGAACATGGTTTTCCAACTACAAGGTTTTTGGCTATGGCATTTACTATAGAGGAGTATAAAGCTTATGTATTTTAGGTTTTAAATAGTTACTCCTTTTACCTTACTTCCTTATCACTGTTCTCACATGTCTTGCATTTATTACCCTTTGTCTACTCAATTTTTAGAGGATACCACATTTTTTAGAGGATGCCTTCATGCATATTCACGCTTTTCAAGGTTAATTTATTTTCAAAATCTTCCTTGTTAGTTTTCATTTGCAAATAGGGTTCTGGCTTGGGGTGGCATTTAATGCGAATTTTAAGCATAGCTACCAAATTTTCCTTTCCAAGGATTCTTTTGACGAGAGAGCTTGCTTGCCTCCTTTTTCCAACTAGCTAACAATTTTGAATTTTATCCATTGATTTTATGGCTAGCTTGCTTTGATTTGTGTGTCATCACTTTCTACTCACTTCTTGCTTTCCTCATCTTCTTTTTTTTGGAGGGGGAAGAGACACAGATTTTTATTAGCCTGTCTCTAAATGTGTTTTTTGGCTCGGATCCTATTTTATAATCTTGGCACTTTTGTTCATTATGGGTATAAAGACTTTTGACTATTGTATTTCTTGATTTGGCCACCTTTTTTCTAGTGATGAGACATAATGCTTTTGTAATTCTCATGTTTATGTGGCATGTAGGCTTTAAAGCATTCGTCCCCCAAGATCTTCTTAATCTTACTAGAGCATTTTCATATGCTAACAGAGGTGGGGAAGATAAAACTCCCATTTGGGTCTACCTTGAGTCTATTTGTCTAGTTGCTCTAGGCCTTATATCTTTAGTTTTCCAAGTTAATTATTTTTTGATGGCCATCCCTTCCTTACCCGACTGTTTCGATAGGTTCTCCTTATTATGGGTTAAGAGTTGACTAATTTTCAATTGAGAAGAATTCATTGGCTACTTTGCTTTGCATTATAGACAAGAGGGATTATATCTCTTAGGTTGGATCCTTTTTTATTTCAACCATTTCTCCTTCACATTTTATGGTGAAATTGTTCACGAGTTGTAGACACAAAAACCTAGGTATTTGCAAAACCACATTCACATTGCATGTTCCAAGTCTGCATAATAAAATTATGTATGCCTAAGCCTAAACTTAGGCATATGATTTTGCACATTATTCATTCACATTGCACAACACAATTCTGCATAATAACTAAGTCTAAAACTTAGGCATATAATTCCTGCACATTATTCATTGACATTGCACATTCCAAATTTGCATGATCAAATAATATGCCCAAGTAATCAAATAATATGCCCAAGTCTAAACTTAGGTGTATTTTCCTGCACATTAATTTATATTTTCCAGATTTATTAAATCTAAAAAATCTGCATAAGATACCATGTCTCCCCACTTGACACATGTCCTAGCCACCACTACCCCTCACCTTGCCACATCTCACACACTTCACTCCACTTACACCTACCCACTTGCCACATCTCACACCTCACTCCACACCTCACTCCACTTCCACCTACCCACTTGCCACATCTCCCTAGTTAAGTGAGACACTTCTAGTGACTCACTGCAACTGCCTAGGATAGGTGGTTGCCCAGTCCTTGCCACTTGGCAGCCCTAGCTTACCACCTATACTTCCATCTAAAACCCTCAAAGGCCTATAAATGCACCATCACTTTAGCAAGAAAAAGGAGGGGAATGTTAATGTTATGTTGCTCAAATCGTGACTGATGTATGCAATATTCATTGTCCATTTTCTATTTGCATCATATTCATTTTGACGGGTGCTACTAAACATTTGCCTATTTGCATGTGCGTAGGTTCCAAGTTTGAAAACTCAAGGTCTTCACGGTGGTCATGACAAACCCACGTCCAACATTAATTGTAGCTTGAAGAAGAATCAAACACCATTTTTATTGTAAAAGGGGATCACCCCCTTTGAGCATTTGTATTGTGAAAGCACCCTACAAAGGGGCTTATTGTATTCAAAAACTCATTTTACAAAATATAATGCAATGCTTCATTTTTAGTGCAATGGTGTTTCTTTTTTATGCATACATAATCTTCACAATTTCTTATCCTTACTCAAAATATTATGATATTCACTAAGAAACTCCCTTTCCTTTGAGTTTGGATTATTATGATCAATTTTTTAGAATTTTGAAAGTCTATTTTTTAGTTCTTTCTTCTCAAAACTATTTTCAAAAGTGTTCTTGTTCCATTATTTTAATTTAGATGTCATTGATTTAATTTGTTTTGGAAGTGCATACAACTCACTATTTCCTGAAGAACTCCACATTTGTGCTATCATATCAACAAATTGAGGATGGTCTTCTCACATTTGCTCATATTTAAAATATGATATTTTTTGAATTCACTTACCACCATTTTAACTCTTATTGACCAGTGATCTGAACCAATCCTTGTTAAGGTATTAATTTTAGCACAAATCCCTTCATCTAGCCAATGATTTGAGAGTATGCATTTGTCTATTTTTTTTGCTATTAGGTTCTAGCCTCTCCTGTTCTTGGTCCATTTATAGTTGTCTTCTTCAAACTCAACCTCCCATATATTATTATTTTGAATAAAAGCTAAGAAATATCTCGTACTTTGGGTTAATTTCCTAATTCCTCCAGATTTTTCATCCAGATTGGTTATGGCATTAAAATCTCCTATGATCGTGAATTAGGTTTCTTGGTCTTTACTTCTCATAAAGGCTTCAATCTCACTCCAAAATTCTAATCCACCTGACTGAGTTGTAGGTCCATAGAAATTGATAAGAATGAAACAAATATCTACAAAGTAGCATGTGACTAAAAAGGCTATCCAATGCCTAGTTTTATGAATTGTTACACAAGATGTTCTAGAAGGATTCCAACAAGTTAGAATTCCCCTTGTCACTCATTCATAATCCATAACATCCCATTCACATCTCACCCATACTGCTTTCATAGTTTTTGAAACTTCTTTTATCATTTTAGTTTCCTAGATACGAAGAATATCATGATTATTACTTAGACAAAGGCCGCTGATACACCTCTTCTTTGAGGGGGCGTTAGCACCCCTTATATTTCATGAGATAATAATCATGTCTCATTAGGAGCTATTGGCTCTACTTGTGAAATATCATTATAATTTTGTTGTTTGGTAAAGAGAAGTTCAACCAACTTAGTTTGTGTTCCTTTCTCTATGTTTGCTCTTGCTTCCCTGGATCCTGCTTGATAATTTGAGGATTTTCCTCCTTTTCCATAGCTTGTATCAAGAGTAGGTTTTATTATTCTATTCCTTAATATTCTTTCACAACATTTTTCCCTCATATTTATCCTCTCCTGGTTGTACTATGGGAGCTTTTGACTTATTTTGCTCATTTTCTAGTATTTCCTTGTTAATGGTAGAGGTATTAACATCTAACAGTGCATTTTATTTACCAAATTTTTTCTCTTGAATGGGCATGGTACTTCAAGAGAGTCTTCAAAATATTATTTGACACATTCCTAAGTTCATCAAGAATGCTCACCCCTAAATCAAGATCATACTGAATAAACAGTTCCTCATTAATATGTTGAACCTGATGTACTATGTCCTCTAAGCTTTGATCTACTTTTTCTTCATAGGCTAAAGCCTTGAAAGAGTTGGTATTGCTTCCAATATCCTTTTGTACTGGTCTCCACTGTTTATTTGCTTTCATTTTTATAGATCTATTTTTTGGAAGTTGAAAACCATCTTCATCCAAATCCATTTATCAGTTTCTCTTGTGGTTTTCTACATATGATTTTGTTGGGCTCTTCTTGGGGCATGATCTCTCAATATGACCCACCTCATGACATCTTCTACATCTAAAAGATATGTTTTCATAATCTATTGTTTGGTTCCACATTTTATCCCCATACTTAAGAATGATTTATTATAGTAAAGTTTTACTTATATCAATCATGACCAAAATTCGAGCATAAATAGCCAAGAATCCATCTTTTATAGATCTAAAATCTCAAGGAATTCTCCTAGAATGTTGCCTATTGCCTTGAAGGTATTTGTTTCCCAAAATTCAATGGGTAACCCATACATCCTATCCAAACTGTTACTAGGATAGATTTACATTTTTAGGTGAAAAGACTTCATCCCAACGGTTAAGGAAGAGTCCTACTCTTCCCATAAACCAAGGACCACATTTTAGGATTCTATCTCTTTCTTCCCTAGGAAAAATAATGGCTAAGAAGAAACCTTTGGGAAGAAAAGATAGAATCACTCTTGGAGACTTCCAACTCCTATCAATTCATTTTCTCAAGGCTAAATCTCTTGACCAATACCCATTAAATTTACCAAAAACTATCCTACTTGGAGCAATGAGGATCTATCCTTTGTGGTGCGCTCACTAACTTCTTCCACTAGAGATGATTCTAAGGATTTACCTATAAATTGATCCATGGAAAGGAAATTAAAACTCAAAATCTACTAAAATTTATCAAAATATCCTATAACGAATATAATGTTTAAGAAATATATATATATATATATATATATATATATATATATATATATATATATATATATATATATATATATAAATAATAATTTGCATACAAAATTCTACGATAAAGAAAGAGAAAAAGAAACTTAGCTAAAAAATTATATTCCCAAATAAAATTTCTTGCCTCACTAATCCTTCAATCATCTGAAACCCTAGCTAATAGATATTTGCAATTTCATTTTTCACAACTTGAAAAATTGTCACTACCCTTGTTTCGAATGACTGACTTCATATGATCGTATCTTCCTCAATAAGTCTTAGATTCCTTCATATGACCACTTAGTTTAAATCTATTCAAATTCTACACAAGTTGGTCTAAGAATCAATTGAATCAAATAACACTTCATGAAGATATGGTTCCTAAAAGATGAGATGCTTTCAAATGAAAAAACAAATCCCCTAAACATTCACAAAGTTATTTACTAATTTGGATTAAAACTCAAAGCAAAACCAGAAATCAAATTCAAGCTCAAAAATTTATAAGAGATGGTAGGAATCAATGGAATGTACCAAGCTACTTATATAAAAGAAAATTAGTTACTTTATTTTCCCATAATGTACTAGAAAGGAAGTAGATTTAAAAGCATTCTAGATTGTGTTATCTTAGAGGAACAAGGTAGTTTAAAAAATAATAATAATAGCAAAAACCAGTTGGTTAATACTACATAATTAACTATATTTTTCATTAACACTAGCCTAGATAGATAATGAATTGTTCTAGATATTTAAGGGTTTGAAGTTGGAAAATTACCATTAACATATCTAGATATTCCAAAAAGAGATTTGGGACTCCATTTTGGATAGAATAAAATCTTGTTTGGCATGTTAGAGAGATAATTTCTTAACCTTGACTAGAAAGATACAAATTATAGAGACTACACCGCAATCTAAATCTACATATACTTTTTTACTTTTAAGATTGCTAGCAAGCATAACATCTGAATTTGACAAAATTCAAAGAGATTTTCTTTGGGAAAATGTAAAGAAAAAACTTTAAGTTTCCTATTTGTAATTGAGATAGAGTTTGTAATAAAAAAGAATATTGGAGGGGCAAGTTTAGTTTTAAGAGCAAATACTTGTTTGACACTTATTCAAAAATTAAGGAAAGAGATGAAAACAAATGTATTTTTTTTTCTAATTTAGCGAAAAACCCCTTGTGGGGATCACACCAACATTATCAACTAGATTTTGAGTACCCAATGTGCATTTGGTAGGGTGGAGATTCGAACCGGGACCTCCCTTGGAGGATTGCCCTATCCTCTCCAACTCACCTACAACACATGGGTGAGATGAAAAAAATGTTACTTCTAAAATATATAAGTTCTATGGATGCAATATAATTGTTAAGGAAACAAACCCTACCTAAAGGTTTATAATTGATCAAGAACCATATTAGGTGGCCACTCAATGAGGAGAATTTTAGAAATTTTTGGTCTCATTCTTGATTGATGTCTTATTTTTTTATTAAGCCTATTGGGCTCATACAAGTCCAAAGGTCAAAAGTTATATTGATGTGAGCAACAATTCGAGACCATGGATTTCTATCCAATAACTTGATTGAGGGAGACCTTAAATAAGTAGAAGATGAAATTCAAAATATAATAGAAGATGAAATTCAAAATATAATCCAAAGGTTCTATTTGCACATTTTCATGTGAAAAGGGTGATATAGTTTGGAATCTATCAAAATATGGTGGATGCTCAGTAAATTTGTGATATAAGGATTTTGAGAAATCAAAATTCCGTACTCCCAAAACATTCCCTTGAAAGAGTGTTTGGTCACTTAAGGCCTCGCTAAAGCCTCAATATTCTTTTCATTAGCACCCCAAATAAAAATTCTTATATGTAAGAGTTTCCAAGGAAGAGAATATAATGGACATTTTAGTTGTGTCTTTAAGAAGGATCTAGAAACATCAAATGATTTATTTCTTCATTATCCTTTTGCTTACATCATTTGGCACAACTTTTTCAAAATATGAGAATGTATTGGGTAGTTCCATTAACATTAAAAGAGTTAATGAAATGTTTGATTAATTGTTTCAAATCTAAAGCATTATGTATTCCATAGAGGATTATGTATCATTAAATCCCTCCCATAATCTGTTGGATCTATGGATTGAAAGGAATCATAGAATTTTTAAAAACCAATATTAGAATCATACTCAAGTTCGGAATAATATTATTGCATCTCTTGCAAAATGTTTATAGGCATAGTGCCCATCACAAGAAGTCAAAAGTGTGGAAAAGAGGTGCTAGCCTCTTGGTTACATAAAATGAATACACATGCCAAGGTTCATTTGCAATAAGGGAGTTAACACAAATGATCTATATTGATCTATAGTTAAATGCAAATGTCCAAAATTAGGTTCATTAAAATTCATTTTGATGGTGCTTCAAAATGAAATTTAGGGAAAGCTTGTAGAGGAGGTATTTTTTGAAATAATGAAAGCAAAGTTCTCATTCAAAATCATACAAAACTTCAATTAACAACTATGTAAAGGCTAGGGCACTTCTTACAAGGATCAATATTGCCATTGAATTAGGATGGAGCTATATTATGAGGGGGATTCACAAAGAGTTTAATTGGTTATATGGGATCAAAATGGGACACACTCAGATTACAATGTTATCGTGTTACCATAGTATTTTAACATAGCACACATATAGTTTTAAAATATTCAAGAATGTCTACTTGAAATTCGAGGTATTTATCATTAAATTTATCAAGAACAATGCATGTTAAGACTAAATAAAAATAACATTATTTTTTATGTCTAACTATTGTTGGAGGCACTATCTTGGAAACGTCAACATATTTAAAGAGAAGGAAACAAGGCACCAGATAATATCATGGTGTTGATTTTATTCTTGGTTAAATTCAATTTTTAGAAGGTAACTAGCTGAGAGAGGTTATATTAGAAATGATACCAAGAGTTAATTACAAATCGCACTTTGAATAGATGATGAATATTTTTTACGTAAAAGCAAGTTAGATATGGTCTAATTAATTTTAAAACAAATGTATTGTTTTATTATTTTGATGGAAAAGACCCAATAAAAATTATTGCCCATCCCCTACAAATTAAACATTGCATAGTTTATATAAATGATCACCCCATCCCCTACAAAGCTTTTCTTTATTTATTTTTAAACAAAGTTTGAAAATAACATATCCTTAACAATATCTATATTTGGAAAGATGACAATAGATTACTTGGACTATCAAAAGGCTTTCGATTGACATTATTGAAAGTAGCATGTGTTATACCATTATTTATATCATGTCTTTAAAAAAACTAAATAAAGAAAGATGTATGAAGAGCATTTAAAAAATAATCTTAAATTAAAAATTAAAATTATAAAATATGATAAAATATTTAAATAAAATGAAGTACAATAGTCCATAGTTCATCAAGGTTTAAAGCAATTGGTTGGAGTGAAGAATTTCAAATCTTAAACCAAGGTTCAAATCCCATGAGTGAACATTAACATTTAATCAAACGAAAGTTTTATTGGTTATCCTTAACTTTCAAGGGGAAGCTAAGATCAAATCTTACCAAGAGAAAGAAAGGCTAAGATCAAATCTTACCAAGCGAAACATGTATAATTGTCAAACCAATATAATATCATTATTTGGTAATATTGTAATGGTAGGGCCTGTTTCAATCCCATATAACTAATTTAAAAAATAGTCAATAGTTCATCAAATGGTGAGTTCAACCAATTAAATTCATCAACTTTCAAGGAGAAGACCATGGTCCAAATCTTCTCAAGTAAAATATTCATAATTGTCAAGTTGTAACATGATATAATACAATTAAGGTCATTTCAACCCCATATAACCAATTAAGAAAAAAAATCAATAGTTTGTATTTCCATGGGATTTGGAGCAATTGGTTGGGAGTGAAGAATTCATCAAATGTCATGAGTTCAACTAGTTAAATACCTCAACTTTTAAGGAGACTCAACTTTCAATTTTGTTAAACAATAAATGTATGATTGTCAAAAATGTTGTTCTAATACAATCATTCAATCATCATATAATACGAAAAGAACCTATTTCAATCACATATAACCAATTAAAAAATTAATTAATATTCATATAACTTATCATATTATTTTATTTTATGATTATATTTTATAGTTTTTCCTATTATTTATAAAAAGGGAAAAAAAAACACTATACCAAACAAAGCTTAGGTTGGCTTTTCTTTACTACACAATTGACTCAATTTACTACATCACCTTTGCCAATCTAAGATGCAAGCTACATAGTCAAAAGGGTACTCAATACCAAGACCATTTTTTCTTTTCTTCATTTGGCTAGTTTTGAAACAATATTTCATGAACATGTTTACCAACTTCAGCTAGATATTGAAGAGAAAAAAGCTTTAACAAGTCTTTTCGGAATAAACTTTGGTATTTTTCAAATATCCTTTTGTTCCCTTTTTTGGGGTGACACTTAAATTAACAAATGGTTTCCCTTGTCGAGAAACCATTTGTTGTTAGATTAATTGACAAAACAATATGAGTCACATCCCCCTCATAAGGACACATGTGCTTTTAAATGTCCAAGAAGACTATATGGCAACAATGTTTAGAAAGAAGTCCTTTATGTTCCCTAGATTTGTATCCTCTTCTAGATTGATAATTCTAATTATGTTACAAGATGCAAGATGGGCCAAATTGGTATGGATTACATGTGTGCTTTTCGCAGAGGGGACGAGAAATACAAAACATTTGTAGGTGTTCCCTAACCCTCTTTACTCTTGTATTTGTAAAAACAAATCTAGTGGGAAGTCAATGAATGAAAAAAACATAAAACATGAAAAACGACAGATGGCCAAGGGCACCTAAGGACGAAGAGTTGCATAGGCGGAAGAACACATGGATGAAACAAAATCAGAAATGGATGAAACGTTGGGAAATCAATATAAATGAATGCCCAAATTTCAACAAAGACATCAAAAGCTATGTGAATGAAAATTTTAGAAGTGGAATGTGGAAAAATGCAAGCAGGAAAAAACAATATTATATTGCAAAGTTTAACCCAACATATGATCACAAGGAAAAAACATATATAGGCGCTGAAATCAAATGGAAGGAAAAAATCCTCATTGCTCAGATAAGGACTAGCTCTCATAGGCTTAGATGTGAAACAGGGAGATGGACAACACCCAAAGAACAATGGGAAGAAAAAATATGTACTTTATGCAGCACAGGGGTAGTAGAGACAGAGGAACACTTCAACTATAAGTGCCCGAGTTTTTCAGACATCTGTGGCAAATACAAAGAAACACTTGGAAACGGGTCTATGACAAAGTTATTTGAAGACGATAAAATAAAAAAAGTTGGGGAATTGCTAACCCAAATCAGCAGGAGAAGGAACAACCTTCTCAAAGATATTAAAGATCATATGATATGATTTGAGCAGTTGTACTTCCATATTTGAGGTCCCACAGACCATATTTAGGTCTCGCGGATGTAATTAAAATCTTTCATTTCATTTCAATATCCTCTAGGTATCATCATTTTTTTTATTTTAAGATTTTTACAAGTGATTTAAAGCAAAATTTAAAGTAATTTGAAGAGATAAAACAATTTGGCAAAACAATGTGTCATGGACTAATAAAATAAGTTTCATTGCAATCATTTTTTGAGAAGCTTTGAAACAAGATTTCAAAGACAAAATCCGACTTAAAACTACATAATTGTTAGTGATTTAAAAGTTCACTATATCATGTCATCTACAAACTTATTTTCAAATTATAATAGTTATCATTCCTTGATTCATCCATAGTTCCAAGGGTTATGCATGTAATTGGTTTGAATTTTACTATAGGTATAATCTTTAGCCTTGTGAGTTTTGATCTCTTCCATGTTTCCCTACAAGTTGAGTGAGCCTAACATTGAAAACTTTAGAACTCTAAATAGGTGGTCCAAGGTTCGAATCCTACATGAATAGGATTGTACACCATGCTTTAGTTAGATAACCACACATTGTGCAAACATCCTCCATGAGAATCATCCCATATGGCGTATGGCCTAGTGGACATTAAGAACTACATTACTTACTTTTATATTGTTCCCAATTTGACTTATCATCCATAGGCCTATGCAACCTACCTTGCAATGTTTAAAGAACAACAGACAACCTCCACACTACTATTTATTTTAAGGAGATGTTTCTACTATTTGAAAATATGGAGATGATTTACCTAACTCTCAATCAGCCTCTTTTGTCTTTTTTCCCTTTGAAAATTAACTCTAAGTCAAATTTTTATGACTTTAGATCCATTTCAATTCAAACTCACATTGCAATTGATCATCTTTCACATGTTTTTCTATTGTTATCATTTTGCGACCTCTTACCATTCGCACAATCTCATGGCATGTGCGACATCAAAATGCAATATTTTATAATCCACTTAATCCCACTTTGTTGATTCAAATTTGATAATGATGGATTTTAACAATGGTTTTCAAAATCCATGTCAACCATATCCTTGTATACATAGCTAAATTTTGCTTCAAAAATCTATGCCATCTCACTAACTTTCAGAGTATTACTAATACTTTTCAAAACGTCCATGTCGATAGGCTCATACAAGAATCCATATAGCATAACCCACAAAAGAACGCTTCCAAGAGTTTTTCTCTACTAAATATATTTTACTCCATGGTTTTAAATATAAATTGTCCCTTTAAAATATTATAAGAGAAAAACATTTCATAGAATTATAGATAGTGCAAATTCAATCCTCGAATCAACTTTCACATATTTACAAAGTTTGGTCAAATACCTCTTGAATTTGCATTAACCTTCCAATTATAAGTAATGCTATAGCACATTCAATCATCTCATCCTCTATCATCCTCTATAATCAATTTTGATGAATTATCTAGAACCTTGGTAAAATTTGTCTTCAATTCCTCCTTCCTTTGACGTAAACCAACAACAAAGTATTTCCCTCAAATAAGGCATGCTTGATGAAGTTTGTCAAAAACTACACCATCCTTTCGACCTTGACCACCGACATCCTTAATTCCAAGTAAGACCTCTTCAGATGTTTTCCTTTGATATCAACTTCATGTAATAACCCTCCATTATTCAAATTTCTCTAAATATCTAAAAAAAAACTCGAAATGCCAAAGCCAAGCCATACTTTGGTTCACAGACATTAGCTTCTTAGTAGAAGTTAAGATTTCCCCTTCGAACGTTTTTCTTAATAAGAAGTTTGAAAAGAATCCTTACAAAGAAAGTCAAATATACAACACTAATATTATCTCACATGTTTTGGGATATGAAAAATAACTTATTTGTACTATCAAAATGCTTTTAAATGATTTGAGCATAAGAGAGGGTAACTAAGTTATATTGTTACTAAAAACAACTTAGGACAACCTATGTAACAATATCTCATTATGATTAATCTTTCTTTTCTCAACTGCAATGAAGTTGTCCTCCATTTCTATTTAAAACATGCTCAAATATTGATTCAGCATCCACTTAGCTTAAGTTGTTGATGCTCCTTGGTAACCAAGTGGTTGGTAAGCATATTCATCCAAAGAGGCTGACAGGAGACAGTAGCATGAGAGAATCACAAAATCTCATGACTCATAAGCCATAACATAAAGCTTAAGTTCACCTAAATTACTACACGATCTACTTAATTTACTACATAATCTATAACAAGGTGAGATGAAAGTCTAAGCAAAAAGGAACTCAACACCATTTACTACATAATCTATAACAAGGTGAGATGAAATTCGTAAGCGAAAAGGAACTCAACACCATTAACCCTTCACATTGGACAGAGCTCTCCCATTTTTCACAAACATATGAATTAAGCCTTTTAACCAAATTCTGGACAAAAACAAAAACCTTGTGTTCATCCTGCTATTGCTGTGAAGAGTTATCAAATCTCTCACAACACGGATAGCCCTGGAACTATGGATGAATCAAGCAATGGATAAATCACGCTTCTCCCAGTAGGTCAGATGAGATGGCAAACTACAAGTCACTATTAATGTTTTGAGAAATCAACTCTCACAGTTCATAACTTTTTATAATTCTGATTTTTATGCCTTATTTTAAAGCTTCTCAAAAAATGATTGCAACCAGACCCATTTCTTTTAGACTATAACACTCTCTCTTGCAAAATCTCCCAAATTTGTCCTAAAACTGGCTTCAAAGCCACCTGTGAAAAAGAACAATTGAAACTGATATCAACAAAGGATTCTAACCAGAACCATTTTATTAGTCCATGACACTCTTTCCTGCAAAATGTCCCAAGCTTGCTCTAAAACTGGCTACAAAGCCATCTGTGAAAATAGTTCAAAACTAAAAAAAAAGGTACAGCACCCATGAAACAAAGTCTATGTGATATCAACCTCCGACTTGATTTGCTTTAACAATTATATGAATGAAGCAGCTCAAGATTCCTCCAACAAGTTAAGCGAGCTACAAATGTGCTTCATTTCTCTACCGTCTTCTCAAAGCTCATGCCTGAGCTTCAATTGTGGGCCTGATCCCATTTGGGCCAATCCTACAATTTTATAGCATAACCCAAGCAACATCAACTTCATCATAAAACATTGGTTCCATAAAGTTGTATTTGGCCTTCAAGAATGTGCAAGCTCTCAAAGAGAACTACAACTTCCATGTTTTGTCAGCCAATGTCATAACAGTGGAGGTATCTTGGCAAAGGCCAGCTTTGCCAATTTAAGTCTGGCAATTAAAAACCTAGGACAATGAGATGGGACATACAACTCCACAACTCTTTTTCCAAAAGATTTCCCTGTAGTAATAATTATTTGGAAGGGCTTTTTCTGTTGGATATTCCAATCAAATTTGAAGATTCTGAAACGATAGATGTCTGGGAATCTCTTGTTTAGGCCTCTAAAACCCAAATAAAAACATCTAACTGCCCAAAAAAAATAGCATTGACTTGAAGCCTAACCGCTTCAAGGCACTGGTGAAATGAGAAAATTTGACACCACAACCTACACAACTACACTGGGTAAATCGTTATGAAAACAAGTCCAAATCCATATTTAGATGAAGCAGGTAGGAGTCTTGAGAGGCACCATTTGCTATAAAAAGGTATTTTTGTTTGGAAGGACAGCACAATGTTTGTAGACATGAAGATAAGATGATATCCACAAAGCTTTGATAATTTATCAAACCACACCACAAGCGCAAGTGAAACCAAAATCTTTCCATCATTACCCATTAGGCCTTGTTTGCATACAGATGCAGCTTCTAGTTTCCTATCTTCTTCTATTGGTTCTATGGCAATGGGCACTAGAAGAATCTTGAGGGACCAAACATCGTGTCCTCCCAAGCTTATCAGACCAGGACCCGTTAGTGTTGGCCCTTTTCAGATAGTTATGACCAGGACCCGTTAGTGTTGGCCCTTTTCATATAGTTAGTAATAACTAAGGGTCTGCTACGTCACATACCCTAGTGCTCTTCTCTCTCTTACCATGACTGCTGGTTCTCTCTTCATCATTACTTAGCATGCTCAGGTTTAACCATGTTAAAGCTGTAATTTCATGCCATCCAATTATTCCAATTTAATAGTTTCTTTACTTTTGTGGAGCATTTTTTGGTTACTACGCTGTATTATAACAACTCTTTTCAATGAGACCACTTGGCCTACTTTGGTCATCTGTAGACATGAAGGTAACATTATCTTATAGTTGCAACGAAATAGTTTGTGTCTAATTTGAACTGTCCAGAGTAAAAATATTTAGCACACATCACGAATGGATCCCAATCTAGCTCCCTATGCTTATAATTTTCCTTTGCTATCAATTGCTCGTAATGATTCTTGATAGTTGCAATGAAATAGCTTTTGTCTAATTTGAACTATCCAGAGTAAAAAAAAAAATCGCACACATCGAACTAACTCCTTCTGCTTATATTTTTCCTTTGCAATCAATTGCACGTAATGAAAACATATTTAACAAACAATACATACATATATAAACCTGTAAAACTATTAATTTATATTTCCCTAAAGCAGACAACATTCTTGATACAAGGAAAGCTTCTTTCACGCTTGATGTACACAAACACGTATCTATAAAAGTAAATCAGTATCGAGTCACGAAACCAATTCCATTACACCTACAACCCAGGCCAAATTAATATCATGAAGTTAAGATGGCAAAATCACCCAGAATGGAACCCTGTGTACAAGTACAACGGCATGCATCCGTACTTGAATAAACAATTTCAACAATTATATTCCATATTTAAAACAGAGATCAAGAACTACATGTATTACAACACAATCAAACTCAAAATCTCAAATTGCTTACAAAACTACATACTCCCACTTTGTGAAAGAATCAGAGCAGTCAATCAAAAAAGCAGTGCATAATCATAACCAGCTATTATTAAAACTACATAAGCTTAAAGCACACCGCTTGCATTATCGGTGATATGATCCGGGTTCAATCCCCACGGCAGATGTATATAAGAAGTATTACTCAAAAAAAAAAAAAAACTACATAAGCTTAAAGCACCAAAACACAGCGTGCATGATCATTTGTTAATATTAAAAAAGCTGATATCAGCCTATATAGAAAGGGCTGCCTTGCAAAACTAAGGCAAAGATGAATGCTCGTAACCAGCTCCTTTGGCAAAACTCCAAAAAGCAATGTTCACATCACCAGATTCATCTAAACAAGAAGGCAACTCTGTTCTAATATGTTAATCTTAAAAATTTAGTACAAAGAGCACGATTTAAGATTCTCTCTTAAATCTAAAAGTGTCAACATTCAACCAAGGCAGAAGCCAACTGCCTTGTGCCACAATCCATCATGACATTTCTTTCATTCCATTTATGTGATGAGCTTTCTTTTATTCCATTTACATGACCATTTTCACTTGTACATCTAAGTAAAAAAAAAATATAGTTTTGAAGTTGTTGACATTTCTGCAAGAAGACAATGCATATTTTCAGATCAGGTAAAATACAAGCATTGCAGCTGGCTGTGACAACTACTTAGGAACAGCACTGTGCCTGTGACTATATAATCCTTTAAAAGCTTGATACATTGACTGCATATTATATTCAATTTAATTTCAAAAATAGAATAAAAGAAAACAGAAAAAACTACACTTTGCCTAGCAAAATTATATCTACACATAAAATTTGGAAAACCTACTTACCAAACCCTTCTCATCAAAAGAAACAATCTTTGGTCCAGCTCAAAATTGGAAGCATTTGAAGGATCTCCCTTCAAAAGCATCAGAAGACCTCCAAATGATACATAAATCTCCCTGAAAATAAGAACAAACAAACAAACCAGTTATTATTGCTTTCCCTTAAAAAGCATCAGAGACCTCCAAATGATACATAAAACTCCGTGAAAATGAGAACAAACAAACAAAAAAACAAATCATGCCTGCTTATGGACCAGAGTAGCAATATTTTTTTCCTTCTTCAAATGTTTTCCAATTCAAGGAAAGCCTTATCGTCTTCAGTTACAAGACTTTTGAGTTTTTTAGACCAGACTTAGCAGCTTTAATTATATTATTGCCTAGGATAGATATTTCCAGAAAATAAATCAATTCTTTCCAAGTTGGCAGAAAAGCATAAGTGCTAACCCCCTCAATGGATTTTCAGACAAGTCCAACAGTCAGAATTTTTTAATCTAATTTTTTGTTCTACCCGACAATAATATAAGTCATAATGATTGAAAAGAAAGACAACAATATCCACTAGCTAAGCTAAAACTAAGCTATGTCGATGATTTCATTAAAAAACCCAAAAAGCACTAACCTCTCTGGACCGAAAATAACATATATATCAGTGCTAATATCTGCCATATATCGAAAAAATGAAGCAGTGACCACTTTATCAAAATCCATATGCGAATTATTTTAAGACCTTGAAGACTTCAAGTAGCATTATGTAAATTTAAAATAATTATAATCAAGATTACAAGCAAATAATTGTATTGTGGTACCCGATCCTATTACTTTAGTATATAATAATATATACATATGTACACCACCTTACATGGATATATCTTACTCCCATAATCCCCAATTCTCATACCACAAGTATACTTGGGAGTAAACACGCTTCTCAAATTATGCAAGCTTGAAAGCAAAAAAGTGCATGTGGGCAAAGAATACAAGTAAAACATAAATAATAGACATACACTTTGACATTGCCTCCAGAACCCTCCTCTGAGATCCTGTAAAGTTTGCCATACATTACATATTCATATTTGTCTGCTAGTGATTTGCGCCCAGCCTGCAAAATTAGGGAATATGTAGTGTTAAATCACCACTGATAAAACTTTTCCATTCAATTCCTCATTCAATTTTGTTTTTAAATACTCACAGCAATTGCAAAGAAGTTTTTGAAGTACCTAATTGATACCATAGAAAGCAAAACATCAAACTGGGTAATAGTCTCATTTAACCTTAAGTATATTAATTACCCTATACCTGATTTATTGTTGAAAGTGACCAAAAATCTTATGTAAATTTGCCACACAGAAAGAAGGAAAGAAAATAGATCGATGTACATGACTGACCAAAGACAGTTAATAGGTCAATAACTGTTAACCAGCTAAAGTAATATGCATAAAGGGCTGCCAAGAAGCATTCCCCCATCCTAGAAAAGGAGCACTTATAAAACAGAAACAAAATAACTCAAATAATCCAAAAATCAAGGAAATTAGAAAACTATGTTCCATCAAGGCACATGTCCGGTTTTGGGGACTATCTTAGAGACAAGTTCCGACATCCCAAGAAGCTGTCCCACACCACCAGGAATGTGTCCCATCGTCTCACACTATCCACACCCGGAAACTCGATGGACCCAAGCTACAAATCGCTTAGAAGGTACAGGAAAAATAGTAGGTATTAGCATCTAAAAGTCTGTAAAATCATCAAAGACTAAATAATCCCAAATGGAGAATTGTGTAGGCCTAGAGGAGATATCCTCAGAGATAAAAGGTTACTCTGTCCTCTCCTAACCTCAACAGCCAATATCTAGAGCAAGTTCCAAACCAAGTCATTGAGGACGAATGCAATGAGTGCTCTTCCACCATATTGTTCACAGAAACTATTTAGAGATTATGAGTGCTCTTCCAGCATATTGTTCACAGAAACTAATTAAAGATTATCTCCTTTGTTCCAACACCAGAGCACAATAAGACCAGAATGTGAAACTGGATTGTCATGCAATGACAAATTTAGCAGGGAATCAAAACGTACAAAAAAAACTGGATTTAGTTATACCAATACACTGTCATTAACTAATTTAAAATAAATATTGATATGCAAAGAGCATTGCACAAGCAATAATTTATTGGTTCCCAGGAAAATCAGCAGACTGACCTTTTTGTTTTAAAATACAAACAAAAAGGACAAAATTCAGTAGATTGTAGACATGTCGTTTTAGTGAAAATGATCAGGGCTGGTTTTTTATTAGCCTCGGCCCTCGATCTTTAAGAGCATAAACAAGCATGTTGGTTGTCAATCACATTAATATGTATTCAAAAGTATTGACTTGTATATGTCAACTTCGCTTCACATTTCCCAAAATTGTTTATGCCATTATACTGCATTGGAACCAATCAGACAAATAAAGAGATGGCTCAGCACTGTCCTTTTCATGTCTGCTTCAGGCCTACAACCTAACGCCCATCAACTTCAAGAACCCTGCATATGGGGTTTACCATTACCAATCGCTTCTTGTAATCCTCCACTCTATCCTTAAGAGAAATGTGTAACAGGATTTCCAAAGGCCAATTCTCAATCTTGAGCAAGAATGATCCTTATAATTCTGTATGCTATTTGCTAGCATTTCACTTGGGAGTTATTTCATCAGTCCGTGGGTTCCTAGTTCCAAGAGGATTCTCCCTACTGCTTTGTCTATATATTGGTGTATTTCAGATACAATTTCTAGGGCTTAACCTTTTATAGTTTACCCTTCAGATGTTACCTAGTTCAATTTATTAAGTGATATCTGAGCCTTTTATTTGAGTCCTTCTCTTTTAACTTAAAACTCTCTATCATAGTTACAAAACTCAGCAAGTCATTTTTTTACTCACCAAGCCATGAAATGAGTCACTCTTGCCCAGTTTTTTTGGGTCTGACCCACCAATTTTTTTTCCAAAATATTTGCCAAGTATTTTTTTTCTTAAAAACTCACCAAGACTCGAAAGTCCTCTTCTCTTTAACTCGCTATTTTTTTTTCCTTCTTTCTTTTTTGTTTTCTTGATGGGGTATCTTTAATATTTTTTCTTGCCAAGTTTCTCCCAATTTTGTTTTTTATTTAAGTCCCAAGTCTGTGTCTAAATTTGTCCAACCGAGTCCTCATTTTTTAGCTTCTAGGAGTCCAATTCCAGACAATGTAGGAGAGGGGCCTTCTTGAGCAAAAAGAAAGGTTGTCAACCGTACACTCGCAGAAATGATCAAAGTGTATGCACAATATGAGACGGATGAAGCTATTTTGCAGATGTTCTTCGCGAATAGCATTCCTTTTAGTGTTACTCGCAATATTCATTACTAGGAGGCATTAAAGAAAGATGTAGAAGTCACTCCTTCTTACCTTCCCCCAAGAGAGGAAAATGTGGACCACCTTGCTTGATAAGAGTTACTCCAAAGTAAACTTGTGGATGGAGTTGAGGAACACATGGACCACTCATGGGTATACCATTGTCATGGATAGGTGGACTGATATTGCCCACTGGCCACCCATAAACAATATTGTTACATGCAGAGCAGGCCCCCAAAACCACAAGGATGCAGCTTTCTAATATCATATTTTCAAGGATGCTATAGAGGAAGTTGGGCCAATGAATGTGGTGCAAGTGTCACAGATGCAGCCCATGTGTGCAGATCTACATGGATGATGATTTAAAGCAGGTATAGCCACATCTTTTGGATCCCACATTGTGTTCATGGGCTGAACAACACATAGAAAGACATAGGAAGACTGACTAGGTGAAGCCCAGTGGCTAATGCTAGATACATGCAAATGTTTATTTGCAACATCTCTTTTTAGCACTTTTGAGGACATTTTTCAAGAAAAAAATCCTCAAACCTGTAGAGACTAGGTATGTCATCTACTATAATTTGTTGGAGAGGATTGCTGACGAGCAGGAGGACCTCCAATCCATGGCAGTGTGCAGTGAGTGGAACAGATGACCATAGGCCAAAACAGATGAGGGGGAGAGAGTAAAACATTTGACACTAGTGGATGATCGATGGAATGATGTCAGGTACAGTGTCCTTTGTGTCACCTGCTGTGGAAGTCATCAGATATGCAGACACGGAATCTGCTAGTCTTGGAGAGACTTTTGTGTCACCTGCTGTGGAAGTCATCAGACATGCAGACACGGAATCTGCTAGTCTTGGAAAGACTTATGAGACTTTCGACAGCATGCTTGGTCACATAAAGGAAGCCATTTGACACTCATTCTATGACCAGCACATTCAGTCTATTATTCAAAAGAGGTCAGATAAGATGAGCACTCCATTGCACATAGCAGCATATGTTGTCAATCCCAACTGGTTTGTAGCAAGGCCTAGTAGAGTAGCTCCTATTGCAGACCTTGAATTGAAGAGGGGTATTTTTAGCAATTAGGAAGATGTACATCAGAGAGGAAGCACAGATGATTAATGAACAATGGGTCAAATTTCCAAATCTTACAAGTGGCTTCAACACACGGGAGGATAAAGAGGATAGACTCACCCTTGCATAGAATGACCACATTAGATGGTGGAAATTGTATGAGGATGCAGCTCCATAGCTAGTCATGGTTGCCAAACCCTTGCATAGAATGACCACATTAGATGGTGGAAATTGTATGAGGATGCAGCTCCATAGCTAGTCATGGTTGCCAAACGTCTCCTTTCACAGGTTGCCACCTCCTCTACTGCTAAGAGGAATTGGTCAATGTATAGCTTCATCCACTCTATTAAGATGAATATGCTTACCTCCAAACGAGCAAAGTAGCTAGTTGCAATGCGTAGTGCCTTGCATTGCACGCTCAAAGACAAGCATGATGTCATCACTAATTGGAGCAAGGGGACCGGAAATGCGTGGGGACCTTTGATTCCTTCAAGACCAGTAAGAATGCACTCATTTATTTCATTTCATTTGCCAATTTCATCATAAACTTTTAAAATTGTTTTTATTTTAAAAATAAACTTTCACTTCTAAAAAGTAAAAGTAGGAGAGTTGGCATATGGCAACAGAGTGAAAACTTTAACATAGAGATTATTCAGATTATTTTAGGATGAACACTCCATTGCACATGGCAGCATATGTTGTCAATACCAAGTTGTTTGTAGCGAGGCCTAGGAGATTAGCTCCTATAGCAGACCCTGAAGTGAAGAGGGTTCTTTTATAGCAATTAGGAAGATACATCAGAGAGGAAGCACAGATGATTCAGGAACAATGAGTCAAATTTTCAAATCTTACAAATGGCTTCAAAACACGGGGGGATAAAGAGAACAGACTCACCCTTGCATGGAATGACCCCATTGGATGGTGGCAATTGTATGAGGATGCAGCTCCATTGCTAGGTGTGCTTGCCAAACACCTTCTTTCACAGGTTGCCACCTCCTTTACTGCTAAGAGGAATTGGTCAATGTATAGCTTCATCCACTCTATTAAGATGAATATGCTTACCTCCAGACAAGCAGAGAAACTAGTTGCAATGCATAGTGCCTTGCATTGCACGCTTGAAGACAAGCATGACATCATTACTAAATGGAGCAAGGGAACCCGAAATGCGTGGGGACCTTCGACTCCTTCAAGACCAGTAAGAGTGCACCCATTTAACGTTGATAAAGAGGTCCATAGAGGGTTCTATACTTGAGGTCCATAGAGGGTTCTATACTTGCACAAAGAGGATGATAGACGACCCTACCAAACATCACCTAATCCTTGTCGAATTTTAAACTTATAAGGCTGCTAATGGGAGCCTCTTTTTTCCTCCTCCTATAAAGCATCAAGGTCAACCTTGCAACCAAGTAAAATTTTTTAACTTTCAAAATTTAAACATTTTTTGAATTTTGCTTGTAGTTTACCTTTACGATGACACAATTACAAATATAAATTAATACTTCAAAAAAAATTCTTTTTTGTATATTTATGGTGGGAGGATTATGGTTCAAAAACACCTAATCTAAAGAGGATGGCTATCCTCATCAAGTCGCCTTTTGAATGTAAGCTCAATTGGTCTCTATTTGAGGTCATACACACCAAGAAGCACAAAAAGTTGACCTAGAAGCACCTCAATGACCTTTTGTTCATACAATACAATCTTTGGCTTTGTACTAGACAAATGGAGGAGAATGAATCCTACGAGGCAATTAACTTGGATAAACTAGATCCACTATTAGATTAAATTGCAGAAAATCCATCAGATACCGAATTTACTATACAGGACATCGAAGCACTAGTGGAAGCCAAACATTTGAGAGGATCAAAGGAGATATACTATGATGATCATATCCTTGAGGAGCCTCCAACCATCTAGTTTGAGGAGGAAAAAACAAAAAGCAATTTAAGAATTGCTTTATATTTTGAAAATTTGCATTTATATAATGTATTTGGTTGGATTTCATATTCAAGAACTGTAATTGTACTCTTTTTTTTTATGAATATCTAATATGAAATCAGATTTTGGCCAATTTTTTTTCCCAAGTTGTAGATAAAATCTCCAAAATTAGGGTGTCGAGTTTATCCCAACTTACAACTTTTCCAATTATGCATGAGACCAAGACTACAACAACACATGACACACATTATTGGCTTTAATGTGAGGTTTCTTCAAGGAAAATACTTGATGTCCATCCCTCTCTACATGGGTGCAGAGACCAATGTTCCCAAAAATTGGGAAAAAAGTCAAGAGAATCATGAAAATCATGTAAGCCTTTCAAATCTTTTTTCAAAATAAAAATTGATTAAAACAAAAAAGAAAGACTAAAAAAAAAGAGAAGAATCTGAAAAAAGGCAAAAAATGGGAAAATCAGGAAAAAAATTTGGGGGTACGTTTAAAAGGGAAAAGGGGTAAAAACCACAATGACTTAGGAAAATATAAAAAAAAAGGGCAAAAAAAAAAAAAAATACCAAGACTTCTATTTCAAAAACATATTAAATTCTATCAAATCAAAATCAAATATTGATTAAAACAAAAAAAAAAAAAATGAAAAAGAAAAAGACTGAAAAAACAGAGAAGAATCTGAAAAAAGGAAAAAATGGGAAAATCAGGAAAAAAAATTGGGGGTACGTTTTAAAAGGGAAAAGGGACAAAAATCGCAATGACTTAGGAAAATATCAGAAAAATGGGCAAAAAAAAACAAGACTTCTATTTCAAAAACATATTAAATTCTATCAAATGGCACACTCAACGGGTTAGATACCTCAACTTTCAAGGAGGGGACCAAGGTTCAAATGTTGACAAGCAACACATGCATAATTGAAAAATTTGTAATACCACCATGTGGTCATGATGTAATACCACCATGTGGTCATGTGTGTAGTAGAGTTTTGCATTTGTTGATAAGGAAATTTTGGGAATATTGGCATTATCATTTATAGGGTAGCCTTCCTATAACAATCAAATCCTTCTCAACATTTAATGCTTCTTAAAAATTTTGAGGGAATGTTAACACATTGGACTCCCTTAAAACCATACCCAAATATAAATAGAAGACCCTTAAAAAGTATTACATGATCCATTCATTGGTTGGTCAAAGACCCTGGGGTACTCTTCTCCATGTTCGACTAAACCTAATGTTGAAATCTGATATATCTTCCTATGGGTGCCTTTGTATTACAATGAATTGTGTTAACAAAGAGAATGGATCTACTTGTTCATTAAATTATTTGACTAATTTTCCAACCAACTAGGCCCATGTTTTTATAGTTTGATCTGATAAGGTTTTGTACCAGTACAACATTTTTCCTCTTAATGATATAACTAATAGCTTGATCATGGCATCCACCAGTGATGCTACATCCTAACAATACTCATAAGTTGTCTTTATGATGCGATTATATATTAGTAGTGCTTTTAAAGTTGCCTACGAATTAGGGTTCTAGATTAGCAAATTTAGAGGACCTGTATTATTTCAATTTGGGTATTCCTAAGGGTTTTTATTGGGATTTCCACCCATTGGTAATGGAGTATTCAATGAAGCTGAAGAGAAATATCTTTGGAATATTGCTCTTGTGAAATATTCAAAGAAGGAGATGATTCAAGAGGGGCAATTAAATTTTGTTTTTTATGAGGATGGATAGGTAGCTCTAGGAATTCTAATGGTTCATCCAATCCTTTGGTTGCTTGTCTTGTGAACATATATTGTATAAGGTGACTTGGTAGTAGGGTTTCTTTAAGGTAATTTAAAATAGACCTGGTTTGAATTCAAATGAAGTCGTCAAGTGATTGAAAAATATTCTTATACAACAGGTATCACCGAAACTTTGATTTTACAAACATAGTGGGACTAGGTCCCAGCAGACATGCCAAAAACTATTGGTCTAAAAATATGCCTATGGTAATATTATGCACCCAAAGAGCTTGACCAACATTGAATGACCCTAAAATCATGATGCTTTGGTGGTCAATCTCTGGAGGAGGCCAATTCCTATGAAGTTCAAGCTAACTGTTCCTAAAATAGAGGGAAAAGGGTGCTGAAAGAAGTAAATAGAGCTAAAGCTAGAACTTATGGTGGTGTAGATTAAGCCACATAAGGATACATGTATTATAAAAGACCATGTAATTGAGTAAGTAAACTGGCTAACAGACCAACCAATGTTTTACCAATCATAGAACATTCATTTATACAATGTATAGCAGTCATATTGCAAATTCCAAAACCAGGAAATGAATCATAAGTATAAATCCAGTAAGCATAATTGACACCATGAACATTCAACAAGTTAAAATTAGAAATAAGTAACCATTCATACACACATGTTCTACAGCGAATTTGAACCAGAGGCCAAACAACAATCCCTTTATTTTTCAATATGCAATATCTTTGTATATGTAAATTGTAAACGCTTAAGAGCAAACCCTATTTTTGGCACTATGTCCTCTATTTATATATAATTACAGTCAAAATTACAAAAAAATGCTAGAGGGCTAGGTTGGTAGAATGACTACGTGGTAACCTCATAATTTTTTAAAACCCTAATTCAAAATAAATCTCATTGATCTACACCCACTTCTACAACTTGCGAGAAATCTGTTACTTAAACTTTGATCTGAGTCGTCCTCAATTTTTGCAACCATTTTTCATGGTAGATCTTCAACAATATTCAGTTAATCAGAAGCTTTTGAATCTTGTCGCAACTCTTCTAGGCTCGATGATTTAATTCTTACTGAACAAGTCCAAATGAATATTCTTGACCATGCCTTTCCCTATATTTTTATCTTTTGTCACATGACCGTGGTGAATTTTCTCTTATTTTATGTACTTTCTAAGAGTTCTAATTTTATCTATTGATTTGATTTTCTTAATGAGCATGATTGAATCTCCTTATATATTCTCAAAGCTAACTTGAGTTTGACCTCGATTTCGTGACATATTTGACATAGTCATTTTTGCAAAAAAAAAAATTCTTGATGTGGCCATTTTGACCTACATTGGGGTGATAAAATTTAGCAAAATGATGCACCACCAAATGTTACATGCCTCTGAATATACCTCTAATAGGCTTAGAAGGCTTCCAAAATGAGTTAATGCACCACTATATGCCAAAATATCTTCTTTTAGAATATTCACCTTGGGATCCATGCCTTCAAATTTACCCTTGCAACTATCTAATTGATTCACTCTAGTTAGCGATCAATTGCTTGTTTAAGCAAGTAAATCATTTTCTTTTACATATACCTTCTCTTGAGTGAATCACTCCTTGGATCCATTGACACCTTTTGCTAGTGGATCACTCCTTAGAGCCAATTGACATCCTTTACAAGAGAATCAATACCTATGCCATACACAAATTTTGGGGGGTTTTTATGATGCAACTACGATTAGATTTATCTCTTGCACATTGTTTTAAAATTACAAATCCCAAGGTATTTTGAGGTACTACATTTTTAGAAATTTCATGGGACATGAAGCTTGATTGGTGTGATATTCCAAATTCTGGCTTTATCCTTGGGCATGTAGTCTACAAAATTGAGACCTCCATAATAAATTGTAAATATTTTGGTTCTTATTATTCAATATATTTTATTAGGGTAAAATCTAGGTTTTTGAAAGGGCTCAAACCCTTTTACAATCCTAGACCACTTTGTCTAGTCTTACCAACCAAAAAGCTTCATATTTAAAGACTATAGGATATTCAAAGCATTGAACTACCTTGTTTCAAATCTCTATGGATTAACATTCCTTACCAGTATCTTTACATTCATATATTTGAAGTCTCCAAAATATGAAACCCTTAGTAGACAAGTATATAAATATTCAAAAAATGGATCCCTTCACACACAAATCCATAGAAGTTCAAAAAAATGAACCTTAAGCAGACAAATCCATAGATCTCTAAAAAATGAAACCCTTCTCACTCAAAACCTCATAATGCTTCCAAAAATTCACAAGTCCACACATATCTAGAAAATGAGACCCTCAATAGATAGGTCCATAGATCTTCAAAATGTGGAACCTTCAGTAGAAAAGTCCATAAATCTCCAAAATATGAAACCCTCAATAGATAAATCCATAGATCTTAAAAAAATCCCTCAATAGATAAATTTATAAATCTCCATACAATGGGTTCCTTTGTATATGCAAATCTTCAAAAAATGGAACTCTTAGTAGACAAATCCCTTAGAATTCTTATAGCTACAAGTTGACCAATCCCATAGATCTCCAAAATAAAGGGCTTTGCAACATGCAATTCCACAAATCTCTAAAAAAATGCTATAGAAATTCTAAAATTTCTAACTTTCACCCATTTACTTGACTTTCTAAATGTCCTCCCTCCTTTACCACTAAATGGAATAATCTAGATGTATCCCATATGACAGTATTTATCTTTTATCTTCATCTTTTATGTACCACTTATTATTCAGTATTTTGTGGAAGTAATCTTAATAATTTTTTCCATTTTGAATCACTCGACAAGTGGACTAAGGTGAGGTCTTCCACTTCCCCTGCTAGTTCTTTAAAAGAATATTTTGATAGTTCCTCTTATTTTGCAACTAGCACTTTGACATATATTATCTCCCACTTATCGTAGGTTTCAACTACATCCCCTTGATCGACTTGGATTTTATCTTCTTCGAACATAGCATCTATGATGTTCTCATCAAAGATATGCTTCTACCTATGAGATATATTAAACATTCTTGTAATGACTAGTCCTTAAATCTTCTTTTCTATTTATTGAACTTGGGTCCTCAATGATGCTAGCTTATCCTTGCAAGCTTGGAGTTTCCTTTGGATATTTACAATTTTCTTAATTTCCTAACCATGTTCTTGTGATCTATCCTAAGTTATTGTACCTATGAAACTATCATTGATGAGAGGAGTTGAAGGACCTCTTAGTATTTGCTCCTTACATATAGTTGTTTGTCTACTTGCTTAATTATTTTTACTACCTTTCTCAAGCCTTCTTCTATGAAGGAGGTCAACTACAAGTACTCATAAGCATTCATCCCAAAGGGACTTGAACTTTTGGATATCTTGTGTTATCTTAGAGTCTATAGTCGTCTCCATCTATATTAACATTGTCAACTGTAATTTGTTGATATCTTACCTTTAGGGTTTCCTAGAGTTAACTTTGCTCTTATGTGAGCTATCTTGCAAGATCTTTGAGTTGCCAATTCTTCTCAACCTTGGCAAGTTGTGATTTTGGGTCCTCAACTTATTTTTTTAGCTGGTCTCTTTCTAAAGTTTCTCCTCTAAGAAAATTGTTTTCTTGTTGAAGTTGATCTCTTTGTTCCTTCAAATGTGCCACTTCTACTTCGAGCTCTTTGTTTCTTCTCTAATCTGCTTCATCCTTAACTATAAGGTTTCCAAACTTCATGGCTATTCCACATGTGATTTGATTTGTTAGCTGGACTATTTTGTAAGGTTCATTCTATTAAGGTCTAGATAAAACACTTTGGTAGTTAAGAGAGTAATAGTTGTTGCTACTCTGGACAGGTCAGACTCGATAGCCTTAGAAATATAAATCTTATCCCCCTTTTTGACCAACTATAACTACATAAGGATAGAATCCTTAGAGGTCCTGTAACTAAGTCTTATGTACTCTTTCTTCTATTTCTTCTCTTCAACAACGAGGACATCAAACACCTTGGTGACATCCATATCTTCAAGTTCACATACTATTTTCTATGCAAATGCTAAACTTGGCCTAGCATTCATGCTAGTTTAAAGGGGTGCTCCTATAGACTTAGTTCCTTAAACTAGTAAAGTGGGAGTTATCACCTATAGGAGAAGTTGCCTTGCTTAAGATAATGGATGTGATGGACATATGGAAGTGAAAGGTGAAGTGGGTCAAGTGGATTATATGGTGATGATAGGAAACAAAGTGGAAATGATTAGAGTAGGCTATGACATTAAATATACTAAAGTATTGAGTGGAAAACATGGTTAGTGATGGCATGGATGATAGAGATGATGTGGCATACGAGACCAATGGTTGTGTAGTAGTGACCTAGATGGTAGGTGATGGGAAATGACATAATTGATGTGGTCCTAACCATGATGAAAATTATTGGAGGTGGTGTATGACATAGAAAAGCACCATTTCATGACCAATATAAATGATATTACAAGTAAATATCCTTATTACAAATAGCCCCCTTAGGCTTTATTCCTCTTTACAATAATGATACAATGGTACAACAAAGTTTTCTATGCCACCAAGAGGGTTGGGTGGGTTTTGAAGCCTTATCTCGCTTGATGGACCACCCTTGGTTGAATGTGCCTTCAAGATCCCTACACACAACCAACAACAAAAATATTAGTAGCACTTGTTTTCACAAGAAAATGCAATAATGAAAACTTAATCTACTACATAAAACCGAACTTAAAATAAGTTAAAGAGCACATAACAAGCAACATTTGAACTCACAAATGCATACAAGTGGATCCTAGCACAATTTTGGTAAAGTTTCAACAAGGTCATCTCACTCTCTCTTGCAAATAAATAAATGGGAGGGATTTATATAAATTTGGCAAGGTAGAGGGGGGTGACATGGAGATGAGTTGGCATGATGTGGCAAGGGGAGAGGACATGGAAAATCTAGAAAATTCTCCTTAGGATAATGTGCACCATCCCCATTAATGGCCTTGGGTGATGAGAATCCTCACCCACCCAAGGGCCATAAATGGGCATGGGGATATGGGGGGCCTAGGGGTATGTGGAGGATTTTAAAATTCTTAAAAAGGTGCATGGGGGATGTGGCTAAATTTAAAATTCATAAAAAGTGCAATGGAGGTTGGAGAGGACTTAAGATTTTATTAGGGATATTTAATGGGGGGATTTGTCTAGGGATTTGGATGATTTTTAAATTCCTATAAAATGGAAAGGAGGATGTAGGAGGATTTAGGAATTTAATGTGGGATTTGATGGGGGGTTTGACCTTGGGATTAGAGGAATATTTAATTCCTTTGAAAGTGCATGGGAGAATGCAGGAGGATTTAAGGGGATATGAGGATTTAATGTGGACTTTTTCTAGAAGATTTGGTGGGGATTTGTGTTAGCTTTTGAAACTTTAAACTTAAAGGATATGCAACCACAAGTATTGAAATAAGTATTCAATGTTATATCTATGATAATGACTAACTAATATGCATGAAAATATGATAGAAGACTTAATACAATCCTCTAGAAATGCTCATATAAGAAATCTTACGAAAATACAATGCTTCTCTAACGAAGTTTACAACTTCTCCATATTAGCAAAATGGAGCTA
This sequence comes from Wollemia nobilis, assembly GCA_028583015.1. NCBI lineage: Eukaryota > Viridiplantae > Streptophyta > Pinopsida > Araucariales > Araucariaceae > Wollemia > Wollemia nobilis. The sequence continues at coordinate 1,868,035 of JAQPPZ010003633.1, forward strand.
CATTGTGACCACTACTACTCTAACCTATGCACTCCAAAAATCCCTCACACTTCTATTCTATGAAGGCCTATTTATAATGATATGCAACTCTTTGCCTTCAATACACCTCACTATTCTATTCTAAGACTCATTTACATGTGGACTTCATGCACACTTACAATCATTGCACATTCTTACACTTGTGCACTTATTACATTGCTTTAATAAAGTACTTAACTCCTAATCTAATCCTAATCTAAATATGTACCCATGATGGTACATTAGTGAAGGACCAAATAATGTAATATATTCCAACACCCCCTGTATTACATTATTTGGTTGTTGAAGACTTTAGTCTTCAATAAGGATCTTTGTCTTTTGGGTATTCTTCAGCTCGACCATATTCTTCTACTTCTTTTGTCTTCATGTTGTTTCTGCTTGTCATTTCGATATATCTGGATGAGTCTTTGTACTTGAGGCCTTTCATGCGTATTTGATGTAGTAGCAATATCATAACCTTGTAGGTTACAAGTGGATCAAAATTGATCCATTCTCTTTCTGTTGATTCTCTGAGTGACCTGTTTTCTTGATCTTCACACAAGTTAAGCTTAAACTTATTGTTAGTGGATGGTTTTGTAGCAATATATTGAAAGAAACAATCTATTTTGTTTAGCAATCTCTTTTCATAGCATCTATAATACTTATACTTGTAGTAGTAGAATAAAGGTGAATGATTTTCCCTCCACAGTATTTACATGGATGAAAAATCCAATAGTTGACCTTCTCATGACCAAATTGATTGCAATAGGTGCATAGTAATGGCATTTCAGCTCCTTTGTTGTCTATTTTAGGTATATCATGTTTATCTATCTCCTTGATGAGATGCTTAAACCATAAGTGGATAATAGAAGCTATTTCAACTTTGCTCCTTTCACATATTTGTATGATAGTTTTATGATCAATATTATTTTCTTCCCTTTGAATATGGTCTTCAATATCTTCATTAGAGCATTCATCATCACCTTCTTTTACTAATACACTAGATGGTGTTCTTGAGGATTTTTATTTCACCAAACTGTTTGTTTACGAATATCCAAAAATCCTTCTAAATTCTATTGATTCCTTTCTATTTGTATCTTCCTTATTATCCATTGATCTTTCTGAATCATCAATCATGCTTTCCATTGAGTTAAGTGTATTTTTAATCCATTTCCTTACTCCTTTTCCTATTACATTGTTAATTGTATTCTTTGGAGTAGACATCCTTATATCTCCCTAGCAATGTGATAAAACTTAAAATAATGTTCAGCTTCTATCACTCTTAATCAACTATTTATCCTCACTTGTACAAAGCTTAAGTGCAATAATATCTTTGGGATATTTGAGTTGGATTGTCTATGTCTCCTTTCTTTAGATGTGAGACTAGTAAGTTCACTTTTCCAACTAATATTTGATGCAAGCAATAATCTTCAACTATGATTCAATGCTATAAGAAATTTCTAAACTTCTAAAATATTAATTTGGTGTAGGATACCTTATATCTCCCAAGTTAGAAGTTTTAGAAATACTATGTATTTAGTTTTGCTAATCCTTATAACTCCTTGTCTTAGAACTTGCAAGTATATTTGAAGCAATAATAATGATGGTTCTAATGCTTCTAATTCCAACTAATTATTCAAGGTAAGATTTCTAGAGATTAACACCTTATTACTCCTATCAATCACTTTCTCTAGAGTAAGTTGATTTTCAACTTTAATAGACTTTGCAATATAACTCTTACCTTTGCTTTGAACTTGAAGACTCTCTGTAATTGATTTGAATTCTTGCACCTTAGTAATAGTCAACTTCTTGTCAACTCCAAACTGTAACTAAGGTCTTCACTTTTTGCTTTATCGATATGTGCGCTCCTTTCAACATCGATGTTTTTAGACCTACGCACTCCTCCTCCAACATCTAAATTCAGACCTATTGGCTTCTATTAACCTCGATGAATGTGCTTTCCTTTGCACTTCACTCAGATGGCAATAGATATCTTCTTTCAGTGTTGTTTTGGTCAGCCTTCGACCTTCTATCTCACTGGTAGATGTTGTTTTTTGCAACATTAATGACTTTGGTCTGTGAACTCCTTATTCTATTGCATGTGCTATATTCATTTTCAATGTTGGCATACACTCTTTACTTGTCGAACGTGCTATTCTATCTTCGTTGGCTTCTATATAATCTTATGTGCACCTTTCTTTAACTAACAAGCAAGTTTCTCTTCAATATTAATGTGCTGGTTTGTGCACTTCACTTTAGCTGGCAAACTCACTATGCTATTGCTCCTTGATATTTGTGATAGCTTAGGCTTCATATGGGCTCTTTTGGATTCATGATTTTCCTCCTTAGTTTTAATGTTGTCTTCACTTCAATGAGTGCTATATATGTACTCCTTTGTGAGCATCTTCTTTCAAGTCTGACGTAATGTAGGATGGGAAGTGCCAAGTGGCACTTACGTTATCTGGTATTTTAGAAATGACTCTGTTGCACCTTCTTCCAATGCCTACAACAAGTGGCATTAAGAACCTTAATTGATTCTTCCAACATCTTAGTAAGAGGTGTTGTAACCAACGCTTCAATGAGAGCATTATTCAAATGATGTTTTTGCTCAAAATATTCCTCTACATTGTGCGCTCGAGTTAGTTCCAACACATGGTATCTTTCCTCTTTCTTGCATGAAATACCTTCTCCATGTGGCAGGTTATTCCTCTAATACTTTTCCCTAACTTTCTTGGGATATACAACTCTCTCGTCTACCTAACTTAACACTCGTTCACTACAGGTTCGATAGTAGTCCAATGCTTCAACTAAACTCTTTCTCCTAACGCTTCTATTGAAGAGGAATGAGTGTTATTCTCTTCAACACTTTTTTGGTAGTGAGCAATCTTATCCTTGAAACTGAATTGAATGGGATAATCTGCATTGTAATAAGATGTGTTTCCTCCTTTCAATCTTACTAAGTTTTCCTTACAACCTATACTTGCTTCCACGCTGGATACATAAACTAAATGGGACGCTTGCTTTGGTGTGATCCCAATAATACCTTCACCAAAGGCTACTTAAAATATGTTGAATGTACTTTCCTTGATGTTCATAATATATATATTCTTCTACTTTTGTATTCACCTTTATCATTGTCTTCCTTGTACACAATACCTGTTATTGCTTGGGTGATGAATGCAGGTTGATGCTACTACGATATCTCCTATTTCACCTTGGAGATATGAATATTAAACCCTATAGAATAGCTCCTCTTTAAAATACCTTGGTTGTGCTTCTTCTCTACCAATGGTGGTTGCTTATATGCTTTATTATGGTCACCGTAATGTGTCCTTGAGACACTCCTGCTATTTAGAGCTCTCTTGAATGGCTCCAATATTCTGCTATGCAAACGTGGAATAGACTAGTGTAGACGTTTGCCCCCTTATGCTCTTGAATTTGTAGAATTCAGGCTTCAACTTCCTTTGTTGGATGTTATAGATTGAACCCAATATTGCCCTTTAATCCTTTGGCAATACCTTCCTTGCTTGGTTATTTTTTATGCTTAATAACTCAAGCTCTCCAATAATATTTGCACTATAGAATATGCAAATATGTAAAGTCTTCTTCTTCTTAGAATAAGTAATAGAATGTTGATATGTTTCTTTCTCTTGAAATATATCTAACTTCTATTTTCTTCTATGTGTAGGTTTGAACCTTGTAGACTATAACTTTTGCACTTACCTTGAAGACTTGAATAAATACTATTGATGCAACCTCTAATTCTTGAAACTAGTGCTTAATAACCTTGAAAAAAAATCAAATATAAAAGCTCAACTAATGAACTTTTGCACCTTTTGTTGCATACCTTTTTATCTCTAGATATGATGATGGTGATGGTGACTTTAGTCACTTAAATTGTTGCCTTTTGTAGATGATATTGCAGCTCTTCTAGGCTATTCAAAAACAACTCTATTGCTCACCTTTTTACAACTTTAACACTCTATTAATCTACTGCCCAATACTATAACTTGGTGGCTTCAATACTTCTTTCGGATGTACCTCTGAAATCTGATCTTTAGCAGCTACTAACGCTGCCCAAATTGCTGCCTTTTTCTTGTCCTCAAATCTGAAAAATTTCAGATTGTAAAGCAATCAATACCTTCACTGAAATGCTATCCTTGAATCCCAAAAAATTGGTAGGATACTCCTCCAAATCACAGCTGAGATATTCACTCAAGAACCCTTCAATGATAGTCCCCAAATCTCTCAGATTTGGTGATTCTTCTATCTCCTTTCTCTTGCAGAATTCTTCTACCTTGGGCTTGTTGTTAGATGGTGATAATTGTCCCAATTTCTCCAATGAGTTCTCCTAGGAACTTCTTCCAATGAGGCTCACCAAGCCTTCTCCTAGTTTCTCCTTGAGACCTCTCCAAGGTCTTCAATCTTGTAGCTTCTAGAACTTCAATGAGACCTTCCTTGATCTCTTCAATCTTCAACTATGAAATGTTTCCAATGAGATCTCTTCCTTGGATCTTTTAAAACTGTTGCTACTGGAATATTGCAATAGGAATTTTGTTAGTCCTTCTCAATACTCAATATTCCACTATGGAAGTTCTTCAATAGGGCCTTCTATGGACCTCTTCTTCAATGTGAAGTTTTCAATCTTCAATGGAGATCACCAATATCCAATCTTCACTAGGACTCTTCTCCTTGAGTCTCTTCTTCAATGGGGTCTTCTTTCTAGGACCTCCTCCTTGATTTGTAGTCTTCAATGTGGCTTCCTTGGCCACTATATCTCTTCTCAATCTCCAACTTGCAAATATCTCAATGGGACCTTTCTCCTTAGGCCTCCAAATATTCAATCTCTAGATTTTTTGCAACAAAGAATTAATCCCTGCATGAGGAAAGTACATTGACTTTTAGGCAACGAAGATGAAGTTCTTCTCTATCTATTGTAGGAAGCTTCCCAACTTCTGAGAGTTAATTTTTGCAACAAGAATAACCTAGATAATGATAACCAAATAATTTTTTTGAATCTCCTCTCTTATGTAATAAAGTATTAGGCAATGATAATAGAAATTTCTATAACTCTATAGAAAATAATCTTCACTAGTTGGATTGCCAATCTAGTGGATGCAATGTTGAGTTCTAGTCTTCACAAGTTTTTTGCAACTCTGTGGAAAAAATCTAGCCAATAATTTTTAGAAATATGAAAATGAGGTTTATAATTACCTCTCAATCACTCTTGTGGATTTCTCTATTTCCTATTGATCTACCTAGAGCTTCTTCTATCAAACAATCTATTGTGGTGGTGTTTGCATGCAGATGCACAATGGTGGATCTGGTTTGCAAAGACACAACAATAGCAATGGTGATCACTTGTGGTTTTCCTTTGATCTACCGTGGCTTTGATACCACTATTAGCTTTTGAAGCTTTAAACTTAAAGGAAATGCAACCACAAGTATTGAAATAAGCATGCAATATTATAGCTATGATAATGGCTAACTAATATGCATGAAAATATGATAGAAAACTTGATACAATGCTCTAGAAATGCTCATATAAGAAATCTCACAAAAATACAATGCTCCTCTAATGGAGTTTACAACTTCTCCATATTAGAAAAATGGAGCTACATTGTGACCACTACTACTCTAACCTATGCACTCCAAAAATCCTCTCACTTCTATTCTATGAAGGCCTATTTATAATGAGATGCAACTCTTTGCCTTCAAGACACCTCACTATTCTATTCTAAGACTCATGTACATGTGGACTTCATGCACACTTACAATCATTGCACATTCTTACACTTGTGCACTTATTACATTGCTTTAATAAAGTACTTAACTCCTAATCTAAATATGTACCCATGATGGTACATTAGTGAAGGACCAAATAATGTAATATATTCCAACAAATTGGGAAAGGGTTAGGACATTTTGGGGATTTGGTTAGGATTTGATGGGGGATTTAGGGGTGATTAGAGCTTAAGAAGGGATTTGATTAGGGAAGTGGGGATTAAATGGGGTTATGAGAATTTTGAGGAGGATTTGGGATTTTAGGGAATTAAAGAGGAAAATAAAGGAATTTAAAAAGATATAGAGTTTAGAGAATAAAAGAGGAAAATAATGAAATTTAGAAATATTTGGAGGAGTTTAGGGAATTAAAGGGGGAATAGAAGAAATTAGAAATATTAGGGAAGGATTAGAAGAAATAAAAGGGGATTAAAGAGATTTAGAGGAAATTAGAAGAATTTAGGGGGATTAGAGGAGAATTAGAATAAATTAGAGAGAACTAGGGATTTTGGAGGAATTAAGAGGAATATGGGAGAGCATTAGGGAATTTGGGAGGAAATTGGGAAATTTGAGGAAAATTAGAAGAAATTGGGGACTTTGGGAGGTATTTGCAAGCTTAACCAAAATTAGGATTTTTAGGGAACACAAAATGACATGTTTTTGGTGTCTACGTGTGGTGTACCCCTTGGAGAACTATGGGATACATTGGTGGAAGGTGAAAGAAGTATAACAAGAGAATGGGAAGGAAAAGAAGTAAAAATAGAAGAAGAATGGATATAAGAAGAAGGAGAAGTGGTGGTGGTGGAAGGGAAGTGACAGTGATAGTAGAGGTGGCCATGAATCTGGTTGTTTCAAACTTAGGAGGGAAGCATCCTTGAGTATTTTCCTCCTCCTTAAATTGACTTGTCTATTGTTATTTTTATTTTTTTATTACAACCTCATCAAATATTGACCATTAGTTTTAAATCTTCCTTTCCTTTTGATAATCGTCATCCTCACCACTAAACTAACCATTACCAGAGTCGTTATATAGCAAAGATAATGATTTTAGGCATTGATTTCTTCTTATATCTCTAAGAGGATGAGACATTTAACACTACTTCATTGATAACTTTGGCTCTCTTTTAAATATTTGAGCATATTTTATCCCATATGGTAGATAATTCAATATTGAACATGCTATCTTTGGTAGTCTTGGTGAATGTGCTTATCTCATACTCCATCCTCTATGATGTTAGAATTTTTGGTTGGTGTACCCTATTTTTTTGAGTGTCCCTAGCTTTTGATGATTCATCTTGATGGCTAGGTCAAAATCATTGTTTACCTTCATGTAGAAACTCATGTCACTTTGAATGGTTGGTGTGCCAACTTAATATATCATCTAAATGCCCATGGTTACTTCCTAGAGTGGCAAGGACTAATTCTTTACTTATATTAATATCTTGCTATACATTGTTTCTCTTCTCATAAGTAGAGAAAGTATCCATTTTTTGCTCCTTAATAGGTCATAAAACTAGTGATCTATCAATTGTTCTAATATCATATCTCTTTATCTTTCCTCCACCACTTGGTGGAACCCACATAACTATGGGGTAATCATCATGATTGACTACTTGAGTGGGTAAAATGTGGTTTTATTTAGCCCCTTCAAATACTTTAGGTCCATGTAATCAATTGCGACATGTATTTTAGATTGAACATGTAATATGGCATGTGTGTAGGCAACTCAATGGCTAAAAATCCATAAATGTGGATAAAAAATCAGGTCCTCCCTAAGTAGAAATCTTTGCTTGGCCAATTTATAGTGCTGAGAAGTTGCCATGCCTCATCCAACAACCTTTGTGCCTTTCCCCAAAGTTTTCTATGATGACTTCATATACCTTATCATAGAAGTAATAGGAGGTCTTGCCCACTTATCGGTAGGGTATATCTATACATTTAATGACTATGGAGGGTTGGCCATTGACCTCTACTTGGTATAGCTATGAGATTGGGAACTAGTGCTTCTTATACAAAATAAACCAAATAAAGTAGGATGTACATTTGAATTTTATTTCCTCTTTAAAAACTTTGAGTTGACTGTCCATTTGATTTAGAATATACTTGGCATAGTCAATCATTTTTCTAGGGCAATGCACTCTTCATAAAATTTTAGATCATTCCTCTCTTCCACAACCATAGCTATACTAGATAAATTCATTTGAACATCCAATTTGAAATTTTGAACAATTCTAACTCTAAGTGGGATAGTGAAGTCGGCTGGCAAGTTGGGTTTCTTTAGATATGAGATCAAGAAATCCCACCACTAGGTTCTTAAGTTTATATAATAGAATTCCTCTTGGATTATCAAATTGTACGACACCCACATTATAAAATCATCGACCATTTTGATAATTTTTCTTATGACTCCCTCCTTTATGTAGAAGGCATCCTCACTCCATTATGGAAGCTTGAAAATTCTTGTTAAGGGGTCATAATTTTCTACACTAAACTCCACCAGCTTTCAGTAGCTCCACACTTATGGCACTAGGTTCATGGCTATCCCAAAGGTCTAGACATGAATAATGCTTTATGAATTAGTTTGTGGTCCCAGGTTGAATCTTCTAAGGGCCTCGTTCCTCACTTACCAATGAAGTGCATTTTATTCCACTCCTTTATCCTCTAGTTATAAAACTCAAGGTTTTTTGGAGGTGATCCATATTTATTTCTCTTACCTTTTTATTTTTCAATGTTTGTTCCCCTAATGGTGTGACATCATTTGGAAGTGAAGGAACTAGTGAAGGTGAAGCAGATGTGCATGATGCACCGGTGGTGGAAGGTGGAAAAATAAAATCTACTTCAGTCAAAGGACTAGTAGGTACGAAGGTGGTGTCCGTAGCAATTCAAGAAAAAAGGACAAAACAGGGGCTAATGATGAAAATTTTAGAGAAATACAAAAATAGCTAAATTAGGGAAAAGTGAGCAATTCACTCGTAATTTAGAGTGATTTGCTCACAAATTGAAGTGATTCACTCACTTTTGGGTGCTTAGAGAAGTTTGAAAGAAGTGATTGCTTGCTTTAGCAAGTCATTCATAACTTTAAGACACTTGGGCATTTTTTTCTATGGAGTGATTCATGTGAATTTGTAAGTGATCTGCTTGATTTGGCATAGTTGGATAATTTTAAGTTTAGGAGGATCAAGTATTTTTCATAATGTCGACTTGCTTAGTTTGGAGTGATTCGATCAAGGTTGAATGAATCACTAACTTGTTTTTCTAGAGGAGGGTGGCATCAATTTGCTAAGGGAAACACCCATGGAGTTTCAACCTTATAATATTGTTTAAGGATAATGTCCCAAGGTGTTGCATGACTTGTCTAGGTTGGTTGGTTCAAAGGGTATGGTCTATGTGTTTAAATGACAAAGGCACATGTATAGTAAAGAATTGTAAGGGGTCACAATAGGTGTTATAGAGCGATTTGCACAATAGAATTCACAATGGGAAAAGGGAAATGCAATGCAAGGCTTTTATAACCCCAACCCTAAATGGAACTTTATGGCCTATGCCTTGCTTGTGCTATGTATAGAGGCCACCCAAGTAAGATATCAATGTGTTAAGGGTTTCTTTTTCCTTTTGGGTAGTTGGTTTATAAGGTGTAGCCTTTAGCAAGCACATTGCTTGCTTTTGAAAGTGATTTGATCAATTTTTTTAATATTAATGCATACATCCATGTGACCTAATGACAAAGGGAAGAAAGGCAAAAGAAAAGGAAAATGATGAGATTTTTTTACATAAAAGAGAATTATAAAAGCAGGGAATAATTGTAAAAATAGTATCCACTGATATATGTACATATTCACACTCTTCTGAACTAAATTCTTGTCACTAAACTAGGTGGAGATGTTTCCCATTCATAGAAATATGAAGCACCCTTCTATCTATGGTGGCAATCTTGTAGACATTTAATCCCATGATCTTTAGGATTTTGTAGGGACCAATCCACAAAGATTAAATTTTTTGGCATTCCCCTGGCTTTACCCAGTACTCATCCCACTTGAGGTCTCCTTTGTAGTCCATCTCTATGGCTATTTTGTCAAACCATATTTTTATGAAGCCTTGATATTACACTATCCTTTTGAAAGACTTTTCCTTTCCTCTTCCAAGGCAAACAATGCATTCAACCTTGCTTACAAGGTTTCAATTTAGTATCCTCCAATTCAAGTTGTGACATTTGGAGGGAAGGAAGATCTAAATTAATAGATAGCACAACCTCCTTACTATAAACTAATTCGTAAGGTCATGATCCAATGGGAACTCTTGGTGTTACTCTATCCATCCATAATGCTTTGCAAAGCTTAGTATACCAATCCCTTTGTGACTCAAAGATAGTTCTCTTCAAGATCCTTGTGATACTCTTATTAGTATATTCAACCAAATCATTTCCCTATGGATAGTAATTAGAAATTGTCTTAAGCAATAATTAATATTCTAGGGTGAATTTCATCACCTTGACCCCTTTGAAATAAGTGGCATTATCTGTGACTATGGTAGGTTGGTGTCCCAAATTAGGTGATGATATTTTCTAAAATTTAAACCATTGTCTCATAGTTTTTTGCTTTGGATGGTACTAATTCAACCCATTTGGTGAAATAATATATAGTGTTGAGGATCCTTCCATGTCCTATGATTGATAGCAGGTTCATATTTTCTATGAAGTCTAGGACCCATTTTTGAATTTTTTTAAAGTCTTGATTATGGGATTTATGGGCATTGGGTCTCTTATATTTATCCCTCTAAACATGTAAGAGGATCTATAATTTTGGCCCACTATAGCAATCAACAAATATGGTAGGCCAATAGTACCCAACCCTTAGGATCTTGTGAGTTGTGGGAATAAAGGATTGCCCCCTCTATCATGGTATTTCTTGAATAGGGCCTCTATATTTTTTGTTCTATATAATGTAGTAAGATGCTATCATATCCTTTTCTAAATAAGAAACCATAGAGCCAATGATAATGTGTTTCTTTTGCTTGAATCAAGCCCCTCTTTGGATGTCAATCCCTTTGGTACTTGTCCCATGGTCATATATCTACATATGTTGCCCATCCAGTTGGTTCTATCATCCACATCTATATCTTCTACTAGAGCAAAATAATCTTTGGTGACTATCAGTGCTAGAATTTCACATAAAACCCTTTCCCTTATGAGTTTAGTAGGCTTGATGTCTATGTCAAACTATTGAATTTTATTAATCCATTGAACTCTATTTTCTCCTAATTTGTTGTGCAACAAAATGGATCGAACATTAGGATGTACTACAAAGATAATAATCTTGCTCTTTGATAGATAATACCTAAACTTCTTAAGAGATTTCAATATGGAAAACATTTATTTTTTGATAAGAGTATATATTTCATCATGGTTGTGGAGGACTTGGATCATGAACGAGATGAAATGTTCTTCATATTCATCATCCTTTTAGGTTTTGAAAATAATGATGCTTTCATTTATACCAAACACATATAGATTAAAATATTTGGATAGATGTGGGTTGATAAGGATTGAAGCTCTAGTGATGGTATATTTAACATCTTAAAAATATTTCTTTCTGTTGTTGGTCCATTCTAGGGAGGCATCCTTATTTAACATTTTGGTAATAAGTTTGACCATTTGAAACAAAATATAATGAACTTGGAAAACAAATTGGATTCGTCTTAGTAATGAATTGATTCTTTAATTATTGAGGGCAATGGGATATCTTGAATGCTTTTTATTCAGTCTAGATCTATGGCTAAACCTTTTTTTGACACATGCCCTAGCAATTTTTCTTCTTAAACTATAAAATAGACTTCTTAAGATTAAATGAGATACCACATTCCCTGCATCACTAAATGACCAACTCAAGATGTTCAATGTGCTTGCTCCCATCATTGGAAGATACAATTAAATCATAAAAGTATATGAGGTTTGTCTCACCTACAAGCTTGTTGAAAGCTATGTCTATAACCCTTTGGAAAGTTGCTCCCATGTTTGATAGACCAAATTCCATTCTTTGATATGCAAAGGTTGTTGTCTCATGTTGATCTTTGTCTTTGAACCAAATATTATTATACCATAAGAAACCATCAAGGAGAGACAACATTTGTGACCCAACTACCTTTGTAGAATCTGATCTATGGTAGGCAAAGGATAGTGTTCCTTTAATGAAGCTTGGTTTAGGTTCCTGAAAATACATAGCCTTATATCAACATTTTTCTTGTGTACCAAATCTAAATTGGTGACCCAAGTGAAGTGCTTGATTGAAAATATTACCTGGGCATGTAGAATCTTTATTACTTATTTTTCATCACTATTTATTAACCATTGCTTCTATCTATAAGGTCAAGCACTAGGATCCAATTTGATTGTGTGCTCTCAGTTTTTTTGGTCATAGATCTTAAGTTCATATGATTTCATAGTAATGTCTCCATACTTTCCATAGAGCTATTTTAAAAGGCCCATTTATTTTTAAGTGAAATTATTTTTTTATTAGTTGGTTGTTTTCTTCAACCACTTCAATGGGATGATACAAGGAAATATTTTACTTTGAGAGTCGCTTTCCATGTACTATCATTTGGATTAAACAAAATCTCTAAAATGATTAGACCCTTAGGTAACTAATTTGACTTTAGTTGTATAACTCCATCCTTTATTTTATCCCTATACTTATTCTTCTATTTGGCATATCAAGCCTCTCTAATTAGGAATTCTATTATTTGTTCATCATTATTAAAGACTTGCCAATGATCCAAAGTTATTAGGGATGGTTGTTTAAATACTCCCTCCAACTCTTTATATTATCCCACATGTCATTGGTGGGGTCAAATCTGGCTACTATACCTATATATTCATCTACTCTTGTGTTCAATTCTCTAGGGATTGCTTTTATTTTATACATGTCAAAAATTTCTAGCAAATCCCAAACCCGATGCTTATTTTTATAGTGCATTGGGAATTAACCTGATTTATAATTAGTTTAGTATTATCATATATTCTTAGATCCTTGATTTCCATCTTCTTGACCTTCCTCAAACCGATACAAAATGCCTTGTATTCTACTATATTGTTGGTATAATTAAACATCAACCTATAGGTAGAGTTTGTATACCCTACGGATCGATGAGTTGAACATCGATGCTTACCCCATTCCTAGTTCTTGTGCCATCAAAGTACATTGTCTAATTCTTATGTATTCTTCAACTTGTTTGGGTCAAACGACTAGATAGTGCTTTAGTGATGACGTAGTTACCTAGTTCAATCTCCTCATATTCAACTTTTTAATCTTCTTCATATTGTAATATGCCAATTATCATGTCAACCTTTGAGTTATGGTCATCTTAAAGGTACTCATCATCTTCTATGAATTCCAAGAACTCATTCTACTTTATTGTACTTTCATCATCCATATTATGTAGTAGATAGTTGCAAGGTAGATCATTTTCAATCTTGACCATCTTCCCATCCTTAGGCACATTCATATGGGTATAATCCATTGCTAGGTAACCATATTCTAATAGCTTGCATGTCCACTCTCTAGATAGTAGCATATGAAAGTACAAAGGAAGGTCTACAACTATTACTTCTTTCATTGCTATAAAATTTGGATACCTAGCTATAGTCATGACTAGATCTTTGAGTACCCCTACTCCATTAAACCTTGTTCCATCCACTTAGATTGGGTGCCTAGTTGTTTTGGTATAAGACAAACACATCTCTTCACAAAGAGCTTTAGATATAATTGTGACTGCTTCCCTCAAATCAACTATGCAACTCCTTGGTATGTAGTTTTTAATTTTAAGGGTCACGTAAAATGGGGGTGGCTTTAGAGTCTTAGAATTTGGTCATTTAGTATATTAGATGTATTGACTTGGATATCCATTGGATGCTTTGTCATCAACATACCGACTTAAGTGATTATCCTTTTCATTTTATCTATGATGTTAAACATGGATTTTATAGAGGTATTTTCACTTTGTGTTGTAAATATTGTATGTTTCCTTGTGGTTGTCACCTATCCTTCACTTATGAGAGGGGTATTTCAATTGTTGTTTAACTTATTTTTGAATTTGACCTCTTATTTTATTAATCTCCCCCTTGGTAGGTTTATCTATTACTCCATTCCTTTTATTTGCTTTAGACTCTTTTTCCTTATCTATCCATCTATCCTTGTTGGTTTTTGCCTTTGCTCTTTCCTTTTGAGGTATACCTATGGCCTCCTTGTTAGGACCCCATCCTAACGCTTGATGTAATGGACCTTGTGGAATGTGGGTAGTACCCATGTTAATATTTTGTAATATTTTATTATAGTTTGGATAAAGAAATGCCTATGCAAAATGACGCCCTTCTATGTAACCGTTTATTTCAAGAATGTAACTGATTGTAGGTAGGAGATTCTAGCCTGGGTGGCATTTTGCACGTAAGCCAACCTTGGGAGTTAGGTGCTAGAGGAATTCATTAAATATATGAGAGGTACTATTGTATGTATCTTTTTGCATAATTGAATGAAGTATTGAAGGAGTTTGCCCCCTTGAAGAGGCTTGTGATTCAGTGTATTGTGAGATTGTTCTTATTCTGCAATTTACTTTCGTATCGTGCATTTTATTTCCAAGTGTGTTGTGAGCATGTGTGTTTATTTTCAAGTATTTGTGTGAGAGTGTTAATTTCAATATTAGGTTCTTAACAAGTGGTATAAGAGCGCTTTCCAGGGCCATGTTCTACTGTGATGGTGATGGATTATGTCAATTCGACTGTTAGGTATACGGTTTTCGAGTTCAGTTTCTTTTGTTTGCCAATTTTCCTTTTTAAAAAATACAAATATATATATATTCAACAAAAGGCTAAAAAAAACAGTCATTTTTACAATAGTTGAGTAGGTTAAAAACCTTGTGCCGAGGGTTTTAAAATATCGTGAAGGAGCTATTGTTATTGGCTAAGCTAGATAGCCCATACAACATATAGTGAAGTAAGAGGCGATCAAACTCCAATACCCAGGCCTCAAAAAATACTCACACACGAAATTGAGCTCCCATGCATCTTCGAGTGTATCAGGAGACCATTTAGGCTTTAACAAAATTTTATCCCTGGGAAGCTTTTTTGACCTTGTATTGTCCACAGTGCACGGGACACAACATCCTAAAAGACTACCTTCTCGTACTATCAGAGAGGCAGATAGTATGCTCAAGGGTATGTGTGGAATCCTCCTTGAGTAGTGGCCTAAAATATTGTTCTGAGCACTATTGTTTGTCACTACGGTATAACAGAAGGCCTATGGATATTACATACATCCTTGCCTAGCATACCCTGGTTCAGTTTAAACCTACAAACAAGGTCTGTTCTTCAAGTCTTCTACTCTAATTAACTTGCAACCAAAAGTCCAAACCTGTTACTGTATCCTACACAAAATATGAGCATATGAAGAAGACATCCCTATTCTAGAATTCCTACATGCACAACAGACAATATAAACAATCATCTCTCCAGTTGCATGGTTTTTAGAAACTTACCCCCAAATACTATGGTTCTTATTAGGTGTTGTAGAGGCTTGGGGCAACAACGTACAAACTAGCCCTTCCAACTAGTTCTAAACTTCATCTAGTCTTCCATGTGTCCTATCTCAAGTAGGTTATCGACAAAAAGGTGCAAGTGCAGTCTACACTTCCAGAGTTGGATGAGGAAGGATCCATCATTCTTGAACCTGAATGCATTCTTCATCAAAGATTGCGTACCCTTCGTCAGCGGGTTATCATAGATATCTTGGTCTAGTGGTGCGGCTTACAACCAGAAGATGCAACATGGGAACCTCTTCATCAAATCCAACAATAGTTTCTTCACCTTCAACTTTGAGGACAAATATTTTTGAAGGGGAAGGGCATGTTAGGACCCCATATTAACGCTTGATGTAATAGACCTTGTGGAACATGGGTAGTACCCATGTTAATATTTTATAATATTTTATTATAGTTTTGGATTAAGAAGCACCTATGCCAAATGATGCCCTTCTATGTAATCATTTTCTTTCAAGAATGTAACTGATTGCAGGTAGGATATTCTAGCCTAGGTGGCACTTTGCATGTAAGCCAACATTGGAGTTAGGTGCTAGAGAAATTTCTTAAATCTATGAGAGGTAATATTGTATCTTTTTGTATAATTGAATGAAGTATTGAAGGAGGTTGCCCCATCGAAGAGGCTTGCGATTAAGTGCTATTGTGAGATTATTATTTTTTTGCAATTTACTTTCGTATTGTGCATTTTATTTCCAAATGTGTTGTGAGCATGTATGTTTATTTTCAATTATTTGTGTGAGAGCGTTATTTTTTGGTAATTATTATAGTAGATTAATAAAGGGTTTTTATAGAGGATCCCAAAACCTTATGAACAAAATCAGCCTTGCATCATGCCTCCTGGCTTTATGTATAAGCCTATTACAGAAATCGTAACCCCTAAACTAATTGCCCGAAGGCAACAGAAAAGGCATTTATGCCTGGTTAACCAGGAAACAAACCAAAATTTAAACAAGATAACAAAAAGTAGTAGCCGAAGAAAATGAAACATAACCCCTAAAATAATTGCCTGAAGGCTACAGAAAAGGCATTTATGCCTGATTAACCAGGAAACAAAATGAAATTTAAATAGGATAACAAAAAGTAACAGTCGAAGAAAATGAACCATTGGAGAGTAGAAGCAAAACTAGCTAAACACCAGACGAGGAAAACAGTAATTCCGGATCCACCTGATCCTCCGAGTTCAGACATATCACAGCTAGTCCAAATCCTCCAGATCCTCCGAGTTCTGACGCTCCTGGGTCTACTTCAGATTCATCTGGATAGTTTGAGGTTCTTCTTGCCTCCCTTTCCCTGTTGGAAGGGAGGTTTAGGCACATGTGCATCGCCCGTCTGAGTATCAGAGTCATCTAAAAACAACAGAAATTGGGTGCCATTCGCGACGTCTACCGCTGTCTCTTTGTCTCTTCTATCTTTTTTAGGAGGTCGGCCTTGCTTCCTCACACTTCCATAATCCACATTTTGCTTTCGGCTCCTAGTAATTCGAGGGCTCATATGTCCGATCTGGTTGACGACCCTCCTTCCCAGGAGGTAATCTTCTAGCAAGGTTTGGGACTGGCTAAAATCGAAAGGGCCCAGGTCCTGGAGCCTGGGTGGACCTGACTGAGAGGTGTTTTGGGGGGGCCACCCCCCCTTCCCAGTAGGTAATCTTCCAGCACAATTTGGGACTCGAAAGGGTTCTGGTATTGAATTATGGGTAAATCTACCTGTGAGGTGTGTTGGGGGGGACTGAACCTTCACCACCTGAGGTCCTAGAAGGGTGCTAGCAACACACAGCTGAGAGTTTGGTTGGAGGAAGATTCCTTCTTACAGGTGGGAGGATTCGTGAAGGTCCTTGGATGGGCTCGAAGACTTATGGTCTTTCGTAACAGGGGGCTTCACCTGACCAGCACCGTGTTCCAAGGGGTTACAGGAATTTCGCTTCTTCTTCCCTGGCTTTTGAAGAGGACAATTGTGTTGGAGGTGCCCTTGAGAACTGCACTAGGAGCAGAAAGCTGGTCTGTTCTCATATGCAATGGCTTGCTTGTGGAGAATGGAACCTCCGAACCGGAGAGTGATGGAGGAGGGAAGGACTGCCTCCAAGTCCGCCAAGACACAAAAACAGGCTTGGACAAATCTTGTTTGAGCTCTGGTGGGAGGGTCAATGGTGACCAACTCCCCAATGGAGCAGGCAATTCCTCGAATTACATTTTCATGCCAACAGAAAAAAGGGAGACTCGGGAGCCTGACCCATATTGGAGTAATGTTGATGTTCTGGGTATCAGGGTTGAAGTCCATACCCCACTTCCTTAGAAAGAGACTCCTACGGCCCAGGAACCAAGGACCTCCAGCCAAGATTTTGTAGTAGTCCTCCTTGTTGTTCAGTCTAATCATGAAAAAACCCCGGGTTAAGGCCGCCAACTCCATGAGACCAGAGGTTCTCCATTTGCCTGACGCCCATTTGTGAATGGTCTCCATATCTAGCCGACCACCAATAAACTTACCAATGAGGGTAAATTTTTTGAATTCCACAAAGCTTGAGAGAATTTCCGCCGGGATGTCCAACTCGTCCCCGATCGAAAACAGCTCCTCGATGAAGATGTCGCTTAGGGTTTCTGAAGCCGCTGCTTGAGCATACGACTTTCGAGGTCCACCTCCCCATTTGTCTGGCGGATCCTTGCCATGGCTGACACCATCTTCGGATGGCAAGGACTCCTCAGTGCCCCGGACTCTAGTTGCTCTCCTTCCGCCCTGCTGTGCCCGTGGTTCAATCTGCTGGCGCTCTCGTGCTCTCCCGCAGAAGCCTTCCTGCCCATCGTCATCTCAAAACCCTAATCACTCATCCTCCGAGGAAGCCATAACTAGTATGTTTTTTATCCGTGAGAGTGTTATTTTTGATATTAGGTTCTTAACACTCATTTTTTGTGCTTTCATTCTCTTTCTACTCTTTATCTTTTAAATTGAATGGTAACTTGTCTTGCCTAAGGATCATTATACCTTTCCCAACTTTAGTTTATTTCTTAGCTGGTTATTCTTCAAAATATTTTCTCTTACCCCCAGTCTTACTCCCTTGTTGAATAATGCATCTATCATTATCTTCAAACATACTTTTCATCCATATCTATAGCACTAAAATTGGATAGGATGACATTGTTGGGGTTGGAAAAAGTAGGTACTAACTATTGAGTTTGGGATCATTGGTATATAGGTTTATTCGTTGTGGAGACCAATTGACCTAAAATTTCAACCTATTAAGCCTAACATTATTCATTATATTGGACAATTTGAGAATATCTAATGGCTTTGATACATTTCTATAGGATCATCCTTATCATTACATTTAAGATACCATTCCAACTCTATTTTCAAATTGGTGTTAACAATTTGGTTGTGAATTTAACTTACTCCTTGATTAGCATCTTGTTGAGGCATGTAATATTTCATGAGATATAGAGTCTTCTAGAGTTATCAATTTTATGGTTGTTGTCATTGTTGCCTTACAACATTGTTCTAATTACATCCACGATTTCACTCATTGCAAAATTACTGTTTGAATCACTATTTGAGTTGGATGGAGCGAGAAGGGCTAGAAGTTATGGTTGAAAAGCTACCATGGATAATGTGCTTTGGCAAGGGTGATAATGATATAGGGTGAAATAGAAGGATTAGTGGTGGAATTTCACTAGGGATTATGAGTGGGCAAAATGGTAGGCATAGAACTAGATATATGAGTGTTCTAGGTAATTTGGGCTAGGTAGGCCATTGGTGGAGTAGAGGTAGTTTTCCTACTAAAATAAGAATACCTTCCCTTCTAGCCACCTCTTCAAAAGTTATAGCTAGTGTATGATGCTTAGCATTGTATATCATTAAAGCTAAGGTCATATTGTAAACCTTTGATATAATACAATAATGCTTCTTCTTTATTTGGCCTAACATTTTATGGTATTAAACTCAATTAAGAATCTAGCATGGAAATCATATAGATTTTCTTGAGGGTGTCTTTGAATTATGTTTAATTGAAATAATATAAATTAACCATTTCCTATGCTATCGAATCTATGCATATACATTTCTACCATTGATACCCAACTTGTAACTGAATTATCTAGTAATCCCCTATGCCATAAAGCAACCTTATCATGAAAATATTATATTAGAAAATGTACCATTATGTCCTCTTTGATACAATGTGGATTGATCAAAGTGTTGATAGTTTATTGAGATGATACAATGTTGTCTTGTTCTCATTCTCATCAAAGATAGGCAAGGATTTCATAGCTACTAAAGGGATGGGATAATAGGCCAATAAGTTTAATGGCCCTTGGTATTTTTAATTTGGAAGTTGATTTTATGGAGTAGGATGCACTTCCAAGTTATTTTATTGATGGGGAGGCTAACCATATTGCTAATATGGAGGTAGATAAGTATACATTGCATAACCATGAGGTGGGTATGGAGAATACAAAGGATATGAGTATGGAGGATAATAAGGTGGGGGATATTGAGGTGGTGGATTTTGATAAATCCACTATTTATGGAGGTCACCACATATTCTATTGCAGAGGAGGGTAATGCAAACCTAATTGTGGAATTTGTTGATTCTAAGGAGGTGGACCTTGCACATTCTATTATGCTTGGATGGTTAGAGGTAATGTTAGCCCTTAACTATTTCCTTGGGACATTTGTGATCCCATTTGTCCAACCATTGCTTTAGTATTTTGAAAAAGGTTTTGGTTTAGGATTAACCTTGAAGACCCTACATTGAGAGCTATAGACTAACTTGGGGGAATGTTATACGTATTTGAAAAACTAGATCTAGCAAAATTTATGTTAAAGAAACACTTGTAGGAGGAATATTTTATAAATTAGAGGTAGACTGTGGATTACTAGCATAGTATTGGCTTGTGAAGAGTGGGTTATTTGTGAGATTATTCACATTGATAGGAATCCCCTAAATGGGGTTAGCGTATGTTAAGGTTAGAGTAGAATTGGACCAATTTTGATTTGTTAAAGCAGATGAATAACTCATATGTTGGCCCAAGTAACCAATTTGTGAGGGCATAAATCCTTGACTGATAGGGTTGGCCATGGGATTTTAATCTATTGATAAAATAGTATTAGACACTAGGCTCTCTTCAAACTCATATTTTGGATGCACCCACACAATGATTTATTATTTTCTTTTTTCCTTCATATTTTTGTGATGGTATGCAACAATGTCTATCGATTGATCTTCTTTCCCTATCCTTTGAGTCTTTGATCGTGTATTCATAAGCTTACACATAAAAATGTGCATGGATAAAGTTTTAGAATCAATTTTCTTTTGTGGAGTAGTTCACTCATAAATTGGAGTGATTTGCTTGCAAAAGCGAGTGATTCGCTTACACTTTGGATGGATTCACTAGCAAAAAATATCTTGAAAGAAATTTGTTTACAAAGCAATTCACTCACTAATTGTGAACTTACAAAAATTTAAGCAAGAAAATATCCAAGTGAATCATCTCAAAATTGGAACAAATCACCTTCCCAAAGGGAGGGAGGGAGAATCTTGTCTTTCCTAGTGAACTTCTTGTTGAGTTGAGAAAATCGTTGCTTGATTCTATCTTTTGGAAAAATGATTCAAAATTTGCCTTATGTGCTTTATGTCTATGATAGATGTATATACAAGGCCAGATTCAAGTTGTTATGATGATTAAATGCTACTGGATTCATTGTATTTGCAAAAATATCAAATTTTTAGAGTTTGTGTCAGAGTCACTTTTTGCAAATTACCTAAAAAATCGAGCAAAAATAATGAAAAACGATGAATTTTGAAGTTAAATTGAGACTAAAATTGAAAAATCAAATTTTTGGCCTCAATGAATCGTTCTAGATTTGGCCTATGAAAAATCAAATTTTTGGAGTGAATCTCTTGCTAAACAAAACAAAATGCTTGTGATTTTGAGCGAATCACTCACTTAATTGACTTGAAAAATTTTCAAGTGCTTCACTCAAAATAGAGTGAATTGCCTCTTGAAACTAGAATAGTGAAATTTTGCTCAATGTTGTGCCAGTTACTTCATTTATGATAAATATAATTTTGGCATAAAATTTGAGGTATTAAGTGCAATTTTGAGGATAATGAGGGTTTGTCCCATCGTGCATGCTAGAAACTATGTTGAACCAAGGAATTGTCTTGAATTTTAATTAAGATTTATACCCCAATTTTAGTTTAAATAAAGTTGGAAGGGATTTCGAATTTAGGTTGGCTCCCTACTGTACCTCGCAAAATACTCCTACACTAACTTGCAATGAAAGTAAAATGCTAAAAAGTAAAGTGCAAAAATAAAATGCATGAAATTTTAAGGGTGTGAGTAATTTAAAGCAAATATAGTTTTAAACTATGATGAGGAAAATGTGAGATCAATCAACATGAGAACTCAAATAACATCAATGTCCACCCATTCATTAGATTATGAAATTGATAAACAAATGACAAGATGGACTAAAAGGGCTATGCCACAATCATTGCACACTTAACAAACTATGAGGGTGGTGCCACTGATGGAATGCTTAAGGACTTGTCAATTTCTTACAATATCATGAGGTCAAAGCATAGTGTGAGTTTCATAGAGTGTAGCTCTAAATTCTCATGGCCAAAATATGAATACAATGGGGGCCCTAGGCCCTTATTTATAGTAAAAGTTTACCCCTAAGTTACCTAGGGTAAAAAACAATTACTCCTAGTAAAAATAAATATTTTGGGACCTCTATAGCAAAATGATGCACCACCAATGCCTCTATTCATGCCTCTAATAGGCTTATACGGATTTTAAAATGACTTACTGCACCACTACATGTCAAAATATCACTTTCCAAAAGATTCACCTCATGATCCATACCTTCAAATCTACCCCTATGACTATTCGAGTGATTCACTCAATTTTGTAAGTGAATTAACACATTTTATTGAGCGAATTGCTCCTTGGAGCCAATCTACATATTTTGCTAGTGGATCACTCCTTGGAGTCAATTGGTATCTTTAGAAAGTGAATCGGTACTTGTGTCATATTTAGAAAAAAATAAGGGATTTTATGAGTCATTCATTGTTTGATTTCTTTGCTACAAACTCCCTCAAAAGTTGCAAATCCCAAGGTAGTGTCGAGGTAATACAGGTTGAAAGGGAGAAAAACCAAAGTAATCATAAAATATTAAAGGAGATCGTGCATACATGTGAAATTGAATTTGAAATTAAAATTTATATTATTGTCCACTAGTAACTAAACCAATTTATTGGGATTGTTAAAAAAATATTTTTCATATAAAAGTTTCTAAGAGAAAATAAATATAAAGCATAAATCATAAAAACAAAATGTTTATATCACTGAAGGAGCTAAGTTGTTGAGATATTTTGTGTGACAACTTGTGACTACTAAGTAGGATAATGAGATTGTTTACACCTTTGAAATTGAGCTTGAAGAATGTATTCTGAAGGTGAACCTAGAGGAAGAAATGGAGCTATCTTCTCTCAATAATATCAACCTTATGTTGGGTCATCTATTTGATGAGTAGAGTTGTACATTTTTCCTCATAGTAAGATGATCTTATAAAGACCTTTGATTATATTTGAAGAGGCACTAAAACATGCCATGCATGTCATAATATTGTAGACACCTAAATACAAAATACTCCTATGATTTTAGTTCATTATTGTAAAATTTATACATGCACTAATGTAAGATAAAGTGCTCTAACTCCATATAAAGTTGATGAGAACATACCCACAATTGGCCCAAATAAAATATCAATCTAAAAGAGAACCTTGTGTACTTTGGAGAAATAATGCATCCATCTTCTATTTGAATATAAGTAGATTTATTTATTTTTTACAATATTTTTGCTAGTTATGTCTAAGTTGATTTAATGTAGGCTTTGTAGATCTCATCTCTAATGGCTTTATGAACATCATTGACATGTGAGAAGCATTTATGAAAAATGTATTAGAAGGAAGACTATTGATATCACTACTAGTTTCTTGCATGAAAGACATATATTGGGCATATCAAGTGTTCTTGAACCCTTGTTCACATAACTTCATAGATGGTTGAAGAACCTTGAATGGATATCTATTATGCCCGATTTTTATATTTGCCATATATCTCCATTTATGAAGCAATATCACTACATGAGATACATTGAAATATGAAGAGGATGGATGCCAAACTCAACTAAGATAAGTATGTGGAATTGACCATTTCACCCACAAGTTTTTGGAAAGCATTGAAATAAGAACTTTATTAACTCGATCCCAACTAGTACTATGAAATCTAGGCCCCCAAATTGCACAACCATACAACACTACTAGTGTCACTAAAGTTTGGAAGATCTGCAATTTTGTTTTAAAATTTTGACACTAGATTTGGAAACATTGTCTCTCAAGTGTATTAAGTGTAACATAACCCTTGCATAATCTCTCTTCTATAGCAAAGAGCATATTGAAGATAGGTTCCATGAAAGGCGGACCTTAGTTAATATAAGAGGAAACCACTTCAACCAAGTTTTCTTTATAAATGAGATTAGTTGCATGTTCATCTTTCTTAGTTGTGTTGAAAACCATGACCTTTGATTTACTCAAGTTCATTAATGAACCATAAGTATTACGAAATGAACTCAATATGTCAAGATGTCATTGTAAGCCTGCATCATTGTGTGACATGAGAATAATATCATCTACAAATAGTAAAATAACAATGCTTATTCATAAAGTATACAACCATCTATTTTCTCTAAATTTACAATGATCTCTTCTAATTCATCTATGTAGAGACCAATTAAAGCAGGTGAAAACGGATAACCTTGTTTAACACCAATGGTGATATTGATATCATTTGTAATCCCAATAGAAGTTTGGACCTAGACAACAACCCTCTCATAAAATGTCATAACAAGAACCAAATATTTAGAGTCTATAAATCTCAAAGTTGTTGGACTAGAAGTTGTCTAGGAACAATGTTAAATGCCTTATGAAAATCAACAAAACAACAATAAAATATACACTCATGAGTTTTTGCTTCTTCAATAATAGCTTTAGGTGCTAATATATGATCTATTGTTTGGTGATTCCATTGATAATCCGTTTGTCCTTTTGCTATGAGTTTCTTGGACCCTACAAATCTAGAAATCAAAGTGTTCCCAACCATCATGGTTCTATAATTATTTGGCTATTGTTTGTTTCCTGATTAAATTATGGGATAAATGTCAGAATCTACATAGGTGGACATCCATGAGAATCCATTGTATTAAAGAGATCACCAATAAGTATTGCTAGGAGACTAAACAAATTATGCTCTTAAAATTCTTTATGGCAATTGTTTTACCTATCTTGAGTTTGAAGATAACTTGCACCACGATATAATCTATGAAGAAATGCTTACCCTATAACTTATTTCTCATTGAAATAAAAACTTGGTTAGGAATGACATAAAGAGAAGATGCATAATTGGACCAAGTATCTTTGTCGAAAATGGCACATGAAGATTTCCTTGGTAGGAATGTTTGCAAAAAAAGATAGCATTGAACTTGAGCATGTCAATTGTAAATGCCCAACGCTTCTCCTATCTCATATAATAGTTAATGGATCTGAACTAAAATGCCCAACGCTTCACATTTTGTCATAGCATATGGTGATCAAACTAGAGGTACGTAACAACTAGCTACAAATGGTTTAAAATGTTAAGCTCCTCTATCAATTGATAGCCATGTATATCTAGCATGCATGTCAAATACCTCCACTCAAATTTTGGAGGTTAAAGGGTCTTGTACAAGGAAAGCAATGCCCCCTCTGGCCCTCTAGAGACATGGCAAAGTCTTGTCCTATACTTAGAGAACCATGTGAATCCAAGGAAGTTTGATAAGGGCTTGTTTCTTATTTAATGAGTATCTTTTTTTTTTTTTAAGCGAAAAACCCCTTACGGGGCCGCCTTGGTCTAAGAGACCACGAACAGGGGGTTCTACACCGTCAAAGTCACCCGGGAGTCGCGCCCGGCCCTGCCTGCACCAACATTATCAATTGGATTTTGGGTACCCAATTCAACTTTTTGGTAGGGTGGAGATTTGAACCTAGGACCTCCCTTGGAGGATTGCCCTCTCCTCTTCAACTCACCTACAAGACCTGGGTCATTTAATGAGTATCTATGAAGATTAAATCCTTACCTCTAATAACATCACTCGAAGAACTTGAAAAGAAGAAAAGATAACCTTAATTGTTCCATAAAGCAATTGAGATAGATTTATGAGGGCAGAGCTCCACCTTATGGTGTCATGATCGTTTAATAGGCCATGACTTGTTCCACCAAGAAGGTAAATTTGCACATATTACAAATTTGTCATTCCTCACAACCCATTTACCTTGTTTTTTTGGCTTCAACCAAATTGAACTTTTCACATTTAAATTCCTCATGTTGTTGTCTAGTCATGTCCTCATTTAGGTATATCTTTGGATCAAAATTGTAGAGATTCCTTTTTTGTTTCAAAGCAACTAGCTTATCATGTAGGTTATGGAATCTAATAGTCAAAGAGTTATCTAGTACATATCATGTCTTATCTATTGATACATTCTCAAATTTTTAATTGTTTTAAAGGAAGCTTTGCAATTGTTAAAGATATTTTACTTGGTAAGACCCCTAAGGTTTAAAACCTTGAATTCTCTTTGTTTATGCTCTTAAACTAGCTTGGATAGTGCCTCAATGATTGGTGGGATTTTAGAACTACCCAAAAACACTTGAGCCCATGACTTTTCTATAGTTGCACCCTAAAGCTTGGTTGCAAGCCCTTTTTTATCTCCCTTAGTTATAATGACTTCTTCTAAAAGATTTTTAATAATGTTTAAACTTATGTTGGCTAAGTAGTAATCTCATAACTAAGCTATGACAATGTCCTTTCCAATTGTGATATGTTTTCAACTAGCTAGAAATTCTATTTTTGCATGTTTTTCAAGTTGTATTGCTTGTTTCAACACATAACCTATAAGCTCCATCATGTTGGGTTTAAGTTTATAGATGAGAGTTTTCATTTCATTATGTTAGTTGTTAATTGTACAAGATGTGGGCTCTTCATCATAATCATCATTGAGATCCATGCTCTCATGGAGATGCAATATTTGAAAGTTACAAAATATACAAAATAGAATTGTAAACAAAGAACCTAGTGCTACAACCAAAGAATGATGCTTTGATAAACCAAATCTGATCTAGACGATCTTCTATTTATGCTTGCAAACTAAAATTCATGCATGTAAGGTTGCATCCTATGAAACCGCTAAAGAAACCTTTGCACAATTGCATCTATTAGCTATACCCGAATCTAAATAACTACACTTGGACTTGCCTCTACCTTTCAAGTCTATCTCTATCATAATTGATTTTCAATTCCTGCATTTCAAATTGTAATAAATACAATGAAATTTAATTTAACTTTAATATCAATGTGATTATTCTTTATGATTTTTTTCCACTTTGTTGAATTAAAAAAATTTAGCTTCACACTTTTAATTATGATAATATATATATTAAGCTTTTAATCAAAAGCTTTTGATGTAATTGAAATCACATCCTTTATTGGATACTAAAATTGTAACTAGAAAATTCATGATCTTCATAGTCAAGCTTAAATTAATATGTATTTGATCCCTTAATCCAATACCAAAGTAATATTAGTGAAAATGCAAATTTGGAAAGCCTCACATTTGTGGGCGGGTGATAACCATAACTCTCACAATTACTTCTTTAAGAGCGAGCATGTCATGGCCTTTCCTTTTTCCTAACAAGTTGGCTTATCTCTTCGCCTTGGCAAAATATTTAATCATTCAAGAAATTCCAAACAAGAAATGGAATTATCAAGATGTCATGATCAGCCTTTCTTCCTTTCATTCCATGTTAACTTCTTTAAAAAAAATTGTATCAAGACTTTAGGGTCTCTATAACATAAAAAAAGATTGATTTACAATATTCAAAAGGAAGATTTTGAAATAAAGGATATCAATTAGAGCTTATCATCATTCACCCCTCTTAAATTTCAGATTGTCTTAAATTTGTTGCAAAGAAGTTTTAGCTCCATGAACAAATGATAAAAAAAATAAGTTAAATACTAAGGAAATTACAAGGGTTACAAAAGGTTAAAATATTTGTCAAATAGCATGAGCTTAAATGGTTACAAACTTAAACTTTCATGGCAAAAACTCAAGTTGAAATCTTGTCGAGCAATATATGATTAAGTGCTAAATATCATTATATAGTTTGTTGAAATACAGTGCTGATTTGATTATATAGCATAAATGATGCCTATTTCAATCTCATATAATTAATTTTAAAAAGTAAAAACAAATATTACTATATGTTGAGTGCCAAATATTACTATTGTAAAATACCATAATAATGTGATTATGTAGTAGAACTGATGTTCTTATCCCATATAACCAATTTAAAAAAGTTTATATATATATATATATATATATATATATATATATATATATCATCAAATGACATAAGCTCTAATGGTTAAAATATATATATATATCATCAAATGATATAAGCTCTAATGGTTAAAATATATATATATATATATCATCAAATGACATAAGCGCTAATGGTTAAAATTGTGGACTTGCAAAGATCTAGGTTCAGATCTTATCACAATATATGCATATGCTTTCTAATCAATCACAATATACACATACCTTCCAAAGATCTTGTCAGGCAGTATATGCAGACTTATCCAGACTTTCTAAAGTGTTACTGTATTAATACCACTATGTTGTTTGTTGAAATACACTACAAATGCAATCTTGATGTGCTATGGATGGGACCCACCTCAACCCCATATACCCAATTAAAATAAATAAATATATAATAGGTGACATAAGCTCAAGTAATTAAAACACAACCTCCTAATGGATAAACCCAAATTCAAATATTGGTTTTCTAATGGATACACCTAAGTTCAGATCTTGCTAGGTGATATGTGATGTCATGATAATGTGGTTTGTTGTAATACTACCACATCTTGTAGAGCCATGAAGACATCTAGAAGGAAGGGTCAAACTTATAGCAGTTCACACACCCAAGGTTGAGTGGCCATATGCTTAAGCACAAGTGTAACCATATTATAAATCTAATCCCCACTCTAATGTTCTTTTTGAACTTTGCCCCAAACCTAACCTTACCATTTGGTCCAAGGCATCGTGGATCAGTCTCAATGTTAACCAAAGCTGCTAGCATTATGATAAATACTCCCTTGATAAGCTGGCAATGACAGTATGGTTGGTTGCAATACCACAATAATATGGTTTGTTGAAAGACTGCAATAATTCATGTAATAAAAGTAGGGCAACAATAAACGAATGCCATTGCATGAATGAAACCAAAGTTCAAAATCTAACATTGTGATAAGACATTCCCATGATAAAGCTTGTAATAGCAACACCACAATGATATGATTTGTTGAAAGACTGCAGATGAGGCCATGTCAACCTCAAATGACCAATTAAATATGTGTTTTATTACATAAGGATTTTATTAATCTTCACACTTACGGAAATAAATATTCTTTGGACTATATACCCAGTAAACATTTCATTAAGTTTGATTCAGACTATTCTCATTTAATCCATTTTCAAATAAAAAATCCAAATAATATACACTTCTGCATGAGAATTATCCTGAGTGCTTGTTCTAAATAATAAAAATACAGAGGTTCATTATGGGTACCAATACTTTGCTTGCAGAATTGCAACGTCATGTCAGCAGCCAGAGATGATAAAAAACAGATGAGCTTTGATAAGTTCTATGTGATTTAAAAAAGGCTAGAAAGTAAAAGGGGCTTTAAAACTGCTTTCATCTTTGGTTGTTGGGTGCAAGTGCTTCTCAGTATAGTATCTAATGTTGAAACTGCTTTGATAATGTGCCTCCCTTTGTTCAACATCACACAATCAGCCCTGCATATCAAAATTATCACATAAATGAGATAAAAAGTAAACCCAGAAAAATTGATTAATGTAAGCAGGTCCTTAAGCAATGCAAGAGTACCAAATGCATGTCAGCACAACAATTGAAGGACTAGAAATGACTATAATTTGTAGATCCATGCAAAATAACATAAAAGTACAGAACTCGAATGAACAATGTACAAGACATTATATTGCCAAATGATAAAGAAGATTGTTTACCTGCCACCTACAGCAGCATCTGTAATTTCTGCTCTTGTTGGTAGTCCTGACTTAGCAAGGCTTTCTAATACTTGGGTTGCCCAGATAGGTGGTATATGGGCAGCTTCACAAATGGACAAAATTTCTTCCTGCATCTCTGCTAATCTATCCCATCCACACTCAACAGCCAGATCTCCCCTTGCAATCATCACCCCTAGTGGATTTGGTGACTGCATTGCCTGCAATAAAAGAAGTGGGAGTCTTTCAAAGCCTCCTTGGGTTTCAATCTTCAAAATAATTCCTAGATTTTTGAGATTCCTCTTGTTAAGCTCTTGTTGAAGCATACAGACATCATTGACGTCATTGACAAAGGATACACCAACCATGTCTGCATTTGCAGCAATAAAATCTAGATCCATTAAATCCTTCACAGTAAGCCCTTCAAAATGCAGGTTACTTTTTGGTACATTGATAGATTTCTCAGGACCCAACTTTGATCCCTTTTCACTTGCTTGGGTAATTTCAACACAAATTTCAGAGATGTTGACACCACGGATCACACCTTGAATCTTTCCATCATCAAATTCAATTGGTTCACCAGGTTTAACTGAATCAAAGAGTAGACCCAGAGAGCAAGTTACCTTTGCAGGGCTCGAAAGATCATTATTTGATTTGGTTGGTGGAGACAAACAGGGTTCTCTTGTTATAACAAGCAAATCACCTGTTTTCACTCGAATATACTGACCAACACTGGACAGTTCACCTACCTTGCCATTACCAAGTTTCCTTTTTTGTCCTTTCACATTAAACTCTGTGCCAGATTCCACATAGCTCGTCTCATAGCATTCAGCCCAACAACCAACATCAGATGATGTAGGGAACTTTTCAACAATTTTCAGGGTCCGTTTTTTGCCCCTTGCATCACAAAACTTTAGCCAATCACCAACCTCTAGGTTTCTGATCCACTCCTTATCATCCACAGGCACTACACCATCAGAAGATCTATGGGTCGGGGGCTTTACTCCAGGAAGAGAAATCCAAACTAATGCTGGAGCAACAACCATTCCTTTGGCATCTTTCATTGGTCTGATCTTCCTGACATTTGGACCAGACTTGAAAGGACCAGTTCTTAGCTTTGGTCCTGCGAGATCCATCAGCACTCTGCATGGTTGTTCTAGCATCTGAGAACAACTTCTTATGTTTTTTATTATACATCTCCATATATCTGGATTATCATGTGCACAATTTATTCTAATTACATTTACACCAGATTTAATTAGATTGTAAATAAGGTTCTCATCTTCTACAGCTTCATTGCCAACTGTAACCATAATACGAGTCTTCCTTCCTTCAACAGAAGGTCCTAAAAGTAATTCTGCATTATAGCGTGTGTGGCTTTTCATTGCAAGAAATGAAATTGCCTCAGATCTTCCATAAGAACTCAGTAATGAACTTTTCAGGTCATGTACAGGCTTACTTTTAATTGGAACCTCAACAGAGCTGCTTTTGCTCTCTGCTTTGGAAGATTGGTGAGTGAGATTCTCTAGGATTTGGATGATTGATGTTAAACTTGCCATGATGTGTGAGTTTTTTCCCTCAAGATTTGAAAGACCAAGAAAGGAGAGGGCTTCTTGAAGTTGATGAATATCCATCGACCGCAAAGCTGCATAATGTATGAGATTTGTTGCACTGGCCTGATAAAACCTACAGACATAGAATACGCTTCTGTAAGTTCCAAAGGCTCATGTAGATAGTAAAAGTTCAAAATGCTCAAGTAGAATAACTAAGTAGATAGTAAAATTTGGAACCAAAACCTACATACATAAAATCAGTTTAAATAAAAGGTTCAGTTAGAACAAACAGGAAGATAGAAAAATTTCGAAACTTTATATAGCTATTTAATCATTCAATTGAGCCTTTTAGAATGAAGGAAAAATATATTCCTACTAACAAAAAATCAATGTTAAATAAATTAAGCATCAATTTAGTTCAGGACAATGTGACCTTTTCATGGTTTGATATTTTTTTTTATAGGCAAGATAAATTGCCCCTATATTTCCTGCCTGCTCACTGATATTTTTTAATTCCAGAATTCCATGTTTCTTTCCAGAGAATGTCTCTGGTATATGACAATCTAAGGGATGTGTTTTAGTTTCATTGAACTTCATTGTTCAGGTTGGTAATAAAACAGCTATTTGATTTTCAAATTAAATGATGCAAGGACCAGACAGAATGATGGAAATACCATGTACTTTTCATCAATCTGTCAATGATGTAGATATTTTAATTCAATTACCAGATTAGCTTTACCTGATTTTACAAGGAATTAATAATCACTGGAGTGCCAACTGATTTAACAATATCCTGTTGGTGGTTTCATAAGCCAAGTTTAGTTGTGGCTTGCATGCAGTATCACATCATCAGATGAAGGATGATGATGATGACAACTGTCAACTCAAAGACCACATTTTTTACAAGAATTCAAAATATGCCCTGCACTTTTGAGAAGAATATTTTCAATGACATGCAATTTTACAATTTTCAGAAGAATCAAAGAATGCCAACCATGAGGTATGGAATTTGCAGTGTTATGTTTGAAGTCTAGGTCTTAGAGGGAGGTTGGTTGAATAGAGGCCACAATAAGCTCTCTAGAAATGGATCAACCTATTAGGTACTTCAAAGTTTCACGCTATGCAATAGCTCTAGCTGCTTCACCCATTAACAACTGTGAGAAATTGCAGGATTTTTTTACCAACATAGTCTGTTTGTTGCGAAGATACATGACCTGCTTCAACATTTGACAAACAGCTATGAAATCTTAAATTGCCCTCAAATGTGGGTGGTTTTGAATTCAGAAAAAAACAATATTTGGTACCCAGAGGATGCTTGTATGGCTCTGTCAAATGCCTCTGGGACTAGATAAAAGTCTTATTGAAGCTTTGGGAAATGTTGATATAGCTCTTGCTACCAGACTATTTTGTGGTGACCTTTGCAAACAAATGCAGCCTGGTGATAGTTCTCTAAGGGGAGCCTTGATCTCTGAAGAAAGCAAGTCTGTTTATAAAATCCTCCACATTGACATTTTAGCAACTGAAAGGTAGTAATTTAAGCGATCGAATGATAGTTCTCCAAGGGGAAACTTGATCTCTGAATAAAGCAAGTCTGTTTATGAAGAACAGCACAATGAAATCTGAGCAATCCAAAGATATGCTGATAAAAGCTCCTGTTTGGATTCACTTCTTTCCTCTGCCTCTGGAAAAGACAATAGGGAGTAAAACTGAAGAATACACTAGAGCCTTCTAACCCACCTTTGCAGATAGTTCAGTTGCTTGTGTACACGTCTGCATAAATCCAAAACTTAGGAAATGTTTGCGCAAGTCCCTTCATCTGCAGCTTTTTGATTCTGCTGGAAAGTTGGGAACAACTTGTCAACTATGAAATATACCATTCACATACTAGCATAGTGTGCCTATGGTTCTCTTATTCGTTCAAAGGAGAATCCTCAAAATAGGCTATTTTTTAATAAAATCCTATACATTATAGGTAGAATATGATAAGGAGAACCCTCACTATAACCATGAGAATTCAAATAGTATAGGTAGAATTTATCATAATATAGGTAGCTATGTGTCAAACTCAACTGGAAACGGTATTTTCAAATAAAATAAAACTACGGATACCAGGAATATATGGGATCTGGTGATCCGCAGGCTGACAGGAAAATATACATTTCAAATATACATTGCAACATACTTTTGTGAAGCAAAAAATATCCTCAATATATACCATAGTTATGAAAATCGTGCTTTAAATCGCTGAATCGTGATTTTTTCCAAATGCCGAGTCGACTCGCCTCAAAAATCTGCTGCAGCCACATGCGTAGAGGCTGCAGCCGATTTACCTAAAAGCACTTTTTTTTTCATTGTCTTTCATTTTGCCTGTTGCAAGGAGAGAAAGGAGTCTGCCTACCTGCTACCACACCAACCCAAACACACTAGGGCATCCTAACAGCGAGCGGATTGCAGTTTGAAGGAATCCGGCAACCAGCAACAGCCACCCAAAGGATTCATCCGAGGTAAGAAAAACTTTCATAAACTCTTTTTCTTTTTCTCCAAGTTGAAACTAGGTTTATATTAGGCCTGTTTGCAAATGTTTTATCAATATTTGAAGTTTAAACCCTAAACCCTAGTCTAGGGTTTCGAGTTTAGGGTTTTTCTTTTCCCCCCCTCCTTTTAAGTAAATATTGCTGCCCATTTTTCAGCTGTCAATAGTTTAAACCTTAAACCCTAGTCTAGGGTCTCAGTTTAGGTTTTTTTTTATTTTCTCCCTTTAAGAAAATATTGGTCAATGCTGCCTGATAACTATTTATGCAAGCCCACTTTTCAGCTGTCAATGTTTCAATTTTGAACCCTAAACCCTAGACCAGACGGTTTCGGGTTTAGGGTTTTTTTTTCCTCCCTTTACGTAAATATTGCTCAATGCTGGCTGATAACTATATGCAAGCCCATTTTTTAGTTGTCAATGTTTCAATTTAAAACCTTAAACCCACCAGGGTTTAGTTTTTTTTTTTCTCCCTTTATGTAAATATTGCTCAATGCTGCCTGGTAACTATGTATGCAAGCCCATTTTTCAGCTGTCAATGTTTCAATTTTATACCCTAAACCCTAGTCTAGGGTTTAGTTTTTATTTTATTTTTATTTTTTTAAAGTAATTGTTTGTTAATTTGTTGTTACTTGTTTCCGTGTACAGGCATAAAAAAATTAGCCCCAAGAGATCCAACATGGCCGTATGGAATGCCAGGGAAAAAGAAAGGAGAATGTACATGCAATTTTTGTGGCAATCATTTTCATGGAGGCATTTTCCGCCTCAAATTCCATTTGGCAATGATGTCAAGCCATGCTCTAACGTGCCGAATGAAATTAAAAATAAAGTAGATGCCATGATCTTTGGCTCAGAGGAAAAAAAATATCACTACCGAAGACAAACCAAGGCCATGTCACCCCCCCTTCTCGAATTCCCCATACCGGCAATAGCTTTAGCCGGTTTCAACAAGAGAGTTCAAGTCCATCGTGCGCACAAACAACTAGTGGAACGGGAGAGTCCTATTTTGTAGAGCGTTCCATGCTAGGGGCACAACACACGCTTGAGGGTATAGCCGCATGGAACCAAGGGAAGCACAACACAACGTGGACAGCCATTGCCACTTTTTGGTATTATTTCAACATTCCCTTCAATGTGGCAAGGTCTCCATACTAGCGGCACATGATAGATGCCATCACAAGTTGCAGCATAGAATTTAAGGTGCCAATTTATGATGACCTTAGGGGCCCTCTCCTTTGACAATCTGCGGACAACATTCAGGTTGTGCTTAAATTTATACACATGCATGATTAAATTACGTTTTTTTTTTTTGAGTAATACTTCTTATACAAATCTGTTAAATTACGTTTTTAAAAAGCAAACTTCAAAAAAATCAAAGGGGATTAAATTTATACACGAGTGATTAATTTTTTTTTTATACTTCAGGTTGTGCTTGAAGACTAGCATAGGGTGTGGAGGACGAAGGGTTGCAGTATCATCTTTGATGGCTGGACGAATGGAAAGGGAAGAACCTTGATCAATTTTATGGTTGCTTCTACAAGAGGAATTGCATTCCTCAAGTCAGTAGATGCATGGCACAAGTTAAGAGTGTCGAAACGCTTGCAAGGTTGTTGGGGAAGGTTGTGTCGAAGGTCAGGGAGGAGAATGTTGTCCAAATCATCACGGACAACGCAACAACATATAAAGCAGACAACAAGATTTTGGAGGAGAGATTCCCCACTATTGTTTGGGCCCCATGTGCGGCACATTGTCTCGATTTACTCCTCGAAGACATTGGGAAATTACCTTGAGTGGCAAAGGTTGTACAGAAGGCTAAGGCTATGAACAAATTCATCTACAACCATGCATGGGTCCTTAGCCTCATGAGGCGATTTGCTGATGGGAGGGAGCTAGTGCGGCCTAGAATTACACACTTCACCACAAATTTTGTGACATTGCAAAGCATCTATAATGCAAGAGGGTCATTGAAGCAAATGTTTGTGAGCAATGGTTGAAATTCAGAACAAGCTACAAGATAACGATTCTCACCTGAGGGGTAGAATGTATATACCTATTTATTTGAGGAGGCCTTCTGGATAGCCATGGATGAGGCCATCAAGGTACAAGACTAAGTTTATTAATTTATTTTATTATTATTTTTTTTGTTGTAAAATATTTTCATTTAAATTATTTTTCCTTATTTTTCAGGTGTCAGAGCCTTGGTGAACGTTCTCCATCTTGTTGATGGAGAACAATCTACAATGAGATATGTATATGAGGCTATGGACAAGACAAAAGAGGCAATTGCCGCATTTTATGGATATGCCTGCACCAAATACGATCCGATTTGGACAATCATTGATAATCGATGGACATCTCAAATCCATAGCTCTCTTCATGCAACAGGTTACCACTTGAACCCCCAAAATTTTTGTTCTACATTTCATGCTGATTATGAGGTGAAGGTTGGCCTTCAAGATTGCATTGACCGCATGTTCCCTGATAGACAATTGCGCGATAAGGTACGTGAAGAGATACAATATTATAAGCAATGTTGGGGCCTCCAATTCCCATCCAAGCAATGCATTCGAATGAGGTCAAAATTGAGGCTAGGTAACCCTCATCAAATTATTATTTATTTTGTCTTTTATAAAAAACAATCTCCAGGTTTAAATTTTTTTTTTTTTTTGGTTATTTCTAGATTTACGATAGGACTTTGGTGATTTTACGCCCAATTTGCAACGCATGGCCATTGGAATCTTATCTCAACCATGCAACACTTCAGGTTGTGAGCGCAATTGGAGTATGTTTGAGCACGTACACTTCAAGAAGTGCAACAAGCTTACACAAGAAAGGTTGAATGATCTTGTGTTTGTGCATTACAACCTTCGCCTCCACCAAAAAAGTATTGCAAAAACAAGTACCGAGCCCATTGACCTAAGTGACATTGATCCATCATCTAAATGGATCATAGATGCAGAGCAGGAGCAGCAAGAAGAGCCTCTCTTCTCCCCGGATGAATTACAAAACTTTGAAGACCTAGCAAAGGAGATAGCAGCCAAGGACCAAGAAGAGGCACGGGCACAAGAACCGGCAAGAGCACAAGCCACACAACAACAAAAAGACACTAGGACTTCTACTAGGGCAAAGGGAAAAGGAATTGCAAGACACTAGATAGTGGGCCTATTGAGGCATTTTGACACATTTTGTAATTTGTACCTTTTCATATTATAAGCAATACAAGATGTGTTTTGTCACTTTCATGTGTAGTTAAAGCTTGTATGATGTATCACTTGCCACTTTCATGTGTAGTTTAAGCTTACAGTCTTACATCATTAATATTTGATTTGCATAATGTTAATTCATTGTGATATGCATGAAAAAAAAATTCAATGAAAAATTGCATTTTCTTCTGATCTTTTCCAATTCCCAAATTTTCCCGATTTTTTCTCCAGCCCGATTCTGAGTTGATTCCTATTTTCTCTACTATGATCCATACCAACTCCTACCTGGAAACAGGTAAAGGACAAAATTTTGCAACTGAAGTACCACTGGTTGAAATGAAGACCAATGTACTGTTCAAAATCCCCTGAAGATTGGTTCAGATGTTGGAACTTGGACTTGAAACTGTGGAACCAGAACACGTCACAGTTCTACCAGATGAATTTACAATAGACACTTTATGAAATACGAGACGGACAAATAGACTATGCCTTTACAAAATAACAATGGCAACATATTAAACTTCAAGATAGAAGTGACCAAAAAGCTGAAAGAATTCAGCAATGATCAAATAACTTGGGGATTCAATATTGTATACCAAAAAGAGGAAAGCAGAGATAAGAATAATATAAACTCTAGTAAAAAGCTTTCAGATAAAGCAGAGTTGGGTCACCTTTAGTGCAGATTTTTAAAATGATGAATAAACCTAACGTAACATTAGTGCAGACAAACGGTTACTCGGAAAAGCAAGATGATAACAAGCATTAATGGAAAGTTTTAACTTTCAACATCGTGTAACCTTCCCTGGATAGCTGAAGATATCACAGCATGAAAAAGCTTAAAGCATATACAAAACCCAAGAAAAGTATTATAGTGGTAAATGCAGATTCAAAGCATGAACATTATGAGCATAGTAGACAATCTCATCTTAACTGGAAGGTGATTACGACATGATCTTTCTCCTAAGTGAGAAAAGGGGAGGATAATTTATGAACCTGCAATACACTGAAGACTTTATAGATTTCTTATCAGCTAATGACCTTGTTAATGTTGAGTTTCATGTAAGAAGGTTACATTACTAATGGCAAATAGAGGAGCATATGCATGGAAACTGCAGATCAGAAACAACACTGGCAGGCAAGCTTGTGCGAATGCAAAGTTGCAACCTCATGCAATGTGAATAAGAATTATGACAGCTACTCAACAAGTGTCAGTCTATTATCTCCTGATTGTCTCAGAATTATTTACTTGCAGATACATTAATATGGGATGAACTCAAAATAGCACATCATTCCTTAAAGCCATTAACAATTGTCAAAAATGACCATAGCACAAGGTTCTGTGAAAATTCATAGAATGGTCATCCACTTCTTACTTTCAATAAACAATGAAAACCAATCCAGGAAAAATACAAACAAATTCAGAAATACATGATATGCTGAAACCAAGAAAATGTGATATCTTGTGGGTGCAAATCTGGGATCGATGATGACAAGAACTGACCCAAATATAGAATTGCCAACAACAGCATTGTATAAATAGAGGAAAACCTTTCATATCCTTGTATGGAAGTTGACTATGGTATTATCACTAAAGCATTAGTATTATGGTATTACAACTTGAGTGCGCCTAACACTGAAGACTTTGGAATTCCAAGGTTTGAATCCAACGAGGGTAGGGTTGTACACCATGCTCCACTAACTAGAGTCTGGTTGGATAACCCGTATTGGATAAATAACATCCTCCATGAGGACCATCCCATATGGCCTATGACCTCATGGACGTTAACAATTACTTCATTTTTATTTTATTCATTGCAGTCATGGACAACAATCAATCAATGACATTGACCACTGTCACAAACAACATAAAGGGCCAATATTTGGCTTCAGAAGAGAAAGAAAATTGTCATTTTTCACCAGATCCATTTGACTGTGTGTCACTACAATCCTTTCTTAACAAGGATAATATCAACCATATTGCCATATTGTGATGAAGTATATAGATGTTTTATGCACCCACGAGGACATTTGCAACTCAAGAATCACCGGAAGATGTATGTACTTGCT
The DNA here is from genome assembly GCA_028583015.1 of Wollemia nobilis. Classification (NCBI taxonomy): domain Eukaryota; kingdom Viridiplantae; phylum Streptophyta; class Pinopsida; order Araucariales; family Araucariaceae; genus Wollemia; species Wollemia nobilis. Next base: position 1,906,942 of record JAQPPZ010003633.1, read on the forward strand.
GCAAGGATGAAACCCATACATTAGAATGTCCACCTATTTGATCCAAACGCATCATTTCACAGGTCTTTTAGAAGCTAAACAAACATTGAACCAATGACCAAGGATTGACTTGGCTCGAGCCAGTAGTTAAAGGGAGTCCAAAGCACATGCAGCCCACATCAGATGGCATAGTAGCTCAGCAACTTATACATAACTGGTACAGTTAGCGGTGCGGTGGCTGGTGAGAGGTTCGAGTCACAAAGCCATAGGAGGCAGGAACAATAGCTTCCAATGGACTCTTCCAAAATCCATTAAGAGGAATATCAGGAACATCATGTCATATAATAGTACAAAACCAGGTCCATCGGATTCTTTGTGAAACCAGCTCTCAAAGGTTATATACTTTCATAGGGTTAGAGGTTGATTACAAAGCATAGATGTCCCAGATGACTTAAGTGAACACTTGAGTCATTACTGGGCAACATTTTCAGCCATATCAGCACTTTAAACGCATCAACTCCAACCAAAACACTCTAGATTAATTTGAAAGGACAAATTTCACGTTTCATAGTATGAACATGTTATTTTACATTTTTTAGGCACTTTTCATACAAAAGAACCTTGAAACAGTCCCCAAGACACCCTCAAAATCACCTGACGTGGCAACTGGTGGAATTATTCTGCAACCAACTAGCAGCAACCCTTCACCTGGTAGGAAACACTCCTTAACTTGTGGGAAAAACCTAATAGTCAACAAGGAACATTTATCAGAAGAGGCACCAAATATGGACACTTAGAAATCATAAGCAGTGGGGGCCAATCCAAGAGGTATAGGAGGTTGGAAATGAGAATTAAAGATCAGAAGGAACAGAGGACTATATTTTGTGATACTTCGAGCACTCGTCCTAATGTGAAAATTTACCATTTATATAATCTTTTTATTCTCATAAGGATTTAGGGTTTCTTATTAAATATTGCTTCATACTATTTCGTGTATAATGTTGAAAACTTTTCATGGAGTTTGTATTCCAGATTTTGAAGCTTAGCATAGCTTATTTTTCGAGTTTTTGTGTACATTATGCAAGAATAGCAACTAGTGCATATAGGGATTTTCCTAGATTTGGATACATGAATTCAGATCAAAATGGTATAAGAGCAGAATTTCTTGTCTTTTTGACTTGCACCCATTAATTTCTAGTGCAAACAGCATTGATTTAGATTCTTTGAAGTAGAAGCAACCTCATATTGAAAGCAAGAGGTGGAGAGCTCATGTCAAAGCCATGGTAACTGAAGAAATGATTCCCTTAGCAAAGGTTTTCAAAAATAGAGTTCCATTCAAAAAATGGTAACATCTCAAGCAAGCATGTCAGCTAGTCAAATCCATTGTCACTTGGAGTCTAGTCTCCCCCTACCCAGTACTCATATCAGGTACCACTACTCGTCTTGGAGACTCCTCTATATACTTGGAGACGCCTCCCACCATTTCAACTTCAAAAAGCCACATACCCTATCCATTCCAAACTCTAGAGCACCAACTTGATGGATCACAAAAAGCGTAGATAAAATCAATTGTATTTGCAATATGACGTTTCCTTTCCTCCCTTTCCTTCGAAAAAAAACTGTGTAGGTTTTTACAAGCAGTCCTAAACAGTGCCAAAACATTAAATGAATCTTTGAAAGGCCCTAAACAGCAGCATTTGCAGTAAAAGAAGACCTTAAAGAGGATACAAGTTCTCAAGAAAGCCTATTCTACGACTCTCTGAGAGGCCCTAAACCTACAAATTAAAATTATACCTCAACACATACTTGAGGATTTCTTGGTTATTTATTAAGAGGTCAATAGGAGGGTTTATGACTCTCTAATAACCTATTTTGAGGACTTTAAATTATAAATTTAATTTCTATTCATGTAGATTACTTAAATTTAAACATTTTATATCTTTTATAATTTTTAAACTTTATTTATAGTTTTTTTTTTTGATAAGTAGCAGATTTTATATACAGCGGGTTTTTGAAGGATCCCAAAACCTTATTTACAATAGAAGCCGCAGCTTAGATTTGAACCAAAAAAACCAAAAAAAGACCGGGGTGAGCTCCTAGAACAAAACCCTGGGCCTTGCAACCCAACCCCAGGTTATCAACCCGAACAAAATTAACCCATCCTTCTGAGAAACAAGGCAAAAACAGGGGTACCAAGGTCCCTGGGACCAAACCTGCAGAAAACACTTGCTGAAACGAACGGAAGCCAGAGGCTGGAAACAAAACTCTGCCCATATCAGGTCGGGGGCCCTGGGCCCGGGCAGACCACACACCATCCCCGCCCGCCCTGCTACACGAGGAGGACTCCCAGGGCAACTCCGGGCGGGGGCCCCGCACCAGGGAACTAATTCCCGTCACCATCGGGACCATCCCCCAGCCTGCGCCGGAGCTCCTTGAAGGCATTGACAGCTGCTGTAGTCGCATTGGCAGTCGAGGTGAGCGAGTTGATCGCCATGTCGAGGAGGATCCTAGTCGGAAAGATCCGGAACTTGTTCTCGGAATCCGAACTGATCTCGATGGTTTTCGGGGCATCAACTTTAGGCTTCTTGAGTCTGGCCGAGGACCTGCTCCCGCCAGGGGTCGCCCCTCTTGTAGAGCTGGCATCGGGGGTCGAAACGCCGCCAGGGACTTGAGATGACGCCTTGCGTTTCTGGGTAGGCCTGCGCTCTCTAGGGGGAGGGGAATCTTCAGGGTCACTGGGAATGTCCTCTCTGGACTTAGAAGCAGTAGGGGAGGCAACAGGGGAGGCGACAACCTCAGTGGGAAGGACAGAGGCTAGGGGGGAATACTCTGAAGCGGGGGCTGATGGGCCAAAGCGTGGCGGTAGAGGACGACCATAAGTCCTTGGTGGGAAGGGCGGGAGTGGTTTTTTTGGGCTCTGTCAATGGCAAGGCCCAGGGAGTAAAGCAGAAAATGGGGAGTGCTCAGCAAGGTGGCGCCGTGAAGGTGGTTAACGAAGCTCAGATGGAAACTGAACAACTTTTGGTCCGGGTCATCGCAAGTAATAAATTGCATCACGGGGACCAGGGCTTCGTCGAATGGTTTGGGGAGGTCAGTTCTGAACAGAGCCGTCCTGTCCCAATTCTGTTTCGGGAAGCGGGAGAGCTCCTCCTCCCAATTGTGCTTGTCTCGACGAATGAACTTCCCCTTTTCCTCGCGATGCAGACCAGTGACTTCGAACAGGAACTCTCTGGTGACTCTGAAATGCAGCCCTTTCACCTGGACCTCGCCCTCGTCCCAGGTGTCCAGGAAGCCCTGGGTGATATCCTCATCAGGCCCAGCGAATTTGCTCAGAAAGGGGGTATACTCCTTGGCATCAGTAAAGACCCTAGCAGACTCGGTCAGAGAAAGGGTCTTGGGCTCGACGTAAATGGCCTTGGGAGTTGACATGGTGGATTCGCAGCTCACCCAGGGCAGAAAGTGCTAGAAGGAAGTGGGGCCGACAGGGGGAGAAGCTCGCTAAGAAAAGACAGGATGGATGGGGCAAAGGAAGGTGAAGGCGACAGGCCTCAGGGGGATATAAAGGGACGGGGAGGAAGTCGAAGAGGCAGCAAGGGGACGCATGCCTCGGGAGTCGGCGTCTAGGGCTGGGGAAGACACGAGCGGAGAATGACAGGGGCAGTGGGATGGATGGCAGGTTTGGTGGTGAGGGGAAAGGGGCCTAGGGATGGACTCCACGTGGCGCGCCAGCTGAGATGGCACAGAGGGCTGGACTTGCGCGGGCGGCCGCCACGCACGGGCTGCCAGGTCAGGCCAATACCAGGGCGCAAAGTCAGCAGCACGACACTCGACTTGAGGTGGCACGGGCCCACATGCTGTGCTGACTACGAGCCCAACGAGAATGCTAAAAAAAGAAGAGGTTTGTGGGCTGCCTTTGATGTGGATGCTGAGGAGGGAGACACCTGGCGCTGCACACAACCTATTGGTCACCCTGAAATGACCGTGATCAAGGGTGTCGTTGGGGACTGCCACCACGGAGAAAAACGCCGAAAGGTCAACGCCCCACGTGCAATTGCACCTGACATGGAGCCAGGTCGTCCAGGCACAACACCAGAGGAGTCTAGGTGTCTGGAATAGCATCGACATTGAGGAGGTCTTGGGACGCTGCTTGCACCAGCCCGACGGGAAAATCATTGGTCCAGATGTTGAGCCCTTCCGAAGAAGCTACGAGATTGGCCAGAAAATCAGCCACCCTGTTTCCTTCTCTGTAGACGTGGCGGATGGAATGTTGGGGGAGCCCCGGAAGGATGGCCCGAACCTCTTGCATGATATTGTAGATGCGCCACGAGTTGTCCCCGTTGCTGAGGGCGACATTGATGATGTTAAGGGAGTCGCCCTCGATGATCACTTTACTAGGGGCCTTCTGGAGGGCGAGGACCCCGCGGAGTAACGCTGTTGCTTCTGCGAAGTTGTTGGTTTGCGTGCCAAGGGCCTCAGCGTAAGCCAAGATCAAGGTCCCGGAGTGGTCTCAGATGGCCCCGCCAGCTCCCGAGGGGCCAGAGTTGCCATTGGAGGCACCGTCAAAATTGAGTTTGTCCCACCCGGGAGGAGGGGCGACCCACCTGGTCGCAGCTCTAGGGGAGGGGGGGGCCAGCGGGGGGGCCTGAACTCCAAGGTTGGTGAGGATAGAAGCCTCGCTCGCCTTCCAGGGAGGCCCGCTCGGGGGGAGGGAGCGGGAGTTCTCAAGGGCAAAGGCCACCACCTTGGCCGCCACCGACTGGGGGTTGCGGGCCGGGGAAGAGAAGGCTCGCCCGTTACGCTCAAGCCAAATTTACCAAAGTAGGTGGGGAAGGCAGAACGCCCAGAGGGAGCGGAGGGTGGGGTGGACGAAGGGATTGGGCCATTGGGAGAAGAGGTCAATGATGGAGCTGGGAGGAACCCACTGAATGGAAAATAGAGTGAGGAGGTGGCCCGCAACCTCTACGATAAAGGGGCAAGTGAGGAAGAGATGGTTGGTTGATTCCCAGGCAGCACAACAAAGGAAGCATCTGTTTGGGATTTGGAAGCCCCTCCTGGCCAGATTCTCAATAGTAAGGATCTTATTCTGGATGGCTGCCCACATGAAGTAGCTGATCTTGGGGATCAACTTGTTGGCCCACACCTGCTTGACCATGAAAGGAGCCTCCACTGGGTCCCTTTGGAGGGCGTAAGCGGATTTGACCGAGAAGTAGCCACTACTAGTGCCATGCCAGACACATCTGTCCTCCCCCCACTAGAAGGGATGATGGTAGTCTCGAGGAGGCGTTGGAGCCTGGCAGCTTGAAGCGGGTGACGGGGGTTCGAGATGGGCCCCCAGGTGCTTTTCCCCTGATCCTTGACCAAGTAGTCTGACACATTAGGCCCTTTGGAGGCTGTCAGGCCCGGTTTAAGGACTCTGAGGTCGTTGTCAGCACTCAAGGCCTCATCTTGGATCCACTTGTCCTCCCAGAAGTCGATCTTGGCCCCATCACCAAGGATCCATCGGGACCCTTTCCTAATAATGTCCTTTGTGAGGGTCATGGATTTCCAGAAGGCCGATCCATCTCTGGGTTGGAAGTTGCTGAGGAAAGGGTGTTGATGGAGGTATTTCCTGCGCACAATACTGACCCATTCATCCGGGGCATTCGTGAACACCTTCCACGCTTGCTTGGCCAGAAGGGCTTTGTTCATGAGGGGAACCCGCCTGAGCCCGATCCCTCCCTCCTCTTTGGGCCTGTAGACAAGGGCCCAGGAGACCAGGGGGATCCTCTTCTTGTCTTCGCTGCCAGACCACAAAAACCATTTCTGGATTTGCTCAATGTGGGCAGCAATCGAGGCCGGGATTTTGAAGACAGACATGAAGTACACCGGAATGCTTTGGAGGACAGCGGACGTAAGGGTGGCCCTGCCCGCCTGGGAGAGGAGGTGACCCTTCCAAGAGGCCAACTTCCGCTGGACCCGCTCGATCAGCCCACTCCACAGGGCCTTGGAAGAAAACCCTGTGAACATGGGTAGCCCGAGGTAGGTGGAGGGAAGGGTGTCAGGGGTGCAGCCCAGGATCCGCCCAATCCGGGCTTGCCTAGCTGGGGGTGTGGATGAAATAGATTTTGCTTTTACGGAGGTTGATCTTCTGCCCAACCGCCTCTTCGTACAGGATCAAGATCTGCTTGATGACCTTAGCTTGAGGGACCGACGCGGAGGTGGCAAGAATGGTGTCATCCATGAATTGTTGGTGGGACACTAGGGGCAGCTCAGGCGTAGGCCTGATGCCAGAGATGAGGCCGCAGGAGGCAGCGCTCGAGATGGTGCGGCCCAGGGCCTCAGCCAGGATGATGAAGAGCATCGGGGATAGGGGGTCACCTTGACGAAGGCCTCTAGAATTGGGGAACCCAAGGGGAAGACACGCAGTTATTAACGAGGTTGACCCAGGAGGGGTGGAACCCAAACTTGAGGAGGATGCTGGAGAGGAACTCTCGGTTGACTCTATCGAAGGCTTTATTCATGTCAAGTTTGAGCAAGAAGGACGACTTCTTGGAAAGGAGGGCGGAGTGAAGGACCTCATGGATGATGATGACCCCATCTGTGATAAGCCTTCCTTTGACAGAGCTTCCCTGGCCGGGGGCGATGATCAGGGGGAGGATGTCTTTGAGTCTGGATGCCAGGGACTTGGTCAGGATTTTGTAGAGGACGTTGCACAGGCTGATGGGGCGGAAGTCGGCTAGGGATCTGGCCACCTGGGACTTGGGAATTAGGGCAATGAAGGTGGAATTGATGCCTCTAGGGATGGAGTTGGCGAACTGGAGGTCTCGAATGGCCGCACACACTTCCTGGCCAATGAGGTCCCAGAAGGATTGGAAAAACCGGGGGGGAAACCCGTCCGGCCCGGGGCGGAATCAGCTTTCATGGAAAAGACGGTTGCGCTGATTTCTTCATCCGAGAGGGGTCGAAGAAGCATCTCATTTGAATGGGCCGGGACCAAGGAGGGAATGTGCTCCAGCAGGGTCTCTACCGCCAAGGGCGACGACTGGGGCTTACCACCAAGGAGCTCTTGAAAGAAACCCACGGCTTTGGCCCTGATATCCTCCTCCTCTTTGGTAACCCTGCCATCACTGCAGATAAGCTCGGGGATTCTGTTTGAGCTCCTATTTTTGAGGGTCGAGGTGTGAAAAAACTTAGTATTGGCGTCACCATCGGCCAACCATAGGGCCCTCGACTTTTACCTCCAGAAGGTTTCCTCCCTGGCTAAGACATTGTGATACTCGGCTAGGACTGAGCACTCCTCTCGCGCTCCCGGGTCCTGGCACCCTTCCTGAAATCTGAGATCAAAATATTCTAGTTGTTTCTTGAGGGTTTCTTTGCTCTCGAAGATATTGCCAAACACCTCCTTATTCCAGATCTTGAGCTTGTCTTTGAGGAGTCTCAATTTTTGATAAATTTGCTCGGCAGGGCGCCCTGGGACTGGGCAATCCCACCAACAGGCCACCTGGGCCCTGAAATCCGAGTGGTGGAGCCACATGGACTCGAAGCGGAAGGGGCGCTTATGGGAGGGATGCTTACCAACTTCAAGGAGGAGGGGGCTGTGATCAGATCCAACTTTAGGGAGGGCCAGCAGGGTTGCGTCAACGAACAAGGGGATGGCTTCCCTGGATAGGAAAACTCTATCCAGTCTGACCTGAATGAGTTGGGCTCCTATTCTTCTATTAGTCCAGGTGTACTTGGCTCCTTTCAGGTGGACGTCCATGAGCTCGTTGACATCAGCGAAGGCCCGAAAGTCCTCCATACTTTTAGTAGCCATCATAAGACCCCCACTCTTGTCAGAGGGAAAGAGGGGACTATTGAAGTCGCCCGCAAGGATCCAGGGGAGAGGAGCAAACGCCTCCCTCATGATGCTGATTTCATTCCACAATGCCACTCTTCCATTCGGGCTGTTGGGGGCATAAACATTGGACAAAATCCAGGACTGCCCTGACTTTAAACAGTGGATCAGGATGTTGGTGATTCTGGGGGATGACGAAATTAGTCTCCCCTCAAAGAAGCGCAGGTCCCAAAGACACAGTAGCCCTCCAGCTGTGCCCGAGGCCGGGGTGGACAAAAAATCATTGTTCCTCCAGATAGCTTTGGCGACTCTCGAGGAGGACACATCATCAAGTTTGGTCTCCTGAAGGAGGAGAATAGTCGGCCTGTGGTCCTTGCGAAGCTGGGCAAGGATCCTTTTCTTGGGGGTGCCATTGAGCCCCCTCACATTCCAGGTGATGAGCTTCATTTGACACCCTTGGGGAGTCTCTTGCCTCCCTTCCCGGCCTGGGTGGGGGGTTTGGATCTCTGGGAATCAGCTTTCAAAAAACTCACGAAATCGTCAAGGAGGGTCGCCTGGGAGCCGCTAGCAATATCGTCCTCAGTGAGCTTGTTACGCTGGTCGCCAAGGGTGGGACGACCTCTCTTCTTTTTGCTTCCAAAGTCGGTGGCAAACTTCCTGCTACGGGTCTTTTTGGGGCTAAACTCTTCAGGCTCGAACTGGGAACATCCAGGATCGGCCTCCGTAGACCTCTCGGAACTACAATCTGAGGAAGGGTGGGAAGAGGGGAAAGAAGGAAGGGGGGAAGGGGATCGAGCGGGGGGAACCGGGGGGGTAAGGGGCACCCCGCCCACTAGGGGCGAGGGGGAAGGGTGGGGGTTGGGGAGCCCTGATAGCTCGTAAGTCAGGGAAGGGGCTTCCTCAGATCGGGCTAGGGCGGGGTCGGCCTGCGGGCCTATCTGGGAAACAGGGGTCGTGGCGACCTCGAAGGATATTTCCTCTACACACCTCAGAGGTTCTGAAAAGCTGACAAGAGGGGGATCAGGGTTAAGACATACCTGGGCCTGAGCGCCCGAGCAAGTAGGATCCACCAGGGATTCCTTAGCAGCAGTAGATTCTGACTCTTTTCCATGCCATTCTGAGGTGCTGCGATCGCCGCGTGGGGGCCCACGGGAGGGGGCCCGGTCGGGTCGAGGGGGGTTCTCGGGGTGTGACGCACCAACCTTCTTGGAAGAGGGGCATTGGTGGGAAAGGTGCCCCTGTGTGCTGCACAGGGGGCAGAAGGCGGGTTTATTCTCATAAATCAGGGTTTGGCTCCAGAAGAAGGATCCTGAAGAAATAGTAACCGCAGAAGGGAGTTCGGATTCGAGGTTTGCATTGATGCAAAACCTGGCATGGACCATGCGGGACCCTGCCTTGGTAGCAGGATCGAAGGCAACCAGTTCACCAACTGCTTGCGCAATGAGCCTCAGGACGTCCTCCTGCCACAAATGAAAGGGGAGTTCGGGGAGGCGAACCCAAATCGGGGTGATGTTAATGCTTTGGGTGTTGGGGTTAAAATCAACTCCATAGCACCTGAGGAAGAGGCTTTTGTGCCCTAGGAACCAGGGCCCGCTAGAGAGAATCTTGCTGGAGTCGTCACTGTTGTTGAGCTTGATGAGAAAGAAACCCTTGGTTAGGGCCACGAGCTGCATGTGCCCTAAAATTTTCCACTTGGAGGCCGCCCAACGTCGGATGGTTTCCATGTCCGGGCGCCCTCCTATGAATTTCCCCACCAAAGAGAAGGAGGACCCTGTCACAAATGCCGAGTAGACATCGTCCTGGATGGAGATGTGCGTCCCTTTTCGAGAAAGCCCCGAGCCCAGAGCCCGGGGCTGGGCGCTAGCCCCAGACAGGATCTGCTGGAAAGAGGGTTTGGGCCCCCCTGGGCCAGAGCCCTGACCTTTGTCGGGGGGTTTTTCCCAAGCCCTGCACTCGCATCAACGCTGCCAAGGGGCCTGGCACCCAGAATCCCGTCCCCACCCTGCTCACCTGCCTGCCCGGGCCCCACGTCTGGCCCAGTTCCCACAGCAGAAACTGCAGGCCCAGACTCAGAGGTTGCACCCGCTCCCGACCCTGCTCCCGCTCTTGCGCCTGCGTCCGCTCCTGCTTCTGCTCCCGCCATCTAGTCTCCAAATTCCTCCAAGCTCCTAAAATCACTTTATTTATAGTTTGTATATTGGTATGTTTTTAGATTTAAAAATTTTAAATATTATATTTTTATTAATATATTTATTAATTTTGATGTTTCCAAGTCCTCTCATACCCATTTTTTGAAAGTTGCTGTCACCATCCCCATCCCTTGTACCTGTATCAGTACCTGTCTCCTAGTGACTATGGTCAAATCAAACTCATGGCATGCATAGATGGATTGGTGAATGCAGTTGAGAAAGGCTAATTCATTCTTGTGCAAAGTGAGGAAGAAGAGAGAATCAGGACAAAGGTCTGAAAAAAAAGAAAGCAAAAGGGTGAGGAAGAGACCTCTAATAAAACACCCCCTTGAAGATGAAGGCTGTGATGGAGATTCAGCCTATGCAGGACAAAAGAATGTGGATGAATTGAAAATTGGTTTGATAAGTTGGAAGTTTACTTTGAATTCGATCGCTATTCTAATATGCAGAAGATGTTTTTGTCATATTTAAAGATGTCATATCACAATTTTATATGGGTGATATATGTGGAATCATTGAAGAAAAATAAAGATCCCATAGCTATGGAATGGAGTGTCTAATACAGAGTCTATCTTATCCCTTTGGGTAGGAGAGAACACAAAAATGGCAATACCTTAAGCAAGAGGGAGGGCAAAGTGCAGAAGATTATCCAACTGTGTTTTGAACACAAACTCATTTGTTGGGCTACTCAAGAATTTAGAGATTGTGTCAAAAGAATTTGGACTCCATAGCTACTTGAGGAGAACAGATTTGTTCCTCAAATCGCAAAAGTGTAGATGTGCCAAGTGTACATGCAGATCCAATAGAAAAGGATGACAAGAAGCTCTCTCATTTGGGTGCAGCCAAGACATAAGAGGACTCCAAGAAAAAAGTCAAAACCAAGGGGAAAAAGAGGCTACCACCACAAACAAAGAATCTAAGTTGCATTGTTCACATTCTGGTACTAATGGACATACTGATGCAAAATACTAGAAATTGCAATCCAAACTTCATCATGGAAAATGGAAAAATAATCAAACCAAGAAAGTCATCTCCACAAAAGTCAAAGGAGAAATGATCAAGCATGAATAAGATGTTGATAAGGCACTTGTATGCAAGGAAGAAGAAATCAAGTCAAGATGCCTCCAAAGAGAAGACAAATTGCAAGAGGTATTCCTTCTTAAGGTGCATGTTACAAATGAGAAAGTTGATGCCTTAATTGATCCTGGTTCACAAGAGAACTTAATTTTATGGTACAGCAACTTGATTTGAAGACTGCAAAGCACCTATGGTCACATCCTTTGAGCTGGTTGCATAAGCACACACAATTGCACATTAGCAAGAAGTGTAAACTCAAGTTTATATTTTCATCTCACTTCATTGATGAGGGAGAACGTGACATGGTTGATATCTCTTAATGTGTGAGACATAGTTCTAGGCAGTGCCTACTTATGGGAATGGGGTTGCATAGAACTACAAGGAATTCTCTCAAATCAGCCAATCATGGTAAACGGACTAGTTAATGCAAGCAAGCAACTCATTTTGTTCTCTTGGAGTAGAAAACAAATGAGAGAAGGAAATAACTCTTCCATTTTCTTTTCTCAATTCAGTGTTGGGGACCAAAATCCTCCCCATTGGCAATCTGTCATTCAAAAGTATCATTTTGCGTGTCTTTTTAAATTCAAACAAGCAATTGATTCCATGATCAAGTCATTGGAGGATGGCAAAGCACACCAGTGAGATAGTACCTTAGCAGGCTCTTATAGGACTGGTATAGATAGCAATGTAGTGGGTTGATGACAGGTTCAAGTGGCAAGGCCATAGGAGGCACAGACAACCTTGAACCAACCCTTCCTAAGGTCTTTCAAAGGCACAATACAACCACTAGATCACATCATGGCACAAAACTAGAACCGTTGTATTCCTTTGAGAAGCAAGCTTTCCCATGGTACATTATTTGCAAAGGATGGAGGTTGTTTTCAAGATAGAGAAGTCTCAAACACATCAATCGAACACCCAAGTCATTGTGGGGCACCAATTTTAGCAACATTAGAACCTTAAAAGCATTGAAGCCAGCCAAACCACTTCGAATCAGTTCCAAAAGACAAATTTCAGATGCTTCACAATGTGGACGTGTTTAGGACATTTTTCAAGCACTTATCAGACAAAAATGAGGCTTGAAACGTGATAACACTTCAAAAATCCCTCCAAATGGTATGAATTGAGGTTACCCTCCAACACCAGTGATAAGCAACCCCAACCGTAGAGGAGAAACACTTCCTAAACAGTGGAGAAGCCATAAGAACCGATGAAGAACCTTTATCTTCCATAAAACCAGCAAGGACAGACCTTTTGACGTGTAGAAATGTCATGTTTATGGCATTAATTGGAGCATAAAAAGGATGTTGTATTTGAATTGCAGACTGCAATATGCAGTTACAAGTTGCAAGTTATAGATTAAAGTTAAGAGTTAGCGGATTTTGCAAGTGTTGTAAATTAGCAGCAAATTGTGAAGCGGTGTGCTAAACTCAGTAGTTACTTTGTTTATAAGCTAGATAAAGAGTCATCAATAGGTAATAATATCATGCATTCCTTATCCACTCATGTGATAAAAAAAATTTGAATAAAAGAGTTAATAAACAGTTCTTTTATTGTTTTGATGAGGCCCTATGTTTGGAACTTTGGATAACCAACTCAAATAAGGCATGTATTGAGATATGGATCTAGTTGGATTGGTTGGGCTGTTATAATTATTCACCTAACCAATCGTCTAATATTATAATAGGCCAAGCATCTAGTTAAGTTGGTTGGGATGTTACAATCATTTACCTATCAATCCTACAATATTAGGATATGAAAAATATTAATATGGGATCGAGTGGGATCCATCTACCAACTAAATCCAAAGGATGCAGACTAGCAAAGAATTGGACTCTAGATTTAGTTATAAGTGGTAATGGAAACAAACATCAAATGGTTGTACAACCTCTACAATGAAGGGGTTTAATGCAATGAAGGCTATTCTCTTTCCCTAGATTTTTCACCTGTTGTAAGATCCCTTCCTAGTGTAGAAAGGAATGGCCCAACTTGTCTGCATGGGAGAAAGTAGCCTCTATCCAATAGCCTAGGGATTAGAATAGATGTTTCCTTACAAAACTATTTTCAACATTTTACTTTCATGTTGATAGATATGTTAAATAGGGATTCTTCATGTGAATTGTTCATATATCACACACCTTCATGTAATTTTGAAAACATCATGGATTGACAATCCAATACAAGTTGAATAAACTCGTCTCTTGGAATAGGTGGAACTTGGCATTTGAAGTGTATTGAGGGTAACAATAATCTGTATTTCTTTATATGCAACCTTTAAACAAACCCTTTTGAACACTTAAAGTGCTCCTTGACTTGATTCCGTTTGGACTATGAAAAAACTAGTCACTAATCACTTGTGAGTTGTGAAAACCCTCCATTTTGGCATGAAAACTACTCTTCTATGCCAAAAAATATCCTAGATGATAAGAACAGAGCATGGACAGAGTCCATGAAGAACTTGATGCAATGCTAAGGAAGCTTGAAATCTACTGTAAAGCCAACTATTTACTGCTGCTATAATATAATGCTCAGTTCTAGCTCAAGCTTGTCATTTTCTAAGCATAAAAACCACATGAATCAATGTAAACCCATAGAATGAAGTGGAATGCAATTAAACTTACGCAGTAATCAGAAAAACATACTCACAACAACAATGACACAGTGATTTAAAGTGCGGAAAACCCTCTAGGGGAAGAAAACCCATTGTTCAATCAACCAAGCTTCATAATCTTGCAAAAATGGAGAATGTACGAGAGATATTGGCTATCAAAAAGGCCTTGGATGAGATGTACAGCTGCTATGCACTTGCTTTGAGCTTTGGATAGTGCTTGTGTCTTCTTGCTCTTTTTTTGCTGGAACTTGCATATGCCAAATCAGCCCATTCCCAGCCAGTTTGGTGGCTGGTTAGTTTTTTGGTCTTTTGAAGGTGCAAACAGATGAATTTGCAAGTCAAAATGGTGGGCTCATGGACAATCATGAAGGGAACCTTCAGTATAAATTCTGTCTTATTTGAATATCTGAGGAGAAAGAAAATAAGATTGTACAACAGATTTAGTTTGTCATTTTGACTGGGCAAATGGGTGTATTTTGGCATGAAATTTACAGTAAATTTAGTCCTTCAGGTTCTCTCTGTAGGTACTAGTTCTGGACATAAGCAGAAACTGAAGTAAGAGTGTCTGCAGAAAAGTCCAAGTGTTTAATGCACTAAGTTTGGTCCAAATGTAATGCAATGCAATGTAATGAAATGAAATGCCAATGAGATGTAATGCAATGAAATATAATGTAAATGTCATAGCTGTCATAATTGAGTGCCCAAATATTTGATATATTGTAAAGTGGTGTTATGTCCTAAGTACGAAGGAAGAGGGGAAGTTAGTTATGTGCAAGGTGTCCTGGAAACTGTTGCCACCAATGGCCAGGACTGCACTATAAATAGACCCCCCCTTCATTGTTTTGATATCAATCCATGTGTGTGCAATACCTTAGGCTGGAGTACATAGATGTATATGTAGAGAGGCATATTGCAAGTCTGATGTTGTAATCTGTATGCCATTTTGGCAGATCAATCAATGCAAGGATCATTCTCCAATTGTGTGTTGATATCTGTGTGATTTATTAGATTACTAGACTTGTGTTGTGAAGATAGTTGTTGCAGGTTAGAAGACGAAGTCAGATTGGATCAATTGCAAGTTGCAGTCAAGAAGTACAGATGCCATAAGACAACAACGTAAGAACGTTGTTGGTGAAAGCCGTCGTCTTGTAGGAGTAAGTCGTCGTTTGGAGTCATGTCGTCATGCCGCCATATGGGTGCCAGCATGCCATCATGTTGATACTAACTGCCAATGCCGTCTAGCTAATGTCGTATGGAGTGCCGTCATGCTGAATGAATTGTCCCAAAGTTGCTGACTGCAGATGTGTTGGCTCTTAACTTCTGTCACTATCTTCTTGTTGGGAAACCTCACCGCTATGCTACACTCTTTCATTTGAAAAAAGAATCACTGAATTTGGACTTTGATTTGGTTGACGTATGTCTAAAATACTACTCACTTGTCTTGACCGTTCTTCCCTATTTTTCCAAGGCTAGATAATGTTGGCTCTTAACTTCTGTCACTATCTTCTTGTTGGGAAACCTCACTGCTATGCTACACTTTCATTTGAAAAAAGAATCACTGAATTTGGACTTTGATTTGGTTGATGTATGTCGAAAATACTACTCACTTGTCTTGACTGTTCTTCTATGTTGATACTAACTGCCAATGCCGTCTAGCTAATGCCGTATGGAGTGCTGTCATGCTGAATGAATTGTCCCAAAGTTGCTGACTGCAGATGTGTTGGCTCTTAACTTCTGTCACTATCTTCTTGTTGGGAAACCTCACCGCTATGCTACACTCTTTCATTTGAAAAAAGAATCACTGAATTTGGACTTTGATTTGGTTGACGTATGTCTAAAATACTACTCACTTGTCTTGACTGTTCTTCCCTATTTTTCCAAGGCTAGATAATGTATTTGAATTCAAATTATTATTAAGCGTTCTTCTTGATGTCAGGAACCTCTCTATAAAATTTCATTTCAATCTGACTTCATTTGAAGGAGTTATAGCCAAAAGATGACACTGCCCTATTTTGGAAGCTTGTTGCAGTTGGATCACCGTCACTTAGACGTTCGTCCTCATCATCATCTTGATATGCTTCTGAATGACATGTCATGGATCCATTTGGATCAAACAAATCATCCCAAATGTGTTAAAATATTGCAAAGGAGTTATCGCCATGACTAAACATCAATTATCTTGGTGCATAAGGGACTCCATTCATGACATTGAGTAAAAAGAGAATATCAAGCAAGCAATTAAGAAGCGCAAGGGGTAAAATACAGCAAAAAAGGGAACAATAAGCTCATAAGCAAAGCGTGATATAATGTAGCGAATACCTGAGTACTTACACTTGTACTTTGTGTAAACCACATTATTCATAGAGTAATAAAGACTTCTTATTCTCCTGAGTTTTATTCCCCAAAAAGATATTTCCTTATTAAATATTGAGTTATACTATTGTGTGTGATGTCTGAAAACTTCTAGTGGAATTTGTATTTCATATTTGAAGCTTAGAACAGCTTATTTGCCTCAAAGTATAACAATGTACGACCTAGTGCATATCAGGATTTGAAATCTGGGTGTTTTACTCCAGAGGATTTGTTTAGAGAATCAGTTGTGAGTGATTTAAGATCAATACTAATACTCAACTGAAGAATAAAAACAAAGAACTTCAGAGAAGTAATTTGAAAATAAACCATGGTGCAAGTATGTAAAAATTTGAGGCAAATTCAATTTCCATTGGGACTACTAACATTTGCTGGATCGAGAAAGATAAGGAGAGCAAGAAGAAAAATATATGAGACGTTGATAACAATTGGACTCTCAGCACTCATTTCAACAACAATATCTCCAACCTTTGAGGGACTTTTCATTGCCACAAATAAACCTAGAAAGAAGCAACCAAATACAGGAATTTAATGTTACATCTCGAAGTAACAAGAACCTTAGATGTCTAAGTCATCCAGGCAACCACCCAACCTACACAAAAAGTTTTAGATTTTTCCTGTTTTAAATCTGCATAGTTTTGGGCACTAAAAATTCAAAGTTCTAACAAAGTGAAATGACCCATACAAGACTAAAGATTGCAAAACCTAATACCTAGAACTCTAGTCGTGAAAATTCATCAAGTTGGACAACTAAGCGCACAACACCTAAAGGGAAAAGGTGATTGACTAAGCCAAAAGTTTGGCCATCAAAGACATTTACTTGGACATATGAGTGACATCTCTTGTATTTCACCTACGCAAAACAAATTTTAGGCCATCAAAGGGTGATTGCAATCACCAAGCCATCTAAGGAAATTTTGTCTAGAAATCAAAAGAGGCCATCCAACCCCATTGAAGATGAAATTCCACTTGAGAAAAGGAGTACACCATCCAAGGCACGAATATTGCATGTTGGAAAATTTGGAGCATCTATATCTCAACCCTAGTTTCTAATACTAATTTCCATTAACCATGTCATCAAAGCAGTCAAACTAGTTGTTTGAGGTTCCCCAACAACCCAAGGTGACTATCCAAATGGCAAACTTTAAAACACGCATTTTGTCGTCTGGACTTTTCCACTCACTTGAGTGCTTACTTGGATTTCCAAGCATATAGTCTGGGTGTCTGACAGTTTCCAACAACTTGGGGGAGAGTCATATTTCACATTTTGGCCTTCAAGGTGGTTGCCCTTACACTTCACTGGTTAATTTCGTGTAAAAAATCCTCCTTTTCATAGAGCACCTTTTTGGGTAGAGAATCCAAGCCCACAAGGCAAGCATCTAAGAACTAGGTCATCTAAGCCCTTGTGGGGGCCTTCTACACACATTTGCAAGCCAATGAAACAACAGCCTTGGACATTATAGCTCCTAGTTCACAAGTCACAACCTACTAGCAAGTCGCTTGAGCCTTTATTGCATATTCTATCTTAAAATTTAATTTTCAATATGATATTGACATGTTTGAAGTGTTTCACTAAAGCTTTTGCAAAGAACTTGATTCTGTGAATTTGATGCATTTTCAAGAAGGAAGCATTGAAAAATTATTTTAATGGAAAAAAAATTGATATGCTACTCAAATCTCCCCAAAAAAAATTTCTCTTTTTTTTTGGGCTATATAACAAATGCTTGACAACAAAAAGAATGTTGATATCCCCACTGTAAGGGAAGATATTATTCAGAGTGAATGCTTAGTAGTTTTAACTTTTAAACAGGGAATAGATATATACAACAATTTTACTGAGAGATACACATTTACAACTTAATAAATATTAAACACATTTTTATAGACTAGATATCCTCATCTTATTTATAGACAGAAATTGACTTATTTGTGGATACATCACATGATACACCCAGATCATATTATCTTTTATATTAACTCCAAACAAATGTCTGATTCCCAATACTCCATTACCTTTTTAAACCTAAAAAATGGTGGTACTTCCCAAATTCTTGGGACAAAGTGGAGGAAAAACACTTCATGGTAATAAGATGGGGCATACTTCACTTACTGCAACATTTCAAAAGTATAACCTTCCTGAAACAGAAACAGCTCTATCTATAGTATGAAATTGGCTTTCAGAGCAGAAATAACAGACATTCAGTCATTATCAAATGGCATAATCTCAACCAGTGTAATTTCTCGACTTTCAAGGAACAGGCCCAGGTTCGAATCTTACCATGTGATACATGCATAATTGCCAAGCTGTTCTAATACATGTGGTCATGATGTAATACACATGGGGCCCATTTCAATCCCATATAACCAATTTTGAAAAAAAAAAAATAGACATTCCATCATTTTCATAAACTTGTTAACAGGTATTAGGAATAATCAAGATATATGCCCTGGAAAAGTTTTGGTGATAAAAGCAAAGTAGATTGAATTGGATTTTCCTTGAATCCAATTTTCCCATATCCCTCTAGAAAGAATCAAGGTGGTAAGATTTCTTTGTGCAAATTGGACACTAGCCAATCATGTATGGCAATGATATCCAGTATCCACAACATGCCATTTAGTATGGAATCACTGAATTTGTTTGATTAGGATGTTCACATCTTTTCTTCACAATGATAGGCTTCATTTCTGATTTTGATTTACTTATAACAGTTGTGTTCCAAATCTGGACTTGAAACCTTACACTAAAACTCAGGAGAATCTGATCTGAAAATCTGCTCCATTACCACTGATATGATCCTTCTGCACACTATTGCCAAACAACTCATAGAAAAGAGAAAAAAAAAACTGAAAAATCTGAAAGTAAGACCAAAATCTGCAAGGCCACGAGTTCTGAATTAGGCAAAGAAAACTAAAAATCTGTAAATAAAATTCCTCCCCCCTTCCCTACTCTCTTAAAACTGAAAATTTTGGAAATCGGCTACACCATGTGAAACGAGGGACATAAGTTGTAATTAAAGAGAGCAATTAGAACTTCCCTCACACCAGAAAGTTTTTTTTCAATAGAAATACATGAACAAAAAAGAGGACTTTCCTAAAAGGTGTGGTTGCCAACTTAATCCACCTTAAATGTCAGTATGAGAGCTGCACTTTGCCAGAAAAACTAGTCCCTAAAAGACTCTGCAGAATAATTCTCCAAAAGACACCCCATTCTCTAAAAGCCACTCCCTATTTAACTATTTCCCACTTCAAATCTTTTTTTCTTAGTGTCTGGGGGGTTTAGATTTCTACATGGTGACAAAAACCATGTGGGCTACAGGCATTCACAAACAATTTTTAAAATTAAGTTTCTAATAGACCCACTATTTAATAGGTGGGATGGAGGATCCACTGAATGTCTCATAGAGAATGGGGAAAAAAATTTGAAACTGAAAAAAAGGTTCATAGCAATCACCATATTAAGATAGATACAATGCATTGTGATGTATCCTGGTACTTGTTCATTTGCATGTTTAAGGCTAGAAAAAATGCTCATAAGTGATAAGATGAATATTTACTTCACATATAGGGTAAGCAATCTCAAGCAACATCCTTAGGCATTTTGGCTATACATGCTATGAGAGAGTTCATTTCATAATAAATCATGCTCTGATTCAGACGTTGGTGAAGAATAGTGTGAGATCATAACATTATCAAAAGGCTTGTTAATAGTTATCCATCATTGTCTAGACTCTAGAGTGATTGTGTTCTATAAGCACGAACAAGCTGGAGTGTCCCATCTGTAAATATTAATCTTATTTGCTTACCAAGAAAAACAAAAATCAATGATGCAATTATTTCTCCTCACCTGTCACATTCTTTTAGGCGCACAGCATTCCACTGCTCCATTGCCAACGCATGTAACCGTACAGCCTCTAACTTATCAAGAACTTGAGAAAGCAGACACTTAGGATCCTTAACAAGTGTCTCCGAAAATAAGTCTAGGAAGGTTCTATTCTCTTCATCTTCACCTTCTGTAGTACCACAAGTCTCAAAGAAATCCAAATCTGTAATGTCTGACACATTATCATTGACTAATGGCATGGAGATGGATTTGAATGTTTCAATAGAAGGTTGGTGTTTTCCTTTTTTCTTTTTCTTCATTTTTTTGTTTTTTGTATGTACATCACCACTTGCGTCTCCAGAAGCCGAAGGATCTGAATCTGGTTTCTTGCTCGAATCCTGCAAAGCTCTGATTATATGCCTTTTTGGAATTTCATTTGAAGAGGAAGCCTTATGCATAGCGACTGCATCAAACTCACCATGCATCCTGAAAGAAACATCTGAAAATCTTCCTCTCCAGACTCCCTGGAAATAACAAGTTCAAACAAAAACAAAAATACAGATCAACAAAGCTTCTCGATAGAGTTGGTTTCAAGTACTGTATAAGATTTATTCAAAAGACAATCTGCAACAGAGAAACTCCGAAATTAATAGATCATGAATTATGTAGTACATTACTTGGAGCGAAACATGCAAAGAAGGAAGAGTGAAACACATCTGACAAAATAGAAATCAAATATGTATTGGAAATTTGTATTAGTGGTGTTTGCAATGGTGCACAAGGGGCTTGCAAGTCATGGTTAGAGCTTCTGGGGCATGGCCAAATAGATTCCACACAGTTCAGAGAATATATTGCTCTCTTCAATTCAAAAAGAAATTCTGTAGGGGGAATCAAAAGGACACTTATCTCCTTCAACAATCTCTCCAAACACCAGACAACCAAATTTGAGATGAATCCCCTAGCCCCATGAAGGTTGAAGAACCCTGCCTGAAGTCTCAATCAGGTCCTAAAAAGAAGTCCATAAACTCAAACTAGGAGACTCAACTAGATAAAACCTATAGAAAACATTACCTCGATGAGGGCATTCACCAAAGAAGCGGAAAATCAACAGGACAAATGTTCAGGCAAAAGAGTTATCTATACTTGAATCTGGTGGCAAACCTCAAACAGAAAAGGCCTTGGATAAGGCCAACCATTCCGGGGAAAAAGAAATGATGGTCCCATGTTGGAATGTGACAGTGTTGAATCCCCAAACCAAGAAGAGGTGGTTAAGATGACAGATCCAGCTAGAAAACATTGATATGTTATTTACCTAAGAAAATAGTGTTACAAAATCTTATTATTAAAAGGGTTGCAGAAAGGATCATACATGATGGCAGTAAAGACAGTCTGATTTGGGAGTTGTGGCATTTCTTTAGAACCCAAGCAATATCTCCTGATCACTCATAGAACATAGAAAAATGGACGAGTGCCTCTAGTCAATATTGATTATAAGCTTGATATTGATGGCCACTGCATCGATGCCCCTGCTTCAGCCCCAAGTAGGAAAAAGATAAGTAGGACCTCAAGATGTTTAGCCAATAGTATAGATTTTTGATATTAACATTTGGGTGTAGAATTCAAACATGGGAGAAGATAGAGTCAGACCAAAATCTTCATTGAAGGATGGTTTTGATTCATTCCTAACCTCTAACCATCTTTGGTACGTGGATACTGTTGGTCACGAATCCGCCACGAGGAAAGGATTTGCTGCTATTGCGCCCTGGACCCGCGAACCAACATTGAAAGGCCGGAAGGAAGGGATGCCTTCCGGGCCGATCTCCGGAGAAGGCCGGCTCCTTTCGGGGGTTAGTAAGATGAAAGTGCAGGGGAAAGAGATAAAGGAACGGAAAGAGACAAATGTACAGAAAGAGATACAAATATGTCCAAAGGTTGGTGGGGGGGAACTAACAGTACGGGAACACACCAATCACCGCTACTTACGCATACAAACACGGAGCATGACAAGGAACCGCAAAACCTAGACGTACTTCCGATACACCAGCGGCGTATGCACGGCTTCAATAGCTCCCTAGCAAACATTCCCTACAAGGAACTAACGGCGAGGGATCGTATCAATCACCGGATACGTACAGCGACGGGGGTAGAAAGTAAACCTAGAGATGTCGAGCCGGTATATGTGTTAGGTAGAGAGTTTAACCGCACGGCTTCAATGGCTCCCTAGAAAACATTCCCTACAAGGAACTAACGGCGAGGGATCGCATCAATCACCGGATACGGGCCAGCAACGTCACACATAGCTGATGGAACTGCTACCAAATTTATAATGAATGCTTTAAATAATGAAGTACGGAAGGTGCTTTAAGCAAGCAATGCTAGAGGAACCTGATCGCCAAATGCCAAAGTGAATTAACGAGCCGCGACACAGGTGGGCCTAAGGCATATAATGAAAGACAGCATAAAAGAATAAAGACAGTAGAACAGAACCAGGCATACAGATTGTATTCATAAGCAGAAGCACGGTTACAGTAAGCACAGTAGTTCCCTAACAAACATTCCCCTTCCACCACCTTACAATGAAAACGTGGTGGGTATTTATAGCCCAAAGTTCCCCCCGTTACATTAATGGGCACAACGTCCCAGTCAAACATTAGCTGACAAAAGCAGCCGCGGAACTGCTGATGCTGACCTCTGTCGAGTGGAGCTGTACCCTCGGCATGGTCTCCCTGAAGGTTGAACAGCCACGTGGCAGCGCGTTGGGTAGAACTTTATATTGACAGAAATGTGGGTAGCTGAGGCAGGTGGAAACTCAGATCAGCTTTGAATGAGGCTACTGACACAGGCGGTGCAGCCCATACTTATCCCTTTTGGTCGGCAGTCTTGGTTCAAATCCCGAAGCTGGACACTTGTCGTATGATGGGTTATCTTTGTGTGACACATGTCTGCCTTGAAGGGCAATCTATCTATCTTCGCTTGGGATCGGAGCTCCTTGGGATGCGTGGGCAGAAAACAGTGCAGTTGGGAAGGCCTTCACGCCTTGGTCAAATTCCGGGTTTGTTCCCCTACTGTACACATGTCAAGGGCGCATTCCGGCTCTGCTGAAAAGTCGGGCTGCGCACAGGTGAACACTGGTGTCCGCGCTTGTACGGACTGCTCCGGCGAGTTATCATTCTTCTTTGTCGACTGCCCGACTGCCGATTACAAGGTGCGCCCAGAAAGAGGGCGAAGTCGGACTTCGCACCAAAACTGGGCGAAGTACGCACTTCGCACCAAAACTGGGCGAAGTGCGCACTTCGCACCAAAACTGGGCGAAGTCGCACTTCGCACCAAAACTGGGCGAAGTGCGCACTTCGCACAAAAAACTGGGTTTCCTGGTTCAGCTTCTCGGGGCCATAACTTTTGATCCGCTGACCCGATCGCCTATTATAATATATCGTTGGAAAGCTTGCGAGAAGATCTGCAATAATAAATTATCCGGGGCTCATTTTGTCCATTTTATCGCCCCATGGCCCAAAAACCGACACCGGCACGAAAAAGGGGGGGGGCAAAAATTGAAAACATTGCACCCCGTGCAAAATGTGACAACATTTCTGGCGGCTCGCGGGGTGTCGAGCTCGCCTCGGCGCAAAGAACCCATGCCTTCATCCATTGGGCAACAGAGTCACCCACGCTGCAACTGCTCTTCAGATCCACCTCCGGCAACTGCCTCCTCGGAACACTTAAAAAGAAAACACTGCACAGACTGAAAAAAGAAAAACAACTAAAACTTGGAATAATAGCCGGATTATTTACACAAAATTTTGCGGCGCTATTGGCATGCCGCCACCACAAATCTAGCTTTGGTTGCCTATCCGGTGAACCTGCAGTGCCCGGACCAGATCTGATTGTACTTCAGATGATCTTTGAAGTCCGGTTGGCCTCCCAAAGCTTGCCAGGTCGCGAACATGGTGCAACGTGGCAGATTGTCATTCATGCCGGTACCCATACAATTGATGAACAATGTGGCAAGGAGATTTTTCAGACGGGGGCCCTCTTCGGGTACCGGTTGCGGTGATGGTTGGAGCCAATACCGCCACGGTGGAGACTGTAGGTGAACATTCATTTCTCCGCTTGTGAGGTCAAGGCTGCTCACCAAACCTTGATTCCTCCGGGGTGTCTTCTATCAGCTTAAAAAAGGGCGCCTGCGATCAAGAAATCTGGATCTTCAGCTCAGTCGGAGTCGCCAGGTGATTTTTCCAGATGAAGGCAAGCCAAAGATTCACCAACTCGGGCTTCCTTAAAATATGGAGACTGATCGTCTCACCTCACGGATTCGTCTATGCGAGCTTGGTAATCAGCCGGCCTGACGCGCTCGCCTGGAGCGTTGGTATTAATTTCGTAAAGTCAGACTGGTTTCCCGGGTTCCTCGCTCGCCACCTTCTTGCTTGCACGAAGGCGTTAGGACCGGTCTTTCGGACTCAGAGAATATGAACGTGCAGAGTCGCCAGGTGCTCTGATTTTGAACAGCAATGAAGCGAGCACCAGTGCTTCAATTCTGTTTGGGGGTGAGAAACCTCCTTGTCCCACCGAGCATTCGGAAAGAAACTGTCAGCCCGAATGAGGACGAGCTTGAGATCTTCCAAATGCGAGACAAAGCGTCCCACCGGGCGTGCCAAAAACTGTTGGTCACGAATCCGCCACGAGGAAAGGATTTGCTGCTATTGCGCCCTGGACCCGCGAACCAACATTGAAAGGCCGGAAGGAAGGGATGCCTTCCGGGCCGATCTCCGGAGAAGGCCGGCTCCTTTCGGGGGTTAGTAAGATGAGAGTGCAGGAAAGAAATAAATGAACGGAAAGAGACAAATGTACAGAAAGAGATACAAATATGTCCAAAGGTTGGTGGGGGGGAACTAACAGTACGGGAACACACCAATCACCGCTACTTACGGCATACAAACACAGAGCATGACAAGGAAGCGCAAAACCTAGACGTACTTCCGATACACCGGCAGCGTATGCACGGCTTCAATAGCTCCCTAGCAAACATTCCCTACAAGGAACTAACGGCGAGGGATCGTATCAATCACCGGATACGTACAACGACGGGGGTAGAAAGTAAACCTAGAGATGTCGAGCCGGGTATATGTGTTAGGTAGAGAGTTTAACCGCACGGCTTCAATGGCTCCCTAGCAAACATTCCCTACAAGGAACTAACGGCGAGGGGATCGCATCAATCACCGGATACGGGCCAGCAACGTCACACACAGCCGATGGAGCTGCTACCAAATTTATAATGAATGCTTTAAATAATGAAGTACGGAAGGTGCTTTAAGCAAGCAATGCTAGAGGAACATGATCGCCAAATGCCAAAGTGAATTAACGAGCGGCGACACAGGTGGGCCTAAGGCATATAATGAAAGACGTCATAAAAGAATAAAGACGGTAGAACAGAACCAGGCATACAGATTGTATTCATAAGCAGAAGCACGGTTACAATAAGCACAGTAGTTCCCTAACAAACATTCCCCTTCCACCACCTTACAATGAAAACGTGGTGGGTATTTATAGCCCAAAGTTCCCCCGGTTACATTAATGGGCACAACGTCCCAGTCAAACATTAGCTGACAAAAGCGGCCGCGAGGCTGCCGATGCTTGACCTCTGTCGAGTGGGTCGTACCCTCGGCATGGTCTCCACGAAGGTTGAACGGCCACGTGGCGGCGCGTTGGGTAGAACTTTATATTGACGAAATGTGGGTAGGCGAGGCGGTGGAAACTCGGATCAGCTTTGAATGAGAGCTGCGACACGAGCGGTGCAGCCCATACTTATCCCTTTTGGTCGGCGAGTCTTGGTTCAAATCCCGAAGCTGGACACTTGTCGTATGATGGGTTATCTTTGTGTGACACATGTCCGCCTTGAAGGGCGATCTATCTATCTTCGCTTGGGATCGGAGCTCCTTGGGATGCGTGGGCAGAAAACGGTGCGGTTGGGAAGGCCTTCACGCCTTGGTCAAATTCCGGGTTTGTTCCCCTACGTACACTGTCAAGGGCGCATTCCGGCTCTGCTGAAAAGTCGGGCTGCGCACAGGTGAACACGGTGTCCGCCGTTGTACGGACACTGCTCCGGCGATTATCATTCTTCTTTGTCGACTGCCCGACTGCCCGGTTACAAGGTGCGCCCAGAAAGAGGGGCGAAGTCGGACTTCGCACCAAAAGTACGAACTTCGCACCAAAACTGGGCGAAGTGCGCACTTCGCACCAAAACTGGGCGAAGTGCGCACTTCGCACAAAAAACTGGGTTTCCTGGTTCAGCTTCCCGGGGCCATAACTTTTGATCCGCTGATCCGATCGCCTATTATAATATATCGTTGGAAAGCTTGCGAGAAGATCTGCAATAATAAATTATCCAGGGCTCATTTTGTCCATTTTATCGCCCAAAAATTGAAAACACTGCACCCCGTGCAAAATGTGACAACAGATACCAAAGAAAGAAACTTCACACGGTACAACAGGACGACAGGAAATGAGCTTATAGCAGAAAGATTGAACAACTTTATATTGGATGGTCAATGACTAGACACCAATCACATAATCAATATCTGAGTCCTCAAAACTATAAGGACAGACCACTGGCCCATCAAAATAAAAAATTTGGAGCATGCAACCCGCAATAAACCCATTTTTATGATTTCAGATCAATTCAATTGGATTCTTAAAAACGGATCTATTACGAATTAAGAATAATGTGAGATGAGTTTTGAATTCCTAGTGCTGAACTTCAAATAGATAACTTTAAAACTAGAACATCACATCAGCATGCTTGACAATTATTTTATATGGAGAAGCCCTCTGGGTATAAGACTATGGATGCAAATTTAAAGACTTTATTTCCTTTGGAAATCTGGAGAAAATACAAGCTTTTGCCATCATAAACTGCACACTCTGAGATGCGCAACCTCTGTGGACAACTTCTCTGGCCTTCTACATTGTTCTCAGTCAATTCCATCTTCCCCTGTGCTGAGACAACTTCTTCCCTTATTCAGAACCAATGGCGATCTTTCAATTTTATGTATTTACTCCAAATGACCTGGCCATGGATCCCCTCTGAATTGTCTTCATAAGAAATGTTTCTTGAAATCTTAAGCTATTTTATGATGTGAAAACCTTTTCGCATCCTCAGGTACAAAGTCAGGATGCTTTTCTTTCCTTTGAAAACTGTCCCTCAATCCATGTCCAAGGGGGCTCCCTACCTACCAATTTCTCAGGGGTTCTCTGGCTGTTGCAGCTCTACCCCACCTCCCCTGTAACTGGCAGGATAAAGTTTTGGGTCTAAAACTTTGTTTTTGAGTTCCTCGAGTATCCTGATCAATGTTACACTTGTGCCCCTTTATGGCTGTCTTAGTACAACATCATTTAGTTGTGTTTGAAGCCTGAAAATGCCTACTAAGGTGCATAGAAATAGCCTCTGAGTGAAGGAAAAGTTTTTGCCCTCTTTTTGGTCTTTATGGCCATATTTGACCTTGAAATCTTCCGAGTGAACCTAAACTATCTTAATGTTCCCACATGCTCCAGGTGATCCATTAACTCTTTTCATGATCCCCTCAGTTGTGATCCTTATACTAGCCATTTACTCCCTCAGCTAGTGCCATTTGTTGACTTTCCATTTTGGATTACACCTCCACACTAGCAAGAATACTAGCCATTTACTCCCTCAGCTAGTGCCATTTGTTGACTTTCCATTTTGGATTACACCTCCACACTAGCAAGAATTTTGGTCCCCAAAAGTTCATACATGTGAAGATGAGGAATTCTCCTTTCCACCTACTTCATGGCCTATTTCTCCTTTTTTTAACATATATATAATTCTTTAAACATATTCGAGATGGCTCTCATTGCTCAAGTAGATTTGAATAGCTTGGAATCCACCATCCGCTGAGTGATTCAAAACTTTGAAATGATTTCGGGTTTGGAAGGGTAACAGGATTTCCAAAATGCTCCCTTTAGGCTGTAGTGATGTTGTCATTCTTCTACAACTCTTGCAAATCATGTATATCCTCCAAAGCTTTAAGCAAATCTAGACCTGGGCATCCTATTCACTCCATTGGGCGATGCTTGAATTCTCTGAGAGATCTTTGACGGTTTTGGATTGTTTCTGGAATAGATCTAGGATCCATTGATTCCATACGGTTCTTTTGGATTGCAAAGTAATGTATTCATTTCTATTGCAATCATTTGAACATTTGAACGTGCTTTAAGGTTAATAATTAAAAATCACTACATTCTAGCGACTTTCTCGGTTGTCATGCCTGCTATGACAAGGACTCAGAATCTCCGGCCTTGTTCATTGGGCTTATGGAGTCACCTTTCTTAAATGTATAGCTCAGGCTTCAACTAAGATACACCAATATCATCATGGAGGTTTATCTTCTTGTGAAGGGATCTGCAGCTGCACCATTTTTGTCCTTTGGCGACCGTTGGTGTATCTGTTTGCTAGAGCCTGTTCCACCAATATCATCATGGAGGTTTATCTTCTTGTGAAGGGATCTGCAGCTGCACCATTTTTGTCCTCTGGCGACCGTTGGTGTACCTGTTTGCTAGAGCCTGTTCCAACTTCTGCTGAAGATTGTTTATATAAGATATTGTGCTAGAGATCTGTTCCTCAGCATCTTGGACTTCTACTCCATTAACCTTCACCACAGTGTCTCTTAGCCCTTGGGCAAGTTTGTCGAATTCCTGCTCCTCACATAGCTTTCCATTTCATCCCATGGAGCAGGGAGGCCAAAGTCAATCAGTTCTTGGGCTGAATCACTCATTTCATTTATCATTTTTCCTAGATCCTCCATTTGTTGGTTACATTCATTCAATGCCAAATTTTTTGTCTTGACTACCTCTATTTTTGCAATTGCTTCATCTCTATTTATGACTCATATGGCAGCGAAAGACATATCCTCTGCATCATAAACTTTTTCCAATAGGGCATCAACCTGTGGAAGCTTATCATTCAATTGGGTGCTAATTTCCTAGATCCCATTGTTCTGAGCCAGATAAGGCCTTTGAAGGCGGACATAACTTTCTCTCAGGATGCTTCAAATTCAGTTTTCAGCTCATCTATTTTATTCTCCTGGGGAGCTTCTCCTTTCCACATTTGCTCAAGTTGTGACTTGAGACTGTCCATTTCTTTCTGCATCTGATCCACCCTTTGAAATTCTTTCTGCCTCATTTCTTCCACCTTCCTTTTCAGCTCCTCATTTTCATTTTCTAGTCCCTCGTTCTGTTTGCTCACCTGATCCTCCTTTCAAAGGTTTTGTGCCTTTTTTAAACATTACAGTTTCCAACCTGTTCTGCATTTTTCAATTGGATCTTTCTAATTCAGGTAGAGCTGTTCTCTTCTTAAATATTGTTCTACTCGTGTGAAATCCGTCCTCAGCATGTTTTGCTAAGCACTTTTTGGTGTCTTTGCTCTGTCCCATGCTGATCTCAGTGATCTCATATTTGATTGACCCAAGTTCAGTCCATACCCTCTATCTACAACATGGTTCATTGAGCACTATGGTGTCTTGGCTCTTTTACATACTGATTGGGTGGCTTCATACTTAGCTGGTTCTCCAAGGTCTGCTCCCAACATTCTTTGGTGTATCAATATTATCCTCTTCAAGTTGGTGGTTACTTCTCTTTGCCCTAAAAGACCTCCCTTGCTCAACAAAGTTGAACCATGTCTTTCTATGCTGGTCCTGTCTTGCTTTGTGCTTGATGAGGCCCTCATGTGTTAACAGTACGCTTTGGTGACAAATCTGATTTTACTTCAATAATTATACACTGATAGTAGTGGCCTCAATATGTCTTGTATGGAAACAAAAAAATAGAGGAGCAAAAACAACCCAGTTACATGAGAGTAAAAAGTGGACAAAGCCCCAAATTGTAGGATCTTTCCAATGAGACCCTTCTCAATACTTGCACTAATGCTGCACTGCATACTTTAGTTTGCCCATTGAATTATGGAGGAAATAGGGTTGTACACTACTATCCATGTCCTTCACATCCTACACTGTGTCTAAAATCTGCCCTAAAACCCTTCTCCATAACAAAGAACGTAGGCTATGAAAAATGCTTCCACTTCACTGTTGAGAAATGTAGCTTAGACAGAAACTTCTTGCACAGGCTTTAGTATGAACGTGCTAGAAGTGGTTCGTGACATTTTGAATTCTATTTTGTAATTCACTAAAGTGATTTTCTATTTTGAAATTCACTTCAGTGATTTTCTATTTTTAACCATAAATCTCAAGATGAGATGAGATCTAATCTTAGGGTTAGAGAGATTAGGGTTACATTTTCAAAGATAAAAGGAGAAGGTCAAGAGTGTTTTACACATAGAAAGAAAATAAAGTGAACAAATTGCGGAAGGAGAACTGCAATGCTATTGTGCAGAGGTGAAGAGTGATTTGCTGGCCAGAAAGGCAGCAAGAGAGCAGGTTGTCCTGCTATAACTGTAACCTCCTCCATTATATAAAATATGCAGCTTCTGTAGTATATTTTCCGCTGTTCATTCTGTTTATTTTTCCAGCTATCTGTGTGACTGTTGTATGTTTAAAATAAATTCATCTCAGATCTGATTTTATTTTAAAATATAGGGCAGCAGTTACCTAGGGTTAGGAAATTGTACATTCACTAGTGAAGAGTATGTTGGATTGCTTCTTAATTGGACGATGGTTTGTACACAAATAGCACACTTATGGATAAGCCTCACTTGATCCTATTACACTGTGGTACCAATATGCTTGATGCTTACAAATTGATAGTCCTGTTCCATACATAAAGTGATTTGCTACTTTACAATATGGGTCTTCCTCATATGACAATCTCCACTACCTTCACCAGGTAATTTCAGCTCATCGAACTTGCAAGTCAATAGCCCTTTTCCATCCTCAAAGTAACATGCTGCTTCAGCAATATGGATCTTCCTCATGAGACCCTCTCTAGCTTTCCATAAGGTACTGCCCTCCCACCCCCACTCTTCCCCAAGGCCCTTCTCCTTTTGTGCATGCACACACATGTGCCCCCTACTCAAATGCTAGTATCTCCAAGAAATTCTTCCATGCATGGATGTCTTCTAGAGTTGATGAGAAATTGGCATGCTTCTACCATACTTTCTAGGCAAGTTTTGACATCCACTTGTGATGTAAACTTTTTCAGTCACATTGTATGAACTCATACAAAGTCTTACGACCTAGAAACTTGACAAACATTGGAGACTTTATTTCAAGGGATTTGGATTCTTGGATACCAATTTGGGAATTTGGGGATTTTTCCAGCCCCCAGTTTGCTCTCAAACAAGGCTGTCCTCTTTCTCCTTCATTCTTTTAGATCTTCATTGATGAGCTTGAACAACTTATTCTTCAAAATACACATGTTGACAATGGTTGCTTTCTACATCATGTCTTGATAGCTATATTCCTTTTTGCAGATGATGTTGTTCTTCTTGGTCATACTCATGAGGCCCTACAAAGACAGTTGGACGCTCTTGCTCACTTTTGTGACTTAAACGGTTGGTAGTCAATCTTAGCAAGACTAAGGTGATGATCTTTAATACATCAAAGAGTACCCTATCTATGTTCCGGTTCTTCTATAAGGGTGAGTCCCTTGAGATCAACATTGCTTACACCTACTTGGGGGTTCAATTTACAGGTCCTTACCTTAATCTTCGGCCAGCTTGACAGTCATCTCTCTTAGTCTTGGAATGCCAATGCTTCCAACAACACTTTCAAGACATACATACAAAGATGCACCTCTTTGATGGCATCATCAAACCCACAATCCTTTATGGATTTGAGATTTGGGGTCCAAGTCTGGGGTGTGTTGATTGGTCTTGCATTGAGAGGGTTCTGACTATTTTGCTTCAGTGATTTATCTAATGTAAACGAACAATTCCCCAATGTATTATTTAGGCTGAGTTTGGCGCTCATCCTCTTCGTCTTGAAAGCATCTTAAGAATTATTTTTCAGCTTCTTCACCTTAGATCCATGGGTGACTGCACCTCAAGCTGAAAGAGGAACCCATATTTGGTGCTTTGCTCCTCAGAATGCATTAACTCTAAGGGCTCTTTTGGTCGTCATTGTGGATGGTACTCAGAAGTTATTTCTCTTCTTCAGTCAGTTGGCATCTCCATAGACCAATTACCTCATTTCATATACTCTTTCAATGCTCCTCCCCGCCTTCTTCCTGATAAGAGGGTAATTAATCAAGCAATCAGAGATGTTGTTTATCGACAATATGTTTAGATCACTTGGGTTGCTCCATATCAACCTCTTAGTCCTAAGTTGACCTTCTACACTAGGCATTTCATGAGGAATGAAAATGGCATTATTAATCGTCCTAGTTATGTCGAGCAACATTGTACACTAGCCTTAGGATTCCTCTTGGTCAACTTAGTGTATGCTCACATCAATTGCAAATGGAGACCAAACACCATATTCCTTAAGAGGATGGGGTATGTCGTCTTTGCTCTATTCGAGAGGTGGAGACTAAAGAACATTTCATCTTTACGTGTCTTGTTTATTTTGACATTCGAGGGAGGTACTATTACTTGAATAGAGACTCTGATGAATCATTTGCCACTTTTTTCAGCTATCTTGACCAAAGAACTCTTTACCTTGGGGAAGCTATCACTCTTCAACGTCAATTATTACAAGGGAGATAAATTACTACTCAACTAATCACCTCCTTCTTTCACTTTATCTCTATAGTCGAGAGTGATAAGCGCTTATTTGAATCTACAACTATCCAAGATGTTAATGACAGATCTGTGTGCCCTTGTTTGCATACAAAAGTGGTCACTAGGGTTCAATTCTTTCTTCTTGCTTGTAACTGGACAAGATTTCAGTTATTTTGCATTGGGTTTCGGCCACTCCTCACATGCAAAGGAGTTGTAGACAAGTGCAACTTACTAGTTTATTCTTCTATTGATTACACAACCATGGATGCTACAAGAGTCTAGAGGGGTTGAACTCCATGTCCTCTTAGGATTATCCTACCAAGCCCTCTTCATCCTGGCCATTCTCCTAGGAGCATCATTAGATCCTGTGTTGGCCCTTTTTGGATAGTTGGTTATGACGACTGTGATTCTACTTTACATCCCACGATAGATTAATGTTGGCACTTGGATCCACTGAAACTCTTTTCTATCTCTAATGTAGCTTTACTTCTATCTCTCTTTTAATCATTACTTTTAGCATGTTAGGCTTTATCCATTTTGGGTAAACCCTCAAGGCTGTAATTTTATGCCATACAGTTGTTCCACTTTAGAGTAGTTTACATTAGATTCTTTACTCTGCATTGTAATTTGAACAACTCTTTTCAATGAGTCCCATTGGTCTACTTTGGCCATCTGTGGACATTAATAGAATTATCTTATCTCAAACACATTTACACTAGAAAATGTTCAATATTGATTTGAATGTCCTTTTATTTTACATGTCTAATCATTTGCTCCTCTATCTCTCTCTTTGAGAATCAACGAGAAGTAAGACACTTAATTATAGGCGTGCCTTGTGGTTATTTGGCTTTGCAAAGTTGTGGGTGTTGATTTACCCCACTTTGAGCATACATGTTTTCCTCAGTCTTGAACATATATATGTGCTAATTTGAGAAATTTTTAAGCTTTTATGATATGTGTTTCTTTCTCTTTAACATCCAATTAACCTACATCCTTCTAGATGAGGACTTTCCAAGGGAATTTTTACACTCTTTGAGGGATCTCAACATCTCTTCTAGCCAGTATTCGTCTCATTTAACTTGGAGCTTTGTCATCTGATTTGCCTTGGGCCTCACAAAAGCCATCACTCATCACAATTCTAGGTCACTTTGATGACCTTGACTTGAGGGATCTTGAGCTTTTGTCAAGCACATTCTTAAATGGCTAACAAACATATACCTTTTGGCTAAGGAAATTTGCACTCAACTCAATTTTCAAACATTCTTTGTTAGATTCCATCCCATTGTCTCTTCTAGTCATCGTTTGTCTTTGATGGCTTATTTTGTCATGGAATCTTTCTATCATCTATCTCCTCCACAACTATGAAGAGCAAGACATTCACCCAGAGCATTTCCCTTGGACATGAAGCATTGTACAAGTCTTTCTTCTTTTTTAAAACAATTGTCAAAATTAAGTCTACAATGATGCTACAAAACTTGACTTTTGAAGGCATATGGATCATCTCTACCTGGAAACCAAGCTACTTGTAAGCATTCTCAACATTTAAGAGAACAAGGTCACATATGGAGACCAATATCAAGTGTTTTCACCACCAATCCCCTTTCTTAAGGAAGATGTTGACACTAGAGAATTCATAAAAGTGACTCAAAAAATCAATCATTAAGTTAAGAGGACTTAGAATCTAACCTTGATGACCAATTGACATGATTCCAATGCAAACCACGTCATAAGGATGCCACCATTACATAAGTTAAATGTTGCTTGCAGTTGCATAACGAAAGAATCTCTCAACTTATAAAAATAGAACTTTGCCCATACATACTTTGATGAATGACCATCGTCCTCTAACAGGTTATTATAGGAATCCAAAGCAAGCAAACTGGAATTTTACAGCTCTATGATAACCTAAAGGCTAAAAGAGCAACCAAACACAAGTCCATTCAAAAGACACCGCTCATGGGTTCAAACAGTTAAAGAGAAGACCCCTCCCATTGTCAATCTTGCAATTCAATCCAAGTTTTATAAGGAATGGACATGCCAAGCTAATAACTTCAACCTTTGCCTACTTAAACCCTTTGATTCCATGGAGGCAGGACATAGTTTAGTACCTGAAACCCTAGACTGACCATAAGAACATCACTCTTGATACAACATGACTGGTTTTACATGGTACCCTTCTCATCTAGTTTGGCTCTATGAAGGACCACATGCAAGCACTACAAACAAAAGGAAATTATTCACCCTTCCTTCCAAGGTCTATCTTGACAAGGATCTGACATATATTAAAGCAGAGGAACTAAGGCAACCTCAAGCACAAGTTGTGGCTGCTTGCAGAGATTGCAAATGGGCAATAATTTGCAACTGCAAGGCAATGATTTGTGATATCCCTCCTCCAAGATGGACAAACCCTTGGTCATCTAATG
Organism: Wollemia nobilis; assembly: GCA_028583015.1. Classification (NCBI taxonomy): domain Eukaryota; kingdom Viridiplantae; phylum Streptophyta; class Pinopsida; order Araucariales; family Araucariaceae; genus Wollemia; species Wollemia nobilis. Next base: position 1,941,909 of record JAQPPZ010003633.1, read on the forward strand.
ATGGTGTTCTAATCCCAAGTAATAGCTATAGTCTCTCCTTTACTTATTGGAATTGCAGTGGTGCAATATCATCATCTCCATGGTCTTTCCATGATTATGTCTTTTCAATGTTTTCCCTTTGAAGTAGACTTGCATAAAAAAAACACATACAATCCACTGAAAACCAGAAATGCTAAAAGGAGCCAAAGCTTTCCATTACTTTCATGCTAATAATGAGGATCCCAAAAGAAGAGCCCTTTTACAATTTCAAAAATTCCTACTTATGCCCTATTTTCCCCTTTTTTCCCACCTAAAACTTGAAATTTCAAATTTCAAATTTGGGGCAACTTGCGGAGGTCATAACTTCGCGCTCGTTGACCCAATTGACTATTACAACATATTTTCGAAAACGGCATGAAACAAGCTAAGCGGGGCGATCCTTGGCTCTTCGCGCCAAGGCTCGCGTCTAGCCGAAAATCCTCAAATTCGACCTCTAAGACCTTTAAAAATCTCCTGCAAGAAAAACTAGTTTAACTAGTTTTACTAGTTTTTACAAAATTAAACAATTACAATCTTTTTTTGGGTGATGCAAGATCACTTTTACACCATTGGATGCTCCTGCATCACCCTTTCTTATTGAGACCCATGAAAGCTCCGAACAAACCTCTCCTCCAATCAATTAGGTGGTGTTTGTGGTTCAAGTTGGATAGCATGCCTCATTCATGATTGTCATCAATTCACGGTGTCATTAATTGCCTTAGATGAACACTCCAAATATATGTGGTTTCGGATCTAGAAGGATCCTCCCCTTCTTCAAGGCAATTTCATTGTAATATGCTATTTTATTCTAGCATCATCTTACTTTGTCATCAAGATAAATGGTGATACATTTCTTAACTCTTCTTTGGGTGGTGTTACCCTATTGATCAACTCCAATGCCCACATTGGGACTTGCTAGACATCTCTTCATGGCTTGACAGAGGAAAAGCTTTTCCTTTTTGAGCTACATGTTGAGGTCCTTAGAATTCAAAGATATTTGGCAAATCCAAGGTACCCTATTAGTGATTATGGAAGACATTTTCTCCAACTATGTGAATCACATGGCCTTCTAATCCTAAATGGGATCCCTTGCTTTCTGCATGGTGGCAATGTGAGTATAGTTGACTTTGTCTTGGTTGATGCATCTCCAATTTTCGATATGCAACACTTCCATCTTTCCAACTAGCTCCAAATGATGGACCATGCAATGCTATCATTTATTTTTGTTATTTCGTCAATCTCTTACCTCCCTGCCCCTCCCCCCCAAAAAAACCTACAGCTGCTCTCATAACACAATTTATTTCATTGATACTTATGGTCCATCAAGAGAGTACTCCCTTTCCACATCCTTAGTCATGCCCCATACATTCTTTTAAATTTCCTTTGGGAGGTTGTGTTTTGTTCTTTTCTTCACATCGAAGGTCAACCCAACATCTTTGCATTTTGTGCTATTAATCGTTTATATGACAAGGACTATAAAATCATGCATTGAAGACTTCGTTTGCCATGATACGACACCCTTTCTCTATCCCATCCACTACTAGAGAGTACCATTGTCTTCTTAGACGCAAGAAATGTGAGTTTATTGTTTCCAAGAGAGGTAAGCTCCTTAATGCCATGCATAACTACCCTAAGGTAATCTGGTAATTTAGTTTAACGTTGGGAACGAAAAGTGGTGAGTATTACTGTTCATTTTTCATGCCACTTTCAAACACAACTCTAGCAGATTGCTACATTCTATTCTGTTGTCATTTTCTTTGTTGTTGTTTTCCCTTTTGTGGCTTTTGGTTTATTGTTGGCCTCAATTCACAAGGCCAAACAATCAATGGGAGTTTTGGAGTGGGATTGAACATTTTGCAACAAAAACTGGGTGGTCAATTTTGTTGCCCTTCATTATACTTTTCTCAAAATGAAAGGTTCTTTTTATGAATTCAGAGATCCCCCTCTTGTTCAGTCCAATAATTCAAAGGGGGTTTAAACTTTATTACAGCATTGATGGAAGTTGATGCAATCCAAATTTATGAGTAGAAAAGTTCAAGGCCTCCTTGGGTTTAAAGTAGAATTGTTGAGGCAAACATCAAAAGCTTGTATGGAATCACCCTAAAGGCAAAGGGTAAAGAAGTTGTTTCTAACTCTGGCTCTAAAAATCAAACTCTCTTGATAGCATTCCCAAATACTCCAAGAAAAAAGAGGCAAATCTAGTCCTAAGTGGGAAGTCAATAGATCAGTGATAATTTGAGGTGAACCATATGTAGCCATCCTTGAATCAATAGATGAAACAAACTACTCCTGATTCACTAGCACAACACCCCCTTTACAAGGAGTGGTGTTTCACCTTCCTATAACTAAAGTAAACTAGAAACCAAATGAAGTGCATTCCAGCAAGACAACCAAGCTTTATTCAATATCTTATTGAAGATCACAAGATTGTTCATCAAAACCTGAAGTTATAAACAAATGTTCTAAAAGCACTAGATGGAAACCATTTAGTAGACTGATTAATTTAATTTAGACTCAACAAACTGCTCATCCTCAAGAAAAAGCATGAGCCATTTGGAAAATATGACCAACTCTAAAAACACCTAAACAAGATACTTTAAATACTTTTAATATATATTTGCTGTTCTGTGTTTTTTATATATGGATCTAGCAAACATTAAAAAAGTTCAAAGGTGAACAGTTAATTCTTTCTCAAACATAAAATAGTGTGAAACAATAATATATTTGCTAATAAATCCAACAAACTTTAGCATTAAAATGCATGTTGATGCATTCAGCAAGAGAAAATGCAATGCAAATCCTTACATGAGATGAATGTTCAAAGTTATTAATGACCGAGCATACTGCCAAAGGCTTTGGCGTAAACACTTGTATTGGCATTATCAACCCAAAAACGGTGTCTCTCCACCTTATCACAAGTGTACACCTGAAAGTTTTAGAAGCATGATGTTAAATATGAATGTAATATTAGCTCTATCTAATTTCACAACTTGCATTAATGCACATTCAATAAATAAGCAACAGAACATGAAAAATCAACATTGAGTTTATCAAACAACTATTGCATTTACACATGGATTCCTTAAAACCTGTTAATGAACAACACTCTTTATAATAACCCCCACTTTGGCACATTTATATGCCATATATATGTGTATGTTGTGCAATAATATAAAGAATCCTAAACATGTTAATATAAGCCCAAATGCTAAGACCATATAGAAACTAATAAATATGAGGACATTGTAATTGTTTGTTATGTGCAAAGCCTGGCTAGGAATTTTTGTCATGATAATGGGTTAGAACTGAAGCTTTAAAAAAATAGACAAATGCCCATAAGATTAAAATAGAAGGATTGACGACACTTCAGGACTATGGAAGTTATGATTTGATGTTAAGACAAACCTTTGGTTGGCATCTAGCCAAGTGGATATGGAAAAACACCTAGCTCATCCACTAATTCTTTGACACTAAAGCCCATGCCTGAATATGAATCAAACTCACATTAGACATTACCCTTATTCTATTTCTTTTGCAAGAAATATGTAACATACTTGTGCATGTGCACCCCCCCTCCTCCAGTTACATCATTACAAATATTGACCATTCTGAATGTGGAATACTTTTACAAATTATCTATGGTTTATGTTTATTCTAATTTGTGCTTAGAGGTAAAGGGGAAGAACAAAAAGTGAAGGAGAGCTCAACTGCTAAGTCCCTGAGAAAAGGGATGAAAGTGAGGACATTATAATTGCCGCTTAAACACTATAAAGTCTGGCCAGGAATTTTATCATCATAATGAGTTGGAGCCCAAGAATGAAATGATTATCAAAGTTATGATGTTCAGTCAAACCACTGGTTGCCATGAAGAAGCCAAGTGGATGTGAGAAGACCTGCCACAATTTACACTAATACTAAGACTCTAGATCTCAGGCCTTTATATAATTCAAATTTTTAGAAAGGGATATTAGTTGTTATCCTTATGTAACTAGCAAGAGATGATACACATTAAGGTATGTCTTATCTTGCTTGCATCAACTTAGTTTATTCCATTTATTGACCATTTTGGACTGTAAAATACTTTTCTCTTTACATTTTGCCATATGTCTATTCTAGTTTATGCTTGCTGTTGTGAACCTAGATGTTCTACGAGAGCATGGAGCTTGGCATGAAGGCAGGAGGTCTTTGGTCTATGAAACTTCAAGGAAAAAACATCCCTTCTTGATCTGATCTGAGACCTTGATGCAGTGGGTGTCAACAAGGTATGGTATGGTTACAGCAAGACATCTGCTTCTGTCTTCTTGAATTAATCTGTCTTTAATAGAAACTATTATCCCTACCTGGTCCAGCTTCAAAGGAATAAAATATTGTCGTGGATGATGTGTTAGGCAATAATTTTGGAAGATTAAAAGTGTAAGTTGCCCACAATTTTGATTTGTGACAATCTATCTTGAGTGGCACTATATGGAAACAATATCTCTTGGAATCTTTTGACTGTGGCAACCACAACCATTGTCCTAAAAGTTTGAATTTTTAAGATTACCTCCAATTAACCCAAAAGAACAAGCCTTGGTGATAACCTCAATTGTAATAAGCCAACATTTAACATCTTTCAGCTTTCATTATCATGAGAAGCTGAAGAATTGGAAAAATATGTCAATAGCATGCACATTAGTTTTGTTTTGTTTTGTTTTTTTTTTTTTTAGGCCAGTTCATTTTTCAAGAACCATATATACAGTGTAAATACTAGTTGCATCTTTTATTGTGGAAGTTTTGAGACTCTTGAGACATTTGAGTCCCCTGCAAAGATTAATAGTTGACACGTCCCCAAGCCTATGGTGGCATCCCTTGTACCCCTCCTTTTTTGAGGATGGAATTCATTTTAGTCTCCTTCAAAGTCTACACAAGAACAAATCCCTAATATTGTGAGTGGCATCCCCCATGCCCCTTCCATTTTGAAGATGTTAGGATGATGACTAAACGCCCCTTTGCCAAAAGCATTGACGACAAGGGGAATCTCAAGGCAACTACCAAGCAGGTGAGGGAAACCCAAAGACAGTTGATAAGTGGGGAAGGGCATCCTCTCCATAGGAGGAATGTCTCAGAGGCATTTGAAGTCCCTCAGGACAATTGGGAAAACCATTTTGGCACCCCAGACTGCTTTCAAGACGTCTACACAACCCACAATTGGGACATCCATATGCGTGTGTGTGTGTGTATTAGTAATGTAGGAATAACACAAATTTATATTAACAGTTCTTTGGTAGGTATGGTTTGTTCAATATGTGGTAGAATCTCAGGTTCAAACTTTCACAAGAACACCCCTCCGAGGCTCAAGTCTGGATTTGATTCTTCCACTTGTCAAAACAACTCTCGATGAAGTATATTCTCAACAATCGGATGACATGAGCAGCTTGACTGGTAAGGTTATGTGCATTAATTCTTATGCAAACAGTAGGAAGCAAATAGCTTTTGCTAGAGTTGTCTGTAGTTGGATTTAAGGAAGCAAATGGGTAGATGCTGGAGCAGCCAATAGACTACGTAAACGTATCATTTGGATGCAAACATTATCATGCTCACAGGAATCTAGCAAGGGATTGCTTGATGGCAACAGTAGTGGAGTAGCCAAAAGAGAAGGAAATATTTCAACCAATAAGGAGAAGAAACTGGAGAAATCCAACAATGAACAGGAAGTGCAAAATAAACCTAATCCAACCAACAACATCCAGCCAGAACAGATATCTACAGTTCAGAATTGAAAACAAAAATGATGAAGTTCAGGAGGAAAATATATTATAAGAGAAGAAGGGTAGGATAATTAGTTATAAGAGAAGGAGATCAACCTCCAGCCAAGGGCTGCCCTCATTATTCTCAAAGTTCATCAGGAGACTAGTAAATAGTGTACCAGCTGGTTTCTTTTTAGTTGAGCAGTGTGTCTGTTATCCCTGCACCTCTTTACCTTAAAGCCCAAAGCACAGCACAGAACGTCAAGTGTGAAAGTCAGAACCAATGAGATCAAAGGTCTTCAAGTTACCTTTGAAATAATGGTCTCACACTTGCAATTTGTTGATGACAGTATTTTGGCAAGGAAACCCTACTTTTTGGGAGGCTAGACACTTCAAGAAAAGACTATGATGATGCAATAGGGTAGTTCAAAAGAGAGCAAACATCTCAAGTCTTTTTGTTAACACTCATTTATAAAGATAAGTGAATATTAGGAAGTATCTGGGTTTTGTAATCACGATTCACAAGTATGCCAAGTAAAATCTTGGAATTCTGCTGTTGAGCAAGAGAATTCAAACCCACCTATGAAAGAGATTGACAGACAGGATTAACAAATTCTTTGAAGGGTGAAAAGGAAAATGGCTGTCAGTTGCAAGGAAGCTCCAGCCACAGGCCTTACCTGTGTATTTTATGTCTATCATTCAAGTCCCTTCAAAGGTCAAAAAATACCACAAACATCCAAAGTAGACTTAGATAAATGTAACGGCTCCAATATAGCCACCTCGGCTATCTTTATTATTAGCTTGGGCCCTAGGTTAGGTCAGTCAGCCCTTGAGCACTAGGGTTAGGTTTTGTTATTTGTTTAGACTATAAAAAAATAAGTTATGTTGTAGTTGATTCATCATTCATACTTGTAATTTTATATCGCCTTTGGTACGTAAAGAGACTTCGCCCTCTCCTAGTGGCTAAGATTGTTCTGAGACTTCGAATCAGGATCTGTTACTTTCATTCGTAATTTACTACTATGAAATCTGAATTTTATTACTGGTGTATGCTATTCTGTTATTGCATTCTACGATTTACTATTGTATTTGTCATTTTTGGAAGTTATTTAATTACGAGTGGTATCATGACAACAATTTTGGCTCCCTATGACAGGTTGCAAAGGCAGTAGAAGGTAAGTGAGCTGTTCCAAAACTTCTTTTGACCAAATATGCACTTTTAAGTCAGGTACTTTGTCAAAAAAGAAAAACAATTCTGCCACCAACTTCCAACGCAATTTTCTTTTGTAATATTGTGATTTAGGCAGAACTGGTAGTGTTTCCCAAACTCAGGGGAAAAAAAAACTATCGGGTCTATTCAAACCTTTGTGGAAGACCTATCTCATTTTGATTGTCTTGTCGTGCTAATCAAAACAAGATATATCTCTGGTAACTCTTCTTTTGCTGGCAGTCGATGAAATCCTCAAGTTTCATCATTGATTAGTAGTATAAGTGTGACCCTTCTTCTTCCTTTGGTTGAGAATAAGTCAACAGGCATTTGCAATGTACAAACCCGCATAATGATTTTTGTATGAGCTGAAAGAAGCATCAGCCAAGAAATCTAGGCAAGCGTAATATACTGAAGCACATAAATAGCTTTAACCCTCTCATTCGCTCTGCTCTTAGCACCATGAGTTCCCCTCCCACTCCTCCAAAAGAAGACATGTTTACAATCCTTCCTCATACCTTCTGTCTGGGCTTCATGAGTATTTGTCGGTTGAGCACCATATATTTGATGACAATATTTCTACTATCAATGATATTCAAAAAGGCTGCACCCTGTCTTTTAGACACATCAAAGACAAGTTGAATCTGTTTATAAAGTAGCATGTAAGAGACTTTCCTCACACCGAACAGGCATTGAAGCGTGAATTCCATCAAGTATCCTTCGAGCAGTAGCAAGATAGGTAGAAGGGAGATGAGATTCCCATGGGCGGCCCCCCACTTGTCACAAACTTCCAGCATCAAGATACAGGGCACCTTCCGAAGGCCGACCTACAGGCTAGATCCAAGGCACTTCCATCATGCAAATCCAAGGCACAACCAACACACAGCCTTCATGTAGGGTGCAGCATACTTCCAATCGCTGCCTTTCAGGCAAGATCTTAAGTGCTCCCATACTGCCCACATGCATACCCAACCCTCCCAAGGAACCCCTACAAGTACAAGTGAGCTTAATTTAGAGATTGCTACTAAAATTGATTCCACTACAAGGCATCTTTCCTTTATTGACCTCATGATGTTCTAATTCCTAGAATCAATATCCCCAGCATTGAGGGCAACAATCCTCACAGTTGGATTGCCTCATACACTTGCACCTTGTTCTTAAACACGACAGAGTCACTTTGGTTGCCTCTAAGTTAGGTATCCATGCTCATCCATGGCTGCTTTGGGAACTGAGGTGTCGTGGTTGTCATCTTTCTTGGAAAGAATTCAAGAAAATATTGCTTAAGTTTGATAAGGGTCCCTCTACCTCTTATGTGGTCCGGTTAATATAGACAAAACAAACGGGCACAATAGAGGAGTATTGCACCAAGTTCATGAGCCTCCTCACATATACATATCATTTGAATCTAGTCGTGGTAGTTTTGGCATTTGGTCATGGCCTCGAGAACAACGTCAACGGGAAGTAGATATGCACAATCCATACAGCCTCCATGATGATGAGCATTTGGCCTACACAACTAAAAAGCACCAGTGGCCTTGATTCCAACAACAACGAGATTTTATTCCCCATCAACCTTACTTCAATAATCACAATGAAGAATGCCCACAATGGTTCTTTTGTTACAAATGTCGATCACACCATCTTCATGATAAGGCATGTGAGGGACGGCATAACTTCTACATGTAAGATTGAGGAAGATGTATTAGTGGAGGAAGTTTCCACCTCACCATAGCAAGAAGAACACACAAAAATTGATAAGCCTAAGCAAGTTACAAATACTATGGCCCTTTCGACATTTTCCCTCATAGGACTACAAGCTCATCACACTATCAAGGTTTAGGGCTTCATAAAAAGACAGCGGGTCAATGAGTTGATTGATTTAGGCAATACTCATAATTTCATCAATAGCAAGATAGCCAATGCCCTAGAGTTGTATATCAACCATAGTTTAGAAAATCGGAATCGGCATGGAAAAGAATCGGGAAAAATCGGGAATCGGCAAAAAATCAGCTTTTTTCATTGAAAAAACCAAAGAAAATGCAAATTTTCATTGAAAAAAAACTTTTTTCATGCATATCAGAATTTTTTAGGAAAAAATCAGCTAGCTGTGAATCGGGAAAAAATTGGCAAAATCGAGATTTTTGGCAGATTTTCTCAACTATGATATCAACAATTCGGACCAAGACAAATTCCATGTATTGATTGTCGATGGGGGTAAGGCTCAAGGTATGGGTCGTATTGCTAATGTCCACATCCAGATGGGTTCCTATACTTGGGTCGGAAACTTTTATAAGATGGATTTGGGTAATGCGGATGTTATCATGGGAGCTCAATGGTTGTCTCTATTAGGGGATGCTACTTTGAGCCTACAAGGGTTGTATGTACAGTGGACAAAAATGGCAAGGCCATTTGTCTCTATGGTATGCAACCCTTACCTTCCAAGGATGCTAGCTTCCATCAAATGGAAAAATTATTAAAGGACAGCAAAGAATTCTTTGCCCAGGTTTCTTGCATGAAAGTTATGGCTACCAAGCAATCACCTCCTATTCTTCCTCCCAATATGCAAACTTTTGTTGATAAATACGCTCCAATATTCAACAAACACAAGGGCCTTCCACATAAGTAGACTCGTGATCATGTTATCGAACTTATTCCAAGAAGTCAGCCACCCAACATTTGTCCTTACTACTACCCTAGCTCCAAAAGCCTGAAATTGAGAAAATGGCTCAAGATATGATGGAGCAAGGTATTATCCGTCCTAGTACTACTCCTTATTTGTCTTTGATGGTCATGGTTCGACACAAGGACAATACCTAGTGAATGTACCCCAATTTCTGCCCACTCAACAAGATTATGGTCAAAGATAAGTTTCTTATTCTTGTTTTTGATGGTTTATTGGATGAGTTGCATGTGCAAAGTTTTTTAGCAAACTTGACTTGCATTCTAGGTTTTATCAAATTAGGGTTAGAGAGGAGGATATTTCTAAAACTACTTTCCGTACACATGAGGGTCAATATGAGTTCTTGGTCATGCTCTTTGGTCTTGCTAATGCCCCTTCCACTTTCCAAAGTTTAATGAATTCTATCTTTTGTCCTCTTCTTCATAAATTTGTATTGGTCTTTTTTGATGATATCCTAGTTTATAGTAAGTCTTGGGCAGCCCATTTGCTTCATGTCAAACAAGTGCTCCACCTTCTACAAAAGGAACAATTTTATGTAAGGCGGTCCAAATATTCATTTTAGGTGTTTGAAGTGGAGCACTTGGGTCACATTGTGTCTCATGAAGGTGTCAAAGTGAACCTAAGAAGATCAAGGCCATGCAGGATTGGCCTTTGACAAAATCTCTCAAGAGTCTTCAAGAATTTTTAGATCTTATAGGGTATTACAAGAAATTTCTCAAGAATTATGGGGAGATTTGCAGCTCTCCTAACGTCTCTCACCAAGAAGGATGCCTTTGTCTAGTCCAATGAGGCTACCAAAGCATTCAACGCCTTAAAAAAGGCTATGTGCACCACCCCTATTTTCACTAGTCCTGACTTCGGCAAGTAGATTGTCATTGAGTGTGATGCTTCCTGAACATGTTGGGGTTGTTTGATGCAAGAAGGACACCCCTTGGTTATTGAAAGCAACAACTCTGGAAACAATTTGGGTTGTTCCACATATAAGGTGTTAGCCATCTTGGATGTGGTGGAGAAATGGAAGCCTTATTTGTTGGGTCGACACTTTATTATCAAAACAAGTCATATTAGTCTCAACCACTTCTTCAAACAATGTCTCTCTTGTCCAGAACAAAACAAATGGTTGACCACATTGTTAAGATATGACTTTGCAATTGAATTGAATACAAGAAAGTCAAGGAGAATGTGGTGGCGGATGCCCTTTCTTGCAAATATGAAGACTGTCACTGTCAATGTTATCTCCAGCCCCCTTCCTCGGTGGCTCTCCCAACATCAAGATGAATGACATTCGGATCCTATAACTATTCGTTTGATTCAAGATGTGGAGGTTGGTAACCCGCCCACTCCTTTATTCTCTTGGGTTGACGGATATTTAGGAAGGACTGCATTTATCTCATTTAATCTTCCAAGGTCAAGAACAACATCCTTCAGTAATTACATGCTTCACCATTGGTAGGGCATTCTGGGTTTCTTAAAACCTATCAATAGGTTAAGCAGTCCTTTTTCTTAGAAAGTAATGAATGTGGATATCAAGCAATTCATGGTCAAATGTGAGGTGTGGCAAAGGAAGAAGGGGAAACAATTAAATCTCTAGGAATATTGCAGCCCCTTCCTATCCGAGATTGCCAATGAGAGCACATATCCATGGACTTCATTGAGGGTCTTTCCAAGTTAGTGAGCAAAACAGTGCCAACAAGGTAGCCAAGGTATTCCTTGACTCTGTTTTCAAACTGCATGGTATGCCCAAGTCTATTGTCTGTGATCGTGATCCTATTTTCACTAGCAACTTTTGGAGGGAGTTGTTCACTACTCAGCTTAATATAAGCTCTTCTTATCACCCTCAATCCGGTGGCCAAACTAAGATTATGAACAAGTACAAAGGTACATACCTCCAATGCTTTGCCCAGGACAAACAGTATGAATGGGTTAAACGGCTTCCCTTATATGAGTGGCTAGGATTTTTCTGAGACGTGTAATCTAGATCTCTTACTTTCATTTCTGATTTACTGTAGTGGAATCTGAATTCTATTACTGGTGTATGCTTTTCTGTTACTGCATTTTTTAAATTTACTATTGTATTTGCCATCTTTGGAAGTTGTTTTGTTCCACTATAACTGCTCAGACGATACAAATACAATCCCACTTTTGACCTAGAAAAAGGTTTGTAAGCCAATACAGATAGGAAAAGCTAAAGTTAAATATATTACTCAGACGAACAAGACTCTAGTAGCAAAAATCAAGACAAATCTACAAGTCAAGGACTGGGTCCAAAGCAAAGCTTTGGGACACATTTATTTAATTGCCATGCAATCAACAAACATATTTACAATTCAAAATCCGCCTGAAGAATCCGCATTCTGCAAATAGATATAACCCCTGATTGCCAACGAGTGGAGGAATATTGTCATATCCACCTCTCCAAACACAGACATTCTTCTTCCATCTCTACGTCATATGGTCCCCTGTTCCGCCCCTCCAGAATATCTACAATTCTATATTAGCACCTTGCGTTTATGCCCAACCCGGCTTGCATTTTCCTAACAATAATCTCTCCCATGCGTGTATTTTCCATGTTTCTAACTCCACTCAGACAGCCAAATATTAATTCATGAAAGTTTGACATACTCCTGTATCGCAGCCTCTCATGCCACGAACGTTCAATTCACCTACAGCTTTTAAATACACGAACTTTAATGACATTACGAGCTCTATGCAATCATGCAAGTACGAGCACCAGAACATAATGAAAAGCAACTACAAACACCGAATTCACAATGCCGCTGTAAATACTTGAAAACGGTGCATCATATCCCGTAATAATAACACCAAAACTCGTATTCGCTTTAAACTTACCAGATCGAAGTAATAGACACTAGAATAAACAAGCCGAACATGAATGATATTTCAAAAGGCGTACCTCTGTTAACTCGAAAAAATTCAAGTTAAAAACATCTCCGCTTTCCAAATTTGTCAAGACCTGCTAAAAATTCGAAGCTTTTCTGGTCGCGGGAGTGTTGAATTTCAACAATACCCTGAGGGTTTGTTCAATCCGTTATTTCAGTACGGTCTTTCTGTGGGCTGGACGGGAATCGAACCTATGGTCTGCTCTGGGGCGGGCCCGGCATGGACGCCTAAGATGCCATTATTAAAATAAGAATTTGGAGCTCAAAATACGATCGACGGCTGGGAATTCAGAGTGAGAGTCCGCGAAATTTCTGGAGCGTTGAATGAAAATATTAATAGAGCGAAATTAAGTGGAATGGGAGCGTGGCAGGCTCGTGCCGTGATCCAGTTTTGCTCTCGTCGAAGAATCTGGAGTTAAAATTTGCCTTAAATTTTATTTATCGCACGAGTTTTATGAAATGTGTTTAAATATTGCACTCAAGTGGTAGAAGCTTAGTACTTACCTTGTCATAGTTTTATGAAATGTGTTTAAATTTTGTAATTGAAAAGAGGGGTTAATTGGTAGTGATCTAGTACTTAATTTTGTAGTAGGTCAGTTGGTGGTGACCTAATGCTTGCAGTAAGATAAGTCAGTAGATTACCCTAGTCTAATTTCCTCAACAGTTGAAGTCTTCCAACTTTATCTTTACTTAAAATCCGTTTCCATTTCTTAAACAATTGAAATCCTCTAAACTTTATCTTTAGGCTGGTGAACTACAGCCTCAAGCAACAAAAAAAAAAAAATATTACATTTTGTTATTATTATTTCCTGCCTGAGATTTCATCAAGGAAAATACTCATGTGGAAATTCTCCAAATCTTTTAAAAAAATATTACATTTTGTATTTAAACTTTCTTGCTTGAGATTTCATTGGAAAAACACTCATGTGGAAATTGTCCAAATCTTTTAAAGATTAAAAGATTTTTAAGCAAACATTTTTTTATTAAATAAATATTTCGAGTCACAACCGATAATACAAGTGGCGTCCTTGCCGATAGACCACATCACCTAGATTTTTAAGCAAACATTTAAGTTTAGTTTATCTTAAAAATAAATAATCTATCATAAAAATAATTTTATTTTATAATATTTAAGTAATTGTAATTTATAATATTTATTTTATTTTTTTATTAAATTTATTAATATAATTAAATTACATGAATTAAATTAGTAATTTTTTTTTATACAATATAGAAGACCAATTTTCAAATTTTGTTCAATTATTTATTTTTGCCTGAGATTTCATTAGGAAAACACTCACGTCCAAATTTTCCAAATCTTTTTAAGAGATTTTTAAGCAAACATTTAAGTTTAGTTTATTCAAAGATAGATTTTTTTAAACATAGTCTATCTTGTAGTAAAGTTTTAATCTTATAAATTCACACTTAATTTAAAAAAATCATTCTATAATATTTAAATAATTTTAATTCATAATACTTGACTATTCCATTAAACTTATTAATTCAATCAAATGGCATGAACTAAATTAGTAAAAATTTTCTACCACAAAAGTGAAGACCAATGTTTAAATTTTGTCCAACAATACATATATGACTGCCAAATTTATTGTAACACCATTATATGCTTGTGTTTCAATTTCAATTCCAATATAACTAATTAAAATAAATAAATGTATCAAATTTTTGTTATGAACATACGATTTTTTAATATTTAATAATTAATATGTTTTTCATTAAGAACATTTTTTATAAAGTTATAAATTATTATTTTTTTTTATTTTTTTTGTAATTTGTGGAAAACATCCCAAAAGGGATGCCACTTTCGGGTAAGACCCAAGGAGGCAGGGGTATCCGTTATAAATTATTTTTTAATTTCAATGAAATGGTTTTTAATTTTAGTTTTTAATATTTTAAAAATATTTTTATTTTTATACTTATTATATTTTTAAAATTTAAATATATATAATTATCTTTATTTATAATTACCTTTTGATAAGCAATTACTCAAGAAATAGTCTCAAATGCTATCCATGTTAGAAATATTTTTACATAGATGTATAAAATGAAACTAAGTTACAAACAAAAATTAGTTATATTTGGGTGATGAATGGAAGAATGGCAGAGCACTTTTAAGAGTGAAGCTTTAAAAATAATCTGGAATATATATCAAAAGAAACAATACTTTCAACCGCTAGAAAGGAATAGAAGAATATTTAAAGGTAAAAAAAAAGTAGTTTCGATGTAATGAAAAAGAAAATTTGTTTAGCCATGGAGGAGTCTAAACCAACATTATCAACTTACACAATCCCTAATCTAGAAGCAAAGAGCATTGATATATGGAGTCAAGTCATCAAATGGAATTATGATGTTGGATACAGTAGAAACAAAAAATAAGGCAAAAATATATATATAAAGGAAAAATCACAAGATATGGAGTTGATCAAATTGAATTTTGATGGAGCATCCAAAGAAAATCTAGGACCAAGAGGAGGAATAATTAAAAATGATAGAGGAGAGATTTTGTTTGCTTTCAACACTGGATTTAAGACAAATAATGAAGTTGAAGCTTGGGCAACTTTAGAAAGGTTAAAAATACACAAACAAATGAAATGGAACATAGTACGAATGGAATGTGATTCACTCATAGTAATAAATGCAATTTTGAGGAAAGCAAAGGCTCCATAAGACAAATAATAAAGTTGAAGCTTGGGTAACTTTAGAAGGGTTAAAATTACACAAAGAAATGAAATGGAACAGAGTACGGATGGAAGGTGATTCACTCATAGTAATAAATGCAATTTTGAGGAAAGCAAAGACTCCATAGAACATACAAGAGATAATCGTGGAAATTCGAGACCTTGTTATTGTTACAATGTGACCTTATTCTTGTTATAATGTGTAGGTGTTGCATGATTTTTCTGTTTAATAATGGAATCTTCTAGAAAGTTCACGAAAACCCTTTTTTTGGAGACTATGTTTCTTGGTATGACCTGAAAGATTCTAGAAGACTAGTAAGCCCTAGAAAATTCTAGAAGATTGTTTGGGTGGGAAAATTAGAAAACCCTCCCATTTTGTGATTATAAAAGTGAGTTGCATGTATGTAACATAGCATTATAGAGATCCTCTGAATAAATATATGTTTATTGAGTCCTCTTTTTATTTGTTGTTCATATTTTTGCTTGTAGTTTTTATTTTGTGTTTGTTTAGCATATGCTCTATTTTTCTTTTCATGGTATTAGAGCGCTATAGTAGAAGAGAGGCAATTGTATATGCTTTGATAGAGAATCGTGTTCTCCTTCTCTACAACATTGGTTGTTGTATCTTTATTTTGGAGTGCTCCTGAGGACTCGCGCATTGGTTCACAGTTTGAGTGGGAGTAGAGAACGATTCGTAGAAAATGAGCAACAAACTAGAGATTGAGAAGTTTAATGGATCGAACTTCACATTGTGAAAGATCAAAATGGAGGACTTACTGGTGGAAAGGGACTTGTGGGTTGCAATCACTAGAAATCCCACTGGGATGGCACAAGAGGAGTTTAATAAGTTGGATAGAAAAGCAATGGCCCTTATTAGACTGATTTTAGCAGACTTTGTGATTTTAAATGTGATAGAAGCACAATCTGCTCAAGATATGTGGAAAAAATTGGAGAGCATCTACGCTTCCAATTCAATAGTGAACAAGTTAATGTTGTGGAAGAAGTTAGTAAATCTCAAGATGAAGGAGAATGGTAAGTTCTCAGACCACTTGAATGATTTTAATATGCTAATGAAGCAACTAAACTCCATTGGTGATAAATGGAGTGATGAAGATCAATGTCTGGCATTGTTGATCAGCATGCCGGACTCATGGAAGAATCTTATTACTATCATAAGTGTTACTTCTAACAAGTTGTAGATGGAGTCAATGGTTAGCTAGCTATTGAATGAGGAGACAAGAAGGATATTTGTTGGTGAAGCATCCACTTTAAAGGTCTATTTAGCACGTGGATGCTCAAAGAAAAGAGGAAAAGGCAGATCTAGTGGGAGAAGCAAGTCTAGAGGTAGAGGCAAATTGTCCATCATAAGAAATAAAAATTTTAGCAATATGGAATGCTACTACTGTCACAAAAGGGGCATATCAAGTTTCATTGCCCCTTGTTGAAGAAGAAAAATGAAAAGGTAGCAGAAGAAGAGATAGTTGATAAAGTTGTAGATGAAAACTCCTCCATGTTTCTTGCTTCTTCCTGTCTATCAACTGAAGTGTGTCCTAAAGATTGGATTATAGATTCAGGAGCTTCTTTCCACATGACACCACACTGTGAGTGGTTTGTCAATTATAAAGAGGTAAATGGTGTAAAATTTTATATGGGTGATAATGCATTTTGTAATGTAGAAGTAGGTACAATTCCTGTGAAGGATTCAGTTGGAAAAGTCAAGTATTTGCAAAAAATTAGATATATCCCTCAATTGAGAAGAAATCTTCTCTTAGTTGGACAATTGTTTCAAAAGGAGTAACAATTACCTTCTCAGATGAAGGATGCAAGCTCACCAGAGGTGCACTAGTGCTTGCAAAAGGAAAGAAGAAAGACACTTTGTTCAAATTGGATGTCAGCCCTTGTGAGAAAATCCATTGCAATGCAGCTAAGAAAAATGATGAAGCAGATATTGGAGATTGTCTTCTTTGGCACATAAGACTTGGCCATCTGGGAGAAACCAACTTGAAGTAGTTGGTCAACAAAGGCATGGTGCATGGCCTCAAGGATATCAGCTCTAACACTCTCAACTTTTGTGAATCATGTGTGATGGGCAAACAAAAAAGGGTAAGCTTCTCTTATCACCCACATAGAGCTAAATCTACTTTGGATCTTGTTCATTCAGACATTTGTGGTCCTATGGATACTCCATATATTGGTGGTGCACTATATTTTACCACTTTTATTGATGATCATAGCAAAAAAGTATGGACTGTATTTTTGAAGAAAAAGAGTGACATCCTCGATCATTTTAAAAGGTTTATTGCTAATGTAGAAAGGCAAACAGGCAGACAACTTAAGATATTGTGTAGTGACAATGGAGGAGAATATTGTTCTATTGAATTTGAAGAGTTTTGCAAGCAGAAAGGCATCTCTAGACAAAAGACTACACCTTATTCTCCTCAACAGAATGGAGTAGCAGAGAGAATGAATAGAATATTGTTGGAGAAGATGAGGAGCATGTTGTTAGATGCAAAGCTCAGTAAAGGATTTTGGGCTGAAGCAATTTCAACTGCCAGCTATTTGGTTAATTTATCACCATGCACTGCTTTGAATGACAAGACACCAGAAGAGGCCTGGAGTGGGAGAAAACCATCAATCTCTCACCTGAGGGTTTTTGGTTGTGAGGCCTTTATGCATATTCCTACTGAAAAGAGGAAAAAGTTGGATGAAAAATCTAAGAAATGCATTCTTGTTGGTTATGGAGAAGTTGTTGGAACAAAAGGATATAAATTATGGATTTCGGATGAACATAGAAGTGTTTTCAGCAGAGATGTGATTTTCAAAGAAATTAAGACAGCTGGAGATATTCAACAACATGAATTACAACAACAGTTGAAAGAGAAGGTTAGTGTGCATGAATGCACTATGTCAGGTCAACCTTCAAGTGAAGCACATGCTCAGCCCTATCAGCCTCAAGAAACAATATCTTTTGACATTTCAGATAGAGTTTCTAGCCTACAAAGACCTGATGAAGATTTACCTTCTTATGTGCCTAAAGATGTGCATCAAGAGGATCAACAAATTATGCAGCCTGATTCTCCACCTTGTAGAGAAGAGGTCCAAGAATCAATGGAGCAGCCTAGAAGAACTAGAAGAGAGAAACATCTTCCCAATAGGCTTCAAGATTATTTTTGTGGATTTACATTTGCTAGTGATGATCCTCTCACATTTGAAGATGCCATGAACAGTCCAAAGAAAGAGCATTGGAAGAAGGTCATGCAAGAAGAAATGGATTCAATGAAGAAGAACCATGCATGGGATTTAGTTCAACAACCTATTGGGAGAAAGATAGTAGGCAACAAATGGGTGTTCAGAAAGAAGTTAAGGCCTGATGGGTCTATGGAAAGATACAAGGCCAGATTGGTTGCAAAAGGGTTCTCTCAGATCCCAGGTATTGATTTTCATCAAACTTATGCTCCCACTGTGAAGTTATCTTCTATTAGACTTTTCCTTGCATATGTTGTTGCTTTTGATTTAGAAGTTGAACAAATGGATGTTAAAACCGCATTCCTTCATGGAGATTTGAAGGAGGAAATATACATGCAACAACCTAAAGGTTTTGAAGTAGGAGGTGTAGGTGTTGTTTGTAGGTTGAAAAAATCCCTCTATGGATTGAAGCAGTCTCCTAGAGAATGGTACCAAAATTTTGACAGTTACATGTTGTAGATTGGATTTTTTTGTAACCCTACAGATCCATGTGTGTATTACAAAATAGAAAGTAAAAGTTTTGTAATTTTGGTTTTGTATGTGGATGACATCCTCTTGATTGGAAATAATAAACAATTGATTTTAAAAACTAAGGAGTTATTGTCAAAGAACTTTGATATGAAGGACTTGGATCAGGCACACCATTGCTTGGGCATTGATATTGTCAGAGATCGCAAGAGTAGATAATTATGGCTTTCCCAAAAGGATTACATTAACCATATTTTGAAAGAATTTGGAATGCAAGATAGTAAACCTGCCAAAACTCCTATGCAACCTAGAGTTAAATTATCTGCAAAAATATGTCCAACTACAACTAAAGAAAAGGAGAGGATGAAGAAAATTCCATATGCAGAGGTTGTGGGCTCATTGATGTATGCAATGGTATGTACCAGGCCTGATATTGCTCATGTTGTTGGTATGGTCAACATATATATGTCCAATCCTGGAAAGGAACATTGGATTGTTGTAAAAAGAATTTTTAGATATTTACAGGGTACTAAAGATCATGTTTTGTGTTATCAACCCAAGAAGAATGAAGAGTTTTGTTTGCAAGGACATGTAGATGCAGATTGGGCAAGTGACTTGGACAACCGTAAGTCAATAGGAGGATATGTCTTCACTTTGTATGGTGGTGCAGTGAGCTGGAGGAGTAAAAAGCAAATTATTGTAGCTTTATCAAGTGTTGAAGCTAAATATATCGTTGCAATTGATGTTGCAAAAGAAGTTGTTTGGTTGATGAGGTTGTGCAAAGGTTTGCATTTGAACCAAGAATATGTTGGAATAAAATGTGATAGCCAAAGTGCAATAGCACTTGCATATTCTTCATCATTCCATGAAAGGACAAAACACATTGTAGTGAAATATCATTTTGTGCATGATATGGTGGAGAGTGGAATGATCAACCTAATCAAATGCAAAACTCAAGAAAATGCAACAGATGCACTTACTAAGGTTATCACAGCTCAAAAGCACCAATTTTGTAGCAATGAGATTGGGATAAAAGATTGTAGAAAAATCCTACATCAAGTGGGAGTTTGTTACAATGTGCAGGTGTTGCATGATTTTCCTGTTTAATGATGGAATCTTCTAGAAAGTTCACGAAAACCCTTTTTTTGGAGACTATATTTTTTGGTATGACCTAGAAGATTCCAGAAGACTAGTAAGCCCTGGAAAATTCTAGAAGATTGTTTGGGTGGGAAAATTAGAAAACCCTCCCATTTTGTTATTATAAAAGTGAGTTGCATGTATGTAACATTGCATTGTACAAATCCTCTGAATAAATATATGTTTATTGAGTCCTTTTATCTATTGTTCATATTTCTGCTTGTAGTTCTTATTTTGTGTTTGTTTAGCATATGCTCTATTTTTCTTTTCAGTTATAGAGTTTGAAGAAATCAGGTTTACACATATGTTAAGGGAAGAAAACAAATGTGCAGATAGGCTAGCCAATTGAGGGGTTTTAATTGAGGATTGTGAAGTTAAATTCTCTTTTCAATGGTAAGAGGAAATAGTAAGATTAGTTGAAGCTAACAAGAAATTTTTGATTGCCTGAATTAAATAATGATTAAGATTTACTTTAATGTTTTCCATGGTGATATTTACTTTATTTTATAACATTAATGTGTTGTGGTTGCACTTATGCTTCAGGAAGAAAACTAGCAATCTAGATCTAGTAAAGCAGACTATGATAGTGTGATGTTTTGGAAATATTACTCTACTAAGATGCAATGCATAGATAGTAAAGGTGGAGTTTTGGTATTGTGAAGGTTGTAGGAAAATGTCAAGAAGGATGTTGAATTTTGGAATATTTGTATTCACATAGAAAATTGAAGAAGATCTAGAAAATGAAAATAAAAAATTCACACATTTTATGAAAAATGATGTATCTATTTATAACATCTAAATTGAGATGAGAATTAAATTTGTTTGTAAAATATCAAGCTCTAAGGAGAAAGTTGTGGCTTGTCAAGGGTGGGGGACTCGAGTACAACCCCTTGTTCTCCAGCAAAAAAAAATTAGTTATATTTTTAATTTATCATTGAGAATAGAGTGCAAGCAAGGAGTGAGTCTTAATTATTCTTGTCCATAATTATCTTTTGTTCACTTTATTATTTATGTTGTCATTTTTAGATAAAAATTCACATAGATATATAAAATGAAACTAAGTTACAAACAAAAATTAGTTATATTTTTTAATTTATCATCAAGAATAGAGTGAGCAAGGAGTGGCCCTTAACTTTTTCATTTCAAATCTTTGGAGAAAAGTGAGAAATGAGTGCAAGGAAACACATGCAATTAAACGAATCCTCATCTTTTTTTTATTCGAGATCTTTGAGAAACAAATTAAAAATAAAATATTCTTATTAGAAAAAGCTAAGTAGCAAGGAAGAAAAGTTATTTTTCAAAGCCCTAACTAGAAGTCGGGATGACTTACCTAGAAATATAAATATCCCACTTAGGGACAAGAGGAAGAGTGAATCTATAATAAACAAATAGGAGATGTTACACTTGAAGTGATTATTAAGGATGAGATGATCAACTATGACACAATGGTTTTTAACAAAAAAAGGTTAATATGTAAGTTACATAAATATTATGCAAGTCTTTTGGAGATTTGAAATTGGATCAAGTGGAGGTGAGGATTGAATTTAAATTACTCCATGACTTTTCTTTCAAAAATTTATTTTCTCATCATCTTCTATAATTAAAAAATGAATGATAAAATAATGGTTGATGGCCCATGGTTTAGGGAAGAGATGCCTTATATTTAGACCATCGAGTGAGAATTTTTCTATGGAGACAAAAACTATTAAATGACTTCCACTATAGGTTAGATTTTTTAGGCTTCCATATTGGCTTATCAATGAGGTTAAGAATATTGTCGATAATATAGGGGAATTCATCCATGAGGGACCAAGTACTAAGGAGCAAAAGCATATTGTCTATACTTGGATATGTATTATCATGGATATTTAATGCCTTGAAAAAATCCATTAAGACTAAATTTGAATTAAGGGAATGAGATTAACAAGTATATTATGAAAAAATTGCATTCCAATATCATAAATATTATGAGATTGGACACATGGCAAGAGATTGCAAAGTGAAAATGTTGAACAAAGAGATAAAAATTTGGTCACGAGACAAACTTCAAGATGAAGCAATAAGATCACATTATAGCAAAAGTTGAATTAGATAAAAGGATCTTCTACTCCCAAAATTGTAGAAACCTTTGCATCATCAAATGACAAAGGCCATTATGGTTCATTCAAATCAACCAATGGAAGGAACATTAAAGGTTAAAAGGGATGTGGAAGTGTAATAAGTAAGTTTATATTCAAAAGGAATTAACAGAGTGAAGGAAGATGTGGAAGTAGATTTTAAAACAAAAGAAGCAAAAGAGGTCGAGTCTAATCCAGATATGGAAGGAACATTATGGTTCATTCAAATCAACCAATGGAAGGAACATTAAAGGTTAAAAGGGATGTGGAAGTGTAATAAGTAAGTTTATATTCAAAAGGAATTAACAGAGTGAAGGAAGATGTGGAAGTAGATTTTAAAACAAAAGAAGCAAAAGAGGTCGAGTCTAATCCAGATAAATTGTCTTCAATTTCCTCTAGTAGTATAAAATCCTTTGTATACAAGAAAATTGAAAGTAGTGAAGTGTTTATCTCTCCCACTTTAAGGTTTTATGAATAGCATAGTAAAGAAATGAGTATAAAGGATATCCATTGCAATTTTGATTTTTTTGAGCAGCATAAGAAAGTAATTACTATGGAGGGTTGTTCATGCTCTTTTGAGTTTACAAAATAAAGTACAAAGCAGATGGATCACTTGATAAATACAAAGCTCGATTAGTTTTTAAAGGATATACTCAAACAGAAAGAATTGATTATGAAGAAACATTTGCACCTACAACAAGAATGACTACTATTACAATAATTTGTGCTTTAGTAGCACATGGATGGAAACTACATCAAATTGATGTGAAAAGTGCATTTCTCAATGGTGATCTCAAAGAAGAGGTATATGTGGCCAGCCAAAAGGATTTGTGATTAAAGGACAAGAACAAAAGGTTTGCAAGTTAAACAAATATTTATATAGACTAAAGCAAGCACCAAGAGCATGGTATATAAAGATTAATAATCATTTATTATAGCATAATTTTAAGAGAAGCTTAACACATCCAATTCTCTACATAAAAGGGACTGGACATGATAGAATAATACTTATAGTATATGTTGATGATATAGTAATAATTGGAAGTTCATAATTTTTGATAGACAAAGTTAAGAAGGATATGGAAAACGATTTGGAAATGATAGATTTGGGGTTTCTTCATTATTGTTTTGGATTAGAAATTTGCCAGAATGAAAACAATATTACAATAACATAGATAAAGTATGCAAAATATTTACTTGAGAAATATAGGATGAACAATTATAAACCCAAAGACACTCCCATGGAGTAAGGATTACAATTGTCAAGATATGATGAGACACCTCTAGTATCAGCCACTATCTATCACCAATTAATTGGAAGCCTCTTAACAAACACTAGATCAGATATAGATTTTGTTGTAACTTATCTTTCAAGGTATATGCAAGAACCTAGAGAAAGTCACTAGAAAGCTACAAAGATAATACTACAATATATTAACAAGACTACAAAATATGGACTCACATATAAAAAGGATGATGACAATTTTTTTCTATAGGGATATTCAGATTCTGATTATGCTGGATCTATATATGATATAAAATCTACTTCAGGCTACATTTTTTATCTTAGTTTAGGGTCAATTTCTTGGTACAATAAAAAACAACATGCATTAGCACTTTCATCTACAAAAGCAGAATATCGTGCAACTATAGATGTAGTATGTGAAGCACTATGGTTATACCAGATATCAGATATGGAAATAAGAAGAACACCTACAATAATAAACTATGATAATCAAGGAGTACTTAATCTAATTAAAATCTAATTATTCATGAAAGAACAAAATATATTCAAGCTCAATGTCATTTTATTAGGGATCTTGTTCAAAATCATCATATTCAGTTGAAATGTGTTTTTACTAAAGATCAGATTGCAAATATTTTTACAAAAGCATTTAGTCGAAACAAATTTTAGCTATTTCAAAGTCATCTATGCAGAATAAGAGAAATTTATCATCAAATAATGTAATACACAAGGGTGTTAGATAATATTACATTATTTGATATATTGTAATGTGCAAGAAATGCACAAGTATCCTAGATTAGGAGTAAATATAGGAGTCCAAGAGTCTTGTAGGCAAGTGACAAGATAAGAATCAAAAGATCATGTGGAAAGCAATAATCAAGAATTTGTAGAGTTATCCTGTAAAGCTATATTATGGAGATAAATATCCATAACTTGTATTAAAAATGAATTGATAGTATCTCAAGATTATCTTTCTCATATTATTGAATAATATTGTAAGTTTTTCAATACTGTTTATCTTTATGTTATTGATATTATTCTTTTAAAAAATTCTTATTTCTTTGACCTTTATTATTGTGGCTATTTTATATTGGGACCTATGTGATATTGTGAGATAACCTATGATATTTTATGGTAGTAAAGGCTTAAAAAGCAAACAGTTTTGTCTAATAAAATAAAGGAGTTCTAGGACTCAATCTAGATAGAATTAAATCTTCTTTGGTAGGTTGTAAAGGTATGTTCTTAACCATGGTTGGAAGGGTACAAATCATAAAGACTATATTGTGATCTATCTCTCTCATTTTCAATATTCATATTTGCTAAAATTATCGAGATTTTCTTTGGAAATATTGTGAGGAAAAGTTTAGGTTTTCTCTTTGTAAGTGGGACAAGGTTTGCAAAGGAAATAATATTGGAGGGATGAGTTGCATTGTACACTTATGAGTTTGTCATTAAGGGCAAAACTTGGCTTAGAGATAACTCAAGATCAAGGAAGGTGTTAGAAAAATGTAACTATTCAAATATATAGATTTTGTGGGTATAGTAAAATTATTTAGGAAACAAACCTTACCTAAGGGCTCAACAACATGGAACTTCACATTAAATAGTTTAAAATTGATTAAGAAATATATTAGGTAGTCATTCAATATATTCTATAAAAGGGTGAATAACAACATAACTAAGCATAGAAAAATAAACTGGAGTAAAAAAATCCTAAACTGTAAAACTGTACTCTAGGCACCAAGTAGACTTATTGCTCCATCATCCTGCGTTTGTTCCGGTTTTGGTGGCACCCAAGCCATCTCCCTTTTTATTGTAACCTCTTTTATTTTTATTGAATATAATTGTTAGTTCCAATATATATATATATATATATATATATATTTTGGTCTAAAGCTTGGTTGAAGCCTTATCTACTTATTTTTTATCCAAAGCATGTTTATTAATGAGCAATAGTTCTAGATCATATATTTCTATTAAGAATACCAAAAACAAATAGTGGATAAGCTTCAAAAATGCTTCAAGTGTTCTATTTACCTATTTTTATACAAAAGAATGAGTTGGTTTGGAATCTATCACAAGATGGTGGATACGCCAACAAGTTGGGCTATAAGGCTTTGGAGCAATCAAAATTTCCTACCCCCAAAATATTTCCCTTGGAATATAGTTTTGATTAGTTGAGACTCTCCCCAAGTCCTCAACATTCCTTTGATTAGCATTCCAAAGCAAAATTGATAAAAGTGAGAGTCTACAAAGAAGATGATATCATGGATCATTTAGGTGTGCCTTATGTAAGAAGTATCTAAAAACATCATATCATTTACTTCTCCATTATCCCTTTTCTTACACCATTTGGGACAACTTTTTTTTTTTAATTTTAAATGAGAATATATTGAGTAACTCCATCAACATTGAAAGAGTTGATGAAATATTGAATTAATTATTTTAAATTTAAACATTATACATTTTGTGGAGGATTGATCTTGCATTTTACATTGAAATTTGTGGCTTGAAAGAAGTGATAGAATCTTTTTAAATAAATCTTAGAATCATGCCCAAGTTTAGAATCATATTATTTTCTCTATTATAGAATGTTTACATGTATTATTCTTGTTATGGGAAGTCTCAGTGTGGAAAAAGTAGTGTTATATTATTGGTTACAATATTTGAATCTATATGCAAGAGTCATCTTTAGCAATAAAGTTAACACAAAGGATTGTATTAAAAAAAGGATCACTGGAGTTTATGTTGCAGTTGGTAGAGAGCCTTGATCTCCTTGTATGGGAAAGGGGTAGAGTGATCTAGTTAATCCTTGGATAGTATGTCATCAAAATAGTTGGTTTGAATGCATACCTATCATATTTGAGTCTTCTTTCCATTTCCATGTTGTTCATGCATCAGTGTCATTTAATTTTTCGCTTTTTGAGGTCGAAACACAAGGACTAAATCCTAAACACTACATATTTTGGCACACATGTGATCTATGAGATATGTTTACATGGATAATAGAGTGGATCTACTATAAATCAACAATTGATACCATAGCCACTTTAAATGGTGGTGACATAGTTTATTTCACTTAGGATTTCTAACAACATGCCAACAAACCCTCATGTGCTTAGGCACACCAAGTGGAGTGATCTTAGTCGATAGTATTAAGAAATGATGCCATAAGGGTTATTTCTTCATTGTCTAGTAATTATTTTAAACTACAATCAACAACTAGCAATGAATAATTTGACATTAGTTAAACTTTTGTATTTCTTATTTTTTCCTTTTGTGTCAAAGTTCTACATTGCTCTACTTGTCTAAAGCACTCTCTCTCTTGCTCTCTTTCATGATGGAGGATCAAGCTTTTACTCTTTAGGTGTTGACACACTCCCAATAGCTACTTGATGTCATCCATCAAAATAGGTCAGGGCACTCTACCAAAGCAATGCAAGTCATCTAGTAATCAACAACATGGGCCATCTTACATTGACAATGTTTGAGAGTTGCAAGCTTACTGCAATGGTAAGGGCTTTGGCATCTCTTTGAGAGGCCCAAGGTTCAAACCCCACTCAGTATGAGGGGATCAAGACCTCTCATAAAAACCTTGTGTAAACTCATTGAAAAAATGTTTGGGTAGCTTCCTTCCTTTTGTTTAGTTTTTTGTTGGTAATATTGATTGTATTTGAAGAAGAATAGTTCTAAGAGTGCTTAAAAATATATTTTAGAATAATAGTTTTCACATTTACATTGGTTTCATTTGAAAATAAAATAATCATTCTCTATTTTGCTTGGAAAGTTTGATAGGATTTTAAAATTTATCTACATAATATTTGAGCAATAAATCATTCCAGAAGTTATTGCAGTTTGGTTGTTTTTGTTATATCTTTATTTCCTATAATAATTAGATTAGTCTTGGGAACCTCTATTTTTGAGAAAACTGAGGCAATCGTTGCTTAAAGCGGTGAATGCATCTATGCAAACGTCACAAAAGTAGCAAATATGCCAGACACAAAGCTTTTGTAGTCTTCTCCTTTCATATTACTTTTTGTTTTGCATCAAATATAGAAACAATAGAAAGATATACAAAAATAGTCGGAGGTCTTTATGCAATACATCATTTCAAATAACAACAAGGCTCCTATTGATACACTTTGTAAATTTCCCATACTCATGTCAATGTCAAGGTTTCCATCTCAGCAAACTCCATTGTCAAAAATTACCAATGTCAAACTTTAACACCTAGAGTTGAGGTTGTTGATTTGAAGGGCATTATACCTAAGTTTTTATATCTTAGTAGTGAAAATGCATGAATTATTATTGATAAATTTATAGCCTTCTAATGTGAATGGAATTCTAATGAACCAACATTATTAGAGCTATTCACTAGGTCTCTTATAGTAAGTGCTTTGAATTGGTTTGTACACCTACCCAAGCACTTCATTAATAATTTTAATGTTTTTGTTAAAAATTTAAAGTAGAAGTTTGATGACGATTTATCCTGTTGAGGCTATAAATGCTTTTGTAAGTTACAAATAGGGTCTTCATGCGTTTGTAATAGATTATTATAAAAAGAGGGATAGGTTTAAGACTATTGCCAATGTTGTTATTAAAGAAGTCTTGACCTCTATATTTGTGAATCATGAATGTTAGCACTCAAGCTAAAGTTCACAAACATAATTCTCTTGGCCTCCCAACCTAAAATAGAATAATCAATTATTCTAAGAATTTTGAGTATTGCAAGCATAAAACTAATCCCACTTAGATTTTAAAAGCTAAAAATCCTAACAAAAATGTTTTAGGTGATGGGCTATACAACATTAATATTCATAAATTAGAAATAGCAGGTATACCAATAAATATGTCAAACTAAGGTCAACAACATGCCTAAAGCCCCAACCCCTCATGGACACATAATGACAGAGAGAATTTTGCTTGTCCCTAAGATTAGAGCACATGTCTTTAATCCTAATATTGAGTACAAATTTAGTATGATCTCATAAAATTATGTTTCTTGAATGGTAATTAGAGCTATTATCATAATGATTGTTGATCTAGGCATGTGACTTTTTGGGCATTGCTTTATCCTTACAAATTCTCAAAAAACTATTTTCTAATCCTAACCATATTGTCAGGGGATGAAACTTGTGCTCAGGACTCCATTTTGATCTGTTCCAAAGCATTGGGAAAACTTTGGAGAATAATATTTTTAACAGGCAACCTTGTCACAAATAGGTTCCTAATAATTGAATGGAAAATGCTTTGGAGGCCCTAAAAAATGTAAAACATAATATTTACTAAAAATAGTAATTTTCTATTTTTAGATTTTTGTAGCAAAAATGTATCTCTATCCATGTTGACACATCAGTAGAAGATAAAACATGAAAGGACAAGTCATATGTATGTAATTTTCATTTAATATGCACTTTGTAACTCATGTAAGGTGAATCACCAAATTTCCATATGGGTGACCTAACTCATGGAAGGTGAACCACCATATTTCCATATGGGTGACCTTACATATTCAATATAGAGGATTTACAAAACACCAAAAATATTGTATAAAGAGAGACACCCCTAACTGTAAAAAGCATGAGTAATGAATGTAATATTATAGCCTCACATCTCTTCTCAGAGATTACTTGTATAATATTTTATTTGTTGAGCGATAAAATCATTTTGTTATTTTGCTTATATATCTGTGTTTTGATTTGTTATACTTTGTTATTGCTTAATTGCACTCTTTCGTGATGGTCCTTAACTCAAAACTTTCAGTTTCAAACTTGTGGTATCAAAGTGGTCTATATTTTGAGTGTTTATCCATAAACATGCAATTAGGATATCAAAAATTTGGGTATTAGATAAGAGATTCCTTTGATTACCTATGTTGTTTCAAATTATCTCAAATGAGAACTAGAATGGACAACATCAAGATAATCAATCCTTTCAAGGAAATATTGAAGGAAGCCCTCATGAAATAGAAAAATGATATGATGGGTCAATATGCTCAAATTATTCAATGACAATCTCATTCGCACAATCTCTCACTGCCCTAGCACCATCTAGTGCTCCCACACCTTTTAAAAGTCTAGGTGAATTTTAATATTCCTACTTTTGAAGGAAAATTAATATTAAAGCCCTAACAATTGGTTGGATCACTAATTTTTTTTACTTTTATATGTAAATTCATCAACAATGAGAAAATCACCTTTATACTCTTGAAAGCTTTGTTGTCTGTTCAAAATTGGTGGTAAGCACATTGTAACAATGTCAAAGAGGATAATGAAGACGATGAAGTAGTGTTCTCATGGGATTATTTCATGGAAGCCATCAAGAAATAATATTATCATGTGGAAGCCTCTAAACCAATACATGTAATGGCAACAACTACATCAAAATAAAGATAAATTTGCTCAAGATTATACTAATACTTTCCATTCCATGATAATAAAGCTAGGTATTCAAGATATTGAAAAGCATTGAATCCTAAAGTACCACAATGGGATGCAATTGTATATTTGAGAGGACATGGACCTCTTCAATATCAAGATACTGAGAGAGACATACAAACTTGTCAAATTGAAGCAAAAGCACAAAAACAAAAATAGAAAAGGAGGCGTAAATAATAAGAACTAGAACACTAAGTAATAACTAAACAAATGCAAGAGTGCTACTCCAAAGAATTAAGACAAAGGAGTCATCCCCAATATCAGAATTAGAAACCAAAAAAGACCCAATAAAAGAATCCTTCAAATGCCAATATTGGCAAATTGTGCAATTATCACAAGAGCAACCGACATTCAAGGAAGGAGTATCAAGAAATCCAATCATTATTAAGTCACAACCCTCTACATCAATTACACCACCACATCCACATTCAGACTCAAGATAGAGGGAAGTAGATCATGGAAGTTGAGCCAGATGTGACCATTACCACCACACATGCTACACCAAATGGGTCACAAGAAGAGTCACAAGAGAAGGAACACTTGCTCCACTCACATATGTGGATCAAGGGTAAGTCGTTATATTTCATAGTTGATAGTGTATTCCACTTCATTGTGAGATAAAGCATTCCATTGATTTAGTTTTTGGTTCTCCTTTGCCTAATGCACTTATTTATCAAAGGTCAATCCTTGAGAATGATGAAATTAGGAGGTAAATCTAAGAGTTAATTCAGCAGGAATATTTTAGACTAAGTGCTTCAATAGGTGGTCATCCAATTGTTCATCAAGTACTTTAGACTCTTTAAAGACACAAGCTATATGCTAATTTGGAGAAGTTCTTGTTTGGCATGATGAAGATTCAATACCTTGGGTATATTGCTGACAAAGGAGGAATTCATGTTGATCCTTAAAGGATTAAGTAATTAGAGATTGGCCTACCCCAAAGACTTTGATAGGTATTCACAACTTTTTGGTCTTGCCAATTTCTACAATTTATTTGAATCTAGGTTCTCACACATTGCTTGTCCACTACACCATGTGGCCTAAGGAGATGCCAAATCCAAGTTCCATTGGAAAGATACACAATAGAGAGCATTTGAGTAGTTGAAGGACCAATTTTGTTAAGCTCCTATTATTTAACTACTTGATTTGTATTAGCCTTTTAAGATAATGACTGATGCATAAAAGCATGCATTGGGAACTATCCTCACACAACATGGCCATTTAGCTATCACAGTGAAATATTCATTGAAGTAGTTCAAAAATACACCACATATTACAAAGATCTCTATACCATTGTCCAAGCATTTAAACAGTGGAAGCACGATATCTTGGGTAAGAAAACCATCATCCATGCAAATCATAGACCTCTAGAGTTTTTTTAGACACAAAGTAAGCTAAGAAATGAAAGACATCATAAGTGAGTCATATATCTACAACAATTTCATCTGATCATCAAGCACAAGAAACACAATGCCAATATATCAATAGTTTGTTTGAGTCAACCTCCAATCATAAAACTCTCCATTATTCTTATTTTTGTGGCCATGAGACTTTCAATTGGTCCGTATTGTATGAAGTAGATTTTGATTTTTCAAATGCATACCCAACTCTTTATGTGGGTAAGCATATTTTTTACTTTTATTTGTATGATAATCCCCTCTATCACATGGGACATATTTGTGTACTAGTTGGTGATCACTCAAATATAATTTGGGAAGTGCACTTCAACAAAGTAGCAGGTCGGTTTAAGGTGGAAAAAATATTGGAAGTTCTTCAATGGTACTTCTACTGGCTTAAAATAGGGAATGACATTGAGAGATACATCGAGTCCTATACCCCTTATGTTGTTGCCAAACCAACCAATAAGAAGTAAGGACTGTATCCACCATTGTCAATGTAATCCAAGCCTTGAAAATCCATCTCCAAGGATTTCCTCTCAAGTTTGCTCACATCTAAGTATGGTAATGAAATTATTTTTATAATAGTTGATCATTTTTTAAAAATGACTATCATGATTCCTAGTAAGGAATCCATTTCAACTAATAGGACTACTAAGCTCTACTTTAGTCATGTGTGGCTTTGCTTTGGCTTGCCAAAGTTCATTATCTCTTAAGGGATAACAAATTTTTAAGCATTTTATGATCTACAATATGGAATATGATACACACCAAGTTGACCATAGGTCCATATCTACAATATTCCATCCTCAAATTGATTGTGAGATAGAATTTGTGAATCAATTGATTGTACATCTTTGAATATGTAGTTCTAAGCATTTATGCACACATGATGAGAGCCTCCCCTACAGTCAATATTAGTACAATCAAGCTCTACATAAATTTACCAAATGCAACCTATTTCATGTTTGTTTAGGTTCCAACCCCTAGAACCTAGTAATGTAGCTCTCCTTATCCAACCCTTGGAGTATTCACCTCATGGGGAAAAGAAACCAAAAAGAACAACATAATTTGTGGCATAGATTTAAAATATTCAAAAATATGTCCATGACATTTTAGAGAAGATAAATTAGAAATACAATCAATGCCATGACCAAAATTGGGTCCCACATAAATTCAAGAATAGAGATAAGGTATGGTTACGTCTTTAGAAAGAGTGACTTATAGGACCCCATAGGAAGATAATACCTCTTCGCTATGGACCATACACTATCATCAAGAAGGTTGGGGGGAATGCTTTTGAATTGAATCTTTCATCTTATCTTTGTTTGTATTCAGTCATTATTATTGAACTTCTCAAGCCCTATCATACACCTCTATTGAATACTTTTGTGGTAGTAGAATGACCAAACATTGAAAAATCAATCCTAACAATTTAGATCGATGGAGGAGAATTTGATTTTTGATACATGGATCAAGACCAATAGAAGGTAGTCCATTCAGAAGTACAAATTGGTCAAGGTAGGACAACTTGATCGTGAAGGGAAATGACTTACAAAAAATCAAATAAAGAAATAATTTTCACACCTTATGCTAAAGGTTGATGCAATATGGACTATTGCTTTTCAAGGAGGGTCAAATAATCCAACATATGACCTTTTTGGGATACGACTTTGTGCCCAAAAACATATTTTTGATCATAACCATATTCTTAGGGACATAAATTTGAGTTTGGAACTTTGTATTGATTCATTCCAAAAGCATTAGAAATCTTAGAGGCAACACGATAATTTCAAAAAGCAACCCTGTCATAGATAATTTGCTAGAAATTGCATGGAAAAAATGCTCCAGAGACCCTAAAAAATGTAAAACAAAGTATTTACTAAAAATAATAGTTTTCTATTGTTAGGTTTTCATAACCAAAATTCATCTGTAGCTATGTTGACACATCAATAGAAGAGAAAACACAAAATGTCGAGTCACATATATGCAATTTTTATTTAATATATAATTTTTAACTCATGGAAGGTGAATTACCACATTTCTATATGGGTGACCTTCTAACTCATGGTAGGTGAACCACCATATTTGCATGGGGATGACCACCATTATTCAATACAATACATTTCCAACACACTAAAAATATTGTATAAATAGAGATACACCTTG
This sequence comes from Wollemia nobilis, assembly GCA_028583015.1. Lineage (NCBI taxonomy): Eukaryota > Viridiplantae > Streptophyta > Pinopsida > Araucariales > Araucariaceae > Wollemia > Wollemia nobilis. Next base: position 1,975,353 of record JAQPPZ010003633.1, read on the forward strand.
GCTATAAAAAACATGAGTAATGTATACAATATTATAGCCTCGCATCTCTTCTCAAAAATTGCTTGTCTTGTACTTTGTTTTTCAAGCAATAAAGTCATTTTATTATTTTGCTTATATATACGTTATGATTTGTTATACTCTATTTTTTCTAAATTGAACTCATTATTCATATTCCTTAACTCAAAATTCTAAGTTTCGGATCAATTGCATGGACCCTAAGCATTATCTTTATAGTCAAACTTTAATGCCAAGAAAATCCAACAAAATAAGAGGCTTGAGTGTGAAGAACAAAGGAAGGTTCAGGTTGCAAGATATAACCATCCCCAAAACCAATGCTTGGGGATATATAACCCATTCTATGATCATAATGCACAAGGTGCGCCCTTACTTCTAAAGCTAATCAACAAACATCCTAGCCAATACAAAACCTGCCCCAAAAAATTAAAGGAATGATCAAAGAAAAGGCCAAGACAATCAACATTACTGGTTGATTTAAAATTAAAACCAACTTGATGCTCATCAAACTCAAATTCTTCCCCGAATTAACCAAGTTAATACCCAACCTAGGAGCGACAATGGAGAGTGTATGTACAAACCCTACAATATCTTAGGTTTAAACATTATGGATGTTAATCATCAATCTATAGAGTCAATAGATAAATAGATATATACCATTACTAGAAGTGTGCCACAACGTAAAAAGGAGAAGCAATTTAAAGAAGAAGAAAAAAGAGAAGGCTAAGGAGTCTGTTCAAGTATAGGTAAACCCATGATTAATGTTAGCATTGCCAATCCTCCTTTGGTTATTAAGGAATCAATTAATATGGGGTGACTATAGTCAAAATGATGGAACCTCTTGAGTCCTCTCACCAAGTACTATCATCCAATCATGGTGTTTGCTTGGATTCTTCCTCTCAGCATCCAAAGGAATCATTATTATCACAAAGAAAATTAAGACTAAGGATTGGGATATGATAGAGGAGTTGTATGTAGCTTCCATGACATAGATTGAGTGAGATCCTACACATAATTGAATTATATAATTCTAAGGTATTAAATAATGTGCCTACTATCCAAATCATATATAGACACCCATACTTCTCAAATTTTGTAATAAGGTCCCCTCTCAAGTTGATGTTTTTTGTTGATTATCCTATAACAATTGATGGTCCACCCTTGGTGATAATAGTAATCTATAAGGATAAGGTTATTCAATGTGTTGTTGAGCCCTCAACGATGAAAGTGGTGGTACGTGTGATGTCAATGTCTCTAGTGGAATGTTTAAAAATAAATCATCAATATGTGTTATCCATAAAAAATAAATGTTTCACTTATATTGATAATCCCCAAGACCCAATAGGTTGTATATGGATTCCCATTCTAGTTGATCCCAAAATGATGATAGTCAAGTTCACGGTCTTTAATTTTAAGATCAACTATAACATGATTCTAGAAAGATCGTGAAGTAGTAAAATTACGTTATATTGTTTTATCTGCATGTATCAATTTTACTTTTGAAGATAGGGTCTATACTATAGAAAGTGATCTAAATAGTTAGGGACCTTGCTCACCTAAACATCTATGGTGTTTCATTCCATCCATAGAAGAGAGTGGCAAGTGTCAATTTATTAACAAGAACAACATTGAATTTTCAAAAAATTATATGAAAGACACCTTGAGCTTCACTTAAAGTGCCCTAATGATATTTAGAAATCAAAGTATGACTAACCATACATGGATGTCAATGCTCCATAAGTTAAATAAATAGCCAACAAGTTACCTCCCTTCTTGATACATAAGCCTTGAAAATTGTTCTATCAAAAGTTCGTTAGGTTACAAAAAGTTAAAGCTTACTAAAAGCAAGTGAATGAGGCCACTTACTATCAAGATGATGCAAACCTAAGTTTATAGTGAAGTTGAAGTAGAGAGAAATAAATATTATGCTATTGATTCCATCAATACCTCTAAGACTAGTGAAGTTATATCAGTTGGTATGGGATGTTACAAGGGGGGTCTATATAGATTCCTATTCTTAGTGATGTTGATCTCTTTCTAGATGTTTACACCTGTGCCATGATTTTGATGACTTATATGTTTATTATATGTTTAGAGAAATAATATCATAAATATATAACATATTTAGAACAAAATAAGAAAATAGACATATTTGTTATTTATATTGAACCTAATGAACAAGATGATCTACAAACTCAAGTAATTCGATTACCAAATAACATGACACACTTAGAAAATTGGTCTTCCAAATTTGCTATCCAAATGATATTTTTGGATTCTCTATTTTTAAGTTAAAAGAACTAATGATTTAGACCTTTAACAATCAGCTTACACCCACTCCTCCCTTTGTAACACCAACACTGCTTATAGTGGCAATTGAATTCCTGAGTGCTTCTACTAATAGTTGTGTTGTTTAGACTATATAAACTTTTGTTAAAATATCATCTAAAAGTTTGAATAATTTTCAACAAACTAGGTTGAAGTTGTGAGTCATTCAAGTCTAACAAGAATTTCAAGAAAATCAATAACGAGATAATCCACCATAAACACAATTTAGATTGTGTCAGAAAGTTCCATAGATAATCAAAGACTTGTTAATCCTACTTAGCACCCCATTAGCATAATAAATCTTGAGAAGTCTATATCCTTGTTGATCTGCATAAGTGTGCATGCCTGCAGAGTCACGTTTCAATAATAGGAAGGTAAGGATTTGATATTTCTAATCTCTAGATTTAGTGGGCTCCCTCGTATAGTAGATTAATCTAATGCATGTAAAGCAAATTTGATAGGAAAAGGGGTGTGAGGGATAAAACAAATGCAATAAAATAAATATGATCTTTGTTGTAGTGATATTAGTGTTGATCAATCAATAACATTTGAAGGAAATTGAATAAAATCAATGTGGTCAAATCCTTGCATAACCTACAATAATAGAAGAAAGGACTAGCAAAAAGTGAGGGAAGTGCCACAAGCACTATTCATATACAAATCAAAAGGCCAAAGGACACAATTGATCCATATATATTACATACAATATTTCGAATAATAGCAGTATAAGTTCAAGAGTCCAATTTAGTCTTAAAAGGGTTGGCTTTGTTTATCACAAATTACTAAAATATGTTTACATTTGAGGCCTTAGCTCCTATTTATAGTAAAAGTTTCACCTAAAAGTAACTTGAAGTACTAGTAAATCCTTTCATTTAGTAGCGTCTTTAGCAAAATTGATGCTTTACTTCATCCAATTGCCTCCAAATGGATTTAGCAACTTCTATCTCTTGACTAGTGCCACTTGAGGAAAATTGTCCCTTTTCAGGGCGTTACCTACCTTTTCTACCTTAATGCCCTGGGGAATAATTTGCTCTTTTATTGAGATAACAATTTAATATTTCACTATGTGAGTGAATTGCCCTTTGGAATTAAACACACAATCCAATTAATCAAAGTTTTGAAATCCTATCAGATTCTTCTATGTTGTGTTGCTTCACTATTGGATTGCAATAGTACTTTGGCTACTACATTTCTGGTGACTCATGAGGATGTCAAGCTTGATTGACAAGAGATCCCAAATGGTGCTATTATTTATTGGCATGAAGTCTTCAAAGATAGAATTTGTCCTTACCAAAATTACAAAATTGTAGGATTGTCCTTCTTTCAGGTTAATGTCAATAATGCTTTCCAATCAACATTAAAGTCATGAAGTAATGCTTACCAATCACTTAGGTGCCAAATTATCTTCCATTTGTTTAATTGGTGTTGGGGCTTGATTGATTAATATTTTATACTCTTTAAAGTACATGAGATATGCTTTGGTGCATATTATCCTAACATACATGTGATCATATAAGGACTTGATTTGGTCCAACACTGAGATATTGACCTCCATGCTCATCTTATTTTCTAGATCTTTATCCACCTTCTTTAGGTAAACTATATTTGTTTTTCTTTGCTCTCGACTAGTTCCATTGAATTTAGAAATCTTGTGTTTCTATCTCATATTCTTGCTTCATTTGATCATTTTCCTATGCAAGACATTCATTAAGTTCATCTAATTTTAGTGTCGTTTAATTTTTAGCTTCCCCTTTATTTATTACCTACTTCCTTAGGTTACTATTCTCTTTATTTATATATCTTGTCCCCACTATAACTGATATATTTGACTATGTTTTTCTTTAACAAGGGCTTGGAGTTGTTCCAATGCTTGTATGCCTCTAAGCTTAGGTTTTGTATCTTCCCACTTCACTTGATTGTATGCATGTGATGGCCATTGCTTAATCTAGCTATTTTGTTATTTGTGTAATCTCGAGTGGGACATCTCTAGAGAGATCTGAAGTAGAGTCTAATGTTATGGTAGTCATCTTGCTTGGATCTAGTCATAGTGCTTCAACAACAACAATTTCCTTCCTTTTATGGTTAGTTGGAATTAAAGGAATGTAGGAACAATAGATGAGGAGGCTTGCATATTAGAAATATCAATGTTGATTTATCCCCTCGCTTCTTGTATTGAACTAGTTACTTTACACTTTTTTCCCTAGACTCTTTGTAATTTGCCAAGGGAAAAGTTTGTCAACATCTAGGGACATCTATCTCTTGGCATAGTTTGAACTATTCCAAGGTTTGCTTACATTGTTGGAGAGGAAAGTGTCATTGCAATTGTGTTGATTTTGTGAGGAATAGTAAGGGACTAGTTAGGTGAGAAGATATGGATAATGATGGAAAAAATTAAAATCATTTTTCATTAATCCAACATTGAATTTAAATACATAAACATAGGTTATAACCATGCAATATTAGTTATAACCATATTTTAAATATACACTATTATTTTAACCATAGACATTGGTATTAACTAATAGTCTAACCTCCTAACTAATATTCTAGTAGGTTACACCTGCAAATAAGGTAATAAAGTCCTAATATCCTTATTACATTATTTGGTATGCAAAGAGAACAATGAAACAATTCAAATTTGACATATGCAAGTGCCTTTGTAAAAATATCTGCAAGTTCTTTGATGGGAATGCACTGGAGTTGAATTTGGTTATTCTAAAATTGTTCTTGAATGAAATGACAACGAACTTCAATGTGTTTCGTTCTTTCATGAATGGATTCTTGACCAACATTAGAACACCATGACTATAAAAATGCAATACTGTCAATTGATTTTCAAGAACACACATATATGATAATATACAACGTAACTATATCACTTCACACACAAATCCTAGTGCAGTGTGATACTCTACCTCTATGGATGATAATGCCACTATTTATTGTTTCTTATTGTGCAACGAGATATGTCCAAATTCTAGATGAAATACATATCCAAATGTTGACCCCTTGTCATCTATGGATCAAATATAGTCTGAATTTGTGTATTCTTGCAAGAAGAATTGATTATTCTCTTATACTCTAGGCCATATTCCATTGTACCATGGACATAATGCAAAACCCTCTTCGTTGCCTTCCAATGACTCTCCTTAGGTTCCTACATGAACCTCAAAAAATAACTCACAATAAAGTTGTTATCATAATTGGTATTTGTTACATATATGAGACTCCTAATCAAATAACAATAAAGAGTACCAGATACCTGTGATGAATCATTGGAACGGTTGTAAACCTTGCTCCATTGATGTTGCCTTTGATTTATAGTTTGTCATCCAATATTTTTCAAGCAATATCTTGGTATACTTTATATGTGAGGCCATAATGTGAATTTACCTTTGCCAAACCTCCAGGCCAAAATAATAGTGCAGAAGTCCCATATTTGTCATGTCAAATGACATTTTCAAGTCATTCTTTACACTATTCACCAAAAATCATCAAATTTGTATACAAGTATCATTATCTCATATCCATATTTCTTAAGATATATATTTGCGTCAGCGGGGCTTCTAGTAAAACCATGTTGCAACAAGTGATCATCAATATTTATGTACTAGGCTTTGGGAGTCTGTTTCAATCCATCCACTGAAGATCAATTTGTAGACCTTTTGATGTTACCATCAACAATAAAACCTTTAGGTTGTGTCATGTACACCTCTTTTTTATATCATAATTAATAAGGGCTCTCTTGACATCCATATTTTGAAGTTTCTAGTTGAATTGTGCTGGTAATGCATAGATTACACCGATGGTCTTAATATTTATTGTGGGGCAAATATCTCTTCATAATCTATTCCTTCATTTTGTGCATAGCCATTCACAACAAGTGATGCCTTATACTTGTTAAAGGATCCATTTGTCTTGCATTGGATTTTGGAAACCCACTTGCAACCTATGGGCTTTCTTTCCATTTGGCAGATTGACAAGTTCCCATGTTTCTTCATCAAAGATTCATACTCTAGATCCATAGCTCCCTTCCATTGTGGCAAGCTAAGTACTTCCTTCACCAATTCTGGTTATAAAGTCTCCATCACTGAAGTAATCAAGGTAATTTTTACTTCTTAACATGTACTACTATGAGTATGTAGTCATGTGGAAGTTATATTAGGAGCTACATCAAGTTTAGCATCTTTGATGGTACTAGTAAGTCATTTTAGAGTTTTTCTTCATTACGGAGCTACAGACACAACAACTTCCCATTCAACTGCTACAGGTTCATCAACATCTTGAGCGTCTGCATGAACTTCTTCAGCCAATTCACTATCATCATTTATGCTCACAACCAGATATGTGGTATCTTCACACTCATAATATTCAATGTTTGACATTGTATCACAAGCTATATCAAACGCCACATCTCTACTTAAATGTAATTTCTTGGTGACTGGATCCATTTGTTGACAAGATTTTAACTCATCATCATATCCAAAAAATATGCATGGTTGGGTCTTAGCATCCAATTTGGTCCTTTGTCACTTTGGGACATGCATGTATGCCTTGCTTTCAAAAACTCTAAGATGTGTAATTGGAGGCTTCCTCCTAGACCAAGCTTCTTCATCTATGACTCCTTTTAGTGCCTTTGCGGGTGCACTATTAAGAAGATACATGGTAATGGAAATAGCTTCAGCTCAATATTGTTGCTCTGTATTTGCTCATGTATGCATGCAACACACCATTTCCATGATGGAATGATTAATCCTTTTGACAACCCCATTCTATTATGGAGTGTTAGCTGCAATGAGTTATCCCTTGATCCTATTGTGCTTGAAAAATTATAGAGTCATTGGATGTATATTCCCCCTCGACTATAGTGGATAAACTGAATGGAACATCTAATTTTTGTTTCTTAAGATATATTTGTTTGACTTCAATGCCAATAAGTACACTGTCTTCCATAAGTAGTCATCCAAAAAAAACAAAAAATATTTATATCCATCGAAAATGATAGTCATGAATTCACATAGATCAGTGTGAATCACATCCAACTATCATTTGCTCTGTGATTTCTCAACTCAAAAGGTACTCGATGTTTCTTCCATTCTAAACAACCTGAGAATATTGATAAAGTTGGTGAAATTCTAGGTAGACCTAACACAATTTGATGTTACTCAACTCTAGTATGTATCTTTAACTTAGATGATCATATCTCCAATGCCATAGGGATGTAGCATCTATTGTAATAACGGATAATATGACAATAGGAGATGATATGACATTGAGTATTAACAAGTCATTATTGTAGGAACCAGTTACCATAATCTTGTCATTTCTATTGATAAAATACTTCTTGTTGCCATCAACAATGTGAAACTCCACCACCATATTTGCATCCATAACTTATGGTATTGACAACAAATTATTTGGCAACCCAAGTACATATAGCACCTTTTGGATCAAGAAATTACCTCTAGAAAAATTAAGAGAAATATCTCCCACTTATTTAACTTGATATGTTCTATCATTGTAATGCTCTCCAGAATGCATCTTTAGTTGTAAATATAATTGTTATTTAATTAATGATATATGCTTATAGGATGAGATATTGTTGATGACTACTATTTTGTAGGTATAGGTCCTCGAAGATTAGATTGGAAAATTATGGCGGTGTAAAATATCACCATGGCTCGTGAGTACATGGAAGCTCACACAATTGCATTCATATAGGTGCATTTTGAATGTTTGACTTGCATTGTGTGTATGTCTTGTTTATTGGATTGTGTGCTATATATTCTATGTCTTTGAATAAATGAATATCTAAACCTTCGATGGCAAGGAAAGTGCCAAGGCATGGGAGCTATTCTCTTCTGGCAGATGGAGACATCAAGTTGCTAGTAGGGAAGAAGACTTGGAGGTATAAACCATTTTGGTGATTTAAAAATTATTTGATGCTTATTTTTGAATTCATAAAATAATATAAGAATTAATAAATTAAAATAATAATTAATAATAAAATTAAAATAAATAAAAGGAATCTTTTTATTAGTGGGCATAATGGGATTACCAGCTAGCGGATGCCTCGAAGTGGATAATTGCATGTAGTTCCATGTATTTGTTTATGCTTTAAATGGAAAATGGGAGGAAGTTTAGTTATCTAGTAATCTTTCATCTTGCATATTATGTCTTGCACCTCGTATCTATATCTTGCTTTGCATGCATCGGGGAGGAATCAGATTAAAAAGAAGAAAGGAAATTGGTGTTGTTTCTTCTAAGTTCCTTACATGTCATTTCTCTCTGGTTAGAATAGTCGTATTCAAAAATAAATTCATGTGTTGTTTGCTCACTAGAAAAAGAAATAGCTTTTGTTGAAACATTTAAAAAAAACTTATTCTTTTAATGGCAGTTGGTTTTACCTTTTCACTGGTAGTGTTGAACAATGAATGTGCTTTCGTCTTATAATATTCAATAAATTGTTTGTTGTAATTTTTTCTTCATCCGTAAGCTTATGTTGATAGAAAATTTAGTGTTGCATTGTCTTTTTACATCCTATCCTACTTAGTCGTTCTTTCACCAAGAGCATGTTTGCTTTGACTATAACGGGTGAAGAGTGGACATCTTATCTATGATGTCAAATAGCCCCTTCCTTTGCTTCCTTAGTAAATCATTATTTGGGTGGCTTGATTTATAATCTGCTCGTTAGCTATGTGAATTACAATATATTATGTTATATATGGTTGTCGTATATTATATAACCTAAGATGAAATCAACCTTACCGTGGGGAATGAATAATTTTATGTTATGCATAGAGTTAAAAGCTTTCTATGAAATAGGGAAAGGTGAATCGAGCCATTCTCTCTATCCACGTTAGTTTAGGGAGTCACACCCCCGAGCTTAATACATTATCTCATTTTTTTAAGGCTAATAGATTTATTTACCTGGTTGATATTTGAATTTCTATTGGGTCAGTGAGATTTATGGTGGGATTTTCCTTTCAATTTAAAAAAAAGTAGTAGCAGGTTATGTCTATTTGTTTGAATTTACATTTATTAGTAAATGTATTCATGTATAATTGCGTCGTCTGATCCCTCTAAAATCCTCTTCGACAAATCTGGAAAAAGATTGCAATTCAACTTGCATCCAATAATTTCCCAACCTACGTGGAATCATGGTCGGTCGAGGTGGGTTTGAAGCTAGAAAGGTTGTTGAGTACCTCCAATGAATTGTTGGAAGTATTTCTTAACCCATATTATCCTCAACGTAGAACTATCAAGTTATCCATTGCAAAGTCGTCCAACGTTGAGTGTATTTATTTGGTTGTGATTGTATAGAAAACTCATATACTTTAAGCCCCATAGTTTTAAGAAAAACAATATTCATCATTATGTGAAATCTTATTTGAGCCAATTAATGGATTTGCGTCTCTTGGAAAATTAGTAGGACTATAGTTTGCAAGAAGCATTTAATTAAGTATATGCGTGTTGCATTCTCTGGCCGCATAATATTGTTATTTGGAAGAGCCAAATAAAAGTAGAAAAGTTGTTTATATATAAAATGAAACCCTTTATATTATCTATAAAGAGTTTAATATATGATGCCTATCTGTCAGATTTAATGTACATAATGTTTGGTGTGTTGTATTTTAAAAGAACCCACTGCTTGAATGATTTTATTTAATTTTAAGTTATCATGAGAATTTGTCTATTAAAATTTAGCCGCTCCAATTTAACTCTTAAAAAGTTTGTGGATGGACTGGTTAGTAAAATTGTTTATCCTAAGTTAGTGCATTGTTAATATTGCATTTTATTCTTCACATTTTAAAATGAATAAGTAATCACTTTCCTCTTTGTGTATGAGCGTAATCATTTTTTTATAAGCGCCTAAAATTTGTGGTAAACTTATTTGTTGTTTAACTTAGTTAAATTAAAACTGTAAGCGAGCTCTTTTGCCTGCAACACACTAGATTAGGGGTGTAATATCATAACCACATTCCTGATGGTGCTTCTAAAGTCTCCTTCTTAACACATGTAAAGACTTTATTTTAAAATTAGTTTTAAGCACTTTATGATCCAAGAAAATGTGTGTAACTCCTTACCTGCTGAAAAAATTATCTAAAACTTGGTTTACATTATCTCCATATGGTTATTATGAGATTCACAGACCCGAGAATTGTAACCATGCAACACTTTGGTATTATCAAATTTTCTACGTTGTGCATATTAAAGTAGAATAAAGAGTTTAAATTAAAAAAAAACTATTAGATTACCGTGTGTAAGATCGTGTGAAAGGATATATGGCCCTTAAATTTTGAAATGAGTTCATTAGTATTCAAAAAGGAAAAGTCATTGTCTTTTTCTTTCTTATAAAGTAAAGTTGTCGCGCGCGCGCATATATATATATATGTTTTTTTATTTTAAAATTAGAAAGGTTACTTGATATTCTTCAAATTATGAGATTTATAGCAAGCTTGATGCCTATAGCTTTAGTTACTTTAATATTTATAACTTCATTTAAACAAATCTAATGAATATGGTTCTATTTAATAGGTTGCTTTATTTCATCAAAGTAGTGTAGTAAAATATATTTGGAAACTTTATATATTGTACTAAAGGTCAAGCTAAAATAAAAACAATTGTAAAGTTATATGCTTTCATATAATGAGGAAGATATTAATTAAAAGTTAGGGTTAGAGAGACATGAGCAAAAGTTTGTAAACTCTCCATGTGAAACTTTAGACCTAATCACGAGAAAGGTGATTAACCAATAATCAACACCTAATACTAGTGGTTACAAGAAGGTAGCCATTGCAACTCGAGAATGACTATCTTCTGATGAGATAGATCAAGACATGAAGGTAACGAGGGGCGGTATGGGATGCTTTCTCTAAGTCATTGTGTGAGTAGTACGATAATGAGTCATTGTTCAGCTTACGATTGAGAGAAATCTAGCAAGACCTTGATGCTAGACTAATCTGTAACGGTTGGAATAGGATAACTCATCGTTATTCGTAACTTGACAAGTGATACTAGGTCCATATCCAAAGCAATGGCATGACCCTAGTTGACTCCAAAGAAGTGGACAATCAACTAGGCACTAGGCATATACGCTACACCCTTGCATATTTAAGTCAAGATAGAAGGGCCAAAACAAGTCTAGGATCCTCATTCTAAAGGATGGGGAGAGTATGCGTCCACCCTCTAGGTGTTATGGACCCTAGAGGATAACCCTAGCCATAGATTAAGCTCTCATACCAAAACAAGAGGATGAGAAGATAGATCCACAAAATGGCACATTCTATGGGAATTGGCTAGTCTTGTCCACTTGGGAGTCATCTGCAGTGACTAAAATCTAAAAGTGGCTGAATATACCTTGTACTAATTAAATATTGGATGATCATCAAAATCGTTTGACTCAAAAAAATCATCTTAGGATGTATCTAGTTAGTAAAAATAAATAATGTTTTTTACCTTGTGGAACTAGTGAGCTAGACCGAGTTAGACATGGGTTGTTAAAATTCTCTTTGGCTTGTAATGAATCAAACCATGCTTTATTTCTAGTCATGTGCTTGCTAGCACTTGAGTCAATATATCAAATTGCATCCTTCGTTATTTTAACGTCCTTAGATATTAGCACCTTGTATGCATGTTCGAATTTTGAATTTGGTTCTTCATGTGCAACATGTCCTTGTCGTCACTTTTGCTTAGGACGTGACTTGTACCGTGTCTTCTTCTAAGTAGGTTTGTGGACTTGATCTCCTTGAGTCATAGGGTTAAACCAACAAATATCCATATTTATCACAAATGTGGCAATACATTTTTTATTTCTAAGGTTATTTTTGTGAAGATGATGATGGGGAAGGACCCTTTTATGGCTTCTTTCTCTCAAACTTCTCAAAAATGAGTGCATTATTTGTTAATTGATCCCTCAACTTATGGGTTGCCTCTTCCTGTTAAGCATATTCACCAACTCATCAATTGCAAGGAAGTGGTCAATACTCGAAATGAATATGATAGAGCTCTAAGTATGATGGGTACCAAGAGATAATCGTCCATAATTTTTCCCATGGAATTTAGTTTGGCTCTCAAATATACAACTCGGCAAAGAAAAACCTCAATGTGCTTTCTCCATCTTGGACTCTCAACATGTGAAGTTGAGACTAAATGTGAAGTATTGTTGATTTCCTCTTCCCTTCATAGATGGTAGAAAGAGTGTCCCATGCCTCTTTGGATGTTTTTACTTCATAAATGTGTCATTGAATAACATTTGTTGTGGCAAGAGTGATGAACATTAACGCTCTAACATCTATATCATCGAATTTATGTTGTTCATCTTCATCCTCTTTAGGTCGAGTAACTTTATCAATGACAATATCCCAAACTTTCTCACTACTAAGATGATTGTCATCTTATTTTTCTAAGATCCAAAGTTTGAACCTTTGCGTAGCTATGAATTTGTAAGAACTTTTGGCATGACCATGGTGAGGGTTCCTTATAACTCCTAAATGATCCCCCTTTCAATATACGACCAGTTTGATATACCACACCTTTCTATATATACTTGCATCACCAAGGGTTATTCCATATGGATCAAACAAGGGAAATCATTGTAAACCCCCATCTATGATATCAACATCGATGTACACTGTTTGCATCACCAAAAACTCCACCTTGGATACACCCACATGCTCAAACATGGCCCCTAGATTACCACCGTGGGAACTAGCACCCTCAACAAGATTTTCTCATCTGCATATTCACAATTTGGTCCTTCACATGCATTGTATCTACTTTTTGAATAATTTAAGGGCATCGGGGCAGACCTTGTTATCATCAACAATTGAGAGGCTTAAAGGACGTGTCAATGATGTTCTCACACATCGTGGGCATGATGTCGTTGTGCAACACCTCAACCATAGGCTTGATCAAAAAAACAAATGCTTGGTGTTGAATGTTTCTAGAGCGTTAAGATTACCTTACAATGTGTCCATTACACCATCAAGCCTAATGTGCTTTATTCTCCATAATCCCACATGCATTAGGCATGAGATGTTGTAAATATTTAAAGGAGAGAATTATTGGATGGATTAATCAAGAGTCTTGGCTCTCTTAATCCTCCAATAAGAGTGATTACACTCTAGAATTTAGGAGGAGGAGTCAAATAAGTTTATTCATTCTATTTAAAACCTAAATTTCATTCAAAAATCTCTCTCCTATCTCGAGTGTAAACTTGGCTCTAATATCAATAATGGGAAAAGTTAAAACCATTTTTCATAAATCTAGAATTGATATTTAAATACAAAAAACATAGGTTAAAACCATGCAATATTAGTTATACTTATAACCATATATTAAATATAAACTATTGGTTAAAATCAAACATTAGTTATAACTAATAGTCTAACCTCCTAACTAATAGTTTGGTAGGTTACAACCACTCTAAATAAGACACATAAGGTAATAAAGTCCTAATAGATTAACACATAGGTTGAGTGGTGATAGGCAACATCAATACTCAAGAGAGTTATATGGAGTGATGTGATGGATGTCATGATATGACAAATTGATGTAAGGATGGATTATGATAGGATATTCGTAGTGGGATGATGGAGAAACGAATCATGGTGAAATGGTGATAGTGATAACCCCATTATAAAATTGGAAGAGCCTATTGGTACTATTGGAAATTATGGATATGCTTATTACTAGTGGGATTTATGCAATAGAAGTAGGAGGAACATAAGAGGCACAACAAAATAGAAGAGGGTAAGAGAGAATAGCAATGGGAATAGAAGAAACATGGGTCAAAGTGAAGTGAAGGTGGTCTTGGGGGATATGTTGGAAGCAATTTGTGCCTCTATAGTAGTCACTTATATTCTTGCTCTTCCTTCCCTAACAAGTGAATCTTTTTCTTCATTGGATCCCTTCTCTTTAAGGTTATCCATCATTTCTCCCTCTTCTCTTTTCTTTTCATGAGTCATTGAAGGTCCCATGTTGGTTGTCATTTCCATGTTGGCATTGTTAGCAATGGATATCCTAGTTTTTACCTTATCCATTGTGTTATGGATTTATACTCCTAAAAAATAAAAAATAAACATTTTGCCTACCCATAAAATGGTTTGAATCTTAGGTCCACTTTGCTTTCATAATCTTCTTGGGTCTATGCCTCATCTCGTGCAAATCAATCTCCTTACCAACGAAACCATCCATATAGGATTTGGGTAAATTTTGAGATTTACTGCATTTTGACATTGAATTTACTTATTTTAGAGAGACCCTTAACTAATCCTAAAAAGAAATCGATGATAGGAAATGGGAACTTGAATGTCCATTGTGACATTTTTGCTCATGCAATATGGGGAATTTCTTTATTTATTTATTTTTGTTATACTTCTCTCTCTTCATTATTCCATATTTTAAACAAAGAAAACCAAAGTGGAAATGAAAGAAGGGATTTTACAAAAATAACTATTCTATGAGAATTTTATTGGTAATTATTTCATCTAGCAAAATACAATACCATTTATAGGCTCATAAAAACAACTACCCTCCCTTCTGATGCCAATGTTCCAACAAAGGATCTTCCAATACCTATTAGGCACAAGTCAAATCACATCAACGATGCATAAGGAGGGTCTTAAGTGGTCTTTCCCAATTTAGAGATCATAGATGCATGCTAGATGATAGTATATTTCTTCACAAAAAGAGTAAAAAGGATTATGGGTGAATGTTGAAGTCTAATCAGTTAAAAAAACTTTCTCACTATTCCTTTTTCATTTGAATCTTGATGTCAACCACCTTGACAATGATACTCCTCTTTAGATGAAAAATGATTGGAAACATGGGTGGGTGTTAGAATGATAGCTAATTCACCCTTTATCTAATTCCATGGTGAATTCTAATGCTAACAATCAATTTGGACCCTTAATTTTGTGCAACTAAATGATAGATCATTACACAAAAATGGTGGTTTCTTTTGTTTATGTTTCTTGATAAATTCAGTATCATCCTTCAAAGCATTAATTTATTGGAATGCAAGCTTTATCCCAACTTTACTCCCCAAAATTATGGGAAACCACATCATATTTAGAATCATAGCCTCTCTACTGCTTAATGTATCTATTTCATCTAAAATCACTTGAACAATTTAAAAAATAACACGTGAATCCTTCATTTATTAAATGATGTCTACTTCTAAAATTTGATATTTGTGAAAGTAAGATACTTTTATAAGAGGACGTCATATGCAAACTCTTCAAACCTTGCAAAATTTTCTTCCTCTAAGATAAAGTTGAATGTTTTATATCTTGGATTAATTCCTTTCCTATTGCTCCCATGGGCTCCAATTCATCATCTGAGAGAAGCACCAATGCCTCGTTCTAATTGTAAACTTATCTCTATTTATCTTCTTCAAATAGGAAAACCAAATCCCTTGTATTTTGATTAAGTTCTTGCTCCCATTATAGACTTTTCTCCCTCTAGGAGGAAATTAAACACCTCACATTCATCTATAAGATTTCATTCTTCATTTGAGAGAGACCTACAAATCTCACCTTCCTCTATAAGCTTTGATTCTTCGTCTAAGATAGACCTAGGCATATCATCTTCCTCTATGAGCTCTAATTCTTTATATAAGAATGGATTAAATGATTTACAATCCTTTACAACCTTCGACTCTTCATATTTAAAGTATTTTATTTTGATCTTACGTATTTACTCAGACTATTGGAGGCATACCTGATGGGGAGCCAATCTCAGAGCAAATAAAATGACACAATTTTATTTAACAGTCGCAGTCTATTATTTTCGAAACAGGGAGCTATTACAATAAAGTGCCGTGAAAAACAATACACAGTGCTTTCAATGTAAAATACAGCCGCAGTCCTCTCTGTTCTCCCCTTGCCTCCTGAATCTGCCAAAGAAAATCCTTTTTAATCCTCCATGTCTCCAGATGCATCGCCGTTCATAACCGCCTTAATGGCTTTTGAAACAAACAAATGGAACAGCCTTAACGGCCTTTGAAACCGCCACCTAGAACGCCATCTGGAACGCCACTCGGAACTCCACTCAGAACTGCCACTTGGAACGCCACCTGGAACTGCCACGTGGAACGCCACCTGGAACTGCCACTTTGCCTTTGACTGCAAGGGGTCGCGATATCGCGACACTTCTTTGCGTTTTGGCTCTGTCGGCCAAGGTGTCGCGATATCGCGACACCTCTTCGAATTTTGGCTGTGCCGACCAAGGTGTCGCGATATCGCGACACCTTTTTGATTTTTTTGGCTGTGCCGGCCAAGGTGTCGCGATATCGCGACACCTTTTTGATTTTTGGCTGTGCCGGCCAAGGTTGCCGCGATATCGTGACAACTTTGGTGTCGCGATATCGCGACCAAATTTTTGCTTAGCCAATTTTTAACTTTCGCCCGTGAGTTGCATTGCCATGGTGCTTCGGAATACGTCGCGATATCGCGACGAAATTTTCGTCGCGATATTGCGACCATTTGTCACTTCGGTCACGTAGTTCGAAATACGTCGCGATATCACGACAACTTTGGTGTCGCGATATCGCGACCACTTTTACACTTGGTCATTTTTTGCAATTTTTGAACTTTTCAGAATTCTGATGGGGAGCCAATCTCAGAGCAAATAAAATGACACAATTTTATTTAACAGTCACAGTCTATTATTTTCGAAACAGGGAGCTATTACAATAAAGTGCCGTGAAAAACAATACACAGTGCTTTCAATGTAAAATACAGCCGCAGTCCTCTCTGTTCTCCCCTTGCCTCCTGAATCCACCAAAGAAAATACTTTTTAATCCTCCATGTCTCCAGATGCATCGCCGTTCATAACCGCCTTAACGGCTTTTGAAACGAACAAATGGAACGGCCTTAACGGCCTTTGAAACCGCCACCTGGAACGCCATCTGGAACGCCACTCGGAACTCCACTCAGAATCGCCACTTGGAACGCCACTCGGAACCGCCACGTGGAACGCCACCTGGAATCGCCACTTTGCCTTTGACTGCAAGGGGTCGCGATATCGCGACACTTCTTTGCGTTTTGGCTCTGTCGGCCAAGGTGTCGCGATATCGCGACACCTCTTCGAATTTTGGCTGTGCCGACCATATCGCGACACCTTTTTGATTTTTTTGGCTGTGCCGGCCAAGGTGTCGCGATATCGCGACACCTTTTTGATTTTTGGCTGTGCCGGCCAAGGTGTCGCGATATCGCGACAAATTTGGTGTCGCGATATCGCGACCAAATTTTCACTTAGCCAATTTTTAACTTTCGCCCGTGAGTTGCATTGCCATGGTGCTTCGGAATACGTCGCGATATCGCGACGACATTTTCGTATTGATATCGCGACCATTTGTCGCTTCGGTCACGTAGTTCGAAATACGTCACGATATCGCGACAACTTTGGTGTCGCGATATCGCGACCACTTTTACACTTGGTCATTTTTTGCAATTTTTGAACTTTTCAGAATTCTGATGGGGAGCCAATCTCAGAGCAAATAAAATGACACAATTTTATTTAACAGTTGCTGTCTATTATTTTCGAAACAGGGAGCTATTACAATAAAGTGCCGTGAAAAACAATACACAGTGCTTTCAATGTAAAATACAGCCGCAGTCCTCTCTGTTCTCCCCTTGCCTCTTGAATCCGCCAAAGAAAATCCTTTTTAATCCTCCATGTCTCCAGATGCATCGCCGATCATAACCGCCTTAACGGCTTTTGAAACGAACAAATGGAACGGACTTAACGGCCTTTGAAACCGCCACCTGGAACGCCATCTGGAACGCCACTCGGAACTCCACTCAGAACTGCCACTTGGAACGCCACCTAGAACGCCACCTGGAACTGCCACTTTGCCTTTGACTGCAAGGGGTCGCGATATCGCGACACTTCTTTGCGTTTTGGCTTTGTCGGCCAAGGTGTCGCGATATCGCGACACCTCTTCGAATTTTGGCTGTGCTGACCAAGGTGTCGCGATATCGCGACACCTTTTTGATTTTTTTGGCTGTGCCGGCCAAGGTGTCGCGATATCACGACACCTTTTTGATTTTTGGCTATGCAGGCCAAGGTTGTCGCGATATCGCGACAACTTTGGTGTCGCGATATCGCGACCAAATTTTCACTTAGCCAATTTTTAACTTTCGCCCGTGAGTTGCATTGCCATGGTGCTTCGGAATACGTCACGATATCGCGACCATTTGTCGCTTCGGTCACGTAGTTCGAAATACGTCGCGATATCGCGACAAATTTGGTGTCGCGATATCGCGACCACTTTTACACTTGGTCATTTTTTGCAATTTTTGAACTTTTCGAACTTTTCAACTTGGAATTTTTTTTTTTTTTGGTGATGCAAGATTGCTGCCTCGCCCGAGATGCTCCTGCATCGGACACCTGGGTAGATGATTAGAAGTGATCCTCACTTCTGGATGGTCAGAGGAAAACCCAAACGATCAACCTCTGATTTGGACAACCATGTGGCATCTTCGACAGGTTTGTTCTTCCACTTGACCAAATACTCCGAATATTGCTTGTTTCGGGTACTTCTGCCTGCACGAGTGTCGAGTATGTCTTCAATTTCTTCTTTGTCTGGAGTGGATGCAGGAATGTTCTACAGATCCGGACTGGGTGGTTCACTACAACTTCTTGCATGATATTCAACCAAGTCTGAAATATTGAAGATAGGTGAAATATTCAGCTCACTTGGGAGATCAACTTCATAGGAATTGCCTGAATCTCGTTTGCCTATGATCCGGCATGGTCCAAACTTCTTCATATTCAACTTATTGTAAGTCTTCTTAGGAAAACGTTCCTTACGAAAGTGAACCATGACTTCATCCCCTACTTGGAATTCTTTGAAATGCCGCTTCTGATCTGCTCTGGCCTTGTAAGTAGCATTCATTTGACTGATATGCTGTTGTACCTCTTCATGTAAAGTCTTCATATGTGCTGCAAAGTCTTCACTTCAACGATCGCACTTGTCCTGCTTTATCCATCGGTCTTAACTCGAAGCGTTTCTAGGACCGTACCCATGCACAACTGGAATGGTGATTTACCACGATCTGCGATTGACAAAATTGTTGTAAGCAAACTCTGCTCGGGTAAAATCGGATCCCATCCCTTCGGTTTATCTCCTACCGTACACCGTAGAAGATTACCCAAACTTTTGTTGACTACCTCGGTCTGTCCATCGATCTACGGATGGTACGTAGAACCGAATTTCAAGTCTGTTTTCAGCTTCTTCCATAGAGTTCTCCGGAAATAACCCACAAATTTGGTATCTCTGTCCGAAACAATGCTTTGGGGTAGACCATGAGGTCGGACTACCTCCTTGAAGAACAAGCCGGCAATGTGAACCGCATCACTTGTCTTCTGACATGGAATAAAATGGGCCATTTTTGAAAACCTATCAACAACAACAAAAATGGCATCATTTCCACGTTGTGTTCTTGGCAGACCAAGAACAAAATCCATGCTGATATCTTCCCAAGGTCTTCCTGGTACAGGCAATGGCTGGTACATTCCCGTATTCGATCGACTCCTTTGGCCATCCGGCACACTCTGCAACCTTGCACAAATTTGGTCACATCCTGCTGCAATTGTGGCCAATGGTAATTCTCACTAACAAGAGCAATGGTCTTATCACGGCCAAAATGCCCTGCTAGTCCTCCACTATGCTTCTCTTTGATCAAATTCTCCCTCATGGAACTTCGGGAATGCACAACCGATTCTCAGCTAAACAAGATCCCATCTTGGATCATGAAATCTAACCACTTAGTGCGATCCACGGTAGTAGGAGACACACATGCGGTCCATGCCTCTGCAAAATCTGGATCTGCTTGGTATAAACTCTTGAGTTCATCAAACCCAACAACTCGCACTCTCATTTCCATCAACAAATTATGCCGTCTACTCAAGGCATCTGCAACTCTATTAGATTTGCCACTTCTATGCTTTAGTACAAAGGTATAACTCTACAGGAATTCAACCCACTTCAAATGTCGTTGGTTAAGTTTACCTTGACTATTGATATACTGCAAAGCTTGATGGTCGAGATATAAAACAAACTCTTTGGTGAGCAAATAATGTCTCCATTTCTTAAGAGCCCGAATTATAGCATAGAATTCTTGATCATAAACGAGTATTTCTTTCTAGCATCATTCAATTTTTCACTAAAATATGCAACAGGTATACCTTCTTGACTCAACACAGCTCCAATGGCACTGCCACTGGCATCACAGTCAACCTGAAACACTTTACTAAAATCTGGAAGTGCTAGAATGGGCTGTTCTGTCACTTTCTTCTTCAATATATTCATGCTCGGTATCTCGCTTGGCGATCCACTTAAACTCTCTCTTATCCCCTCTCATAGTTTCATTAGGGGTGCACAAATATTGCTAAAGTCTCTAATAAACTTTCTATAGAAACTTGCAAGACCATGAAATGATCTTACCTCTGTCACATTCCTTGGAGTAGGCCATTCAAGGATAGCCTTCACTTTCTCAGATCCATTTTCAGACCCTCCTCTGAGATGACAAATCCCGTGTATATCAACTCTTCTCGTACAAAATCGCACTTCAGTATATTGATCAATAATCGCTCCTCACGCAGCTTTTTCAAAACTCGTCCGAACATGCAACAAATGTTCATCCAATGTGGTACTAAAAATCAGAATATCATCTAGATACACTATCACGAACTTTTCCGGAAGTCACGCAATACTTCATTCATCAACCTCATAAATGTACTCGGGTGCATTAGTCAATCCAAACGGCATAACTAACCACTCATACAAACCCTCTCCTGGTTTTAAAGGTCGTCTTCCATTCATCACCCTCTCGAACACGTATCCGATGATATCCACTCTTCAAATCAATCTTAGTGAAGTATTTAGCTCCACTCAAGCAATCCATGATATCGTCCATTCGGGTAATGGAAAGCGATATTTAATAGTAATTTTATTAATGGCTCGGGAATCGGTGCACATTCGCCATTCGCCATTCTTCTTTGGTGCAAGTACTCGCTGACATCGCACAAGGGCTCAAACTTGCCCGAATCAAACCCTTCCTCAACAATTCTTGAACTTGTCGGTTCAATTCTTCATTCTCACCAGGAGACATTCTATGAGCTGCTTTGTTGGGTAAGCTAGATCCTGGTATTAAGTCAATCTGATGACTAATCTTCCTCATTGGCGGCAAACCCTCAGGCACATTGTCTGATATTATATCAGGAAATTTTGCTAACAGATGTTCAACTTCTGCTGGAATGTTAGTAGTATCTTCTCTTTTTACATTAGGAATTAATGCATAACACATTGAATCCCTCTTCATACCATCCAAAAATTTTCTGCCATCTACTAAACAAATTCTAGCATTATTGCATACCTTTTCCTCAACCTCCTGTAATGTCTTCAGTTTGTGGCGTACTCCATCTTTTGTCAGGGAATAGGTATTTGCATGTCCATCATGCACTGCACGTCTATCAAATTGCCATGGTCTTCCAAGCAACAAATGGCAAGCATCCATCGGCAAAATATCACACAGGACCTCATCCTGGTATCTTCCAATTTTGAACTTAACCAAACATTGTTCACTGACCAATGCTCTATGATCCTTCTGCAACCATGCAATCCGGTATGGATGCGGGTGCTGTTTTCTTTCTAGCTTTAATTTAGCTTACGATTGAGAGAAATCTAGCAAGACCTTGATGCTAGACTAATCTGTAACGGTTGGAATAGGATAACTCATCGTTATTCGTAACTTGACAAGTGATACTAGGTCCATATCCAAAGCAATGGCATGACCCTAGTTGACTCCAAAGAAGTGGACAATCAACTAGGCACTAGGCATATACGCTACACCCTTGCATATTTAAGTCAAGATAGAAGGGCCAAAACAAGTCTAGGATCCTCATTCTAAAGGATGGGGAGAGTATGCGTCCACCCTCTAGGTGTTATGGACCCTAGAGGATAACCCTAGCCATAGATTAAGCTCTCATACCAAAACAAGAGGATGAGAAGATAGATCCACAAAATGGCACATTCTATGGGAATTGGCTAGTCTTGTCCACTTGGGAGTCATCTGCAGTGACTAAAATCTAAAAGTGGCTGAATATACCTTGTACTAATTAAATATTGGATGATCATCAAAATCGTTTGACTCAAAAAAATCATCTTAGGATGTATCTAGTTAGTAAAAATAAATAATGTTTTTTACCTTGTGGAACTAGTGAGCTAGACCGAGTTAGACATGGGTTGTTAAAATTCTCTTTGGCTTGTAATGAA
Source organism: Wollemia nobilis (assembly GCA_028583015.1). Lineage (NCBI taxonomy): Eukaryota > Viridiplantae > Streptophyta > Pinopsida > Araucariales > Araucariaceae > Wollemia > Wollemia nobilis. Next base: position 1,997,983 of record JAQPPZ010003633.1, read on the forward strand.
TCAAACCATGCTTTATTTCTAGTCATGTGCTTGCTAGCACTTGAGTCAATATATCAAATTGCATCCTTCGTTATTTTAACGTCCTTAGATATTAGCACCTTGTATGCATGTTCGAATTTTGAATTTGGTTCTTCATGTGCAACATGTCCTTGTCGTCACTTTTGCTTAGGACGTGACTTGTACCGTGTCTTCTTCTAAGTAGGTTTGTGGACTTGATCTCCTTGAGTCATAGGGTTAAACCAACAAATATCCATATTTATCACAAATGTGGCAATACATTTTTTATTTCTAAGGTTATTTTTGTGAAGATGATGATGGGGAAGGACCCTTTTATGGCTTCTTTCTCTCAAACTTCTCAAAAATGAGTGCATTATTTGTTAATTGATCCCTCAACTTATGGGTTGCCTCTTCCTGTTAAGCATATTCACCAACTCATCAATTGCAAGGAAGTGGTCAATACTCGAAATGAATATGATAGAGCTCTAAGTATGATGGGTACCAAGAGATAATCGTCCATAATTTCTCCCATGGAATTTAGTTTGGCTCTCAAATATACAACTCGGCAAAGAAAAACCTCAATGTGCTTTCTCCATCTTGGACTCTCAACATGTGAAGTTGAGACTAAATGTGAAGTATTGTTGATTTCCTCTTCCCTTCATAGATGGTAGAAAGAGTGTCCCATGCCTCTTTGGATGTTTTTACTTCATAAATGTGTCATTGAATAACATTTGTTGTGGCAAGAGTGATGAACATTAACGCTCTAACATCTATATCATCGAATTTATGTTGTTCATATTCATCCTCTTTAGGTCGAGTAACTTTATCACTGACAATATCCCAAACTTTCTCACTACTAAGATGATTGTCATCTTATTTTTCTAAGATCCAAAGTTTGAACCTTTGCGTAGCTATGAATTTGTAAGAACTTTTGGCATGACCATGGTGAGGGTTCCTTATAACTCCTAAATGATCCCCCTTTCAATATACGACCAGTTTGATATACCACACCTTTCTATATATACTTGCATCACCAAGGGTTATTCCATATGGATCAAACAAGGGAAATCATTGTAAACCCCCATCTATGATATCTACATCGATGTACACTGTTTGCATCACCAAAAACTCCACCTTGGATACACCCACATGCTCAAACATGGCCCCTAGATTACCACCGTGGGAACTAGCACCCTCAACAAGATTTTCTCATCTGCATATTCACAATTTGGTCCTTCACATGCATTGTATCTACTTTTTGAATAATTTAAGGGCATCGGGGCAGACCTTGTTATCGTCAACAATTGAGAGGCTTAAAGGACGTGTCAATGATGTTCTCACACATCGTGGGCATGATGTCGTTGTGCAACACCTCAACCATAGGCTTGATCAAAAAAACAAATGCTTGGTGTTGAATGTTTCTAGAGCGTTAAGATTACCTTACAATGTGTCCATTACACCATCAAGCCTAATGTGCTTTATTCTCCATAATCCCACATGCATTAGGCATGAGATGTTGTAAATATTTAAAGGAGAGAATTATTGGATGGATTAATCAAGAGTCTTGGCTCTCTTAATCCTCCAATAAGAGTGATTACACTCTAGAATTTAGGAGGAGGAGTCAAATAAGTTTATTCATTCTATTTAAAACCTAAATTTCATTCAAAACTCTCTCTCCTATCTCGAGTGTAAACTTGGCTCTAATATCAATGATGGGAAAAGTTAAAACCATTTTTCATAAATCTAGAATTGATATTTAAATACAAAAAACATAGGTTAAAACCATGCAATATTAGTTATACTTATAACCATATATTAAATATAAACTATTGGTTATAATCAAACATTAGTTATAACTAATAGTCTAACCTCCTAACTAATAGTTTGGTAGGTTACAACCACTCTAAATAAGACACATAAGGTAATAAAGTCCTAATAGATTAACACATAGGTTGAGTGGTGATAGGCAACATCAATACTCAAGAGAGTTATATGGAGTGATGTGATGGATGTCATGATATGACAAATTGATGTAAGGATGGATTATGATAGGATATTCGTAGTGGGATGATGGAGAAACGAATCATGGTGAAATGGTGATAGTGATAACCCCATTATAAAATTGGAAGAGCCTATTGGTACTATTGGAAATTATGGATATGCTTATTACTAGTGGGATTTATGCAATAGAAGTAGGAGGAACATAAGAGGCACAACAAAATAGAAGAGGGTAAGAGAGAATAGCAATGGGAATAGAAGAAACATGGGTCAAAGTGAAGTGAAGGTGGTCTTGGGGGATATGTTGGAAGCAATTTGTGCCTCTATAGTAGTCACTTATATTCTTGCTCTTCCTTCCCTAACAAGTGAATCTTTTTCTTCATTGGATCCCTTCTCTTTAAGGTTATCCATCATTTCTCCCTCTTCTCTTTTCTTTTCATGAGTCATTGAAGGTCCCATGTTGGTTGTCATTTCCATGTTGGCATTGTTAGCAATGGATATCCTAGTTTTTACCTTATCCATTGTGTTATGGATTTATACTCCTAAAAAATAAAAAATAAACATTTTGCCTACCCATAAAATGGTTTGAATCTTAGGTCCACTTTGCTTTCATAATCTTCTTGGGTCTATGCCTCATCTCGTGCAAATCAATCTCCTTACCAACGAAACCATCCATATAGGATTTGGGTAAATTTTGAGATTTACTGCATTTTGACATTGAATTTACTTATTTTAGAGAGACCCTTAACTAATCCTAAAAAGAAATCGATGATAGGAAATGGGAACTTGAATGTCCATTGTGACATTTTTGCTCATGCAATATGGGGAATTTCTTTTTTATTTATTTTTGTTATACTTCTCTCTCTTCATTATTCCATCTTTTAAACAAAGAAAACCAAAGTGGAAATGAAAGAAGGGATTTTACAAAAATAACTATTCTATGAGAATTTTATTGGTAATTATTTCATCTAGCAAAATACAATACCATTTATAGGCTCATAAAAACAACTACCCTCCCTTCTGATGCCAATGTTCCAACAAAGGATCTTCCAATACCTATTAGGCACAAGTCAAATCACATCAACGATGCATAAGGAGGGTCTTAAGTGGTCTTTCCCAATTTAGAGATCATAGATGCATGCTAGATGATAGTATATTTCTTCACAAAAAGAGTAAAAAGGATTATGGGTGAATGTTGAAGTCTAATCAGTTAAAAAAACTTTCTCACTATTCCTTTTTCATTTGACTCTTGATGTCAACCACCTTGACAATGATACTCCTCTTTAGATGAAAAATGATTGGAAACATGGGTGGGTGTTAGAATGATAGCTAATTCACCCTTTATCTAATTCCATGGTGAATTCTAATGCTAACAATCAATTTGGACCCTTAATTTTGTGCAACTAAATGATAGATCATTACACAAAAATGGTGGTTTCTTTTGTTTATGTTTCTTGATAAATTCAGTATCATCCTTCAAAGCATTAATTTATTGGAATGCAAGCTTTATCCCAACTTTACTCCCCAAAATTATGGGAAACCACATCATATTTAGAATCATAGCCTCTCTACTGCTTAATGTATCTATTTCATCTAAAATCACTTGAACAATTTAAAAAATAACACGTGAATCCTTCATTTATTAAATGATGTCTACTTCTAAAATTTGATATTTTGAAAGTAAGATACTTTTATAAGAGGACGTCATATGCAAACTCTTCAAACCTTGCAAAATTTTCTTCCTCTAAGATAAAGTTGAATGTTTTATATCTTGGATTAATTCCTTTCCTATTGCTCCCATGGGCTCCAATTCATCATCTGAGAGAAGCACCAATGCCTCGTTCTAATTGTAAACTTATCTCTATTTATCTTCTTCAAATAGGAAAACCAAATCCCTTGTATTTTGATTAAGTTCTTGCTCCCATTATAGACTTTTCTCCCTCTAGGAGGAAATTAAACACCTCACATTCATCTATAAGATTTCATTCTTCATTTGAGAGAGACCTACAAATCTCACCTTCCTCTATAAGCTTTGATTCTTCGTCTAAGATAGACCTAGGCATATCATCTTCCTCTATGAGCTCTAATTCTTTATATAAGAATGGATTAAATGATTTACAATCCTTTACAACCTTCGACTCTTCATATTTAAAGTATTTTATTTTGATCTTACGTATTTACTCAGACTATTGGAGGCATACCTGATGGGGAGCCAATCTCAGAGCAAATAAAATGACACAATTTTATTTAACAGTCGCAGTCTATTATTTTCGAAACAGGGAGCTATTACAATAAAGTGCCGTGAAAAACAATACACAGTGCTTTCAATGTAAAATACAGCCGCAGTCCTCTCTGTTCTCCCCTTGCCTCCTGAATCTGCCAAAGAAAATCCTTTTTAATCCTCCATGTCTCCAGATGCATCGCCGTTCATAACCGCCTTAATGGCTTTTGAAACGAACAAATGGAACAGCCTTAACGGCCTTTGAAACCGCCACCTAGAACGCCATCTGGAACGCCACTCGGAACTGCACTCAGAACTGCCACTTGGAACTCCACCTGGAACTGCCACGTGGAATGCCACCTGGAACTGCCACTTTGCCTTTGACTGCAAGGGGTCGCGATATCGCGACACTTCTTTGCGTTTTGGCTCTGTCGGCCAAGGTGTCGCGATATCGCGACACCTCTTCGAATTTTGGCTGTGCCGACCAAGGTGTCGCGATATCGCGACACCTTTTTGATTTTTTTGGCTGTGCCGGCCAAGGTGTCGCGATATCGCGACACCTTTTTGATTTTTGGCTGTGCCGGCCAAGGTTGCCGCGATATCGCGACAACTTTGGTGTCGCGATATCGCGACCAAATTTTCGCTTAGCCAATTTTTAACTTTCGCCCGTGAGTTGCATTGCCATGGTGCTTCGGAATACGTCGCGATATCGCGACGAAATTTTCGTCGCGATATTGCGACCATTTGTCGCTTCGGTCATGTAGTTCGAAATACGTCGCGATATCGCGACAACTTTGGTGTCGCGATATCGCGACCACTTTTACACTTGGTCATTTTTTGCAATTTTTGAACTTTTTGAACTTTTCAGAATTCTGATGGGGAGCCAATCTCAGAGCAAATAAAATGACACAATTTTATTTAACAGTCGCAGTCTATTATTTTCGAAACAGGGAGCTATTACAATAAAGTGCCGTGAAAAACAATACACAGTGCTTTCAATGTAAAATACAGCCGCAGTCCTCTCTGTTCTCCCCTTGCCTCCTGAATCCACCAAAGAAAATACTTTTTAATCCTCCATGTCTCCAGATGCATCGCTGTTCATAACCGCCTTAACGGATTTTGAAACGAACAAATGGAACGGCCTTAACGGCCTTTGAAACCGCCACCTGGAACGCCATCTGGAACGCCACTCGGAACTCCACTCAAAACTGCCACTTGGAACACCACCTGGAACTGCCACGTGGAACGCCACCTGGAACTGCCACTTTGCCTTTGACTGCAAGGGGTCGCGATATCGCGACACTTCTTTGCATTTTGGCTCTGTCGGCCAAGGTGTCGCGATATCGCGACACCTCTTCGAATTTTGGCTGTGCCGACCAAGGTGTCGCGATATCGCGACACCTTTTTGATTTTTTTGGCTGTGCCGGCCAATTGATTTTTGGCTGTGCCGGCCAAGGTGTCGCGATATCGCGACAAATTTGGTGTCGCGATATCGCGACCAAATTTTCACTTAGCCAATTTTTAACTTTCGCCCGTGAGTTGCATTGCCATGGTGCTTCGGAATACGTCGCGATATCGCGACGACATTTTCGTATTGATATCGCGACCATTTGTCGCTTCGGTCACGTAGTTCGAAATACGTCACGATATCGCGACAACTTTGGTGTCGCGATATCGCGACCACTTTTACACGGTCATTTTTTGCAATTTTTAAACTTTTCAGAATTCTGATGGGGAGCCAATCTCAGAGCAAATAAAATGACACAATTTTATTTAACAGTCGCTGTCTATTATTTTTGAAACAGGGAGCTATTACAATAAAGTGCCGTGAAAAACAATACACAGTGCTTTCAATGTAAAATACAGCCGCAGTCCTCTCTGTTCTCCCCTTGCCTCATGAATCTGCCAAAGAAAATCCTTTTTAATCCTCCATGTCTCCAGATGCATCGCCGTTCATAACCGCCTTAACGGCTTTTGAAACGAACAAATGGAACGACCTTAACGGCCTTTGAAACCGCCACCGGAACGCCATCTCGGAACGCCACTCGAACTCCACTCGAATCGCCACTTGGAACGCCACCTAGAACGCCACCCGGAATCGCCACTTTGCCTTTGATCGCAAGGGTCGCGATATCGCGACACTTCTTTGCGTTTTGGCTTTGTCGGCCAAGGTGTCGCGATATCGCGACACCTCTTCGAATTTTGGCTGTGTTGACCAAGGTGTCGCGATATCGCGACACCTTTTTGATTTTTTTGGCTGTGCCAGCCAAGGTGTCGCGATATCGCGACACCTTTTTGATTTTTGGCTATGCCGGCCAAGGAACTTTGGTGTCGCGATATCGCGACCAAATTTTCACTTAGCCAATTTTTAACTTTCGCCCGTGAGTTGCATTGCCATGGTGCTTCGGAATACGTCGCGATATCGCGACCATTTGTCGCTTCGGTCACGTAGTTCGAAATACGTCGCGATATCGCGACCACTTTTACACTTGGTCATTTTTTGCAATTTTTGAACTTTTCGAACTTTTCAACTTGGAATTTTTTTTTTTTTTTTTGGTGATGCAAGATTGCTGCACTGCCCGAGATGCTCCTGCATCAGACACCCGGGGTAGATGATTAGAAGTGATCCTCACATCTGGATGGTCAGAGGAAAACCCAAACGATCAACCTCTGATTTGGACAACCATGTGGCATCTTCGACGGGTCTGTTCTTCCACTTGACCAAATACTTCGAATATTGCTTGTTTCGGTACTTCGCTCGCACGAGTGTCGAGTATGTCTTTAATTTCTTCTTTGTCCTGGAGTGGATGCAGGAATGTTCTACGGATCCTGACCGGGTGGTTCACTACAACTTCTTGCATGATATTCAACCAAGTCCGAAATATTGAAGATAGGTGAAATATTCAGCTCACTTGGGAGATCAACTTCATAGGCATTGCTCGAATCTCGTTTGCCTATGATCCGGCATGGTCCAAACTTCTTCATCTTCAACTTATTGTAAGTCTTCTTAGGAAAACGTTCCTTACGGAAGTGAACCATGACTTCATCCCCTACTTGGAATTCTTTGAAACGCCGCTTCTGATCTGCTCTGGCCTTGTAAGTAGCATTCATTTGACTGATATGCTGTTGTACCTCTTCATGTAAAGTCTTCATATGTGCTGCAAAGTCTTCGACTTCAAGATCGCACTTGTCCTGCTTTATCCATCGGTCTTAACTCGTAAGCGTTTCTAGGACTCGTACCCATGCACAATCTGGAATGGTGATTTACCAAGATCGCGATTGACGAATTGTTGTAAGCAAACTCGCTCGGGGTAAAATCAAATCCCATCCCTTCGGTTTATCTCCTACCGGACAACCGTAGAAGATTACCCAAACTTCGTTGACTACCTCGTGTCTGTCCATCGATCATGGATGGTACGCAGAACCGAATTTCAAGTCTGTTTTCAGCTTCTTCCATAGAGTTCTCCGTAAATAACCCACAAATTTGGTATTTCTGTCCGAAACAATGCTTTGGGGTAGACCATGAAGTCGGACTACCTCCTTGAAGAACAAGCCGGCAATGTGAACCGCATCACTTGTCTTCTGACATGGAATAAAATGGGCCATTTTTGAAAACCTATCAACAACAACAAAAATGGCATCATTTCCACGTTGTGTTCTTGGCAGACCAAGAACAAAATCTATGCTGATATCTTCCCAAGGTCTTCCTAGTACAAGTAATGGCTGGTACATTCCTGTATTATGACTGACTCCTTTGGCCATCTGGCACACTCTGCAACCCTGCACAAATCTGGTCACATCCGTCGCAACCGTGGCCAATGGTAATTCTCACTAACAAGAGCAATGGTCTTATCACGACCAAAATGCCCCCGCTAGTCCTCCACTATGCTTCTCTCTTATCAAATTCTCCCTCATGGAACTTCGGGAATGCACAACCGATTCTCGCCAAACAAGATCCCATCTTGGATCATGAAATCTAACCACTTAGTGCGATCCACGGTAGTAGGAGACACACATGCGGTCCATGCCTCCGCAAAATCTGGATCTCGTCGGGTATAAACTCTTGAGTTCATCAAACCCAACAACCTCGCACTCTCATTTCCATCAACAAATTATGCCGTCTACTCAAGGCATCTCGCAACTCTATTAGATTTGCCACTTCTATGCTTTAGTACAAAGGTATAACTCTACAGAAATTCAACCCACTTCAAATGTCGTTGGTTAAGTTTACCTTGACTATTGATATACCGCAAAGCTTGATGGTCAAGATATAAAACAAACTCTTTGGTGAGCAAATAATGTCTCCATTTCTTAAGAGCCTGAATTATAGCATAGAATTCTTGATCATAAACAGAGTATTTCTTTCTAGCATCATTCAAATTTTCACTAAAATATGCAACAGGTTTACCTTCTTGACTCAACACAGCTCCAATGGCACTGCCACTGGCATCACAGTCAACCCGAAACACTTTACTAAAATCTGGAAGTGCCGTAATGGGCTGTTCGTCACTTTCTTCTTCAATATATTCATGCCGGTATCTCGCTTGGCAGTCCACTTAAACTCTCTCTTATCCCCTCTCATAGTTTCGTTAGGGGTGCACAAATACCGCTAAAGTCTCTAATAAACTTTCTATAAAAACTTGCAAGACCATGAAATGATCTTACCTCTGTCACATTCCTTGAGCAGAGCCATTCAAGGATAGCCTTCACTTTCTCAGATCCATTTTCGGACCCTCCTCCGAGATGACAAATCCCGTGTATATCAACTCTTTCGTACAAAACCGCACTTCAGTATATTGATCAATAATCGCTCCTCACGCAGCTTTTTCAAAAACTCGTCCGAACATGCAACAAATGTTCATCCAATGTGGTACTAAAAATCGGAATATCATCTAGATACACTATCACGAACTTTTCCAGAAAGTCACGCAATACTTCATTCATCAACCTCATAAATGTACTGGGTGCATTAGTCAATCCAAACGGCATAACTAACCACTCATACAAACCCTCTCTGGTTTTAAAGGCTGTATTCCATTCATCACCCTCCCGAACACGTATATGATGATATTCGCTCTTCAAATCAATCTTAGTGAAGTATTTAGCTCCACTCAAGCAATCCATGATATCGTCCATTCTGGGTAATGGAAAGCGATATTTAATAGTAATTTTATTAATGGCTCGGGAATCAGTGCACATTCGCCATTCGCCATTCTTCTTTGGTGCAAGTACTGCTGACACTGCACAAGGGCTCAAACTTGCCCGAATCAAACCCTTCCTCAACAATTCTTGAACTTGTCGGTTCAATTCTTCATTCTCACCAGGAGACATTCTATGAGCTGCTTTGTTGGGTAAGCTAGATCCTGGTATTAAGTCAATCTGATGACTAATCTTCCTCATTGGCGGCAAACCCTCAGGCACATTGTCTGATATTATATCAGGAAATTCTGCTAACGGATGTTCAACTTCACTGGAATGTTAGTAGTATCTTCTCTTTTTACATTAGGAATTAATGCATAACACATTGAATCCCTCTTCATACCATCCAAAATTTTTTTGCCATCTACTAAACAAATTCTAGCATTATTGCATACCTTTTCCTCAACCTCCCGTAATGGCTTCGCTTGTAGGCGTACTCCATATTTTGTCGTGGAATAGGTATTTGCATGTCCATCATGCATCGCACGTCTATCAAATTGCCATGGTCTTCCAAGCAACAAATGGCAAGCATCCATCGGCAAAATATCACACAGACCTCATCCCGGTATCTTCCAATTTTGAACTTAACCAAACATTGTTCACTGACCAATGCTCTATGATCCTTCTGCAACCATGCAATCCGGTATGGATGCGGGTGCTGTTTTCTTTCTAGCTTTAATTTAGCTATCATTTCCTCAGAAACCAAATTATCTGTACTACCATTATCAATAATAATATTGACGATTGTACCTGAACATTTACACCTTGTGCGGAACGAGCTTTTTCGTTGATCTGGTTCCTTCTCTTCATTCAACAAAGTTCTTTTGGTGATCATCACTTCTCCGTGCTCGCTTCTTTAGAGTGCTCGGATTCAACACCATCCTCAGCAATTGCAGCTTTGGCATTTCCTTCAGGCCTTCTGTTTTGTGCTTCTTGGTGTTTGGGAAACTCATACGATCGATGCCCTTCTTCTCCGCAATTAAAACGAGTTCCATGAAATCGGCCTCCGCCATATCCGCGTCCACCTCTACCTCCGCCCTTTGATAATCATTGTTTTGATTACGGGGTCTCGTAAGCATTCTCCTCCTTCTCGTTCTCGGCGATTGCTGGTTTCACCATTCTCGTTTTTGATCATCATATTTAATTCCACCGGTTCGTCCACCGCTTCTTCCGCCACGACCTCTTCCTCTTTGCTTGTCGTCAAATCTGCGATTCAGTTTCTCTTCTACTTTCAGAGCAAACTGATAAGCATCTTCAATGTTGTTCATTCTAACCAGACTTAATTCCTCTTGCACGCTGGTCCGCAACCCATTAATGTAACGGGCTACTCTTTCCTTAGTTGCTTCCGTATGACCGGTTCTAATAGAAATTTTAAAAAATTCCTCGGTATACTCTTTGATAGTTTTGTCTGGATCCGTCAGAACTCGCATTTTTTGCAAGCAGATCTAATTCGTAATCTGTGAATAAATTGCCGTTTCAATTTTTCCACCATGCGATCCCATCCGGAAATCTTCTCATTGCCTTTACGGTTTCTTTCTAACTGCACTCCTTTCCACCAAATGCCAGCATGTCCTTTTAATTCTGTTCTGGCAAATTTTATTCGATGAGGATCTTCAACGTCCTCATAATCGAAATACTCTTCCATGTCATTAATCTAGTCGATTAATTCTTCTGGATTTAAATTTCCAGCATACGTAGACACGTCAATTTTCGGTCTTTTTCCAATCTGCTAAATGGCTTTTATCATTCGCGATTCTGCGGCACTCATTTCCTCTTCTTCCGCTTCGGACGGATCTTCAACGCCGTCATCATCGCTGCGATCTTCTCCTCTCGGCTCTATTCCCTTGCGCAACTCTTCCTACAATGCCAACACTTGTCGCTGTAATGCACGAAAATCCCCTTCAGGAACCACGTTCCTTCCAGCGCCACGATTTCTACACGGTGGCATTCTGTCTCACGTTTCTCAGAAAAACCCGTAACCCCGATCCTGGTGTGAGCTGTCTCCCGTTCGACGCTTCTGCTCGACACTCTCAGAATCTTACGGCTCTGATACCACTTGATGGGGAGCCAATCTCAGAGCAAATAAAATGACAATTTTATTTAACAGTCGCAGTCTATTATTTTTGAAACAGGGAGCTATTACAATAAAGTGCCGTGAAAAACAATACACAGTGCTTTCAATGTAAAATACAATCGCAGTCCTCTCTGTTCTCCCCTTGCCTCCTGAATCTGCCAAAGAAAATCCTTTTTAATCCTCCATGTCTCCAGATGCATCGCTGTTCATAACTGCCTTAACGGATTTGAAACGAACAAATGGAACGGCCTTAACGGCCTTTGAAACCACCACCTGGAACGCCATATGGAATGCCACTCGAAACTCCACTCAGAACTGCCACTTGGAACGCCACCTGGAACTGCCATGTGGAACGCCACCTAGAACTGCCACTTTGCCTTTAACTGCAAGGGGTCGCGATATCGCGACACTTCTTTGCGTTTTGGCTCTATCGGCCAAGGTGTCGCGATATCGCGACACCTCTTCGAATTTTGGCTGTGCCGACCAAGGTGTCGCGATATCGCGACACCTTTTTGATTTTTTTGGCTGTGCCGGCCAAGGTGTCGCGATATCGCGACACCTTTTTGATTTTTGGCTGTGCCGGCCAAGGTTGTCGCGATATCGCGACAACTTTGGTGTCGCGATATCGCGACCAAATTTTCACTTAGCCAATTTTTAACTTTCGCCCGTGAGTTGCATTGCCATGGTGCTTCGGAATACGTCGCGATATCGCGACCATTTGTTGCTTCGGTCACGTAGTTCGAAATACGTCGCGATATCGCGACAACTTTGGTGTCGCGATATCGCGACCACTTTTACACTTGGTCATTTTTTGCAATTTTTGAACTTTTCGAACTTTTCAACTTGGAATTTTTTTTTTTTTTTTGGTGATGCAAGATTGCTGCACTGCCCAAGATGCTCCTGCATCAATACCCCTTGATAAGAGAATTATGACTCTCTTGTAAGAATCATCAATCCATCATTATTTGAATCTTTCCCTTATCTCCTCAGGTTATCTATGTGGCTAAGGGAAGTTTAACTCCTAGTGAGTAGGTAGAGGTTTTTTCAGAGGAATTTATGACCTATCAAAATGAGAATTTTATAATACTACACTTTGGGTAAGAAGATAACATTTGCCCTAGGTACTCTTGGTGTTGCATAGGCCTGTGCTTAATTATCTTGAGGTATGGCCACTTGATTTACCATTTGGTTAATCCATCATAAGTTGATCAACCACTGGTTGACTTATTATAGTAGTTTGATTCACCATTACAAGCTGATGTACCACTTGTTTATTTATCATTTGAACATAGTGGTAGCCATAATACAATTTATCAGATCATGGCCCATATTATAGGTGAAGCACCAAAGTGTGCTTAATTTTAAATTCATATTCACTCTATTGTTCAACACCTTATTGGTCACCTACACATTTCTTTAATGTGAAATTTATTAGTTCTTTTATTTGAGTTCATAATATTGTGCCATAGACATTTTATGCATGTGTTAACTCTTTAAAGCTGAAAGCATGTACTCGAGCTAGTTTGGAACCATTTGATAGTTTTACTAGTTTTGAGGAAATTATTGATAATGTGTTGTTGTTTGATTTTGATTTACATTTAAAGTTGCAAAACCTGCTATGGACCTTGGGGGGGGGGCTATGGATACTAGGGCAATTGTTGATTTTATTTTATGAATAGGTTTAGGCAATGGGATGGATAGTTTTGCTATACAAATGTCATTGGATTTAGTTGTTGAATCAGTTAAGGCAACTAAGGCATTTGTCCATATTCTATTTGTAGGTCATATTGTCCTTGCTCATATGACATTTGATACATAGATTATCCCATTTTGGTGAGCATATTGGATCATTTGTTGATTATATACAACTTGAAATTTTTGAGCAACTATCTATTGTTGTTGTACATTTTGTGTGACAATTTGATTTACAATAAATTACTGACTTAAACTTTGCATTGGTTATTAGTTCTAATATATTTTTTGTGGAATAGGATTTTGTAATATTACATGATTTTGCATGTTCGATTGATTATGAGGGAATTGTTGATGTTATAGAGTTTGTTGATTCTACGTGATATTTGAACTTTGTAGAAATTATTGTTGACTTTGGAAAGTTGCAAATGTTGGGATAACCGAGGGTTTGACATCCGTGACATATTTGACATCTTTTGAGGGTTCCCCCAATGAAGATGCCATGGTGCTAACCAAAGCCCATATTGGTTGAAGATAGAGCCATAAGGCCCTCAACATTTTTTTAAAGAAAAACAAAGCATAAATCAAAATATTTGGGTCCTTTATTGGAGTTACCATTGATCCCCAAAATTGAGAATAAATGCATTTTTTTTAAATCTAGAATGCATCATGCTTTTAGCTAGAGAGCGAATCACATTCTAACTTTAGAGTTAATTGCTCCCTTTGGTGCTTAGGCAAAATTTTCAAGTTTTTTTAATTCTCATGCATATCACATTAAACTTTAGAGTAAATCACTCTTTTGACACTTAAAATCCTTTTTACTTCAAGAGTGAATCAGATTTTAGCTTTAGAGCGAATTACTCTCTTCAGAATTTGAATAATTGTTGGGCTTCATTTGAAAGGTATGGAGAAATTATTCCTCTATAGAGTGAATTACTCCTAGGTAGTGAACCACTTTTTACGTTTTGGGTGAATAACCTTATTACCACTTGAGTGACCTTTAGACTTCAAAACAAGAGAACAAAAAATGAACAGATTTGAAGTCATAGCAAGCATATATGAGAAAAAAATCTAGGTTGTGATTGATTTAGTATTATGAGAAAACCCTTTAGCATATTTGATAAAAAATTTAAGCCAGTTTGTGTAGATTTAAAAATAATATGTGAATGGATTGGGCTTGTTTCCCATAAAAATCATGTCTTTGGTCCAATAGACATGCCAATAATTGTTGATCCATGTAAGTATATGCACCCATAAGGCCATGTTGATTTGATCTTTCCAACCTCTAGATTTAAAAATATCCACTACTCTTGCTAAACTAAGACTAATCTAAAGCATGTAAAGCAAATTTTATAGGAAAAGGGTGCAAGAGATAAAATAATTGTAATAAAAGAAATATGATTGCGATCGTAGCAAGATTAATGACAATCAAATGCTTGCATTTGAAAGGAATCGAATAACATCAATGTGATCAAATCCATGTATAACTTGTAATAATAGAAGAAAAGACTAATTTTAAGTGAAAGGGTGGTGCCACAAACAATATTCATCCACAAAACAAAAGGTCAAAATAAATTGATCCATAAATATCATTCATTGTCTTTCTATCAATAACAATTAGAGTTCAAGAGAATAATTTAGTCTCACAAAGTGTAGCTCTAATTATCATAAATGACCAAAATATGTTTACAATGGAGTCCTTAGCTCCAATTTATAGTAAAAATTTCACCTAAAAGTAACTTGAAGTAAAATATTTTACTTCTAATAAATCCTCTAGTTTAACATCTTTAGCAAAATGATTGCTTTACTAAATCTAGTTGACTCCACATTGCTTTAGCAACTTCTATCTCTCCACGAGTGCCACTTAAGGACAAAATACCCCTTTCTAGGTTGTTACCTTGAATTTCGAGCAACCATTTCTAACTTAATGCTTTAGGGAGTGATTTATGTCGTGAAATGGTGATTCGCTCTTTGAGTTTATGAGCAAATCACCCTTTTGAACGAATTTTACTATTTGCCACTCAATCAAAAAATTTGGAATCTTTTCATATTCTTCTATGTTGTATTGCTTCATTTTTAGTATGAAATAGTAGTAGTTTGGCTACTATAATCCTTGCAACCTAAAGTGGCAATGGTGTATGATAATATTGAATCTCAAATAGGCTTGGTCTAGATTGACCATGTATTTGAACAATTTTTACTGATGAACTATAGAGCATTTTGTGTTTTGATAACCTTAAGAATGAGTGGCAAAATGTCTTGATTGACCCCAATCTGTCTAGTTTAACAAGAAGATTAATTGAGACAAAATACTTTTTGGCTTTTAAAGCCAAGGTCATCACTTTTTATTGATCAAAGTCTATAAAAAATGGAAGGTTTCAGTCTTGATGTTGATTCATGTCTTTTGTTGTATGATGAGTAACAAAAATCCTTGGCTAAGTTAAAGGGTAACGAGGAAAATTATATGCCTAAATTTGAGTTACTAAAAAACTTGCTTCTTGTTCCTTGTCTCCCTACTATTGTATTGGTATTCATGTACATCAAAGAAGAACACTTGCCATATCAATACCATAAATATGGCTTCCTTAAATAACCTAATGACCAATTTGGTCACCATAAATGGTCAGATTATGTTTTGCACATGGAGATAGCCAAAGAAATAGAGTCTTCTTCCTACCCTTAATTACTTTGAAGAGGGGAATATCATGAATACTAAGACAACTATTGATATTGACATAGGCACTTCTAACCTCCCTAGAATAGTCAAAATCAAGGTCTCCTTATCAAAAGAGGAACAAGTCATATATGTGAATCTACTCAAAGATTACAATTTTTTTTTCTAGGACTACACTTGTATGCCTATCGTGGATACAACATTGTCATCCATAACATAGTCACATATGAAAATTTTGATCCATTCTAGCAAAAACAAAGGAAATTCTCTCCTTCAATACTAGACCTTTCCAATATTAAGATGCAAAAATTATTAGATGCTAATTTTATAAAAGTTGTTGACTATTCCAATGGGTATCTAACATAGTTCTTGTAAATAAAAAGGAGAAAAATGTCATAAGAATCAATTGTGGCTTTCATAGTATTAACATAACATGTCTTAAAGATAAATTTTCTTTACCCTTGAATAGGGTATGAAATAATCTCTCTTAATCTAAATACAACCAAATATGAATAACCCTTGATGACAAGACTAAAATGACTTTCACTCCTTTGCTGAACACATTATGTTAAGTTGTCATGCCTTTTGACCTAAATAATGTTAGTGCTACTTATTAAAGGGCTATGAGCTTTGTTTTCTATGGATATTATAAGAAATATTGTCGAGACATATACAAATGACCTCTTAGAAAAGGCCAAGCAGAGGGATGATCATTCGTATGATCCATAATCTATATATGTAAAACTAAGACATTACAAGGTCAAATTAGATCCTAAGAAGTGAATATTTGGAGTCAATAGTAGAAAGTTGTTAGGCTTTGTAGTATCAAATAGAGATATTTATGTTGAGATTTAGGAGATAAAAGCTATAGAGGTCATACGTCATCCCCAAAATGACTAACGAGATCAAGTAATTTTTAGTAAAGCTTGAGGTAATTTGTTAGTTTATCCCAAACTTGCCTACAAATATCACCCTATAAACACCTTACTCAAAAAATATATTAACTATAAATGGGACAAAGTATGTGATAGAGATCAATTATTTAAGCAATTTATGTTGAGGCTTCCAAATAAATAAATAAATAACCTTATACCTCTATCATTCGTGTTTCTCTAGGGGCCCTCTTAGTCGAGTCTAACAAGATGACAATAATAGGGAGTATGTCACATATAAGTAAAATTATATTCCTAGCTAAAACATGTTACATCCCCATGGAGAAGAATTTCTTAGTCATCTACTTCAACTATGAGAGTCTAGGGTAGTATACATTGTACTAGATAACATATTTCATTAACAAGACTAGTCCAATACGACATTTGTTGCGAAAGTCTTACATCCCTATTTGATGATTGGTTGATCCACCCATATAATCTATGTTATTATCTAGATTAAAGAGATAGGTTTATTTTCAAGCTCAACAAAAGTCACCCCGACACCATAGGCGATTCAACATATCAAAGTCCTATGAGAGCCCCAAAAGTATGCTCCATCAAGTAGAGGATTTGATTCCATTTCGATGACTCAAAATATGAATGATTTATATGATTCTTTTAGCATTAACCACTCTCCTATACGAAAATTTGTGTAGGTAAATTAGTTGGCTTCATTAAGCACAAGTTTATACCCCATGAAAACATAAATAATATTAAGCTTATCATCAAGATTAACTACAACCCTCTCATCTCTATAATGGAGGATAAGAGCTCATCTCTATAGTGGAGGATAAGGTTGATATCGACTATTTGGATGTCAATATATTGAGTGTCAATTCCCCTATCATGATCCCTGGTATAGGGATATCCTAAGGTTCATAGATAACCAAGCCTATCCTCTTGTGGCTAATTCACAACAGAGGGCTAGGCTTCATAAAGGCCATTCAAGTATGTTGTCGCTGGAGGTCTGCTATACTATAGAAATCCTCCTCAATAATCAATTGAAAATATATAAAAGGGGCATTACCACCAAATGCTCAAATGTCTTTTTTTTGTGTCAAAAATAGTATTGTTCACAATTTTTGTAGGGGAAGCATAAAAACCCTTATATCTCCACAACCTTAGCAACTTACTTAAAAATTAAATAAAAAATATAAAAACCTTTTATATCTCCCGCTCCGCGTTTCACAGGATTCAATCTTGCACTCTCCCTTGCTAGCGCCTTGGTCGCGGCTTGCTAGCTGTGTGAGCCAAGCGCTCACGTGCCCACTAAAAGCGCAGAAGGTGCTTTAATATTTTTTCGAATCCTTTAGAGCCCTTGGCTCCCTTCTCCTCTTGCCACGTAGCGTATTCGATGCGCTCCTTTCTCACTGAATACATGAGCCTTTTGTTGGCTGCTCCTTGGCACTTTCTCCACAAATCTTAGCATGATTTTCGACACGAAAATAATCAAAGGAATTTTGAATGCTTGGTTTTGAACTTAGGTAGAGGTTTAAATACCTTTTGCCTTCCAAATCTTGCACGTCGACGGTGTATTAAACTTGGACGTCGACGCATTTATAATATGCATAATTAATTTATAAATAATTTAAATTCTATTTAGAATTTAAATTTTATAAATTAACTTTGTAACCTTTGGCTTTATAAAAATTAAAGCCTCCTTGGGGGTTAAATAAAAACTTTTTGTTGCTCATAATGATTTAATAAAAGATCATTTTGCCACCATGGTTTTAATAAAAACCCTTTATTTTTACCTCACATAATATAAAAATTGTATTATGACATCTTTTCAATCAACCTCTCACATTATTCCTTTTGACCTTTTGACATCAACTGTAGCTTATTCCTTGACATCAATGACAATTTCGTTCCTTGACATCAATGACAACTTTGACTCAAAATGTCCAACACAATAGTATCTCACCCTTAAAATCTTGTGAGACGTTGTTTATGCAAAATAGTGACCACCTCCATCGTGATATTCTTTAATCAGGAATTTTGTTTTTGCTTCTTCTACATACCTTAGAAATACCCTATCATATCTTTTGCCAAAAAAATAGTATCTATCCAAGTGAACTAGGTTGCTTTTTATCTAAACCTAGTTCTTTCCTTTGGCATCAAACCCTCCTAGTACTTGTCCTGTCATCATATATATTTCGATGTCGCCCACCCATCTTGTTTGTTCTTTTAGTTCAATTTCTTCCATAAGTGCTACTAGTTCTTTTAATACTGATATGACAAGGTTTTCATGAGTGCTTGCCCTCTAACCAACTTGGTTTTTTTCTATATTGAACTCTTGAATTTTATTTTCCACCATGCTCTCTTTTTTTCCAACTCACCATTCAATATTGTAGATCTCACATCGAGAAAAAACTACAAAGACAATGTTCTTACTTTGGGATAAGTAATCTCTAAATTTTCTAAGAGCCTTCATTATCACAAATACCTATTTTTCTATGAAGGTACTACTATTCGTAATGATGAAGCATTTGGTTCATGAAGGAAAATGGATGTTCTTCCTCTTTTCATCCTTCTAGATTAGTACATCACTCTTATCAATACCAAAGGTATACAACCTGAAATCCCTAGAAAAGTCTAGAATGATTAGCACTGGAGATTTTGTGTTTACATCTTTTATACCAAAAAATGTGTTTACCTTCTTCGATCCAAGTAAATACGACATATTTCTTTGTGATGGTCAAGCTAACTATGTAAAGTAAGTTCTGAACTTAGCTACATTGAATTTGTCCAAAGAAAAATTCAATATCTTTGAGAGATATGGGCAATGACAACACTTGAATTACCCTGATTCAATTAGGATCTATTGCAAGTCATTCCTTAAAAACTACATGCCTTAAAGGTTTCCCTTCTTAAACCATGTAGGAAAAATTTTAGGATTTAACGAAATTCTATACTCCTTGCATCTCTTGAATATTCACTTCAAGTGTTCAATATGCTTACTCATTTCCTTGTGTTAAGTCATCAAGGTATGTGAGTATTGTTTAATCAATCAATCGTGCAAACACAATATCCATGGCTCTTTGGAAAGTGACCCTTCCATTAAATAAATCAAAAGGTATTCTTTGGTAGGGAAATGTTCCCCATTTTGTAGTGAAAGTTGTCTCATGTTGATCATCATCTTTGATCCATATATAATGGCATCCAAAGAAACCATCAAGCAATTGTTGCATTTGTTACCCTACCACCTTTTATAAAATTTGATCAATTGATGGTAATGAATAGTGATATTTCAAAGAAGCCCTATTCAAATTTATGAAGTCAATGCAAAGTCGAATGACTTTATTATTTTTATTTACTAGGACCATATTTGCTACCCAGGTAGAGTGCTTAATATGGAAGATGATTTTCGCTTGTACCAATTTTAGAAGCTCCTTTACCACCCCAATATTTGGGTTAATAATCCATTGCTTCTGTTAAAATGGCCTATCTCCCAGCTCAAGCTCAATGGTATATGATGCTCCTATCATAGATTTTCAAATCTCCATACATTCAAGTAATGACATCTCTATATTTTTTGCATAGCTCTTTGAACATTTGGACCTCCTCTTTAGTGCAATCCTTTCTTGAAAGTATATTAATTTATTCAGATTCTTCACTGGAGTGGTACAGTGATGTCTTTACCTTGATACTCACCTTCTTAGTGTTATCAATGAGGTTGAAGAGGATCTCTAGCATGATCAATCACCTTGAAAATTGGTTGGTTTTCAACTAGATTACCTCATCATTAATGCCATCCCCATATGTTTCCTTTTCTCCTACATGTTTAGCTTCTTTAACAAGGAATGATATGATTTATTCATTATTATTGAATACTTTCCAGTGATTTACATTGTCGAGGATGAGGAGCCTGAAAATTACCTTTAGTTCTATTTCATATGTCTGTGGAACTGGTGTGGCTAGCTCATCTGCCTTCACATTCAGCTCTCTAGGTATTACCTTGAGCTCATAAATATTGAAACTTTCCAACAAATCCTAAACCTTGTGCTTGTAGGATTTTAAGTGCTAGCCTTTGATGGCACATGTTGAATTCACTTGGTTTATTACTTAAAATTAAAAAATATATATATTATTGTATACCTATATTTTTTACTTTTCTTAATTCAATGCATAATGTTTCATATTCAACAATATTGTTAATATAATTGAACAATAATCTATAAGAAAAAATTATTTATGTACCATGAGGATCAACTAGTTGGATGCCAAAACTTGCTCCAGTTTTGTTCTTGCATCGTCAAATGCATGTATGAAAACTAAGAATATTCACTAGTGACAATAGGAATCATGGCAAGTTCTTTAGATATTAGATAATTCTCAAGCTCAATTTTTTTCTATGTTATCTTCAAACTTTCATCTTCTTGTAGAACTCCAATGATCATGTCTAGTTCATAAATTAGCCCTCCTTCATTTAGTTCTTCATCTATGAATTCAAGAAGTTCTTTTGAGTTTATAGTAACATCATCCTCAAGCTTATGTAAAAGATAGTTACATAGGAGCTCATTTTCAATACTAACAATATTTCCATCCATTGGTACCTTTATATGTGTGTAATCCATGGTTAGGTACCCATCTCCTAAAAATTTCTTTGTCCATTCTCATGATAACAGTATCCCAAAATGAGGGAGATCTACCATAATAATTTCTTGGATGACTACTAGATCTAGATGTTTTGTTGCTGTTATTATTAAATCTTTTAGCACCCCTACAACGTTCACTCTATTTTTATCCATATGAATGGGTTTCCTAGCAATCTTGGTGTATGGAAGTCCCATTTCTTCACACACAACTTTAGGCATTATAGTTGCATCGACCCCTAAATCTATGATACAACTCAACAAATAATTTTCTATTTTCATAGTGGCACAGAATGGTGATAGCTTTGATGTTTTGGATTTAATTTTTTTTAAAATATTTATTGCATTCACCTGAATATTTAATGGGTCTTCTACTATCAAGTTATGTTGTTCTATTGGATTGGGTTGAGCTTGTTGTACTGGCACCTTTGATTTAGCATAACTCCTCTCTTGCTCCTTAAGAGCTTCTTGGAACAAATTCCTTTGTTCCAACAAGGTTAATGCTTCTAGCATGCTGACCTTAGTCGATGTCTTCTTCATTTTTTCGATAATGAATCTAAATTTAGTAACATTGCTTTCACTATGTGCAATAAACTTGTATTGTCATGTTGTGACTACTCATCCTCTTTAGCCAATGATTGATGCCTTTGATAATTTTCAGATTTCTTTTACATCTTTTTCTCTTTATTATGTTTAGCAATCCCTACCACAATTTCATGAGCTTCAAACCACTTATGAAACATTAGTTGTTGGGGCTACATCTGGTGCATTTTATTCATGCTTCTTTTATGCAATAGGTAGATTAGATATCGTTGGCCCCTTATCCTTCAGGTGCAATTGCGGTCACCCTCTTCTCAATATTGTGGTGCTTTACCTAGGCTCAACTCACTTTCTTGATATTTCTTATGGATTTGTAGATTGCTCGGCAACGACCTTCGTTTTACTAAGTTCTAACTTTTCGTGGTTGATTGACATATATGACGAATTCTTTGAAAGGAAAGTTATCATCATATTTGGAGATATTGAAATTGACAAATACTACATTCTTTGGATCAAGAAGGGCAAGGATTGATTGTTGAACTATCCTATTAGATTTACCTAATTATATGACTAATATATCGGGTGATTCACCATAGGCAATTGATTTACGACTGGAGCAACCTCCCCTAAAATCGTAGTTTATTGTGCTTGGCATTATTGGTTGTATACCTTTGTTTGAGCATGCCTTATGACCACAATGTATTCTATTGGATTATGCCTAATATTACAAGGAAAGCACCATAATATTTTGACTTCTAAATTCATATTGACCATATTGTTTTGCATCTTATTGCTTACTCAATTCATAGTTTGATGAGGACTTTGGTCTTTCATAAGGTATGAAGTTTCATTGTTGCGAACTTGATTGTTATCTTCCACTATTTGGTTGGCAACCATTGTTCTACCTTCTTCCATGTTAATAAGATTTATTAACATTTTCATCATCTCCATCATCTCATTTACTTCAAATTGTATTTCATCATTTTAATTTTGAGATGGGGAGGAGATATTTGTATTAGTGTATTACGATGGGGCAGATAAGGATGATAACTGGGATTGGAAAGTGATATAGGTGTGGGTGCTTTTCCCAGGGAAGGTTACGATATACAAAGTATTTTCCTATGGGTAAATGGGCGCATTTAGAGGCGATGGGGTAGTTTGAGCATTTGGGATTGACATCATGGATGAAGGAGACCCTTGGATTTATGGGGTTTGATTCTTAGTTACATATGATGTATAAGCATGGGTGGGGCACGTGGTGGTTTACCAACTCTAATGAGGACATCCTTTGCTCATGTCACTTTCTAGAAGGCTTTAGACAAGGTGTCATGATTAACATTGCAAACCATTAGGGCCAAATTTGGTTGAAGTCCCTTGATATAGTAGGTCAAGGCTTGCTCATTTGATGGTTGCATATTTGGTGGTATCAAATATAGTATTCTCATGGACCTTGTATTGTAGCCATGGATGTTCTCCTAATGATGGTTACACATGGAATTCAATTGGAAAAGGATAAGAGTAATCATTTCCTTGATTCCTAAACCTTCTTATGAATGGTTCAACTATTAAAGTCAAATTAGTGACTGAATTATTAGGAAGGCTTCTATACCACATGAAAACCTTATTCCTTCGTGAATAGATTAACAATCATACCATGATATATTTCTCTTCAATTCAATGCACTAATTTTAGTGTGGATGATACATTGAGATGATCTAAAGAAGTTTTACCCCATTCCCATTGAAATTAGACAAGGATTTCATAGCAATAACGAGCATGGAATTATAGACCATTAAGTTCAAAGGCTCTAGTATGTCCAATCAAACAACTGGTTTTGTGGCCTTACTAGTACTGGTGCCTAATAGAATTGGCAATGTTATCCATATGGTATTTGTTGTAGACTTTATATTTGATCCTCAAGTGGAGTGGCAATGCCTGAGATGGAGATAAATATTGGACCATTTATTAATGGCATCTAAATGAGCTCAATTGGTTGAAATTATTTGCTAGACTATTGCATCTTAAATCTTGTATTTCATAATTCTAGATCACATCCTATTTGTCCCTGCATCCTTGAAAAATTTTGGGTCAAAAATTAAGATTTTGAAGAGTCACTTCTTTTAGAAAATGATGTTTCACTCAAAATTGACTTAGAAAAATCTTTAGGAATCAAAATAGAGCAAATCACTATTTTTTAGAATAGGGCAATTTGTTGCTTAGAAAGTAGTGATTTGCTACTTTTAAACTTAGAAAAAATCTTGTAAAAAAAATTATTAAACCACTTTGTGAAAATAGCAAATTACGATTTTGGTGAAAAGAAAGGAATTTTTCCTTCAAATTTGGTGAATCACTTTTTGCCATAAGCAAATTACAAATTTTTAAGCCAAAGAAAGAGTGAATCCCTAATTTTTGCCTTAGGCAAACTTTTTACACAAATCTGACTAAATTGCTACATCTTCTTTGCCACAAGTTTGCTTCACAAAAGAATCGATATGCTATTCAAAAGGTGAAACTCTTGAGTTTTTATTGAGTTTTGAAATGGAGTCGCCATTCCACGAAGTAATTGCAACTTCTCAAAAAAAGTTGATAAATAGGTTCACTTAGATTTAAATTTTTTAGGAAAGGGACTATACTTGATTTCAATGTGGAAATCAAGCCCTTAGTCATGCCTAGTGTGCCAAAAAACTATTAAGAAGGCATAAAGGTCTAACTTTGAATACACCCATAATTCTGTTTTAATAGTTGAAAGAAGGAGAAATGTACCTCCTTTGACCTTCAAATTCAAGCCAACTCCACACTTACTTTGCTAATCTAAGCTACTGCTAAAAATAAATGTGTGAAAAAATGCATGAAAGTAAGAGTGCAAGAAACTAAAGTAAATTACATGAAATCTAAAATGGTCATAATCATAGCAAAGTTTGTGTGATCAACATATGAAAAATCGAATAACATCAACGTGCCCTAGCATGTATATAAGATAAATAATAAAATAAAATGACTACCAAGATACAAAAGGATGCTGCCATAATAAATATGTACTCCAAAATTAGAACAAGAGCACAATGTGGAGTCTACAGAGTGTAGCTTTGATTTCTTAAATAGCCAAAAAGTTTATTACAATGGAGCCCCTTGCTCCTATTTATAGAAAATTGTTCACCTATGAGTTACCTAGGGTAATAAATTTCTACTCCTAGTAAAATTGCTAACGTAAGGGTATTTTGACAAAATGATGCATCACTAAGTGTTACATTCAACCAAAAATATTCCTAAACTACTTAAAATTCTTCTAACTAGCTTTTGGCACTACAAAATGATAAAAACATCATTTTATAAATATCTCATCAAATTCCATGCTTCTTGTCCCACTTGCCCTAAAAATTAGCGATTCACTCATCTGAAGGGAGGGATTTGCTACTTTTGCAAAATGGCAATTAGTTCATAAGCAAATCACAAATTTAGGACAAATCACACTTTGAGCAAATCACAAAGTTTTGAGTGAATAGTTGCTTCCATACTGACCCAATTTTTTGTTCTTTTTTAAAACTTCATGAACCTACAAAAATGTTCTTGGGGTTTCAAAATTGTGAATCCTTCTTTCTCATGATCTTTGATTATCAAGAATTTGAAGGTAGTACTCAGGCTACTACAACTCCAATTATAGTCACTCCTAGTAAAAGATGTTAGAAGGACCTCAATTTATTCTTGTCAAATTCAATGATGATTTATAATTATAATATATGGATTTTTTTGTGGGGGGGCAAGGGGAGGGAGAGGGCTTCAATATAGTTCTATATCCTTTAGAAAAGTAGGGTGGTAAACTTAGATATTATAACTCAATGGAGGATTTTGCTTTACTTATCATTTCGAATGACCTATGTGATGTTATTCCTTCAATATTTCAATATACATGGTAGAATAAATGTATTGGACAAACTCATATAGAGAAAGATCAAATAAATTTTCATTATCTAATACATGGTTATAAAAATATAATCTATTTAATAATGGTCATCCAAAGGTATTTTGATTTCACTCTGTCTCAAAGACCTGATTTTTCTTCAAATGGTTGTTATGGTGGGGTGAAGCAATTTTTGAAAGATCATGTATATACAAGTTTTTTCAAAAGATGAGATAACTAAATGAGAAATATTTGGAATGCCAAATTGTTTAGTAACATATTTAATACAAAAGAGGTAGTTAAATTCAAGCTCAACAATTTATAAGAGATAGTAGAAATCAATAGAATGGACCAAGATACTCGTGCAAGAAAATAAATTACTTTCTAAATATCATAATGTATTGAAAAAGAAAGAGTCATATTGGTCCCAAAAAATCTGAGAGATGAACTATGAAGATAGGAATACCAAATTTTTTATGCTATTACCAATGTAGATTTGTTTTTTTGTCAAATAAAAAAAATCAACTCCAAATGAACGAAGTATTGAAGAAGAAGAAAATATTAAGAAGGAAGCAATTAATTATTTGAAAGATATTCTATTAGAAGTTAGGGAAGACACGGCTCAAGATAAGGTTTTGCAAAATATTCCATCAATTATCACATAAGGACATAATGAAAGCTTGATGAGAAATATCTCTATGAAGGAGCTATATAAGGCAGTTTTCTCACTCCACCTTAATAAAGCACTAGACCCGATGGATTTCTTTTGGGATTTGTTGAAGAATGACATGTTGGTTGTGATTGAAGGGGACAAAAAAAGAAGGCTACAATAAGTGAAATCACCACCACCTTTATTGCATTAATTCCCAAGAAATATGTCACAAAATCATGTTATATAAATTGAAAAAACATTTTAAAATCATGTTATATCAAAGGAACAAGGTGGTTTTGCTCGTGGTAAACAAATTCTTCATAGTATAATGATTGCATAAGAGGCCATACGTCCTCTTCATTCCATGAAAAATCAAGTATGCTTGTAAAATCAAATATTGAGAAGGCATATGATATAGATTACAAGAGTTTTTTACATGATATTCTTAAAACATTTGATTTTGATTCAGGTTGGTTTGAGTGGATGTTGTTGTAATATTCTTTAATATTCTATTTTGATCCATGGATCCTTTGCTAGAAGAGGCGCTGGGAAGAGCTTTATCAAAGGTAAAAATAGAACGAAAATCAAAGGTATTTAGGTTGAAAGAAATGTTCCCTTCATATCTCATCTCTAATTTGTTGATGATACTTTTCCTTTGAGTCATCTTTCAATCAGTTTAGCCATGGAGTTTAAATCAATGCTATCATGCTGTGAGAAGGTAGTTGGATGGTTAATACTATAAATCCATGATCTTTTATATTAACATTGCCCTAGATTATTGTGGAGGTATTAGGGTTTCTAATATGAAATTTATCATCAAAACATCTAGGTTTACTTTTGTCTAATAAAGGCAAGAAAAAGATTCTTTAGGACTAAATTTTGGATGGATTTAAATCTTGCTTTACAAGTTGGAAAGGTAAGTTCTTAAGCATATATGGAAAGCTATAACTCATAAAGACTACATTGCAATCTATCCTTGTATATGATGTCACTTTCAAGATCAATAATGAGTATAATATTTGAATTTGATAAAATTTAAAGAGAATTCATTTAGAACGAATGTAGGTGAAAATTTAGGTGTAACATAGGGTATGTAAAGGAAATAATATTGGACAGGCAGGCTTACAAAATAACAAAATTATGAGTTTGAAATTAGGGGCAAAACTAAAAGATTATTCAAATACCAATGCAATGATACCTAGGGATAGGTATATGGGGATATGATATCATAGTATATATGAGTGTTATTGATAGTTGGCATGGGTCACATGTAACCCAAGGTTTATAGTGTTGGAATAATATGTATAATAATGAGTTGAATAAGGATTTAGGAGTCGATTGAAGTTAAGGTTATTTTTGTGAACCTCTCTTCTCATTAAAATAAATCATTCAAAATATCAAACATGCATCCATAAATAAATTGTACAATAAGTTTCTCGCAATAAAATATAGATTGATTATAACCTTGAGGTAGGGCAACATCGTACAATGCTCCTTTTGGAAGGAAGCCACTCCACAAGATCTCTAGCTCCACGAGACAAGACTTCTCCAAGAATACATCGTAGATGTTTTTTACAATGGGGGTACATATATCTTTATACAAGAGTGTGATGGTCCACCTTCCATGAGTTACAAGATCACCCATGTGGTGGTTCACCTTCCATGAGTTACAAAGTGCATAATAATATGACAATATTCCCCCAATGGTTACAAATATGATTCTATGACATACTTATTTCTATTTTGATATGTGGCCTTCCTTACTTAATAATTAATTTATGGCTCATACCATTATACAATACAATATTATATTATTAAGTACCTATCTTGGGTACCTAACATTCCATCCCCTTACAAATGTTTTATCCTCGAAACATTAGAAGAGGTTAAATAATATGATCTTTTGAGCCATGCTAAGTACTAATACCAATCTCGATCATCCATCCATCCCAATGAAACTATGATTGGTGGTGGTATTCATTGATGCCAATGCCATGTGTTGGAAGCATAAATTTTATCTTTTTTCATCCATACTTGCTTGTATTTATGACTTGTAGCATATCCAAAGTTTTGACTCCTTTGGTTCCTTATATGTTGCTCATTGTTCTTATGCTACCTCAAGCCCTATCTCCATGATTGTTGTCTCTCATGGTGGTGTGGATGATGATATACTCCAACCTTAGCCCGATGTTCAACTTATTTTTGCTCCTCTCTTATTCCCTTCCATTGATTCTTCTCTTACATTTGCTTCCTTGATTTTTGTTATTGCTTCCTCCTGAGATTCTATTTTAGGTTCTTTTGTTTGCTCTTCACTTTGTTCCCCTGCAATAGCTACCTGTTTGTCCTTACATTGAGAAATATCCTGTAATGTTATCTTCTTCTTCTTGTACCATAACTTCATGAATTGCTTTTGCACATTAATGTTAATAGTACCCAAAGAATGCAACCAAGGATAACCAAGGACAATATCTACATCATTCATCTCAATAACATGAAAATTTGAATGTAAAACATATTTATCCATGGCGATTTTCAAATCTTCAAAAAATTGAACATTGTAACCTTGTATGACGATTTCCAAAGTTGTATGTCTTTGATTTTATTTGCTTGAACTTGCAATGTCTTAGTCAAATACATATAGATAAAATTATATTTGTTGTTGGGGTTAATGGAAACTATAATTTTTTATTTTGAATGCAACTATAAACTTGCAAAATCGAATTTTTACATTCAAACAAATATTTTTACCACTGATTGACCCTAACACACAAGGTATAGTTTCCTTAGCCTGCACATTATTCTCATTCTCTTTTGATGCCCTTTTGCTTAAAAATGCAACTTCAAATTTTTCCTTTTTGACCATTGATTGACCCTACCTAACACATAAGGTGTAGTTTCCTTAGCCTGCACGTTATTATCCTTTTCTTTTGATGCCCATTTGCTTAAAAATGTAACTTAAAATTCTTCCAAGGTATATTTATTTTTATAAGCATACAAAAAATCGTAAAACCAAGAAAAGACTTCTTTTTTCAAGGCAAAATGAAGGTTATTTTTCCACCGTGACTTAGAAAAGACTTCTTCTTTCAAGGTACATTTTTTAATCCTTCAACTAATCCTTGGCATTACTATTAGTCCTTCCATAGAATTTCAGCAACTGCATGATTTTTTTAATATTTTAAAACCAGCTAGGGTTTTAAATAACCAAAAACTCAAAAGATATTTTTTTTGAAATTTCATCTATTCCCTTCAACAATTAAATCTACAATTTATCTTTAAAATAAAACAAACGACAACTGATTTGCTTACCTGGATTGAAAGTTATGAATTTTTTCTTTTTTTCGTGCAGTCCCAAAACAACACCAAAAGCCCAACTTTCAAGAGTTGTAACTCCCTCAATACTTAACAAAATTTATCAAGTGAGCAATCCTTTTTGTAGTACATAACCTACATGCTATTACAAAAAAATTCTGAAAAATGACTGCTAACAAATTTAATACAAACTTTTTCTTTTTAAAAACAATTTGTGTAGCCCAAAAACAACCTCAACAACTCAACTTCAAACAACTATAACTCTCTCAATACTTATCAGAATTTGACAAATGAGTAGTCGTTTTTATAGTACTCAAAATGTTCTACATGCGGGTGCAAAATATTCTAAAAATGACTACTACAAAATTTAATACGATTTTTTTCTTTTTGAAAACAAATTCGCGTACCCTAAAAACAACCCAACTTCAAACACCTATAACTCTCTCAACACTTATCAAAATTTAATAAATGAGAAGTAGTTTTTGTAGTACTCAAGATAATTTACATGCTGATGCAAAAAGATTATGAAAATGACTGCTAAAAAATTTAATATGAATTTTTTCTTTTTGAAAAACAATTCGTGCAGCCAAAAAATAGCTTCAACCCAACTTCAAATAGCCATTACTTTCTCAATACCTGTTAGAACTTAAAAAATGAGCAATCATTTTTGTAGTACTCAAGAGGATCTACACAATGGTGTAAAAATATTCTAAAAGTGATTGCTAAAATAAAAATTATGGCCTCACAAAATGTGATGTTTTTAAAAGCGTGCCCTAGTTCTAAAAAACAAACCCACTTTACCCAAATTGTTGCATTGATACCAAAAATAATTCACCAATATGTAAAAATATACAACATGCATCCATAAATAAATTGCATAATAAATTACTCACAATAAAATAGAGATTGATTATACCCTTGAAGTAGGCAACACTGTACAATGCTCATTTTGGAAGGAAGCCACTCCATAAGATCTCTAGCTCCACGAGCCAAGACTTCTCCAAGAATACATCATAGATGTCTTTTACAATGGGGGTACATCTCTCTTTATACAAGAGTGTGATGGTTCACCTTCCATGAGTTACAATATCACCCATATGGTGGTTCACCTTCCATGAGTTACAAAGTGCATAATAATATGACCTTATTCCTTGCGGTTACATATGATAATATTCCTCCAACGGTTACAAATATGATTCTATAACATACCTATTTTTAATTTGGCATGTGGCTTTCCTTACTCAAAAATTAATTTATGGTTCATACCATTATAAAATACAATATAAAATTATTATGTACCTATCTTGGGGTACCTAACAGTTATACCTTCCCCAAAGTAGTATTAGATGATGCGTATATAAAAAAAGATATTATCATTGTAATGATCATCAATAATCGATCATAGCCATTATTGTTTGTAATCGACTTTGCCCATGAAGCAGCTTATGAGACTTTATCCTTTCTAAGTGGCGCTCTCATCTTGGGAGATATTTTGGAGTTATTCTTTCCTTTGGAAGTATTATTAGCGTTGCCCTACAAAAAGGGTACAATTTCTCTCTTTGTGAATTATTGTGTGGTGAATTAATGATTTATGGATGAATAATTTAATATTTTAGTATATTGTTGGATGATTTATGCTTATAAAAACAAAGTTTTGTAACAAGTGGTATACCAATGATTTTGACAAGGTGGCAATTTTTTTGGAGGGTAGAATTTATGTAATTTTTTTAATAAAAAAAAGCCTTATCTTTCAAAAGTCACATCTTTACATAGGATTGTCCATTTTAGACAATTCTTGTCTCATCATTCAAAATCTAAAAATCTTCTAATAAGTGTATATATGAAGGAATTTGAGTAGCATTGAACGAGATAAGACCTATAAAGTAAGTTGTCTAGAAATATTATAGTGATTTCCAAATTGTGTTTTTTTCCAAAGAACAAAAATTGAAATATCTTTTAATCTAGGTAAATAAATCAATTGTCATTTGTTGTATTTTGATGGAAAATTTGGGGTCTACTTATTTATGTGGAATTTTCGCTTCAAATAAGTGAAGAGATGATGTTATGAAACCATAGTTCATAAAACCCTAGCATTTGTTGTTATTTTTTTGGAGGGATTGTGAGCTAATGGAGCCATCAAAGTTTTTATGGAGAGGATGATATTGATGATAGAGAATGGTGATTTTTTCTTTTTAAATTCGTATTCTCCTAAATTTATTTAGGAATATAATATTTATTATTATCTTGGAGGGGAAGCTTTGTCTTGGTTTAGGAGTTTTGATTATACACAAAAATTTTCATATACTTGGGAAGATACAATGAAAGTATTTGATTTAGAAAATTTCAAGGAAACAACAAAAGGAAAAATAAGGATGACAATGTGCAGACTAAAAGAACCACACCATTAGAGTTAGCCAAGCCAACAAATAGTAAGAGGGATTTGTTTAAATCTAAAAATTATATTTTGTAAGTTCATGGATGCACTCATAAGAAGATTATTAAGAGATAAAAAACCGTAGTTGATATAGATTAATCAATAACAATTTAACTACGAGATTACATGTTCAAGCAAAGAATATCAAGGACACACAAGTTGAGGATGAGACTATTTATGGACAACTGCACTTTATACTCAAATTTTTATGTTATTGAGATGAATGATGTGGATATTGTTCTTGGTTATCCTTGGTTGGGTTCTTTGTGTATTGTTAACCTTAATATGTAAAAGAAGTTCATGTAGTCGTGGTATAGGAAAAATGAGATAACATTATAATATATTCTACTGAAGGAGTAAGGATCCAAGAAGAAGCAAGAAGTTATGGTAGGAGGACAAATTGAAAAACTAGCAAAAGAATAAGAAGCAAAATCAAAGTCCAAAGAAGAAATAGAAATAAAGTCCAAGGATGTATCGTTAGAGGAGGAGAAGGAAGAACCAAAAGGACATAAGAAAAAATGTAAAAGTGGAATTTTAAAATCAAAGGAAGCAAAACATCTAGATAAGGTTGCAACATATCACCACCCACACCATCATGAGTGACAACAATCATGGAGGTTGTTATCAACCTATTTTCTCATTAACATAAATTATTCACCAATATGCAAAAATATTGAATAAATCAACCATAATAATTAATCCACACAAGACAAGATATGAAAATGCCTTAAAGTTAAGACAACACCGATAATACTCTTTAAGGAAGGAATCACTCCACAATATCTTCAAGCTCCATGAGCCAAGACTATTACAAGAGTACTTGATATGGGTTGCTTTTACAGTCAGAGGTGCATCTCTCTTTATATAATAATTGGTAGGTTAGAAGTTGGAAGGCCACCCATATAGAGATGTGGTGGTTCACATTCAATGAGTTACAAAGTACATAATATTATAATATAATCCACCCTTGGGTTATGTGTGACCCATACCATAATACCCATATACAATATTATATCTTCATATTCCTATCCTTAGGCACCTAACATTCCATGCCCCTTACAAAAAGTTTTATCTCCAAATAAAGGAAGAAACTAAATAATATAATCTTCTAAGCAATGCTGACAACTGGTACCAATCTTGGTCATCCTTCCATCCAAGATAAATCTTGATTGATGGTAGTTTGCAATGATGCAAATTTGCCCTTGTGCCACTTGAATATCCGTAATTGATCCTTTGGTTTCCTGAATGTCTATTACTCATTGCCTTGTCTCCATGATTATTGCCTCTCATGGTGGTGTGGATGACGATATGCTCCAACCTTAGCCCAATGTTCTACTTTCTTTGACTCTTCAACCTTTTGCTCCTTTATTTTAGCTTCCTCTACATGTTCTTCTCCTAGAGCTTCCTTGGACTCTACTAAGGTCTTTGCTATAACTTCAGCTTTTGATTCGTCTACTAGTTCTTGCTTCTCCTTAGGTCCTTCAGCTGAGCAATGTTCTATAGTGTTATATTCTTTTTTTAGTATCATAACTTCATGAACTTCTTTTGTACAATTATGCTAATAGTACCCAAATAATCCAACTAAAGACAACCAAGAACAATATCGACATCATCTATCTCAATAGCATGAAATTTAACATGTAATATATATTTATCCATAGAAAGTTAAGTCTTCAAAAACTTGAGATCTCTCTCTCCTTGAAACTGTCCATCATTTATACTCTTTGTTGAAACTTGTAAACTGTTAGTCGAGCCATTGTTGATGAAGTTATGCTTGCTACTAGGGTTTTTGGAGACTAATTTTTTCTTTTGAATGCAATAATAAACTTGCAAAATAGGTTTTTTATATTCAAATATTTTTTAAACATTGTTTTTCCTATATTTTTCTTTTGTCAATTTCTTGAAATATTCCAACTCTCTTTTTAGTTCCTTTTGTTCATTCTGAAACCTAGCTATCTTTCATCTTTTTCTCTAATCCCCATTTGCTTAAAATACAACTCCAAATTCTTCATTTGTGTATAAAAAATCATGGTCATATTTAAAACTTAGATACCAAGTTAAAACTTTCCCTCACAAGCCCAAGGAATTCCGCTCGGGGTAAAATTAAAATATCAAGGTGTCTCTATCTCTGCCAAAGGATTTCAGGGTGGTCAAACCAGACGTTCCAAGAGGCTCTCCTCAAAGGTGAATCGAAACACGTCTCCTTTGATGATGCTGGATATGTTCGACGATGATATCCAATCCCCTGGCAGGAAGAGAAATAGAACATCATTTAATCTGGTTAGAGATAAAGATCAAATTTCAAAGCTGGCTTCTAACGATACCATTTCGTTCCTTAGCTCTTTGGAGGATAAGCATCAGACCTTCTATGATTCTCTACAGGTGGCCATTACCTTCATCAAGGATATCCAAGTGATGACCCAGAATAAAAAAGGGATGTTCCCCCATAAGGACTCAAGTAAGGTTGGAAATCGTCATCGTTGGTGTAAGTCTCGGGTTTTATCTCTGTGGATTTTGTTCATGTTGGGTTCCTTCCCTGCTAGGTTGGATGATATTTTTCTTGTTGGGTGGTTGGCCAGTTGGGATATTTTTGAGTCATTCAGTTAAGTTGGTTGGTTGGTTTTCTCACGTGGTTCTCTAGGTTATTTGGAGACCATGTTGATCATTTTTTATGTAACAAGGTTTGGAGACCCTTTCAAAACCCCTTCTGTTATCTAATAAAAAAAAAACTTTCCCTCAAAAAGAATCTCAAATCTTATATCTCCATAAAAAATCAAAAGAATTTAAAGACTTAAATTTTTCCATCATTTGCTAGCATCACTATCATATTCCAATGAATATTGGCAACTCCATGACCTCACCCCATTTTTTTTCCAATGTAGCTAGGATTTTGATAAATCAGTTTTTTTTTGACATAAAATTTCTTAAATCTCATAAATAATTATATTTGCAATTTTCTTCAAAATAAAACAATTTGCACCTAATTTACTTACCTTGATTAAGAGAGATGAGTTCTCTTTATTGGCGAATTTTTGAGTAGCTAAAAAACACCATTAATGTTTTAACTTCAAATAGCGATAACTCCCTCAATATTAGTCAAAACTTAACAAATGGCCAGTCATATTTGTAGTACTTGAAATGATCTATAAGATGGTGCAAGAATTTTTTGAAAATGATTACTAAATTTTTTTTTTTTTTCTTTTAACAAATTTTCATGCAACCAAAAAACAATGTTGTTAATTCAACTTCAAACAACCATAACTCCCTCAATACTAATCAAAATTTTAACAAATGACCAGTCACTTTTTTAGTCCTTGAAACAATCTACACAACGACATAAGAATATTTTAAAAATGACTACTGGAAAAAATATAGCTCCTACAAGATAAGATATTTTCTAAAAATTGTCCTAATTCTGCAATCCACAAAAAACACAATCCGTACTTTACCAAAATCATTGCTTTGATACCAAATATTATGAACTATTTTATCATTAACAAAAATCATTCACCAATATTCAAAAATATTAAATAAATTAGCCACAATAATTAATCCACATAAGACAACATATAGGGCAACATCAATAATACTCCTTAAGGAAGGAATCACTCCACAATATCTCCAAGCTCCATGAGCCAAGACTGTTACAAGAATACTTGATATGAGTTGCTTTTACAGTCAAGGATGCATCTCTTTATACAAAAATTTGTGGGTTGGAAGATGGAAAGTCACCCATATGAAATGTGGTGGTTCACCTTTAATGAGTTACAAAGTGCATAATATTACAATATAATCCACCCTTGGGTTGTGTGACCCATGCCATAATACCCATATACAATGATATATCTCCACATTCCTATCCCTAGGTACCTAACAGAGGCATGGCAAAGGGGTTTAATATTATTGTGGACCTACGTAGAGTCAGAAAGGCATCAAGTATAATAATGCATGGTAGATAAAAAGTAGTAATTATGGATACCAAAGTAGTACAATAACATGGCACTAAAAGAGTAATAAATATGGATATCAGAGTGGCGCAAACACATACAACCATAGGAGCACTAACGGATATCATTGTAGCACAATAGTAGCATGGAATCATAGAAGACCATCATGAATAAGGATTTCACTTGGATGGATGGATGATCAAGATTAATATCAGTTGCCAACAATTCTTAGAAGATTATATCATTTGGTTTATTCTCGTGTTTAAAGGATAATATTCTTAAGAGGGTGGAATGTTACGATACCTAGGGATAGGTATATTGGGATATAATATTATATTGTACGTGGGTGTTATGGATAGTTGGCATGGAATACACATAATCCAAGGTTTATTGTATTGAAATAATATATTATAATAATAAGTTGGATAAGGATTTAGAAGTTGGATAGATTTAGGACTTATCCTCCCCAAAGTAGACTTGAAAGATAGGTATACAAAGAAGGGATATTGTCATTATAATGAATTATCAATCATTGGTCATATCAAATATTGCTTATAATTATCTTTGCCCTCAAAGTGGCTTATGAGACTTTGTCATCTCTAAGTTGCTCTCATCTTAAGAGATCATTTGGAATTATTCTTTCCTTAAGAAGTATTATTAATGTCGCCCTACTTTTAAGGGTATTATCTATCTTTGTATCTTGTGTGGATTATTCCATGGTGGATTGATGATTTGTGGATGAATTCTTTGATATTTCAGTATATGGTTGGATGATTTATTTTTATAAGAATAAAGTTTCATGACAACCAAGCAAAGAGCTAAGCAAAAATCTTCAAAAATATCTAGGTTATATTGATGTGATAAAATTATTTACAAAACAAACCCTACCTAGAGGTTCAATAACATGGAAATTCATATTAGATAATTTGCACTTAATGAAGAAACATAATATAAGGTCATTTGATGAGGGGAATCTACAAATTTTTCGTCGATGCTTGGTTGAATCCTCATCCTCTTGTTTCTAATTCAAATTAAAAGCATTGGCTTTAGATCATAAAGGTTCAAATATAAAAATTATATTAGTGTGAAAAATAACTCTAGGTCATGGCTTTCTATTAACTTGGTTGTAAGAGAGGACCTAAAAAAATAGGAAATGAGCTTCCAAATATGCTTCAAGATTCTATTTGTTATTTTTACATAAAAGAATGAATTGTTTGGAATCCATCAAAAGATGATGGATATTCAATCAAGTTGAAACATAAATATTTAGAGCAATTAAAATTTCCTACTACCAATGATTTCCCTTGAAAGAGTGTTTGGTCATTTGAGGCCCTCCTAAGGCCTCAACATTCCTTTAATTAGTAGTTTGAAGTAAAATTCTTACAAGAGAGAGTCTATGAAGAAGAGAAAATCATGTACCTTTCACACATGCCTTATGTGAGAAGGACATAGAAACATCAAATCATTTACTTTTTTATGGTCCCTTTGCTTACACCATTTGGAGAAACTTCTTCAAAAATATGAGAATATATTTGGTAGCTCTATCAATATTAAAAGAGTTGATGAAATGCTAGACTAATTATTTTGAAGCTAAAGCATTGTGCTTTTTGTAAAGGATTGGTCTTGCTATTATTTATTTGAATATAGCTTGAAAAGAATAATAAAATTTTGAAAAAATCTCTAAATCATGTCGAAGTTTGAAATCGTATTATTGATTCTCTTGCAAAATATTTATAGTCATAGTGCTTATAATGGGAAGTCTTAAGTATGGAAAAAGAGGTCCTAACCTCTTGGTTTCATGATTTGATTATATAGAAGAGTCATCTACGATCATGTTTTGATCTATAGTAAAATGGAAATATCCAAAATCTGGGCTTATCAAAATTAATTTTAATAGTGCTTTAAAAGGAAACTCAAGGAAAGAGTTATAGATGTTTCTCAAAAGAATGAAGGAAAAATTCTCCTCACTTACTCAAAATCATATGGAACTTCAACTAGCAACTATGTAGAGGCCATGACACTTCTTGTAAGGATCAAAATTGCCATAGAAATGGATACACATATATTTCATTTGAGGTGGCTTCACAAATTATTATTAATGCTACCAAAAAAAATGGATGTTAATATTGAATAAAAACAACATTATTTCTAATGTGCATCAAACTATTGTTGGAGGTAATATCTTAGAAATGTTATCATATTTGTATGGAAGGAAATTAGGCAACAAACAAATTAGCCAATTGCAACATTGATTCTTTGTCTTGGAAAGATTTAAATATTAGAAGGCAACTACCTAAATGAGATTTAATATCTTAAAGAAATTTGTCAAGAAGCTAATTACATAAAGCTAGAAGTTTGAAGAGATGAAGAATATCTTTGATAGAATGGCAAATGTGAAATATTTTTCATAAAAAAACAAGTTGAATATGGTTTAATTTACCTTACAACAAATGTATTTTTGTTATTTTGATAGGATTGGCCCTAATAGAAGCCACACATAGCTTATTTAAAAAAATAAAAGGAGATTAACGTGCCCTTGTGGTTTGGATTAGTGGTTAGGAACAAGGAGTTTCATATCCTAAACCAAGGTTCCAATCTCGTGGGTGAAACTTAATATTTTCATCGACAAGTTTTGGAGAATTTGGTTAGGAGTGAAACATTTTATACCATGAATCAAGGTTCCAATCTTAGGTGTGAATCTTGATGTTAAGCCCATGGGGTTTGGGAAAAGCGGTGGGGAACAAAAAATTTCACATTGCTAACAAAGGTTTCAATTGCTTGGTGAACCTTACGAATCAAATGACTAAAGCTCAACTAGTTGAATACCTCAACTTTCAACGACGAGACCCAGGCTTGAATTTTGCCAAGTGATAATCGCCAAAATATTTTTGTGATACCACTATGTAGTTTATTGAAATACCATGTAATATTAATGGGGCCTATTTCAATCCCATATAACCAATTATAAGAGAGAGAGAGAGAGAGAGAGAGAGAGAGAGTTGACCCTGACATCAAAGAAATTACTAAGAGAGGGTTGATTTATAAATTCATAGGAAAATGGCCTAAGGAACATTAGCTCAAAGCATGGATTACAAATATGTGAGAGAAAAGATAAAGTAAAATTGACACATGATGATTTTTAGTTACAATCTATACCCTTGAAGAGGATAGAGTAGCAATATTTAAAGAAGGCTCATAATAGTTGTCAGTAAATTTTCACAGTGATGACATTATTACAATCTCTAAAATTAATTGAGACAAGGACAAATTATACCTTCTTGAAGTGAAGTTAAGAGAAACGTCCCCAAACATCAAGATTCCATTAGTTACCTAAGAGATTGTAGTGGTAGAAAATGGCCAACAAGAGCCACACCATCAAAAAATTGAAAATCCTTTTATCATCAAAGACATCATTTGAAAAGAGAGTTATAAGAGAAATATGAAAAAGGAAAAAAACCATGTCATCTACAAATATTGTGCAATTGGGAGGTGTTAGAAAAATTCAATAAAGATATTCATGCCATTGTTGAAGAGAGCACTTACATCATCCACAAGCACAAGATCGTATGCATCTAACCAATCATTGTGGTATAGGAGAAAAGTATGCATATCGTCCATGAGAAGAATGTGTTTTCGTTAGAGAGATGTGTGTGCTTGAAATATAAAAGATAAAACAACATATAGATTCACATGCCAACTAGACAATTAGATAAGGCAATACCAAAAAATAAGAATAGACTACCAACAAATCCAACTTGAGTGTCATCTAAGAAGTGCTCTTAAAAATATTGCCTTGGCAAGAAGAACGTTGACAAGGATATGAGCACAAGTCTAAAGGATGTTGTTTACCGATCACAAAGACCCTTATGTTGCAAATTGGTTGAAAGTGGGCCAACAAAGAATACCATTTTGCTATTGCCATAATAACCACAATCTAGAAATATATTTTTAGGGAGGATACCAACAAAGAAGAGGTATTCTAAGAATTAAGTTAGACCAACCTATGTGATCCAAACGAGAAAGCTTGTGTTGTTTGCAAGAATGTTGTCAAGGAAAGAAGATAGATGCAAGTTGTTGGGGGAGCAATTCATGCCATTAATAACTACAACCACAATTAAGACAATGGCTATAAAAATATCAAACAATTACTTTTGAGATTTACCTGATACTAAATGCAAGGAGGGTCTAGAAGCATAGTTGCAAAATCAAAATTTCGGAAGGCCATGTGACATGCAAAGATAGTGTTGAATGACAAAAATCAAGACCACATATTGCATGTTTTTGAAAGGATAGCCAAAAGATAAGGATAAGAGTTTTCATGGTATACTCAAATATTTTCAAAGCAGAAGAATGCATTCAATAATTATCTTGACAACCTACAACAAGACAATGAGTGTATAAGTGTCTGACAATTACTTTTGGGATTTACTTGATACTAAACTCAAGAAGGGTTTCAAGACATAGTTACAAGATCACATTTTGGAAAGGCCATGTGACATGCAAAGTTAGTGTTGAATGATAGAAATCAAGACCACGCATTATAGAGTGTCATCCTAGATGTCATTTATGTAAGGATAACCTAGGTAAGCAAGTTAATCCTCAATGAAAAATAATAGGAACATAGGTAAGCAAGATAACTAATACTTGAATAACATTTTCAAAGCAAAATAATGCATTCAATGTTTAGAGGAGGAAGTAGAAGTGGTAGCTAAAGTCCATCCTCAATGAAAAATAATAGGAACATAGGTAAGCAAGTTTACTGGTATGAAACTAAATAGTGCGGAAGGAGGAATCATTTTTATATTGAATCGCTTTTTGATTGTAAGGTAGAAAAACCCACAATAGACTTAATTAATATATTTGTTCGATGATGCCTTATTATCATATTTGGATTGCATTTAAATACCTAGTCTAATAGTTGTAAGAGTGAAGGGTTGTGACCCTAAAATATAATTAATAAATAATATAAGTATTAGGGTATGTTAGGAGGGTCCTAACATGCCACCCCCCTTAAAGGAGCTTTGTCCTCAAAGCTGGAAATTTGGAAATTGCTGCTGGATATCTTGAAAATTTTCCCACGTTGCGTCTTCTAAAGGTAGACCTTTCCAATGGATTAAAACTTTCGTGATATCGCGAGTACGAAGGTGACGAGAGCGGCGATCCAAGATAGCTTCTGGCTCGACTAGAAGTACTCCATCATCGGAGAGTTCAGGGAGAGTGGTTTGTGTCGTGATATGGGCTCCAACTGCGAGCTTAAGGCAAGATACATGAAATACGGGGTGAAGTTTGGAAGAGGGAGGAAGCTCTAGTTTGTAAGCAACGGTCCCAATACGTTGGAGAACTTTATACGACCCGTAAAATTTGGGTGCTAACTTCTGAGAACCTTTTTGTTTAAGAGAGGATTGACGGTAAGGTTGGAGACGTAAGAAAACCATATCACCCTCGTGGAAACTACGTTCGCTTCTATGTTGATCGGCTTGTTGCTTCATGCGATGTTGGGCGGTGTGTAGGTTCTCTTTTAGGATCCATAGTATGTCATCTCTATTAGCAAGTTTCATTTCCACCGCATGGACTTTTGTAGTCCCTGGAATATAGGAAGTGAGGGATGGTGGTGTTTGACCATATAGTGCTTCATAAGGAGTCATTTTGATGGACGTATGGTATGAAGTGTTATACCACCATTCCGCTAGTGAAAGCCACTTTACCCAATGGAGTGGTTGAGTGGAAACAAAACATCGAAGGTATGTTTCCAAGCATTTATTTACAACTTCTGTTTGGCCATCGGTTTGAGGATGGTAAGCGGAGCTCATACGAAGTTGAGTACCTTGTAATTTGAACAATTCCTTCCAAAAGGTGCTAGTGAAAGTTGGGTCGCGGTCACTAACAATTGTGGAGGGCATACCAT
Organism: Wollemia nobilis; assembly: GCA_028583015.1. NCBI lineage: Eukaryota > Viridiplantae > Streptophyta > Pinopsida > Araucariales > Araucariaceae > Wollemia > Wollemia nobilis. The sequence continues at coordinate 2,040,050 of JAQPPZ010003633.1, forward strand.
GTAATTTAAAGATGTTATCTAGGAAGAGGTGGGCTATAGTGCTAGCGGTATAAGGATGAGCCACGGAACAAAAATGGGCATATTTAGATAAACGATCAACGACTACGAAAATGGTTGTTTTTCCTCCCGATTTTGGTAATCCTTCAATAAAGTCCATAGAAATATCTGCCCATGTTTTGGTGGGTATAGGAAGAGGTTGAAGTAATCCTGGAATAGCGAGGGTCTCCCCCTTTTGTCTTTGGCAAACTTCACATTCTTTTACAAAGTTTTTGATGTAATTTTTCATTCCTACCCAATAGAAGGAGGTAGTGGCTCTTTTATAGGTTTTTAAGAACCCTGAGTGGCCTGCAGTGGGTGAGGTATGTAACTCATGAAGAAGTTTTTCATGATAAGTTGAATTGGGGGTGAGGACCATCCTCCCTTTGTATCTTAATATATTGTCCTTCCAAGTGTATGGAGGTTTGCTACTAGGATTATGTTGAAGTTGTTGAATTAAGGCGTGGATAGTAGGATCATTTATCCATTCTTCATGCACCTCATCTACCCATTTAGGAATAAGGGAGGAAAGAGCATGGACTTGAGGCATATCTTCAAATTTTCTAGAAAGTGCATCGGCTGCCATGTTGTCCTTTCCCTTTTTATATGTAATTTCATAATCATAGCCAAGAAGTTTAGTAACCCATTTTTGTTGTTCCGGGGTATTAGTCCTTTGTTCCAAAAAATACTTCAAGCTATGATGGTCAGTGCGTATAATGAAATGTTGGCCAATAAGGTAAGGCCTCCAATGTTGAATAGCATGGACAATCGCCAACATCTCTTTTTCATACGTAGAGCGAGCTAAATTCTTAGGAGAAAATGCTTTGCTTATAAAAGCTAGAGGCCTTTCATCCTGCATGAGTACGGCTCCCATTCCTATTCCTGAAGCGTCACTTTCAATGACGAACGGTTTAGAAAAGTTGGGCATGGCTAGAACAGGGGTGGTACACATTGCAGTTTTCAAGGTGATAAAGGCCTCATCCGCTTTAGACGACCATTTGAAAGCGTTTTTCTTAAGTAATGTTGTTAGAGGAGCAACGATTTTACCATAATTTTGGACAAATTTTCTATAATATCCCGTTAGTCCAAGAAACCCACGTAGAGCTTTTAAGGTTTTTGGAATAGGCCAATTTTTCACCTCCTCGATTTTGGAAGGATCTACCATAACTCCTTCCTTTGAGACAATATGCCCTAAGTATTCAATTTCTTGTTTTCCAAAGGAACACTTTGATCTTTTTGCATAAAGTTGATTTTCCTTCAAGATTTGGAACGCTTGTCTAACATGGTCCAAATGTTCTTCCCATGTTTTGCTATAAATCAAAATGTCATCAAAGAAAACTAATATAAATTTACGAAGAAAAGGGTGAAATACCTTATTCATTAGACTTTGAAAGGTAGAAGGAGCGTTGGTCGGGCCAAATGGCATCACCAAGAATTCGTAGTGCCCTTCGTGAGTGCGAAAGGTCGTCTTAGGAATATCCTTTTCATTGACTCGTATTTGGTGGTAGCCTGACCGTAAGTCTAACTTGGAAAAATAAGTTGCCCCGTGGAGTTCATCTAATAGCTCGTCTATGACCGGAATAGGAAATTTATCTTTGATGGTCATTTTATTAAGCGCTCGAAAATCGACACATAAACGCCACGAGCCATCCCCTTTTTTCTAACTAAAATAATTGGAGAGGAGTAAGGGCTTTTGCTAGGTCTAATGACTCCTGCCTTAAGAAGCTCTTGTACTAATTTCTCTATTTCGGTCTTTTGGAGGTATGGATAATGATAAGGTCTAATATTAGGAGGTTGATGCCCTGGAAATAGTGGAATAGTGTGATCGTGACTTCGTTGTGGAGGTAGTCCTTTTGGTTCATTGAATACCGCCTTATGGTGGTCTAAAATATTTTGTAACTCTGGTGTCTCGTCTTCTTTGTGACTAGGTTGAATTGAAAATAATTGGGTGACCATTCCTTTGTTTCCTTTTCGGATAATTTTCTCCATTCTATGCGAGTTGACGATTTGGGAAGGTCCTGATTTCAGGCCTTGGATAATATAGGTTTGGTTCTTTGCTGTGAATTTCATCCATAGTTCATCAAATTCCCATTGGACTACGCCCAAGGTTCGTAACCATTGTACGCCTAGTACAATGTCGCACCCACCTAGGGGTAGGACGTACATGTCGCCTTTCATGTTATAAACCCCCATAGTTAGTTTTATATTTTTGCATTTTCCTTTGCATGCAATTTTTTCGCCGTTTCCAATCATCACTTCGAAGTTATTGCAAGGGTATATAAAACAATTTGCTTGTTTAGCCACCTTTGGATCGATAAAATTGTGCGTGCTACTGAATCTAGGAGCACGGTAAGGTTTTGTTTCTTAAAATACCCTTTAACTCGCATTGTTTGAGGGGCAAAAAATCCGGCAAGGGCGTTGAAGGAAACCTTTGGTGCATTTTCTTCGTCACTTTCAAGTGTGTTGGATAATACCTCTACTTCGAGTTCGGGTTCCTCTTCGATAGAATTCCCTTCCTCTGTGGCATCTAGAATATATAATTTCCGTGAGGCACATTTATGATTTCTGTCAAATTTCTCATCGCAATGGTAGCAAAGACCCTTAGCTTGTCTTTCCTTCATTTCCTCGAAACTCAGACGCTTAATTGGTAGAGCGGGGTTAATTTTGGGGGCTGTGTAGGAGTTTTGGGTTCATCCATTTTGCATTGGTTTGGGGTTGGTATAAGTGTTTGATGGTTTCCCCCAAGTTGGTTTTGTGAACCGATTCCGTGCCTTGATTTTGTCCTCCGCTAATTTCGCCAAGCCGATGGTCTCTAACATGTTTGTAGGGTTATACATTTGCACCTCTATTCGAATTTCTTCTTTTAATCCGCTGACAAAACATTCTTGAAAGAAGGCAGCGTCTAATCCGGATGTTCGATTAGCTAGCCTTTCAAATTCTGCTTGGTATTCGCTTATCGAAGTGGTTTGGCATAATTTAGTGAGGGCCCTTGTAAAGCTTTGAAACTTGCTAGGGCCGAATCGCACTAATAGATTATGTGTAAAGGTTGACCACGTCGGAGTGCCGTTAGTTTTCTCGAACCATTGGTACCATTGGATGGCGTCGTTTTCCAAGTGGAAGGAGGCGATATGCACTTTTTGCATTTTCGGAATTTGATTTAGTGAGAAATATTGCTCTGCTCGGTAGATCCAGCTTTGTAGGGTCTCCTCCTTCAAATTTTGGGAAGTCTAATTTGGTCGTCCATGGTAGAATGGAAGTTTGTGGACCTCCTAATATTGCTCGGTTTGATGACCCGTTGTTGGTTGAATTTGCATGTGGTGTTGCCCGATTTTGACTGATGGCATCAAGTTTAACATCCATTGCAAATATTTTCTCGAAGAGTTCTCTTGTGTTACGGGTATTCTCCTCTCTTTCCTATTGAACTTCTTCAGCGAGCCTTTCGTGTTTCTCATGAATGGAATCCAGTGATCGTCGTCCTTCAACCATTGCGGTTGGTGTAGGTAACGATCAATATGACTTGGTACAGGTGAGCAAAAAACATAAAAAATAAAAAATTTGGTGGGCAATGCCCTATCAACTTTTTGAATTTGGTGCTCTCTGTTATTTAACAGGTAGCTTGTAGAGGCGTCAGGGTCGAGAGCGCACGACGGTCGACAGGGCGGCAGGCGAAAGGCCGACTGACAGGGCGGTAGGCGGGAAGGCAGACTGGCAGGGCGACAGCAGGCGAAAGGTCGAGCAATTTGGGTGTAAGACAACTTAATTCGTACCTTAGGAGAAGGTTTAATTTTCTACGAGGATTATGACACGGATCCGTGAAGCGTGAATGTTGTTTGCATCCTCGCGAATGTGGACTGGATGAAATGTGCGATGGGAAAAAAAATTTAATGGTGAATTTGCTCCTTGATCTAGCTCTGATCCAGATGGTATGAAACTAAATAGTGCGGAAGGAGGAATCATTTTTATATTGAATCACTTTTTGATTGTAAGGTAGAAAAACCCACAATAGACTTAATTAATATATTTGTTCGATGATGCCTTATTATCATATTTGGATTGCATTTAAATACCTAGTCTAATAGTTGTAAGAGTGAAGGGTTGTGACCCTAAAATATAATTAATAAATAATATAAGTATTAGGGTATGTTAGGAGGGTCCTAACATTTACCAAGAGAAGGAGAAAGTGGAAAAAGGATATTTTCTAGTATATGTCTTTAGGGGTTAAGTGTCACACGTGGTGAGCTAGACATGCTTAAGATCATGAATTCAAATAAGTGTTGCACAAGGTATTCATCCACCATACTTTTCCAGGTGCTCTTCTTCGATAAAAAAACCCTTTGCGAGCTTTCTGATTGAGATGTTGTGGCACTTCAACTCACAAACCAAAAAGAGCAAGCATTGTAGTCAAGACAAGATTCTTTAAAATGACCTTCATGCTAGTTGATTTTGTTAGTGTGTGGTTGGCTAGACTAGCTAAGGTCGGTACATTTAGAAGAATGAGGTATCCCGAGATAAGCGTAATGAGTACTTGCTTAATAATTATAATATCTCCACTATATTTGAAGCAAAATTGAAGTCGAACACCCATAAGAATCAAGGGCTAAATCTACAACGACTACAAAATAAGCATTTGTAATTGGTCTATTTATGTCTAGGTTGGTTGGAGAGTCAATGACATCCAAAGTGCTAAGTTGGTTGGTGTCTTGCATGTAAATCATCCTTAATGGGTGAGATGGATTGGATATCCTATATGTTTAATATAATGCATGTAATTTTACTATAACACATCAAGAATTCTACATGCTCAACTTAGCACGAGTAATAAAGGTTGATGTTAAGGTAGAGTCCACAAAGAGGGGAAGGCCTACCACATTTTACTAGGAGGTAGTTACCATAGCACCATGTTGAGTTACAACGAGAATGGAACAATTAGAATTAGTAGGAATGCAAATAAATATAACGTTAAACAAAATGAATCAAATAAATCAACAAGGACCACTAAAGAAGAAATTAAGGAGAATAGTGATGGGAGAGGCAATAAATTGACATTGCAACATTATACCAAGATCATGTATCCCTAAAGGAGGTATGCTACTCCTCATGAGTAAGACCCTTCACCTCCTTGTGATGATGATGTTTTGATTTTAAATGAGGTTGTATTACCTTTTGATAGTAGTTCAAGTCTAGGCAGAGATACTCTATTCCAAATTATTTTACCTACACCTTGACATGCCCTTCAGACTACTACACCACCTATTGCTCATGATAATTGACCCCACATTGTTGATACAATAGGTATGCATGAGATTTAAATACTTTGAGGTTTAGGAATTTCAAGAAGGGGATAGTGCCCAACCTATATGGCACATAATAGTGGGTAGCCCAAATGAGACTAATATAGATAAGGAAGGGTTACCACATTATGGACTTAACCTTGATGTTATGATAAAGAAAATAATAGTTGAGATCTAGAGATCATGCATGACGTAGAGAAGCCTCATCAAATACAAAGGATGAAAATGCACTTGAGGACTGTGAAGGTGATTAGTAGGAGCACAATCAAGGTAATGTAGAGGATGATGATTAGGAAGGATCTAAGTACATTTTCTTAGAGGAGTTGCTACCAAAGGGAGACAATGAGGTACTTTTAGAGACCTAGAAGTAATGTGTTGCTATTGCTAGCCTTGGTAACTTTAGCTTATCTGTGGGATCAAGGAATTAAGACTAACCACCTTCCTTGACTACATAATACATGTTTCCAACCAAGAACATGATGATATCATCAATAACTCTTTCTTGTAATTACGACTATGGTCCACAAGGTTAATTGGTGAGATTGATATGTTTTATTAATGGGTAAGGCAAGGTAGACGAGCTTGAATTGATATATTGAGAATATTTTAGTGATGGGTAAGGCAAGGTAGACAAGCTTGACTTGATATGTTGAGAATGTTTTTTAATTGGTAAGGCAAGGTAGACAAGCTTGACTTGATATGTTGAGACAACATGTAGATATTCTAAGTTGGATACAAGATATGCATGCATTGTTGAAGCAAAGCATATTATCTAGGGATGTCACAATTCTCTAGTATAACTTGGCCATTGTATATTGCATAACTTGACCTCTTGTATGTTTATTTCCACTAAGTTGAATATGCCATTGCAACAAATCAATTTCCTTACATATAATAGACAAAGTTACTTTGACAAGCTTCAAATCAATGCCACATTCAGATAGAGGGGAAGCAAAGACTTTAAAAGTAAAAATTAGAGGTTAAACAAAGTTGGGATGCCATAGATGATCAACTTGACATACAATAAGAGGTGCTAAGCTCAACTAAGGAGGATCTTTAGGCATGGGTAATGGGCATCGCGAGGTTGTAGAGAGAGGTTTAGCAAAGCAATGCACATATATAGGAGTTGCATTACTAGCTTTCAAATCAATGCCACATCTAAATAGATGGGAGGTAAAGACTTTAAAAGTAAAAATTGGAGGTTAAACAAAGTTGGAATGCAATAGATGATCGACTTGACAGACAATAAGAGATACGAAGCTCAACTAAGGAGGATCTTTAGGCATGGAAAGTGGGCATTGAGGGGTTGTAGAGAGAGGTTTAGCAAATCAATGCACATATATAGGAGTTGCATTACTAGCTTGATAAGTGTGACCATCACATTTAAACTTTAGAGTCATAATTGAGAGACCAAGACTTAACATTATGAAAGACACGAAGTCAAATGGACCCAATGTTTCAATTTAAGAAGTAGATGCACTAACAATATACATGGGCTTGCTAGTAACTTTAGCAACTAGAACCAAGTCAAGCAAGATCATCCACTCCATCTCTTGTTGCCATTATTTTGATTATTCAGGCCTTTTCTACTTCTATGTTAAACACTCATAATATTCTCCTATTACTACTTTAGTTGATCTATTGGTGGGGAAGCCAATTAGTTTCTAATAGAAGATATATGTAGGTGGACAGTTGGCCAACATCACCTCCACATGAGTAGTCATCATAAGCCATATTGAGTTGTATATTTGTTTATTATGTTTTGATGCAATGTTGTGTTGGAAAAAACAAAGAAATGATTGACATCCATTGTATATAGTTATGTTAGAAGCGTATTAAGCCTTCTTAGTGTGTAGGTAGTCGAGAAGGTATGATATTATCCTCTACAAAGCTCCACCTATAAGAACTAATGCACATATCCCATTGGTCTAGACTGCAGAGACTCAAAGGTATACACTTTTTTTGTAAGTGGTTATGTGTTTGAACCGGGTCCCATCTATATTACATCATGATGACATATTAGTATTAGATCAACTTGATAATTATGCATATATCGGTTGGCAAGATTCAAACCCAGATCTCTTCCTTGAAAGTTGAGAAATTTAACCAGTTGAGCTCATGCCATTTGATTACTTGATGGTATACACTTAACCATCCCATTTACAAAGATTCTACTATAGACTAGTAATGAGAATTATTCATGCCTTGATATCTATTTACTTTGTATTTGCTACATATGTATGTGAGTGATCTTCTATTATATTATCTTCAATTCTATAGCATAGCAGTTCATTTCAATTTATTCATTGTGTATGTTGTTATTGTATGACTTGAATACTTCCCATACTACAACAAAGCAAAATGGGAACACTAGGATTTTTTGATAGAATCTTCTCCCTTAAAAAGAACGAAGTGATAATATCTAAAGAAGGCTTATAGTTCTTGTTGTTATCAAAATTTATATACTAACATTACAAATTTTCAATGTAGCTTGAAAGTCACTTGAAAATATTACTGCTCTATGTGAAGTGATTAAAAAAGTCCCTAAAAATCAAGGATTTATAATTCTCTAACATAAGAACAAAAATAATATTTAAACCTAATCTAAAAGTTTGTTACTTAAAAATTAGGTAAAACAAAATGGTATTATTAAACTTTAAAAACTCACTATAATAGATTATTTCGAGCTTTATGTAGAAAATTTGAGGTTTTAATTAAAGTAAAATTTTCTACATTTTAGTCTAAGGGATTGAAGTCCAAGTGGTGAGAATGTTTGGCTTATAATGAATTCAGTAGGGTTCAATTCACATAAATATTGTGACAATAAGGTTTGTTTAATACTATCATTGGTTTTAATAATCTGACCATGATCTAATGCGATGCATGTGTTTATTCAATCCCATATAACTAATTAAAAAATTATATATATATATATATATATATATATATATATATATAATTTTAAACATAATTTTATAGAAATCAAATGACATTAGTTCAAAGAATTAGATTCCCCAATCTATAAGGAGGAGACCAAGGTTCAAATCTTGTCTAACTTGCTATAATATCATCATGTGATCATAATATAATACGCACCCATTTCAATCCCATATAACCGATTAAATAACATAATATAATACAGGTGAAACCTATTTCAATTCTATATAACCGTTTAAAAAAACATAATTTTATGAGAGACAAATGTGAGGGAAGAAAATAATCACACATAAATTTTACCAAAGTAAAAATTTCTTTCTCCCATTCAATGTCACACTCAAACAGGAGAAAGATGTAATCAGCATTCCAAAAACCTCAACATCCTTTTTACACACATTCAACAGCTAACAGAAATGGGATTGCTGCCCTACGGTTTAAATAATATAATACAGGTGGAACCATTTCAACCCATAAAATCTATTAAAAAACATAATTTTATGGAAGACAAATGTGACGAAGAAAATAGACCAAAGTGAAAATTTCTTTCTCCCATTCAATGTCACACACAAACAGGAGAAAGATGTAATCAGGTATCCCAAAAACCCCAACAACAGTTTTGCACACATTCAATGGCTGACAGAAATGGGATAGCTGCCCTGCAGGAATCTCCTTCTGAGAAGAAGAAAGAACTAACAGGCCTGCAAAACACACAGCTATAATCACAGACACAATGGACTTACCAAGACTTCAGAAAACTGATAGTATATATCTCACTCAGCAAAACCCATAACTTGCCATCCATACAGAGCACTTACTTGACCACCTTCTATTCCTTTTCTTGAGTCGTAGAGGGTGCCACGCTGTAATCTTAGTCGCTATGAGATTTGGATATTTATGTATGTGACTTCACACTAGTAAACATGTGAACATACATTGTCAAGTGTGATCGACTAAGCCTGGTCTCCCAAACTGTCAAGTGTGATCGACTAAGCCTGGTCTCCCAAACTGTCAAGTGTGATTGACTAAGCCTGGTCTCCCAAACACGGGGATTTCATACTTTATAATTCATAAGATCCTCAGTGCTTCAAGGGAAATATATATCTATATATATATATTATTCAATGAGTGCTACAGTAAAAACTAGTTTTCACCCAACTGAACAATTATATCCAAACGCACAATGCCTTCATAGGAGTATCAGTTAGTATTAGGCAACTTCCCCAATGTAAAATAACTCACACAAACCCACTGAAAAATTAGGCATCTTATCTGATGCAAAATACTTGCACACACTGAAAAAAATAAATGCCAATCAACACGACGATGTACAGGTTTAAGGAGGAGGTTTTTCTCACACGTATCTATTTACACATATATTGTAGATATAACAGAAAATAATCTTAACAGTTATTTGGTAGGTATGTTTTCTTTAGGATACCGTAGAATCTCAGGTTTGAGTTTTGACAAGAGCACCCCTTAAAGGCTCCTGTCTGGATCTGGCTCTTCAACTTGTAAATGCAACTTTGGACGACGTGAGCAGCTTGATTGGGAAGGGTATGTAAATCAATTCGATTCTTATTCAAACAGTAGGATGCAAATGGCTTTTGCTAGAGTTGTGTGTAGTTGGAATAACTAATAAGCAAGCAAATGGATACTTGCTGAAGCAGCCAATAGAGTATGAAAATGTTTCATGGGAGTCTAGTAATGGATTACTTGGTGGCAACCGTAGCGGAAGAGCCAAAACAGAAGTAAGGATCTCAACCAATAAGAAGGAGAAGAAACTGCAGAAACCCAATAATGAATAGGAAGTCCAAAAAACCGAAGCCAACCAACAATGTCCAGTCAGAACAGACATCTACAGCTCAGAACTAAAGAAAATAATGATGAAAACCAGGAAGAGAATTAGTTAAATGAGGATAAGCGGATCAATCTCTGGCCAAGGGTTGCCTTTATCATTCTCAAAGTTCATCAGAAGACTGGTAACTAGTGTACCACCCGGTTTCTTTTTAGTTAAGCAGGGTGTCCTGTTATCCCTGCACCTCTTTATCTTACAAGCCAAATGACAGCACAGAACCTTAAGTGGAAAAGTGAGAGCCACTGACACCAAAGGTCTTCAAGATGCCTTCGAATGCAAGCAAAAGGAAATAAAATAGATTTTTGATTAAGACACACTCATAGATTTTAAAATTATGAGAAGTTTTTTTAATGAAAGATTAAATTTTTTTTATTAAAAAGTTGTTTATTTTATATATTATATTCCTATTTTAATTTTTTATAAAATTTTAAAACCTATGAAAAAAGAAATGATGACACAGGGTAGTTCAATAATAAGCAATAGTTCAATAATACGCAATCATCTCACAGCCTTTTTGGGTACACTCGTTTATGAAGAAAAGTGAATATTAGTGAGTATTTGGGTTTTATAAAGTTTGCCGAAGATTAGTGAAATTTAGTGAGTATTAGGTTTTATAAAATTTTCCGAGTAAAATTCTTGGAATTCTGCTCTTCAGCGAAAGAATTCAAACCTGCCTACCAAAGAGATCGATAGATAGGATTAACAGATTCTTGAAAGACTGAGAAGGAAAATTGTTGTCAGTCGCAGGGGAGCTCCGACGGCAAGCCTTACCTGTATATTTTATGTCTGTCATTCATACCCCTTCATACGTCAGCACGATTAATACAAACATCCAAAGCAGATTTATGGACAAGTGGTCAGAGGATAGAAACACAATCCCACTTCTGACCTAGAAAAGAGTTTGTAGGCCAATAAAGGAAAAGCTGAAGTTTTATATATTACTCAGATGAACAAGGCTCCAGAAGCAAAACTTATATGGTAAATTCACAAAGACAGGGACTAGCTCTGCTAAGCAAAGCTTTGAGACAGATATTTAGATGATATGGAACCAATATTTACAATTCAGAATCCTGGAGGCCTATCGTCATATCCTCTTCTCCAAAAACAAACATTAATCTAAATTAGCACCTTATTTGTGTTTATGCCCAACCCTACTTGCATTTTCCCTAACAATAATCTCTCCACTTCTTGTGTTTTGCATGTTTCTAGCTCAACCAAAGCAAAATACCAGTTCATGAAAGCTTAACATACTCCTGCATTGCAGCCTCTCACACGACGATCATTCAATTTCGCTATAGCTTTAATATAAACGAACTTTAATAATTAACAAAATTTCAAGCACTACAAACTCTATGCAAGCATGCAAGGACGGGCACAAAAACAAAATGCAAAGCAACTACAAACCCTGCATCCACAATGTTACTGTAAATACCTAACCCGTTCATCATATCTCTTAATTATAGCATCAAAACTCGTATACGCTTTAAAGTTAACAGACCGAAGTCATGGACCCTAAACCAGCTTGAAAAAAGCACAGCAAAAACGAAATTTTAAAACGCATACCTCTGTTAACTCAAAAGATAAGAGAACTCCTCGCTGTAAAACCCCCCCGCTTTCCAAATTTCTCAAGACCTGCTACAAATTCAAAGCTTTTCTGATCGCGGGAGCATTTGATTTCCACGGTAACCAGAGGGTTTATTCGATCTCTCTCCCCCTGCGCTCGATAAAAATTCCGCGTCGTCCTTTATTTCAACACGGACGTACATAGAATTTGGGGCTCTTAAGCGTTTGTTAAGCCGATCAACGGCCGGGAATGCAGAGTGGGAGTCGGAGAGATTTTGGATCGCTGGATGAAGTGATTGATAAAGCGAAATGACGTGGAACGGGAGCGTGGCAGGCTCGTGCCGTGATTCAGTTTTGCTCTTTTGGAAGAATCTGGAGTGAATCCGAAGGCAAGAGTATTTTTCTTTAAAGCGAAAAACCACTTGTGGGACAATTTTTTTTTAATTTAGTGAATAATAAATCCTTTGAAACCATAATAAGAGGTTTTACACTATAAAATTATCGGGAGTCGAGATCGGTCCTAACCGCACCACCATTATTAACTGGATTTTGCGTGCCTAATGTGCGTTTGGTAAGGTGGAGATTTGAACTAGGGAAGAAGATTGCCTTACCCTCTCCAACTTACCTACAACATTTTTTTTAGTTTGTTTGGTAATATGTGAATGGTAACCTAATCATTCGACCCTTTTCAATTAATTGATCCTTATTAATTAATTTTTTTAACATAAAAATATTAACTTAAACTTCTTGTTGATAAACATAGTTTTCAATTTTACGAGGGGTTATGGTTTGGAAGGAAACTGCTTAACCCCTATACCACGTTAAAAATACTATCTTAATTTTTTTTTTTTTAATAAAACTACTCAACTCCTATACGTTAAAAATACTATCTTAAATTTTTTGTTGATAAGCATAGTTTTCGATTTTACGAGGGGTTATGGTTGGAAGAAAACTGCTCAGCCCCCTATACGCTGATCGTAAAAATTTCTCACACTAACCAAATAAAAAATATATATTTTATTATCTTTTAAAACATTAAATAAAAATTTGTCGAATCTTTTTAAAATATTCCTTTGAGTTAAATATTTGTGTGAAATTTATTTCAAAAACAAGTAGGAGCGACTACGTGGTTGTGAACTTTGAAGCCTCTTTCCAACATCCATTTGAAGAGTGTGACGTTTGACACTCACTAAGATTTTTCAAATGGTAGGATGATAGTAAGTTATAATAAAATATTTTTCAACTGGTAATGGTTGTGTTTGTCGGTGGGTTATTTTAGATTGATCTTTTAAATAGTGGGGTGTTGTTGATTTCATTTTTATCTAATATACTAGGGTTTATAGTGATGCTTTAAGTTCAATCTAGAATCATGTCTCACATGTCCACCTTTGTAGCGCAAGTGGAGAAGGTAAGATTGGTTTCGTTGAACGAGTTGTCTACAATTTGAACCTTTGCACTGAGAAGAGAGACAAAAAATCTCCTATAACTTCTCCTTAGATAGTGGTGTACACGGATGGGACGACACTACTGACCACTTAAGAGCGACTCTCAAGGTTTTCTCTTTACCCTAAGAGTTTAGCCCCTAAGGACTAAGTGGATTGATAATTGTATGTCTGGCTAGGCACTTACCAAGAAGAGATTTAGGTTCAAACCTTGGGGACATGTCTGTTGCAAAGGTAGTAGTTTGATCTGAATCCTTTGAGTGCGCACCAGGCTCAAGGTTTTCTCTCTACCCTAAGAGTTTAGTCCCTAGGGGCTAGGTGGATTGATATATGTATGTTTGACCACACACTTACCAAGAAGAGACTTAGGTTCAAACTTTGAGGGCATGCTTGTTGGAAAGGTCGTAGTCTGATCTAGATCCTTTGAGTGTGCGACACACTAATGTCGACGATGACCACACACTTACCAAGAAGAGACTTAGGTTCAAACCTTGGGGGCATGCTTGTTGCAAAGGTAGTACTCTGATCTAGATCCTTTGAGTGCGCGACAGACTAATGTCGACTATATGAATCCCAAGTGATCGATGGTCCCCCTCACACCGTGTCATCAACAACAAGGTGATATAGGTTTATTAGAAGCAGCCCATGTGGTTTGAACCCTGCACTTGGTAGCTACTAAAAATAGTATGGCTGTAACCAAATCCCCTATGTATCCTAAAAAAATTCATACCCCACATCAGCTAAAACCCGTTACAATTCCTGTGTGCAACAAAAAAAGTTAAAGATATTGTAGTGGTAAGTTCTTAAGTTTTCATCCAAGAAATCTAAGTTCAAATAATGGTAGGAGAGGATCCAAACCTCTCGTAAAAACCGTGTAAGCTCTAATTTTTATTTATAAGGACAATGTAGTAGTTAGGGCTTGGGACTGTTTTTAAGAAACTCAAGTTCAAACCACGACGTATCACGAAGAAAATAGGTTGGTGGGTGCGACGTATCGCGAAGAAAATAGGTTGGTTGATAGCAGAAGTGTTTGACGATTGACTACCTTAGTTCAATTCTTGATCGGGTACAATTAACATCATCTAACCTAACAGGCTAAGGTTTATAGTAACCACATCCGAATTTTATCGATGTCGTGCATCAAAGGTGTTATCAATACCCCTATGTATATCTCTCTCTCTATATATATATATATAATTTTTTTATTTTTTGTTAACCCACACAAAAATTATTTCAAACCATAGTGGAAAAAGGATCATCACATAAGTACAAAATGAAAAAATATTGAAAGTTATATTTATAATTTACTATTAAACCCACGTGTTGTAGGTGAGTTGAAGAGGGTAGGGAAATCCTCCAAGGGAGGTCCCTGGTTTGAATCTTCACCCTACCAAACACACATTGGGTACCCAAAATCTAGTTGATAATGCTAGTGCAATCAGGAACGAGTGTAACTCTCGAATGATTTTGACGATGTAGAACCTCTTGGTCGTGTTTTTTCACACCAAGGCGACCCCACAAGGGGTTTATCGATAAATTAAAAAAAATTACTATTAAAAAAGTTATATTTTTAATTTATCATTAGAACGATATATATTTAAGTGCAATGAAATTTTATATCAATAATCAAACCGCAATGTGGGTGAGTATGTGAGGGGGTGGGTGTGTGGTGGTTGTGCATTAAATTTCCTATTGATAAGCATAGCTCTCAGCTTTAGGAGGGGTCATGGTTGAGAGGAGCCTGGTGTGTTGGTTGTAGGAGGTTTCTCACACTAACCAAATAAAAAAAACTATATCAATAATTTAATTATATTTTATTCGCAAGGGTGATGTGTTGGTGATTGCGAATAACTCCTTCCATTTGAGAGGTCTTGAGTTTGAATCCTTATACAAATGTGACATTCAATGGGTTTAAAAAATATCTTGTGGCTTTATTTTAGATAATGGAATCCTCAGATGGGATGGCACTATCGACCACCTAAGAGCGGTTCTGGAGGTTTCTCTAACCAAGAGTTTGTCTGCCTTTGCAACACAGTTGGTTTTCGAAACAACTCCAAAACATAGAATGGGAGGTCCAATATTGGAACCACCCCTTGTGTTGTCTTTGCAGACACAATAAAACCTCTCAACTAATTTGAAGGGTATACTCAGATAAGACAGGCAACATTCCCAAAGATTTAGAAGGTTTCTTTCTAACAAAGAAAGTTGATCACCAATCAAAAAAATTAATTATATTTTTTATAGGAATTTATTTTTAGTTTAAATTAATTAGGTTATTTTTAGATATTGAGATTAATTTTAATATAATTTGAACATTTGAAATTACAATTTAAAATTAAATTATTTGGTGATAATAATATAAACATTAAGTTCTGAGGCACAATGTAATGGTTTGGGTTTTGGTTTTTCTTCGAGAGGTCAAGGTTCAAATTGCGGTGTGGGCGAGTGTGTGAGAGGGTGTATGTATGGTTGTGTTTGGTCCCTATTGATAAGCTTGACTCTCACCCTTATCATAGGTCATGGTTGGGATAAGGATGTCGAGCCTTGAGCATCGGTCGTAGGGGTTTCTCACACTAACCTCAATAAAAAATACTATAAACATTATATGTATAAAAAATGTAAACATTATTAGGGATTATAATTTTATACTAGACAATAAATAATTTCGAAGAGCTTTGTAAGAGTTTGTGCACATTATTATCGTCATTGCATGCAAAAACTTTAGTAAGGTAGAATGGATGTGGAATGTGAGGCTTAGGGTTGGATTTCTTCGTATAAGTTATTGTTTAGAAAAAGTGTTAGTGTCTTTTATTTTTTTTGTTTTTTTTATTATTATTTTATTTTTTATTTTTTATTTTTAGAGCGGATTGGGGTTTGAATACCTCTGCAACTCTACCATGGCGATGGTCATGTGGATCCCTCCCCCAAACCTTCCTTCCAAGATGCAATACAATCGAGAGGTGGAGGGCACTTGGGTAATGCCGCAACCAAGTTCCTTTGCAGACCTTGGAGAATATCACACTTAGATTCGAGGAAGAATGACAATGGATGCATGAAAGCGATGGATGGTTGATGAGCCCTGAAAATAAGTTTTGTACAAACTTTCCATATATATTGCGATATTTATTTTAATAGAAATATGTGTTTCTATGCAAATTTTATATGTATTTAACATTAGATTATGTATGTTGTCTAATATTTGATTTTGAGTGGATTATATATAAATGCAGTGGATTTTACAGTATTTTGGCATGTTTACGTCGAGGTCCTACTTGGACATGGCACTTTCCACTTATGATGAAAAATTGAAGATAAAAATGTTTGCAATAAAATAGTGATGAAGCGCTAAGTCAAGCGCTCGACTCCTGTTTGGCGTTTGATTGTCGGGCATTCGATTTTTGTTTGGCGCTTGAATATCGGGTGCTTGATTCCCATTAGGCGCATAACTACTGTTAGGAGCCTAATTTCCATATTTTATAAAGAAGACACGTGATTCCCATTGACGCAGAATTACAACGCGATTCCTATTATCGACAGAATAGAACGACGATTTCAACGATGGGTACAGACATGATTTCAGTGATGAATGCAGACCAAGGACAAAATCAACAACCATATGTCATCTATTTTTTAGCAATCACGTAAAAATCAATTTAATCGAATAGAGAAAAATATCAGATGTATTCTATTCTGATACAAAATACGCTGAATATATTTTAAACTTAATGTTTTCGCTTTATCTTTTTTATTCATGCGTGTTATTGTAATAGCAAAATCGAAAATCAATTTGCTTTCAGAATGTAATAGGGTATGGGTGCATATCTTATAAATATATAGGCCACCCTTGAAAAAGAGATCCCAAATTTTCTTTGTAAAATTGTTGTTGTAATTTCAAATGTAATTCATTTAAGTCTTTTTGGTCAACTCAATTAGCATTCAATGTATTATTTGATGTAGGCAGAATCTGCTGGAAGCGTGGGCCCACTGTCAACAGTATTCCTCCCTTCTTTTACCTATTTTATGTCATTTTAGTTTATTTTCCTATTTTTTGTAGTTTAATTTAATACTGTAATTTCCCTTGTTTTCTGTCAACTTCCAACAAGTGTGCAGTTTTGATTTCAAAACATTTTAGTTCTTTCTTTGATAATGCAAATTAGATTAGTGGTTTGGAAGATAAACAAGAACTCCAATGAAACAACAACATCCCCCCAAACCATAGGATCTAAGGGACTCATCTGATTAAAGGGAGATTACAGGCATATATTGTGTAGGGTTACACGTTTAAGAGTTGTCCCGAGTTGACAAATTAAATAGAGGCAATGGTTTAAATCATAAAAAACTAACCAATATTTTGCCCAACATTTTGGTACCGTTGTCAAGGAGTAGCCAACTGTAATTTCCTATTCTAAAGAAAGTATGTTAGAAATAGTTTAGGTTACTTTCTACAGAACCTCCATTAAAGTTTTGTATGAGTCCACCTAGAATTAGAGGATCGGACGATCATTTCATCAAAAAAACAAACGTAGTTTCTCTAAAAACCTCTGTTTCAGTTGTGCTAGAGCTTGAGACTGAAACCTCTCCACCACCATCTCCACCTATGCATTGGAGTCAACATCTATTGTTTGCACAGGATCCTTCTGGAATAGTCCAGCAAAACCTTAGGGAAGGATCTAAGATAGGAAGAGTTCAATTTGAGGAAGATTTACTAAACCTTCAACATTGGCAAGCAGTTGAAGAAGGGACTATTTCAACCACCGATTTAGTAGTCCTTTGAGGGATAAGAGAAACGAGATTGAAGCCTTGAAAGCTACCCTAAACGTAGTCAGTGTAGAAACCTTGATAGGAGACAAGATGGTTGAAACGGACGAAAAAGCATCAACTAGTTTTAATTTCCCTATAGAAGAGGTAAGAGGAGAACACAGGATGAAACATATCTCCCCTGCCCACCTTCCAATATTTAGAGGACTTCCAACAAAAGATCCTGATTTGTTTCTTTTCAAATTTGACATTCTATGTAGGTCAGTAGATTATACAACCAATGCTCAGAAACTAAAGTTGTTTCCCTCCACTCTTGATGATTCAAATTTGTGTTGGTTCATCAATTTGGGGAATAAACAAATAACTAACTGGGAAGACATGAAAAATCGTTTCCTAGATCAGTATCAGGACGTAGAGCAAGGGATTCCAGGGAAGAAGTCCTGGATATGACACAAAAGGAAGGAGAATCATTAGAGGAGTATTGGGATAGGTTTAGCTTTAATTTGCAAATATCTCCCCATGCAAGACTAGGAGACAAATCCTTAAGGAGTATCTTCTTAAAAGGGCTTACAAATGAATCTCTTGAAATCTTAAACATGATTTCTAGTGGAAACATTTATCAACATCAAATGTCTGATATTTGACAGTTGTGTTAGAACTTTTCAAGAAGAAAGGGTAAGTTAATCCCTAGGAATATCAAATAATCAGCCACTGTCACTAAAACAGAATTAGGAAATATGTTAGAAGACCTCAAGAGTGAGATGTTGTCATCTATTGCACTCCAAATGGACACCCTTTTGATTTAGAAAAAAAAGTAAGAAAATGAGGCAACATTAGCCTATTTATGTTTAAAATGTAGGGGAAAGCACCCCAGAAATGAATGTCCCAAGAACAAAATTAGAGTGTGTGTTGTGTGTCAAAAATATCATAAAACTAAGTTGTGTCTACAATTATCAAAACCTAGAGAGGAACCTGAAGTAACATAGGCATACTTCATGGGTAATAGGAGAAATTGACAACAGTCTCCTATGGGAAACAACATGCTAGTAGGAATGCCATCCTATGGGGGCAATAATTATCAGAACCAAGGTCAATTTCAGCTATCCAACATTGGCTGGTGGGGACAACAACCTTGGAATCAATTTCCCCAGGGAGAAAATTCTTACAATCCCTACCCATGGATGCCATACCAGCAGCCTGGACAACAGTGGAGAAATCAGAATGCTTGGAACCAAACTCCATATCATCCTGCTCCAACTCCACTACAACCAAGTCTACCAGCTCTCCCTGCTTTGATACCTGCTCAACTACTGACACAACCTACTTCTAATCCAAAAAATAAACCACAACTAGCATACCATATGGAGAATGTGATGTACCCCATGTTTAATATCAAAGTAGATTGTAGTCCAATACAATTAAGGTCAGGTAGATAGGTAGGTTTAGGAGAATCTCCTTTGGTAGAAGAGGAAGAAAACACAGAGTTAGAGAAAGATGAATCACCTCTTATAGAAGGAGTAGAAGAGGAATCACCTATTATAGAATCAACAACTATAAAT
Organism: Wollemia nobilis; assembly: GCA_028583015.1. Classification (NCBI taxonomy): domain Eukaryota; kingdom Viridiplantae; phylum Streptophyta; class Pinopsida; order Araucariales; family Araucariaceae; genus Wollemia; species Wollemia nobilis. The sequence continues at coordinate 2,059,491 of JAQPPZ010003633.1, forward strand.
AATAGAGAAGGGGTTCCACATTTTCCAAAAAGGTTGCAGGAACCCAAGAAGCCAATACAACTAGAATTTGATATTCTTTCCAATTTGAAGAACTTGAAAGTCACAATCCCTCTCTTTTAGGCCATCAAAGACATTCCTATTTAAAAAAAGACCATAATAGAGATGTTTTTGAGAAAACCAAGAAGAAAACTAGCACAGACAATTAATTTAGTAGGACAACTAGTTGATCTTATGCTAGGAAATACCTACAACCAAAAATATTCAGATCCAGGAAGCCCTATTTTAACTATAAAAATTGGGGATTGTGTTTTACCTAATACATTAGTAGATCTAGGGCTGCCATTAATTTCATGACCAAGAAAACCATGCAGAAACTCAGTTTAACCAATCTGAAACCATCCAAAATTGTCCTTCAGTTGGCAGATAAGTCTACAATACTCCTTGAAGGAATACTAGAAGATATAACTGTCACAATGGATGCATGGGAGCACCTAATAGATTTACTGGTGTTACAATCCAAGTTTGGGCTTGGTGGTTATCCACTCATCTTAGATAGACCTTGGTTGGTAACAACTGATGCCTACATAAGTTGTAGAAATGGGCAAAAGACCATTTCTGATGGTTAAAATGTAAAATATCTGATCATCCATCCACCTGCACAGTTTGTAGATTTTTTGGGAGAACCTGAATGTGAGAACCAAAATATGAGTGGTCTATCAATTATTCAATCCATAATGGAATTTGATGAGTTGGAAGATGATGTTGATGAGGATAGGGTGATATCAAACTTTTTCCAAGGAGAACCATCCTGTCCTCCTCTAGAGTTGCCATTAGTGGGAGGTAAAGATCACAATATTCAACAAATAAAAGTTGCACATGGGAGAAGATTAAACATAAATGATGGGTTGACATCTGAATAGTAGATCAAATTGAGAAAAATATTAGTCAAACATCAAGGTGCATTTTCTTGGGAGTATTCATACATGAGAAGAATAGCTCCTGAAACTTGTACTCATCGAATATATCTGGAAGATGAAATAAAATCGGTAAGACAACCACAACAAAGAATGAATCCAACTATGAAGGAGATTGTTAGGACACTATCCTAACGTTAATTAATAATAATAATAATAATACATGTTATCCTATGGTTATATTAATAAAATAATATAATAAATAATATAATAATATAATAATTAATTATATTAATTATTATAATATTAGGGTTAGGGTTAGGAAGCATGGTGACTCTTCACTCATAACCCTAAAGGGGTATAAAAAACTATGTGATTCTATCATTTAATATATCCATGAATATGAAATATTATATAAAACATTTATTAAAACATTGAAGGGACTTCCCCACAATCCAAAAGCGATTCTTTTAGTTTTAGGTTATTATTTATTTATTTATCAATTTATGTGCTAGGAACCCTAGGTTCCTACCATATGGTATCAGAGCCTTATGGATCCAACCATATTGGTCAAGGAAATGAAAAATGACATTGTAGAAATTAGAAGAATGATTGAACAAAAACAAAAACACAAATGGAACGTTCTGATCGTATTATACAATATTTAATGAAAATGCAAGAGGAGACCCTAGCCATGGAATCTCAAGTAGAGGAGGATCCCATAGCCATGGAATCCCAGGTGGAGGAGAAGCCCACAGCTAGGGAATCCCGGGTGGTACCCATTGCACTCCCCAATACAGAGAAAAATATTTCAAACATTAAAAATATATTTTTAAAAGAAATACATGAAGAAGAGAACGATAGCTTTCCCACAGAAAATATTTCCAAAAATGTAAATAATTTTTCCAACAACAATATACATTTTGCATGGAATTATTGTGCTGCTCCAAAAACATTTTCAAAATCTGCAAATAAATCCAAATCAAATTCAAAAAATCACTTAAGTAATTTCTCTTTCGAAACTGGACAGCAGCACTGCAAAGGGTTACATGAAAACAAGAATTTTAGATTACCCCATATGAGAAATACAAAGGGCGTTGCCTCATTTAAATTGAGATATTATTTTCTATCTCCTTTGAGGCCACCATCTTGACAGCCTCCCACAAAATAATAATAATAATAATAATAATAATAATAAATAAACACTGATAATTTACCCTTGTTATAGTTAAACACAGAAGAAGACTTTTAAAGTGGGTGTCCATTTTCATAAAGCTCGAGAAAAAAGAAACAACAATCTCATAAAATTTAGAAAATATAAGAAGGAAGATAATATGTTAAGGAAGAGAATACAATGAGCTCAGCTCCACTACCAACATCCCATGCGGTACAATATCAAATGTCAACATGAGTTAGCATATTTAGTAAGGAAATACAAATACAAGTAAGGGAATATTGCAAAATAAATCAAAGGAAACAAGGACAGAATATTAAAGAATATAAGAGGCGAATTGGTTTAAAATTCCCAACAGTTATAGCACGGGTTCGAAGAGAATCTTTCTCACGTGTTCTTTCATCTCCTCAGCGGAATTCCGAAAGCCATCTGTATTCCTGTAAAACAATTGCATAACCCTTGCAGTGTTGAAAATAAGTGTTCTGTAACACTTTGGTATCGGCCCAGGCTTTAGGAACTCGTAATGTAATTTAGCGAGGGCTTCTTCATTCAGATGGTACATATAATCCAGAGCTTCTTCTTCTGTGCATCCAGGATGATCATTCATGTAGCATTGAATGCACGAAGCCAATTCACCTCGATCTCTCTCAATCTTCATAATTGAAAAGTGGAAACAACAGCATATTAGAGAGATTTATGAGAGGCCAAGTGTGCAGCTACTGCAAGGTAAAAACCACAGAAAGTAATTTATACTGACCTTGTAAGATCTGAAATCATTTATTAAACGCCCTGTCAAACCTACAAGACATTGGAAATCGGATCGAAAGTCAAGCTGCTCTAGCATCTCTTCAGGAAGGAGATCTCCCCCGCAAAACACTGTACTGAGGGTCGTTGCTGCAAGGCTAATGGAGACTCTACCATTATTCATATATTCTTTTAACGATGGAACATACTTCTCTTCCGACCATTCCTTTTCTTTGGTGTGAGCAGCGAGCAAGTCCGAATACTGAATCCCACAGCAGAGCAGAGCAAACAAGTAATCAATCTTCGATTATTGGACTAAAAATCCACAATTTCTTTGATTAAATATTTTAAAAGCGGCAAAATCAATTGAGGAGATGTAGAGGCAATTACGTACTACTGAACGAAGATAAGGAAGCACGTCACGCCCTTGAGCTTTCTGTCCTTCTTCCCCTATATCTTTTAAAGTGTTATAAAGGCCCATAAAACATATTTTTATTTCATCTGGTAGACATTCTACAAACGATGGATCCCATCTGCACCAGCATAAAAGAAAAATGGAATTTAATATGGTGGGCACAGCTAATCTAACAAAATAATGAATGTTAATATGGAGGATTAACCTAATATAACTTGCGATCGAATTAAGTTGAAAATTTGGCGAAAAGGCATGCACCTTTTCACAGCTTCATTGAAAAGTTTTATCTGGTGGAGAGATGCATAGAAGTCATAGAGGTCGTCCAGGATAACAGTAAGGATGGCGGCCTTTGTATAGGCGATTCTCCGTGCAGTGTATTCTGGTTCGAATATCACAACTGCAGACGTAAAATATATGGCCACTTCTCGATGCCTAGTAAACGCAACCTGCAATAGGCCGGAATCCTCGTACCATCTTCAAGACACGCAATAACAAGTTACGACGTCACATTAACATATTCGTACACATAAAACTTTACATCAAAAGACTCACAAGGCTCACTCTTAACGAAGTTACCTTGTAATTTCTGTCATTTCTGATCTATATAAAGCCTGCAGATTGTTGAAATCGAGTTTGGCCAACTCTAAATACTTGTCGTTGCCCACATATGGCATACTGAGGGAAATATATTGAATTTATTTGGATTAGCGCTACGACTACTCTACAAATAATATTCTTTGAAATTGAGTGTGATCTGATTGTATTTATATAAAACCACATATTCAAAAAAATTATCATACTGATATAGTGTCTTCCCCAGCCACATATCGTCGGATCTAAACAGCTCCACGTTATTTCTCGTCGTCAATCTGGGAAGAGTTTTATCCCAGGGATGATCCAGGGCGTATTCAATCTGGATGAAGACGAAGATGAGAAAACTTACACGTTATACACTATGCGCATTAGCTTAATAACAAATTACTAGAGACATCAAGGTCTGCACCTCTTCTCGCAGGTTTTCTCTGATAGCCTGCGCCTGAGACAAGTCTTTGTATTCTAGAGATTTCGCCAAATGAACCTTGGATAGAGAATTTATCTCTTCCATGACCTTTTCACCTGGAAAGTTGATCTGTGAACATCTATACAAATTTAGTATATCGAATAATCCTCCTATGTGTTGATCACCAGAGAGGTTGGCCTCTGCTTTGATATTTTCCAGGGCGTCTGCCACAATTAAAAAGTAAAGATTAAGATCAACTTGATTCTAAAAATTGAAAACCTCAAGTTTTGGTTTGTATACCAGTTGAAACATGAAATCTAAATAAAAGTATACCTGCAGATACATCGTACCCGTTCATCCTCAGGAGTCTAAACCCAGTAGCAGTCATATCAATATCGGGAAAAAGACTCTCCCTTCCAAATCCAATGCCCTTTTCGTCCCAGTGGCTGAAAAAATCATTTATAAGAGAAATATTGTTTACAGTGGCATATTCCTATAATAAAATTTCATTCCCCTGTTAAAACACTCACGACTCAGGACTCGAGAGAGACTCACCTGTACACATAGTCCAGGGCTCGCTTGATTTCCGTTTGAAAATGTCGTTCAAGCCCCAGTCGCTCAACGGTATCCACGGCCCTCAAACGTTCGCAGATATCCAGTGGATACATGCATGGCACTGACAAGTTGGACGTTCCAAATTATGCATTTAAAGTGGCAAAATTTTAATATAAGAATATATTATTGTATAAGAACAACATCATATAAATAGGTAAAAGTAAGAGGACCAACTACTTCCTACACGACCAATGTTAATGTGCATTATAGTGTGACAATTGAGTTTTTTCTAAATACAAACTTAACTACAAGAAGTCTGCGATGTTGGGATTGGCGAACTTTGTCGAAGCATATTTCCAAATTTTTCTAGCTTTGAGGACAAAGCTCTTCAAAGAGGGATGGCATGTTAGGACACTATCCTAACATTAATTAATAATAATAATAATAATAATACATGTTATCCTATGGTTATATTAATAAAATAATATAATAAATAATATAATAATTAATTATATTAATTATTATATTATTATAATATTAGGGTTAGGGTTATGAAGCATGGTGACTCTTCACTCATAACCCTAAAGGGGTATAAAAAACTATGTGATTCTATCATTTAATATATCCATGAATATGAAATATTATATAAAACATTTATTAAAACATTGAAGGCACTTCCCGACAATCCAAAAACGATTCTTTTAGTTTTAGGTTATTATTTATTTATTTATCAATTTATGTGCTAGGAACCCTAGGTTCCTACCAGATATTGTCAAAGTTGAATTACAAAAACTCCTCATAGTTGGGTTCATCTACCCAATTTCAGATAGCGAGTGGGTATCATCTTTAGTGGTGGTGCTAAAAAGAATGGCAAGTGGAGAATTTGTGTTGATTGTAGGTTGTTGAATAAAGCAACCAAGAAAGATCACTTCCCCCTATCCTTCATAGATCAGGTCCTTGAAACCTTATCAGGTAAGAAGTACTTTTTTGTCCTAGATGGGTTCAGTGGATATAACCAGATCCAGATAGGGGAAGGAGATCAAGACAAGACCACATTCACTTGCCCATGGGGAACCTTTGCCTACCAAGTTTTACCCTTTGGTTTGTGCAATGCACCTGCCATATTTTAGAGGGTAGTTTTGAGCATCTTCTATGATATGATTGGAGAAACTATGGAGGTATATATGGATGATTTCATCGTTTATGGTGAAACCTTTGAAGAAGCCACACAAAATTTGGAGAAAACACTTCAATAGTGTGAGGAAACTAATCTATCCCCAAGTAATGAGAAATGTTATATGGTAGTGCAAGAGGGGATAGTTCTAGGACATCATATCTCTGTCGATGGGATCAAGATAGATAGGAAGAAGATAGAAGTTATCCAAAACCTACCTACACCAAAAACTCAGAAGGATATTCATAGTTTCCTTGGATTAGTTGGTTACTATAGGAGTTTATAGTAGACTTTAGAAAAATTACTAAATCCCTAAGCACATTATTATCAAAGGATATAGAGTTTGTATGGACAGAAGAATGTGAACAATCATTTAGCACTTTAAAGGAAAAACTGATTACTGCTCCAATGCTAAGAGGTCCAAATTGGACCATACCCTTTCACATATATGCTGATGCATCTAACAATGCAATAGGGTCAGTACTAGGATAAAAGGATGGTGATGATTTCTATGCCATCTACTATGTCAGTAAACATCTCATAGGTGCTGAATTCAATTATACTATCATAGAAAAGGAATTTCTTGCAGTTATACATGCTCTTAATAAATTTTTCCATAATATTATAGGATATTAGGTTTTTATGCACATTGATCACTCAACTATTAGATACCTAACAAACAAAATTGGAATCAGTGGTAGGATTATTAGATGGCTATTACTTTTGAAGGAGTTTGATGTGACAATTATAGATAAACCAGGAAAGGATAATGTGGTAGCTGATTTTCTATCCAGATTGACACCTCCATACCATGCAACTACATATGACCAATTTCCAGATGAGCATTTGTTTGCTCTAAATGAATAGATACCATGGTATGCAGATTTGGCTAATTATTTAGCCATTGGTAAAGTACCCCCTGCACTTTAACCACGTGAGAAATAAACTTTAATAGAGAAAAGTACAGACTTCTCATGGATTGATGGGTGCTTGTTTAAAACAAGGTCTAATTAGATCATGATAAGACGTGTTGCTAATAATGAGATTGTAGAAATACTAAAGGCTTGTCATAATGAACCTTGTGGTGGTCTTTTTGCAAGAAAAATGACTACATTCAAAGTATTGCAGGCTGGTTATTACTGGCCTTCACTATTCAAATATGCAACCAAGCATGTGAGTTAATGTGACCAATGTCAAAGGATGGGTAAACCAACTCTTAGAGATGAAATGCCACTCCAACCACATGTGCACATAGAGTCATTTGATAAATGGGAATGGACTTCGTAGGACCCATTAATCCATAGTCAGTAGGTAAGAGGTATATCTTAGTTTACACTGACTATGTGACCAAGTGGGTTGAAGTGTAGGTATTGCATGATTCTAAAGAGAAGACTGTGGAAGACTTCTTGTATTCATCTATTTTTAATTGATTTAGGGTTCCAAGGGAGATCACAACTGATCAAGGACCTTAATTTACTTTAAAGATGATTCATGAGCTCATGCAACAATATAAAATCAAGCATAACAATTCCACTCCTTACCATCCACAAGAAAATGGGCAAGTAGAGGTAACCTACCATGAACTGGAGAACATTCTCACAAAGACGGTACAATAGCATAGGAAGGACTTGGCCACAAGATTACCAGAAGTAGTGTGGGCTTACAAAACCACCTAGAAGACTACTACTAGTTTTACACCATTCTAGCGAGTATATGGGAAGAATGCCATGATGCCCATAGAATTCAAAATTAAAACTCTTAGAATTGTAGTAGATTTAAATCTAAATTTTGATGAGGCACAAAATGAATGAATTAAATAACTTAACCAACTAGATGAATATCGAAGAGATGCTCTGCAGCAGACAGAGGTCATCCAGAAATAGAGGCCCAAGTGGCATGATCGTCACACCAAGCCAAAACAATTAAAAGTGGGAGAGTGGGCGTTATTGTTTGACTATCGGTTCTAGGAAAAGAAAGGTAAACTTATGCAGTGCTAGATAGGACCATATGAAGTGACTAAAATCATAAAAAATGGAGCTGTTAGGATTAGAATAATTTTTGACAACAACATTACATTAACAATCAATAGTCATCGACTACGGCCATATTATGTGTGTGAGACTTATATGATGAAGTCCAGATTAGGTATGGGGGAGACCCTAGTTAATTCTAGTTTTAAAATGAGTCAATAATATGTGGATATTGTCTAATGGTCAACAAAAAAATATTCTTTTAAATTTTTACAATTTTTTCTTTAGTTGTATTTCTGTTTTGTAGGTACAATGCCCTTAGTGCAACTGTTATGCAACCTGGGAAACCTAGAGCTAACAAGCATGAGATCCATGAACCTACGCAATCCCAACTTTATAGGAGATTAAATTCTAGTAGAATTAGCTCATCCCCACTTGGAGGGGGAAAACCATATCTAAACAAGTATTTGGGTGTTTGTTTTTAATCTTCATGAAGAAAAATATTCAAATGTTGGTTTAGGTAGCGGATGCTAATTTTGTCCTTGTTCTTCATACTAGAATGCTGAAGCCCTGATCAACTGTAAGCGTACACTAGTGGAAATATTAGCAGATGTTGAAATAAAGGAGCGTTTGCCTTCCATTTTCTTATGAGAAAGACACATGTTTCCCATTTTCTAGAGAAAATTATGCCCGAATCTCGTTTTTATGGAAGAAGGCATCTGATTCCTATATTTCAAGGAAACAATGCCCGATTCTTGTTTGTATGATAAAAGACGCCTGACTCCTAGTATGTCAAGGAAAGGAACCTGCATCTATTTTTTGATAGATAGACGCTTGATTCCTATTTTTCTAAGGAAATGGTGCTCGACTTTCATTTTTAGGGAAAACAACACCTAATTTCCTCGACATCAAAAAAAAGTTTGTATAAAGTTTGTTTGAATTATGGAACCCAATAGCCAATAAAAAGGTATCTACTTTTTATTTTCATCTTAAAGTATGGTGCCTGATTCCTAGTAAAAGACACCTGCTTTTCATAATAAGTAAGGCACCCGAATGCTAAGGCACCTTCATTCTAACAAAGCATCTGTGTGCTTTGATTGGAAGTAAGGTGCCCAATTTCCACGTAAGAAAGGTGCTTGCTTTCTATTTTCATGGGTTTTTGTACCTCATATGAATAATCTTCAACATTGTCATGTCACCCACGTGCATAAGTCAAACTTCAACGAATGAAATTATTTTAATTTTTTCGTTGGAAATTTGTGCACATTCCAAAGTCATCAATGAATAATTTTTGAGGAGAGGATGTTTTTAATCGCAAGAAGACATTGTTTTCTAATATTTTCTTGAAAATGTGTAGGAATTCTCAAATATATCAAATGGCAACAACCAAGAACCATTCAAAACAGAGAGAAATTCACCACATGGGAAATATGCCTATCATTCCTTATTCTAGAATGCCTAGTCATCATGAAGAAGTCAATGCCAGTGCACCATGAGCGTCTGCGTATTATGCACGCACAAAACATAATACAAATATGTGCTTAATTTTTTGTTATATATATTATTTTCATAGGCGTATATTTCTATAAAATAGTGTCGACATGATCCCCATTAATTATCCATCCAACCAGTTTACTCCACTTGGAATTTTTCTATGTGTCACTACTCTGATTGGGGAAAATACTCATGGTCATCATCTACGCAAAACCTGGCCCACACTTTAACAAGATTTTGCACATATAACCATAATTATTTCTAATTATGGTAATCAGGCACTTGCGTTCATGGATGCCGGTGATTTAAACCATGCATTAGAAAAACTCTATGCAAGAAAATAATCAAGTTGCAGGCAATAGAAACCAAAGTGTGAGGAATTGTTGCAAGAAAGGGGGAAATCGACCAACCACCTATTGAAAAGAGTGAGCCTACAGATTGTTCAAGCATTAGTGAGGATGTATAGATGCAATTCGACACTGTCATATTGTTGGAACACTACCATCTGGTTAGCTAGAATCAGGACGTAAATATGGCTAATGAATTTGTGGCATCCATGAGGGATAGAGTTGTTTGTATGCGGGGACTGGAAATTCCAATCATCGAAGAGTACATTACCTTGTTAACAAGCCTTCCCTGAATAGGGGAACATACGTATAAGGAGGACAACCTCGCACTCTACGTGCAAAGATTCTTTAGGCACCCAACGTAGTACCTAACGTGCACTGGTTTGCTAAAGTAGCACATCCTTGAGCTCTAGAGGTCAATCTTCGATCAGATTACCTAGTTATTCACTTGTACGGATAAAATTTCCAAAATGAACTCTAACCATTTTTGTTTCCTCAACCATATATTGCATGGGAATAAGATCAATGTTCCTCATTATCTTGCATGTGCACTCAAGGATGAGGCCAAATGGTACCAGGCATACACAACGTCTACCCTAGCTCACCATGCCCTAATTTCAACCTTGGTACTATATGCCGAGTCACACATAAATGTGATAGTTGAGGAAGTTGAGGGAAATAATGTAGTTTCAGGGACAGAGGAAGAAGTGGTGGTGCCATAACAGACTGATCGATCAGTTGATAGAACAACAAAACAAATAGATACTATGCCTGCATCCCAACTAGAGGAAAATATACGGGATGTAGGGCAAGCCTCATCCCCTATTTTTCCTCAATTTTTTGAGGAAGAAAAATAATATTCATCCCTTAGTAGACCTCAATTTGATGAGGATGCAGGGCATGGTACACCAAGCCATACTTACATGTCGATTTCTACTAGAACTAGAAGTAGGATGACAAAGGCATCCAAGTTGGTTTATAGCTCATATGATGATGATGCAACAATTGATGAATTGAATAAGGATGAGTTCATGGCCCACATATTGTAAGATTTGTTCAAGGACCATACTCCTTAATAGGAAATGCAAACAAAGTATTTGCAGCAGTAACTATAGATATTGAAAGAACAAGCCTGCACTTGGGAGGCCAAATACAATGAGGAGCAAGCTCTTTTTCAAGAGTCCAAAAAAGTAGCTACTGCAAAATTCCAAGAACTATATCAGACTATTCATCAACTACATGAGACAATATCGAAACTGTAGCTGCAGATCCAAAAAATTGAGGCTGAACGACTAGATAGGGTAAAAGTGGCAGTGCAAACTAACTGGGCTATGGAAGTTCCCACTAACTCTCCAAAATTTGAGGAGAAAATAGCCTCCTTTGATCCTTTTCAGTTATATGCGAGGAATTCCAGCCAGGAAGCTAAGGCAAGGGACTAATCAGTGGGTTCTTCTAAAAATATATCTACACGGGGGAGCCCTAATTCTTGGGCAAGGACCTCTATAATTATTATTGAAAGTGCAGATGAAGAATCCTCCCTGAAATCACAAGCAATATTAGAGCAGGAAATAAATTAAGCAATAGAGGTTGAACAACCCCATTCACCATATTACTTTGCAGAACAAGGGCAGGTTTAGGATCTTGAAGTTGATATGGGACAGTCCCCAATATCATATTCCTCTATAGATACAGAGGTAAACTAGGAGGATGAAATTGAGGTTGAAGAACCTCAACTTTCAACAAAATCTACAGAGGAAGACACAAGATGAGAAGATGAAATTGAGGCTAAAGAGCCTCAGATTTTAGACAAGGTTGTACAAAAGGATTAAGGGGTTGAAAATTCTCAAGAGTTTACTCACTATGCATGCCAAGAACCAGAAGGAGATGCAGGGACTGAGCCTGAGTAGCTTCAAGCAAAAAAGGGGACTTCAATAGAGGAGTCACTTGTTGCATATAATGTGACTCAAGATTCACCTGAGAAAATTCCTATAGAGCAGGCACATGAAAATTAGAAGTCTCCAATTTTTTAAGATAAAACATCAATAACAAAAAAACAAAAATAGCATAAGGGGGAAATCCCCTTGTTTCAGATACACCTACAGGCCCTACAATACAACCCAAGAATTTGAGACTAAAGATAAAGGCTGTAAGGGGACCTCAATGAAGATGCAGGATCAAAGCAAGGACTTCATAGCTAAAAGCATCAGGTATGGATTTTGATGAAGAGTGGGCAAAGACATTGAAGCTGTTTGATGAACAGAGAGAGAATTTTGAACAACTTAAGGCAAATTTCAAGGTCGATAAGGAGTATAGTAAATCATCCATGAGAGTGGTCAAGGAAACTAGAAAAGAGGCCAAAGAGATATCCAAAATCCTTATAAAAAAATTAAAATTATCCGACCAGTGTAGTTCTGGAATTTATATGGGTTGATAGATGACCAAACTTCAAAAATGAAGGCATATTTCATGAGGATGGGACTGCTAGGTCTTGTACCACTTGCAGATCAAGTAATAAGTAGTAGAACCCCTCTGGTAGAAGTAGAGTTTGAAGATGATGCTGAAATTGACCCAATGATGGCCAATTTTCTCAAGGCCAAGGTTGCTATGAAGTCCAGCATTCCATTTAGTGATCAATTTGCAGTGTCAGTAGGAGAAAATCTACCTCCTCACCATGAGTACTGGAAAGCAGGCAGAGCCAACATTCCAAAAGGATGCCCCCACTTTTATTGGCTACTACTTAAGGAATGTGGTAGGGAGGAAAGTTTGGACAAAGGAACAACCAGGTGAAGGAGCAGGGCCAAGTTAGCCAACTCAATGTAGCAAGTGCTTGAAAACACAGCAATAGGAGGCAACCACCCCCAAAACATCGAAAGGGTGAAAACCCAGGGATAAGACAAAAACCAAGGTCACTGCAAAGAAGAGGAAAGAAACAGTCAAAATATACTGTAAGGTTTTGAATGAAACTGATAATTACCAATATAAAGTGGCGAAAGGACAAGCCAACCCTTAAGCATGGGGGGATGATGAGCCTTGAAAATGCTTATTTTTATACAAAATTTCCATATATATTGTGACATTTATTTTAATAGAAATATATGTTTCTATGCAAATTTTATATGTATTTAACATTAGATTATATATGTTGTCTAATATTTATTTTTGAGTGGATTATGTGTAAATGTAGTGGATTTTATGATATTTTGGTATGTTTACGTCGAGGTCCCACTTGGACCTGGCACTTTCATGATGATAAATTGAAGGTAAACATATCTACAACAAAACAATGATGAAGCACTAAGTCAGGCACCCAACTCCCGTTTAGGTGTCTGACTCCCATTTTGTGTTTAACTATCGGGTATCCGATTATCATTTGGCGCTTAACAATCGAGCGCATAATTTTTGTTAGGTGCCTGACTCCTGTTAGGCACCTGATTCCCATTGACGTAGAATTACAACAAGATTACTATTATTGGTAAAACAGAATGACGATTTTAGTGATGGATGTGGACACAATTTCAGTGATGAATGTAGAACAAGGACAATGTCAACCATATGTCATCTATTTTTAGCAAATAACATAAAAATCAATGTAATCGAGTAGAGAAAAATATCAGACGTATCCTGTTTTGATACAGAATACGCTGAATATATTTTAAACTTAATGTTTTTGCTTTATCTCCTTTAATATTACGTATTGTTATAACAACAAAATAAAAAATTGATTTGCTTTCAGAATGTAATAGGGCATAGTTGCATATCTTATAAATATGCAAGCCATCCCTGCAAAAAGGGATCCCAAATTTTCTCTATAAAATTACTGCTGTAATTTCAAATATAATTCATTTGAGTCTTTTTGATCAACTCAACTAGCATTCGATGTATGACTTAACATGGGTAGAATTTGCTGGAAGCGTAGACCCACTCTCAAAAGTATTCCTCCCTTATTTTACCTATTTTCTATCATTTAGTTTATTTTCCTATTTCTGTAGTTCAATTTAATACTGCAATTTCTCCTATTTTCTGTCAATTTCTAGCAAGTGTGCAGTTTTTATTTCAAAGCATTTTAGTTCTTTCTTTGATAATGCAAATTAGTTTATTGGTTTGGAAGATAAACAAGAACTCCAATGAAACAACAACATCCCTCAAAACCATAGGATCTAAGGGACTCATCTGATAAATGGAGATTACAGGCATATATTGTGCAAGGTTACTCACAAGTTTATGAGCTGTCTCAGGTTGACAAATTAGATGGAGGCAATGATTTGAACCATAGAAAACTAACCAATGTTTTGCTCAACAATGACTCCTCTATAGTTTAGCTTAAAAAACTAGATCTTTAAATGGGCATAGAGGATATGTAAAAAAAAGATTCGATATGTAGATTCATGGGTTTAGGACCCCAACTATAAGTCTTTAGGAACTAGGCATCTAAAAACTAATGAAGATGTTCAAATCATGCTCTATCCTAATCGCTATTTTGTAGTGCTCATTGAGTGTGAAGAGGACTGAAAACATATCTTCTAGGGAGGGTTATGGTTTCTTGGGAGAGCAAGCTTGTTCATGAAACCTTGGCATATGAAGTTCCAAGCAAAATAAGAGATGTCATCTATAGGTTCTATATGGGCCAGGTTATTTGGGTTACCAGTTGAATACTAGAACCCCATCTCCTTTACATCCATTAGAAACACTCTAGGAACCTTTATGATGGTGGCTGATAACACTTACAGTTTTGAAAAATTTATATATTGCAAAAATATGTATTTTGATGGACCTCAATAAAACTCTTCCAAAAAATCACATTACAAACAAAGGATGAAGCCTAGGAGCAAAAAGTTGACTATGAAAATATTCCATTCAAATGTCATAAATGCTGAGTATGGGAATATGGTGAGAGACTGTCAATATAAGTGCTTGGAGCAAATGTACGTAAAGAAATAGGCCATAGACTTTTAGGAATCTAAAAAGAAAGCACATTCAAAGAAAAATGCAATGCGACACCAAATAACAAATTTTATCCTTTGATTGTTGAAGATCCAACTACGGTAGAAGGTCATCAAATGAAGATAAAACTGATGATGGAGTCAATTTTTTAAGCAATGACCCAATCCAAATTAAGGGAAAACACATTGCTAGAAATAAATGATGATAATATCAATAGGCAAATGGATATAAACATGAACCACAAAGGCCAATCAAGGAAAAATAAGTGAGGAGCCAAAGAAGACGAGAATGATACTTGTGAAACACATAGAATCACTCAATTTGAAGTAGGAGGAGATACCTGGATCCCCCTTTATAAGGCATTGGTGGTATACACAAAGGATCATGGAGTACTTTCCTAAGATCTATCTAATATACAATAGAAAAAACACAAGAAAATGAACATGGATACCAATTAGAAAGTGGGACGTAAGACCAATTGACACCACTTAGCAAAAGAAGGAGAAACTCTTGTCTTTGAGGGTAAGGTGACTCTTATCACCAAAATCTTAACCCACATGTCTTCATGAGACTCCTTTCATGGAATGTAATGGGATAAAAGGAAGTCCCCTCACACAATGATATTAGAAGGCTGATTTAGAGAAATAAGTCAAACCTAGTCTTTCTTCAAGAGACTAAGTTAATAGTAGACGAGATGGATACAAATGTTAAGAAATTATGGCCCATGATTTGAGTTGGATCTCTTAGCTCTCAAGGAGCTTGGGTGGGCTATTTGTCTATAGGATCCAAAGGATTTTTCTATGCATGCAATTATGGGAAGCTAGGATATTCTAGGACTTTAGGGATAATGAAGGAAAAAGGACCAACAACTCCTATGCGTTAACATATATGCAACCACTACTATAGAGGATGAACATATGTAGTGGTACTATATCCAACACCTCAAGCTCCAGTTTCCTAATGACCAGATTGTCTTAAGAGGGGATTTTAAAACCATTCTCTTAGATGAAAATATAGGAAGTATGAGAACATTGGACACTATAATTTATTTAATGCATGAACACTTGAAGTATATCCACTTGATTGATTTCAAGCTTGACAAAAAATTGATGACATGGACAAACAAATGAAAGGGACCCACATACATCTTGGAGATCTTGGATAACATTCTCTCTCTAGGAGTAATTCTAAAATCTCTTATCCTTAATAATGTAGGATCAGACCACTAGCATATTTTACTTGATCTATGGTAGTCTGCTAAAAATTACTCACCCTTTAAATTATAACTTATGTGGTTCAGAGATACCTCCTTTAGGCCATTAGTTCTTCAATGGTGGAGGGAAGAAAAACCAAGATACAACACCCAAATGCATAGCTTTGTCAAGAGATTACTATTCACAAAACCAAAATTAAAGAATGAAATTGGCATGAGTTCAAGGATGTGAGGGCTAAAAAGGTAAGTTGGGATTTCAAACTAGAGCAAGTGAATGCTTAGATTTTCTCCTTGGGAATTATAAAGGAGATTAAAAAGTATGAAATCCAATTCACTTCCAAGTTAGTGGAATTGGAAAGGAGGAAAGGAGCTCTTATGGAAACAAAATTCTAGGATCTAGTGGTTGAAAGAAGGGGACAAAAAATCTATTTTTTTTTTCATAAATCTCTTCTAGTCATACGAGTTTCAAACTTTGTGCCTTCCTTGAAGACAACATGAGCGATCTAGTTTACTCTTGGAATGGGATGAAGAAAATTGTCACTGACTACTTTGAAGAGCTTTTCTTTATAGTCAATATTGACCCTAGGGCTCAAGAGGAAGTTATACAAGTAATCTCTTCCCTCATCAAGGAAGAGGATAATGAAGTATTGATAGCACCAATTTCTATGGTGGAAGTAAAGGAAGTGGTTTTCAAGATGAAAAAGGAAAAAATCTAGGACCAGATGGATCCCCAATTGAGTTCTTCTAAGAATTCAAGGACATGCTCAAGAATGATCTACTTGTGGTGGTAGACGAAGCACGAGTGGTAAATTCAAATTTTAAAGAAATTAACAAAACCTACATTGCAGTCATACCTAAATACCAATATGTGGATCAAATTTTGGCTTCAAACCAATAACACTATGTAATATTTTTAAATCTTACGATGGTGATATATCAATGGTTGAAACCCTTCTTCCCTGTGATAATCTCGCTAGAGCAAGGAGGATTTATGGGAATGAGATAAATTGCAGATGAAATGATGCTTGCTCAAGAAGGCCTTCAATCCATGCAGGTATAGATATCCTCAAAAATATTTATTCTTTTGGACCTCTCCAAGGCTTATAATAAGGTGGACTAACATTTTCTCTTGTAGGTCCTAAGGAAGTTTATCTTCTTCCAATATTCGGTGGATTGGATTAGAGGAACTATTTCCTCAATCTCTTATGTTGTGTTGATAAACAATAGTCTATCTCCTTTGTTTACTACTTCCAGGGGATTACGCTAGGGGAATGCTATTTTCCTCTATATGTTCAACATTTTAGCAGAGTGTCTAGGTCATCTCATCTCTAAGAAAATGAATAACAAATCCATTGAAGGAATTAGATGTGCATCAACAACCTCTTATATCTCTTATTTATATTTTATAGATGAATTAACCTTGATGGATCATGCTACTCCATCGAAAGCATCCAAATTCAAAAGAATTCTAAACCTCATTGTAGCAGCCATAGGACAAATTATGAATTAGTAAAAGTCTAAGATCATATTTTTAATTGTATTTCTAGAGAGGAGACCATGATTCTAAGTATCTTGAATTTTAAGCTAGCATCTCTTCTAATGTATTATCTGGAAGTTTCATTAAATGTGGTCAAACAAAAAAAGAGGAATAGGGGTGGTTGACAGAGAAGAGGTAGTGTAGGTTGAATAAATGAACTAATTAGTGGATTTATCTTGTAGGTAGGTTCACTTGGTCAAATCTATTCCCTTCTATGTTTCCTTGGTCCTAAGTATTCCTAAGAATATGTTGAGAAAGTTGGATAAGATTAGTCATAGGTTCTTATGGAATAGGGCAAAAGCAAAGCATAAGTGGGCCCTAGTGAAGAGGGGTTAACTTTATCTTCCCAAAAAAGAGGGAGGTTTAGGTCTTTAATAAATAATTAAAAACAACTTAGCTTTAGCAAAAAAATTATATTGGGGATTAATTATTTTCCCTAATGAGTTATAGACATAGATCTTGAGAATCAAGTATGTATAAAATCAATCTCTATAAGTCTTTATTAGATATCAACTTACTCAATAAGGATCTCTAGTTATTAAGGTACTAAGAATAGGGGAGACAATTATCAAATCGTAACTATTTTGGATAGTGGGGAATGACCATTAAGCAAATTTTTGGATAGATGCTTGGAATAGTACCTGTTAGAGTATATTACATCATTTGGGTCATGTAAATGTACCACCCTTGGTACATAACTAGAGTAGTAGATTACTTTAGGGGGTAGTTAGCTAGTTACTTCAAGTAATATAATAAATGCACAAGTGTCTATGTGCAAGTTGTAAATGTGCAAGGTGTCCCCTTGTACAACTAGGTAGAGTGTTGGCCAAGCAATCCATATTTCTATATAAAGGGCCTCATAGTGAGTGATTATATATCGTTGTAGGTAGTAGTAGGTATATTGTGTAGATCACCATATAGATTGGTGATGGGGTACAATGTAGTTCTTTAGTATCTGTTCTAGAGTTTTCATTTCCTCCATATTACATTGTATCATTTTTGTCACTTTCCATTAATAGCATATTTTAGCATCTTACATTTTTGCATATTTTATATCCTGTGATTGCATTCTCCCTTGGCATACACCATCAAAAGCTAACAATGGTATCAAAGCCATGGTAGATCTAGATAGAAATTGCTGAATAGGAAAGTCACAAGAGAGATTGAGAGGAGAAGCAAATCTTAGTTCCAAAATTTTTGAGATTGCATTTGGCTAGAGTCTTTCCACAAAGTTGCAAAAAACTTGTGAAGACTAGGACTCAACATTCGTTCCACTAGATTGATAAATCAACTAGTGAAGATTCATCATTGACAATATTTATAATCATCTTACTAATATCTTGTTGTAGAAAAATGAAACTGAAGGAAGCCCTATTGTAGACTTGCACATTGCAGAAGAAAAGACCACAGAAGCCTTATTAGAAGAAAATGCCACAGAAACCTTATTGCAGAAGAAAAGGCCACAGAAGCCTTATTGTAGAAGAAAAGGCCACAGAAGCCTTATTGAAGAAGAAAAGACCACAGAATCCTTATTAAAAACAAACCTTATCTAGAAGAAAAGGCTATAGAAGCCTTGAACCTGAAGAAGACTCCAGAGAAGAGTCATTGAACCAAAAGAAGACTCCAGAGAAGAGTCCATGAAAGATAGGAGATTGGTGATCTCCTTTGTTGATTGAAGACTTCCTCTAGAAGAAGCTGAAGAGACCCATCAAATATCTCATTGAAGAACTTCCATCCTTGGAAGAGATAGAGAAGGACTATCAAAAGTCCTATTCTAGAGATCCATGAAGAAGATCTCATTGCCAATACTTCTATAGTTGAAGGTTGAAGGAAAGGTCTCATCAAGAAGACCAGAGAAGCTGCAAGACTAAATACCTTGGAGAGGTCTCAAGAAAAAGGCTTGGAGAGCCTCATTGCAGAAATTGGAGAAGCCATCAAAGAAGTTCCTAGGAGAACTCATTGGAGAAATTCACTACAAATATAGTGAAAGAATTGGGATAATTGTCACCATCCGACAACAAGCCCAAAGGAGAAATATTTGGTAAATAATTTGTCAAACTTTAGAGAGAAGATTTATGAAGACCTCAAGACCTTCAGATTCTTGAGAAGAAAGCCATATTTGAAGAAGAACTCAGATAGAAGAAACCTACCAAATCCAAGAATATTTGGAGATTGTCCTTCATAGCTAAAGAAGGCACATTTCAGAGATAGATATTTGCTAGATTCACAACAAAATATTGAAAGGGTTCTAGAAGGACAACATTTTAGTGAATAGATTGATTACTAAAGGACAACAATCAAGATAGCATTACTAGCTACAAGACTTTGGAGTTCCAAGCTATATCCTAAAGGAGAAGTTGAAATCATCTACTACAATTTTAGAGCAATAGACTAGAAGCATTCACAGCTACAAGCAACCACCATTCCAGACAAGAAATTTGGTGAATCAACTCATCAAGATATTCATCATCAAAGGTAAGCAACTTAGGTGCAAAAGGTTCATTACTTGAACACTTAATTTGGATTACTACTTAACTTCATTAAGCACCTTATTAGAATTTAGAAAGTTGTAAATTAGAAGGTTGCATTTTAAGTCCTCAAAAAGTGCAGAAGATAGTTTTTGTTAAGGTTTATTACCTGCACATTAATAGGAGTTAGATACATTCTTCCTATTATCTAATTATTGAGAAAATGACTACATTAAGAAATTTGTAGTGATCATTAAGTGCATTTGAAACTACTTTGAGAGGTTATTTACAGGAGCAATAAGGTGAGATTATTGTTACCTTTAAAGTGCATTAAGTTGAAGGTATTATTGATTCATTGCACTATACTAGTTGTTCATTAACTAGTTACTCTCAAAGAGTTATTTTGTGTATTGATTGTTAAGATCAAGGACACAAAACGAACATATTATCAAAGTGTCTAGAGACACTATCTGGTGCACAAAACCTACAATATTTTGTGGCCTATAGAAGCCACCAATCAATCAAAATCCCAAGGAGTGGGAGAAGAAAGTACACCATTAAAATCCTTGAAGGAAGCTTACAAATTGAGACTTGGTGAGTCTCAGATTCAAGGAATATATAAGGGTTTCATTAAAAGAGTAAAGTGTAAAAATTCTTACTTCAAAAAAGGGGCATATTATGTGCATTAGCTTGGATTCATTGTTACTAAATTATCCAAGTGAAAAAGTTAGACATTAGTTGTCTAATAAGAATTAGTGAAGGCATCAATACTTTGCTCAAGGAACCACCTCATCAAAAATCCAAAGAGCATTTCAGAAAGGGAGGCATTCGATCTATCATATTGGTGCAAAAATCTAACTATTACAAGCACCACTTTTGTTCCTTTCAAGAAGGACAAAAGATCTCATATTATAGGAAGAAGCATGACCATCATCTCAATAGGTATAAGGGAAGAATTTGAGCAAGAGAAGAGAGCCATCGAAGAGCTCATATTTCTCAAGATTCAAGGTGCCTAAAGACACCATTGCTCCACGTCAAATCAAGCGCCCAAAAGCAAGCATTCACCTACAATATTAAAGCCAATACAAGAAGGCTATTATTGATTGATATCTACATGGAGAAAGGATAGCATTAAGGTCTACATTAGAAGGTGCTTATCTACATAAAATAACATCAAAATATACGTCTATCTACATGGATAGGACAACATTATTAAGCTGAGTACAAGGAGCTATCACAAAGGTATTATCTACATTACAAAAGCAACACTCAATCAACACATTGAAAGCATAAGAGAACAAGGGAAAATGTGCTATACCCAAGGCTATAGCTTGGAGAGAATGTCCACCTAGAAGAAGCACTCAAATCAGCCATAAGACCGCCATTCAGAGCTCCATAGAACCTCAAAGTATCATAACTAGAGCCACCCATCATCTTCATCAAAACAACATGCAAAAGAAATATTGCTTGTTGTCCAAGAAATGAAGCAAGCCAAAAAATAACTCAAAGGAAGGAAGGTTATAACATTCATCCTTGGAGCGTTAAAGAAAATATTTACATGCAAATACCCTGAGTGCCACTTGGCACAAACATTCTAAGCACCATCTCATTCCTCAACGCTCAAGGAATAATCCAATGCCTACCTTGAGGAGTTACAAAATCATTGGGGAGGTTACTTACCTAAGTCCTCATTGCACAAAGAAATGAACATTGAAAGAATCTCAATGCCTATCTTCATTGTAACTCCCAAGACACTTGTCCAACGTCAAGTGACATCCATCCTATTTAAGGTACCAAAACTCAAGGAGAGCAACGCATTCATAGCAAGCAAAAGAGTGCAACGTGTAAGAGGAGATAAGAGCATTAAAAGCTCATGGTCAAGGAGAGTCAAAGAAGCAAGGATTGAGGCACCTACTATCCAAGAATTGTAGTCAAAGCCTACCACCATTATCTACAACAATCACAATGCCCAATAATTTAAGAGAAGCATTAAATCCTATTGTCATCATCTACATCCAACATTGGAGAATACAATGCCATACATTGGAGAATACAATGTCATACATTAGATAATATAGTGCCATACATTGAAGAATACAATGCCCATACATTGGAGAATACAATGCCCATTTGCAACATTATAAAGGTAAGGATTTACCTTAATTAAATTTACTTTCATTAAGGAGTTATAAGGGGTATAATATAAGGTTGAAACCATAGAAAAATCAACCACATTTGAAAGCAAAATATATACACCTAAATAGGTTAATATTTGCAATTTATAACGTAGGAGATATAAGGATTTCTACTTGGAAAATTAAAACTCTATTATTGCAAATATTATTGTTTTCTAATATTCCAAAAAGTAGGGAGATATAAGGCATACTACTTCAAACTATATACATATAATTGGAATTTAGAAAATTAATCTATTGGAAAGAGAAGCAAATCAATTGCCTACATATAGAGTTAGAATTAATTGGTAAAAATTATCTCATACTCATTCTAAGGAGACAAAAAGAAATCCAACCATTAAAGCATACTTCATTGGGAAAGATAAGGCAAAATTAAAAGGTTGATTATTCTCAAAACATTACAAAATCAACTTAGAAGGTGAACTAAGCATATTCTAATTATTAGGGAGATATAAGGAAGCCTACAAAACCTAATTCTAAAAAGGTTTTATCAAATTAGTTCACATCTCTTAACTAGGGAGATATAAGGAATTCTACAAAAAGCTAAGACTTGAATAGTTTTATCAAACCAACTCATATACTCTTAACTAGGGAGTTATAAGGTAGACTACTCAAAATATTCTCAAATCTCTAGATCAATCAAACATGGATGAAATACTAAGAAATGCTTTTAATAATGAAGAACTATTCCATGAAATAGAGTTCTACTCTCAAAACCTAATAGATACTCTTGAAGGATATGAGTATCTATCTACTAGTGATAAAGAGAGATTCTCATTATTCCTTAAGGAGGCAAAAGAGGGCAACTTTACAACATTAATTGGATATCTTCATGAAGCTCTCTTCACAGCATGGTGGAATTCACAAAAATTGGTCATATTTACATCAGAGGAATGTTTGATGATTTACCTATCATTAATTATTTTTGTACTTGCCCAACACATGAAACAAACTAGCAATACAAATCAATATTATTGTGATGATAGACTAACTCATCATGAAATAAAAATTCCACAAGTATCAATACAAAATCACAGGAGAAGGAGGAAGAGGAAGAAAAGGCACACTAAGAGAGAACATAGTAAAGAAGACATGAACAAAGAAGAAACCACAAAGACAAAACCAGATAGACATACTCAAACTCAAGCATTGGAGGAGTCTTCAACCAAAGCATTCTCGATCTTGTGTGAAGATACAAACTACTTACTTGGATAGATTCTTGTAAACAAAGAAGAAGAATACAATTTTGACTATTCAAGAGAAGAAGATCCATATTGAAGACTAAAGTCTTCAATACCCAAATAATGTAATACAAGGGGTGTTAGAGTATATTACATCATTTGGGTCATGTAAATGTACCACCCTTGGTACATAACTAGAGTAGTAGATTACTTTAGGGGGTAGTTAGCTAGTTACTTCAAGTAATATAATAAATGCACAAGTGTCTATGTGCAAGTTGTAAATGTGCAAGGTGTCCCCTTGTACAACTAGGTAGAGTGTTGGCCAAGCAATCCATATTTCTATATAAAGGGCCTCATAGTGAGTGATTATATATCGTTGTAGGTAGTAGTAGGTATACTTTGTAGATCACCATATAGATTGGTGATGGGGTACAATGTAGTTCTTTAGTATCTGTTCTGGAGTGTTCATTTCCTCCATATTGCATTGTATCATTTTTATCACTTTCCATTAATAGCATATTTCAGCATCTTACATTTTTGCATATTTTATATCTTGTGATTGCATTCTCCCTTGGCATACACCATCAAAATATAATAGGTACACCTCCATTATCTCAAATTTTTTTAGAATGGCAAGACATTATGGAACAACTCCATAGTCAAGGATGGACAAAGACATCACACTATTATAAAAACTCTAAAGAAAGGAATTTTGAGAATAGAGTTTGAATTATAGTAATGGACTAGCCAATCCTGGCAATGGAGGTTGTCAAGGAGGCTATTCATCAAGTTCTTAGAATTCAATCACTATCCTGGTCAAAAGATAAAGATAGGTTGGGATGGGGACCACATTCTAATGATGTGTATATTGCAGCTCTAGGATACTCATCCCTCACTCACCATAGGGAAAATCCACTCAAGGATATCTTTAATCAGTTGTGGAAACTTTCAACATGGCCTAAAGTGAGACTCTTTATTTGGCTTCTATATTGCAAGAGGGTTCTTATAGGAGACTAAATAAAACTTTTTTTTGGTCCATTCAAGTGTGAGCTTTTTTGAGTAGAGAACAAGACCGAGGACCACAATTTTTTCTTCTATCTCTTGGCCATTCAATTATGGAAATGGTTACATTTAAAATTATTTTTATTCACCTCCCTCGAACAAACATGGAGGACTTGTCCTAGGATGAATGGATTGGACAACTTGATAAAACAAATGGCCTTGGTTAGCATCAATATGTTGCTTTAGAATTTTTGGAAATAAAGGAATAAAAGAATTTTCAAAGCAACTTAGCATCATGTCCAACATATTTGGGAAAAGACTACAACCAATATCAAGGAAACTACCCTACATACTTTAAAGTCCCTCTCCATTGTATATCAGTAATGACACAATTTACTCTCTAGGATTCAAATCCATCTAGGTGAACGGAGTAGGCATCCACCACATCCTTGACATACTAGTAAGAGGAATGGACCATGACAAGCCCCTCCTAGAGGTATGGGGAAGATGAACACTGATCGCATATCAAGAGGTAATCTATGAAGGACAAGCATGGGAGGCATATGAAGAGTCTCAGATTGTACTCATACATTTATTTTTGTAGAGAATATTGGTGTCCTCCCTTACAATATAGCAAAAGCATGTGTTATCCTTTGTGGTCTTCAAGAAGTTACTAAGATTGACTAGTCTGCAATACAGGTTGAATAAGACTCATAGGTAACCATTAATTAATTGAAGGTACCCACAAAGGCCTCTTATTGGAAGTTACAAAGGGTGATTGACAAGATACATGCACTTTAGTGTGGATTTAGAATAGTAGAGTTTCTTCATGCTTCCAAATAATGAAATAAGATCATAGATGTTATGGAAAATTAGGCTTTAGATTGTGGGAATTTAACTTATTATGGAGATCCTACATGATGGTGACCATAGAAAACTAGGAAAGATCTCTACCATATAATCCCATATTGATGCCAATAAATTTGATTCCATATGTAGTGACTTAGAAGAAATTCGATTTCTTATTTTCCTATACTAGCATAACACATTTAAGATATAGTTGTTGCTCTTCTATAAAAATTTAGATGAAAGCCCCATTTGCATGGTAGGGCCAATGATGTAGCCTTATTACTTGCTTATAAGTAATACAAAAGCATTTTTAACAAAAAAAAAATATAATATAAAAATTAGTGAATGAGAGTTTGAAGCGAGCCTTATATTATATTTTTTAAGAAAATAAGCAAGTGTTGCAAGTGTAATTAGAGTAGGAAGAAAGTTTGAGCAAGATTAAGCATTAACTTTTCTTGTTCCATATCTTTGAACAGATTCAAAAAATAAAAAAATTTGATGAGGAAAAGTTAGATAGTATGGTAGGAAAGTCACTTTTAAAAGTCTTAGTTGGAAGTAAGGCAGTCCTAACAGGAAGTAAGGATTCTCTAGTTAAGGACAATAGGAAGATAAAATCTATAGCAAAACCCTATCTAGGTAGAAAATATTACATTAGAAGTGATTATCAAGGATGAGATGATTCAGGATGAGATAATTTATTCTTAAAAGTAGAGGGTTAATATGTAAATTCCATGGATATTGTCCCAATTTTTCAAAGGTTCAAAATTGGATCAAGTGGAAGTAGGCATTGAAATCAAATTACTTTATGGATTTTCTTTCGAAAGGTTTTTTCCTCATTGTCTTCTCTGGTTAAAAAATTAGGGATAAAATAAAGTGTGGTGGTCCATAGTTTAGGGGAAGAGATGCATTTTATTTAAAACCAAAGACTAAGGATATTTCTATGGGGATAGAAACTATTTAAAGGCTTTCAATTTGCATTAGGATTTTCGACTTCTATTTTATCTTAACAATAAGGAGGTTTTGGAGAAAATTGACAATATTGTAGGGGAGTTCATCCAAGATGAACCACAAAGGTATGTTGTATATACTCAAATATGTGTTATCATAGATATTTCAAGAACTTTTCTATAGTCCATTAAGGTTAGATTTTAATCAAGAGAATGAGATTAATAAATAGATTATTAAAATATTACATTTTGATGTTACAAATGTTATGAAACTCAACACGTGATAAGAGATTGCAAAGTAAAAACGATGGAGAAAGAGACAAAAAACTTTGGGTATGAGATAAACTTTAGTATGAAGTGAGGAGATGATATGGTACGAGAAGCTAGATTAGATCAAGGATTTCCACTCAAAGTAAAGTGGCAAAAAAATTCCCTCATCATCAAACAAACAAGGCCATTACAATATAACTAGATCAACCATTAGAAGAAACAAAGAACGACATAAGGAATGAGGAAGTACAATGCACAATTTTATATTTAGAAAGAATTATAGGCATGAAGGAAGTTGAGGAGGAAAATTTAAAGCAAAGGAGGCAAAACATACCAAGTTCAATCGGATAAGTTATCTTCATCTTCCTCAAGTAGTTTAAATGTCTCTTATTATAATAAAAATGAAATAATGTAGAGCTTATCCCTTACACTTTAGGTTTCAAGAGCAATGTAAAATGAAAATGAGTATAGAGGATATCTATGGGAATTTAGAGTTTTCATTAAAGTATAAGAAAAAAATTACTATAAAGGATCATGCTTGCACTTTAGATTTTCTAGGGCAACATTGAGGGATTTTAAAGCAAGATCAGAAAGTAACAACTATGGAGGATCATCCTGACACATTTGGGTTTTTGGGGAAATATAAATAAGAAAGTGTTTGTGAGGTAGTTCCTTGCACTTCAAATTCTCTAGAATCATAAACCTTTAGAAGATAAGTTTTATTATGAACATGGAAAAATATAAGAGATTGATGAAGATGAAAGTGTTGGTGGGAATGGAAAAATGAGAGGAAGACCCTCAAAGCAAGAATAAGGAGAAAATAAAACTTAGACATACATCAATTTGGGAAACTAGAATTATCTTACAAGTGTCAACAAGAATTAGGGCCAAGTCCACAAATAAAAATAAAAAGTAATGATAAAAATAGTATCATCAAATATTAAGGGTATAAATAATACCCCTAAAAAAAGAGTTATTAAGGAATTAATAGGTTATAATAGTCATGAGGTTATTCTAATACAAGAAACATAATTAAGTAGCGAGGAACATAAGGATACTTAAAAAATATTTGGAAGATAGGGGATTATTTGGTAGTTTCTTCTATAGGAGCTTTTGGAGGTATTGTAACAATATGGGACAAATGCAAATGGGATGGAAAATTGCTAGAATAAAAAAATTAGATTGTTGGTCTATTTTGCAAGAAAGATAAACATATCAAATTTAGGGTTATAAATGTATATGCTCCAACTATGGTTACTCAAAAAATATGTTGGAAGGACCTCAACATATTTTTATCAAATAATGGATGATTCATAATTGTGACCTATGGATTCTTGGGGGCAATTCAACATAGTTTTAACTCCTTTGGAGAAGAAGGGTGGTACTTCTAGATGGTCTAAATAAATGATGGATTTTTATTTATTTTTCAATTCATATGGCATTTGGATTCCTATTCATTCACGCTTTCAATATACATGGGATAATAGATGTATTGCACAAACTCATATAGTAAAAGGATTGAACATATTTTTGTTATCTAAAAAATGGTTACAAATATAGTATGAGTTCTTTTTAAACATTTTTTGGGGCAAGAAAGATTAGATCATAAACCCATTTTCTTGAGATATGGTATACTCATTGTTGGTTATCCAAAGCCATTTGAATTTTAGTCTATGTGGCTTCAAGACCCTAAACTTTTCCAAATGGATATTTTATGGTGGGATGAAGCAAGGTTTGAAGGACCATTTATATACAAGTTTGTTCAAAATATGGACTATCTGTTGTTGTGCTTACACAACACGTCCTAGTCTGGACTAGGGCCCACTATTTTGTTTTGGTTTTAATCTCAATATTTTTTGGTTTGCATTAGGATTTTAATTTTTGCTTGCATCATTTTTGAAAGTTGCTTGCATCAAGGTGTTGAAATTGCTTGCTTAGAGCATTTTGAAATGGATTGCATTGAAAATTTTAAATTTTGGCTCTTCAAGGACATTATTTTGGATTAATATTTCAAAATCTTGATTTTCAAAGGTTTATCCTAAAGTTAAAAATTAATTAAATTCAATTTTAGGGTTCTTTAATTTTCATCATCTTGCCCTATTTTTGATACAAATTTGAAATTGTCATATCTTTTGAATGGAAAATCCGTTTTAGGTGATTCGAAGCCTAGTGGGAAGATTGTGAAATTATCTTTATAATGGTGTCAAAGTTGTAGAATTTTAGGCATGAAATGTTTTCCAGAAATAGCAGTTTCTATTTGTAGCTCCAAAACTTCTAAATGTAATATCTCGTGCACAATGATTTTTTAAGTTCTATTAGTGGTTCAGAATACCCATTTGGCTCATTTAGGCTTATGGAAAGTTTTGTCAAATTTTGAGCACTTTTGTTTTTGCCATAATTTTCACCTCATGTTTTTCTCTTCGAGGCATTTCGAATTTATTTTCTAGTGTTAAAAATCATTCATGGGCAACAAAAATCCTTCAAAATCCTTTAGAATATAAAATACAAAGGGACGACATCTTTGGAACCAATGTATAATGCTAAAAGAAAAAATCACCAAGTATGGAAGCTCGGGCATAAGTTTTGGTCCAACCATTTCTTCGCCACTCTCAAAGTTTTTCCCAAGCTGAACAAGTCATGGGGGCGGAGATTCGAGTGGTTATAAAATCGAGGTGAGTCCCAAAAACCCACCCTAGATTGGGAAGATATTTAAAGAGATCATGAGGGTAGAGCAATCCGAAAATATCACTTTTTGAAACCCTGCCCACTCTCAAAGAAGGAATAAAACCCATGCTTGGGTAGTAAAATGGGACATCGACAAAAGGAAATAGCATCGGAAAAGTCTGTCCTCACTCCTAGGGTAGAAAAATGAGACTCTATAAAAGTAAGTGAGCATCCCAAAGCGCGCCCATGCTCTTAGATGAAAAAATAAGCATTGGTAAAAATTTCAAGTTATTGGGGAAAGTGAAGCCCAAAACCCCCATCCACTCTCATGGGCAAAAAAATGGGATTCCACCAAAGAAGTAAGCATCCAAAAAAATCCGCCCTACCCGATGGTATTCAAAGGAAATGAAATTTATTTATGTGTGCTCAATCGGTAAAATGAGACATCGACAAAAGGAAATAACATCCTGAAAGTCCCCCCTCACTCCTAGGGTGACAAAATGATACTTTATCAAAGTAAGTGAGCATCCCAAAGCTCACCCATGCTCTTGGGCGAAAAAATGGGATATTGTAAAAAAAAGTCAGTCCCAAAACCCCGCCTATGCTCTTGGGAAAAAATATGAGAAGTTATTGGGAAAAGTTGAAACCTAAAGTGCCATCCATGCGCTTGGTTGAAAAAATAAGGCATTGGCAATAAAGTGAGGAACCCAAAGATCCACCCGTGGAATTTTAGCTCACCCAATTGGAAATGAAATCCAATAATGAGAAAATGAATTTTGCCTATGAAGTTTTGCATCCAGCAATTGGAGGCCACCCATATTTGATGCCCTAAATGATGTAATGACTGAAATTCTAGAATAGCATGATCTTTGAACTTGGAAAATATTTTTGCAACCCTAAAAAATGATTAAAAAATTAAAAATAATAATAATAAAAAATAAAAAATTCAAAACCTTAGAAAATTAAAAATAAATTAAAACCTTAGGAAGATTAAAATAGTTAAATTAATAATAGTATTAATGTTCTAACTTTCGCCTCTTTTTGATTTATTACAAAAATTTTGCTGGTGACTATGTTAAATGACGGGCATGATGGCAGACATGGATTTTCAATGCAAACTAGGCAAGTTCAATCGTGCAAAAGTGGAAAAGGCAGGAAATCAATGACCCACTAGAT
Organism: Wollemia nobilis; assembly: GCA_028583015.1. Classification (NCBI taxonomy): domain Eukaryota; kingdom Viridiplantae; phylum Streptophyta; class Pinopsida; order Araucariales; family Araucariaceae; genus Wollemia; species Wollemia nobilis. The sequence continues at coordinate 2,089,721 of JAQPPZ010003633.1, forward strand.
TTTTATAGAATGGGGAATTAATGTGATATGGAAATTTTAGAACTCCTGAGCATCGTACACATTGGAAATTAATGAAGTTGAGCAGTTGTAGGGCTCTTCGTAGATGGAGGATTCACAAGGCATGACCAAAGTACCACGTATTTAGTGAGATTTGGCTATCATAGGGTGGGAAATTCAATTTCAATAGGTCCATCCTAGAAGTAGGTGGAAAATGAATTGTAAAATGTAATGCTAGGTGGAGCCTGGAAAATAGTATAAATAGTGGTCCAGTAGCTAGATACAAGGGTCAAAAACCATCTATTCGCTAGGTACCTTTTAGTTTCTCTTTTCTTATTTTTATTTGTAGTCGGATGGTAATTCTAAATTGAGTGGCTATTACTTTTTGAGCTCTATTCTTTGTAATCCATCTAAGTGGAAAAACCTGAAACTATGTATTTAACGACTATCTTTTAACATAAGGCTATGGAATTTGTTGTGTTAAATATGCACATGCTTATGGTGGTTGTACTCAATATGTTTCATAATATGTTGCTCCTTTAAAGATTGTTCCATCTCAAACCTCAGGCTGTGTGAATACTGGTCAGGTCAGGATTGGTTTAAATTTGGGTTTGTTTGCTTTACCGAATTGGAGCAGAATTTTAGGGTAGTATCGCTTGTTTTCTTTTATTTTTTCTCACCCTTTAAACTTTGAATTTTATTGTAAACTCATTTAAATTAGAAGTAGATTCATATCTGAAGCATTGAAGCTATTTCCTTTAACGTATTCTAAATTTTCATATAACTTCAATAGAAACATTGCTAGTATATATCTGATATATTTTAATTGTAATGAACGATTCATAAGGAGGTTTGTATTGTCTATTATGCCATTATTGAAGGTTTAAATTGCTACAAATATTTTAAATCTTGAGTTTGATTCTTATATTTAGCCTCATTAGCACTCCCAACAGAACTGACTTTCATACAATCTAGAATTTTCTTTTCAAGCATTGTACCAAGAAATTTATAATTTTTTAGACAGAACCAGAAAAGTCCCCTTGAAGGAAAAATCATCATTACCATCTGAGTCTATCTGCACTAGCCAAGACCTAGCATATCTGAACCTTGGAGAAAAAAAATTCCCTTTTCAAGAGGGAACAAATATTTGTTCCAAGTATGTTGACATACCCTTGAAAATGTGGCATTTGCACGCTCAATAGAACTGGCGCTAGAAGGAGGGCCTAATCCTCAAAGTATTATGTTTTTCCTGGTATAACGTTTATATTTTATATCTTGAATTTCAAAGTTTATTCCTTAAGATCCATTAATGGTAGCTCTTACTCCATGGATGGATGGTAGGAAGTAGCCATTTGAACATACCTGGGAATGCATATAATATACCTAATGATTTTGAAAGATATCTTCCCTAGTATAGGCATGATGGAATGAGGTTAGCTGAAGAACATATTCAGGCATACAAATACACTTTAATCCATTCGCAAATTACGCATGAGGATGTTACATGTAAGATTTTTCCATACACATTAGATGAGTTTACTTATGATTGGTATATCAGCTTACCTTCAAGCTGTATCACTTCTTGGGCTTAACTAGAAGTATCATTTATTAATCGTGTTAGATTACCTGTGGATCCAACTATGATATACTGTCAATTTACCTCTTTTCGAAGAGAACCTAATTATTCCTTGAGATTATTCAATGATCGGTTCCATAAGTTATAAACTAGAATGGTGATACCTTACATCCTTATAGAGGAAGCAACCATACAAATGTATTTTGGAACCCTAGACCCATTAATTTCTATGTTTTTAAGGAGAGTTCCTCAAATTACATCCTTGCCCAAAGCATATAGTGAGGCAATAACATTTGAACAACAATTAATTTCTCAAGGTTTTGGTATGGGCTAATTACTATCACTTGGACAACCTAGAGCCTACAATCAGATACCACAAATGAACCACACTCTTGCACAACACCTTCCCATGGTGAACCCTTTTCTAGGAGTTATGTATCCCAACTAGTACCAACCTTTTAATTTGGTACCCTTGAATCAAATGATGTCTAGTGTGGGCAATCAACATGGTAAAACTGACTGTTTAGAACTTAAAATAAATTTTAATTTTATTCAAAATGAGGTGAAAGTTTTGGAGTCAGTACCTACCAATGAGGATTGTAGGAGTCAAGCTAATAAAAATGTAGGGACAACCTTAGTATTGGAAACATATGAATCTTCAAAAGTGGAGGAAGATGAATTTGAAGAGGAATATGAAGATAACATAGAAGAAGAGATGGAATCTCACCAAATATTTTAGAAGGATAATAATTATATTCTTCAAGATAGAGAAGGGGAATCACTCACTTATTTTGCACCTCCCAAGGGAACTTCCACCCCACCCAACGTGTAAGAAATTGAAAGACCTATTCCATCCAAGGGTCCTACAATACCTCTGTAGCTAGAAGTCAATATGTTAGTACCACAAATAGAGAAGACCTTAGAACAAAGCAATTATGAATATGAAATTATTGAAACCATCAAGGAAACTGAGGCAAACATCCTTTCATTTGAGGTATCTCAATTGAATGATCAGAAGGATTTTTTACTTGAAAAAGAAGAAATTAAAAGGGTTGTTGATGCTCATGTGGTTATACACAAAGAAAAGGTACAGTCCCCACCTTCAATGTTAACTACTAGAATTGTAGGTAAAGGTTTGCATAACTGCTCAGTGGATTCAAATGCTTATGGTAATACAATACCATATATATTTGGTAAAATATTAGGGCCGACCCTTGGTTTCTTAAGAAATAAGGTTGCTACATTGGACAAGATGAAGGTAAATACAGTTGGGTTATTACAGTAAACTCCCATACAGTTTGTTATTGAACTTAGGATGCAATAATACATTGATATTCAGGTTGTGGATATCGCAAATTCCTATGGGGTGCTGCTCAGTCATGATTGGTTAAAAATACTAAATGGTTATATGGCAATTGAATTTTTAGAAATAGAGCAATTTTGATGGAGCTCATCACTGATCACAATAATGCCAATGAGGTTTTGTACACTGAGTCAAAATGGAAAGTTTACACTGTGGTGGTAGAAACCATAACAGAAGGTAATTATCCTATATTAGAGATCCCACATGGTAAACAAAAAATATTTCAAGACCAATTGTGGGCCCTTGAGTTTAATGGATCAAAGTCCAAGCATGGTAGGATGGGATTAAACTGAACTGGTGGGGTGAGAGAGGTAAAATAAAGACCTTTAATGTTTTAGATCTGGTGTTGCCATGGGATGATGCTCATAAAACCTGATATGCTTGCCATAATAGGCATATTTCAAGTTGTGGTAATTGTGTTTGGGACCCTAGAAAATTTAAATATGGAAAATTTGACCCCTTTGTCTAAGGACCCTTTCATATATTAGAAATCCCAAGTCCTGCCTTGTAAATGGATCTCTGCATAGTTTACTATTTTGTGTTTTTGGGTGTGTTGTTTTTGCTTGCAGTTTTGAGTTTTCTTTGGCTTTAGTTAGTTTATTTTATTTTTAGTGCCAACCTATCTTATGCTAGTTTCATTTTGTCATTATTTTCAATTTGGTTCATTATGTGCTTTTTTATTCGGGTTGGTCTAAATCATCCAAGTGTAACCTGCTTGTGGTTGCTCTAAGCTAAAAGGTTTTTGCACAATTTGGGGGTGAAAAATCCCACACTGAGCTCATTGAAGCTGAAATTAGCTTAACCAGTTGTTTGAAGTTTATTCATTGTTTGGGATGAAGCAGATGAATCTGAAAGTAATGCAAAATGATGTTGCAGCTTCACATTGAAAACACTTTAAGGAAAATTCTAGATTGGAAGAAGTGAAACCATTATGGTTTGGTATTTTATTATGAAGTCTATTCAAGTGTTTACCCTCCTATTTGCCATGGTAATCCCCAACCCAAAAGTAGAACCTAGTGCTTATTGAAAATTTTTGGTATATAAAAAAAAAATCTATGTTCAAAAAAAAAATAAAAGAAAAGGTTCAAGTGCTTGGGTGATTTAGATAGCCTCTACTAGGGCTATGAATGCTTAGTTGGTAGTAGAGCAAGGTCTAGAGTGGGATTAGAGATAACTCCATCGGGGCTATAGACGTCCAACTGGAAATGGAGCAATGTCCAGGAAAATTGGTGACATGTCTACTTGTGTGATAAAACTCATCATAAGTAGACCAATGTTCGCTCAGGGGTAAACCAGACCATTTTCCAAACCATGGTGGAAAATTTTAACCGATTTTGGAATAAAATGAACTCACATGCACACAATTTTGCTAAAACAAAATGGAGTATTTCTTTCAGATAAAATTGCCTAACCCTAGCCTTGGGTGGATGCCAAATTTTTGGTTTTGCTAGTTTAGAAGTTTCATTGTTTTGGAGGGGGTTCTTTCCATTCTCAAAATGCTCAGGAGCATTTTCCAGTAGAGTCACCATTTGTTTTTGTGCTTGCACAACATGCCCCAGTCTGGACTGGGGACCCACTAATTTTTTTTTTTAATCTCAAATTTTTTTGTTTGCATTAGGATTGTAAATTTTGCTCACGTAATTTTTGAAAGTTGCTTGCATCAAGGTGTTGAAATTGTTTGCTTAGAGCATTTTGAAATGGATTGCATTGAAAATTTTGAATTTTGGCTCTTCAAGGATATTATTTTGGATTAATATTTTAGAATTTTGATTTTCAAAGGTTTATCCTAAAGTTAAAAATTAATTAAATTCAATTTTTAGGGTTCTTTGATTTTCACTATCTTGCCCTATTTTTGATGTAAATTTAAAATTGTCATATCTTTTGAATGGAAAATCTGTTTCAGGTGATTCAAATCCTAGTGGGAAGATTGTGAAATTATTTTTATAATGGTGTCAAAGTTGTAGAATTTTAGGCATGAAATTTTTTTTAGAAATAGCAGTTTCTATTTGCAGCCCCAAAACTTTAAATAATTTTTTGAGTTCTATCAGTGGTTTTGAGTACCCATTTGGCTCATTTAGGCTTTTGGAAAGTTTCATTAAATTTTGAGCACTTTCATTTTTACCATAATTTTTACCTCATGTTTTTCTCTTCGGGGCATTTTGAATTTATTTTCTAGTGTTAAAAATCATTTCTAGGCAACAAAAATCCTTCACAAGCCTTTAAAATGCAAAATACAAAGGGGCAACATATTTGGAAAAAATGTATAATGCTAAAAGAAAAAATCACCAAGTATGAAAGCTCGGGAAATTTTTTTGGTCCCAACCATTTCTCGGCCACTCTCAAAGTTCTGCCCAAGCCGAAGAAGTCACGTGGGCGAATATTCGAGTGGTTAAAAAATCGAGGTGAATCCCAAAACCCTGCCCTAGACTGGGCAAATATTTAAAGAGGTTGTGAGGGCGGTGCAATCCCAAAATGTCACTTCCTGAAACGCCGCTCACTCTAAAAAAGGAAAAAACCCATGCTTGGACGGTAAAATAAAACATCGGTAAAAGGAAATAGCATCTCAAATGTCCTCCCTCACTCCTAGGGTAGTAAAATGAGACTCTATCAAAGGAAATGATCATCCCAAAGCCTGCCCATGCTCTTGGGTGGAAAAATAGGCATTGGCGAAAATTTTGAGTTATTAAGAAAAGTGAAGCCCAAAACCCCCACCCACTCTCATGGGCAGCAAAATGGAACTCCACCAAAGAAGTAAGCATCCAAAAAAATCCACCCTGCCCGATGGTTTTCAAAGGAAATGAAATATATTTAAGTGTGCCTGGGCGGTAAAATAGGACATTGGCAAAAGGAAATAGCATCCCAAAAGTCTACCCTCACTCCTGGGGTGACAAAATGAGACTCTATCAAAGTAAGTGAGCATCCCAAAGCCCACCCATGCGGGCGATAAAATGGATATTATAAAAAAAAAGTGAGTCCCAAAACCCCACCCATGCTCTTGGGCAAAAATATGAGAAGTTATCAGGAAAAGTTGAAACCTAAAGTGTCACCCATGCACTTGGTCAAAAAAATAAGATGTTGGCAATAAAGTGAGGAACCCAAAGCTCCACCCATGGAATTTTAGCCCACCCAACTAGAAACAAAATACAACAATGAGAAAATAAATTCTGCCCATGAAGTTAATTGGAGGTCACCTAATTTGATGCCCTAAATGATGTAATGACTGAAATGCTATAATAGCATGATATTTGAACCTGGAAAATATTTTTGCAATCCTAAAAAAAAAATTGATTAGAAAATTTAAATAATAATAATTAAAAAAATAAAAAATTCAAAACCTTAGAAAATTAAAAAATTAAAAAATTAAAAATTAAAACCTTAGGAAGATTAAAATAATTAAATTAATAATAGTATTAATGTTCTAACTTTCACCTCTTTTTGAATTTTTGTAAACTATTTGCTAGTGACTATGTTAAATGGCGGATGTGATGGCAGACATGGATTTTCAATGCGAACCAAACAAGTACAATTGTGCAAAAGTGGAAAAGGCAGAAAATCAATGACCCACTAGATTTTTGTAGAATGGGGAATTAATGTGATATGACAATTTTAGAATTCCTGAGCATCGTACACATTGGAAATTAATGAATTTCGGTAGTCACAGGGATCCCTGTAGATGGAGGCTTCACAAGACATGGCCAAAGTACTACGTATTTAATGAAACATGGCTACCATAGGGCAGGAAATTCAATTTTAATAGGTCCATATTGGAAGTAGGTGGAAAGTAAATTGTAAAATGTAATGCTAGATGGAGCTCAAGAAATAGTATAAATAGTGGTCCATTAGTTGGATACAAGGGTCGAAAACATTTATTAGTTGGGTACCTTTTAGTTTCTCTTTTCATATTTTTCTTTGTAGTCGGATGGTGATTCTAAATTGAGTGGCTATTGCTTTTGAGCTCTTTTCTTTGTAATCCATCTAAGTAGATAAATCTAAAACTATGTATTTAATGACTATATTTTAACATAAGACTATGGGATTTGCTGTGTTCAATATGCCTATGCTGGTGGTGGTTGTACTCAGTCCATTTCACAGTCTGTTGCTTCTTTAAGATTGCACCATCTCGGACCTCAGGCTATGTGAATATTGGTCGATTCAGGATTGGTTTAAATTTGGGTTTGTTTGCTTTACTGGATTGGAGTGGAAGTTCAAGGCAATATCGCTTGTTTTATTTTATTTTCTCTCACCCTTTAACATTTGACTTTTATTGGAAACTCATTTAGATTAGGAGTAGATTAGTATCCAAAGTGTTGAAGTTATTTTCTTTAACGTATTCTAAATTTTCATATAGCTTTAGTAGAAAAAATGTTGGTATATATGTGATATATTTTAATTGCAATAAACGATTCATAAGGAGGGTTGCATTGTTTGTTCCATCGTAATTGAAGGTTTAAATTGCTATAAATATTTTAAGTCTTGAGCTTGATTCTTATCTTTAGCCTCCTTAGCACTCCCAATAGAATTGGCTTTCATACAGTCTAGCATTTTCTTTTCAAGAATTATACCAAGAATTTTATATTTTTTAGACAAAAACAGCAAAGGCCTCTTGAAGTAACAATCATCATTAACCTCTGAGTCTATCTGCACTGGCCAAGACCTAGCATACCCGAACCTTGGACGGAATTTTTTTTCTTTTCAAGAGGAAACAAATCTCTGTTCCAAATATGTTGACAAAATGTGTCATTTGCACGCTCAACACTATCTAAAGGGATTAATTAATACTTGGAATGCAAAACATTTTTGTAACATATTTAAAACAAAATAGGAAATTGTATTCAAGCTCAACATACAAGAGATATTATAAATCAATGGAATGGACCAAGATACTAATGTATAAAAAATTTACTTTTTAATTAACATAATGTATTAAAAAGAAAGAGTTATGTTGCTCCCAAAAATCTAGGGAGCTTAAGGAGGGGGACATAAATGCCAATTTTATCATGCTATAGAAAAACAACTTTGTCTTTTCATTGAGTTAAAAATATTTCAACTCTAGATGGAAGAAGTATTGAGGAAGAAGAATATATAGGAAGGAAGCAATTAATTATTTCAAAGATATGTTGTCAAAAGTTGAGAAAAACAAAGACACTTAAGCTTTTCCAAAATAATCTATCAATTATCACACAAGGACAAAATGAAAGCTTGACAAGGAAGATCTTTATGGAGGAGCTATATGAGACAATTATCTCATTCCACTCTAAGAAGGCACTTGGTCCCAATGGATTTCCTATAATTTTATTTCAATAAATTTGATATTTGTTAAAGAATGACATGTTATCTATGGTTGAAGAAGCAATGAAAAAGGACACAAGAAGTGAGATCAATGCCACATTTACTAAATTGGTTCCCAAGAAAGATGACAAAATATTTTGATAATTTTTGATAATATGGATTTTAAGATAGTTTTAGTAATTGTATCAAATAGATTGAAAAATATTTTAGACTATGTTATCTCATAGGAAAAAGGTGGTATTGTTTATGGTAAATAAAGTCTTGTTGGTATAATTGTTAGACTTTATTACATTATATAATAATTAAGGGATGATTGATGATGTCACCTCTTATGAGGTTCGATAGTCATATTTCTCATGAGAAGTTTGAGAAGAAGAAAATACATAGTTGAAGGTGAAACATTGTAGAGTCTCTTGAATCAAAGAGATATATTTATGTATTAATATCTATGTTGTATGCAAGCTCAGATTGGCAAAACATGAAAAAATATTGAAGGAAATATTTGGAGTAATATATTGTGTTTAAATTGTTTATTTGCATAATATTGTTAGAAATAATGTTTGTTCTCCCCTAATTCCAACATCCAAAAGAGATATTGTGTGAGCATGAAGAGTTTATTTGTGTGAAGAGGGACAATCATCACAATTTTATGGCATACCCTTGTAATTTATCATGTGCAGGTTTTGATTAGATAAGAGACTCAAATAGTCTGGTGTGAGACATCCATAAAAGAGCTTTATGTGGCCTTGCTCTTCTTATTTGTAAGTTCTACAAGAATTCTGAAAGTCATGATCTAAAAAAATTAATGGCCTAAGTGAAATATTGATAGGGTAGTGAAGAATTGCATGAAGCCAAAAATATTTTTGACCAAGATGTTAACATACAAGTGTTACAAAGTTAGTGTTACAAAGTTATCTATTAATGTATTGAGTGCATTTGAGGCTACCTCTTGATATAAAAAGATGTTATGGGATTATCCGAGTGTCTAGAAATGTTCCACAAATTTTAGAGATAGTTTTTGAGTACTTAGAGGTGTTTTTCAAGTGCTTTGAGATATTTTTGAATGTTAAGAAATGCTTCTCAAGTGCCTAGATATGTTTTTTAAGTGCGTAGAGAATGCATTTTGAATTAAGGCTTATGCATTAAGAAATATATTTTTTAAATAAAACATGGTAATTTTAAGGCTTACACATTGATTCTTGGTGCTAAGTTGATCATGCATGTAGGACATCAGATTATCATCAACATACTCAAAAGGTACAAATTTTAATCTATATATTAAATTGCAAAGAGCATAGAGGGAGTCTTGGTCTTTGCAAGCAAGTTTAAAATTTTTTTATTAGAGGGTAACAAGTTTGATTCCCATAGAAATTATTTCAAAAGGAAAAGTTGTAGCCTTAGTTATTTAGAAAGAATTATTTTAACGAAAAAATAAAATTTTCAACAAAAGGGTGAGTATAAATAACATATTGTAAAAATTGGTATAGGAGAGTAATAATTTTTTGTAAAAAAGATGTAGATTTGGCTATTTGAAACCTTATTTGTTTCAAAAAAACTTTGCATCAAAAATAATTTTGTATACAAAAACCAAAAATATTTTATTTGCACAATTTTAGCATCAATATAGACGATGCCTTTGACTTGCATTTATAGGTAATGCTATCATGTTAAGTTACTACGTTTAAAGCCTAATATATTTTCTATAACAACGTCTAGGAACTGTCCCTATAAATTATCAAGGAGGAATAAGGAACCATTTTTGTGATATTTTATTTCACTCCATATTTAGCCATTTGTTACCATTGTTAGACGTAAATCTTGAAACTAAAAATCCAAGTATATAGAGAAGTTACTCTCATATATGAGGATTTCTCTTTAAGCAAACATCATTTATAGGTGAATCCTTTTCAATACCACCTTGATACCATGTATTAATCTCATTCATGTACCTTGAGGTCTCTCATTTACAACCATGTATATCGAGAGAATTAACTTCTTTCACATACTGATGAGTATATTAAAAGGGTGGGTATATTGAAACGATGGATACATAGGATTAGTGTTATTTAGAAAAGGAGATTATTTTTGGAGATATAAGGAACCTTTGCCATGGCTCTATAAAAAAATTCTCATAGAATCTTAGTTATTAAAGGCTCCAAATTTTGCACCATGGAAAACAAAAATGAGAACAATACTAGTGGTTACAAAACTTTGAGATATAGTTATTGGTGATGTAACTCATCCTCCAGTGGTTGTAACTAGGTAAAAGTATGATGAAGGAGATGTAAGGGCACTTACGCTCATCACATTTAGAATGGTTTATGAAATACAACCATATATAAGTGAAGAAAAAACATCAAATAATGCATCAAATAAAATTTATACTAAATTTGAAAAAAAATGAAGCCACAATCCTTCATATTTAGTCACAACTATATACATTAAGGATCCAATATGGTGATAGTATTGAATAATATATTTGAAGAATTGTAGACTTGAAGTCAAGGTTGAAACTATGGGAGAAAAGGTGGAAGATAAGCTCTCAGTTTTGGTTGTACTTAGAGCTCTCCTTGACTTATTTAGAACATTGGTGACGTTTCTCTAAGTATCAAATAGAAGTGTGATATTTGAATAATTGCTAAACATCAAAACAATTCAAAGGGTCCTTCTATACAATCTTCATCACAAAATCAACCTTAATGGAGGAGTTATTGTCATATTTGTGAAAAGGACATCATAGCAATTTTTTTTAAATATAATTTATTAACTCAAAGGAATTAATTTTGAAAACCTCCTCAAACGAATCGACAATTTTAATCATAATATCAACAAGGGAAACAAGGACAAGGGCGATATAAAATAGGGTAATATTAATAAGGGCCATAATAGCAAGGGTATATTGCTAAGGGTGAATCAAAACTAGAATATGAAGAAGAGTGTGAAATACCACATAAATTCCTCATGGACAAGGAAGTGTCATAACCAAGAAATAAATAAGATTGTATATAAATCAAGAAACAAGGTGAAATTCAAAAGTGTACATCATCAAAATATAATAAAGATGATGAGTTTTAGAACTAAGATCTTTTATATAAAAAATGCTCAAAATTTTTGAAGAAGGATACTTTGAAAATGGTGTGACAATATTTATTAATGTAGTGAGAAGAATTTGCATGGCACTATTCATGCTTGACATCCTTAAGGTGCAATGTAGAATGCAAATAAAAATTAAGAAGTTGAAAGATAAGCCTATAATCAAAGATTTTTGTTGTGATACAAGTGATCTTCTTCAAAGGACAAATTCCAATTATGATACAGGTGATATAAGGCCCATGATGGTAGATGTGTGTTGTGGTACATGTGATATTTTTTAGATGAAATATATAGCTTGTGATACATTTGAGTTGAATATTATTGGTGAGAGAAAAAATTGTATATAAAATGAAATACATTGGTCATGATAAAGGTTGTATTATCAAAGTTGATAATGATTGTGATAGTTTTGAATGTATTGAAGGAAATTGTTATGAGGATGTGTCATGTTTGAATATTTTTTATTATTGTGATAGAAATAAAAGTGGTGTTGGTCATGACAATGTCCATGTTGATGAAGGACATAGTAGGATGCTTTGAAAAGCATACAAAATGGATAGGTTAAAAAATAACTAGATAAATGGGATATAATGGTACAAGTTTGGTAAGATATGGAAAAGGTGTGAAAATTACCATAATGCTATAAATAAGGACAAATAATGAAGGCCTTGGATATACAAGTCAAACAAAAAGTAGTGAGACCAAATTTGTGAAGAAAATAATCATTTGCATAACTTCTTAGGGTGAGTTGTTGCAGTCATTGTGGAAGATTCAAACATATGATACTTAGGTGTTGGAACCTTCATTCTTGTGATATTTGTGGAGGTAATAATCACTTACAAAGAAAGTGATAGCACAAAGAGAAAGTGAAAAAAAATGCATCTGAATTGTGGATGGATGAATATGTAAGAAAACAAAAGAAATGTTGAATGGTTTCTAAAAAATGATACCATGTATGTTGAATGTGAAGAATATAAGTTTTCCCATGGAAAAATATCTTGGCAAACTTGAACTAAATAATTTCTATAATAAAAGAATGTGACCCAACCAATGCTTGGAAAAATTGTAGTGAAAAATTATGTGGAAGATTCCAAAAATATAATTTAGTGGTAATTTCCTAGAGGTGATGACCTAAAGGAAGATCCAAAGGCTGATGCAGAGGTGATGATGACCTAGAGGAAACCTAGAGGTAAAAGACATAGAGGTGACCCAAAGATAGCCTAGAGTCAAAGGACCTCGAGGTGATTTAGAGGTGACCAAGAGGCAAGGGCCCAAATGCAACCCACAGGAAAAGGACCTAAGGCAATGATGACCTTGAGGCAAAGACCTAGAGGTAATGAACCAAAGGTAAACCTAGTGACTAACTAAAGAAGGATACACAATGGAGACTATCCAGAGCCAGAGCTAGAGCTAGAGCACAATTCTAATATACCATTCCTAAAAGCATGAAGGCTAATGATATTTATATCAAATAATATAATAAGGGGGGTGTTAGAATTTACTACATTATTTGATGTATTGTAATTATTGCATTATATACTAATTAAATGATGATAGATTATTTTGCCTCTTATGAGGTTTAATAATCACATTTTTCATGAGAAGTTTGAGAAGATGAAAAGACATAGTTGAAGGTGGAACACTGAAGAGTCTATTGAATTGAATACATATTGATATATTAGTATATATGCTACATGCAAGCTCAAGTTGGTGAAATATGATAGAATATTGAAGGAAATATTTGTAGTATATTGTGTTTAAATTGTGTCTTTAAAAAATAATATTAAAAATATTTTTTCTCCCTTGATTCTGATAATAATCATTGGACAAGAGGCCATACATTCCCTTCATGCCATAAAAATAGGTATACTTGTACAAATTAGATATTAACAAAGCATATGATAAGTTTTACTAGAGTTTTCTACATGAAATTCTTAAATAAAATAGATTTTATCAAGGTTGGTGTGGATGGATTAGATGTTATTGTAGAGGAGTAAAACTACCCTTTTGCGTATGATTCTCGGTTGGATCTTCTAGGAGCTAAGGTGACCATGGGGGTGTGTTATATTCTCTACACTTGAGGGCTTGGGGTTAAAATAGTTCACCAAGAATGGTTTAAGGAATCGCTCCAAGTATGAGGGTGGAATGTTTGATGTGTATATTGAACAAATACCTATGTTTGGCCCTTCTAAAATTTAAGATAAGGAAATTAAGGAACAATGCAAGACAACCAAAAATACAAGAAAACAAGAAACCAACCCTAGAAAATTCTTGATTTAAAATGATGACTAAACCCTAATTTGCAATAAAATATATCTTTCTCTTTTGAGCAAGGGCTTAAGATAATGCACAACAAAGTTAACCCTAGGATGTAAACTACATGCTTTTATTATTTAAATACCTAGAAATTAAAGATCAAATACTTTCCGTTCCTTTTATGATCAAGATCTAAAACATAAAGGAACAAAGACACACAATAAATAACCTAAATATCTACTAGGAAACTTATCTGATCTGATGGTTGATCCTAGTCTCAACTTGCATCTAGAATATCTAAGCAGCTTCAACCTATGAAACATATTACAAAATTCATAGAAAAATTGATCAATGTTTGGAGGCCTGCTTAGGCCGCTATATGATCGAGCTTGGAGGTGCAATAGTCAAGACCCCTCAGTCCTTTTAGTTGACCATTTAAAAATAAAATAATATTTGACCTTTGGAACAAGCAAAAGTGATATGAAACAAACATACAACAACGAAATAAAATGTATTCAGAATTGATTTAACAAAAAGCTAACATGCAAGATGTAAATTAGGGTTTTGAAAAGCAAGAACTTACCCCAAAATCCTAATTGACCAAATTTGCACCCAATAAGGGGTAGGCATGAATCTGGCTTGCCAAGTTCATACCCTATATGGACAAAGCAAGAATTTGGTTTAGAGCACTTTTTGGGTCCCAAAACACAAAAAATGCAATGCAAAAAAATGAAAAATAGATATAACAACTAATAATGCAAGTAAAGAACTTGGTTAGCTAATGGAGGAAGCAAGGAGAAATAGTAAGGTAAAAGAAGTAACCCAATATGGTAGATGTCTCCAATTGTCAAGACTCCTCCACTTGTTCACCAAGAGCAGCTAATACCAAAGCACAAAACAACAAAATAACAATCCTATAGTAGTAGAAAACTTGTTAGCATTAGAAAGATAGCATAAGATTTGTAGAAGATACAAAAAGGAGAGGTTTGGAAGAGGTTTAGGTAAGAAAATAAAAATCAAACTTGGCTAAGAGATGAAACCACAAATCTCGGCCAATAACTTGGGCTTTTTAAGAGAAAAACCCAAATTTTCCAAATTTGTGCCTTGTAAATTATAGGGCATAGATTTGGCAAAGGTTTTTAGCCAAATTCACACTCCATAAATTACAGGGCACAAATATGGTAAAGCTAAATTTACCAAATTCATGTCCCATACGAGATGACCGTGAATTCGAGATAGCTAGATCCATGTGCAATGTTTCTGCATTTTGGGGGACTAAATGGTGTTAGAATGGGATAAAACTTATATCATCAAAAATCTATTTTTGAGCTTGATACAATGGTAGAGGTTTTGGAAGAAATGGAGAAGATTTGATGGGGAACATTGGCTCAAATATGAGCTTGCTTTTTGAAGCAATAAATGCTCAATTTTAGGTCTAAAAAGGTGAAATTGACTTGGTTGGTTAGAGGGTTGATGCATGAGTGTGAATTGATAAAAATTGGATAAATTTTTAATGCCTATAGTTATTATAGTACTATAAAATATTTTATTTTGATCAATGGATCCTCTTCTAGATAATATGAATCGACTTGTAGATTCTACTTGGATGACCCACTATATCCTTATCTATGTATTATTCTTGTAGAGGCATTATGGAGATCTCTATTAAAGTTTAAAAAGGGAGAAAAATACAAATGTTTATTTTTATTTGTGGAAAAAACCCCAAATGGGATCCCACTTTTGGGTAAGTCCTAAGGAGGCAGGGGTATCTATTCCATCAAAAATACCTAGGGCTCGCACCTGGCCTGCCCCCTTTAGCACACTCAAAGAGCATGCCTAAAACATAAAAAACACAAACAAACAAACACAACAAAAACACAACAAAAACAAACAAAAATTAAAAAATAAAATAAAATAAAAATGAAAACACAAAAACAACAAAAAATACAAAGCAAACACAAAAACAACAAAAAATATAAAAACAACAAAAAAACACACAAAAAAACCAACAAAACAACAAAACAACACACAAACACAAAAAACAACACACACAAAAAATAAAAAATATAAAAAACACAAAAAAAAACTGAACGAGAACAATACAAAACAACACACACACCGAAAAACTAAAAAGAAGGAAAAATAGAAAACAACTTTGGTATTTCTAGGCCAAAAGGCTATACAAGCAAGAATCAATAGAGGAAACATAAGAATGATCAATTTGAGCAAGGGAACTAAAATATCCTGATCGAACCAAAGAGAAGCAAAAAAAAAAGAAAAAAGGAACTAGGTACCTTTAGTACTGGAGCCATCCAGAGAAAGGATAGAAAGAAGAGCTTCCCTTATTTTTTAATCCCACCATCTAGGAGGGTGGTCATAGTAAGTAAAATTCCCTTTGTCCAAAGCCCAATTGACTAAAGCATTAGCACTCCTATTATGTTCTTTGACCACATTATTGTATTCAACTTTCAAAAAGCCCATCTGGATTAATTGAATCTTCTCAATACTTCTTTTTATTCTCCAATCAACCTTATGATTCTTAGGAGTCTTCAATAGATTAATCATGACTTTAAGTCGAATTCAACCAACACATTTTTCCATCCAACCTTAGCAGTCTCTTGACTACCTCTAAGGATACCATACCCCTCAGTAAGGTTATTGGAAAGGATACACAAATTCTTAGTAAAAGTGAAAACCAAGGAACCATCTGAAAGTCTACCAATTCCTCCTACACTAGATTTTCTAGGGTTCCCCCTAGAGGCTCCATCGGTATTAAATTTTTCAAAATACTTAAGAGGAGGCCTACAATTCCTTATTTTATCCATATTTTGATTGCTCACATTCCCTTTAAGCTGGTTTCCCTTAGAAGAGTTAATCTTCAATATTTATATCACTTAATCCCATATTTGGTGGGAGTTTTGGGTGTGCTTAAGGAGCCGTTGGATTGATTCAACTAAGTTGGTAATGGTATTATTACATATATAATGAATGTTTTTCCTTTATTAATTGAAAAATTAATTTTCTATTTCCTTCCAGATATTCCAAAGTAGAATGGTAGAACCCATTCAAACAAGCTACCTAATAAAATGATCAACACCCTCCTGATTAAGTTGATCCCTCCAAAGTTATTCAAAAGTAAAAAAATTAGACCACTATAAGTCAACCAAGATGGCCATTCTCCTCTATAGCTTAGAGGCTAAGGTACACTCAATAAAAATATGGTTGAGAGTTTCCACATTATTTTCATACATCTAGCATCTAAATGGGCCATGAAAACCACATTTCATAAGTTGCTCACTAGTAAGAAATCTACGATGAAAAACCAAGTAAATAAAATCACATTAGGCCAAATATTTTGGGCCCAAAACTGAGTAAATATGTCATAAGATTGATTGGTATTATTATGGCATAAAGCCAAATAGCCTTGAGCAGCTGAATACTCACCCTTAGTAGTGTTGTTCCATCCAAGATAGTATTTATCATGAGATCAAGAGAGATTTCATATGAAGGATGCTTAGGATATATTTTCTTTGCCTTTCTAGCATTTGAATAGACCAATTCTCAATAGGGATCCAATATCTACCAACCTCTAAATTACCAGTATGGTACCAATAGTAATTAACAACCTTTATCCAGTTAGCTCGATGAATATCCTCCATCCAAGGCCTCTAATTAGAAAACTGATTTATCAAAGGTTGGTGACCATCCTAAGAATCTATCCAAAAATTTACCTATTGACCATTATGAATGATCTAAAATAAATTTTGCTTAATCAAATCCTCACCAGTCTTAAGAACAACTAAAATGGGAGAACCTTTGGTAGGCAATTGATACCGAATAAGATCTTCAAGAATTTTACTTAGAGCATATTTAGCACTAATATTCTTGGCCCAAAGAGCATTGGGGTTATGAAAAATTCTCCAATACAATTTAGCAGCTAAAGCCTTATTGTTATTAATAGCAAATCGATAATTTAACCCCCCTTCCTAGGTCCATTTTATTTTCTCCTTAGTACCACTCCAGAGAAACCAATGATTGATTTGATCTAATTCTCAAAGAAAAACCTTTGGCATATTCAACATGGTAGAAATAGAAATAGGTATAACTTGAAGGAATGATTTTACCAAGGTAATTCTACCCCCAAAAGAAAGCCACCTATTGGTCCACTTACCAATTTTCTTCTTAACTCTATCCAACAACCAATTCTAGTCTTTTTTTTTGTCTTTGAATATTTAGAGGAATGCCTAAATAAGTGATTGAAAGGGAAGTATTCTTATATCTTAATTTAGCCAAGACCATGAATTCTTTTCTAAGAGAGAATTGAAAGAAAATTACTTTAGGTTTATCTTTATTGATCAATTGTCTGGTATCATTAGAAAAACAACTAATGATTTGCTTAATTTTAGAATCTTCCTTAACTATATCTTTACCTAACATAATAGAGTCATAAAAAAATTGAATATGAGATATAGGCCTAGCTACAAAAGCAATGGTTACTCCCTCAAGGGTTCTGTTTTCTCTATTTTTGGTTATAGTCCTGTCCAAGGATTCAACAAGAATGATGAATAAATAAAGGGAGAGGGGGTAACCTTGCTTAATACCTCTGGAAGCAGGGAAAAATTGAGAAGGCCTACCATTGATAAGAACAGAGTAATACACCAAAGAGATACATCCCATAATCCAATCCATATAATCTTGAGAGAATCCAAATTGCCTTAAACATTTGACAAGGAAGTGTCAATCCACTCTGTCATAAGATTTATAAAAGTCTAAATGAATGAACATAGATGGAAATTTATGCATTTCCATGAAATGGATAGCTTCCTAAGCAATAACTATCTCATCCACTATTTTATGCCCTTCCACAAATAATCTTATGCAAAAGAGGCTTCAGTATTTCTTTCATGATCTTTGTAATGATTTTGAGAAGAACATTAAATAAATCTATAGGTCTAAAAACTGAGATATGATCTATCTCTTAATATTTTGGGATAAGAGAAACATAAGTTTTATTGATAACCTTTAAAATATCTTTGGCTTTCCTGGATTCTTCCACCACCTCTAATAAATCAACATGAAGGATATCCCAAAACTCTTAATAAAACTCAATGGGAAAACCATCAAGACCTGGGGTTTTTCCTTTTTGCATTTTAAAAACCACATGTTGAAGCTCATTGATAGTAACTAGAGTAGTCAAAACAAAGTTCTCCTAAGAAGTGATAAGAGTAGGGATTGCTTGAAGAATATTCTGTTGAGAAGCTGAGTTAAGAGGTGTAGCAACAAAAAGATTGGAAAAGTAATTGACAACAATAGATTTCATGCCATCCCAAGTGTAGACAACATCTCCAGAATCAAATTTCAAGGAAGAAATAAAGTTGTGAGATCTTTGAGCTAGAAGAGATTTGTGGAAGAAATTTGTGTTTCGATCTCCTTCTTTGAGCCATTGGATCCTATATTTTTTCTTCCATAAGAGTTATTTTTTTTTTCATTCCTCTAATTGAGTTGTGAGTCTAATTTCATCTATACTTCTACTCTCTATGAGGCTATTTAAATGGATTTTCTTATTCAAATTTTTAAGCTGAGCAATAACTTTATGTTTTTTCTTTATGAACATCTCCAAACTCCTTCCAATTCCAAATATCGATTTTGGATTTAATGTATTGCAACCTTTTGGAAAAATAAAACATCTTAATCTCATACTTTGGTTTACCTTCATTCCACCATTTTTGCACTTCTTTGGTTTTAAGGTTCACCAAATGGTCTCTTTGAATCTCATATCAAAATTATTGATTATATTTTTTTGTATCATCTCTTAGTTAGTGAGGCCATCGATTTTATATTATCATGTTATGAGAAGGTTATATTGGAGAATATTACATTATTTGGTGCATGCCAATGTATTACCTTGGTACATCATTGTAAATATTATATTAGGGTTGTGTCTTAATTAGTGAGTGAGTTAATATTTCATGTAATGTAATAATGTGCACGAAATGCACAAGTGTCATGTAATTATGTGTGTAAGTGTTGTGAGTGTAAATGTGCACAAGTTTCCATTATGTAAGAGTGCACATGTGTTCTTATATTAGGAAGAGTTAAGTGAAGAGTCAAGTCTAATTGTGCCTACAAGATAGTGTCATGTGTATGTAAGTGGTAACTAGAGAAGCCAAGAGTCAAGAGGATTGGCATATGGAAAGGAATAGACATGGTAACCTATGATGACTATCAATACACCAAAAAATACTTTTAAGGGTGACTAAAATACAATGATTATTTATGGAGGTAAAAAATCACCCTAATAGACCCTAAGAGAGCAGTTTAAAACCACCATGGATTTTAAGGGTGGCTAAAATACGATGCTTTTTACAATGGTAAAAACCACCCTAATATACCTAAGAGGATGGTTTAGAACAACCCTTAAAACACTACACCAAAATTTTTACAGCAGTTTTTTACTGCCCTAATAGACCTAAGAGGGCGATTTAAAAACACCACACCATTTTTTTTAACAATGATTTTAAACCACCCTCATAGAACCTAAGAGGGTGGTTTAAAACTGCTCTTAAAAATCACCCTAAAATACATACATATACTTATGTGTGTGTGTGTGGCTTATTGTGCAGGGGAGGAAAAAAGAGAGGCTTTTAGAAGTGAGCCACTATTCCCAATTTACAAGCTGACCCTTTCCAATCTTACAGACCAATTGAAAGCGCTTTTTCAGGAAAAAGAGAGGGATGACAAATGGGTACAAGGGGCTTCTTGTGCGGGGAGGGAAAAAGAGAGGCAGACCTTGAATAACCAACAAGAGGGGCATGCTCAGGGCGGCCTATAGGAGGCAAGTCCACATGGTCAATCCATCACAATATCTATTTAGGGGTGATATTTGGTAAGCACCCATTTAACATATTTTTATTCAATTATTTTGGTTCTTGTTAGTTTAATATCGACCATTTAACTGCCTAGAGTTTACTATGTTATCTTTACCCCTTTTTGTTTTAATCCCTGAAAGGCTAATCTACAATAGCCCAATTACACCTAGGGTTTGTTTTATCTTTTCTGCCCATGGGATAACTTGTTTTGTTATATAGATCAAATTCTGGGATAATTTGTAGCTAATAATTTAAAAAATTTAAAAGAAGATGGAATCCCTAGAAAGAACATGGAAATTTTACTAACAATCATTTATATAGGAAACCCATCTCAAGCCTTAAATGTTGTAAGTCCCTCTTCGTACCCAATTTTATTTTGGGCTTTCTTGCTTATGGAAAATTCACACCAACTTTGTTTGCATTGAGTTCTTTAGATTTCCCGTATTGGGTGCCAATTTTTTTAAAATGTTGGGTGACTCTTCAATGTTATAATCTAGAGATTTTTTGTGCAATTCCTTTCAAATTTGAATAAACAATCAGGTGGGCAATGTTGTCCTCTATGCTTATTCTTGTTGTTGGTTAGATTTAGAGATAACATAATAAGAGTGGGTCTTTAGTTGGAATTTTGCTTGCAATGGTGTGCTTATGCATTAGACACAGGTCTAAGAGACATAACCATTGAGATAGACATGAAGTTAGAAATTGGAGATCAACTATCTTATGAAATGATAGGTGTACTTTTTTTCCTTTGGAGCCAAACTCATGGCAGTGAGACTAGAACCCTTACTTCAAGTAATAGGTAATAAGGTGATTTTTTAGGTCTTACTCTGGCCAAGACATCTACCTGGTGTATGAGACCCCTTGGTTGGAATAAGGGATCTTTCACTTTATGTAATTTTGTGTTCCAAATTGGATGTCTCTATTGGTGACTTTGAAGATCTCAGTCTAGCCAACAAGCCTACTAGGGCTATGAGATTTCTTTGTTGCAATGATGGATATTTCACTTTACCTTTTATATTGTTTCAAGTTATATACTTTCTAAGCTATGTTTTTTGGTCTCAGTCTAAATCCCTTTGGTCTAACCAAGGATCTTTTGCCTTACCTCCTTAATATTTTAGGTCTTAATTTAGAAAGCACACCTACTTTTAGGTCTTAATTTAGAAAACATACTTACTTTAGATATATATGCCATATATGGAATGGAAATAGGACCCGAGGCCTGTATTATATGATGACTGCAAAGGATTTGATCTTGGGTCGCACACATACAATCACATCATTTACCATTTGCTCCACAATGCCATAGACTGTAATGTTTAATGTTATTAAGGAATTTTCTTTCCACCTTGTTGCCCCTTTTAGCGAGTATAGCACTAGAGGAAGTGAGTGAAATAGGCTCGTGCATTACATCATGACTACAAAGAATTTGGTCTTGGGTCACATACATACAATCACATCATTTACCATTTGCTTCACAATGCCTTGGACTATAATGTTTAATGTTATCAAGGAAATATCTTTCCACATTGTTGCCTCCTTTTTTGGGGAAACAAAAACATAGTCACCTGAAGACTTGTCTTCCCCATACCTGGTACTTGGTACTCGTATTGGATAGTGGTACTCATCACAATATCTATTCAGGGGTGATATTTGGTAAGCACCCATTTAATAGATTTTTATTCAATTGTTTTGGTTCTTGTTAGTTTAATATTGGCCATTTAACTGCCTAGAGTTTACTATGTTATCTTTACCCCTTTTTGTTTTAATCCCTAAAAGGCTAATCTATGGTAGCCCAATTACACCTAGGGTTTGTTCCATCTTTTCTACCCATGGGATAACTTGTTCTGTTATATAGATCAAATTCTAGGATAATTTGTAGCTAATAATTTAAAAAAGTTAAAAGAAGATGGAATCCCTGGAAAGAACATGGAAATTCTACTAACAATCATTTACATAGATTGTGTATTTTCATCCCCTGGAATCGAGAACATAGTACTATTCCTAATTGTTAGTCATATATAGAATAACATAAATCCATCAAATTTTGAATTCAGACATCATATAGCAACAATTGTCCTTTGTCACCCAATTTGCAAAATAAAATCCTAATAATACACTCACTCTTTCAGTCCATAACAACATAAAGGAAACTCACATTCTATGGCTACCTTTACTTTCATGGCAAAAGGTTAAATAATACAATGCAACATATCAGATATCAATTTCTAGTTTTATTTCCACAAGGGAACACAAAGTATGTGTTACAATTGGATCAAATGTCCATAAAGAACTTGTGATTTATTCTTGTGAGACAGTTGGATACAATGTAATGACAACATTGTTAGAGCAAATCTATACAAGCTCTTTGAATTGCAAGTATACCTCTTTCTATTTAGAAATCCATTCTCAGATTTGAGAGATGTCCATTGAGGTCCTTATTCACATGGATTAATTCAATAGCAAGATTGAACAACATAACTTAGAAAGAACTTATATATATATATATATATATATATATATATATATATATATATATATGAAATAGTCTCTTTTCAAGTTGCACAGGATAATTCATGCACAAAGAGATAACACAACTCACTTTTACATGTTGTCATAATAGGTTTGAAAGATGGTTTCTAGTACATCCTTTTGTTATTTCCAAACACTACTTAAAAGCATACTTATTCAACCAAAATTGCACAAGGTCTGCAAATGGAAACAAGCTAACTCGTTTACAAGGTTTAAATCGAGCTATTAAGGCTATCTTGATAGATTTCAATAAATGACTAAAAGCTTTACACATCTATTCCTTACTGCACAATGTTTTAGATTATGCAAGAGGTATGGTCTACATTTATTATAAGTACAAACAATATCTAGTATCACTTCTATTCAATCATTCCTTAATGTTTACAGCCATACACAATAGGAACATTTTGCATGCTTATGCCTTGTGACCACCACACCTAAGACTATCACCCCACATGATAGCTCTTAACTAGGGTGATAAAAGGACACAAACACTTTCACTGCATGAATTCATTATCATAAATTGATTTGCATGAATTCAATGTCATAAATTGATTGTGAAATCATAATTGGTATAGGAAAATTGCAGTTCATGCCCCTAGGAATTGTTGATATCAGCATTGTTATTATCATATCTGGCCACCACTTCTTTGGGGACTTCCCACTTGGTTTTGCAGCATCAGTGATGTAAAATCTCAAGGTGTCACTAGTCTCATACCTTGAAAAAATAAATAAATCCATGGTCATAACTATATCAGATTTAAATCTCTAAAAATTATACTAAGGATTGAATATGGGTACCTAACCAACAGATTAAGTTGTTGGATATCTAGACCATAAAGAGAATTGTTGGCAATAAGCTGTAGTTGGGCTATTAAGGATTTGCCATCCTGTTTTTGGGAGATCAAGGTGAGTGTGTAGCCTGATCCAAGACCCTGGCATACCTTTGCTATCAACAATACTGATAAACATGTTACTGACAAAATTGAACTAATTTTTTTTTTGCATTGAATTTCATCTGATTCTCCAACATGTTTGTCATCCTTGATATGAGTAGATATATAGAACAAGTTGGATCTGCCCATGCTTCCTATTGGACCATTGTTCCTCTCTAGAAAAGAGGAAAGAGAAGGCTCAGAAGCAAAGTTCATTTTGAAATCGTCGTATTGGGGATAATTTTAGAAATGCATGACACACTAAAGCTAATTGCAAATATTTTATGTCAAAATTAAATATGACATATAGTTTTATTTGGATTATCTTCATAAACAACCTACTTGCCAAGTTTTTATGTTATTAGATTTAGTTTTTGATTCATTCCAAAGCACCTTAAGGTATTTAATGTGACCATTCCATAAAATGGCCCATACATGTACCAAGCTATTGATGGCAATGCATAGCTATGAAAACCAACAATGAGAGCCAAAAGGCTCCATAATAGAGTAAACAAATTCATATGACCTCAAATATGAGCAAAGACTCCATTGTCTAAGATCAATCCATCCACAACCACTCATGACTTGTTCACAAGCCTGACATCCATACCTAATATTTTAGGATCAATATATTGTTTTTTATTTTATTTTTGCAATTCAATTTTTATCTTGTCTTGGACATTTAATTTTATTTTGCAATTTTTGCAAAAATATGCATGTAATTAAATTATGTTTCCTAAAGAATGGAGCAACACAAGCATGTTCACAGACATGTTTTTTATTTAAGTTGATCTCTTTAATGTCTTTAGGAGTTAGTGACAGGTAGCTGAGGTTGTCGCAATAAATTAGGAGTTAGTGATAGAGGCCTCAATAATAGAGGTTGTCATAATAAATTAGGAGTTAATGATATAGGTCTAGAACGCCAATAATAAGGAAGATAAGGAGTTCCAGTAATGAGGATGTAGCAACCTGTAGAAGATACTAGCTACAAAGTTCCATGAATGAGGAAGATAAGGAGGTGATCCATAACATAACTAAATTTTATGGTGAGAATACTCAAAATGAGGCTGATGATGTTTTGGCTAATGAAGAAGGTATGAAAAACACACAAGAAATTTGCTTGTGATGTTGGTTATTCGTTGTTGTCATACTATATGGCATAATGATGTTTGAATGATGCCCAATGTATAGGTGTTGATGTTAGGTCATCACACATTTCAATCACTAAATATCATAGAAAGAAAGGTCCAAGATGTGCATCAGAGTCAAGCAACATAGATAAGGTGGAGATCATTTGCAATCTAAATGGACAACCCATAGGAGGAAATTCCACTAAGTTTGCATCTTACTTGGGGGTAATTGTGAGGGATATTGTCCCTATCATCCATACAAACTGGAGAGCAGTCCTAGTGGAAGTTAAAAACTACTTATGGACACTCATTACGGTAATTTTCTAGCCAATGGAGTTCATAGTGCCCATTTTTGAATACATATAAATGTTGCACCTAATGAGATACTAGTTTGACGTAGCAAAAATATATCATTTTGTATGCAATGAAGAAATGGATCTTTGCAACCATAGACAAGCAATGGCATAATCATAAACATCGACTTGTTAAAAACCACTATGATAAGTATGATAATAACATATATAGAATTGCTAATCTCCCACCTCATATATCACAAAAATATTGGTAAGCCTATGTGAATGGTAGGAGCACGCTAAATTTAAGGCAAGGACCAACCAATTTGCTATGGTAGTTCATATCATTGTTATGTTCATGTGAATTTTATGTACCTTTCTCTCCCTAATAAATTTATTTACTATTTTCTTCGTTGTGTTGTAGATGATGAGGAAAAGGAACAAACAAAATAGATCTTAAGAATTCATCATGCACACTTGCAATCAAAGAGGATATGCTTTATTGGAGCACAAAATGGTATTCTATCATACTCATCCATTATATGTGGCAAACATAAATATAGTGTTTTATCGTACGACTTATCCCCATGTCTCTCCAACTATATATCTTGTAGAGGAAGAGCCAACCAAATGCATAAAATCCACTACCAAGGGCAATTGTGTGGATGGCATATCATAAAAAGAAGGATGGGGTTCTTGTTTTACCAAAAGTTGCAGAGACAATCGTAAATAGCATTCCCTTGGAAATAACAATATGTTGAACTTCAAACCATTGTTTTATCAATTTTTGTTTTAACATGTTTACAGTTAACTATGCATGTGGTGTTGCTAGCAAAAATTGTACGATGCAATATCATATACAAGCTTTGTAAATCAATATATTAAGGATGATACCCTTGCCAAGGTTTTGGGATCCGAAAGACCGGGTTAGGTTCAAGGTGTCAACAAAGGAGTATCATCGACTACTCTATTTGTTGGTGAGGGTTACCTACAAAAATAACACCAGATGTAAGAGCATATAGTAGAGAAAGAGCAAAAGCTGGAAGAGAAGCTTGCAGAGAATGAAAAAATTTAGAAGAGAAACTTGCAGAGAAAGATAAAAATATTGAAGAGATTTTGACATGACTTTCACAGATAGAGGTGTATCAGTTTTTCATGATTTCATATTTGAAATGTTTAAATATTGCACCCCTAAATTTGTAATTATCTCTTGCATATATTTATATAGGCAACATCACTACATGCTACCCCTACAATTGGACACAACATTGGTGGTGGTGATCAAGGCACAAACAACTACTCAATACCTTCTATGCCAGAGTCACCAATGGTACAACTATTATTTCAAATATAAAATGGTTGATTTAGTTTATATTGTATGCTATACAGTGAATTTATTTAGGCTGTTGATTTTCCATGTAGGGACTAAAAATGGTACTATTCACTTGAAGAACATAATCTTATACTGAGAGGGGGGGGTGAACAGTATAAGACCACTTTTTACTTTTCTTCTCAAATCAATATTATGCAATGCATAGATAGCAGTATCAATAGTAGTAATAAAAGCAATGCATAAAACACCACACACAATAGAGACACAGATTTAACGTGGTTCACCCAATGTGGGCTACCTCCATAGAGAAAATATTTCTTCCAAATATTTCTCAAATGGTATCTTGGGAATCCTTCCTAAATTATAATGTTTATGGACCTCGGTCCAAAGGAGATGCTGATCCTCTAATCTCAAGTTTATGAATCTCTTCCATAGGAGAACTCTTTCCCCTTATACTCTGGCTAGTGATCTTCTAGAAGACTCTGTCTCTATGCTACTCTGACTGTTGGATCTCTCTCCACTTGAAGACTTCTCACTCAGATATGTCTTCAATTGTCATGGTTTTTGGATCTCTATCCACTGAGACTCTATCCTCTATACTCTGTCACCTCCAAAGCTCTGTCTCAATATTGTACCAAATACAGTTTAGTTAGTCTAGCACAATTCTATTCAATCTCTTGCACTAAACATAGTACAGTCAGTCTAGTACAATTTTGCTCAATAGGTTCACTTAGAACCTACTCAAATATGCTCAATAGGTTCACACAAAACCTGTCCAAATTTGCTTAACAGGTTCACACAAAACCTATCTAAATATGCTCAACAAATCCTCTCTAGGACTTGCTTAAATCTGCTCAATAAGTCCTCTCTAGGACTTTCTCAAATATGCTCAATAAGTCCTCTCTTGGAATTGCTCAAATCTTTCTCAATAAGTCCTCTCTTGGACTTGCTCAAATTTGCTCAATAAGTGCTCTCTTGGACTTGCTCAAAACTGTTTAGCAAGCTTTCACAAAATTTTAACTCAAAATAGTCCACAAGCCTTCTCAAAGACTTGTCTCAAATTTGCTTAACAAGCTCTCACAAAACTTGTTCAATCTCATAGAATCATAAAGAAAAGTGTTAGAGACTCTAAATGTTCTATACTCAAAGTGCAATCAATATCTCAATTCAATATCATAGAAGCATAAAGATAATTGTTAGAGAATCTATATGTTATATACTTAAATCCCAATCTCAACTTAATAGAATCATAAAGAGAATTGTTAGAGACTCAATATGTCCTATTCTTAAATCTCATTCTCAACTCAAATCAATCTCATAAAATCATAAAGAGAATTGTTAGAGACTCTATATGTTCTATACTCAAATCCCAATCTCAACTCAATAGAAGCATAAAGAGAATTGTTAGAGACTCAATATGTCCTATTCTTCAATATCAATCTCAACTCAAATCAGAATATAGAATAGTTTGTTTTATGGAACTTGAACAACCATTTCACACATCCACTTGACTAGGCTTAACCAACTCAACTCAACCAATAACATCAAGGAACAACCCTTTCTCACAAACCCTAGTTCAATCATGTATCAACCAACTCAAAATGTTTCCAACAGTGCTTTATCTCAAGTCTCACATAAAAATGAAACTCATGTTCTTTTCTAGATCATGTTCAAGTTCATTTCATCATCAATGGGATTCAACAACAATGCTAATGAAACAAGATTTAAATACAACTCACAAATCAAAAAACCCTGAAGCATTCAACCAACCATATTCACAAAGGAAACTTCAATTAATCCTTTTCACTCCAATGATATTTTAGAAATTAACCACCACAAACAATCAATAGGAGAATGTGCCCATACCTTTTTGATGCCAATAAGTTGTCCACAAAATCTGCCACACTTGATCACAACTTTCCTTTTAAATATTAATAAGGGTTAGTGCTCTTTTAAATAATAACAATAAAAGCATAACTTAATTTACACCATTTTCACTCCAACTTCATAAACACATCCACCAAAGTCTATTTTAATAAAAACCCTTATTAAGAATAACCCACAATAAATCTCTCAAAATCACTTTAACAACAAATCCTTATTTCTCCTAAAATCAATTCTCCATTTTCATAAAAATAAAACATAAATCAAATATGCTTTTGCAATAATAATCATAGCCCTAATGATAAATTTAATTCCCATTAAATACCTTATAACTCCAAACTTTAGGGCTAATAAAAATTATTAAAGGCAAAAACATAAATACCTCTCAAGGGGATTTGAACCCCCGTCCATCACACACCGCGAGTGTCTTAGCCACGGCTAAGATTCCAACCGAGCTAAAGCGCTTGTTGGAAAAAAAAAGGCCAAAAGGGCCTTTAATCTTCCTCCGCCTATCGCAAAGGACAAAGCGCCAAAGCGCTTCCCACACACTGCCGTCAAGGGGATTGGATCCCTGATATTTGTGCTGCCCACAATATTAGAAAAATTGATATGCCAATGAGCCACACCTCATACCACATTTGAGATTTCCAAATCACTGTGCTTTCTTCGTTGCTTCCTTTTCAACAATTCACACGAGCTCTTTCGAATTCCAAGGCAATTAACACACGAGAGCAAGGATGATTATATGGTTTAATTGCCACCCTTTATATAGTGTTTAATAAAAATTTGAAGACGTCAGTGGAAATATTAAAATTGTATTTGCATGATGACGTCGATGGGAAACTTTCCATTTAAATTTGAATTTAAATTTTAAATAATTAAAATTTAAACCAAACATTAAAACTCAAATAACTCCATCATCGAGGCACCTTTTTCGACGAAACAAAAGCCCAACGTGGGTTTTAAGAAAAACCTAGATCAAATATGCTGTCCATATTTTTAAATAAAACCTTTTATTTTCCCTACCTTGGTTTTCACAAAAACTCTTCATATATCCTTTTGACATTTATTGCTCTATTGACATCAATGACAACATTTCAGCTTAGGGACTCAAAATGTCCAACATCACTCAAATTGAGATAAGGGAATGCTACTTTACTCATATCCATAAGAATAACATAGTTGTCAAAGGCATGATGATTAGTACTGACCTTGAATATCTTGTACATGGTGAACGTTTGAGTGAAGGTTACTGGAAAGTCAATGTGCACATCATCCATCAAGAGGAAACAATATTATTTAGAAGGAATGATAATATGGCCACAATGAAGGATGTTGTGGGCTCCTTCATTGTCTAGCCTATATCATACATTGCATTTAAGTAGTTATTTGTGAGTAGTTATGTTAATATGTAGACCATGTCACCCCTATAATATTTGGTGAGGAAATGACAACATAGACTTTAAAGGCCTTAGCTAGTGGACAACATGAATCTCTTCACTGATATTTTCTAGAGTTGAATCTCTTCATTGATATTTTCTAGAGTTGGGTGTTAGGAGTGTTGTTGGTTGATGCTATGCAAATCATTGCTACATGTTAAGTCTTTTAAAGCTTCTTTGTATGTCCTTTCTTTTTGACAACTCTTTGTACTAGTTTCACTTTTTTTTTTGATTTTTTTTTTGTATTTTTGCTTCTTTATATTTCTTGTATAGCTCACATTTTTGTGTCTATTATTTTCTTGTCCAATATTACTCTTTAGGGGTGCATCATTTGTTACTATCATACACTCTATTCACTATAATTTTGCAGTCCTAATTAGCCATCTTAGCAGCTAATAAATATTAATATTTAAATTAAATTAAATATAAGTGGATAAATAATACATTGTACATTTTTTTTAGCATATGTATATAATATAATTGTGTTTCTGTATATTATTGTGATTCATAAGTATACATGTGGTTTCCTCTTGTGTTAAATTGGTACTACTAATATCTTGTGGCATCTTACAGGTACAATGGACAACCAAGATAGAAGTGAGGTGAGTAGGTATCTTGAGCATGATATTGGCAAGTCAGATATTTATGTATCTAACAAAAGTATCAAGATACCCTCTCATCTCATCTCTAATGGTTGGGCTGGGTAGGGAAGTTTAGACATTTACCCATTAAATGGGGGGCTTAGGTTACCCAAATGAGGATTGAAGCCTTGTTGCATTTTAAAATACCCAAAGTGGCAATACCACCTTGGCACCAGCCCTGTGCAGGGACCCTATAGTCAAAGATGAGGATATTTATATTGTATTAATTTTACATTCTCTTAGTGGTACGTGGTATCATGAAAATATTTTATATTTGATGGTGTTATCTGGTCAGAAATTTTTATTGTTAGATTTCTTAATTCTATGAAATTAGCTAATGCAAATAGTTTTTGAAGTTAGTGCACAGTTGGTATCCATAGCTTTTGAATTGATATTTTACTATGCAATATCTCTTAAACAAATTATGATATGCCCATTTTGAGGGGAAATCATCCAAACAAGTCAAAATTTTCTTATAAATAGGATCTCATTCTTAATTTTCTTCATTAAATAAATGATGTTGCACTTGTTTTTCTTGAAATCTGGTTTTAGCACAAATGTTCCTCTTGCACCAGAGTAAGTTGTAGCCATCCTTTAGTGTTTACCCTATTTATGTGGTATTGCAAACCTTTGTTATTTTTTCAACCAAAAATTGACAACAAAATTTCATAATTGATTGATGTTATTTGTGTTATTTTCTTTGTCTATTTTTTTTTTAAGGAGAATAATTTTATTTAATTTGTGGGTTATCTAGCACTAGAGAATGATTTAGAAAATGTCATAAGTAGTTCAAAGCATGTTTCTCAAAGCAAGCCTCACAAGAAGAAGAGGAAGAGCAAGAAAAGAGATAATAGCATTTATGATATTAATAGGTGCTTTGACTTTGTTTTTATATATTTTCATTTTTAACAACATGTATGTGGGATGGAGGAAGAAAGATACAATATTGAGCATTGGACCATCTAAAATGAGTCAATCCAATTTGTTTTGGCAGGTTTGTTATCAATACATGCATGTAGTTGCCTATTTTGTATCTATCACTTATAATAATATATACCATTTAAATTAAGATTTCCATCATAAAAATATTTGCTTATGCTAAAGAAGAGGAAATTTTGATTTGAAATGCAACAATAAGTATAATTTTTATATTAAACTCTCCTCAAGGGATTAGAGTAAACAACTCTATTTTTTATCATATGTTAGAACTTAGATGTCTACCAGATTATATCAAAGAACCTTTGGTATTCTTATTTCTCTTGACTAGCTTGCGGTATAGAAGGTAATATTATGTTTTCCACATTGAACCTTGGATTTAAACTTCCTTACATGTGATGATTTTATGTTACAAATAAAATCATGAATGTTCTTTGGTTAATATAACCAACTCAAGTACCAATATAATGGTTTCAAAAATTAATATTTGTGGTTGTTATTACATGTATGTGGCATAACCTTCAATACCACATATCACGTATCGGTTACGTGTTATTTCCTCCATGCACTAGTCTACCTTATTTTTGCCACTTTTTCCCATGTTCCTGCTTGTATTTTGCTTTCACTAGAGCCTTTCATATTTGTCATTCGTCTTTGTCAAGTTTGTGCTAGAGAAATCAGGTCACAACTTAGGTAATTTATGTTATAGCTTCTGGTTCAGTGGATGCTACTAAGACAAGTATGCTAAATTAAGCTAGATTTTAGGTGATTACCATTTGAAGTCATTCAAATATTTAAAATTATAATGAGACTATTTAGCCCAAACGAGAGCACAAAATCATGGATGCAAATATATTGGTGGACTTGGGGAATCCTCTTGCCAACCATGTAGGTGATGGGTTTATCAAAGTGGGTGGGGTAAGTATTCTTAACAATCAAGTTTTGTAGATATTTGAAGTTTTTTTTACTGGATAAGAAGGGGTTGTACTTAGGTCCCCCACCCTTGACAAATTACATCTCTCTTTTTTAGATCTTGAGAGTTTACAAATATATACACTTCTCATCTCAATTTAGATGCTATAGGTAGAAACCTACATCATTTTACATAAAATGTTTAAATTCTTGAGTTTCATTTTTTGGATCTTTTCAAATTTTTGTATGAATACAATTATTTCAGAATTTAGCATCTTTCTTGACATTTTCTTATAGCAGCCTTCACAATGCCAAAAATTCATCTCTAATATCTATGGCTTGCATCTTAGTAGAGTAATATTTCCAAAACATCACACTATCATGTTCCACTTTACCAAATTTGGATTGCTAGTTTCCTTCCTGAAATACGAGTGCAACCACAAAAATTATAATAAATAGTCTAAATGAAAACACATTATTATTACAAAATAAATCAGATACTACCAATGGAAAATATTAAAGTAAATATTAATCATTAATTGATTTAGGCAATCAACATTTTCTTGTCAGCTTCAACTAAACTTTTTACTTCCTCTAACCATAGAAAGGAGAATTTAACTTCATGATACTCAATCAAAACCCTTTTATTGGCTAGATTATCTGCACATTTGTATCCTTCCCTTAATATATGTTTAAACCTGATTTCTTCAAACTCTTTAGCAAGATCTTGAATTTTCACAATTATCTCTTGTATGTTCCATGGAGCCTTTACTTTTCCCAAAATTCCATTTATTACTATGAGAGAATCACCTTCCATTCATACTCTATTCTATTTAATTTTTTTACATATTTTTAACCCTTCTAAAGCCGCCCAAGCTTCAACTTCATTATTTGTCTTCAATCCACTTTTGAAAGCATGTAGGTATATGAATTTTTATTTGAGTTTTACTATGATTTTCATGGCAATAATAATAGTCAATATTTCTTTGGCTATTATCTGCTTATATTTTACAAGTTTTGGGGCACATATAAGTTTGTAGAAAGCATGGTTTTGGGTGCAGATTGGTGCTTTGAATGTTGCATCTTAGGATTCCTACAAACTATTCTTATAAGGTAAGGTCCATAGAATAGGTCATTATCATCATTGTTTTAAGTTTTTATTAGGGTGTTATGTTTAGTGTCCAAATAAATTGATTTGACTTTGGATTTTTGTAGAAGAGACCAACAAATCGTCCCTTGAGAATATGGTATAAAATATAGTTTGCCTTTGGTCCAATTTAATGTGTTTGGGTAGAAAATTAATGCATGTGTGGGTTTATATTATTTTTTAGGTTCAGAACATTGGCAAAAAAGTTGTACGATGAGGTGAGTGATAGCATTCAAATTTTTTTATTTATATAGAGTTATCACTAGCATAATTGTAGTTTCAATAAATTAAAAGTATATTTTTGTGGGTTACCGTTTTGCATGATTTTATCAAATCCATTTTCCTTTTGTGGTATATGTCTTGTGCGTTTTGCTCTATTTGATGCTTAAGAACATATATATATATATATACTTTTCCTTGATTTTGACACAAAAATTGTGTTTGTGATATTGAAGGAGTGGTGGTTGGAGTGTACTCGGGGATGACATATGGAATGCAAGAAGCAAGGGGTTGTTGAGACTAGGTAATATGGGTGGCTTTTGATTTAGTTATTCTTCCAATATTGAGAAGCTTCCATGAATTTGGAGTGTGATATTTTGGTGTGTTGTGATGTGTTTGCCATAAATTGCAAAAAAATGCATTGTTGGGAGGTGTTGTTGCAGGTGCAACGATGTCTCTGTTAGAGCCAAATCCAAGGTATGATCGAGTTGTGCAAGCAAAGTAGCAATCAAAGAGAGAACCCTTGTAACTAGTGTTGAGTTGCTTAGGAACCTCTCCCATTGAGAACTATGCTTATTTTCACTGAGCTATATATATTATGTCATCCCTCAAATCATAGTATAATTTTGGAAAAGCTTTAATAAATTTAGATTGCATTGTTAGAAAAAAGTTAGATGAAATATGAATGTTTCCAATATTGGTTTAAATAAAGGTTTGATAGTTTTATGCTAATATGTGAGACATGAAAGAGGAATATTAATTGTTGCTATTTAATAATAAAATTTTGAAGAATGGATTATTCTGCAAATGTTAACATCGATATGCTAGTGTGGGTGATATATTTATACAAGTTGTTTTTAGTGGCATATTCCTATGATGGAATTTCCACCTGATACTTACTTCTTAAGTTAATAGTTTTAGTACATCTATTAATGATGTTAATGAGGTAAACTTGAACTATAAGAATTTATGACTAATAAATGCATGGGTGCTTGTTTTATTACAACTAAACTTATCTTTGTTAGCATGTAATAAATTTGATATTTCCATGAAACCATCGTTGGATGTTTTCCTATAAAAAACAGGGGGTGATTCCCTCTCTAGTATTTGTGATTGAGGGTGATTACCTCCATATTTTGCTATCATTCACTCCAAAAACCCTCAATGACCTAGAGGGAAGATCACTAAAATAGGGAATCAATAGGAAAAGAAAACAAATAGTAAATAGATAAACCACCTCTAAGAAACTAGTTTCCTTCAGACAAGGGCAAACCCTAGCAAATTGGTTTAAATTGATACAAAATTCTCACTTGACCATTGACACAATTTTTTTTTAATAGCAAGTCAAAACCAACCTTCATGCCATCACCCTAGGAAGAGGGTCCCACTTCTGTTAGTTTTTACCATCTTCCTTTTTCTTCACAACATAGTGGGTCAAAATCTTGGAGGCCTCCTCCAGGTATTTGATCGAGGTGCAAATTGTGGATGCCACTAGATCCAACAACATCTGGGAACTCTGATCCTCCCTATCACTCATGGAGTTAGAAATGATGTGGGTGGAGGATGAAGATGACTCCACCTTATATTTTTTAAGCTTGGTCAAAGATCTACCCGTTGGGGGGGTATTAGATATTGTTACTCATTTCTTCAGCTGTGCACTCCTAAGAGGAGAACCCTTGGTCCAACCCCCAAATGGACTAGAGACGCTAGGGGACTCTCTAGGGTTATTAGATGATGAGGGAGCCTCATCAGGGGGACTACCAAAAAAATGGTTTGATGTTGTGAACTGGAGACCTGTTGGCCAAGGTATGTCTAAATATAATAGCTAAAAGGCCCTGGTGCAACGGATTTCCACCTGAATTTTGGTACTTCTCAATGGTTAGGGAGAGGGAATACAATAGGTAGTCGATAACACAAATAAGCTTACCATCCTGAAGATGGTTGACCAAAGCTAGGTGAAAGCTTTGTAACAGCTTCTTTGGGTCATCATGGGGACTACAAAAATATTCTATGGGGATGGGAGGGATGGCAAATGCAAGGTGGACTTGTCCCAACCCAAACACTTCTCTTTGTCAAGGAATTGATTTGCATTCTCTTCCCAAATATACTTATCATCCTTGATAAAGTGTCTAGATAGTGGGAAGCCGATGATTTCCATGAGCATATCAATTGTCACCTTGGAGTGGACCCCTTGGATTGCAACCTTGCCCTAGTTCCATGAGAAAACAAAATATTTGGTAATATGATCTTCAACTCTAGATAATTTCATCAGGAAAGGGGTAAACCCCTTGGCATCCATAAAGACCTTAGCAGCAGGGTCAAGATTTAGCTGGGCAGGCTCAACAAAGGCCATGCTTCTAGAAGGGATAGGGATGGAAATAGGGAGACATGAGGTGGAGGGGGTTGACGAGGGAGACCATCAGAGCCAAAGCAGGGAAACCAAAAAAAGAACAGGAAAAAATATTGAGGCCAAGGCTGGTTAAACGGTGATGGGATGAGTGGAGAAGGCTACCAATAGTGGAAGTGAATTGGAAAAAATAGCGATGGGAGGCACGACAGACCCTTCAAAGGATATTGGATGAGCGTGAATAATCATTCCCAACCATTGCCATATCAACCTCGACCAACGTAAGATACAGAAGATCAAAAGTTGCATGCAGGGTCAAAGAAGTTTCCAAAAACAAATCTATGAGGGGAAGGGGAGATTGTTAGGAAAAGCAAATGACATCTTGGGGAGGAAGCAAGTGTCAGGGAAAAACACCATGATTAGCGGGGAAAAGGCGGAATTGCATTTCCAACTTGTGGTTATCCAACACATAGAAGAAGAGTGTCTGGCACTAATAACTTGGAGCACAACAGCTTGGGAGGTTCACGTGTTGATGGTATTGAATTCTGGATGGCATCTTAATTTAGTCGAGTGGGAAGTGTGCCAGTTTTCCTATATTTTTCCACCCAAGAATGTGCATATGATAACATGATTGGTCCACACGTGGAATTTACTTCCAAACTAGGGCAAAGGTCTAGCAAGCCTGCGCATGGTGAGAAAAGTCCCTACACTTAGCATTGTTTCAAGCTTCAATTCCTTGGGATTTACCATCTTGAATTTTACTTCTTTCCTAATTTGCTGCATCAAAAATTTCTTTGGAAAAGTTCCCTCTCTATATTATAAGTTTGATTGACGTGGCTGCCAGGTTGGCCATGAGATCATATAGTTGATTAGCCTCCATTAAATTGTGTTGTATGGTCATCAGACCTCGAAATATTTTCATGGACTCTAGGATGGTGTTGAATACTTTCCAAGATGGAGTCTTGTTACTTGTCATGTAGTTGATTATGTTTTGGGAATCACCTTCAATGATGGCCCTTCCGGGATCCTCCTAGAGTAGGAATAGACCCCATCATAGAGCCATGGTCTCCATAAAGTTGTTATTTTGAGGCTCGAGGAATTCAACATACACTAGGATAATGGTGCCTTCATGGTCTCAAATGACACCTCCTACTCCTGAAAGCCTAGGATTTCCCTTAGAGGCTCCATAAAATTTTATCTTGACCCACCCTTCCAGAGGCGAAGTCCACTTGATATTGACACTAGGGTTGGGCCTCGACTGAGCTCCAGGGTCTTCATCAAGAATACCAAGGGATTTGAAAAGGGCTCGCTTAAGAGAATTGGAAGGGTTCAGGGAATAAGGGATGAGCTGGATGTTTTTGAGAGCATAGGCAATGTATCTAGAAGTCATAGATATGGGATACCTGGGGGAAGATGAAAAGGCCCTACTGTTGCAATCTAACCAGATTTTCTAGATCAAATGGTAGAGGTAGAAGTACCAAAGGGAGCGGAGCTTGGGGTGGCTAAACGAGTTCGACCATTGGGAGAACAAGTCGATAATGGAATTGGGTTGAACCCACTAAATGTGAAAGGATTTAAGCAAGTGGCCGAGGGCTATGGAAGAGAAGGTATAGTTGGTGAATAGGTGATTCATTTATTCCCAGCTAGAAAGGTATAGATAACAACAGTTGAGGATCATGAAACCTCTTTTGGCTATATTCTCAAGCGTGAGGATCTTGTTCTGGATAGCTATCCAAGAGAAGAAACTAATTTTGGGGATGAGTTTCTTCCTCCAAATGAGGTTGAAAGGGATGGTTGCCACCTGCGTCAGATCTTGGAAGATATAAGTTGAATTTATAGAGAAGTACCCTTCATAAGTTCCTCTCTATATGGGCCTATCCTTTGCCTCTTCCATTGGAATGGTGACTACATTGAGTAAGCTAGAGAGGCTAGTAACTTGGTGAGGGAAGTTGCCCTTGCTCATGGGTCTCCACTTAGGATTTTCATTGAGACTGGTGATAAATTTTACAACCTTACTTCCCAAGTTGGCATCAGTGGATGATTTTAGAACCCCCAACTCCCTATCTTCACTCAAAGGTTCTTCTTGAAGCCATCTGTCATGCCATAAGTCAATCGTGCTCCCATTCCCTAGGATCCATATGCTACCTTTTTGAATGAGACTTATGGTTTGGGTGATGGATTTCCAAAACACTAAATCATTCTGGGGTCCTTGATCACTAAAACAATGATGGTTTTGCATGTATTTATTTTTGACTATCTAAACCCACTCGACCTCATTTTTGGTGTAAACCTTCCACGCGTGCTTGAATAGAAGAGCGAGGTTCATTTGGGATACTTTTCTAAGCTATATGTCTCCTTCACTCTTTTTGTGATAGACCAAGTCCCAAGCCACGAATGGGATACTCTTCTTATCCTCACTCTCAAACCAGAGGAACCTCTTCTAGATTTTCTCTATATTGGCACTCACAGAGGCTAGGACTCTGAAGATAGACATGAAATAAATCAGAATACTCTAAAGGTAAGCCAAAATGAGGGTGGCCTTGGCTACCTGGGAGAGGAGGAGACCTTTCCAAGAGGCCATATTTATCTGGATCCTTTCAACAACATTATTCCACATAGGTCTAGTGGGATTTGTTAGAATATATTTCAATATTTATTTCATTAGTTAATTCAATCCTAACGATATTATATTGTTAGAATTGATTAATTTAGGCTAGTTGTTATTTTGTTACAACTGCACCTATATTGGTCTCAGGTGGTTCCATAGCCTTCGGACTAATCCTGGCCCTAATGTATTATTTATACTTCATCAAATAATTGAATTTTTGTTTTGCTTATCACATGGTATCAGAGCATACCACCACTCTCTCTCTGCCACTCTCATTTTTTAAATGATCTTGTAGTAGCGTGAGAAAGAAGCAGCTGAGGAAGAGTTTTTTTTTTATTGGAGGCGATTTTTCGAGGCTGAGCTTTTTGGTAGCGAAGCTAAGAAAACTTGGTTTTATTTTTTGAGGCAATTATTTCAATTTTTGGAATTCAAATAAGCACGGTCAATGGATCAAAGAAGCACGATCGAAGGTCAAACAAGGCAAATAAGGGTCGAAGATCGAAGCAGAGTTCGAAGGCTTGTGACGAAGCTTGGCGGCCAACACCAAGGCCGCTTAGCCAAGCACGAGAGGAGAGCTCGCGACCTCTCGGGTGGGAATCCTCGAGAGGAGATACTCCTCTACGGAGGAGAAACCCTCTTAAACTCCTAATAGAGTCACTATGCCCTCGATGTGGGACATTGAGTCCTAAAATACAAATGCTCAAATCTGTGAATACGTCGTCACCTGTGTCACCTATGTCAACTGCATAAACCAAGACATATTTTTCCTTACTTTTGAGGCCGATAGATCAAACATCTACAAATTTTATTGGAGAATGAGGTAAAATCCGAGTCATTTCGCTGGATTGAAATTTCATTTTAGCTCTCGAATCTTTCCTCAAAGCATTTTTTTCCTCCCAAATGGCATCAATGGAAAAATTAGACAAGTTTTTGAGCAGTTTTCTCCACTTGGTTTGGTTACAAACTATTCTATTCTTCCTCTGTGATCTCTGTGCATCATTTTGATACATCTGTGGCAAGTTTTTGGTTGAAAAAAATGATTTTGTTTGCCCGCCACCCGAGCACCACCCTGCTACCATCGGTGCTCTGCTCCTGAGCTACATTGGTTACCGCTCCTCTTCACTGCTCGAGCTCCACTCTTCATCGCTCGAGCTCCGCTCGAGGTGGCAGAGTAGTCGTGCGTTCTTCAAAAGGTGCGTCAAAGCTATTTAAGGAGGAGGGCATTGAGAATAGTTCTCGAATCAGCCCATTGGCTCATCAGTTGTGAGACAAGTGGTAAGGGCTCCGAGAGCCCTC
Organism: Wollemia nobilis; assembly: GCA_028583015.1. Taxonomy (NCBI): domain Eukaryota; kingdom Viridiplantae; phylum Streptophyta; class Pinopsida; order Araucariales; family Araucariaceae; genus Wollemia; species Wollemia nobilis. The sequence goes on from JAQPPZ010003633.1 coordinate 2,129,813, forward strand.
AGGTCACGGGTTTGAGTCCCGTTGACCCCCCCTGCTCAAAGGTTTAATTTTTTATTTATTTATTAAAGGTTTTTTTTTTAATATTCTCTAATCAAAGTTAAATTAAATATAATTTTCATAGTTTAAAGGTTATTTTTTTAAAAAATATTTTTTTTTACTATGTAGAATAAAGTTATTTTTTTTAACTTTGATTATAAAAGAATGTTTTAAAATGCTTTATAAAGGAAAATTTTAAAGGGGGGAGTGATTTTTTTTTGAAAAATCAAGGGGGGATTGAGAGTAATTTTTTGAAAAATCAAAGTTTGGCATTATTGTAAAGGTGCATTTTCGGCTCCGTGTGACACCTAGTGGGTTATTTCTGTGGGCACTTTTATGTTGTATGTTGCATTTTTTCCTTCTTTTGCACTACATAATTTAAGTTAAAATCAAACACTCCATAAGTACTCAAAATAATTAAAACCCATTCGTGCAATTTATTGCACTGCAGCGTTCGGTATTTGTGATACCTATGGCCAGCACTTACAGGTAAAGCTGTTGTGATTGCACTACTGTCTCTGCCGCCTAATATAGCTGCCACAACGACGTCTAAGATTGTTCTCTATTAATTGTTTGGGAGAGATAAGTTTACCATTTTGCTATTTTTTACTCCATCCACTACCCCAATCACTCTCGTGTTTAGGCTTATATCCAGACGAAAGTTTGGATATCCAAAGTGTTTAGGGGAAATTACGCCCCACACATGAGAATTTAAGGCTTTCTAAGGTCGATGCCATCAACGAGGTGATTCCATTTTAGTACCACCTAAGTACTACGTATCGTATAATCATTAAAATTACCTACAGTCTCCCTCAGGGCGGGTAATATTGGTTTTTAAAAATACCTATAGTCTCCCTCACGTAAGGGTAGGTATTTTATATAGTATAATGGCCTGGAATTAAGGTATATCGAAGGATGACCATTTGGTGTTATAAGGAACCTTTATAATGTCTGCAAAACTAATGACTGATGCTCATCAGTTATTGAAAGGTCCAAATTATACACCATGGAAAAATAAAATGAAGGTAATCCTAGAGATGGATGATCTTTGGGAAATTGTGTCTGGAACAACAATAAGACCTTTATATTAAGCTGGAGCCACAACTCCATCTGCTGATCAGAAAGACTTTGACAAGAAATATAGCAAAGCAAAGGTGCTCATTTTGCTTGTTGTTTTTGATGAAGTTCAACCTCATATTGTTGACTGTCCAAATAGTAAAGTGGTATGGGATGCCCTTAAAACTATATATGAAGGGAATAATGACTTCATAATTCTATTTTTTTAGTCTCAATTACACAGTCTAAGCATAAAACAAGGAGATACGGTTGAAAAATTTCTTTGCAGAGTGTCTAATTTGAAAGGAAAATTGAATTCCTTAGAAGCACCAGTTGATGATAAGCTCCTTACCTCAATGGTAATGAGAGCTCTTCTAAATTATTTTAGAGTGTTTATTACCTCACTTCATGTATCACAGAGACAAGTTACCTATGTTGAGTTGGTAAATATGCTTCAAGAAGAGGAGGCATGCCAACTACAATGAGATGATTCTTCTAACACTGCCCTATACACCAACATGAAGGGGCAAAAAAAGAAGAAGGGTAATTTTCAGAAAGTAGGTAGTTCTCAAAAGGATTCAAAATGGAAACAAACTCAACCTCAAAAAAAAAAGAGATATTGCAAGATCTATGACAAAGAAGGTCATGATACAAATAGATGTTGGCATAAGAATAAACAATCAAAATAGAAAGGCCAGAACAAAAAATAAAAGAACAAACAACAACAAGTGAATGTTGTTGTTGAGGAATCTGACATGGATTCTGAAAGATCACACAAAGTGCTCATGACTACCATAATATCCAAGCAGACAGATCCTATTTGGTATGTCGATTCTAGAGCCAGTAAACACATGACTGGTGACAAATCATGGTTTGAGTCTTTTGAGGCCAAAGAGGGAAAACCTGTCACTATTGTCGATGATAAAACCTACAAGGTTCAGGAAGAAGGAACAATTTCTATTACTCTTCCTGATGGCAAGTGCCAGATTGAGAAGGTTCTCTATGTTCAGGATTGGCGAACAACTTGTTGTCAGTCACACAAATTCTGGATAAAAATATGGTTGTAAAATTTAGTGTTGAGAGGGGCAAGAAGTGTTGTTTTATCACCAGGAGGGGTAATAACATTGCAACCGCTTCATATAAGCATGAATTTTTTGCCCTAGATACTATCTCTTCTCCAAATGTAGCCATGATTGTCTCTACAAAGGAGGCAACTTCCCTATGGCACAAGAGATATGGACATATGAGTTTTGGTTACTTGAGTTAAGTAAGTATGAAATGGTAAAGGGTATTCCTTGCCTTTCTACCACATTGCCAGTTTGCTCTAACTGCTTGGCAGGAAAACAACATAGAGTACCTTTTTAAAGGAGCTCTACAATAGCAAATAAACCTTTGGAGTTGGTTCACACCAATCTATGTGGTCCTTTAAATCCCAATAGTTGTGGGGGTAAGAGGTATTTTTAGTTATTCATGGATTATTACTCATGAAAGATGTGGGTATTCTTTATTCAACTAAAATTTGAAGCATTTGGCTTCTTTCAGCAAATCAAGAAATCTGTTGAAAAGGACTTCTAGAAAGAGCCTCCGCTCAAATTGAGGGGGGGAGTTCACCTCTAAAGTATTTTCTAAGTTCTTAACTAAAAATGGGATCACACGATAGTTGACTAATACTTATACTCCTAAGCAAAATGGAGTTTCTGATAGGAGAAACCGTTCCATCATGGAAATGGTTTGTTGCATGCTCACAAGAGCTAGAATTGGGCAACAATATTAGATAGAAGCTATCACCACAACAATATATCTGTTGAATAGGGCACCCACTAAGGCCCTAAAAGGAATGAATCCACAGGAAGCATGGAGTGGCAGGAAACCCTCCATCTCTCATCTATGCATTTTTTGTTGTAAAGCATTCATGCACATACCGAAAGAAAAGAGGAAGAAGCTAGATGATAAAACATTAAAGTGCATTCTTATTGGGTATGATGAGCACTCCAAGGGTTATCAATTTATTGATACTTTAACCAAGAAGATACACATCGATAGAGATGCAATTTTTTATGAGGTTATCAGAAAACACATCAGATGTATACCTAGACCTTGTGGAAAATAAGGTTGAGAAGTCTCCTTCATCCAAGGTTGGAGGTCCTTCTTCATCTTCTTCATCACCATAGAAGAAGAATCCAAAGGGGTATACAAGTACAATTAGAGATTCTAAGATATATACTCCACCAAAATTGACATTGGATAGGCCTCGTACTCACAGCATGGCTCGACAGGAGAAAGCTACAACAGAGATTATTGGGGTTGATGATCTATGTCAATATTTTGAGGAACTTTTTGTAGATCCAGAGAGAGATATAGAAGATATGGATATTGATGATGATAGGGTGTTTATGTCCTCAATAGATGAACTTGAACCTACATCAGTGCAAGATGCTCTTGGTGAGCCTTAGTGGAAGGCCGCTATGGATGCAGAGTATAAGTCTTTGATGAAAAACAAAACTTGGAAGCTTGTCGATCTGCCATACAAAAAGAAGCCCATAGGCTACAAATGGGTGTATAAATTCAAGTAAAAGGTATATGGGACAATATATAAGCATAATTCCTGACTTGTGGTAAAGTGCTATGCTCAAAGAGAACGCATTGACTACGAGGAAAATTTTGCACCTACTGCTCGGATGATAACCATTCGAGTTCTTTGTGCTATGGCAACACAATATGGGTGGAAAGTGCACCAAATGGATGTCAAGAGTGCCTTTCTAAATGGTGATATCCAAGAGGAAGTCTACATGACTCAACCAAAAGGATTTGAAGTGGAATGCCAACAACAAAAAGTTTAAAAATTGGTCAAATCCTTATATGGTTTGGAACAGGCCCCTCGGGCTTGGTACATAAAAATGGATAATCACCTACTGCAACATGGATTTAAGAGATGTCCATCGGATGCAAACCTCTATTTCAAGAAGCAAGGATCTGAAATAGTGTTGCTTGTACTCTATGTTGATGATCTGCTCATAATAGGGAGTTCAAAAACAATGATCTCTTCTATCAAATAGGATTTGAGAAAATATTTTGAAATGATAGATCTCGGACTTATCCATTACTGTCTTGGTCTGGAAGTGAACCAGAAGGAGCACTACATCAAAGTGTCCTAGAAAAATATGCCAAGACACTACTATAAAAATATCGCATGACTGACTGCAAGCCAATGGCAACATCAATGGAAATAGGACTTCAGTTATCACGGTATGGCAAATCACCTTAGGTAGATGCTACTCTCTATCATTAGCTAATTGAGAGTCTCATATATCTGACCAACACTAGGCCAGATATCATAATTGCTATCAACTATATTTCGAGGTTCATGCAGGAACCTAAGACTACACACTGGAAAGCAGCAAAGTGAGTTCTTCACTATGTCCGTGGCACAATGGAATATGGCCTAGAATACAAGAAGAACAACAAATTCTTCTTACAGGGATACACGGACTTTAACTATATCGAATAATATTATGATCATAAATCAACTTTAGGATATTTGTTTCATATTGGATTTGGTCATGTATCTTGGCACAACAAGAAGCAACAGGTGGTTTCTATCTCATCAATAGAGGCAGAATATCATGCTGCATGTGAAGCTGTGTGCGAAGTGATATGGTTGCGTTGCATCGTGACAAGTATGGGTCTTCCATAAAAATCTCCAATACACTTGTTCTGGACAACATGGGTGTTTTGAATATTATTAAGAATCCAATGCATCATGAGAAATGAAGCTCATTGATACACAATGCCACTTCATTCGAGATGAAGTGCCAAAGCATTGAATCTAGCTTCAGTACATATCCAAAAATGCTCAAGTTTGAGATATATTCACTAAGGCATTTGCATGTGTCAAATTTGAATTGTTTCATAGCTCTCTATGTATTTCAAAATAATGGGGGGATGATAGTATAGATAGTAGTTATATGTTTCCTAAAATATTGTAATATGGGAGGATGTTAGAATATATTTCAATATTTATTTCATTAGTTAATTCAATCCTAACGATCTTATATTTTTAGAATTGATTAATTTAGGCTAGTTGTTATTTTGTTACAACTGTGCCTATATTGGTCTTAGGTGGTTCCACAACCTCCGGACTAATCTTGGACCTAATGTATTATTTATACTTCATCAAATAATTGAATTGTTGTTTCGCTTCTCACAAGATTATCAGAGAAAAGGAGAAGTCAAAGGTAGGAAGTGGGGAGAACCTCCGAGGAGCACCCAAGGATTCGAGCAATATTAATTTTCCTAGTCTTGGGGGTGTTGATAAGGTCAACCCAAGTTCAGTGGAGGCCAAATTTGAGGAGGACCTTGATTAGAAACTCCTAGCTTACCTTGTCAAAGGCTTTTTTCATGTTGAACTTGAGAAGGAAAGCTAGTTTCTTGGCCAAGGTGGTGGAATGTAGGTTCTCATGGATGGTGATCACTTCATCTATAATGAATCTCCCTTTGAAAGAGCTACCCTGGCAAGGATCGATGATAAGGGGGAGTAGACACTTAAGCTTGTTAGCTAGAGCTTTGTTTAGGATTTTGTAAAGGACATTATAGAGGCTGATAGGATGAAAGTCAGATAGAGATTTGGAGGCTTGAAATTTGGGGACCAGGGCAATGAAGGTTGAGTTGATTCCTTAGGAAATGGCCTTGGAAGATTGAATATCTCTAACTATAGCACACATCTCAGGCTAGATCAAGTACCAAGATTCTTGGAAGAAATATGGAGGTAATCTGTTCAGTATGAGGGACTTCTCAGGCTACATAGAGAACATGGCTTCTCTGACCTCTTCAATGGTTAGAGGGTTGATGAGCACTTTATTGGTGGTAGGATAAATGGAATGGTGGATATTGTCTAAGAGAGTCTTGGACTCCTGGGAGGAGACGTGAGAGGGGAAGCCCAAGGGGGACTAGAAGAAGTTGGCTGATTCATCCCAGATCTTAGAGATATCCCTTGTGACCCTTCCATCACTATAGGTGAGATATGAGATTTTGTTAGAACTCCTATTTCTCAGGGTAGACGCATGGAAGAATTTGGTATATGAGTCACCATATTTGAGCCACAGGGCTCTCAATTTTTACTTCTAATACGTTTCTTCTTTGGCTAGAATGTTGTGGAAATATGCTATTAGCCTGCTCTCTTCAGCCATGGAGTTACTGTCTTGATTGCCTTTCTAGAATTGCTATTCTAAGAACTCTAAATTCTCTTTGATCATTTGTTTACTTTCAAAAATATTTCTAAAGGTGTATTTTTTCCATGCCTTGATATTTTCCTTGATAAACTTAAGTTTTTGGTACAGTTTCCCAGACAAGGATCCTTTGAAGGATTGCTGCCACCACTAGGTGACTTGGTTTCTAAATTATGGATGGTGGAACCACATCACCTTGAAGTAGAAGGGTATTTTGAAATAGGGAGCTTTGTTGGCATCAAAAAGAAGGGAACTTTAGTTAGAGCTGATTTTGTGGATGGGTTTGAGGGTGGGATCCCAAAAAATATGGATGGCCTCTCTTGAAAGTAGGACCCTATATTTTCTTATATTTATGGTTATTCTCTTCTTGTGGGTCCCATTAAGCCCTCTCACATTCCAAGTGAGAATCTTCATTTAATTTTTTTTGAGGAATTTTTTGCCTCCATTCCCCTACTGTGAAGGAGATTTGGATTTTTTAGGTTCGTCTCTTATCATATTGAGAGATTCGAACAATAATGTGGCTTGAAATTCGTTTGCTATATCATATTCCACCTCTTTTCTTATCTACTCGATAAGGGATGGACGTCCTCTCTTCTTGTCACTTCCAAGATCAATAATAGATTTTTTACTCTAGGTCATCTTAGGGCTAAAGCCTTCCTGGGTTGACTAGGATGGGACTTGTTTTTCCCTCTTATTTATCATTGAAATGAAAGGAAGTTGGTCCATAGGTTTCAAGTGAGGGGAAGGAGGGGTCTAATTTGGAAGGGGATTCAAAGAGAACTATTTTTGTCATTATTGCTTGGGGAGGATCAAGGAGGGAGGGGGAGGGGGATCAACCAAGGGGGGTCCACATTATCCTCAGAGAAACTAGGGTCCACATTTTGGAGCTGGAGGAGGATTGATTTTTTGTATTCCTTTGTCTTCGACTCACCTCCTCTTTACCCTGGAGCTTGGTTCGCCTAAGCCATTGGGGTATATTTTTGAGGAGCGGGTCACCTATTCTTTGAATTAAAATTTTGAGGTGGAAGGAACTAATTTTGAGGTCTGGGGGAGCCCTCGAGAAAGAGTCATCAACCTTGGTTTCCTCAGCAGGTTTAGATTTGAGGAGAGGACATTGGTTCCTCAGGTGGCCTTGCATGTGGCACTGTACACAAAAGGTTGGTTTGTTTTCATATTTCGGTAGCTGGTGCCATCTAAAGGAACTTGAGATCAGGTTAACAAAGGATGGAAGCTCAGACTCGAGATTGGTATTTATGCATATGCAGACATGGACCATTCTAGAGCTTGCTTTGGTTGTAGATTCAATGGCTACCAGCTCATCGACTATTACTACAATAGCTTTCAGGACCTCCTCTTGCCAAATATGGAAAGGCAGATCTAGGATGCAAACCCAGATGGGAGTAAAGTTGATACTCTAGGTATTTGGATTGAAATCCACTACCCATCACCTGAGAAACAAGCTTCTCCTGCCTAGGAACTAGGGCCCTTCTGTTATTATACAAATTGCATCATTGTGATTGCCTATTTTTATTATAAAAAAACCTCTGGAGAGGGCTATGATATCCATATTTCTTGAAGTATTCCATTTTGAGAAGGCCCAATGCCTTACAGTCTCCATATCTGGACTCCCCCCAACAAAATTCTTGAACATAGTTGGAGAAAACCTCTTCTGGGTTGATAATGTCTGGTCCAACCTGAGTTAGGTGGGCATTTGAGGTTTTTGGGGGGATCGGCTCACTAGAAGTTACTTGCACATAGGATGATCTACCAGGGCTCCCTGGAATGGGGCCCTCAATAGGTCTTTTATCAGGATGTTCCTATCCTGAGGACCCACGTGGAGCGTCCTCGAGATCTCGCTTCTCCTTCGATGGTACCATTCTTACTTGGACTTGGTCCTTCCTACACCATTCCTGCATTTTAGATACCATCATCGCCATTGTTGTCCTCCATCTCCACCATCGCTCCCAATATTTGTGCATCCACTATGACAGAAAATTGAATCCCTATTTTTTTTTAAGTAATAATAAGAGGGTGGTTTAAAATCACCCTCTTAGGGTCTAATAGGGCAGTTATACACCAACATCTTATGGTATATTAGGGCGGTCATAAACTGCCCTAATAGACCCTAAGAGGGTGGTTATAAATCATCATATTAGATCCTAAGAGGGTAGTTATAAAACACCCTATTAGACCATAAGAGGGTGGTTTTAAACCACCCTAATAGACCCTAAGAGGGTGGTTTTAAACTACCCTAATAGATCCTAAGAGGGTAGGTTTTAACCACCCTAATAGACCCTAAGAGGGTAGTTTTTTAAGTTAAATTTTAATCGCCATCGTAGGATGCACTATTGAAAATGCCCTCATAGATGATGGTTGAATAACCACCCTTAAAGACCCTTTTTGGTGTAGTGTATATATTAATCCATAGAGGATATATGAGATATATATGATATAAGAGCTACATAGCAATCTGCAATATTTGCATAGTGTTCCACATTGTCTATAGAGTCATTTCCATGAGATATTTGTAACAGCAAGAGGAGTAATTCAAGTTTGCATAGATTTGAACAACTAGTATTGTAAGTGATATTATTGTGCATATTTGAAGCCTTACATTCATATTTCATTATACTGTTGAATGTTATACATATTAGTTGGTTCATTTATATCTGTTACATTATATTTATTGGATTCATTATATTACAATTTTTTTATTAATTAAAAAGATGAGGGTTTTGAAAGGATCCCCACAACCTTATACACAACACTTCTAAAGGAGCTTGATAACCAACAACCACCATGTAATAATCCCACCAAGAGAAAAAATAAAATTGGATTCACGCCATATGAATCTAGCCAACCTACAATCCTACTCATAGGATTAAAATATGCCTACACAGGAAAAACAACCAAGCAATCCAGCAAGGACCCACCAACCAACTAGCATAGATGAACAACTAGCCAAAGACCCAAACCTAGGGCTTAACTGTTGTGTCCATAGGCTCATTCTTTCCTATGGTTATTTCCTCCAATATCTAACCCACCAAATGGTTCACCTCCTTAATGAATTCCACAACAATATTTAGGGTTCCCAAAATTGACCTTTGCTTATCCTCCACCAACTTGATTAGTTGGACATATTTATAGGAGTCCTCAGTATTTGGAGTAGAGAAGATCTCCACTTATGAAGGCTTAGCATTATTCCTTAATTTAGTTGGATCCTCTAAATTAGAGTGGACCACCATAATCGATGAATCCTCATTTTTAATTTTCTTTTCGTATAATCTTCCTTTTGGTTCTATAACTAATTACCTTTTCACTAATGTAAGAAATTAATATAAAATTACCGATGGATCATGTTGATAGTGGGTCAAGTTGTATTTGAACCAACGTTGGCATATTGCTAACAAATTTACAATCCGCCCCCATGAGCCACTCGGGCATCGACCCAGGAACAAGAAATGGAAAGTCTTTAGCATACCCAATGTGTATCCTAAAGACTTTCATAGCATAGTACCCCTAGGGGAAGTCGAATCCCCGTTGCCTCCTTGAAAGAGAGATGTCCTGGGCCACTAGACGATAGGGGCCCGCCTATCATCATTCTATTCAAATCAAAATTTCATTAATCTTCTCTAGGCTAGTAGTTTAATATTTTTCTTATTGTATTGTTTGTAAATTTTATTTATTTATTACAAAAATAATGAATTCACCAACCAAAAGAAAGTTTGGTTATATATACTAATAGAAAATTGTCACAATACCAAGTTTGGGCATTGTTGTGTATACCCAATGTATCATTGAACCAGAAGGTTCAACCACGATGAAAATATTGAGGAAATACCCCTTCTATCCAAGTTACAAATTAATAGAGACAAATAATAAAGACAAACTAATTTGTCGATTGTGGCGTAATATTGCAACTTTATTATATTTGATCATGTGATTACTTTTTATGGTAATTTATATTAAGTATAAGGCTTCAAAAGCCATCAGTGGTATCAAAGCCACAACAAGGTTACTTGCACATGTTTTGAAAGTTGTAAAATTTAAGGATATTACCACTAGGTAAGAAAAACTAGTGAAGTTAAGGATATTACCATTGGGTAGGAAAAACTAGTGAAGCTAGAGATTAATACCACTAGGTTGAAGAACAAATATTGAAGATTAAGGATTCAAATTTTAAAGAACCAACTCAATAAGAAAGTTGGCCATTCAGTAAAATAGATAAAACCCTATTTTTTTATTTAAAAAAAACCAGCTCAAGAGAAAGTTGGTCATTGTCATTCTGCTTCAAAAATTAGAAGTTTCATATTGAATTCTCAAATAATGATAAATAAAGCTATCTAAGATATTAAAGCAATAAAAATTAGTCTTTAGGAGTTGAGAATATTCCTACAGTAGATATAAAAGGCTTTCATATTTAATTGCATGAAGACCATGAGCTTTTCTCATGCAGGGAATGGTTTGAGTTATAGCTAACTTTCAATATAGTTTCAGGTCTTGAAGATAGACCTTGATATTGATAGAGAAAGGAGACTCCAAAAGAGAAGTCCCATAGAAGCAAACAAAGGAGACTTGAAAAAAGTCCCATTGAAGGTAGATTGAAGAAGACCTGAGAAAGAGGTCCTATTAAAGATTAAAGATCAAATATTGGTCATTAAGAAGAAAAGATACCATTAATATAAGTTGCTCTACAAAAATAGAAAGTAAAATTGAAGGTAGAAAGAAGACTTAAAGATAACAGAAAATCTTGAGGATAGTCCAAGTTAAAGGACAATGTAAGAAATGCACAAGGTAAAACAACTTGAAGACCAAGATAGAGGTAACATTTGGAAGGAAAGTTTGAATGCCACAAGGGTATCATTGAAGATAAAAATTCAGCAAGTACAAAGAATGCAAGGCAACAAAATTATAAGTTTTAAAAGATATAATTCAAGTTTATTGTGAAGCATCATAAAATATCACATGGGTAACAAGTTTTGAAAGGTAAAAGGTAGATTCATAGAAGACCACATTGAATAATAAGTTTTAAAAGGAAAAAAATCTAGAGAGTAGGGCGATATTCATATTGAGCAAGGAGAAAAATAGATTTGGCTAAAGATAAAGAATAGCAAGTCCACAAGGAAAAAATAGAGATATGATTTTAGCTAAGGAGCAATCACAAAAGAATTGGGGAAAGAAGAAATCAAGGTATGTCTACATACATTAAAGAAAATAAGAAATAATTCAACCATAATAGTGATGTAATCAAAGTTGAGGAGTCTTGAACAAATAGCATACATCATTATGAAATATTGGATAACAAATTCTAAAGGCAAAAAAAAGGTTTGCAGAACAAGTTTCAGGGAAGCATTCATAGCACGATTAGAAACAATGTAGGAGATCAAATATTCAAAGTTCTATTATTTTATTAAGCACTATCTAAGAGTAAATTAGTGCAAGTTCTGAAGAACACAAGATTATACTGAGAGGGGGTGAACAATATAAGATAAAAATTTTATTTCCAAATGATAACAACAATAATATGAAAGCAATAATAAATCAATGCACAATTTGCATACACATAAGAGATAATGATTTTACATGGAAACATCCTCTTGAGATAAAACCATGACAATATTGCTTATATTTTAATTCAATAAATTTTGTGGGCACCAAACCACAAGAGACACCAATCCCCTATACAAGTTTATGGACAACAATCCACAAGAGACACCAAATACCCTATACAATTTCATGGACACCAATCCACAGGAGACACCAATATTCTATACAAGTTCATGGACACCAATCCACAGGAGACACCAATTCCCTATACAAGTTCATGGACACCAATACGCAAGAGACACCAATCCCCTATACAAGTTTATGGACATAAATCCACATGAGACACCAATACCCTTCTGCAAGTTAGTGGGCAACAATCCATAAGAGACACCAATCCCCTTCTGCAAGTTTATGGGCACCAACCTATAGGAGACACCAATCCCCTCTCACAAGTTTGTGGGAACCAACCCATAGGAGACACAAATCTCCTATACTCAAGTTCTACTCTAAAATTTGCTCATAAATACTGCTCAAATTTACTCTCAAATCTGCTTACAAACACTGCTCAAATATGGTCCCATATCTGATCCAAAATTCTACTTAAGTGTGCTCAACAATCAAATCCAAAATTCTTTTAAATGCTGATTTGTAACTATCTTGTGCACCTTCCCTTATTATTGTAGATAGCTGAAATATCCTTCCTTTTCAATTGGATGCTTGGGTGAAGATGTGCATTAATGTTTTTACTATATGACACCTTGACTTGTTCTTAGGTTCTAAAAATAGTTATTTGTTGCACCCACATTCATTTGAAACTCCTCATGATAAGATAAGCGTTTAAAAACTTTGAATAATTTAATTCAATATTTCATTGCAAATTCAAATTACTCCCGACGACTAGTGAAAATTCAAATTTTTGTCAACCATTAGTGCAAACTCGAACTACTCCTAGTGGCTAGTGCAAACACAAATTACTCCCAGTGAAAAGTGCAAACTTTTTACTACACATTAATATTACTTCCTATAGCATGTTTTGAATAGGCTCAAAAAATAGTAGTGAGACAAGTAGAAATGCAGCACAACTATGAGGCAAGTAGACACGTGGATCGACTCAGGTGGATATGCAGGCACGACACAAATGGACACACAAGATTGGTTGTGAGGTGAGTAGACAAGTGGGAACGACTATGAGACATACGACCATAGGATGGATGGTAGATTCGATAATTAGAGACAACGTGGACCTTTCATGAAAGGACACGTGATAGATTCAATAGCTAGGGACAACATGGAAATTTTACACTTGCAAAAAATACAAAAAGGGATCCTAATATGATTGTAGTCACATTTAAAACATAGTGCTTAGAAGTATATAAACTACAACATGAAAGTGACACAAACAATGTAGGATTATGGGCTTTAATTCAAAAATAAAGCTAGACATCATATGGCCAAACCAAATATGCATACCTTTATTTAATGGTGAGGTTTGTGCACTTCACGTATTTTATAAGCTTTCTCCCTTTATTATTTTGCTAGGTTTTAGAACAATGTTTGCTGGTCACTTTTTTTGGACATCACTTTGTTTTCTAAATTCAAACTACACGTCAATTGATGCTTTGATCAATGCTAATAAAGTTTCTCTATAATTTCTCCCACACAACCAGAGCAAAACTTCAATCAAATCACTTTTTGACCTCTCTTTGCTTCAATTTCCATTGCATGCCATTCTCTTCCACGAATCCATTATAAATCATATAAAACACAAATGTTGTTTACACAATTTGAGATTTTCTATGATCTGACGATTCAAACACTTCAATGAAAACAATCTATCCCTTAAATTTACCTTTTTTGTTGTCAATATTTATGATTTTCGAGCTCTTGAATGGAACAGGATGCAGATCTAGCTTACTCGTGCATTTTGAGGATGTTTGATTGAGAATTGTTGTTGTCCTAATCTATTTCACCGCTACTCTAAACTCCTTCACCATTGCCCTAATATTTTTTGCTGGTCTAATTTTCTTCGTCGCTGCCCTAATATCCTTTACCATTGCTCTAAGCTCCTTCGCCACTACCTTAATATCTACCACTGCTCTAAGATCCTTCACCGCTGCTCTAATATCCTTCGCCACTGCACTAATATTCTTCGTCACTTAACGATCCTTGTCGCTTGCACAAGTAACTCTAAGGCATCCATAGCTCAAATAAATTTCAACCTTTTATATATATACAACCTTTATTTATATGTACAAGGTCGACCTTTATTGATATTTTGAAACATTAACTTTATAATATTTAAATATTATAAGGTTTAACTTTGTAATAATATTTTTAACTAATTTTTAAATATTATATTTAAATATTAAATCATATTATTGTAATTCAAAACATGATATTTCCAAAACTCATGAGCATACTTATAATTAAATTATCCTTCTAATTCTGCCCTTGACATCAATGACAACTCAACATTTCTTCCTGTATCAAAGAATACATGCACCACCTGCACCTGTAATAATAAGGTAGAGTTTAAGTTAGATTAAAGAGGGCCAAAGTTGGATTTCAAATGAGAGTGATAAGCTAGAATTAAAATAAAGGTAGAATATCAAGCAAAGGCAATGTAGTATCTATTTGAGCTATGTAAAGATTGCAACATCAAGCATTGTATGCATTAAAGATTGTAGAGTGCTTAAGTTCAAGAGTTCCATAAAAAATTAAGTCATTAATGCCAAGAGAAGAAATGAATTATCACCATCATTCATGAATAGTTGGATGTAGAGATGAGAGCTGAGCATCAAGAAGTTGAGTCGAGCACCAAGCACCAAGACACTGGTAATGAGATCCAAGTATTAAGAAAGAACTCAGGACAAAGCATAGAGCATTCATAAAAATTACCAATCGAGCTACTTCAAGGATCAAGAATTAACTAAAGTACACAGAAGTCTAAAGGTTGATTTGGAGTGTAGAGACCAAGCACCATCCATAGGACTATCAAAGACCAAGGGATGCTAAAGCCCAAATGTCAACCTAAAAATCAGAAAGGCACATAAGTCTAAAATATACAAGCATCTACGCATCAGGAATGAGCCAAGGGTAAAGTGCAAAGAAATTACCAAGAGGTAAGTGATGTAGTGAAGGAGACCAAGAGTTAAGCGTCACCCTTAGGAAAAGAATTCTAAACACCATATGAGTGAAAACCTAATTCTAGATGCAACCGAGGTGAAGTAAATTTTGAAATTGCATCAAAAGGAAACTGAGTTTTGAAATGAACATTAAAAGAGCCAAGTGTGTATAGTATAACACTTGAATGATAACACCAAGGAGAAATCACCAAATATTGAAATGAAATGTTTGAAATGAGTGGTAAAATTGTGTGAATGAACATCTCGCCACTTTACCAAAGTTTTCTTGATGTAACAAAAGTTTAGGTAGAATTTTTGAGTGAAATCAAAGAATTTGAGACGCTTGAGGTAAAAAAAAGTGAAATGCCTGAGGAAGTGCTTAAATAGGCACTTGAATTAAGAGCAAAAAATATCGATATTCCATTCACTAGCAATGTTCAGTTAAACATTCAAACAATGAGCACCAAGGACATTTTTTAAAGCTAGAAAGTAGAAGTGAGCACCAAGATCAGTTTTCGAAGCCAAAAAGGAGGATAAGTGAGCACCAAGGTCAATACAAGAAACCACAAATGCTCAAGCCAAGTTGAAGTGTTTATAAAAGCTCCAACACCAAGGTTGTTACAAGAAGCCACACACTTCAAGGAGGTATAGGGTTTTATGAGGTAAAATAAGGAATATCTAATTATTGCTCTTCTAAGGTTTAATAATATTCATAATGATAGATAAGTAAATTAAATAGGATTAATACCTTAGTTGAATTTTTTAAAAATTTCTAAAGTATTAAGTTGAAGTCACTTTGCTTCTTTAAGTTTTTTGAAGTGATAGAGTATTTTTAATATTTGTTGAAATTCAAAGCTAATGGAATATTTGCAAATTATTTAATTGTGGAGAGATAAGGAAGCCTACTTCAAACTTAGGAATATTAAATTTGCAAACATTCTTATTTTTCTAGTTTATAATTAATTAGGGAGCCATAAGGAATTCAACATCATAGTTTTTTGAAAAAATTAGAAAGTTGAGAACTGATTATCCAAAACCTAGGGAGACATAAGATAGACTACACCAAAGGAATTTGGTTAAGAAAAATGGAAGAAATTTTTAAGAATGCATTTAATGAATATAGTGAAGAACTATTTCATGAACTTAAGTTTTATTCACAAAACTTAATAAACAACTTTGATGGATATAGATATTGGCCTATTGGTCTAAAGAAATTTTTTTATTATTCTGAAGGAGGCAGGAGAAGAAAGTTTTACAACTCTAATAAGTTATCCTCATGGAATAATTTTCAAGACTTGGTGGAATTCTCAAAACACAATTATATTCTCTTCAGAAGAATGTTTAATGATTTATTTATCATTAATTAGTTTTGAATTTTTCCAAGGAATGAAACATAAGAAATAAGATTATGTGAATCATTAAAACCAAGTCAATATTATTGTGATGATTTACTAACTCAATATCTACAAGATATATATCACGTGAAAGTGCAAAAACAAAGAAAGAAAAGGAACAAGAAGAGGATTCAAATCAAGAAAGGCAAAAATAAGTCTAAACCAAAATATGTTGAAGACTTTCATATGAAGGACTTATATTTTAATCTACTGGAGGTAGATTGAATACTCGAGGAGGAAGATCATATTGAATACAAGGGGGTGTTGGAGAATATTACATTATTTTGTGCATGCCAATGTACCACCTTGGCACATCATTATAAATATTAGATTAGGATTTTATCTTAGATTAGTGAGTGAATTAATATTTCATGTAATGTACTAATGTGCAGGAAATGCACAAGTGTCATATAATTATGTGTGCAAGTGTTGTGAGGGTAAATTTGCACAATTTTCCATTATACAAGAGTGCACATGTGTTCTTAGATTAGGAAGAGTTAAGTTAAGAGTCAATTATAATTGTGTATACAAGATAGTTTCATTTGTATGCAAGTATCAAGTAGAGAAACCAAGAGTCATGAGGCTTGACATATGGAAAGGAAGAGTCATGGTAACCAAAGAGTCATATTAGAATGGCTATATATTACTCCATAGAGGACTTATTAGATAAGAGCTACATAGCGATCTATAGTATTTGCATAGTGTTCTACATTATCTATAGATTCATTCGCATGAGATATTTGTAACAGAAAGAAGAGTAATACAAGTTTGCATACATTTGAGAAACTAGTATTGTAAGTGATATTATTGTGCATATTTCAGGCTTTACATTTATATTTCATTATATTATTGAATGTTATACATACTAGTTGGATAATTTATCTCTGTTACCTTATATTTATTGGATTCATTGAAACTTTATTATATATCTTGTGATTACTTTTTTGTGGTAATATATATTAAATAATAAGGTTTCAAAAGCCATCAAGTTGTTATAAAATTGGTTAATACTACGAAGTCTAGGATATTTTCATTAATGATGCCCTAGATTTAAAATAGATAATTGTGGAAATTTTTGGGCTTAAAGTTGGAAAATAGCCATCACCATATTTGGGTATTTCTTTGTTTGATAAAGGAAAGAAGGAGGAGCTTTGGGACTCAGTTTTGGATAGAAAAATTTATTTTTTAGCAGGTTGGAAAGGTAAGTTGTTAACCATGGGTAGAAGGTAACTTAGAAAAACTACATTGCAATCTATCCATATATATGTGATGTTGTTTTCAAGATTGTCAAGAAGTATAACATCTAATTTTTATAAATTTAAAAGGGTTTTTCTTAAGAAATGATACAAGGAAAAACTTAGGGTTTCTCTTTGCAAGTAGGATAGGCTTTGTAAATGAAATAATATTGAAGGTGCAATATTTGCATAATTATAGACTTATAAGTTTGGAATTAGGGGCAAAATATGGCTAGAAATTATTCAAAAATAAAGGAAAGAGTTGGGAAAAAATATTACTTCAAAATATATAGGTTATCTTGATGCAATGAAATTGCTCAAGAAATGAATACTGTTTGAAATTTCTCAAGAAATGAAGGCTATCTACATTATTGACAATATGAAAATTTATGTTAGATAGTTCATAATTTATCAACAAATATATTAAATAGTAATCTAATGAGAGTGATATTAAATTTTTTTGATCTAATTCTTGGTTGAAGATTTATCATCTTATTTATAATCCAAAATAGAAACCCTTATCTTGGGCACACTTAGCTTGTAAATGTCCAAAGGTCAATATTCTATCATTGTGAACAAAAACACCAAATGATGGATTTCTATTAGTAACTTGGTCAAATAAGAGGAACTCAAACACATAATAGATGAGATTCAATAGATTCTTCAAGAGTTTTATTTTCCTATTTTTACATTAAAGGATGAGTTGGTTTGGAATCTATCAAAATATGGTAGAAACTTAGTCAAGATGGAACATAAGGATTTAGAACAATCAAAATTTTATACTACCAATAATTTCCCTTGGGATAGTGTTTGGTCATTGGATGCCTTCCCTAATGACTCAACATTCCTTTGGTTAGTAATCCAAAGTAAGATTCTTACAAGAGAGTCTACAAAGAATAGGAAATAATGGACCTTTCAAGTGTGTATTATGTGATAAAGATTTAGAAACATCAGGTCATTTATTTATTTACTATCTCTTTGCTTCACTTTTAGCCAATTTAAAAAAAATATAAGAATATATTGTGTAGCCCCATCAACATTGAAAGAGTTGATAAAATGTTTGATTAATTATTTAAAGCTATATGATTATACATTATGTGGAGGATTGGTCCTACCATTATTTTTTGTAATTTATATTTTGAAAGGAAAAATAAATTATTTTAAAACAAATCTCAAAATCATGTATTTTTTTTGGAACCGTATTAGTTCCTCTATTGCAGAATGTTTACAAACATGGTGCTCATCATGGGAAGTCTTAAGTGATCAAAAAGAGGTGTTAGCCTCTTGATAACATGATTTTAGTCTACATTAAAGTGTCTTTTATGATAATAGAGTTAACATTAAGAATCTAATTTGATCTTTGGTACAATGGAAAGGTCATAAAATTGGGTTTATCAAAATTAATTTTAATGGTGCTTTCAAAGGAAATTCATGAAAAGCTAGTGGAGGGAGTGTTTTTCAATGTATTGAAGGAAAATTCTCCTAATTTACTTGGAATCATATGGAACTTCAACTAACAACTATGTAGAGGTTGGGAAACTTCCTATCAGGTTCATAATTACCATTGAAAAATGATGGAAATATATTTCAATTGAGGGAGACTCACAAATTGTTATTAATATTATTAATAAAAAAGGATGTGGGGATTGGGTTAAAAATAAAATTATTTCTAATGTTAATCAACTATTATTGGAGGTAATCTATTGGAAATATGATCATTATCGATAGAGAATAAAATTAGATAGTAGATATTCTAGCAATTAGGGTGTTGATCTTTGTCTTGGTGAAAATCTAATTTTAGAAGGCAATAGCTGAGTGAGATCTTATCTCTTAATAAAAATGACGTCAATGACCTAATTGCAAAAGTATAGTAGTTTGAGGAAGATGAAGCATATATGTGATATGAGCAATGAAAAATATCTTTGATAAAAGGTGAACTTGTATATGCTTTAATTGACTTGACAATACGTAATATTTTAGTATTTTGATGGGATTGGCCACTAATAGAAACCACATATAACTTATTAAAAAATAAAGGCTTAAAAAATATTGGAATACCATGCTCTTAACCCCAAATACCTCTATCTAAACACATGAAACTAACTCCTAGATGCATCACTACAAATCCCTTACGTTCATAGCCTCACAGGACATGGACTAATGTTTTTTAAATCTAGAGATCTTAAATTTCCTTTATTCTATATTGTAAACACTAGAAAATAGGTTCTATCATACATGAACATAGAGTATAAAAAATTAGCATGATGTAACAACTGATAAATAAAAGGTTTAAAATATGCCATGATACAATCTTATCACAATGATATTATCTCCCTCCATTGCTACCTCTACTATAGTCTATTACTTCTTCTAGATAGTATTAATACTATATCTTTCTCTTATTATCTTTCCCATTAATTTTACTTGGTTTATAGATAAGATATTTGACCAAGTGGATCCTTTTGAATACTATGTTTAGCATTCAAGTTTAATTTTTCCTCCAACACATTGAGGCTTTGAGAAGGAGATTGTTGCAAAGAGTCTTGGATTCTCTAACTAGAATTTTAGGTGCCATTAAAATTATTTCTACTAAGCACCAAGGTAAATCAATCAACATCCATTACAATACTCCCTTGATATTAACTACTTTGTAATGTCTACCCATAGCTTCAACCCATTTGGTGAAGTATTTAATAGCCATGATGATAAAATTGTGTTCATTTGAGGATAAGAGGTTTATCTTAGTGATGATGTCAATTTTCCAAATGGATAGAGGTCAAGAATTTAAGGGCTTAATAAAGGGTATCGATAAGATTGTCATACTTTTGAAACTTATCACACTTTATAAAATAGTCATAAGAGTCTTGTTTATGGAGGGCCAATAATAATGCATCTACATGAGCTTCTAAATGATGGCAATATCGTTAAATCGACCACCACATGATCCATTGTGGGTCTCTTTGATGATTATTTAGGCTTCTATAGAGTCAAAACCTAAGAAAAATTACATCAATGATGCAACAATATAAAATACCACTAATGGCAGTATACCTATAGGCTCATTGATTGAGGTTCTTATGCCCATTACTATTTAAATTGTTAGGCAAATTGCCATATATTGGTCTGTGATCCACCTAGTGCATAGAAGTGTGTCCTATACCATAGGGATCAATATTGGATGGCCAACCTCTAGAGAAGGTCATTTCATTGTAAAAACATAAAAGAAATGGGGGAATATTAAAGTGAGATGAGGGTTGTAAAGAGAAGGAAGAAAAATATGGATTAAATGCATATGATATTTGGCTAATAACATTGCTACAATATATGAATAAAACACTGTAACTAAACTACATATAGGACCTAATAGACTAGTCACCAAGCAAAGCATTACATAATGTAGAATAAGCCCATGTCATTCCCTCCACTACTACAATAGCCCTTAGAACCACACAATTGAATGCTAAGCATCCATAACATTCCAATAGTCTAAAGTGATAATCCAAAAAACTTAGGGCTAATAGAATAGAACACCCACAAATATTTTATAAAAATATCTAGGCCCAAAAAAGCATCCAAAAACAAAATAATTCCACAACATAATGCTAGAAAAGGTCAAACAACAAGCTAATTCATTAAAATTATAGAGCAGAATTACATATTATACAACAAGTAAAAACTCAAATTGTTGATCCTCATATTGGATTAAATTTTGCTATTTATAGATTACTAAGCTATCCTAGCTAATTATTACAAGGATGGCATACCATAGGCTTGATAAGAATAGCATAGCCTGGCCCTATTTGGTGTTTGTGCTCAATTAGCATACCTAAGAGAGTGGATGTCACTCTCTTGATATGTCTCAGCCAACTATTTAGATCAGCATCATTTCTTAATTTTAGCATTCACATATCTTTAGTAGGATTTAGTTTTCTTTAACACATACAACTCTTCCCCCTATGGTTGCACTAACTATTATATTTATGGGTACCTTTGTTCATGATCAATGATAACCAATGTTGTTGCAGGTTTTAGGAGATTGGCTATCATTTTTCTATAACTACTTTGCTTTGGATGGATGATGGGTGTCCAGATATCCCATGCTTCTAATGCCCATGATCTCTACTAAAGTAGATATGTTTGGGAGCCTTCCTATTTTTTCTAGTCACTAGGGTCTCAAGTGTCTTACCA
The DNA here is from genome assembly GCA_028583015.1 of Wollemia nobilis. Lineage (NCBI taxonomy): Eukaryota > Viridiplantae > Streptophyta > Pinopsida > Araucariales > Araucariaceae > Wollemia > Wollemia nobilis. The sequence continues at coordinate 2,151,619 of JAQPPZ010003633.1, forward strand.
AAACAACTATGGATCTATTTACACTATAGCTTAGAAGTCTCGATCATTCATATTCTTAAACACTCATCTCTTTGACCACTTATGTTCCTATCTATGTGTGCTTTACTTTAGACTTAGTTATTAGGGCTTTTGTGGACTTAGTTTGACACCACCTAGATATCCTTGACCCCTTTGTTTTGGATTGGTCAATTCCCCAATGTGCCATTGTTGATGTCACTTTTGAAAAAATTTGACCACCCTTGCTCTATATTTTAAGTGGTTGGTCCTATTATACCTTAGCCAAATTTTAGGCTCCACATATTACCTTCGATCATCCAACTTGTCATATACAAAAATTACCAAGTCTAATAGGGCTTCCTTGCATCTTGATTAACAAAATTTTACAAAAAAATGATAGTCCAAAAAAGTTTTCTAGGAGCTATCTATATGGAAACATTTAAGGACCCACATTATTGACACCTCCCATGGATTTTTACTTACAAAAATGAGAACCTAGGTAGCCTTATCCAGTGGGCAATGGAGTCAAGCAATGGCAAGGAAAATACTTTAAAAAGAAAAGAAATATGAATCTAAAAATTAGTTGATATATACCGCTATTTCTTAATTAGCTCTGGATGAAAATTAGGTCTTTATTTAATTTAGTAAGTGATTGTTTGTGGAGTATATCTCTATTTTTGAACCTGTTGTTGGAAACTATAATTTTATTTGAAAACGAAGCAAAGGGCCAAATATTGCTATAGGTAGAGCTCTTTTAGTTTTTACCAAAAAGGGTCTGGGGCTCATACCAATAGTAGGATCTAACTTAACTATCACTAGAAAGGCTATAATATAGCATTAGATTTAAATCCAATACCGGATCGTGGTATGGGAAGCTTTGAAATTGCTATAAAATTTCTTGCTATGGTGAATCAACTCAATATATCCTTCAAACTTAGAGAACTTTTGCTTGTATGAGGCAAAGAACCAAGAATCAAAAGTCTTGTCTCTTTGACATCGAGTCTATATTCAACTATTAGAAATCAATTGATGGAATTTTGAAGCTAAGAAACATGGTCAATAGGTTTCCTTAAGAATTTTTTTCAAGAATTTATTGAATTAGGAGAATGAGATCCTATTCTTTTAACCATTTTTAATAGGAGAGTCCTTGAAGCTGCTTCACATCTATCTTCTCGTGCAATTATTTCTTTAGTGCCTAATATAACCAATAGACATATGTTGCTTAACTTTTATTTTGGCTTTTATAGCCTTTATTGACATGTCATATATTTACACAAAATTTTGGTAAGGTCTCCCTTGCTAGTTTCAAATGTTGTCGATTCATCAAAATCGATAATGTCTAGACCAAAATCTTCCAAATATTTGCTTTTTCAATATTCTAGTTTCTTAGAATATGTGAGTAGTTTGGATTAGGAGCTACCATCCATTTGTATTTAAGACATAATGATTTCCAAATCCTACACCAGCTATAGTATTGTTACATAGTAAGGACAACTCATTATTAACCCATGCCTTGTCCATTGGCAAGTATTTAGGATCTTTTGTCAAACTAACATATCCTAGGCTCCTACGACTTATTGCATTAGACACTCCACCTTCTAGCATTGAATTTTTTTAGGTCTCTCTAAATATTTTGGATATGATTTTTGGGACCTATTGCCTATTGAGGTCTGAAACTTACTATAATTAAACTTACTACAGATGGGCTCAAAGATATCCTATGTTTCCATGCTTGAGAAAGTATAGTTTTGGGCCAATTCAATATTTTTCTTCAGTTGTCAGAGGACAACAACATGTTGGCTAAGTGTGGAATCAACAAATTGAACCTTGAATATTATTAGAATGTATGAGAAGGTTGTTGGTGGAGGAAGATAATATAATGCTTCAAATGGTGTAACCTTTGTTGTGGTGTGATATGAAGTGTTATACTACCATTCAACAAAAAGGAGCCATTTAGCCCATTGTGTAGGATGTTCATATACAAATCAATGTAGATAGGTTTCTAAATCCTTGTTAACAATTTTTTTTTGGCTATCGGTTTGAGTATGATAGGCAAAACTCATTTTTAGTTTAGTTCCCTATAAATTAATCAGTTCTTGATAAAAATATCTGGTAAAAGTAGGGTCCCTATCTGACACAATAGATTTGGGTATTCCATGAAGGCAAAAGATGGATTCTAAGAATATTTGGACAACTACAAACACTATGTATGGGTGGGATAAGGAACATAAATGTGCATAATTTGTGAGACAATCCACTACCACTAGAATAATTTATTTTCCTCTTGATTTGGGTAACATTTCAATGAAATCAATAGAAATATCTACCTAAACTTATTATAGAATGGGCAAGGGTTGAAAGATCCCTAGGGAACATAGTTTCACCTTTCATTATTTGGAACCTATCATACTCTACCATAAAATTTTGAATATCCCTTTTCAATCCCTTTCGAAAGAAAGTACACTTGGTCCTTTTCTAGATTTTTAGAAACCTAGAATGTCCAATAATTGGTGCGGTATGCATTTCCTGCAAGATGAGATCTCGCATTTGTGAATTTTGGGAAACAAAAATTTGGTCACAATATCAAGTCTTGACCATACCAAGTGTATATAGGGTATGATTTGGGCTTAGCTTAGAGTTTGTTTGTCAAAGTTTTCAAAATAGATCTTTGGCCATTTATTCTTGGAGATGATTGATTCATTTAGGAAGTGGTGTAGATATAGCATTTAATATTTCTTGATATTCATATTGTCAGGATAGTACATTAGACACTACATTCTCTTTTATTTTTTATATGTAACTTCAAAATCATAGCCTAGTAATTTAGATACCCATATTTGTTGTTTAGGTGTGGCTACCCTTTGTTCTAATAAGTACTTAAGACTTTGATGGTCAATTTTGATTGAAAAGTGATATCTAATGATATATGGCCTCCTATGATTAACATGCTAAATTGATAGAATCTTCTTTTCATATGTAGATTTACCCAAAATCCAACCCAAAAGTTCTCTACTGGTGATGACCAACGATCTTTCTTCTTGCATCAAAACTACCTTGATTCCATTTCCAAAAGCATCACTTTCAATTACAAAAAGGTTTAGAAAAATTAGGCATTGCTAACACCGAGGTGGTTGTCATAGCTTGCTTTAATTTCTTGAAAGCTTTCTCCACTAGTTATGACCACATAAATAAATTTATTCTCAACATGGTTGTTAAAGGGCCCACTATATTTTTGTAATTCTGCATAAATTTACAGTAATAACCTATGAATCCAAAAAATCCTTGAAGATCCTTTAGAGTTTGAGGCTTTGGCCATTCTTGAAAAACTTGAATCTTGAGGATTGAATTTAACTCTTTATTTGATGATAATGTGACCCAAATAATTTACTTCTTGCAAGCCAAAAGAACACTTGGACCTCTTGGCATAAAGTTGATTCTCAAACAAAAGCTATGCAGTGTGAACAAAATACTAGAGATGCTCCTCCCAAGAGTGATTGTAAATAAAATTATCACCAAAGAAGACTATAATAAATATGCAAATGAAGGGCCAAAAAATAATTCAGTAAAATCTAAAAAGTGAAAGGTACATTGGTCAAACCAAGTGGTATAACCAAGAATTCATAGTGCCCTTCATGAGTCCAAAAAATAGTTTTAGGAATGTCATCTTCTTGATTTGAATCTGATGGTATCCTCACCATAAATCCAATTTTGTGAAATATTGGGCACCATGCAACTCATATAACATATCATAAATTATTGGAATTGAAGTTTTATCTTGAATAGTTATCTTATTGAGCTCTCTGAAATCCACACATAAACACCAAGATCCATCCTTTTTTTGTACCAACAACAATGGAGAAAAATATGGACTAATGTTGGGACCAATAACTCTTTTTTTTTTTTTAACATATTGGTACCTATAAAGTTAGAAATTTGGAGGAAGACTATCTAGAATACATTAAATAGCATGGTCATGAGTACGATGAGGGGTAGTCCTTTAGGCTCCTCAAAGACTATGGTATATTTTTACAATAAAAGTTGTAATTCCTCTTTATGGTCCTTGTTCCCATTATCTAGAGCTTGTATAGTAAATATTTGGGCCACAACTCCATGGATTGAATTTTTTAATAGTTTCTCCATACTATGAGATAAAACAAGTTGAGTAGCCTTATCCTTCATGCCCCATAAGATATAATATGTTCCTTGTTGGTTGAATTTCATCCATAGCTCAAAAAATCCTATAATACTAGGTCAACTTCTCAACCACTTTGCTCCCAAAACATCACACCCACCTAGGGCTAAGGCAAACATATCCACCTTGATATTATATTCCCCTATATATATGTTGATATTTTGATACTTTTATTTACAAGGAAAAGTTCCTCCATTGGTAATTATAAATTCATAGTCACAAGTTTTAATATAACAATTCCCCTACTTTTCCACTCTCGGGTCAATAAAGTTATGTCTTCGCTTGAATTAATTGAAAATTATGACTCATTATCCTTTAAATTATCCTATCACCTTCATGATTTGGGGTATCTTCTAAGGCATGTACCAATATTTTATATCGGGCTTCAACTAGAGCTTCCAGTTGTTCTATGTTCCTCTTCTTCCTGGTCCTTTTCTACCTCTAAAGATTATGTGGTTGTTGCCCTATCTACATAAAGAAAATATAATTTTTGGTGTACACATTTATACCCTATGAAATACTTCTCATCATAGTTATAACATAGCCCTTGGGCTATTTTAACTTCCATATCTTCTTGTTTTAATTTTTTGATGGGAGATTTGTTGAAAGGATTTGATGTTGGCTTGGACAAAAGAGGTGGTTGAAATTGGGAGAAATTGGAGTTGAGCTTCAAATTTTTCTTCTGTTAATCTAGCCAAGGCTATTGCATGTTGTAATGTTTGTATCCTTAACATTTTAACTTTTGATTTAATTTCATCCTTCAAACCACTCACAAAATAGCTTTGGAAGAATTTGGGACTCAAGGTAGTGGTATGATTGGTCAATAAAACTAATCTTGAGTCTCAAATGGTTGAAGTTTGTTTGAGTTTAGAAAGGGCTCCTATAAAATTTTTTTACTCACTAAGAACAAATATATTGAGTACTTTTTTCTCAAATTCAAGCCAAGTAAGCTCAAGGTGTGCTTTTTTGAGCCACTAAAACTATTGTAGGGCATCCGATTCAAGATTGGAAAAAGCAATTGTGAGATGCATATATTGAGGAACATTATAAAGACTAAAAATATTGTTTTTCTCAACACACCCATCCCTCTAGATCCTTTTCATGAAACTTCGAAAATTATAATTTGGGTAATTTAAATCCAAATCGAATAATATTGGGGGCTTCCCATTCTTTATTATTGTGTCCTTTGCCCTTATAGTCATAAGAACCAAATCGACCATATGTGTGGATGTTACTAGTTAAATGACCTTCCAAGTTTGTAATTTTTCCATTTAATTCACCCTTCATATCCTTCTATTCCATTTTCACATAGGCTAGGGAGTCATATAAATATTTGAGTTCATCCCTTAAACTGATTTAAACCATCCCTTAATTGACCTCCCAAATGCTCCCCCCATGAAGTTACTTGAGTGATAATATTTTGATCCATTTATTATGCTTTTTTTTTGTTCCCTAGTGCCTATAGTTGTACTCTATGAGTTTTGACCTTTTAAGGATACTTACTAAAAATAGGAATACAATTTTGACAGTTAATATTTTTAGTGATGATCTCATAAAAGTGTTTGGGTGTTATATATCAAAACTATTACCTCAAAAAGACTATCAAAATGGGCTAGGTCTCTAGATGATATTTTTTGGCAGTGCAAACTTTTTTGGATCAAGTGTCATTTATTTTTCTCCTAGAGTCTTTGTTCACTTATAAAATTAACTTTTGTCCAAAAAACCCCTTAGCAAGCCTTACAGTGTTTATTATCGATAACTATTCTATTTGAATCTATAACTCATTATTTCTAGCGGTTGTATTGGAAGAATTTGTTATTGATAATTTTTTGAATTGATATGATTCTTGACTATGTCTAACAACTATACGGTCAGACTCTATCTTGAATATTATTGAATATGGCCCTGGCTAAAATTATACCCAAATGTTACTAAATTATGCCCTGATTGACCCTATCTTGACTGTTACATTCACCATAAATTATTGTTTGTTTTAGTACAATCAATTATGTGATATTGTAGTCTCTTTAGTATGATCAATTTTCATGTAGGGTTCTTGGGTTCAAGTTTAACATTAAAAAAAATAGGGTACTCTAGGCCAAGGTGTATGCATTGTCCATAACCCATTATTATACCACAACGATGAACAATAATGCTCACACCAATATTTTAGGCTACTACTCAAGGAGGATTCCATGCATAACCTTGAGCACACTACTTGCATCTCTAGAAGTACGGGAGGGTGATATTATCTAGAAAAAAAAGTACTCTATGGATAGATACATGGTCAAAAAATGTCATATGGCTAAAGGTTTCTTCTAATCCTAGGGGGTCTTCTAATATACTTGAAGATACATGGGAGCTTAAGTTTGTATGAAGGTATTGTCTAAGGCCTAGATATTAGAGTCTGATCACTCCTCACTTCATTAGACGCTTTATGGGAAACAAAGCTTAACCAATAACAACAACTCCATGATATTTTAAAATACCAACACATGGTTTCTAACTTATTAAACTAAAATCGAAGAAAAATGGCTCGATTTTTTAATAAAAAATAAGCAAGAAAATGAAAAAATGAAAATTTATACCTAATAAATTAGAAAGGTAAGGCAAGAATTTTTGTATTCATAGTGGAACACGATCTTGGAAAGTTATCTAATACCACTTATTAGAAACATTCTAGTTAAATAAGCACATCCACATAAATATTGCAATAACAACAATAAAGCATGAAAAAGCAAAATATTGCAATATGAAATGGAAATGTAGAAATCTATATATATATTTTGAATTTACATGGTGGAATCGGTAGCCGCCATGAATCCGGGTAGGCTGTCTGAATTTTATGGCTGCCACAGTATTCTGTGTTGTCCACCTCAAAAACTGCCACACAAATCTTCGTGTAGTTCACCCTTATAACCACCATGCCATAATCATTTTAAAGCATTTACACTGCTAAAAGCACCAGGAAAGGGATAAGTGTTCAGTCTGATGAGGCCCAATATTTGAACCTTAGATCTTTGCCCCTCTTACGGGGTTTGGTAAAACTAATTGGTCTACACCTCAGACCTAGAAATCTACATTAATATATTAGAATCACAAAATAAAATCATTGGCCTCTTCAAGGGGTAACCTCCTAAATAGAACCTTGATTCAATATGCAAAAATATACATCTATCTAGGTCCCTCACAATTTTTAAGACTCTTCATAACCCTAAACCTAACACTAAAGGATTGGATCACATGTTTATTGCCACCTGAGCTAGAATCTTCTACCAAACAAAATAGTTACATTAAACTGCACCACTTTTCTAGGTACCTCTAGTAACACAAAATATTATAAAAATATAATATCATTAGGATGGGGTCCCCACATTAGAAAGGTAGTTGTTACATAATATTTTTTTTCAAAAAATGAAAAATATGTTATATTTATAGAAGTTGTATTACAAGGTAAAATGAGTTGGACAGGTATCAAGGGAGAAAAAAATCCTCCTCCAATATCCTGGCGCAAAAATTACCCATAAAAAATTACCATACATAAAGCAGATATTCATACACCTCAGTACTACCATAGTTGAATTCCATTTTATCCAATTTATTTGAATTTTGTAAACCATCCATTTATCTTCATGTTGTTTTTCTCTATGGCCTAACTATGATAGATTCATTAGACTCACTATTTGCTCTTCCTATTCTACTATCTGTTTGTATCACATCCCACATACCTTGGATTCTTTGGTACAAAATTATATGATTTTTCATCTAAGAGTCCACATATTGCCCTTCCTCCATATATTTTTCCAATTTTGCTAAATAGTCTACTACCCTATTTCCATCTCGCTTGATATGTATAAAAAACATCTTGAAAAACCTGCTAGATCTTCTGAACTACTTCCACCTTCCTTCTCTCTCCAATTCTTGGAACCTAAAAGGGCCTTATCAAATCCAAGATTCCAACCCATACCTAAAATTTTGTCTCTATCCATAGCTTATGTAACTGTATATTTGTAGCTATCACTGATATTGACAATATCATCTGACCTTTCGCTTCATTATTTGTTGCTTCCCCCATACCTTCTACTCTCCAGTACACCTCTTCTCCTTTCCAATTTTGCATGATAATGCTAAAACCAGCTTTTCTAGGGTTTTTAGTAGAAGTCGCATATGTTTTTTCCTTCACCCACTCTTTTGGAGGTGGCCTCCACTCTATATTATTCAAGGAGATCTCACCTATGTATCCATCCCTAAGTTGTTTCTCTATTACAGTTATTCCAAGGCTCCGTAGAATAATCACTTCCTCCATTTTTATGTATGTTTCCTCTTGTAATCTGATAGATAGTGTTTCTATTACCTTACTCATAATCCTCTCCCATACTTGCTCCCTTGTTTTGTGCTTTGATCTAAATATACATGCATTTCATTCTAGCCATAATTGCCACCATATGAAGCTAGGTCCCAGTTTCCATGCCATTTTTATTATTTTAGTCTTAAAGCTACATTGTTTCCATTTCTCATAAAAGCTTTCCTAGCTCTCAAAAACTTCCCAATGTTGTCTCATCTACCTCCACCAACTAATCCATATATATTTAGCAAAATAACACCTAAAAAAGAGGTGATTCAAGGTCTCCTCTACATTTCCACACAAAACACATTTGGAAGGCCCAAAGAAACCTCCTTTTCTCAAATTATAAAATGTCAAGCAGTTTTGTGGTTAATTAGCCATGAGAAAATGTTAATTTTTGGCCATCCTTATTTTTTCCAAACAAATGTCCATGGAAGTGGTGCTGGGGTAATCTCATATCCACAAACTACCTTGTATCCCTCCTTTGCCTTATAAATTACCAACTTACTTCCTCCCAATCCAAGTATATCCCTCTTAGAACCATATTGAATTGAGTGTATTTGGAGATGTCTCCACAATTTTAACATTAGTTCCTTTGTCCTCTTCATTGGCCATTTTTTGGGATGTTTCCACTATAGTAAGTCTAGCACATGTTGATTCCATGAATTCATATAGTAAGATGCTTTCCACCACCCTGCTTTTTGGAGCTCTACTTTCCAACTCTTCATATTTAGGAATGTTTGAATAATTGGTTGAGATTGATTCCATGAATCCTCCAAAAATAGAGCATCCTTTCCATCCCCTAACTACCAATATAGGTATGGATTTATTAAATCCTGGCCTACTAACATTGTCCTCCATACTGTAGATCCCTCTCCTTCCACTCTATGTCTTGGAAAGTTTTTCTCAGCCACTCCTAGGTAATATTTGGCTTGTAAGATTCTACTCCATAAACCCCCGGTAGCTGTAATCCATCTCCAAGGAAGCTACTCAACTAGTACCTTACTATTATGGAATGTTGATCTTATCCCTAATCCTCTTTTTTTTTCTTTGCAGATAAAGGTAATCCTAAATATTGTATGGGTAAATAAGTTTCCATGAATTTCAACAATTGTATAATTTTATCTCTCACCCTCTTTGTTGTATTGAAAAAAATAATTTGAGATTTTTTTCATTAAAATTTTTCCTAGTAGCTTGAGTATACCCATCTAAAAATTATTTTATGTTTCTTGCTACTATGAGATTGGCTTGACTAATAAGAGTAGTATCATCCAAAAATTGGAGGTGATTTATCTCAATTTGAGAACTTATTTTTAGGCCCCTTAGCCTCCCCTCTTGTCTCCTTTTTTTTAACGGTATCCCAAGACCTTCTGTGTAATGGATAAAAAGGTAAGGGAAGAGAGGGTCCCCTTGCCTCAACCTTCTTCCTCCTGTGAACATGGGAGAGGGACTACCATTTACCAAAACTAAGAATGATGTAGTCTATGTACAGGGCTTTACCCAATCTCTCCACCCCTCTGCAAAGCCCATTTTTTCTAAAATTCTTTGCATAAAGGACCAATCTACTCTATCATAGGCTTTAGAAAGATTTGATTTAATAAACATACCTAGGTCCTTTTGTTTTGACATTGTGTGTATCACCTCCTGGGCCACTACTATTCCATCTAGAATTTGTTTGCCTTCAACAAAACCACCTTGCTCACTTGAAATCAGATTTGGTAAAAAAAAATTTAACCTTTTTTACATAAGCTTTGTTAATATCTTGTATACTACATTACATAGTGAAATAGGCCTATAATTGTCAATTATCTCACTAGATGGGCCCTTAGGAATCAAAGTGATAAAAGTATGATTCAAGGAATTTAATATTTTCTTACTCTGTCTTATTTCCTCCAGTGCCTCCACCACTTCTTGGCCCACAATTTCCCATTAATTCTAATAAAATTCAATGGGGAATCCGTCTGGTCCTGGAGTCTTTCTTGTTTGCATTTTTTGTATGATTTGCGAGGTTTCTTCCAAAGAAAATTTTCTCCATCAATAATTTATTGTGTTCAGGTTTGACTAATTGTGAAATTACCTCTAGTATCTTCTCCTGCCATATTGCATTCAAATTTTCATTGCTACTTAAAATAGTATGGAAGTACTAATTTGCTATAATTTTTATTTCACTTCCACTGGTTTTTACCTGACCCATCATATATGTAAGATTTGTAAATCTATTTTGTTATCTCCTAGCTATTGTTATCCTATGAAATAATATTGTGCTTTTGCCCTCCTCCTTTAACCATATAACTCTAGCCCTTTACCTCCAATAGATCTCTTCTTGTTCCTCCAAAGCTTCCTCTCTCCTTGATGAGCACCAGATATGCTCATATTTTTGTATATGTACTAAAAATTTTTGTGCGGAAATATATCATGAGTTGTATATTTTTATGAAATATTATGTATTTATTTAATGAAATCATGTGTATTATCTAATCCATGTGTGAAGTGTGTTTTGTGTAGTTATTTCTTAGATTTTGTCATCTTTTGCTCAGTCGAGGTCCTACATGGACCTGGCATGGTTCTACTCAATCAGATGAAGGCATACGGAGGTAGGCACCTTACTCAAGTAGGCGCCTTACCTTACTGAAGTAGGTGCCTTACTGAAGTAGGCACCTTACTAAAGTAGGCGCCTTCCTCGAGCGGATGCCCAGATTATGCGCGTTGACCAAATGACTGGAGAAGGACCCCGATGACCACCATTCCACATCATCAGTGGGAAACCACTGATGAATGAGTTGTCCCAGTCAGGGTGGATGGACGCGCAACCACTCCTGAAGTAGAACCATAATGAAACAAAAATTGCCCGATTGCAAGGAAACGATGAAGAAGCTGATCATCACGTGTCGGCCATAGTAGCTGAATTATTCCAGTTTAGACTATAACCGGGATGCCTGTTGTAATAGAACTGCAACAAGAAGTCCTATGTGTGGTATATAAACACACGGAATTCTCTATAGTAGGGGAAGCATTCTTTTAAGAACATTATCGCATGTAATACTTTATTGCACTGTTAATAAAGCTTGAGCGTTCTCTCATCTGCATATTATTTTCATGATTTGTTGGGTGGGATCTATTGGAGCTTAGGCCCACTCCAAGCCAATATTCCTCCCTTATATCTTAGTTATTTTCTTTCATAGATTTAATTCTGCATAAGTAGTATATTCATTCCTTAGATTAAAGTTAATTATTTTAGAGTAGTGTTCTTTTTACGATAGGCGTATTATTGCTTTCAGTATGGTGTGTTTACCTTTGAGCATTTTTATTTATGTTTAAGTTTTCTTGGTGTGGATGAATCAACCATTGTTTCACAAACACCCCCCAATTATAGATAACCAGATTCATCTCCAAAATGGTAATGTGAGTAGTTTCAATCGTGGCACTTCTAAAGTCTACGAGCTCCCGGGTTGACAATTTAAATGCGAGTGTTGTGACAAAGTTTAGGATAAAATTAACCAGTGTTTGGCACCCAAAATTTTGGTGCCATTGTCGAGGAAGCATCACTAGTAGATTAATTACATTACCCCATAAAACCTTCTGCTTGACCTTGTATGAGTCCACCAAGAAAAAGAGGACCCGATGGTCATTTTATAAGACAGAGCCCATCAAAAAAGTTTGAGTCAATCGATGACCTAGGATTTGAATTAGATTCTCTTAACTCATCACCAACAGTCCACTGGAGTGAGCATCCTCACTTTGTGCAAAGTGCCTCCTCATCTCATCGACCTGGGAAAGAACGGATCATTCTAAACCCATTGTTTAAAAGAACACCCTCGGAGGAAGCCCTATTGTGGAAAGCCATAGAGGATCAGACAGTAACACCAACTGACTTAGAGGCTCTAATACAAAAAGTCTTGAGCGATCGAAAGGCCATAGAAGCTACAGAAGAGACCACATTTCCTAAAAAAATGGCCGAAGAAGTCTCATCTAGATTCAACTTCCCGATAGAGGAAGGAGTAGGGGAAACCAAAATGAAGAACATATCCCCTGCCCATATTCCTACCTTCTGAGGATACCCAACCGAAGACCCTGACCTATTTTTGTTTAAATTTGATGTGTTGTGTAGGTCTGTTGACTACAAATAAGATGCTCAGAAGTTGAAGCTCTTTCCATCAACATTAGATGACTCAGCTCTACGATGGTTTATCGGGTTGGGGAACAAACAGATCACCACATGGGAAGAAATGAGGAAGCTCTTTCTAGAGAAGTACCAGGACTTTGGCAGAGCATGGGATTCCAAGGAAGAAGTCCTCAACATGACACAGAAGGAGGATGAGTCCTCGGAAGAATACTGGGAGAGGTTCAATTTCAACCTGCAATGATCTCCTCATGCAAAGCTAGGAGATAAGTCTCTCAAGAGCATTTTTCTGAGAGGACTCAACAATGAGTCACTGGAAGCACTAAACATGATCTCGAGAGGAGACGTTTACCAGCATGCCATGGAAGATATCCGACAACTATGCCAGAATTACTCATGAAGGAGAGGCAAACCAGCTCCTAGAACCATGAAAGCAACTGCATCAATCACAAAAATGGAGATAGGCAACATGTTGGAAGATTTGAAGAGTGAAATGCTATCCTCTCTAGCACTACAGTTGGATACGCTCTTGCTAGAGAAGAAGAAACAAGAGAATGACGCAACATTGACCTATTTCTATCCAAAATGTAGGGGAAAGCATGCTAGGAATGCATGCCCAGAGAACAAGGTTAGAGTATGCATAGTTTGCCAACATAACCATAAGACTCAACTATACCCACAACTGCCCAATTCCAAAGAGGAGGCTGACGTAACCGAAGCCTATTTCATAGGCAATCGAAGAAATTGGTAGCAACCCCCTATGGGGAATATACCCATGAGAATGTTGCCCTATGGAGGAGGATCATATATGCCACAAGGGCAGTCGCAACAACCCAATATGGGATGGTGGGGACCACCACCTTGGATGAATGTACCTCCAAGAGCTGCATTTCCCAATCAGCAACCATGGATGCCATATCAGCACCCTGGGTAGTAGTGGAGGAACCACATTCTATGGAACTCCACTCCACAAAACATGACACAGGTTCCACCTCAGCAAGGCTTACCGGCCCTACCTATGGTGAGACCTACGCAGTTACCAGCATAGCTGATAGTGAACCCAAATAATAAGGTAAACTAGCCAACATACCAAGTAGAGGGAGAGATGTATCCGATGTACAATATTAGTTGTAATCCTATTCAACTTAGATCAGGTAAGCAGCTAGGAGTAGAGGCACCTCCCCTAGTAGAAGAGGAGGAGGACATAGGAGATTCCTCTCTTATAGAAGAGGTGGTTGTTGAGAAAATAGAGGCTCCATTTCCTAAATGGTTGCAGGAATAGAGGAAGTCGACACAACCAGAATTCGATATCCTCTCAAGCTTGAGGAATCTCACGGTCACTATCCCACTATTTCAAGCCATCCGAGATGTGCCCATATACACTAAGGTGATAAAAGAGTTGTGTATAAGGAAACTGGGATGTAAGGTGGCACAAACCATTAATGTCATGGGAAAATTGGCTGACTTAATGATGGGGAATACATATCATCCCAAATATGCAGACCCAGGTAGCTCGATACTGACGGTGAAAATAGGAGGATGTTCATTGGTGAACACCTTGGTTGACCTAGGTGCAACCATCAACGTGATGCCATAGGAGACCATGTAGAAGCTAAAACTTACGAACTTGAAACCCACAAAAATGGTGTTGTAGCTGGCCGACAGGTCAACCATGGTGCCAGAGGGGATGCTTGAGGACATAATCATAATGGTCAATGCATGGGAATACCCGATGGACTTCCTGGTGCTACAATCAAAAGTGGGACTAGGTGGTTACCCACTCATCTTGGGGAGGCCATGGTTAGCTATGGATGATGCCTACATCAGCTACCATGATGGACTTATGACCATTTCAAATGGGCAGAATGTCAAGAGATTGACAATCTCTCCTCCTTCTTAGTCCATGGACATGTTGGGTGAACCCACGCTGATCGAGCATAATGAGGATTCATTGTCCATGCTCCAGCCGATGATGGTAGTAATAGAGTTGGAGGAGGATGGTGATGAGGATGGCGTTATAACAAGATTCCTGCAAGGAGAATCCTCCCTCACCATTCTTGAGTCACCATTGGTCGGTGCTCAGGACCACCATACCAGGAAGATTGACATTGGGCCTGGTAGGACATTGAATGTCAGCAATGGGTTGACCCCCACATAGTTGATAGAATTAAAGGAGCTCCTAGCCAAACACCAGCATGCATTCACCTGGGATTATTTGGACATGAAGGGAATCAGCCCAAAAATCTGCACCCATCGGATCTACCTCGAAGAGTAGGTGACCCCAGTCAGACAACCATAGAGGAGGATGAACCCGGCTATGAAGGAAATCATCAAAGCTGAGCTACAGAAGCTCTTGTCTATAGGGTTCATCTACCCGATATTTCGATAGTGAGTGGGTGTCACCACTTGTTGTGGTCCCTAAGAAAAATGGGAAATGGTGAATCTATGTTGATTACAGATCGCTGAACAAGGTGACCAAGAAATATCACTTCCTACTTCCCTTCATTGATCAGGTGTTGGACACACTATCCAGGAGAAAATACTTCTCCTTCCTGGATGGATTCAATGGGTACAACCAAATCCAGATCGAGGAGGAGGACCAGGACAAGACGACGTTTACCTACCCATGGGGAACGTTCGCCTATAGAGTGCTACCTTTTGGGTTGTGCAATGCACCGACCACATTCCAAAGGGTGGTGTTGAGCATATTTTTTGACATGATGGGAGAGGCAGTAGAAGTGTATATGGATGACTTCACCATTTATGGGGAAACATTTGAAGAAGCAACAATGAACTTGGAACGTGTGCTCCGGAGATGTGAAGAAAACAACTTATCTCTCAACAACGAGAAATATTTTATGATGATGCATGAGGGCATAGTGCTGGGACATCATCTCTCGATAGAAGGGATTAAAGTGGATCAAAAGAAGATAGAGGTAATTAAGGACCTACCCAACCCAAAAACACAGAGGGAAGTGAGGAGTTTTCTTGGCTCTACCAGGTATTACAGGTGATTTATCATCGACTTCAGCAAGATCACCAAACCTCTGCACAACCTACTGGTGAAGGACATGGAATTCATTTGGATAGGGGACTACGAGCAAGCATTTCAGATGCTAAAGGAAAAATGATCTCTGCCCCAGTTTTACGGGGTCCAAATTGGGCTATCCTATTTCACATATATTGTGATGCCTCCAATAATGCAATTGGAGCGGTCCTCGAGTAGAAGGATGGCAAAGAATTCTACGCCATTTATTATGTCAGTAAGAATTTAGTAGGGGCTGAACTCAATTATACAGTAACGGAGAAGGAGTTTCTCGTAGTAGTCCATGCCATCAACAAATTCTGCCACTACATCATTGGATACAAAGTGTTCGTTCACACGGACCATGCGACCATCAGGTACCTAATGAGTAAACCAATGATTAGTGGTAGGATAATCAGGTGGCTTCTATTGTTGCAGGAATTCGACATCACCATAGTTGACAAGCCCAGAAAGGATAACGTAGTCATGGAATTTCTATCCAGACTAATCCCAATAGATCATGCAATGGTAGAGGACCAGTTCCTGGATGAACATTTGTTCGTCATTAGTGAATAGACATCGTGGTATGCGGACATCACCAATTATCTGGCCATCGGTAGAACATCCCCTACTCTTTCATATAGGGAGAAATAGGGGGTGATCGAGAAGAGTGCTTCCTTTCAATGGATTGATGGCCTCCTATTCAAAATAGGGCCTGACCAGATAGTGAGGAGGTGCATAGCAGAGCATGAGTTCTCAGAGATACTCAAGGCCTATCATAACGAGCCATGTGGAGGACATTTCTTAGGGAGAAGGACTGCGTATAAGGTATTACAAACTGGGTATTTTTGGCCCACTCTATTTAAAGACGTAGCCACATACACCAACAGGTGTGATGAATATCAAAGAATGGGTAGGCCGATCCATAGGGATGAAATACCCCTTCAACCTCATGTACACATTGAGCCCTTCGATAAATGGGGCATGGATTTCATGGGACCCATCAACCCACCTTCAACCGAAAGGAGGTATATTCTAGTCTGCACAGACTACATCACCAAGTGGGTCGAAGTCCAGGTATTGAGAGATTCTAAGGAGGGAACGGTAGCCAAATTTTTGTTTACCCATATTTTCACAAGGTTTGGAGTGCCCAGGGAAATTACAATGGACCAAGGACCCCAATTTACCTCTAGATTAATCAAGGAATTGATGGAATAGTACAGAGTACATCACAACAGAACCACCCCCTACCATCCATAGGTGAATGGGCAGGTGGAAGTAACCAACAAGGAGATAGAAAACATCCTGATGAAAACTATGCAGCAACACAAGAAGGATTGGGTTGCAAGGTTACCAGAGGTAGTATGGGTGTATAATACAACATGGAAATCAACCATCGACTTCACACCCTTCCAACTGGTATACGGGAAAGATGCAATGATGCCCATCGAATTTGAGGTCAAGATGCTCAGAACGGTAGTTGAACTGGACCTGAGCCTGGATGAAGCATAGAGGGAATGAATTTGATAGCTGAACCAATTGGATGAATTTTAAATGGATGCCCTCCAAAGAACAAAAATCATGTAGAAGCAAAGGAAGCGGTGGCATGACCACCACATTAAAATAAAATAGTTCAAAGAGGGGGACTGGGTGCTGTTGTATGATTCTAGATTCTAGGAGTGGAAGGGAAAACTGATGCAAAGATGGATGGGCCCATACAAGGTGGTGGAAATAATCAGAAATGGTGTTGTGTGAGTCAAGACAATTGATGATAGCAACACCATTCTAACAGCCAATGGCCACCGGTTGTGGCCATACCACACATTTGATAACTTGTTGGAGGAGTCCAGAACAGGCATGGGGGAGACCCCATCCAAGTAAAATTCTCCAGAATTCTCAACAACCTGGTGGACACAGAGGTGTCCACCAAAAACAAGTTAGATTAGTTTCCTATTTTTTAGCTTACGGTGTGTTTTGCAGGGACAACACCCGCATGCAAGCTGTAGGCATCCTGAGAGCCAAGGCCTAATAGGCACGGATTGCATTTAACTACATTTTTATTTTATTTTTAGTTTCTTTTGTAGGAAGTGGCCTGATTGCTCGAACAATAGGTATCTTGCGAAACAAGGCCTAGATCGGCTCAACATCCATGAACCTACACAATAGGAGGATAGTGTTGATCCAGGCATGGAGTGGGCACAAATTCCCCAAAAAGGGAAATATTATGCACCCCCATGCCTGGACAAAGTGGAGGCTGACGTAGCATGAAAAATTTAGGCCTGATCAACCTTACATCAACAAGCACATCGATCACTACCAAATTTTTCAACGATGAAGGAACGGATGGAGGCACCTTACTCAAATAAGCACCTTACTCCAAAAAAGAAGCACCTTACTTGGGTGCCTTACTCTGGAGGAGAGATGCCTTGATCCGCCAAGAAGGCACCACCCCGACATGTTCTTTCATTAAGCAGTACGAAGGGAAGCACCTTACTTTAGAGGAGAAGCGCCTTACTTGGGTGCCTTACTCTGAAGGAGTGACACCTTACTCCGCCAATGGGGCACAACCCCAGAGCATTCTTCATAAGGCAAGCGAGAGGTAGACACCTTACTAAGGTAGGCACCTTACTGAGGTAGGTGCCTTACTGAGGTAGGCGCCTTACTAAAGTAGGCACCTTACTCAGGTAGGCGCCTCACTCTACCAAGAAGGCACCACCACTCGGAGCATTTTATCTCAAAAAAAAAAAAAAAAAAAAAAAAATATATATATATATATATATATATATATATATACTCCCATGGGAGGTGCCTTACTTCAGTGCCTTACCCTAAAGGAGTAGTGCCTTACTTCGGAAGGAGGCACCACCCTAGAGCATTCTTCATAGTCAAGCGACACCTTACCCAAGTAGGTACCTTATTAAAGTAGGCACCTTACTCAAGTAGGTGCCTTACTAAAGTAGGTGCCTTACTCTAAGTAGGCACCTTACTGAGGTAGGTGCCTTACTATGGCACCTTACTCAAGAAGGTACCTTGATCAACTCAAAAACACATGCGCAACTTGGTAGTACATGGAGCAGTCGAAGCCAACGCCATCATCTCACGTGATGGAAATCCAGAAGTGCCCAAAAATATTTCAAAATCATTGGACAGGATCTCTACACGTCCTAAGGCCAACCGTCAAGAAGATATGCATCCCAACCTAAACCAATAGGATCCATCATGTTTTTAGCAATAGGACCTCGAGCGAACTAGGAATGCAGTACCCAAGGTGACGTAATCAGCACATGGGAAAAGTATTATCGAATAGAAATTTGGCATACTCCACGCAACACGAAGTGACCAATCAGGTATGCGCATGATTTTCTTTAGATATATACATAATTTTTCATATAATATGCTTCTCTAAAAATAATGTCGGTGCAAGAATTGAATTCACCCCTCATGCCTAATACGTCATATCGAAAGTTAATTTGGGTGGCATACCCTACCAACCCCAATGCTGAAACAATTTCTAGAGTTAGGTGCCTAAGTTTATAAAAAGGTGCCTTACTGAGGGTAGGGCATCAAACCAGTTGAAACCAATAGGGAATTCACCATGGGTGGATGATCGAAGAATCATGCACTCAAAAATAATGAGCCCAGCGGTACTGAGGGGATTAGGGGGAAGTCCACAATCGGTTCGAAGTAATCGGGTGGATGAATTACTATCACTTGGTCAGCCAAGACCAGGACATAGAAGTGGCAAAGGATTTCACTACCACTGTGAATAGGGGAGTTGCCCGATTGCGTGGACTAGAAATTCCAGTCACTCTAGAGCACATCACTCATGTCATTGGCCTCCCCCTTACTAGGGAATGCACGTATAAAGATGACATGGCAAAGAAGTGCATGGAGGTGTTGCTAGGACAAACAAACATCTCCTATGACCCACATGGGCTCCCAAAGTAAGGGACTCCCTATGCACCTGAGGAAGCTCTTTGAGAAGGTGGTGAGATACTTCACATGCAATAGGAAGTATTCATACCTGAACGTGAACCACATGCAGTTCCTAAGCCATCTAGTGCATGGGCGAGAAATTAACATCTCGTTCTACCTAGAAAATACCCTACAAGATGAGGCATCATGATATTAGAGAGGGGCATCCTTTACCCTAGCCCACCATGGGCTAATTATAGCCCTGATATGCCATGCAGAGGAGCATAGGGGAAGCTCATCGATGGTAGGGGTCGAACACTCTAGTGCACGAGAGCAGGTAGCGGTCGAAGAGGTTAGGGCTGAACCCTCTGATGCATCAGAGCAAGTAGTGATAGAGGTAGAGGACGATGTTGAATTGGGGGGAATGTTCGAAGAGGAACACCCCTGATTCTCACCAGATGCTATGGAAGAAGGGTAGAATTCTCTACCCAATTATGCAGAGGAAAGGCCAAAATCCTCCAACCTTGAACCCAGAGTACGGCATATAGAGTGCATACATGGTCAAAGGTGACTATGATGCCTAATCCTCTCAAGAAAGGAGGAGGAAGAAGATGCAGAGCTCGGCTTCATGGCCCAAACCCTACAGAATTTGGTTACTCATAGCTCGCAAGACCCGCAGTCCTCAACGGGCCTGCAACAACAGTCCGAGGTACCGATGGAAGAGGACCATATCGAGCAGAGTGAGAAATCCACTATGTAGACACTATTCAAAGAATATAAGGACATGACTATGAGAAAAATTTAGAGGCAGGAGGCCACCATCACCCAATTCTAGCAATTGATCCAGCAGCTTAGGGCAGAGAACCAACAGCTGCAAGTAAGGGCGATCGATAGACGGGATGCCTCTACCCAAACTGATTAGGCAATTGAGGTGCCCACGAACTCTCCAACCTCACCAAAGAGAGTAGTCTCATCAGGCAGTCAGTTAGATGCTCGTAATGAGGAATTGGAGGTGGGAGAAGGTTCATGCACCTCTTATAGGGGAATTATAGAGGAACAAGGGGATTCTATTTTCAAACCAAAACCCTTGTTATCAACATTGAAGATGATGAGGAGCAAAGCCAAGGGAAAAACCCTAGACCTGAGACTAAGGAGGATTCTCCAAAGTGCTAGGGACCTAAAATTGAGGGTCCGCTACCTGAAGAACAAGAGAAGCAGGCATTGGGTGACCAGGAAACAGGGGGAACAACCACAAAAGACCTCCGATCAGAGGGATAGATCCCTGGATCATCCAATAGGGAGGCCACCTTCATGGGAAAGGAAGACCTCCCCACACAGGCCACCACAATACCAAAAATAGGAAAAGGGAAGGCACCTCAAACGATGCAGAAGAGGGCCAAAAGAAAGGCCAGAGTGACATTTGTCGAACCAAACCCCCACTTGGATGAGGAATGGGAGGAAGGCCTACAGGCCTTCACTGAATGAAAAGAAAATTTCAAAAAGGTCTGAAAGGAGTTAGAGGTGGCAAAGGCAACTAGGAAAGCTACCAAAAAGATAGAAAGAGGGCCAGGCATCTGTGTGGACCCTGCTGACGATGATCAATTTTGGGAAATCTATGGTTCATCGTAGGGTCGGCCCTCTAAGATGAAGAAATGGTTGGCAAGGTGGGGAGTATATGGGCCAGAGACAGAAGCTACAGTGATCGTGGAAGAAAACATCTACCTCACCCCAAAATAACTTTAGTTGTACAAGGCCAGTGTGGTTTTTCAAAAGAGGGATGACTTCAACATTCCCTTTGGAGAGCTACACCCTTAACATGTTGACTTATGGTAGGAAGCAGAGGTAGCCTTCCAAAATGGATAAATGACTGTGATAGCACCCAAAACAGGTGCTAGACCAAGCATGATTGGAAGGTGCAACCAGCATAACAAGAAGCCAACACAGAATGAAGGCCAACCCAGCATAGTCAAAAGCCAGCGTAGTTGAAGGGCAGCACAGCCCAAGGATGCCCCACAACAAACTAGGGCCCCTCAACAAGAAATAAAAGCCTCAAGATGGAGAGAAAGCCAAGGCCATCGATAAGAAAAGGAAATGATGAACAGTGGCCTACATAGAGGAGGTGTTTACCGGTTTTAGGTGCCACGAGGGCATGGCACATATTAGGCATGGGGGGATGATGAGCACCAGATATGCTCATATTTTTGTATATGTACTAATGGTTTTTGCATGGCAATATATCATGAGTTGTATATTTTTATGAAATATTATGTATTTATTTAATGAAATCATGTGTATTATCTAATCCATGCATGAAGTGTGTTTTGTGTAGTTATTTCTCAGATTTTGTCATCTTTTGCTTAGTCGAGGTCCTACATGGACCTGGCACGGTTCTACTCAATCAGATGAAGGCATACGGAGGTAGGCGCCTTACTGAAGTAGGTGCCTTACTCAAGTAGGCACCTTACTCAAGTAGGCACCTTACTGAAGTAGGCGCCTTACTGAAGTAGGTGCCTTACTGAAGTAGGTGCCTTATTGAAGTAGGCGCCTTACTAAAGAAGGTGCCTTATTGAAGTAGGCACCTTCCTCGAGCGGATGCCCAGATTATGTGCATTGACCAAATGGTTGGAGAAGGACCCCGATGACCACCGTTCCACATCATTAGTGGGAAACCATTGATGAATGAGTTGTCCCAATCAGGGTGGATGGATGTGCAACCACTCCCAAAGTAGAACCGTAATGAAACAGAAATTGCCCGATTGCAAGGAAATGATGAAGAAGTTGATCATCGCGTGTCGACCACAGTAGCTAAACTATCCTAGTTTAGACTGTAACCGGGATGCTTGTTGTAATAGAACTGCAATAGGAAGTCCTGTGTGTGGTATATAAACACACGAACTTCTCTATAGTAGGGGAGGCATTCTTTTAAGAACATTATCACATGTAATATTTGTTGCACTATTAATAAAGCTTGAGCATTCTCTCATCTACGTATTATTTTCATGATTTGCTGGGCGGGATCTATTGGAGCTCGGGCCCACTCCAAGCCAGTATTCCTCCCTTGTCTCTTAGTTATTTTCTTTCATAGATTTAATTCTGCATAAGTAGTATATTCATTCCTTAGATTAAAGTTAATTATTTTAGAGTTGTGTTCTTTTTACGGTAGGCGTATTATTGCTTTTAGTACGGTGTGTTTACCTTTGAGCATTTTTATTTATGTTTAAGTTTTCTTGGTGTGGACGAATCAACCGTTGTTTCACAAACACCCCCCAATTATAGATAACCGGATTCATCTCCGAAATGGTAATGTGAGTAGTTTCAATCATGGCACTTCTAAAGTCTACGAGCTCCCGGGTTGAAAATTTAAATGTGAGTGTTGTGACAAAGTTTAGGACAAAATTAACTAGTGTTTGGCACCCAACACTCCTAATAATTAATGCCTCATGTTGCAATAGTTGTTCCATAATAGTTCCTTGTCTTATATACTGATCAATCTTCTCCTTTTGATCCTTGATTTTGTTCTTTTGGATTCTAGTTATTTTCTTCTTCTATTTACTCCACTCCTTTAGTTGTATCCTTACATATTTTAGTTGTTTGTGGAGTTTAAATTGGGCTATCCCAAATCTTGGTTTCCCTAATTTCCACCATTCCTAAATGTGATCCCCCAACTCCTCATCTTTCAGTCACCATAGCTCAAATTTAAAAGTTCCCGTAACTTTATGATTATCTTCTTCTATGGTTAGGCTTACTAGAAAATAATCTAAAGAAACCCTATCCATGATCCTCACTTGATGATTGGTATGCAAATTTTAGATGTGAATCGAAAAACACCAAATAACTAAACTTAAATAAATGAACAATTAAAGAAAAATAAACACATGTGATTGCACAAAAATAAATTTTATTTTTATTGTCGGGTGGATTTATGATATTACAACCAAATATACCCTAGATTGGGGTTTTTACAAAGCTTTATTGCTCAATACAATAATCTCAATATGCTAGGGTTCTTCGAAACCCTAGCCAACAAATCAAGGTGGTGTCTTCACGCTCGATCGATCCCAAAAGAAGTGAGTGGGCTTCAGATATCCTTTGATCGGACCACTCCAACTTAAACAACTACTCAATGCCTGTATATCTCCAAACCTGCACACATAGAATGACAAAAGAGGGTTAGTAGTAACTGTGAGGGCTCCACTATGTGAGACCCTCAAAAATAAATAAAAACCCTAAATGCCAAATAGTAAACTACATGCAAATATGGAAATAATAAAATTAGTATAACAATAAAATATTTACCTTGTGAACTTGATGTTTTTTTATCTGTAGTCGTCGTTGCAGGAAGATGGTGTGTGGATGCCCTAGCGACACCCGAGGGTTAGTAGGGCTACAAAAATTTGGTCTGAAATGCCCGTGGGTGCTCGATGGTAGCAGAGAATGCCCGTGGGTGCTTGAGGATGGTGAAAAGCACCCATTAGTGCTCAAGAATAGTAGGCAAGCATTTGATAGCAGCAGACGAGTGCTTGAGACTAGTAGAGAGGCATTCAGAGGTTGAAGCAAGGTTTGCAAAAGCATATCTACTTTAGGTAAGGTAGACGACGATGGATGCAGAGGTGACGATGAGCGAAAGTGAAGGTGAGGATGTGAGGGACTCAGGAAAACTTAGGGTTCTAGGGTGCTTAAAAAACTTAGGGGTTGAGCCATCAAAATGACTCCTATTTATAATCTTCCCTAGGGCACGTTAGGGTTTCAATGACACAATTTGTGCGGTCAAGATTAAAATGTGATGGAGGGTGGAGATTAAATTTGGGTAGGTGGCATGGATTAAGGTGGATGAATGGCTAGGATTAGACCAAGATGGATGGCTGAGATTAATTTACACATATATATACATATTTATTAAATATATATAAAAATATAATATAAAATATTAATATTTAAATATATATTAAACAAATATATATAAATATATGTAAATAATGGGTAAAAATGGTGGGAAGACCTGGATGGATGATAAGTGGCTAGGATTTGGTGTCTACAGATGCCCCTTTTTGTACCGCATTGTGTGAAACACAATGCGGTGCAAAAATATGAGACACCTATTTTGGCTTGATGGTGAAGCAACTTTGTTGAGATGTGGACATGAGCTTGGAGATAAAAGAATTTTGATTGCGTAGCTTACCCCCTCAATTGGTGAATGAGTTTGTGGATGAATCTCATGAGCCAATTGAAAATTGAGTGCAATTGGTTGTGTAAAATAATGATGTGATTGTGGATGATATGAATGATGTAAATATGATACCATTTTTGCCCCAATGGTGAAAGGGGGTTGGTGGAAGATGCATGTAATGAACTCTATTTTTGCCCTAATAGAAAAAAGGGGTTTTTGCCAAGTGTAGATGCCATGATCATGTAAGATGTATCCCATTGTGGGAAAGTCAAAACCAAATGTGGTTGCCCCAAATTTGGGGTGATTCGATGTTGTTGAAGAATGTGCCTTCTGGCATCATTGATATGCAAATATGAAGATGCATAAAGAAAAAGAGTCAACTTTGGAGGGCCAACTAGTGACTGTCAGATAATTCCTATGATCGAAACCAATCACCCTAGCTAAGGCCAGTCACCATGATGACTATCAAGGAAATGGGAAATGATGAAATGTGATTTTGTCCATGTTTTAAGCCCCATGAACTAGGCCATCAATGACAACTTTTGAGCAAATTGTTCTTGGCATAGTTTCACTCAAAATGTGAAGTACCAAAGATTATTGTGATTTCGAACAAGGAGATATGAGATGATGAAGATGACCAAGTGTCCTTATGGTGATTTATTCATCTTACCAAATTGCATGGATGCAAATCATTGCAATCACCAAGGAGATAGAATAGACCACTAGATACGAGGTTCACTTGAAATTGTAGGTGAACTTGGAAAATATGCAAATGTTATGATTTGATGATTGTAAATGATGTGAAAATGAAATATTGATGATGAGAATGATGATTATGGTCATTTTGTGAAAATTTGGACCATTTTGGAATGCTTTTGAATTTGATAAGTGATTTTTGTGCCTTTGGGGTGCAAACTAAAATTATGCATCCAAATCGGTTTGGACTTTCACAAAACCTGATAATGTGATGAAATGGATGCATGGATGAAATTTGGAGTGATTTGGTGGGGGTAAGCCATTATTTTGCATTGATTTGGTATTTCTTGTCATTTTTGATGCCAAACATCGGTTGGCGCTTACTGCATGCGAAAATTCCCACTAGTATTTGGGCGCTCCCAAAACACCCTAAGGTGCTTCAATGTGCCAAGAAATACCCATGGGCATTTCAAGGTGCCTGAAGCAACTATAAATAGCTTTCAGGGTGAATATGGAGCTCATTGTTGCATTTGTGAATTTGCGAAGTTGCATCTGGGAGAGTGAGGTGGAGTGGAGTGGAGTGAAGGGAAGTGAGGTGAGCATGGAAGCTATGGTGGTAGAAGGTGTGGCTGAAGTGGGAGTGCGAGTGGCTACGGTAAGTTCCCTCTTTGAAGCTTTTATTATTTTTGTGCAAAAAATTTTTATGTTTTTGTTATTTTTATTTTTGAATTATGAACATGTATTAACAACAAATATTTTGTGTTGTGTTGTAGCTTAGGATTTTTGAGGCTCAACACCAGTTCTCGCCTCTCATCCCGAGGATGAGAAAGGTATTGCGGAGTGGGGATTGGGATTTGTTGGAGGCTATGGGGCTAGCAGAGGTAGCCCGGATAGATGTGGTGAGGGTGGATGAGGGGTACCTCTCTGCCTTGGTAGAGAGGTGGGATCCAGAGAGGGGAACCTTTCAGCTCCCTACTAGAGAGATTACCCTCACACTTGAGGATGTATATCGCATCCTCAAGCTATCGATGGAGGGGATTCATGTCGAGGTTGGACACGATCGGGGGACAGAGATGAGGAAGATGTTTGGTGATAGCTAGAGGAGTGTGGTGGTGACATGTGGGGGCATTTCATACTTGTCCATGTATGTGGACAAGGAATTGGATGCCCTACCGGCTTTGGTAATATTCATGTTGGCCAACATCATGGTCCCGAATAGTACCGGTTGTAGGTTCCCTTAGAACCTGATAGGGTTGGTGAGTGATATACTCACTACATCATAGGTGTATGCATGGGCTCCTACCTTATTGGCATAGATGTACCAAGAGATTTATGAGGTGAGGAGGCGAGGGAGAAAGGGATTGGGATGTAGTTTGTTACTGCAGTGCTAGGGATGGGAGCATTTTAGCATGGCTCGACCGGAGGGTCTACCAACTATAGGTTGGGATAGGGAGTAGCCCTATGCTAGGAGATGGGCGGTGGTAGAGGAGGTACAACTGAGTCATCCTATGTAGATAAGTGAGTGGTACAAGGATTTATGGGTTGGATTGACATCCACCCAAGTGATATGGAGGCCATGGTGGGGTGCCATATGGATAGGATATGGAGAGCAGCTATGATGGGTCAGGCAGGCTAGGTGGGTGGTTGGGAGGTATTAGAGTGAGGCTGAATATATTTAGTTCTCATGGGTGCTCCAGTAGTTTAGCTTGAGGTAGGGGGTTCCTGATGAGCCAATGCTCTATAGGAGGTATCGAGATGAGATAGGGTTACCATGTGCTGAGGCATGGAGGGATACTTATGAGGATGATGAGGAGATAGATCTCCCTGATGTGGATGATGTAAGGACTATGATAGAGTATGATGCATGGTTTGCTACACAGCCACCATGGGCACCGAATCTAGTAGTAGCTGGTGGAGATGGGGATGAGGTTGAGGTTGAGGAGACCGATGAGGCTCCTAAGTGGTGGAGGTACCTTCGATATGATAGTCAAAGGAGGAGGGCTAAGGGTGTGATGAGGTAGGCTCTAGGGAGTGGAGGAGATGACAGAGATAGGGATGATGTGGAGGAGACTCTAGATGGACCTCCAGGTCAGAGTGAGGAGGATTGGGTAAGGTTGGAGTAGCAAGTGGTAGAGTGAGATGTGATGGTGATAGCTCAGGATGAGAGGATCATGAGGCTCCAAGTAGAGCTGCTAGAGAGGGAGCATCATCATAATATTGACATAGCACACCTTCAATCTTGGTAGAGGTATATCGAGTCTTTGGAGGATAGGTTGATGGAGCATCATATTCCACTTCCAAATCCTCCTACCTCATATGTATTCAAGGCTGCTATGCATAGCGAGTCTAGGCATAGCTCTAGGTCTAGGGCTCCTTCTAGGTCATAGGGGTCCTCTTGGAGGGCTTAGCTAGTGCTTAGATGCACTTTTTGTATATGAGCCTTGGTGCTCCATTGTATGTAGCCTTTGGGCACTCATTGTATATGTGATATTTATACATATATATATATACATGGATTTTACTTTTGTGTTATGTTTTTGTGTGGATGCATTTGTGTATATGGATGATTAATGCAAGTTATGTAATGCAAATGTTCTAATGATCATTTATAGTTTAGATTTTTCTTGGCCATGTTCTAGCATTGTTGTTTAATCAGGGGCACCAAACTTGGTGGCATATGATGTGGATGACTCATGAAATGACATGGATGTTGACATGGAAGAAGATATGGATGTTGATATGGAAGAAGATATGGATGTTGATATGGAAAACTGACTATTTTGTAGAGACTCAGACATACTAGTGGTATCAAACAAACTCACTAAAACTACCTAATTCCTCTAGGACCAAATGTGTGTGCAATGAATTCATTTACCGAATCAAGAGCATGGTAATGACTTGAGGTAATCAAGAACCAATATGTGTGCAAGTGAGTTCATTAACTCATCTTGAGTAAATTGGGGGTGACTTATTATGGATGAGACCAAGAAGCTAGCTTGTTTGTATGTGCGGTCAGAGGTCTCTTTAAAAGAGATGTGTCACCATGCATGAGCGTACTCCATTGCCAGTCAAGCGTCTATAGCTCCGGTGGAGACTAGCTCCATAGTCCAAGAATTTTGATCTCTCAAGTTTTGGGGATGACTACTTAACCGTATGACTGGAAATGTAGTACGATCCTTACAACCCAATGATTAGTGGTGTGTGATGAAAGATTTAGAGCTTTGGGGAATCAGATTCTCAACCTAAGTGTGATGAGAATTGTACCTTATCCTTACTACTCTATATTTTGAATTTGTAAGCAATTGTGATAGTGGTGAAAACCACTATTTTTGTGGACTATGTTGCATGATGGGATAAGCAAGGAGTACCCTTTTCACTTTGAAGATTCAAACCTAAGTATGGTGTTATCCCTCTTTGACACAAGATGTTTTTAAGATGTGGAATTTGTGTTTGGTTCAAGAATGTTTTGGAGTCAATTCCTAGAACTCAAGATTTTCTTAGTGAAGATGTGTAATGGTCCTAAAAATAACTTGACATGTATTTGGAGTTTGCTTAAAACACTAGGAGTGGTTGAGTGACCAAAAACACCTAGGAATTATGGATATGTGGTTTTGCAAATGACAATTTGACTTGGTGGAATGGTGTAAATGATGTTGGGAAGGTGCCCCTGATTAAGGCAACATGACTTTATTGGACCAATTAATACCCTGAACTGAATAAATGATCCCTAATATGAGATGTGAAATGTGGATGGAATGTATGAAATGCAATTTTGTGAAATGGAGTGTATGCATGCAATTGTTTTTGTGCAAATAAAATGCAATGTTTTGAATGAAATATGTGCAAAATGAAATGCAATGTTTTTGAATAAAATGTGTGCAAATGAAATGTAATGTTTTTGTGTATTAGCCATGTATATATACACATATAGAAATCACATTATGCATAGAATACTCTCAAGTGTATAACATTAAGTGGTTCAAGTTCTTCAACTCCCCCTAGCTTGGCAAGCCTATGTGGTTGGAATGAACCTACTCCCCCTAGACTGGCAAGCATATTAATGTATGGTAAACTCTTTTGACTTAACCTCATCTATGTCTGCCTAGAAAACCTCAAGATTCAAAGGTGAAGGTGAAGGTGAAGGTGGAGGAGATGGAGGAATGTAGTTGGTTAAAGCCCTTAACAATTCCTCAAATAGGACAAACTCAAAAAAATATGGTGGTGAGGAAATATGATCCATATCAATAAGACTCATGTCAATAGGAATTGGCTTTGCCAAATCGTATGGATTACGGAGTGGGGTGAATAAGTCAATAGGATTCATGTTGACTTATAGGGAAAATGGATGAGGTGAAATGGATGGGATGGATAGAGCCTAAGAACTGATGCTAGGACCTTGGTAAACCTAGAAAGTAGCAAGAAACACAAATAAATGCATTTAACTAAATGCTATATACATGAAATGCAAAAAAATAAATTTTTTTTGTTTGTTTTATGTTTTTCTCTATTTTTTTTGCATTATATACATATGTTACAATTTTTGCTGATGAGATGGATTAATGAGATGGAGGTGGTGGTTCACCGGTAGGTTTAGCTCACTCTTGTGGAAGAAGCAAGTGAAATATGGGCTCATGGATGGGGAACATTCTGAGATAAAACTCATCTTGTTTGGTGTGGGGAATGATGGGCTCCGATTCCTCATCAAATTCATCAGAAGCTATCAACATGAGGTCAAATTCTTCGTACATTTCCTCGTCAGAGTCATCGGGGTGGAGGGCTTCTTCTTCTAAATTTAGATTAAGCCTTTGGAAGGCTTGTTCAAAAGAAGATATGGTGGGAAGTGGGTGATAACCTAGACCTAAACGGTCATGCACTTCTTGATATGGGACATCAATAAGCTGAGGCACTCCCTATTCATATCGACCTAAGCCATGTCTTTGCCAATTATGTCTGTGAAAATAGCGGGATGGAAAACCCATTATTTGTTGGATATTGGCAGGTGGTGGTTGTTTGGGTTCTTCAGGAGGAGTAGGATTAGACAAATATTCTATCCCCCATACATAAAATTTATGTTGTTAGGCACTGAACCCATATTGTATACCGCTCCTATAGATAAAGGTGGGTCACGTGGGTGACCGAAATCCTTGGTAGTTGAGATATTGAGCAGTGTGATTGTGATGTCTTGGACCACATATTCACCAATACCAGGGTTGGTGAGGTGGACCTCAACTTGGGATGATGAGGATGAAGTGGATATGGGAGGCTCATGGTTGGCTAATGGCTCAAATGATGAGGAAGATGTGGGCATCTCACAATTCGACAATTCAACTTGTGAAACGTTGGCTGATGAAGGTGGATTTGGTTGTGAAGGAATTGTTGTGGCCAATGAAGGGGATGATGATGTGGATGGCATGGATTGGGTTCGACCACATGTACATGTAGTCAATGATGATGATGATGAAGGTGTGGAAGTGGATGCTTGGTTGGAATTGGTGATGGGAAGCTCTTCAGGAATGGGAGCTTTTGATGAAGGATTGGATGGAGTGATTGATGATGTGGTGGATGATGTGAGGAAAAGGTGGGTAGAAGGAAGCATGGATTCATAAGGATTCGAGATGAAGTTGCAATACTTAAATGGCTCAACATCCACTGGTATGCAATGTACTTGCCCTTCATGTACGTATTTCAGACATTGATGTAATATGGAAGGGACACATCTCATTTCCCTCATCCAAGGTCTTCCAAGGAGTACATTGTACGCCATGGATCCTTATAAGATGTGGAACAAGGTATGCAATGTTTTTACCCCTACTTCTATGGGCAAAACAATAGTGCCAATTGTAGAGTAGAGAGCATCGTTAAATGCTTTCAATGTGAAGGTGGATTTGGTTATGTGAGATGGAGGAAGATTGAGATGATGGAGGGCAGATGTGGTGATGATGTTAATGGAGGAGCCGATATCAATTAAGACTCTTTTGAATGGATTCCTATCAATTTTAGCCATTATATGCAATGGAGGGTCCACCGATTCTGATGAGATTGGTTTAATCTCAAAGTCATAAAACGTGATGGAAGGCTCCATGCATGTTTGAATACTCCCTACAAAGTTATTAAAGGCATTGGAATCTTGAGATTGAAGTTCGATGGATTTTAGAATATCCATTAATGCCTCATAATTTTGGGAAGATTGTTGAATTAGGTCATAAATAGATATTTTTGATGAAGCCATTTTTAAACTCGTGGTTAACTGGCTACTCAGAGAAATGATTGGCCTTTGGGGGTGGTTGATGGGATGACTTGATGGATTAGAATGATTGGGAATGTGGATTGGTGGAGAAGGATTTGGGGAAATTTGGATGGGTGGTGATGGAACAGGTTGAGACTCCCTTGCTTGTGAATTCATGGGTTGTTGAACGGGTTGTTTCATGCATCTTGTTGATTGTTTTATCATTGTTGACCTTGGGTTACCACATGAATGGCACCTACAAAACCTTGGTATTGTTGAACATGGTTAACTTGATTGGGAGGGGTCTTGATGTTAGACCCTCCCATTGTGGATTGCACCTCCTCATGATGAGGAAGTGGTGTTTGGAAGATACCAAGATTTTGGTTTTGTTGAGCTAGGGAGTTGTCAAGCTTGATGGCCCCCAAGTCAATGAGGTCTTGTACTATATCCTTAAATACATGGTAGTTATTTATGTCATGCCCATTTTATCTATGATAAGGTCAAAACAAATATTCCCTGTAGTTTTTACCATGTCTGGTGGGATCATTTGGTTTGACCTCAAGCAAAGAAAGTCTATTGGTGTCATACAACCTTTGGAAGATGGAAGCATAAGATTCAGATAGAGGGGTGTATTGATGATTTTGTCGAACAGATTATCAATATTGGCGATTCTCCATAGTTGGCACTATGCTTTGCATAGATTGGGTTACTGAGGGTACCGCATGATAGGTAATTTATTGTGATGGTTGTTGCATTGGTTGTTTTTGAGCCATTACTGATTGGCTCATGACCACTTGATTGACGTGATTGGCTTGATTGGCCAGATTGGCCTGTGTTGATTTGGTTTGGCCAAAATAATTTCTTTTGTATTGGCCCTTGTTTTGCCATTCCTTTTTTCTTGGCTTAAGTATGCCTTCTTGGATTTTTATCTCCTCGATGACACTATCTTGGGCAAGAGCTTCCTCAAATGAGAGATATATTTGCAATTGAAGCATCCAAGAAATAGGTTTTAGGCAACTCTTAGTGAATAGCTTAATTAGCTCTTCCATTGGTAGGGTGAATGGAATTTTGGTTATGATGGCCCTCCAACGGTTGCCAAAATCATAGATAGACTCATCATCATGTTGTCTTAAACCATAGATATTAGACAATGAGACTTTCTTTCTTACATTAAGGGCAAATCATTCAAAGAATTGGTCAACCAATTGTTTGAAAGTATAAATACTATGATTGGGCAATTGGTTATACCACTCTATGGCATCTTCCCTCAATATTTGAGGAAATGTGTAGAGCATGAGAGCATTATCATTTTGAATTTTGAAACATGAGTGCATGAATGTGCTCACATGCTCTTTAGGGTCCTCAATTCCTTTAAACTTGTCAAACCTTGGTACCGTGAAGTCTATCGGATATGGTGGTGATGGTATCAAAGGGTGAATTGGTTGATTGATTAATTGATGTAAGGTTAGCTTTTGGTTATTGTAACCAGGAGTATGTTGTATCAAATTATCAATATGTTGTTGCATAGCCTTGATTCTAGGGTCTTCCCTAAGAATGTGAAAGCCCTGAATCACTTGATGATTCTATTATGGGGTGGAAAGATATTATGGAGTGACAAGATGATGATGGATAGGTGGAGTGGATTGGAATTGATGATGATGAGATTGATTGAGAAATGATGGTGATTATTGAAAAGGGGATAATGCATGAGGATTGTGGCTAGGTTGGCCTATGGGAATGGAATGGGTATGGGTGGATGGAGGTATAGGGATGGAAACCACCAAATATTGTGGTGCCCATGATGGACTTTGTGTGATGAAGGTGGGTTGAGTGGAAATTGGCTGAGGCCTAGGGTTCACTTGAACTTGTTGTTGAGATGCTTGTCACTTCTTAAGTGTTAGGACCCTCCTAACACATCATTTATTATTTCATAATTTCATTAAAGGACCAACATTTCCTTTCATTGCACTATTTCATAGATATTTATAACCATTAGAATTGATGTCATAAGGCATAAAATTCAATAAAATTCATTATATCCATATTGATTGGAATTCCAACAATACCAATTCGTGATTCATATACGGTGATTTCATTCTAATTTGCACTATTTAATTAAATTGCAGGAGAAATATTATGACATATCTATTGGTAAGAAGAGATACCTTCCATATGGTATCAAAGCAACAAGTTCCTACATCACATCAAGCGTAATTAGTGAAAATTTGTTGTCAAAATTGACATTTCTACCATTTTTTATCTCTAAAATCCTCATCTAACATATGCGGTTATACCCATCTCTACCGTCCCAAAAATGCACAATGACATTGAGGAAACCAGTCTACATCAAAGGAACCTGAGCACAACACATCCTTGATCTGCGTCGGCGTAAAACTACATTTCTAGATCGCTAACCAGTTTTTAGCTACCTAATTCCCATCATCGCATGTCCTCTATATGAGCTAGTGATAAAAAACTCCATTTTCATGCTCATAGCTCCAGCAAAAAATAACATCAGGAACCAACACCTCCCAGATGCAGAGTTTCTATTATCCACAAGCAAAAATAATCAATTTTACAGTCAAAAAATGAAGAACGAGGAAACAGATCATGAAATCGAGCATCAAATTTTGATCTGGCATAATTCTAGAAACTCTTTGTAAATTTGGTGACAAGTATTAAAAAATAAATTATTGTTGCCTAAGGTTTAAAAAAAATTGGCAACAAAAAAGAGATCATCGTTCGTCGTTTTTTTTTGGGATGGGATAAAGGTTTTATCCCACATTGCTCCTACGAAAGGAGCAAGGGGATTTATATAACCCCTAAGGCACATAAGGTACTGCCTAGCATGCTAGGAACCCACACTCATGGGGTACCTTGTATTGACCTCGTTGAACCACCTAATGCCATCTCATTCACAGTAACCCTTTGTTGACCGCCTCGACTTCCTTTAGCTGACTGTTTATCACTTCGATTCCTACCACTTCCTTTCCATTGTTGCTCACTCAGTCGCACCTTTCCCCTCGCTCAGTCCCTGCTCAACCACATCATCCTCCACTCAGTAATGCCCTTCCCCCCTGCTCAGTCGCACCGCCCTCCGCTCATCCACCTCCATCGCCCGTCCATGCCACCCTCCACCCACCACTCCTTGCTTAAAAGTTGACACAAATGTTTCACAAGCACATTAAAAAAGTTGTCAACAACTTGAAACCCCAATTTTTTTTTTGGCAAATTTTGACAATTTGAAAAAGTTTTCAACAACTTGAAAGCCCCAAATTTTGTAAAAAATTGACAAATTGAAGCCCACAATTTTACAAATTTTGACAAATTAAAAGCTTGAAATTTTGCAAATTGTAAAACAAAAATTGGAGTCATCAAAACAAAATTTTGTGGAAATCAAATTTTTGTAAAATCCCACCATGGCAGAAGGGATAATATCGTAGGATATCACTCTCGAGAAATTTTACCAGGAACTTCACAAATGCAAAGAGGAGAACGTAGCTACAAGACAAGAATTGGAGCAAAGGATATTAGCAATCGACTTAAAAATGGAAACCTTCAATCAAAATACAACACTAGTTAAAACTAACCAAACTACTATAGGATCGACGCACCAGATAACATTGGGGGGGCCACAAACGTCCATCCTTCCCAAGAATACCAAGTTAGATTTTCCAAATTTTGAAGGTGGTGATCCCAATAACTGGATTTATCGGGCAGAACAATACTTTTATTTAAACCAAATCCTTGAAGCACAAAAAGTCCATATTGCATCCTTTCACTTAGAAAATGAGGCTATCCAATGGTACCAGTGGTTCAAGAAGACCAACGACACCCCCACTTGGCTGAAATTTACACAAAACCTATTAGTACGATTCAGCCCTAGCAAGCTCAAAAATTTCATAGGAGCTCTTACTAGTGAGCATAAATTCATGTCCCGAAAAATATTCATTTCTCTTCCATAAATTATCAATCCGGTAAGTTCGTAAACTTATGAGTGTCACGCACAGTATATGCCTGTAGTGTTGGGGAACAAATCTGGTTGTACCTTATTTAGTTTGGTGGGGAGGTTTGTGTAATTGGATTCCAACCAAACCAAATAAACTAAGTGCGGGAAATGAAATAAATAAATTATAAACAAAAAGTAAAGTGCTGGAAATAAAATGTGGAAATAAAATGCGAGGAAATAAACACACACAACTAAAATTAAATAAAGCAGTAAACTAATCTACAGAAAGCAAATGCACAAATTAAACAGGGGAGGACTACTGTAGGGAGTGGGCCCAAGCTCCCGTAGATAGTCCGCTCGACTAGCTACGTAGAGCTTGCTCGAATAAGAGGAGTTGCACTCTTAATTAATTAAACAATAAAATAAAATAAGTTCTGTGTAAAATTAATCATTGATCCCCTTTGTTCATCTGGCCTGCGTCTTTATATAAAGCGCAGCCAGATCTCATTACAATAACAAATCAGTCTATTTTAATCACGTGATGTGATTTAGTTACAATTGATTCTACACATATTTTATTCTTCTATTTTAAAGTATGTTCGTTCACCAGAAGGATAAATATAAACATCCTTAGGTGTACGTAACAACAAATCCTAAACTAATGCATCCTAAAAATAATAATATGCTTTAAGAGCTTTACAAGGTCAACCGGCCAATCGGTTGATAATAATAACAAGCACTTTATTCTATTTAATAAATGCATGATTAAAATAGATCTCCTTTGTCTTCACGTGCAACCTCCTCCATAGTCCTTGGTCAACCAGTCAAAGTTGACTTGGTAAATCTTGCAAAGTATGAAGGCATGGAGGCGCCTTCCTTATAAGGAAGGTGCCTACTTTTGTTGGGCGCCTTCCTTGAAGAGGAAGGTGCCTACTCCTACTGGGGGCGCCTTCCTTATAAGGAAGGCGCCTACTTCTATTGGGGGCGCCTTCCTTATAAGGAAGGCGCCTACTTCTGCTTGGTACCTTCCTTGAAGAGGAAGGCGCATACTTCTGCTGGGCACCTTCCTTGAAGAGGAAGGCACCTGCTCTCATGCCTTAGTCTCTGAAAGTAGAAGTATGTCAGGTCCAAGTGGATGTAGACTGGAAAACACCATATTAGTAATAAAACCTGCATTTATACACATTTCCCACTAAAAACACCAATCAAGCATAATACCGGATTTTCTATCAATTATATGCATAAGTTATATAAAATACATCTCATATGCTAATTGAACCAGTGATAATTCTCCTTAACCGTGTATATAAAATGAGCATTTTTGGTGCTCATCATCCCCCCATGCCTAACATGTGCCATGCCCTCGTGGCACCAAAAGGTGAAGTTATCCCTCTCGTAGGCTGACCATGCCAAAAAGTTTGTCATGTCTTCGTGACAACAACCCCTGGGATATATATTTTTTTCCTCTTTTTTTTTTTTTAATGGCCTTCAACATCTCTGTTTCTCTGCCGCTGAGTGCTGCTATTTTTTTCCATTCAGCACTATTGTTTTTTTCTCAGTACTATTTTTTTATTCAGCACTGTGTTTTTTTCATTGAGTGTTGCTATTCTTCATCCATAGAGTGATGCGGCACCAGCAAAAGTCAGAAACACATCCTGACTAATCATTGCGGATAAATAGTTAAATCGTGACCACACTGTTTAGGGAAAATTACCACTGCACTAATGTTGGCATTTTCCAGTGTTGCACATTAGTCAGATTTGGTGAGACCAAATTTGTTTAAAACAAGTGCAATCACCAGCTACTACTTTTACCCACATCTGAAACATATTTGGCATCTCCAGAACCTCCTTTGTGGTAGAGAGTAGCATCATTTATATGTGTTCGCTCAAGATGACTACCATTGTCAGGAGGCGACAATGAAAATGATGCCAAATTTATTCATGTAGATGCCATAGCCTATTTTTTTTTTTCAATTATATTTTTTTTCAAGGCACATCATGTGTTTGAATTCTAATGGGAGATTTTGAAAAACTATGGAGGCATCGACTGGTATTAGCATAGAAATGATTTTAAAATAACTATACACATAATTAACAAGAAAATCAGTACATACCCGGGTGAATTTCATAGAATCTGATATATATGATGCTGGTGGTGTGAGACGTCTTCACGTTGGTGCTCCTGGAGATTTTATTTATTTATTTATATGTATCTTTATCTGTTCTGCCATGAACAGAATAGATCTTGACTCTCTCCCTTTTTTTTTTTCATCCTCTGACACGTGTGCGTCCAAAATGATCTCCCCTCTGAATTATTTCTTTTGCATGCATAATTGGAACAACACTGCATTCCTTTGTTTTCTGGAGTGAGGAAAAACAATATTTCTTTCATCATTCACGACATCTGTCAGGTGCATTGCTGAGATGTATGTGTTGTATGTGCTGGCGTTGGTAGGATGTTCTCATACGTTGGTGCGATCCCCAAATTAACCTACATGACGTAGAGTTGGAACTGCACCAATATTTTTTGCCCATGTCATGCTTGTCTAGTCAACGGGCGAAGAACAAGGGCACCTTCCCTATGAGGAAGGCGCTTGCCTTCTAGTGGCGCCTTCCTATCGGCGCCTTCCTGTGAGAGGAAGGTGCTTGCCTTCTAGTGGCACCTTCCTATCGGTGCATTCTTGTGGTGCCTTCCTATCGGTGCCTTCCTGTGGTGCCTTCCTGTCGGTGCCTTCCAATGTGGCACTTTCCTATTGGTGTCTTCCTGTGGAACCTTCCTATCGGCGCCTTCCGATGAGAGGAAGGCGCTTGCATTATTTTGGTGCCTTCCTGGAAGAGGAAGGTGCTGGCCTTCTATTGGCGCCTTCCTGGAAGAGGAAGGCGCTTATATTTTCTTGGTGCCTTCTTGGAAGAGGAAGGTGCCTACCTTCTTCTGGCACCTTCCTTGAAGAGGAAGGTGCCTACTTACCATGCGTTGATTCCGAAGGAAACAGATATTTGACATCTATTTTTTTCAAACTCCTCCCCCATTTTATTTAGCTACCAGTTGGAGGTTTCTCATTTCCCTTCGGGACCAGGTTGGTCCTCGGGAAAGAGGATACTCTCTTCCAATGGGCAGCAAAAATAAAACTTTGCTTCGATTTGCATTTCATCGTGGAGCTATTTCAACAAAAGGGTTTTTTTTTTTCATAGGAGTAAGTTAGGCGTCGACAATAAGGCGTCTTTCCCCCCATGTCTAAAAATTGTCACGTCCTCGTGACAACAGCCTTCCGAACTCCCCCTTTTTTTTTTTTTTTAGGCTGAGCCTTCTTCTGTTGGTGTTCCCGTACAAGCTTTGTTTCTAATTTGCATTTCAATTGGGAGTCAAACAATAGAAGATTTTTTTTTTATGGGAGGTTTTGGTTCACCCGCATCTTCCCCCACTTAAATTGGTGATGCCCTTGTCACCAGTGTCAGGTCCCTTTGTACAACAGTCTGCAGCCCTCTGAACATCGGGTCCCAGACCTCCATCAAAGGAGAAGAACATTGCTTATTGGTACCTTCCTCCAAATGGAAAAAGGCACTACTGTATTGGGCTGATTGTAGGCACTCTCTTCCTAGTGGGAAGTAAGTGCCTTTTTCACTTTACCGTGCTCCTAATTGCAAGGCACGGGATGTCACATCTGTTAGGCCTAGTTTAAGCTAGCTTTGCCTACATATTGTGTTCACGGCCATGTCCTGCGAAACTATACACACAAAAACAAGAAAACAAGGGTCATGACTCCATTAGAGGAAGAAAAAAGAAAAAAAAGGGTCATGACTCCATGCCTATTAGGCCCTGGCTCTCAGGATGCCTGCAGCTTGCATTCGGTTCATGATTCCCTGCAAAGCAATAAGAAAGCAAATTTTTATGCTAAGCAGGACATGTTCTATGCATTTTTTTTTTTTTTTCACTAGGAGGATTCGCATTTTTTTTTTTTTATCAAGGCACCTTTACTATATGCCATCAAGGTGCCTCATCACTTTTTGTCTCTTTTTTTTTTTCTTTGTGCCATCGAACCACCCAAGTGCGAGAAATGGATCAAGGCACCCTAGATGTCAAGGCACCTGCTTGCTGTGGAAGGCACCTGCTTGTTGTGGAAGGCGCCTTCAATGTATGGTGCCTTCTTGATGTGGAAGGCGCCTCCAATGTATGGCACCTTCCTGATGCGGAAGGCGCCTCAAATGTATGGTGCCTTCCTGATGCGGAAGGCGCCTTCAATGTATGGTGCCTTCTTGATGCGGAAGGTGCCTCCAATGTATGGCGCCTTCTTGATGCGGAAGGCGCCTCCAATGTATGGCGCCTTCTTGATGTGGAAGGCACCTTCCTAATGCGAAAGGCGCCTCCAATGTATGGCGCCTTCTTGATGCGGAAGGCGCCTCCATGTATGGTGCCTTCCTGATGCGGAAGGTGCCTCCAATGTATGGCGCCTTCTTGATGTGGAAGGCGCCTCCAATGTATGGCACCTTCTTCATGCGGAAGGCACCTTCTTGATGATCAAGGCATCTTTCACTTTATTTTACTTTTATTTTTTCCCTTTTTTTTTCATGTATCCTCCTTTTTTTTCTCTTTTTCTCCTTTTCTTTCTCTCTCTCTCTCTTTTTTTTTTTTAACGAATGATTGAGCATTCGTCCAAGCTACTGGTATGGTATGGGGTCTCCCCCATGCCGATGTATGATCCACTCTCGCAAATGTGAGGCGATTGTTAATGGAGCTCGTTGACCGTTACTTGAACATTGTCTCGGCACTCTACTCTTGCACTTGGTGTAGCATCTTTGACTTTTTTTATCATCTAGGCTATAATAGTCATGCACTTTCCAACAAAATTTTCCCCCAAATTCCACAAGCACCTTGGGCTGGAAGCCTTTCGCTTGATCAGGGTTACTTAGCCTGCCTTCAAGTGCCAATGTTGCCAAGGTAAAACTTTGCTAGCTTTCACCTGTTAGATTGGATGCTACATGATCAGGTACACGAGATAGTTCGTATAGTGCTATTACAAACTCCATGTATGAATCTCAATTCATGAGATCTTCACAGACACCTCCTTATTTGTCTACTTCGCACTTCACGTTGTCCTGCAAAACATAAAAGAAAAATCTAAACTAAAGACATTAAAATAAAATTCTAACTAACTAATTTTTTTTTTTTTGTATTTTTTTTTCATCTTCTGATTACTTCTGGGCTCCTCGCTTGCTTTATTTAGCGACCGGTTGGAGATTTCTCATTTCCCTTCTGGACCAAACTGGTCCTAGGGAAAGAGGATACTTTCTTCCAACAAGTAACAAAAATAAAGCTTCTATTTTTTTTATCTATTTCTTTATTTAGCTACCGGTTGGAGATTTCTCATTTCCCTTCTGGACCAAGCTGGTCCTCGGGAAAGAGGATACTCTCTTCCAACAAGTAGCAAAATAAAACTCTATTTTTTTTTTGCTCTTAACTTGGAGCCTTTTTCAATAGAAGATATATTTTTCTCTTTTTTTTTTTAGACAATGTTTATTGTGTTGTTGGTGGCAATGATGAAGGTGGGGTCTCCCCCATGCCTACATCTGAACTAGTCTTCTAAAAATTATCATCAATTTCATTATCAACTAGTTTGATATGTCATAGCATGAGAAGAGTATTTTACCCCATGGCCTCAAAAACAAAACTTTTTCAACATAATGGCAAAATGTGCAGGCTAGGAAATGACTATCTACGGCTAGCAACTTAGAGAAAACATGGCATAGCAGTATTTAAAAAACACATGCTAGTTTTTGATTCACCAGGTCGCCTTAAGCGCAAGTGAAGAGCATACTCCATAACAAGATGTTCTTTAAAAAATTTGCTCTATCATTTTTCCTGCTATTAATTTCATCATTAAAAAACATTTACCAATACGTTGCAAAAAGTTCAAGCCTATAAATTTTTTTAATTTAAAACCAAGCTTCTAGAGGCATAATTTTTCAATGGTTTCTATATAGAAACACATCCCTAAAAATTTTCAATCAGACCTGGGTTGTGCTTATTTATTTTGATTTCTTGGAACCATTGAAAATATGATGGAAATCCTTCAATGCCAAATTTTTCTAATTTTTTCAACAACATGTTTTATTCCTACTTCTACACTTAATTTGGTACATCAGGTTCATTCCCACGTTTACCTAAGAAGCTATAAAATGCAAACAGTTGCCAATGGAATTTAGCTCTAACTGTGCCAACAACTATTTTTGGCCTTATAAAAAGGCCCATGGTGGACTCACACTTCTCAGGTAAAATATCTACAGGTAATTTTAAATAGACTTTTTATCTGACCTATAAATCAGAACACTACAGTTTAGACACTCCCCGAGCAACGACGCCAAAATGGTGAGCAGAAATTCATGTCCCGAAAAACATTCATTTCTCTTCCATAAATTATCAATCCGGTAAGTTCGTAAACTTATGAGTGTCACGCACAGTATATGCCTGCAGTGTTGGGGAACAAATCTGGTTGTACCTTATTTAGTTTGGTGGGGAGGTTTGTGTAATTGGATTCCAACCAAACCAAATAAACTAAGTGCGGGAAATGAAATAAATAAATTATAAACAAAAAGTAAAGTGCTGGAAATAAAATGTGGAAATAAAATGCGAGGAAATAAACACACACAACTGAAATTAAATAAAGCAATAAAACTAATCTACAGAAAGCAAATGCACAAATTAAATAGGGGAGGACTACTGCAAGGAGTGGGCCCAAGCTCCCGCAGATAGTCCGCCCGGCTAGCTACGTAGAGCTTGCTCGAATAAGAGGAGTTGCACTCTTAATTAATTAAACAATAAAATAAAATAAGTTTTGTGTAAAATTAATCATTGATCTCCTTTGTTCATCTGGTCTGCGTCTTTATATAAAGCACAACCAGATCTCATTACAATAACAAATCGGTCTATTTTAATCACGTGATGTGATTTAGTTACAATTGATTCTACACATATTTTATTCTTCTATTTTAAAGTATGTTTGTTCACTAGAAGGATAAATATAAACATCCTTAGGTGTACGTAACAACAAATCCTAAACTAATGCATCCTAAAAATAATAATATGCTTTAAGAGCTTTACAAGGTCAACCGGCCAATCGGTTGATAATAATAACAAGCACTTTATTCTATTTAATAAATGCATGATTAAAATAGATCTCCTTTGTCTTCACGTGCAACCTCCTCCATAGTCCTTGGTCAACCGATCAAAGTTGACTTGGTAAATCTTGCAAAGTATGAAGGCATGGAGGCGCCTTCCTTATAGAGGAAGGCGCCTACTTTTGTTGGGCGCCTTCCTTGAAGAGGAAGGCGCCTACTCCTACTGGGGGCGCCTTCCTTATAAGGAAGGTGCCTACTTTTGTTGGGGGCACCTTCCTTATAAGGAAGGCGCCTACTTCTGTTGGGTGCCTTCCTTGAAGAGGAAGGCGCCTACTTCTTCTTGGTACCTTCCTTGAAGAGGAAGGCACATACTTATGCTGGGCACCTTCCTTGAAGAGGAAGGCACCTGCTCTCATGCCTTAGTCTCTGAAAGTAGAAGTATGTCAGGTCCAAGTGGATGTAGACTGGAAAACACCATATTAGTAATAAAACCTGCATTTATACACATTTCCCACTAAAAACACCAATCAAGCATAATACCGGATTTTCTATCAATTATATGCATAAGTTATATAAAATACATCTCATATGCTAATTGAACCAGTGATAATTCTCCTTAACCGTGTATATAAAATGAGCATTTTTGGTGCTCATCACTTACCAAACTGTGTCAAACCACGTTGATACGTGAATATCAAGTAGAATTTGAGAAATTGGCAAATCATACAATAGGGCTAGATGCCTCATTTTTTTAGGATTGTTTCATTAGTGGATTAAAGGAAGAGATCCGGCTAGAAGTACAAATATTTTACCCCACTACCATGATGTAAACTATTGGACTAGCCAAATTAGCCGAGGACAAAATCAACGCACAACGTCGATTAGGGAAACCACCTATGGGGAAATCATCAACCACTTACATCACCCCAAACCTACACATAATTGTAGGGCACAAAACACTTACACAACCCCCAAAATTAACCCAAACCTACCAATTAAACACCTCAGTTTTGAAGAAATAAAATAACGATAAACAAAAGGCCTATGTTATCATTGCAACTAGAAATTTGAGAGAAATCATAAATGTGCTACACAAAAATTATATATTCTGGATGTAGCTGACCTTGATAAGGTAAAATAAGAAGAATACGAAGTAGAAGTAGAAGTGGTGATGAGTGGGACAGAAGATAGCACTAAAAATATGCCAAAATTCTCTTTCAACACCCTTACATGATTTTCTTCTCCATAAACCATGATAGTCAGAGGATATTTCAAATGACAAAACCTCATTGTGCTTATAGACTCTGGTAGTACACATAATTTCATTGACCCACATGTGGCCAAACAAGTTATTTACTATATACAACCCTACAATAGTTTTGAATTCATGGTTGGGAACAGAGGAAAAATTACCTGTAAAGGAAAGTGCCAAAATATTAAGCTCACCATGGGTGATTATAGCATAAAAAATAATATGTATGTACTTTTTATAGGAGGATGTGATATCGTCCTAGGGGTACAATGGTTACAAACACTCAAAAAAATCCAATGGGATTTTGAGGCATTATGAATGCAATTTACAATAAAATACCAGACATATACCCTTAGAGGTTTACAATCAGGCCCATCCAAAATTGTGAGTTCTCATCGTATGGATAAAATTATGCACAAAGGAAGTAAAGGAATGGTTGAACAGTTGTTTTCCATTCATTCACCTATGGCAGAAGAAAATGAGGCACCAGAACTACAACAACTTCTAGAAGACCATGATAAAGTATTTAAAGAACCAGAAGGATTACCCCCACAATGAAGTCATGATCATGCCATTAAAATTCTTCTAGGATACCAACCCCCTAATATTCGGCCTTACTGATATCCATATCTTCAAAAAACATAA
This sequence comes from Wollemia nobilis, assembly GCA_028583015.1. Classification (NCBI taxonomy): domain Eukaryota; kingdom Viridiplantae; phylum Streptophyta; class Pinopsida; order Araucariales; family Araucariaceae; genus Wollemia; species Wollemia nobilis. The sequence continues at coordinate 2,196,263 of JAQPPZ010003633.1, forward strand.
ATAAAAAAACTTGTAAAAGAACTACTTAAAGCAGGAGTTATTATACCCAGTAAATGTCCTTAATCTTCTCCTATGATATTGGTTCGAAAAAAGGATGGATCATGGCACCTATGTGTAGACTTCCATGCCTATAACAAATTAACCATCAAGGATAAATTCCCTATCCCAGTAATCGACGAATTATTGGATGAACTTCATGGGGCAACATACTTGTCCATACTAGATTAATTTCGTGCAACACCATTAATTTCCCATGAAGTTCATCCAATAATTCGTTGATGATTGGGATAGGGAATTTATCCTTGGTGGTTAATTTTTTAAGGGCATGGAAGTCTACACATAGGCGCCATGATCCATCCTTTTTTCGAACCAATATCACAGGAAAAGAGTAAGGACTTTTACTTCATGGGGCGTCGCAAGTGTTCCCATGCTTCATTAATTTCCCTATCATAATTGGAAGGCATAGATGAATATGGAATAAATGATGTGGATGGGGGACAAGTGGCAATGGGAATTGCAACTTGATTGGATGAAATGGGTACTTGTGAAGTAGAATTGACTTGCGCTTCATACAAGGGGTTAATATAGGTGGATACATATGATGTGCTAGGATCACATGATGGTTTGGGAATGGAGACATGGGATGAAGATGCAACTAATGCCTCAAAAATAGGGTTAGTGTACACTTGGGTGAAGCTAGATGGCTCAAAAGGAACAAGTTCTTACTGTAAAGAAGTATCTTAGTCTGGGACATTATGGATAGGCTGTAAGACATAATTAGCTGATTTGTAGAAAACCTCTACTTGTGCCATGTCTATGTGGGTATTATTATGGTCAATTGTAGGTGAGGATGGTTTGGTTTACGAAAGAGATGTGGAGGTGTATATGTGTAAGACATCATTAGCTTGCACAGTGTGTGATGGACTCGTAGATAAATCTATGCAATTTGTTTGAACCACACTGACAGGATTTACCACAGAAGTGGTAGGAAATGAATATGAATAGTCCATAGATGTATTGTTTTGTTTTAATGTTTTATTTTGATTTCTTATTAAGACCATAAGCTACTAAACCAAGATACATATTATGCAATAAAATGAAATGCAAAATTGAAACTTCACAAGAAAGAAAATAAAAAATCAATGCTAAGTTTGTTCAACACATATGTCTTACCTCATTCATTGATTATCTCGTTTTAGTGTGAGTTCAGTTTTTTTTTAGATTTTTATTTCATGTATTTCAATGTAATAATCTGAATTATAAATGGGTGAAGACTAAGGCTAGGTTGGGGTAACAAGATTCTTGTTGGTGATGAAATCCAACAAGTTTTCTCGGGGGTAATATAAGATGTCTAGGGTAAATATTGGTATATGGAGATGAAAGCCATCGTCACCAGATCTCAAGCAGTGATTGGTGATGAAATCCAACCACTACTATTTAATATAAAACATGAAGTGTGTGCAAAATTCCTTTTAAAGATTCTATTTTTTATGGTGCATATACATATTAGATACAATCAATTTCACTAGTCTAAATCATAAGCCAACATTAAGAGTTTCAATTTCTCCAAAGGATGTGAAGTACACCACTTAAATGTCTCTTTAAATAGTATGGGGTTCATCCACTCCTCTGCCTAGAATCACCCAATGTGGGGATAATTTTGATACACTAATGATGTTACTACTTAGATCAACAAAAGGAGTTTCTAACCCTACAATGTAGTCTAATTTATGCAATTTAATAATTCACATGCAACCAGAATGTAGGATTTTTCAATTGCAATACAACAGAAAACCAGAAACTTTAAATAGAAAATGGAAATGTATGAATGAATGTAATGACTAATCTAATGCGTAGAATGCAAACTAGAATAATTTTTTTTACCAGATTTATTAGTGATGTTCTTTTTAATCCAAAAATCTGAAAAAAAAAATTAAATGTCAGAATACGTAAAAATAGAGAGGTTAGGGTTCGATAGTAAACTTAAAAATAAGCCTATGTTTTTGTTTTAACTCTTTGTAAAACACCTCTGGGTGCTTCCAAAATGCCCTTGGGCATTTTTGGATATTCCTCGAATGCCACAGGGTATTCGCACACCTTCTACAACTTTTAGTGAACCTTAAGAAACCCTAATACAATAAATATAGTGTGATCTATTCTTGTAAAAACCAACCAAGATAAGATAGAAAATAGCAAGTCAGTCAAAAAAGTAAATAAAAAATGAGAATCCCTTAGGGGTTCGCACTGTGATCGCCATTTATAGATGCAAATCAAACAATTTTGATCTATTCTTCTAAAAACCAACCAAGATAAGATAGAAAATAGCAAGTTAGTCAACAAAGTAAATAAAAAATGAGAATCCCTTAGGGGTCCCACTATGATCGCCATTTTTAGATGCAAATTGAACACCAAATAACTAAACTTAAATAAATGAAAAAATAAAGCAAAATAAACACATGTAATTACATAGAAATAAATTTGATTTTTATTTCCAGGTGGATTTATGATATTTCAACCAAATATGCCTCAAATTAGGGTTTTTACAAAGCTTTATTTCTCAATACAATAATATCAATATGTTAGGGTTCTTTGAAACCCTAGCCAATAAATTAGGGTGGTGTCTTCACACTCGATCGATCCTAACAAAAGTGAGTAGGCTTCAGATATCCTTTAATAAAACCAGTCCAGCTTAAACAACCACTCTATGCTTGTATATCTCCAAACCTACACATAGAGAATGATAAAATAGGATTAGTAGTAACTATGAGGGCTCCACTGTGTGAGACCCTAAAAAATAAATAAAAACCCTAAATGCCAAATAATAAATTGCATGCAAATATGGAAATAATGAAATTATTATAACAATAAAATATTTACCTTGTGAACTTGATGTTTTCTGATTTTTAGTTGTCATTGTAGGAAGATGGTGCACATATGCCCTAGCGACATTCGAGGTTGAGTAGGGTTATAGAAATCTGGTTTGCAACACCCGCAGATGCTCTAAAATAGTAGAGAACACTCATGGGCACTTGGTGATAGCAAAAATTTCCCAATGATGCTCGATAATAGTAGGTGGCTATTCGGTACTAGTGGATGGGCACTCAGGAGTAGTAGAGAGGCATTCAAGGGTTGAATCAAGGTCTGCAAAAGCATTTCTACTTTATATAAGGTATATGGTGGTGAATGAAAAGGTGTGGTGAGTGAAAGCGAAGGTGAGGATGCAAGGGACTCAAGAAAACTCAATATTTAGGCTTTCTTAGTGGTTGAGCCATCAAAATGACTCTTATTTATAATCTTCCCTAGGGCATGTTAGGGTTTCAATGACACAATTTGTGGGATCAAGATTAAAATGTGACAGAGGGTGAAGATTAAATCTGGGTAGGTGGTATGGATTAAGGCATATGAATGGTTAGGATTAGAATAATATGGATAGTTGAGATTAATTTACAAATATATACACATTTATTAAATATATATAAAAATATAATATAAAATATTAATATTTAAATATATATTAAACAAATATATAATATATGTAAATAATGGGTAGAAATAGCGGGAAGACCTAGATGGACAAAATGTGGCTAGGATTTGGTGTCTACACAAATATAATTCCCCCCTCATGAAGAAATGATCTAAGAAATATTTGACCATCTCCCCTTCCTTTCTTCTGTTTGTCCAGATCATGGAGCTATCCACAATTGGGATATCTATTAGATTCATTTGGCATGTTATTGCTAAAAAAAACTATGCTTTTCCTCCAGCATGGCTGTACCTCCTTGTTGTTCCTCTATTATAATATTTGTATTGAAGTCTCCTCCCACAATCCATTGATCCTCTAGGTAGTTGTCTCTGAAATTTTAGATGGATGCCCATTGATCTCTCTATAATATAATTGTCTGTGCTCCATAAAAGTTAACTAAAGTCCAAATTTTCCCAATTTCCCTATTTTGTAACCAAACCATCAACACCTCTCTCGTAGAGGCTCCCCAATCTCTAGGAACAATTGGTGATTCCACATATTGGCCAATCCACCTGATTTCCCCTGTGCTAATTGAGTAAGGATCTCTCCTTTTTGACATATCCTCCTGTTTATTTTTTGTAAGTCTTCTCCTTGCAATTTGGTTTCCTATAAAAAAATTATATCTAGACTCATATCTATGATAATATTTTTGACTACCTTTTGTTTATGGAAACTGCCTAAATCCCTCACATTCCAAGTTATTAATATCACCGAGAATTAGGAGAGAAAAAATTAGCCATTGATTTTACCTTTTCATTCTGGCTCAAATCTCTTCACTGTTCCTCCATATTTTTCTTGTTTGACTTCCTCCCTACAGATTGGTTCAGTTTTTTTTTTTCTCCACTTTATGAATCCATAGAGTAGGGATTTATTTGTTCTTATTTCCTTCTTTCATATATATTTCCAATGTCAAAATTATCCTATGTTCTATTTTCCCTCTTATGGTCTTCCTCGTGGGTTGAATCTCCTCTTCCATGAGAGAGGTTGTATCTGGTTTTGCTCCTTGCTTGTTCCCTGACACTAGATTGTAATATTGTTCCTAATCAACTGATGTGACTTACTGAGTATCCTCCTCTAATCCTTCCATTTGAAAATCCCCTTCTATTTCCAATTTTACCGGTTGTTCGAATATCTCATATCTGTTGTTTTTTCTTACTGCTCTTTCTCCTTGTCTCTGGTTACTGTGCTAATTTATTTTGTTTTGCCTTCTCATTACTTTTTGAAAGTCCTCAAACTCTATTAGGACTTTTCCTTCCTTATGATTTCCATTTTTCTGAAGATATTGATGCACCATGTTAATATTTACTTTTATCCCCTCTTGTTTAGATTGATGATCCTTAATTATTGGGCACATTCTAGCTAGATGTCCATGAGTGTGGCACACCCGATATCTAAATGGAATAGCCTCATAATCTAGTTTTTGGTGCCAAAAAAAATCCCCTATTTTTAGGTCTATCTCTATTGGAAGAGGTTTTTTGAGGTCCATTTCTACACAAACCCTAGCAAACATTGTCGATCCTCCTAAAAATATTTCTCTTGATCTACCTTGATAATGCCCTAGTAAGTTACCTATTGCCTCGAGTACCTCCTCTTTACAAAATTCAAGGGGTAAGGGAAAATAATATTACCCATATTTGTATAGAAATTGGTTCCACCCTCGAGTCAAATCACATCTTCCATGGCTGCAAGAATAGTCCCGCTGACCCATGATGGTACGACCCTCCCTCAAATATTTTTTTTCGATCTACCATCGATGTGAACTCTACTAAAAAATATCCATTTGGGAGAGTTAGAATTTCATATTCTCCTTCTATATGCCATTGTTTCCTTATCCACATGTGGAGGAAGTGCATGGACAATTTGAAACCCACGAATTTACCTATCAGGTTGTGTTTTTACTTATAAACAATATCCTCAGCTATCCAGTCCTAAATTATTTCCAATACTAGTATTTATTTTGCTTGTGGTAGATATTCATTCACCCTCCCAGGCAGAGAATCCTCATTTTTTCACTTTCCCATGGTATTTATGATTTTATTTGCTTGTGTTTGATAGTTGTTGAAGCTATCTTGGGATCCACATAGCTTATCCTAGAATGAGATTCCTTCATCTGGAATATTTGGTACCAAAGTACCTATGTCCCCTATTCTTGGTCATGATCCTTACTATTGATAGACCTCTACACTAGATTCTGAAACCCTAGTTTGATTCCTTGGATCTCCTCTCAGACACCTCTAAAATTTTTACATAATAATGTTAGGATGGGATCCTAACAAAAAACCTAAAGTTCAAGGGATAAACTCTAGACTGCTTTCATTTATATTACAAAGAAATTATTTTATGTATCTATATCATATTTAAACTCTACCTTATTTGCTTTGAAAATTGACTCTAGATATTTCTTTGTAGCTTTAATCCCATTTGCAATTCCTCATCCCATGTACCCTTCTTAATTTTTTATTATTTTTACTTTAAATGAACCATGATGAATTTACCATTTGATAAGAAAAAAGGGATTTCTTTTCCATTATTTTAAGAATGAAAAAACTTGATCTTATCGAGCTTCTACTATAGTGATACACTTACTTTATTTTTAAGCTAGTTGTCTCATGATCAAAATTATTCATCTCATTCTTAGTCAATTTGAATTTATAATGTCTTGCTATTGTTTGGTGTCATAATATTTACAACATCAGAATTCAATATTTTCATAATCCCCGTGTTGATCCTATTCTTATAAGTCATATTAAATCATATGGGATTTTGAAAAGGGTTTTGAAATATCCATAGCAATAAGTATCCTTATGTGTGCAACATGCTTTCTATTCTTAGTATTAAATGCCTCTTAGATGAACTCCCCTAGAATATTACCAATATTCTTTAAAATCTTCTTATTGATAAGCTGATATGGAAGCCCAAAACTTGACCCATACTGAAGTATTTTAAAGACTTTTTATCTTGATAAAAAATTCTTACTCCATGACCTAAAATACAAGCCACCTCTCTCCATAAACCATGGGATACCACTCGTTACTTTATTTCTAACTTCTAAACTAGATAATATTATGGGAAAAAGATTCAAAATTAAATTCATTTAATATATGAACTTAGTCCCCACTTTGATTCAATTCAAATTTGAATCTTTAAAAAACTTGACCAATATTTGTTAAAATTACATATTAACCCTATAATTTTAAAAACCATTATATATCACCCTAAAAATATCTAGATAATGAGTGAAATATGGTGGAGGAAGAAGGCACAAACAATACAGACGACAGAGGATCCAAGGCAGGATCTATCATAGGTGAAGTAGGTAAGGATCTATCTACCAGGATCCCGATGCACAGAAAGGAGCCCCCTAAAAAATGGAGACAAATAGATGGACCTCCCATCAATAATGGTCCCACTCTAGTCAAACCCTCAGTATTTTCTTATTCTTAGTTGTTCAACCAAGGTCCCATCTTCAAACCTCCTTCCAAGGAGCTAATCCCCACCATATCGAACCTAGTGATCCTAGAAAGCCTAATGTCAAGCTATCTAGAGATTGAATGACTTACCCTGATAGGAAAGTTCATAGGAGGCCATCCAGACATGGACACCACTCATAAATGGGCTTATTCCAAATGGAAGACTAGTGGGAACATGGAGATCCTAGCCCTATCTAGGGGATTTTTCATCATTAGATTAAACAACAAAGAGGATTTTTGCAATATCCTCTCTGGAGGATACTAGTTCCTATGTAGAAGGAGTCTCTTCCTCTACAAATAGGCTAAATACTTTGATCCTGAAACCCAAAACATTAAATGTATCCTGATCTAGGTTAGGTTTCCCAATCTCCCTTTCCAAGTTTTGGTACGAGGACATCCTTAAAGGGATTTCCAAAACCATCGATAATCTGATAGCAGTTGATCCATCTACCAAAGTCTGATCTTAGATGGTCCATGCTTGCATTTGCATCAATGCCAATCTGGACTCAGAGCTCCCCACCCATGTCAACCTCTTTCATGGATCCTCTCTCATAAGGTGTCAACCTCTAGAGTACAAGAATAAACCTACTTTCTACATGCATTGCCACTCCCAAGGACACTTAAGAAATAAGTGTCCTACCTTAAAAGCTTAGTCCCAAACTTCTAAAGAGGTATCATAATGTGTGAATCACAGACCAGGTCCTCCGAAGGAGCAGCCCTGAAACCCTCCTATACCAATAAAAGGACAAGGGACCCCCCTCCAAGAACCTCCAGCAATGGTCACTTAAGGGAGTGATGAAATATTGGACCCACCGTAAGGGCAGAAAGCCCCCTTTGAAATCAAAGGTAAATAAATAGTTGATTCTGATGACAAGATAAATCAATACTAGGCTCCTCCCCTCCCTCTCATAGTTAATTCAAATCCAATTTTTGATGATATTCTGGAAATAGTTCATAGAAGCCCATCCCAATCCTTCCCCTCCCCATCCCTAAACAAATATGGACCATCCCATATCCCTATAATTCAAGAGGTTGGAAGCCCTCTGTCAATCCCTCTCCAATTTGGGATATTTAGCCCAAAAAACACTAGAAACAAAAAATGTTCCATTGAATTTGGAAGAAAAAAAAAGGGGGAGACCATCCATCACGGAGCAGTGGAACAAAGAGATAGTAGAAGATATAGTGAATGGAACCTAGTCCACCCTCTTTCTTGAGAGCTCAGACATGTAGAAAGAAGACCCAAAAGGAAACAAACCTCCCCTTTAGCAGATGAAGGGAGGCAAAAATCTCAAACAAATTCTAAATGAAGATCCTCTCATGGAATGTGAGAGGTCTAAATGGAGCAGCCAACAATGCCTCACTACTAACCTTAGGAAATAATGCAATCCTACCATCCTCATCCTCCAAGAAATTAAAAATGGCAATGCCTACTCCCTCAGATTGGCCAAATAAATTTGGAGCAAGGGTGATGTCCTCATCAACCCCACCCAAGGATCCTCGGGAGGGCTCATGTTCCTGTGGTACCCTCTTTAGGTCAAAGGGAGGCTTCTATCATCCTCCAACAAAATCATCAACATCCTCTTTCATTGTAATACCAACAACTCCTCCTGGATATTGTCCAATGTATATGCCCCAAATTCCCCCCTTGAAAGAGCAGCACTATGGAACACCATTAGTCATATGAGGAGCACTTTTAGCACCATCCCTTGGATCATCGGTGGAGACTTTAACAATCCTTTGTGCACCTCAAAAAAAAATAGGGACTCAACACCATAAAAAAAAACATGGAGAATATCAATGACTTCATGAATCTCAATGAGCTCATCAATGCTCATCTCAAAGGATCTAAGTTCACGTGGAGCAACAGAAGAATACAAAGTGGAATTATCTAGGTAAATATTGATAGGTTCCTCATATCAAAAGAGGTTATTCTGATATTTGGGGATGCATCCCTTCTTACCCTCCCAAATATTGGCTCAGACCATAGTCCTCTCCTCTTAGAAGCAGGTAAACCTCCATCCTTCAAGACCCCATTTTACTTTGAATCTATGTGGCTCCATCACTAGGATATCAAAACCTAAGTCACCCTCTGGTGGTAGCAGCCTATCTCGGGATCCCCTACCTTCCAAGTTTTCCAAAATCTCAAAGTGTTCAAAGATAAACTAAAAGTGTGGAATAAGGAGGTGTTCAAAAACATCTTTGCTAGTAAGCAGCCCATCATAGGAAAAATCCAAGAGATTGGAAGGCAGATCAAAGCTGGAGACAAAAGTAGCTTCACTAGGGATGAAGAAAGGAACCTACTTGGCAAGTACCACAACATTCTAGCTAGGGAGGAAACTTTCTAGAGATAGAAGTCTAGATACCTTTGGATAAAATATGGTGACTCCAACACTAGTTTCTTCCATATGTCTACCACGAGACACAAAGGCTCGAAAAAAATTTGCAAGATCACTCACAACAACGGATCCAAAACCAAGGACATCTATGAGATTAGGTACAAATTTATTTCTTACTTTCAAGATCTTCTCGGTAGTCCTCCTGAGTGTGATGACCAAGCCAAGTCTAACCTCCTGGCCATCATACCCTCCTCTATCACCCAGGTGGCTAACTCCATGCTCATCAACCCTTCTTCTAATGACGATATCAAAGGAGACATCTTTTCTCTACAACTATATAAATCTCTGATATCGAATGGGTTTCCCCTCATTTCTACCAAGACTTATAGGATAATGTGGGGTGGGATTGAAGAACACAAGCTTATACTGAGAGGGGGGTGAACAGTATAAGACCACTTTTTACTTTTATTTTCAATTCAATATTATACAGTGTATAGATAGCAGTATCAATAGTAGTAATCAAAGTAATGTATAAAACATCATCCACAAAAGTGACATAATAATGTACGTGGTTCACCCAATGTGGGCTACTCCAAAGAGAAAATATTTTGTTAAAATTTTCTCAATCAATATCTTGGGAATCCTTCCCAATTAAAATGTTTATGGACCTCTATCCAAAGGAGATGTTGATCCCCTAAATATTAAGTTCATGGATCTCTTCCACAAGATAACTCTTTCCCCTTCTGCTCTGGCTAGTGATCTTCTAGAATACTGTCTCTCTGCTGCACTAACTTGTGGATATCTCTCTACTTGAAGACTCCTCACTCAGATTTGTCTTCAATTATCCTGGTTGATGGATCTCTATCCACTGAGACTTTGTCCTCTATACTCTATCACCTCCAAAGCTCTATCAATAGGTTCACTCATAACCTCTTCAAATATTATCAATAGGCTCACTCAAAACCTGATCAAATCTGCTCGATAGGCTCACTCAAAACCTGCTCAAATCTGCTCAATAGGTTCACTCAAAACCTGCTCAAATATGCTCAATAGTCTCACTCATAACTTGCTCAAATTTTCTCAACAATCGCACACAAAACTTATCCCAATCGTCTCAATAAGTCCTCTCTAGGACTTGCTCAAATCTACATAGAAAGCTTTCACAAAATCTTACACAAAAATAGTCCACGAGCCTTCTCAAAGACTTGCCTCAAATCAGCTCAACAAAATCTCAACTAAATTTCATAGAAGCATAAAGAGAATTGTTAGAGACTCGGTATGTTCTATACTCAAATCCCAATCTCGATTCAAATCAATCTCAACTCAACAATCTCATAGAAGCATAAATTTCTTTTATGCAAGAAATAAACCCTCAATAGAATGGATCAAACTTACTTTTGGAAACTCCTTGACAAAACCTAAAATATCTTCTTACACAACCCTTATTTCTCCTTCTAAGCAAGTTAATTAAATAGCTCTTGAAAAATTCTTTCCAATGATATATAATATGCTACCCTTCCAAAATTAAAAATAATAGTAATTTCAAAATTTTCTAAAACAACTCATAAGCCTTATTTCTCCTCAAAGCTTTTCCTACAAATATTAAAATAAAAATTTAACTTGCCTTTTTCTTCTCAGCAGGATTCGATTCCCTGTCGCTGTCCAAGCACCACTCTAACCATGATGCCACTAACCACATGATCCAACAACTCACATGAAATGTTGAGCACAGCCACTATGCTTTCCTTCCTCCAAATGTGCCCCAGAAGACACGTGCGCCAAAAGGTGTACTTCCTTTCACTTTGCAAAAACCAGCACCTATAGGATTCCAACTTCGGATCTCCTGGAACTCAATAACTTGACTACCTCCTTCTTGCCACTAGGGCACAAGCACCTACGGTGTATGGGAAGGGTCCTCCCTTCCTTCTATTTCTTCCTTTCTTCTCAGGTTTTGATCGCGCTAAAATATATTTTCTTTTTGTTCGAACGAAACTCACACACATTCAAATTATTGCCAAATGAATTTTTGGCAATGGTGTTTATACATATTGCCTTGAATTTTCATACGTCGGCCTTTAATCGAATTTGATGACGTCAGTGGGAATTTCCACTTTGGAAATTTTAAAATATTAAAATTTAAAACTTAAACTTCAAAGTTGAAAAACTTTGTCATCGGGACTCCTTTTTTGATGAAACGAAAAGCCAACCTGGGTTTTAAGAAAAACCCATTTCAAATTTGCCATCCATGATTTTAAATAAAACCTTTTGCAGTTTCCCTTGAAGCTCATTTTTGGAACCAAATGCCATGCATCCCTTCTTGAACCTTTGATAAAAAAACTTTGCTTCTACACAAACATAGTGTTAGCTTACATAGATCCTTTTGACATAAAATAACATTTTGACATCAATGACAACATTTTAGCTTAGGGACTCAAAATATCCAACAATATCCCCCTTTTTCATTAATGAAAACCCATATCATTTTACTAAAATCTGACCTTCTTTTCTGATCCCCCTAGGACTTTTCTCCCCCTGGCTCAATGCTCTATCAAATATCAAATCTCTCCCCAATATACACAAATCTCTCCCCCTTTATCATCAATGGCAAAGGTTCACCTTTGGGGCTCGAGGCTAAGAATGAGCCTCTTAGCTTAGCCCCTCCTCTACTTCCTCATAAGGTGGTTAATTCTGGGGTGGGGGTATTTCTACTCCCCGAAAGCACTACTATTTACCTTTATATTTCTCTCTTCCTTTCTAAGTTTTTTGAATCCTCTTACTATTTCTTTCCAAGCCATAATCCCTATTTCTGATATCATTTATGTTCCTAATCATATTTATGTTACTGTTCCTATTCCTGTTCTCATCCATGTTCCTATTCCTATTCATGTTCCTGTTCTTGTTCTCATCCAAGTTCCTATTCCTGTTCATATTTCTATTCTTGTTCATGCCTGCTTCTAGAATATTTGCTCTACACCATATTGCTATGTGACCATCATTATTGCACTTATAACACTTAATGTTATTATTCCTTAGAGGTGCAACTATCTTAGGACTTCTCCTAGTGAAGTCGTATCCTCTTCTGTAATTAATCATGTAATTCATTGCCTTGTGAACATACTCATTGCATTAGTAGCAATACCCATGGAAAATTTATCCTTTCCCATATTCCTATATTTCATGTGTCCTGCATTGTGAAGCCATATGTCCAAACCTCTGACATGAGAAGCATATCCCATTGAAGCTTCCTTACCTAGACCTCATTGGTCTCACGTTCTGATTGTTGTTCCATTTGTAGCTTCTTTGTGCATTGTTCCTATTTTTGACCTCTTTGTTGTCCAAATCATCCTTTGATGTCCCACTTTCACTTAAATTTTCTTCTTCTGATGTATCTTCTTCTGAAGTTTCTTCTTCATCAAGACTTGAAGTAGATTCTTTTTCCTATTTCTTTTGAAACTTTCCAAATCTAAGACATGTTGAACATGATGTTCGTTGTTGTCCACAGATGAACTTATCCAAATTTTTAGAGCTATTTGTGAAACTCTTCATATTGATCTTGGAGTTCTTTAAGTCTTATTTTAGAGTAGCCACTTCTTGTGCTAACTTCTCAAATTCCAAAATATTTGCTTCTAACATATCCTTGAACTTGCTTGCCTTAGCCTTTGGCTTCTCTAAATCCTCTATGAGCAATAACCTTTCTTCATCGCATTCTTGAAACTTAATTTCAAGCTTGGAGTTTTGCTTTCTAATCTTATTTATTATATCAAGGGCATAGATAGGTTCTCCCTTGAGATCATAGCCATTCTCTACTAAATAATCCTCTATTTTTTACCTTTATCCATATTATTTCTTTCTTTTGGTTTGTCTTCTATAGGATCATCTTATTTATATTCCAAAACCATTAGAATATTATCATCTGTTCTTTCAAGTGTATCTTCAAAATCATCATCATTGAAACTATAACCATTCCTAGTGCAATCATCTTCAAGATGTCCAAATTTACCACATCTAAAACACTTGAGAATAACTGGAGTCCTTTTATTTCTAACCATAAATAGGACTTCATCTCTATCATTTTCTGAAAAACTAGCATCACTATCAATTGTGTACTTACTTGCATTATCTGCATAGTAGCTTTTCTTTTGCCTTTGGAAGAACTTCTTTCCTTGTCTGTTTTGTCCATCCTTGCCTTTCTTTCGGTACTTATGTCTTTCTAATTCCCTGTACCTATGATCCTATTTTTCTTCATCACTATTGTACTTTGGCTCTTTGCACTCTATTGCATAATGTCCATACTTTCCACAATTGAAGCACTTAATAGATCTTAGATCTATGGGTCTTCTGGAACCTCTATCTATTCTGCAATAATTTTCTTCTTCATCACTGGATGGCTCACTACTTGATTCTATCTTCTTTCTCTTTTTATTTTTGTCTACTTTGAAAACAACTTATTTCAAAGGAATAGGATCTATTGTTCTTATCTCAAAAGTAGTAAGCATGCCAAGAAAATAATTTCTTTTCAAATATTTCTATAGCAGAAACCTTTTTACTATAACCTTTTGGAAGAGTCCTCAAGATCTTATCACAAGCATCCGATTCAACAACCTTCATTCCAAGACCTTTCATATCATGTAGAAATTCATCAACCTTGTTGAGATACTCATGAATGTTTTCATCATCCCTCATTATTAGATTCTCCAATTCTCCTTTGAGATTTATGATCTTAGCCATTCTGAATCCTTTGTCTCCTTCATATATTTCATGTAGAAGTTCCCACATTTCTTTTGTTGTTTTACATTACATAACCTTCATAGATTCTGCTCTATGCAAACCTTTTATAATTGCATTCATAGCTCTTGGATTTTCATGCATTAGAAGCTTACCTTCTTTATCTGTAGGAGGATTTACTGTTGAATCATATCCAAGTTCCAATGCATCCCAAACTTCATTTCCAAGTGTCATCAGGTAAAATCTCATTAACATACACCAATATAAGAAGTCACTTCCATAAAATACTGGTATTGTATTATTGAAAGGTCCATCTCTTTGATCCTTTTGATCTATTATGTTCTTAGACCACTTTTCCTTCAAGCTGTCAAACTCTTCTAAAGGAATCCTCTCTGATACCAATTTAAGAACACAAGCTTATATTGAGAGGGGGGGTGAACAGTATAAGACCACTTTTTACTTTTCTTTTCAATTTAGTATTATGTAGTATATAGATACCAGTATCAATATTAGTAATTAAAGCAATGCACAAAAAATAATCCACAAAAGTGACACAACAATTTATGTGGTTCACCCAATGCGGGCTACTCCACGAAGAAGATATTTTGCTAAAATTTTCTCAATCAATCTCTTGGGAATCCTTAATTACAATGGTTATGGACCTCTGTCCAAAGGATATTTTAATCCCTAAATCTCAAGTTCATGGATATCTTCCATAGGAGAACTCTTTCCCTTCTACTCTGGCTAGTGATCTTCTAGAAGACTCTATCTCTTTGTTGCACTGACTTGTGGATCTATCTCCACTTGAAGACTCCTCACTCATATCTATATTCAATTGTCCTAGCTACTAGATATTTATCCATTGAGACTCTATCCTCTATACTCTATCACCTCCAAAGCTCTATCAATAGGTTCACTCATAACCTCTTCAAATCTGCTCAATAGGCTCACTCAAAACCTACTCAAATATTCTCAATAGGCTCATTCAGAACCTACTCAATAGGCTCACTCAGAACCTGCTCAAATATTCTCAACAAACTCACATAGAAATTGTCCCAATCTTCTCAATAAGTCCTCTCTAGGACTTTCTCAAATCTACATAGCAAGCTTTCACAAAAGCTTACACAAAAATAGTCCACAAGCCTTTTCAAAGACTTGCCTCAAATTAGCTCAACAAAATCTCAACTTAATCTCATAGAAGCATAAAGAGAATTGTTAGAGACTCAATATGTTCTATACTCAAATCCAAATCTCAATTAAAATCAATCTCAACTTAGCAATCTCAACTCAACAATCTCATAGAAGCATAAATATAATTGTTAGAGACTCAATGTGTTCTAAACTCAAATCTAATTTCTTTCTCAACTCAATTCAAATTAGAATATATAATTGTTTGTTTTATGGAATTTGAACAACCTGTAGACACTAAAATGTGGTCAACCTGATTAAGCACCTAAAATCAATGATCAAATTGACATCACATGGCCCCTTGGGTAGCCCTTAGGAGGCTCACAGCAGTTCTAGCCACTCCAAAAGGGTTTTTGGAGGCTACTAGCCCAATTTTGGGAGCTTTTGGACCAAAATTCACCACCATCCCACCCTAGTATGGTGGCATATTTCCACCGTCCCACCTTGGGATGGTGGTGATCCATCATCCCAGGGTGGGATGGTGAGCAGGTTTAACCCAGAAAAAGTCAAATCTGGGATATTTGACACCTAGAAACTACCATTTAGCACACCATATAGAGCATGCAGTTTAGAGGATACTAAATACTTATGACACACTTCTTAATGGAGGACCAAATTGGATATTCTCTTCCACATCCATTGCATACCTCCCATTTGACAAGTGGCACCTCCTACCATGCATGCCCTCACATGCCTTTTTGCACATGAGCCCCTTTGGGCTATAAAATGGATCCAATATCCACACAAAGACATAGATATGAGTGCTAGGATATGCAATGGAGTGCTTTCGATATTTCCCCTCATTTTATTGTGCCTTCTTGCCCTCGTAATCTCTATTTTGCGAAGTAGGTTACCAGGTGACTTTAAGAGGGTCTTTTGAGCATAACTTTTCCATTTGGGTGAATTTATTCACCAAATTCAATGAAAAACCCCCTATAGTGTTTAGTAACATTCCCCAATGATATTGGTAGCAAAATATGGGCATAATTGGTGGGTATCCCCTCCCAAGGTGCCCCCTAATTAGTTGCAGTCACCACGCCCCCCAAAGATGAGGACAAACACTTGCATAATTTTATTAATTTTTTTTAATTATATTATTCTATACTATCATATTATGTTGTGGTTTAAATTTCATGCAATTTGGAGTTAAATTTACCAAGTTATAGCATTTTTAAGTTTTTGCAAGTCCGTAGGGCCCATCCAGGCACCCTAGTTGTATGCAGGTGGATCTGGGCCTCAATTTTAAAATCTAACCATATGGGTGGTCTTTAAATGTCCATTTATGTATTCCTTCCAAATTTCATGAGTTTTGGATATGTTTAGGTTCAGGATTTGCTTGTCTTGGTTTTCGTAGGTTGCAAGCAAGCGGCACAAAATAGAGGTGTCTAAGGATGTTATTTCTAATATATTTTCAGTGATATCATCTAAAAATATTCTCTTTGAAATCTCCAAAAAAATTTAAGTCATTTTGAGTTGATTTTATTTAGTTTTAATATATGCGTTCTTTTACCCCTATGGGGATTGCATGTTTTCCACCATACACCCTTGCTATTTGACCCCTTTGGCTTCCTTGTGTGTAGGTGCAGGTTATTATAAGGCATTGGGAAGGAATATCATACATCATATATTTAATATACAAGTAGCGGTGGCATTGGTCCGCCCACCTCGATCATGGATATGAGGAAAAGCACTCGATGTGCACCCTAAATCCTTGGAGATATTGATCCTTGGGCACCCAAAAATTTGTAAAAATTGTATCACCTTTTGAGACCTCAATGGTACTGCTATGTAACCTTAGGTTTTATCCACCCAATTAATAAATAAGACACTCTTTTCATTTCATTCTTTATTACTTGGTATTGCTTCATTTTCATATGCATGCTTCCGTTTGATGCTCATGTGCAATATAGGATAGATACACATATTTTTTCTCTTAATTAGGTGCACTAATTTTCCCTAATTTAGTGGTGATCATGTTGGGACCCTTTTCCCTTGTTCTTTGGGTGAAAATCTGACCTCAATTTTGTAATTTTTGCCCTTTATGTGTTGCAGGTGCTCCCCTCCCCACCTTGGAACGGTTGCAGAGACTTTATCTGGAACACCCTGGGATGGTGGCTTCACCATACCAACTTGGGATGATGGTTATTCTTCTAATCATCCCACCCTGGAGCGGTGGTGAAGTAGAGAGATTTTTGCCCAAAAATTCAAAATTTGGAGAGCTCAAAATAGACAAAGTGCCTAAACCCTCTGTTTTTCTGCTACATTTTTAGAGACTATCAAAAATCAGTTTTCTTGCTTAATTTTCTTGCATAGAAAGGTTAAAAGTTACATTTTTTCTTTTCTTATAACATCACATAGCAAAAGGAAGAAGAAAAATCAAAAGAAATTTGAAGTAGCAATGCATCTTTGTGGCTTGATTGCTTGTGGCTTACCCAATGGGTAAGTTAGCATTTAGGATTTGCATTCATAAGTCACATTTGTAGGTTATTTATCCTAATTTTCTGAAATAAAAATGTACTTATTTGCATGCATTTAGTGAACGATCATTGATTGCTTCTTTGCTTACTTTCTTGGATAATAAAGAACCACACACACCAAGATTCATGTAAACGCTAGTGAGGTGGACTTCATTACCATCCACTAGTAGAGCACAAGTGATGGTGGGTTTCATCTCCATCCACTTGGATCAAATCCCATGAACCTAATCCATCTTGCCAAGGTTGGTTCCAAGATCCGTCATATCCCGTGGGTTATAACATGCATCACCCTTCGGGGAGGTGTATCGCAGACTACAAGTGAACTGGGTGAGGAACTGGTAGGACCTGTGCTCCCTAGTCGTGTGTGGATCTCATCACCACACATTATATGTGGGATAATGCAACCTGGAGTTTATAGCTAGGTTTTCGAGCTATGATTATGCAATTTAAATCCAATTGAATACGAGATTACAATCCAACAATATTTCAAACACGTGACACGAGTTAATCCTTTACAAAACAACACATCTGAAACACATGAAATAGTTTAGGGATTCATATTTAAAACTTAAAAGATATAATCATCTGTCTGTTGGGTGTTTCCTTTTCTGCTTGTTGTTTCATTAAAATTTGTAAAGAAGATAATCACTTGAGGTATTGATAGAGGAGCGCGATGGTGCGCACCTGCAACCAAGCCCAAACATGAGTGGAAGCTATGGAGAGTGTATTAGGAGACATGAATCATATCCAATATTGCCCTAGGGACTTTTTTATACCTCCCTAGTGAGCTTCTACACCACCTAGCCCCAAGACCGCAAGGTACAAGCCTAATCTTCGAAGGGACCCTCTATGGGACACCTTGAGGGATGATGGGCATTACTTGGAAGAGTGTTCCTAGTATGCAAATATTTCATAGGCCTTCCTTGGTGAAAGGCAACTACGCATCGAGGCGCTAATAGATAGAGTAGTGCCATGCATCTACGTACATGTTAGGGATGATACACCTAAGCATAGGTAGAAGCATGACTTCACACACTAGCCAGAGCAAGTCGACATGACTTTACCTCTATGTCACCTTGATATGATACAACATCTCATGTAGCTTGATGGGAATAACACCCGTTGGTTGAGGCGGGCTAATTCTACCCTACCTTTCCTCGTCCAAGAGGGAATACATGAGGAGATCCTAGATTTTCCTTAGGAACAATATTTCATGCATTCCCGATGTGCCTCTGTGCCAGCTGAGTATAAATAACACATGTTCCAGCCTGAGCCTCAAGTCAATGCAGTAAAACTCGAGAGGGGCAAGCACCCTATGGAGAACACAGATTACCTTGTACAAGGTCGACCTTAGGGTGAGACTCCTAGGCCCCCTAGGCCTCACACTTTGGATCAAATTAGGCAAGCAATTATGAGATATATAGAATGCCAAGCTCAATTCAAGCAGCTTCGATGGGATAAAGAGCAACTAGACCGCTTGCACCAGCTTGAGAAAGAAAGGATTGAATGGTAGACCAATGAGCTATTCCAGAAGACTTTGAGAGAGAGGGTCCATACCCCTAAGACACATAGGAAAGAAGTCCACCTGAGGCAACCCATGCTCATTCAAGAGAGATCCCTGAGACCTTATCAAATGTTACCTCCACAACCTCCTAGGATAGATCAGGAGATGCCTCCCAGGCCAAACATAGGGCACCCATCGTGGGTAGATACCCCATTCATAGATCGGCTTGAGCTACGCCTTATGGGGCTTATACTGAGCATGAGACCAAAGTAGAGTATGTGGATATGCCTTACCAATGTATGGGGTGACTTACCATCGCCTCGCCCTAGGTTGGAGGATCCCAGACCTCCACCGCAAGATATGAACAAGGATGAGGAGATCAAGTCCGTAGGCCCTTATAAAACATTGCTAGAATTCCTAGATTCAATAGACTTTCCTCTAGTTTAGGATATCAAAATCCCATTATGCATCAATTATGTAGTCAACCCATCCATCTATCATTACCTGTGCCTCCCTATCCAGAGCAATTTAATTTGCCTCAGTTGGCTACCTTTAAGGGGGAAGAGGATGTGCAAGAACATGTCACTAGGTTCTTAGGTCAATGTTTTGGTATTCATGACAATGATGCTTTGCTTTTGAGGACATTTGTGACTATCCTCACTGGCCCTACCTGGGAGTGGTTTTACCAACTCCCTAAGCATAGTATCCACAATTTGGACCAACTTGTGGATGAATTCCTAGAACGCTTTGCTTTCAATACCAAGAGGAAGGCAACATTGGCTGATGTAGCGGGGTTGAAACAGTATGATGATGAGTCAATAAAAAATTATGGCAATCGATGGCGAACCTTGCTCGCCAAGCTACCTTATCTTATCCCCATGTTGGATCTGACTTAGATGTTCTCCAAAATATGCTTGAATCCAATCTCCTTGTTGCTGCAGTTGTA
Source organism: Wollemia nobilis (assembly GCA_028583015.1). Classification (NCBI taxonomy): domain Eukaryota; kingdom Viridiplantae; phylum Streptophyta; class Pinopsida; order Araucariales; family Araucariaceae; genus Wollemia; species Wollemia nobilis. The sequence continues at coordinate 2,216,432 of JAQPPZ010003633.1, forward strand.
ATAATACCCCACTCTTGAAGATGCCTTAGCACATGCTAGTATCATTGAAGAAATCAAGATTCAAGAGGGTGATATTGTGAAGCCTCACAAGAAGGAATGGAAAAAGAATGCTAAAAACACCCCAGTGTAACCTAAGTTAGAAGTAGTAAATTAGGTTACCATTAGTGTCCCAGGGGTAGCGCCAACCATGCCACATCAAAAGACTAATTATCAGGCCATCCTTAGGAACTATACCAAGGATAACCAAAATGGTCAAGGATAAAATAAATAGCTTTGCCCCAAGCAACAATTCATGCCCATTGCATAGTCTATGGACTCAGTGTTTGATTACCTCTTGGTGGCCAATGCGATCCATCTACCTGACAGTTGACCTATCGACCCTAATGCACCTAAGCCCAAAGGGTACAGAGAAGACCTATATTGCAAGTTTCATAGGCAAAATGGGCATGATGTGCAAATGTGCTATAAATTCAAACACTTGGTGCAAGACCTAATTGATAGGAACACCCTCTAGGTAGACAACCCTATCACACCAAACAACCAATAGATGGAGGTCTTCAAAGACTCCTTGCCTTCCCACGTGGAGTAGACCAAACCAGTGCCCCAGGTGAATGAGGTTCACCATGCCCCTCCTAAGCAAGGGTATGTTGGCATGGTCAATATTGTGACAAGAAATATGTGGTATCCAAGTCTAGCCACACCACCTATGGCTCAAAGTGATGTCCCTTCGACATCACAACCTATACCGCCTCCCGGACAAGCCTCCCACCTAGGCCTGTAGTTACCATTAAGAGTAAGCTTGCTCAGAGATTAAGAAAAACATCTACCTAGCTCTCCATCTATGAGCTCATCCAACAATCACAACCTCATAGAGAAGCCTTGATTGGATATCCTTAAGGTAATTGAGCTTCAACCAAATAAATCTAGCCGAGGTTTGACCCCACTGCTACCACATACCATGCCCTCCTCATCATCGGATTTATCCCAGATGCCTAATATACCAATGGATCCTTTGCCTAGGAACCCATAGAAGTGTCCCATTGAGGAGGACCAATCGATCATATCCACTATCTCTACAGAGGAGATACTTAACCTGGATGATGAAGAGACACCACACAATGCAAACGATGAGTCGGATCAAGTCTCACTCTCATCCCTCTTCTATCCATAGCCCTAGGTTACAGTACATCTGGCTTCTATCAGATTGGGAAAATACATGGTTAGGAATGTTACCACTACTCCTACTTTAGAGTTGATGCATGGGTAGACCCAGTCTTCCCATAGGCACTATCGTGCCTCTTGGTATTGCCCCTAATCAAACAAATTTTGTTTATGGGGGCCTCAACTATGGCATCGAACCTTACCAACAATAGGAGGAGGATGAGGAAACTTTTGGATAAGACATTAACTACTTGTCTAACCCTAACTTTACCCTGAAGTAACTTGACCTATGCAACTAGCACGGTTATGGATTAGGTCTGTATAAGCAAGGCACCATAATCCCTTGTCAACTGCAATATCAAATTCCTTGTGACAAGTCGAGAGTGGTACACAACAATCCCTTGCCTCTAGATATCCTCATAGATAGCCTAAATCACTTGAATATAGGCTACGAGGGCGGTTTGGCCCAAGACCCTTATGCCAATACCAATACAGTCTACTCCCTAGGGGATTACTTTCAATGGATAGATGAGAATATCATGATCCCCACTAACATTCCCCCACATTTTGAGAGATGCGAAGGTTCACAAAGTTGTCTCTATGTCTATGATGAGTCACATCAAGGTACCTCATATGAATGGACCTTAGAAGATGAGTCGGGTTACGATGTGGCACTGTATGACCCTTTTGAGTCAAATAGTGATCATTCGCAAATTGTTCCCATTAAAAACCAATAGGAAGGCCTCATACATTTGTTCCCTTTCCTTGATCCTATTTGGCGATAACTCCCTCCTGAAGAGACGATTCACCTACAGGAAGCTAGACCTCCTGGGGAGGAAGCAGTTAATTTACTTGAGCAGTTGGGTCCTCATGAGCCTGAGGCACTACGAGATGATAATGAAGAGATCCTAATCCATGACGATGATTATGAGTAACTAGCATAAATGGGACCATACCTACCTGATCTCCCTATCCCAAGGGGTAACAATGAGATTCCTATATATGACCATGACTATGAGGATGAAATAGAGAGGGCATACCTTGGTCCTCATTACTTATGTCATCGTCATGAGCCCATCGACATAGAAGTCTATTGTCAGTTGTGCTTTGGCCCATGCTTGAGGGCAAAGCCTATCAATTTAGGCCAGATTCACCACAAGGTCTTCCTTGACCCACCCACACACATTGAGCTCCTAAAGCCTAATGATCCCATCCTGCAATCTATTCCCAGATAGGATTTTGGGATCTCCATTCTCTCAGAACCACATCTAGGGGTGGGAAATGATATCAATAAACGGTCACATGCACGTGGTTATGGAGAGAAAACACATTTCATAAATATGATCTCCATTGATTTGACCACACCACTTCACAATCTAGCCAATCCTTCCAAGCCATGCCATCTAGATTTGGATGCTATTGACTGGGATCACGTTGATTCACCCCTGTCACCCTCTGAGGATTGGGCTTGCGATGGGTTGTTTCACTTTTCCACTGGCCCAAATCATGATGTCTTCCATGCTGAGGAGGGACCTAAAGTTCCCATTAAGGATTTAAATCCATCTGACAACATCCATTTGATCCCTACTCCCCATTAGTTGGAGGAGGAGTCTCATATGTCAATCGAGCCTAATATTGACAAAGATATCGGTTCAAAATCTGAAAACCCATAATGTATCAAGCTAGGGGAAAGCCTATCCCCCAAAGAGCAAGTTGATTACATAGCCCTTCTCATGAAGAAGGCAAATTTTGCATGGACCTACAAAGACATGTCAGGACTAGATCTAAATCTGATCACCCATAATCTAACACTTGACCCCAAAGTCAAGCCTATCAAATACGAGCTATAGAAACTGTTGGATGCCAAGTTTGTCATTTTTGTAGACTATCCACCATGGTTGTCCAACATGGTCCCCGTCAAGAATCCTGACAAGAGGATTCGCATTTGCACCGATTTTTGAGACCTAAACAAAGTGAGTCCTAAGGATGATTTTCCTTTGCCAATCATAGATGCCCTGGTAAATGCCACCGTAGGACACGAAATGCTCTCCCTTATGGATGGCTTCTCTGGGTATAATCATATTCGTATCAACCCTGAAGACCAGCTCAAAATGGCGTTCATAATGCCTTGGGGAACATTTTGTTAAAAGGCCATGTCATTTATCCTTAAGAATACCGGTGCCACCTACCAACATGCCATGACATATATCTTCCATGACTACATGCACAAAATTTTGGAAGATTACATGGATGACTTACTGGCTAAATATTTATTATGTCATGAGCACCTAGATGTCTTATGCAAAGTCCTCGATCGCCTTATTGAACATAATGTGAGATTGAACCCCAAAAAGTGCATCTTTGGCATCACATCTGGAAAGCTCTTGGGATTTATAGTTTCCAAATGAGGCATCGAAGTGGACCCTAACAAGATCAAGGCAATCCTTGAAATACCTCCCCCGACTACCATCAATCAGCTTCATAGCTTTTAGGGGAGGATTGCATCCATCAAATGCTTCATAACACAATTTTTGGACAAGTATTTATCTATGAACAAACTCTTGCACAAGGGGGTCACATTCCACTGGGATGATGAGTGTCAGGATGCCTTTGACACAATTAAACAATACCTGTATTTTCCGCCAGTGTTAGCTCCACCTAGACTAGGGGTGCCATTTTGATTATATATCTTAGCTACTGAGACTGCATTGGGTGCCATGTTAGCCCAAAACAATGAATTTCACAAGGAACATGCCACATACTATCTTAGTCGCACCTTGGTGAGCTATGAGATCAAGTATGCATACGTTGAAAAGTTATGTCTAGTGGTGTTTTTTACTACCAATAAGCTATGACACTATATGCTCAACCACACTATGTATGTTGTATCTAAAGAGAATTAATTGTGATACATGAGGATTTGTACTTATCATAGTAGTCACATGGTGAAATGGATCATGTTGTTGATAGAATTCGACCTGGAATTCATAGGACAAAAGTCAATCAAAGATCAGGTCATTGCTGATCAACTTACATAGGATCATATACAGGAGGATCAGCCTCTTAGCATGGAGCTTCCCGATGATGGAGTCTTCCAAATATCAAAATCGCCTGATTTTGGTGAGCCTAAGTCATAGGCAGTTATGACTCATTTCTTCGATGGCTCCAAATGCGAGCAAGGGGGTGGCAGAGGGATAATGTTTTTCACACCACATGGGGATCCCATACCCCTATCATTTAAACTTGATTTCCCCTACACCAAAAAATAATGTCGAATAGTAAGCCTTGCTCATAGGGCTTAAAATGGCTATCGACATGAAAATCACCAAGATCAACATTTTTGTTGACTCCTTGCTCATTGTCAACCAGGTCAAGAGAATCTTCCAATGCAAGTGCCCAATTTTGCAATCCTACAAATCCCTGGAAAAATTTTAATGGTATGACATCGAGGCACTCCCTTGATCATCTAATAATTTTGCAGATACAATGGCCTCTTTAGGATCCTTGATTTCACAAGACCCCACAGGGGATATGACAACCATTCAAGTCAAGATGTTATCACAATCAACGGTTGAGCATGAGAGAACTCAAGCCATGCCAGAAGTCCACTTGATTCAAATAGAACCTCATAAAGAGAGATTCTCACACATTCACGAGTGCTTGAATCATGTCACTTGGGGGACTTTTTTCCCCCAAACCCCTTTTGATAGCAGCACAATGCTATTCTTACAAGTTCTATCCCAATCAACATTTGCTTGGGATGAACTTCATGAGGGACAAGAAATTCATGCAATCAAGGTTTCCACATAGTAGGACTAGTCCACACCAATTAGAGTACCTAAATCTTGGTAACCTCCCTCCTGTATTATCGCACATTGCCAAAAGGACATTTAAATGGAATGCAGCAAATTTTGTCTTGTTGGGAGACATCCTATACCGTCAGAGCTATGAAGGAATCCTCCTTCGTTGCTTAGAGTATCAAGAATCGACTTGGGCAATGGCCCAAGCACACAACGGTACTTGTGGTGGCCATTTCAGTGGCATGGCCATCACAAAGCACATTCTTCACATGGGCTATTATTGGCCAACTTTAGAGCGATATTGTTGCACATATGTGAGGAAGTGCATGAAATGTCAACACCATGCTAACTTGACATATATACCTTCTCAGGATTTACAACCGATCCAATCGGCTAGGTCATTTTCACAATGGGGTTTGGAAAATCTCCCCTGCATCCTCAGGCCATCACACGTGTATCATCATGGATATCGAGTATTTTACAATGTGGGTGGAAGCAATCCCCCTTACCACTATGACAAGACCCCGCATAACGGATTTCATAGTGCATAACATCATTTGTCTTTTTGGTATTCCATACAAGATCATTTTTGATAATGGGATATCATTCAAGAATAAATATGCGTGTGCTTTGATAGCAAATTATAATATCCAGCATAGCTTTTCGACACCTTATTATCCACAAGAAAATGGGCAAGCATAAGCATCAAACAAAATATTAATTTTCATATTGAAGAAAATAGTCAAAGAGAATCATACTAATTGGTACACACAAATGCTGCTTGCACTTTGGGCTTACTGCACTAGCATTCGAACGCCCACTAGGGCAAATCCATTCTCACTAGTGTATTGAGCCAAGGTAGTCATGCCTCTAAAGCTAGAAATCCCATCACTGCGCATATCCATGCAGGAGTTTATTGATGATGATACTATGCGACAAGCTCACCTAGATCAGCTTATGTTGTTGGATGAACGTCGCATTAATGTGCTTGAGCATCTATGTGTGTATCAAGAGTGGCTCAAAATAGCCTACAATATGAAAGTCCATCTTTGAGACTTTTAGGTTGGTGATCTTGTCCTAAAAGAGAACCAACAAAATTCTAGCTTGTTGCCCCACCTGCGGGACAAATTTGTGGTAAACTGGTTAGGCCCCTTTGTCATCACTAGTCAAATAGGGCCTAGAACTTATCGCCTAGCTTCCCTTGAAGGTGTTGAGGATCCTGAACCCTTGAACATCCTTCACTTGTGGCCATTTCATGCTTAGAGAGCACCACCCAAAAGGCTCCTAGCGGGTTTTCATCGTCTAGGTCAATTAAAAATGCTCTTGGACTATCTACGATCATCTAGGTCAACCCTAAAAGCACAAAAGGCACCCATAAGCCTTTTGGTCACAACCAAATGACCCTAGACAGTCGTAGACACTTTTTAAGTGTCATTGCCCGTCTAGGTCACCCAAAAGGCTCTTAGCAGGTTTTCACTGTCTAGGTCAAGTAAAAACACTCCTGGACTATCTAATATCATCTAGGTCAACCCTAAAAGCCCCAAATTCACCCATAAGCCCTTTGGTCATAGCCAAATACCCTTAGGCAGTCGTAGGAACTTTTTAAGTGTCGTCGCCCGTCTAGGTCACCCAAAAGGTTTCTAGCGGGTTCTCACTATCTAGGTCAAATAAAAATGCACTTGGACTATCTACGATCATCTAGGTCAAACCTAAAATCTCCAAAGGCACCCATAAGCCCTTTGGTCACAACAAAATACCCCTAGGCAATCATAGACACTTTTTAAGTGTCATCGCCCATCTAGGTCACCCAAAAGGCTCCTAGGGCTTCTCACCATATAGGTCAAATAAAAATTCTCCTGGACTATCTACGATCATCTAGGTCAAACCTAAAATCCCAAAAGGCATCCATAAGCCCTTTGGTCATAACCAAATGCCCCTAGGTATTCATAGACACTTTTTAAGTGTCATCGCCCATCTAGGTCACCCAAAAGGCTCCTAGCGGGTTCTCACCATCTAGGTCAAATAAAAACACTCTTGGACTATCTATGATCATCTAGGTCAAACCTAAAAGCCCCAAAGGCACCCATAATCCCTTTGGTCACAACCAAATACCCCTAGGTAGTCAGACACTTTTTAAGTGTTGTCGTTTGTCTAGGTCACCCAAAGGCTCCTAGTGGGTTCTCACCATCTAGGTCAAATAAAAATGCTCTTGGACTATCTACGATCATCTAGGTCAAACCTAAAAGCCCCAAAGGCACCCATAAGCCCTTTTGTCATAGCCAAATACCCCTAGGTAGTCATAGACACTTTTTAAGTATCGCCACTTATCTAGGTCACCCAAAAGGTTCTTAGCGGGTTCTCACCATCTAAGTCAAATAAAAATTCTCCTGGACTATCTACGATCATCTAGGTCAAACCTAAAAGCCCAAAATGCATCCATAAGACCTTTTGTGACAACCAAATGCCCCTATGCAGTCGTAGACACTTTTTAAGTGCTAATCTAGGTCACCCAAAAGGCTCCTAGCGGATTCTCACTGTCTAGGTCAAATAAAAATTCTTTTGGACTATCTACAATCATCTAGGTTCAACCTAAAATCCCCAAAGACACCTATAAGCCCTTTTGTCATAGCAAAATTCCCCTAGCCAGTCGTAGACACTTTTAAGTATCGTTGCTTGTCTAGGTCACCCAAAAGGTTCCTAGTAGGTTCAAACCATCTAGGTCAAATAAAAATGCTCTTGGGCTATCTACGATCATCTAGGTCAAACCTAAAAGTCCCAAAGGAACCCATAAGCCCTTTGCTCATAGCCAAATACCCCTAGATAGTCATAGATACTTTTTAAGTGATGTCGCCCATCTAGGTCACCCAAAATGTTCCTAGTAGGTTCTCACCGTCTAGGTCCAATAAAAATGCTCCTGGACTATCTACGATCATCTAGGTCAAACCTAAAAGTCCCAAAGGCACCCATAAGCCCTTTGGTCATAGCCAAATGCCCTAGGCAGTCATAGACACTTTTTAAGTGCTACTGATCATCTAGGTCACCCAAAATGTTCCTAGCGGGTTCTCACCATATAGGTCAAATAAAAATGCTTTTGGACTATCTACGATCATCTAGGTCAAACCTAAAAGCCCCAAAGGCACCCATAAGTCCTTTGGTCATAGCCAAATGCCCCTAGGTAGTTGTAGACACTTTTTAAGTGCAGTCGCTCATCTAGGTCACCCAAAAGGTTCCTAGCAGGTTCTCACCGTCTAGGTCAAATAAAAATGCTCCTGGACTATCTACGATAGTCTACGTCAAACCAAAAAGCCCCAAAGGAATCCATAAGCCCTTTGGTCATAGCCAAATGCCCCTAGGAAGTCGTAGACACTTTTTAAGTGTTACCACCCATCTAGGTCACCCAAAAGGCTCCTAGCAAGTTCTCATCGTCTAGGTCAAATAAAAACACTCCTATATTATCTATGATCATCTAGGTTAAACCTAAAAAGCCCTAAAGGCACCCATAAGCCCTTTTTTCATAGCCAAATGCCCCTAGGCATTCGTAGACACTCTTTAAGTGTCGCCACCCATCTAGGTCATCCAAAAGGTTCCTAGCAGGTTCTCACCGTCTAGGTCAAATAAAAATGCTCTTGGACTATCTACGATCGTCTAGGCTAAACCTAAAATTTCCAAAGGCACCCATAAGCTCTTTGGTCACAACAAAATATCCCTAGGTAGTTGTGGGCACTTTTTAAGTGCCATCGCCCATCTAGGTCACCCAAAAGGTTCCTAGCAGGTTCTCACCATCTAGGTCAAATAAAAACACTCTTGGACTATCTATGATCATCTAGGTCAAACCTAAAAGCCCCAAATGCAACCATAATCCCTTTGGTCATAGCCAAATACCCCTATGTAGTCATAAAAACTTTTTAAGTGTCATCGCCCATCTAGGTCACCCAAAATGTTCCTAGCGGTTTCTCACTGTCTAGGTCAAATAAAACGCTCCTGGACTATCTACAATCATCTAGGTCAAACCTAAAAGCCCCCAAAGGCACCCATAAGCCCTTTGGTCATAGCAAATGCCCCTAGGTAGTTGTAAAAAACTTTTTAAATTCTGCCACCCGTATAGGTCACCCAAAATGTTCCTAGTAGGTTCTCATCGTCTAGGTCAAATACAAATTCTCCTAGATTATCTACAGTCATCTAGGTCAAACCTAAAATTCCTAAAGGCACCCATAAGCCCTTTGGTCATAGCCAAATTCCCCTAGGCAGTCGTCGACACTTTTTAAGTGTCATCACTTGTCTAGGTCACCCAAAAGGTTCCTAGCAGGTTCTCACTATCTAAGTCAAATAAAAACACTCCTAGACTATCTATGATCATCTAGGTCAAACATAAAATCCCCAAAGGCATCCATAAGCCCTTTGGTCATATCCAAATGCCCCTAGGCAGTCATAGACATTTTTTGAGTGTCGTCGCCCGTCTAGGTCACCCAAAAGGCTCCTAGCGGGTTCTCACTGTCTAGGTTAAATAAAAATGCTCCTGGACTATCTAAGATCATCTAGGTTAAACCTAAAATCCCCAAAGGCACCCATAAGCCCTTTGGTCACAACTAAATAACCCCAGGCAGTCGTAGACACTTTTTAAGTACCACCACCCATCTAGGTCACCCAAAAGGTTCCTAGCGGATTCTCATTGTCTAGGTCAAATAAAAATGCTCTTGGACTATATATGATCATATAGGTCAAACCTAAAAGCCCTAAAGGCACCCATAAGCCCTTTTGTCATAGCCAAATACCCCTAGGCAGTCATAGACACTTTTTAAGTGTCATCGCCTACCTAGGTCACCCAAAAGGTTCCTAGCGGGTTCTCATCGTCTAGGTCAAATAAAAATGCTTCTAGACTATCTACGATCATCTAGGTCAAACCTAAAAGCCCCAAAGGCACCCATAAGCCCTTTTTTCATAGCCAAATTCACCTAGGCAATCGTAGACACTTTTTAAGTGTCGACGCCCATCTAGGTCACCCAAAAGGTTCCTAGCGAGTTCTCACCATCTAGGTCAAATAAAAATGTTCCTAGGCTATCTACGATTGTTTAGGTCAAACCTAAAAGTCCCAAAGGCACCCATAAGCCCTTTGGTCACATTCTAATATCCCTAGGCAATTATAGACACTTTTTAAGTACCGTCGCCCATCTAGGTCACCCAAAGGGTTCCTAGTGGGTTCTCACTATCTAGGTCAAATAAAAATGCTCTTGGACTATCTACGATTGTCTAGGTCAAACCTAAAATCCCCAAAGGCATCCATAAGCTCTTTGGTCATTGCCAAATGCCCCAATGGCCCCCACATAAGCCCGTTGGTCACATATGTGTACATATCAATAAAAAATTCAAAAAATATCATCAAAACATCGAAATTCAAACATATTGCATCACATCACATTGCATCCCATTGCATTTTATCATCGCTTGCATTTAGGCATATTCATCATTAGCACTTTATATTTTAGAGTTGCTCATACATGTCTAGCACCATGATGGTACATTACGTACCACTCAAAATCAATGTTGTGAAAGTACTAATAGTTCAATGCTGCAATTATCATTTTCACCCACATTTTTCACATTTTTATAGTCGTGTCTATTACCTGCACTTAGCCATTTGTTTTAGAATGTCAGTAGGTTTTTCGTTCACTTAGCCATATCCAGTCTCTACCTAGATTTTGTAGAAGGATAGATTGATTTTTAGGATGTATAATCTTGCTCATCCCCCTATGCGAATGGTTCAAGAATGTTGAGAGTTGGCAAAAGGACAAGTTTTCCCCTACCTAATCACCCCCACAATAATAAGCGGTTTTCCCCATTTTTTTTCATCAAAATCCCACATTGCCACATGTTTGCAACAGTCTAAATTTGCAAACCCCCACAAAGCAAAAATACCAAGTACAAAAAAATACAAAAAAAATCAATAAGTGCACACATCAAAAAGCACAAGAAACGGTGATCCCCATCACTCAAAATTCAACTCCGTTGCTCAAGAGAAAAAGAAAAAACTCAAAATAAATAGTGATTAATATCACTAAAAAGAGAAAAATAAACAGTGATTCTTATCATTTCATATGAGAGCAAGTATCCCAATAAAATTCAAGAAAGTAGGGAGTCGAACTGGAATCCCTGGAACTCTCAGCATTTGGAAAGCGATCAGGTGATCCTCATTACGGTTTTTGTGGATAGCCTATTCGTTAATGGCGGTAGCCTCCCGCATGATGATATGTCTACCATATTAGCTTTTGGGTGTATGTGTAGACCAATGTTTGTATGTGGATGAGCTAGATTTGGTAACCTAGATTGCCTAGTGGTCTAGCCATACTTAGTACAAAACCTAGGATGGTGGCATTCATTGGGTGATCCTCAGTACATGTTTGGTTGATATACTGCTTAGCACTGGCATTATCCTTATGCATCTCATAAGAATGAACTCACTTGCACACATAGGGATATGAAGTACCTTGGTCATCCTATCAAATTCATACCTTGTCAAAAAGTCCTGCATGGTTAGTATACAACTTTTGATGAGTTGACTAGAGTGTTTGAGTCTCATGAAAACCTAATGGGCATTCCTTAAATAGCATGTCATTCATATCACTTCACCTCATTCATTTCAGTTACATTATTCACAAATCCATTATATAAGTCTCATGACAACATTACATATGAGTTGGTGCAATATACATCGTCTATGGTGCTAGCATAATAGGGCATATAGTCTACACATTGCATCCTCTAAATAAATAAATCATCCATTTCACCATACATCCATGCATGTACAAAATTAAATTAAATCACATTAAAAAATATGCATACATGGTAGACATCCATCATCATCTCATAAATCAAATTGCATACATTTGCATACATTTCATAAAACAATAAACACATGATGATAAACCACATAAAAAGCTCATATATATATATATGTGTGTGTGTGTGTGTGTGTGTGTGTGTGACAAAAAGATACATCATGTTTCTCGTAGGCTACAATAGAAGGAGTCCTCAAACTCCACACTACTAAAATATCCAAAAACACAAAAAGCATCACGCAAGCCACTACCATGGTCACGCAGGACTGATACTATGACTCGCACTCCCACCTGTAGTTGGAGTCCTCTGTAAACTCCCATACCTACTACCACCTACCTTTTCAACTCTATGCCTAGATCCTAGTGCCTCTAGCCTAGAGGAAGATTGTCTTGTCCTACTGTGGCAACTTTGGTACGATCCACTAGCAGTTGCATCATCCCATCGATGTCCACCAAGGCACACTACCTCAGTCTCTATCTCATATGCATAAGCCTACCCCCGTTGACACCATGCCTGGTAAGTCTCCACCATAGAATGGAGTCGTTTCACCTCTACCTATAGCCTAGTCACCTCCCCACTATTGGAATACTCCTATATAGGGCTCCAAGATTGCAACTGTACCTAAAGAGATGTTATCTTAGCTTGAGCCATTTGTACCTCGGCTCGATGTGCTGCTAGTTATGCCTGTACATCATGCACCTATGTCTGTAGGAGATCTCTATCCTACCTCACCCTACATAGCTCATCTTGTAGCTCTGTATCTATGTCCCCTGGTGCCATCGGTGGTGCCTGTACCTCCTCATCCCCAACATCATCATCCCCCAAGTCACCTCGATCTCCTAAGTCTAAGAGATCTGCATGCTCCCCTGCCATGTATCCCTGCTAATCACATGGCTCACCCTGGTCCTCACTAAAAACCTCCTGATGTGCCTCCCTAGCTGAACCCCTACCTAGTGGCCCCTCTCCATGCCACTGGCCTATCACCCACCAAGTATCATACTCTGTTGTAGTCCCGACATCATCCATATCTAGAATGTCTACTACAGGATATGTATCCCATGCCACTGCCTCTACCACTGGCCATGCCAATTTCCTCTTATCCCCATGATGTTGATAAGGCACCAACTCACTAGGCACCCCCTAGCATAGCCTAAACTATCACATCACCTAAGGAAAATTGAAGTACTCCTGCTCCATTCCATGTCGTCCAACCAGCCATCTGCATCATAGCACCCTATGAATCTGTACAATAGCATATACCCACTCTGGGCAATCTTTGTATGGCCTCTAGAGCACCTAGCCTACCCTGAGTCATGAGAATAGATCTACATAGTGACCCAAATTACCTATGAATCACCAACTTTGTCCCCTCTCCTAAGCCCTCTGCCATAGGATGCCATATCCTATCTCCCTGTCTACCAGTTGTACCTGAGTCGTCCATGGTAGCCCATGTGGTCACCCCATAGCTATGTGCTACCATCCCTAGCACTGTAAAAAAAATCTACACTCCACACCCTTCTACCAATGGTAGCAGATCTTGTACAACTCATCGTAGAGATGTGCTAGTAGTGTAGTACCCCACGCCATCACCAGTGGTTCTGCCATAGTACACCTCACCAGCACAAACACTATCTCCACCAGGTTCCATGGGAACTTCACTCTAGAAGAATCAAGTGGTAGCATATTGGATATGAGCATCATGAGTAGTGTATGCCTCACCCCCAGTACCTTTGCCTCATACCAAAATCCTACCAACATACCCCCCTTCAAGCAGTCCAGCTCTGTTGTCTCTAGATCATAATTGAAGTACCTCTCGAGCAATACTTGTCTCTGGTATCATGCGGATCGGATGCCCTTCTATCAAAATCCAAATAATTCAATAGATATCCTCAAGCATCACCGTCATCTCCCCAGTGGGTAGGTGGAAGTATTGGTATGCGGATCCCACAAATCAATCAAGGCAGTCATATATGCACGATCTCCTATCACAGCCTCTAACCATGTCACATGCTTGAGGCTGATGGCATCTAGCCATTCCCAGTCATCTGTGTTCAAGGCACCCCTCATGGAATCAAATAGAGTTGACACTCAATACTGACTCCTCACCACCTGTTAAGGATTAGCAACTCAATAATACACCACCAAAATGGCCTCGCATGGCCCCAAAAACATTCAAAAAAAAGACTCAAAATGGCCCCTCTTTGAGGCCAATTTATGGCCATTTCCCATAGGAACGAACCCCAACCCTATGTCCATCCCATAAAGGGATGGCCTATGATAAGCCCACACTAGCCATCCCACCTAGGAATGACTCCAAAAAATTGGGCTCAAAAATGCCTTCAAGCCATCAAAAAATAGCAAAAATAATGCAAAATTGGACCCATAAAATGCAATTTAATTACACAAAAACATGGATAAAACATAAAAATTGGTATGTATCTCATAAATTATGTTTAATTACCTATAATCTAGTGTGATATGCTTCCAAGCCAAAAACATACCATAAAAGCAAAAAAATCAGCTCATAACACTAAGAAAATGCAATAAGAGAGACTGGGCATAGCTATCTCGCACTGGCTCCTCCACTTTCTGAGTCCACCCACTGACTCATGGTGACTAAGGGATGAATTTTACAGTGCTTCACTGCTCATAATCACTCTCCTACTCCTCACCTCTCAAATTGCCAAAGAAAGCATGCATAAATGAGCCTAACCTTCATATTTTGGGTTTATATAAAGATGAAGGGGTCACCACCATCCCATGGTGGGACAAGCGCACATTTTTCTGACCGTGCCACCTTGGGATGGTGGTATAACATTCCCTCATCCCACCATGGTATGGTGGTAGCAACAATAGGCCAAAACAGCCCAAAATGACCCAAAACAAGTCCAAAATTAACCAAAATAGCTTAAATTGATGCCAAATTTCACATAGATAAACATGCAACCATGAGGATCCTAGGAGAGATGGAAAAGTTGTTAATTCATGCCCTAAGAAGGCCATTGTGGCTAGACTATCCCTTGGGCATGCAGTTTTCAGCTCCTTTCCTCCAGGAAAACTCAACAAAGTCACCAAAATCCTCTCCAAATTGCCCTATTTTTCAAGGGACAAAATTGAAGGTAAGCATAACACAAGTCAATTGGATCAAGAAACTCATTTCTTTTCTCACTGGTCATTCCCTCATCGACTCGTCAGTTCATGGGGTAGTCATGCTCAGTCTAAATCAACAAGCACACACTCAACTATGCGAATTGCGTTCATTCAACGAATCTTCGATAAAGAAAATCATGCTCCTGCTTGGGGCAGCAAACAAGCACACAATATCACATCATAACACTTGAAATTACTGGCATCATGAAATCATGGGCCCTTTCCCTTCATGATAGACAATTTTAAATCATAGGCATGTTCATTTAACAAGTCAAAAACAAGGATTCAAGAACACACACCCTTTCCATGATTAGGGCATCTAAAGTTGGTTAGGTTATCGAGTAACCTTAATCATTCAACATTTTGGTCATCTATTTTTGCTTAGTTTTGTGTTGCACATAACACATCTCAAAAAGGGGCATTTGTAGACACTAAAATTTGGTCAACCCTATTAAGCACCTACAACCAATGATCAAATTGACATCATATGGCCCCTTGGGCAGCCCTCATGAGGCTCATAGTGGTTCTAGCCACTCCATAAGGGTTTTTGGAGGCTACTGGCCCAATTTTGGGAGGTTTTGGCCCAAAATTCACCACCATTCCACCCTAGGATGGTGGAATATTCCCACCATCCCACCCTAGGACGGTGGTGAGCCATCATCCTAGGGTGGGACGGTGAGCAGGTTTGACCCAAAAAAAGTCAAATCTGGGACATTTGGAACCTAGAAACTGCCATTTAGCACACCATATGGAGCATGTAGGTCAAAGGACACTAAATCCTTATGACACACTTCTTAATGGAGGCCCAAATTGGATATTCTCTTCCACATCCATTGCATGCCTCCCGTTTGACAAGTGGCACCTCCTGCCATGCATGCCCTCGCATGCCTTTTTGCACATGAGCCCCTTTGGGCTATAAAATGGATCCAATATCCACAAAAAAATATAGATAGGATTTCTAGGATATGCAATGAAGTGCTTCTGAGATTTCCCCTCATTTTATTGTGCCTTCTTGCCCTCGTAATCTCTCTTTTGCGAAGGAGGTTACCGGGTGACTTCAAGAGGGTCTTTTGAGTGTAAATTTTCCATACGGGTGAATTTATTGACCAAATTCGATGACAACACCCTATATAGTATTTAGTAACATTCCCTAGTGATATTGGTAGCAAAATATGGGCAGAATTGATGGGTATCCCCTCCCAGGGTGCCCCCTAATTAGTTGCAGTCACCATCGCCCCCTGAGACAAGGACAAATACTTACATAATTTTACTACTATTTTTTAATGATATTATTCTAGACTATCATATGATGTTGTGGTTTAAATTTCATGCAATTTGGAGTTAAATTGACCAAGTTATAGCATTTTTAAGTTTTTGCAAGTCCGTAGAGCCCATCCGGGCACCTCAGTCATATGTAGGTGTATTTGGTCCTCAATTTGAAAATATAACAATATGGTTTGTTTTGAAATGTCTATTTATACATTATATCCAAATTTCATGAGTTTTGGATATGTTTAGGTTCGGGATTTGCTTGTCTTGGTTTTCACAAGTTGCAGGCGAGTGACACAAAATTGAGGGGTCTACGGATGTGATTTCTGATATTTTTTCAGTTATATCCTCTCAAAACATCCTCTTTTATATCTCCACAAATTTTCAAGTCATTCTTAGTTGATTTTATTTAGTTTTAATATATGCGTTATTTTACCCCTGTGGGGATTGCATGTTTTCCACCATACACCCTTGCTATTTGACCCCTTTGGCTTCCTTGTGTGTAGGTGTAGGTTCTTAGAAGTCATTTTGAAGGAATATCAGACATCATATATTGAAGATACAAGCATCAGTGGCATTGGACCGCCCACCTCGATTGTGGGTATGAGGAAAAGCACTCGATGTGCACCCTGATTCCTTGGAGGAATTTATCCTTGGGAACCTCAAAATTTGTAACAATTGTATCACATTTTGAGCCCTCAATGGGACTTCTATGTAACCTTGGATTTTATCCACCCAATTAATAAAGAATACACTCATTTCATTTCATTCTTTATTGCTTGGTATTGCTTCATTTTCATATGCATGCTTCCGTTTGATTCTCATATGCAAGATAGGATAGATACACATATTTTTTCTCTTCATTAGGTGCACCACTTTTCCCTACTTCACAACCACTTCACACGATCACTTGACTAGGCTCAAACAACTCTACTCAACCAATCACCACAAGGAACAACTCTTTCTTACAAACTCTAGTCCAAGCATGTATCAATCAACTCAAAATGTTCCCAAAAATGCTCAACAACAAATCTCACATAACAATGATACTCATGTTCTTTTCTAACTCAAGTTCAAGTTATTTGCACAACCAATGGCTTCAACAATAATGCTTATAAAACAAGGTTTAATCACAACACTCAAGCCAGAAAACCTTGAAGCATTAACTCAACCACTTTCAAAAAGGAAACCACAATCAATCCTTTTCACTCCAATGATATTTCAGAAATCAACCACCCAAATAAAATCAATGGAGAATATTGCTCATACCTTTTTTATGCCTTATTTTTTTTCCACAAAATTTGTCTCACTCAACACACTTTCTTTTTCAACTCTCAACAAGGGTTAGAGTAATAACACAACAAAAATATCCAAGTAACACTTTATTACTCCTACTTTATTTTAACATCCACAAAAGTTATTTTATGCAAGAAATAAACCCTCAATAGAATGGATCAAACTTAATTTTGGAAACTCCTTGACAAAACCTGAAATATCTTCTTACACAACCCTTATTTCTCCTTCTAAGCAATTTAATTAAATAGCTCTTTAAAAATGCTTTCCAATGATATATAATATGCTACCCTTCCAAAGTTAAAAGGAATAGTAATTTCAAAATTTTCTAAAACAACTCATAAGCCTTATTTCTCCTCAAAGCTTTTCTTACAAATATTAAAATAAAAATTTAACTTACCTTTTTCTTCTCAACGGGATTCGATCCCCTATCACTGTCAAAGCACCACTCTAACCACGGTTCCACTAACAACATGAGCCAACCGCTCACATGAAATGGTGAGCATAGCCACTATGCTTTCCTTCCTCCAAACGTGCCCCAGAAGACACGTGCGCCAAAAGGTGTACTTCCTTTCACTTTGCAAAAACCAGCACCGACGAGATTCGAACTTTGGATCTCCTGGTGCTCAACAACTTGAATGCCTCATTATTTTCGCTAGGACACAAGCACCTATGATGTATGGGAAGGGTCCTCCCTTCCTTCTATTTATCCCTTTCTTCGTAGGTTTCAATTGCGCTAAAATATATTTTCTCTTTGTTCAAACGAAACTCACATACATTCGAATTATTGCCAAATGAATTTTTATCAATGGTATTTATACATATTGCCTTGAATTTTCATAAATCGGCCCTTAATTGAATTTGATGACGTTGGCAGAAATTTCCACTTTCAAAATTTAAATTTAAATTTTAAAATATTAAAATTTAAAACTTAAACTTCAAAGTTGAATAACTTTATCACCGGGACTCCTTTTTCAATGAAACGAAAAGCCAACCTAGGTTTTAAAAAAAAACCATTTAAAATATGCCATCCATGATTTTAAATAAAACCTTTTGCTAAGCTTCCCTTGAAGATACTTTTTAAAACAAAATGTCATGCATCCCTTCTTGAACCTTTGATCAAAAACCTTTGCTTCTACACAAACATAGTGTTAGCTTACATAGATCCTTTTGACATCAAATAACATTTCGACATCAATGACAAAATTTTAGCTTAGGGACTCAAAATTTCCAACAGGGATGTGTGTGAATCCATCAGAGAGCTCCAATCCTCCAGGTCTATCCCTTGAGGTATTAACTCCACATTCATAGCTCTCATCCCTAAGTCTCCCGCCTACAGATCCCTATCAGACTACCGGTCCATTAGTCTCTGCAACATCCTCTACAAGATCCTCACCAAGGTCATGGCTAACAGGATGAAAGTGATCCTCCCCCTCATAATTTACCCTAGCAAAGGTAGATTGATCAAAGGTAGAAACATCCTAAACGGGGTCATCACCATCCATGAAACCCTACACTTAGCTTCCCTTTTAAAAAATCCAACCCTCTTTCTCAAGCTCAACATGAACAAAGCCTTCGATAGGATCATTTGGGACTTCCTATGAGATATCATCCTCAAGTTCAGATTTCACCCCTTGGGTCAACCTCCTCCAAAGCTGTTATTATTCCCCATGGTTCTCTATCTTCGTCAACAGCTCCCTGGCTAGGTTCTTCTCGAATGTCAGAGGCCTCGGATAGGGTGACTTGCTATCTCCCATACTTTTCATCATCCTAGTAGATTCTCTGGTAGAGCCCTCAAAGATACTTTATAGAGGTGAAGGATTTTTGGTATCCAGGCGGTGTCAAGCATCAACCCTATTACCCATCAGCAATTTTTTGATGACACCATCCTATCCACCCAATCCCTTATTTGTCAGGCTAAATCCATCAAGCATATCCTTTTCCTTTATGAAAAATTTGTTGGGAAAAATGTTAACTTCATCAAAATCAAAGTGTTTTTCATCAACACCCCTATAGCTCGCCAATCCAACATAGCCCAGATCCGAGGGTGCACCATTGACTCACTCCCATATTCCTACCTTGGCCTCCCCATGTTCTATGGTAACCCCAAGAAGCTCATGTGGAACAATATCCTAGAGATAATCCATAAGAAGCTTGTGGCCTATAAAGGTAAACTCTTGTCCCAAGCTGCTAAAGCCACCCTCACCATGGCCTGCCTCTAAGGCATACCCATCTACTTCATATCAGTGTTCAATATTCCCATGACATTTTATCATAATATCAAGCAACTTCATAACAGGTTCTTATGGTCAGGAACTAATGAGAAGACTAGAATCCCCCTTGTTGCTTAGGATATCGTATGCAAAAGCAAGAAACAAGGAGGCTTGGGTTTTAGGAAAATGGTAAAAATGAACCTGGCCCTACTGGAAAAACATACATGGAGGATCCTAACCAATGACACAGTGAAATGGGTGTAGATAGTCAAAAATAAATACCTAGCCAACCATTCAATACTCAATGAGGGGATCCCTCTGAGTGGATCGACTTTCTATAAATCCATCACTCACACCCATTAGTTGATCTAGAAAGGCCTACATTGGATCCTTGGTGATGGCAATTGTATTGATGTTTGGCATGATAGGTGGATCTAGGATGAACCCTTGATTGATAATATAAAGATGGTAGAGCTCAAACCCTTAACTGATTATAACATGAGGCTAAGGATGGCTAACTTCATGACCCTCTCCAATGGATTCCATCAGTGGAAACCAATCAATGATGATGAACTTGGTGAGGTTGCTACCTCCCTATCCACTTTGCTCAACTCAACCACCATCCCTAACGAATAGGGTTAAAATAGGCCTATATGTATGGGATCCAATAGTGAAGCTTTCAAATTCAAGTCAGCATATAGCTTTCAAATACTCTCTCATGTCTCGACCACCCCTTTCAACCTGGTTTGGAAGAAACACTTGATTTCCAAGGTCAGATTTTTCTCCTGGTTTGATATTCAAAATAGAGTGCTCACCATAAAATATTTGCACAAAATAGGCTTCTCGATCCCCAATAGGTGCTACCTATGCTTGGCCAATTGGGAGTCCACAGATCACCTGTTTCTAAGATGTGATTTTTCATCCACTATCCTTGAGTCCATGTTGAAGTCCTTTCATATCCAATGGTCCTGCCCTAAGTCCATCATCGATCTCTTTGCCCAATGGACCAACCTCTTCTACAATATTAGGCTCTGGTCCCTCTAGGATGTGTGCCTCCACTACTACCTCTGGTAAATTTGGCTCAAACATAATAACAGAGCCTTTGGCAACTCCTCCACGGATCCTTTATCTATAACATCTAGAGCCATTGCCTTTGCTACTGAAAATTCCAAGCTTATTCCTTTCTCCTCCACCACTTAGTCAGCCTTAGAACCTTCCATTTTCAAATCCCTCCTCATCCCCTATGGTAGCGGATTCCCCCTAGGTCCGATCCACCCCAGAGTAAGAGCCCGATGGGATTCCCCTCGAAAGAGTGGATTAAACTAAATTTTTATGGAGCATCTAAAGGAAACATAGGTCCTACTGGAGTTGAGGTAGTTGTTCATGATCACCATGGCAAGTTGATCCTGGTGTATGCCAAATGCTTGGGTGTTCAAACCAATCATGTAGCTGACGCCATAGCACTTTGGAGAGACCTCTTCCTTCTCTCAAAGGATCCTATACATCTCATCATAGAAGGAGGCTCCATGAACATCACCAACTACCTGGCTAAATCCAATAGTTTGACATGGAGGGTGAGTAATAAAACTAAAGAGGCCAGGAAACTCTTACAGTCCAGAGGCCTTTTGAAGGCTCAGCATCAATACAAATAGGCCAAATCCCTCATGGAATTCTTGGCCAACATGGGAACTTTCCTCAGATAGTTGTATACAGCCAATCACAAAAAGCCAAAGGAGGTTAATCTAGAGTGACTTAGTTCAGTGCTCTACATCAGCAAGGATAAATATGAGGCTAATTTTTTGGACCCCAGCTTACGTGTCTCAACTGTTCCCCATTGGGCCCTTTACCACAAATAAATAGTTGGAAAGCTCATAAAATTCATCCATGTTAAAATTAAACCAACAAGACATTTAGATCTGGGTAGTTCCATTCATATCCGCACCTTTGATAGGACCACTAATATAAAAATTGGGAACTAGAATGTGTGTGATCATTCCAATCATCCCTTTAGTCAGGCAATCTCCACTGAGAGCAATCATATGGTTTTTCCCTTGTGGCACGCTCGTTGGCCTAGTCATGTTTTTCTAGGTTGCTATTGGAAATCTAAGCGGCACACAATTTGTTCGAGACCCTTTCAAATCCAACCATCCATATCCATCATTTTTCCCCCTGCCACCCTGAAAGTGTGCCAGCATTCATTACCGATGTTGCTTTCCCATGCAGATGGTGGCTGCATGCCTACAATCCTCCTCCCCTTTCACCTTCCACTTCCTTTTTAACCACCTCTACTGGGTTGCTATCCCCTTATCATAATTTCTCGTCCTTGTTCCCCTTCGGTTCCTTGCATCCCTTTCCCTTGTAAGGTCTCCCTCAGACCTGCTCCCCATTAGTTTTCTATCGTAAAGCTCATTGGGCCTTCAAATTCAAGCTTCCCCCATGCCCTAGCCTTTCTAGCTTCATCCCCATAGCCACTATGTTTGTGGAGCCGGCCTAACTCACTATGAGTAGCATGGTGCAGGTGTTCATGGATGCAAAAGAATTTTCTCCATTCTTGCATAAATTTGAGGGTCCACATGATACATGGAACAAGTGAGAGGTGTTTGTTCGTGGTGTCCACTTTCAGCCGACTTTGGAGTTGTTGTGTAAGGTGATGAGGTTTCTCCTCTTAGGGTGCTTCATACGATGAGATAAAAATAATTGGGAGGATGAGCTTGAAAAATTCCCAAACAGAGCCAAGAGCCATTTTCGGGACAAATTCGCTCTATATCGCTCATCCTTGTTGAATCCCTAAAATGAAGCCATAGTCCCCATAATGCAATATGTGACTTGTGATGACCCCAAGAAGCCTCTTCGTAGTTTCCACCTTAATTTTTTCAACCAACTTCATTAATCCAAGCAGGTATGTATCCCCTATTATCTATTGCATTCAATCACCTTATCCATAGATAAGTGCCAAAAATCCCAAGAGAAACCCATTCACTAGGGTGTTCTTTCAGTCATCTTCTGCCATGTTATGGCCAACCGCCACCCCACTCAAGAAGTTCCACCCTAGAATCTAACCCCTCAAATTCCCCAACCATCTCTATTTCAAGTCTTCCCAAGGATGGAAATGCTAGCCTGGTGGGTCAATGCAAGATCTCTCCCCTCAAGAGTGGTAGGCACAATCCCCTGAGGAAGCAGAACCCTGCAGGGGAGTCCCCGTAGGTCCCCTAGTATTCTGATCGACTGAAGAGGCCCAAGCAGGAGAAGATGCCCACCTCTGAATACATTGCTTTAGACTCTAATAGCAAAAGTGATGCATCCCCTACTCAGCTCCTCCTAAATATGGCCATCAAGTTGATGGCCAACATTGCAAGTTCTACGAATGCCACGACCAAAGTTTCAAGTAACTCATCCGTAAGCGAGGTGAGGCCTCTGATGACCAGGAGGAAACCACAAATATTTAGGAAGCATGATTTTTAGCAGCCAAGGGAGGATGGCTTTTTGTGATAAATGGGACCTTTGTTTGATTTTTGCAACCTGGTTTTTCTATTGGTCCAGTAGTTTTTAATGTTTTTTCTACTTCTATTTGTTTTTTATTGTATCAAGGCAATGTCTAAGGATGTTTACAGGGTGCTACACCCCTTCTTGTTATACTTTTTTGGAATCCTCTTAAAAAAGTCATTTTTATATATAAAAATTTAATTTACCAACAAAAAAAAACATTATATCATGCTTGACAATCTCATAATTTATAATTACTTTTAGTGTATCATTTATTGATTACATTAGGATTACCATGATACTTGTTCCTCCTTTTGTTGTTTATATACAAGAAAGTTTTTCCCCTTACTAAGGCTTCCTTAAGAACTTTTGTTTCTTGCTACCCATTTTTTTCTAATGATAATCATTCATTCTTTTAAGTTCTTTGAAGATCTAGATAAATTTTAAGGTGAGGCTTGCTTCCTACTCGTACTCACTCCCTACTCAAAATAATTATAAATCTTATATCCATGTTTGTAGAACATCTTACTGTGCTATTACTAATTTAGAAATTGTTTACAACATTAAACTTGCTTTGATCAATAATCACCTAACATGTAAGTACTCTAAAATCCTCATACAAATAGGATAATGCCAATTACGCCAAATTATGTCACAAGCCCACTTTTCCTAGATCAAATATTAATCACAAAAAAAACATTCACATAATCACACCATATTTCAAAATAAGAAATCTCACACATATATTCTTAAATCAGAAAATATACAAATTACATTACCTTTTTTTCATATTACAATCCATGGAGCTTTGTATTCATTATATAACCTTACAATATGGATCTTCAATACTCATGACTATTGCTCTCCTCAATCATCCAGGAGATACATCCTTTCACATTCCTCACTTATGATAAAACTCACATGTCTCTTCAATTCACATCTTGCTACATCTCATGAGACTCTTCACTTGCATATTTGACATGTAATATGTATGACTCTTCACTCACTCACTTGATATTTTACACACTCACACTTGCACACTCCTTTATTGCATGCCTTACACACTTTATTACATAACACATGTACATTTCTTACACTTTGACGCATACATTAGACAAATATAAAACACACTCCTAAAACTAATATTTATAATAGTACACAAAGGTACTTTAATGTTACCAAATAATGTAATATCTCCAACACCCCCATATTACATTATTTAGTGTGAAGACTTCTAGTCTTCAATATCTTAGTTTGGCCTTTGTCGTTTGGCTTTGAATTTGTTCTTCTTTTTCTTGGTCTTGGTCGTTTTCTTTTGTTTCTTCTTTTTTTGTCTTTAATAACCAAAGCTGTGTATACAATATTACCGGTGTTCCTTTTCCCATGTTTAAAATTCTTTGATGTCAAATAATTCCTTTCAATTTATTTTGATGTAGAATGCCTTATTTCTCTGAAAATTAATCGAACAATTTTTTCAAACAATTTCAATCTCAAATCTTTAATATTCAATCAATAAATTTCAATTCATCATATTTCTTATTATAATTTCCAAATAATTAATTTCAAATCCTTCAAATTTGTAAAATTTCAACAATTCAAATTTCAATATCATTTTCCAATCTTCAAATAAATAATCAATAATCAATTTAATGTTTTAACCTTCACTTATATCTCCCAAATTTTCACAAACAATCTTGAAATATTAGATTGATTAAATTTTAATTTCAACCTTTCCTTTTATCTTCCAAATTCTTAAATTTCACAAATTCCTTCAATCAGTATCAATCATTCAATATTCAATTTCACGATCAATAAATTCACTCATTCATATCTCATTAATTCAAATCTTTATTCAGTAATCAAATTCAAATTTTTAATTTTTCTTGTACCTCCCAAATTCAATTCATAATTTCCTAAATTCTCATTTAAATTTTAATTTCATCAATGCTCCATTCAATTTCAACTTCAATTTATATTTTAAATAGTTTGTTCCCTTATAGCTCCCATTCATCAATTCATTTTTTTATCAGTAAAGTTAAACCTTATAAAATCAAAATTCAAATTCAATTCCAAATTTATAACTCCAAATCATGTCAATAAAATTATATGCTCAAAAATAATCAAATGTACCTTTAATAAATCAAATCCTTTACCTTCTTCCACCACCTCATGCATTAGTTTGAATTAGATCTTCAGGTAACATTATGCACTATGAAGTAGGCATTACAATATCGATTGTTCTCTGTTCAAATATTCTAAGTTTATCTCCTTGACATCTTAAGCTCGTAGGGTCTTTTCATTATATAGGCTCTTCACAGGCTCTCTATTTCAGGCTCTTCATTGGCTTTCTGCTTCACACAGTCTCTTTATTGATTCTATACTTCAGGCTTTCATCTCTTCTCAGCTTGACAAGCTTCTATCTTATCTTGGCTTTATAGGATTCTATCTCTTCTAGCTTCACAATATTTTATCTCTTCTTGGCTACACAAACTCATAGTTTTCCTTCTTATAATCATAGTTTGCTTTCTCATTTCCTCCTATTCATCCGTCATTCTTTCAACTTGTCTTCTCCAAATTTCAAGTACCTCCAATACATATTTTTTAATGTCTTCAATAATATTCTCTATAATAATCTCCATCACTTTGCAATATTTGTGTAGAGGAGGAAAATTGCCCTGTCACCGTGATTCTCAGCTAGATCCACTGGGAGCCAAGGTGATCATGGGGGTGTGTTATATTCTCTACACTTAAGGGCTTGGGGATCAAAGGGTTCATCAATAATGGTTTAATGACTCATTCTAATTCTGGGGATGAAATGTTTATTGTGTAAATTGAGCAAACATCTATGTTTGGCTTCTCTAAAATATAAGCTATGAAAAATTAAAAGAATAGTGCAAGAAAAATAGAAATGCAAGCAAACAAAGACTAACCCTAAGATGATTCTTAATTTTCAATAATGTAAAAATCCTAACTTGCAATAAAATAGATATTTTCTTTTCTAGCAAGGGCTTAAGAGAGTGCACAAAATTAATTAACCCTAGAATGTAAACTATATGTTTTTACTCTTTCGAATGCCTAGAAATAAATAAAAAAATTCATTTTATTTATGATCTCAGTTTTGAGTAAAAATGGATAGAATGCAAAAATAAAACAACTTAGAATATTATTTAGGGTACCTATCTAATCTGGTGGTTGTCCTTAGCTTTATCTTGCATCCAAATATCCAAATAGCTTCGAATCCTATAAAAAAAACTTTATAAACCGTAGAAAATTTGATCAGCATTTGGGGGCCTATTTAAGCTATATTGTGACTAAGCTTGGAGGTGTAGTAGTCAAGCCCTTGTGGTCCTTTTAGCTGATCTTTTGAAATCAAAAGTGGTTGTTGAACTTTTTGGAAATGAAAAAGCAAGGATGCAATGAAATAAAATAGTGCAAAAAAATAGAATGCAAACAACAATAATATGACCTAGATAAAGCATGCAAACACAAATTAAGGGTTTGAGAGCAAAAATTTATCCCAAACCTGATGAACCTAAAATAATGCCTCGTAAGGGGTAACCATGATCTTGGATATATAAAAATAGTACCCTAGATAAGGTATGATTTTGTAGCAGAAGTGTAAGAATGACTAATTAATGTGAAATAAAAAATGCAAAATGCACAACGGATGATCTAGAGATTTTAAAATGTAAGAATGAACCTGGTGGTAGCGAAATAATAGTTGAAAGGATGAAGATATCCACAATATGGTAAACTCCTCCTCAAGGATCTAACACTTATCTACCAAGAGTAGTAAATCAATAGCAGAGTAGCATAAGGACACCAGAAGTTGCTTGATCTTGTTTGGAACACGTTAGCCAAAAATCACTTAGCACTTGAAAATCACTTAAGAAAACTTCTAGGAATCACCTCTAGGATAAAAGAGGATCCAAACCCTTTATTTATAAGAGTTTTAGATGGAAAAGGGGTGGTAAAATGAAAAGGTAAACCTAAGGGAGGGCCGATGTTCTAGAGGGCAACTCAAAAGTTGGATTTTCTAAGAGAAAATCCTAACTTGTCAAAATAGTGCCCCATACAAGGCGACCATGATTTCAGCTAAACTAGGAAAAATGGAGAAAGGAGAGGAAGAGAGGCCCAAACTTGTGCTTTGACAATTTTGAGGACACTTTCAGGGGTTATAGGTAAAATGACTCACTTGGGTGGGTCAATTTTCCATGTCTATATTTTGCCCCCTATTTGATGTTTTTACGGCCTAATAAATGTGTCAAAGAAATATGTACACAACTATGGGCAAACGACGATAAACACAAAAAAGGGTGGTGCAAAAATAGTATCATACCTGATACTTTTAAATTTTACATGCAAAATGAGGCATTAGGGACTTTAATGCCTCTCAAGTTAAGGTGCCCCCTTGAGTTTCAGAAGGAATGCAAAATTCTTACTAAAAATTGAAAAATACTAATGCAGAAGAAAAGAGAGCATCAAACAGAGAGAAACAAATAAAAAGAGTAAATATGAGAGAAAAAGTAGAGGTATAAGAAGAGGGGAGGGTGAAAATGAATTCATTTTCATTGCATAAGGAGAGAAGGAGCTCTAGAGAAAAAACAAATGGTGCTTCCCACACATCGTTCAACCATTGTGAGGGGTACGACTAGCATAGCAACAGAGTGAGCATGGATAAGGACTAAAATACTTCCTCTAGATTAGGCTATATTAGGGCTTTTAGTACTTTATGCATTTTTTATCTTTTTAGAAGAATTTGTCATGCACAACCCCAACATAATTTTAGGGGTCAATCGCGATTTTAATTGATTCACCATGGAAAATGGAGTTGCATCCCAAAATTATAAGGCATGAATTTGTGAATTCCCATCTCACAAGCATGGGGTATGAATTTGAAAGAAGAGAGGAAAGGACAAAATCATGCTCGAAGAGAACTAGGTGCAATTTTGACCAAGAGAAAAACAAAGAAGAGAGCAAGATAGGAAAGAAACCAGAAGAAGAGAAAAAAAAAAGAGATAAGACAAACAAGATTAGGTGTTGAAATGTATCTCTGTGTTGTTTTTATTATTTTATTTATATATGGAACTAATTAAAAATTTATTATATTTTTAGATACAACATGACGTACTAGAGAGTTGAGAGTGGTAACTGAGTTCCTT
This sequence comes from Wollemia nobilis, assembly GCA_028583015.1. Taxonomy (NCBI): domain Eukaryota; kingdom Viridiplantae; phylum Streptophyta; class Pinopsida; order Araucariales; family Araucariaceae; genus Wollemia; species Wollemia nobilis. The sequence goes on from JAQPPZ010003633.1 coordinate 2,244,797, forward strand.
GGAGGTGGAACTATAGGGTCTCTCATAGGTAGAGAGGGATACTCTAGAGGCAGTAGGGCTACAAAACCTAGTAGATATGCCCTAGGTGGAGGTATATAGAACACCATTGATAGCACTGATAGAGATATGGCACCCAGAGTTATTAACCTTTAGGTTACCGATAGGGGAGATGATAGTCACACTAGAGGATGTGTGGTGCATCTTGTACATCCCTATAAATGGGATGGTAGTTTATAGGACATGAGGGTATCATACCACATTGCAAATACTATCAAGAAACTACGCTCACCAAGTCCAAGAGAATCAAATACTCATTGATGAGTTGGTGGGGTGCTATGATGTTGATGTTTTGATGAAGGTGCTCTATGGGATGGTGGTGGGATTCTTGATGTGCCACATAAGTAGGTGACACTTGCTATGGGTACTATCAAGAGTAATGGTGAACATGCAATACCAGTGGGTGTGGTTCACATGGGGTCCATATGTGTTATTTCATTTGTACAAGATATTGTACAATATCGTGTACAAACATAAAAAAATATTCATCTATACGACCTTTCTCCAAATGTGGTGGTAGGATAAAATAGTATTTGAGAGACCATATGCACTATTAGGGCCATATCCCAATCCAAAGTGACCGATAGCATATGGGTGGTCCAAGAGCTTTGAGGGGATCTAGAGGACATACGCTAGGATCCTTCCATTAGGGAGGTGAGTGGTAGATGAGTTTCAAGACCACATGATCATATGGAGATCAAGGTGCCTACAACCTAGCTAGATGAAGTACATAGAGGAGCTAGTGAGGATTAAGAGGATCAGGTGGATATCTACAAAGAGGGGGGAGTTGGAGCTCTCTTGATTTGACCAAGTCTAGTGATAGTTTGACATCTTCCAATAGATACCAAACCTATGAGACTATTGGTACATGTAGGTTTGGAGGAACCCATCAATAGTTAAAGGAGACCTTGACAGGGGGTGAAGGGTAGAAGAGGACCTATACGACCCACTCTACATGGATCCAAGGGTGGATGACATTAGGGTGGACCTTGGATATAGGAGGTGGTACACAGGTATTGTACTCCTGAGGAGCTCCCCACCAATGCTAGTGTGAAGGCACTAGGTTATGGGTTCACGAGTGCAGTTAGAACTTAGAGAGGCTACCTAATACTTCATAAAGCAATGACAATAAGTCTAGGAGAACCCATAGCAAGCATGGGTATAAGTCTGGGTAGATACGATGGTAGTAGCTACCATCACTTTTGGGACCAAGAAGAGGGGAGCAACTAGAGATGTCGCATGATGGTCAGATCTAGGTCAAGTAGGACAATCGAATAGGCCTCCACATCAGCAGTAATAGGACCAAGTAGGATCATGGGTCAAGGAGATAAAAGTGATACAGTCCCAGATAGTAGCCATGTAGAGGAATATGGACCTACTTTGAGAGGATAGGTCCAAGAGTATTGAGGGGTTGTAGAGTGCCTTGAGCACAACACTCACAAAGTAAGATGTGGTTAGGTTGGAGGCATATCGCCTTAGGGGAAAGGTGAGTTGACTATACCAGGAGATGCAATAGGCTCAAGCGAAGGGGATGGCTATCATGATTGACAACCAATAAGGGTAGGGTATTGATGCAGGAGCATCCAGGGGCAGTAGAGCAATCTTGACCAAAAAAAATTCTCTAAGTATTTTGCCTTGGTGTCATGATTTCGTGACTCAGGGAGGAGAGAGAAAGTTACAGCGAAAAAATGTCGTGATATCGTGACATGTCGCATTTTTGCGACTTAGGAAGGAGAAAGAAAGTTGTAGAGGAAATGTCACAATTTCATGACATGTCGTGGTTTCACGACTCAAGAAGGAGAGATAAAGTTGTGGAGGAAGATGTCGCAATTTCGTGACATGTCGCATTTTCGTGACCCAAACAGGAAAGAGAATACAACAAGCAAAGATGTCACGATTTCGTGACATGTCGCGTTTTCGTGACTCAAATAGGAAAGAGAAAGCAACAAGCAAAGATGTCGTGATTTCATGACATGTCACGTTTTTACGACCCAAACAGGAAAGAGAAGACAGCAAGCAAAGATGTCACGATTTCACGACCCAAAGAGGAAGGAGATGGCGGCAAGCAAAGATGTCATGATTTTGAAACATGTCACAATTTTACGACCCAAATGGAAAAAAAGAGGTTGCAAGCAAAGATGTCGTGATTTTGTGATATGTCACGGTTTCATGACCCAAAGAAGAAAGCAGAACGCAAAAAGCAAAGATGTCATGATTTCGTGATATGTCACGGCTTCATGACCTGAAGAGGAAAGAGAAAGTAGAAGGCAAAGAATGTCGCGATTTTGCAATATGTCACGATTTCATGACCTGAAGAGGAAAGAGAAAGCAGAAGGCAAAGATGTCATGATTTCACGACACGTTACGGTTTTGTGACCCGAAGGAGACAGAGAAGGCCACAAGCAAAACTGTCACGATTTCATGACACATCATGTTTTCATGACCCAAAAGAGAACACGAAGGGCCAACAAGGAAAGATGTCACGATGGCGTGACAGGTCACGATATCGCGACCCAAATAGGAGAGAGAAAGTGAGGAGGCAAAAATATCATGATATCACGACATGTCATGTTTTCGCGACCCAAGAGGAAGAACCAACAGAGGACACAAAAATGTCACAATTTTGCGACATGTTGTTCACGACTTCAGAAGGGCAGGCGGTTACAGGGGGCCGTTACAGGGGCACGTGGCATCAAGATACATGTGGCTACAAAGCACTCCACCATTGTGAATGATGACTCAGAAGGTCGAGGTGCAGGCGACTACAGAGCACTCTGCCATTTCATGTAATGATGATCCAATGCACGTGGCAATAGGATGCAGGCGACGACAGAACATTCATGCAGGTAGCTATAGAGGATCCCACAGTCTGTGTAATGATGACTGAAAGGGGCTAGGTCTGCTATAAGAGAAAGTCTAGACATTGTAATGAGCGTCGACCGTTAAGTTCTGTAATTTTGATTTCCAAGATTTTGCATGCAATATTGAGGTTTTCTCTGGTTTTAATTTTGGCTCTGTGTCAAGTGGTATTAGAGCTTGAAGATCCTGAGCGTGTAAACAGATCGTTGGACGTGAGGCAGTTTGCACCAGGATCTATGGTTGAGGTTGTGAAAAAAGGATCAGAATGCCTCCCTAAAGAAACCATGGTGGTGCAAGGAATATGGTGCCAGAGGTCAATTTCAGAGCTTTGTAGAGGCAAGTGCAGGCCCTACAAGAGGAATTGAGAAGAGGGGTTGAGCCGAGAAGAGAAGACCATAGCGAAGATGAAGCTTGGGAGGTTGAGGGTCCATCAGATGAAGAGGAAGCATTGGATCCTACAAAAGCTAGGCTATTTAGGGCTATATCCCAGATCGAGAAGAAGCCAAAATTTGAAGTCTCCACATATTCTGGGAATCTCAACCCAAAGGAATTGATTGATTGGATCAACGACATGGAGGAATATTTTGAGTATGAGGAGGTTGTAGATCCAAATCGGATCAGGTTCGCAAAAATAAAGTTGAAGGGCCATGCTAGCATCTGGTGGAAGGGAGTGCAGTTGGAAAGGAACAGAAGAGGAAAAGAAAAGATCACCAGATGGGATCGGATGGTATAAAACTTGAAGAGGCAATTTATTCCCATAGATTATGAGTTGGATCGATTGCGAAAGATGCAGAGTTTAAGATAGGAAAGTAAATCTGTTAAAGAGTACACAAAAGAGTTTTACCAGATCTCAATTAGAACTGGCCATTCTGAGGCAAACAAGGAGAAGGTAGCCTATTATATCAATGGATTGAGAACCAATATTCAAGAAGAACTGAGTCTGGTTCGAATGAGCACGGTTGAGGATGCTTACCAGTTTGCCCTAAAAGTTGAATAGAAATTGAATAGAAGGTTTGAGGGTAAGCAGAGAGGAAGAGATCATGGTGGAAGAGCTAGTGGAAGGACCAACGGAGGAATATATAGAGATTAGAAGAAGACTGGTGAAATAAGCAATAGCCATGACCAGAGAGAAGAGAAAGAGAAGAATACCCACCGCCCATGCAATTAGAACAATGGCTACCCAAGAGGAAGAGGTAGGCCTGGGTGTGGATATGGGAGAGGAGTATTTCATGAAACCTGCTACAATTGCAAGGAGGAAGGACATCGAGCATACAACTACCCATAGTGCCAAGAGAGGACAAATAGGAGACCCGAGGGTCAGGCTAGGGCTGCTTTAGCAGACGAAGGTGTCAAATCTGAGCACTCTAAGGAGGTAGAGAGAGGAGAAGTTATGGTCACAAGGAGAGCCTTTTTGAATGAGGAAAAGGAACCAGACCAGAGGAACAACCTGTTTCGCACGAGATGCAAATGTTCAGGAAAGGTCTGCAATGTCATCATCGATAATGGTAGTACTAATAACTTGGTCTCTGAAGAAATGGTTACCAAGTTACAACTAGAGAGAAGAAGGCACTCGCATCCATATCGGATTGTGTGGTTACAGAAGGACCATAGGGCTTTGTTCAATGAGCAATGCTTGGTGAAATTTAATATTGGGACTTACCATGATGAGGTCCTATGTCACATCCTACCTATGTATGCATGCCACATGTTGCTAGGAAGGCCATGGCAGTTTGATCAGAGTGCAGTGCATGATGGTCGTGCCAACACATATTCCTTGATAAATAATGGGGTTCGCCATAAGCTGAAGCCCCTAAAGGAGGCAAACAAAAAGGTATGTAGCAGTGCTCGAATCTGTTTAGTTGAAGGGAGAAGATTTTTGGATGGCTTGAAGCCAAAGCATATGTGCTATGCAATAATTCCTAGAATTAGGGAAGAAGAATGCAAAGAGACCCCAATAGAATTCATAGATCTGTTAGAAGAATTTCCAGATATTATATCAGATAATGTGCCTGAGGGTTTACCACCAGTGAGGAAGATCAGTAACCATATAGATTTGGTACTTGGATCTAGTTTACCCAATAAGGCCGCACATAGAATGACTCCTATAGAAACTGAGGAGATAAATAGGCAAGTCCAATAGTTGTTGAAGAAGGAACTAATTCGGGAGAGCTTGAGCCCATGTGCAGTACCTGTAGTACTAGCACCAAAGAAATATGGAGAGTGGAGGATGTGTATAGACTCTCAAGCTATTAACAAGATCACCATAAAATACAGGTTTCCATTGCCAAGGATGGATGACATTATGGACTGTTTGAGTGGAGCCAAGGACTTCACCAAGATTGACCTTGTTGTGGCTACTCCACAACACACCCCAAAATTGGGGACCCCCTTTTTTGCACGCTTTCCAAGAAGATTGCAGTGGCCCAGATATAAAGGAGCAAAGAAGAAAGCAAGAAAATGAAAAGTTGTCGCGATATCGCGACATGTTGCTCCGTCATGGCCAGAAATGAAAAGTTGTCACGATATCGCGACATGTTGCTCTGTCGTGGCCAGAAATGAAAAGTTGTCACGATATCACGACATGTTGCTCCGTCGTGGCCAAAAATGAAAATTTGTCACGATATCGTGACATGTTGCTCCGTCGCGACCAGAAACGAAAAGTTTTCGCGATATCACGACATGTTGCTTCATCGCGGCCAGAAACGAAAAGTTGTCACAATATCACGACATGTTGCTCCATCGTGGCCAAAATGAAAATTTGTCATGATATCGCGACATGTTGCTCCGTCGCGGCCAAAAATGAAAAGTTATCGCGATATCGTGACATGTTGCTCCATCGCGGCCAAAAATGAAAAGTTGTCGCAATATCACGACATGTTGCTCCGTCGCGGCCAAAAATGAAAAGTTGTCGCGATATCGTGACATGTTGCTCCGTCGCGACCAAAAATGAAAAGTTGTTGCGATATCGCGACATGTTGCTCTGTCGCGGCCATAAATGAAAAGTTGTCGCAATATCGCGACATGTTGCTCCGTCACGACCAGAAATGAAAATTTGTCGCGATATCGCGACATGTTGCTCCGTCGCGGCCAGAAATGAAAAGTTGTCATGATATCGTGACATGTTGCTCCGTCGCGACCAAAAATGAAAAGTTGTCGCGATATCGCGACATGTTGCTCCATCGCAGACAAAAATGAACAGTTTTCACGATATCGCAACATGTTGCTCCGTCGCGGCCAGAAATGAAAAGTTGTCACGATATCGCAACATGTTGCTCCGTCGCGGCCAGAAATGAAAAGTTGTCGCGATATCGCGACATGTCACATTTTTGCGGCTAAGAGTAACAGAATGTGGCATGAAGAGAAAATGTCATGAAATCGTGATATGTTGCAGTATCGCGGTTCATATAGGAGAGAAAATGTCACGAAATCGCGACATGTATTTTCGCAATGATTGATGGATAAAAGAGCCAAGTGCATAAATTGTCGCGATTTCATGACATGTCATGAAATCGCAGCCAAGGCAAAGAAGAAGTGTTCACCAAAAATGTCGCGATATCGCGACATGTCACAAAATCACGGTCAAAGCAGTCAAACAGGTCAAGACACTAAAGTTGTCGCGATATCGTGACAAGTCGTGTTTTCGCAATCTGAAGACAAGATGAAGGGCAACAGAAAAAATATCGCGATATCGCGACATGTCAGAGTTTTGCGACTTGGAGCAACTAAAGATGGTGTAGAATGGAAAAGTGTCACGATTTCGTGACATGTCACATTTTCGTTGTTAAGTGCAGCAAAGACAACCCGAAAGAGAAAAACATCATGATTTTGCGACAAGTTGCATCTGCACAGCCCAAAAGAGAAAATGTCACGATTTTGCGACATGTATCATTTTCGCGATGCATGAAGACAAACAAGGTTGTTGACAGAAAAACGTCACGATATCGTGACATGCTATTTTTTGTCGCGATACATAGTGGACCGTTACAAAACACGCAGGGAAGCGATGAACACATGGCATGAAGGCGTAGGGGCTATGATAACACTTTAGGGTTGACAGTTACAGTTGGCAGAGAATACCAAACGTTTCATGACCGAGCAAAAGGCCAAAACAACAAAGAGGCGGGAAGGTGAAACAAAATGATCTGGGAGATGAAATGAAGCAGAAGCGAAGACAGGTAGAGAGGTCGAAAACCGCTACGAGCAGTGTGACAGAGCTAAGGGTGATAAGCCATTATGGGCCTACTTTGGAGTGCTTTTCTTCCACTTTCTCTGGTTTTGGAGAACCAGATGTCTGCTATTGTAAAATGACATATATTTAATGCAGATGAAATTTTAGAAATTTGCATCTTATGGGCAAGAAATGAGGAGTTATTTTCTGCATGCAATATTAAATGTCGATTTTCCCCTTTTTAGATTTTAGGCTTGTAAATGGAGTCGATACAAGTTTTCTTGGTTGCTTCAGGTGAATGCTTTAATCTGAAAACCTCATTCAAATCCTTAGGAACTAGCACCTAGCTTATCGGGATTGTGCATGTTCTTATGGAAACCTCATATCTTCGGTTTTGTCGAAATATGATAGCATCATACTGAAGGCATTTTATTTTCATTTTTTTGCATTTTACTTTGTTCTAGAAACTGTTACTTTATTTTAATTTGCAGTCATCAAAATAAAAATAAAAATTTCAAAATACAAAAATAGTTTCACCGTGGCGTAGGTTACATCACAGACTTCAAATACGCATATTAAAATTTCATTTTCGGAATTGTTTAACATTTTTATAAATTCACTGAAGTTGTTTTATTGCAGATCATAAAAATCTAAAAATAGAAATTTCCATTGCTAGGCCGATTCACAATTTGTTTTATTTTGGTTCAATGAACAATCATTAAGGTTTCATAATAAAATAAACCATCATTGCTCCTTGTTTACAGTTACTTGCAATCACTAAGGTGTTCCAAGCATTTAAATTGAATATCTTTATTTGGGATTATTAATACACATTCGCAAAATGCTAATGTAGCGGAAACCTTGGAGAAGTTGTTTGTTTAACTTCTTTGCAAGAGGGGATTTGAGTTTCAAATCCTAATGGAGAGTGTATTTTCACAATTGGGTGAAAATACCACTCAACATTTTGGCGCTAGAAGGAGGGCATGAAACGGTTTATTACATTATGATTTTAAATGCTACATGTTTATTATTGTTTAAGGGTTTTGTATTGCTAAATATTTCAGGTCCATTTGATTAACAGCTTTGGCCTCCTCTAGCACTCAACATGTTGGCGCTAGGAGGAGGACCTGAACTGGTTTATTGCACTGTGATTTAAGTGCTACAAGGATTTAAATTTTGAACATTTCATGCCCTATTGATTATTATCTTTAGCCCTCTTTTAACAATATAACTTTGTAGTGTTAAAAGGAGGACATGAATTGTTATGCACTGTTCTAACGCTTTGATTGTTCATACAGGAATAATGTCATTTGATTTGATTTTAAAAAAATAAAAATAAAATAAAAATAAAAAATTTTGGTATTAAAATTGTATTCTTTAAGGTGCACTAATGGCTATGTTTACACCGTGGATGCCAAGTATCCCATTGAACATACCAGGAGTTCAACATTATTTTCCCGTTGGTGTTGAGAGATGTCTTCCTCAATTTTTGTCTAACGGGACAAATACTGCAGAAGAACATATTCAAGCATTCAAATTTTGTGTGAATCACTTAACAATTTGGTATGATGATGTTGCTTGTAAAATGTTCCCGTACACCTTGGACAAAATGGCATATGATTGGTTTACAAGTCTACCTTTAGGGTCTATCACTTCTTGGGCTCAACTAGAGGCAGCATTTCTTAATCAATTCAAAAAAAGGCAAGTTGACCCAATCCTCATGTACAATTAGTTTTTCACTATTAAAAAAGGACCAAGTGAAAATGTGAAATCATTTTTTGAAAGGTTCTTTGGACTGTACACTCAATTAGTGACATGTTATGTCCTTCGAGAAGAAGTGGCTCTCCAAATATACGTCAATTCTCTTGACCCACTCACTTCCACATATTTGCGAGGGATGCCTCAAATCACATCTTTGTCACAAGCCTATACTCAAGCAATGGCAATTGAGCAACAATTGAGTTGTCAAAATTATGGTGTGGATTTTGGATCATATAATCTTCAATCATAATACCTCCCTTACCCACCCAATGATTTATCCACCTCAATTGAGTTCAAGTTTGAATCAAGTTCAGAATCAACAGTCGTTCCCAAGCTTCAATCAGTTTCAAAATCCTCAACCTACTATGCAAAATCAACCGTCTTTCTTAAGTATGAATCAACTTCAAAATACTCATATTAATTCAAAGGATGTCTCTAAAATCAATTTCAATGATTTTCACAATAATATGATTTCAGGCAAGGGAGGAGTACTAGATCCAACTAGCATTGAAACATGTGATAGATTGGGAACCCTTGACTCACCAAAAGATGAATTTTATGAGGATGAATCTTTTTCGGATGACACATTGGATGACATTGTTGAAATTAAGGGCCAAGAAAATTCACACCTTCCAAATTATGTTAAATTTAAATCATGGGTTACAAATGTGGTCGACGATAGCCGTATCAATTTGAATACAAGAAATAACCCAATTTTGGAAGTAATTGAACCATCTAAGGAAGGTGAAGGTAAATTTGATGAAAAATAGGTTGTTGAATTGAAAGACAATGATGAAGTAGTCGAACGTCGCCACTTGACTTTGGAAGATGATTATTATGATGCTTGGAAGAAGTGGGAAGAAAACACTCACTCCAAAATTGCTAATGAAACTTTTGTGCATATTGATATGCAGGATAATACAATTACCCTTTCATATGAAGATATTACAAGTCCTGTACAATATGAGAATATTTTGGAAGAAGTCTTGGAATCTCATCAAAGGTCGGAGAAGGATAATGATTTTACTACCATGGATACAGACAGAGAATCAATTCATTTTGTTCCTCTCGTGGGACAGGAAATCAAAAATCTTGATCCACCTATTGATTCTACAATGTCTATGCCATCTCAAAATTATGAAATTACAAAACCTAAGTGGTGTGGGTTTGATACTATTGATAATCCTAATGAAAATGTGGATTTTGAGGCAACTCAAGCCATTGATCATGGAAAGGTGTCACGCGGCACATATCTTGAAAAACTAGGCTCTTGTTTTGAAAAATATGGACGCATGTTTGATTGGGTGCCTAACTTTGGTGTTTTTGAACAAGTGTCAGATGATGAAGAAGACAATGAGGAAAAAGAAAAATCTATGAACACTCATCAAGTTATAGTAAATTTTAATCATGATGGGTTGAGTATGGATGACAAGGTGAAATCTTTACCTTTGGTAGTAGGTACAAAATTTTTAAATAATAGGTTACATGATGTCCCTTTGGATGCTAATATCATTAATGATGAAATGTTAAATTTTGTTGAGACTTGTCAGGATTTGAACGATTTTGATTACTTTAAAATCTTGGAAAATTATTTAAGAATTTTAAAAATGGGCTCTTGTTGGCAACATCTCACATTTGAAAAGGAAGGCTTAATTTTAAATCATGAATAGAATTATGAAGTGGATACTTTCATGAATAGACAAGAAGAGATTGAAAATCATTTTTTGTCTTATCAATTTAATGAATTAAAACTTCAAAATGAAATATCTAACGTTATCCAAGCAAATTGGCAGAGTGAGAAAGGCAAAATGGGAATTGTAATATTGTTTGGCCTACTTTCATTCTTGTAGTTTTGCAAACCTTGTTATATGCATAATGTTCAATGTCTTTCAAAATATGCTAACCGTATTTGGGATCCGGGAAAATGATGGCCCAAATTTTTGCACCATCTTGTATCATAGTGTATATATTTTTGGTTTTGGTGTGGGTTTTCAAGTTTCATTTTTGGATTGCTATTTAGGTTTGGATTTAAGTTGTGTTCGTCCTCTAGACATGTTTGATTTGTCTAAAAAAAAAGGAAAATAAAAATTGAGATTCCAACTTATTCATAAGATCAAGAAAATATGAAACATTGGAATTGTGTTGTAAAAAGCTCCGCAAGTAACACAAACATTTTAAATAATATCGTTTGAAACTTGTGATGCATGAAGTCGTCAGTTTTACAAATTATGGCAACATAGGTGGTATACTCCATCCGCAATTCAAAAAAGCAATGCATTCATATTACATTCCATTTTGCATATACATTCCATCTTAGTTGCATCTGCATTTCAAATACAATCATTGAAAAAAATGTCAAATCCTCTTAGGGTTATTCTATAAAAAAAAAAAAAAAACCTTAAGGTTGGGAATTGATGCCCGAACTATTTTGAACCAAGCACGTTCTATGCACATTAAAGAGGATCTTGAGCAAAATGATCAAAACCTTGCTTGGAAGAAAAGGTCAGGCCAAAGGAGTTTTTCGTGTCTGTCCCATCATGCAACATAATCCTTAAAATAGTGGTTTTTGCCACTCCCACTGAACTTAAAGCTTAAAATCAGAGTAGTAAGGATAGGGTTAAATCCTAATCAAACTTAGGTTGAGGATCCGATTCCCCAAACCTCTAATTTGACCTACATAGAGTAGCAAGGATAGGACATAATTCTTGTCTCGCATAGGTTGAGAATCTGATTCCCCAAAGCTCCTATGTTTCATTTCATCATAAATCTTGGATTGGAAGGATTGTACTACATGTCCCTCGCAAGGATGGGTAGTCATCCCCAAGTTCCAAGAAATAAAATCTAATATTGTATTGGAAGGATTGTACTACATGTCCCTCGCAAGGATGGGTAGTCATCCCCAAGGTCCAAGAAATAAAAAACTAATAATTTTCATTTCATCTTAATATTGGATTGGAAGGATCGTACTACATGTCCCTCGCAAGGATGGGTAGTCATCCCCAAGGTCCAAGAAGTAAATAAATGAATCCAAATCATGGATTATGGGGTTAAGTATGCTCATGCGTGGCAACATGTCTTGTCTAAAAGCAAGACCACTGATTGCTCAAACGGACAGACTAGCCTGACAATTTCATCCATAACTGGTTAAATCATTTTGTTCCAAGTGAGGTAATGAATTCCAGATCAAAGTAGTAAGGATAGGGTCAAATTCCCATCTCGCTTAGGTTGGGAATCCTATTCCCCAAAGCTCTGATCTCACTTTCACTTGCACATGGGTTCAAGATAGTAGTGACTCATAACCAACTTTGGGATCTTATAAAGCAATTCATTATACATATAGTTGATCCTAAGAGGGTTTGATAATTTTAAATGTTTGTGTATGATACTAGAAAGCTTAAGCCTTTATAAAGCAGATTACTATATCTCTAAGCATATTTATCAGGCTACGCAAATCATTCACAATCTCACATATGCATTCATATAAAACTGATAATGGAATGTTGATCAATTTCAAACGATAGAACACATTGCACACACCGAGCTGATACTTAATGATTCTAATGTTTCATGTATTTCTGATCTATCGACATTTTTTTATAATTTATGTGCTAACGCCTGTATTCAAGTTTGTATTTTTTTCAGGTTAGGTTCTCACCGAAATGCTCAGGAGCATTTCCCAGTAGAGTCGCCATTTGTTGTGGCTGCTCCACAACACACCCCAAAATTGGGGACCCCCTTTTTTGCATGCTTTCCAAGAATATTGCAGTGGCCCAGATATAAAGGAGCAAAGAAGAAAGCAAGAAAATGAAAAGTTGTCGCAATATCACGACATGTTGCTCCGTTGCAGCCAAAAATGAAAAGTTGTCGTGATATCACGACATTTTGCTCCGTCGCAGCCAAAAATGAAAAGTTGTCATGATATTTCGACATGTTGCTCCGTCGCGGCCAGAAATGAAAAGTTGTGATATTGCGACATGTTCCTCCGTCGCGGCCAGAAACGAAAAGTTGTCGTGATATTGCAACATGTTGCTCCATCGTGGCCAAAATGAAAAGTTGTCGCGATATCGCGACATGTTGCTCCGTCACGGCCAAAATGAAAAGTTGTCGCGATATCGTGACATGTTGCTCCATCGCAGCTAGAAATGAAAAGTTGTCATGATATCGTGACATGTTGCTCCGTCGTAGCCAAAAATGAAAATTTGTCGCGATATTGCAACATGTTGCTCCGTCGCGACCAGAAATGAAAAGTTGTTGCAATATCGCGACATGTTGCTCCATCGCGGTTAGAAATGAAAAGTTGTTGCGATATCGTGACATGTTGCTCTATCGTGGCCAAAAATGAAAAGTTGTCGTGATATCATGACATGTTGCTCCATCGCGGCCAAAAATGAAAAGTTGTCGCGATATCGCGACATGTTGCTCCGTCGCGGCCAGAAATGAAAAGTTGTCGCGATATCGCGACATGTTGCTCCGTCGTGGCCAGAAATGAAAATTTGTCGCGATATTGCGACATGTTGCTCCGTCGTGGCCAAAAATGAAAAGTTGTCGCGATATCGCGACATGTTGCTCCGTCATGGCCAGAAATGAAAAGTTGTCGTGATATCGTGACATGTTGCTCCGTCACGGCCAGAAATGAAAAGTTGTCATGATATCGTGACATGTTGCTCCGTCACGACCAGAAATGAAAAGTTGTCGCGATATCGTGACATGTCGCGTTTTCACAGCTAAGAGTAACAGAATGCGGCATGAAGAGAAAATGTCACGAAATCGCGACATGTTGTAGTATCGTGGTTCATAGAGGAGAGAGAAGGTAAAATGGGAAAATGTTGCGATATCACGACATGTATTTTTGCGATGCTTGATGGATAAAAGAGCCAAGTGCAAAAATTATCGTGATTTCGTGACATCTCATGAAATCACAGCCAAGGCAAAGAAGAAGAAGTGTTCATCGAAAATGTCGCGATATCGCGACATGTCACAAAATCATGATCAAAGCAGTCAAACAGGTCAAGACGCTGAAGTTGTCGCGATATCATGAAATGTCGTGTTTTTGCAATCTGAAGACAAGATGAAGGGCAATAGAAAAAACGTCGCGATATCGCGACATGTCAGAGTTTCATGACTTGGAGCAACCAAAGATGGTGTAGAATGGAAAAGTGTCACGATTTCGTGACATGTCGCATTTTCGCTGTTAAGTGCAACAAAGATAGCCCGAAAGAGAAAAACATCGTGATTTCACGAAAAGTTGCATCTGCACATCCCGAAAGAGAAAACGTCACGATTTCATGACATGTCTCATTTTTGCGATGCATGAAGACAAACAAGGTTGTTGACAGAAAAACATCGTGATATCGCGACATGCTATTTTTTGTCGCGATACACAGCGCACCATTACAAAACACGTAGGGAAGTGATGAACACGTGGCATGAAGGCGTAGGTGCTATGATAACGCTTCAGGGTCGACAATTACAGTTGGCACAGAAGACCAAACGTTTCACGACTGAGCAAAAGGCCAAAACAACAAAGAGGCGGGAAGGTGAAACGAAATGATCTGGTAGATGAAACGAAGCGTCATAGGGCGAAGCAGAGAGCCATAGAAAAAAGTTTAAAAGCAGAAGCGAAGATAGGTAGAGAGGTCGAAAACCGCTACGAGCAGTGTGATAGAGTTGAGGGTGATAAGCCATTATGGGCCTACTTTGGAGTGCTTTTCTTCCACTTTTTCTAGTTTTGGAGAACCAGTGTCTGCTATTGTAAAATGACATATATTTAATGTAGATGAAATTTCAAAAATTTGCATCTTATGGGCAAGAAAGGAGGAGTTATTTTTTGCATGCAATATTAAATGTCTATTTTCCCCTTTTCATATTTTAGGCTTGTAAATGGAGTCGATACAAGTTTTCTTGGTTGCTTCAGGTGAATGCTTTAATCTAAAAACCTCATTCAAATCCTTAGGAACTAGCACCTAGCTTATCAGGATTGTGCATGTTCTACAGGTCCAGTAGGTTAGGTTGCATGCATGGAAACCTCATATCTTCGATTTTGTCGAAATAGGATAGCATCATACTGAAGGCATTTTATTTTTATTTTTTTGCATTTTACTTTGTTCCAGAAACTATTACTGTTGACACTTTTTGTCACATTATACAAGGGGTAGAAGAATAGTAGAATTTTGTATAATATTTCCTTGTTGAAAGTTTTTCTTTTATTTTAAGTACAGCAATTTTGACTCTCCCTATTGCCCCTTTTATAAAATGAAGAAGAAAGAGCTTCGCTACCAAACAGGCCAAGGAAAATGGCTTCGTCGAAGGAAAAGAAGGAGAATGTGGAAAGAACTTCGGGCCTGAAGCGCTTCAAATCACCACAGAAGAATAGTAGAATTTTGTATAATATTTCCTTGTTGAAAGTTTTTCTTTTATTTTAAGTTACAACAATTTTGACTCTCCCTATCGCCCCTTTTATAAAATGAAGAAGAAAGAGCTTCGCTACCAAACAGGCCAAGGAAAATAGCTTCGTCGAAGGAAAAGAAGGAGAATGTGGAAAGAACTTCGGGCCCGAAGCGCTTCAAATCACCACTTCGGGCGAAAACCTTGCGAAGTAATATCGCCAAAGGAAATACAAAGATAACGCTTCGCACCCGAAGCATTTTCAGCAGCCGCTTCGGGCGAAAGTTTTGCGAAGCGACATCCAAACGACTTCGCCGAAGGAGGAGAGCATAATCCAAATCAGCTAAGGTAAGGAAACTACTTCGGGCCCGAAGTATTTTCGACACCTACTTCGGCCAGTTTTCACCCGAAGCAGTGGTGCCCGAAGCAAAATGACAATGTGTCGAAAATAGAGAAGTGCTTCGGGAGGATATTCCCCGAACCACAGTTTTGAGAAAGAATCGGGCCGAAACATTTTCCAGCCGAAGCAGTTTCGCCAGCAAAGGACAAAGGGCCCCATTTCAAAGATGGAATCCGCTCGGCACTCGACATCCCCGAAGTAGTTTCTATGCGAAGCATTATTTTGCGAAGAACAAATCAAGGAGAATCTACTTCGGCCCAAGGCTTTGGCGAGGCGGAGATGTAGCGAAGCACTTTTTGGGCCCACGTTCCAAGGTGGGCAGCTTCCCAAGGTGATCGAAGGCCCCTTATAAATACCCCCTTTCTTGCCCGATAAGTCCGTTGACCATTTTTGGCAAACGAAAGGGACGTAACAGTCCTCGAAGTAAAACCCGGCGGGCGTAACGATCACTCAAGCACAGCATCCAGAAGCCAGGGACACTCGGGCGGTGCATTAAATGAATGTTTCCATGGTTGACCCAGTCACAGTTGCCAGTTTTGGTAGCCGATTTGAGAGATCATTCGTAGCAGCAGTGAGGCATCGATTTCTCAGGGCCCGAGGGTGTACTCCGTCATTTTTTGTAATAATGACTCAGAGGGTCGGGTCCTCTATAAAAACCCAGGCATGTAATGTAAAAAGGGGGGGGAACTTTTTGCTAGAAAGTTGTTGTAACTTGATGTCCTGCGTTTAATACTAAAGACCTTTTGTGCTCTATTTCTCTCTTTTATGCTGCCTTCTGTGCTTAATTCTTTTGTCTTTTCTCGTTCGCGTATCGAGACTCTGAATCCTGAATTCGGTGTGCGATCGGGGACTGAACCCCTGAAATTTGCCCTGAAGGATACATAGGAGAGGAAAAATGCCTTGTCGCTTTCCTTTATGCTGCCTGGTGGATCGAGGTTTCTGTTATTCCCTTATCTCAATCGTTGTTACTCTGAACCCTGAATTCCAGCGAGAGAGAAAGGAGAACCCTGCGAACCCGTCCAGAGGATACATAGGAAGTTCGGCATTTCGTTTCTTTCATGTTATTCTTGGTATTTCTTGCTGCTATTCGAGTTGTTAGCGAGTAATCGTGCTTCCTGTTCTCTCCCACCTTAAATCATCATCTTCTAACCCTTACTCTTTTTATTTCTTTCTCTAACCCTTACCCCTTTTTATTTCTTTTCCTAACCCTTACTCTGTTTATTTCTTTCCTGCACTCTTGTCTCAAACCCCAAAAGTAGATTAGTATAGGAGCCGGCCTTTCTTCGAAGATTGGCACGAGGGGCATCTCTTCCCCTCGGCCTTTCAATGTTGGTCGCAGGTCCAGGGTGCGCAAACCCATCGAAAGTCCTTTCCTGTGCGGATTTGATGACCAACAGTTTTTGGCACGCCCGGTGGGACACAAGGTCCCATATTTGAGAAAATTTCTAGCCCGTCTTCACCGGAGCCAGTAGTTCTAACAAGTTCCCGGTGAGATCCGGTCAGTCTCATCTTCTGAGTAGTAGTGAGAATCGATGCTCTCATTACTAAAAGACTCTTAGCATCTGGCGACTCTGTTTTACCCGAGAATCTCTAAAGTCGTGAAGACCAGTGCCTAAACCTGGTTTTCGTAACCAGGACTCCCCGTGTCTTAAGAAGGTCCGAGTTCGGTGAATCTCTGGCCTGTCTTCATCTGATAAAATCACCTGGCGACTCAGTTGAGCTGAAGATCCAGATTTCCTGGTCGTAGGCGCCTTTCAAATCTGAAAGAAGATATCCCGGAGGAATCAAGGTTCGGTGAGCAGCCTTGACCTCATAAGCGGAGAAAGAATGTCCACCTAACGACTCCGACTCAGCGGCGACAACCGCGATTTCCACAGGCTGTTGTCGTAATGGCTGGGAGAAGCTTTCCTAGCTGGAACGATCCAGGCCCCCTGAATATCCAAAGCTACCACGAGATTCCCAAAAGTGCTTTGAAATCATTGACGAAATACAGCGGCACCGCGGGAATGGCCCGAGAGCACCTTGAAGATGTTGCCGATTTAGCGACCCTCCATGACATTATCCATGAAGATGTCATGATCAGACTTCTTGTTCTATCCCTGGAAGGAAGGGCACTACGGTGGTACAGATTGCTCAGGCCCAAAAGCATCTGCTCATGGGATGACTTAGCGGGGGCATTGATCGAAACGTTCGATGGCTCTCAGGACCCCTTCCATCTCTTCGCATACCTCTCCACCATCAAGAGAGCACCTTCGGAGGGTATCACGGACTTCAATGTCCGATTCTGTAGAAGTTGGAAGAGAATCCCACTGGAGATCCAACCGACGCCCGCCCAAGCCCATCTCTTCTATGTTCGGGCCTTCCACCCGGACGTAAGCCTCATTCTACTGCAATCAGGGGAACGAAGGTTCCCTCAAATATTTGAGGAGGCAATACGAGCGGAACGGCTTCTGCTCCTATCGAGAAAGTGGCAGTGGAGAGAAACTCCGTCGCTTCCTTCGATAATTACTGCTCCTGTCCGGCCAACGCAGTACTCATCATGGGGCATTCCTCACACTGAGCCGAGGCCTGAGATGCAGTCATTTGGAGCTCGGGAGGCAGACCTCATACTAGTCCAACAATGGGAATACGCAAGCATGGCCCACCCAATGAACAACATGGCTGCTCGCGATCTCCATCAAGAGGTGAACCGAGGAGAGAAGCAGACTCGAGTGGTAGAACCCGAGAACAAAGAGGGCACATTTTTGCACCCTTTTTGTATCCCAAGAGATGGCATGCAAGTGTTCAGCCAAAGCTCATCAAGCCTGTCCGATTCAGAGGATGAGCCCGAAGAGATCCTGGAGGACTACTCTTCGTCGGAGGAACCTTGTTACCATATCAGTGGGATGGAAGAACCTGTACCCGACCTTCATTTGGAAGAATCTATAGAATTCTGGCATTGGGTCTGGTATTGGTTTCGGCTATCCCTAAGACCGATGCCCCAAGAAGGCTTTCAAGTGGCGAACTTCTTCGCCAACAATCTGGGCACTAGCAAGGATGAAAATCGGCTGCGTTGCTTCCTCTTCGCAGCATGGACAACTTCGGGAAGGGTCCATCCGAACTTCAAGGGTCTGCTAAAGTTCAACCTGATCTGGTCGGGTCACTACAGGTTTACCGGATAATCACCTGAAGTGAATCCATAGTGGCGGCATGCCAATTATGCCGCAAGCTTGTGTAGATACTGTAAATAGTTCGGCCGATAAATAAAATGCTGCTCAGAAACTCAGGTTGAGTTTTACCTTGGCAGCTATATATAAAAAAAAAAAAAACTCCTTCGGGAACTTGGCTTGTGAAGTAGTGGATGCAAAGTGGTTCGCAGCGAAGTACGATTGGCCGAGCAAGGTCCCGACTAAGGTATGAAAGATGTTCGCCTAAGGAGAGTCTGAGCGAGCTGCTTTTTAAAAGGGAAACAAGCTTCGTAAGCAGCCTCTTGCAGGAGAGACCACTTCGGGCCCGAAGCATAAAGGATTAACTAGCGCAAAAGGTTCACCGTGAAGTATGTCAGCTCCAATTTCGGCTTCGCTGACCCAAAGATGCACAAGGCAGAAGCATTTATTGCGTGCCTAGAGGAGCGTGCCGACAGCCGCCTTCAAAAGGCGTCCAAAATAGGCGAGTTAAATGAAAAGGCGTCGGGTACATCCTCAGGGGATTCGACTGAGAGAAAAGTCTGCCCCTAGGTACCAGGTGGTAGCTAGCTGCGTTCCCAAAGCAGTCGCAATCATCATAACGCATGGCCCTGTGTACTACGCCACCGTGGGGCCAATCCGATGAACCGATGATCTCTCAGGTGAGAAGTGCAGGATTAATTGTGGCACATGCCATAAATGTGGGTAGTTGTCTTTGGCGGCTATATAACGTAGACTCCAAGCAGCCGAGAGGATTACTCATTCAACGACTCATACAGACCCCACTGCCAACCTGCAAATTTTTTCCACTTCGCACTCTGAAGCTTCAACGCCAAATTTTCTCCATACTGTAAATCCCGTTACCCTAAGCATCAACAATGGGCAAGGAAAGTTCCAAGGAGAAGGGAAAGGAGCTAGAAGTAGTGGCCCCTGAGAAGCCAAAGGTAAAAGGCCATGAAAAAAGGTCGAAGCCAAAGCCCGTTGATTCGGGCCTCCACCCGGATAAATGCGTCATGGAAGAAAGGGAGGATTCCGAAGACGAGCAACCCCTAGAACCACCAGTCGACAGGTGGGAAAGAATCAGGGATACAGAGCTGTCGAAGAGCGTAGCTGAGCTCAGAAGCACCGTTGAGCTCATGAGAAGTAGGCTCCCGGCAGAAAGCAAAAGAGTTGCCGCTTACTACTCCCAGATATACTGGTATCTGACGCCCCCCACGCACCATTGCCCTGAGCTGATCAATGCCATCGCACAGAATTACCAGCCCGCCACCAGACAGGTGTTAGACACATCTGGCCAGAAGTTATTTTCAATTTTGAAAGAAGATGTACAGGCAGATTTTGCGCCACAACAGGGCCCACCCGAGGGATGTATGGTTCGCAACATCATTTTGAGCGAACAAACGGAGAGGTTCACGTCTGCTGGCTACATGATCAATTTTTTGTAGCAGAGCCTCAAAAGCGGGCTTCCTTCGGGAAAACTGCCCCAAATGCCCCTTCCCTTGGAAGCTTTTAAAAATGTCGACCTCTTCTCCATCATTGCATGGGTGGCAGGCCTATCTACCGACGCTTCGGTATACCCATGGCAGGTGTCCCTGGCCGAATGCATTTCCAGAGGGGAGTTCAATGCCCCCGATACTTCGAGACCTAGTTCCAACCCAGTCTTTGTCGACTGGGCAGAATGGGTGGCCAGGGGCTTACATGCGCAACTCACCAGCATGAAGAATGTTGGGACCAGCCAGTGCTTCGCGCCCTGCTCCTTTCTTGTTTGGTTACTTTTCTTTCATGTACATAATAGTTTTCCTCATGTTGCCATTACATTACGACAAGCGGCAAGGATGGAAGTCCTTTGCCCACGGGCCCCCCCGGCCCCCCCCCCCCCTCCTCCGCCCCCCCCCCTCGAGTTCCCCTTGGCTTGAGAAACAAAGTGGTCCGGGAGAAGAGGGGAGACATTTTTTGACTAACGTAGGGGCTGGTGATTCGCATCTTTGGCTTCATAGGGAAGCCCTTCTTACTGCCAGTTTACCCCTCCGAGTATCAATTCACGTTGGAAGTCGCTAGGCAGAGCGATGCAACTAATGCCATCTACGGCAAGGGTCGAAAATGGGCCCACACTTGTGACTTCCCTCTCAGGATAGGAGTTATCGAAGTGTTCGCCCTGAATCAGAACGTCTTCTTGGAAGAGAAGCTTGCCAAGTTCGGCCTACTCCAAATTCCCCAACAATGGCTTTATGATCCTTTGGGAGTGATGAGGGACCATATACGGGTCAAGAGCTTCCATGTTTGCCCCTATCCAAAAATTGTGAAACAAAGAAATAATCCTCGGGGAGAGGATCTAGAGTGGCATCTGGAGAGGATGGAAGCCTTACCTCCCTGGCATGAATTCTACCCAATGGAGGTCGCATATGACCCAGATCGGCATTCACTCCCGAGCCCCAACTCCACCTTCTGGAAGAAAGCGAAAGATGACTTGAAGGAAGGAGTAAAGGATTGGGACGCGGCTCAGCTGAGAGAATGGTGGATAATGAGGGTCCACCGACAGAAAACGAACTCTTATGGATTCTTGGCAATGGACAAGGACTTCGCAGAAATTTATGAAGCCAATGCTGGAAAGTGGAAGCCTTCGTCCTTCGCCACCCTCATCCCTCCAGCTATCCCAGGCTCGGGCGAAAGCCCAAAAAGAGATGATACTACTTCGGGGAAGGAAAGAGAGGAGAAGGCCCAAGCTACACCTCCAAGATCACCTCAGGGGCCTGTAGGAGGCCACGACTCGAGCACTGAAGGGTCAGAATAGCCACTGGTGAGGAGGAAAAGGAAAAAGCAAGAACAGACCCTGGTGCCCCCAAAACACCCAAAGCGACCTCGCACAGGATTTGTAAGCCCCACCACTGGGCGATCGATATCAGACCCATCCAAAGCAAGTGTCGAGGTCGCAGCCCTGTCGAGTGCCAAAACCGAGAAAGAACAAGATGCGACTGCACCAGAAGTCACCACTACCACAATGCCAGGAGGGCACACAGGTACGCATTCTCCACCCCTTGCCCTAGTCTCACACATTTTTGTCGTAACCCCAGCTGAGAGTTCTCACCAGTCTCCCCTGCATAGCCCATCACCCCATCACACGTCACCTATCGCTGGTCCGGCCTCATCCCGCGATCATGATGGGGGTAAGACCATTGACCCTACTTCGCCCTTCCACACTACCATTCCCCTGGTCATTAGCAGAGACAGGGGTCCCACTTCAACGCCGAGTCCCACCACGTCTGTCGTCGAGCCTTCTGGTGAGGCATCCCTCGCACATTCTTTATATTTGTTTACTCCCTCGGCTGGAGATCTAGCCTTGTCTAAATCAGAGATGTCCTTAATTAAGGACCGCCCCCTTGTCGAGAAGCTATTCCAAGCACGACAAAACACTGAGCAAATACTAAGGGAGGCAAGGAAAAGAAGAGGGCGCTCGACGACATCAGTTGAAAAATGCATCATTTTTTATTTAGAGGCCGAAAAGGTGCATAAAATCAAGAAGGTCCCCAAGGTACAAAAGCCTCTGGATGAAATGACTCCAGCAGACTACGATTATCAAGAGACACCTAAGGACCTGGAACACCTGAATGTTGATGATGAATCGGCCTCTATGCATGTCCGAATCGAGACTTTTCGGGCACATGCAACCATTGCTAACCAATGCAGGTTTGAAGCCGAGGCCGCCAATGTCAAGCTAGAGGAAAACCTGGCAAAGGTCCGCTCCAAATTAGCAGAGGCTGAGGAGCAATGCAAATTGATGAAGAAGGAGACGCTCGACCTAAAGCAGCAAGTTCAACAGCTCCAGTCTACAGCCGAGAGCCAAGCGCAGAAACAGACCGAGAGTGATCTGAAGGCCAGAGAGCTTGAGGACAAAATCACGCAGATGCAGGCTCCGCTGTATGCAAAAGAGGATCCAACGCTGTTTGATAGGGCCAGAATTAAGGAGATTCGCGCGCACCTGCTAAAAAATTTTCGGCCTCGGTGCGCCAGTGCTTTTTCAATTTTGACGTATGTCACCGAAGCACAGCAGGCTATTGCCGAGGGAGGGCCAGTCATCGACGAGGTCATGCAGAAAGCTAGATATCAAGACTTGCAGATCACTGCAATGTCTCGGACAGCTAGAGATTGGTCGATGGCACGGGCTACTATTCGCGCTTTCTTTTCCAAGGTAAGAAAAGCGCAGAAGGCAAGGAATCTCCAGGATATGTTTGATAATGAGCAGCGTGCATCAATGTGCCACTTTCAGGATCTTTCTTCCCTGGGTTTCTCGAGCTTCACAGACGATGATGGGAACCTTCTAAGCAAGGATGACCTCAAACCAGTCTGGCTGCAGTTCGAGAACGATGTCTCGGAGATCGATGGCTGGGAAGAACCAATCACAGAAGGGCAGGTGACAGATTTCATCCTGAGATACTGTAAGATCATGGCTTGCCTCGACGACCTGTTCACCAGGGCCAAGAATGCTGACGTCGGGCAAATCAATCGATTTCGCGACTTGGTCAAAGCGTTGCAAGATCGAGAGCCATTCCAAAAGGGCGCCTGGTCCCATGTCCGAAGAACGATGAAGCGCATCCGTGATCGCCTCGAACCATCACCTCAGCCAGAAGCCGCGCCAGAGGAAGAAGGAGAAGAAGGAGAAGAGGAACAAGAGAGGAGGGACATGGAAGACCCCAAGAGATGGCAAAGAGAGAAGAATCCAGGGAAAACCAGTGACTCTGCAGCCCAATGGATCAGGACTAAAGGGTTCTTTTGCCGAGACGAGCTCGTCACCCCGCGAGCCGCCAAGAATGTTGACACTTTTTGTCACATTATACAAGGGGTAGAAGAATAGTAGAATTTTGTATAATATTTCCTTGTTGAAAGTTTTTCTTTTATTTTAAGTTACAACAATTTTGACTCTCCCTATCGCCCCTTTTATAAAATGAAGAAGAAAGAGCTTCGCTACCAAACAAGCCAAGGAAAATAGCTTCGTCGAAGGAAAAGAAGGAGAATGTGGAAAGAACTTCGGGCCCGAAGCGCTTCAAATCACCACTTCGGGCGAAAACCTTGCGAAGTAATATCGCCAAAGGAAATACAAAGATAACGCTTCGCACCCGAAGCATTTTCAGCAGCCGCTTCGGGCGGAAGTTTTGCGAAGCAGCATCCAAACGACTTCGTCGAAGGAGGAGAGCATAATCCAAATCAGCTAAGGTAAGGAAACTACTTTGGGCCCGAAGTATTTCTGACACCTACTTCGGCCAGTTTTCACCCGAAGCAGTGGTGCCCGAAGCAAAATGACAATGTGTCGAAAACAGAGAAGTGCTTCGGGAGGATATTCCCCGAACCGCAGTTTTGAGAAAGAATCGGGCCGAAACATTTTCCAGCCGAAGCAGTTTTGCCAGCAAAGGACAAAGGGCCCCATTTCAAAGATGGAATCCGCTCGGCACTCGACATCCCCGAAGTAGTTTCTACGAAGCATTATTTTGCGAAGAACAAATCAAGGAGAATCTACTTCGGCCCAAGGCTTTGGCGAGGCAGAGATGTAGCGAAGCACTTTTTGGGCCCACGTTCCAAGGCGGGCAGCTTCCCAAGGTGATCGAAGGCCCCTTATAAATACCCCCTTTCTTGCCCGATAAGTTCGCTGACCATTTTTGGCAAACGAAAGGGACGTAATAGTCCTCGAAGTAAAACCCGATGGGCGTAACGATCACTCAAGCACAGCATCCAGAAGCCAGGGACACTCGGGCGGTGCATTAAATGAATGTTTCCATGGTTGACCCAGTCACAGTTGCCAGTTTTGGTAGCCGATTTGAGAGATCATTCGCAGCAGCAGCGAGGCGCCGATTTCTCAGGGCCCGAGGGTGTACTCCACCATTTTTTGTAATAATGACTCAGAGGGTCGGGTCCTCTATAAAAACCCAGGCATGTAATGTAAAAAGGGGGGGAACTTTCTGCTAGAAAGTTGTTGTAACTTGATGTCCTGCGTTTAATACTAAAGACCTTTTGTGCTCTATTTCTCTCTTTTATGCTGCCTTCTGTGCTTAATTCTTTTGTCTTTTCTCGTTCGCGTAATCGAGACTCTAAATCCTGAATCCGGTGTGCGATCGGGGACTGAACCCCTAAAATTCGCCCTGAAGGATACATAGGAGAGGAAAAATGCCTTGTCGCTTTCCTTTATGTTGCCTCGTGGATCGAGGTTTCTGTTATTCCCTTATCTCAATCGTTGTTACTCTGAACCCCGAATTCCAACGAGAGAGAAAGGAGAACCCCGCGAACCCGTCCAGAGGATACATAGGAAGTTCGGCATTTCATTTCTTTCATGTTATTCTTGGTATTTCTTGCTGCTATTCGAGTTGTTAGCGAGTAATCGTGCTTCCTGTTCTCTCCCACCTTAAATCATCATCTTCTAACCCTTACTCTTTTTATTTCTTTCTCTAACCCTTACCCCTTTTTATTTCTTTTCCTAACCCTTACTCTGTTTATTTCTTTCCTGCACTCTTGTCTCAAACCCCAAAAGTAGATTAGTATAGGAGCCGACCTTTCTCCGGAGATTGGCACGAGGGGCATCTCTTCCCTTCGGCCTTTCAATGTTGGTCGCAGGTCCAGGGCGCGCAAACCCACCGAAAGTCCTTTCCTGTGCGGATTTGATGACCAACAGTTACTTTATTTTAATTTGCAGTCATCAAAATAAAAATAAAAATTTCAAAATACAAAAATAGTTTCACCGTGGCATAGGTTACATCGCAAACTTCAAATACGCATATTAAAATTTCATTTTCGAAATTTTTTAACATTTTTATAAATTCACTGAAGTTGTTGTTTTATTGCAAATCATAAAAATCTGAAAATAGAAATTTCCATTGCTGGGCCGATTCACAATTTATTTTATTTTGGTTCAATGAACAATCATTAAGGTTTCATAATAAAATAAACCATCATTTCTCCTTGTTTACAGTTACTTGCAATCACTAAGGTGTTCCAAGCATTTAAATTGAATATCTTTATTTGGTATTATTAATACACATTCGCAAAATGCTAATGTAGCAGAAACCTTGGAGAAGTTGTTTGTTTAACTTCTTTGCAAGAGGGGATTTGAGTTTCAAATCCTAATGGAGAGTGTATTTTCACAATTGGGTGAAAATACCACTCAACAGACCTGAAGAGTGGATACCATCAGATTCGTGTCCGAGAAGGAGATGAGTGGAAGACAGCCTTCAGGACTAGAGAGGGTTTGTATGAGTGGTTGGTCATGCCATTTGGGCTAACCAATGCACCGAGCACATTCATGTGGCTGATGAATGAGGTATTGAAGGAGTTCTTAGGAAATTTTGTCATTGTCTATTTGGATGATATTTAAATATTTAGCAAGACCCTGGAAGAGCACCTGGTGCACATCAGAAGGGTTTTTGAGAAGCTGCGGGAGGAGCAGTTATTGATAAATTTGAAGTGTAACTTCATGAAGGAGTTAGTGTACCTGGTATTTGTCATCTCAGTCGAAGGTCTAAAAATGGACCCAAAAAAGGTGAGGGCTATCATTGAATGGCCTGCTCCAAGAAGCGTAACTGAGGTAAGATCATTTCATGGTCTAGCCAGTTTTTACAGAAATTTCATTAGGAGTTTCAATAGTATTTGCGCATCCCTTACAAAAACAATGAGGGGGAATAAGAAAGAATTTAAGTGGACCTCGGGAGCAGATAAGAGCTTTGATATGTTAAAGAAGAAGGTCAAAGAGCAACCTGTTTTAGCACTTCCAGATTTTAATAAGGTATTTCAGGTAGATTGTGATGCTAGTGGTAGTGTCATAGGATCTGTATTGAGTCAAGAAGGTAAGCTTGTTGCTTATTTTAGTGAGAAACTCAATGAAGCTAGGAAGAAGTACTCAGTTTATGATCAAGATTTTTATGCTATAGTTCAGGCTTTAAATAAATGGAGGCATTATTTATTGCCAAAAGAGTTTGTTCTATATACGGATCATCAGGCACTGCAGTATATTAATAGCCAAGGGAAGCTAAATCAAAGGCACCTGAAGTGGGTTGAGTTTCTGCAGAGTTATACCTTTGTGCTGAAGCACAGGAGTGGGAATTCAAACAGAGTTGTAGATGCCTTAAGTAGAAGGCAATGTTTGTTGATGGAAATGAATGTGGAAGTTGTAGGGTTTGATGAGCTTAAGGGTTTGTACCCTACAGATCCCGATTTCACAGAGGCTTGGAAGGCTTGTTCTGCGCCTGTTACTTTAGACAGGACTAAGTGGTTGGATTTTTTGATCCAAGATGGAATGTTGTTTAGGGGAAATCAATTGTGCGTTCCAAGGAGTTCAATGAGGGAGAATCTTGTCAAGGAGAAACACAGTGGAGGGTTGGCTGGAAACTTTGGTTGGGATAAGACCATTGCCCTTGTTAATGATAACTACTACTGGTCGCAGTTGCAACAAGATGTGAAGCAATTTGTGCAATGTTGTAGAGTATGCCAGATGGCGAAAGGTGTGAGACAACACACTGGGTTATATCAGCCATTACCTATACCAGAGAGACCATGGGAGGACATCAGTATGGGTTTTGTTCTTGGCCTACCAAGGACGCAGAGGGGAAATGACTCCATACTGGTGGTGGTTGACAAGTTTTCAAAGATGGCACATTTTATTCCCTGCCAAAAAACTAGTGATGCGGTTCATGTGGCAGGTTTATTTTTCAAAGAGGTGGTACGACTTCATGGTCTACCAAAGAGTATCATTTCGGACAGAGATACCAAGTTTGTTGGGTATTTCTAGAGAACCTTGTGGAAAAAACTGAAGACAGATTTGAAATTCAGTTTTGCATACCACCCACAGACAGATGGACAAATAGAGGTGGTAAATAGAAGTTTGGGCAATCTATTGAGATTCTTGATAGGATATAAGCCTAAGAGATGGGATTTGGTTTTGCCATAGGCGGAATTTGCATACAACAATTCTGTCAACAAGAGTACTAACAAATCTCCATTCTAGATAATTTATAGGAGCAGTCCAAGAAATGCTTCTGAGTTGAGGAGGATGGATACAAGAGAAAAGTGTAGTGCTGAGGCTGAGGACTTTGCAGAGCATCTGAAGAGCTTGCATGAAGAAGTGAAGAAGCAAATTACTAAGATGAATACTCAATATAAGACCAGGGCAGACCAAAAGCGTCGGTCTAAGGAATTCGAAGTGGGAGATGAATTCATGGTCCATCTGAGGAAAGAAAGATTTCCTGCTAAAACCTATAACAAGCTAAAGATGAAGTTTGGACCATGCAAAATCATAGGAAAATGGGATTCGGGCAATGCATATGAAGTAGAATTGCCAAGTGAGCTTAACATATCACCCATTTTTAACATTTTCGATTTGGTAGAATATCATGAAGGAGGCAACAATGAGACACCAAGTCTAGATTTATGGAGCATTCCAGCGTCCACTCCAGTCGTAGACGAGATAGAGGAAATACTTGACACTCGCGAAGGTTGAAGTACTAGGAACAAGCAGTATGCTGAATATTTGGTCAAGTGGAAGGGTAGACCCGTAGAAGATGTGACTTGGCTATCGAAAGCAGAGGTTGACCGCCTGGGTCTCCCTCTAACATAACAAAAGTGAAGGTCACTTCTCAATCCACCCCGGATGTCTGATGCAGGAGCATCCAGGGGCAACAAAGCAATCTTGCATCAACCAAAAAAAATTTCTCTAAGTATTTTGCCTTGGTGTCACGATTTCGCGACTCAGGGAGGAGAGAGAAAGCTACAGCGAAAACATGTCACGATATCGGGACATGTCACATTTTTGTGACTCGTGAAGGAGAAAGAAAGTTGTAGAGGAAAATGTCATGATTTCGCGACATGTCACTATTTCGCAACTCAAGAAGGAGAGAGAAAGCTACGGAGGAAGATGTCGCGATTTCACGACATGTCACGTTTTTGTGACCCAAATAGGAAAGAGAAGACAACAAGCAAAGATGTTGTGATTTCGTGACATGTCGCGTTTTCGTGACTCAAACAGGAAAGAGAAGGCAGCAATCAAAGATGTCACGATTTCATGACATGTCACGTTTTCGCGACCCAAACAGGAAAGAGAAGACAAGCAAATATGTCATGATTTCATGACCCAAATGCTCATTGATGGCTAGAGATGAAGAGATACTTTCTAGGATGTATGCTCGTAAATGGTTGAATGGAGGCTACCCCTCACTTGTGACCATGAAGATATCCTATATGGGATGAAATATTAGATTTATTTTCCAAGGTGAGTACTACCAAATAGGATTTTGGTGTGTGCAATAGATGGATGAAAAAATAAAATAAAACAAAACAATGTGAGTGTGTGTGCATGTGTAAGAAGAAGACGGAGGAAGGAGAGAAGTAAGAAGTGAAAGATAGTGTGTGTACATCCTTAGTAAAATTTTGAGAGCCAAGAGGTGTGTATGAGATAGTCAGTGGTCGTATAAACACCAAAAATAATATTCATGTAGTATCTATCCTATCCCACAAGGACCCCTTAATAGGTGAAATATCAAGAAGGAAAAGGTGATAAAAAACAAGACAAATAGATAGAAGAAAGAATGTATATCCTTTGTATTGGAGAAAAGAAGAAATGACTAAAAATTTCAAAGGGTCGATGACTCTCGTCTTCAGGTACTAATATTCATGCCCCAGTACAACATGGATACCAATTTGCTATAAAGCATTGTTAACTCATACGATGATGATGATTCAATTATGAAGATCACAATCGACAACAAGAATTTGTCTTTCACAATCAAACCCTTGGATGTCTAGAGATTGACAGGGCTACTACACAAGGGTGTTGATCCCATCACACCAAAGTATGTCTTAACTAACAAGTACATGATACCTGGAGATCAACTTTGGTCTCTCAACAAAGTTTTTGATAGGTATACGATATAACTCTCCATATTTCAAATATTGCTTAAATTTAAAATTCCATGCATTGAATAAATTTTTCAAGTAATAATTTTTTGTTATAGTTTTTTTGTAGTTCACATTCTAAGTCTAGAAGGGGCTTGAATATTGCAAGTGTTACAAAATTTCCTTTATGCTTGCATTTAACTCTTCCAAGCATGACTCATTTAGCAAGGAAGAACACCATATCTTTCATTCTAGGTATTAGCCTATTTGGTTTTGTGCCTTAGCCACACCAAATTTGATTGGAGTACCTATATTTCCAACCGCATTAAAGGGGATCTCCTCAATGCCCAAAGAAACACTAATGCCTTTGTCACAACCACCAATTTTATTCTTTATTTTTTTATGAAGCATATTATAATGTGTAGGATACCCCAATACCAACCTCACTGCATCCAAACTTGAGGACTGTTGGTATGACAGTCCAATAGGTGCAGGTAAATTTAATTCTTTAATGTTTTAAATCATTATTCTTATATTCCAATACACTTTTATTTTTTTTAAATATGTACTTTAAATTGAATGCAGAGAAGAGAATCCTCTTCTTCTTCTATAAGGGATGTTGTTATATGGGTATGCAAGAAGCTACTAGATATTCTAACACACACTCAAAATCGACACCTTTAATTGCAAGATTTGCAAAATATTTTAAGTCTTCTTCACCTATTTCTCATGCACCTCCATTAGTTGCATGTGATGTTTCAATTGATGTTGAAGAAGTCGACCAACCCACAATAGGTAACCTTATTGTTTGAATTTGAAACTTTGGTTCAATATTATGTATTTCATTTATTTAAAATTATAATTAGTTTTAATGAATTTTTTAATATGTTTTTAGAGCAACACCAAATGGATCCAATGGAATCGACTTTACAGGTAACATCTTCCTTTGGTAGGTGTAATTACACTAAATTAAATTTTATTGCATTGTTTTTACAAGAGGTTTAAATAAAATTTTATTGTAATATTCTATAGGGAAGTCTCAATTAAGTCATAGAAGATGATAAGAGATGTTGTCACCATCTTCACCACAACCACAATTGATGGGAGACTAACAATGTATGCATGGGAAATAATTCTTTTCTGTAAGGATTCAAGGAGGAGTAGTAAGCCAAACTTTTTAAAAAATTTCAACTTCCTCTCTTGTAAATATTTCGAGTCTGCATGGCATTTCAAAATTGGCTAATCCTCCACTTGATGAGGGTTTCCTTTTTCAAGGAAGCATTCTTGACTCTAAGCTTTTCAAATCCACTGATTTACTTCAAAATCCACAAAATCATAAGGAAGCACAATAAGTTGAAGGGTTATTTGTCACTACAAAGAGCTCCTCCTCTCCCCACTGAACCGACGATCCTCTTCTCACTGATGATGAGAAATTAAAATTTTGAATGATTTTTTATTGTTTGATAATTGTGATGCAACTATCAAAGAACATGTGCTTCAAGATAAACAAAAGCATAAATAAGCACAATAAATTGAAGGGTTAGTTATCACTACAGAGAGCTCATACCCTCCCCATCAAATTGATGACCCTCTTCTTCTCACTAATGATGAGAAATTAATTTTTTTGAAAGATATCTTATTGTTTAATAATTGTGAAGCAACTATCAAGTAAAATGTGCTTCAAGATATTGTATAAGATCATGGGAATATTGGGCAAAGGTTCTGATTAAGGAAATAAATGCCTGATATAATTTTTTTCAAAATGATATGACAATTTTCATTGGTAGAGAACAAACCATAAAAGTTTGATGCTTTGTCACATCAAGCTACATCTAACAAGGTGAATGCCACATTTATATATAATGATGAAATTTTAAATATTCTTTTGAATAGGTTAGAAAACCTCAATGTCAAAGCTTAAGCATATTATAATCAATGGGCTATTGATAAGAAAAAAGTAGAAGTTGCAAGAGATGTTGCTGAGGTAATTCATATATTTATGTGTAAGAGTTGTTTATTCTATTTTTTCCCTATATTTTTCAACTGACATATTTTTCTTCTCTTTTGTAGTCCAATTTTGATAACTTAAAGAAGCAGGTGAACAACCTGAATGTTTATCTAAACACTGCAAAAAAATCTGCAAGCGATTGTTAAATTAAAAGAACATTTACAAATCACAATAAAATAAAATGCCTTTAGGAGGATAATAAAAGAAAATGATTTAGATCCTAAGATTTTACTGAAACAAAAGGAGAAATAAATACCTTCAACGTTAAAATATGATCTTACAAAAGAAGAAAATGTATTGTTGGTGGGTTTGGAAACAACACAGGAAGGCCTAATAAGAACTAGTGCACTGCAAGAGCAAACTATTGAGGAAACACATCCTCAACCTCAAGGAGAGTAAAAATATGCTTCAGGCCCCTTATAGATGGAGAAAGTGAACAAAAAGTTCAATAGTTGACTACAAATTTTGTTGTATAGTAGTCAACAATTTTGTAAATTGTAATAATATGCTTTTCAACTTAATAACAAAGATATTTTTAAAAATTTGTGTATTGTATTTTTTAAATATTGTTTTGATTTATATTTGTGTACTGGTTTATATTTTTTTACCATTGAAACTATGGAATTTTAAAAATAATGATGTTTAAATTTGATAATATGGATGCAATTATGTTTATTGTTGGAACTTTAGATTGACAATTATGATAACCTATTCTATAGAAATGGTGTCCATGGTGGGTGAAATAGAAGATAGATCAAATTTATTTCTTATTAAAACTTTTTAAAATTTTGATGTAATGAATTGATAGTCAATATGGACATAGGTAAAAACTTCTCTTGGGTGCTCTTGGAGAAAATTGCTCTAATCTCAATACTTAGATGGGGAGCACCTATGTGTTCAATCTAATTATTTAGAGAGTCAATGAAGTGATACTTGTAGGTTGTGTATTGTCCAAGAAAGTAGACAACTAGGTGCATACAAGGAGTAAATTGTTACCATAGATATATCATGCAAATTTCTCCAAGATTAGGTGTAGCAAGTGAGATATGAATGGTCAAAGTAGGATCACTTAGGATCAAATCAATGGATGGACATAAGAGGGGTAATCGACTCGACTAAAGTGGTCACATTTACTTTAACTGAGGAAAGTAACTCTTGTGAATGAAAAAGTGGAGGTAATATCACCTTTAATAGTGGTTTTATAGCTCTAATCCTTTCCACACCTGCTTCCTTTCATTTGTTTTATTAGGATTGATATGAACAAGAAAATTGCTTGCTATGTTAATATGGTTATTTGCAACATAGATGTACCTAGGGGACTTTAAATTTACATTATACAAATATCTATTAAGCCATAGAGGATTTCTACAATACATATATAATATAAAATTTTATGATCATAGATAGATATTCCAATAACAAGGCTTAAAAACTCTATATTTTTTAACAATTTTCTACCTTCAGTAACTCGGTGCAAATTGTTCAAACTCTTAAGTTTTTTGGACTACACAAAAAATAAGCATGTATTTCACGACAAGTTCTTCCACTCTTGCAACATTTTCAAATGTGCTCACAATTCTATATGTAAGATTAATTCTATGAGTCATGCAATTAATGGGGATCAAATATGGGGAAGTTGATGTCTAAAGTCAAACACAAAGACCATTCATGTGTCCTTGCATTGTAGCAGCACCATCAACTCTAACACATATTAACTTAGTGGTTATTTTTATATCATTCATTCCCACAATATCCTTTAAACTATTTACAACAACATTGTAAAGGTTTTTTGCATTATAATTTTCTACCATATTATGTAGTGCTAGTAAATGAGGTTACCTTAACTAATTTTACAAAGTGTAAACATGCATGCAAATCCAAGATGTGTTGTCAATAGTAGTTACCTCATCAATTGAAAGTGAAATGAATTCGAATGTTTTACTTTCTCTCTTAGTTTTTCCTTCTCAACCAAAGAGAGACATTTTACCATTTTCCAACCACTTCGATTTGACCAATGGGCACTGGGAAGGTTTTACATTTCATCTAGTTGAAATAGATATATATAATCAATAAAATTATACATAGGTCTCCTCTTTTTAA
This sequence comes from Wollemia nobilis, assembly GCA_028583015.1. Lineage (NCBI taxonomy): Eukaryota > Viridiplantae > Streptophyta > Pinopsida > Araucariales > Araucariaceae > Wollemia > Wollemia nobilis. The sequence continues at coordinate 2,278,561 of JAQPPZ010003633.1, forward strand.
GAATAGTATATACAAAAACAAACTACAAACTTTTTGAAGCTAAAGTGATTTTATGAATTTTTTGAAACTGGGCTTGTTCCACCCTTCTCAATAAGAGTTTGTTGTTGTTTCATTTCTTTTTCATATTCTTGTGCATATTTGACATGTACACATTCCGATGCATCCTTCCACCTAATTGTTTTCTTAGTTGTTCCATAATTTTATTTTACTGTCACATAAAATTTTCCATAATGTTTTTCTATTGTATCCAACTTAAGTTGCATCTTATGAGCATTTCTTAGTTTCCAACTACAAATCATGCATCTACATTCCGTTGGTATTTCATTACTGTTATCTAGTTGTATTGGCTCAATAAATGGATATGTTGATGACCATTCAAGCTAAAATTTTCTTTCAATAGTCCACTTGGTTAAATTTCTATGTTTAGGTTTTTAAGTAGAAGATTCCCTAGAAGTTGGGATTGTATTAGAAGGATCATTTTCTTTTTTGATTGGCATGTCAGTTTTAGGAATCTCTTCAAGTGGTTGTTGCATCTCATTGTTAAGAAATTTTTTATGTGGGGGTATTTCATCCTTGGGAATATATTCAAGTGGAGGCATATCAAGGTCAATAGTGTTTTTTGCATACAAAGGTGTTCTATATTATTTTTTGTAATAATTTATGAAAATTAACTGTTTAGTAGGTAAATGGGTATGTACGTTGAATTTGTGTAGATTTCGATGGCTCACTTGATTTTAAAATATGGCTAAAGTATATTAGAATACTATTTTTAACAAAATATTGGCCTCCATTCTTTTCATTGCGAGTAGGTGCCATTGTACTTGTATAGAAAAAACTATTTCATGCTAGATAATGAACATGATGTTAAAACAATGTTGAAACTTCTACAAATGGTATAAGGGAAATTACCACTCATATTTGCTCTTTGATGTCTATCCTCTTCACTTATTATTGTTGTTAGCCATATTTTGTTTAGCCAATCGTTCTACTTTTCTCTATTGTCGACTGTTTCTGTTGTTAGTCAATTGTCTTTTTTCTTTCCTATTGTTAATTACATCTTCTATCAACTGATCATACCTACTCTTGTATGTTTTTAATCGCCTCTTGTATCATCCGATCATATTTGCTTCTCAATATTGTTCGTCACCTCTATTGTTAGTTAATTGTACTTACTTTTGCCTGTTATCGATTGTTTCTTCTATCAGTTGATCATTTTTGCTTCTTATTACTGCCAATCATATATGTTGTTAGTTGATTTTCCATCTTATTCCCTATTGGTGATTGCCTATTCTATCATTTGATCATCTTTGTTATTCCTTGTTGTCGATCCCCTCATGTATTAGTTGATCATCTCTACTTCTCAATGTTGTCGATCGTTTCTTGTATCAGTCAATCATCTCTACTTCTTATTGTTATTGGCCATCTCTTTTATCATTTGATATTCCCTGATGTTGGTTGCCTCTTCAATATTAACCGATCATCTATGCTTCTCACTATTATCGATCATCTCTATTGTTAGTCGCTCATTTTTTGTTGCTATAGGTTATTTTTTTAGGATTATCATTGTCGCGTTAAGTATATATACTGGTGGTATAAGAGATAAATTTGGCTATATAAATAAAATTATTTATAATTTCAAGATGAAAAGCTTGATTATTTAGGTAGGAATGTTAGTGATTTAAAATAAAAATGGTGAAATTATTATCAAAACATGGCGAGCCGACCCAAAATAAATTTTACACCCAAATTTTTTGGGTGAATGGACCATGGTCAAGGGTCCTCATATTCACCAATTTTAAATTTCCAAATTCCTAATATTCACAAATTAACAATAATGGTCCACTATGCATGACCCTGGTTTAGTGGATTAGGATCATATTTCTAAGGAGAATTAGAAGACACTCCAATCAAAGGGTCGCATGGGATTAATGAGAAGTCAATGACCTATAGCCTTTATTATCCAATTGCTCTATATGTCATCATTCATTATGATGTATGGTTTGAGGAGGTTCCATATTTAGGTATTTTTAGACACTTTTCAACTCTTCTTGATGATTCTTTCACGCCTCATTTTTTTCCTATTGATACTTGCATTCAGTCTCCTCATAAGATTGAGTTTTTTTCATCCTTAATAGATATGACTCTTTTAATCAGTTGGTGTGCCTCCTATATTTATGGTTGATCCTCTCTATTTGATTTTATTACCTAATATGTGTGATCCTCCTATGATATTGATTATTTAAATCTTGATGTTGCTTCTCATGATATCTTCCTACATCTTAAGCCTTTTCCTTTTATGGATCATCCTCTACCAAAGTGGGCTTTAAGTATTCTTCAAGATGTGGAGACCATTATCTTGTAAGAGTGTCCTTGGAATTACTTCCCACCCAGACCTTGTTTATTAAGGTGGATGATGCTTGATATCCTACCACATTCTTTGACCAAAGTTTGTTCCAAGTGGGAATATGTGATTCATATAAATTTTAATTCTTACATGAAGAATAAGACTTGGGAGTTGGTCCCCTTTCCCTAAGGTAAGAACAATATTCATTGTAAATGGATCTACAAGACAAAGTTTGGAGTTAATAATTAGATAGAGAAACACTAGCATGCCTTCTTATGAAATTCTCTCAAAAGGAGGGATTGACTACATGGAAAATTATGCTCATATGGCTTGTGTGGACTCCATTTGTATGATAATCTCTATCACTACCTCACAATAATGAGAAGTAGATCAAATAGATGTCAAGAATTTTTTTCTCCATGTATACCTTTAGAAGGAGATTTGTATGCAATAACAATAAGTTTTGTTCAAGATGGACCTACACCCTTGGTATTAGGCTTAGTAAGTCATTATATGGATTTACATAGGTGTCTTGTGTTTGTAGTAAGAGGATTCAGTCTTTCTTTCTCAGTCATAGCTTTTAAACAATTCCAAGCAAAGCATGATGTTTGCATTAATCATCATGATGGTTAAATTCTCATCTTTGTGTTGTATGGTGAAGATCTACTCATCATTGGTACTTTGACTTACATGATTTGAGATACGAAGATATGATTTGAGGACTCCTTTGAGATAACAAATTTAATCCTCCATTTTTTTTTTGTGCAATCAGATTATGCAATCTTCCTTAGGGATTTCTCTTTCCCATCCCCAATATGGTATGGATCTATAATATTTTCAAATGAAAAATTAAAATACAACTCATACTTCCTTTGCATCTAGGTTGAACTTACAACTTAATTGCTCCAATATATTTTTTATGTTATTATATATCAATCTTTAGTGAGTGGCCTTCTTTATCTGAATCACACTCAAGAAAACATGGCATTTGATGTCAACTATTATTCCAAATACATGCAAACACCTCATAAGATTCATTGAGGATTTTGTACCACATCAAGAGTACTCTTTAGATAGAGATTCATTATTCTACTAGAGCTTCTATTGTATTGTAATGATTATTTATTGCAAATTGGGCTAGAGATCTTAACAAGCATAAATCCATTACTAGTATCATATTTTTAATTGGTTTAGGACTTGTTTCTTGGTGTCCCAAAAAATAGTCTACTATATCTTATTCCATGAAAATAAAATGTTACAATATTAATCAAGTCAAAGCATATTTGATGGATGTTGATGGCCCTCGAGCACTTGTATCTTCCTCAAAAGGCCCTACTACTATATTTTATGATTATCATAGAACTTCTCAACTTACTTGCAATCTAGTGAAAGCATTAGTAGAGTAAGCACATTGAGCTTTGGTTGCACTATGTTCATCGACTTCATTCATAGAGGATGATCTAACAAATGTATGTGTCTTCAACAAATCACCTTATAGATATCCTAAACAAGGTCATATCCAAGGTGACTTCTACCAGATTGTGAGATTGGCTTGTTGTGGGAGTGTCCCTTAATAGACAATGATCCATAAGGTTCTCTCTCCATGGCCCTTATTCAACTCAAGAGGGGATGTTGAGATAATGTTAATATTCACTTGAGACCATGACCCACTTTGTTTTATTGTATTTGCCTCATTGGCCTATGTCCACCTTATAAGATGATCCTTGTATTATTATTATTAACCAATGGTCAAATCTTAATGACCAATATTATGGGTGTTGTGCATCATGGATTTATTTTTATACCCCACTTACCTAGTCATTTTCTCATTTATTGAAGATTCTTTCATTTATTTAGAGGGGGATAATTGGTGTATAATGACACCATTTTACATTCATGTTCTTCATTTTCTACGAGTGTTATCATTTCCTATATTACTGGATAACATAGTTGATTTTATTCATTTATGAATATATTGTAGAGTTTGTCAATAATGCAGACATTATCTACTATTGTTTCCAAAGTTTCCATAAAGAGACCTAAATGGTCTTTGGATAACTTAAGATCTTATAAGTGGGCTTTATGGTGAAGGCTTCAATACATCGAATAAGAGGTCAAATTCAAATCCAAAAAGGGGTAGGGTATGTATGCCCCATGGATGGATAGCACAACATGGATCCCATACATAGTGGATCCAGAGGAGTAAAGGATGGTTTGATATGCACATTGCCTGTGGACCAAATTTGAAGTAGGGTAGAGTATATATGCCTCATGGAATGACAACACAACAAGAGTGCTTCCTATCATGCATAATGGACCCAAGGGAGTATAGGGTGGTCTGATATGTGTAATGCTTATGGACCAAATCTGAAGGGCTGGGGTATGTATGACCTATGGGTGAATAGCACAAGAAGAGTACCTCATCCCATGCATAGTGGACCCAAGGGAGTAAAATGTGCTTTAAAATTCACAATGCTCAGTGCTCAATGGCCTTAGACTTTAAAAAGTTACTTAAAGTTCCTCCTTTATGTGGAAAGCCTTGTGTCCAACATGACATATAGAGAACACCATTGGTGTAAAAATAGGGTCATTTTCCAACTATTTGTTTTTTATCCCAAACACTTTTGAAAATTATAATGTTTAACTTTGAAGATGCTATCATTAGGTCATATTCAGCTTGAGGTCTTTAGGTCTTGGTAATCCATGTATCCAAGTTATGTTCTAATAGAATTGTATGTTTGAAGCAATGAAATAATGTATATTTGATTTTATCAAATAGCCTTAACTCCACCAATTAGATTCCTCATCACTTAAGGAGGAGACCGAAGTTCAAATCTTGCCAAGTGATACATGGATAGTATTCAAGTTGTAATACCATTACGTATTGATGGTATAATATGGGCGGGGTTTGTTTCAATCCCATTTAACCAATTGAAAAAATGTATGTTTGCTAAGTTAGATTACATTGTAATCGAGATGAACTTCCACGGAGATTTCCAAGATGAAGACATCTCTAAAATTCAATTCTTGCTTTGCACAATAGTGTAAAAAGATATTGGGCTTAGGTTATGTTTTCCAAATTGGACCAAAAACTTTACTTTCATACATGGGACCAATTTGGCTTTTGGTAAAGATACAACTCCAAATTTAGATCTTTAGTTGGATATGTATGTTTTCTAATCCCAAACCTAATTGAGCACACGATCAAATATCTTATCCCTCTTTGACTCTAACAAAATATACATTATCTATATGGTTTTGTCTTATATCAAGTAGTTTCTATGGCATAGCTTATATCAACCAATCAGATTCCTCATCACTTGAGGAGACCTAGGTTCGAATCTTGTCAAGCGATACATGGATAGTATCCAAGTTGTAATACCACTACGTGGTAATGGTATAATATGGGTGGGGGCCATTTAAATCCCATATAACCAATTGAAAAAAAATGTATATTTGCTAAGTTAGATTACATTGTAATCAAGATGAACTTCGATGAAAATTTCCAAGATGGAGACATCTCTAAAATTCAAATCTTGCTTTGCACAATAGTACAAAAAGATATTGGGCTTAGGCCATGCTTTTCAAATTGAACACAAAAACTCTACTTTCATACATGGTACTATTTTGGCTTTTAGTAAAGACAACTCCAAATTTAGAATCTTTAGTTGGCTATTGTATGTTTTCTAATCCCAAACCTGATTGAACACAAGATCAAATATCTTATCCCTCTTTGACTCCAACAAAATATACATGGTCTATATGCTTTTGTTTTATATCAATTAGTTTCTATGGCATAGTTTTTACTTGTCAAAACATCTTAGTATCAAAAAAAATTATAAAACAAATTATACTTTCTTTATAATTCTATTTTTAATTGGAGCAATTTTACCTTTAGCACAATATTTCTTCAATTATAATGTTTTTTTTTAAGTTAAACCACCTTGATCCCACCTGATTATCCAATTAAGATAATTCTCCCAATCTCTTTGTACAATATTAAACCTCCCTAATTTTCCAATTAAGAGCACTACAAAAGAACCAAATTATAGCTTTAATTTTCTCTCTCTGTTTAACGTGACTAGAAATGAATAAATAATAATTTTGAATCAATGTTAAAAAGAAATAGAGAAGACAAGTCAATAATACAGCTTTGCACCACTTATTGCTTGGAATTGCAAAATGAGAACCAACCGCTAGAGGCCCTATTTACACTTATAAAATCCCAATGACAACATTGTGCAATGATTGGTTAATTAATCGCGACAAACTAGCTAATTTAGGCAGCTAATTTGTCAAGAAAAATTGCTAGCCAAAAAGTCAGTTTCCAGCACAACTTAAAACCAATTCATCATATGAGATGTTAGAAGTCAAGATGCAAGATGTTTATGGGATTCAAATTGGAGATATCAAAATATATATTGTTTCCAATATGAACACGCAATTTTACTTCAGTCATTCTCTTGGCACTTCTCTGTATTCTTTTGGCAATTTTCCAACAATCCTTGGCTATTCTTTTTGGCACTTATCCATATTCTTTTGGCACTTTTCCAACAATAGAGAGAGGAAGGGGTGCGAGTAGAGTTTTGCAGTAAACCCAATTTATAGGTTCAACGATGTTTTTGCTCCAAAGGCACACATTTGCATACAGATAATTGTACACTGAATTTCATTGGAAAGTAAAGTTCTACTATTTTCCCATCAAGTTTTCTTAAGGGGGTTTTCTAGGTAAATCACTCATCTTTCTTGTTTATGTTAAGTGTTAGTCTGCATTTCTTTTCTGGGTTCATTATTTTGAATAGTGTATTGCTTGAAAGACATAAGTTGCCAGATATTTAACCATATTGTTATAATTCATTTACATAAATTGTAAATCCAGCAAATTAAATTGAACAATTACAAATCTAAAAGTATGGAACCATTTTTAAAAAAAATTGAGTTCCTGTTCAAATAAGTCCCCAAATATCAATCAATCTGAATGTACGCCCCGATAGTTTCTTGTTGGTACTAGTGACTCGTCTGCAATTTTATGTTAAGGAAAAGACATGGATTTTGTATTAAAATTATATTCCAAACGTAGCATTTGTAATTATGTGTTATTTGACAAGCACCATTAAATACAGTAGCAGTTGTAACTTGTAAGAATACTATTATTGCGTAATGCTGACATGACATAAAAAAATCAGAAAGTTGCAGAGAATTACAGTATACGATCTGCTAGTTTAACATTACAGCTTGAAGTTGCATGGGAAAGGGAGAGATATCACGATCCAAAACGACAATTCTATTTCTTCATATTATTTGAGAAAAGTATAAATGCCATTGAATCTGAAGAGACTCATTCAAAAGCATCAACGCTCAAGTTCTCCTTAAATAAATGATGTTTGTTACATAATACACTTGTAACTATCCTAGCCATCCAGGCTGGACACTGTGACATGTAAAAGGGTTCCTCGCAAAAATATACCCTAGTGGGTCCTTGAACGCTGAAAAAGAATGCTGAACTATTATTCCAACATTTTGCACATTTTTGAAATTGTAGTAATGTAACCAATGCTTTATCACATGAGGTGCCAAATCTTGCACATTTAATTACATTCAGAATACCAATAGGTGAAAAGAACACCATGACTACCCAATACAATTAAAAAATTGCTACGTTGCAGGGGCATGTGAAATTTTTAAGGAATTTTGTCAGAGATGCAGAAGGCTTTTCAAGTTTTTGTGTAGGTTTGAACAATCCAGTTTTTGCCCATCTCTCAATATGGGCTCTTTGTACAACTTTAAACACTTGAATCTGAAATAATAAACTTCAATGTTGGACACTTTTATTATACTTTTGATCGGCTGTTCAAAGACTGCTTCTTCCACTTCACAAGATGATGTAAGAAATCCAGAACCTGGGTGAAGTTCAAGTTAACAGAAAACTTGTGAGTTAAAATATATTGAAGGCCACTGGTACATAAGGGACTTGATTGCCCCACATTTTTAAATCTCTGACCATAAGGAAACATTATATGCAGAGTTCTTACAAGATGCATACCTCAGAAGGGTCTCGTAGAGAGTAAGAAGCATTGGTTTCTTTAGGAACAGAAGAAACAAGGATGGAAAACCCTTGTCCTCTGGCTTTCAGAACCTGACAATATAATGACTTCAGAACTTTGAACGCTCTCATCATTTGAAATACCAAAAAACAAAACTGAACTGCTTTGTTCAAAAAACAGCCTAATATAACCAAAATAAAAAGTTCTTGAGCATCTTATATGATGGCCATATAATACACACCTTGAATGCATCTTCATCTGTCCGGTCATCTCCAATATACAGAGGAAAAACATCACTTGAACTTGCCAATCCTGTAATCAATTTATTTATCAGTTACAGGATAGAGTTACTAACCTTGTAATTACTTATTCAGCAATAAAAGGAACCATTTCCTCATTTGATGTTAATATATAGAAAATTACTAGAAAGACAAATAATACATGACGAAGAGATTGTTAACAGTGATCCATTCTTAATGTGTGTACTATCTGCTCACTAAGATATCATTTAAATACATACAAGTTGTTCAATATAAGTACTCACCTAATGACTCTAGTAAAAATTCAAGAGCATCTCCTTTATGCCATTCAATTAATGGACGAACCTCTAAAACCTACACAAGAGGTTACATTTCATCAACTTTCGTCTTTCATAACAAACTTCACACACTATAGTTCTAAAGAATGTCCCAAATAAACAGAAGTACTAATAAAAATGCATATGTACCTTTTTTCCCTGGGTTAAATGTAAACGTGGATATGCCTGAAGAACATTTCTTACTTTTTCTGCAAGTGCACTCCAGTTCTGTTTCAAAAATATATATATATGTAAATAATATGCATTTTGTATTCCTGCTTCACTCTAGATTCAGCAATTCCATAGAAGAAGAACATCATGCAAACTGGCAAACCCTGCAAAAACTGCTGTACCTAAGGGACAAGAGTCAATTTCTGTTTAAGGACATCCATCTATTTGAGGGTCAAGTGAAATTAATTAGGGATGATCTCAAAAGGAAACAAGGGAATTGTAATTTCACTAGCAGTGTTGCTTTCAGCTAAATTTTTACGTAGTCAAACAATTTATATTATTTTTTGGGAAATAACTGCAAAAGGCAATGCTTAATGTCCTTTCACTCAAAAATCATGGTAGAACTGCTACAGTCCATAGGGATAGAAAGGTCAAATATGTGACTAGGTTATAAATTTAGAATTCAAAACGTTTAATGAAGATTACATGAATCTTGCAGCATCCTAATGTGTAGAAGGATAAAACACAAAAGGCAATTGACAAAAAGTAACAAATGGTTTCTCTTTAGTTTTGTAATCAAACAGTAGTGTTGGATTCAAAGCATGACCTATAGCTTAACTAGGTGCGATAACATTGTATCACCATTGGATCAGCAGAAACATTTCATAAAAGCTTCTACAAATACAGAACCTTTAAACAAATATGGAAACTTAACAAAGGAGTACCTTTTCCTCTACACGTCGAAAATGCACTGAAGCACAAAATTTGTTATTTTCTACTCTAGCTCCTGGTATTTTCTTCACATTCTCAATCAACAATTTATAAACCTGCGAAACATAGACTTTAAATGTAAGAGATAAAGACTCGTTTATTAACATAAGACGTGTCTACTGGAAGAAGAAAACATGCTTGTGTAAAGAATCATATTGAAATGTTAGGCACTCAATGCCAACCCAACCCTGATTAACCATCACTACTTCTCAAGTACAATTAAGTGTTCCTGCAGTTAACATTGTTATACCTCATCTATCATCGGTAAAAAGTCTTTAGCAGCCTGGAAGAGCACATTTTCATCATCCTGTAATAGAAGTAGAAAATAACTATAAATGACAACTTCTACAAAAAGCTTCTTTGCAAGAAAACAAACTCGAGGCATGCAAGACTGCCCTAGAACATTTGTTTCACCAGAAAGTGTCACATCACTTAAAGGAAACCTGAAATCATGGCCTTTTCCTACTGATGAGACAACCTAATTAAAACACAATTTACATTGCATTTATTGTACATGCTCTTCTCTGCTGCATTCTTCACATGAATCTTCATAGAAGTCAATGCCAGAGAATTCCTTTCATCTGATTGGTCAAAATTTCCCCTGCCATACTAACCTTTCTGTCTCTAGTTTTCTTGCAACCATTCTTTGAGCCATTGGATGCTCGAGGTGGTGCCATAATATCCATCCCATGGCTTCCAGCATAATAGAGTTCTGCTAGTTTTACAAAATCATACACCTGAGAAGAGTAACAAGAAACAAAATCCATGAGTCTCTATGAGGCTCCAACTCTTGACTTTGAATATGTGGCAACTCTCTTCAAGAAATGTAAAAGAACAAGAAAAACTTATGCACATTTCATTCATGATAATCAGATGTACCTTATCTTTGCACCGTCCACTAATTATTGCAGTTGGAAAATATCTTGCAACTTCTCGAACTATAGAGCGCATCTGGTAATGGCAAAAATTAACATCTCTAGAGATTAGTACATAGAAACAAAAGAGGAAACCATCAGAAAGTGAGACAAAATTTACTGCATTTTAAGGATACTACATATGCTAGCCATAACTACCTCATCAGACATAAATGCCTCCTCAGGATCATCAACAATTGGAGAAAGGGTCCCATCATAATCTAAGAAGACTGCAATTTGTTTGCCTTTCGTGGCACTCATCATCTGCTCAAACATTGTCAATGCTGAAGGATAATCTATCTGCATTAGTAGACAAATTTTAAATGTAAGAACACAAACATAAGCTTTACCATTGAGAAATGTGTATAAGTATAGTCCTGAATATTGGTAAAATTCTTTATGCACTGAAGCTAGAAACACTAAACTTACCATCCATGAGGCATAAGCTGCATCTTCCATGTCAAGGCAAAGATCCTCATGGTTGAATTCTTTTGCTAACATTACATCACAATTAGATCCAGCTTTTATAATATTACTTGGAAATGATTTTTTCCAAGGACGAGAGATTGAACATGGGGAATGTAATGATGATGATGTTGGAAATGATACCATAGGGGAAGTTGGAACAACAGAGGAAGAAGAAGGCAAGGATAGTCTCTGTTTTGTTAAGGATGCTGTGGGCTTAGATGAGCCTAATGCCATGTCACAAGAATTTCACCCTTTAGGTACTTTATGCTCTGAATTATTCAAGCACCCACTGCAACTTCAGAGTTGAGAGGTTCTCCTCCAAGGTACATACAAATTTAAGATTACCGCCTGGCGCTTGAACTTTCACCTCACAGCCTACAAAAAAATTAGCTTTGAAAAATTCAGTCTATGTTATCTCCTCAATGCATGCAGGCAGCAAGCACCTTGATTGCTTAATATATGAGATACATATTAAAACATGAAAAACAAATTCTATCCTGAACTATTACAATATTCTTTAATGTCTTATTAAAACACACAATATACCGTCGTAGAATATGGTTAAGAATCTAAAAGAACTCAAACCATTTCAAGCTAATGGGAGGGATTTCTTCAGTTTGAATTAGGAAAAATGTTCCAAGTGCCTACGTATTTTTCGATGTAAAATGGAATGAGATCATCAAATGCCTTTTGGCACAGTCTGAAAAGCGAACACATAAACAGGACAACATCTAACAGCCAAAATTGATCCATTAAAAAGGATAATCTAATCCATCAGTAACATGCCTAAAGTAAGTAGCCTTAATGACCAAGAGCAAGAAAATTGCTTAGATAAAAAAAGCAGGGCAATTTGATGTTCAAGATGGAAACTCCACAGACCAACCAAGGAACACTTAAAAGCCATGATACCATAACAGGGAATATTTAAAAGCCACGATCCCATATAAATGAGAAAGCATAAGACCAATCAAGCAGATAGTGTACACTCATTAACACAGAATCTGGCTACACTCTAATATAGAAGCCACCAAATAACCATACGATCTTTTTTAAAAAAGCCCAACATTCATAAATAAGTATAGAATCTCTAATGCATTATAAGGCATATATTTATTTTCCTTAGGAAATAACCATCAAGATGCTAATTACATTTTGAAGTTCCATGTTTTAGAAAAACAACGCATCAAGTTTCAAATCTATAGTATACTTCTAGACGGCACCACGGGTTTACCCTTCCAAGCCAATCAAAAGGGCAACCTATATATATATATATACACGGATGCAAAGATATGCACTTTACCTACGCAAAGGTATATATAGAGTTGTTACAGGAAACACTTTCCAATAAATACAGGATAAACTATTGCCTTGAAACCAGTCACTGGACCCAATAAGGAGCATTTCCCTGAGAAACCATAAAAAATATCTACTTTTCACCTCAAAGCTCATGGAAAAAAACACAGAGCATTCTCAGAGTTACCACCCTGGATTTGGACTTTAATGATCCGCTAAACAGTTCGCGCATCAATAATGTATTTGGAAAAGATGCAAGCAAACAAAAATCTAGCCGAATAATAACTTTTTTTCAAAAAGCAAAAATGGCATATCAAACTACCAATGCCTCTTATTTCAGGGATACCCTTTGACAGTCATTTTGTTTGTGAAAATCTAAACCTGAAAGACTGATGCAACACTAAGTCGAACTGAAAGTCTCCTTATTCCAAAGTTTAATCGAGAAAACTGTACCTCAAACAAAACAATACAACCCATGGCTGTTGACTAAAGCTGCCTGCCAGATGCGTTGCATATCAGAAATGGCGGCTGATAAAAACTATTTGATTCAAAACTGCTAAAAAAGGTTACATCATTCCACAAACTAAAAGAACGTGAGTTTCCAGCATGTATAAATTTTCAATTTTCTACAATAAATTTCCACTTGGCAAATAATAGTTGACAATATTGGGAATGCAAGCACAGTCCAAAATAAATAAATAAGTTGCAGCCGATACACATATTTACCGTCCAGAGAGGCAAATTAAAAATATATTGCAGAACATTTGCATGAAAAGATTTGAGATATAGAAGGCAAGGACATAAACAAGCTTGGCTTGGATTGCATTTGGGAGAAAGAGGTGACAATTATATATGTAAAAGCAATTAAAGACGCTAAAAATTTCATTATACAATACGATTGATAATGCAGTTGCCATGCCGCTCTCTTTACAGAGAAACGCCGTACCTGCTCTCTTCTAGGAAGATTTTCGAAATGAATGACGGTCGTACAGTTACAGGATCCTCCGCTTTATGTTGTTGCCGAATCCCTTCCGAGAATATAAAAGAACAATAAAGAAAGGCAGAAATCCTGACGCAACAGTACAACAAAGATTTTCGACCGAGACTATAAAAGAACAATAAAGAAAAGCAGAAATCTTGAAGCAATAGCACTACAAAGATTTTCGACAGAGAAATGCAAGGAGATTAATGAGAAAGGAAATGATGAACTACGACAAAGTCCTAAATAGTTTATTGGCCGGTCCGTCATGATGAACTACAGAGCGAAGGAAATGTCCTTCGACGACGTCTCAAACACTCCAAATATTGACACGAAGCACAAGCTACGACAAAGTCAACTAATGAAACCTCGCGACACTTCGCCACGAGCCTTACCACGAAACCAACGCATCGAACAGTCCAAATAATCTCTGCGAGTACTTTCCAAAAGCTTTAATTACCTGGTTTGCACGTTTTTCCAAGAAAACTACATGCATGCAACCTTTCAGCATCAATAAATAAAGATTTTTTAAACATTTTTTTTCCATTAGAATAGTTTCCTTCAACGCAACCACAACAGTAAAGAGCGGCAAGTTTGACCGTATCGCAAGCTTAATATTAGCGCTTTCTACGTTGAAAACATCGACGATCGCCGTCGGCTTTCAATATTCCGCCCAGCAATTTTCTAAACACTCACTTCCATTGTCAAAGATCGATACTCCGGGAGATAATCTAACGCATATTCTCTAAAATATATAAACATATATTCAAATTCAACCTCAAATCTCCACAAAAATTCAATTAAATATAATAATTCGTGGAGAGAGAGAGTTAGTTAAAGTTGAATAGACATATTCAGAAAAAAAAAAAAAAAAATTGTTTCTTGATTGGCAAGTTTCTAAGCTTGATATGAGCATGCTCACGAACACGTTTAGCTACAATTTAAAGTCAAACACCTCGCATTAGGGCTAAAACACAGCGACATTTCATTTCACAACGCGATTCAAGGAAACAAGCAAAGCAATGGCCAGATTCTCAAACCAGCTAATCATGCTAAAAACATTCCAAGCCAAATCGACCAAACAACACGCAATGGAATTCCCGGACGACAACCACCTCATCATACGTCATAAAATAACGGAAAATCCCGGCTTACCAGTCGACAAAACACAATTCTTCCGCGCTCCGACTCAGGTCGCCCTCCGATTCGCTACAAAACACTGCTACGCCTTGGCTTTAATAGCAACCCCCGGCACGTTGCAATTTTATAAGCTCAGCTTGCCGACAAGAGCTCGGGCGCCTTGATACAGGTCCCACGCCAACGTATCCGGATCTGGGGGGACCCACGCCCGGAAAGCGCCCGGAATTTTCCACGGCAACTGCTAATATGCCGGTGCGACGGCAGCAGCTCCCTGTTCGTGAACCTCGTTCGAGGTGCATGAAAGCGACCCATCCTGGCCGGCCGGCTGCCGACCCTAACCTTCCAGTCTTTCACACATGCACACCTATAGGTACGTGGACATCTCATTTTGACTCTCATCTTCCTGTTACCCCCACTTTAGGGTTTCTATTTGTTCTACCCTCCGTCTTCTCGTGCTCGACTCGCGTCTCCGAGTCTCCTCGGCTCCGCAGTTGTTTTTGCTGCTTGTTTCCTGTTTCTGACGACCGATGCGGTGGGCCGCGGGGGTTTCGAGATATGGCAACGAAAAAAATGGCTGGATTCCCGATGAGGATGCCATTCCCGTGCCATTTTGTTTCCTGTTTCATTGTTTAATTGTTTTTCGCATGGCCATTCCCGTGCCCGATCTATCGCGATATTCGTGCACTACAATGGCGAGTGGCGACTGAATATTTGCCCTATTTTTCTTTCGTTTTGAGGATACAGTATACCTTCAAAGGTTCGAACCTCGGCCGCCCGGCTGCTTTCCGCCGTAAGATTTGATTCGTGATAAGCCCCCGGATATGACCCGGCTCGTATATGATAAGACTATCGGGGACAACTTTCCTTAAATTTCAGGATTTCGGATGACCAACTGTCACTGAACGCATTTAGTGGTGTTTAATTGGTGGTTTTTTTTTTTTTTTTAATGAGCACGTGACATATTGGGATTCCATTCTAAGACTTTACCTGTCATTGAATATATGGAATATAAAATCCTTGCTGGATATGGTAGCGATATGTTTTTTAGGTTTTTATTTAGAAAATCTAAATTCAAATCACTGTGTAACAGACAGAGACTTTTTCAGTATATGGAATATAAAATCCTTTTTGGATATGGTAAGATATGTCTCTAAGTTTTTATTCAGAAAATTTAAATTCAAATCACTTATGGAATGGATAAAGAAGCTTTACATTAAAATAGAAAATCTTAAAAAATATAAGCCATTTGTTGTAGGTGAGTTGGAGAGGGTAGGGCAATGCTCCAAGGAAGGTCTGTGATTCAATCTCCACCCTGCCAAACACACATTGATACTATACTGGTGCGAGAAAATCAAATGCAATAAATAATAATGAATGTTTAAAAAAACTAGAATAAAACTTAAAAATAAATAAATAAATAATAGTTGAATGTTTAAAAAATTAAAATAAACAAATAAATAACAATTGAATGTTTGCCGAAAAACTTCTAATTGGATAGCTGGACAGCTAGCCCTGTGCAACCAAAAAAATGGAAGTCATTGTACAGGGCCAGGCGGCTTAACGTCACGTTCACGTGTTGTTCTGGGAATGTGGGGTCGTTCTTACTCGCAGTAGTTGGTGTTGAGATTAGGGGGAACTAAGGCATCTATTTTTTTCCCATGTGATTGAGGCAAGTTGAAGAGTCCACTTTTTCCTTTTGGTGGTGATGAGAAGGAATACAGGAGGGACTGAACTTTTGGTTTCATGAGAACAAACAGCGCTATATCAATCAACAACTCTTGATAAATTTGAATCCTCATCTAATATAAAAGCTCGTCTGCCACAGAAATTGTTGGGGAAGCATAAAGTGTGCCACACAAAAATAAAGATATTGAAAGGATAATGTTGAGAACTACCACAAGTAGGCATGCCTTGGTTCTTCAAGTTGCAGTCTATTTTAATGAAAAAGGAATTTACCCATTGTATTATCCGTAATAAGATTCGGGTTTAACGGGTTTAATCTCCACTTGCATTATTTATGATGAGATCCAAATTCAACCTTATAAAGTGTTTCACACAAAAATAAAGATATTGAAAGGATAATGTTGAGAACTACCACAAGTAGGCATGCCCTTGTTCTCCAAGTAATGAAAAAGGAATTTACCCATTGCATTAACAGTGCTGAGATTCGGGTTCAACCTCCAATTGCAATATTCATGATGAAACCCGGATTCAACCCCACACCCACAAAGGTGTATAAGAAATATTGATTAAAAGAAAACTGAATTACCACATCCTCCTTTAATGATATCATCCAAAATATTTTGGATGTGCAATGTTAAGATATAACTCTGTATTTAAGGTGTTTACCTTGCAAACCGTATATATTCCCACTTTTATTATTATTATTTTCTTAATATCCTCCTTCACATATTTGAATAAAAGAGTTTATCAATTGAGTCGTGTAAATTTTAGGTGTATTTTTTTCTTAACTTCTTAATTGCTTAGTATATTACAATTATTATTTTTATGCGCTTTTAATTTTGTTGTTAATTTTTTTAAAATTGTTTAGGGCTATGTTTTGTAAGATATGTCAACTCTTTATACTTTACTCTTATGTGATTTTTATTTTTATTTTGTTTTCACTAGCTATTTAAGATATATCAAATTTTTGTAATTATTATGTGTGTTTTTCTTTTTGTTTTTGCTAACTATTTAAATTTTATGTTTTGCTATTTGTTTTACTTTGTCTAGTTCTTTCAAGGTTTTTCGTTTTGCATTCTTCATCATACCATAGATTTAGAGGGAAGCTTTCGTGTTTTCTTTTTCTAGATTTTAACTTTTTGCATGATTCCAAGCTTATTTTATATATAGAGATAGATAGATAAGATATGAAAGATATTTGTTCTTTTTATTTTCTTTTTTACATAATTTGTTTGAGTCTTTTTTTTTTTGCATAATTTGTTTGAGTGATGTTTTAAAAGTTTTCTGATTTTTTTTTATTATAGAAATGTTTTGGCATTTCCTTCACTTATTTGAAGATGGATTTTTGCCTACTTTTTTTTGCATTTAGATCTTTATGTACATTGAATTGTGATGAGATTTAGTAAGAGAAAAATACTTTAGCTCAATTTTAACAACCCTTAACTTTATAATTGTTAAGAGTATAAAGCTTGGATTATAAAATATTATATCATTATTATTTAAAAACAAGTAAGTTAAAAACAAAAAATCAGTTTGGTTTTTTTGCTCTTTGTACAATTGCTTAGTATACCACACTCATTATTTTTATGTGCCTCTTATTTTGTTGTTGTTCTTTCCAAAATTGTTTAGGACTATGTTTAGTAAGATATATCAACTCTTTGCACCTTGCTTTCATGTATTTTTTCTTTTTTGCTTTCACTAACTATTTAAGATATATCAAATCTTTGTACCTTATTCTTATGTGTGTTTTCTTTTTTATTTTAGCTAACTATTTAAATTTTATGTTTTGTTATTTGTTTTTTCTTTGTTTAGTTCTTTCAAGGTTTTCAGTTTTGAATTCTTCATCATACCATAGATTTAGAGGGTCGTGTTTTCTTTTCCTAGATTTTTAACTTTTTGCATGATTCCAAGCTTATTAAGATATGAAAGATATTTGTCTTTTTTTTCTTGATCTGTTTGAGTCTTTTTTTTTTTTTTTGGGCAGAATGATGTTTTATAAGTTTTCTGATTTTTTTTTATTATGGAGATGTTTTCGTTTTTTCTTCACTTATTTGAAGATGGTTTTTTTGCCCACTTTTTTTGCATTTTGATTTTTATGTACATTGGATTGTGATGAGATTTAGTAAGAGAAAAAATACTTTAACTCAATTTTAACGACCCTTAAATTTATAATTGTTAGAGTATAGAGTTTAGATTATGAAATATTATATCATTATTTTTAAAAAACAAGTCACTTAAAAACAAAAAGTAACATGTAAAAGAATGTGATACAAAAGTTAAAATATACTCTTGGCTTTCCCCTGTTGTGCCTATGGTTGAGAAGCTTAATTTTAGGTGGGATGTAGTATCTCTTGATGGAGTCTCAGATTTAATACACTCAAGGCAAAGTATCTTGAACCTAAGCAAGCCTTTTTTGTTTGGAATTTATTGTTTCAAGGGCTTCTTATTGGTCAACGGCTTAGATATTTGGGTGTGAATGATATTTCATGCAGATCTTGTGGAGCAAGGAGGATGTGCATCATCTGTTTTGGTCTTGTGTGAGAGCTCAAGAGGCTTAGCAGTGGATTTTCTCTTTTTTTAGACCATATATGACAGGTCCCTGTTCTTGGGTGAATAATTTGTTAGGGGATCCACTTCAGTTTCTGAGAAGCTTGTTCCTGTGTGGCATATCTTTAGAGTGGGGATTTTTTTTCATTTGTGGAAAACTCGCAACAGAGTGATTTTTAGCCAGCAAGAGCCTTCTTCTACTTTTTCTCTTGTTGATAAGTATCAGGTTTTCTATGATTGTTGGCTGCAAATTTTAGTGCAAGCAAAAAAAGTGAATATAGAGCTTCATCACTTACGGGACCTTATTGATCATTGGGGTAATGCTCCTTGTGCAATGAATCATGTTCCTCCAACCCCTACACAGCAATGATGCATAGTCTATTAGTTGTTTTTTTAGGCAGTTCTCTATTTGGTTTTCTTGTGAACTTCTGCAAGTTATTTTGGTAGCTCTGCTAGCTGTTTAGCACACAGTTAATGTGTTGGTTGTGTGCTCGGGGTGTGCTAATTCCACCCATCCTTTTTTGTATGATTAAGCCATTTTAATATAATGTTTTTTTCATCCAAAAAATATATATGATTTAGAGAGTGTGATGAGTATGTTTTTTTCCACTTAACAGTCCAAGGTCATAATTATACATTTTATTGGAATTTTTTTTTTTTGGTTATATAGATGAATTGGTTACAATCACAATTTTTAGTAATGTCAACGTAGCTGGCAGGGTTCAAACTATCAATGAAGGCTTCCAACACACCCACCGTCTCGTTAATGGTAACCCGACGTGAGATGGGGACCATCGGACGCACAAGGTTCACATCGTCTTCGTCAGTCTGGTTCAACACGTGGCATGAAGGGGGACCGTCGGACAAGCAAGAAACAGATCGTCGTCATCAATCAAGTGCAACATGTAGAGGAGTCGGATCGGGCTATTGGCTATGCATGGGCATGCCCGTGGGATTGGAACCTAGGTCTCCTCTCGATAAACGCCCCAACTTACCAATCCACCTAGACCCATGGACCATTTTATTGGAACTTTAATAGCAAGATGTATTTTAGTCCCATGAGGGATTACCATAGTGGTATGTCTTTGAGTTTCTTTTAATTGAGGAGACCTAAATCCAAACCCCAATATAAGGGAATTAGACCCCTTTCAAAAAAACCCATGTTTTATCCTAAAATTTTAATCAAATGTCATTATCAAAATATATATATATATATATATATATATATATATATAAATAAATAATGAGATGTATTTTCATGAGAATAAAGTTTAAAAAGAGTTGGACCTAAATTCTTGTAATGAATAAGAAGGATGAGTCAATAACATGGTATTTTTATGGTTTCTAAGAAGTTTGTCAACCTAAGTTTAAATTTTGTCAAACAATATATAAATAATATCCCGTAGTATCATTACTTGGTGATAATGTAATACAGGTGAAACAACAGTTTGAACCTTGGAGCTCCCGAAGAAGAGCCAAAGCCCAAACCGTGCGATGTCCCCACTGGAATGCCTATTTCAATTTTATATAACTAATTAAAAATATATATAATGAAATGTATTTTCATTAGAATAAAGTTTAAAAAGAGTTGGACCTAATTTTTTATAATGAACAACAAGGATGAATGAATAACATGATATTTTTATGGTTTCTAAAGTTTCCCATTTTGTAGTTATTATAAACTATGCTTGGAATTTTGTTCAAGGAAAGGTAGTTGTTGATTTCCCTATGTATATAAAAAAAACTATTCATGGAATTTAAAAATTATAAAAATTATTGTTTTTATTGATTACATAAACAATAATTTTTTTATTTTATATTTACATACTAATTTTTTTTTTTTTTTTTTCCCTCTATAAACCCTAGGCCCATTAGGTAAAGCATAGTCTTCCAAAGCATCGAACGGGAAGGCACTTGGCCCTTACCATCCAACCTATCTCTTTTAGGTATGCACTGATTTGAACTTTGAACCTCCAAAAAAATCAAAACCCTAGCCACTACATTATTTAAACGTAATTTAAGCATTACTCATAGTTGACCATACTTTATTGTCTTCTATATGATTTGAAGGTTGAAATTATGTTTAAAATTTTGTATATGATTTGAAGGTTGAAATTATGTTTAAAATTTTGTATATAGTGTGTTTCATGGAAGCTTCATGTTGTAATATAGTTCAAACTTCTGCCCATATAAAGTCAAAAAGTGACGCCCTATTAAATTATAGGAAGGACTAAATCAAAAGGAGGACCTTTTTGTTAGAAGTAGGGAAAAGTGCACTCTCATAGTCAAGGAATCTCGAAACATGAGATTACACTTTGAAACATAGTCACAGGTCCATCAATAATAATTGCTTTATCAGATGTATATATAGTAAAACAAATGTATTATATAGTAGTTAATATTTAATGCCATTGATATTTTCTAAGCGTCTAGACTAAGAAAAGCATAGGTGCACATAGACATAAACAAGGGGAAAATACAAACGAAATCAATTTAAAAGAAGATATAAGATGATTTATAACACTAAGAAAAGCATAGGTGCACATAGACATAAACAAGGGGAAAATACAAACGAAATCAATTTAAAAGAAGCTATAAGACGATTTATAAGGAGTACCATAGACTTTTCTTAAGAATAAAAAGAATAATATTATTTTAAGTGTTAATATTCATTAATGGAAACCAAAGTGTTGTTTGACAATGAAAAATCAGCCTATATTTTTGTTTTTTTTTTCCCTTAGTGATATACTAAAAAATTATGCTGAATATGGACTGTTTTTGTCGGCAATAGAGATTTTTTATTTATTTTTAAAACAATTTTTTTTTTATAAGATTTTTTTTTTTTTTTTTTGTCAATAGAGTCGTGGTTTAATGGTTGAGATATATGGGTGATGAAGCTCACACCAAGGTTTAAATCTGACGACACCAAATAGACTATAGAACTTGATGTAACTGTTGTTAAATAAGCTATGTAGTTTGATGTGATTAAGTTGATTAATGTGGCTGGCCAAATAAACTAGGTAGCTTCATGTGATTAAGTTGATGTAAAAAGGAAAGAAGATCCCTTTCAAAACTCTATTTGAAAAAAACAATTGTTGAAATATAGAAATCAACTTGAAAAACAATTATAAATGAAATAAATTATTTTATTAAGTTTTTCTTTTTCCATGTATTTTTTTTATTTAAAGAATTTAAAATATATAATCATTATTTTTTAATGGGTTATATAGGATTAAAATAAGTTTTCCTAATATTATATTATGATTACATAATGGTATTATAACTTGACAATTATGTATGTATTATTTTGTAACATGAGTGAGTGAGGATGAAGTCACGTCTCAATCATAGCCAAAGTTGAAAGAGGAGGTAAATCCTATTTTATATTTCTTTCATTTGATTCAAAGCATTTATAGCAGAGTTGTTTAGAAAAATTATTGCCATTTTTTCTTCGAGTTATTATGGTAAGTTTTAGCTACTTAAATGGATTGATTAAGTATGGAAAATAGTTAGGGGTTGGGTAGTTAAAACAATTAAAGGATTAGGCAAGGGTTATATTTCTATAATATTCTACAATTCTCTACATGCCCAAACCATGCTCTAGTCTGAGCTATGGATTATAAGAGGATTAGGCAAGGGCTATATCTCTATAATATTCTACAATTCTCTACATGCCCAAACCATGCTCCAATATGAGACATGGATTATTAGGGGTCAAATAGCATGTTTGTAAACTTGGACACTAGACTTCCACCTCAAAGGCCTCTCACATACACATTATCTAGTATGTGTAGAATTTCCCTTCCTTAATTTGTCAACCCATTTTTGGAGATAATTATCGTTGAATTGGGCAAGGTCCTATGTTGTAACAATAATAGAGATAAGGTGTCTAGTCTCATAATACATCTTGAAGCTTATGTATAAATGGTGTCTTTGGTTTGCTCGCTCCAACTCTTGACATTATTGGACCAAGTTTGTTATTGCTCAACTAATTAGTTACTTGAAACCTCCCCAATGCTTGTTTATACTACACAAAAGTTGGACATCTTATCAAATTTTATTCAAAAAATTAGCAAAAAAGTGTCAAATGGAAGATGATGTTGCCAAATAGGAGAGATGTCAATATCTAATAGTCCTAATCCCACACTACCAACAAGTCCTTTGTAGCCTAAGTTGGATAAAATAAAAATCCCAAAAAAAAACCTAAAGAAGCTCAATCATCCAATCAAGCGATTTTACACCCTTGGACAATGAATTATCTAACAAGGGATTTTTAATGAGAAAATGAAGGTGGTACTCACCTATTAACCAACTTGAATGCTACACTATACATAACAAGTGTCTATCAATTAAAGAACTTACCTGTTTATTTCAATTTATGTTTACAAACAAAATTGTTCTTTCTCACTCCCTTTTCCACCCCTCTACATCCATAAATATTTATTCCCCCCTACAACCCAATTCCTCCTACTATCCTAGGTCAACTCGTCTAAATGGCTAGTCTATCTGGTGGGAAAATTCCATCCATAGAATTAGTCCCTTCATTTGTGAGTATGGAAAATGGTGGTGCATTTATGATTTTGAAAAACGGCTGTAAAATAGAGTTGTATACCTCAAACAATTTGTAGGTTCTCTAACTTAGAATGCCAATAAGAAATGAGTAGAGTTGCAAATGAGTTATATCAATTTGATACTTACAAAATCAATGGAGATTGTATTAGGTTCATACTTAATTGCCTGGAATATGGCGATAAAGGATCTAAGTTCTTCTTCAATTACCTCTAACAAAAATTCTTCTTTAAAAAATCTTCATAATTATTCAAGATGATGGTGCAATACTTATCGAGTCCAAACACATCTTTGAAGCTTTCTATTCTCACTTAAAAAAAAAAAATTCTAAAGACCCACTTGATGAGTTGAATTCCATCCTTTCTACTTATATTAGATATTGTTTTTACACTCTTGTTTCCCCCATTGGCTAATTCCTTGGTTAAACATCTTTCCTTAAAAGACCTGAGACAAGCACTCTGGAAAATAAAAAGGAAAATACCCTTGGGACTGATAGCCTTCCTATGAAATTTTATCAAATCTCTATTGGATGATTTATAATGACCTCCATTTGATGTATAAATATGCATAACAAAATGGTTCTTTAGGTTCATTCATCAATCAAATGACTAATAGAATTGATTCCCAAAAATATAACTAAGATAACATTTTTGGATGGTTCCTGTTAGAGATATTACATTATTTGGTACCTTGAGTGTCATGAAGTACCATTGAGTACTATTTTTTTCAATGATTTTACACAAGTTTTTATGAGGGGTCTTGGCCCCCTCATATGGAGTGGGGTTTAACCTTAGACCTCTCAAAGAGAGGCCAAAGCCCTTACCACCATAGTAAGCTTGCAACTCCCATTGAGCACTGTTGTAAATATTAGGGAGTGTGTTTAATATTTGTCTAAAGCATGCGTCAAAGTGTGAAGAGTGTTTGGGTATTGCAATTAAGTATGAAAGTTGTCGAGTGTGCAAGTGAAGAGTCATAAGTGTTAGGTGTCAAGTGTGGAAGTGAAGAGTCATATGAGATGTGTCAAGATGTATAGTAGGAGGTTATGTAATTATGAGAAGCTTTGTCATAATTATAGGCATGTGAAAGGTTGCATCTTCAGTGTGCTTGAGGAAAGTAATAGCCAGGAGTATTGAAGAGTGTATTATGTAAGGTTATATATTGGAGACAAAGCTCCATGCTATGTAATAGAGTAATATGAATGAGTCTTGTTATGTAAGAAAATTTTATTTATGAATGTAATAGAGAAGTAATTTTGGTGTGCAATTTTATGAGCATTATTATGTGTGAGTATTTGATCCTCGAAAAATTTACCTGTGAGATAAGCAAGTATATTTGCCAACAATGGTATTAGAGCCATCTTGGTGAGAACCACCTTGGTTCAAGTGCCATCTTCAGAGAGAGCATAAAGTGTTGGGAGAGCTATTGAAGAGGAGAATACTGGAACGAGAATTTTGTTGAAGAAAGATTGGAGGAGAAGAATACTTTGGAGAAACTTTGTTGGACAACTTGTTGAAAGCAAAGAACAAGTTTTTTGATGACTTGTTGGTTAACTATGTAGAAAAAGATTGTATTTGGTATATGTATAGAATGAGTTGACAAAATATTATTGGAGAAGAGACTTTTGAAGACTACTTGCAGTAAAGAAGAGATTTAGTGATTAAAGAGTGGAGAACATCTACATTGAGTTGGATGATTGTTTGTACCTACGTTGAGATTCATGGATGAAAGAGATGAAGCTTACCAAAGATAGAACGTTGTGAAGGAGACAAAAACATAGAGAGATATGCAACATTATGAGAGCCTGATTTAGAAGATTGAAGTGCCTGAGCTAGAAAGATATGTTGTGAAGAACAAGAGTACCTATGTTGAAGCACTTGAGCTAGAAGTATTGTGTTAAGAAGAATGAGTGCACCTTTGTTGAAGCACTCAATCTGGAAGAACTATATTTGGAGTAATGAGAGCGTCTTTGAGAAAGCATCTAAGCTGGAAGGAGAAAAATTAATTGAGTCAAATATTATTGTTTGTCAAATATCTGCCTAATCATACAAAACTGTGTTTGTGTGCCCTAGATATGGCCAACATTGAAATGTCGGAGGAAAGAGATGTCCTTTGTGCCAATCTCCAGAGAGGGATGGTTCCCGAACTAAATCCTACAATGATAAAAGACTAGAGATGCAGGAAAGAAATTAGAAATAACAGAAAGAAACGGGAAATATGGCCACAGGTCGAAGTGCAGGATTGGTGTTAGACTCACTAGCAGGAAAAAAACCCAAGCACAAATTAGCATTTATGAAAGAAAATGAAACAGAACAAGCTCACAATCTTGCCATAATAACTATCAAAATGGTACTCTAGCATTCACCTTCTTCTTAGCAACTTTAAATCCAATGACAGAATTTAAATTCAACAACAAATTAGATGAGCGAATGGAAATAGAAGCACACTACATAGAAAATAATTATACATAAGACCGCTCGCAAATTCATAAGTCGGATGCCTTCTATTAATGCAGAGAGCTTAAGGAAATCTCTTGCAAAATGTCTAACCCCCCTTTACAATGAACTTTGCCTAGTATTTATAGAGGTTTTCGCCTATTTCATTTAATACAAATGAGGGAAGAATGTCTGGGGATCAAAGACAAAATCAGCAAAATCCTCCTCAAATTCTTGGAAAATCCATTCGCCAGGGGAACAAATTCTTGAAAATCCAAGCTTCGGACGGAGGTGTGCATGTTAGGAGAAAATATTAAATTCTTTGGATCACCTCTGATACATTGGAAATCATGAAGGCTCGTTTCCCTTCGCCTTCCTCTTCGTGATCCACAAAATGGAGTAACTGGGGGTGTCCTTCATTTAATGTTGAATTCAACATCTTGACCAAAGTCCCGTTCGTTCGATTTATTTTTGCTCAAAATTAGTTTTGCCCCTTCAAACGTGCACGATCTTGATACAAACAGGTTCACCCAATTCAAGGGTGAACGACATGTTCACCCCTAGGGAAAAGTGAATGTGATTCTCCATTGCCACTAGGTGGTTCGCCCATAGGAGAGGCGAATGGTGTGTTCGGCCCTTGACTAGGGCAAACGTAATTTCGTTCGGGCGCGCGACTCCACAAAGTGATGCCAAGGCACGTTCGTACCTTTATAAAAGGTATTTTGCATCACAACGGAAATTAAATTCCCATAAACCCCAATAAACCACCATGTTCCATTTCAAATATCTTTCGAAACAAAAAACCACCCCCATCACCCACTATTTTAAAACCTTCAAAATACCACAAAACACAATCTCCATTTCCAAAAAATATCCCACGAGTAAACTTTCCTTTTTCCAAAAAACACATAAAACCAACTCCATTAAAACTTAAAAAATAAAAACATCTTCAACCCCAACAAAAACACAACCTCTTTTCACAAACATCTAGACCCATACACAAATACACCCAAAAACTAAAACAAAACCAAAAAACACATACATCTGAAAAAAATTTGTTGAGATACAAAAGAAGTTCCTAGAAAGGGTGAACGACACGTTCGCCCCTAAGGAAGGGTGAACACAAATTGTTGCCTTTTTAATTTTTGCCATTCTACTTTTCGAAAGAGATTCGCCCCTAGAAAGGGCGAAAGGGACGTTCACCCCTAAGGAAGGGCGAACGTCAATACACAAGATTTTTTTTGGCGATTTCGTTCAAGTTTTTCATGAAACTTATTCTCTTCATTCCTTTTGGACCTCGAAGGACATCTCTCCATTAATACATTCAGATTATTCAAATGCATTACATTTCTAAAAATTATTACAACTACCCAAATTATTGCATACAAAATAAAGGAGGCAAATATACTATCATTTTATACAAAATTCCCAATGAATACAAAATGGCCAACATTTCTTGGTGACTCACGGGGTATCCAACTCGCATGGATGCAAGCGATCCCAGGCCTTTATCCATTGGGTGCAGAGTTATTTTTTCCAGTGGTTGCTACCTTCTTAGTTGTGGAAGCTTTCTTCTTGGATGCCTATTGCGCGCGTTCTGCTTCTTCCTATTCTGTCGTGGCTGCAATGCGAAGTACCTCCGCACGTTCGGCCTCTTCCATCGCTTTCGCCGCTACTTCATGATCCACCGCTGCTTTCTCTTCTTGCTCTATGATAACCTCTGAAAGGGCCTCGTAGGTGTGAACAACATCACGCCAAGCTTCAGTAGTAAATAGGCAAGGAACGTTGAGAGATTCATAAACGAAGCGAAGACTTTGCACATCCATTAAGCTGAGGCGCTTTGAACGCTGGGCCAATTCATAAAGAGACAACTCCAAACGTGTATACTTTTCAATCAGAGGCAACACTTGCGCTTCAGTAAGGGGGTCAATCAGGGCATTAATTTCTGTAGTATCTTCAATGAATGCACCCTAGAGCTCTTGCAATTGCTCCATCGGAAGAGGTTCACCCCATTCATCCAGGAAGGTAGTGAAGCCCAGTCGATCGATAGTCTCAAAATGAGACATAGAAATAGTATGCTCTCACTCAATAGTATTGAGGACAGCCCACCCTTCATTTACAAGGTCCATGCGCTAAAAATAGCTTCGCAGGGTTACTCACGCTCGAGACCAGGCATAATCCATCTCACTAAGGGGGCGAATATTCAGAGACGTATTCAACAATGCTTGTATCTTCACAGTTGTCTCCATATAGGGCGAAAGCAATTCCTCCACTGAATCAATCATTTGTTGTCCAAGCTGGATCTGTATCCCTACTTCCCACAAATACTGCAACACCTTGACGGCTTGTGCGGCCAACTTAGTAGAATTTCGGACGGAGCGAAGGTGAATGTCTCTTACACTATCACATGAAAATCCTACAATAGGTACGACCTTGGCTTCAAGCTACTTCTTGAGTTCTTCGACCTGCTATTGAAGGTTATGCATTTCAATTCTAGCAGCATCACGCTCCTTTAAGTGCACCTGGACTTGATTGCGCAAATATTCATTTTCAGTGGTTGTCTTCTCTTCTGTTGCCCTGCTCTTGGCCAAGGCATTTTCAAGCTCCAGCACCCTATTTTGCACTTCAAAATATTTTTCTTTAAAATGCTCCCCATGCAAATACAACGAACTCATATCTACTTGCATATTACCCATTTTTTCAATGGGATCAATCCACGTCAGATCTTCAGTGATAGTCTCAAAAACATAATCTTTAGGTTGCAACTCGCCTTGAGGTTTCTGAACCAACGGAGTGAATGTTGTCATATGAGCCTCCTTGGCAATGGGATCAAAATCCACCTTCTTGATCGGACGTGCCAGTGCCAAAGCTTCCTTTCATCGCATACTCTTCAACCATTGGGAAGAGCTCAGATGCGCTCGATTCAATTTTTCAACGTCTGGCTACTTGCGGGCTACCTACACATCTAGAACAGTCTATAGCTCCAAAAATGGTGTAAATGGAACAAAAATTTTTGGGCGACCAGGCCCAGTGGACACGGATGACACAGATTGCAGTGAAGGAATGGATACGAGAATGGTAGAAGGGAGAGAAAGGGTGGATGGAGTGGAAGACACAGGTGCAACTATAGTTACACTAATTTTAGATGGAACTTGCATACTAACAGCCGTAATAGTGGAGGAAGTGACGACTGAGGGAAGGGGACAAAAAAAAGGATTTGCCCTCGACGCATACGAACTAAAAGAAATGGAAGACGAAGGAGCGGGAATGAAAGAAGGAGCAACAACGATTTTAGAAATGGAAGAAGTCAAAGCGGAAGAGGGAACCATGGAAAATGAAATGGAAGAACTACCAAAAGGTGGAGAGATAGAAAGTGGAGGAGACAAAAATGTAACAGATGGGACCGAAGAAGAAATCATTGTGTGCTCGATGAGAGAGAGGGAAGAAGAGGGAAAATATGATGTACCTTGGGGCGCAAGTGCCACTTGTTCTATAGATGGGGGAGGTTGCACAACTACCTCCTTTTCTTGATTTACCTTCGGTTCACCAACATTGAGGGTTGTCCCCTCATTCAGAATCTCAACATGAGAATCTTCAGAAAGTTGCTCTTCCTCCTCTTGTTGCGCCATTGAAAATATTTGTGCTACAGAAGTAGGAAGTTCAACATTGGGTGAAGGTTTCGCTACCGAAATAGAGACGACTGTAGAACTTGGTGCAGTAGAAATCATAGTACCCGAAGACATAGGCGCTGTAATAGTGAAAGTAGTAGTTGCGCCAGTGCGAGGCCATTTAGCTACTTTAGGAAATGGAGGTGCCATCGGTTGTTTGGGTGCGGGAACCTCCTCCTGAGGGCGCTTCATTCTTTGAGATCACCTTTGGAAAACATATTGTTGTTGTTCTTCTTCTTCTTCGTCCTCGGCGTCATCCTCAACTATAGGACTCTCCTCCTCAGGTTCGCTTTCACCACTTTCAGACTGCTGAAAACTTTGCGGTAAAACAGTGGCAAAAGCAATGGGTTGATAAGATTCCATGAACTTATCATAAATTCTAGAAAATTGGGTATCAAGCTTCATCCCATAAGCATTATACGGCTTCCTCCTATGAACGCGCATCACCCACCAATTCATAATTTTTTCCTCCGTCCAATCAGGATTCGCTTCTTTGATAGTTGTGAACAAACCGGGAGGAGGAATATGTGTTGCATTATTTTTTGGATTATACTCCACTTCCTACTCATAGTAATCATGCCATGGAGGAAGGGAGGACATCTTCTCTATATGCCAGTTCATGTCTGGCCCATCAAAATTATTTTATCACTTCTGAATATCCAGGTGTGGGCAAAAATGAAAGGACTTCGCCTTAATAAATTCCAAAAAAATTTGAGTGGGTCATAGCGCCAACGCTGCGGTAACTCAATTAATCCCAGGTCTTGAAGCGCCACCATCAGAAGGCGATTTTTCCCAACCTGGTTCACTTCTATACTTCCGAACTTAAAAGGCATAGCACAAGTTGTCTTTTTTCCTCATCCAGAGCTGTATATGTCATTGATATAATCCATCTAGTGCACAACTTCCATTGCAAAAATGTGCATAGTAGCAAAATAAGGCAACAAAAATGGTTTACCTGTATATCCAAAAATTCGAACGACCATGCCCTGAGTGAGCAAAAATATGTCACCCTCCTACTTCGAAACAACAACATCTCTCAAGTCGCGAGGCACTCGGTCGCAACTGCCACAAAGCAATTCAATGGTGGGGCCCAAAAACTAGCTATTAAAGTTGTAGATGGACTCTTTCTTTGTTAACACCTGAGTCCACTTATAAACCGGTAGGGGCTCATTCTCTTCGCCCATCTACGTAACAATGATAAAAGAAAAACGTCGCTGCATCTGAAAGAAGAAGAACCATACTAGCAGCGAAGTATACCGAAATGATCTAGATTTCCCTTCCTGCAATTTTTGTAACTGTGAATTGATTCTTCATGAAATAAATTTGGCCCAATCAAAATAAATCAGATTTCCACCCTACCTCAAAGCAGTGGGTGAATAAAACTCCACCTTGCAAATACATTGAGCCATAGCTACCTGCCATTTATGCACCATTTCATCTGAGGGTAACCCAACAATCCAGGCAAGCATGGAATAGATGTCCTGGCACTTGAATTCTGAAAGAGGTTTAGGCAAACTCGGTAGCTGCCCCATCTATGGATCTTTGACAAGCTGAGTTTCCATAAATTATCTCATAGTAACTGTGGAAACATACATGTCCTCTTGTTCATCCATATGGATCTTTTTGTTTACTGCATAATTCAGTGCGCTCACTCCATAGGCAAAAGCCTCTCGGATCTCATCCGGTGTAATCGTGAATAGAATCTCTTGTCTGGCATTTCAGACGACCCTAGTAGAGGAGTCATAAAATTGTGTAATTAACTGAATAAGCTCGGGGCATGGATGCACAGGTGAACAAAGATACCATGAAAGCTACGAATTATGAGGTGTTGTGAGCCAACTATTGTAGGAAACTCCCTGACTCACTGTAGCTTCGACCTCTTGCCTCAACCGGTCAACTCCTTTATGCATGATCAAACAATCACCAATTTTAGCCATTCTATCTTCATAGGGATCCAAGCCAACATAATCATTTTGCTAGGCTTTCTTGGCCCTCGAACTTCTTTCTCTTTTCTTAGCGGGCTTTGCTTCTATGACCTCCTACACCTCTTCTAGTTCTTTACTACATCTACCCATTTTTCTAAACAAAAAGTGATGACTCTTCTACAATTTCCTACTCCGAGACCTCAAAAACTCCTCTACACTTCGAAGCACAGGATACAAAGAAGCAAAAAATTTAAAATCAGGGAAAAAACAAAATTAGCCCTTTACCTCCCAAAATTTATAGAGTCGCTACCAACTACTGCAGTAATTACAGAATTAAATGCAAGCGCATCTTCGGGGAGAAATATTCTTCGAAAACTGCTCAAATGTCCTTTCCAAGGTGCAAAAATCCTCTTCTCTGATTCATCGTCGGATCCTCCTAAAAAAACGTGCCCTCTGCACTGCGCAATCTTATAGAAAAATGTGCCCTAGCGCCAGAAGCTTATTAGGGAAACCAATCCAGTCGTTACTCATTCAATCATCAATTCTGACTGCTACCTTGAAAAACTCAATTCGAATGCTTCCCACGTTCGAAAATAATTACTCGAATTCATCGCCCACTACTTTCGATTATCGCCACGTAATCCTGAATATGCTTTCGGTAAAACATTCTCTCGCGCTTATGAACTCATGGGCGATTCTTGTCTCCATACAAAAAATATTCTCTTCCATGTAGCGCATGTGTTTTTAAAATTTCATAGCGCGCCTCCTAAAAAAAATGACATTTTTTCTAAAAAAAGAAAAGCAGGCTTTCTCATGCTTTTTCCTTTCTTATTTTTCTTCCATTTTTTTTTATATTTAAAATTTCTTCTTTCGCCTGATGACGTCATCAAAGCGCGTTCACCCTAGAGATAGGCGAACATGACGTTCGCCTCCTCCAAAAGGCGCATGCGAAGCTCTTTGAGTTCTTTGCCAATCTTGAGTTCTTTTTTTGGGCGAACGAAATTTTAACAATCATCATTTTTTTTTTAGAAGCATATTTATACTTATGCAGAATTGTTTAAAACACAAAAATATTTACATATATACAGGATGTTACCCTTGATCTGAAACTTACGAAACATAAGCCTTCAGATGAAGGCCATTCACTGGAATAGGGAGCTCATACCCTTCCATGTCACATAGTCGAAATGCATTAGAAGAAGTGACAACAGAAATTTGAAAAGGTCCTTCCCATATTGCATCGAATTTCTAATGTTTTCCTGGCTTTGATTTCTTTTCGTTCCATTTCAATACCAAATCGCCCACCTGGAAGCTTCGATCAGTTGTTCTTTTCTTGAACCACTTCTTCATCTCAACAACATGTTCTACGAAAGTATGGTAAGCACGCTCCCTTTCTTCTTCTAATTGCAACAATTGCACCAATCTCGCCTCCATTGGATCATTTTCTTCATTTTCATCTTGGAACATCTGCAACGCTTGGAGCACAGGAAGCTCAATATGCGTAGGAAGGATAGCTTCTTTCCCATACACCAAAGCGTACGGGGAGGTTTTTATTGACTTCTTCATCGAAATGCGGTCAGCCCAAAGCGCCTGATTTAATAACAAATGCCAACTTTTCTTATTGTCACCCATTATTCTTTTCAAAATCCGAAGCAGATTTTTGTTAGTTGACTCAGCCAATCCATTCCCTTGTGGGTAATAATTGGAAGAGGTTTTCAGGTAAATACCGTATCTACTAGCGAATTCTATAATTTTGGCTCCAATGAAGGGAGTACCATTGTCAGTGACTAAAGAATCCGGTATGCCGAAACGGGTGATAAGGCTTTCCATAAAAGAAATAACAGTCGCCTGATCTACTTTTTTGGTGGGTATAGCTTCTGTCCATCTGGTAAAGTAGTCTATCATGGTCAAAATATATTTATGTTCCACAGAGGAATGTGGATCAATGACTCCTATAAAATCGAGACCCCACTATTGAAAGGGCGCTTCCACCTGGATCGGATGCAGCGGTGATGCTCCTTTCCTAACTCGACCCACATATCTTTGACAACTGTCACACCATTGGCTTATCTTATGTGAATCGATGAACAAAGTGGGCCAATAGTACCCTACCCAAATAATTTTTAGAGCCATAGGCCTGCCTGCATAATGCCCTCCTGATAGCCCAGAATGGAATTCTTCCAGAATATTTTCTTTCTCAAAATATTTTACACATCTAAGAAGTATACCATCAATATTCTTATAATATAAGCCATTGGGCAACAATACATACCTGAGCGCTTGTAATCTAAACCTTCGGCACTGTGAGGAGTTAAGGTGGCTAGGACACCTTCCAAAAACAAAATACTCAATGAGCTCCTCGGTCCATTCTTTGTTGACTACTGCACTATTTACACAAATTACATCTTCGCGACTTGTCTCAACAACAACGCTTTTGGCCAACTCCTGGCACAGAGCGCGTCCATGAACCAATTTCATCGGTTTGATCTCTACATCATACTCCTAGATCTTCGAGACCCATCCGACCCTTTTATCACCCAGTTCTCCTTGAATTATGAAATTTTGAACGTCAGGATGAATGACATAAACCACAGTTTTACTCTGAGAAACAAAGTGGTGAAACTTCTTCAATGCTTTCATCACTGCATAAACCTGTTTCTCTATAAAGTTGTACTTTTCTTGATGTGGTGCTATAACCTGGCTTAGAAAAGTGATAGGCTTTTCTTCGCCATCATGTTGTTTTTGCGTTAGCACAACAACATAGCTCTCCTGCTCACCCACTGCATAAAGTATAAAGTCTTTGGAGTAATCAGGGTTGATCAATACTGGCGCTTGAGTAATCCTCTCTTTGATTTCTTGAAAAGCTCACTTCCTGGCTTCTATCCACTTAAACTCAACATCTTTCTTCAAGAGCTCGGTCATGGGCTTGACGACTTGGGAAAAATCAGCAATAAACTTACGCACAAAGTTTATCTGTCCAAAGAAGGACTGCAAGTCTTTCTTATTAGCTGGTAACGACAATCTCATGAGCGCTTCGGCTCGTGCAGGGTCTATGGCCAATCCTTCCTATGAAATTACATGGCCCAACAATTTCCCTTCCTTGACCACAAAAATTGACTTCTTCGAATTTATAGAAATCCCAAATTCTCGATATTTCTCAAATATTTGCCTTAGATGGAAAACATGATCCGTTCTGCAATGTGAAAACACCATCATATCATCAAGATAAATTACAATGATTTTATTTAGCAACTCACCAAAGGCGACGTCCATGGCCCTCTAAAAAGTAGCACCGACATTTGACAGTCCAAAGGGCATCCGTTGGTAAGCAAATGTGCCCCACTTAGTTGTAAACGCCATCTTGTATTGATCTTCATCTTTAACCCAAATTTGATTGTACCCAGAAAAGCCATCCAGCAAGGAAAATCTTTGGGCACCAGCTACAACATGAAGAATCTGGTCTATCTGAGGCAGAGGATAGTGATCCTTAAGGGATGCCTGATTTAAATTTCGAAAATTGATGCACAGACGTATGTCCCCATTCTTCTTCCTTACAGGAACCAAGTTTGCCACCCAGGTGGAATGCTTAATAGGGTATATGATCTTCGCCTCAAGCATCTTCAATAACTCTGCTTTCATGAGAACCTCGATCTTGGGATTAACAGGGCATTGCTTCTACCGAAAAGGCTTAACTCCTTCTTGTAGCTCAATAGTGTGTTGAATCACGCTCTTGTCGTATCCTTTCAAGTCTTGATAACTCCATGCTACTATGTCTGGATATTCGGAGCACAAATTTCTAATGCCTTCAATCTCATCTGATTCGCAATCGGTACCAATCTTGATAACTTTTCCTGGCTCCAACTGCAATTCTCTGAATTCCTTAGCATCCACCTTAATCCTATGTTTATCAGCCCTATCACTTTGATCAAATAAACTCTCTAGTGAAATCAAACCTCTAGGAATGTGATTATTCTTTAACTGAATCATTCCTTCCTTTTCTTCTTCCACAAGAATTCTATCTTCTATGCTGGCAGCTTCTTTTAGCAAAAAATTCACTATTTGCTCATCATTATCAAACACCTACCAATAGAGGCCCTTATCTGGAATGGAAGGTCTGTAAATCACCCTTACTATCTTGGGCTTGCGAACCACTTGCTCAGTAGGAGAATAATTAGCGCCCAAGGAAGCTAAAATGTCGGCATGTCTATTTTGTTCTCGAGGAATTGCCTAAATATTCAAAGCTTTAAATGCTTCCAAAAGATCCCACACTCTGTTGCGATAAGCCTTCAAGTAATGTTGCTTTGACACACATCTATTTGTAACTTGATTAACAATAAGCTCGAAATCGCCAAAAATCTGCAGCTGTTCAATTCCCAATTTTTTGGCTTTTTTCAAGCCAAGGCATAACGCTTCGTATTCAGCCACGTTATTTGTACAGCTCCAGGTCAATCTATAGGAGTAATTTTTTTGTATGCCTTCAGGGGAGATCAACACAACACCTGCTCCCACACCATTCTTACATCGAGCACCATCAAAGAACAACTTCCATAACTGGTGCGAAATAGGTTCTGGAGATTCAAGGACTTGCTCCTGGGACTTCTCCATCTTCTGAATTGAATAACAACCAATATCCATTCCAATCATAGCGTTGAAATCTATCAGCAGAAACTCATCTTCCAAGCGAAGCTCCTGGGGTATTTCTTCAACCAAGCCAACCTCTTCCAATTCTTCGGTCATCATGTTCACCGTGCCTGGGACTTGTTCTGCCTCCTCTATTTTTTCAATATGAAAAGGGGAGGGCTTCTCATTATAAATGCGAATTCGCCTACCCTTGAACGGAATCTCCAAATGTGAATAATCTAGGGAAAGATAACCTCCCAGCTTAGCTATGAATTCTCTTGAAAGGCACATGCTAAAGTAGGGCTCTAAATCAACAACCACCACTTCTTGGATGACGGTAATCTACGGCATGCTATGGAGCACTATTGGAATGTCCTTGATTACTCCAATAGTCTTAACTGGCGTACCATCCAATTGTAATACTCCTGGGCTGCTTCTTGTATACTCCATTCCCATTACTTCGCATACTACCTTTGGCATGACAGTAGTGGCAGCACCAGAATCGATCATACAATTATGCACGATCCATCCTTCCATTCTCAAAGATAAGTAAAATGGGGGAGGCCAATTTTTACCTATCACCAAAGTGGGGAGCGCTTGAGCCAAGACTTTTTGTAAATGATCTTTCTTTTGGTCTTTGGCGGTCTTCAGAGATTCTTGCAACAAATCAATCTGCCTAGGTAATTGCAATGCATCATACAAGCTAATCCTTGCTGGGATTTTCTTCATTTCTTCCATGATACTGTAGCCACGAGCAGGTGAGACCTTTTCTTCTAAGGGCCACTCATATTTATCTCGGTACTGTTGCGTAGCGTCTACTCTTTGCCTTTTTGTTAATGAAGGATACTTGAGTCTTTCCTTAGCTTGCTCTTTGGTTTCACTAGGAAATGGAGCAGTAGCGATGCGTTGTGAAGTTGAAGGCTGAACTTGCACCTTATCTTGTGCTTGATCAGGTGATAAGTTTTTTGATTTGTCAACATCAAGAATCTTTTTCGGGGATGCCCACTTCTCTTCCTACACTTTTGGAGCCGTAGGTACTTTCAAAGGTTGCAAGTCTACAGGATCAATAGTCACTGGCCTCTTTCTAGACCTAGTAAGGACTGAAACTTGCTCTGGAGATGGCACCATACAATTACACTCCATTTCTCGAATCATATTGACTTTCCCACCCGAAGAACTTTCTGTTAATGTCTGAACATAGTTCAGATGCACCATACATGTATCTTCACCATGAGGATCATTACACGTAGAACACCAATATGTCCTTTCGGATACGTTAACCTCATCATTTACTTGGATCATGGTGTTTTTCTTGGGTCCCTTGCTGGTAGATGCTTGCTCTCGGGTTATTGGTGGAGTCTGAAACCTTCTTGATCGAAACTCAGCCTCAGCCTGCTTCTTCCTCATAGTAGTAAGCTCATTGGATATCATCCTTAAAGCCGCATTATTGGATTTTACTTCTTGTAACAAGGTCGTGAGGGGATCTGTATTGGGTGATGGAGTTGGCACTGGCAACGGCAAGGGCGTTGGAGGTGCAGGTAATGGTAAGGGCATGGGAGGTGCTGGCAATGTTGGAAAAGAAATGGATGAAGGTTGTGATGTTACTGACGAGACGAGAAATTATGGAAAGCTCATAGCAGATGACTATGGAACAGGGATAGGAGCTACTTGAGGGGAGCCCGAATTCCATGATGGGACAGGATACATCGATGGCATAGGCTACGAAAATGCATTAGAGTAAAGATATTGTGGCAGATCAAGGAGGATAGGCATCGTCGCCTTTGGAGGAAGCCTACCTACAGCAATCAAATCTGACTCGACCTTTTGAGCTTGTGTATAGAGATCCGGGAATGTAGTCACATTGGCCTGGTGCACCGCCATACCAATATCGGTACTGAGTGCTCGAAGATAATAAAATGTTGCTTGCTCATGAGTTGGTCATAACCCATCTGGGACCCTCTACCAACTTCGCGCAAATCGGATATTGAAATCTACAAGTTCCTCTTGCGGATGTCTTTGGATTGAGGTGAACTGGTGCAACAGAGAATACGGATCAGCTTGTTCATGGAAATTCTTAATCAACAACTCTGCCAATTGATCCCACGAGGTAATGGTACCCGACTGCAAAGATCGGTACCAATACAACAATTTCCCTCTTAATGATAGGACCAAAAGTTTTATCATCACATCCTCATCAGTTATATCATGAATAGTTGCAAGAGAGGCTACATCTTGGATATGCTCATATGCAATTTTTCCAGTACCATCATATGTGGGTAAAGCCTTCAGAGCAGCTTGAGGTACGGGATTTTGTGCTTGCAAATTCAGTGCTCCTGAGCTATTCCAAGCCGAAAACTGCCTTGGAAGTTGTTGATGTGGTGGAGGATTCTGAGCCATGTGGACGGGAATATGGGGAGTAGGCCTCGGGACGTTAGTGGTTGTACTAGGCGGAGGCTGAGGGAAACTGGTGGCAGTGCTTACAGGACTTACGAGGGCAGAAAACACACCAGCTAACCGGGAAGATGAAACAGATGGTATGGATGAGATATGAGGAAGTGAAGATGTTCATCGAAAAGTGGCTATTTGAGGATGCTCTCCTAGCCTTTGAATGTCTAGTTCATAAAATCTAATCTGATTATCAGGATTTTTGGCTTTTGATCTTGTATTCATGAGAAACAACTTTCATCGTCCTCACGTTTATGGAGTTCTGGGTAAAAATTGAGTCGCCAGATGTTCTAATCTCAAGCAGGAAGGCGAACACCAAACCTAATGCTGCTGAAAGTGGAACCTTAAAGGTCCCACCGAGCGTGCCAAAAACTGTTGGTCAAATATCTGCCTAATCATACAAAACTGTGTTTGTGCACCCTAGATACGACCAACATTGAAAGGCCGGAGGAAAGAGATGTCCTCCGTGCCAATCTCCAGAGAGGGCTGGTTCCCGA
The DNA here is from genome assembly GCA_028583015.1 of Wollemia nobilis. Classification (NCBI taxonomy): domain Eukaryota; kingdom Viridiplantae; phylum Streptophyta; class Pinopsida; order Araucariales; family Araucariaceae; genus Wollemia; species Wollemia nobilis. Next base: position 2,317,648 of record JAQPPZ010003633.1, read on the forward strand.
ACTAAATCCTACAATGATAAAATACTAGAGATGCAGGAAAGAAATTAGAAATAACAGAAAGAAATGGGAAATATGGCCACAGGCCGAAGTGCAGGATTGGTGTTAGACTCACTAGCAAGAAAAAAACCCAAGCACAAATTAGCATTTATGAAAGGAAACAAAATAGAACAAGCTCACAATATTGCCATAATAACTATCAAAATGGTACTCCAGCATTCACCTTCTTCTTAGCAACTTTAAATCCAATGACAAAATTTAAATTCAATAGCAAATTAGATGAGCGAATGGAAATAGAAGCACACTACACAAAAAATAATTATACACAAGACCGCTCACAAATTCAGAAGTCTGATGCCTTCTATTAATGCAGAGAGCTTAAGGAAATCTCTTGCAAAATGTCTAACCCCCCTTTACAATGAACTTTGCCTAGTATTTATAGAGGTTTTCGCCTATTTCATTTAATACAAATGAGGGAAGAATGTCTGGGGATCAAAGACAAAATCAGCAAAATCCTCCTCAAATTCTTGGAAAATCCATTCGCCAGGGGAACAAATTCTTGAAAATCCAAGCTTCGGACGGAGGTGCGCCTGTTAGGAGAAAATATTAAATTCTTTGGATCACCTCTAATACATTGGAAATCATGAAGGCTCGTTTCCCTTCGCCTTCCTCTTTGTGATCCACAAAATGGAGTAACTAGGGGCATCCTTCATTTAATGTTGAATTCAACATCTTGACCAAAGTCTCGTTCGTTCGATTTATTTTCGCTCAGCATTAGTTTCGCCCCTTCAAACGTGCACGATCTTGATACAAACAGGTTCACCCAATTCAAGGGTGAACGACACGTTCGCCCCTAGGGAAAGGTGAACGTGATTCTCCATCGCCACTAGGTGGTTCACCCATAGGAGAGGTGAACGGTGTGTTCACCCCTCGACCAGGGTGAACGTAATTTCGTTCGGGCGTGTGACTCCACAAAGTGATGCCAAGGCACGTTCGCCCCTAGAAAGGGTGAATGACACGTTCGCCCCTAAGGAAGGGCGAACACAAATTGTTGCCTTTTTAATTTTTGCCATTCTACTTTTCGAAAGAGATTCGCCCCTAGAAAGGGCGAAAGGGACGTTCACCCCTAAGGAAGGGCGAACGTCAATACACAAGATTTTTTTGGCGATTTCGTTCAAGTTTTTCATGAAACTTATTCTCTTCATTCCTTTTGGACCTCGAAGGACATCTCTCCATTAATACATTCAGATTATTCAAATGCATTACATTTCTAAAAATTATTACAACTACCCAAATTATTGCATACAAAATAAAGGAGGCAAATATACTATCATTTTATACAAAATTCCCAATGAATACAAAATGGCCAACAATTATCTAAGTCGGAGAGGAGAAAGCATGAGTGTATTTAATAATAAGTAATATCTGGTAAATCAACACCTATGAAGGAGGATAGTTCAGATACATAAAAATAAATATTGAGTTAAAGAGAAAGGTTGCCCAAACAAGTTACCAAGTACGCACAAAAAATTTAAAGGTGAACACCAAAGGTATAATTATTCCTTAGTCACACGATTATTTTTGGATTGAGCACATATTCACGGGTATGCTTAATTTATTGCTTTTGGGAGTTATAAGAGTTTGGGGATAAATTTAGAATTTGATAACTATAATGTTAAATTTGGGAGTGAAAAGGAATTATTATGGAATGAATTAATGAATAGGAGATATAAGAAAATTAGACATTGAAAATTTGAATTGAAGGTTGAATTAATTGGAATTTGACCTAATTTAAAATTTGAAAGTGAAATTGTAAAAGTAAATTGATATTTTGATTTTAATAAGAACAAGAAGAAGACGAAGAAATTTAAAAGAGTTACATCATGGCTAGTAAACAAGGAAAAACGAATATTCAAGAAAAAGAATAAACTTCCAAGAATCATTTACAAATTGTTTCAAAAGAAAAAAAAAACATGGACCAATGGAATTGATAAAGAATATACAATTCATTCAAAGAGAAGTAGAAAGTGTTGTTCTTATGATTCTTAAACAATGCAATAAGTATGGATATAAAGCTAAAGATTGTTGGGATCTTATTTATTGTAAAAACTGTAGGAGCCATAATCATTCCCACAAAACTTGTTGGTACAAAGGAAATGGTGTTCATGAATGGATCACTATAAAAGGTATATTAATTATGGCATTAGATGAAATTATAAAATAAATCATTGCAAAAGCTACTATGGAAATAATCAGAATTACAACAAATGTAGTACCAACAACAATAGCTTAGCTAAAGCAAGAAGACAAGATGAAGATTGAAGACTAAGAGTCTCCACATGAAATAATGTAATATGGGGGGTGTTAGAGATATCACATTATTAAGTACGTTGAGTATCATGAAGTACTATTGAATAATATTGTAAATATTAGGGAGTGTGTTTAATATTTGTCTAAAGTATGTGTTAAAGTGTGAAGAGTGTTTATGTGTCTTGTAATTAAGTGTGAAAGGTGTCAAGTGTGCAAGTGTGAGTGAAAGGTGTCAAGTGTGCAAGTGAAGAGTCATATGAGATGTATCAATATGTGAAGTAGGAGGTTATGTAATTATGAGAAGCTTTATCATAACAAGAGGTATGTGAAAGGTTGCATCTTCAATATGTTTGAGGAGATAAATAGTTAGGAGTGTTGAAGAGTTTATTATGTAAGGTTATATATTGAAGACAAAGCTCCATGCTATGTAATAGAGTAATATGAATAAGTCTTGTTATGTAAGAATGTAATAGAGAAGTATTTTTGGTGTGCAATATTGTGAGCATTATTGTGTGTGATTATTTGATCCTAAATAAATTTACCTATGAGATTATTAGGCATACTTGCCAGCAGTGCCCAATTATACTACTAAATGTAGCTTATAAAACTATTATAAGGCTCTTTATATTTGTCTCAGGTTAGTTGCGCGGATTATTGTTAGTATGGAATAGTATTGGTATACTAAAGGTAGATAAATCTTGGATAACATTATGCTTGCATGGGAGGCCTCTCAATCGGCTAAAGAAATTAATCAAGATGCTTTATCAGTGAAAAATGAATTTGAGAAAGCTTATGACAGAATTAGGTGGGACTTCATCCTTAAATATTTAACTGATTAGGCTTTGGAGAAAGATTCCATAATCATATTTTTCACTTTTCAGTAATGCGTCAACAAAGATTTATGTGAATGGAATACTCTCCAATGACTTCCCTCTATAGAGATTAGTTAGGTAAGGTTGCCCCTATCTCTGCTCTTGTATGTTATTAATTTTATACAATTGGGCATATTTTGAGAAATTATTAATCCAAAGGACTCTGAATAGACCTAAAATTAATATAATGGTAAGTTTATTGTCAACTTGTAGTTTAAGGATGACTCTCTTTTCTTTGTTTAGAACAAAAAAATTAGCACTTTGCAAGAATCATTGTGTTAGATAGTTATTACATCATTTGTGTAATATTTGAAGAGGCAGAATACAAAGATATTTTTTGGTGTCCAAAGCACGAAGAGTCTATTGAGAAACCAAGAGACATCTTATTCTATAAATTTGTACAACCCAAATGCTCTAAATAATTTTGAATGAAAATTTCTTCTTGTTGCTCAATCCATCATAGGTATTAGAGCAGTTCCATTGAATTTAACCCAACCCTTGACATAAAACCATTGATTCCTTAACCCTATTACATTATGCTTATTCAAATACCCATTCATGACAAACATGACACTTCATTTTCACCACAACCTACAATTGGTCAAGGCTTTCTATTAATTTCTTCTTTGTTGAAGGAGTACGATAAATCAAATGTCTATAATTTTGTGTAGAACTAAGACTTTTGACTAGTGAGAGAATTATTTTTTGCAACTAGCTGAGAGGTATCACAAAAAATTCTAGTCCATGTATTTTTTCACTAGAGGGATTCCAATTGGTGAGATCGTTGGAGCGATGATAATGTCCGACCTTGGTAACACCAGTTTAAATTCCAACCTTAACTTTCCCTACCTCAAGGAGGAATAATTAGCATGTGTGTGTAGCACCTTTTGCAAGCTCCTAGGCCTATTCTAGTGCCTTTATGTTTGTGTTCTATCCCCTAGCCATATAGGATGTCATTGTTGAGAAAAAATGGGACTCGCTTGGAACAAAGATGTACGTGGATGAAACCACCAGGAAGGGGTCCCATAACTTGATGTAAGTAATTATGCCCAAGATTCTCATCCACTTGTATTGAAGAGTTCTTTTTTTCATGTATAGTAGAAGTGTAGCGGGTCAATACCTATCTACGATGAATAAAATGGGTTGATATTCTTTATTTTATTTCTTTTTCGATGTTTCTTTAGTTGTAAATGAAACAAAGGCCATTTAAATTTTTTATTAGAGTTTAATAACAAGCCCTAGGTGGGTTACAATATTGTGAATTAAAAAAAATATCCAAAGAAGCGGTCAAAGTGAAATGGATAAAAGAGGCATCCCCATCACGATGGCCAAGACATATGATAGAAAAATAAAAAAAGATACATTGAGGAGAAATGTATAAAGGTGGATAGAAACATTGGCATCATGATAAAGTTGAATACTTTTAAGTAGGAGGTCTTAGGTTCAACTCCCAAGTTTTCCTTTTTCCTTTAAAATTGCATAACATTTAAAGGGTTAAAAACACCATTTTCCATTTTCCATGCATAAAGCATTAAGTAGGAGAGTTGGCAAGTTGAAACAAAGCATGAATTTTTTAAAACAAAGGTCAAGGGGTCAAAATTCACCAAGACTATATTTTCTACCCTAATAAAGACATATTTTTAATTTTGAAATTTCCTATAGTATTTGTGGGCAAATAAATATAAAATTGATTATAGTGAATATTTTGCAAAATTAAAGGGAGTAGTAAAATTGTTTGTAAAGGGTACATTTTTGGCAGTGACTGACACCTTCAATTTTTTTCAAACTATTTGCTTCAATATTTGTTATACGTTGTAAACACATGCTTAAGCACACTCACAAAATTTAGTAGCAATGATACTTATGGCTTACATTTACAGGAAAATTTATCACATTAAGCTACTACGTCTATAGCCTAACAAAGTTGCCATAACAATGTTTGGGCATAGACCCTTTATATCATTGGGAAGATATAAGGACATCATTATTTTAATCTTTCACTCCATTTTCTACCCTATTGATCACTATCACTAGATATAAATCCTATAATTGAAAAATTACTGGTATATAGGAAAGTTATACCCATGTACAAGGATTTCTCTTCAAGTAGATATCATTGATAGGGAGAATCCCTTTTTGTACTACCTTGGTACCTCGTATCCTTCTCTTTCACATACCTTAAAGTTTCTCTCATGTAAAACCACGCATATGGAAAGGACTAGCTTCTTCTGTGTACTGAAAGGTATATAGGAAGAGTGGGTATATAGAAAGGTTTGGTATATAAAACTAGTGGTAAATTGAAAGGGGGACCGTTTAGGAGTCATAAGGAACCCTCACTATGGAAACATAAACAAAAATTCTTATAGAAACACTACTCAAAGTCCTAAACTTTGGACTACAAAAGACCAAGATGAAGATCATCCTAGTGGTTGAGAAAATATGGGACATTGTCACAAAAACATCACTCGACCTAAAGAGGGTGAAGAGGCTCAATAGTAGTTTGATGATGCAAATTCTAAAGCATTGATGATCATAACCCTTGTAATAGCAATTTTCATTCATCCATACATTTGTGAAGCACATACATCCAAGGAAGCATGGGACACACTTTCTACCATCTACAAAGGGAAGATTAGTCTCAACTCCACACACTAAGAGTTCAATATGGAGAAATTATTGAGGAATTTCTTTGTAAAGTTGCATAAATGAAAGTAAGATTGAATGCCATGGAAGAAATAGTAAAATATAAGCTCTTGTATCCATCATACTTAGAGCCCTACTAGATTATTTTATAGTGATGATTACTTATTTGCAAGTATCAAATAGGAAGGTATCCTTTGATAAGTTGGTGAATATGCTTCAACAAGAAGAAGCAACCAATCAATTAAGGGATCAGTTGAAGAACAACGCACTCATTTCCACAAAGAATTCATAGAAGAGTCATTTATCATCTTCATCATCATCATAACAACCTAATAAATAAAACAAGTTACTACCATATCTATGAAAGAAGAACATGATACAAAGTATTGTTTATATAACTCCATGCCTCGAGGAGGTCAATTCTATAAACCTCATTCAAAAAAGACATAGTTTAAACCACATTTGAAGCAAAAAAAAGGTATGTTGCACATAAATAAGTAGAATTTTATTTTGAAAAATACTTGAAACTTGCACACAAGGTATTGATATCCAAGGTAACAAAATCTAAGGTTGAAATTTGGTATATTGATTCAGGTGCTAGCAAGCACATGAATGGAGACAAAGTGTGGTTTGACTCCTTAGAAGCCAAAGATGGAAAACCGATCACCATTTTCGATGATAAAACCTATCATGTTAAAGGAGTGGGAAATGTTTCTTTTAATATGACTGACAACAAATGCATGATTGAAAAGGTACCATGTATACCAAAATTATAAAACAACTTGTTGTATGTTTCACAAATTTTGGATTGAGATATGGAAATCAAATTCCTAGGTGTTGATGGCAAAAAGAGGTGTTTCATCACAAAACATGACAATTTTATAGCAATTGGTTCCTATAAGAATGACTTGTTTGCACTCAATGTCATATCATCTCCTAATATTGTATTATTCACAGCCACAATAAATGCTACCTTCCTTTGGCATAGGAGATATGGGCATCTAAGTTTTGGATACTATAGTTGAGTATGCATCACATAATGTCAATTTTGACCAACTTTTCACCCATATTATTAGTATGTTTGGGTTATTTAGCTGGGAAGCAACACCATGTACCTTTTGATTTCAATACTCGTATAGCTAAAGGATTTTTTGATGTAATACACACCAATCTCTATGAATCCATGCTAGCCAATTACGATGGACAAGTACTTTTAGCTATTTGTAGATGGCTACTCACAAAATATGGAAGACAAAATGTTGTGAGCATTGAGTCAAATGAGGAATCCAAGAGTTGAGTTAGATGAGGAAGATCATGAAGAAGTTTTAGAAGTTGTTCAAGAACTAGTAGCAATTTCTTCATCATAAAAAGAAAGACTTCAAAATGACTCGCTAATACCATCATAGATGCTAAACTTGATGCACCACCTGACCTCACTTCCATACAACCATATACTTATAGTAGTATACAACAAAATTAAATATGAGATTGATGACTTTTGTATTAAAGAATTCAAAACCAACAATAGTAAAGGATACACTAAGTTTACCACAATAGAAGGCAACCATGGAATTAGAATACACATCTCTAATGAAGAATGAAACATGATATCTCATTAATCTACCAAAAGGAAAGAAACCCATAGGTTGCAAGTGGGTCTTCCAAATCAAATACAAGGTAGACAGATCCATTGAAAAGTATAAGGTATGACTCATTGCAAAGGGCTACACATAAAAGGAAGGAATAAATTATGAAGAGATATTTGCACCTACAACAAAGATGACCACCATCCGTTCACTCTATGTATTGGCAACATAGTTCGATTAGAAAATCCATCAAATGGATGCTAAAAGTGCCTTCCTCAATGGTTATCTTGAAGAATAGGTGTACATAACACAACATAAAGGCTTTGTTGTTAATGGGCACTGTCAAAAGGTATGCATACTAAAAGAGTCATTATATGGGTTGAAACAAGCTCCCAGATCTCGATACATCAAAATTAGTGATCACCTATTGTAGCATGGTTTCGCCAAAAGTTCCTCTAATGCAAATTTATATGTTACAAACGCTAGATATGATATAGTAATTCTTGTGCTCTATGTTGATGATCCGGTTATAACTAAAAATTTGAATAAATTGGTGATTATGTGAAAAATGACTTGAAAGAGTCATTTGACATGATAGATTTAGGGCTTTTGCATTATTATCTTGGATTGAAAATTTGAAAAATAAAGAATCACATTTTGGTCACACTGATAAAATATTCCAAGACACTCCTAGAAAATACAAGATAACAAATTATAAACCTAAGACAACACTGATGGAGCAAGGGTTACAACTATCCAATTATGATAATACACCTTTCGTATTTAGTATGCTTTATCATCAACTGATTAGGAGTCTCATATACCTAACAAATACCAGATCTGACATTAAATTTGCTATCAATTATCTTTCGAGAGTCATTCAAGAGCCTAAGGTTAGTCATTGGAAGGTAGCAAAGAGGATATTGCATTATATACATGGTACAATAGAATATGACCTAGAATACAATAAGAATGATAAATTATTTCTACAAGGATATATGGACTCACATTATGTTAGATCTATAGATGAAAACAAATTAACATTTGGATATGTGTTTCATCTTGGATCTGGATCTATCTCATGGCATAGCAAGAACAACATGTAGTGGTATTATCATCCATAGAGGTAGAATATCATGCTACACGAGGAGTTGTGTGTGAATCAATATGGTTATAAAGCTTACTATCATACATACGCATTGTTGGAATTAAATGCCTATGTAATCACACATTTGTAATATGAGTCAAATTCCAAGGATGAGATGTCAATATGTATGTAAGGATGAGGTATCACCTTGCATGCACATGTGAGTTGGTAGTGGCAAATGCTAAGGTTTGCCTTGTAGAATATGCAATGTAGTATTTATTTGAGATTGCTAATGGAAAAAAGTGGAATGTCTAGACATCCCCCAAGGGGGGGTTTCCCTTATTATTCTCTTGTTCTAAAAATGGTTTTGTATTTGCATCTTTATTTTGTTGCTCCTTGTTATGTTTAGCTCTCTTCATTTAGTATCAATGTCATGTTCATATTTAATATTTGGTATCAAAGCCTATGGTCTTGAACTTGGGTAGTTTATGGCATTGTATGAAGATATCCTATGGTTCTTTCTTTCATGATTACATGAAGGATTAAGGATTGTTCATGCTAGGGTTTGATATTTAAATCTTGGTGAGCTTCGATAGTGACAGATCTAGTGAGCTTTGATAGTGAAGATATGGTGAGCTTCAATAGCGATAGATCTGGCAAGCTTCAACAACATAAAATTTGGTGAGCTTTGACAATAACATACCTGATGAGCTTTGGTAGTGATAGACCTGGTGAGCTTTGATAACAACATATCTGGTAAGCTTCGATAGTGATAAATCTGGTGAGCTTAAGTAGTGGTAGATTTGGTGATATTTGAAAATGGAAGATCTCATGAGCTTCAATAGTGATAGACCTGGTGAGCTTTGACAACGTTAGACCTGGTGAGCTTTGACAACAACAAACCTAGTGAGCTTTGGTAATGGTAGACCTAGGGACTTCAACAACTATGATCTAGTGAGCTTCGATAATTATATATCTGGTGAGATTTAAAAATGTTAGATATGATGACCAAATGTAAGGGTTTATGACTTGTAAATTTGAGTGTGTTTTACAAAGTTGCTAAAAAATGTCTAAAAAGGTTTATTGGTTGTACCACAAGTTTTGAGTAAATATTAACTACTATAAATGGTGTAGCTTATACCTGAAGAAGCTACTATAACTGGTGTGGTTGGATTATTGGCTATTGTAGCTGGTGTAGCTTGTAGGGCTATTAATGCTAATGTAACTGGTGTAGTTGTGCCCAAAAGAGACTAGTGTGGATGCTAGTGGTGGTTGCCTAGTCTAATGTTCTTAGAGTTAGCTTAATAATGTTTGTACTATTTTAAACATGGATTTTTGGACTTTTTTGTAACATGTGAAGCTAATATTTTTCGAAGGGTAGAGGTAGCTTGTAGGGTGGCTAGGTCTTGGAATGACTGGATATAATTGGTGGAAGTTACAGACCTAGAGGCTTGTAGTAACCGAGTTAAGTCTACTTGTCTTCAAAAGGATTGGTTTTAGCTTGTGCCCATGAAGGGTTGTGTCAAAAATACTTGTTTGTACTACAAAATTACAAATATGTCATTAAGGAGGGAATGTTGGCATTAAATGCCTATGTAATCACACATTTGTAATATGGGTCAAAGTCCAAGGATGAGGTGTCAATGTGTATGTAAGGATGAGGTGTCACCTTGCATGCACATGTGAGTTGGCAATGGTAGATGCTAGGATTTGCATTGTATAAGATGTAATGTAGTATTTATTTGAGATTACCAATGGAAAAAATGAAATATCTAAACATCCCCCAAGGGGGAGTTTCCCTTGTTCTAAAATGGTTTTGTGTTTGCATATTTATTTTGTTGCTCCTTATCATGTTTAGCTCTCTTCATTTAGCATCAATGTCATATTCAGTTTTAACAAACATGTGCAAAAATCATCCAACACTGTTGAATTGTGATAATCAAGATGTTTTAAAATTGGTCAGGAATATTACCTTTCATGAAAGATCAAAGCATATTTAAGCTTAATTTTATTTCATTTGGGAATAAATTCAAAATCACCAAATTTAGCTCCAATATATTCCCATTGGAGATCAACTTGCAAATATTTTCACAAAGGCACTTGCACATGCAAAAGTTGAACTATTTTGCAGTTCTCTTTGCATATCAAATAATGTAATAAGGAGGGATATTATTACATTATTTACGCAATATTTGAAGAGGCAAAATACAAAGAGACATATTGATCTCTAAAGCACCAAGATTCTCTTGAGAAACTTAGAGACATCTTATTGTTTATATTTGTATAGCCAGAATGCTCTAATTTTTTTGAATGAACAATTTCTTCTTGTTGCTTGAACCATAACATTGTATATCTTATATGATGCATCAAGATTATTATTATTATTTTAAAATGGGTTTTTAAAGGTTTAACCTTTCCATTTTACATCAACTTAGTCACATTGAGCTATATAGCCTATTTGGTGCCCCACCTAGATCTGAACCTTGGTGTGGGCTACATCATCCGTATGTCCCAACCATTGAACCAAGGCCTCATTGGCACATCAGGATTAAAATTTATGATGGAAAGAGTGAAGTTTTATTTTAATCCTCTTCTCTAAGGTTGGGTAAAACATCAACAACATGGAATTTATTTCTCACAATCAATTTGTCTGTTACATAGGTTTTCCATAACGAAGAATGACATACAAGGATGTGTAAAAAAATTATGGAGAATAACACATTGAAGCAACATACAAAGTTGAATCCATTTATAAATATAATCATCCTCATTTTATAGAGTCCTTTGAACATTTTACAAAATCTTGTTCAAGGCTATGAACGTGCCATTAGATGATGTTTACATATAAGAACAAATGTGATTATCTTTATATGAACCCGAAATCAAGTGGCCTACATAGATGATTCATAACTTGATATTAACATGCCATCAATTATAAATGTTAGCAAAATACACATGCACAATCTTAAGGAGTTTATGCAAACTAAATAGAGACCAATCAATGAATTTGATCATGTTAATACTTGAAGAGAGAAAGATTAACATATTCATGTTGTGAGTATTTAGGAACTAGGCCTCTTCCATATTACAAGTTCTTTCCAATGTTGTACCGACCACAAAAAAACATTTTTTTATGCAATTTTACATCAACAATACTTAGTATATATATGTATTTAAATTGAAATGAAATGAAATAATTTTAATTACATCCATGAGACCAAAAAAATCTATGGGACCAAGAGCTTTAATATAATATGGGGTATGGTGTAAAACCCTACTTATTGAATTCAAACCTTGGGACCTCCTATTAAGAGTTTCAAATTTTAACAACATCTAACAAAGAAAATTGTTCAACAAAGTCAAAAATATCAACATTCTCTTATCATATTCTATGTTTCTTTTATTGTTTATTTTGATGAGAAGTTTCCCTATTTTTTCTTTTCTCAATTCTTTAAAGAGTTTTATTAGTGAGTTTACTTTTAGAGTGTCCTCATATGCAATTATGATGTCCTTGTAGGCTTCACATTCCATGATAAAGTGTTTTTTGATCTCCACTATCCTTGTTGTGCAAAAGACACATATTAATTTTGACCATACCTATAGAGTAATTATCTATCTCCTAGTATTGTATCTGAGATGGTGTGAACTGGATCTTAGTTGGGCTATAAGTATATTTTCTTCCATTTGATCTTTGCATCTATGTATTTATTTTGGTTGTATTCATAGTTTAGGTTGAACTCATTGATGTATAAGTTTTTTCCTTCCTAAAATTTTTTAGTCTACATGACAAGTCAAAATTTCTCTATTTTATTTAATTTCTTTGTTGGAGTTTGAGATCTCATGAAATTTAATGCTCCATTTGTCCATTCATTTATTTTTTAATTTCATCCATGCGTATTTTTTTCTATTCAATGCTTATTTGATTACCTATTTTGACAACCACCTTATCATAGCTTTTGCTTCTAGTGGAAAAGTGCCTATTTCAAAAAGTAAAATCTTATATGGAACTGATGATTTAATTCTAAAATTATTTGTAACTAGTCACTTTTGAATTCTTTCTATTTATCTCTATTTAAAATTTGATGTATTACTAGCCCACACCTCACACCCATATAACACCATTGGAATAACTAATAACCCAAAAAGGACCCTAATAATTTTCCAATCCCATAGCTCTATTTTTATGCCCCTATTTAGCAATGAGTAGAGTGCCCTCCATTCTTCTTGTATTCATTTCATCTTGCATTTTTCCTAATTAAGTTTGCTTTGAAAATCTAAACCAAGATATTTGTATTCTATTAATACCTCTAAAGGATTTTCTTCAAATGAAAAATATGACTATTTTTGCTCTCTTCAAGTAGAGGTGGTCATAATTTTAGTCCTGCTAGTTGTTACATGCATCCCAAATTATCTACAAAAGAGCTCTAAAGCTTTTAGATGTTCTTTTAAACTTTCAAGTGTCTTGTAAATCAGTATGAGGTCATCAGCATAAAGAAGTTTCAATACATAATTAGTCAATTGTATTCCCTCTCCTCCTATCCTTTCTACCAGTTCCTATAATTTGTCAATGTAAAGGCTAAATAAAGTAGGTGAAAGTGAATGGCCCTGTTTAACCTCGATATCACTCCTAAAAAACTTTGATAGCCCTTCTAGAGTTCTAATTTTTGCTACCACCTGCTCATAAATCCTCGATATCACTCCTAAAACACTTTGATAGTCCTTCTAGAGTTCTAATTTTTGCCACCACCTACTCATAAAGCCTATGTACAACTGCTATGTAGTTGGTTAATACGTTAATTTCTTTCATTCTTTTCCATAATTTTTTTTTTATTGAGTAAATACTTCTTACACATCCACCATGGGGATTGAACTCGGGTCACATCACCGATAATGCAAGTGGCATCCTTGCCGATAACGAGGATATTTTTCCATAATTTTCATCTAGGTATTGTGTTGAAATCATTTTTAAAGTCCACACATCAACAATAAACGTCTTATTTTTCATTACATATCCTCTCTATTAGGTACCTTAGAGTAATGCAATGATTTATTGTTGAGTACTTTGGTCTAAACCTTGTTTGCCCTATTGTCCTCTTTCTTTAATTTTTTGCCCACTAATTGATTTTGCTTTCTACTATGTTGTTAAGCAATTTTGCAAAAAGATGATTAATCATTATGGTGTGGTAATGCAAAGGATTGTTGGTGTCTCCATTTTATGCAATGGTATGACTAGGTTAGTTATCCATTCCATTGTAAAATCTCCTTTAGTGATGTCATTAAAAATGTTTTGAATGTGTGGTGCTAAGATGTCAACCCCATACTTGAGATGTTTAGCTTGTAAACCATCTATATCCCAAGATTTACCTATTGCTATTTTCTTAGTGCCCTCCTTCACATCTTTTAGAGAGAAAGTTCCTTAGTTGCGTCAATTATAAGAGGTGTATATTTTCTTGGTTTCTCTTATATAATTGCTTAGAATACTGCAATCATTGTTTGCTTGTGATATTATTTTTGTGTACCTTTTTTTATTGTAGCTATTTCCAAAATTATCTTGGCTATGCTTTGCAAGATATATCGATTTTCTTCCCTTGCTCTTATGTATTCTTCTTGTTTTGTTTTCACGAGTTGTTTATATGTATTGATATATTTTTTTCTTTGGCTGGTTCTTTCAAGGTTCCTTTTATTGCTTTGCATTCTTCATCATACCATGGATTTTATAAGGAACCTTTCACGTTTTAATTTCTTAGGTTTTATGTCCTTTTTCTTTTGTATTTGCTTGAGTGATCTTTAAAAAAATTTCTAATTTTTCTTTGTCATAGAGATGTTTTCTGTCGTCTTTCCTTCAATTATTTGAAGATTTTTCTTTTGTCCACTTTTTGCATTTGGATCTTTATGTGTATTACATTGATCAACTTTAATAAGGGAAAAAAAATACTTTAGGTCAACTTTAGCAACCCTTAAATATATTATTGTTAAGAGTATAGAGTTTGAATTATAAACATTATATCATTATTTAAAAAGAAGAGTGAATTAAAAATAAAAATAACATATAAAATAATATGGCAAAAAGGTTAAAATATGAATTAGAGATAGTGTGATGAGTATGGTTTTTTCCACTTGACACTTCAAAGGTCATAATATACATTTTATTAGAATTTTAATAGTGGGATGTATTTTTTTTTGGTTACATAGGAGAGTTGGCTACAACCACTATTTTTAGTAACTGGCAGCGCAGGGTTCAAACCACAAGGACTGCAACCACCAAACCTATCCGTCTCGTTAATTGTTGACCCGGCGTGAGATGGGAACTATCGGTTGCTCGGGGTTCGTACCATCGTATTTTTATAAATATAGAGTTTAAAAAGAGAAAATAAAACAAAGTGTATATTGTATTTTTGGGCCTAAATTCTTATAATGTATTAGAAGGATGAATCAATAACATAATATTTTATGATTACAAAGAAGTTTGTCATTTTTGTTTAAAAATTTATAATTATTATAATTAATGTTGTTCAATAGAAATTAATATAAATATAAGTATTGGTAGATTTGAAAGACAATTATTGTTTTTATTGGTAACACAAACATACATTTGATTTATTTTTAATATTTACATACTACACTAAAAATTAATTGAATTATAAAATTTTAAGCATTACTCATACTTCCATGCTTGCTTGTCTTACATATGATTCCAATTTGAAGGTTGAAATTATGTAAATTTTTTGTAGATGGTGTGTTTCCTCGATGCTTCGTGTTGTAATGTAGTTCAAACTTGTGCCCATATAAAGTCAAAAAGTGATGCCCTATTAAATTAAAGGAAGGACTAAATCAAAAGGGCTTTTTTCTAGAAGTAGGGGAAAAGTACACTCTTAATCGTGAAGCAATCTCGAAGCATGTGATTACACTTTGAAGCATTACTCATACTTCCATGCTTGCTTGTCTTACATATGATTCTCACAATTTGAAGGTTGAAATTATGTAATTTTTTTGTAGATGGTGTGTTTCCTCGATGCTTCGTGCTGTAATGTAGTTCAAACTTGTGCCCATATAAAGTCAAAAAGTGATGCCCTATTAAATTAAAGGAAGGACTAAATCAAAAGGACTTTTTTTCTGGAAATAGGGGAAAAGTACACTCTTAATCGTGAAGCAATCTCGAAGCATGTGATTACACTTTGAGACATAGTCATAGGTCCATCAATATTTTTTTTTGGTTTGTAAACAGGTCCATCAATAATTATTTGCTTTATCAAATGTATATATAGTAAAACAAATGTATTATATAGTAGTTAATATTTAATGCCATTGATATTTTCTAAGTATAAGTGCACAAAGACACGAACAAGGGAAAAATACAAACGGAATCAATTTAAAAGAAGATACAAGATGATTTATAAGGGAGTATCATAGGCTTTCCTTAAGATTAAAAACAATAATTTTATTTTAAATGTTAATATTCATTAATGGAAACCAAAGTGTTGTTTGACAATGAAAAAGCAGCCTATACTAAAAATTATGTCGAATATGAACTGTTTTTGTCGGCAATAGAGTTTTTTTTTTTTTTAAACAAATGATTTTTTATAAGATTTTTTTTTGTGAGTAGAGTTAAGTTTCAATGGTTAAGATATATGGTGACGTAGCTCACATCAAGGTTTAAATTTTAGGACACCAAATAGGTTATAGAGATTGATGTGATTGTCGCCAAATAAGTTATATAGCTTGATGTGATTAAGTTGATGTAAAAGGGAAAAGGAAACCCTTTCAAAACCCTACTTAAAATTAAAATAATATATTTTTTTGATTGAAATACAGAAACAATTTGAAAAGCAGAAATAAACTTTAATTAAATTTAATTTATTAAGTTTTATTCATGTATTTTTTAAATTTAAAGAATTTTAAATATGTAATTTTTTAATGGGTTATATGAGATTATAATAAGTTTTACTTTTATTATATTATAATCACATAATGGTATTACAACTTTATAATTATGCATGTATTATTTAACAACATGAATGAGTGACGATGAAGCCATGTCTCAATCATCACTAAGCATAAATTTATAACTCAGTGAATTGAAAGAGGAGGTAAACCTTTTTTTATATCTCTTCCATTTGATTTCAATGTATTCATAGCAGAGTTGTCTAGGAAAACCATTGCCATTTTATTCTTAGGGTTGTTCTCATAGTGATTGAGCTACTTAAATGGATTTATTATATATAGAAAATAGTTAGGTGTTGCATAATTGAAACCATTAAAGGTTTAGACAAGGGATATATCTCTATAATAGTCTACAATTCTCTACATGCCCAAACCATTAAAGGTTTGGACAAGGGATATATCTCTATAATAGTCTAGAATTCTCTACAATTCTAGATAAAAGAAAATTCCTTAAAAAATGCCTAAAGAAGCTCAATCATCCAGTCTTGCAATTGATTTTACACCCTTAAACACTAAAATATCTAATGGGTGGTACATGGTGAGAAAAGGAAGGTGGTATTCACCTATTAACTAACTTGAATGCTACGCTTTGCATAACAAGAGTCTACCAATTAAAGAACTTACATGTCCATTTCAATTTATGTTTACAAACAAAACTACTCTTTCTCACTCTCCTTTTCCACCCCTCTACATCCACAAATTTTGATTCCCCCACTATAAATAAATTCCTCCTTCTATTAGCCTAGGTTAACTGGTCTAAATGACTAGTCTATATGGTGGGAAAATACCATATTTAGAATTAGTCCCTTTATTTATGAGTATGGAAAATGGTGGTGTATTAATGCCATGATTTAAAAAAATGGTTATAAAATAGAGTTGTATACCTCAAACAATTTGTAGCTTCTCTAACTTAGAATGCCAATAAGAAATGAGTAGAGTTGCAAATGAGTTATACCAATTTGATACTTACAAAATCAATAAAGTTTGTATTAGGTTCAAAATTAATTACCTGAAATATGGGAATAAAGGATCCAAGTTCTTCAATTACCTCTAATAAAAAGTCTCCTTTAAAAAATCTCTAAAACCATTCAAGCTGATGGTACAATTCTTACTGAGTCCAAACACATCTTTGAAGCTTTCTATTCTTACTTTAAAAAATATTTCTAAAGACGCACTTGATGAGCTAAATTCTATCCTTTCTAATATTAAAGAGTGTGTTTCCACTCTTGTTTCCCACTCATTGGCTAAATCCTTGGATAAACAACTTTCTTTAGAAGACCTAAGACAAGCACTCTAGAAAATAAAAAGGAAAAGATCCTTGGGAGTGATAGTCTTCCTATGGAGTTTTATTGAAAACTTTGGTGGATGATTGATAATGACCTCCATATGATGTATACACATATATCAAAAAATGGTTCTTTGGGTTCATTCATTAATCAAAGGACTAATAGAATTGATTCACAAAAATCTAATTGAGACAACATTTTTGGGTGGCACCGAATTATACTACTAAATGTAGCTCACAAAACGATTGAGAAGGCAATTTACATTTGTCTCAAGCTAGTTACATAAAATATTGTCAATATGAAATAAACTTGGTTCATTAAAGGTAGATAAATATTGGATAACCTTATGCTTACAATTATGGGAGGTGTCTCAATTTGCTTCAATATTTGTTATAAGTTGTAAACACATGCGTAAGCACACTCACATAGTTTAGTATTAACAACACCTCTAGCTTATGTTTACATGTAAAGTTCTCACATTAAGCTATTGTGTCTATAGCTTAACAAAGTTTCCATAACAATGTTTAGACATCAAATCTTTATATGATTAGGGATAAATTAAGACATCATGTTTTTGTGATTCTTTCGCTCCATTTTATGCCCTATTCATCACTATTACTAGACATTAATCCTATAATTGAAAAATTCTAAGTATATAGGAAAATTATGCTCACATAAAAGCATTTCTCATTAGGCAGGTGTTATTGATAGGGCAAATCCCTTTCTATATTGCCTTGGTACCTTGTATTCTTCTCTTTTACATACCTTAGAGTTTCTCTCATGTGTAGTCATATATATCGAGAGGACTAACTTCTTCTATGTATCAATGGGTATATAGGAAGGGAGGGTATATAGAAAGGTTTGGTATATTGAATTGATGAAACAATGAAAGGGGGACCATTTGGGAGTCATAAGGAACCCTAACTATGGAAACATCATTTGTTTTTAAATAATCACAACCAATCAAAGGACCAAACTTTAGACTATGGAAGACCAATATGGGGGTCATCCTAGTGGTTGAGAAACTTTAGGACATTATCACCAAAAAATCACTCGACCTAAAGAGGATGAAGAGGCTCAATAGTAGTTTGATGATGTAAATGTCAAAGCACTAATGATCATTACCCTTGCAATAACAAATGTTGTTCAACCACACATTTATGAAGCATAGACATCCAAAGAGGCATGGGACACACTTTTTACCATCTACACAGGTATGAATGAATTAACAATTCTTCACGTTTAGTCTCAACTCCACATACTAAGAGTTCAAGATGGATAAAACAATAAGGAATTTCTTTGCAAAGTTATTGAAATGAAAGGAAGATTGGATGCAATGGGAGAAATAGTAAAAAATAGGCTCTTAGTACCCATCATACTTAAAGCCCTACTAGATTCTTTTATAGTGTTAATTACTTATTTGCAAGTATCAAATAAGAAGGTATTCTTTGATGAGTTGGTGAATATGCTTCAATAGGAAGAAGCAACCAATAAATTTAGGGATCAATTGATGAACAATGCACTCATTTCCACAAATAAGCCATAGAAGAGTCCTTCCTCATCTTCAAAATCATCATAACAACCTAAATAATAAAAGAGGTATTGTCATATCTATGAAAGAGAACATGATACAAAGTATTATTGATATCACTCCATAACTTGAGGAGGTCAACTCCATAAACCTCATTAGAATATACATAGTTCAAACCACATATGAAGCAACAAGGGTATGTTGCACATGAAGAAATAAAATCTAATTTTTAATAGGACTTCAAACTCACACACAAGGTACTGATGTCTAAGGTAGTGACAAAACTGAAAGGTGAAATTTGATATAGTTATTCAGGTGCTAGCAAGCACATGACTCGAGATAATGTGTGGTTTGATTCCTTACAAGCCAATTATGGAAAACTAATCACCAATTGTTGATGATAAGAACTATCATGTTATAGGAGTGGAAAATGTTTCCCTCAATCTAACTAACAATAAATACATGATTGAAAAGGTACTATGTATATTAAGATTAGAAAATAACTTTCTATTTATTTTGTAAATTTTGGATGCAGACATGGTAGTCAAATTTTAAGTTGATGGTAAAAATAGGTGTTTCATCACAAAACATGACAAGTTTGTAGCAATTGGTTCCTATAAGAATGAATTTTTTGCACTCAATACCATATCATCTCTTAATGTTACACTATTTGCAACCACAACATATGCTACCTCCCTTTGGCATAGGATATAAGGACTTACATGTTCTAGATACTTACTCCAACTGAGTAAGCATAACATAGTGTTGGGTCTACCCAACCTTTCACCTACATTTTTAATATGCTTGGGTTGTTTAGTAGGGAAGCGACATCAAGTGCCTTTTGAGTTCAACACTCACAAAGCTTAAGGACCATTGGATGTAATACACACCAATTTGTGTGGATCTATGCTAGCCATTTATGATGGACACAAGTACTTTTAGCTATTTGTAGATGACTACTCACAAAATATGTGGGTATATTTCTTTTCATTAAAGTTAGATGCACTCAAGAATTTCCAATGCTTCAAGAAGCTTTTTGAGATAAATGGGTGTTCTATTCAAGTCCTCCACTTAGATCGATGGGGAATATACATCCAATAAATTAAAAGTTTATCACATAAAATTGGATTAGGTGACAACTTACTACCGCCTATACTCAATAACATAATGGGGTTGTTGAGAGAAAAAACCATTCTATCATGAAAATGGTTCGTTGCATGTTCACAAAAGCCAATCTATAGCAGCAATATTGGAATGAAGTTGTCTTCATTGTAATGTATCTTCAAAATAGAGTTCCCACAAATGCACTTCAATGGGTTACACCTAAAGAGTCTTGGTCTGGGAGGAAGCCTTCAATTGTGTATCTCAGAGTCTTTAGAAGCAACACATACATGCATGTGCCAAAGTAAAATATGACCAAGTTATATGTTAAAAAACTATCTTGCATATTTCTTGGCTATGTTGAAGTATCAAAAACTTGTCGACTAATAGATCCAGTTACCAATAAAATGCATATAAGTAGATTTGTGGTGTTTTATGAAGAATTTGAAAATAAGATAAATGTTGAAGATTCTAAGGAGGCTAAAGATGCCACACCTTCAATTGTGAACATTGAGTCAAATGAAGAAGTTTCAAGAGTTGATTCAGATGAGGAAAATTGTGAAGAAGTTTTAGGAGTTATTCAAGAACTAGTATAAGTTTCTCCATAAAAAAAAGAAAGACTCCAAAATGTATCACTAATACCATCAAAGATTCTAAATTTGATGTACCACTTGAACTCATTTCCACACAATCGCATACTCATAGTAATAAATGATATAAAGTAAATCTAGGACTGATGACTTCTATAATAGATAATTTAGAACCAATATTAGTACATGATACACTAAGTTTACCACAATGGAAGGCAACTATGGTAGTAGAATACACATCTATGATGAAGAATATAATATGAGATCTTGTTGATCTACCAAAAGGAAAGAATACTATAGGTTGCAAGTGGGTGTTCAAAATCAAATACAAACTAGACAGATCCATTGATAAGTATAAGACATGAGTCATTGCAAAGGATTACACATAAAAGAAATGAATAGATTATGAAGAGACATTCACACCTACAACAAATAAGACCATCATCTATGTACTTTGTGCACTGGAAACATGGTTCAATTCAAAAATTCATCAAATGGATGTCAAAAGTGCCTTCCTCAATGGTGATCTCAAAGAAGAGGTGTACACAATACAACTTGAAGGTTTTGTTGTCAGTGGGTAATATAAAAAGATATATAAACTAAAAAATTCAATGTATGGGTTGAAGTAGGCTCCTAGATCCTGGTACATCAAAATGAATGATCACCTACTGTAGCATGGTTTCATCATAAGTCCCTCTGATGCAAATATCTATGTTAAGAAAGTTGGATCTAAAATAATGATTCATGTGCTATATGTTTATGACCTACTTGTCATTGGTGGTTTAGAAAAATTGATGAATGATGTAAAAAATGACTTGAAAAAGTCATTCAACACAATAGGTTTGGGGCTTTTGCATTATTATCTTGGCTTGGAAGTTTGGAAATAGAAAAACATATTTTGGCCATACAGACAAAATATGCCAAGACACTCTTAGAAAAATACAAGATGACAAATTATAAACCTAAGGCAACACCAATGGAGCAAGGGTTACAACTGTTCAAATATGATAAGACACCTTAGGTATTTGGTACTCTTTATCATCAACTGATTGGGATTCTTATATATCTAACAAATACCAAACCTAGCATCAACTTTGATATTAGTTATCTTTCAAGATTCATGCAAGAACCTAAGGTAAGTCATTTGAAGGAAACAAAGAGGATATTGCATTATGTTTGTGGTATAGGAGAATATGGTCTAGAATACAAGAAGAATGATAAATTATTTCTACAAGGATACATAAACTTAAATTATGATAAATCTATAGATGACAAAAAATCAACATCTAGATATGTGTTTCATCTTGGATCTGGACCTATCTCATGGCATAGCAAGAAACAACATGTAGTGGCATTGCCATCCACAAAGATAGAATATTAAATCAATATGGTTACAAAGCATACTATCATACATGGGCATGTACACAAATCAACCAACACTGAAGTGATAATAAAGGTGTTTTATAATTGGTCAAGAATCTTGTCTTTCATGAAATAACAAAGCACATTTAATATAAGATTAGTATCTTTTTATTTGGGAACATGTTGATAGACATACAAGTATGTGTAAAAAAATTATGGAGAATAGCACATTGAAGCAACATACAAAGTTGGATCCATTTACAAATATAATTATCCTCATTTTATAGAGTCCTATGAATATTTTACAAAATCTCATTCAAGGCTATGGATGTGCCATTAGATGACATTTGCATATAAGAACAAATGTGATTCTCTTTATATGAACACAAAATCAAGTGGTATACATAAATAATTCATAATTTGATCTTAACATGCCATCAATTATAAATATTAACAAAATACACATACACAACCTTAAGGAGTTTATGCAAACTAATTAGTCCAACACAATGAATTTTATCATGTTAATGCTAGGAGAGAAAGATTAACATATTCATGTTGTGAGTATTTAGGAACTAGGCATCTTCCATATTACAAGTTATTTCTAACCTTTTACCAACCACAAAAAAGCTTTTTTATATGCAATTGTACATCAATAAAATTTAGTATAGATATGTATTTAAAATGAAATGAAATAATTTTAACTACGTCCATAAGACCAAAATAGTCTATGGGACCAAGATCTTTAATACAAGATGAGGTATGGTGTATAACCCTACTCCCTTTTGAATTTAAACTTTGGACCTCTTATTCAAAGTTCCAAATTTTAACAACATCTAAGAAAGAAAATTGTTCAACAAAGTCAAAAAGCTCAACATCCTCTTATCATCTTTTGGAGTGTGTTTCTTTTGTTATTCATTTTTATGATAAGTTTCCACATTTTTTCTATTCCTAATTGAGTTTACTTTTAGAGTGTCTTCATGAAATCCTGATGTCCTTGTGGCTTCACATTCCATATTTTAGTGGCTTCACATTCCATGATAAAATATTTTGTAGTCTCCACTACTCTTGTTGTGCAAAAGACACATATTAATTTGATCTTTGTATATATGTACTTATTTTGGTTGTGTTCATAGTTTGGGTTGAACTCGTTGATTAAATTTTTGCCTTCATAAATTTTTAGTCGACATGACAAGTATAAATTTTTCCTAAAAATTGTTTAATCTCTTTGTTGGGGTTTGGGACCTCATGAAATATAATGCTCCATTTGTCCATCCATTTATTGTTTTATTTCATCCATGTATATTTTCTTCTATTCGGTGCTTATTTGATTAACTTTTTTTACAAATTGCTATCTTCCATTCTTTATATTATTTTTAGGTACCCCAATAGCCTTATCATAGCTTCTACTTCTAGTCAAAAAGTCCCTATTTCAACAAGTAAAATATCATATGGGACTGATCATTTAATTCTTGTTTTTTTCAATGGGTTATATGGGATTGAAATGAGACCCACCCATATTACATCATCATCACATAGTGGTATTATAATAAGGCTTGGATATTATCCATGTATTGTTTGGCAAGATTCGAACCTGGGTCTCCTCCTTGAAATGTTGAGGAATCTAACTGGTTGAGCTAATACCACTTGATTTTAATTCTAAAATTATTAGTAATTAGTCACTTTTGAAATCTTTCTATTTATCTCCATTTAAAATTTGATGTATCACTAGCCCACTCCTCACATCCATACAACACCACTGGAATAACTACTAATCCAAAAAAGACTCGAAGGGTTTTCCAATCCTACAACTATGTTTTTTTTGCCCCTATTTAGTAATGAGTAGAGTGCCCTCCATCATACTTGTATTCATTTCATCTTGCATATTCCCCAATTAAGTTTACTTTAAAATTCTAACCCAAGATATTTGTATTCTATTGCCACATCTAAAGGATTTCCTTCAAATAAAAATATGGGTATTTTTGCTCTCTTTGTGTAGAGAGGGCCATAATTATAGTCTTTCTAGTGTTTACATGCATCCGAACTTCTTTACAAAAATTATTTAAATCTTTTAGATATTATTTTAAACTTTCAAGTATCTTGTCAATCAATATGAGGTCACCAACATAAATAAAAAGTTTCAATACATAATTAACCAATTGTATTCCCTCTCCTCCCATCCTTTATACCCATTCCTCTAATTTATCAATGTAAAGGTCAAATAAACTAGGTGACAATGGATAACCTTGTTTCACCTTGATATAACTCCCAAAATACTTTAACAATCCTTCTAGAGTTCTAATTTTTGTCATCACCTACTCATAAAGTCTATGTGCAATTACTTTGTAGTTGGTTAATACATCAATTTCTCTCATTCTTTTCCATAATCTACCTCTAGGTACTGTGTCAAAATCCTTTTTAAAATCCACACAACAACAATGAACTTCATTTTCATTCCATATCCTCTCTATTAGATGCCTTAAAGTAATGCAATGATCTATTATTGAGTACTTTGGTCTAGACCCAATTTTTCCTATTGCCCTATTTCCTTGATTTTTTGCGCCCACTAACTAATTTTGATTTCTACTGTGCAAAATTTTTTACAAAAGAGTATTAATCATGACAATGTGGTAATTTGAAGGATTATTCGTGTCTCCATTTTTATGCAATGGTATGACAAGGTTGGTTATCCATTCTAGTGTAAGGTTAGATTGAGAGGAATATTTCCCAATCCTTTAGCATGATAGATCTTATCATTATGTTAGGATCTCATCCTAACCCTTAATGTAATAACTTCCTTGATGTAATAATTCCTAGTGAATGTGGGTAGTACTCATGATTAATATTTTGTAATGTTCTAAATTTTAGCTTAGGTAGTTCCTATGACAAATGGCACCCTTTTCTATGTAACACATGGTAGATAGGTTAGGTAAGGTGGCCTTGTGCATGTAATTCAAGTGGCATTGTGCATGTAATTCGTGTGGCATTATGCATGTAATTCAAGTGGCATTGTGCATGTAATTCAAAGTGGCACTATGCATGTAATTCGGGTGGCATTATGCATGTAATCCAGGTGGCATTTTGCATGTAAGCCAACCTTGGAAGGAAACTCTTTAAATACTCGAAAAAGCACCAATGTAATCATATTTTTGCAAATTAATGAAGTGTTGAAGGAGGTTGCCCCATCGAAGAGGCCTGCGATTCTATTTATTATGAGATTGTTCCTTTTAAGTAATTTTTTTTATCATATGCATTTAATTTTGAATACTGTTATAATGTTTCTGTGAGTTTATTTCCAAGCAAATATGTGAGAGTGTGTTTATTTGAGTTGAGAGTGTATTGTTTAGTATATTTTATAGTAGGATCTTAACAAGTGGTATCAGAACATTTTCTAGGGCTACGTTCTGCTGCAACTGCAATGATTCTTGCCATCCAATCCACTTGTTAGGTATAAATTCTGTGTGTTTTTTTCGTTCCTGTTTTTCTTTATTAAAATAAATTCAAAAAATACAGTGCATTTTTTTTTTCCAGACCAAAAAAAAAAATCTTTTTAGTTTAGTAGGTAGAAACCCTGTGCCGGGGGTTTTAAAATATCACGAAGGATCTATCGTTATTGGCTAAGCTAGATAGCCCATAAAACGTCTAGTGAAGTGAGGGGCGATTAGGCTCCAATACCCAGGCCTCTGACAGAACTCGTGCACGAACTTGAACTCCCATGTATCTTCGGGTATATCGGGAGACCATCTAGGTTTAAACAAAATTTTAGCCATTAGGAAGCTTTTAGGCCTTGTATTACTCATAGTCTACGGGACACAGCATCCTAGACGATTACCCTCCCATATTGTCAGAGAGGCAGGTAGTGTGCTCAAGGGTATGTGTGGAATCCTCCTTGAGTAGTGGCCTGAAATATTGGTCCGAGCACTATTGTTCATCACTGTCGGTATAATAGAGGGCCTATGGGTGGTACATACTCCTCTACATAGCATTCCCTGGTTATATTAAAACTTCAACTTGTTAAAAAAAAAAAAACCTCCCTATTCGTAAACCTGCATTTCAAATCCCCAAAAGTGAGCATATGAGAAAGGAGTCCTCTACTAAAAAAATAATAGAAAGTACATGCATTCAGGATAGACCACGAGGGTGACACTTAAGATGATAGTCTGGAGAATAACAGTCAAATTTACAGTGGCAGTCACAGTCAGGATAGTCAGGTCAGAGAGGTTAGCATAGTCAGGTCAGAATTTACAGTTTTCAAGGTCAGAATAGAACTGTCATAACAGTCACCTGCAAAATATAGAGAATATTGGGGCTAGTGAGGTCAATAGTGTTAGAGAGACTATCAGGACTAGGCCAACCAGTGAGAGCATGACACGAGGCCAGTTATAGATAGTGCTCCAGTACCCAACTTTTGCTCTGTAGCTCAGAATCAAAAATTGTAAACACTGTTAGACTCAGCAAAACAGGAGATAAAAAAAAGAGACAAAATTTTGGGGTGCCAAAAAGTAGTGTTGAGATATATAACTCATTGTGACCACCTCTTCGAGCTGATCGTTTTGATATATAGCACCCAAACACTTTTTTGGGCACTTACTAAAAATAGTAAGTCCTAAAAACTCAATTCTATTTTTAGTAACTGGTCACAAAAGGTTTCAAAATGGCCCAGGGTACCTGTGGACATAAAAAATAACTAGACCACTTGGAATCCTTAACAAAAGCTATTGAGAACTTGCACTCGAATTTTCACTCCATAAGGGAAGAAGTCCAAGGTCTTCGCCTAGAGCATGAGGCCACTAGTAACCGCTTAGAAGAAGCACTGATAGAAGTAGACAACAAAATAAAAATAGGACCACCCAAAATAGAACACCAAGCTGAGGGTTCTACAAGGAATCATGACTATGATCCATCCTTTAAAATGCCCAAATTGGACTTTCCCAAATTTAGTGGGAAGGATGTTGATGGGTGGTTATGTAGGGTTGATCAATTCTTTAGACTTCATAATGTCTCCATATTTCATCGAGTCCAGATGGCTTCCTTTAACTTGGAATATGAGGCTCTACACTAGTTTCAATGGTTACGTATTGCTAGCCCAAATCTCTCTTGGAAGAATTTTGAATCCCAACTACTCACTTGATTTGGTCTTAGTGAGTATGAGGACTTTACAGGGGCCTTGACAAAACTACAACAAATAGGGTCAGTCCATGAATACCAAGCTCAATTTGAAAAATTGGCCAATAAGATAAGAGGATTGAATGAAGGGTTCTTCTAGAGTTGTTATATCAGTGGGTTGAAGGGGGAACTCCAAGCGAAATTAAGAATGTTGAAACCACAAACTATGATGGAAGCTATCAGTTTGGCTTGTTTGGTCGAATCTAAACTCTCTGCCCAAAGGTGCCCATCAAAGTTTCCTCAAAATAGACCTTCATTTCCTTCTCGATCCCAACACCCAGTTGATAATAAACCTGTTGCACCCAAGTGCCTAACCACAGAAGATATGGATGCACGTCATGCCCAAAGATTATGCTACAACTGTGATGAAAAGTTTTATAAAGGGCATAAGTGTGCACACAAAAAATTGTTCTTGATAGATGTTGAAGAACTTGATAACTCTAACCAGAGTGATGAGGATGATGACCCTCTAGAAACACCTTCTCCACAAGAAGAAGTGAAATAGGAACCTGAGACAGCAATTACAGTCCATGCTCTTGCAGATATTACTACTCCACAAACCATGAAGGTTGTGAGATTTTTCAAGGGCCAACGTATTTCCATCCTTATGGATTCGGGAAGCACGCACAAATTCATTGACCCTAGAGTTGCTCAGTGGGAAAATTGCTATATCCACACTTGTAATTCCTTTGAGGTCATGGTAGCCAATGGGGGAACCTTACCTTGTAAAGGAAAATGTCGCAATGTTAAAATCAAGATAGGGGACTATGAACTCAAGCAAGACATGTTTGCCCTCCAGTTGGGTGGATGTGATATTGTTTTGGGATCTCAATGGTTGAGTACGTTGGGCACTATCAATTAGAATTTTGTCGAACTCTGGATGCAGTTCTCCCAAAATGAACAAACACACATCATCAAGGGCTCCCCAGTAGGAACACCTCAAATTATTAGTTCAAATGGCATGGAGAAATTTCTAAAGAAATCATCACATGGGGTCATTGCACAACTATTCTCCATCCAACCATCCACCTCTCAAATGGGTGAAACCCCATCATACCTGCAACAGATTCTCCACAAACATGAGGCCATATTTGTGGAACCAACTACACTACCATCGCATCGCTCTCATGACCATGCCATTCCATTATTTTTGGATAGTGCACCTCCCAATATCAGACCATACAAGTATCCTCATGCCATGAAGTCAGACATTGAGACAATGATACAGGAATTACTCAATGTGGGCATCATTCGGCCTAGTACTAGTCCCTACTATGCACCAGCCTTCATCGGTCCTCAAGAAGGATGGCTCCTCGGCGATCGTGTATTGACTACCAGGGAACTCAACAAGAAAAGCTGTCAAGGATAAATTTCCTATCCTTGTGGTTGATGAATTACTAGATGAATTACATGGGACCATGTACTTCACCAAGCTAGACCTTCGCTCTGGGTACCATCAGATCCGGCTTAGGGATGAAGATATTCCTAAAACTACTTTTCACACTAATGAAGGTCATTATGAATTCTTGGTAATGCCATGTGGTCTCACAAATGCTCCATCCATATTTCAAAGCCTGATGAACATCTTTCGCCCTTTTTTGTGGAATTTCATCCTTGTGTTCTTTGATGACATCTTGATTTACAGTCACACATGGGAAGAGCATCTCAAGCATGTAGATCAAACCCTACAACTATTGGCCGACCATCAACTATTTGCAAAAAGGTCCAAGTGTTCCTTTGGTTTGACTGAAGTGGAGTATCTGGGACACATTGTCTCAAAGGATGGTGTCAAGGTTGACCCTAAGAAGATCCAAGCAGTCCAAGAATGGCCGAAACCTCACACTCTTAAGGTACTTTAAGGATTTTTAGGGATTACAGGCTATTACCGTAAATTTGTCTATAATTATGGAAAGATAGCCGCCCCCTCACCTCCATGTTGAAGAAGTATTCTTTTACTTGGACAGGGCCGACTGAGCAAGCATTCATGGAACTCAAGCATGCCATGACCATCACTCTAGTTTTAGCCATGCCAGAGTTCTCTAAAAAAGTTATCATTGAAAGTGACGCTTCTAGTCGTGGTATTGGGGTGGTATTGATGCAAGAAGGACGCCATTTGGATTTCACCAAGAAAGCCCTATCTGATCGCAATTTAGGAAAATCCACATATGCCAAGGAAATATTGGAAATATTGCATGCAGTCCTGCATTGACGACCTTACCTCATTGGGTGACATTTCTCCATCAAAACTGACCACCAGAGTCTGAAATACTTTGTAGAACAATGGGTTGCCACCCCCGAGCAACCAAAGTGGGTATCAAAACTCATGGGCTATGATTATGACATTGCGTACAAAAAGGGAAAGGAGAATCTTGTGGTGGATGCTCTCTCTCACCAATTTGAGACCCTTAGTATGTTGTGTGCCATTTCTGCACCATTGCCCCAATGGATTGAACCCTTACATCAAGAAATACTTCAGGATGTAGATTTGAAAGACTTGGTTGCTTCACTTATGGATGATCTAGAGTCTACACCAGGATATAGTTGGGATGGCCAGGATTTGCATTACCATAAATGCCTAGTTCTTCCTCCTAAGTCCCCACTTCGAGAGCTCCTCATGAAGGAATCACATGCTACTCCATCTGCTGGCCATTCAAGGTTCCTAAAAACTTATGAGCGACTCAAGCGCACCTTCTTTTGGAAAGGTATGAAACAGGACATTGGCACTTTTGTAGCTGACTGCGACACATGTCAAAGGATGAAAGGGGAAACAGTGCGCTCTTCGAGCACTCTTCAACCATTGCCGATCCTAGAGCAGGTGTGGACTGAAATCTCCATGGACTTCATAGAAGGGCTACCTAAATCTGGAGGCAAGTCAGTTATTTTCGTGGTAGTGGACCGCCTTTCAAATTATGCTCAATTTTGTGCCCTAACCCATCCTTACACAACATCCACTATTGCCCAAGTTTTTCTTGACTCCATCTTTTGCCTTCATGGCATGCTAGCCTCCATTGTATCTGATCGTGATCCCACCTTTACTAGCAATTTTTGGCAAGAGTTATTTAAGTTGTAGGGGACTCAGCTCAAAATGAGTTCAGCCTACCATCTGCAAATGAATGGTCAAACAGAGGTTGTTAATAAATTCTTGGAAACCTACCTTCACTGCTTTGCCTCCTATCATCCTACTCATTGGGAAAAATGGCTTTCCTTGGCCAAATGGTGGTATAACACTTCCTATCATACCGCCACCAAACTCACACCGTTTGAGGCAGTTTATGGGCGCCCTCCACTCACGCCTTCCTCCTACATTTCGGGCAGCTCCAAGGTCCAGGCCATTGACAATGCACTGAGTCAACACACTGAGGTCCTCTGCCAACTCAAGAAAAATTTGAACATGGCCCAGAATTAGATGCGCCATCAAGCTGATCAGCATCGTTCTGAGCATAGTTTTGATGTGGGTGATATGGTCTTCCTTCACTTGCAGCCATACAAACAATCTTCCCTACAACTTCGCAGGTGTTAGAAGCTCGCTCTAAAATTCTATGGTCCTTATCAGGTTCTACAATGGATTGGCCCTACAGCTTACAAATTGGATCTTCCCCCCACTTCTAAGCTCCACCCTATTTTTCATGTTTCCCTTCTCAAGAAAGTTGTGGGAACAAATGTACAGGTTCAATCAACACTCCCCAAATTGGATTAAGAAGGTTCCATCTTACTTGCACCTAAACAGCTGCTGGATCGTTGAACTCGCACTCTGCGCAACCGTACCATTACAGAGGTCCTTATTCAGTGGCATGGGCTTCAACCTAAGGATGCTACATGGGAGTCTCTCCATCAACTCCAGCAATAGTTTTCTCATTTTCAGCTTTGAGGACAAAGCTTCTTCAAGGAGAAGGGCATGTTAGGATCTCATCCTAACCCTTAATGTAATAACTTCCTTGATGTAATAATTTCTAGTGAACGTGGGTAGTACCCATGATTAATATTTTGTAATGTTCTAAGTTTTAGCTTAGGTAGTGCCTATGACAAATGACACCATTTTCTATGTAACACATGGTAGATAGGTTAGGTAAGGTGGCCTTGTGCATGTAATTTGAGTGGCATTGTGCATGTAATTTGTGTGGCATTATGCATGTAATTCGAGTGGCATTGTGCATGTAATTCAAAGTGGCACTATGCATGTAATTCGGGTGGCATTATGCATGTAATCCAAGTGGAATTTTGCGTGTAAGACAACCTTGGAAGGAAACTCTTTAAATATCCGAAAAGGCACCAATGTAATCATATTTTTGCAAATTAATGAAGTGTTGAAGGAGGTTGCCCCCTCGAAGAGGCCTGTGATTCTATCTATTGTGAGATTGTTCCTTTTAAGTAATTTCTGTTATCATATGCATTTAATTATGAATACTGTTATAATGTTTCTGTGAGTTTATTTCCAAGAAAATGTGTGAGAGTGTGTTTATTTGAGTTGAGAGTGTGTTGTTTAGTATATTTTATAGTAGGATCTTAACACATTAGCAATGGTGTTTGGTTTATCATCTTTGGCTTGTAAGGAGTCAAACTACACTTTATCTCCAATCATGTGCTTGCTAGCACCTGAATCAATATACCAAATTTTATCCTTAAGTTTTATCACCGCCTTGGACATCAATACCTTGTGTGCTAGTTTGAAGTTTTGTTCTAGATTCTACTTATTCATGTGCAACATGCCCTTGTTGTTGATTCATATATGGTTTGAACTGTATCTTTTTCTAATGAGGTTTACAGACTTGACCTCCTTGAGCCATGGGGTTATGTCAACAATAATTTGTATCATGTTCTTATCTTTCATAGATATGACAATACCTCCTTTAATTTTCAAGTTATGATAATGATGATAAGGAGAAGGAATGATTCTTTTGTGGCTTCTTTGTGGAAATGAGTGAATTTTTCATTAACTAATCCCTTAATTTATTGGTTTCTTTTTCCTATTGAAGCATATTTACCAACTCATCAAAGGAAGCCTTCCTATTTGATACTTGAAAATAAGTAATTAATACTAGAGAAGAATCTATTAGGGCTATAAGTATGATGGGTACTAATAACATATATTTTACTATTTCTCCCATGGCATTCAATCTTGCTCTAATTTTTACAACTTTGCAAAGAATTTTCTCAATGCTTTCTCTTCTTGAACTCTTTGTGTGTAGGGTTGAAATAAAATATGAACAATTGTTGATTCATTCTTCCCTTTGTAGATGGTAGAAAGTGTGTCCCATGCCTCCTTAGATTTTTGTGCTTAACAAATATCTGGATGGACAACATTTTATATTATAATGGTGATGATCGTAAGTGCTTTAAAATTTGCATCATTAAACTACTATTGATCTTCTTCATCCTCTTTAGGTTGAGTGATTTTTTGGTGACAGTATCCCAAAGTTTCTCAACCATTAGGATGCTTCTCATCTTGGTATTCCATAGTCCAAAGTTTGGGTCTTTGAGTAGTTGTGATTTTGTAAGAATATTTTTTAATATTTTCATAGTAAGGATTCCTTACAACCCTCAAATGGTCCCCTTTTCAATATACCACCAGTTTGATAAACCAAACCTTTCTATATACCTGCCCTTCTTATATACTTTTCAATACATAAAAGAAGCTAGTCATCTCAATAAATATGGTTATACATAAGAGAAACCTTAAGGTATGTGAAAGTGAAGGATATGAGGTACCAAGGTAGTATAGAAAGGAATTCACCTTATCAATGATACCTACTTAAATATAAATCCTTATATCTCCCCAATTATAGGATTTATTTCCTATATACTCATAATTTCTCAATTATAGGATTTATTTCTAGCGATAATGATGAATAGGATAGAAAATGGAGTGAAAGAATAAAAAAAAAGTGATATCCTTATATCTTTCCAATGATATAAAGGGTCAATGCCCAGACGCCATTATGACAACTTTGTTAGGCTATAAAGACAATATCCTAATGTGACAACTTTACTCATAAAAGCCTCAATCAATTGTAGGTTGCGATAAAGATGATCTGCCATGTTTATCATGAATGGATATCTGAATAGGCACAATGTAGCAGGGTTTAAGAAACCAATGGTTTTATATCAAGTTTTGGGTTAATTTCAATGAAACTGCTTTGATTCCAATGATGGATCAAGCAACAAGAAGAATTTGTTTATTCAAAATTATTTAGAGCATATGGGTTGTACAAATATATACAATAAGATGTCTCTTAGTGCTTCAGACACTAGCATATATCTTTGTATTATACCTCTTCAAATATTATATAAATTATGTAATAATCATCTAACACAATGATTCTTGTAAAGTGTTAAATTGTTTTTGCTTTGAACAAAGAAAAGTTAGTCAACCACAGACTACAAGTTAGAAATATACTTATCATTAGTCAAATTTAAATTTGTTAAAAGCCCTTTGGATTGGGACTTTCTCAAAATGTGCCCATTTATATCAAAATATTAACATACAAGAGTCGAGATAGGGACAACCTACCTAATTGATCTCTAAAGAGGGAAGTCATTGGAGAGTATTCCATTAATTTAAACCTTTGTTGAGGTATTATTGAAAAGTAAAAAATATGATTATGTAATCCTTCTCCAAAGCCTAATCAATTAAATATTTTAAGGATGAAGTCCCACCTAATTCAGTCATAAGCTTTCTAAAATTCATTATTCACTAATAAAGCATCTTGATTAATTTCCTAAGTTGATTGAGAAGCCTCCCATGCAAGCATAATATTATCCAAAATTTATCTACCTTTAATGAACCATGTTTATTCCATACTAACAATATTTTATGCAACTAGCTAGAGACAAATGTAAAGAGCCTTCTTAATGGTTTTGTGAGCTACATTTAGGAGTATAATCGGACACCATCCAAAAATGTTGTCTCAATTAAAGTTTTGGAAATCAATTTTATTAGCCCTTTAATTGATGAATGAACCCAAGAAACATTTTGTAATGCATCTTTATACATCATATGAAGGTCATTATCAATCATCCACTAGATTTTTCGATAAAATTTCATAGGAAGACTATCAATCATAGGGGTATTTTCCTTTTTAATTTCCCATAGTGCTTGTCTCGGGTCTTCTAAGGAAAGTTGTTTATCCAAGGAATTAGCCAATGAATGCGAAACAAGAGTGGAAACACACTCTTTAATATAAGTAGAAGGATGATATTCAACTTATCAAGTGGATCATTAGAAAAATATTAAGTGAGAATAGAAAGCTTCAAAGATGTGTTTATATTGGGTAAGAATTGTACCATCATCTTGAATAATTCTAGAGATTTTTTTGAAGGAGAATTTTTGTCAAAGGTAATTAAAGAAGAACTTAGATCCCCTATCCCCATATTCCATGCAATTAAGTCTGAACCTAATACAAGCTCCATTGATTTTTTAAGTATCAAATTGGTATAACTTATTTGAAACTCTACTCATTTCTTATTGGTATTCTAAATTAGAGAACCTACAAATTGTTTGAGGTATACAACTCTATTTTACAATCATTTTTCACAATCATGACATTAATGCACCACTATTTTCTATACTCATATATGAAGGGACTAATATGGATGATATTTTCCCACCAGATAGACTAGAAATTTAGACCAGTTGGCCTAGGATAGTTGGAGGAATTGGGTTGTATTGGGGGAATCAATATTTTTGGATGTAGAGGGGTGGAAAAGGGGAGTGAGAAAGAGCAATTATGTTTGTAAACATAAATTAAAATTATTAGGTAAGTTATTTAATTAACAGACACTTGCTATGCATAGTGTAAAATTAAATTTGGTTAATAAATGAACACCACCTTCCTTTTCTCACCATATGCCACCCAATAGATATTTCAATGTCCAAGGGTGTAAAATTGCTTGTAGGACTTGATGATTGAGCTTCTTTAGGTATTTTTTTGGCTTTTTTTTTTATCCAATGTAGGTTACAAAGGAATTATTGGTAGCGTGGAATAAGGCTTATTATATATTGACATATCTCCTATTTGATAACAACATCTTCCATTTGACACTTTTGCTAAAATTTAGGATAAAATTTGGCAAAATATCCAACTTTTTGTAGTAAAAATTATTGGATTTTTAGCCACATTATACATAGGTCCCAATATCCAGGATCTTAAGTAGACTCAATATAAGAGCTCACAATATAAATGATCAATATCAATAAACATAATATTCATGAAATATAACACAATGAATAAACTCACTATATTATTATTATTATTATTTTTAAGTGAAAAACCCTGCAAAGAGACCATGGACAGGGGGTTCTACACCGTCAAAGTCACCTGGGAGTCGCATTCGACCCTGCCCGCACCAACATTATCAATTGGATTTTGGATACCCAATTCAGCTTTTTGGTAGGGTGGAGATTTGAACCTGGGACCTCCCTTGGAGGATTGCCCTCTCCTCTCCAACTCACCTACAACACCTGGGTAAAACTAATTTATAGTGGAAAACACCCCTTTTGGGGTGCCACTTTCAACAGGTTGGGCCTACGAGGAATGGAGCCTTGTCGGCCTCTACCAACACATAGGACATTCCTAACTATACCATATATTTGTAGGATGGAGACAAGGGGAATGGAACAAGGATCAGCCTCTACCAACATCGAGGGTATTTACCACTGCACCACAACAAGCAGATAACTCACTGTATTATTGAATCAAATATACAAGATTTGTATTTAATATCTTCTTCAGTAATATGATGATTCTTCAATATATTTCATGGAGCTTTATCTCCATAATATAACCTTAAAAAGGTGACTCTTCAATACTTGACTATTGCACTCCTCACATATCCAAGAGATGCATCCTTTCATATTCCACACATAAGACAAACCTCTCATACCTCTTGGTTTTACATCTTACCACATACATATGACTCTTCACTTGCATACTTGACACATTGCACACATGACTCTTAACTAACCTATATGACACATTGCAAACACTTGCTCACTTAATTACATGATATTTGCACACTTTGTTACATGACACTTGTACGCATCCATACATTAGAGAAAATATAAATGACACACCCTAAACTATTGATTCACACTCTAATATAATACTTACATATTTACAATAGTACCATGGGGTACATTAGCATGTACCAAATAATATTATATTCTTCATAAAAAACAAGTATTGAGGAGGTGGGAGCAATAACAAAACTTGGTCCAACAATGTCAAGGGTTTGTGGGAGTAAACCAAAGACATCCATTTCTACATAAACTTCAAGATGTATTTTGAGACTAGACACCTTATCCCTATTATTGTTACAACATAGGACCTTGCCAAAGTGAGTGACAATTGTCTCCAAAAATGAATTGAATGACAAATTAAGGAACAAAAATTCTATACATTCTAGATAATGTGTATGCGAGATGCCCTTGCAAATAGGCTATTTCACCCCTAATTATCCATGTCCCATACTAGAGTATGGTTTGGGCATGTTGAGAATTGTAAAATATTATAAAAATATATATCTTGCCTAATCATTTAATGATTTCAACTACCCAACCTATAACTATTTTTCAAACTCTACCAAAATAACTCTAAGAAAAAAATGACAATAGTTTTCCTAAACAACTCTACTACAAATGCATTGAAATCAAATGAAAGAGATATAAAAAGGGGTTTACCTCCTTTTTTTTTAATTGGTTGAGTTATAAATTTATGCTTAATGATCTAGACGTTGCTTCATTCACATTTATTCATGTTGTCGAGTAATACATACATAATTGTCAAGTTGTAAAGTTGTAATACAGTTATGGGATAATAATATAATACAATTTAAACTTATTTTAATCCCATATAACCCATTAAAAAAAACTAAATTTTTATAATTTTTTAAATCTAAAAAATACATGGAAAAAAAAACCTAATAAATTAAATATAATTAATATTTATTTCATTTATCATTCCTTTTGAAGTTGATTTTTATATTTCAACAAAGTTCTTATAAAAATATTTGATAAAAAAATTAAAAAGTCTCTATTATAGAAAAAACGGTTCATGTTCGGCATAATTTTTAGTATATCACTAAAGGGAAAAAAACAATAATATAGGATGCTTTTTTTATTGTCAAACAACGCTTTTAGTTCCATTAATGAATATTAATATTTGAAAATAAAATTTATTCTTTTTAATCTTAAGAAAAGTATATGGTACTCCCTTATAAATCATCTTATATCTCCTTTAAATTGATTCCGTTGTATTTTCCCCTTGTTTGTGTCTGTGTGCACTTATGCGTTTCTTAGTCCTAGACACTTAGAAATTCTCAATGGCATAAAATATTAACTACTATATAGACATTTGTTTAAGGTGGACATTTAATAAAGCGATTATTATTGATGGACTTGTTACTATGTTTCAACGTGTAATCTCATGCTTCTAGATTGCTTGACTATTAAAGTGGTCCTCCTTTTGATTTAGTCCTTCCTTTCTTAACAGTGTACATTAATGCTTCGAGATTGCTTGACTATTAAGAATGTACTTTTCCCCTACTTCTAGAAAAAAGTCCTTTTGATTTAGTCCTTCCTTTTCTTTAATAGGGCATCACTTTTTGACTTTATATGGGCACAAGTTTGAATTACATTACAACACGAAGCATCGAGAAAACACACCATCTACAAATTTTTAACATAATTTCAACCTTCAAATTGTGAGAATCATATATAAGACAAGGAAGAATGAAAGTAAGAGTAATGCTTAAAATTTTATAACTTAATTAATTTTTAGTGTAGTATTTAAATATTATAGATAAATAAAATGCTTATGTAGTCGATACAAACAATAATTGTCTTTCAAATTCTATAAATTGATATATTTTTTTTTTTTATTAGACAAAAAAAAAAAAAGGTTTGAAAGGAACTCCAAACCTTAAAACAAAGAGGAATCAAAAGAGATCAGGGCTACGTCTCGAAACTCAAATAAGAGAACATTAAGCTGAAATAGAAAACCGCTCAACTACAAAGGCGATCCAACCACAATAGCAAAAAAGGAACACATAATCCCACAATATACAAAAGACAAGATTACTAACCATAGAAATCAGGACACGAAGCCCTACCAACAAAAAGATAAATTTCCATAAGAGAACTAGTTCCCCAAAGTCTTTTTGGGATCTGAATCATCCTTTTGCTACAGAGTCATGTCACGAATTTCCTTAATGTATGAAATCACAATTTGGAAAGATCCCAACAATACCTAATGCTTCTCGTCCAACTTGCTAAGGAAAGGCATGAGTATGGGGGACTCAGGTCCTAAAGAGGGGGACATCTCCTTGACTTCCTTCGAATCCTCCAACAGTTTGGATTTTTTTGCTTGAGGGATCTCCTCAAAATCAATCACATCAATCGAAACAGGGGAACTCTCGGCCTTCGTCGCCTTTGAGGATAGACGTTTTTAATGATGCACATGACCCCCCTGATACCACTAGGAGACATTGCTATACCTCTTGCAGACTTGGATTTTCCTTTAGAAGTAGAATGAGGACTTTTAAAATCATTCAAATCAAACTCAAAAGAGTCACTAGAAGACCCAAAGGATGCTAGAGGTAGGTCGAAGACCAGAGGAATTCTCTGAAACTCAATCTTTGCCAACATTTCCTCCATCGCAATACCTTTAGACTTGGCCACATGGTGGATAGGATCCAACCCCTTCCCACCCCTCACATCCCTCAAATATTTCACCAATGAGTGGTAGAGAAATGAGAGAATATTCATAAGTCGTTTCCTTATTAGCTGATTTAGGAACATCACATGAAAATTGCGTAAAACATCTTTGATCACATCCAAAGTAAAAAAATCTATAATTACCAAAATGACACGATTCCATGGGGCTTTGAGGGCCTTGGCTTCGAAGCCATTCAACAAATTTGGCAAATATTCTTCAATATTTAGGAAGAAACTCAATTCCCTTGTAAGGGAATGTTTTTTTCTTGTTATGGCATCCATCGTCGATGTCACCAAGAATTGGAACTCAATATTGCTAGATTGAACCCAACCCTTTATCCAAGAGTGAGCTAGCATTTTGGAAATACCTCTATGATAACCATGGAAGGACTGTAAACAACCCAAAAGGCCTCCTTTACGCATAATTTTCTTTACCACATCGTCAACCTCCAGAGCAGTAGGCTCTAGTGGGACCTTCAAATATTTATGTACTAATTGTTGGCCCATATTACTCAACCAAACACCAAGAGAAAATGGATCAAAATCTACACTCCACCACCCCACGTTGAGAATTGTCTCCTTAAAACAAAAAATCAAGCAGAAAACCCCGAATAGACTCTGGCAGTGAGCTTCAATGAGAGATTAAAATTTTTGCCAGAGGGTGCAATGCCACAAAAAAATAGACACACTTTTGAGACTACAATGCTGACAAGACCCACATCAAAACTCACAATTCAACCAAATGATCTCGAGCTTACCAACATTTCCCACTAACCAAGAATGAATGAAGAGTCCTTTCACATGTGAATGCCATGGGTGGAGATGATGGTTTCTAATCCAAGTGAGAGAAACGTAGATGTGACTAAGGCATCTAGAAAAAAACATCCTTGAAAATCGGTTAAGAAACTACAAGAACCACGAGTAAAACTCATACAGAGTCTCAACACGAATTATCAAAAGGTAATCAATAAGATAATATTTGAGGTGGAAAACCATCATCCAAAGTATCATGCCATGAGATAACCACAAGTACCAACTGTGCCAACCAAACCACTCCATGTTCGAAGGAGGACCCCACCAACTCGGGATGGAGCAAAATCCACCCCCAAGCCACCCAAGAAAAGCAAAAAACTTATCAACCCAAACTTCGAGCCTAAGGGGAGATCAAAATCCATGTAAAAATATGGTGATGAGGATGCACCACCACATGTCAACCACCTATCCGTGACTCCACCTGATCCAAAAAGATCTAGTAGCCTCCTTGAGATGCCCTTCCAAAATTATGGGGTTTAAATGAAAGATAGAGGTGCCAAAATACATTGTGAGGAATATGAATTTGAATTTAAAATTACTCTAAAATATCCCAAAGAACCCTGGAAAAAAAAAAAAAAAAAAAAAAAAAAAAAAAAAAAAAAAAAAAAAAAAAAAAAAAAAAAAAAAAAACCACCATCAAACCCTCCAAAAACACAAAAAAAGCAGAAACAAATTTTTTCTCTTTCAAACCAAAAAATATTTAAAAAATTAAGTTTAAAAACAAAAAACACCAACCAAGAAAGAAAAAAATGAATCATTTAGTTTATCTCTTTCTTCTTTTCTATTTATATATATTTGATTTGTTCTTCTTTTTTTTTTTTAATTATCTTTTTTTTTTTAATTATAAAAAAAAAAGGGGAAGGGGAGGAGGAAAGAGAAAAAGAAAAAAATATTATTATTAATTATTAATCATCCTCCTTTTTTTTTTTTCAAAAAGAAAAACAAAAAAAAAAAACAAAAAGAACAAAGAGAGCCACAACAAAAGAGGGATTTGGGTAGATAAAAATTTAGCATAGGCCCCAATTAACTCACCTCTCTTATTTTTTATTACCCCACCCACACTAGTTGGACCAGGGTTCCCCTTGGAAGCACCATAAAAATTAAGTTTAACTCACTCACTAGGGGGCGGGGACTATCTCATAGAGCTTCTTTGGGCCAATGGTGGAGGTCCAATAGATCCAGATTTCAGAGAAAAACTAAGAAGTTACTCCAAATTTGCTTCCTCACGTACACCTCCATCTAAGTCTGGCAGACAAGTGGCTACATTTTCCACCATGCTCCCAATAACCTTTAAGCAAACAGACTCAAGATCCCTTTTGTAGTTCTTGAATGCCCTTTGGTTTCTTTCCCACCAAATACCCCAAAATATATGAGGAAGAAAGAATTTCTAAAACAAAAAAAACACTGGAATTTAAAAGGGGAGCACATTGTGAGAAAACATGAAAAATTGAATTTGGAAAAACCCAATGAACCCCCAGGAAGTGGATAATATGATCCAAAATAGTAGTAGAGAAAGGGCATTGGAAGAAAAGGTGCAAGGATGTTTCCTCATATGATTCACAAAGGTAACATCTATTCGGGAGGATCATCCCTCTTTTGCATAGGTTCTCAATAGTGAGACATTTATTTTGAATGGCCAACCAAAGAAAGATGTTAACTTTTTGAGTCAAATGTTTAAGCCAAATCTTGTAGGGAGGGAGCAAATGGGGATAGCTCGAGTCAAGGATATTGTATGCCAATTTGACCAAGAATGAACCATCACTCTCTCCTTTCCAAATTTAATTATCCTTTGAATATTGGGACTTAATAACCTACAACTTGAGCATTTTAGAAATAGAACTCCAGGCTGATTTTGCTTCTCTACTATAATTGGTAGTAGGCACAAACTTCCAAACTCCCCTGCCCTCCATGCAAGTTATGAAATTAGAAACATTTGACCAACCAAGTCTCCTGGTAAGAATCTTCGTCGATGCAAAGTTGAAATTCTATAACAGGGGATAATCCATAAGCTAGGGATCTTTCCAAAAGTCTATTGAGCTCCCATTTCCCAGGATCCAACGAAAGCCTTTAACCAAATTTTCTCTATATTTAAACAAAGTTTACCAGAAAATAGAGCCTTCCACTAGGAGGGGGTCCAACAAGAAGCTTTCACATTGGTTTAGGTATTTGGCAGTAATTATATTGGTCCATTCCATATCCTCATTTTTTAGAAGTTTTTAGCCTTGTTTCTTTACCAACGATTCATTCATCAACCATAAATTTTTGAGACCCAAACCTCCACAAGCTTTCCTAGAACAAACTTGATTCCATGAAACAAGATGAAACTTCCTATGATCTTCAGATTCAGCCTAGAGAAATGCTTTTTGAATACACTCCAACTTGGTTAAAACCTTTACTAGGATCCCGAATATGGACATAAAAGAAATAGATATACTTTGCAGGATAATCTTGACCATTAGAATCTTCCTTGCTTGACTCAGTAAAGCACCTTTCCATTTGGTAAGCCTTTTCTAGCAGTCTCTCCATCATCGGGTCCCAAAAACTTTCCTACATTCTACTAGTGAAGAAAGGTAAGCCCAAGTAAGAAGTTGGAAATTCCATGATGCCACAACCAAGAATTTCAACGATCTTCCTTTGCCTTGCTAAAGGAGTGCTCAAAAAGTACATCACACTTTTAAGGTAATCAATATTTTGACCAATTGCTTTCTCAAGTAAATTAAGATTTTTCTTGAACACTCTGGCTTGACCCACGAAATCCAAAAAGGATAGCAATATGCCATTAGTTAACTGGTGATGAGATATTGGGTTAAGTGAGAGCTGACTTGAGGCTTGTGGAATCCATGAGAATGGACCTTCCCAGGGCTTCATACAATAGAATGAATAGATAGGGGGATAATGGGTCTCCTTGGATAAGACCTTTGGAGCTCTGTGAGACCCATTAACCAAAATTGAGAATTTCATAGAGGAGAAATAGGCCCTAATCAGATTAATCCAACTTTGGCTGAACCCAAATTTTAACAAGACTTCCACCAGAAACTCCCAGGATACTCTATCATACACCTTGTTCATGTCTAGCTTAAGGAAGAGGCAAAATCTACCAATTTTATGAACCAAATGAATGATTTTGTGGACTGCTAGGACACCATCCAAGATTTGCCTCCCAATCACAAATTCAATCTGAGCTTTATCAACAAGAAGAAATATTAGTGGCTTCAACTTGTTGGCCAACATTTTAGAGGATCTTATAAATGGTGTTGCATAGGCTACTCGAATGGAACTCACTAGATTTATTGATCCTTATAGATTTAGGAATAAGTGCCAAGAAGGTGGAGTTCACCCTAAAAGAGATAAGATTGGTAATTTGAACAGTTCTCATCACTTCACAGACTTCAATCTCAAAAATATGCCAAAATTTCTAAAAAATAGGGAGGGAAATCATCTAGGCCAGTGCTTTCAAATCTTCCATTACAAAACCATAGATTTGATCTCTTCATCACAAAAGGGAGCTTCAAGACTCATGTTCATATCTCTCAAGACCTAATTGGGAATGAATCTTAGAAGAAATATTTTAGCCTCTTTGTCTCTGCATTCTCTGGAGCCTAACAAAGAACCAAAAAAGACAATTGCCTCAGCTCTAATATCATGAATATCCTTTGTTTTAGAATCATCATCTTTAATAATATATCGAATTCTAGTGGAGCTCCTATGCCTCAGCGTTGAGGTATAAAAATATTTAGTGTTTCAGTCACCTTCCTTAAGCCAAAGGGCCCTAGATTTTTGCTTCCATAGGATTTCCTCCCTAGCCAAATTATTATGCAATTCAACCAAAAAAACCTTTTCCTTACGTGTAGAATCAGTCGAGAGACCTTCAACTTCCACCATTGTTTCCAAATTTTTTAGCTTAGTTCTAAGAGATTCTTTTTGAATATATCTCCAAAAAATTCCTTGTTCCAAAGCTTCAGCTTGCATTTTATCAAATTGAGTTTGTTTGCAATTATAGGAAATCCTTTAGCCGACACCAAATCAAACCACCATTCCCTGATCTTCTCTTCTAATTTAGGATGGGAACATTGCATGGCTTCAAATTGGAACAACCTA
This sequence comes from Wollemia nobilis, assembly GCA_028583015.1. Classification (NCBI taxonomy): domain Eukaryota; kingdom Viridiplantae; phylum Streptophyta; class Pinopsida; order Araucariales; family Araucariaceae; genus Wollemia; species Wollemia nobilis. Next base: position 2,361,741 of record JAQPPZ010003633.1, read on the forward strand.
GGAAAGAAATCAAGTTGCTAAAGGATTTCAACCTAGAGCGGATTGTGGTCTGACCTAGCTTTAGGCAGAGAAACTAGAGATTCATCACCACAAAAAGGTAAATATTTTTTGGATATTAAAATCCTATCTAATATGATAAGGATAAGTTGGTTCTCTAAGTGCCTATTGCTCCAAGTGAGCCTAGAACCTTTCAAGTCTAGGTCCATTAGCTCACAATGACTGACAAAGTTTGCAAATTCTTCCATACTCCTTGCACAGGGATAATTATCCCATTTTTTTCTAAAGTATACAATGGGGCATTAAAATCCTCTGGTAATATCCAAGCTTCCTCTTTGAAAATATCCCTCATCTCAAGTAGTGAGGTCCAAAAAGTTTTTCTATTAGGGCCTGAATTCAAAGCATAAACATTAGACATAATCCATCTTCGACTAGAAGTTTTACAATAAAATAAAATTTTAATGACTTTTTTCGAAGAGGAAATAATATACTCGTCCACCTTTGGCACATTCTAAAAATAAAACAACTCCCTAGAGGAGTCATTAGCAGGACTAATGACAAAACTAGTTTGCTTCCAAGTAGAATTCCTAACTAATTCAATATTATTGACCTCAATTTTATATTCTTGAATGAAAATAATATCTGGAGCAACTTATTTCCTATATAAAGAAATTAAAAATCGTTTAGAGGATCCATTCAATCCTTGAATATTCCAAGAGAGGGATTTTATTTATGAATTTTGGATCAGATTTTCTTTTCACTAGCCATTGGTTGGGGAGCATGTCTGAAGACTTCCAATTTTAATTGACTACTACCAGCTTATTTGCTTTTTTCCATTTTTAGAAAAGCTTGAGATCCATTGACAATTTCAAACTCCACTTCCTTTTTCCTCAAAGCTTTGTTCATGGGTTTATGCACTTTTTATCTATTCCAACATCAATACAATCCTTTCTATGACTTTTTAGTTTTAGGACCAAGAGATCCTCTTTCCAAAATAGGTCTAGGAGGCTGAACTTGTTTCATTTCTGATTGCAATACTTGCTGGACCACTGGTTCCTCCAAATAAAGATCCTTAAAATAATTGTATAGGATTAGGTATTTTAGACTTATCTCTACTAGTGAAGGGCCAGAATGGTACCTAGCTTCCGAATTTGGAGTCATCAAGATGTCTTCTTGGGGGTGCTCCAGCTCAATCAATTTTTGGCCACTCTCAAATCCATCCATTTTCCAATTTCAACAAGCATCGAAGGAAGAATCTCTCCCTCCTTCAAAGGTGCAAAATCCTCCTTTTTAGCAATAGGTATATCCAAATAAATTTATATTAAACAACATTAATTATAACAACTATAAATTCTCAAGCAAAAATGACAAACCTCTTTGTAACCATAAAAATATTATGTTATTGATTCATCCTTCTAATGCATTATAATAATTTAGACCACAAATACAATATTCATTTTGTTTGTTTTCACTTTTTAATCCCATGAAAATACATCCAACAATTAAAATTCCATTAAAATATATGTTATGACTGTGGAGTGTCAAGTGGAAAAAACCATACTCATCACACTATCTCTAATTCATGGTTTAACCTTTGTATCACATTATTTTATATGTTATTTTTTGTTTTTAATTCATTAGTTTTTTAAAAATAATGATAAATATTTTACAATCCAAACTCTTTACTCTAACAATAATATATTTAAGGGTTGCTAAAGTTGACCTAAAGTGAAAATTTTCCCTTACTAAAGTTGATCACAATCCAATGCACATAAAGATCCAAATACAAGAAAGTAAGCAAGAAGAACATCTTCAAGTAACTAAAAGAAAGACAATAGGAGACATCTCTATGACAAAGAAAAATTAGAAAACTTTTAAAACATCACTCAAGCAAATTATGCAAAGACAGGAAAGAAAAAGGACATATACTTTTCATAATGGATATTATCAGAGAAGCCTTGGAATCATGCAAAAATTTAAAACCTAGAAAATTATAACATGAGCGCTTCCTTGTAAATATATGGTATGATGCAGAATGCAAAGAAGTAAGAATAACCTTGAAAGAACCAAGCAAAGAGAAAAAAATATCAAGATATATAAACAACTAGTGGAAACAAAAAATAAAAAATACATAAGAACAAGGAATAAATAGTTGATATATCTTGCAAAGCATAGCCCAAGACAAATTTTAAGAGCTATGACAAAGCAAAAGGTACATAAAAACAATATCGCAAGCAAACAATAGTTGTAGTATGCTAAGCAATTATATGAGAGAAACCAAGAAAAGATACACCTCCTATAATTGACACAATTGAGAACTTTTTTGAAGATGTGAAAGAGGGCATTAAGAAAATAACAAATGTTGGAGAATATTATATTATTTGGTACATGCTAATGTACCTTCATGGTACATATTGTAAATATTGGATTAGGGTTGTGCCCTAGATTATAGTGTGAGTAAATATTTTATATAATGTTAAAATGTGCAGGAAATGCACAAGTGTCATGTGTGCAAGTGTGCAAGTGTTATGTGTGTATATGTGCACAAATATCTTATATATAAGTGTGCACAAGTATTCTTAGATTAGAGTGTGTATTGTAAATAATCATATCCAAGTGTGCATACAAATAGAGTCATGTGTATGGAAAGTGTCAACTAGAGAAGCCAAGAATCATGAGACTTAGCATAAGGAAAGGAAGAGTCAAGTAACCAAAGAGTTGTCCTACAATTGGCTATATTTTACTCCATATATGACATTACCTACACCACCTACATAGTCTACATTATCTACATTGTCTACATTGTCTTCATAGTGAGCATAGAAATCATTGTTATTGTATGAGAGTTTTATGATACATTTGTAAGATAAAGAGGAGTAATAAATATTGAATACATTTGAGCAACTGATATTGTAAGTTGTGCTACATGATTTGTATATGTATGATTCAGGCTATTACATTCATATTACTGCTTATTAAGAATGTTAGTTGATATATTATAAGCCTTGATTTTACATATTAGTTGGCTCATATTATTTTGGTTATATTATTATTTTGATCTTACTATATTGTGGTTATAATTATATTTTATCCTATGAGTTTACATTAATATTGAGGCTTCAAAAACCATTAGATAAATCCGGAGATATAGATGGTTTGCAAGCTAAACCTCTCAAGTATGAGGTTGACATATTAGCACCACACATACAAAATATTTTTAATGGCATAATTAATGGAGGAGTTACAATAGAATGGATAACCAACCTAGTCATACCATTGCATAAAAATAGAGACACCAACAATCCTCTAAATTACCACACCATCACGATTAATATTATTTTTACAAAATTCATTGACAACATAGTAGAAAGCAAATTCAGTCAATGGGCAAAAAATTAAAAAAAGAGGTAATAGGGCAAACAAGGTTTAGACCAAAGTACTCAACAATAGATCACTACATTATGTTAATACACCTAATAGATAGAATATGTAATGAAAAAGAAGTTTATTGTTGTTATGTGGACTTGAAAAAGGGTTTTAGCATAGTACCTAGAGGTAAATTATGGAAAATATTGAAAAAATGATGTATTAACCAACTATAGAGCAGTTGTACATAGATTTTATAAGCATGTTGTAACAACCCAGGTCTTACCTTCCTGGTTGTCCAAACTAAACCTCTCTACTAGAAACACAATAAGAAAATTTCGACTGATCTCAAGTTTTAAAACAAAACATTTGAGGATAGTTTGATGTTCACCCAATATTTAATTAGTACAAGGTATGTAATATTCTCCACTATGGGTACCTAGATCGTTGCAGTCGATCGCCCATGTGGTCAAGACTGGTCGGGTCCCGTAGTATGGTGCCTTTAAGAGAACTTATCCTCTCATCCCAAGTTCCAAGTTCACGGTAGGGGTTTCTCCTCTAGGGCCCATTTCACCTAGAGGTTAGATGCATAAATTCTCCATTCCTTAACATGTATATTTTATATTAGCCATGCAAGGATTAGCGTGTACATGCCATGTGCTAGATGGGTTTCCACCTTCCCTGGAAATCATCTAGGATCCACCAATACCTTGGCTTTGGATCGGGTGTTACTTGACTTGGCACGATTGATGACAGGATGTCCCATTTCATATCATTGTTGAGTAAAATTCCAATCATTCAAGGATTGATTGTTTCCTCACTGGACTATTCAGGTGATAGCCTAAGAGTGATGCCCATTTCATCCTCTTTTACCTCCCATCCTAACCCTTCCCTTTAGGAGTATAATTGCCCCTGTATTAAGATGTTTATCCTTCCAGCAAGCATCTACAATCTTGGCTTAGAAATAACTACCATCCTTCCTAATGATAGGTCATATTGGTTTAGGGCCAAGGTTTTGAGTTTGTAGCATTATTTCATAACAAGAAGAGATCTAAATTCTCATAGTGATTTTCCAAACCAAACTAATTTTACCAAACCACATTATTAAATGTTCTTTTAAATCTATTAAGATCATAAAATAATAATCTTATCCTATATAACTACATCTCATAACACAATCCATTTATATCATGTTACCCTTTCATTAATTAAGTAAATATTGTGAGACAATCTTAAAGCAACTATACATACACAAAAATGGAAGCTTAAAAAGATGCTAAAGAAGCTTTTGTCCTAGTAAAAATATTGTCAATGTAAGGTCAGTTTGCATTTATTTTGGATTGCATCATAATAGTAATCATTATTCTCCCTATGGTGTCAATGACAAACAAACAACAAGCACTAAATTTATCGATTAACTAAAGGTTGATTATTTTTTTTAAGGTCAGGCCATTTAATTAGAATTATAGAGTCATACTTCTATATGTCACATTGATTAAAAAAATAAGGTAAAGGGAAATCCTTATTTTCATTATCGATGCGACATAGAACACCAATGATTTAATATTTAAACATTAATCATTCACTTGAATCATGTTATCGAACAGTATTAAAATTAATATAAAGTTTCTTGTCAATATTTTTCTCCCATCAACTCAAGCACACAACCAAATTGGAGTAATACCAATAGCAACGACATCTACTGTCAAATATCTATGTAAATGTATTTTAATTTCCAGAAAGAAAAAGATATAATATATATATATATATATATATATTTTTTTTTTGCTAAATTTAATCTTCACATTCATTTCAATAAAAGTAAAAAGGCTCATTTTCTTCATACTACAAGTTTTGTCACCATGTTTTTCTCAATTTCATAATACATACGGCTTCCTCAGCTTATGCCTAGGCAACAAATTGTTTTCTCCTTTCAATAGAATATGATTCGTAATCAATCAACTAATCCAACTCATATGCACCTCTAATATCTTATCTACTCAAAGTTTCCACCAAAAGCAATTCTATAAAGATTTTTTAGTTAAAGTATTAATACATTGAGATGGATAGGAACCACGTTTATGGAAAATACCATCCATAAAAGCCAATGCTACTCATACCAGCCAAGAGATGATATTTTTAAATGCAGTTTCTTGTTTTCACTCTAACATGCAGGTGGTGAAACGTATAAGACAATCATTTGGCCATATGGAAAACTAGGATAGAATTTCCATCACCATTGACGTCCTGATGTCATGAATGGTTTCATACTGCTACAAGAAGGTATGCTATTATGACCACTATAACATTGCATTCCACACCCTTGTAGTGGAAGGTTGAGATTTGATGATTTACAGAGGGGTCAGAGCGGCCATCTAACATGTATGCAACTATCCTATCATGCGTACATTCGATGCAGACTCATATATAAGAATGAATTTTAATCAACTCCAATACTTCTTTTCACTATAATTATGGAATAAAATTAACCAAATAATTTTAAAACACAGTGAAACATATTCTTATCTAAGATTGACTTATTATAAAAAGATATTTAAAAAAAGAAAATTTTATCATAATTCTAAAATAAAACTAACAGCGTTCTGTATCCTTTTAACATTATCTAGAGAGCTTCTAGAGACCTGACCTAGTGTGACAAGTCCTTTTCACGGCTCTCTAACAGCTTCCAAGCATTCTAGAATAAATATGATATCCTCAAGCTTCCCCATCTGATTAAATAAAAGAAAGTAATAACACTATGCTTTACATCTATGCAGTACGTGCAAAAGTTCCTGCTCGAAACTTACCAAATGGTTCATCTTATGGGCTTGTCATGCCATTTCACCATTTTTGCTTATATATTTATATATTTATTATAATTTTTATATATATATTGCTTAACTAATTCTTATTTCATTTAATAATTCTTATATTATATTATATTTATATTTTATTATTATTTTTTGGTAATATTAAGAGAGAGGGTTTAAAGGGAAAACCCACAACCTTACATAACAACTCCTAGAGGGAGAGAAAAATGAACCCAACCTAACAAACCATCTCCAAAAGGAGACTAACAACTGACCACCCGAAGGGGAAGCCGCCAACAACACCATCCAAGAACAAACAACAATTACAACCAAGGTGTCGGAGAAGCCGAGAGGAGGTAAAGAAAATGGAACCCGCACCGACCTCTGAACCTAGAAAAGGTAGAAGAATTGATAAAATTTAAAATGCTTGCCCATCAACGAGGGCATTGAGACGTCGTACCATCACCAACTGGGCCTCACATGCCTAAATAACCAAGGAACCATAAGGCCAATAAATTTGCAGGTGGAAAGTGGAAACACCCGCACAAAGGAATCAAAATGAAAAACCACTTCGGACCAAAACCACCTAGTGAAAACCAACCTAGGAAAGAAACCAGGTCCTATAGCACCCGTAAGATAAAAAACGAACACCATACTAGGACCTTAGAACACTGCGAGCCAAACCCAAAATCCCAACAAAGGAAAGGTGGAAAAATGGAAGCTAAGACCTCATCTGCAAAGGCAAAACAACAAACCCAAGGCTCATTGCAACACTGTAGAAGCCTCATACACACGCACCAACAAACACAAATCCCACAGGACCCCTAAAACACCTCTAAAAATAGAGACCAAACAATGAAACACATGCAGGAATAGCCATCTGCCCTAACAATGAATAAAATAATCCCCACACACTGGAGGACCTAGCTACACAAGAGGAAGGAGCAATAGAGAACAACCCTATGCAAACCAACCATCGAAACCCATGGGCAAAGGAAAATCCTAGAGGACCAGAAGGCCCGTACACCCACACCCTATCCAACTGGGAAACCAAGGCTTTAACACAACCACAACTAGATCTAGAAAATAGGACTTTGTAGCCACCAATTCCAACCACACCACCCGAGCACTCGAAACCCTGGCTCGATGCCAGCCAAGGAGAGCGGCCAACAACTACTGCAATAACAACACCCTAGAATCACCCCCATCGAGTTTGAGTCGGCCTTTGGCATAATCCCCCTCCCAGGGACCTCGACCATATATTCAGTGGTATACTGAACTCATAATAGATGCAGAGCCAAATTACCAAAACCCCAACTAACATCCAACCTGAGCTCGACGCTCACCAAGCCAAAACACAGGTCAAGTGCCAAATAGAGGACCACCAACTAGAGCATTTTGAACTACAACAACTCCAAATCACCCCCATAGGTTTAGGTCAACAAGAACCTCTATCCCCCTCAAGGACCTAGCTAGATCTATAGTAGTTTGCCGCACCCACAATAGATTAAGAATGAACCAGACAGGCCACTCCACCAACAAAGACACTACCAACCGCTATTTGCAGAGTAAACCGACCATAAGAAACCGGCAAAACTGATTGGGAAAAAATAGAGGAACCTCCCGCTCAGAGGGAACCTCCCATAAACCAACCATCGAAACCCATGGGAAAAGAAAAACCGTAGAGGACCAAAAGACCCTTACACCAACACCCTGTCCAACTGGGAAACCAAGGAGTTAACACAACCATAACCAGATCTAGAAAAAAGGATTCTGCAGCCACCAATTCCAACCTCACCACCCGAGCACTCAAAACCCTGGCTTGATGCCAGCCAAGGAGAGTGGCCAACAACTACTACAACAACAACACCCCAGAATCACCCCCATCGGGTTTGAGTCGGCCTTTGGCCCAATCCCCCTCCCAGGGACCTCGACCAGATATTCAGTGGCATACCAAACTCATAATAGATGTAGAGCCAAATGGCCAAAACCCCAACTAACAACCAACCCAAGCTCGACGCTCACCAAGCCAAAACATAGGTCAAGTGCCAAATAGAGGACCACCAACTAGAGCATTCTGAACTACAACAATAGCTCCAACTCACCCCCGCAGGTTTAGGCTGACAAGAAGCTCTATCCCCCTCAGGGACCTAGCCAGATCTATAGTAGTTTGTCGCACCCACAATAGATTCAAAATGAACCAGACATACCTATATTTTATTATTATTATTACAAATATATTATTATTATTTTATTTAACTATTTATATATATATATTAAATATAAAAGAAATATCAAAACACACAAAACCCTATAATGCAACTACATGAATGCATCTACATGGACCGCTTGATGGCTGTATTGCCAGTAGGGATTTTTTTTTAACCCTTACGACTGCAAATACCCTACCGCTCATCATATACCCCTTCTTACCTTTTGTTGGTGCTCTTCATCTATTAGCAGGAGGAGGTATCTTTCCCTTGACCTGCTTTCCCTTTCGAGGGTACCTATTCCTGCAACCACAGATAGATCAACAATATCTTGCTCTTGCAGGTAAAGTAGACATACTAATAGCTAAATTTTGGAGGGATGTTACACAAGTGGAGGCACAAATTAGAACTCTATAAGGACTATCATAGTGTTTTAGGAGTGATTTTGAGGTGAAACAGGGTTGTCTACTATCACCTACATTATTTTACCTTTACATTGACAAATTAGAGGAACAGGTAGAAATGATGGGAGGAGAGGAAATACAATTGGCTAGTTATGTATTAAAACTTATTCTTTATGCCAATGACCTCATCTTGATTGGCAAGACACTTGAAAGTTTAAAATAACATCTAAAATATTTAGAGAATTTTTATAAATAATTTGGGATGCATGTAAACACTATCAAGGGCTAAATTATGACCTTCTCTACTCGAAGAGAGCCAAAATAGTCATATTTTTTTATTTTAAGGAAATCCTTTAAAGGTATTAATGGAATACAAATATCTTGGATTAGATTTTCAAAGCAAACACAATTGGGAAAAACACAAGATGAAAAGTATACAAGTAGGATGGAGGTCACTCTACTCATTGCTAAATACGAGCTAAAAATAGAGCTATGGGATTGGAAAATCATTAGATTCATTTTTGGGTTATTAGTTATTCCAATGGTGCTATAAGGGTATGAGGTGTGGGCTAGTAAATAAAGACAAATAGAAAGAATTCAAAAGTGACTAATTACTAATAAATTTAGAATTAAATCATCAATCCCATATAATATTTTAATTTTTTAAATAGGGAATTTTCTACTAGAAGCAAAATCTATGATAAGGCTATTAGGGTACCTAAAGAAATTACAAAGAATAGAAGATAATAGGTTTCCAAAATAGGTAATGAAAGAAGGACTAAATAGAAGAAAATACAAATGGATGAAATAAAACAATAAATGGATGGACAAATGGAAGATTGCATTTTATGAGGTCCCAAACTCCAACAAAGAAATTAAATAATATGTGAGGAAAAATTTAGACTTGTCATATAGACTAAAAATTTAGGAAGGAAAAACAGTTATACATCAACGAGTTCAACCCAAACTATGAACATAGCCAAAAGAAGTACATAGATGCAAATATCAAATGGAAAGAAAAAATACTTATAGCCCAACTAAGATCTAGTTCACACCATCTCAGATGTAAAACTGGGAGATAAATAATTCCTCAAGAGGCATGGTCAAAATGAATATGCCTTTTGCACAATAGTAGTGGAGATCAAAAAATATTTTATCATGGAATGTGAAGCCTACAAGGACATTGAGATTGCATATGAGGACACTCTAAAATTAAACTTACTAAGAAATCTATTTGAAGAATTAATAATAGAAAATATTAAGAAATTTCTCATTAAAATCACCAGTAGGAGAAACACAAAATATGATAAAAGAATTTTGAGAATTTTGACTTTCTTGAACAATTGTCTTTGTTAGATGTTAAAATTTGGAACTTTGAATAAGAGGTCCAAGGTTTGAATTCAAAAGGGGGTAGGGTTGTACACCAAATTCGTTCTTGTGTTAAAGCTCTTGGTCCCATAGACTGTTTTGGTCACATGAACGTAATTAAAATAATTTTATTTAAATTTAAATACATATCTATACTTAGTATTGTTGATGTAAAATTGCATATAAAAAGATTTTTTGTGGTTGGTACATGGTTGGAAATAACTTGTAATATGGAATATGCCTAGTTCCTAAATACTCCCAACATGAATATGTTAATCTTTCTCTCTTCAAGTATTAACATGATCAAATTCATTGCATTGGCCTCTATTTAGTTTGCATAAACTCCTTAATATTGTGCATGTGTATTTTGCTAAGATTTATAATTAATGGTATGTTAAGATCAAATTATGAATCATTTATGTAGGCCACTTGATTTTGTGTTCATATAAAGAGAATCATATTTGTTCTTATATGTAAAAATCATCTAATGGCACATCCATAGCCTTGAATAAGATTTTGTAAAATATTCATAGGACTATAAAATGATGATGATGATATTTGTAAATGGATCCAACTTCGTATTTTTCTTCAAGGTGTTATTCTCCATAATTGTTTTACACATCCTTGTATGTCAATGAACATATTTTGCAAAAAAATATTTTAATATCATGTTCTTGGTCATGGAAGGCTTAAGTAATAAACAAATTGACTATGCTAAATAATCCATATTATTGATGTTTTACCCAACCTTAGAGAAGAGGATAAAAACCAAACTTCATTCTTTCCATCATAAATTTTCTATCATGATGTGCCAATGAGGCCTTGGTCCAATGGTTGGGATATATGAATGATGTATCCCACACCAAGTTCAAATCTTGACAACACCAAATAGGCTATACAACTCAATATGACTAAGTTGATGTAAAAGGAAAAGGGTAACCCTTTAAACAATCTATTTAAAAAAAATTAATCTTGATGCATCATAGAAGAGTTACAATGTGATGGATTGAGCAACAAGAAGAAATTGTTCATTCAAAATTTTTAGAGCATTCAAACTATACAAATATATACAATAAGATATCTCTTGGTTTCTTAAGGGACTCTTGGTGCTTCAAAGACCAACACGTCTCTTTGTATTTTGCCTCTTCAAATATTGCTTAAAAATGTTATAATTATATAACATCTCCCTTATTACATTATTTTATAGACAAGGAGAATTGCATAATATGATTTCATGTAACTTTGTAGAAATAATTTATTGTTCTTCTTGTATTAGAGGCCATATTCTACTATACCATGGACATAATGCAATATCATGTTTGCTACCTTCCAATGACTAACCTTAGGTTCTTGCATGAATCTTGCATGATGTTAGGTATGGTATTTGGTAGGTATATGCGACTCCCAATCAATTGATGATAAAGAGTACCAAATACCTAACCTATCTTGTCATAATTGGATAGTTGTAACCCTTTCTCCATTGGTGTTGTCTTACATTTATAATTTGCCATCTTGTATTTTTTCCAGGAGTGTCTTGGCATATTTTATCTATGTGACTAAAATATGATTCTTTCTTTGCCAAACTTCCAACCCAAGACAATAATGCAAAAGCCCCAAATTTGTCATGTCAAATGACTCTTTCAATTCATTATTCACATCATTCACCAATTTATCTAAACTTCTAATAGCAACCAGATCATAAACATAGAGCACAAGAATCACTATTTTAGCTCCAAATTTTGTAACATAGAAATTTGCATTAGAGGGACTTTTTGGTGAAACCATTATACAGTAGGTGATTATTAATTTTGATGGACCAAGCTCTAGGAGCCTACTTCAACCTATATGGTGACTTTTTAGTCTACAAAACTATTGACATTGCCGAAAAATAATAAAACCTTTAGGTTGTGTTATGTACACCTCTTCTTCAATATCACCACTAATGAAGGGACATTTAACATCCATTTGATGAGTTTTCTAATCGAACTATGTTGCCAATGCATAGAGTGCATGGATGGTGGTCATATTTATTGTATATGCAAATGTATCTTCATATTTTATTCCTTCCTTTTGTGTGTAGCCCTTTACAATAAGTCATGCTTTATACTTATCAATGGATATGTTTGCCTTGTATTTGATTTTGAATACCTACTTGAAACCTATGGATTTTTTTCCTTTGAGAAAATTAATAAGATCCCATGTTTCATTCTTCATTAGAGATGTGTATTCTACTTCCATAGTTGTCTTCTATTATAAAAAATTTAGTGTGTCCTTTACTAATGTTGGTTTTGCATTCTCCATTACATAAGTTGTCAATCCCACATTTACTTTTATCATGTACAACTATGAGTATGTGGTTGTGTGGAAGTGAGGTCAAGTGGTGCATCAAGTTTAGCATATTTTATGGTATTAGTGATACATTTTGTAGTCTTTCTTTTTATGATGAAGAAACTACTACTATTTCTTGAACAAATTCTAAGACTTCTTCACGATCTTCCTCATTTGACTCAACTCTTTGAACTTTCTCATTTGACTCAATGCTCAAAAATAGAGATGTGGAATCTTCAAACTTCTTAGAATATTCAAAATTTATCTTATTTTTAAATTATTTGTCAAAAACAATGTCTTTACTTATATGCATTTTATTGGTAGCTATATCTATTAGTTGATAAGTTTTTGATGCTTCATCATAGCTAAGAAATATGTAAGACATGGTTTTTTACATCCAACTTGGTCCTCTTTTGCTTTGGCACATGCATGTATGTCTTGCTTATGAAGACTCTAATATACACAATTGAAGGCTTCCTCCTAGACCAAGCTTCATTTGGTGTAATCCCTTGAAGTTATTTTGTGGCCATTCTATTCTTAAGATACATTACAATAGATATAGCTTTAGCCCATTACTGTTGCTCTAGATTGGCTCTTGTGAGCATGCAGTGAACCATTTATTTGATGGAATATTTTTTTACTTAGAAACCCTATTATGTTGTAGAGTGTAGGTGGTAGTAAGCTACCACCTTATCCCATTTCGAGCTAGAAACCTTAAAGTTTTTGGATGTATACTTCCCCTTCGATCTGAGTGGAGGACTTGAATATAATGTCCAATTTATATTTTGAGAAGCTTCTTGAAGCATTGGAAATTCTTGAGGGTATTTGAATTTAATGGCAAAAAATATACCCACATCTTCCATAAGTAGTCATCTACAAATAACTAAAAGTACCTATGTCCATTGTAACTGGCTAGTATGGATTCACATAGACTAGTGTGTATTAATCCAATGGTCCTTTAGGTCTATGAGTGTTGAACTCAAAAGGTCCTCGATGTTGCTTCACTAAAAAAAAACCCAAAGCATTCGAATAATATGGGTGAAAGGTTGGTCAAACCTGACACTATGTGATGCTTACTCAACTAGATTAAGTATTCAAAACTTAGATGTCTGTATATCCCATGCCAAAGGAAGGTAGCATCTATTGTGTTTACAAATAATGTAACATTAGGAGTTGATATGGCATTGAGTGTATAGGAATAAATTGCTATAAACTTGTCATGTTTTGTGATGAAACACCTCTTTTTTCCATAAAAAAACTAGCAATTTGATTGCCATGTCTCGATCCAAATTTTTTAAAACATGTAGCATGTTGTTTGCTAATCCTGGTGTATATGGTATCTTTTTAATCATACTTTTCTCGTCATTTAGATTGAGAGGAATATTTACCTCTTCTTTGACATGATAGATCTTATCATTGACAATGGTGATTGGTTTCCCCTCTTTGTCTTGTAAGGATTCAAACTATGTTTTGTCTCCAGTCGTGCTTGCTAGCACCTGAATCAATATACTAAATTTCATTCTTCAATTTTTTCACTACCTTGGACATCAATACCTTATGTATGAGTTTCAAGTCTTGTTCAAAAATAAATTCTACTTCATGTGCAACATGCCCTTGTTGTTGCTTTGAATGTGGTTTTAACTATGTATTTTTAGGAGGAGGTTTACAAACTTGACCTCCTTAAATCATCGAGTTATATCAACAATACTTAATATCATGTTCTTCTCTTTCCTAGATATGATAGTAAATCTATTTTTTACATTGTTATGATGATGATGAAGATGAGAAAGGACTCTTCTATGACTTCTTTGTGGAATTGAGTGCATTGTATGTCAACTAATCCCTCAATTTTTTGTTTACTTCTTTCTATTGAGGTATATTCACCAACTTATTAAAGGATACCTTCCTATTTAATACTTGCAAAGAAGTAATCATCACTAGAAAATAATCTAGTGTTGGTGTAATATTATTAATTACACCTTAGTATTTAGTTTACTAGGTAGACTTAGCTAATAATTATATTATTCTTATTTATTAAATAAGAATAATCCACTCATAGGATATTTCTTCTAGCTTTCTCTAGATTTCTTTCCTTGATTTGAGTGATTAGCTTTTTGCTTTTTCTTTTTGTTTTTTGGATCTCATGTCCACAATTAGTTACTTTCCTTGTTAACTAATTGTGCACTCATTATTTATGATCCTCACCCTTGCCTATATATGCAAGGGTTTCTTCTTCTACGAATATGAGAGATTGTATACAGGTTATTGGAGCATATTGGAGTTTTTTCTCATTATTGTAATATTGTCTTTGCATGTTATTGAGTATTGCTAATCCTCCATTGTTGAACCTTTGTTATTGCTTTTGTGATCTACATTAAACATTCAAGATCCTATTATAGGTTCAACCTTATTGTTGTTCCTTTCATGGTATACAAAGCTATGTTTTTTTTTGTAGATTCATAGCCATAGGTTCTTGAGGATTTGTCACTCCTTCAAAGATGTTTTTTTGCACAGGAAAAATATGCTTTTTCACTGTTTTTTTACCTAGGAAAAATCTGCTTTTTTCCTTAGTTTTTATTTTTTTATATAGGAAAAATCCGTAGTTGGGAGTCGTTAACAGAAAATCATAGGCACTTTCTAGAATTGAAGGCACTTTCCAAAATTACAGGCACTTTCTAGAATTGCAGGCACTTTCCATAGTTGCAAGCATTTACCCAATTGCACACGATTTGTACAATCACTCGTGATTACTCTGGGTATTTATCAAAAATTGCATATATTTAGTATTTTGGTTGAATTTTGTACTTTTAGTACTGTTGAGGTGTGATTTTTTCCAGTTACAAGAATCACTCAACAATTAGGATTCAAAATCCTCTTGCAAAGAAAGTATACTTCTCCAAGGTTCTCACTTAATATTTTTATGTCATGCATATGTGTAAAAATAAGTGTTTGAATAATCTCAATAGTTTACAAGTTACTGATAACAAGGGGCCTGGGAATCAGGTAATAAACTTTAAATTCATCTATGTGTTAAGTGTCTTTTACTCCAAATATTTCTCTAAGCAATAATAGATAAATTTACCTTTTAATTTTGATAACTTGTGCAAATTTATTCTATAATATCAAAAAACAAGTTTAATCTAGCATTTTAATATTAAATTTCAATTAACTTTAATAAAGTCAAAGCTAATTAAACTTTGATGAAATCGTTTAAATATAAACCTTAATTAAAAAGTCTAACTTTATAATATTCAAAATTTAAGGTTTATTTTAATGGAAATATTTGTTCATCCAAATATGAAATTGAAATTTAAATATTTGGAGAATGAACAAATGTAATAATGATTAATCCAAACTATAAGGTTTTGAAACCTCAATAATTATGAAACATACGGTTTAATATAAAACTGATCTATGAACTTTTGAATTTTATGATATGAAAATAAAGTTCATAAAACATCTTCTTCCCGAAATATTTATTTCTTAAATATTTATTGAATTAAATATTTAAGAACAAATATGATCCTCAAATGTAAAGTTTGGATCTTTGGATAAATTGAAACCATATTAAAACAAAACCTAAACTATTTAATGAAAATATATCAATTCTGAATTCTTAACTTTATGAAATTAAAGTTGGAATCAGAATAATCATTTATCCTCGGTAAATTTATTTATTCAAATATTAATTAAACTTAATATTTGAATAATAAATTTATTTATAACCTAGTTATAAAGTTTAACTTTATAAAAATTAAACTAGGTTAAATATATGCAAAATTTAATATAAAATAAATTGCAAAAGATTTAAAGTAAAGAAATAAATTTAATCTTGGAAAAACAACTACAACATGGAAAAACACAGAGACCCTAAAACCAAATTTATGCCTACCAAAAATTACATAGTAAAGCAATAAATTGGTGCAATCTTCAATGGAAATTTAATTCTAAAAAACTATATCAAATAATTTAATCATAATTCAAACACCGTATTCACGCTTATTTGAATCCATAAATGATTTGATATAATAAACAGATCTTACAATAAAACTTTGAATCCTCTGGAAATCCAAATCACTGTAGTATTCTTCTGTTCTCCAACTTTGCTCCTTCAAATTCTTCCTCTTTCTTTCCTTGCAAAAATGCTCGACCATGTTCTTGGCTTTTCATTCTCCATTTATAGTTGAGTAATTTGTTCCTCTTGATTAGTTTTCTCCATTCCGTCAGTTTTAAAAAACAAATTCTTAAAACCCTAATACCAATAAAGCCTTCACTTTATAATGCATGGTGAAAACACTGTTGTTTACCTTAATTCTTTCTCCAAGGTGTTATCTAGATATTTATTTTATTACAATATTTTAACAAAAATACTCTCATTAATTCTACGCGGACGCATTCATTCCAGAACTCTTTTATATACTCTTTAGGTGAAAATTAAACTATCAATCCATTACAACTTATCATATGTCATTGAATTCATGACTGCACATTCATAACCTATGTGGCCACATCGTCAAATAATACCCTATCCATGAGTCCTGCCAACTGTAATGTCTAAAACATATCTAATCACATCATGAATTCATGCATATCATGCAAAGACATATCTCGAGCAAGATTTCAAAGTAACATAGACTAGTCATTTGTATGCTTTCACCGAATGTTACAATTACATTGTGATTCTTAACATCATGATTATTGACACAATTTCTCAGTGTCAAGTGCCTCCATCACATAACCTAAAATGTATTTGATTATCATTAATGCTATCAGTCCTCATGTATTTCTCTGACGTGAGGAGGGAACCCATAACTCTTCAAATCATGTGAATGATTTAAACCTTCTTGCTCTAAGTAATGTTGATTAGCCAAAGTATAATATAATTGTTATTCTTGTCAAAACTATCGATCATTGATACTATTTCCTGAGCAAGCATATATAATTTTTTAATATGCAAGGGTATAGCATATATGCCTAGTGCCTAGTTGATTATCTACTTCACTGGAGTCAACTAGGGCCATGTCATTGCTCTAGCTATAGACCCGGTATCACTTGATAAGTTATGATTAACGACAAGTTATCCCATACCAACCGTTGTGGATTAGTCTAGCTTTGGGTCTTGCTAGATTTATCCTAATTGTAAGCTGAACAAGAACTCATCATCATACTACTCGCTTAATGACCTAGAGAAGACATTCCATACCATCTCTCGTCACCTTTTTTTTTACCTATCTTGTCAAGAAATGATTGTTCTCGAGTCATAGTGATTACCTATCTTGTAATCATCAATATTGGGTGTTTTAGGTTATTCATCCTTCACAATGAGTTAGATGAAATGTTTAGGATAATTAGTTCAAGGACTTATCAAGAAGGGTTCACAATCTTACCATATTTATCTAACCCTATCTCTAATAATTCCTTTGCATGTTTCCTTTCTTTCAATTATATATATATATATATATATATATATATATATATATATATATATATATATATATATATAAAGTCAATAGTAATATTTTATAAATTCACATTTGAGTAAATATCATAACATTATTCAGCCACATTCCCTTTTTCAAAAATAATTAGTGTAGAATTTTATTTAAAATTAAAGACTAATTTCTTTTACTAAGAATAAACCAATGACATCATATTTAATGAAAATAATAGCCATCAACTAAGATAATACTTTATTATCCAATGAGAAAAAATAATTTAAATAATTAAAAGAGACTTTTAATTTAAAACTAATATAATTAAATAAAAATAATTCATTTTTTCTAATTACACCAACACCATTTTTATTTTAAAGGTAAATAATATCCAACAATCATATTAATACTTTACAATCTACGAGTGCAATTCTCCAAAGGTTTTTACTAAAATGTTATAAAAGGGTATCTTTACCTAAACTCTTCATACACATTCCAAGGTACGCATCTAAGTTGTTCATGCTAAGTGTTGACAATGACACTTTATTAATGCATATCTCTAAAGATAAGATCTTCTAAAGAGAGTTTCACACGAATCTCATTAATCTATTTTTTTTATTAAAGGGGTAGTTTAATATTGTCTCTGTAGGTGAGAGAGATAATGGTTCGGTTCAGGAAGAGATTCACAACTCTCTCTAACCAAATTTAACCGAAGTATTAGATGTATAGAAGAGCAACACAAACTCAAGAGAAATATAATGATGCCTTTCGATGTAGAGTAGAGTAATAATAAGTAATAGGCTCATTAAGCAATCAACCATATAAATGCGTGGATGATTGATGCCTGATGGACCTCTCAGTTGGTGGACATTATTTCTATCTTGTTCCTTGTTACTTCTCTATCTTTGGTTGTTATTTTGATAGGGTTTGTATAACCCTCTTTGTTGCTCCATATTTTCTTCATTACCCCTATCCTCACTATTTTGGTGACCATTGTGAGTTAGATATTGACTATTTTGACCTCTATGGCATGTATAGTCATTATTGTAGACCTTCGTACTCTAGTGATTGGAACTAGAAGGCATTGGTTGGGGCGGTTTCTGAGATGCGTTGAAACTTTCAGTCATCCTTTGAATATTTAGTATCAAGGATTTTAACAACTCATCATTGATGACTGGATGATTTCCTTCCACTTGGGTGATGTGTTCTTGTGTGGAATCTGGAGAAGAATTAGATGCCATTGGGTTGACCACAGGATGACCCGGGTTAAAACTACCAATTTCGGATGGAGAAGGAGAATTTTTGTACCTTGGCTTCGACGAGCTCTTCTTGCATTGTGGTTGGGAGTTTCCAAGCTAGTTAATCATCCGTCAGGTCCTTTGGTCCAACTTTTGTTCATGCACCTTCCAAAATCTCCTGTTTAGGAGCTTCCAATTTCTGCAAAAAAATCAATAAATTTGCCCAAAAATTTGGTTTATTTTCCACGTAATTATCACTCCAATTGTGATGTGGATTGAATTTTTCTTTGGCTCGCTTCACAACTTTGGCTAACAACTGGACAATTTCCTTGACAACAATGTGACAGATTGGCACTGCTTTGATAACAATGACAATTTTCTTTAAGCTTGACACTGATTTGATAGTAATGTGACATATTGATGATGTGAGAGAACTAGACCACCCAAGATGCGAGGGACTTGAGGACACCACGTAACATACGATGATGCCAGAGACTGACAGACGGGACACATAAGACGCAAATAACAGCTGGCGATTAGACACGTGAGACCTAATGTGGACATGGAATGACATCGAGGATAGCTGGACCACCGAAGACGAGCAGGAGACTAAGCCACATCCAACGCGACACAATTAAAATATGAAGTATGAGGAGACAAAAATGTACATGACGAAACGACACCGACACGACCAAGACTTAGCTAGGACTAGACGCGATATACACGACACCGACTTGATGAGACACATGGACGACGAACAATTTAGGACACTGATGACACGACGAAGAAGAGACACAACACAACACAACGAAGATAACTCGAAAGACAACACACTATGGATAGAAGGAAGACAACCGACACACGACGGACCGAAAAAATGATATGTAACAACCAACACGACCCAAGGACTCGCGTGAGGGAGGCTTGTGTGATTGTAGTCACGTGTTACTACTTGCCTCCTTTAGATTATAAAGAGCGGCGTGCCAAATCACTATCAAATGTGGGATAAATGTTTATTTGCCAATGAGACCAATATTTTAAACTTTGGCTAAACCTTAAAAAAGTGTTAATAATTTGTAAATACCTGTCACGCGATTGGTCGACGGAGTACGCACGTGCGCTCAACATTTCTCAGAAAACTCAGCACAGTTTGGATCCAAAACAACACAGTTGGTATCCTTTGGAGTTCGCGATGCCAATCCGGATTGTAGGTGATGAAAAAACTTGCTCTCAAAATTTGTTTATGTGAACGTTCGTACGCCTCCAATTTGCTCGAAGTTTTTATTTAACGGAATGTACATTTCTTTGCAAACCAGCCAAATGATGCTTGAGGGATTTAAACACTCGAAACACGTGAATATTTGCTCGAATTATTGTAGTATACTCTCGGAGGATTGCGTGAAATGTTTACGAGCCGCCTATATAGGGAGTTAAAACACGGTCTGAAACCCTAAAACCTTCGAGAAGTGTCACGTTCACTGTCAAATTTCAGTGAGCGATGGTTGTAGATGGCTATAAAGAGACCCTTATGCAACGAAACGATCGAACCAACCTGATACCACTTGCAGAAAACCAAGTTCTCTTGTCTCTATTGCCTCACAAACCTTAATGATAATTCATGCATACAATATGAATTTAATATTAATACTCAAAATAATCAATGATGATATACGAATGCAAATATTCCTTGTGATAAGTCAATGCCACTTCAGGAGGGCAGATCCCCGTCGTAAAGGCAAATGTGCGAAATCGCGCAGATGAAAATTGATAATAAAATATGAGATGATAAGTCCTTAAAACAATAAATCAAACCTATTCTAAATAGTGAAAATAATAATTGCAATTGGAACCTAACATAGTCGGCTATGTTAAGGTTGTAGCAAAAGAATATGCGAACGTTTTATGCCATTAGACCAGAAGGTAATATGAGAAATATTTTTTTTATGGAGAATGTTTGAGACTTTTTAACTTTAAATAAAGCTCTATGTTGGCTTGGTTATTTAATTATGCCAATGCCAAATGAAAGGCATAACAGGAGACCAATAACCAACTATGGTGCACACATAAAGTTTCACACCCTGCAAGGTAGTATGGCCAAAATAATTACTTTTAACAATGCTAGAATTTAGGTTGGTTGGCTGATATCTCATTACAAATAGAAGCACTTACTAATCCTTTAAAATCAATATGAAAACTACCCATAAATTTAGCAAAAATAAGAATAATAATAAATGAATGAATACCTAATAACATAGAATCAATCATGTTAGGACAATGTCTATCAGACCGAAAAGATAAAAAAGCTTTTGAATTTCAACTTCTTTACAAAGACTGCACTTAATTTATTTAAATATAATAAGGTCTCAAACAAAAGAGAAGCAACTCTCATGCCAACATAATTATAGAGATCAATTGAGACAACTATGAACATCTCTTCGGAAGCTCAATATAATATAATTATTAGTAAATTTTACACTTTGACAGACCCAAATAGCACTATCACAATGCCTGGAACTCAACCATATTTTTCCTTAAGACATCATTGCCAAAGTTGGGCAAAAAGAGACTGGGTAGATTTCTCACTAAATGGTCCTTCCACCGTGGCGGCCAACTTACCGAAGCACATGTAGTGTCGTGAGAGATTAGAACGAATCTAGTGTGTGCGCGTGTATGAATGCAACTACTCAAATGCACTAATGAAAGCTTTCAATGCATTTTGAGGAAAATTATGAAAACACTCACACCATTGAAAACACTCAACCAGAGTCTGACACAAACAATAGCATTCATCACCATTATGTATAATTTTCAATACAAGCCATAGTCCATGCTAGTGTGGCTAAAAATGGAAAAATACCTTTCAATCAACATGATTCAGATGTCCCATATAAATAATTGAAAAAACTTAAACATAACTATACTATCATATTTATCAATAATTTTAAACATAATCAAAGAATAATTTCATGATTTTATGTGATCATGATGTAGGGAGTGTCGTGAAGGAGATCCAAAGAATGGGTTGTATTCCACAAGATGTCAATTTCACTTTTATCACCCTCATGCCTAAATCTTCAAGAATAAAAGACTTTAATAACTTTAGTCCCATAAGTTTGTGCAACACCATTTATAAAATATTCTCCAAGATCTTGGCAAACAGATTCAAAAATTTTCTTCCTATTCTTATTGATCAAATTCAAGGAGGATTTTTTGTAGGGAGGCAGATTTTAGATGGCATTATTGCAGTGCATGAATTAATTCACTCGGTGGATAAAAGCCAAAGAGCGAGATTGTTCCTCAAACTTGATATAAAAAAAAAAATTATGACAATCTCCACCCCAAATTTTTTTATTTTGGTGGACAAATCTGCAGCTAGTTACTGTAAAAAAATTATTGTTAAAAGTTTTGCACAAGTTTGGCTTCCATCATAACTAGCTTGATTTGATCAAAGAATGCATCTCCACCCCAAATTTTTTTATTCTGATGGACAGATCTGCAGTTGGTTACTTTAAGAATCAAAGGGGTCTTAGGCAAGGATACCATCTTTTCTCTTTCCTCTATATTTTGATGGCTAAAGATCTTGGTAGAACCATAAAATCAAAACTGGGTGCTGAGGGTATTGATCTAGCAACATTTGCAGATCATATTTCACACCAATAATTCACGGATGATACACTTATTTCCATAGTTGCTTCCATCCATCAAGTTAGAATGATTAAGGAGATTATGTTATGCAATAAACTAGCAGTAGGGCAGATGGTGAGTTTTCAAAAAAGTAGAATATTTTTTTTTCTAAATATTCCACTTAGAAGGCAAAGGGCTGTTGCAAGAATCTTGGGTTGTGAAGTGGCAGATTTTCCTTCTTACTTAGGGATGTCCCTCGTCAAAGGTAGAATAAATGAAAATTTATGGGATCTGGTTATAGATAGAATAAAAAAAAAATTAGCAGGCTGGAAAGGGGCTCTTCTTCGTCAGGCCAACAAAGCCCAACTTGTCATATCCACGCTCCAAATCATTCCTATTTATTTTATTTCCCTCTTCAAGGCTCCAACAAAAGTGCAAAAAATGAACACTGTCAAAAAACATTCTTATGGTCTAGATTGGAAGAAAAAATAAGTTTCACTTAGTTTCGTGGGACGAGGTTTGTCATGATTTTAAGTTTTGTGGTCTCGGTGTTAGAAGAGTTAAGATCATGAATGATGCTTTAATGGCTAAACATGCATGAAAGTTGCGTAAAAAGGAGAAGGTTGGGTGGGTTAAAATTTTATATGCAAAATATTTATCAGTTAACATGGATTTTTTGAGAGATGTGGTCCTTTGGGTAGTATTTTGAAAGTGAGGAAAATCATCTCTAAGGGTCTAATATGAAACTTGAAAAATGGTACAAAATTTAATTTTTGGGATGATCCTTGGATCCTTGACCAACCTCTGAGTGAGCACCCAGACTTTGCTTCAGTTGAACACATTTTCCTTGTTTTGTTTGGCTCAGAAGTGCAAGATTATTTTCATGTTCTTTAGGGGGAAAATATTTGAGAAAAACTAAGTTGGAATGACTTAAATATACAAGATCAACGGACTTTCAGTTCCCTCGAAGAATTGTTAAGATTGCAGGTTATTTAAAATGTCGACGATGAAGATGAAATGCTATGAAAAGAGGTTAGTGATGGATCCTTCTCTGTCAAATTTACATATAACTTGGTGGTCAATGACTATGGGGGTTATCCTCCAATCGACAAAATATGTCTTAAGGGCTTAGTGCCGAAAGTGAACTTCTTTTACTGGTTGGCAATTCAAGATAAAATTCTAACAATAGAAAATCTGCAAAAAATAGGTATGGTTATCCCTAACCGCTACTCTTTGTGTGCTACTCTTTGTGTGGGAGACAGGAGGAAACTTCGAACCAATTGTTTCTGTAGTGCTCTTTTTCATATGAGGTTCTCTCTTTTTTGTTGAATCTTTTGGGATTGGACTGGGTCTTCCCTAAATTGCTGATAGAGATTATTGATCAATGGGTCTCCTCCTTCTCTAACCGTGTGCTTCGATCATTTTGGTCCTTTAGTCTTCCCCATATTTTTTGGATAATCTGGAAGGAGAGGAACAAAAGAGTGTTCAAAGATATAAAAATATATTCGAAGTCTGTTTGACTGAATTCTGTTGATCATGGTGGAAAACGTGGGGGATATGTTCTTGGTTTCTAGTAATGATATAAAGGATGAATTATATATTTTAGAGAAGGTCGGGTCTAAATTCAACAAAATCGACTTGATAGCTCCCTCAGCCAGATCTTCCATTCAATGGAAGCCCCCCTCCTGATTGGATAAAACTTAACTTTGATGAGGTTTTGAAGGGGAACCTAGGTAGTGCCAGTGCTGGTGGTCTCTTTAGAAATCATAAGGAGGAAATTCTCCTTGCTTACGCTGAAAAATTGGTTTCTTAGACATGCCACCTAGCTGAAGCATGGACCCTTTTCCAAGGAATTGCTTTGTTAGTTGTGTTGGATTGCAATAAGGTTATCATCAAAGGTGATTCTTTAAACATCATTAATGTATTTTGGGGTTTCAATCCCCTAGCTAGAAGATCTCCAATCTGATTGAAGAAGCCAAGAGATTTTGTCAGAATCTGGAGGATCTCCAAGTTAGGCACACTTTTAAAGAAGGTAATATAAGTGTGAATCGTTTGGCGAACTTAAGTCTAAGGTAGACTAATCTCTTCATTTGGAGGAAAAATTTCCCTATCGCTATGGAACAAATCGTTCAAATATGAAGGCTAATATAAACATTTCAAGATCTTATTTGTTTGAGGAATTGAGGTCCTACCCCCTCTCTTCTCTAGAATTTTAGTTTCCTTCATGTTTGTGAATTACACTTTTCATATTTTAAATTTATTGCGCTCTCTTTGGGTCAATGTTTATATAATTTCAGTATTGGCTTGGGTAAAAACCCATTCTGACTCTTGTTCTCAAGAATCGACTTGTTTTCCTTCAATTGGGTCTAGTCTGCTGGAAATGGATTCCTACGTAAACTCTTAAAATCTTTTACTGCTTTGAACCCCTCTATATATATATATATATAACCTTTCAACACCATTTTTTACTTATATAAAAAAAATTGATTTCATAATCTTATAAAAGTACATTCTTTTATAAAAGTACGGTTAAATTTCATTGCTTGCTATTTCATATATACATGCACATGCCGAATGACATTTGGTGTAATGGCGGTTGCCTAATTATTATCATCCATGTGCTCTTATGTTTGGTAGAATGAACACTGATATTTGTAAACAATGTTCAATATAAAAAAAAATATATACATGAACATGAGAGACAAACATTTGATAATAAAGTGAGAATCACGAAAGAAAAAAAAAAAAGGTACATGTTGCTTTTCATATTTCAATAATTTTTGGTTCCGTTAAAGTTCTATTCTTTCTTGCTTTGATATTGATGTTCTTTTCCTCTAGACAATTTGTATAATTTTCCTTGACTTCATTATTTTCCCTTTAATGTGGTTGGCATGGAAGCTTTTTTTTTTTCCTTTTCAACATCTAGGCATTGTCAATGCATGGTGTCCACTATCAACACCTTTGTCTACCGTACTTTAATATAATATTTTAAAAATGTTATTTTATATTGAATGTAATAAAGACCTTTTCCTAATAAATGTTCTACTCGTCGTTTCATTTGAAACTTTTAAACTAAGGAACGACCCTACCTTTGATCAGAAACTAAGTTTTAGAAAGAAAGCAAGAAATATTCTATTTTATGCTTTTAGATTGCTTGACTATTAAAATGTGCACAAAGTCGCTCCTTTCATTTATTAGGAAGTATCTTTTGACTTTAGAGTACACGTCTGAACAACATCACAATACTTGGCATAGGCGTAGAGAATTTATAAACATAAAACACCATCTACGAAACTGCAAAGTTCAGTGGAAAAATAAGCATAAATTTTGTAAACCCAGGTTAAATTCCACCACATATAAGAAGAAGACTTGAAATTTATCAAGTAACATATATAATTGCCAAGTTAAATATTTTTTGTTTGGTTATAAAGAGTTGAACCAAGCTAAATGTTACTACTGTTTGGTTTTTATTATCACTGTTTCATTATAATATTATATTATATTAAAGTAATTTCAATTCTCTATAGTAGATTAACAAATTAAAAAAAAAAAAAAAAAAATTTAAAAATTAAATATAACATAATTAGATTGTATTTTAATTAAATGTAGATTTTAAAGTGTAAACAAAATACATGTTAGGTTGTGGAGTCTGAGCTCGGTTAAATATGGAAAAAATAGTTTTCTCTCTATTTGGTAATTAGTTGTTTTTTATGCATTAAAAATTTCTAAATTGGAAAAATCAATCCAGAAAAAACCATAATTTATGGGTCTATCATTGGTGTCTAATTCCAAGATAGAATCTATAAAATTAATGGTTGCATAGAAATCAGTATGATTTTTTAGGGTGTGATTTTTTGGGTTAATTATAGCATGCTTGTTTTTTAGAATGCATGTAACTGGATTTCCCTATTTATGTAATACCTATGGCAGAGAGGATTGTATCTTGTTTATGGGAAAGGCATAGGATTGTGCATCTCATGTAGAGAGATCAGGAAGCTTGGTGTAGAGCTTGATGAAAGGGTGTTTTGCATCTTGAATTACTGTTAGAGTAATTGTGTGGAGATGCTGACGTTTTGAAGAGAAATTTGCAACTAGTTGTGTTGCAGGATTACTCTCTCTAGAGATTGTATTGGTGTTAATACAAATGACTAGTGTTGGGTGAACCACGTTATATGTTGTGTTTTATGTTGTCTTGCATGTTATGTTCTTCTTCTGTGATGGTTGATAGTTTCAGCTATTACTTATCAAGTTGCTTGCTTCAAGAATCCCCTGCATGTTTATATAGTGAATCCTAAGAATTGGTATTAGAGTGAGGTTGGGATTTGAGTGGGAGCTATGGTAGAAGAAGAGAAATTCAGGGTGTTTGTTTCGTTTAATAGAAAGTAACTATGGAGCTCTTTCGCGAAGGACTATGATAGAGTTGTTCGGTGTGACGCCAAAGATGGTAAAGAATTTTTGGGTGTTATGTAGCAAGAGCAGAAGGGCCCTTATTTCTCACCATTATGGCAAGAAGGGGCACCTGAGAAAGGATTGTTGGTCTCAAGATAGATATGGAGGAGAAAGGTTAGATGTGAATCTAATAAGTGAAATTTTGACACTTTCTGATATGGATGGTCTTGACATTGACGTTGGAGGACCAGAGAGTTCTCAAGCAATGGGAACTGGGAGACATGTCCAGAAAAATGGACATGGCTCAGGATTTATTGTATGATTTTTTGAGGATGGAACACATAATATGGTTATAGCTTTGGATCATTGCAACCCCAAGTCCCTAAGTTAGAAGGTAATTCCACACTCGGGGAGTGTGCTTTCAAAGCTAGTGGCAAAGCCATTTTGTGTGTGTGCATGCTATGGGTCATCCATAGTATGTAGATCTTGCCATGGTGGTGATGTTTGATTCACCATGATACAAAGTAATTCTGAGGATGTTATTATCACTGATTTGTGGTAGAGAGATTGTGTGTTTCTTGTTGATCACAGGATAAAACACTAGTCTGGTGTGATGGTTCAGAGCATGGTTACAATAATTTGTAGGAGTTGACATTCCTTATTTGGCTTGAAGATGTTCTTTGGTGGATGCAAAAACAATAGAGTTGGTGTGGATCAGTCTCCAAGTGGGAGATTGTTAGGTTGTGGAGTCTGATCTCGGTTAAATATGGAAAAAATAGTTTTTCTCTTTGTTTGGTAACTAGTTGCTTTTATGCATGGAAAATTTCTAAACTGGAAAAATCAATCCAAAAAAAAGCCATAATTGTGGGTCTATCCTTGGTGTCTAATTCCAAGATAGAATCTATAAAATTAATGGTTGCATAGAAATCAGTGTGATTTTTTAGGGTGTGATTTTTTGGGTTAATTATAGCATGCTTGTTTTTTAGAATGCATGTAACTGAATTTCTCTATTTATGTAATACCTCCGATAGAGAGGATTGTATCTTGTTTATGGGAAAGGCATAGGATTGTGCATCTCATTTAGAGAGATCAAGAAGCTTGGTGTAAAGCTTGATGCAAGGGTGTTTGCATGTGCATCTCATGTAGAGAGATCAGGAAGCTTGGTGTAGAGCTTGATGCAAGGGTGTTTTGCATATTGAATTACTGTTAGAGTAATTATGTGGAGATGTTGGTGTTTTGAAGAGGAATTTGCAACTGGTTGTGTTGCAGGATTACTCCCTTTAGAGATTGTATTGGTGTTAATACAAAGGACTGGTGTTGGGTGAACCACATTATATGTTGTGTTTTATGTTGTCTTGCATGTTACGTTCTTCTTCTATGATGGTTGATAGTTTCTGCTATTACTTATTAAGTTGCTTGCTTCAAGAATCCCTTGCATGTTTATATAGTGAATCCTAAGAATTGGTATCAGAGTGAGATTGGAATTGAGGACTTGAGTGGGAGCTATGGCAGAAGAAGAGAAGTTGAGGGTTTTTGTTTTGTTTTGCAAAAAGTAACAGTGAAGCTCTTTTGCGAAGTATTATGATGGAATTTTTCGGTGTGACGTCGATGACGATAAAGAATTTTTGGGTGTTATGTAGCAAAGGGCCCTTGTTTCTCACCATTGTGGCAAGAAGGGGCACCTAAAAAAGGATTGTTGGTCTCAAGATAGAGATGGAGGAGAAAGGTTAGATGTGAATCTAATGAGTGAAATTTTGACACTTTTTGATATAGATGGTCTTGACATTAACGTTGGAGGACCAGAGAGTTCTCAAGCAATGGGACCTGGGAGACATGTCTAGGAAGATGGACATGGCTCAGGATTTATTGTATGATTTTTTGAGGATGGAACACATAATATGGTTATAGATTTGGGTCATTGCAACCCCAAGTCCCTAAGTTAGAAGATAATTCCACACTCGGGGAGTGTGCTTTCAAATCTAGTGGCAAAGCCATATTGTGTGTATGCATGCTATGGGTCATCCATAGTATGTAGATCTTGCCATGGTGGTGATGTTTGATTCACCATGATACAAAGTAATTATGAGGATGTTGTTATTATCACTGATTTTTGGTAGAGAGATTGTGTGTTGCTTGTTGATCACAGGATAAAAGTGTGTGGATGACACTAGTTTGGTGTGATTGGAGGAGTTGAAATTCCTTATTTGGCTTGAAGATATTATTTGGTGGATGCAACAACGGTAGAGTTGGTGTGGATCAGTCTCCAAGTGGAAGAATGTTAGTTTGTGAAGTCTGATCTTGGTTAAATATAAAAAAAATAGTTTTTCTCTTTGTTTGGTAACTAGTTGCTTTTATGCATGGAAACTTTCTAAACTGGAAAAATCAATCAAAAAAAAGCCATAATTGATGGGTCTATCCTTGGTGTCTAATTCCAAGATAGAATCTATAAAATTAATGGTTGCATAGAAATCAGTGTGATTTTTTAGGGTGTGATTTTTTGGGTTAATTATAGCATGCTTGTTTTTTAGAATGCATGTAACTGGATTTCCCTATTTATGTAATACCTCCGGTAGAGAGGATTGTATCTTGTTTATGGGAAAGGCATAGGATTGTGCATCTCATGTAGAGAGATCAGGAAGCTTGGTGTAGAGCTTGATGCAAGGGTGTTTGCATGTGCATCTCATGTAGAGAGATCAGGAAGCTTGGTGTAGAGCTTGATGCAAGGGTGTTTTGCATGTTGAATTACTTTTAGAGTAATTGTGTGGAGATGTTGGTGTTTTGAAGAGAAATTTGCAACTGGTTGTGTTGCAGGATTACTCCCTTCAGAGATTGTATTGGTGTTAATACAAAGGACTAGTGTTGGGTGAACCACATTATATGTTGTGTTTTATCTTGTCTTGCATGTTTATGTTCTTCTTCTATGATGGTTAATAGTTTCTGTTGTTAATGATTAAGTTTCTTGCTTCAAGAATCCCTTTTGTTTATATAGTGAATCCTAACAATTGGTATCAGAGTGAGGTTGGGATTCAGGATTGAGTGGGAGCTTGACTTGAGTGGGAGCTATGGCAGAAGAAGGGAAGTTCAGGGTGTTTGTTTCGTTTGGCAGAAAGTAACTGTGGAGCTCTTTTGCGAAGTATTATGATGGAATTTTTTAGTGTGACGTCGATGACGATAAAGGATTTTTGGGTGTTATGTAGCAAGAGCGAAAGGGCCCTTGTTTCTCACCATTGTGGCAAGAAGGGGCACCTAAAAAAGGATTGTTGGTCTCAAGATAGAGATGGAGGAGAAAGGTTAGATGTGAATCTAATGAGTGAAATTTTGACACTTTTTGATATGGATGGTCTTGACATTGACGTTGGAGGACCAGAGAGTTCTCAAGCAATGGGACCTGGGAGACATGTCTAGGAAGATGGACATGGCTCAGGATTTATTGTATGATTTTTTGAGGATGGAACACATAATATGGTTATAGATTTGGGTCATTGCAACCCCAAGTCCCTAAGTTAGAAGGTAATTCCACACTCGGGGAGTGTGCTTTCAAATCTAGTGGCAAAGCCATATTGTGTGCATGCATGCTATGGGTCATCCATAGTATGTAGATATTGCCATGGTGGTGATGTTTGATTCGCCATGATATAAAGTAATTCTGAGGATGTTATTATCACTAATTTTTGGTAGAGAGATTGTGTGTTGCTTGTTGATCACAAGATAAAAGTGTGTGGATGACACTAGTTTGGTGTGATTGGAGGAGTTGACATTCCTTATTTGGCTTGAATATATTCTTTGGTGGATGCAAAAGTGGTAGAGTTGTTGTGGATCAGTCTCCAAGTGGGAGATTGTTAGGTTGTGGAGTCTGATCTCGGTTAAATATGGAAAAAAATAGTTTTTCTCTTTGTTTGGTAACTAGTTGCTTTTATGCATGGAAACTTTCTAAACTGGAAAAATCAATCTAGAAAAAGCCATAATTGATGGGTCTATCCTTGGTGTCTAATTCCAAGATAGAATCTATAAAATTAATGGTTGCATAGAAATCAGTGTGATTTTTTAGGGTGTGATTTTTTGGGTTAATTATAGCATGCTTGTTTTTTAGAATGCATGTAACTCGGATTTCCCTATTTATGTAATACCTCCGGTAGAGAGGATTGTATCTTGTTTATGGGAAAGGCATAGGATTGTGCATCTCATGTAGAGAGATCGGGAAGCTTGGTGTAGAGCTTGATGCAAGGGTGTTTGCATGTGCATCTCATGTAGAGAGATCGGGAAGCTTGGTGTAGAGCTTGATGCAAGGGTGTTTACATGTTGAATTACTGTTAGAGTAATTGTGTGGAGATGCTGGTGTTTTGAAGAGGAATTTGCAAGTGGTTGTGTTGCAGGATTACTCCCTTCGGAGATTGTATTGGTGTTAATACAAAGGACTAGTGTTGGGTGAACCACATTATATGCTGTGTTTTATCTTGTCTTGCATGTTTATGTTCTTCTTATCTGATGGTTAATAGTTTTTGCTATTACTGATTAAGTTTCTTGCTTCAAGAATCCCCTTTTGTTTATATAGTGAATCCTAACAATTGGTATCAGAGCGAGGTTGGGATTCAAGATTGAGTGGGAGCTTGACTTGAGTGGGAGCTATGGTAGAAGAAGGGAAGTTCAGGGTGTTTGTTCCGTTTGGTAAAAAGTAACTATGGAGCTCTTTTGCGAAGGACTATGATGGAGTTGTTCGGTGTGATGTCGAAGATGGTAAATAATTTATAGGTGTTATATAGCGAGAGCGGAAGGGCCCTGGTTTCTCACCATTGTGGCAAGAAGGGGCACCTAAAAAAGGATTGCTAGTCTCGGGATAGAGATGGAGGAGAAAGGTCAGATGTGAATCTAATGAGTGAAATTTTGACACTTTCTAATATGGTTGGTCTTGACATTGACGTTGGAGGACCAGAGAGTTCTCAAGCAGTGGGAACTGGGAGACATGTCTAGGAAGATGGACATGGCTCAGGATTTATTATATGATTTTTTTAGGATGGAACACATAATATGGTTATAGCTTTGGATCATTGTGACCCCAAGTCCCTAAGTTGGAAGGTAATTCCACACTCGGGGAGTGTGCTTTCAAAGCTAGTGGCAAAGCCATATTGTGTGTGTGCATGCTATGGGTCATCCATAGTATGTAGATCTTGCCATGGTGGTGATGTTTGATTCACCATGATACAAAGTAATTCTGAGGATGTTATTATCACTGATTTGTGGTAGAGAGATTGTGTGTTGCTTGTTGATCACAGGATAAAAGTGTGTGGATGACACTAGTCCGATGTGATGGTTCAGAGCATGTTTACAACAATCTGGAGGAGTTGACATTCCTTGTTTGGCTTAAAGATGTTCTTTGGTGGATGCAACAATGGTAGAGTTGTTGTGGATCAGTCTCCAAGTGGGATATTGTTAGGTTGTGGAGTCTGATCTCGGTTAAATATGGAAAAAAATGTTTTTCTCTCTATTTGGTAACTAGTTGCTTTTATGCATGGAAACTTTCTAAACTGGAAAAATCAATCCAGAAAAAGCCATAATTGATGGGTCTATCCTTGGTGTCTAATTCCAAGATAGAATCTATAAAATTAATGGTTGCATAGAAATCAATGTGATTTTTTAGGGTGTGATTTTTTGGGTTAATTATAGCATGCTTGTTTTTTAGAATGCATGTAACTGGATTTCCCTATTTATGTAATACCTTCGGTAGAGAGGATTGTATCTTGTTTATGGGAAAGGCATAGGATTGTGCATCTCATGTAGAGAGATCAAGAAGCTTGGTGTAGAGCTTGATGCAAGGGTGTTTGCATGTGCATCTCATGTAGAGAGATCAGGAAGCTTGGTGTAGAGCTTGATGCAAGGGTGTTTGCATGTTGAATTACTGTTAGAGTAATTGTGTGGAGATGTTGGTGTTTTGAAGAGGAATTTGCAGCTGGTTGTGTTGCAGGATTACTCCCTTTAGAGATTGTATTGGTGTTAATACAAAGGACTAGTGTTGGGTGAACCACATTATATGTTGTGTTTTATCTTGTCTTGCATGTTTATGTTCTTCTTATCTGATGGTTAATAGTTTATGTTGTTAATGATTAAGTTTCTTGCATCAAGAATCCCTTTTGTTTATATAGTGAATCCTAACAATTGGTATCAGAGCGAGGTTGGGATTCAGGATTGAGTGGGAGCTTGACTTGAGTGGGAGCTATGGTAGAAGAAGGGAAGTTCAGGGTGTTTGTTTCATTTGGTAGAAAGTAACTATGGAGCTCTTTCACAAAGGACTATGATGGAGTTGTTAGGTGTGACGTCGAAGATGGTAAATAATTTCTAGGTGTTATACAACGAGAGTGGAAGGACCCTGGTTTCTCACCATTATGGCAAGAAGGGGCACCTGAAAAAGGATTGTTGGTCTCGGGATAGAGATGGAGGAGAAAGGTTAGATGTGAATCTAATGAGTGAAATTTTGACACTTTTTGATATGGCTGGTCTTGACATTGACGTTGGAGGACCAAAGAGTTCTCAAGCAATGGGAATTGGGAGACATGTCTAGGAATATGGACATGGCTCAGGATTTATTGTATGATTTTTTAGGATGGAACACATAATATGGTTATAGCTTTGGATCATTGCGACCCCAAGTCCCTAAGTTGGAAGGTAATTCCACACTCGGGAAGTGTGCTTTCAAAGCTAGTGGTAAAGCCATATTGTGTGTGTGCATGCTATGGGTCATCCATAGTATGTAGATCTTGCCATGGTGGTGATGTTTGATTCACCATGATACAAAGTAATTATGAGGATGTTGTTATTATCACTGATTTGTGGTAGAGAGATTGTGTGTTGCTTGTTGATCACAGGATAAAAGTGCGTGGATGACACTAGTTCGGTGTGATGGTTCAGAGCATGTTTACAACAATCTGGAGGAGTTGACATTCCTTTTTTGGCTTAAATATGTTCTTTGGCGGATGCAACAATGGTAGAGTTGTTGTGGATCAGTCTCCAAGTGGGAGATTGTTAGGTTGTGGAGTCTGATCTCGGTTAAATATGGAAAAAATAGTTTTTCTCTCTGTTTGGTAACTAGTTGCTTTTATGCATGGAAACTTTCTAAACTGGAAAAATCAATCCAAAAAAAACCATAATTGATGGGTCTATCCTTGGTGTCTAATTCCAAGATAGAATCTATAAAATTAATGGTTGCATAGAAATCAATGTGATTTTTCAGGGTGTGATTTTTTGGGTTAATTATAGCATGCTTGTTTTTTAGAATGCATGTAACTGGGTTTCCCTATTTATGTAATACCTCCGATAGAGAGGATTGTATCTTGTTTATGGGAAAGGCATAGGATTGTGCATCTCATGTAGAGAAATCAAGAAGCTTGGTGTAGAGCTTGATGCAAGGGTGTTTGCATGTGCATCTCATGTAGAGAGATCAGGAAGCTTGGTGTAGAGCTTGATGCAAGGGTGTTTGCATGTTGAATTATTGTTAGAGTAATTGTGTGGAGATGTTGGTGTTTTGAAGAGGAATTTGTAGTTGGTTGTGTTGCAGGATTACTCCCTTCAGAGATTGTATTGGTGTTAATACAAAGGACTAGTGTTGGGTGAACCACATTATATGTTGTGTTTTATCTTGTCTTGCATGTTTATGTTCTTCTTATCTGATGGTTAATAGTTTTTGCTGTTAATGATTAAGTTTCTTGCATCAAGAATCCCTTTTGTTTATATAGTGAATCCTAACAATTGGTATCAGAGCGAGGTTGGGATTCAGGATTGAGTGGGAGCTTGACTTGAGTGGGAGCTATGGTAGAAGAAGGGAAGTTCAGGGTGTTTGTTCTGTTTGGCAGAAAGTAACTACGGAGCTCTTTCGCGAAGTACTGTGATGGAGTTGTTCGGTGTGACGTCGAAGATGGTAAAGAATTTCTAGGTGTTATGCAGCGAGAGCGGAAGGACCCTGGTTTCTCACCATTGTGGCAAGAAGGGGCACCTGAAAAAGGATTGTTGGTCTCGGGATAGAGATGGAGGAGAAAGGTTAGATGTGAATCTAATGAGTGAAATTTTGACACTTTCTGATATGGCTGGTCTTGACATTGATGTTGGAGGACCAGAGAGTTCTCAAGCAGTGGGAACTGGGAGACATGTCCAGGAAGATGGACATGGCTCAAGATTTATTGTATGATTTTTTAGGATGGAACACATAATATGGTTATAGCTTTGGATCATTGCGACCCCAAGTCCCTAAGTTGGAAGGTAATTCCACACTTGGGGAGTGTGCTTTCAAAGCTAGTGGTAAAGCCATATTGTGTGTGTGCATGCTATGGGTCATCCATAGTATGTAGATCTTGCCATGGTGGTGATGTTTGATTCACCATGATACAAAGTAATTTTGAGGATGTTGTTATTATCACTGATTTGTGGTAGAGAGATTGTGTGTTGCTTGTTGATCACAGGATAAAAGTGTGTGGATGACACTAGTCCGATGTGATGGTTCAGAGCATGTTTACAACAATCTGGAGGAGTTGACATTCCTTTTTTGGCTTAAATATGTTCTTTGGTGGATGCAACAATGGTAGAGTTGTTGTGGATCAGTCTCCAAGTGGGAGATTGTTAGGTTGTGGAGTCTGATCTCGGTTAAATATGGAAAAAATAGTTTTTCTCTCTGTTTGGTAACTAGTTGCTTTTATGCATGGAAACTTTCTAAACTGGAAAAATCAATCCAAAAAAAGCCATAATTGATGGGTCTATCCTTGGTGTCTAATTCCAAGATAGAATCTATAAAATTAATGGTTGCATAGAAATCAGTGTGATTTTTTAGGGTGTGATTTTTTGGGTTAATTATAGCATGCTTGTTTTTTAGAATGCATGTAACTAGGTTTCCCTATTTATGTAATACCTCCGATAGAGAGGATTGTATCTTGTTTATGGGAAAGGCATAGGATTGTGCATCTCATGTAGAGAGATCAGGAAGCTTGGTGTAGAGCTTGATGCAAGGGTGTTTGCATGTGCATCTCATGTAGAGAGATCAGGAAGCTTGGTGTAGAGCTTGATGCAAGGGTGTTTGCATGTTGAATTACTGTTAGAGTAATTGTGTGGAGATGTTGGTGTTTTGAAGAGGAATTTGCAATTGGTTGTGTTGCAGGATTACTCCCTTCAGAGATTGTATTGGTGTTAATACAAAGGACTAGTGTTGGGTGAACCACATTATATGTTGTGTTTTATCTTGTCTTGCATGTTTATGTTCTTCTTATCTGATGGTTAATAGTTTCTGCTGTTAATGATTAAGTTTCTTGCATCAAGAATCCCTTTTGTTTATATAGTGAATCCTAACAATTGGTATCAGAGCGAGGTTGGGATTCAGGATTGAGTGGGAGCTTGACTTGAGTGGGAGCTATGGTAGAAGAAGGGAAGTTCAGGGTGTTTGTTCTATTTGGCAAAAAGTAACTGAGCTCTTTCGTGAAGGACTGTGATGGAGTTGTTCAGTGTGACGTCGAAGATGGTAAAGAATTTTCAGGCGTTATGCAGCGAGAGCGGAAGGGCCCTGGTTTCTCACCATTGTGGCAAGAAGGGGCACCTGAAAAAGGATTGTTGGTCTCGGGATAGAGATGGAGGAGAAAGGTCAGATGTGAATCTAATGAGTGAAATTTTGACACTTTTTGATATGGCTGGTCTTGACATTGACGTTGGAGGACCAAAGAGTTCTCAAGCAGTGGGAACTAGGAGACATGTCCAGGAAGATGGACATGGCTCAGGATTTATTGTATGATTTTTTAGGATGGAACACATAATATGGTTATAGCTTTGGATCATTGCGACCCCAAGTCCCTAAGTTGGAAGGTAATTCCACACTCGGGGAGTGTGCTTTCAAAGCTAGTGGCAAAGCCATATTGTGTGTGTGCATGCTATGGGTCATCCATAGTATGTAGATCTTGCCATGGTGGTGATGTTTGATTCACCATGATACAAAGTAATTCTGAGGATGTTGTTATTATCACTGATTTGTGGTAGAGAGATTGTGTGTTGCTTGTTGATCACAGGATAAAAGTGCGTGGATGACACTAGTTCGGTGTGATGGTTCAGAGCATGTTTACAACAATCTGGAGGAGTTGACATTCCTTGTTTGGCTTAAATATGTTCTTTGGTGGATGCAACAATGGTAGAGTTGTTGTGGATCAGTCTCCAAGTGGGATATTGTTAGGTTGTGGAGTCTGATCTCGGTTAAATATGGAAAAAATAGTTTTTCTCTTTGTTTGGTAACTAGTTGCTTTTATGCATGGAAACTTTCTAAACTGGAAAAATCAATCCAAAAAAAGCCATAATTGATGGGTCTATCCTTGGTGTCTAATTCCAAGATAGAATCTATAAAATTAATGGTTGCATAGAAATCAATGTGATTTTTTAGGGTGTGATTTTTTGGGTTAATTATAGCATGCTTGTTTTTAGAATGCATGTAACTGGATTTCCCTATTTATGTAATACCTTTGGTAGAGAGGATTGTATCTTGTTTATGGGAAAGGCATAGGATTGTGCATCTCATGTAGAGAGATCAGGAAGCTTGGTGTAGAGCTTGATGCAAGGGTGTTTGCATGTGCATCTCATGTAGAGAGATCAGGAAGCTTGGTGTAGAGCTTGATGCAAGGGTGTTTGCATGTTGAATTACTGTTAGAGTAATTGTGTGGAGATGTTGGTGTTTTGAAGAGGAATTTGCAACTGGTTGTGTTGCAGGATTACTCCCTTCAGAGATTGTATTGGTGTTAATACAAAGGACTAGTGTTGGGTGAACCACATTATATGTTGTGTTTTATCTTGTCTTGCATGTTTATGTTCTTCTTATCTGATGGTTAATAGTTTTTGCTATTAATGATTAAGTTTCTTGCATCAAGAATCCCCTGCATGTTTATATAGTGAATCCTAACAATACATACGTAGAATTATTCAAATTATAATAAAACAATATAAATATTGAGAGACATGTGAAGAAAGGGTTCCTTCATTTTATATCTTCACAATATAAAAAACCTTCAAAAACTCAATATAAATAAAACATCTAAGATCCTATGAAAATAAAATATATTTTTATAATATAACATATAGTCATATAATAAATATATATTTTAGGTAAATTTTTATGGTATGAGGTTATGTTATTTGCTATTGAAACCATGTATATATATATACACAACTATTAAATCCTCCTTTTAATTATTTTTTGTTTATTTAGTTTAAGTAATTGAAATTGGTCATTTCCTATAAAGAATGATTCATTTTAACCCTGATGGACAAAGAAGTCCAACTTATATGAGTGTCGGGTACTTAACTCCAAGTGTATATGAGTGATAAGTAATTAAATCGAAGTAAGTTGTATTGGCATCACTATAAATTAAAATTTATGGTAATATATATATTTTTAAATTAGATAAAAAAAGGGGTTTTGAAAGGGTCCTCGAACATTTTACATAATTACAAAAATGATATCAAGACGAAGTCCTAAAAGAACCAAAAAAGAAAAAAAACCAATGGGGGAAAGAGGTAAGGTCCACAAGATAACAAAGTACTAAAAACACAAAAAGATTAACAAGATCAAGAGCAACCAAAATTATCCAATAATTCAACTTTTCCTTCAAACTACTCCACTTCCTCCTATGAGATGGTTTGATTATTCTTAAAGTACTTCATCATCCAAGTGATTTCATCTACATGCATCACAAATATTTTAACAAACCTACTTAGAGATCTAAGAAGGTCCTTAGTTGTCTTCCTAGCATTTTTAGGAGTCTTGAGAGGATGTAGGACTCTCCTTGGTCCTTTTCCTTTCACAATAGAAGTTCTAACTTTAATCCTCGATTTCTTTCAATGAGTGATTAACTCCAAGTAAGTTGTATTGACCTCACTATAAATTAAAATTTATGATATTTTTTTATTAGATAAAATAAGGGGTTTTGAAAGGGTCCTCGAACCTTTTATAGAATTACAAAAAGGACATGAAGATGAAGTCCTAGAAGAACAAAAAAAGAAACAAAACCAATGGGGGAAAGGGGCAAGGCCCACAAGATAAAAAAGTACTAAAAACATAAAGAGAATAACAAGATCAAGAGCAACCAAAACCACCCAATCATTCAATTTTTTCTTCAGAATGTTCCACTTCCTCCTCTAAGATGGTTTGATTATTCTTAAATTACTTCATCATCCAGGTGATTTCATCTACGTACATCACAAATATTTTAACAAACCTACTTAGATATTTGAGAAGGTCCTTAGTTGTATTCCTAGCATTTTCAAAAGTCTTGAAAGTATCTAGGTCTCTCCTTGGTCATTTTCCTTTCACAACAAAAGTTCCAACTTTAATCCTCGATTTCTTTTGAAGAGAGGGAGTAGAATATCTAGAGATATCCAAATTAGGGATAACTTACATATATTATCAAATTTAGCCGCTTTTGATCTTAGCCATTTTGAACATCTTGTAGAATCATCCTTGCATTTAGGGGTCCTCTGGTTCCCAAACTTCACAACTAGATCTTTATCAAGAATTCTCTTTTCCTTTGTAGGAGACTCATTCTCTTCTTCCATGGTGCATTCGAAAGAGATCAGGGAAGGAGTTCTGGGCTCCTTACTCTAAGAGTTCTCAAGATTTATTTTTCCTCCCCTTTTGGTAGGTTTCCAAGTGACTCCAAATTTTTTATTTCTACCCTATCACCATGCTTGACCACATGCTCAAATAATAATTTCATTAGACCTTGATGGAGAGGGATAGTATAGTTACCTTTTTGAACCTACAACATCGTTATTTCAATAGATTTAAACAAAAAAGTTGACACATTCATCATCATTTTTGGGATAAATGATTTAAGAAAGCTAGATGGAAGCTTTACACTATAGGAAATTGATTATCCATGGTAAAGTAATCCATCATCGCTAGAGACACTCTATCCCATGGCACCTTCAAAGATTCATGCAAGTATCCATTTTGGCATTTCATAGGATGCTCTCCTTCGCTTTTGAAAAGCTTAAGCTCCTTGGCTAGGGAGTGTTTCTCCTTGTTAACACACTCCCTAGTAATGGGGAGACCCAAAATCTCAAAAATTAGGGGAATAGAGATGGTGAATTCCATTCCATTTGCCCTAAATTTACCATCATCTTAGGTAAAATTTATCTACTTGGAGAGTTTAGGTTCAAACCCATTAAACGTTTTCAAGAGATTCAAAATCCCCTTTTCTCAAATATTTGCATAGAGATGGTGAATTCCATCCCATTTGCCCTAAATTTCCCATCATCGTAGGTAAAATTTATCTTCTTGGAGAGTTTACGATCAAACCCATTAAACATTTTCAAGAGATTCAACATCCCCTTTTATTAAATATTTGTAATACTTCATCGTCCATAAATAGGGTTAGCTGCTTTGCTCTATCTAAATTTTCCCCTATAATCTACAACCTTCTCCTATTGATATGGTCAAATTAAAAAACAAGCACAAGATCTTGTGAATACTTAGGTATTGTATATAATCAGTTTGAACGTAAACATGAATCTAAATCACCTCCACCCAAATTTTATAGAGTGCCTATCACCTAAAATCTTCCCAAATTAATGATGAGTGTGCAACCCAATATCACCCTCTGTCCTGCCACCATGACAAGGAAGGATGCACTTTGACACATAAAAAACTCTGCCAATTACAAGGATAGGAATTTTTAACATGAAGCAAGTAACAAGGGAGAAAATGGGTATATCATAATTCCAAGACAA
Source organism: Wollemia nobilis (assembly GCA_028583015.1). Lineage (NCBI taxonomy): Eukaryota > Viridiplantae > Streptophyta > Pinopsida > Araucariales > Araucariaceae > Wollemia > Wollemia nobilis. The sequence goes on from JAQPPZ010003633.1 coordinate 2,402,641, forward strand.
ACTGAGATTAAGAGGATTAAAAAAAGAGTCGTAGCATGCTTCACATGCTCCTCGAGGACATGAGGGTCTAGAAGATCTTACCACCTCATCTTAGGACTATCACCATCTTAAGCCAAGGGAGAAAAATCAAGACTAGAGAGGAAAAATAGGAATAACTACTCATGGTATGAACAAGCTCAACATGAGAGACACTTACGAAATTTTTTCTAAGAGATCATTCCTAACAAGGATGCCACATGGAGGACAACGGGAATAGAAAAGGTTTAATCAACACAATAAAACTTTGAGGAGTAGAAGACTCTGATAGAATGGAATGAAATTTCCACTCGTGTACCTTTGAAAATGGCTTTGTACATGCTGCCTTATGAATTGGGAGTTAGGAGCACTCACCACCTCAGACCAAGAAAATTTCAACATGAATAGAAACACATTCCCAATTTTTTTGGCACAAAAAGAATTTGAATTAAGAATAAGGGGACACCTCACCAATTTTCCAATCTTCTTATCTTCTAACGCACTAGTCTCGAGTTTTCTCGTATTACAATGTAGACTAGCAACTCTGATTTGAAAAAAACATACTACTCCAAAAAAGGGAGAACAACATGGAGTCTTCTTCTTCTAAGATTTTTAATAGACATGGACCCAAAGGGTAGACCACATTATAATTATTCATTCGATGCACCATTTTATTTTAGGGCTATGTGAGAAAGAGCCAGAGGGAACCTTTCCCTCCAAATAATCAAGCCTTCTTGAAGAACCCCTAAATTGGCTAGAGAGTCTGTAGCCATATTACCTTCTCTAAAGATGTGTTTGCATTCAACATTTTCAATGGTCCTAAGAATCCTTTTTTATTCAACCATTATATTTTCAATGTTCCAACTAGGATTCTGATGGCCTTAATATATGTAAATATGTATATTACTCATTTCTTCAATAAATTTTAGACTAAGTAGTCATTAAATTATTATAAAAATATATATTAATATTTTCTATAAATATTTAGAATCATTAATATATATTTTTAAGAAAATGTTTAATGAATATATTTTGTTAAGTTTGTAGGTACAAGTAATAATGGTCATCCAAAGCTATGGGTGGATGAATCAAAATTTGAAGGATCATGTATAATATTTAAAGATGCAAATGGAGATTTAGAATGCTAAATATTTTGGTAACATTTTTAAAGAAAAAAAGAAATTGAATCCAAGCTCAATAGTAGAAATTAATGGAATAGATCATGATTCTTAGGTGAAAGAAAAACAATTAATTTTTTATTATCATAATGCATTGAAAAATGAGTCATATTGGTTCCAAAAATTTAGAGAGAAATGACTCAAGGAAGGAGATAGAAATACAATTTGTTTTCATGCTACAACAAAAAAAAATATTTCTTTTCGTAACATCCATAATATTTTAACTCCAAATGGAAGAAATATTGAGTATGAAGAAGTTATAAGGAAGGATTCAACTAATTATTTCAAATATATTTTGTTAAATATTAGGTAAGATAAGGAGGCACAAGATAAAATTTTGTAAAATATTCCATCAATTATCACACAAGGACAAAATAAAATCTTGATGAAGAAGATATCTATGGAGGAGCTCCATGAAGCAGTTTTCTCTTTCAATCCTAATAAGGCACCTGGCCCCGATGAATTTCTTGAAATTTTCTTTCAATTTTTTGGAATTTATTGAAGAGTGATATGTTAGTTGTAGTTGAAGAGACCTGGAAAAGGAAGACTATAATAAGTGAGATAAATGCTATTTTTATTACGTTGGTTCCCAAGAAATGCGAGACAAAATATTTTGATAATTTTTTTCCAATAAGCCTTTGTAATATGATTTATAAGATCATTTCAAAAATCATGGAAAACAGGTTGAAAGGTATTCTAGGTTGTATTATCTCAAAACAACAAGGTGGCTTTGTTCATGGTAAACAAATTGTGGATGGTATAATTATTGCACAGGAGGCCATACATTCTCTTCATTCCATGAAAAACCAGGCATGCATATGAAAGTAGATATGAATAAAGCATATGATAGGGTTTCCTATAATTTTCTACATGCTATTCTTCGAAAGTTTAGATTTAATTATAGTTGCTGTGAATAGATCAAATATTGTTATAGCACTATATATTTTTCTATTTTGATCAATGGTTCTCCTATTGCTTACTTAAGTCATGTTGTGGAATTTAGCAAGGTGATCCAATTTCTCCTTATCTATTAATTATTCTTGCAAAAGCATTAGGAAGAGCTTTTTCAAAGGTAAAAATAGAAGGAAAAATAAAAGGTATTCAAATTACAAAAATGGTCCCTCTGAATCTCATCTCCAATTTGTTGATGATACTTTTATTTTGGGATATCCCTCAATTAGTGAGGCTATGGAGTTTAAACCAATATTATCATGCTATGATAAGGCTACTAGACAGTTGGTTAATACTACAAAATCAAAGATTGTTTCATTAATACTACCCTAGATTTAGAATAAAATATTGTGAATATTTTAGGGTTTAAAATTGAAAAATTCCCATCAACCTACTTGGGTATTCCTTTGTTTTTTAAAGGAAATAAAAAGGAGCTTTGGATTTATTTTTAAGATAGAATGAAATCTTGCTTGGGATGTTGGAAAGGTAAGTTCTTAACCATGGCAAAAAGGCTACAACTCATAAAGACTACATTGCAATCCATACCTATTTATATGATGTCACTTTCAAGATTACCAGCAGGTATAGTATAAAAATTTGATAAAATTCAAATACTTTCTATGGAAAGGTTGTGAAGAAAAATTTAGATTTTCTCTTTGTAAGTGGGATAGGGTTTGCAAAGGAAAGAATATTGGAGGATCAGGCTTGTAGAATTGTAGACTTATAAATTTGGCATTAGGAGCAAAGCTTGGATGAAAATTATTCAAAGATCAAGGAAAGAATTGGGAAAAAATATTAATTCAAAAATATATAGGTTCTCTTGATGCAATGCAATTAGTTCGGAAAATAACTCTATTGAAAGGATGGTCAATATGGAACTTCATATCATATAGTTTACAATTGATAAAGAAACATATTAGATGGTTAGTTAATGAGGGGAGTTATGCAAATTTTTGGTATGATGCTTGGTTGAAGCCTTATCCTCTTATCTCCGACTCAAAATGGAAACGATTGGCTCAAGTATACCTAGCATGTAAAGGTCTAAAGGTCAAAGACTATTATTATGAGCAACAACTCCAAATCATGAATTTCTTTTAGTAACCTGGTTGAATGAGAGGAACTCAAACAAATTGCAAATGAAATTCAAAATATGCTTCAAGAGTTTTATTTGTCGATTTTTACATGGAAGAATGAGTTGGTTTAAAATTTATCAGAGGATGGTGGATATTGGGTCAAGTTGGGATATAAGGATTTAGAACAATCAAAATTTCCTTCTCCCAAATTTTTTCCTTGGAAGAATGTTTGGTCATTAGAGGCTCTCCCTAAGGCTTCAATATTACTTTGGTTAGCAGTTCAAAGTAATATTCATTGTGTGATAAGGATTTAGAAACATCATACCATTTACTTCTTTTTTGTCCACTTGCTCACACCATTTGTGGTTACTTATTTTAAAATATGAAATTATATTAGGTAGCTCCATCAACATTGAAAGAGTTGATGAAATATTGGATTAATTATTTCAAAGCTAAACAATTATGTATTCTTTAAAGGATTGACCCTGCAATTATTTTTTGAAATTTATGGCTTGAAATGAATAATAGAATTTTTGAAAAAAATCTCAAAATCATGCTCAGCTTTAGAACCATATTATTGTCTCTCTTGCAAAATATCTACAAATATAGTGCTCATAATGGAAAGTCTTAATTATAGAAAAAGAGGTGCTAATAACTTGGCTATAGCATTTGAACATACATGGAAGAGTCATCTATCATAATGGAATTAAAACAAAGGATCTACTTTGATCTAGGGTAAAATGGAAATGTCTAGAAATTGGGTTTATTTAAATTAATTTTGGTGGTGCTTCTAAAGGAAATATGGGAAAAGTTTGTGGAGGTGGTGCTTTTAGATATAGTGAAGATAAAATTCTCCTCAATTACTTAGAATCATTTGGAACTTCAACTAACTATGCAGAGGCTAGGACACTTCTTGCAAGGATTAAAATTGCAATAGAAAAAGGATGCAAATATATTTCAATTGAGGGGGATTCAAAAATTATCATCAATGCTATTAACAAAAATGGATGTGGGGACTAGATAAAAAATAATATTATTATTGATGTTCATTACCTATTACTAGAGGTAATCTCTTGTAAGTGTAAGCATATTTATAGAGAAAAATCTGGGTAGCAAATAATTTAGCCAATTGTAGTGTTGATCTTCATCGAAGTTAAATTTAAATTTTAGAAGGCAATTTACCAAGTGATATTTTATCTCTTAATAAAAATGTTGTTAAGGAGCTGATTGTGGAAACATAACACTTTGAAGAAGTTGAAGAATATATTTAACGAAAAAAGAAACGAAAAAATGATGATAAAAAGGTATGTTATATATGGTCTAATTGACATAACAACAAATGTAATATTTTGGTATTTTGATTGGAGTGGCCCCCAATAGAAGTCACATATAACTTATTTAAAAAATAAAAAATAAAAAATAAATTTTTGTAGGTATAAGTACATTAATTATTATTCATTTTATAATATATTTTATTTTAATATATACAGTCTAAGTAAAAATTATTTTCAGTATTGTTACATTCAATTATATTTTTACTCATAAGCTTTAGCGTAATAACAATGATACTTTTATATAACTATTATAGGACCAATAGGGTATTGGACAATATTGTATTGATGAAAATTGTGTATATATAATGAAGGTGTAGGTGGTTGGTTTGAATAACAAACTATCAACCATATATTCAGGTAAAACTACCAGATATCTAATTCTAACTATATTACATGATGATAAATACCTAACATTACCACTTATTACATCATACTTAAAAAAGGGCAAGAATCAACAACTAAAAAATCTAAAAATATCATGGACTAGAAGACACACATTAGTCCATGATTCACATCATCGTAAATAGGGATAAAATCAACAAATCACCTCAATAGGATTGATCACATTGGACTCAATAAAGGATAGGGATAAAAACAACTATCCAAGATTTTATATTTGAAGTGCATAGGGACACTTGCTATCCATCTACGCAGTTGCAAACATGGATACACTCATCTGTCTATACATCTTTGTGATTAGGGATATACTCAACCAAACATGTATGATAGTTTACTTGTAAATAAGAACACACACAACCATATACAAGATCATACACAAATAGGAACACACTTGAATATCTACAAAATACAAGGTCTCCACTTCTCTTGAATGAAGCATTATCTCTAGTAGACAATGTAGTCAAATTTTATTCTTCAAAATGGATCATAATTGTGTCAACCATGTGATCCTCCCTTAAATTGAAAAAAAATTTAAACATGCGGTCTTAAAAAATCCTTGGCATCTTTCTTCAATAAAATGGTTGTATTGGGCTCAAAGAATAATATTCAATGAGTATAAATATGCCTATCTTCCATAATAGAATACTAGGCAAAAATAATCAATTTTATTTCCTATCAATGGCTCTAATCATCGTGAATGCGGGATAAAAATATGCATTTCACTCCTATCAACCTGATATCATCTCTTCAATCATTGACCAATCCAATATCACATACTTCATGACAATTTTCACATAAATCTTTGCAATGGTCTCTCAGCACAGGTAGATGACATCTAATAAGGATGTCAAAATATTTTAGAAACTTGACGTACTAAATACCATTTCTTATTTTCCTTGTGAATATTAGATAAATGACATAGTACATCCAATGCATAGTTTACACACATAACAATTATTTTTTTGTTCATCATTGCCATCAAATTTAGTCACCTTCTTTCTAATTGAATTCCATTGAGGACATGTGTTGTCCAAATTCAATTGGGTCTACAACAATTTTTTTAAAATAATGTGATAAATTCAACACTCCGATTGCATCTTCCACAACAAATATTTTGTTGTTGATGTTTGATTGAATGATTGTAAACTACAAATGTTTAGGCTTGGTTCCTCCTTTCCATTTGTGTATGACGTATTTTTTGTATGCAATAGATCACATACAACACTTTCTTCCTAGTAAATTATAGGTAACATGCATTTTTTAAATTTGTTAATGTACAACATAAGCATTTAGTCAATAGTACTTTATTGGAAATTAAATTTTAGATGGTGCAAGCATTGATTAGACGATAATTTCATAATAGATAATCCTTGTACATCTTTAGATAACCTTGTTGCTAGACGGCCCAGTTAATAGACCATAGGGTCAAAGTTCACATCATACAACCCTTTTTTAGACAACCACATTAAATTCACCTTAGACAATAATATCTTGTGACAACAACTCTAGATAGTTCTTCTAGACAACAAGTTATGTGATGATACCAATATCTTTATATAGCAACTCTTCTCTAGGTGGAAGTTGTTCTCTAAAAAATAACTCTTCTCCAAATGATAGCTCCTCTCCATATGGAAGCTCTAGCTCTAAACGATAGTTGTTCTCTAGACAATAGCTTTTCTCTAGACTATAGCTCTAGATGACAACTCTAAATGATAATTATATATGACAACTCCAACTCTTCTCTAGATGGACCTATTATATGATGGTATGATCTTCAGATGGTTGTAATCATGTACAATTAAGATTGTTGCACTCCTATGCGTCTCTAGCATGAACAAGAGAAACAAGATAAAAGAGGGTGCTTATCAAAACTCCCTCTATTGCAATGCTCTAGATGGATTGCTCTTTGAATTAACTCTTTTTTTATATGTTGCAAGAATGATTTGAGATTTGATACCACATGTTGGATTGTAGGGTGCTGGAAAAGATTATATTGATCAAAATTGTGTATATGTCCAATGAAGGTGTAAGTGGTTGGTTTGAATAGCGAACTATCAACCACCTATTCAAGTACAAATCTTGAATGCCTAACTCTAACTATATGACATGATGTAATCAATTCCTAAAAACTATATAACTATTTATTTTATTACTTTAATTATGCCTATTAATTGAATTTTAAATCAAAATAGTTTATAAAACTTTTATGATAATAATTTCATAAAGTAAAGTGATAACAATTTTATGATAAGAATTTCATATTTGTTTAGTCATCTTGATTTTATAATTTATTTATAAATCTATAATCATCGATGTTTGAATAATTTTACTTAATGATTAGAGAGTGAACAAGATAAATATATATTTAATCCTTGGATTTATTAATTTTTTTTTTTTTTAAGGATATTTGGATGTGTCTTATATTCTTGTTTCATTATGAAGGTCATGTCAATTGGTTTTTAATTTGGCTATCAAAATGTTTTGGCCCTCCCTTTTTTATTTATTTTTGTTATAAATATATCTAGACATATCTTATCTTTTCCATAAGTATCTTTAGATGTATCTTATCTTCTTGTTTCACTATAAAAGTTATATCAATTGATTCTTAACTTGATTATCACAATATTTTAATGTTTATTGTTTTTTAATAGGTGGGTGGATGAATTTAGACTTGATGATTGTTCTAATAGTTTTAGAGTTTTTTGTTTGTGTGTTGTTATACTTTTGGTTTAAAAATAATTGATGACTTTTTTTGAACATGCAATTTTAGTATATCACTTATTTGGTATTTGTTCTTCATGGATGTCCTAGTAATTTTATTATGTGTTTCATATTTTTTCCATTATTTTTTAAACATAGTTGAACTGGACATAATTTTAGCCAATGACAAAACGTATGTCTTGGCTTATATTAGATAGGTTGTATTTATATGGCATGTAGTATTTTAAGGCATTACCTTCATCAAATGGAAAACCAATATCCATAAAAAAATAGAACATGTTTTGCTTTTAATATCAATATGTTTTGTGAAAAAATATTTTTGGATTCATAGCCAGTTGTGGGCATGTGCAAGGGGACCTCAATCCTAACCTCCTGTGCAACCTTTGCAATTGGAACCCAAAAATTATTCACATGCCCAAACTAGGAAAATTTTGTTGATCTAAATCCTTATATTCCAACTTGACTAAGCATCCACTATATTTTGATAGATTCTAAACCAACTCATCCTTTCTTATAAAAATAAGCAAATAGAATTCTTGAAGCATTTTTAAATCTCTTCAACTATATGTGTAATTTCATCTCATTCAACTAGGTTACTAATAGAAATCCATGATCTAGAGTATTTGCTCACAATGTGACAAGAGGAAAATGAGAAAGGGTGTCATGAAGAACTTCTTCACAATGCTCTTCCACTCTCCTCTATGTTACTTCGAGACTAGAGGTAATTTGTGTGTACTTGGTGTTTATTGGATTACCTAAAGAACACCTATTTTTCTCATAAAATACTTATTTGGTTAAGCTTAACCCAAATTTAACCCTAATGCACATATAGATGCAACAAGCACGACCTAAAAGCTAAAATAATCTTTGTTTTTTGATGAGGAAATAAATAATTATTATAATTTTAAGGGGCAATGGTGCAAGATGCAACAAACATGCCCTAAAATGAAGCTATATACCATTTTGATTTAAATGCTAAATCTTAAAGATTATGTTGATTCCCTATGTGATAAAGACTAAACTAGTTTTTCTTTTCCTTTTGTTCATTTTTCCAAAAAATAGAAAATAGAATCTAGTTTAAGTAGACAACAAACAAAATGTTACTCTTAAATACTTAAATGACAAATATTTAAGGTAAAATAACCCATTTTCCATAGGGTTATAAGTGTACGAAATATGTAGAAGTACCACTAATGCTATCACCAGTCGATGGTGGTATCTCTTGATCTACAAAATAAACAAAAATGATAGAGTTAGTGATGGATGGGATTTTATAAGCTAGCTAAGGATAGATTAACTTCATTGAATAGAAATTAGGCCCAAGATTAGATAGACAAAATAAGAGAATGCATAATTTATAGGCCTAATAGGCCATGATAGCACTGCTAGTGCTTTCACTCAATATTAGTGCTTTTGCTCTATGTAAACCAAAGAGTGGTCATGCCATTGATCTGTAGTCTGGTAGCACATTTCCTTCTAAGAGTAGAACATCAAGATTAAATACAAGATAAGCTAAGATTTCAATAGTTATGATGGACTCTGAATTGGGAGTATAGAGGCCCTATAAAACAACAAAAAAATAGAGATCTACTTGTTTGAAACTAAAATTAAATAATAAAATAAGATATTAATTAAAAACAAGTACAAAATAAAATATTAGTTCTAAACTATGACAAGATAAAATATTAACTCTACAAGGACAAGGAAGAGCCAAAAGCAAATAAGTAAAAAGAGCACAACCCAAGACACAAGGTAGTTTTTCCTTTGCTGGAATCTAATTGAAAGCTTGCTAGCTTGCTTGTTGATGGCACTTGAATACTTAAGGTTGTGAGCTTGAACACTTGATGCTTGAATATGGCTTGAAAATTTTTAGACATGACTGCTTGGAGAGATATTGGAGACTTGATGGGAGACTTGCTTGGATGCTTGCAAGAACAAGAGCTTAAGTGCTTACAATTTACAAATATGGACTTTAGAATATTTTGGCATAATATTTTCTTGCACAATGCTTAATTCCTATGACTCTAAAGATATTTTGGTAGAATTTTGTTGCTTTCAAAATACCATGGATTGAGCTCTCATAAGTGTTGGCTTCATAGGAATTCATAGCTCCTTGTGGGAAGTATTACATTGAAGATGATAAGATTGGAAATGGTAAGAATTTGAAAAGGATAAAAAACCATTAATGAAAGAAGAGAAATGACAATTTTGAATTTGAGATTTTTGTAGGAGCTATAGATCAATTTTTTGTGGATTTGGTTTATTAATGGTGGACAAATTGAGAGGAACAAAAAGTCAAATTTCTTAATCTTGGCACACGATTGTCAAAAGCACCTAAAGACAATAGCATTGGTGCACTTTTGTAGTAGTGCTTTCACCTCATGACCATTGGAGGTCAAAAATGGGGAAGAAAGGTCAAAATTAAAAGGTTTTGCAAAAGAGTTACTAGGTCATGATAACACTACCAATGTTATCTTATTTAGAGAAATAAATACTCCAAATTTTGTATAATAAAGGTTAATTCAATTTGGTTGATTGAAACATTGATTGATGAAAGAATTAGAAAACTTGAAGATTAGCTCTATGCACAAAAATTTCTGTCTACATTTGTCTAAATTAGGTTTAAAATTAAACTTGAGCTTGGTTTTGACATTGATTTTCTTTTAATTATTTTTAAGAATAATATCACTAACTTCAAAGGAGCAAGATCGTACCCATTTGCTATATGCATGTTTAAGAATTTGCTAGTAGAATTGAAGGTTCTCTAGGCTATATATTAACTTTGGTCTAAGATAAGTGAGATGATATTTGTCTCTAATAGACGGGTCCTAGAATAAAATGTGTAAGGAAGGTATATTATGTTCAAAAGTTAATATGACTTCAATTCCATAAACAAAAGCATAGGACATCATACCAATGGGAGTTCCAACACTAGTGTGATAGGCCCATAAGATGAGGTAGAGCTAAAGATACCAATATTGACCAATTTTGATAAGGACATTGATAAGAGTCTTTTTAGTAGCTTTAGGTTATCCATTACCTTAAGGATAGTAAGTTAAACATTTGTACTAAATCTTGTATTTAGCACAAGTTTTTTGGACATACTTATTCTTGAAGGGTGTTCTATTGTCTAACATTAACATGGAAGGGATGTCATAACAACTATGGATTTGGTTTAATATAAACTTGGAGACTTGGAATCCATTGGTTGAGGCTAAATTCATGGCTTCAACCCATTTAATGTACTCAGGAGTCATGATGATGAAATTATGCCCATTAGATGATACTAGAATGATCTTCTTAATGATGTCTAAGCCTCAAATAGAAAAAGACCAAAGATAAGTCAAGGATTGAAGAGCTTGATATGGAGAGTGGATAAGGTTGTCATGATTCTAACACTTATCACACCTCTTGAAATAGTTTCAAGAGTCATTTTCCATAGAGGGATAATAAGTAACCCATCCGTAGGAGTTCCTTGCTGATGGTGACACCACTAAAGTGAGCACCACATGATCCATCATGGGTGTATTTGATAATTGCTTAGGATTTGGATGAGGTTAGGAACCTAAGGAGAATTCCATAAAGGTAATGGTGGTATAAGATATTGTCAATTTTAACATACCTATAGGTGTATTGCTTAAGATTATTGTGCTCATTACAATTCAAATTGTCAATCAATGTACCATCCCTAAGGAAAGCAAAGATATCCTTGTATCAAGGAATAGGAGAAGAAGATACTTCTATAAAAAAGGGCCCTAGAGAAAGCTAGTTAGACTCTAAGGTTGAAATCTCCCTAAATTTTTGAATAATGATCATGGATTTTTCATCATCCAACTCTAAGGGGATGAGGGATGCAACCAAAGCCATAACATTAACATTGTGGTTACTAGATCTAGGGATAGCTTCAATGTTTATTTTGTCAAAAGTGGTCATTATCTTAGTGAAGATGTATTTGTATACATTAAACTTTTCATATTTTGTTTTATAAACACCATTGACTTGGTTGAGTACAAGTTGGGAATATCCAAATGGAAAGAGTTCTAACCTAAATAGCTAATGCTACATGAAGCCCTAGGATAAGAGCTTTGTACTCAACAATCTTGTTGGCATAGGAAAACTTAAGCTTAAAGGATAAAGAGATAAGTTGTTATTAAGTGACCAAGATGAATCTTACTCCCACTCCTTTGATACATCAGACACCATCGAAATATACGGTCCAAGAATCAGGTGGATCTACTTATAGGCTATAGATTGACTCATCTAGGAAGTCTATGGCTAAAGGATGGGTAGCTTCTAAAAGTAGCTACTAGTTGGTTAACAATGATCTAAACCTTCAAAGGCTTATAAATGAAAAACTCAAGATCAAATTTGCTAAGTGTGATGACCCAGTTATTAGTTTATCTCTAGAGGTGAGTCTTAGACATGATATATCACAAAGTATAAATCCTTATGATAAAAAAATTCTTATGGATGAGAAAGTAATGTCTAGTATTTTGGGAAGTGAGCACTATATCTAGACAAAGATTATCTAAAGGGGTATAATAGACTTCATAATTGACCAAAGTCCTTCTAATATAGAAAGTGGCACACTCTCTATATTGGTTGTCATACTATTCCAACATAACTCCTAAAGCACAGTTTGTTACTACTACATATAACAGTAAGGTCCTAGAGGGATTAGGAGGTATAATGACAAGAAGAGATAAGAGGTAGGATTTGAGAGCATCAAAGGCCACTTGATAGTTAGTGTCCCAAGTGAAGACTACATACTTCCTCAAAATATTGGTGAATGGTTGACACTTATCAACAAGCTAGAATATGAATATTCAAGTGGCTTGGAAATTTTCTTGGAGACTTCAAAGCTGGGTTAAAGTTCCACGGGGTGGCATATCAACTATAGCCACTATCTAGTACTACAAAATAGTGGCCATGATTTGTGATTGGTAGTATTTAAACTTCTTCAAGGATTTTACTATAGTGAATACTTATTTTTTGGTCAAGGTATACCTTTATTTGTAGTTTTAAGGGATTATCTCATGAAGGATATAGGATGCTCTAAATCTTGATCATTCCTTTGGGTTAGGACAATCATAATATTCTCATCAGTACCAAAAATTTATAGCCTAAAATATACAAAGAAATATGGATTAATTAGGATAGGAGATTTTTGATGGAACTTTTTACCTCTCAAAAGGGTATCTTTCCTTCTTTGGTCTAATATAGGGAGACACATTTCTTTAAAATATTGGCTATATGCCTAATCATTTGAGAAAAAATAGTAACAAAATTGGCTAAAAACTATATTTAACCTAGGAATGATATGATCCTTTCGATTGGTGTGGGAAATGATAGGTTTTAAATGGATTTTATTTTATCAAGATCTATGGCTAAACCTTATTTTTAGACTACATGATGTAGCAATTTTCCTTCCTAAACCATGAAAATAGACCTTTTTAGACTCACAAATATCAAACTCCTTACATCTCTAGAAGGCTACCTTGAGATGATAAATATGATTACTTCTAGATTTGTAATATATTGTTAAATCATATAGATATATGAGATTAGTCTTAGCCATGATATTGACAAAAGCTATATCCATTTCCCTCTAGAAATTTGCCCCTATATTTGATAAACTAAATGGCATTGACAAAGGTTCTCCATTTGGTGGTGAAGGTTGTCATATGTTGGTCTTCATCCTCAATTCAAATTTAATTATATATAGGGAATCCATATAGGAGTGATAACAATTGTGATCCAATAATTTTCTACAATATTTGATTAATGACATGCATGGATAGTGGTATTTCAAAGGTGCCCTAATCAAATTCCTTAAGACAACACATAGCCTTATATCCCATTTTTATTGCATATTGTGACCAAATTGGTAACCCATGTAGAATATTTTATTGGAAATATAAAATGAGTTTGTAAAAGATCTAGTAACTCTTTGTTCATCATGACTTCTATGTTTGGATTCGTTGGTCTTTGTTTCTATTTGAAAGGCTTGGTATCAGGTTCTAATTTGATTGTATTCTTTATGATATTATGCTCATATACTTTAATATCTTCATATGACCAGGCAAAAATGTCTCATATTTATTGCAAAGTATTTTGAAAAGGTTCTTTTAATTCCTTAGTGCAATATTTCCAAAGTAGAAAACTATTTTCTTAGCTACCTTAACTAGGTGGAATGATCAGGCCTAACCAGTGCAATCAGATCTTTGGGCAATTGATTTAATTTTAGTTGTATGACTCCATATTTGATATTTTTTATAAATTAATTATTTCCTTCAGCTTATTGGCCCTCTCTAATAATTGTTTTTGTAGTATATACATCATTGTTAAATACCTACCATTGATCAGGTTTATCAGGTACTGCTAGTCTAAAAACAATTTCCAATTCTTTTGGATTATCCCACATATCATTGGTGGAATCAAATATAGTTACCATACCTACTAACTCATCTACATTTGCATTTAGGTCTTTGGTTATTTATTTAATTTTATATGAATAAAAATCTCAAGCAAATCCTAGTGTCATAGCCCACCCCGTTGGACCTCTCTCATAGGTAAACTAATTGATTGAGGAAAATCAATTAGCATATGTCTAAGGGTCAAAGACCCTATTCACACCCACAACTCCTAGTTAGTGGATTTTGTGTGAAAACTAATTAGAAAGATTAGTGTTTATTCAAGATAATTCATTGGGTTAATTGAGGTTAATTAACTTAATTTAAGATAAATGAGTGCTCATAAAAATGTGTCCAAATTTAATTGGACCACAATAAGCACTAGTAATATTTAGAATATTATAATGGATAGTGGAGGATGATTAGGATCCTCACTTCCTATCCACAATATCGGATTGTCCAATTCTAATTGGACCAACCTAATTTAATGACTAATGCTCATAGTTGTGTTCAAATCTAATTGGACCACAAGGAGCATTATTCTAAGCAATTAATAAAGGGAAGACTTTCCTCACCTACCTTGACCGGTTTTATTATTAAAATAATAGGCATTAGGTGGGGGAAATTATCTATAAATAGAAGGCTCTTGTGAGGAGAAAGCAAGCATTCTTGCAAGCGATTTCTGCGGGAAATCCTAATGCTTAGGGAGTATGCTCTCCACCCTTAGGTGGATCAAAAACCAAACAACATTAGGAGATTACCAAACCTTAGTAATAGTCGCTCGATCAAGACATTTCTTGGAGTAGAAAGGAAGGACTTGATGAACTTTGGAAGAAAGAGAGAGAAGGAGATCACCATTTAGGAGGCTTACATGGAGGAGAAAGAGATCAGGTGATATCCCTCCTTGATTAAGCCTTATTTGCTACTAATTTTTAGCATAGAGTATATGATAGTATGTTAAGATTAGTTGGGGTTTCAACATGTGTTAGAGAAACCTCTTGTTCTTCTCATTAGGGTTTATGAAGAGATTTTAGAGATATACTATTACTAAAGATGGTTGTGTGAAAATCTGTGAGTGCATGGTAGACATGATAGATTATTTGATCTATATGTTTAAAGTTATGATCTATGATCTGTGATCTGTGAACTGTGATTTGTGATCTATGATCTGTGATCTATGATTTATGATCTGTGATCTATTTGGTTAAATGGTTGGGTTATGTAGATATTAAATCCCTCTAGTAATATGGCTAGGTAGCCCTGACAATTTAGGGAATGTTTTATTTTTAGTGGCTTGAGCAATCTATGATTTAAATGTTGATTTAAATATTGTAGGCAAAAGGAATTATGATCGTAAGGGAATGCGTAAGTATAGAGTTAAATATACTTTAGCATGAAGACTAAAAGATATTATGTTAAGGGAAATACACCTTTTACCAAAGGTGATATTATGGAATATTGTGACAAAGTAATAAATAAAAGGTGGTATTGTATGGAATATTGTGTGGAATAAATATAACGATGGGTCCAAAGAAATTAGTTTTAAATATTGGGCTAGGATAAATGCACCCAAAGAAACTAATATAGCGAAATAAAATCAAATATGGGGAAAGCACCCCTATTTAAATGTCCACTTGGTAGACATAATAATTAAAAGGGTCAAAAGCTAATTGACCGAAAATGAATATCTTGGATTTAATGAAATTAAATTGGGTCAAGATATGTGAGCATAAAAATATTTGATTTAAAATACTCTTGGAAGGAGTATAAGCCATTAGAGTTAAATACCATAAATATTATTGAAAAGAGTATTAGGTGATTTGAAGCAAATCTAATTAAATGAAATATATATTCTTGAAAAAAAGTATATGAGATAGGGTTTAAATCTAAAGATATTATATATACTTGGGAAAAGAATATTAGAAATTGGATCTAATTCCGATTAAATGATATTTGTACTTTTGGAAAAAGGAATGTTAGAGATTTGATTTAATCTCATTAAATGGTATTTGAAATAGTTGGACCCCGAGAATTGATTGAGAGAAATCTAGGAAGAATCCTAGAAGAGTGATTTGGTCAACCATAGGGGAAAATCAAATAACTAAGAAATTGAGCTATTTAATGCTATTGAATTATTTGAGGTGGTCTATTAAAGAAGACTTTAATGAAATTGAGTTATATGAGAAAGCTTTAAATATTTAAAGACCATGTTATGGCCAATTGTAGAAGATTATAATGTAAATCATAAGAAGAGACATAACTATAGTCTTTGGAAGAGTTAACTATACTTCAAGAGAATTAGATATGCTTTAACTCAGAGGTTAAAAGATATTGTTTGAAGTAAGTTTGGGAATACGTTGTGAGTTACCATATGAGAAAGAAATATGGAGTAGTCTCTATGAAATATTGGTTGTATCTTTACAAATATAGTAAACCTAATCATCACTAGACCTTTGATTAGGGGTTAATAGTTAAAAGAACTATAAAGTAGACATCGAAAAGATGTCAAGAACCTTTATCATAAATATGAAATGGTTCTCTTGTTTAAATGCTATTTCTGGGTAGTCGGATCTAGTACATGATAAGCGTTCTTCTAATCGAGGGAAGATTGGAATGGGGTTTCGTTCTTCAAAGAATTTATGGGGATTCTCTCATAGCCTTTGGTGAATGTATGGGATAATATAGATTCAAAGGCATATCTTCTGGGTAGAATGATATGGGATGAAATGATGAAAGGGAAGCTTCAAGTTTCATTCTTAGGAAAGTATGGGATTTCCTACCTTTGGGTTGTGAAATATTTGCAAGTTACATATTGATTTATGTACTATGCTTAGCTACATTCATTGGAGTATTGTCACATGACATTGCCCGATTAAAAGTAACTATTGTGTAGGTAGGAAAACATTATGATTTCCACTCCTGAGGAAGGTGTGAGATTTCCTCCAATGATCTGCAAACTGGGAATTCATTTAACAAGAAGAATGATTGCATATAACCAAAGAGATTATGGGATCTCTTCAAATATCATAAAACCTTTGTACTATAACTTCAAGATAGTTGAAGGTTATGCTAATAAAGGTGATATAGAATGCATGTGCGATTCATTCTTATGAGGCCTGTGAAGGTTCCTCTAATATGTATATGTGTCCAAGGAACATATTCTTGTATGTTTTGATTTATAACGATGTGGAAGTGTTCCACATAAAGGAATTTATGGACGGTTGGAAAAAGGATCTATAGGATCCTTAGTATTATTGTAAATTGAGAATAACAATTTAATGAAATAAAAGCAAGAGTGCATATTTTACGGTTGGGTGGTTTCCCTTCGGGGTTTTTCCCAGGATAAAAAATTGTGTTATGGATCTATTTGTGGAATGGTGATTCTTGTTATTAGATTTAGAAATGCATGTCTTAACTATACTTCTATGTTTTACTTGCAAAAGGAATTAGTGATGCATGGTTTATTTAATAAGCAATGTTCCTTTGGTAAGAATGGTTTTGATAGGATGCTAGAAGTAATTGATAATGTACTTCCTTGTCCATGGCGTGAATACAAATATGTAATATACTACATAAGTGGATAAAATGATCATGGTATTTTGTAGGTAAATAAAGTATGAAATCCTGGAGTATGTTACATTGAGCTTATGAATCATTGCATTTTGGAACCATTGAAATTCCTAATGCATGTCTTATTTCTAGTTTTGGCACCATTGAAATACATAGTCCATGTATTTTTAGCTCCTCAACTTTTTAGGGTAGGAATATTCAAAGTATTTTATATGAATATATAGTTTCCAAACTTGGTTTCTTCATACTTGAGCTCTAGATCTTTTTCATCTTGTAAAATATAGATTATCGTGTCCACTTCTAGATCTTGGTTTCCTTCCTAATACTCATTCTCTTTGATGTATTTCGGTAGCTCATTCTAATTCACTGTGATTTCATCTTCAATATCATGTAAGAGGTAGTTACAAGGAAATTAGTTCTCAATCATAAATATTTTCCTTACTTTGGGCACCTTCATATGAGTACATTCCATTACTAGGTAACTATCCCCTAATAACTTGCATGACCATTATTTGGATAATAACATCCCAAAGTATAGGGATATATCCACAACTATCACTTATAATACTACTATAAAATTTGGATATCTACCTATATTCATGATTAGATCCTTGGGAGTCCCTACTATGTTGAACCTTGTACCATCCATTTGGATTGGATGCCTAGCAATCTTAGTGTAAGGGAGGACCATGTCTTCACAAATAGCTTTGGGTATAACTATAACCACTGTACTTGAACGCACTATGAAAATATTGATAATATAAGTTGTCATATTAAATGTTATATAAAATGAGGGTGATTTTAGAGTTTTTATATTTGGAGCATTTTGCACATTAGATGCATTGACCTAGATGTTTGACGATTGTTTTATCATAATATTTTATTAGTTTAATACATCAATTAGAGTGGATTCTAATTATTTACCTTTAGCATAACTTCACTATAATTATTTTAGAGCCTCTTGGAGTAGGTCTCATTTTCCCAATAGGGCTAATGCTTCTAGTATTCTTACCTTGGTCGACATTCCCTCTCATCACCTCTATGATATTGAATTTATATTTGTTAAAGAAGCATCTTGTGTTGTGAAATTTAGAGATTTCATTGGAGGTTGTAGTTTATTCATTACTTGCAAGAGGGGTATTTTAGCTTCCTTTAATTCTTCTTTTAAAGTGGATCCCTCATCTTGTCATCTTACTTTTTTATAGACTTACCAATTGCTTCTCTTCTCTCATTTTCCTCTACAAATTCATTTTCTTTATCTATCCTTTGGTCTTTGTTATTTTGTGTTTCTCTACCCCTAGTTAAGATGTATCTAAACTTTCCTTTTTTATTTTCTCCTTATTATTTTGGTTCTCTTGTTGTGCCATAATAGACCCC
Organism: Wollemia nobilis; assembly: GCA_028583015.1. Taxonomy (NCBI): domain Eukaryota; kingdom Viridiplantae; phylum Streptophyta; class Pinopsida; order Araucariales; family Araucariaceae; genus Wollemia; species Wollemia nobilis. The sequence goes on from JAQPPZ010003633.1 coordinate 2,421,672, forward strand.
TTATATTTTAAAGTGTAAAGGTGATCTCCTTCTTCTAAGGACTATTGTACCTTTCCTAGCGTTAATCTATGTATTAGGTTACCACTCTTTAAAAATATTCCTTTTAACCCTATTTCAACCTCTTGATGATTAGAACACATGGAATTATATTTAGAAGGTGATTCTTCATTTGTCTCCACAGTGTTAAAATTTTCTAGAGTTTCATTCTTGTAATTCCTTTTACCCTTAGTTTCAACCCCTAGGTAGACATTGATTGTGGAGCCTAGGGCTATTGGTTCATAGCTAGATTATGGGGATTTCTTGTCTTATGATGGTAGATTGCTACATGTGACACTATTAATTTTAATAAATAGTTTGAAAATACCTAATGGCACCCATGCATTCAGTAGAATGGTGCCTATAATTATAAGGAAGACACCATATTGGTTCAACCTCTATGATGGTGTTAATCATGTGATTGTGAATATAATTTTCTCCCTGATTAGCACCTTGTTGAGGCACTTGATATTTTTTTAGGTATGGGGTATTTTAAAGCTATCAATTCTATGATTTTTCCACTATTATTTTATAGCATAACTCTAATTTATAGAATTTTTAATCATCTCCATTATTTAATTCATTGTAAAATTATTATTGGACTCATTACCAAATTTGGATGGAGTGGGGAGGGCTAGAAGTGGTGGCTTGAAGGCTGTAGTGGATAACACATTTTAGCTAGGATGAGTGATAATGGATTGGTGAAAATTTGGGCATGGGATTTGATATGGGTGAATTATAGGAAATCTAGGCTGCATAGGTCATTGACAAAGTAGGGGGTATATTCCTCACTTGAATGAGAGCATCCTATCCTCTAGTTGCTTATTTAAATATTATAACTAGTGTAAAATGGTTAGCATTACAAATAATTATCATAAATCCAATTGTAAACCTTGGATGTAATATGGCAATGCTTGTTCTTCATTTGGCCTAACATTTTGTGGGATTATATTTAAAGTCCCTAAGAATCTAGTATTGAAATCATGGATATTTTCTTGAGGGTGTTTTTATATTATATTTAGCCAACATAACATTGAGTAACCATTTCCCATGCTACCAAATCTACATATAAATGGTACTATTATTAATGGCCAACTAGTAACTAAGTTAGTTGGCAATCTACTATACCATAAAGAAAATTTATCATGAAGAGAATATATTAGTAAGCGTACCATCATGTATTCCTTTAAGAATAGTGAATTGAGTTAAGAATTGATAGTTTTATAATGTGGTCAAGTGTTATATTATTATTGTTCCCATCAAAAGTAGGTAGATCTTTCATAGCTATTGGGGAAATAAAAAAATAGACCACTAGGTTTAACAGTCCTTGGTAGGTCCAATAGGGAAGTTGATTTTATGGTTTAAGAGATGTTGTTGGATTATTTTGATAAGGAGGATGTTGAATATATTATTGTTGAGGAGGAGGATGCATTGCATATCTAAGAGGTAGATACAAATGGGATGGAGGGTATATATATATCAGAGATACTAAGGTGGTAGATTTTGGTAATCTGATTTCTAGTTAGAATATGGTTGAATATTTTGCTATGAAGGGGGATATTTGAACCCTATAATAAAAATGTAATGGTTTTGAGGAGGAGGATGTTAACAATTTTGCTATGCTTAACTGGCTAAAGATGATGTTAATCCCCACAAATTTTCTTGAGATACCTACAACCCCATTGGATCAACCATTGCTTATGTATTTTGATCAAAAATTTTGTGTAAGTCTAATAACCCTATTAGAGCTAATCAAGATTGACCTAGAGGGACGTTGGAAGTATCTTTTAAACTAGATCTAGGTGGGATATTGGATGGAGCACCTACAAGAGGTATGATTTACATACCAAAAGTTGGTGGTGGGTTGTAGAATTTATTCACAAAGAGCAAGCTATTTGTAAGGCTGTTTATGTTAATTAGTATCTAATACAAAGGATTCATGTGAATCATAGTTAGGGATGGACTCAACCAAGTATAGTTTACTAGAGCTAATGAACAACTCATTTGTTGGCTTAAGTAACCAATTTTTTATGGTGTAGGGATTTGGATAACTACATTGGCCATGGGACTTTATCCTTTGGATAGGGTGGTATTGGATATCAAAACCTCCTTGAAATTGTCCTCTTAATGTACCCATACAATTTTCTATTCTTTCCTTTTTCCTTTAGCACTCCTTTAGTGGTATGCGATGATGTTTATTATTTATTGATAATTTTCCATTTTCTAAGTCTTAGATCATGTATTCATAGGCCTACACAAGCAGAGTTTTGGGATTAAATTTTGCAAAAATTCATTTCACTTGTCAAATATTTGCTTGTAAAAACAGAGCAATTTGCTCATAATTTTGGGGTGATTTGCTAGTAAAGTGTAGTTCTATAGAACATAAAAGTGAAGTGATTCACCTTTAAAATCTAGGTAATCTACTTGCTACTTTTGAGTGATTTTCTTGGATTTTTAAACTTAAAATTATTTGTAATAAGAAGAATGATCGAGGTGGATCATTGGGAGCAAATTTCCTTCAAGACTAGAGTGGATTTCCTTCCCATGGGGGATGGAATAAGAAACTTGTCTTCCTAGCAAATCATTTTTTAGCCTCATAGTAGATTGCTCATCAAATCTATTCTGGATATCCTAATAGAGAAAATTGCTCACATTTTATGAGTGAATTGCTTATTGTTATGATATTAGATGAAATGATATCCTAGAGAAAATTTTGAAGTTTATGTGAGAGTCACCATTTGCAAACTACCTATAAAATTTTAACATAAATAACAAAAAAAATTCAAATTGGGATTAGAATTAAAATATTTGCTTCCTAAACTTGATGAATCACTCTGGATTAACCTATTTAAATACAAGCTTTATCAAGTGAAATGCTTAGACTTACCAAGAAAATCATTCATTTTTGAGGACTTAGCAATTTTCTAAATTTTGCCTAAAATCAAGTGAATTACTCCAAATTTTGGAGCAAACCACTTGGTAATGTTTATTTAGTGAAAATTTTCTTGAATCTCAAGCCATCACTCCATCTATAACTAAGAATTTTAATACAAAGGCATAAAAAATGAGGGTTTGTACCACTTAGTGTGCTAGAAATTATGTTGAACTGTGGAATTTTCTTGACTTCTAAATTATATTTTGTGACCTCAGTTTGAGTATCAATAAGGTTGAAAAATATTTCCAATGGATTCTCTCGACATCTAGATTTAGGTTAGCTCCTTGTTATCCTCATGTTAAACACTAATCTAAACTAAATTGCATGAAAAATAAATATGAAAAGAAAAATTGTGAGATGTTTAACATGCAAGAAATTGAAAGCAAATAAAAGCTGCAAGCTTACTGTAGTTGTAAGGTCTTTGGATTCTCTTTGTGAGGTCCAAGTTTCAAACCCCACTCTATATGAGGGGACCAAGATCTCTCATAAATACTTGTGTAAACTCATTGAAAAAAGAAATTGAAAGCAAATATACCTTTTACATGATAGAAAGGATAATGTGTGATTAATCAACACACGAGAAGTCAAATAACATCAATATCCACCATTTGCTTGATTATGAAATTAATAAGTGAATTACAATATGGGCTATAAGGGCCATGGCACAACTATTGCACACTTATCAAACTAGGAGGGTGGTTCCAATGATGGGATGCATAATGACTTTCCAAATTCTTACAACCTCATGAGTACAAAGCATAATATGGGGTTCACAGTATGTTTTTGAATTCTCATGGACAAAAGATGATTATAATAAGGGCTTTAGGTCTCTATTTATAGTAAAATTTTATCCCTAAGTTACTTGGGGTGAGAAACAATTACTTCTAGTAAAAGTAAGGGTTTGGGGGCATCTTTAGAAAAATGATACACCGTAAAATGTTGCATGCCTCTAATTATACCTCTAATAGGCTTAGAAGGCTTCCAAAATGACTTAGTATGCCACTATATGCCAAAAATTCATTTTTTAGAAGGTTTTCCTTAGAATTTGTGTTATTTTTTATCTTTACAACCATCCAAGCAATTCGCTTGGGTTTTTTGAGTGATTCACTCACATTTTACTAGAAAATTGATTGCTTTTGTTGAGAAAATTTCTCCTTCAAGACCATTGGTCCCATTAAGAAACAAATCACTCCTTCAAGACAAATGGTAGAAATTTACAAGCAAATTGGTTCCTACTCATACTTAGCCAAAATTTGAGATTTGTGGGGTGTTTTCTACTATTTGATCTTTGTTGTTGTATTCTCTTTCAAAATTGAAAATTTTTGCAAAGGTAGTAATGAGGTAATACAATAACCCTACCCAAAGGACTACTAACATGGAAATTCAAATTATATAGGTTTTAATTAATCAAGAAATATATTAGATGGTTATCTAATGAGGGGAATTATGCAAATTTTTGATTTAATGTTTGGTGGAATCCTTATCCTTTTATCTATGATTCAAAATAAAAACCATTGGCTTGGGCTTGTCTAGTTTGTAAGGGTCCAAAAGTTAAATAATATATTAATGTGAACAATAACTCCAAATCATGGATTTCTACTAGTAACCTAGTTGAAGGAGAGGAACTCAAACAAATGGTAGATGAGCTTCAAAATATGCTTTAAGAGGTTTATTTACATATTTTTACATGAAAGGATGCGTTGGTTTAGAATCTATTAAAATATGATAGATACTCAGTCAAGTTAGGATATGAGGATTTAGATCAATCAAAATTTCCTACTACCAAATATTTCCCTTAGAAGAATGTTTGGCCACTAGAGGATATTCCTAAAGGCTCAACATTCTTCTAGTTGGTAGCTCAAAATAAAGTAATATTTTTATAGGAGAGAGTCTACAAATAAGAGGATATAATGGACCTTTTATATTTGCTTTGTGAGAAGGATTTCGAAACATTAGACCATTTAGTTTTGTATTGTCTCTTTGCTCACACAGTTTGGTTTTACTTTTTAAAAAAAATAAGAATATATTATGTAGCTCCATTAGCATTGAAAGAGGTGATGAAATGTTGGATTAATTATTTCAAATTGAAGGTATTATGTATTATGTAGAGGATTGGTCCTACAATTAATTGTTGGAATTTATGGCTTGAAAGGAATAATAAAATTTTAAAAATAAATTTTAAACTCATGCCCAAGTTTGGAATTGCAGTATTGCCTCTCTTGCAAAATATGTACAAATATGGTCATCGTAATCGAAAGTCTCAAGTGTAGAAAAATATAGATGATAGTTAGTTACAAGAATTAATATTACTATTGAAAAATGATGAAAATATATTTTAGTTGAGGGGGATTCACAAATAATTATTAATGTTGTCAACAAAAATGGTTGTGGGGATTGAATAAAAAATAATACTATTGTTGATGTTCATCATCTATTATTAGAGGTAATCTCTAGGAAATGTGAGCATATCTATATACAAGGAAATCAAGTAGTAGATAATATAACCAATTGTGGTGTTGATCTTTGTCTTAGTGAAATTCAAATTTTAGAAGGTAATTGGACGAGTTAGATTTTTTTCTTTAATGAAAATTATGTCAATGAGTTTATTACAAAAAAATAACACTTTGAGGAAGATGAAAAATATTTTTTTGCTAGAGAACAAGGGGTTGTACTCAGGTCCCCCACCCTTGAAAAATCACAACTCTTTTTTTTAGAGCTTGAGACCTAGCTCAATTAAGTTGTTATAGCTAGAAACCTACCTCATTTTACATAAAATGTTTGAATTCTTGATTTTCAATTATGGATATTTTTCATTTTTCTATGTGAATGCAAATATTCTAGAATTTAGCATCCTTCTTGACATTTTCCTATAGTAGCCTTCACAATACCAAAACTTCACCTCTACTATCTATGCATTGCATCTTAGTAAAGTAATATTTCCAAAACATCACACTATCATAGTCTGCTTTACTAGATCTAAATTGCTAGTTTCCTTCTTGAAGCACAAGTGCAACCACAAAAATTATAATAAATAGTTTATATGAAAGCACATTAATGTTATAAAATAAAGCAAATATTACCAATGGAAAACATTAAAGTAAATATTAATCATTATTTGAATTAGGCAATCACCATTTTCTTGTTAGTTTTAGCTAAACTTACCACTTTATCTAACCATGGAAAAGAGAATTTAACTTCATGATTTTTAATTAAAACAACTCTATTGGCTAGCCTCTTTGCACATTTTTTTCCTTCCCTTAACGTATGTAAATCTAATTTCTTCAAACTCAATAGCAAGATCTTGAATTTTCACAATTATCTCTTGTATGTTCCATGGAGCCTTTGCTTTCCTTGAAATTACATTTATTACTATGAGTGAATCACCTTCCATCCACACTTTATTCCATTTCATTTGTTTGCATATTTTTAATCCTTCCAAAGCTTCCTAAGCTTCAACTTCATTATTTGTCTTAAATCCACTATTAAAAGCATAATGAGATAAAATCTCTCCTCTATTATTTCTAATTATTCCTCCTCCTTTTGTTGGTCTTGGATTTCCTTTAGATGCTTCATCAAAATTAAATTTGACCAGCTCCACATCTATTGGTTTCAACTTTTTATTCTTTACCTTCTTTTTGTTTCTCCTATATCCAACATCATAATTTCATTTGATGACTTGAATCCATCTATCAAGGATCTCTACTTCTAGATCAAAGATTGGGTGAGTTGATAGGGTTGGTTTAGACTACTCTATGGCTAAAAAAAATCATCCTTTCTATTACCTCTAAATTGCTTTCCTTTCCTTTAAAGTTTTTTCTATTATTTTCTAGCCATATAGTCCAAAGTATTGTATCTTTTGATATATCCCATATTATCTATAAAACCTTGATTTTAGAAGTGCTCTACCATTGCTTTAACCAATTCTTTAATTCTACCATTCATCACCATGCATTTACCAAACATATTAAGAATCCATTGCCATATTGAGCAATGTCCCAAGAGATGGTCTATACTATCCTCCTTTTTATGAAGAACACATTGTAAGGGGCCATGAAAATCCCTAGGATAAAATTATTCTATGACATATTAGCCAAACAAATATTTTGACTTTAGGAATGCTTGGGTTGTCCCAAATATATCTCCATATTCTTTTGATATTCCTATTTTATTGGTGCTTTACATTATATCCACTTCTTGTTGTGTATTATCCTGAGTTATTCAACTCCCAAATCAACTTATCTTTGGCTCCTCCCAAAATAATCATTGTTTTTATCTTTCTACTCAACTGCCTCTTAGCATCAATGTCTTGTAAAAAATCTTCTTTCCATTTATATCTTCAATCCTAATCCTTTGTATAAAATATTTGAAACCATATCACTATATTTATCTTAAAGTAATCTCATACATGGTTTCAACATTAGATATAGATTGAGTGGTTTATTATCACACCAAGTATCCATCGAAATAATTTTTTTCTCCAGTTCCCACTGTCATGACCCTGCTTAGCAAAATTTTTGGTACAAAAAAACAATGTATTAATCTATGTTACTTTAATACCTAAATTGAGCAATTGAATCAACTATACAATATTTAGTTATTTTGAAAGAGCATGGTACTTCTGACATATTGCCAAGATGTGCAAGATCAGGTACACTCGTAGGTGGAAGAAGTAGAATCATCCACCAGAAATGGGGGTAATTTAGGTTGGGGAAATGATGACTAAGGTAACTTGAGGGTAACATGGATAGATACCTTCATATAGGCATGCATTATTAGTAGGGATAATCATCAATACACTAACCACCTTGAGCCTCGGTTGATAGCCTAGTAGCTATCGTAAATCCTCCGGATGCAAAGGGTGATTGGGTTGATGGAAAGATTCTCTCTTTGTCTATTGCATATGTTTGGTTGTCTTTTACTTCATCACTTTGCTACATCATTGATTTTGGAAATGTGCATAATTTGACTGCTTTGGAAAATTAGCATGGCGTAAGTATTCAATAAAAAGAACCTTTTATTTTATACTTTATATATATATATATATATATATATATATATATATATATATATATATATATATATATATATATATAGTAAGTTATTATTTTAAATGATAATAGAGTTTCATTTAAAAATAATAGAGGTTTTATTTTAAATAATAAAGATAATTTTATTAGAAACCTTATTTAAAATGATAATTAAGTTTAATTTAAATAATTAATGAAACATTTATTCTAAAAAATATTTGGATTTCATTTAGATAAATAATGAAATCCTTATTGTAGTGATAATAGAATTTCCTACAAAATAAAATATAGGTATTCTATTTAATATATATATATATATATATATATATATATATATATATATATATATATATATATATATATATATATATATATATATATATATATATATATATATATAGAACCTTTTATTTAAAAGATATTATAAAAGATATTTTATAACCGATTATTTTATGGAAGAGAAGAGTTGTGAGTCACACGTTCGGGTGAATGGAAGCTTTGTGCCAATGCAAGGTGTGAGCTTTGTCTGAGCTAAGTAGGAACTAAACAATAAAAAAATAAAATATCTTCACGATCAAATGGATGAGGACTAGAGTTAATGTCAGGATGGGGGGCATTGATGAGGTCTATCAAAAGGTATGTAGAGAAAAGGAAGACTCTTATCCCTTAGTCAGAGAGGAGGTAAAGGAAATAATGAGAGCAAGACAAAGAATAAGGGGAAGAAAAAGAAAAAGAAATAGAAAGCAAGCAGATGATCTGAAGATGGTGCACCAGGGAAGAAGGAAAACCACTTCATTTAACTCATATTGGTTTTAGAAAATTATATCCTTGTTTTCTTAAAAAATAAGACAAGATTCATGTTAATACCAAACATCCATCATTGGTTTCATTTGACCAAGTCTAGCTGGTTTATTTAGCTTAATGACTGGCCTATTGCCACAAAAACCCAAGATTACCATCTATTGAGTTCTGTGAGCATAACTTCTAGCTGAGTCGATCCCTATCATATAGGCAACACTTTTGAGCTTCCTCATTGGGTGGTAAGTCATGAAGGCTATGTTGGTTGGTCTCCATTTTGTTGTTACCATCAGCCTACATTGGTTTGATGTCATCCAAGTTTTAGAAAGGGAAAACTTGGTCTTAGCTGGTTAAGCAACCCTCTACGTCTAGAGCTTCTAGCTGACCTTGAACCTTTGTGCGTGCGATAACATTTGATGTGGAAATTCAGCCAAGCACTTGACTAAGTCATCCTTCTTATTAGTAAAAACTAGGTGAAAGCCTCGTTGTTTATGTTCTATCATCAATCATATTGTGTGAGGTTTATCGTTGGTGGTGCTTTGGGGTTGATAGTGTTGTCCCACATATGAATGAAAGAGTTTCATAGCATACATGGATAGTTAGTAAGAACATATGTTGTTTTACATTTGACCACCTCAACCTTGGGATACCACGTCTCTTCTCACTGGTCACTGTATAAGGTCTTTTGAGGTACCACGTAGACGTTATCGATCCCATAGAGAAACCCTTACCCAACCATTTGCTATCTATGCATACTCCATCCTCTCAACAGATTCACTCCTATTGAGCATTCAAGTTCAACATCAACCAACATTATTTTATTGATCTTTAGATGCTTTGAGTAATAATATAACACCTTCAATGTTGTAAATTGATAGTAGGTTACTTGCTATGCGAAGGATAATCACATAGATTGAATAAAGTTTAAATGAGTTATTTAAATAAGGTTTAAATGAGATATTTGAATAAATTTTAAATGGGTTATTTGAATAAAGTTTAAATGGGTTATTTTAATAAGGTTTAAATGAGATATTTGAATAAATTTTAAATGGGTTATTTGAATAAAGTTTAAATGATATATTTGAATAAAGTTTAAATGGGTTATTTGAATAAGGTTTAAATGAGATATTTGAATAAAGGTTTAAATGGGTTGTTCGAATTTTAAATAAAATGGGAACATAGTTTATTTAAATAATTAAAGGTATGGGACTTTGATTATGTTAAATAAAAGGAACATAGTTCATTTTAATGATTGGACTTTGATTATGATTAATAAAGACAAGATTTGATTGAAGTAGTAACCATGATCTAAGTTGTGCATGTTGAATGACTCTCTAAAGGTATATGAGAGGGGAAATAAAAGTAATGATTCTTTTATGATATCAACTATGCATTAGATGGTTAGAAACTTGATTGAATTTGTATAGTTGCAATTTGGTAAAGTAAATGTTAGATGCATTTAGAGGCATGCCTATCCTAAACCATGAGTACCCTGATCCCCTACTATCCTCAAATGATCTGTGGAAAGCTAAGGAGGAGCAAGGAGGTCGATGGAAACAATGCATTAGTAATTTTACTTATGATGATTTACTTGTTGGAAATTTGAGCAAGTTTTGTTGTCATTGATGTCAAGAGGTTTGATGTCCAGTTTTGTTGTCATTAAGGCCAAAAGTTTGATTTCTCCAAAATGCAAGGAAGTTGTTAAAAGGAAAAGGGTATAGTATTTATTTTAAATATTATATGCCTAAAGAGTCTAAAAAGGTAGAATACCCAAGAAAAGAGAAGCAAGTTTGAAAAGAAATAATAATATTATAATATTTGGGTAAAAGGAAGAGGTGAAGAATAACAAGGTCCAAGAAATCATTAAAAAATGTATATCCCTGAAAAGGCCCATTGAGTAGGTTATAAAGGTTAAGCAAAGGTTTTAATTTATTTAAATTAAAATATTTTAACCTAAGGTTAAAATTTTAATTTAAATAATTAATGGCGCCAAAGTTTCAAAGTTTAATTTGAATTCGAAATTTGAAAGCAAAGAGAGCCGACGTGTTTTAATGCAAAGGAAAGAGTATTAATAGGAAATTATTTTTATTTTCAAAGGTTCTATGTAATTCGTATGCCCAAGTGACAATTGAATTCATGTGCTGCATTTTTGAGAGGGAAAATATATTCGTGAGCTTTTAAAATAAAGGAGGTAGAATTGAATTGAAATTTGCGTGGAGTAACAAAAATATTCCAAGATGTTGGGTAGTGCATACGATGATAAAAGGTGTGGCTAAGATTCTTGTGAAGGGAATATTATGGTTTCGAATCCCACACAGTTCAGTTTTTGCGAAAGAAGAAAGGAGTCATTTTTGTCAAAATTCATGAGAGGTAGCTTTAATATGAAAGTGTGAATCTTTGGTTCACGTGTGGGCGTGTAGCCCAAGAAAAAACCTAGCCTTGGGCTAATCCTTTGCGGTGGCTTAGGTTATGGGTTTGAGTTTGGGCGCTAGTCGTTGAGACATGCGCAATATTTTTGGTGACGTGGGCCAACAATAAGGTATGCAATTTTTAAATTAATATTACCAAATATTTTGGAATGCGGAAAGTATTTTAAGGCCACATGATAATTAAAAAGGGCATGTGTGAATTATGTAGGGATTCATAAGGGTTTTTGAATAAATATTTTATTTTTGGGTGGTTAGAAAATAAATAAAGGATTGGAGATTATAATGTGTAAATAAGGAATTTTATTTTGATGTGTATTGAACATTGTTTTTAAAGGAGTAATAAAGTGTATTTGTGACTTGACATTTTATTGTATTTCTTGAATGATGAATAATTATTGAGGTGAATATTTGTGTGGATATTTTGAGATAGACTGTTGCTATCTAACCTAGAATTGGCAAAAGGATTTGGTTGTGAGTAAACCAGGTTTTCAAGACATATCTCCATCAAAGAAAAAAGGTATGGGCATACTATATTTTGTCTAGAGTGTTTGAAATAAATATATGAAATAGAATGTGGAGTGAAAAGGATTGATGAGTATTGTTGGAAATGTATGAGCAAGTTTAAGTCCACCTTGTTGATGGATGATTTGATTTGAGATAGAATTTGAGATAGAGTATGTGGAGTAGCCCACATTGGGTGAACCACATTAAATTGGTGTCTCTATTGTGTGTGATGATTTGTATATTGTTTGATTACTGCTATTAATATTGCTATTGATAATATTGAATAATATTGTTTGAAAAGAAAATTAAAATTTGGTCTTATACTGTTCACCCCCTCCTCTCAGTATAAGCTTTTGTTCTTAATTAATTATGCTCAGATAGACTAGATTGTGAGAAGATTTCCTTGATGAAATTGATGTAATATGTTATTATTTGAGAGTATGGAGGGATTACCATACTTACCTTTATGTAATAATTGTTTAATGGTTTGGAAAAGGTACTTTTACTTTATCACTATGCATTTTCTGTATTATGTAATTGATCTCTTCTTCATTAATGTTATTCTCTTTTAGTGTTGCTTCTTTCCTGGTATCTCTTGTATGCTTTTAAGGTTATATCCTTTATTAGATTTAGTATCTAGAATTGTTCTTATTTTCTTTCTTGCTAATCAACAAAACCTAAGTAATAAGTTCTAGGGTGAACTTAGAGGGTGACCTAAGGGATTAAGACCCCTTAGGGAGAATGGTAACTAAGTTGTGGGAAGTCTACATATGAGTTAAGATATCTCATCATGAAGATGTTATGGATAGATTAACTCGTAATACTCATAGCATACCTACATAGACTGGCTTGTGTATGGTATGGTGATGCATGTATACCTTCAATTGATTGAAGGTAATAATTCAATCTCATCAAGGGTGATGAGATAGATGGTACGCCTACATAGATGGACTTGTGTGAGGGTATTTTATGAGATGTAGCTTTCAGGAAAACTTTGGGGAATTAAACAGTAGGTAAATCTTAGACCGGTTAGGGATTTATGAATCCCTTTCCTTAGTTTATATATATACTATATATATATATATATATATATATATATATATATATATATATATATATATATATATTCTTTTTGTGTGTTTTTTGTTTGCTTATTTTTGGGTCATTACATTTGGTATCAAATCTCTAGGTATGAGGGTATAGAGATTCTTGTGTGCTAAAGGGATTTGGATGTCTCCAATGAAGGCTTGCTTAAAGTATAAGCTAAATCTGGGATGAACTAGAATACCCTATTTGCTAGAATCTAATGGTAACTAATCCCAAGGGTGAATGAATGTTATGATACCTTAGTATAGGCTTTGGTATTAATGATACATCATAACCTTAGAATATTATCCTAATTAGATCATTGATGCTTCTAGCAGAAAAACTTTGCATTGCGGATGAGGTAATAGTTTAGTTCTAGGTAGAACTATAATTTAACCTTATATTATTGGTTGTCACTAGGATAAATGGCACCTAATATGAGAGGATGAAATACTGCTTCTCCTAGTAGGCAAAACTATAAATATTATGTTGGAGGAAGGACCTAAGAAAGAGGTTGAAGAAACTTGAGCAAGAAAGAGGAAAATGAAGAACACAAGCTTATACTGAGAGGGGGGTGAACAGTATAAGACCACTTTTTACTTTTCTTTCCCAATCAATATTATGCAATGTATAGATAGCAATATCAACAGTAGTAATCAAAGCAATGCACAAATCATCACACACAATAGAGACACCAATTTTACGTGGTTCACCCAATGTGGGCTACTCCACGGAGAAAATATTTCACTAAAATTTTCTCAATCAATCTCTTGGGAATCCTTTCCCTATTACAATGTTTATGGACCTCTATCCAAAGGAGACACCAATCCCCTAATCAAGTTCGTGGATCTCTATCCATAGGAGAACTCCTTTCTCCTTAGCTCTAGCTGGTGATCTTCTAGAAGAACTATTGCCCCCACTACTCTGGCTAATGGATCTCTATCCACTGAAGACACCTGTCCTCATTGCCCTGGCTAATGGATCTCTATCCACTAGAGACTATCATCCTCTATACTCTATCACCTCCAAAGCTCTATCTCAAATCTATACTAAACATAGTCCTTCGGTCTAGCACAAATATGCTCAATCTCTATCTCTGGTCTGGCACAAACCTATCCTCAAATCTGCACCAAACTCTATCCTCAAATCTGTACTAAACACAGTCCTTCGGTCTAGCACAAATCTATCCTCAATATCTATCCTCTGATCTGCACTAAACTCAGTCCTTCAATCTAGCACAAATCTATCCTCAATATCTATCCTCAAGCCTTAGCATAAAGCTTGATCCAATCACAAATCAATTCTATTGGATCTGCCCCAAACCTTAACTCAAGGTTTGAACAAATCAATCAATCAACTCTGCTCTCAAGTCTTCTCAAAGACTTATCTCAAATCTGCCTTGTAAGCTTCCACAAAATCTCACACTAATCTATCCACAAGTCCTCTCTAGAACTCCAAATCCTCAAATCCTCACTAGAACTTATCCAAATATTCTCAATAAGTCCTCACTAGAACTTATCCAAATCTGCTCTCAATATGTATTGTAAGCTTCCACAAAAGCTCACACAAATCTTTCCACAAGTCTTCTCAAAGACTTACCTCAAATCTGCTCAACAAGTCCACACTAGAACTTGTCCAATCTCATAGAAACATAAAGAGAATTGTTAGAGACTCAATATGCTTCACATTCATCACAATGCTCAATCACTTTCAATCACTCTTTTAGAAACATATAGAGAATTTTAGAGACTCAATATGCTTCACATTCACCTCAATGCTCAAACACTTTCAATCACTCTTTTAGAAACATATAGAGAATTTTTAGAGACTCAATATGCTTCACATTCACAAACTCTTAATCACTTTCAATCTCTCTTTTATCACAGAAACATATAGAGAATTGTTAGAGACTCAATATGTTTCACACTCATCAACTCTCAACCTCTTTCTCAAATCAATTCAGAATATAGAACAATTTGTTTCATAGAACTTGAGCTATCACTTCACACATCCACTTGACTAGGCTCAACCAACTCTACTCAATCAATCACTCAATGAAATAATCCTTGCTCACAAACCCTAGTCCAAACATATGAACACTCACTCAAATATTTCCAACAATGCTTATCAACCAATCTCACATAACAATGATACTCATGTTCTTTGCAAACCCTAGTTCAAGTTCTTCACTCAACTTAATCACTTCAACAACAATGCTTATAAAATAAGGTTTTATCAACAACTCTCAATTCCAGAAAACCTTGAAGCATTAATTAAAACACACTCAACAATGCTTAACCAAACAATCCTTTTCACTCCAACTTTTCATTCACAATTTTCAACAATCACTCACTAGGAAGAATATGCCCATACCTTTTGTTGGATGTAAAAGTGCCTTTAGAAAAACCTGTCTCAATCACAATTTTCTTCTTTCCAATTCCAATGGTTAGACACAACAATATTACTTCAACACTTTCTCAAAAGTATTCCTTAGACACAAAATAATCACAACTCAATTTATGCCTTATTGCTCCCTTTTAAAATAACACTCATCATACCATACATGAAAAATAATTTCTTTGATACACCTTATAAACTCCAACTTAAAATAATATCCAACACCACAAGTTTTCAAACAATCTTCCTAAACACCTTACTACCCTTTCCTAAACACTAAAGTAAACAACACAAAAAATTAATTTTGCATAAGCCTTATAACTCCCCTTTACAACCTTATAAACCAATTATAATATGCAAAAATTAATTTCTAAATGCTCAAACAATATTCCCAAAATTTTTGGTGCCCAAGATTAATGCATACCTCTTTCTTCCCCAAAAAGGGTTTCGGCATGATTCGATCCGTCGTCTCCCCAAGCCTAAGCGCCTTAGCGCTTGGGAGCCCACCGCATGGGCTATTAGTGCCCACGTGAAGGAAGGAGTAGTCCCTTCCTCTTATGCCTCCATCGTCATTGACTTTCCTCGAAATCGCAAACCCTTTCTTCTCTTGGATGCAACACAATTCGCAAGACTCACATTAATTATTCGAAGGCATGGTAAGTATGGTAAGGTGGGTAGTCCCCCCTTTTATACACGTTTGCAATTTTCTCCTCATGTCGACGCTTATAATTCGAAATCGAATTTCGAATTTAATTTAATAACCCACCTTAGGGTTATTTAACCTTAGCTTAAATTAATTTATAATTAATAATTAAATTAATTAATAATTAATTTAAATAACTTTATAAGTTAAGTAAATTAACTAATAAATTAATTTATAATTAATTTTAAACTTCCTTTGTATAATATTATAAAATAATATTATAATATTATTCACTTGGGCTTCTTCTTGCACTTTGGACCTCATCTGATTTTTTGAAACCGGGTTATCCTTTTGCATTTATTGGAGAACCTAAAACTGATGTTGCCAACTAAAACTACCACTGACTGGTGCTGAAAGCTCGACATCAATGACCACTCACTCTTGACATCAATGACAATTCATCTACTCAAAATGTCCAACAATCTCCCCCTTTGTCATTGATGGCAACCCAAATTATTTTTACCAAATACTTGACCTTTTCCTTGTTCTGCTCCCCCTGGGACATTGCTCCCCCTGACTCAATGCTCTCTCCTTAAACCAAATCTCTCCCCCTTACTCAAATATCTCCCCCTTTGACATCAATGGAAAAGGGTCACCTTTGGGGCTCGGGGCTAAGAATGAGTCTCTTAGCTTAGCCCCTCCCCCACCTCCTCTTGAGGTGGTTAATTCTGGGGTGGGAGTATTTCTACTCCCAGCAAGCACTGGTCTTTACCTTTATCCTCTTTCCTTCTTATCTGATCCTTCTGATTCCTTTGACTATTCCTCTCCATGTCCATGTTCCTATTCCTATCCATGTCCATATTCATATTCCTATTCTTGTTCATGTTCATATCCATATTCCTATTCCTATTCCTACTCCTGTTCATGTTCATATCCATATTCCTATTCTTGTTCCTATTCATGTTCATGCTTGATTCTGGAATGTCTGCTCTACACCACTTTGTTGTATGTCCATCATTATTGCACTTATAACACTTAATGTTATTATTCCTTGGAGGTGCAAATGTCTTAGGATTTCTCCTGGTGAAGCCATATCCTTTTCTATCATGAACCCTACAATTCATTGCCTTGTGACCAAACTGATTACATGAGTAGCAATACCCATGGAAAAGTTATCTATTCCTGAAATTCCCATATTCCTATCTTTCATGTGTCCTGCACTGTGAAGCCATGTGCCCAAATCTATGACATGAGAAACATCTTCCATTGAAGTTTCCTTGTCTTGACCTCATTGGTCTCTTAGTCTCTCTTAACCTATTCTGATTGTTGTTCCATATGTTTCTCCTTTGTGCATTGTTTCTTTCCTTGTTGAACTTTATGTTGTCCAACTCATCCTCAGAAGTCTCACTTTCTCTTACATTGTCTTCTTCTGAAGTTTCTTCTTCTTCAAAACTTGAGGTTGACTCTTCTTCTTGTTTCTTTTGAGCTTGTTCAAAACCAAGACCTATTTTGTTTGTTGACCTTCTTTGTACCTTGATCATCTTATCCACAATATTTGAACTCTTTCCAAACTTGTGTAGCTTATCCTTGGATTTTTCTAAATCTTCCCTTAGTAGAGCTACTTCTTGTTCTAACCTTTCACATTCTAAGACCTTTGCTTCTAACTTATCCTTGAACTTCTTTGTCTTAGCCATTGACTTGTTTAGATCCTCTATAAGCTTTCCTCTCTCTTCATCACATTCTTGAAACTGAAACTCAAGTTGAGAGTTTTGCTTTCTTACCTTCTTTAAAGTTTTAAGAGCATAAATAAGTTCTCCCTCAAGATCAACTCCTTTTTTTGATTCTTCCTCTATTTGTTTGCCTTTGTCAACATCTTCATTTTCTTTTGACTTGTCTTCTATAGGATCACCTTCTTCTTCTTCTAGTGCTATTAGAATATTCTCTTCTAGTCCTTCAAGTGCATCCTCATATTCATCATCACTAAAACTAAAACCATTCCTTGTACAACTATCTTCAAGATGTCCAAAATTACCACATCTAAAACACTTGAGAATTATTGGTGACCTTTTCTTAACTTCTTCTTTTCTTCAATCAGAAATAGGACTTCATCTTTATCATTATCTGAAAAACTATTATCACTATCACTTGAGTACTTACTTGCCTTGTCTGCATAGTAGCTCCTCTTTTGTCTTTGAAAGAACTTCTTTCCTTGTCTACCTTGTCCATCCTTGCCTTTCTTTTGGTACCTATATTTTTTTGATTCCCTGTTCCTGTGATCCTATTTTTCTTCATCATTATTATTTTTAGCTTCTTGAAAATCAGTTGCATAGTGACCATACTTTCCACAATTGAAACATCTAACAGATTTTGCATCTTTAAATCTTCTTGAATCCTTATTCCTTCTACCATAATTTGCTTCTTCATCATTGGATGACTCATTGCTCGATTCTGACTTCTTACCCTTTGTCTTCTTAATTGCTTTGAAGGTTGCTTCCTTTCGAATATTAGGTTCCTCTTTTGTTCTTAACTCAAAAGTTGTAAGAATACCAAGTAACATATCTCTTGTCAAAGAATCACCATCTTTTGATTCTTCTATAGCAGAAATATTTTCACTAAATCTTTTTGGAAGAGATCTTAAGACCTTATCACAAACATCTGATTCTTCAACATTAAGTCCAAGTCCTTGCATGGCATTAACAACCTCATCTACCCGAAGTAGATAAGTACTAATGTTTTCCTCATCCTTCATTCTTAACTCTTCAAATTGCCCTTTGAGATTTCGTATCTTTACCTTTTTGACACTTTTATCTCCTTCATATATGCTTTGCAACTTATCCCAAATTCCTTTTGCATCTTTACAATGCATAACTTTTATTGATTCTATTCTATGCAAACCTCTCAAAATTGCATTCATTGCTTTTGAATTGTAATGTTGTAGAAGCTTACCTTCCTTATCTGTAGGTGGATCAACTGGTGGTATGTATCCATTTTCAACTGCTTCCCAAATTTCATTGCCAAGTGCCATCAGGTGAATCTTCATTCTCATACTCCAAAATATATAATCACTTCCATCAAATATTGGTGTTGAATTATCTGAGGACACATTCTTAGAATCCATTGTGTTCTTGAAAGCTTTTCCTTCAAGTTGTTAAACTCTTTCGAAGGAACCCGCTCTGATACCAATTGAAGAACACAAGCTTATACTGAGAGGGGGGTGAACAGTATAAGACCACTTTTTACTTTTCTTTCCCAATCAATATTATGCAATGTATAGATAGAAATATCAATAGTAGTAATCAAAGCAATGCACAAATCACCACACACAATAGAGACACCAATTTTACGTGGTTCACCCAATGTGGGCTACTCCATGGAGAAAATATTTCACTAAAATTTTCTCAATCAATCTCTTGGGAATCCTTTCCCTATTACAATGTTTATGGACCTCTATCCAAAGGAGACACCAATCCCCTAATCAAGTTTATGGATCTCTATCCATAGGAGAACTCCTTTCTCCTTAGCTCCGATTGGTGATCTTCTAGAAGAACTATTGCCCCCACTACTCTAGCTAATGGATCTCTATCCACTGAAGACACCTATCCTCACTACCCTAGCTAATGGATCTCTATCCACTAGAGACTATCATCCTCTATACTCTATCACCTCCAAAGCTCTATCTCAAATCTATACTAAACACAGTCCTTAGGTCTAGCACAAACCTATCCTCAAATCTGCACCAAACTCTATCCTCAAATCTATACTAAACATAGTCCTTCGGTCTAGCACAAATATATCCTCAATATCTATCCTCTGATCTGCACTAAACACAGTCCTTCGATCTAGCACAAATCTATCCTCAATATCTATCCTCAAGCCTTAGCATAAAGCTTGATCCAATCACAAATCAATTCTATTAGATCTACCCCAAACCTTAACTCAAGGTTTGAACAAATCAATCAATCAACTCTACTCTCAAGTCTTCTCAAAGACTTATCTCAAATCTACCTTGTAAGCTTCCACAAAATCTCACACTAATATATCCACAAGTCCTCTCTAGAACTTGTCCAAATCTGCTCAATAAGTCCTCACTAGAACTTATCCAAATCTCAATAAGTCCTTACTAGAACTTATCCAAATCTCTCTCAATATGTATTGTAAGCTTCCACAAAATCTCACACAAATTTATCCCCAAGTCTTCTCCAGACTCTCAAACATGCTCAATCAAAAAAAAATTGTTAGAGACTCAATATGCTTCACATTCATCACAATGCTCAATCACTTTCAATCACTCTTTTAGAAACATATAGAGAATTGTTAGAGACTCAATATGCTTCACATTCACCTCAATGCTCAAACACTTTCACTCACTCTTTTAGAAACATATAGAGAATTGTTAGAGACTCAATATGCTTCACACTCACAAACTCTTAATCACTTTCAATCTCTCTTTTATCACAGAAACATATAGAGAATTGTTAGAGACTCAATATGTTTCACACTCATCAACTCTCAACCTCTTTCTCAAATCAATTCAGAATATAGAACAATTTGTTTCATAGAACTTGAGCTATCACTTCACACATCCACTTGACTAGGCTCAACCAACTCTACTCAATCAATCACTCAATGAAATAATCCTTGCTCACAAATCCTAGTCCAAACATATGAACACTCACTCAAATATTTCCAACAATGCTTATCAACCAATCTCACATAACAATGATACTCATGTTCTTTGCAAACCCTAGTTCAAGTTCTTCACTCAACTTAATCACTTCAACAACAATGCTTATAAAACAAGGTTTTATCAACAACTCTCAATTCCAGAAAACCTTGAAGCATTAATTAAAAACACACTCAACAATGCTTAACCAAACAATCCTTTTCACTCCAACTTTTCATTCACAATTTTCAACAATCACTCACTAGGAAGAATATGCCCATACCTTTTGTTGGATGTAAAAGTGCCTTTAGAAAAACCTGTCTCAATCACAATTTTCTTCTTTCCAATTCCAATGGTTAGACACAACAATATTACTTCAACACTTTCTCAAAAGTATTCCTTAGACACAAAATAATCACAACTCAATTTATGCCTTATTGCTCCCTTTTAAAATAACACTCATCATACCATACATGAAAAATAATTTCTTTGATACACCTTATAAACTCCAACTTAAAATAATATCCAACACCACAAGTTTTCAAACAATCTTCCTAAACACCTTACTACCCTTTCCTAAACACTAAAGTAAACAACACAAAAAATTAATTTTGCATAAGCCTTATAACTCCCCTTTACAACCTTATAAACCAATTATAATATGCAAAAATTAATTTCTAAATGCTCAAACAATATTCCCAAAATTTTTGGTGCCCAAGATTAATGCATACCTCTTTCTTCCCCAAAAAGGGGTTTCGGCGTGATTCGATCCGCTGTCTCCCCAAGCCTAAGCGCCTTAGCGCTTGGGAGCCCACCGCGTGGGCTATTAGTGCCCACGTGAAGGAAGGAGTAGTCCCTTCCTCTTATGCCTCCGTCACCATTGACTTTCCTCGAAATCACAAACCCTTTCTTCTCTTGGATGCAACACAATTTGCAAGACTCGCATTAATAATTTGAAGGCATGGTAAGTATGGTAAGGTGGGTAGTCCCCCCTTTTATACACGTTTGCAATTTTCTCCTCACGTCGGTGCTTATAATTCGAAATCAAATTTTGAATTTAATTTAATAACCCACCTTAGGGTTATTTAACCTTAGCTTAAATTAATTTATAATTAATAATTAAATTAATTAATAATTAATTTAAATAACTTTATAAGTTAAGTAAATTAACTAATAAATTAATTTATAATTAATTTTAAACTTCCTTTGTATAATATTATAAAATAATATTATAATATTATTCACTTGGGCTTCTTCTTGCACTTTGGACCTCATCTGATTTTCTGAAACCGGGTTATCCTTTTGCATTTATTGGAGAACCTGAAACTGACGCTGCCAACTGAAACTGCCATTGACTGGTGTTGAAAGCTCGACATCAATGACCACTCACTCTTGACATCAATGACAATTCATCTACTCAAAATGTCCAACAAAAAAATCTCATACCATCGCTATAGTGTTACAAGAACAAATATAACAAGGGGAACTAATAAATCATCAATGAGGTCAGTTAGAGCAGTAGAAATGGTTGAATGAATTCTACTTTGTAGAGTTGACAAAGAAGGATTGACAACCTCTAAGAGAAAGTGTTGATTACTTAGAGTGTAGAGATCAACAAAAAGGGCAGATAAATCAACTTAAACCCACTCAATTGAGGAAAAGTATAGCCAAACCAAACAATAAGAAAAGTTGAGGACAACGAAAGGCATCCCAAGAGGAACAAATTGCAAAATAGATTCAATATGACCTTGAAGATCCCAAGTAAGGTTGTCATATATGTGGAGGGCCACACTATGCAATCAAATATTTTGGTAAAATAAATTTGATTAATTTGGCGAATGGACCAACCCCCAAGGGCCACTTAACCCCAAGGAAAGGGGGATGGATAGAGTCACCCCAAATAAAGTGATTGGAAAAGGGAACCAAGGAAAAAAAATACCCCAAAGGAGGGCGCTACCTATGTGGATGTACTCATTACATGATTGATTGCCCAAGCAAAGCAGGATCGAGCATTCAGGTCAATGAGATAAACTCTAGAGTGCAGGCAGAAGCAGGAAAGTAGGACTAGAAAAAAAACCCCTATGTCACCAAACTAGAAATGTAAATATTATTTCCCTCTAAGAGATATTTTAGCTTTAGTTAGAATATTTTTCTATATTATATTTATTTCTTCTTGTTTAGCAAGGAGTATGCCAAAAAGGTTAGGATATTTGGCCATGGATGGAAGGTAAAGTATGGTTCTAAATTAACCTACTCAATAAACCAGTGTTATCCAATGGAAAAAATTGCTTTAGATAGTGGAACCATTGAAGGTTTCTTGTATGTAGCTCCACTTCATGCCTTTGATGTGATCCTAGGGATGGATTGGTTATAGGCCCACAAAACTTTGATCAATTTCCAAGATCGATGGATCGAGTAATCAGAGAAAGGAAAAGAAAGACTAAGAATTCATAGTGAAGAAGGGATGTTCAAGCCCCAAAAGTTATTGGCTATGCAATTGAAGAAAGCCCTCAAGAGAGGAGAGATATTTTATGTTGTAAAACTTAATTAAGTAGGTGATGATCAGAAGAGAGAAGTGCTAGAAAAACACCCAATTTTATAGGATTTTAAGGATGTATTTCCAAGGGATTTGCTTGGGCTACCCCCTGTGTAGGAATTTGATTTCACAATTGATCTTATGCCAGGAGTAGAACCTATTCATAGATATCCATATAGGATAAATCCTATCTATATGTAGGAACTAAAGGTTCAACTGCAAGGGTTATTGGAAAAGGTATTGATAAAACCAAGTGTGTCACCATGAGGTGCACTAGTTTCATTTGTGAAAAATAAAGATGGTTCTTTAAAACTGTGTATTGATTACAGAATGTTAAAATGGGGTACAATAAGAGCTAATATCCTTTACCTAGGATCAGATATTTATTCGATCAACTAAGAGATGTCATGGTATTCACTAAGTTCAATCTAAGATCAAGGTATCACCAGTTAAGAATACGTGAGGAGGACACTCACAAAATGATATTTAAGACTAGTTATGGGTATTACAAGTTTACAGTTCTACCCTTTGACTGACTAATACCCCAACAACATTCATGAACATAATAAATAGTGTGTTCAGAAGACACCTGGACCAATTTGTCCTTGTATTACTAGATTATATTGTAGTATACTCTCATAACAAAGGAGAGCACGATAAACATCTCAAGATAGTTTTAGAGTTGTCGAGGGAAAATCAACTCTATGGGAATCTAGCCAAAAGTGAATTCTATGTTTTATAGGTACGATATCTTGGACATATCATATCAGTAGAAGGAATTTTTGTGGATCCAAAGAAGATAGAGGCCATATTGAATTGGCCACCCCCTAATAATGTGACTGAAGTGTGAAGCTTCATGGGGTTAATGGGCTACTGTAGATGTAATATAAAGGATTACTCCAATATTTTTGCAGCAATAACTAACCTTCAGAAGAAGGGAAAGGGATTCAAGTGGTCAAAAAAGTGTGAAGTTGCTTTTGCATTGCTGAAACATAAGCTCACTACCACACCGATACTAAATATTTGTGTTGAGCAAGGTGCAGCAAAAGTATTGTCATTGTTGTCAACATAGTCAGACAGACCAGTTGATAATGTGGATAGGAGTTAAGAGGATCTTCAAAGTATGTACAGTGATTTTCCAAAAGATAGAAGTGGCCCATTTGAGAAAAATCAAAAGAAAATCACAAGGAAGAAAACTGTCGCGATATCGTGACATGTTGAGAAGAAAGAAAACTGTCGCGATATCGCGACATGTTGAGAAGAAAGAAAATTGTAGCGATATCGTGACATGTTGGGAAGAAAGGAAAACTGTCGCGATATCGTGACATGTTCGGAGAAAGCAAGCAAAACTGTCACGATTTCGCGACATGTTCGGAGAGAAGGCGCAAGCAAGAAAAACTGTCACGATTTCGTGACATGTTAGAAGAGAGAGAAGAAGAAAGAAAAACTATCACGATTTCGCGACATGTTAGAAGAGAGAGAAGAAGAAAGAAAAACTGTCGTGATTTCACGACATGTTGGAAGAGAGAGAAGAAGAAAGAAAAACTATCGTGATTTTGTGACATGTTGGAAGAGAAAAAGACAAGTAGAAAAAGTGTCACGATTTCGTGACATATTGCAAGAGGAAGAGGAGAGAGAAAAAGATGTCGCGATTTCGCGACATGTTTCATTTTCGCGGTCCAAAGCGAAGAGAAAGAGGAGAGAGAAAAAGGTGTCGCGATTTCGTGACATGTTTCATTTTTGCGATCCAAAGCGAAGAGAAAGAGGAGAGAGAAAAAGGTGTCACGATTTCGTGACATGTTTCATTTTCACGGTCCAAAGCGAAGAGAAAGAGGAGAGAGAAAAAGGTGTCACGATTTCGTGACATGTTTCATTTTCGCGGTCCGAAGCGAAGAGGAAGGCAGAGAAAGAAAAGTGTCGCGATTTCGCGACAATTTGCAAGAAGGATTGTACGGACAAAAAAGTGTCGCGATTTCATGACAGGTTTGAGAGAAAGAGCTCGCAGAGAAAAAGTGTCACGATATCGCGACATGTCGGGTTTTCGCGACCCGATGAGAAGAAAAGCGCCAAGGAGAAAAAGTGTCATGATATCGTGACAAAAGGAAAGAAGGAGAGTACGGAAGTGAAAGTGTCACGATTTCACGACATGTGTTTTCGTGAGGCGAAAGACAGAGAAGAGCACAACGCAACGAATGTGTCGTGATTTCGTGACATGTTGTGTTTTCGCGGGTGAAAGACAGAGAAGAGCACAAGGCAGCGAAAGTGTCACGATTTCGTGACATGTCATGTTTTCGCAGGTGCAAGCCGAGAAAAGGACAAAGAGGCAAAAAGTGTCACGATTTTGCGACATGTCATGTTTTCGCAGGTGCAAGCCGAGAAAAGGACAAAGAGGCAAAAAGTGTCACGATATCGCGACATGTCATGTTTTCGCGGGTGCAAGCCAAGAAAAGGACAAAGAGGCAAAAAGTGTCACGATATCGTGACATGTCATGTTTTCACGGGTGCAAGCTGAGAAGAGGACAAGAAGGCAAAAAGTGTCGCGATATCGTGACATGTCATGTTTTCACGGGTGCAAGCTGAGAAGAGGACAAGAAGGCAAAAAGTGTCGCGATATCGCGACATGTCATGTTTTCATGGTCAACAGCCAAGAAAAGGTCAAAGGGGCAAAAATGTCGCGATATCGCGACATGTCATGTTTTCACGGGTAAAAGGCGAGAAGAGTACAAAGAGACAAAAGTGTCACAATTTCATGATAGGTCGCAACAGCATGATTACGGATAGTTAACTGAAGTAGAACGACAGTTACAGGGGTAGTTGCAGAGGAAAATCATGCAGCAAATATAAGAAGAGTCAACTGAAGTTAGTGCAATAGTTACAGGGCGATTACAGATAGAAATCATGCAAGCTAAAATAAGCACAAGTGCATTAAAGACAGAACAACAGTTACAAGGCCCGTAAAGCAGTGTAACCGTCGAGCGACAATTATACTGAAAGTCCCACACAAGAAACAGAGCTATTAATAGAATGCATGTACAAATTATTGTGTGATAAAGGAGTTACTTTTAGAAGTGTCTATTAATAGGGTGCATGTAGGATTATGGAAGTCATAGAAGAACAGGTGTTTCAAGATGAAAATATTGTTATAAAAGGGCAGTTGCGTGGAGAATTAGGTTGCTACTGAATGTGTGAAAGTGTTGCTGGAAGAGAGTGCACAGGAGGCGAGTGAGCAGGGTGTGTGCTGGGTAAAGAGTGGGCAATGTTGAGAAAGCAATAGACCAGTCAGGGTCTTGTAAAAGTGAAGGCATCTTTATGTCAATCATCTAGATTCAGAACAAAAGTCCAAGTTGGTGCTTGGCATCAAGGGTTGGTGCTCCTTCCAGTTGGTGCTGGTAAATCAGGGGTTGGTGCTCCTTTCTATTGGTGCAGATAAATTAGGGGTTGGTGCTCCTTCCAATGGGTGCTGGTAAATTATTTGTAAAGTTGATATTTTGCAAAGGCTGGATTTGGATGGGAGTCCAAATAGTCTATTTTTGAGGAGTAGCCAAAACTGGTGAACCTCGTTACATCTTGTGTTGTGTGATGCTCTCTTGTTATATTTGCTTTATTGGGTTTTTAGCTTTCTTTGTTTTGGAATTAAGAGTTGAAGATTTAAGTTTTTAAGAGCTACACTAATTCACCCCCCTCTCAGTGTCATTGTGAGACTAACAATTGGTATCGGAGCCAGTTTCCCTTATCAGGCTAAATCAGCTAGGGTTGATCTTGGATTAGTATGCAATGGGTAAGAAGAATAGATCCTCCTCAAATAAGGCATCTCAGTCAGTTTTACTTCCTGTGGAAGAGAAAATTGAACTAGAAAATATAGGAGTGAATTCTGAAAATATATAAGAAGTGAACTCTGAAGCATGTGATGAAAACCTTGAGGGTGAAGTATATCTAGAAGGTGAGTTGATCGCTGCACTTGAAGAGTTAAATATAGAAAAGAAAAAGAACAAAATACTATCCAAGAAGTTGGAAGAATATGAGGATAATATTGAAGATCTCTTCTTGCAAATTCATAAAGCCAAGAAAATAGAAGAAGCTTTGAAGTCACACCTGGATGATAAAAGTGATGTTTGCAACAAACAAGAAGAGGAGATTGTTTTATTGAAGAAACAACTAGAAGAGGCCAATACAAATCTCAAATTTGAGAAGAGCATAGAGTTGCTAGATAAAATGATAAGGCAACAAAGAAGCCCCATGTCTAAGCTTGGTCTTGGATATGAAGCTGAACAACCTTCATCTTCTAAATACGCAAAGAAGAAGTCCACTCATTGATGGATCAAAGAAAGAACAGTTTGAAGCTAAAACTTCAAAAGGAAGAAAAACTCGAAGGAGATCTACAGCAAAGCAACCACAACAAAAGAGGTTCTATCACTCTCACTCTATACATAATAATGCTTTTAATGGCTATTGTTTTAGATGCAACCATTATGGTCACAAGGCAATTTATTGTGGATTGAATAATAGATCAAAGAGTTATGATGATAGAAATACATCTGCCTTTTTGATTGAACACCATGTGCAATGTTTTAAATGTAATGGTCATGGGCACATAGCAAGGTCTTGTCCAAGAACTCTTGTATCTAATCTAAGGCAAGACAGTAGATTTCATCAGACACAAAGAATGCAACACAGACAGGGAAGAAATCATGTGCATCAAAGAAAGGCAAACAATCA
Source organism: Wollemia nobilis (assembly GCA_028583015.1). Taxonomy (NCBI): domain Eukaryota; kingdom Viridiplantae; phylum Streptophyta; class Pinopsida; order Araucariales; family Araucariaceae; genus Wollemia; species Wollemia nobilis. Next base: position 2,449,442 of record JAQPPZ010003633.1, read on the forward strand.
TTCATCAAGGATGCACAAGAGACAACCACCCAAGAGAAATGTTCAAGTTCACGAAAAGGTTCAAAATAGGGATGCAGTTGAAAAACTCAAGCCCAAGTTCAAGAAAGGTTGGAGAAAGAAAGAAGAGAGGAAATCGTGTCTCCTTGGACTAAAGGAGATTACTCCTCTATTGCATTAAGCAGCTCCAGGTGGCACATCCTCAGGGGGAGCAATGTTAAAGTTTTATTTTAATGCTCCTATGTATTTGTGTGGTTATCTGAGGATGAAAGGAAAGTAGTTGGGGAGTTATCGTATAGTTGTCAAAATGTGTTCCAGTTCATGCGGATGTTTGTGGAGATAATATCAAACTGATATGCTTCAGCAGAACAACATGGTGAACAACCAGATTTTTGATGCAGTAGCTGATAGGCGTTATCTGAGATAGAACATACAGCACAGGCTGACGTGTCATTGAATCCTGTAACATTCCCAATCTGTAGATAAAATAGAATCCGTGTTATAAGTGGGAAGGCGTGCGTTTCTTAACCAAAATTACAACACATCATTTGGTATAAGAGAGCATTAATTTTCTCTAAAGAAGTAGCAGTTGTCAAAGAGATGCCGAGTCAAAGCAAACAGTGGCACTAGCACCCGATTGGTCAAGAGTGCCAAGTGGCACATGCAAGGCAGAGACGTTGAGAGAATAGCGCCTAGGTGGTGAAGCGCCAAGGAGGACAAGATGCCTATGCACCTAAGAAAGTCTTGCATTATTTGAGGAATGTGAGATATTTCCCGAGGAATCCCTTGATCGCAGCCAAGAGAAAGGCTCCCTGGAATCACGTGAAGAATGTTCGTCTAAGACATTGAGTAGCCCTGACATACGTCCTAGCAAGAAGCTGAATACCATGAGTTGATGACTCAGCAGATTGAGGTTCCAATGCTAGATGTAACGGTCCACAATACCTACGCAGAAAAAATCCAGGGATTAGAAACCAGAGACATTGAGCTGCACAACGGACGCGAGGCAAAGTCGTTAGTCATGGAGGAGGTGGCAGTCAAGAGGCCAAAGAAAAGTGTGGTTGAGATTTTTGGCTTGATTGTTGAGTGAGATTTTCTTAGAAGCTATTATTCCTTGAGCATGGTTTAATTAATTTGGAGAAATAAGGTGTAAAAGGATATATTGTTTGTATGCTTTATATTTTTTTGGTAGTTGACTTCTAAGGATTGGAGTCATAAGGTGTTTTATGGAATAAATATTTTTGTGGTTACTTTTATGATCTAACCCTAACTTGGTGGCAAAGTTGAGGGTGGTGTTGGTAATAGGTTGAAGAACTATTCTCTTCTTCCTCAAACAAAGGTATGGGCAACTTCTTCCATGTATATTGTTGATGGTGTATTTTCTGAAATTGAGTTTGGAGTGAAAAGGTTGTCTACTAGGTATTCTTGTTGGTGTAAATCCCATTTTTTGGATATTGAAGATTGTTTATGCATTAAAATCATTGATGAGTTTTTTTTGGGTGAATGCATAATTCTGGTTGAGGAAGAGGAAGCATTTTGCACTAGGGTTTATGTTAGTAAGTCTTGCTACTTGCATTGAGATGGTGAAACCCTTAGTTGGCTGTTTTGAGATTGATGGTTGAGTTGCTTTCATAGAGGTTGTTTTGATCAAGTTAATGCTTTACTTGATACATGATTTGGGCTTACTCCATTGAGATTGATTTGAGCAAGTTATTCTTTGCATTGGTGATTTATGTTGGTGGTTGTTTTGTTCAAATACCTTTGGAAGGAAAAGGATGTCTACTAGTTTTCCTTTTCATGTAGTGATTGGTTGAATGCTTCAAGGTTAATCTTGAGTTGAATGATGTTGGTTAAACCTTGTCTATAAGCATTGTTGTTAAAGCCCTAATTGGTTGAGAAAAGATATTGGTTGTGGAAAGAACATGAGTATCATTGTTATATGAGTTATTGCATGGTTGGCAATTGTTGGGTTGTGTTTCATGTTCTTGAGAAAAGCATACTACATCTATCTTATTCTTTTGAGATTGAGATTGAGTTGAGATTGAGATTGGGAGTTAAGTATAGAACATATTGAGTCTCTAACAATTCTCTTTATGCTTCTATGAGGTTGATGAATCACATTGGGTCTCTAACAATTCTCTTTGTGGGTTCATGCTAAGCATGTTTTTCTTGATGAAGACTTGTGAGCTGATTTGAGGACAATGTTCGGGACAGACTTCTAGATGCAGATTTGGGCGAGGACTTGTGTAGATTTGGACAAAAGATAGTACTAGTGGAGGTGCATTCTATCGTGGAGATAGTTTGGTCGCGTGGAACAATAAGAAACAAGAGTAAGTTTTCTTATCCACAACAGAAGCAAAATATATTACAGCGACAGTGTGTTGTACGCAGAGGGAGCATTTATATATTTGATTATCTTTTTGCTCATGTTTGTAATTTTTGCTAATTGTCATAACGTGTGCCTAATAATGTTGTGCATGGACTCAGGGGGAGTCTGCAGTAGCCCTTTGGTATTATTGTCAAAGGGGGAGAAGAATTACAAGAGATTGCATGAGTGTTGCCAACAATTCCAAAGGGGGAGATTGTTGAGCAAGGTGCAGCAAAAGTATTGTCATTGTTGTCAACACAGTCAGACAGACTAGTTGATGATGTGGATAGGAGTTAAGAGGATCTTCAAAGTATGTACAGTGATTTTCCAAAAGATAGAAGTGGCCCATTTGAGAAAAATCAAAAGAAAATCACAAGGAAGAAAACTATCGCGATATCGCGACATGTTGAGAAGAAAGAAAACTGTCATGATATCGCGACATGTTGAGAAGCAAAGAAAACTATCGTGATATCGTGACATGTTGAGAAGCAAGCAAAACTATCGCGATTTCGCGACATGTTTGGAGAGAAAGAGCAAGCAAGCAAAACTGTCACGATTTCGTGACATGTTAGAAGAGAGAGAAGAAGAAAGAAAAACTGTCATGATTTCATGACATGTTAGAAGAGAGAGAAGAAGAAAGAAAAACTATCACAATTTCGTGACATGTTAGAAGAGAGAGAAGAAGAAAGAAAAACTGTCACGATTTCATGACATGTTGGAAGAGAAAAAGACAAGTAGAAAAAGTGTCATGATTTCGCGACATATTGCAAGAGGAAGAGGAGAGAGAAAAAGATGTCACGATTTCGTGACATGTTTCATTTTCGCGGTTCAAAGCGAAGAGAAAGAGGAGAGAGAAAAAGGTGTCACGATTTCGTGACATGTTTCATTTTCGCGGTCCAAAGCGAAGAGAAAGAGGAGAGAGAAAAAGATGTCATGATTTCGTGACATGTTTCATTTTCACGGTCCAAAGCGAAGAGAAAGAGGAGAGAGAAAAAGGTGTCGCGATTTCGTGACATGTTTCATTTTCGCGGTCCGAAGCGAAGAGGAAGGTAGAGAAAGAAAAAGTGTCACGATTTCACGACAATTTGCAAGAAGGATTGTACGGATGGAAAAGTGTCATGATTTCACGACAGGTTCGAGAGAAAGAGCTCGCAGAGAAAAAGTGTCGTGATATCGCGACATGTTGGGTTTTCGTGACCCGATGAGAAGAAAAGTGCCAAGGAGAAAAAGTGTCACGATATCACGACAAAAGGAAAGAAGGAGAGTACGAAAGCGAAAGTGTCACGATTTCGTGACATGTATTTTTGCAGGGCGAAAGACAGAGAAGAGCACAAGGCAGCGAATGTGTCACGATTTCGTGACATGTGTTTTCACGGGCGAAATACAGAGAAGAGCACAAGGTAGCAAAAGTGTCACGATTTCATGACATGTCATGTTTTCGCAGGTGCAAGCCGAGAAAAGGACAAAGAGGCAAAAAGTGTCACGATTTCGCGACATGTCATGTTTTCATAGGTGCAAGCCGAGAAAAGGACAAAGAGGCAAAAAGTGTCGCGATTTCGTGACATGTCATGTTTTCGCAGGTGCAAGCCGAGAAAAGGACAAAGAGGCAAAAAGTGTCACGATATCGCGACATGTCATGTTTTTGCGGGTGCAAGCTGAGAAGAGGACAAGAAGGCAGAAAGTGTCACGATATCGTGACATGTCATGTTTTTGCGGGTGCAAGCTGAGAAGAGGACAAGAAGGTGGAAAGTGTCACGATATCGCGACATGTCATGTTTTCATGGTCAACAGCCAAGAAAAGGTCAAAGGGGCAGAAATGTCGCGATATCACGACATGTCATGTTTTCACGGGTAAAAGGTGAGAAGAGTACAAAGAGACAGAAGTGTCGTGATTTCATGACAGGTCACAACAACACGATTACGGATAGTTAACTGAAGTAGAACGACAGTTACAGGGGTAGTTGTAGAGGAAAATCATGCAACCAATATAAGAAGAGTCAACTGAAGTTAGTGCGATAGTTACAGGGGTAGTTACAGATAGAAATCATGCAAGCTAAAATAAGCACAATGCATTAAAGACAGAACGGCAGTTATAGGGCACGTAAAGCAGTGTAACCGTCGAGTGACAGTTATACTGAAAGTCCCACACAAGAAATAGAGCTATTAATAGAATGCATGTACAAATTACTGTGTGATAAAGGAGTTACTTTCAGAAGTGTCTATTAATAGGGTGCATGTAGGATTATGGAAGGCACGGAAGAACAGGTGTTTCAAGATGAAAATATTGTTATAAAAGGGCAGTTGTGTGGAGAATTAGGTTGCTACTGAATGTGTGAAAGTGTTGCTAGAAGAGAGTGCACAGGAGGCGAGTGAGCAGGGTGTGTGCTGGGTAAAGAGTGGGCAATGTTGAGAAAGCAATAGACCAGTCAGGGTCTTGTAAAAGTGAAGGCATATTTATGTCAATCATCTAGATTCAGAACAGAAGTCCAAGTTGGTGCTTGGCATCAAGGGTTGGTGCTCCTTCCAGTTGGTGCTGGTAAATCAGGGGTTGGTGCTCCTTTCTGTTGGTGCAGATAAATCAAGGGTTGGTGCTCCTTCCAGTGGGTGCTGGTAAATTATTTGTAAAATTGATATTTTGCAAAGGCTGGATTTGGATGGGAGTCCAAACAGTCAATTTTGAGGAGTAGCCAAAACTGGTGAACCTCGTTACATCTTGTGTTGTGTGATGCTCTTTGGTATATTTGCTTTATTGGGTTTTTAGCTTTCTTTGTTTTGGCATTAAGAATTGAAGATTTAAGTTTTTAAGAGCTACACTGATTCACCCCCCCCTCTCAGTGTCAAAGTGAGACTAACAATTTGTGACCCTCAAGGGAAATTTTTAGTATACATGAATGCATCATTGGAAGGGCTAGGAGGGGTACTCTCACAAGAAGAGTCAATAGTAGCATATACTTCAAGGAAGATTAAAAAGCATGAAGTCAATTATACTACACATGATTTAGAGCTAGCAGTTGTGGTCCACGCTCAAAATATTTTGTGATACTACTTGGTGGGAAAGTCATTTGAATTAAGAATTGACCATCAAATTCTGAGGTACATATTCACTCAACCTATACTCAATGTGATACAGAGAAGGTGGGTCGAGTTCCTCATTGAGTATGAATTTGAAATTGAGTACTTTAAAGGGAAAGAGAATAAGGTTTTTGATACCTTGAGCAAAAGGAGACGCATAGTAGCCATAACCAAAAGTCACATGAATCTCATGGATCAAGTGAGACAAGAGCAATCTCGGGATGAGTATTGCCAAGAAATTCAAGCTAGAATAAACTTATATCAAAAAAATAATAAGGAATTTGGCATGATAGCTGACCTTTTGTGCTAGAAAGGAAGAGTCATCATATCAAAAATAGGCGATTTAAGGAAATTATTAATGTAATAATCCCATAGATCTCCTTATTTTTCTCATCCTAAAGGAGCCAAAATGCGGGAAAACATGAAAATAACCTTCTTCTAGGTAGGAATGAAGAAGGACATCACCGATTTTATCGCTCGGTGCCTCGAATGTAAAAATTTAAGGCAAAATGCAAACATCCTATAGGAAAATTGCATCTGCATGATATACCTACGTAGAAATGGGAGATTATATCTATGAATTTTATAGTAGGGTTACCCAAGACCAGGTATCAACATGATGCAATCCTTTTAATAGTCAAAAAATTGACTAGGGTTACACATTTCATACCCAGGAACATTAAGGATAATTCTCAGGTAGTGGCTAACAAATTTTCCAGGGAGGTATTCCGTTTACATTGATTTCCTGAGGTGATCATTTCAAATAGGGAATCCAAGTTCACTTCTAAATTCTAGAAGTACCTACTTCGTGCAGTAGGAACAAAACTGAATATGAGCTCAGAATACCACCCTGATGGTCAAACGAAATGGGTAAACCAAGTACTAGAGGACATGCTTTGCATGTACTGCATGGATCACAAGTCTCATTGGGAATACTATCTACATTTGGTAGAGTTCACCTATAATAATGGACATCACTCCTCTCTATGAATGGCTCCTTTCGATGTCTTGTATGGGTGAAAGTGTATAACACCATTGTCTTAGGACAACCTAGAAGATCGAGTTGTGATTGGATAAAAAATGGTCATAGAAATGGAAGATCAACTAAAGGTAATTAGGCAAAGACTTAAAGAAGTTGTTGATAGGCAAAAGATTTATGTTAATCTAAAAAGGAATTCAAGAGATTACTTAGTTGGATACAAAGTATTTTTAATAGTTAAACTGATGAAGAGTGCTATAAAATCCATGAAGTTGGACCCTTGGTCTGTGGGACCCTTCGAAATCATTGAAAGGATTAGCTTGGTTGCATACCGACTTGCATTAACACCTAACGTGTCAAATATCCATGACACCTTCCACATATCCTTGCTTAGGAAATATGTTGTTGGCCTTGAACATGTGTGGGATGTTTCTAATTTGCAGATGGAAAATTCAGAGGTTATTGAACTAATATCGATAAATATTCTTGAGTTTCGTTCTAAATCTATGTCTAATCGAACTCTTGAGTAATGTAAAGTCCAATGGGACTGGTTTTCAGAAAGAAATGCCACTTGAAAATGGATGATATGCAAAAAAAATTTCCCTTTTTGTTTGTGTTGGCATTTTTGCTACACTAAAAATAAAATTTGAAATTTGTCCAAGTATGAAATGCATCCAATGGTGAAAGAAAAATTGGATGAAATAATCTTTGGATATTTCATTGGTGTAGATCCTTTCTCAAGATTTCCAATGATATATTACAATAGGCAATTGGGTCAACAAATCAAAAGTTATGGCTCCAAGAAGATGTACCATCGAAAAATCCATTTTTGGGGCGAAATTCCAGCGAAAAATCATTTTTAGGGTGAAAATCCATTTTTCGATAATTTTTGGGTGAAAATAAAATTTCAAGCACTTTTTGGGCGAAAATCAAATTTTGAGCACTTTTTGGGTGAAGAGCAATTTTGGGCAATTTCTCTAGTGAAATTGATATCAGGCAATTTCTCCAACGAAATTGATTTTTAGACAATTTCTCCAGCGAAATCAATTTTAGGCAATTTCTCTAGGAAATTTTGATTTCAGGAAATTTCTCCAACGAAATTGGTTTTCGGTAATTTCTCCAGTGAAACTGATTTTTAAACAATTTCTCCAGCAAAATTGATTTCAGGTAATTTCTTCAGTGAAATTGATTTTCGGGTAGCAAAATTAATTTTTCAAGCATTATTTCTAGTAAAGACCAATTTTGACAAATGACCAGGGGGTAGCCAAAATTAAATGTCATCATTTCCCAAAATGATCCGCGCTTATACGATGTTGCTAATTTTCGAGGCACCGTCCATGAAGGTGAAAATTCTACCAATGATTCTTGTTGAGTCCCAATATGCTACCAATTGTAAATGCTTGTTGATTTTTGAGGCACCATTTGATTGGTTCATTGTTGCTACCAAGGAAGAAAATATTGTCGACCACGCCATTGACTTGCTACCATTGCCACAATTTTATTTAATGCTTATTAAATTTTAGGGGTGAAATCCTCTATAAATACTGTAGAACTTGATGTAAAAAAAGGAGGAACATTTTGCTAAAAACTCTTTGAGTTTTAACTTATGTCTTAATTGAAATACTTTGGACTGTAGTTCCTGGATCAGTTGTGTATGTGATTGCTTTATGCCTGTAATTTATGTTGTATTCATGCCTTTGTTAGATAGATTAAATCCTATGTTTTGAATTTAGTTATTGATGAAGAAGTGAATGTTGAAATGTTAATTGGAAGTCATGTTTACGATCTGTGATTGATTCCTGTATTGTTTTTTCTATCAAATTTTGGTTAGAACTTGACTTAGTTATTTAGCTATTAGTTCATCCCCACTCTATTTTTTGGCTTATAGCCATATTTCCCATTTCTTTTAGTTATTTTTCATTTATTTTAGTTATTTTCCATTTCTTTTAGTTATTTTCCATCTCTTTTCGTTAATTTCTTTCCCTAAACTTCATACTAGTCTTAGAATAGCAAGGGAACCAACCCCCTCTGGATATTGGTCTGAAGGACATTTATTTCCTTCAGCCTTTCAATGTTGGTCGAGTCTAGGGTGCACATACATTTTATCCTTAGGTAGATTCTTGACCAATAGTTTTTGGCATGCCCGGTGGGACGAACAGTCTCTATGTTTTAAGGGAGCCCAAGTTTGGTGAATCTTTGGCTTGCCTTCATCTAGTAAAAATCATCTGGCGACTCTGTTGAGCTGAAGATCTAGATCTCATGACCGATGGATACGTTTTGTGTTGAAATAAGACACCCCAAAGGACCCAATTTTTGGTGAGCAGCCTTGTCCTCACAAGTAGAGAAAATAATGTTTTCCTAGTCACTCCAAATCAGTAGTAAGGACCATGATCTCTGAGGACCACTGCTATAATGGCATAGGTATGCTATCCTAGATAGAATGATCCTAGCTCTTTGAATCTCCAAATTTGACATGAGATTCCAAAAAATTCCTTGAAGACCCTAACAAAGTACAATGGTACTAAGGGAATGGCTCGAGAGCACCTTGAAGATGTTGCTACTCTAGCGACCCTCCATGGCATAACCCATGAAGATGTCATGATCAGACTTTTGGTCCTATCTCTAGAAGGAAGGGCACTATAGTGGTACAAAATTCTCGGGTGTAAGAGCATCTGCTCATGGATAGACTTAGTGGGAGCACTCATCAACATATTTGATGGCTTTCAGGATCCCTTTCAACTCCTTATGCACCTCTCCACCATCACAAGGGCACCTCTAGAATGCATCACAGACTTTAATGTTTAGTTTTAGAGGAGTTGGAGGAGAATTCTAGAGGAAATTCTATCAACACCTGCCCATGCCCATGTGTACTATGTTTGGGCTTTCCACCTAAACATAAGACTCCTACTACAATCTGGAAAAAAAATATTCCCTCAAGTTTTTTAGGATGCACTACAAGCAGAGCGACTCCTACTTCAAGCAGGAAAGTTTTAGTGGAGAGAACCTGCTTCCCCATATTTTCTTTCAGAAGTTTCTACCCCTATCCATCTTGCATAGTACCCACCATCATGGTCATCACAAACTATGTAGAATTTCAAAATATAACTATTCAAAGCACAAGGAGTGGATATCTCCCAACACCGGCAAAAAGAATATACAAGCATTACCCCAGTAATGAACAATATGGTAGCTTGCAACTTCCTTCAAGAGAAGGAACAATAAAAATATAAGGGTCTAATGATAGCTCTGAGTACGAAGAGGGTACAATTTTACACTCTTTTTGTATTCCTAAGCATAGCATGCAAGTACTTGGCCAAGATCCATCATCATGACTCATCAGGAGACGGATCCTGAGGAGATCCTGACAGTAGGGCTATTACCAAAAAAATCTTGCTATCACATCAAGGAGTCAAAGGAGCATGTACCCAAGACCTTGTAGAGAGTGGAATCTCAAAAGTGGTGACATTAGGGTCATCCATCATCACAATTGGTACTCGAAGAAGTATCCCATGTAGCAAATATCTTTGCCACATTATTCATTAATTGTATGAGTATTGACATGCATGATAACCTACTATGTTTCATATTGTTCGCAACCTAGAAAAATTTGGGAAGAGACCAGTCGGACTTCAAAGATCGACTGAAGTACAATAAGATCTGGTCCAAACATTGTATATTCACCGGGTAGGTGCCCAACACCAATTTTGTGGTGGTAGTATGCCAATCATGTCGTAAACTTTTGTGTAAATAATGTAAATAGGTCAATTGATAAATAAGGTGCGGAGAGCACAAAGTGGTGTGATTTGGCATCATCAGATTTGGGTGACTCAAAGTGGAAGGTACTCTCTTTGTTTATGTTTTCTTGTGTCTACATTTTATTGTGACTCTATTACCCAATGGATAAAGGCCCTGGGGTTGATTTGCATTCAGACAAGCTAAATAATTTGCGAGCCACCATAAGTGTTGGCATTTTTGCCACACTAAAAATAAATTTTGAAATTCGTCCAAGTATGAAATACATCTAGTGGTGAAAGAAAAATTGGATGAAATAATATTTAAATATTTTGTTGTTGTAGATTCTTCCTCAAGATTTCCAATGATATATTACAATAGACAATCGGGTCAACGAATCAAAAGTTATGGCTTTGGGAAGATGTACCACCGAAAATCCATTTTCGGGGTGAATTCCAGTGAAAATCAATTTTCGAGCACTTTTTAGGTGAAGATCAATTTTGGGCCATTTCTCCAACAAAATTGATTTTCGATAATTTCTCCAACGAAATTGATTTTAGGCAATTTCTCTAGCAAAATAAATTTTCATACAATTTCTCTAGCGAAATCAACTTCAGGCAACTTGTCCAGCGAAATTGATTTCAGGCAATTTCTCTAGCGAAACTGATTTTCAGGCAATTTCTCCAGCAAAATTGATTTCAGGTAATTTCTTTTGTGAAATTGATAATCGGGAAGCAAAATTAAATTTTCAAGCATTATTTATGGCAAAGACCAATTTTGACAAATGACCAGGGGGTAGCCAAAATTAAATACTATCATTTCCCAAAATGATTCTCACTTATACGATGTTGCTAATTTTTGAGGCACTGCCTATGAAGGTGAAAATTCTACTGGTGATTCTTGCTGAGTCCCAATATGCTACCAGTTGTAAATTCTCGCTAATTTCTAAGGCATCATTTGATTGGTTCATTGCTGCGATCGAGGAAGAAAATATTGTCCACCACACCATGACTTGCTACCATTGCCACAATTTTATTTAATTCTTATTAAATTTTAGTGGTGAAATCCTCTATAAATACTATAGAAATTGATGTGAAAAAAAGGAGGAACATTTTGTTAAAAAACTCTTTGAGTTTTAACTTCTGCCTCAATTGAAAGATTTTGGACTCTAGTTCCTGGATCAGTTGTGTATGTGATTGCTTTCTGCCTATCATCTCCGTTGTATTCATGTCTTTGTTGGATAGATTAAATCCTGCATTTTGAACTTAATTTTCGATGAAGTGAATGTTGAAATGTTAATTGGAAGTCATATTTATGATTTGTGATTGGTTCCTATGTTGTTCTTTCTATTAAATGTTGGTTAGAACTTGACTTGGTTATTTAGCTGTTAGTTCATCCCCACTCTATTTTTCTAGCTTACAACCATATTTCCCATTTCTTTCAGTTATTTTCTATTTCTTTCTATTATTTCCCATCTCTTTCAGTTAATTTTTTTCCCTAAACTTAATACCAGTATTTAAAAAGCAAGGGAACCAACCCCCTCTAGAGATTGGTCCGAAGGACATTTCTTTCCTTCGACCTTTCAATTTTGGTCGAGTCTAGGGTGCACATACATTTTATCCTTAGGCAAATTCTTGACCAATAGTTTTAAAATATATAATGTAATAACTTTTATTATTTTTGTGAAACTAGAAACACCTGAGATGGTGTTTAGTCCAAGGGTGGTAGGATGTCATGAACCTCCTTGGCATGCTTTTTGGCACAAAGAAACAATGTATTAATCTATGTTACTTTAATACCTAACTTGAGCAATTGAATCAACTATGCGATATTTAGTTTTTTTGAAAGAGCATGGTACTGCTGACATATTGCCAAGATGTGCAGGATCAGGTACACTCGTAGGTGGAAGAAGCAAAATCATCCACCAAAAGTAGGGGTACTTGAGGTTGGGGAAATGATGACTAAGGTAACTCGAGGGTAACATGGATAGATACTTTCATATAGGTATGCATTATCGGTAGGGATAATCATCAATGAACTAACCACCTTGAGCCTTATTTGATAGCCTAGTAACTATTGTAAATACTCCGGCTACGAAGGGTGATTGGGTTGATGGAAATATTCCCTCTTTGTCTGTTGCATATATTTGATTGTCTTTTACTTCGTCACTTTGCTACATCATTGATTTTGAAAATGTGCATAATTTTACTGCTTTGGAAAAATAGCATGGCATAAGCATTCAATAAAAAGAATATTTTATTTTATACTTTAAATATATATGTATATATATAGTAAGTTATTATTTTAAATGATAATAGAGTTTCATTTGAAAATAATAGAGGTTTTATTTTAACTAAAAAATAGAATTTTATTAGAAACCTTATTTAAAATGATAATTGATTTTCATTTAAATAAGTAATGAAAACTTTATTCTAAATAATATTTGGATTTCATTTAGATAAATAATGAAATCCTTATTGTAATGATAATAGAATTTCCTACGGAATAAAATATAGGTATTCTATTTAAAATAAATATATATATATATATATATATATATATATATATATATATATATATATATATATATATATATATATATATATATAAGAATATTTTATTCTATAATTTAAATATATATGTATATATATAGTAAGTTATTATTTTAAATGATAATAGAGTTTCATTTGAAAATAATAGAGGTTTTATTTTAACTAAAAAATAGAATTTTATTAGAAACCTTATTTAAAATGATAATTGATTTTCATTTAAATAAGTAATGAAAACTTTATTCTAAATAATATTTGGATTTCATTTAGATAAATAATGAAATCCTTATTGTAATGATAATAGAATTTCCTACAGAATAAAATATAGGTATTCTATTTAAAAAATATATATATATATATATATATATATATATATATATATATATATATATATATATATTACATATACATATATATATCTATATATATGTATATACATATATATACATGTATATATATATATACTATATATATATATATATATATATATATATATATATATATATATATATATGTATGTATATATATATATATACATGTGTATATATATATATATATATATACAATATATGTATGTATGTATATATATATATACATGTGTATATATATATATATATATATATATATATATATATATATATATATATATATATATATATATATATATATATATAATATATGTATATATATATATACATACATATTATATATATATACATATATATATATATATATATATACATATATATATATATATATATGTATGTATATATATATATACATATATATATATATACATATTATATATATATATAACCTTTTATTTAAAATATATTATAAAAGAGATTTTATAACCGATTCTTTTATGGAAGAGAAGAGATGTGAGTCACACGTTTGGGTGAATGGAAGCTTCGTACCGATGCAAGGTGTGAGCTTCGTTTGAGCTAAGTTGGAAAAAAATAATAAAAAAATATATCTGCGCAGTTGAATGGATGAGGATTGGAGTTAATGTTGAGATGAGGGTATTGATGAGGTCTGTTAGAAGGCATGTAGAGAAAAGGAATACTCTTATCCCTAAGTTGAAGAGGAGGTAAAGGGAAGAAGGAGAGAAAGACGAAGAAGAAAGGGGAGAAAATGAAAATGAATTAGAAAGTAAGCGGACGATCTTAAGACAGTGCACCAAGGAAGAAGGAAATCCATTTCATTTAACTTAGGTTGGTTTTGTAAAATTATATCCTTTTTTCTTAAAAATTAAGCTGAGATTCATGTTAAAACCATGATATAGAATTGCTAAAACAAAATCAAATGGAGGATGGGGCATCAAGAATATACATAATTTTAGAAAAGTTTGAACAAAAAAAAGTTTTGGGAGATTGAGAACTAGAAAAGGATTATGAAAAGAAGTAATTCAAGAGAAATATTTAGGTTCTTTGTCCTTTGTAGATTGGATGAGATTGCAAAATAAATAAGTTTTAAAAGCCATAATTATTTGGGAAGCACTAGTAAGAGCTTTCCAATTTGTTGGTAATTTTTTGGTATGGAAAATAGAGAATGGAAAGGAAGTAAGGATAGAAAAATAGCCTTGGCTAGGCAACAAAGAAGACTTTCAGCTTGCATAAAACATAATAGATGGGTTCTTAACTCCAATTGACTTGTATTAACCTCACTAAAAATTAAAATTTGTCATAATGCATTAAGATATATATATAATCATCCCATCTAGGAGTTGGTCTAAACTAAACTAAGAGGAGTATTGGCCTCCCTATTGTAATAACCTATAGTCAACTTACAATCTAAAAATAGAATCCTAATAATAGAATTGACAAGTGTAAATTAAGAGTAACTTCTTGATCAGTTATAGTTCTCAAATGACTCTTGCTTGAGTTCTAAACTTGAGGACTTATATTTTAATCCTAAAGACTAGTGTTATTCTAAAGCATGTCTTTCTATTGAATAATGACAAGTATTGCTTTCAAAACCTTTTTTTCTATTAATAGATCTCGGATATGATCCTTAATAAAATATGGAATATGAGGAAACCCCAAGTCCTCTAACCACTTATTTCCTTTACCAAGTGCTTGTTGAAGGTTCAAACCATATTTTGAAAGATCATTTGCTTCTACATTTAGTTACCTATAAATGTGTTTGTATGAAATTTCTTTTATAGAAGATTTTAATAATTGAGGAGCAAGTTTTTCATCTCAACATGATTTGTAACCTAAATTATTACTAATTTTAAATCTCCATAAATTTGTAAAGTTTTAATTCCTTGCTCCATTGCTATTCTCATCAAGAGGATCAAAGCTTTCCATTCTGCCATATTATTTGTGTCTTCCCTTGAATTTGCCTTGAAAGTGATCTTATGATTTTTATTTAAGTGCTTCCCCTACCCTACACGTATATGGGTTGCCCTAGAAACCTCCATGAAAGGACTATGAATTCATAGGATTCGCTATTAGTGTTTATATATGCATGCTTAGTTTTGATTTTGGGAAGTTTTTTAGACTTTCAAAACTAGATTTAATCTGCATTTGCACCTGAATCATTAAAATTTTCTTACCTTCAAACAACATGGCATTTATAGACAACCATAAGCCCCATGCCATTATCAAAGGGATACATATATATTCCTTTAATCCTCTTTATTTGAACCACTATTGCATATTTTCCAAAATATTTCTAACAAGCCATTGTCCTTTCCCTTGAGTCGAAGGAAAAATTAAATTCCACACTTCTCTTACAAAAGTGTAAAAAACCAAAATATGGTCCATTGTTTCTTCTTCTTTTCTGCACATGACACACTGAATTGATTCTTGCTAGGACCTCATTTGAAAAACATGCCATGTTAGTGCTTTTTTGGTTAAAGCTAGCCAAGCAAAGATTCTAGTTTTTAAGGGAAGTTTTTACCTTCCATATTCTACTCCACCACTAAAGATTTTCCTTATTGTTGTTGTTAAATATTGCCTTATACCCTTCTTTGGTCATGTATTACCCATTTGTTGTATTATTAGACCATATAAAGAAGTCTCTTTACTGATTTAGTCTTATGTTTACTCTTTCCAATTATTTTGTGTAATCACACCAAATATGTGCTTCATTTCCTCCCAATGTTAGCTCTTCCATTATGAGCCATCCTCGTTTCCATAAATTAGTGCTCTCTATCAATACCACCTATGCCAATACCATATTTCCTTGTCTATCAAGATGATCTATTATGTTTTATGAAAGCTGACAGTATTCTTTGCTGCCTAGCCAAGGATCTTTTAATATCCTTACTTTCTTTCCGTTCTCTATTTTCCATACCAAAAAATTCCCAACTAATTGGAAAGATCTTACTAGTCCTTCCCAAATAATAATGGCTTTTAAAATTGATTTATTCTGCAATCTCATCCACCCTAAAATTTGTGTTGTTCAATATTTTCTAAAACTATGTATATTCTTGATGCTCCATCCTCCATTTGATTTTGGTTTAGCGATTCTATTGCAAAGGTTTTTCCTCTTTTTGCCTTACCTATATTGGGAGTAGGTCTTATTATTCTATTCCTAAATATTATTTCACCATTTTTTTTTCAACATATTTATCCTCTCCTGGCTCTATTATAGAAGTTTTTGACTTATCCTACTCATTTTCTGGTATTTCCTTATTAATGGTAGAGGTATTACCTTCTAAAAATGCATTTTCTTTACCAATTATTTCCTCCTGAATGGTGCATGGTACTTTAAGAGAGTCTTCAAAATCTGATGAAACACATTCCTTGGGTTCATTGAGAATGTTCTTCCTTAAATTAGGATCATATTGAATAGACGATTCCTTGCTAATATGTTGAAATTGTTGTCATGTGTCCTCTAAGTTTTGATCTACTTTTTCTTCATAGGCTAAAGCCTCAAAAGAATTGGAATTTCTTTCAAGTATCCTTTCTTATTGGTCTCCATTGTTCATTTTATTTTATTTTTCTAGATCTATTTTTTGGAAGTTGAAAACCATATTTATCCATAACCATTTGTAAATTTCTCTTACTATTTTCTACAAATGATTATGTTGGGATCTTCTTAGGGCATGATCTCTCAATATGTCCCACCTCATGACATCTTCTACATCTAAAAAATATTTTTTCATAATATATAGTTTGAGTCCACATATTATCCCCATACTTAAGAATGATTGATTTTGGTAAAGCTTTACTTATATCAATCATGACCAATATTCAAGCATAAATAGCCAAAAATCCATCTTTTGTTGTATATGAAATCTCAAGTAATTCTCCTAGAGTGTTTCCTATTACCTTGAAGGTATCTATTTTCCAAAATTCAATGGGCAATCCAAACATCCTAACCCAGACTAGTACTAGGGATAGATTTACATTTTTAGGTGAAAAGCCTTCATACTAGTGGGTAAGGAAGAGCCCTGCTCTTCCCATAAACCAAGGACCCCCTTTTAGGATTATTTCTCTTTATTTCCTATAACAAAAAATGTCTAGGAAGAAACCTTTAGGAAGAAATGATAGAATCACTTCTGGAGACTTCCAACTCCTATCAATCCATTTTCTCAAGGCTGAAGCCCCTGGCTAATACCAATTAAATTTACCAAAAACTACCCTATCTTGCATCAATGAGGATATCTTTGAGGTGCACTCACTAACATCTACCACCGGGGATGATTCTAAGGATTTAACTATAAATCGAGCCATGGAAAGGAAACTAAAACTCAAAATCTAATGAAATTTATTTGAAAGTTCAAAAAAAATATAATATTTGATAAAAACTTTTTAAAAAATTTCATTCACAATATCTAAGATAAAGAAATGGAAAAAGGACTTAGCTAAAAAATATTTGTCCATATAGAATGTCTTGCCTTTCTGAAGTTCTAGCCCTTCTTTGCTCTTCCCATCATTCGAACCCTAGTTGGCAAATAATTGCAATTTCATATTTCTCAACTTGAAAAATCATCATTGCTTTTGTTATGAATGGTTGACTTCATAGGGTCGTATCTCCCTCAATATTGCTCAAATTTTTGTATATGACCACTCATTTTAAAGCTATTCAAATTCTGCACAAGTTGGTCCAAGAATCAACTGAATTAGATAACTCTTTGCAAAGATATGGCTCCTAAAAGATGAGATATTTTTCAAGAAAAAACCCTAATCCTCTACACTTTGCAAATTTGTTTTTCGTGATTTTAAAAATCGTCACTATCCTTGTTTCGAATGGTTGACTTCACAAGGTCGTATCTCCCTTAATATTTCTCAGATTATTACATATTACCACTCATTTTAAATCTATTAAAATACACAAGTTGGTCCAAGAATCAGATGAATCGGATAACTCTTTACGAAGATATGGCTCCTAAAATATGAGATATTTTTTAGGAAAAAACCCTAATCCTTTGTACTTTGCAATTTTGTTTTTCGTGATTTGAAAAATCATCACTTCCCTTGTTCCAAATGGTTGACTTCATGTGAATGGATTAGATGTTGATATAACATTCCAAAATATTCTATTTTGATTAATGGATACCCTACTATATACTTTGAATTGTCTTGTGGATTTTTCTAGGGTGACCTACTATGTCGTTATCTATTTTTTCTTATTGTAGAGGCATTAGATATAGCTTTATCAAAGGAAGCAATAAAAGAAAAATAAAAGGCATTCAGGTTGCAACAAATAGTCCCTCCAAATATCTAATTTATTGATGACACTTTTATTTTGGGTCATACTTCTATTAGGAAAGCCATGATGTTTAAATCAATATTATCATTCTATGAGAGGGTTGTTGGGTAGTTGGTTAATACCAAAAGAATCAAAGATATATATTTTTAATAGTACCCTAGATTAGCAATGGATTATTGTGGACATTTTGGATTTCAAAGTTGTAAAATTACCATCAACATATTTGAGTATTTTTATTAATTGATAAAGGAAAAAATAAGGATGTTTTAGACTTAGTTTAGGATAGAATTATATCTTGTTTAATAAACTAGAAATGTAATTTCTTAACCATGGAGAAAAGGCTAAAACTTATAAAAAAATACATTACAAACCAGCCCTATATATGATGATATATTGAAGATTATTAGAAAGTATAACATCTGAATTTGATTGAAGTCAAAGATATTTTCTTTGATAAAGATATGAGAAAAAGATTTAGAATTTCTCTTTACAAGTGGAATAGATTTTTCAAAGGAAATAATATTGGAGGGACAATCTTACGAAATTATAGACTTATGAGTTTGGTAATAGGGAAAAAACTTAGTTAGGGAAAAAGACATAAGATAAAATTTTATTTCAAATATAGAGGTTCTCTTGATGCATTGAGACTAGTTAGAAAATAAACACTACCTAGAGTATCAACAACATGAATCTTCATATTAGATAATTTGTAATAAAAAAAGAAACATATTAGAAGGTCAATCAATAAGGTGGGTTCTAAAAATTTTTGGTTTGAGGTTTAGCTGAAGATATATCTAATTCAAAATAGTAATCATTGGCTTAGGCAAGTCTAGGTTGTAAAGGTCAAAATGTCAATATTTCTAATATCTTGTGTAGACACAAAATTTTTTGCATAGGGATAATCTTCAAGTTTGTTAATTCCTTCACCAATTAGCCTTTTAATTGGTCAAGTTGAATTAACCTTCCTTGTGCCCAAATTTAAAGTATTTATTACTCCAAAAGTAATAATGTCAAGGCATGAGTGATAAATCTACGAGCACTATTGCAACCTAGTGATGCTTTTGTAAAACCTTTTAATTTTAACATTTCCAACCTATTTTTTACCTCCAATGGTCATGAGGCAAAAGCAATAAATTTAACTTTTTATCCCTCTCAAGATGCCCACCATTGATGAACAAAATCCAAGAAATTTCCATTTCTCATCTTCTTCCACCAATGGCTTCTTGATCCTTTTCAAATTCTTACCACCTATAATCTTATCAATTTTAATGCAATATTTCACCCAAGGAGCTATGACTTCCTATAAAGCTAGCAGTTGAGAGAGTTCAATCTATGGTATTTTGAAAGCAACAAAATTCTATCAAAATCTATAGATTCATAGAAATTAAGAGTTGTGTATGGTAAAATTATGCAAAACTATTACCATAGTCTTGAGAAGGCCATCCCTGCAAGCACTTAAACTCTTATTATTGAAAGAATCCAAAAATCCAAGCAATTCTATAATCAATTCTCCAAGCTCTCTCCAAGAAATCAATTCTACAAGCTCTCAAGTGGTCATAAAGCATCAAGCGTTTAAGCTCACAAGCTCAAGCATTCAAGTGCTATCAACAATCAAACTAGTAATAATTCAACAAGCTCCCAATAAGTATAAAACAACCTTGTATATTTTTTTTTCTCTTTCCCCTTATTTTATTTTGGCTCTTCCTTATCCTTGTAGCTTTAAGATTTTATCTTCTTGCATTTTTTTACACTTATATTTAGTTGATCTTTTATTTTATCTTCTAATATTAGTTTTAAGCAAATAGATATTTACTTTTTTGTTGTTTGATAGGGAATCTATACTCCCAAGTCAAATCCCTTCATCATATCTATCATAATATTAGCTTATCTTGCATTTAATCTTGATTTTCTATTGTTTAGAAGTGAAAGCACCACCATACTATAGGTTGATAGAGATATCGCTCTCTAGTTTACACAAAGTGAAATCATTGACATTGAGTGAAAGCATCAATGGTGCTATCATGACATAATGGAACTTTTCCATGGGTATTTACTTCATGAATTCTATCAATTTTTCATTTTTGTCTATCTAAACTAGGGCTTGATTGTTGTTCACAGTAGTTCAACTAATTCTTTGTCAGCTTAAATAGTCCCCTATGTCATTAGTCTTTTTTGGTTTATTTTATAGGTCAATAGATAGTACCATCAATAGGAAATAGCACAAGTGGAACTTTTGTTGACTGGTGATACTTCTACCCCTATGAAAGTTCAACTAATCCTTTGCCAGCTTAAACAACCCCCTCTATCACTATGTCTTTTTTAGTTTACTTTTTGGGTCAAGAGATAGTACCATCAATAGGAAATAGCATAAGTTGATACTTCTACCCCTATGAAATAAATAGGTTCTTTTACCTCAATATCTGTTATTTAAGCATTTAGGAGTAATATTTTGTTTATTGTCTACTTAAACTAGGTTATGTTTTCTACTTATTAGCAAAATAGATAGAAGGAAATGAAAGATCTAGTTTAGTATTCATCACATAGGGGATTAAATCAATATTTAAGCTTTAGCATTTAAATAAAAATTGCATATAGCTTCATTTTAGTTCTTGTTTTCTACATCCTATTTCACCCTTTCTTCTTAAAAGAAAAATCATTATTTCTTTTCTCATAAAATATTAAATAGCATTTTAGCTTTTAGGCCTTGATTGTTGCATTTATATGTGTATTAGAGCTCGATTAGGTTTAAGCTTAGACAAGGTAGTATCTTAAAATATAGGATAATAACACAAGAAAAAAAAGCCCTACAACTATTAGAATAATCATCAAGTTTAAATCCCTCCACCTACCCATTAAAATATTGTAAACATTAAAATATTGTGATAATCAATTTAAGAATTAATTGATATAACTTTTACAGTGAAAAAATTAGATAAGATACATATAAATATATTCATGGAAAATATAAGATACATCTAAATATATTTATAGCAAAAATAATAAAAAAGAGGATCAAAATTTTTGATAGCCAAATTAAAGCCAATTAACATGACCTTCATAATGAAACAAACATATAAGACACATCCAAGTATGCTTAAAAAATAATAATTCTAATAAAACCAAGGATTCAAAATATTTTATTTTGTTCTCTCTCTAATCATTAAGTGCAATTATTCAAACATCAATGATTATAAATTTGTAAATAAAATATTAAATCAAGATAACAAAACTTATTGCTTTTTAGCTAGATTAAATCATAGGTCTCAATATCTAGAATCTTAACAAACCCAATATTAGAGCATTCAATCTATCTAGTCAATACTAATGAATATAACATTCATGAGATAACAATAATATTACTTAATAAACAAACTCACAATATTATTGATGAGTCAAATTCAACTTCAAATTTATTTGCAATAATACATGGAGCTTTGTCTCCATAATATAACGTTAGAAGATGGCTCTTCAATACTTGACTATTGTTCTCCTCACATATTTGGTAGATGCATCCTTTCATATTCCACACATAATATAAACCTCTCATGTCTCTTGACTTTACATCTTACCGCATACATATGACTCTTCACTTATATACTTGGCACCTACACATATGACTCTTGACTAACTTATATGACATATTGCATACACTTGCACACCTTATTACATGACACTTGGACTCATCATACCCATTGACACGTACTTCAAGTGAAATATAAATCACACATCCTAATCTAATAACTCACAATCTATTATAATATTTATAATAGTAGCCTACCAAATAATGCAATATTCTCCAACACTCCCTTGTATTATATTATTTAGTTTTTGAAAACTTTAATCTTCAAACTTCATCTTCATATTTCACCTTGTGTCCATCCAATAATTATATCTATTGACCCTACTTGTCAATCTTGCACTGTGTCTAATCCACTATCATATTTCCTATCTTTTGGAGAAAGAAAAAAAACATCATTAAAATTTTCTTGAGGAAAAAGGTGATCTAATATTTCTTGTGAAAAACCATTGTGTCTAGAGCAAATATTCCATCCTTGATGGAACATGTAACTTAAATTTTGTTTTGATTCTTAATAATACATTTTATGTTTCCATCTATGTATTTTAATGCCACTATTCTACCTATTTCAACCAATTTGGCTACTAAGATAATATTATTTGATAATCCTGGAACATACAATACATCATCTAGCATGAAATCTAAAAATGGTATGCTAGGTATAACTTTTCCACATCCTTGAACATGATAAATATTATCATCTACAATTTTTAGTGGAATGTTTGGTCTGATTTCTAATGATTAAAACCAATGCAAATTTCTAGTCATATGATGACTGACACCTGAATCTATATACCATGTGCTTTTTTCATTTTTCATGTTTTGATGAGATTCAAGTGATCTTGTTTCATGTCTTTGAGAAAATATTTGATTCTAAAAATTTCTCATAAAATTTGGTCTTTTGAATTCATATGATTGTCTTGATGTATTCATTCTTCTTTGTATTTTATCTATTTCTTCAAAATTTTAAATTCTTCAAATTAATTCCTTTAGAGTAGAAATCCTTATTTCTCCAAAATTTGATTCAAGCAATCAATCAATTTCAAACTCCTCAATTTTTAATCATTCAATCGTACAATCAATTTCAATTTAAATCTTCTTATAACTCCCAAATTATTTATTTACAAATAATCAAATATCTACAAATAATCAATTCTCAAATATTGTAAAAAACCTTGACTCCCGAATTATCAATTTTAATTTTTCAAATTTCTAGTAACCAGATCTTCAATTTTACAAATTCAATTCAATAATCAAATTTATCAATTTTAATTCTCTTATTCTATCCCTAATTTTAAATTTCTTTCAATTCAAATTTATTTTCTTATAACTCCCTTTCATTTTATGCAATTAATAATTACATTCAATATTCCCTTATTTCTCCTAATTCATAAGTCAAATGACCATTTAAATTTTCACCTTATTACTCCTAAATTAAAGAACTCAATTAAAAATTATTTTCATCCAAAAAATTATAAGCCTTACCTTATTTTTTAATCCAAAATTGAAATTTTCTATTAGATATGCCAGTTTCTTTAGATGTTGGGATGCTTCAATGTATCAAGGTACTTCAACATGTCAGGTGCTCGATAGATTTAGGTGAACGTTACACATGCAAGGCTTTTATCCTTCCTTGTATAATATAAGGAGACTTCTACTCTTTTGGGGTACTCTAAATTTGGCTCGTATCTGGCTTCCACCTTGTATTATCCCTTTTCAATGCTTTGGCATCTTCTATCTTCAACTCAGATTCAATGGTGCTTTAGCTTACATAGGAATTCTATCCTTTCTCCTTCTATTTTGTTGGTTCTACTAGTCCAAAATTAGCTCTTGGTGGCTTTACAATCTTCCATGTTTAGAGATACCCTCAATATATTTGTCTTTATTTATAAATATTGTAGTATTTTGATCTTTGTCCACCAAGATTATCATAGGCTATTGCCTTCAAAAACTAGCATTGCATATATCTCCTTCATAGTAGTATTACCTCTAGCAATATCAGGGTATAACCTAACTTAAATAGTTTTTTCAATACTCTTACTTTCTTGGCCTATGTTCTCCTCATGTGGCCCCTTATCCAAATTTCTCCTTTTCTCAATATTTGAATTCACACCAGAGTACAACTTTAATGCTAGATTTTTAAATTTCTTCAACAATATATTAGGCAGCTATCATTCAATTTTCTTCAACAATATTTTAGGCAGCAAACATTCAATGTCCTCTAATAATTGTTTCCTCCAATATTTAATTTTTCCAATTCTCCTATCAATATTCAAACTTCTTCAACAACTCCTGCTATCTTCCAATCAATAAACTTTGTAATAGTGCTAGCTTCACACTAGAGTATAACTTTAATGCTAGCTTCTTCATTTTGTAAATTTATACCTTCAAATTTACTCACCTTCAAATTCATACCAAAACTTCTTATGCTAGCTTTTACCCAATATGGCTCCACCAAGATTGTATAGTGTGGCTTTGATGCCGCTTATGGATGTTTAGCTAGTTTAAATCACAGGTTCCAATATCTAGGATCTTAACAAATATAATATTAGAGCATTAAATATATTCGGTTAATATTAATGAATATAATATTCATGAAATAACAATAATATTACTCAATAAACAAACTCACAATACTATTGATGAATTAAATATACAACTTCAAATTTATTGGATACAATACATGGAGCTTTGTCTCCATAATATAAATTTAGAAGATGACTCTTTAATATTTGTTTATTGCTCTCCTCACATATCTAGGATATGCATCCTTTCATATTCCACATATAAGACAAACCTCTCATGTCTCTTGACTTTACATCTTGCCACATACATGTGACTCTTCACTTATATACTTGACACCTACACATATGACTCTTGACTAGCCTATATGACATATTGCACATCATATTACATGATACTTGGAATGATCCTACACATTAACACATACTTTAAGGAAAATATAAATCACATAAACAGTAGCATGGGGGTACATTTATCATCTGCCAAATAATGTAATACTCTAACATAAAAAAAAATTGAAATTTTTATCACAAAATTCAATACCTTGACATTATGAAAACAATTTTAATCATCCTAAATAAGTTTTGTAGCTTATTTTTACTTAAAATTCAATTAACAAGCATAATCATAGTAATAAAATAAAAAATTATATAGTTGTTAGGAATTTACGACATCGTGTAATATAGTTAGAGTCAGGTATTCAAGAGCTATACTTGAATAGGTAGTTGATAATTCATTATTCAAACCAACCACCTACACCTTCATTGCACATATACACAATTTTGATCAGTACAACCTTGTATAGAACCTTATGGTCCAACATGTGTATCAAAGATAAACTTGTTCTTGCAACATGTATGAAAAAATAGCTAATTCAAAGAATGAGCCACCTAGAGCATTGCATAAGAGGGAGTTTTGACAATCATCCTCTTTGTATCTTGTTTCCCTTGTTTACGTTGGATATGTATAGTAGTGAAGTGAGATTAATTTTACATGATTGCAATGGTCTAAATATTATACCATCATGAAATAGGGTCATCTAGAGAAGATTTGGTGTTGTCATCTAGAGTTATTGTTTGGAGTTATCATATGGAGCTATAGTCTAGAGAAAAACCATCTTTTGGACAAAACTATCATTTAAAGCTAGAGCTTCCATATGGAAAATAGCTATCATATTGAGCTATTATTTGGAAAAGAGTTGTTGTATAGTGAAGAGCTATTATCTAGAGAAGAGTTATCATCTAAATATATTGGTGTCATCATATAACTTGTCATCTAGAAGAGATGTCTAGAGTTGTTGTCATAAGATATTGTTTTATAAGGTGAAATTAATATTGTTATTCAAAAAGGGCCATGTGAAGTGAAGTATAACCTTACTATGTATTGACTAGGCCATCTAGCAACAGGGTTATCTAAATATGCACAAGGATTATTTATTATAAAATTATTGTCTAATCAATGCATGGATCATATGAAAATTAATTTCCAATAAAGTACTATTGATTAAAGGCTTATTTTGTACAGTAATAAATTAAAAAATGCATGTTACCTATAGTTTAATAATAAGAAAGTGTTGTGCATGATATATTTCATGAAAAATCATATCATCTAGAAATGGGGAGGTGCCAAACCTAAACAATTTTAGTTTACAATTATCTGCTCAAACATCAACAACGAAGGATTTGTTGTGGGAGATGCAACTGGAGGAGTGCTGAATTCATTACATTATTTAAAAATATTATTGTAGACCTAATTGAAACTAGACAACATATATCATCAATGGAATTTAGTTAGAAATAAGGTGATTAAATATGATGACAATGAAGAATAAAAATAATAATTGTTATGCTCATTAACTATGCATTGAATATAGTATACCATTTACCTGACATTCACAAGGGAAACAAGAAATGACTTTTTTATTATGCCAAATTTCTAAAATATTTTAACGTCCTTGCTAGACATCACCTCCTTGTGTTGAGAGACCATTGTAGTTATTTCTATATAATTTGCTATGAATTGTGTGATATTAGATTGGTTAGAGATTGAAGAAATGACATAAGGTTCATAGGAGTAAAATATATATTTTTATCCCATGTTCACAATGATTATGGAATTTGATAAAAAATAAAATTAATTATATTTTATTGCTATCCTACTCTAGAAGATAAACATATTTGTACGTGTTGAAAATCAAATTTTGAGCCCAATACAACCATTTTGTTTAATAAATATGCCAAGGATTTTTAAAGACCACATGTCCAATAATTTGTTCAGTTTGAGGGATGGTCACATGGTTGTGTCAACTATGGTCCATTTGAAGAATCAAATTTGACTACATTGTCTACTAGATATAATGCTTCATTTGAGAGAAGTAAAGAACTGGTGTTTTACAAATAGTCAAGTTTGTCCCTCTTTGTATATGCTTTTTTAAATGGTTGTGTGTCCTTATTCAAAAGTAAATTTTTGTACTTGTGATTGGTTGAGTGTGTTTCTAGTCACAAAACAAATGATTGTGTCCCTATTCAAAACTATGTAGATGGATAGCATGTGTCCTTATCCACTTAAAATGTAAAATCTTGGATAGTTGTGTTTGTCCCTATGCTTGATTGAGTCTAATATGGTTAGTCCTATTGAGGTGAGCAATTGAGTTTTTCTTTGTTCATAATGATGTAAATCATGGACTAATGTGTGTGTCCTAGTCTACTATTTTTTTTTTACTTTTTTGAGTTAATTCTTACCCTTGTTTAAGTATGATGTAATAAGTGGTAATGTTATGAATTTAATATATTATGTACTATAGTTAGAGTTAAGTATTTGGGAGTTATACCCAAATAGGTGGTTGATAGTTCATTAATCAAATCAACCACCTACACATTCATTTTATATATACATGAGTTTGATCAATACAATCTTGTCCAACACCCTACTGGTCTAATAATAGTTATTTAAAAGTCTCATTCTTATTAGGCTAAAGGTTATGAGTAAAAATATAATTGAATGTAACAATATTAGAAATAATTTTTACTTAGAATATATATTATAAAATTGATAATAATATCAAGGCCACATATATTTAGTCATGGTAGAAAAGTAGCTCGTTCATCCAAATTCCATCAATGCTTCAAACCCTTACCATGAGAGTTTCAAACATTATTTCTATAAAATCATTGAAGAGAAGGAATGTTGATAGAAAGAAGAGATAGGAGTGAGTGCAAGGTAGGAGGAATTGCAATATGAGAGTGAGTGTGAGACAAGAGAGAGTGCAAGCTGAGGGTGAGTGTGAGATAATAGGGAGTGCAAGCTAGGAGAGAGTGTGAGCTAGGAACAAGCCCCACTAGCTAGTATGGAAGGAAAGTCATATTTGAAAGCCCTAATGGGAAGTCAATATACCCTAGGTAGAGATTAGGATCCTCCAACTCAACGTATGGATGCCCAAATTGGACCTAAGTGAAAGAGCAAATACATGGCAAGTTCAATCCAAGTAGCAAATGTTACACCAAAAGTGACTATCAAGGATGAGGTGATTAAACGTGATATATTTATTCTTAAAAGTATAGGGTTAATATGTAACATCTATAGATCTTGGCTAGGATTTTTGAAGATTTAAAATTGGATCAAGTGGAAGTGCGGGTTGAATTGAAATTACTCTATGAATTTTCTTCCTAAATATTTTTTCCTCCTCATATTTTCTAGTTTATAAATTATGGATAAAATAATGGATGGTGGCTCATGGTTTAGGGGGAGAGATACCCTTTATTTAAGACTATGGAATGAAAAATTATATTGAGATAGAAACTATTAATAACTTTTTTGATGTAGGTTAGGCTTTTTGGACTTACATATTAGCTTATCAATAAGGATGTTTTGAAGAATGTTGGAAATACCCTAGGGGAATTCATCAAGAAAGGACTAACTATTAAGGAGTGAAATCATGCTATATATACCTAAATATGTGTTGTTATGGATATTTCAAAACCTTTTCCATAATCCATTAATATTAAATTTGAATCAAGAGAATGGGATCAACAAGTGGATTATGAAAATATCACATTTTGATGCCACAATTATTATGAGACTGGACACATGGCAAGAGCTTGTAAATTGAAAACTATGAAGAAAGAGATAAAAAATTTGGTCATGATATAAACTTCAAGATGAAGCAAGAAAATCATATAGTAAGGAAAGCTAGATTAGAACAAGGATATTCTGCTCCAATAAAAGAGGTAAAGAAAGCCCATCTACGACATCATTTGGAAAAGGCCACCATAGCTCACTTGCATCAATTGTTGGAAGAAACAAAGAAGGATATAAGGGATGACAAAGTGCAATGTGTGAGTTCAAATTTAGGACTTAAAGATCTAAAAGAATATGTGGAGCAGAATTTTAAAACAAAGATGATAAAAGAGGTCAAGGTTATTTCAAGTAAATCATCTTCATTTTCCTCAAGTAGTATAGAATCATCCCTTGGTAATAAAAGTGAAAGTGGTGTAGATATTATTCCTTACACTTTAGAGTTTCAACAAAAATATAATAAATAAATGATACGTAGGAAATCTATAATAATTTAGGGTTTTTAAGGTAGAATAAGAAGGTAATTTATATGGAAGGGTGTCCTTGCATATTAGGGTTTCTAGATAAACATAAAGAAGAATGTACCTTTGAGGTTATTTCTTGCACTTCAAATCCTTCAAAGCAAGACAAACCTAAATATGATAAGTCTTACTATGAGCAATGTAATAATATTGAAGATATTGATGAAGATGAAAGTATTGATGGGAATGAAAAAAGAGAGGAATATCCAAGAAGAAAAACAAATAGAAAAACATGCAAAGGGATATTGATATGGGAAAACAAAATAAAATATCGCAAGTGTTACCAAGAAGTGGGGTTAAACCCATAAATAAAAAACAAAAATAAGAAGGAAAATAATGTCTGGGAATAATAAGGGCATGAATAAGAATCCTAAAAAAAAATTCTAAGAAATTATGAAGTTGTTATAAGCAAGATATCTATATATATAGAAACTGGGCACAAATATTATAGCCTTTCATGGTGTGGAATTTCATCTTGACAAAATTTAAATTTCATAAAGCATTTGTATTAATGAGATTTTATCTCTTAATGAAAATTGTTTAAAGGAATTGATTGTGGAAACTTAATGATTTGAGGGAGATGGATAATATCTTTGATAGAAAGGCAAGTTGGATATGGTTTAATTAACTTGATAGAAATGTAATTAGAGTAATGTAATGTCTTATTTTTGTAATGGAAGTGGCCCCCAATACGAGCCACACATAGCTTATTAAAATGATGATGATAATAATAATAATAATGATAAATGTATATGTCTTGCAGTAGCCCACCTATTTAGTCAGCCTTGGTGCCACCCTTGTTCCCCTCCACCTGGCCCTCCCCCTTTTTTGGTGTGTCATTTCACCCATGTCCCTTGGTTTTAGTTTGATTTGGTTGACATGGAGCACGAGCCGCTTTGGGTGGTGGATTTTTCTAGAGTCTTCCTGTAGCTTTATTTACACCTCCATCACCCTTCCATTTTCTCATCGTTGCCACCCCCTCAAAATTTGTTTGTCACCTCTGAGCTTTCATTTTACCATGGCCAAAATTGATCCAGCCTCCCTTCAGCTTACCCCCTGGTCAAAGATATTTTTAGAGACCATGGTCTCCTCAATTTTTTGTAGATTTTCAATGGGAACAAGCCAAATTTATCTATGGATTTCATTGACTCTTAGAATGGAGGACACATTGTCCTCAAAGGGATGGTATTCACTATCATGGAGGATTTACTGGTGGAATTCATTGGCCTCCCCAATGATGGGGAAATTATCAATCATGAAAAGCATTCCCTCCAAGGAGAATTTGCTCTATTCTAGAACAAAGGAGAGTCCCTTGGAAAGGAGAAATATGCCATAGTGATGGAAACTTTGTCAAAACCATGGGACATGGTTATGGTGATGGTGTTGTAGTATTTCACCCTTGACAACCTGAACGTTGTTCTTCGTTAGTTTCATCTCGTATTCGTAAACCATATCTAGGGAAAAATATAATTAACATCCTTGAGTACATGTTTTGATCCATGGAGAGGTCTGTACTAAATGTGAAAAGGGGAATATCCTCCTCCCTCCTCCACTAGGACCTCCACCTTATTCTGTTTAACTTCATGGTTGCAGAGAAAAATCGTAGGGTGATTGTACCTATCGGGCCTGCTCTCATTACTACAGGACTTGCTAACATCGAGGGAGAGGTTTGGGGAGACATCTTGGTCACCCATCCTCCTAATTGTACTCCAGGATTTGTAGCCAGGGTAGATGACACCTCGAGTTCCCAAAAATCCAAACCTTGGTGTTACTCCCTTCGGGCCAAGGTAGGGTGTAGCAAACGAAAGGCCCCTCTTGCCATAGACAAAGTTTCAAATGACTCTCTATCCTTCTAGGCCAAGAAGGACAAGCTGGAGAGAAGAAAAATATCCAATGAGTGAACCTCTTCTCAAGATCCCTTGTTGGCATCTTGTGTGATGAATTATCTGAATCTTTCTAACCCCAGGAACATCCAAGATATCCAGGATCTCCTTAAAGAACTTGGTCCGATGACCAAGACCATCACTTCCCTCCTGGTTCATGCAAACTCCCTCCTTGATAAATACAAGGATCAGTATGAATTCCTTAAGGAATTCAAAATACTAGTGGGATAGAGCCCTACAGGAAATGGTAAGGGACCAAACGTTTAATCAAGGATGTAGGATTTTTTCTTGGCCATGGTGGTCCCCCCTTTGTGGATTTGATATTTTTACCCTGATGTGGGTTTCTTTGGTTTCATGGTCTACCCCTATGTGGGCTTTTTTTGGTTCTCAGGCCCTACCCTTGCGTGGGTTGTTTTCTGGTATTTTGTTGCTACCCCTATGTGGGATATTTTTGGTGTATAGTCCCTAACCTGTATAGGATTCTGGGATGTTTTTATGCCTTTGCAATAGTTTCTCTAGGGTGGTAGCGGGATTCTCCTGGGCTTCCCAGCCAGGATTGTCTTTCTTGTGGTTTTTTGTCTCTTTGGAGCTTTTGGTAATAGTTTGGTTGATGTAAAAGGTTACGGGACCCTTTCAAAACCCCTTTTCACCAATCAAAAAAATAATAATGATAAAAGTACTTATACCTTAAAAATTTACAAAATATATACATTAAACATTTTTTAAAGCTATATACTAATAATTCAAAATAGTTAGATAAAGTGATAATATATATTCTTAGAACAATTTAATGACCTCTCATTCCAAATGTTACTAAATAAATAACAAGTATGCATATGTATATATATTAATGCATGGTTAATGGCAATAGAAAATACTAAGAGGGTAATATTCATATAATTCATAGTTCATGAATTATATTCAAAATATTGTGACCCAAATCTAATCCCTTGGATCAACAACAAAGAATCTATTCATAGTTCATGAATATTGTGATCCAAATTTGAGCTCTTGGAACATGAGTGGTGGGCCCCTTTGTTTGAGTGTCAAAATCTCTTAGATCCTGGTCGACAAAGCCTTGTAGTTCTAGTCCATTCTTTGAGAATAAGATTTATGGAGTCTTTAAAAAGGGACTCTAGAAACCCTATATCTAAGAAGCTATGGGATCAAGTCATAGGAATGGTTTTCTAGATACCCTAGTTTTGAGAGGTTATACGATAAGGATTTTGGCAGCAGTTTCAATCAACTTTTTTAAGCTTTAGTTTTTATTTTTTGTGTTATTTCTCGATTAGGTATCATTTTTTATTCTTTTTTTTGCACTCAGAAACCTAAGTTCTTGGTCTACTAAGTTCTAAGTGCTTATTGAATCGCATCCAAAAATGACCTTATGACATATATTTGAGCCCTTGGGATAAGAGCAGAGGATCTATTCATAGATCATGAATATTGTTATCTAGATTTGATCCCTTGGGCCATGAGCAATGGATCCCTTTATTTGAGCAATAAAATGCCTAAGATATTGATCGACAAAGTCTTGTGGTTCTGGTCCATCCTTCAAGAATAGGAAATATGGAGTCTTTAAAAAGGGACTCTAAAAGATCTATTTTTAAGAGGTTATAAGATCAAGTCGTAGGAATGGTGCTTTAGATACCCTAGTTTTGAGAGGTTGCAAGATGAGGATTTTGGTGGTAATTTTAATCTATTTTTTTAACTTCATTTTTTGTTGTTTAGGTTCTTTCTCAAATTTCTACCTCTTTTCTTATCCCTTTGTCTAAGCTCAAAAATCCTAAGTTCTTTGTCTGCTAAGTTCTTGGTGAGCCTATGACCTATATCTAAGCCCTTGGGACAAGAGCAGAGGATCTAGTCATAGATCACAAATATTATGACCTACATCTGATACCTTGGGCCATGAGTAGTGGATCCATTTATTTGTGTGATAGATTTCATAAAATATTTATCAGCAAAACCTTATGGTTTTGGTCCATCCTTCAATAATAGGTAGATGGGGACTTCTAAAAGGGGCTCCAAAAGCCTTATTTTTTAGAGGTTGCATGATTGAGTCATAGAAATGGTGCTCTAGATGCCCTGGTTTTGAGAGGTTGTAGGATGAGGGTTTTGGAAACAATTTTAGTCCAATATTAGAATCCCTAAGTTCTTGGTCTACTAAGCCTAATGGATCTTCTCATTCTCCTCCATGGGTTTTAGGGATTTGATTAGAGGAGGAGAAGGAGAAGATTTAATTTTAGTTGTAGTGCAAAAGAGTGTCAAAGCACCCAAATTATTATTATTCTTGCTCTGGTTGCTTCTATTCCAATTCGGGTTTCACTTTTCTCTTTCTACTGCTAGTATTATTTTATTTGTGCTATGGGGTGTTTCATTTTTTTTTGGGTGTTATTTTTTTTGGTTTATTTAGAAGTGGGTTTGAGTTATTTTTAGTTTTATTGTCAATTTGACCCAGGGCTTCTTCATTAGGTCAAGATCTATTGCTAGAATCTTAGAAATCTAGTCTAGTGAATGGAGTTACCCATATATGTATTCAATTTGTTTAGGCCTTATTCATTTTTTCTTTGATTGGATCTTTTTAGAGCATCCAATTCTTAGTTTTTATATTCCCTTCTATGGTTTTTTACGTTAGGTTTACCCTAGCCTCTTTTTAGTTTTAGGTTTGAGTCTTCATAATAGGGCTTCTGGAACCTTTTTTTATAGGTCTTGAAGGCTCTTATAAAGGAAGGAAGCATAATAAGACAAATCCCAATCAATTTGAAGATTAGAGTGTTTTTTATTTTTTATTGTCAAGGCTTTTTTCTGGCCTTGTCTTTCTTGTTCTTTGTCTCTGGAAAAATATTAAAAATAATATATACATACATATATATATATTAGAGGGAAAAATAGTGGCTATATATCCTAAAAATAGATAAAAGCTCATCATTTGGAATTAGAGGAGTAGCTAAGGAAGAAGGAAGGGCTAAAGATAGATTTGGAGGAAATAAAAACTAAGAAAATAAGGAGTGGTTGAGGAAGCTAGAAGGACTGCAAACAGAGGTGAAGTAAAATATATAAATCCCAATAGTAGAAAAAACTAAAATAGTAATGTCTAAGGAGTGGATAAGGAAGAAGGAAGGGATATAGATAGATATGAAGAAAAAATAGAGATCAAAAATTCTAACAATCGATAAAAACACACACACACAATGACATCAGAGGAGTGACTAAGGAAGAAGGAAAGGTTACAAAAATAGCTAAAGGAAAAATAGCAAAATAAATGAGGAGTGGTTGAGGAAGAAGAAATGGAAGCAAATGAAGCTAAAGGAAAATCCAAAAATCCTGACAATAGACAAAGCTAACAAAGGAAAAAAATAGCAGCCAAAAATCCTAAAAGACTAAAACTCACAAAGTGATGTAGGAGTGGCTAAGTAAGAAGAAAGGGTTGTAGACAGAGCTGGAGGAATAAAAAAATGAGGAAATAAGGATTGGTTGAGGAAGAAGGAAAGGTTATAAGTAGAGTTGAAGGAAAATCCAAAAACCCCAACAACAGATAAAAATAAAAACAACAATTTTGGAGTGGCTGAGGAAGAAATAAGGGTTGTAGACGGAGTCGAAGGAAAAAAAATGGTGACAAAAAATTGTAATAGCAAACAAAAACAAGCAAAGCAGCATTGAAGGGGTGGCTAACGAATAAGGAAAGGTTGTAAATAAAGTTGAAGAAAAAACAACTAAAGAAATAAGGAGTGGTTGAGAAATAAGGAAGAGCTTCAAATAGAGCTAAAGAAAAATTCAAAAATCCTAATGGTGAACAAAAACACATAGAGACATATGGGGAAAAAAGAGATGAAGCTACAATAAAAGTAAGAAAATCCATGCCATGCTCGACAAATTGAAGTATGCCTTCATGATTAGGGTTGTCACTTTTTTGCTAAATTTGATGAAGGTTCATTTGTTGCTAAATATAGTGAAGGTAACTAGCCAACTGGAAGAAGGATTTAAAGGAGTCTAGATAGAGGGGGTAAGGATTCCAGAAGGGAGCGAAGGGTGAAAGAGATATGGGTAGAAACCATAGGCAGAGAGAGTTTTAAAATGGAATTATGGTGGAGAGACTAAATAAATAAGGGAGTAAGAGGAGCTTCTAAATCTCAACCCCTCTGATATAAATAAGGGAAGATGTAAGAGAAAAAATTGTATTAAAAAATGAAATGAGATAGTCAAAATAGTGGACAGGAAAAATTTGATGCTCAAACAAGTTTTACCATTGAAAGATAAAGCACTTGTGGGAAGGTTCATGGGATGCTTGATAAAAATAAAATATCTTCGTGATTGGATAAAGTAAAAATGGTTGGAATTTTTGGGATATCTCCCAACATACCATGTAATGACAAAAGGCTGGATAGATTTTGTATTCCAAAAAGTAGAGTATGTCAAAACTATTGAAAATGGAAGATGGAAATGGGGTCATAGTATCCTTACTCTAAAAAATTGGACACCTAGGTTTGATCCTCGATCTATGAGGATTTCCACCCAATCAATTTGGATCAAGTTACCTACACTACCATTAGAATATTGGAATGAGAAAATACTGAAGAAGATAGGAAACTCTTTAGGAGCTTTTCTCAAAGTGGACTCAAAAAATTTAAATGGCTTTTAGAAATCAGTAGATTGAATCTTAGTGGAGATGGACCTAAGTCTGGGATTACCTATGAAAATGGAATTAAAAAAAAGAATTTGATCTTAGACACAAAAGTTAGACTATTTTAGAGTCCCCTTTCGATGTAATTTCTACCACCAATATGGTCATCTCAAAGCATAATGTAGAGCAAGAAGTAGTAGTAGACATAAAAAGGAGCATATAAAGGTTGAAATTTACATTGGCACAAGTTACAGGGAGAAGATAATACTAACTAAATTTCAAGAAAATAAGGGACAAGAAACAACTTTGGAAACTATAAAAGAACAATCATAGACATCACTCAATCAATGGAAGGAAAATAACCAGACAATTAGTCAAATATTCATGGGAGGTGTAAAAGAGGAGGTTTGTAGTTTTCTGAAAAAGATCCTGGAGGACTAGATTCAAGTAATCTAATATTATCTCTATATGATGATTTGAATGATACAAATAATAAATCAGTTTTTGTGTTCAAATATAGCTTGAAATTGATTCAAGAGGACCTCATAGATAATAGTCTTGAGAGAATAAGGATAGAAGAGAGGGTTTCTACCTTAGCGGGGGAAAGTAAGAAAATAGATAGGCAAAGGGGTTAAGTAAGGATTTATTTTGGGATCAAAGAGGGTAGAATCTCTCTAATATAATGGAGAAAATAAAAAGACGAACATAAACCAAGCTAAGGAAATCCTCCAATAATCATATTTTCGCTCCCTCTAGTCTCGCATCTCAATGGAAAATATTACCTCCTATGGTAAAATATGCTTTAAGATCTCAAAAAAAGATAAAGCATATAAGAGCTTTAGGAAATTCAAAAGGGACTAAGTTTTGAATCCATTCAAACTCAGGGTTCCTTAGTAGGTAGGATTTCCTATCTTAAAAAAGTCTTAAAAAGAGATGAGAAAAAATTATTTCTAGTAAACACAAATCTATTTATGGGGTACTTAGAGCAAGACAACCCCCTGAGTTAGTTATTCCATGATAATAATTCTCTAAATATTAGAGGATTTGGGCCTCCTCATAAAAGTATATTCCTAAAAATACTTATTAAACTTCAAAAGCTTGATATTATCTTGATTTATAAAACAATGCTAGAGGTAGGAAAGGAAGTAACTATTCTTAGCTTGATAGAAAGAGGAGATATGAGTGAGTGCAATCTAGAAGAAATTTCAAAGTAAGAGTGAGTGTGATACAAGAGGAAGTACAATCTAGGAGAGAGTGTGAGCTAGGAGCAATCCCCACTAGCTACTTTGGAAGGAAAGTCATATTTGAAAGCCCTAACGGGAAGTCAAGATATCTTGGCTAGAACTCAAGATGCTTCAGCTTGAATAATGGATGCCCAAATTGGAGATAAGCAAAAGAGCAAATACGTGACAAGTTTGATCCAGGTAGCAAATGTTACACCAAAAGTGACTATCAAGAATGAGATGATTGAACATGATATAATTATTCTTAAAAGTATAGGGTTAATATGTAAGTTCCATAGATCTTGGCCAAGGTTTTTGGATATTCAAAATTGGATCAAGTGGAAGTGGGGGTAAAATTCAAATTACTCTATGACTTTTCTTACTAAAGGTTTTTTCCTCATCATATTTTCTAGTTTAGAAATTAGGGATTAAAAAATGGATGGTGTTTATTTAATACTATGGAATGAAATTTTTTGTATTGATACATAAACTAATAAGAAGATTTTGATGTGGGTTAGGCTATCTAGACTTACATATTAGCTTATTAATAAGGATGTTTTGATGAATATGGAAAATACCCTAGGGGGAATTAATCAAGGAATGACTAACTATTAAGGAGTAAAAGCATGCTATATATACCTAAATATGTATTGTTATGGATACTTCAAAACCTTTTCCATTATCCATTAAATGTTAAATATGAATCAAGAGAATGGGATCAACAAGCGAATTATGAAAATATCACATTTTGATACAAAAATTATTATGAGATTGAACACATGGCAAGAAATTGCAAAGTGAAAACTATGAAGAAAGAGACAAAAAAAATTGGTTATGAGATAAACTTCAAGATGAAGCAAGAAAATCATACAGTAAGGAAAGCTAGATCAGAACAAGGATGTTCCACTCCAATAAAAGAGGTAAAGAAAGCCTATCTACAACATCATTTGGTAGAGGCCACCATAGCTCACTTGGATCAATTGTTAGAAGAAACAAAGAAGGATATAAGGGATGAGAAAGTGCAATGTATGATTTCAAGTTTAGAACTTAAAGATGCAAAAGAAGATGTGGAGCAAAATATTAAAACAAAGATCAAATAAGAGGTCAAGATTATTCCAAGTAAATCATCTTCATTTTCCTCAAGTAGTATAGAATCCTCCCCTAGTAATAAAAGTGAAAGTGGTGTAGATGTTATACCTTGCACTTTAGGCTTTTAAGAGCAACATAATAAATAAATGAGGACATAGAAAATTTGTAACAATTTAGGGTTTTTAAGGTAGAATAAAAAGGTAATTTATATGGAAGAGTGTCCTTGCACATTAGGGTTTCTAGATCAACATAAATAAGAATATGTCTGAGGTTATTTATTGCACTTTAAATACTTCAAAGCAAGACAAACCTAAAGATGATAAGTCTTACTATGAATAGTGTAAGAAGATTTAAGAGATTAATGAAGATGAAAGTATTGGTGGAAATGAAAAAAGAGAGGAAGATCCAAGAAGCAAAAACAAAGAGAAAATAATGCAAAGGGATATTGATATGGGAAAACAAAAGAAAATATTGTAAGTGTTACCAAGAAGTGGGGTTAAACCCATAAATAAAAACAAAAAATACGAATGAAAATAATATCTTGGAATATTAGGGGCATGAAAGAGAACCCTAAAAAAAGGTACTGAAAAATTGTCAAGTTGTTATAAACAAGATATCTATAGATATGTTAACTAAGCACAAATATTTTAGCCTTTCATGGTTTGGAATTTCATCTTGAATTTTATTAAATTTCGGAAGGCATTTGTATTAATGATGTTTTATCTCTTAATAAAATCGTTTAAAGGAGTTGATTGTGTAAACTTAGCAGTTTGAGGAAGATGGAGAATATCTTTGATAGAAAGGCAAGTTGGATATGGTTTAATTAACATGATAGAAATGTAATGAGAGTAATGTAATTTCTTGTTTTTGTAATGGAAGTAACCCCCAATAGGAGCCACACATAGCTTATTAAAATGATAATAATAATAATAAATGTACTTATACCTCAAAACTTCACAAAGTATATACATTAATTTTTTTTTAAGTACATATTAATGATTCAAAATAGTTATATAAAGTAATAATGTATAGTTTTAGAATAATTTAATGACCACTCATTCCAAATGTTACTAAAAAATGACTTATATGAATATGTACATATATTAATGCATGGTTAATGCTAATAGGAAATACTAAGAGGGTAATATTCATATAATTTTACTTGGCTTGTTGAGTTGTAGCTACAAAGGAGCTTATGATCTAAATATGAGCCCTTGGAAAAAGATAAAAGAATCTATTCATAGCTCATGAATGTTGTGATCCAAATTTGATCCCTTAGACCACGAGTAATGGATCCATTTGTTTGAGTGTCAAAATCCCTTAGATGTTGGTCAATAAAGCCTTGTAGTTTTAGTCCATCCTTTGAGAATAGGATTGATGTAGTATTTGGAAAGGGGTTTTAGAAACCTTGTATCTAATAATTTATGGGATCAATTCATAGGAATGGTGCTTTAGATGCCCTAGTTTTGAGAGGTTATACGATAAGTATTTTAGTGATAGTTTCAATCAGTTGTTTTGAGCTTTAGTTTTTGTTGTTTATGTTCTTTCTTGATTTAGTACTCCTTTTTTATTCTTTTTTCTGAGCTCAAAAAACCTAAGTTCCTGGTCTACTAAGTTATTAGTGCTTGTTTAATTGTATCCACAAAGGATCCTATGACTTGGATCTAAGACCTTGGGATAAGAGCAAAGGATCTATTCATATATTATGAATACTATGACCTAGATCTAATCCCTTGGACCACAAGTGATGGATCTCTTTTTTTGAGCAGTAGAATCCCTAAGATATTGGTTGGCAAAGCCTTGTGGTTTTAGTCCATCCTTCAAGAATAGGATAGATGGAGTTTTGGTTTCTTTTTTTGTTGTTTATATTTTTTTCTCAATTTTCTACCCCTTTTCTTATCCTTTTGTCTAAGATTAAAAATCCTATGTTATTGGTCTGCTAAGTTCTTGGTTCTTGTTGAGTTGTAGTTGCAAAGGAGCCTATGACCTAAATTTGTGCCCTTCGGAAAAGAGCAAAGGATCTATTCATAGATCACAATTCCCTTTGTTTGTGTGATAGATTCTCTAAGATATTTTTCAGCAAAGCCTTGTGATTTTTGTCCATGGTAGTTGGAGTATTTAAAAATGGAACCCCATTTTTGAGAGGTTGCAATATTGAGTCATAGGAATGGTGCTCTAGATTCCCTAGTTTTGAGAGGTTGTAGGATGAGGGTTTTAGCAGTAATTTTAGTCCAAGCTCATAATCCCTAAGTTCTTGGTCTACTAAGCCTAATGGATCTCCCCATTCTCCTCCATGGGTTTTTAGGGATTTGATTAGAGGAGGAGAAGGAGTAGATTTAAGTTTAGTCATAGTGTAGAACGAAGTCAAAGCACCCAATTTCTACTGCTAATATTATTTTATTTGTGCTATGGGTTGTTTCATTTTTTTGTGGTGTTCTTTTTTGTTGGTCTATTTAGAAGTGGGTTTGAGTTCATTTTTAGTTTTGTTTTTAGCTTGACCTAGGGCTTCTTCATTAGGTCAATATCTACTGCTAGAATCTTAGAAAACTAGTCTAGTGAAAGGAGTTACCTGGAGATGTATTCAAGTTTTTTAGGCCTTGTTTAATTTTTGTTCTTTGGTTAGTTCTTTTTAGAGAATTTAAGTCTTAGTTTTGAGATTACTTCTATGGATTTTCTCATTAGGTTTAACCTGGCCTCTTTATGGTTTCAGGTTTGAGTCTTTAGAGTGGGGCTCCTAGAACATTTTTTCTTAGGGGTTATGGGTTCGAGTCGTAGATAAGGTCCTGAAGGCTCTTGTAAAGAAAGGTAGTAGAAGAAGAGAAGGAACAAGAAATTTGAAAATTAGAGTGTTTTTTGTTTTTCATTGTCAAGGCCTATCTTTTTGGCCTTGTATTTCTTGTTCTTTGTCTTTGGATAAATATTAAAATATACATATATATATTAGAGCGAAAAATAGTGGTCATATATCCTAACAATAGATAAAATCTCATAATTTGGCATTAGAGGAGTGGCTAAAGAAGAAGGAAGGGTTGCAGATATATATGAAGGAAATAACAACTAAGGAAATAAGGAGTGGCTTAGGAAGAAAGAAGGACTACAAACAGAGTTAAAGTAAAATATAAAAACCCTGAAAATAGACAAAAACTCAAAGAGTAATGTTAAAGGAGTGGATAAGGAAGAAGAAATATGGCTATAGACAAAGCTAAAGAAAAGAAAAAAAGATGTCAACAATCCTAACAATAAATAAAAATACACACAATGATATTATAGGAGTGACTAAGAAAGAATGAATGGTTACAAATAAAGCTGAAGGAAAAATAACTAAAGAAATAAGGAGTGGTTGAGGAAGAAGAAATAGATGCAATAAAATCTAAAGGAAAATCCAAAATTTCTAACAACAGACAAAGCTAACAAAGGAAAAAAATAGTAACCAAAAATCCTAAAAGACTAAAACTCACAAAGCGATGTAGAAGTGGCTAAGGAAGAAGAAAGGCCTATAAGAAATAAATAAGGAAATAAGGAGTGGTTGAGGAAGAAGGAAAGGCTATAAATAGAGTTGAATAAATGGCTATAAAAGAGGTTGAGAGATGTAGTGGCTAAGAGATGGAGGGTCAAAGTAGCTGCAAGGGTGTGGTTGGGTTCCCCTACTATGGAGCTCTATTTTTGGGTCTATTTTTGATGTGTTAGTGGGCTTGGAGCCCACGGGGATTGGTATGGTTTTACCTCCTATTGTTTCAATATTTTTTGAGAATTTCCCTCTAGATCTCTAGTCCATGGAGCCTATCCTAGGTGGGAAATATGTTTTGCTTTTGGTTAAGTTTTTGGACTGGCCTTTAGATTTTGGTAGGGAGTCTGTTATTTTCTTTGGTGTCTCTCGGATGCACAATTTAGTTGTGCACAAGATCTCGACAAATCCTAGATCTGCATTGCCTAAGAATATTGATCCTATTTTTTTTATCCTAAAATGTTTTTTCAAGCCTTTCCTTTTGCAACTTTGGTGTTGGGCAAGAAAATATTTCATTTTTTTTGCTGATGTAAATAGGTTTTTGACTATTTTTTGCTTATATGTTGGTCCTAGATCTACTTCACCTTAGAACGTAGATCTTGTCATGGATCTTGTCATGGATCCTTTAAGGTTCTTGTAGGTTATCTCTTTCATGGGCTTTGTGTCAACGGGAAGAAATACTCAAATGCTTAAAGCTATTTTATGTAGGGTTCTGGCTATGTGGGTTCAACGCCTATTTATAGAGGTTTACTACTTGAGTTTATGGATCCAATATTTGTGAGTCTTGATCTTTTTTTGGTTCTAATATTTTTGGGTGATGTCAACTGGTTTTCAGTTTTGAGTTTCTTTTCCCCATATTCCTATCTCGATGATGACTTTTTGGTGTCAAAAGGTTTCTATCTAGATGTTTTTGTGTTGAAGCCACTATGTCTATGGATCTCAAGAAGTCTTATTAGTAGATATTTTCCTTAGTCTCCTTCATAGGCATAATTGTTTTCTATTTTTATGTATCAAGAAAGCTCAATATATTGGTTGTGAATGGCCTGTCTTCCAAAAATGCCTTCTCAATGATTTCCCAGATTGGAGCTAAAATTTTTGTAATGTTGGTTTCTAGGCCTGTTATTACTAGTTTTTTTAAGGGACTAGATCCTTCTATTTCTAGGGAGATTCTAGTTCCCCTTAAAACTATGGTTTTTGGGTTAGGTTGTACGGATTTCCCTGATAGTTGGATGCATGTTTTCTTCTCTTTGAACTTAGTAAGAAAGTCTTTCAAATTCTGGGTTCAAATTTGAGCAGGACCTTGGTGGATGGTGGCTGACAATTAGTTTTATGCTAGTTCCTTCTTAGCTAGGCAGGAAGGCATTTCAAATTTTGGTTTTAAAAATTCAAGCGGAACCTTTATGTTTTTTAAATTTTATTTGAAGCACTTTTAACTATAAAGGTTTTTTTTTAATCTCTCCTTGGGATTATTTCTTTTTATTATTATTTTATATTGTTGTAGGTTTATCCCAGACCTTGGGTGATCCAGATATTTCTTTCATTGATTTGTTCCTAGATCATGTTGATGGATCCCTTTGTATCTCTTGCTAATCCTCACCTCTGTTTCTCTTGTTGTCATATTTTTAAGGCCCTTTTATGATGTTAAATATTCGAGGACCCTCAAAACCTCTTTTTCCATCTAATCAAAACAAAAAAAAAATCTAAAAACCCCAACAACAAAAAAAATACAAAGACCAGTGTTGGAGTGGTAGATGAAGCTGATGGAAAAAAATAGTGACCAAAAATTCCAACACTAAACAAAAACAAGCAAAGCAACATCGAAGGAGTGGATAAGAATGAAGGAAAGGTTGAAGACAAAGTTGAAGA
Source organism: Wollemia nobilis (assembly GCA_028583015.1). Taxonomy (NCBI): domain Eukaryota; kingdom Viridiplantae; phylum Streptophyta; class Pinopsida; order Araucariales; family Araucariaceae; genus Wollemia; species Wollemia nobilis. The sequence continues at coordinate 2,492,688 of JAQPPZ010003633.1, forward strand.
AAAACAACTAAAAAATATGGAGTGGTTGAGGAAGAAGGAAGGGCTTGAAATAGAGTTGAAGGAAAATTCAAAAACTCTAATGGTGAACAAAAGCACACAGAGATATCTGGGGCAAGATGAAGCTACGGTAGAAGTAAGAAAATCCATGCCATGCTCAAAAATTGAAGTATACCTTTTTTACTAGGGTTGTCACTTATGTTGCTAAATTAGATGAAGGTGCATTTGTTACTAACTCTAGTGAAGGTAACTACAAAAATGGAAGAAGGATTTAAATGAGTTTGTATGGAGGGGGTAAGGGCTCCAGAAGGGAGTGAAGGGTGGAAGAGATATGGGTAGAAGCTAGAGGCAAAGAGAGTTCTAAAAGGGAATGGTGGCAAAGATACTAAATAAATAAGAGACTAATAGGAGCTTCTAAATAGAAACCCCCCTCATATAAATAAGGGAAGAGGTAAGATAAAATGTTGTATCAAAAAATGAAAGGAGATAGTTAAAATGGTGGTGGGGAAATATTTGATGCTCAAACAAGTTTTACCATTGAAAGATAAAGCTTTGGTGGGAAGGTTCATGGGACACTCAAAAACTAAATATCTTTGTGATTGGATAAATTCAAAATGGTTGGATTTGTTGGGATATCTCCCAACATACCATGTAATGACAAAATGTTAGATAGCTTTTGTATTCCAAAAAGTAGATGTCAAAACTATAAAAAAGGAAAGATAGAAATGGGGTCACAGTATCCTTACTCTAAAAAATTGGACACCTAGGTTTGATCCTTAGTCTGAGAGGATAACCACCCAATACGTTTGGGTCAAGTTACCTACACTACCCTTAGAATATTGGAATGAGAAAATATTGAAGAAGATACGAAAATATTTGGGAGCTTTTATCAAAGTGGACTCAAAAAATTTAAATGGATTTTAGAAATTAGTAACTTGAATCTTAGTGGAGATGGACCTAAGTCTGGGATTACCTATGAACATAGAATTTGTAGTAAGAAGTTGATCTCACACACAAAATTTAGACTATATTAGAGTCCCCTTTTGATGTATTTTCTACCACAAATATGGTCATATCAAAGCATAATGTAGAGCCAGAAGTAGTAGTAGACATAGAAAGGAGTAGATAGAAGTTAAGATTTCCATTGGTACAAGTTACATAGAGAAAATAATAATAATTAAATTTCAAGAAGATAAGGGAGAAGCAACAAATTTGGGAACTATAAAAGAATAATCATAGACATCACTCAATCAATGGAAGTAAAATGACCAGAAAATTAGTCAAATATTCATGGGAGCTATAGAAGAGAAGGAGGCTTTGTAGTTCTTTGGAAAAGAGTTTGGAGGACTAGATTCAAGTAATCCAATATTATCTCTAAATTATGATTTGAATGATACAAATAATAAACCTATTTCCCTGTTCAAATCTAGCTTGAAATCGGTTCAAGAGGACCTCATAGAGAATAGTCTTGAGAGAAGAAGGATAGAAGATATGGTTTCTCCCTTAGTAGGAAAAAGTAGTAATATAATGGAGGATAAACAACCAAAGGTATCAGGTAAGGATTTAGTTTGGGATGGAAGAGCATAGGCCCTCTTTGAGATCATGGAGAAAATAAAAAGAGGAAAATAAATGAAACTAAGGAAATCCTCCAATAGTCAGCTTTCATCTCCCTCTAGTCCTGCATCTCAATGTAATATTTTTACCTCCTATGGAAAAATATGCTTTAATATATTATAAAAAAATATAGAATATAAGAGATTTGGAAAATTGAAAGGGGGTTGATCTTTGAAGCTAGTCAATTTCAAGGTTCCTTAGCAGGTATGATTTCCTATCTAAAAATAGCCCAAAAAGAGATGACAAAGAAATTATTTCTAGTAAAAAAAAATCTATTTATGGGGTACTTAGAGTAAGACAACCCCCTGAGTTAGGTATTCCATGATAATAATTTCTTTGAATATTAGAGGATTGGGACCTCCTTACAAAAAGATATTCCTAAAAAGACTTATTAAACTTTAGAAACTTGATATTATCTTGATTCAGGAAACCATGTTAGAGGTGGGAAAGGTAATAGTTATTATTAATTCACTCATACAAATATGGAAGTTTATTGGGATAGACTCAAATGGAAAATTAGGGGGAATTATCTCTGGATGGAAAGATTCTTGCCAATTAATTGAAAAATTCTTCATAAAAGTAGGAGTAATATCAATTTTCCACTCTAAGGAGTAAGGGAAAACTATAACTACAGTAAATATTTATGGTCCATATAAAGATAGACAAGTTTTCTGCAAGGAATTTTTTGGTCAAAATCTTCTAAAAAAGAAGAATTTAGTGGTGAGAGGGTATTTCAACTTTGTTTCAAAAAGAAGTGAAATATGGGGAGAAGAGGCTAGAATGGATCCACCATATTTTTTTTTCCTTCATAAAATACAGAGTGCTAGACTATGTGATATAGAACCAACAAAGCTTGCTCCTACATGGATGAACAATCAAACTAGAAATCAATGGATATCTAAAATATTGGATATATTTCTAGTTTTAGAGAAGCTCTTAGCTTTCTTTGATAATATGAGAACATGGATAGATAAATGAGGGGTCAGATCATTCTCCAATCTTGTTATAGATAGAAAAGGGTCATAAAACTACCAGGTCCTTTCATATTCAATCCCATTTGGTTGAGGGATGAAAATTTTCCAATCTTATTAAGAACAAAATGGAAGAATTATGACCCAACCTTAGAAGAGAGCCATTTTTTAAGTCAATAGTAATCTTAGGAGAATAAAATCAATCACATTAGGTTGGGCCAAAGAAAAATTTTGGGAAGCAAATACAAGACTTATTGAAATTGAATCTACTCTAAATAAACTTTATAGTAGTAGAGGTAATGAAGTTTTTTCAAAAAATGAAATCATTCAAGTCAAATAAATGGAAAAAAAGAAGAGAGAATTATTAGAATAGGAGGCAAAATGAAGAATGAAAAGTAGGGTTTTGTGGCTAGAATAGGGGAATGACAATATAATTTTTTTTTAAATTATGCCAAACAAATGAAATATACAAACATACTTTGGAAAATGAAATGGAGGAATGGAAATGTTTTGAGAAGATTCCAAGAGTTATCACCATTAGCAATAAACTGCTTTAAATACTTGTAAAAAGATCTAAATATATAAAATATAGCAAAGACAATCAAACTAGTTCTAAATCTTCCCAAGATGGTCAATGAGGAGCAAAAAGAAGCTTTGTTCTCAAAAATCACCAATGAGTTATATTTAGTAGTCAAATAATTCCAAAAAAGAAAAAGTTTGGATCTAGATGGATGGATAATTGATTTTTATTTGGATTTTTTGGACTATTGGAGAAGGATCTTTTAAAAGTGGTATAAGAATCAAGGATTAAGGGACAATTTATAGGATCCATAAACTCCATATTTTTGGCTTTGATTCCAAAAAATGACAATACATAATATTTCAAGGATATAAACCTATCTCTTTATGCAATATCCTCTACAAAATTATCTCAAATATTATAGATAAGAGAATTAGATGGATCTTCTTAGATAGTTTTTCAAAAGAATAGTTTGGGTTTTTAAGTAAAATAACTACATCAATAAATATAAGGAATCAAAAAGCAATGGTAATAAAATTGGATCTAGCAAAATATTTTGATAAATTGAATTGTTTATACATTATGTTGAGCCTAATTCAAATTGGATGTAGCATTCCCTTTGTAAATTGGGTGATGGGATGTACCAATTCAACCTCTTTTGTTGTACTTATCAATAGCTTAACTTCTAGTTTTTTTTCAAGTTTTCTAGAGGATTGAGACAAGGGTGTCCTCTTTCTCCTCTCATTTTTTATTTTGGTAGCAGAAGGATTGAGTAGATTGATCAGGGAACAAATAAGATAGGAAATAATAAAGGGTATCAAAATTGGTATATAATATTTGAAGGTAACCCATTTGCTCTTTGTAGATGAAGTTTTATTTTTGGAAATGGGGAATTGAAGGACTCCTCGAAGTATAAAGAAGTGTTGGAACTATATCGTATGGCTACGTGAATAGAAATAAATCTAAAAAATATAGAAATAGGCTTCAATAAGTTTTAGCTAGGGCAAACAAAAGCAATAATGAGAATTTTTGTTTTAAGCAAGTAGACTTTGATAAAGGGTTAAAATATTTAGGCTTTCATCTAAAACCTAATGACTATGGGTACCAGAACTAGATTTGGCTATACACAAAAATAAAAAAGAGGATCACCACTTGATGCACCAGGTGGTTATCATTTGGGGGTTACCTTACATTGGTGAAATCAATCTTCGAAGCCACACTAGTCTACTGGCATTCTCTAGCTTACATTCCAATCATAATAGTAGAAAAAATAAGGAAGAAGTGTTTTCAATTTCTTTGGTCAGGGAACAAATAAAAGGATGCAATAGTACTAGTTAAATGGAACAAAATCGCTAAACCAAAATCAAATGGAGGATGGGGCATCAAGAATATACATGATTTTAGAAAATCTTGAACAACAAAAAGTTTAGGGAGATTGAGAACTAGCAAAGGATTATGACAAGAAGTAATTCAAGAGAAATATTTAGGCTCTTTGTCCTTTGTATATTGGACGAGACTGCAAAATAAATCAGTTTTAAAAGTCATAATTATTTGGGAAGCACTAGTAAGAACTTTCCAATTAGTTGGAAATTTGTTGGTATGGAAAATAGGGAATGGAAAGGAAGTACAAATAGCAAAAGATCCTTGGCTAGGCAACAAAGAAGACTACCAAATTTCATAAAACATAATAGATCATCTCAATAGATAAGAAAATATGGTATTGGCATAGGTGGTATTGATAGAAAGCACTAATTTATGGAAACAAGGATGGCTCACAATGGAAGAGCTAACACTGGGAGGAAATTAAGCACATATTTGGTGTGATTACACAAAATAATTGGAAAGAGTAAACATAAGATCAAATCAATAAAGATACTTTTTTATATGGTCTAAGAACCCAAAAAATGGGTAATACATGACCAAATAAGGGTATAAGGCAATATTTGACAACAACAATAAGGAAAATCTTTAGTGGTGGAGTAGAATATGGAATGTAAAAACTTCCCTTAAAAACTAGAATATTTGCTTGGTTAGCTCTAGTAAAAAAAAGCACTAACATGGAATGTTCTTCAAAGGAGTTCCTAGCAAGAATCAAGTCAGTGTATCATGTGCAAAAAGGAAGAAGACACAATGGACCATATTTTGGTTTATTGCACTTTTATAAGAGAAGTGTGGAATTAAATTTTTTTCTTCGACTCAAGGGAAAGGACAATGGCTTGCTACGAATCTTTTAGACAATATGCAATAGTGGTTTAAAAAAATAGGATTAAAGGAGTATAGATGTGTCCCTTTGATAATGGCATGGGTTTTATGGCTATCTAGAAATACCATGTTTTTTGAAGGTAAGAAAAATTCAATGATTTAGGTGCAAATGCAGATTAAATCTAGTTTTGAAAGTCTAAAAATCTTCCCAAAACCAAAACTAAGCATGCATATATAAACACTAATAGTGGATCCTATGAAGCCATAGTCCTTTGATGGAGCTTGCTAGGGTAGCTCATATATGTGTAGGGTAGGGGGAGCACTTAAATAAAAACCATAACATCACTTTGAAGGTAAGTTTAGGGGAAGACACAAATAAGATGACAGAATGAAAATCTTTGATCCTCTTGATGACAATAGCAATAGAGCAAGGAATTACAACTTTACAAATTTATGGAGATTTAAAATTAGTAATAAGTTGGGTTGCAAATCATGTTTAGATGAAAAACTTGCTTCTCGGTCCTTTCTATGAACAATTAAAATTATTAGAATCTTCTATAAAAGAAATTTCATACAAACACATTTATAGGGAACTAAATGTAGAAGCAAATGATCTTTCAAAAGATGGTTTAAACCTTCAACAAGTACTTGGTAGATAGAAGAAGTGGTTAGAGGACTTGGGGTTTCATCATAGTCCATCTTTTATTAAGAATCATATCAGAGATCTATTAATAGCAAAAAGGGTTTTGAAATTGATACTTGTCATTATTCTATAGAAATACATGCTTTAGAATAACTTTAGTCTTCAGGATTGAAATATGAGTCCTCACGTGTAGAACTCAAGCAAGAGTCATTTGAGAACTATAATTGATCAAGAAGTTACTCTTGCTTTACACTTGTCAATTCTATTATTAGAATTCTATTTTTAGATTGTAAGCTGACTATGGTTATTACAATAGGGAGGTCAATACTCCTCTTAGTTTAGTTTATACCAACTCCTAGATGCAATGTAACTGAAATTCTTGAGGATACTTCAAACCCATAACATTGTAATTTTTTCAAACTTAGAAATAAAAATTACAAATTTTTTCGAAGAAAAATAAAATAAAATAAATATATATATGCATTACAACAAATTTTAATTTTTAGTGAGGTTAATACAACTCACTTGGAGTTAAGCACCCATCACTCACACATGATTGGAGTTAAGTACTTGTCCCTCGCATATGTTGGGCTTCTTTGTCCATCAAGATTGAAATTAATCCTTCTTTATGGAAAATGACCTATTTCATCTACTTGAATTCGGCTTGCTGGATAAAAAATGATTTAGAAAAGGATCTAATAGTTGTGCATATACATTTACATGCTTATCAAGAGCAAATGACATCGCCTTATACCGTAAAAAATAAATAAATATATATATATAACACATTGTAAGGTTATATAATATATTCATTTTTATAGGATCTTGATGTTTTTTTTTAAATTGTGTTTTTGAAGAGTCTTTTTTAATGTGAAGATATAAAATGAAGAAATTTGTTTCTTAACAAGTATCTCACAAGCATGTACTCGTCCCTTGCTTTTTTGTCCATCAAGGTTAAAATTAATCCTTCTTTATAGAAAATGACTTATTTCATCTACTTGAATTCAGCTTGCTGGACAAAAAAATGACTTAGAAAAGGATCTAGTAGTTGTACATATACATTTACATGCTTATCAAGAGCAAATGAAATCACCTCATACCGTAACAATTATATATATATATAACATTGTAAGGTCATAATATATTTCATTTTTATAGGATCTTGGATGTTTTTTTTTAAATTGTGTTTTTGAAGAGTCAAGGAATTTTTTTTTTTATATAACAAGTATTTCTCAATACTTATTTTGAGAATTGAATAACTTTATTTATATATCATGTTAACATTATTAAAAATACAATATAACTAGTTAATTTTTTTTTTTTTTTTTGATGGGTTATATGGAATTGAAAGTACCTCATATATTTATTTGTATTAAGAATTGAATAACTTTATTTATATACGATGTTAACATTATAAAAAATACAATATAACCAAGTTATTTTTATTTTTTTATTTTATTTATTATTTGTTAATGGGTTATATAGAATTGAAAGTACCTCATATATTACATCATGACTAAATAGTGATATTACTCTAACATTATATATATATATATATATATATATATATATATATATATATATATATATATTTTTTTTTTTTTTTGTTAAGTAGCGTTTGTATTTACAGTGGGTTTTAACTAGGATCCCAAAACTTGATTACATAAAAGTTGGTAATAACATGTCGAGAATAAGCCATTACAACGAAATTTTGGGCCCAGGGCACCAATACCTTAAAAATGAAAAACAAACAGAAATCCCGCCCAGCGGGAACAGGTAAATTTGAACAATCCCACCTAGCGGGAAACCACTAAAGAGTTGGTAATAACATGCCGAGAATAAGCCATTACAACAAAATTTTGGGCCTAGGCACCAGTACCCTAAAAATGAAAAACAAACAGAAATCCCGCTCAGCGGGAACAGGTAAATTTGAACAATCCCGCCCAACGGGAAACCACCAATTTCGAAGGAAGGTAAGTTTGAAGATCCCGCCCAACGAGGAGCAGCTGAAAACCGCCATCGTGTAAATCCCACCCAACAAGAAGCAACAAAAAACCATTATAATATAAATCCCGCCTAGCGGGAAGCAGTCGAAAAACCACCAAAGAGTGAATCCCGCCCAGCGGGAAGCAGCAGAAATCCATCCCAGTGTAGATCCCGCCTAGCGAAAAGCAGTAAAAACCTCTACCAAGTGAATCCCGCCTGCCGAGAAAACCAACAGGAAATGAGAAAAACCCGCCAAGCAGGAAACCCAACGGTTTTGGAGAATCCCGCCCCGTGGGAAACCATCCCGCCCAACGGGAAACCATTCTGCCCAGAAAAAATGGGGAATCCCGCCCAGTAGGAAGCAGCTAAAAACCAGCAAAGAGGAGATCCCGCCCATCGGGAAGCAGCCAGAAAGCACCACCAAGAGAATCTTGCCCCCAGGACAACCAACAGGAAAAGACAACAGGTTAAGGGACCAGGGATACAGGGACTGGGGATCCCAGGCGGGAAGAGGTAACAACCACAAATATGGGATCCTTGGGAGCCTAGCCTGGGGGATCCAGGGTCTGCATGCATAGATCAGATCCCCCCAAGATTTGAAAAATACAACAGAACCTAGAGAACCCCAACAACAAGGGCCAAGAATCCCATCCTTGCATAGGAGAAACTTTAGGTAACTGGGACTGAGGCTGGGAGCAGCCCAGGCAGAGAAAAAGCCCCCCCTCCCAAGGCCAAACAAATGCCCAGGGTGTCCACCAAGGAGCAGAACCAGCACGAAGAAGCCTCCAAGGGGGAAATCGAAGAGGGCCCTCCCCACAGGGACAAGACCAACAATAGCCACAGGATCCCAGAGAGGATTCACTAGCAAAAAGGGGAAAGAGGCCCCCCCAGAACACCCCCAAAGCAGTAAGGACCTCAAAGGAAACCCCAGGAAGCCGTCAAAAACCCAACCAATCACCCTCACCACCCAGAGAACCGTAGGGAACCAGATCCATGCCAAAAACCTACAGAAAACCCCAGGGGGAAGCCTGAGGGAAAAAAAGAGAAGGGATCCCGAAAACAGCAAGGAACCCTAGGAAGCACCAGGCCAAAAACTCAAACAAGGGAACCCTAACCGACTGGGAGAGGTGCAGAAAGAGGAGAAGGATCTCCCTCAAGGAGATCATCTACAACAAACAATCCCAGGGAGGGATGACCTGGGAAGAGCCAGGGACTGGGTAGGAACCAGGGGAGGGGGAGCAAGGAAGGGATCGGGACCTTCCCTCTCTACTTTTTTCCCTCAATCTTCCTTCCTACCTTTAATATTTAATTCCTCCTTTATTTAATTCTTCTTTATATATATATATATATATATATATATATATATATATATATATATATATTATTTCGATAAGATTCAAACATAGATTTCTTGCCAAATGTCATTTGATATAATGGCAGTTGCCTAGTTATTATCATCCATGTGGTTGTGAGGTCGATTTCTCTTGTGTTTGCTTGAATGAGCGTTGATATTTGTAAACGATGTTCAATAAAAAAAAAACATAAATTTTTTAAAAAAAACTTAAAATAATTAAATTAATATCATTTAATTAAATGTTAAAATTCACCTATAAATTTTAAATTTTTATTTATATTCTAAAATTTCTCACTCAATGTTAATTATTCTAAACTATTAATTAAATATTAAAATTCGTCTATAATTTTTAATCCTTTATTTAAATTTCTCGCTCAACATCAATTATTCTAAACTCTATGAACTTTAATATTCGTCCGTGTAAAACTCATCACTTTTCAAGAGATTTGTAAAATTTGTTTTATTTTTTTAGTGGACTTTGCAGTTTCGTAGATGATGTGTTTTATGTTTATAAATTCTCTATGTCTATGCCTAGGATTGTGATGTTGTTCAAACGTGTACACTAAAGTCAAAAAAATATTCATGCAAACTCTAATAGTCAAGGAATCTAAAAGCATAAGAGTAGAACATTTCTTTGTTTTCTTTCTCAAACTCGTAGAGTGGTTTCTTCGTTAAGAAGCTTTCGTGAAATGATAAGTAGGACGTTTATTATGAAAAAGGTCTTATTATATCTAATAATCTAAAATTATATATAAAATATTATATTAAGTATACTACACAAATGTGTAGTAGTTGATAGTATACATCATGCATTAATTGTGTTTAAATATTGAAAAAAGTGTTTTAAAAGTTAGTGGATTGGTAGTTGTTTGGTTTGTGAGACATTTACCAATAAGATATTTAAGTTTAAATTATGGGGCAACTTGTTTGCAAAGGTAATAGTTTGATTTGAATTCTTTGAATGTGTATTAGACAGATGATGATGATAACAGTCTAGAACGATTAATAATCTCTCTCATACCAGGTCAACAAGAATGAAGTGAAACAGATTTGGTGAAAGCAACCTCTATTCAAACCTTACATATAACAATTACTAAAACACTTGACAATTACTTAAAATAATGTAATTGTAACCAACTCTTATAAATAAATAAATAAATAATATTAAAAAAAAAAAAACAAATTACCTACAAGAAAAAACATCTATACCAAGAAAGAATAGAACTTTAAAGAAACCAAAAGTTATTTGAAATATGAAAAGCAACATGTGCCTTTTTATTCTTTCTTGATTCTCACCTTATTATCAAATGTTTGCTTCTCATGTGCATGACTATATGAAATAATGAATGTCATTTCATTTTGATATGGACTTTATTTAAATATAGAAAATCAGTTTCAAAAAGCAATGAAATTCAAGCGTGCATGAGGTAGAAATTTTTGAACCTGGAAAAATAATGTTCTCCTAAAAATCAAATCATTCTTTAAGTGTTTGATTATGTTTAAATTATTAATAAATGTGATAATATAGTTATGTTTAAGTTTTTTAATTGTATGGGTTTATTTATATTATATTATAATTATATAGGTGTAATACAATAATTTAGTAATTTAGTAATTATGTATGTATTGTTTAGTAAGATTTAGACACGAGTCTTCTTAAAAATTGAAAAATATAATTGATTAAAATAATACCATTTCACTTATAGTTATATTTAAGTTATTAGTAAATTATTATCTTTTTATTGTTTATTTATACCTAATATGTTTATATAAAACTTTTATCACTTTCATTAATAATATAATATTTAATTGTTGTTATTGCATTGTTTTTTAAAATGTATAATGTATAGGGAAATCGGTAGCACCATTGGATGTTGCCACTATAAACCCTAGCTCATTGGGTATACCATGTTTATATAAAACTTTTATTGGAGGCCACTTTCATTAATAATATAACATTTTATTATTGTTATTGTATTGTTTTCTTTTTAATGTATAGAGAAATCGGTAACACCATTGGATGTTACCACTATAAACCCTAGCCCGTTGGGTTAGACGAAGTCAACAGGACCCATGACCCTTCAGGGCATCAAATTAGGGCAACCAACCAACAAACACTTGGTCGATATCATCTAGCCTATCCTCTTCTAGGTACACCATAGTTTGAACCTTGGACCTCCCCAAAGAGAAGTCAATGCCCTAACCACTGCATTGCCCTTACCGAACCAAAATTTGAGTTTACACAGATTTTCATGAGGGGTCTTAGTCCTCTCGTACCAGGTTTGAACTTGGGTTTCCTAATGAAAACCCAAGAACATACCACAATGGTATCCCACACGGTTATTTAGGTTTTTTTATAATTGATTATATGAGATTGAAACAAGCCCCATTTGTATTGTTTAGTATATTACAATAATTTAGCTCTTAAGTATGTATTACTTGGTACGATTTAAACCTAAGTCTTCTTCTTGAAATTCAAAGAATTTAAAGAGTTGAGCTAATATCATTTGATATTTCTCTTAGGTTAATTAAACCATATTTACCTTACATTTTTACTAAATATGCCCTTCTTACATTTTTACTAAATATGCCCTTCATGTGCCTTTCCATCAAAGATATTTTTTATCTTCCTCAAATTGCTATATTTTTGTAATCAAATTTTTGATATTATCTTTTATTAAGAGATAAAATCTCCATCAACCAATTTCCTTTTAAAATTTGAATTTTGCTAAAATAGGATCAACACTTTGAATGCCTAAAATATTTTCTATTAATTTCCTCCTTTATGAATATGTTGGCTATAACAACTTGTCAACTTCGTAATGACACTTTTTTTGGGGGATTCTTATTCATGCCCCTAGTATTCCAAGACATCATTTCCACCATCACCTTTTGTTTTTGTTTGTGGTCTTAGCCCCACTTCTTGTTAACACTTGTGATATTTGCTTTAGTCTTTTCATATCAATATTCCTTTGAGTTTTATTTTCTCTTTGTTTTTGCTTATTGGATCTTCCTCTGTTTTTTATTTCTTTGGTCATCACGAAAAATGCTACCCTTGTCAGCTTTACTTGGGTTTCCTCAAGACGCACCATCAAAGTTGAACTTGATAAACCCTTTATGGGGAGGTTGCCAACTGATTTTTGTATGATTCTTAGAGTTTTTATTTTTCTTGATTGGGAACCAAATGATTTTATCATATAAATGGATTCTTAGGTTAACAAAAGCCTGATGTCATTGATTCTTGATATCTCTAAGATTTCTATCCAATGGTTTATCCCAATCCTCCTCCTTCTTAACCAAAATGGATTCATCCACTGGCCTCTGAATAAAAATCTAGGTTAAAAATTACGAGATTAACAAAATCACTCAAATAATTTAAGCAGGTATCCACTCCCATGTGGCTTTAATAAAGTCAACATCAGAGATTCAGCCAACCTACTCCAAAATTAAATCCCTTCTTATTTGAAAATTATGGAGGGGCTCTCTCCAAGAGTTTACAAAATCACACCAATGGGACTGAGCAAATGGACAAGAGATGAAGATATGGTTGATGGTTTCAATATCAGCTTCACAATTAGGGCATCTGAAGGGGCCATAATAACCTCTCTTTCATCAAGTTATTACTAGTTAAGATTTTGTCTTGCACCACCTACCAAACAAAAATTAAGATCTTGGACCAAACACCTTTCCTCCATATTCTCTATCATATTTTATTCCTATCCCATTGAAGTTTACCTCCATAAGAAAATTATAAAATTTATTGGTAGTTAAGTTCCTGTATTCACTTATCCCCTAGCTTAACAAGTCTAGGCCCTTGTAGTAGGAAAGCTTCTTGCTAGAGATGATTCCTCAAAGTTTTTGTTTATCAGCTTCCCTGATTTGACTAGGCTAGGACCGAGGTTCTTTCCAAAAATGAAGCACCACCCTACTAATCTCATGGGGAATGGAATGGTATTGAATGTAGTCCTTGACTTATCTCCAACCCTCCTCTTCAAATGCCTCCCCTCAAAAATCAAGGAATTATATTATCTTAAATGTTCATACTAGTTCCATGCATCCTCCTACAAGAGAGCATGGTTGTCATCCCTCATATTCTAGAAGGCTACAAAATGCATCCATGCATTGTGGGACGTCAGGCTTATCTAGAGAGAAGAACCCATGGGAAAGTTTTCAATCCTTATCAACTCCTTTCGGTCCACCTTAGAGATACATTTTTGCTTAAGAATTTTGGCCCAAAAAAGGTTCTCTTCATTGGAGAATATCCAAAATAGTTTCCCATTAAGAGCTTTGTTGAAGATTTTAAGATCTTTGATTCCAAGGCCCTCCTCCTGGAGAGGTTCAAAAATATATTTTCATGCAACAAGATGCCATTTCCTTTCTAGAGAGGGACCACCCCAAAAAAAGTCTTTTTGAAATTTTTAGAGTTGTTTGAAAGCCTTGGCATGTGCTAATAAAGTAGAGAAGTAGATTAGAAGAGCTTGGAGAATGAACTTGAGAATAGTTAATCTGCCAACCAAGGAAAGCCATTTGAAAGTTCATTCTTGCAATCTCTCTCTAAATTTAGAGATAATTTCACTCCAATATAATATTTTAGGATTAGAGTTAGTCAAAGGAAAGCCTAAGCACTTGAAAGGAAGAGAGGACCTCTCAAAGCTGAAAAACCTGGAAATATTCGCTTGGACACGAATAGGAGTGTTGAAGAGAAAATATTTGACTTCATAAAATTGATATTCCCTCTAGATGTGGCCATATAATCCTCTAAATTCTCCTTAAATCTTCGTTCCTCCCTAGGAGTGGCTTCACCCATAAACAAAGTGTCATCTACGAACTAGAGATGGGAATTATTTTGCTCATCCTTGGCCACATAGACACCCTTTAAGTGACCATAGCTCCTATATTTTTAGAGAAATATCCCTAGATCTTGTGCTAAAATAATAAATATGTAAGAAGAAAGAGGATTTCCTATCTCAAACCTCTATACAGATCAAAGAACCTAGCAGGAGAACCATTCACCAATACTACCACTATGATTGAGGAAATGCAAGATTTCACCCACTCAATCCACTCATGACAAAAGCGAAAGCTTTCCAAGATTTTTAAAAGGAATGCTCAATTAACTTGATCATAAGCTTTAGCCATGTCTACCTTAATAAGCATCCCCTTAGATCTACTATTCTTCACGGAGTGGATAGTTTCTTGAGCGATGAGGATGTTGTCGAGTATTTATATACCATGCACAAATCCTCCCTAATCCCGAGAAATTATTGAGTCTAGAGTCTTCTTGAGTCTATTAGCCATCACTTTAGTGATAATTTTGTAAGTAGTATTACACAAGAAGATGGGTCTAAAGTTCTCCATACGAGTAGCTTGATGAGTCTTATGGATTAGAGTCAATAAAGTGATGGATATCATTATTAATTATATCCCAATAATGCTAGTATAAATCAATGGAAAATCCATCAGGCCCAGGATATTTCCCTTTCTTTAGGTTGAAAACAACATCTTCCACCTCTTACAGACTAATATTCTTAGTAAGAATTTCATTTTGCTCTTGGGTGATCATCGAAGGAATGGCAAACATGACTCTTTTTCTTGCTTGTACTATTTTTATTAGTGGTTCAATTAGAAGACCTCTAAAAATAGTTCTCTATCAAAATGACATTCTCTTGAGAGTCCTCAGTTATCTCTCCCTTGGGTTTTATCAATCTTAAAATTTTACTCCAATTCCTATGTTGGATAGTGGTTTGATGGAAGAAGGTAGAGTTTCTACCTCTTTCATTTAGCCAGTTAATTCTTGAATTTGATTTCCAAAAAATTTCTTCCTTCAACTCCTGTTCATCCACTCATATATTGAGGTCATTCTCATAGCTAATAAGGGCCTCAGTAATCCCTTGGGACTCCATCTATAAATTAAGAATAATGACATATTTGTCCAGGGCTTCCCTTTGTTTGAAAATATCCTCAAAGACTTCGTTGTTCTAGATCCTTATTTTCCTCTTGATACAATTGAGAGCGTAGTCTACCGACAAGGATGCCACTTGCATTATCGATGATGTGATTCGGGTTCAATCCGCATAGCAGATGTGTATAATAAGTATTACTAAAAAAAAAATGAGTATTTTTGCTAGAAGATACATATTAGTGTCCTAGTTTAGTTTTCCTTCTCTCCATTAGATCCTAACTTTCTCTTCTAGATCAAGGTGAAGAAGCCACATGCTTTCAAATTTAAAGGGATATTGTCTTGGATGGGTTGAAATATTCAATTTTATGGAAATGAGCCAATGGTATGAGAGATATCTTGGTAATATAAAGGACTTAATGATAAAATATGCCTCAAGAAAGTTCTCAGTAACAAGAAATACATCCAATCTCTCAGCCATAAATACCTTCCCAACTCTTCTATTATTCTAGGTGTACTACCCCTCTTTTGGGACCACATCAGTTAATTTGAGGCGAGCTATTAAAGAATCAAAGTCTTTGTTTCTTATGTCCAACTTCCTTACCTCACTTATTCTCATTGAGGTTCTAAATAACATTGAAATATCCTCCAATGATTCAATTATCATTCCTAGACTGGTCATGAGAAAGGAGAAAATTATACCAACACTTCAATTTGCGACAGGCATCAATAGGACCATAAATTTATGTGACCCAAACCTAAAGGGCGAAGATAACAATCTAAAATTAATATAAATCCACCAATTACTTGCAAGGAACTCCACTATACACTTTCTATAATTCCATAGAATCACCAAACCCCCTGCTTGTCCCTTAGCAGTATTTTCCATACCTTCTGATCAATTCCAAATTTGATCAATTTTGTGAAGCATATCTTCTAGTTTCAGTATGGTTTCCTAAAGAAAATTATGTCAGGGCCCTCCAGGCCCATCCTTCTCTTAAGGACTATATTTTCTTAGAGAGTGTAATCCACATATATTCCAAGAGAGGGTCTTCATTTTGAACCATTTGTGAAGGGTTTTCCTGCTAAAAAATTTGTACCCAGAGGAACCACTAATCTAGAATCCATGAGGGTCTTCCCTATGTCTTCCAGGAGCTTTGTAAAATATTTCCTTCCTCTCCTTAACTGAATTATTTTATTTGTTTTTATTTGGGTATGTGAGATAGACTTTAGTTCCAAACACAAAGCATTAGGGGAAAGGTTCCCAAAGTCTTTTGATCTTTTCCCCCTCTTCACTTCTTTAGTTTCCTCTTTTTTATTTCCTTCATGATTCAAGGTTTGTGCAATGCTATAATTGAAAGGAACAATAGAAATATTATTTACATTGGGAATTAAGGAGGGGTTTGAGGTAGAAGTTACCACATTTTCATGAATAGGTCTTTGTTGTAAGAGAATTTGGCCAAACTCCTTTTGTAGTTGACAAGGCCCCTTCAATGGAGGTCCCAAGGATATTTCAGCCAAAATATATTCATGTTGAATAGGCTCATTACCATCCATTGAAGCATATTCATGGCTCAACCTTAGCTAGGGATTCTTTTGGGTTAAATCCCCTTCCTTTAGGTTTTAGAATCTTTCATTGACTACTTGGCAATAATTTCCATTACATCACCCCCCTTACTCCCTTCCTTGTTTTTCTATTTACATTCCTCTTGGGGATATGCATGGATTCCTCCATATCTAGGATTATCTCTTGCAAGACTACAAATTTGTTTGGTTGTTGATTTTTTGTTTCTCTTTCTTCTGCCACACTTGTTTATCCTTTTTGTTTTCCAGTTTTGGAGATTTCCACTCTTTATTCTTTCCTGTTGGATCCTTCCTTTTCTCTATCTCCTCCACTTTTTTCTTAAGGGTAGGAAAATTTTATAGGATATGGACATGTTTGCTCCTTAGTAATTGATCCTTCCTATAAGATGAACTCTCCTAGGGTATTGCCAATATTCGTCAAAACATCCTTATTGATAAGTTGATATGTAAGTCCAAAAAGCTTAATCTCACACTAGAAGATTTTTAATAGTTTAAGTCTTGATAAAAATTATCATGATCTTAATTATAGAACATCTTTCCCCCTAAACAATGGGCCACCATCCATTCTTTTATCCTTGATTTCCTAACTAAAAAAGATAATGAGGGAAAAACCCTTACAAAGAAAAGTCATGAAATAATTTTAATTTAATCCTCACTTCCACTTGATCCAACTTTGAATCTCCAAAAACTTTAGCCAGTATTTGTAGAACTTATATGTTAACCCTCTACTTTTAAAAATAACTATTGCATGCTTGACCATCTTATTCATTATAATCACATATGGCGTAACACTTATTTCCTAGATTGAACTTGTTATATATGTTTTCTTCTTATTATCTCTAACTTGAGCATCCATACTTCTACCCAAGGTATCCTTACTTCTAATAAAGATTTTCAAATGTGGATTTTCTTCCATGCTACCTAGTTTTTCTCAAATGAATCCTTTATTCTTTTGAATTTGGCCTTTTGGAGCAATAAAAGATGAGCCTTGCTCCTTAATTATACTTGCTTCCCATTCACAATCTCTACCTGCTCTTTCCCAAAGATCTAAAACAAAAAAATATGAGGCTCACTACCAACTCAAACTTACTTCTAACTCTATCAAGTGAATTTATACTTTTTGGATTTGACAAAAATTAAAATCTAAACCTTTAGAAATATGATCTTGAAGTATTTTTTTAATACAATTAGTTTATTATTATTTATATAGACAATAACCTATAAGGTATTTTTTTAGAAATAAATTTCTTATTTTTTATTATTTTAGCTTTATACATTTTAAAAGTGAAGTTTTGGTTTCCATATATTTGCACTCATGCAATTGAAGCAATTCTCTACATGCAATTTTTAACTATGATTTTGGTGTAAGAACATCTATTATTTTCCTTCCATTCTTAGTCACTTGGAAAAGTACTTTCTCCTCTATGACAAGATCTATGAAAAATTATCCTATGAGTATAGGTGACCTTGTGTGATTCTCCACTATTACTAGATCTATAAAAAATCATGACATAAGTATGGGTGACTTTTCCATTCTCATCTTGATTTAATTCCACAATAAAATTGGAATAATGCTTTGTATAATTTTCCACTATAATCAACTAGAGGATAAACCCTGCCATAGCCAAGGCAATATTCATAAAATTATAAAGCATACTCAAATCATTCTTGTCTATTGTCACTTTTGTGGAATGTGTAACTAGTATAATAAACAAAAATATTGGTGTGGAAATCTATCTAAGGATGAGGATCATAAATCTAAAATCATGACCATATAATATAAAATATGGATCCACATAGGCCCATAGAGCAAGTAAAAATTTCAAGTACAACTACTTTGTTTTGAGAAGATTGTTGATATAGGTGGTCAAGCTTCAGTTTTAGTAAAATTTTGAGCATTAACTTCAATGTAGAAATATAAATACATGTACTATTGTCTTGGACTAGTCACTCATTTAGTCACATAGATCCAAACCATTAAGTATTCCATTATGTTTATAAGGAATCTAATGTTGAGAATTACCGAAGGAGAAGTGATTTTATTGATAAGATTGGATACAAACTTGACATTATATTCTAGATATTTGAAAAAATCCATGTGGTTTGTTTCCTAGTCATAGTTTATAATTATTCTATTGATTCAAAATATATGCCAAATATGTATATGTGATTGACATAGTGCATGATCAAAAGACTTTGGAAGAGCACTTGCTTTAGAATATATGCTAAATATATATGTACCACTAACAAAGCACATGGTAAATTGTACACCATATTCCTTGGATACTTTTTGAAATAGAATACGTCTATTTTGGATCCATATAGATTACATAGGAATGATGTACATGTGATGGATTCCATTTTGATTGCTCACAAAGCTTGAAAAATCTATATGTTTAGAAATCATTATAATGTGGTTATGTGGTTTTTCTTTATTTTAATTAGGAAAACACAACATTAAAATTGAAATGTGATAAGATTTCAAGTTTTGTTCATGATTTTATAGTTATATCTTGAATTTGAGATTGGCACAAATATTATGATTAATTGAATTGCATGGATCAAGTTGTATCTAATAATTCTAGATTTTCACTGTTACTTGTATGTTGTGGTTTCACAAAGAATATTCTTTTTTTATAAATTAAATATTTAAAGAGTGAAGGAATATAATTTATGTAAGACTATGATTTGTTGGAAATATGTTGAATATTTTCTATGTTATTATGGCAAGGTTAAATCTAAAATGTATTGGACACTCTCCATATATCCTCATTGGGGTTAGGGGTCAGGCTGGGCTCTGATCAGTTATTTAGGAGCAACAACCACCAAAAAGTGAGTCTGAGGGCAATAAACCTTGATGGAATTTTTAGGGTTTCTTAAGCTATTTTTAGACCCATATGGGTTGTTTAGGGTTAAATATTTGAACCCATGGTTTTTTGCCCATGGTATTGTAATTGTTGTTATTTAATTACACTTGCATCAGGGTTTGAACAAATATTAGAGAAGAGAGATGAACATTATTGTATTAAATATGGTTAATTTTATACAATAAGGATATATTACTATATTGTGTTTTTTCCTATAAGGGTTTCCCAGGTGAAATACTATGTTATGTGTATATCTATTATCTTCTTTTTTTCCTTTGATTTTATATTTACTATTTTTCTAGATTTATTTTATCAGTGTCTTTTTCTCTTCATTTGGTATCAAAGCTAGGTTTTTAAGATTTGTCTAAGGAGTAAGTTTTTCAACTCTATGATAAATTAATTCTTGAGCGGGAGTCGTACGTGGAAGAATCTAGGCAAAGAAAAATAACAAGAATCACACAAGTAGAGATTGAAAATTTTAATGGATAATTTTGAGTTATGGAAACTCAAGATGGAGGATTTGTTGGTTGATAGAGATTAGTGGATTGCAATCTCAACAATAAAAGCAAAATCAAAGACAAATGAGGATTGGTTGAATATCAATAAGAAGGTAAGGAGTTCTATTAGATTGTGCTAATCTGATTTGGTATTGTTGAATGTATTGTCAAAGACCATGATAAAGTTGTTATGGGATAAACTAAGAACTTTGTATCAGATAAAGTCATTGGTAAATAAACACTTTCTCCAAAAGAATTTGTATTTGCTTCGGATGAATGATTGTGACTCTGTGGCTAAACATCTGAATGCTTTTAACACTATGGTAAGTCAATTAAACTTTGTTGAAGTAAAAAGAGATAAAAAGGAAAAGTGTATTACTTTACTTTTTCATTACCTAATTCATGGTATAACCTAGTTATGGCTATCACCAATACTACTACATTAAAAGTAGAGGATATAGTAGAAACATTGCTATTTGAAAAATGAGATGAAAATCTTCTTAGGATTATCATCAAAAATATGCCCTGGTTGTGAGAGGTTATTCTCAAGAAAGAAGGAAAAAGAAATCGAGAGAAATGAAATTGAGATCTAGGGGTAAATTTGTTGCTCCAAAAATATTGAAAGTTTGGTAAAACAGGGCATTATAAAAGAGATTGCATATCTAAAAGGCTGATAATAGTTGATTATCTAATAAAGCAACTTTTACAAAAACAAAGACCACAAATGAAGATTCAAGGGACTTATTCTTAGCTATAGTGTCCTCAAGTGAATTCCATGACTCATGGATGATTGACTCAGGTGCTTCCTTTCATATGACTCCTCATAGGGAGGGGTTTTGTGAATATGAAAATATAAATGAAGGTGAAGTCTTCTTGGAAGACAATTTGACATATAAAATAATAGGTCCAGGAAGAGTCAAGTTGAGGTTAAAATATGGAAGAATTAAAATCCTTCTTGGTGTGTTGCATATTCTGGGTTTGGAAAGAAATATAATATCCATGAGTAATATGAATGACACGGGTGTGTTTGTGGTATTCAATAAGGATAGTTGTAATATGGTTCATGGAGTCTTGGTGTTGGCAAGGGGATTTTTTATAGGAACTCTATTTAGACTTAAGACTAGTACTGTAAGTATTGATTGCAATAAATCTTTAGTTGTAGAGGATAATAATATGATAGAAGCAGCTCTAAGTATTCTCGTAGTGAATATAATGTTATGGCATAAACACATGGGGCATATTGGTGAGAAAGGCCTTTGAAAATTATAAATGAAAGGTATGGCTAAAGGAATTTCTAATTGCCCATTAAATTTTGATTTTTATGAGCCCTATGTTTTGGGAAAGTAAACCCAAGTCAAGTTTCCTAGTAGTGCTACAATATATAAAGGAATTTTACATCTAGTTCATAGTGATGTATTTATCTATCTATTAGGTAAATCTATCTATTTTTTAAAAAATACCTAGGTATATTTTTTATAGAAAAAATTTGATGTATTCAATAAATTTAAAGAGCTTAAGGCTCTTGTAGAAAATAAAATAGAGAAAAATATAAATTATTTGAGAAGTGACAATGGTGGTGAGTATTGCTCTAATGAATTTGAGTAGTTTTGCAAGGATTGTGAAATAGAAAGGTAGAAAAAAACTCTATATACTCCACAACATAATGGAGTTGTAGAGTAGATGAACAAAACATTGATGGATAAGACCAAAAACATGATAAGTGGTGCAAGGTTAGAAAATAAATTATGGGTAGAAGCCATGTTAATTGCTTGTTACCTCATCAATAGATCTCCTACCTTATATTAGATTTGGTGGACAAGACTTGACAAGAAGTATGGACTGGTTGTTGGAATTATGTTGAATATTTTCCATGTTATTCAGGAGGGGTTAACTTTGAAAGGAATTTACACTCTATAAACATTTCTCACTAGGGTTTAGGGTTGATTCAGACCCCGAGTGGGGCTACGGTGGTGATAGTCCCTATTTGGGGGTCCTAAGGCATTAGCCCTTAGGGATATTTTTGGGGGATTTTAAGATATTTTTAGACACATATGGGCATTTTGGGTTAATGTAATGTCGGTCCATGGTTTTGCATCCATGGTATTGTAAAACTCCTTCTTGTGTTGTTGGTATATAAAGCAACACTTGCATGAGGTTTTGGTAATGAATTTGCAAGAAATGTAACCGCAAGTGAAAAGTGAGCGAAAGGATATTATTGTATTGGAGACGATCAAGTTTATACAATAAGGAGATATTCTTGTTGGGATTTTTCTCAAAAGGGTTTCCTAGGATAAATTCTTGTGTAATGTGTTCTTCTTCTCTATTTTTCCTTTGATTCTGCAATTACTACTTTTCTAGATTTATGTTTATCGAGGTATTATTTCTCTTCATTTGGTAAAAAAATCTAGGTTTTAGCTTTTTTTGAGGAGTAAAAATTTCAACCCTGGGATAAATCAATTCTTGAGTGGGAGCGGTGTGCAAAATAATCTAGGCGAAGGAAAACAATGGGAGGCACATAGGTAGAGATACAAAAATTAATGGATAAAATTTTGGGCTAGGAAAATTGATATGGAGGATTTGTTGGTGGATAAAGATTAGTGGACCATAGTCTCAAGAGTAAAACCAACAGGAACAACAAATGAGAAATGGTTAAAGATTGATAGGAAGGTAAGGACATATATCATATTGTGCTTATCTGATTCAATATTATTGAATGTATCGATAGAGGCCATGACAAAGTTGTTATGGGAAAAGTTGGGAGCACTATATCAGACAAAGTCACTGGTAAATAAACTCTTTCTCTAAAAGAAGTTGTATTCTCTTTAGATGAATGATGGTGACTCTATGGATAAACATCTAAATACTTTTAAAACTATGGTATGTCAATTAAAATTTGTAGATGTAAAAATAGATGAAGAGAAAAAGTGTATTACTTTACTTTATTCATTACCTGAATCCTAGGATAACCTAGTTATGGATATCACCAATAATACTTCTAAATTGAAAGTAGAGGATATAGTAGGAACATTGCTATCTAAAAAAATGAGATGAAAATATTCTAAGTATTATCATTAGAAGGATGCATTGGTTGTAAGAGATCATTCTTAAGAAAGAAGTAAAAATAAATCAAGAGAAAGGAAATCAAAATCTAGGGGAAAATATGTTGTTCTTGACAAAAGGAAATGCTATAAGTGTGGTAAAACAGAGCATTATAAAAGAGATTGTAGATCTAAAAAGGATGATGAAGAAATGTCTACAAAAATGAAGACCACAAATGAAGATTCAAGGGACTTGTTCATAGCTGCAGCATGCTCAAGTGAACACCATGACTCATGGTTGATTGACTCAGGTGCTTCTTTTCATATGACTCCTCATAGGGAGGGTTTTTATGAATATGAAAAGATAATTGGAGGTGAATTCTTCTTGGGAGATAATTTAACATATAAAATAATAGGTCAAGAAAGAGTTAAATTGAGGCTAAAATATAGAAGAGTTAAAACCATTTTTGGTGTACTACATATTCTGGGTTTGGCAAGAAATCTTATATTTTTTAGTAAGATGAATGATGTGGGTGTGACTGTGGAATTCAATAAGGACAACTACAAGATGATTCATGGATGCTTAGTGTTGGAAAGGGGAGTTTGTACACGAACTTTGTTCAAACTTGAGACTATCACTGTAAGTATTGATTGCAATAACTCTTCAATTCTAGAGAAAATTAATACGATAGAAGAAGCTTCAATTATTCATTTAGCAAAGATAATATTGTGGCATCAACGCGTGGGGCACATTGGTGAGAAAAGCCTTCGAACGTTGAAAATGAAAGGTATGGCTGAAGGAATTTCTTATTGCCCATTAAATTTTTATTTTTGTGAGCACTATATCTTTGGAAAGTAAACCAGAGTTAAGTTTCCAAGTAGTGCTACAAGATATAAAGGAATTTTACATCTAGTTCATAGTGATGTGTTTAGACCTGCAAAAGTAACATCATTAGGTAAATTCATATATTTTGTTATATTTGTAGATGAATTCTCAAGAAAGACTTAGGTATACTTTTTACGATACAAATATGATATTTTCAATAAATTTAAAGAGTTCAAGGCTCTTGTAGAAAATCAAAAAAAGAAAAATATAAAGGTTTTGAGAAGTGATAATGGTGGTGAGTATTTCTCTAATGAATTTGAGTAGTTTTACAAGGATTTTAGAATAGAGAGGCATAGAAAAATTCCATATAATCCACAATATAATGGAGTTGCAGAATGGATGAATAGAATATTGATGGATAAGGCCAAAAGCATGCTAAGCAATGCAGGGTTAAAAAAGAAATTTTGGATAGAAGTCATGTTAATTGCTTTCTACCTTATAAATAGATATCCTACCTTAGCTTTTGTGCACAAAACTCCGCATGAAGTGTGGATTGGTAAGAAACCCTCTCTCAGTCATATAATATTTTTTGGTTTTGAAGCTTATATGTATGACCCAAAAGAGAAAAGGACTAAGCTAGACTATAAATATGAGAAATACATATTTCTAGGTTATAGTACTAGTGTGAAATGATATAAGTTGTGGAATCCAGAAACATAGAATATTAATTACAATCGTAATGTGATATTTAGAGAAACAAAAGCGGTTCTAAAACAGGAAATACAATCAAGCAAAGAACCAAAAATAGTTCAAGTAAAATTGGAATAGGAGGAAGAACTTGTGGTAGAACCTGAACTATAGAGAGAGTCTAAAGAGGAATATTTATAGGAATAAGGTGAGGAGGAAGCTGAAGATGCAAAACCTAGAACTCCAATTTTGAGGAGATCAAATTAGGTGAGAAGACTCCCTGAAAGGTATAGCCCTTCAAATTTTTGTTTTGCATTTAATTTATTAGTTACTGATAAATAACCCAAGACTATAAAGGAGGCACTTCAATCAAGTGAGAATAAGTCTTGGAAAAGGGCTATGGAAGAAGAAATGGATTTCTTGGATAAAAATAAGACATGGTACCTGGTGAAATTAACTCTTGGTAGAAAACCTATTAGTTGTGGTTATTAAAAAAAAATACAATGTAGAAGGAAATTTGGAGAAGTACAAAGCTCGTTTGGTAGCAAAAGGATTTTCTCAAGTTGAGGGAATTGACATTGGTGAGATTTTTTCTCTTGTGGCTAAACTAACATCAATTAGAGTTATGTTGGCTATTTTTGCTGCTTTTGATTTTGAAATAGAACATATGGACGTAAAGATAACTTTTCTACATGGTGAAATTCATGAAGACGTATATATTGAATAACACAATCTTATACTGAGGGGGGAGGTGAACAGTATAAGATAAAAAAAATATTTTTCTTTCCAAAGCAGTAACTTCAATTATTATCAATTGCAATAATGAAACAATGCACAAATCACCACACACATAAGAGACATATATTTAACATGGTTCATTTAATATGGGCTACATCCACGGAGAAAATATTTCTTATAAATATTCTCAATAAATTTTGTGGGAACCAATTTCCTATTACAATATTTGTGGAACTCTATCCATAGGAGACACTTGTCCCCTCTCACAAGTTCATGGACCCAAATACATAGGAGACAACAATCCCCTTTGTTATGGTTTGTGAACCTCAATCCACTCTGCTTTGGTTTGTGTACCCCAATCCACAGGAGACACCAATCCCCTCTTCTTTGGTCTACTCCAAATCATGCTCACAAATCTGCTCAAATTTTCTCCAAACCTGCTTACAAATATGCTCAAATCTACTCATAAAAACTTGCTCAAATATGCTCATAAAACCTACTCAAATTTGCTCACAAAATTTGCTCAAATATGCTCACAAAACCTGCTCAAATTTTCTAACAAAGCCTGCTCAAATTAGCTCCCAAAACCTACTCAAATATACTCACAAAGCCTGCTCAAAAGGCCTACTCAAATCTGCTCCAAAACCTGCTCAAATATACTCACACAACCTGCTCACAACCTGCTCAATCCTGCTCACAAAGTCTACTCAATCTTGCTCAAATATTACATACAAACAATGCTCATATCTTTCCAAATCTCACATACAAATAATGCTCATATCTTTCCCAAATATCACATACAAACAATGCTCATATATTTCCCAAATCTCACATACAAACAATGCTCATATCTTTCCCAAATCTCGCATACAAACAATGCTCATAACTTTTCAAATATGCTTTCCTCTACTATAGCAATTCAGACATATTCTACCCAAAATTATTTTTCTTCATGAACATATAGAAAATGATATGCATTACAAATACCCAATATGTTATTTCACATTCATTAAGTCTGTTGCTTTCTCATGTCTCACATTCATTACATTGAAGGATAGCTTTTAAACTTAGTACTTGAAAACTGACCTTGTAATATCCTTTTCTTCAATGAATCCTTTCATACTATCTTTGTACTTTTTGACACTTTGGTTTGCTTTACAACACTCTTTCTATTTATGTGAGACTATTCTATTTTGCTTACTTCCACATTCTCTTCAAAATCAATCATGAACAATACACAAACTTGTTTACAAATTTGATCTATAACTCTTGCACATTCACTCTCTTCTTTCAATCAAAACCAATGCACATCTAATCATTCCTTATACCTCCAACCATATGACAACAAAATATTTTCTTCAACCAAAACACTTTGAGAAAGGAATTAAATCACCATACCTCTAAATCTACCTCAATGATTATGATGAGCTTTCCAAACCTGTCTTTACAAAAATAGTTCCCTTTTTGTTCCTTCAAAAATCTGGTTAGTAATTTTCTCTTTCTTGCACAGATATTAAACCCCCTTTTTAATATTCAAAATACAATTTAAAATCAATCACAATTACACCTTATATCTCCTTTTTCTAACATGCACAAGTACAAATAAATTTAACCATAATACACCTTATATCTCCTTTACTAATGCACAAATAAATTTAACTTTATAACTCCCTCACACAATATGCAAAATACAATTTTCAATTAATCACAATATACCTTATGACTCCCTAACACAATAACACACAATGTAAACCTTATATCTCTCTAAAATAAAATTGTATAGTAAAATCAATTCAAAACCTTATGCCTCCCTAAATTTAAAAAAATAAAAAATTATTTTGTCCTTAGCACACATAGCCACCATAAATTGATCTTGTAACCTCCTGCCCACCCACGCCCTAGCACAAGCGAGGCTATCATTTGAACTAGTCATCTGCACGAAAACCAAGACGCATGATTTGTATTTTAAAGTCTTTTTCAAATTCCTCTCTGACCAAAATCTCAATAAAACGATGTCGTCGCAAATTTTCCCTATGACATCCTGTTCCACAATGCTCTAGCATAGGCTAGGCTACCATCTGGGCTAGCCACCTAGATGGAATCATGAACGCATTATCTTCTTCTTATTTTTGTTTTTGATTTTACCTCCAAAGACATGCGCGCTTCCCTTTCTTATCTTCTGCTCTCCACGAATTTCACATGAAGGAATTTTTTATTTGTGCTACTTCAAAACCTTACTCAAATGAATTATTACTCCCCATTTATATAAGTATTTCATTTTCACCATGGAACGTCGACGCTATATTTTTCTTATAGATTTTTGACTTTATGCTTGCTCTTAATGACATTGGCACCTTTTAAACTTACACTTGTTTATATTATAATATTTAAATTTAAATATTATAATATTTTACTTTTTAAACCTTTGTCCAAAGCCTTCTATAATTTCAAAACTTTTGTCCCAAGCTTTTAAACTTTTGTCCTTCTTTTAAACCTTTTGTCCCAAGCACTTTTAAACCTTTGTCCATCTCTTTTATAATATTTAAATTTGATATTTAAATATTATAATCCTTAAAAATAATTTCCTTGCTTTGCAATAAACTTTCCTTGTAATATATATTTTCCCTGGATAATTTTCCACTGTTTTCTATTTATCAAACCCATCTTTGACCTCAATGATATATTGTCCATCCTTATAAACTTTTCACCCTTGAATAATATTTCATGCTCCTTTGACATCAATGACAACTCAATATTTCCAACATATATGTCACAACTAAAATGCTTCAGGGTAAAAGATAAGGAGGACTTGGTATGCAAGCTAAAGAAGTCTCTTTACAGGTTGAAGCAGTCTCCAAGGATGTGGAATCAAAATTTTGACAGGTTTGTTTTGACACGGGCTTGGAAAAAGCAAAGTAGATCCATGTGTATATTTAAAAAAGAAAGGTGAAAATTTTGTTATCATTGTATTGTATGTGGATGACATGCTATTAATTGGTAACAATAAGGAGATGATAAAGTTACTAAAATATCAGTTATCTTTTGAATTTGACATGAAGGATTTGGATGCTGTAAAATTTATTTTGGGTATGGAAATAATAAGGGATAGTGCAAATATAAATTTATGGTTAAACTAAAGGAAATATGTTGATTTGATACTACAAAGGTCTAGGATGCATGATTTAAACCAATATGTATTCCATATCTGGTTGGTCAAAATTTATTTGCTAAACAATGTCCTAAAATAAATGAGATAATTGAAGAAATATATTATGTTCCTTATGCTAGGGTTATGGGCAGTTTGATGTATGCGATGGTTTATATTAGACCTGATATTGTACATGTAATGGGAGTAGTTGGCAAATATATGTCCAATACAAGAAAGGAACATTGGACTGTTGTGAAGAGGATCTTTAGATACTTGCATGGAACTACAAATTATGTTAACTGTTACAAAAAAAATATGGAGACAACGATATTGTAAATCTACAAGTGTTTGTGGATGCTAACTAGGCTAGAGATCTTGACAAGATAAGATCCATGAGTTCTTATGTATTTAGGATATTTGGAGGGGCAATAAGTTGGATGAGTAAAAAGTAATTAGTTGTTGCTTTATCCACTATAGAAGCAAAGTACATAGCATCAACTCATACCTGTAAAGAAGTAGTGTGGGTACAAATATTATGTTCAATAGTTAACATCAAGCAAAATATAGTAAGAATCAACAATGACAGTTAGAGTACAATATTTTTGGCAAACAATCCTAGTTTTCATAATCGTTCAAAAAATATTGATATCAAGTACCATTTTGTGAGAGAGATGGTTGAAGAGAACCGGGTGATATTGGAGAAATTTGATACAGATAAGAATACTACTAATTTGTTAACAAAGGTTGTATCTTCTCAAAAAAATTCTTGGTGTAGAAGATCTATGGGTATGGTTTTTCTTGGTAGTTGATAATGGCAGTTATTAGCCCCTATGGAAAGTATTCAACAAGTGGGAGAATGTTGGAATTATGTTGAAAATTTTCCATGTTATTTAGGAAGGGTTAACTTTGAAAGGACTTTACACTATGTAAACATTTCCTCATTGGGGTTCGGGGTTGGGTCGAGCCTTGAGCGAGGGTATGGGGGTAGTAGCCCCTATTTGGGGATCCGGAGGCATTGGCCCCTAGGGAAATTTTTTGGGGGTTTAAGCTATTTTTAGACCCATATGGGAATTTTTTGGTTAATGTAATTTCGGTCCATGGTTTTGCGTCCATGGTATTGTAAAACCCCTTCTTGTGTTGTTGGTATATAAAGCAACACTTGCATGAGGGTTTGGTAATAAATTTGCAAGAAATGTAATTGCAAGCGAAAAGTGAGTGAAAGGATATTATTGTATTAGAGATGATCAATTTTATACAATAAAGAGACATTCTTGCTGGGATTTTTCCTGAAATTGTTTTCTAGGATAAATTCTTGTGTAATGTGTTCTTTGTTTTTCCTTTAATTCTACAATTACTATTTTCTCGATTTTTTTTTATCAGGGTATTATTTCTCTTCACTAGTATGAAACACTCTCTCAGTCATATAAGGGATTTTGGTTGTGATGCTTATATGTATATCCCAAAAGAGAAAAGTACTAAGGTAGACTATAAGTTTTAAAATACATGTTTATGGGTTATAGTATTGGTGTTAAAGGATATAAGTTCTGGAACCCAGAAACACAGAAGATTATTTACAATTGTAATGTGATCTTTAGAGAAATAAAAGGGGTTCTGAAATAGGAAATGAAACCAAAAAAGAGCCTAAAATAGTTCAAGTAAAATTGGAATAGGTGAAAGTGCCTGTGGTAGAACCTAGTTTTATAGAAGAAGATGAACTATAGAGAGAGTCTGAAGAGGAAAATTCAGAGGAATTTGAAGATGCAGAACTTGGAACTTCAAGCTTGAGGAGATCATATCGAGTGAGAAGACTCCTAGAAAGGTATAGTCCTTCAAATATTTGTTCAACATTTAATATATTAGTTACTGATGAAGAACCCAAGACTGTAAAGGATGCACTTTAGTCAAGTGAGAATAAGTCTTGGAAAAGAGCTATGGAGGAAAAAATGGAGTCCCTATATAAAAATAAGATGCGGGACTTGGTGAAATTACCCATGGAATAAAACTGATTGGTTGTAAGTGGGTATTCAGGTACAATGTAGAAGGAAATTTGGATAAGTACAAGGCTCGCCTAGTAGCAAAAGGATTTTTTCAAGTTGAGCGAATTGACTTTGGTGATATTTTTTCTCCTGTGGCTAGACTAATTTCAATTAGATGTGTTGGCTATTTCTACTGCTTTTGATCTTGAAATAGAACAGATGGATGTAAATACAATATTTCGACATGGTGAACTTGATGAAGATATATATATGTCACAACCAAAATGCTTTAAGATAAAATGTAAGGAGGACTTGGTATGCAAGTTGAAAAAGTATCTTTACAACTTGAAGCAATCTCCAATAATATGGAACCAAAAATTTGATAGGTTTGTTTTGACACTTGGACTTGGAAAAAATAAAGCATATCCATGTGTGTATTTAAAACTAGAAGGTAAATTTTTTGGTATCATTGTTTTGTATGTGGATGACATGTTGTTACTTGGTAACAATAAGAAGCTGATAAAGTTACTAAAATATCAGTTATCTTTTGACTTTGACATGAAGGATTTTGGTGTTGCAAAATTTATTTTGGGTATGAAAATAATAAGGGATCGTGCAAATATAAAGTTATGGTTAAATCAAATAAAATATGTTGATTTGATACTACAGAGGTTTAGGATGCATGATTGTAAACCAATATGTACTCCATATCTTGTTTGTCAAAAGTTATTTACTGAATAGTATCCTAAAATAGATGAGGAAATTGAAGAAATGCATCATGTTCCTTATGCTAGCACTGTTAGTAGTCCAATGTATGCAATGGTATATACTAGACCTAATATTGCACATACAATGAGAGTAGTTAGTAGATATATATCCAATTTAGGAAAGGAACATTGGACTACTGAAGAGGATCTTCAGATACTTGTGTAAAAATTTAGACTATATTGTTTGTTATCAAGGAAAATTTGGAGATAGTAATATTATAAATATACAAGGTTTTTTGGATGTTAACTGGGCTAGAGATCTAGATAAGAGAAGATCCACGAGTGCTTACATGTTCAAACTATTTTGAGGGGTAGTAATTTGGATGAGTAAAAATCAATCAGTGGTTGCTTTATCCATAATAAAGGTAGATTACATTGCAACAACTCATACCTGTAAAGAAGTGGTGTGGCTACAAAGGTTATGTTCAACATTTGGTATTAAGAAGAAGGCTATGAGAATTGACAGTGATAGTTAGAGTGCAATATTTTTGGTCAACAATCCTGGTTTTCATGATCGGTCAAAATATATTGATATCAAGTACCATTTTGTGAGAGAGATGGTTGAAGGAAATCGAGTGATGCTGGAGAAATTTGATACAAAGAATAATATTGTTGATTCATTAACAAAGGTTGTACCTACTCAAAAAACAATTGGTGTAGAAGATCAATGGGCATGGTTGCCCTTAACAATTGCCAATGGCATTTTTCGACCCCTATGGAAAGTATTCAACAAGTGGAAGAATGTTAGAAATATGTTGAATATTTTCCATGTTATTATGGTGGGGTTAACTCTAAAAGGTACTAGACACTCTCTATGTATCCTCGTCATGGTTCTTAAGCTATTTTTAGATCCATATGGGCTATTTAAGGTTAAATATTTGAACTTGTGGTATTGTAAAATTCGTTCTTGTGTTGTTATTTAATTATACTTGCATTAGGTTTTGAATATAGATAAGAGATAAGAGATAAACATTATTGTATTGAATATAGTTAAGTTTATACAATAAGGAGATATTATTGTGTTGGGTTTTTTTCGTAAGGGTTTCCAAGGTGAAATATTGTGTTATGTGTGTATATGTTATCTTCTTATTATTCCTTTGATTATGTATTTAATATTTTTCTAAATTTAGTTTATCAGGGTCTTTTGTTCTTCATGGTCAATTTTAATATATTCACCCTTAGCGATATTTGTTAAATTACCTCTATAATTAATCTAGATTAAAAGGTTTATACATTTATTATATTGTAATTAACCTTCAAGTCATGTTTATGTTGACTTGAGTTTATCTATTTATTAGGAATTAGGTATCACTGTAAATACTACCTAATGATTGGTCCATTGTTTATCTATTTAATATGAGATTGTAGGAGTGCGTATGAGCACCCACTCCTTATTCCTTTTATTTGATTATCTCTTTATAATTTTGTGTATATGCTCTTTTATTTTGCTCTTCTTTATTTTTTGCATATGATTATGTTGAATGTAAGTTTCAAAATATTTTTAGAAAATATTGTAAATACCAATACAAGTTGGTAAGGTAGACATCTTTAGAGGGTTGCATTTATTTCCTTTTATTTTCATTTCATACAATATATCGAACATACCCCATGAGTACCATTTAATCTATATACAAATTGGGATGAGTTCTTTTAAGGGACCTACATTGCATGTACCAATAGGGCCTTAAAATATCTAATATGAAATCCATTAAAATAATTTATTATAATATAGATTGAAATAGAGGTGCAATTCTCACATTGGTTGAGGATTAATTCCACCTCTACAACCATACAACAAAGCTTAAATATCTTTTCATAGATGCATTGGACATTGCTAATTGATCGTATGGATAAATTATTTTGAATGTCACAAGTTCAAAATTTGCTTCCTCTCATTTCTTTTATCATAGTACTTACGGTTAATGTCTTCAAGGGGTACCAAACATCAGGGTTATGCATAGTGGTGAATCATTATTAATTCATAAATATTATGATTTCTAAATTAGAAATTGGTAAATATGGGGACCCTAGATATCAGCCCATTCACCCAAATAATTACCAATATTCTGTTAATTCTTTAATAGAATGTGTTTTTACATCAAAAAATGATATGGAACACCTTTGTATGCAGAAAACACTATTGACCTTGATATGCCTCCACTTCAAGATATTTCCAATGAAATGCCTGCACATGAAATTTTTCTTAATGAAATGCAACAACAACATGAAGAGATTCCTGAAACTAACATGCCAAATGAAAAAGAAAATGATCCTTCTCATACAATCCCGACTTCTGGGGAATCTTCTACTAAGAAACCTAAACGTAGAAAGTTAACCAGGTGGACTATTGGAAGAACATTTCAGCTTGAATGGTCATCAACATATCCATTTATTGAGCCAGTGCAGCTAGAGAACAGTAATGATATACCAACAGAATGTAGATGCATGATTTGCAGTTGGAAACTCGGAAAGGATCATAAGATGCAACTTAAGCTGGATACAATAGAAAAACATTGTGGAAAAGTTTATCTAATAGTAAAAGAAAGTGATGGAACAACTAAGAAAATAATTAGGTGGAAGGATGCATCAGAATGCGTACATGTCAGATATGCACAAGAATATGAAAAAGAATTGAAACAACAACAAACTCTGGTTGAGAAGGGTGGAACGATTCAAGCCCAATTTCAAAAAATTCATAAGACCACTTTAGCTTCAAAAAGTTTGCAGTTTGTTGTTGTATATACTATTCTTAAAAAGGGTAGACCTATGTCTGATTTCATTGATTATAAACATCTATTTCAACTAGCTGATGTGCAGAACCTTCCCAGTGCCCATTGGTCAGATCGAAGTGGTTGGGAAATGGCAAAATGTCTCTCATTGGTTGAGAAGGAGGACCTTAGAGAGAAAGTAAAACATGCCAAATTCATTTCACTTTCAATTGATGAGGTAACTATTGTTGACAACACATCTTGGATTTGCATGCATGTTTACACATTGGAAAATCATTTAAGGCAACCTCATTTACTTGCACTACATAAGATGGTGGAAAATTGTAATGCGAAAAACCTTTACAATGTTGTTGTAACTAGTTTAAAGGACATAGCAAGAATGAATGATATAGAAATAGCCACTAAGTTAATATGTGTCGGAGTTGACGGTGCTGCTACAATGCAAGGACACAAGAATGGTCTTTGTGTTTGACTACAGACATCAATTACCCCATATTTGATCCCTATTCATTGCATGGCTCATAGAATGAATCTTGCATACAAAATTGTGAGCACATTTGAAAATGTTGCAAGAGTGGAAGAACTTATCCATGAAATTCATGCTTATTTTTTGTGTAGTCCAAAAATATTTGTAGAGTTTCAACAGTTTGCACTAGGAGTTACTGAAGGTAAAAAATTGTTAAAAGATGTAGATACTAGGTGGATTTCATTATTTCAACCGATATATAGAGTTTTCAAAGAATATCAATCCTTGGCAGGGTTTATGTATGCAAATCATAGGGTAGTTGATAAGGCTAAATATTTGCTATACCATATGACTGACTTGGAAACACTTCTCACATTATGTGGTATTCTTCCAATGTTGGAAGAAATGAATACTTTGATTAAACTTGCACAACAAAGATCAATTTATATTATGGATTTCATCAAGATGAGAAAACAAATATGTATGCATATTGATATGTTGTACACATCTAGTGAAAGTTTTATGGATCCCATGTTTGAGAGTTGGAGAACTTTAACAAACATCAATGATCCTAAAAGATTTTTGAAGTTCAACATCAATGATCATCTTTGTATTAATGTCCACAAAAAGGAGATACCTTTATATTATTTTGAAAAGCGATCAGATATAGCTACAAATAAAGTTGAACAAATACCCATAACATACAATGGATTTGATGTAGTTGTACACAATACAAAGATTAAATTGAGAAAAATAGCAAAAACCTTGACAAGAGAAATAAGAGACCATTTTCAAAGAGATGAATTGCTTGAGGCTATGGGTGTGGTTAACCCCATGTTCTAGGATCCTTGTATTGAATACAATAATATAAGTGATTTGTTTCTCAAATACATGGGCACTCTTGTTAAGCATTTCACTAAACATGTGGAAGTCAATGGTATTGAAATCAATGGTATTCTCAATAAAGATATTTTGATAAAATAATCAAACCATTTTGGAATGATAATGGTTGGTCAAGTTTCATGATTGACTAACCATCATGAGCCAGGTTCTATTACACGATTGTGGAAAAAATTGTATCCCAATAGTGTTTTACAAGATACGATCAATGAATATTTTCATTTATATGAATTATGTCAAACGATGATTTTGGGATCTATGGAAGATGAAAGGGTGTTTAGTGCATTATCTTTTGTAAAATCTAAAGTTTGCAATAGGTTGGATAAAAATTTGGAAAATTGTTTGAGAGTATATGTGTCAACCTATGAGGTGGAACAATATCCTTATGATAGAGCTTTGGCATATTGGAAATCTCTAGCAGACAGAAGAGGTATCATGAATACTCATGATGATGAGGATAATGATACTTGCAGTGATCAGGTTGTAGAGACACAAAGTTTAGGTATGCGTACAAATGATTTTGGATAATCTAAAAAGTGTTTGTTTCAACTTCCTTCATTGTAATATATGGAAGATTTTAAAATTTTAATATATTTCACATTATTTGTTATCAATTTTCTACTAGATTTTGAAAATTGACTTTTCGCTTTACTGAAACTTTGAAATTTATTTGATTATGTGTATATGTTCATAAATTTTTTGTTTTGATATCATATCATTGTTATTGGATTGTGTCTATTTTCAAAAAATTGTATGTTTTATATCATAGACATGTTATTGGATTTTCTGTATATGTTCATAAACTTTTTTTAATATCATAGCCCTGTTATTTGATTTTGTATATGTTCATGAAATTGTATGTTTTATATTTAAGCCTTGTTATTGGATTATCTGTCTATGATATTTAAATTTTATATTATATTTGTATTTTATAAAGCCTTTATGGCTAAGCAGATATATGTGTTGCAATTCAATCATTTAAAAATTTTTTATAAAATAGAAGAGAAGTTTTTACCTATGTCCATCTTGACTAGCAATTCATTTATAATTGACAATCATTTATTGCATCCACATTAACAAATTAAAACATCATAATTTTTAAAATTCCATGGTTTCAATGGTAAAAAAAATAGAATTTTAGAAACACAATACACAAATTCTAGAAAATGTCTCTTTTATTAATTTGAAAGCATATTTTTACAATTTACAAAATTGTTGACTGCTATACAACAAAAGTTATAGTCAACTATTGAGCTTTCTTCTTCACTTTCTCAATCTACTAGGTGCCTGAAGCATCATTTGGATCTTCTTGAGGTTGAGGTTGTGTTTCCTCAATAGTTTCCTCTTGTAGTGCACCAGCTCTTAACAGACCTTCTTCCATTGTGTTCAAACCCACTAACAATGCCCTATCTTCTTTTGCAGGATCTTCCTGCAACATTGTACCCATTTATTTCTCCTTTTGTTTAAGCAAAATGTCAAGATCCAAACCATTTTCTTTGATGATCTTCCTGAGGGTATTGTTTTCCCTTATTGTGTATTGCAATCGTTCATTTAATTTGATAGTTGCTTGTAGACTATTTTTTATGATTTTTAAATAAACTTTCATGTTGTTCACCTACTTCTTCAAGTATTCAAAATTAGACTGCAAAAGAGAAGAAAAATATGTTAATATAAATAAATAAAATATATGTAAAAAAGAATAAACTTCTCTTATACATAAAATATATGACTTACGTCAACAACATCTCTTGCAGCTTTTGCAACTTCTAATTTTTTCTTATCAATAGCCCATTGGTTGAAAAATGCTTGGGCTTCGACATTGAGGTTTTCTAACCTATTCAAAATAATTTCTAAAATTTCATCATTGTACTTGGAGGTAGCCTTCACCTTATCAGATTCAGCCTGATGTAACAAAGCATCAAGCTTTTATGGTTCATTCTCCACCAATGAAAAATGTCTTATATTTTTGAAAAGTTTTTATATCAAGCATTTATTTCTTTGATCAAAACCTTTGCCTGATATTCCCAATATTTTAATTCTTCAATATCTAAAAGAAGACTATCTTTAATTATTGCTTCACAATTATAAGCTAATAAAATATCTTTCAAAAAATTAACTTTCTCATCATTAGTGAGAGGATGAGGGGTGGTAGTTTGATGGGTAGGGGATGAGCTAAGTGTAGTGGTAGCTAACCTGATAGTCTCTTGTGCTTCATTACACTTTTGTGGATCTTGAAGCACATCAATGGCCTTGAAAGGCAAATATTCTAGAATGGTGCCTTGAAAAAGATAATCATCATCAAGAGGAGGATTAGGCAATTTTAAAATGTCGAGCATACTTGAGATATTTCCAAGGAAAATATCAAGAAATCTGACACAGTCTGTGTCTGACTTAGTGCTCATCCCTGACCCATTAGAGAAAGGAATTGTTTCCCACGCATGCATTGTTGGCCTCTCATCAATGGTTGTCATGGTGGAGGTGGTGGAAGCATCACTTGTCTTCTTCTATGGATTAATTCAATCGACTCCCCTATAAAATTTTACATTAAAATTTTAATTAAAACTATTGTAAAAAATAATGCAATAAAAATAAATTTAGTTTAACTACACTTACCAGAGGAAGATGTGACCTGTAAAGCCGATTTCATCCTCATTGATGGATCCATTCGGCGTTGCTCTGAAAACATATAAAAAAATATTAAACTAATTATAATTTTAAATCAATAAAATACATAATATTAAACAATAGTTTTGAATAGTAAGGTTACCTATTGCATGCGAGGGTTGGTCGACTTCTTCAACATCAACCAAAATATTTCATGAAATTAATGGAGGTGTGCAAGGAAGAGGTGAGGAAGACCTAATACGTTTTGTAGATCTTGCAACTCTTGGTGTTGATTTCGACTGCATGTCAAAATCTCTAGTGGCTTCTTGCATGTGACCCCTTATGGCGACCTCCCTTCAAGTAGAAGAGGTGGATGCTTTTCTCTGCATTCAAGCACAAATTAAAAATTAAATATAAAATTTGAAAATAAGAATATTGAGTTTATTCAAAAATATAATTTTACCTATAGTTGTTGGACTATCAGACCAACAGTGATCAAGCTGGGGTGCATTGAGGTAGGAGGTGGGGTATCTTTCACATTGTAATATGCTTCATAAAAAACAAATAATAAAATTGGTGGTTGTTACACATGCATTAGGTTGTCTACGAGCATTGAGGAGATCTTGTTTAATGTGGTTCAAAATGTAGGTGCTCTAGTCAAATTTGGGTGCCCAAAGACACCAAACCAAATAGGCCAACACCTAGAATGGAATGTCTGTAGTTCTTCCTTGCAAAACAATTCTTGCTTGGAAGAATTCAATGCAAGCATGAAGAAACTTGTTTGAAATGCTTGCAATATTTAAGCCCCTTCTGGTCTGCCATTCGTTACCTTTCTAATGACAAATCTATTGACATTAATCCCTACAGATAAAAACTTGGGTGTCTATGTTTTGCCCATGGAATGAAACATTTTAGAAGGCCCTTCCTAGGTTTCAGATCAAAATGTGTACTCTAAAGTGAACAGGGTCCACTAGCAGGATATTTTTTCTCAACTCTAAGACTTGTTTGACCAGGATTTCAAGAGGAATATGCTTTCAAAAAACCTTAGGAATTTTATGATCCAAGTAACACCATCCTCTGCCAGAGTGTATGTCTTTTACCTACTCTCCAAAATCTACAAGCCCAAGCTTTTTGGTCGACTCATATGTTCCTACTATGGTTTCATGCCTGAACCTACTTCCAAATGACTTGATCATTTGTTCCAACCAATTTTTTTGAAGCAAAAAAATCATCTCTTGGATTCCATATCTCTAATTAAATATCTACATGGTTGTAATTTTTCTTAGGACATTATTCTTTTCTCTTTTGATTTTGAGAGCCTCTATTCCAACATACCCACCTATCAAGGACTGACAACCCTCCATTTTTTTAGGAATGAATTTGATGTGGCCAAGACAAACCTCGAGGTAAGGCTTGCAAAGATTGTGTTAACACAACACTACTTGGAATTTAAAGGGAAAATATATAGGAAAATAAGGGTAACAACCATTGGAAAGTAATTTGGCTATGGTTTATGCTTTTTTCTTTCTTTTTCATCTAGAGGAACAAGTTTTTAATAATGGTGTTGTGATAGATAATGGTCCCAATGTTCTTCTTCAAATCTGAACATGTTGATTTCTTTGGGTTGTCGACTTAAAATATTGGCAAGAACATTCCTTTTACCTACAATATGCTCAGTGTCAAATTCAAAATTATCAAGATATACATTCCATCTTACCAGATGACTACCTTCAATCGTGTCATTGACAACATTATCAAGATGTTTACGCCAATGTTTGAGATCTGATTTGATAAGAAATTTTTCACTAGCAAGGAAGAACTTAAACATCTTAATGGCCTTGATGATGGCAAGAATTTCTTTTTGCCAACTAGGATATCAAAGTTCTTTTGATTTTAAATATCCTAAGCCATAGTAGTAAATTTTCTTAGTTTCTTTATGTATTTCAGCTAAAATCTCATCCCAAGTGTTGGTAGGAGCATCTGTATACAGTATTTTTTTTCTTACACCAGATATAGCAAAGGGTGGAAGATTTGCAATAGTGTGTTTTTTCCTTTGTATGGTTGCAGTATGTTGTGAAGACCAGGCTGGCACATCTTTCTTGAGTAACTAATTTAAAATTAGTCTATCTTTTATGATATGATGGTAAAAGCCAACAATATAATTAATGCAACCTAGAAACTATTGTATTTGTTTCTTGTCAAACAATTCATCAGGGAATTCAAGAATTTTTTTCAAGACATGATCTTGAAGTTGAATTTGACCATCTTCTATGGTAATGCCAAGCAATTTAATAGAATCTTTAAAAA
Source organism: Wollemia nobilis (assembly GCA_028583015.1). NCBI lineage: Eukaryota > Viridiplantae > Streptophyta > Pinopsida > Araucariales > Araucariaceae > Wollemia > Wollemia nobilis. The sequence goes on from JAQPPZ010003633.1 coordinate 2,533,008, forward strand.
AGTCACATTTGGTAAGAGAAAGAATCAAACCATTTTGTTTGCAAATATCATAAAATTTTCTAAGATGTTGAAGATGTTCTTCTGGTGTCTTAGAGAATATAAAAATATCATCTATGTAAACATAGATAAATTCCCTGTAATCTGCAAACAAGTCATTCATTGTTTTTTTTAAATTGTTGGAGCAGTTTTAAGGCCAAATGGGAGGACTTTCCACTGATATTGCCCAAAGGGCACTATGAATGTTGTTTTATACCTATCATCTAGGTGGACTTGAATCTTCTAGAATCTAAACTTTAAATCAAACTTTGAATAGACATGACTACCTGCTATCCTTCTAAGAAACTCATCCCTAATTGATAGTACAACTCACCCATATAACACAAATAATCTTCAAAGTATTTCATGTTGCAGATATTTGCTTTCATGAATGTATTTTTGGCTTCTTTTAGATATTCAACAGTATTACCAACAAATTCTTTAACAATGGCTTGAGCAAGAGCTTGATGTCCTTGATTGGACAATCTTTCTTTTACTTCTATAGATAACTGAAGAAAAATTTTTGAGGTAGCAGAATCTAGAATTCCTAGGTGTTCAGTGTGCATCAAAGCTTGTACCATGTTAATCTGTCCTTTTATTTTCTTGTAGTCTTTTCTCTCCTTTTTCTTCCTCCTATTTTTTTAAAATTCAAGCTAGTTTGTGGGCTTAATAGTTGGATCAAAGGAAGTAGGAAGAATGGACTTTATTTTGAGATCTGTAATCCCTTCTTTAATTGTATTTAAATCATCAAATACAATCTAATGGTGATGATTTACAGTAGCCTGAATATCATCTACTATTTTTGAGACTTGTGCAACCTGGTCATTTAAACAATTCAATGCCAAATTGGTCTAATTCAACATTTTAATAGGTTCCTCTTATTCAAAATCCCTTTTGGAGATTCTTTGTGGCCATAATTGAGATTTAGTGGAACCGTCTACAAATTATTTCTCAAACTAAGAGAATTTGGGGAATCTACCTTCATGGTAGCTCATATCTCCTTGCAGAGTCTGAATAGTATGTTCTTGTGGAGCTTTAGAACTCCCTTCCATATTTATCTCATTTGACTCTATAGAAGAGTCTATGAATTACCAAATTTTTACTTTACCAATTTTCTTCAATACTCCGTATCTTTTTGTAATAGGATGTGTGATTGCAACAGAGTGAAAAATATTAAAATTACTTCCTTTGTTTACCTTTAACTTTGAGTATGACAGTGAAGATATTTTTTATTCAGATATTGAAAATCAGATAAATCATTTTTTTTTATGTTGATGATGAAGACAATTTCAGTTGTTCTAGTAGTCAAGCTGAATCTGATATTGATTTTTAGATTAACATGTTTTCTTGTCAATCTAGAGAACATCTTGTTGTTGAGATAGATAAAGCTAAAAAAGCTTATCATTCTAAAACTTGGGATACTACCAAGATAATGGTATTGCAACACAAAATACAGAAGCTCAAAGGACAATTAGCACAACTTGATTGGAATGAGAAAATAAAACCTACAAGACAAAAGCAATCACTTGCTTCTTTCATCCATTCTAGAGGTGATTTGAAACCTCCCACCGTATCAACATCATTAGCACCAAAACAAGAACTTGGAAGTTCTTACCTTAGAGATCCTCCCAAAAAGGGTCTTGAATGTCATAAGTGGCATATGTAGAGGCTAGAAGCTCTAGAAATTTATATTCCTAGAGCTCAAAAGGAATTTGAAGAACTCTCCAAGGAACAAGCAGAGTATGAGGTGAATAGCGCCTATGAGGAAGATATTGCAGACATAGTCAAACAACACCAGAGAGAATTAATAAATTAGTAGATTGACCAAGAATATACAGAAACAAAGGTAAACGCTATCCACTATGTTGATTTACCTATTTGTGAGGTTCATATTAAATACAAATATTTCAAGCCTTACAAAATAGATGCCATAGTTGATTCTGGTGCAGTTACTAGTCTTTGCTGGTATAAAACTCTTCCTACAGATATGTGGCAACATAATGAAAATATTCTTACATTCAATAGATAAATACTAAGCTCTAAATTCTCTACCACAGTTCCTTTGTTGATTGGTGATAAAATTGTTAATTGTGAGCCTAAATATGACATGTTGATAGGCATCAATAATTTGAAGCAACTAATACCGGTTACATTTCATGTTGATAAGCTTGAAGTTCTTTTGAATGTAACCCTACCATTAAAATCTTCTTATGAGGTACAAGTTCCTCTGTGGAAACCTCATAAAGAAATTAATCATGTTTGGATTCAGAACAGAAAGAACAAAATCTAGTCTAAAATTGATTTGATTATCTCCAAGATAAAAAATGATCTATGTTCTTGATATTACCTCTGCAAAAAAAAAAATTGATTTGTTGAATTCCTATGGATCTTGTTACTGACCCTATTATAGACAAACAAAAGGAGCCCAAATTCAAGGCTCATCATAGTGGCATGAATCCTTCTCTGATGAAGGAATGTAAAGAAGAAATTGATGAACTTCTCAAAAAGGGTTTAATTGAAAAATATCAGAGTCCATGGGGTTGCTCAGCCTTCTACGTCAACAAGCGGTCAAAACAAGTTAGAGGTAAGAAAATATTGGTTATTAATTATAAGCCTCTAAATAAGTTTGTTCGATCCATCCAACATCCCATTCCTTCCAGGGATGAGTTTCTCAGAAGGATAGCAGGCAATCATGTCTATTCAAAGTTTGATTTAAAGTCTAGATTTTGGCAGATTCAAGTCCACTCGGATGAGATTGGATATTTCATGTTTGATTTGCAGACAATTGGTTTTCACCAATCAGAGATCCTCTACAAATTCAGTTTGAATTTGTTCCTGAATGTTATCTCCCGATCATCAAAAAATATGTACCATCCGGACAAGCTTCACTTAACAACCATCTTTATCAAAGTCTACTCTACCAAAGATTTGTTCAGACAAAGTTGCCTTGGGTAATCCAGAACACCTTTGGTCATACTCGCTTGTACATAGAAATGGATTTACAAATTTATGGACCTCATGGGGGTATCCTATGGCCACATTTATATTTCAATCGATGTTACAAAATTTGCTACAATGTTCCACCACCTACCATTTATTCAAAATGAGAGCCTACTCCAGAAGATGCTTCTACAAATTTTAATTCCTCATTCGATTCTCTCTAATGGACAATAACACAGATGCATGGTGGGTCCATAATCCACAGGTTTCATGATGGTTTTCCTTAAAACCTCTTTGTAATGGTTCATAAGTGGTCAACCATAAACCGCTTACGGTTTCTCCTTGGGTCTTATCATCAACAAGATTCCATTTTGTAAAGTTTCTCGTGGGCTTTATCTTTAAAAGTCTCCACTTTGTGACACATGTACGTGTTGGGGCCTAACGTTGACAAGACCCTCATATCTCTTAAGGCACATTTTCATCATGTGCAACATAGGTAGTATTAAAATAAATCTCTTTACGAGATAATTTTTAGTCATGTGATGCAAAGACAATTCGTAAAGTCATGTGATACAACAAATTTCTCTTTATGAGATAAACTCTCTTTACAAATTAGTTTTAGTCATGTGATAGGATTAGTTTTAGTCATGTGATAGAATTAGTTTTAGTCATGTGATAGGATAGGGATGATAAAAAATCTCTTTACGAGATAATGACCAAGCATTGGATAAAATCTTATCTCTTCACGTGTTAGAGAAGAACTTATCTCTTCACATGTTGGATAAAACCGATGTGTTATTGGTTGGACAAAATATTAGTTGGTTGTATAGAATGTTCCATTAGCTTTCTTGGAATTCCCACTCACTGCCTAAAATCTATAAATTCCATTGTAAAGGTAGAATGAGGGATCGGGTCATTTGGAACATTCGTGTCTTTTAAGAAAATTTAATGTGTTATTTTACCATGTGTTATGAGTTAAATTTTTTGTTATGAGATTTAGATTTTTGTTGTGAGAATTGTAAGAATAATTTTTTTTTGTGAGATTTACATCATTATGTGGAGAATTACGTGATAATTATTTTGAAATTATCATGTGAGTTAGTATCCTATGAGGTGAGTTTATCCTCTGAGTTTTATCTAAAATTTGGTATTAGATCCAAGTATATGTAATCACCTAAACATTGTTTACGTTGTTAATCATAGAGTTCACTATCAGGGTTCTCCTAAGTGGGTAATCAAAATTTATCCTCTTTGATCTGTGATCAGTAATGAGTATGCTCTTCAGTTGCTAATGAATCAGAAAATAGACCTAATTTAAGATTAGTTGCCATTTATTTTTTGCAACCTATACCCATGTAAGATATTATTTCATACCCATTTTTAGGCAAGTGGTCATGTTTGGGTTTCTTGAATCACATAAAAGGGGTCCAATGAATAGAATAGCTATGGCATATACATCTTACGATCTGGTTGAATATTTTGTTCCAGCAGTTGATGTGCGTATGATGAATATGAGTTAGATCGCACTAGAAGAAAAAGTTCTTGTTCTTGAATGGAAATTGCCAACAATCTCTATAGAAGATATATACTGGCAGGTTCTTCCTTTCAAACTATTTTCTAAAAGCATATTTAATATTTTTGAAAGGAAAATTCCTTTGTTTTCCTCAAATGCTGAAATTACAATTAATATGTTAGATGATGAGGAAATTAAAAAGGCCCATAGAGAAGGAAAATATAAGTAAATTTTATATCAAAATATTTCCCATATTAAAATTACTTCCTTTGTTTATGATTTTGAGGTAACACTTCTAGATACTATGATTTTTTAAGAGGTCTAATTTTGCTCAGATTGGAGTTCTCTACACCAAATTATTTCAGAAGTTGATAAACACCTATCAATACATCCCCACTTCCTCCCATCATCTAGTTCATCAACAAAAGGCCTTTATCATGAGTGAACTCAATAGATTTTTGGTTAGATAAAGCTCCAGGGATAGATTTATTTTTGTTAAAAATAAAAAAATTATAGACTTAGAGCTAGAGGATATGAAATTAATTTTCTCCACCCTTGGTTTGAGAAAGTTAAATTTGATGGTAGGCCTTTACTTTTGGCTAGATTTCTAAAGCAAGTAACACACAGACATGGGACTAGAATAAAATCAATTACTCTTATTTTGAAGTTGAACACTTGTAGTTTTGTTAGAGATCATTGAATTAGCACATTATTTCTCCAATATTCAAAATATAGAGAAAATATAGAGAGCTCAAGCACATTGCTTGATGCATCATCTATTGGAGGAACCAAAAACCTCTTTGATATTATCTTTGTTAAAACAAAATTGTTTGAGGGACTCTATTTTTCACTTTGTATTTTCATATTTTAATGTGTTTTTTCTCTTTTTTGGGTGGGTGTTTCTTTGGGATTGAGCCTAGGACTTATCTTCTTTTCATTGTCTTGGTCTATAAATATGGTTTGTAATAATGTTTGGGTATTTTTATTCCACATGCATTACTCTGCGCCTCCCCCCTATAGTTAGGTCTTTATAAAAAGAGGTTGTACCTCTTTGAATCTTACTCTGTTGATGAGACCCATAGGTTGAAATGTGTTCGAAGTTTTTTTTTGATAGGTAACAGTATATTTACAGCGGGTTTTTTAATAGGATCCCAAAACCTTAATTACAGTAGTGGCCAAAGCAGTGAAACTTAAAACTAAAAATAACGTCCCCACCCCGGGGCCCTAGAAACAGAAAATAGAAATAACGTCCCCGCCTTGGGGCCCTGGAAACTATAGAAAACAAGATGCCCAAAAAAACATTCACAACCGAGAATCGCCAAAAAAACAATCCCAAAAACAAGACACATTGAAACGGCGAATGCCAGGGGGCCTAGCTAACTGGGCCCTGACCCGTCCTCGGCCCGCTCAGTCTGTCGCTGACCCTTGGCAGCGCTTTCCTCCAACTTGCGATGGAGCTCGGACAGCACCTTGGCGGCATGAGACGCGGCTTGGGCAGCTGTGTTGAGAGAACTGACCGCAGTATCCAGGAGGCCATGGAGTGCCAGCTTCTGCAACGCATCATCTGACTCAGAGCTGATCACAGTGGGCTCCGGGTTCTCTGGTTTGGCATTCTTGGGGCTTTCTGCAGCCCAGCTGGGTCCGGGGGAGGCCCTTTTGTAGCCTAAAATTGGAGGAAGAGCCCCATCGGGGCCTTTTCTCGATGCCCTGCACTTGCACGCAGGCCTCCGGCGCTTTAGGGAAGAAGTATCGGCAGGAACGGGGGAGCCTTTGGCGGCAGGGGAACCGGGGGGAGAAACGCCTATTTTGGGGGGCGAGACAGAAGAGAGGGGGGGAATGCTGTGCAGCTGGGGCTGGTTGGCTAGGGCATGTCTATAGAGAATAGCCATGAGCCCCTGGTGTAAGGGTCGGGAATGGTTCTTGCGAGCACACTCAATGGTCAGACCCAAAGAGTAGAGGAGGAAGTGGGGGGTGCTGATGAGGGTAGCTCCGTGGAGGTGGTTAAAATAACTGAGATGGAAGCTATACAGCCGCTGCTCAGGATCGTCACAGGTAATATATTGCATTATCGAGACAATGGCTTCGTCAAACGATGTCGGGAGGTGAGAGCGGAGCAAGTTGGCTTTGTCCCACTGATGGTCTGGGAAGCGGGAGAGCTCCTCTTCCTAGTTGTGTTTATCCCGTCTGACAACATGACCTTTCACCTCGTGGTGGAGGCCGATGACCTCTGTGAGGAAGTCCTTGGAGATTTTGAAGTGCAAACCCTTGACTGTAACTTCCCCGTCGTTCCACGTCTCTAGGAACCCCTGGGTGATCTCATCGTCATGGCCGACGAATTTGCTAAAAAATGGCATAAATTTCTTGGCATCGGAGAATAAGCGAGCAGGACCGCTCAACTCGAGGACAGGGGGCTCCAGGAAAATAGCTTTGGACGCCATGGGGAATGAGCTGGCAAGGTGGGGACAAAGGGGGCAGAGAATGCCAGACTAGGGAAGAAAGAGCAGGGGAGGGAGAATGCGACAGCGGGATGGGACAGGGAGGGGAATATAAAGGTCGTGCAAGGGCTTGAGAAGGGGGAGCACTGCCAGTTTTGGAAAGTAGCACACACAAATGGGATCGACATGATGGGGAGGGGGCTGAGGGGGTGCGCTAGGTAGCTGACATGCGAGGATGGGAAAGGCCCACTGCCAAAGCGCCAGTTGGCGGACGCTGAGCGGAGGAGCACCGAGTGAGAGCCACACTGGAGTTGACCTCGATCGGGTTGTAATGGCACAGGAATCAGGCGATGCAGAGATCAAAGCAGGAATGACGAGGAGGTTTGCCATGCACAAAAAAATGGGGTTGTCAGGGCTGCCAGCTGGCCAGCGCGGGCAGCTGACAAGGCAGGGGCCGTGGGCCACTGCGGGGAGGACCTGGGTGATCCTCTCACGGACAGGGTGACGGGCCGAAGGGTTGACACGGGGGCGAGAAGCATTGGACAGCTGATGCACACGTCGGGGGGACTTCGTCGCCTAGCCACGGGGAATACTAGACGCCCGAGAAAACATCATGATCGTGATGGTCCTACATCGCAATTTGGACAAGGCCTGCAGGGAAATGCGAGGTCCAGGTGGTGAATTCTCCAACGATGATGCCTAGATTAGCCATGAAGTCAGCAGCCCTGTTGCCTTCTCTGAGAACATGCTGGAACGTGTGATCGGGGAAGCCCTGGAGCAGGAAGAGGGCCTCCCATATGGAGTTCTAGAATTGCCAGGAACAAGACTCGGGCTTGATGGCACCTCTGATAATGACTTGGGAGTCGCCTTTGATAATAATTTTTAGGGAGGAGCCCCTGAGAGCCGACAGGCCACTGAGTACGCCGACAGCTTCAGCAAAGTTGTTAGTTTGCCTGCCCAACGGGACCGCGAAGGCAGTGACCAGATTCCCAAAACCGTCTCTGATAACCCCGCCAGCCCCAGAGGGCTCGGGGTTGCCTTTGGAAGCGTCATCAAAATTGAGCTTGAGCCACCCGGGGGGGGAGTCCATCGGATCAGGGATCGACGGGAAGGGGCAGGAGGGGAAGCAGGGGGGGTGATCTGGAAGCCAAGGGAGGAGAGAAGGAAATCTTCGCTCGACCGCCTGGGTTCCGCAGAAAGGGGAATGAAGCGGGAATTCTCGGTGGCAAAGGAGACTGCTTTGGTCGCCAACCTTTGGGGGGAGCAGGCCGGGGAGGAAAAGGCTCACCGGTTACGCTCGAGCCAAATTTTCCAGAGCAAGTGAGGAAGGCAGGCCTTCTAGAGGAAGCAGAGAAAGGGATGGGCAAAGGGGGTGGGCCACTGAGACAGGAGGTCAGAAATGGAATTGGGGGCCACCCACTGAACAAAAAATTGGGAGAGGATGAGGCCCAGAACTTCGGAATAGAAAGCGCAGTTTACAAAAATGTGGTTGGTAGACTCTCAAGCGGCACAGCAGAAGAGACATCTGTTGGGGATTTGGAAACCTCTCTTGATCAGATTTTCGATCGTGAGGATTTTGTTTTGGACGGTCGCCCAAACAAAAAGGCTTATTTTGGGGATCAATTTCTTGGCCCAGACCAGCTGGGTCGGGAAGGTGGTTGCCCCCGGGGTTCTCTGGATATGGTAAGCAGACTTGACTGAAAAAATGCCACTGGGAGAACCATGCCACATGCATTTATCACTGTCACCAAAGGAAGGGATGACTGTCACACTGAGGATGCGTTGAAGTCTGGCAGCTTGAAGCGAGAACCTGGGGTTCAATATGGGTTTCCAGGTGGTCCGCCCCTGACACTGGGTCATGTAGTCAGACACTCTGGGCCCACGGTCCGCTAGCCCAATTTTTAGAAGGAGTTCTCTGTCCAAGCTCAGGGCCTTGTCGAGGATCCATCTGTCCTCCCAAAAGTCAATCTTGGCACCATCTCCAAGGATCCATCTGGTCCCTTGCTGAACAATATCTCTGGTGGAAAGCAGGGCCTTCCAGAAGGCAGATTTGTCGCGGGGCTGGGTATCCTCGAGGAAGGGGTGATTGTGGTAGTACTTCCTATGCATAATGCAAACCCATTCGTCGGGGGTATTGGTATGAACCTTCCAGGCATGTTTGGATAGAAGGGCCTTATTCATGGGAACCACCCGTCTGAGCCCGATCCCTCCCTCATCTTTGGGGCGGCAGACCAGGGGCCAGGAGACCAGGGGAATCCTTTTCTTGTCTTTGCCTCCCGACCAGAGAAAATGTTTCTGAATTTGCTCAATGAGAGTAGCAATGGAGGCCAAAATTCTAAAGACCAACATGAAGTATATCGGAATGCTTTGGAGAATGGATACCAGGAGAGTGGCTCTGTCGGCCTGAGAGAGAAGGTGGCCTTTCCAGGGGGCGAGTTTTCTTTGAATCCGCTCAATCACCCCATTCCACAACACCTTGGAAGACGCCCCTGTGAACAGAGGGAGCCCAAGGTAGGAGGAAGGGAGGGAGCCGAGGGAGCAGCCTAGGATCCACCCGATTTTGATTTGCCTAGCCACAGGGGTGTTGATGAAGTAAATCTTGTTTTTTCGCAGGTTAATTTTTTGCCCAGCCGCCTCCTCGTATAGGGTAAGGATGCTCTTGAGGGCCTTGGCTTGAGGAACCGAGGCCGAGGAGGCAAGAATGGTGTCGTCCACAAACTGCTGGTGGGACATGGGGGGGAGGTCCTGCGTTGGCCTGATGCCCGAGATAAGACCGTGAGTTACAGTGTTCAAAATGGTTCATCCCAAGGCCTCGGCCAGGATAATAAAGAGAATCGGGGATAGGGGATCACCTTGGCGGAGACCTCTGGAACTGGGGAAGAACCCGGTCGGGGAACCATTGACCAGGATAGAGAACCAGGGGGAGGACACGCACTTGTTGATGATATGGACCCAGGAGGGGTGAAACCCAAATTTGATGAGGACCTTGGACAGGAAGCTCCAATCGACCCTTTCAAAAGCCTTGTTCATATCGAGCTTGAACAGGAAATGGGCCTTTCTGGATAGGACAGCTGAGTGAATGGCCTCATGCATGATTATGACCCCGTCTGTAATCAACCTGCCTTTGACGGAGCTTCCCTAGAAGGGGGAAATGATCAGGGGAAGAATGTCTTTGAGGCGGGTCGTCATGGCTTTAGTCAGAATTTTATAGAGGACATTGCACAAGCTGATGGGGCGAAAGTCTGACAGGGACCTAGCAGCCTGGGTCTTCGGGATCAGGGCTATGAAGGTGGTGTTGATGCCTCTGGGAGTGGATCTGGTAAACTGTAGGTCTCGAATGGCATCGCACACATCAAGGCCCACGACGTCCCAGAAAGTCTGGAAGAAGCGGGGAGGAAACCCGTCCGGGCTCGGGGCCACCTCAGCCTTCATGGAAAAGGTGGCAGCATGGATTTTTGAGTCCGACAGGGCTTGAACCAGCTTTGCATTGGCCATGGTCGGGACGGACATCAGGATGTGATCCAGAAGGGAATCGGCCGCCTCCGAGGACATAGGAGGTCCATCGCCCAGGAGCTCTTGGAAGAAGTGGACTGCCTCGTCTTGGATGTCCTCCTCCTTGTTGATGATACTGTCTTTGCTATCAACCAGCTCGACAATTCTGTTGGAACCCCTGTTTCGGAGGGTCGATGCATGAAAGAACTTGGTGTTTGCATCGCCATCTTGGATCCATAGTGCACGCGACTTCTGCCTCCAAAAGGTTTCTTCCCTGGCTAGGATATTGTGGTACTCGTTGAGGGTAGTGCGTTCCTCTTCCCTGAGTCTAGGCTCTTGAGAGCCAGCTTGGAATCTGGACTCAATCTCATCGAGTTTATTTTTGATAGCCTCCTTGCTTTCGAAGATATTACCGAACACTTCTTTGTTACAAGTCTTGAGGTGCTCCTTGAGGCGTCTCAACTTGTGGAAGACCTGTTCGATGGGGCGGCCAGGGACAAGGGGAGCCCACCAACAGCCGACCTGGGCCTGGAGGTCGGGGTGGTGAAGCCACATGGACTCAAACTAGAAGGGTCTCCTGCGGGGGGCCGATGATCAGTCTCGAGGAGGAGGGGGCTGTGATCGGACCTAATTTTGGGGAGGGCCAGTAGGGAGGCGTCGACAAAAATTGGGAGGGCTTCCTTAGACAAGAACACTCTATCTAACCTTACCTGAATGTGGTTGGGTCCCGCTCTCTTGTTGGACCACGTGAATCGGGCTCCCTTCAGGCTGACATCCATGAGCTCATTGTGGGCGATAAAGGCCCCAAAGTCGTCCATGCTTTTGGTTCTAACCTCCGAGCCCTCGCATTTGTCAGAGGAAAATAGGGGGCTGTTGAAATCCCCGGACAGGATCCAGGGCAGGGGAGCGAAGGCTTCTCTCATCGAACTGATTTCCTGCCAGAGCCTTGCTTTCTCAATGGGACTGTTGGGAGCGTAGATGTTGGATAGGATCCACGATCGCTTAGAGTTGAGGTAGTGGACCAAAATGTTCATGATCCTGGGCGACGAAGAAATGAGCCTTCCCTCGTAATATCGAGGGTCCCACATGCACATGAGGCCCTTGGTTGAGCCAGCCATGGGGGTGGAGAGAAGTTCACAGTTGTGCCAGGTAGCATGGGCTATTCTTCGGGCAGCGACATCATTTATCTTGGTCTCCTGAAGGAGGATGAAGGACGGGTGGTGGTCCCTATGAAGTTGACCAAGGATCCTTTTCTTGGGGACTCCATTGATTCCCCTGATGTTCCAGGAGATTAGCTTCATTTGGCACCATTTTGGGGTCGCCTGCCCCCCTTTCCAGCCTAGGCGGGAGGTTTGGATCGGGCGTCGTCCGCCTTGCAAAAGCTCATGCCAACATCGGGTAGCGTAGTCTGGGAACCGCTAGCAATGTCATCCTCGGTGATCCTTGATCATTGTTCACACAGGGTGGGCCGCCCTCATTTACTTTTGTTGCCAAAATCTATGGCAAAGGATCTTCTCCGGGTCATTTTGGGGCTGACTTCGTCGGACTCGAATGGAGAGCTGCCTTCGGTCTCATCATTAGATCGCTCAGACCCACACACCAAGGGGGTAGGTTCCGGGAAGGATGCCTGGGGGGCCGAGGTCAGAAGGGGGTGGGGGGGAGGGTTGGGTCCCGGTAGCAGCCGGGGCTTGCGAAGGAGCCAGAATGGGATGCGGGGGGGATCTGGGATCGGGTCCCCAGAGGGGTCGCTGGGGGGGACGCCCTCCGAACTAGGCTCGAGGGCCTAGGGGCCCGAAGGGGAAACCTCCTTGAGGGGAGCGTTAGGGTTGGGACAAGATGGATCCTGGGAGGGGGCCCGACCAGAGCTGGGTGGGGGTTTGGGATTAGGGCCTTCCGCCTTTTTGGAAGTCGGGCATTAGTGAGGGAGGTGGCCTTGAGAGCTGTAGGAGGTGCAGAAGGTAGGTTTGTTTTCGTAAATAAGGGTTTGGTGCCAGAAGAAGGACCCATAAGAGATGGTCATCGAGGAGGGGAGCTCAGATTCAAGGTTGGCATTGGCACAGAACCTTGCATGCACCATGCGAGAGCCAGCCTTGGTCATAGGATCAAAGGCCACCAGGTCTCCAACCGACTAGGCGATGAGCTTAAGAACGTCTTCGCACCACATATGGAAGGGGAGGTCCGGGAGGCGAACCCAGATCGGGGCAAAGTTGATGCTTTGGGTGCTGGGGTGAAAATCTGCACCATAATGCCTAAGAAAAAGGCTCTTGCGACCCAAGAACTAGGGCCCGCCCGACAGGATCTTCTCAGCATCCTCGTTGTTATTGATTTTGATAATGAAAAAGCCTCTGGATAGGGCAACCAGCTGGATATGGCCGGAGACCTTCCATTTGGTGGCCGCCCATTTGCGGATCGTCTCCATGTTTGGGCACCCGCCCAGGAACTTCCCAACCAAGGAGGATGAAGAATCAGAAACCAAGGATGAGTAAACCTCCTCCTGGATGGAAATTTGGGTGCCTTGGAGGGAAAGCCCGACACCCAAGGCCCGTGAAGGGGTCCTAGAGCCTGCCAAAACCTGTTGGTAGGAGGGTTTATGGCCTCTCGGGGCCCGCCCTAGCCCTGGATCGGGGGGTACCTTCCCAAGGCCATCCGACGCGACAAAGCCAGGCAGGGGGCGCGGGCCCAGAATCCCAACCCCACCAAACCCACCGTGCAGCTCGAGACCCTCATCTGACCCCACCACGGATCCGCCTAGGCCCGGCCCGGGCCCAGACATGCCTGAACCCCCTAGATTCGGGCCCGCCCAGGATCCAGCGCTCTGCTTTGGATCCAATCCCAGCCCTGCATCCGCTTCTACTCCAAACTGCGCTCCAGCTACCGCTCCTGCTGCTGCTCCCGCCATCGAAAAATCTATATTGAATGTGTTTGAAGTTTTGTAGATGTATAACTTCTTATTTTTTCAATAAAAATTCAATCAAATGTCTTTTGTTTCGTTCCTAACTCATATCTTTCTTTAAGTTTATAATCCCTCATTTTTCTTCCTTTTATTTTCTAATATATTTTTGTTGTTGGTATTATGCTCTTCACCTGCGCATAATGTGATCTAGTGAATCAAAAAGCTTGCAACACTAGGAGTATGCTCTTCACTTGTGTATCTACGATCTGGTGAATCAGAAACTAGTTTACCTTTTTTTTTTGTGGAAAACATCCCAAAAGGGATGCCACTTTCGGGTAAGACCCAAGGAGGCAGGGGTATCCATTCCGCCAAAAATGCCCAGGACTCGGACCTGGCCTACCACCTTTGACATACTCAAGGAGCAAACAAACACACAAAACCAATTTAAAAATAAGTAAATAACAACAAAAATAATAAAATAAAATAAAAAACATGCTCCTTGAGTGTGTCAAAAACAAAAGCACAACCAAACACGCACAATAAGATAAAAGAAACCACAACACAAACCACATAGAAAAACACAAGAACCACATAACAAAACACAAACAAGACAAAAACAACAGAACACTACAAAGACATAACCCAAAAAAAACATGAAAAATAAACACAACCAAAACCTAAAAAATTAAAAAAATAAAATAAAAATAAAAATAAAAAACAACCAACAACAGACAATAAACAAAAACAAAATACATAGAAAACACTCACACATAAAAACACGAAATAACACAAACAAAGAGAAACCCAAGAACAAGAACGAAAAAACACAAGAACAATAAAAATAAAACAACAAAAACACAAGAACAACAAAAACAACACAAAGAACACAAAAACAAAACAAAACAAAAGAACCCACCCACCTTAAAAAACTAAACAAAAAAACAAAAAAGAAAAAGAAAAAAATGAACAAAACAATGACCTATCTAGACCAGAAGACTATTAAGGCAAGAATCAATAGAGGAAACAAAATAAAGAATAGAATGAGCTAGGGAACTAAAAAAACTGAATGAACCAAAGAGAAGCAAAAAAAAACAAGAAGAAACTAGGTACCTTCAGAACTGGAGCCATCCAAAGAAATGATAGAAAGAAGAGCTTCCCTAATTTGAGAAGCCCACCATATAGGAGGGTGGCCATAACAAGTAAGATCACCTTTGTCCAAAGCCCAATTAGCTAAAGCATCAACACTCTTGTTTTGATCTCTGACCACATGATTGTAATCAACTTTCAAAAATCCCATCCGGATTAACTGAATCTTCTCAATAATTCTTTTTATTCTCCAATCCACCTTATGATTCTTAGAAGGAGTCTTCAAGAGATTAATCATAAGTTGAGAGTCGACTCAACTAACACCTTTTCCCATCCAACCTTAGTAGCCTCCTGAAGACCTCTCGAGGATACCATACCCCTCAAGGAAGGTTATTGGAAAGAATACCCAAATTCTCAGCAAAAGTAAAAACCAGGGAGCCATCCGAAAGTCTACCAATTCCTCCCACACTCGGCTTTTCCAAGGTTCCCTCTAGAGGCTCCATCAGGATTGACTTTTCCAAAATCCTTAGGAGGAGGTTGCCAATTTCTAGTCCTATCCATCTTACTAATACTCACATTCCCTTTAAGTTGGTTGCCCTTAGAAGGTTTAATCTTCAATATTTGCATCACTTGATCCCATATTTGGTGGGAGTTTTGGGGGTGATTAAGGAGTTGATGGACTCGATTCAACTAAGTTGGCTATGGTCTTTTGCCAAATATAGTGAATATCCTTCCTATCTTGATTAAAAATTTGGTTGTTCCTTTCATTCCAAATATTCCAAAGAAGAATGGTAGAACCCATCCAAACTAACCGCCTAATAAAATGATCAACACCCTCTTGATTAGGCCAATCCCTCCAAAGTTGTTCAAAAGTAAAAAAATTGGACCACTGTAAGCCAAGTAAAGTGGCCATTCTCCTCCATAGCTCGGAGGCTAAAGTACACTCAATAAAAATATGGTTGATATTTTCTACATTCTCTTCACACATTTCACATCTAAAAGGGCCATGAAAACCACGCTTCATAAGTTGCTCACCAGGAAGCACCCTACGATGCAATAAAAGCCAATTAAAGAACCTCACCTTAGGCCAGAGCTTTTGAGCCCACAATCGAGAAAATATGTTAGAAGAATGGTTGGGATTATTATGGCATAAGGTCAAATAACCTTGAGCAACCGAATACTCACCCTTAGTAGTGTTGTTCCATCCAAAACAATATTTTTCATGGGACCAAGAGAGGGATCTCATATGAAGGATGCCTTGGATATCTTGTCTTTGCCTTTCTGGGATTTGAATAGGCCAGTCCTCAATAGGGATCCAATATCTACCAACATTTGAATTACCAGTATGGTACCGATAGTAATTAGCCACCTTTATCCAATTAGCTCGGTGAAGCTCCTCCATCCAAGGCCTCCAATCGGGAAACTGAGTTATCAAAGGCTTGTGACCATCCCAAGAATCTGTCCAAAAATTTGCATGTTGACCATTATGAATGATCCAAAATAATTTTTTCTTTATCAAATCCTCACCAGCCTTAAGAACTGCTAAAATGGGAGAACCTTTGGTAGGAAGTTGATAGCGAACAAGGTCTTCAGGACTTTTGTTCTCAAGATATTTAGCACGGAGATTATTGGCCCAAAGAGCATTGGGGTTATGCAACATCCTCCAATATAATTTAGCAGCTAAAGCTTTGTTGTTATTAATTGAAGACCGGAATCCTAACCCCCTTCACTCTTAGGAAGACATAAAGTATCCCATTTCACCAAGGCCCATTTTCTTTTCTCCTTAGTACCACTCCAAAGGAAACGATGACTGATTTGATCCAATTCTCGAAGAACAACCTTTGGGATATTCAAAATGGAAGAAACATAAATAGGAATAGCTTGAAGGACTGATTTTACCAAGGTGATTCTACCCCTAGAAGAAAGCCACTTGTTGGTCCACTTTCCAATTTTCTTCTTGACTTTGTCCAACAACCAATTCCAATATTTATTTTTCTGCCTTTGAATATTTATGGGAATACCTAAATAAGTGATTGGAAGAGAGGTCTTCTTATATCTTAATTTATCCAAGACCATGGATTCCTCGTCTAGCAGAGCAGAAGAAAGAAAATAACTTTAGATTTGTCTTCATTGATCAACCGCCCAGGAGGCCTTAGAAAAATAGCTAATGATTTGCTTAATATTAGAAGCTTCCTTAACTCGTAGCTTTACCTAAAAGAGTAGAGTCATCCACAAATTGAAGATGAGAGATAGGTCTAGCTCCATGAGCAATGGTAACTCCCTCAAGGGTTTTGTTTTCCCTCTTTTTGGTTATAGTCCTACCCAAGCATTCAACAAGAATGATGAATAAATAAGGGGATAGCGGGTCACCTTGCCTAATACCTCTGGAAGCCGGGAAAGACCGAGAAGGCCTCGCCATTGATAAGAACTAAGTAGGAAACTGAAGAGATACATCCCATAATCCAATCCATCCAATCCTTAGAGAAACCAAATTGCCTCAAAACTTTGATAAGGAAGTGCCAATCCACTCTGTCATAAGCTTTGGATAAGTCTAACCGAATGAACATGGAAGGAGAATTTTGCATATCCATGGAATGGATGGCTTCCCGAGCAAGAACTATCTCATCTACTATTTGACGTCCTTCCACATAACCCCCTTGCTCTGGGGAAATAATCTTATGCAAAAGAGGCTTCAACCTTTCTCGCCATGATTTTAGTAATGATTTTGAGAAGAACATTACATAAAGCAATAGGTCTAAAAGCTGAGATATGATCAACCTCTTGAGCTTTTGGAACAAGAGTAATATAAGTTTTATTGATAACCTTCAAAATTTCTTTGGCTTTCCTGGCTTCTTCCACCACCTCTAATAAATCAACATGAAGGATATCCCATAACTCTTGGTAGAACTCAATAGGAAAACCATCAAGACCTCGGGTTTTCCCTTTTGCATTTTAAAAACTACTTGTTGAAGCTCATTGATAGTAACAGGAGCAGTCAAAATAGAGTTCTCCTCAGAAGTGATAAGAGAAGGGATTGCTTGAAGAACATTATGTTGAGAAGCCGAGTCAAGAGGAGTAGCAACAAAAATATTGGAAAAGTAATCAACAACAATAGAGTTCATGCCATCCCAAGTATAAACAACATCTCCATAATCTGATTTTAAGGAAGAAATAAAGTTGTGAGATCTTCGAGCTAGAAGAGATTTGTGGAAGAAATTTGTGTTTCGATCTCCTTCTTTGAGCCATTGAATTCTAGATTTTTGCTTCCATAAGATTTCTTCTCTTTTTTCCCATTCCTCTAACCGAGTTGTGAGTTTAATTTCATCTGCACTTCTCTTCTCTCGTGAGGCCATCTAAACGGATTTTCTTATTCAAATTTTCAAGATGAGCAATAACTTCATGTTTTTTTTATGAACATCCCCAAACTCTTTCCAGTTCCAAGTCTTGATTTTGGATTTAATGTATTGCAGTATTTTGGCAAAATAGAACATCTTAGTCCCATGCCTAGGTTTACCTTCCTTCCACCATTGTTGCACACGAGGTCCGAAGGAAATGTCTCTAAGCCACATTAATTGAAAACGAAAAGGAGAGAAACTCACATTGGTTTTCCACATTTCCACCATGACCGGCCAATGATCCGAACCAACATTATTAAGAGTCTTCACTTTAGGAATGTGACCATGGATTAAGAAATTTTCAGAGAGCAAAAACCTATCCAATCTCTCCATTATACAAGCTAAGCCTTGCCTTCTGTTAGACCAAGTCATAAGGCCATTATCTAGTTGGATATCCACAAGATGGAGGTTTGCAATATATTCGCTCATGAGGTCAGTGCTTTTGTCCAAATTTCTATTTCCCCCTTTTCTCATCCAGAGAGAGGATGGTATTGAAATCTCCTCCGATCAAGATCCAAGCTTTAGGAAAATGAGAGATAATATGAGTAATATCCTTCCACTGTCTTCTTTTTTCCTCCAAAGAAGTCGGAGCATAAACAATTAATGCAGAGCATAATCTGGTTGGAATGTCTACTTTGAATAGCTATAGCCAACAAACCCCAACTGCCAACCATATGGTGAATAACTACCTCTTTTGGGTCCCAAAGACAAGCAATGCCACCCGAAGTCCCTTGGGAACCGAGGGAAACCACTTTTCCAGCTGGCCAAATTTTACCGGCAATTAAGTCCATATCCTCCATTGACATCTTTGTTTCTTGAAGGAAAACAAGATGTGGATGATTTATCCGAATCATTCTTCTAATTTCATTTTGTTTTGAAAGACTCCCTTTGAGTCCTCTAATATTCCAAGTGATGATCTTCATTAATACCAGGGCTAAAAAAGTTGGGAAGGGCATTAATCTTACCTTCCTCTACAAGCTTTTCACCTTCTTTTACCATATGATATTGATTGGTCTTGCGACCTACTTTTTGATTAGAATCCATCTTCAATTTTTTTTCCCTGTTTCTTGACTTATTCCAATTGAATCCGAGATGGCTTCTAACCTTGAAGAATGCTCGTACATAGCCAAAATTTTACTAGATGGTTCAACGGAGTCTATATTGGGACCTGCATTATTTGAAGTTTTGACATTTGAAATATTGTTTTTCTTGTGTAAATTTTCTCCTTTTTTTCTCGTTGAAAACCTTTGATTTGTTGGTTTGTCTCTCGAGTTCTTCCCTTCATATTTAAATTGTGTTTCTAAGATTTTAGTTTCCATTATTTCCTCTTCCTCACTTGGGACATCATTTGTGGAAAGGATTTCAAACATATTAGCAGATGACTTTGATTGATCCTTCATAACTGGTTTTTTCTGAGTGTTCTTCTTCTTAGGTATTTGGAAACCTGCCGAGTTTATATCTTCTTTCTTTTGATCAGGAATTTTATTTGGGCAAGCACTCGCCAAATGACCATATTCATGGCAAATTCTACAATGAAAAGGAATGTTCTCATAGTCCACTACTTGCTCCCAAGTGTCTTCCCCAAATTGTAATGTGATCTTTTTAGGTAGGGGTTTGTCAAAATCCATTAAAACACAAATCCGAGCATAAATAATATGTTCAAAATTTTGAGTACAATCAACGAATCATCATAAAAGTTCCTAAAGAGTTTCCAATTGAAGAAAAATAGTAGGATTCCAAAATTCAATAGGGAGGCCAAAGAGTCTAACCCACACGGGAGCTATAGAAGGCATCTCTTCTTCGGCTTTAAATTTAGTATGCCAGGGCTTCATGAAAAGCCCTGCCCTTCCAAAAACCAAGGACCCCCTTGAAAAGTTTTCTCTCTATCTTCATTATTAGCAAATAAAACAAGAAAATAACCATTTGGATAAATAGAGATTTGTAACTCACCTTTAGTTTTCCAGCTTTTTGCAGCCCAGACTTTGAAAGCAGATAGACTCGGATGAAAACCCACGAACCGACAAATTAGTCCTCTTTTTTCCAAATCTTCAATGCCAGTCTGAATGTTACCCATATCAAGCTTAACAATAGGAGTTCCATCAGCTGCTTTAAGACATCCTGACTCCATTTTCCTGGGATCAATCTTAGGCATTCTTAGAGGTTTATGGGAAGCCCTAATATTGATATTAGCATTGGGCTGAGGCTGTCCACCATGAAGGGCATCCCTAAAATTCATTTTTGGGACCGAGTCTTCGAAATTCTTACCCTTGACAGGGGTTTTCATAGTAGAATTATTTTGTGGGTGCACCTTAGCACCAGATTCACTTGAGATATGAGCCATTTTTTGATCAACTGCTTGAAACTTGTTTCGTGATCTCTTTAATCCTTGCCCTAGACGCCGTGGAAAGGTATGGTTTTCACTTTTCTTTTGTGCAGCAAATTGGAAGCCGTTGTCACTCAAGTTCACAGTATGATCTATTGAAAGACAAATTTCTAACCCATCTTGTATCCCCTGCAACATTTCCTGCTAAAATATTGAGCATAAACCACAAAAATATTGGCCGCTAGGGCCTGAAGGCCCTAAAAACCAACCTCTGGAGCTGCTTGCACTCAACCCGGATGAAACCCTCGCATAGCCGCTTGCCAAATATATCATTCACACATAGGGATGCGCTAGGATCTGTGTTGCTCCAAATGATATGAAAATTGGTGGAGACGTTCTAGGGTTTTTCAGGCATCTACCCTCAAAATTTCAGCTCAATCCGAGTCCGGATGAGTGAGATATGGCCGAAACGAGTTCGGCAGTTTGGGCAGTCCTACGAAAAACGTCTAATCAATTTCGACTCATCTCAGCATGTCTTAGATCCAAAAACTAATTTATAGTGGAAAACACCCCTTTCGAGGTGCCACTTTCAATAGGTTGGGCATAGGAGGAATGGAGCCTTGTCGGCCTCTACCAGCACATAGGACATTCCTAACTATACCATATATCTACAGGATGGAGACAAGGGGAATGGAACCTGGGTCGGCCTCTACTAGCACCCAGGGCATTTACCACTGCACCACAACAAGTAGATGCTAGTGTACCCCTTTTTTGAGTACTGCTTCACCATGTTCAATTTCTACATCATCTACTCATCTAAAATTATATATAATATTATTTTTTAAATATTATATTCATTTTTTTAGATTCAAGTAGTGTGGTAAACTCTTACATTCATATAGGGTTGAGCAGTCCCCTTCCAACCATGACCTCTTGTAAGGTTGAAAGCTATGCTTATCAATAAAAGCTTAACACACAACCACACACTATAGTTTGAATTTAAATATTATATTAATTATGGTAGACAAATGTGTAGTAGTTGATAGTAAACACCATGCATTAACCATGTCTAAATATTAAAAAAAAAAATACCGACCACATTAAAGGGAAAAATAATGAAGTCAAGAAAAATTATACAAATTTTCTAGAAGGAAAAGAACATCAATACGAAAGCAAGAAAGGATAGAAATTTAATGTAACTAAAATTTATTTGAAATATGAAAAAAATATGTACCCTTTTTTCTTTCTTGATTCTCACTTTATTATCAAATATTTATTTTTCATGTGCATGTCCTTTGATTTTGATATGGACTTTATTTAAACATAGAAAATTAGTTAAAAGAAACAATTGAAATTAGAACAATGCATGAGGTAGGCATTTTGGAACTTAGAAAAGAATGTGCTATTATAATATTAAAAAAATAATTTTTATTTATAATTAAATATTAATTGTTTGAATATGTTTAAAATATTAATAAATGTGATAGTGTAGTTATGTTTAAATTTTTAAATTGTTTATATGGGATTGAAGCAATTTTTATTCATATTACATCAATGACCATATAGTAGTATTATAATGGTTTGATTTGGTAACTATGCATGTATTATTTGGCAAGATTCACACCTAGGTTTCCTCCTTGAAATTTGATAAATATAACCATTTGAGCTAATGATATTTTTCAATGAGTTTACACATTTTTTTATGAGGGATCATGGTCCCCTCATATTGAGTGGGGTTTGAACCTTAGATCTCTCAAAGAGAATCCAAAGCCCTTACCACTGCAGTAAGCTTGCAGTTATTAAGTTAATGACATTTTATGTAATTATGATTAAAAAAAAAATTGCCAGAGAAAAATGGGTTGTACATGGGTCCTCAACCCTTTACAACTTATAATTATCTCCTTTAGAGCTTAAGAGTTTACAAATAGATTCAATTCTCATCTTAATTGAGTTGCTATAGCTAGATACCTACATCAGTTTCCATAAAAATTCAAAATTCTCTTGATACCCAATATCATAATTCTAATTGATAACTTGACTCCATCTATCAAGGCTCTCTGCTTCCAGATTAGGAATTAGGTGAGTTTATAGGGTTAGTTTAGACTCTTCTATGGCTAAATAAATCCTCCTTTTCATTACATCTAAGCTACTTTTCTTTCCTTTAAATATTATTATATTCCTTTCTAGCCATCATGTCCAAAGTATTGTATCTTTTGATATATCCCAAATTGTCTTTAAATACTCACATTTAAAATTGAACTACCATTGCTTTAACCATTCTTCAATTCTACCATTCATCATCATGCATTTACCAAACATATTAAGAATCCATTGCCATAGATTCTATACTATTGAGCAGTGTCCCAAGAGATAGTATATACTCTCCTCATCCTTTTTACAAAGAACACATTGTAAGGGGCCATGAAAACCCCTTTTCATAAGGTTATCCTAGGATAAAACTCTTCTATGACCTACTAGCCAAACAAACATTTTAACTTTAGGAATTCTCGGGCTATCCCAAATATAACTACATTTTCTTGTGATATTCATATTTTATTGGTGCTTTACATTATATCTACTTCTTGTTGTGTATTCTTTTGAGCTATTCAACTCCTAAATTAGCTTATCCCTAGCTCCCCTTGGAACAATCATTGTTGTTTTCTTTTTGCTTAACTACCACCTGGCATTAATGCCTTGTATACTTGTAAAAAAATATTCTTTTCATTTGTATCTTCCTTCATGATCCTTGTACATAATGTTTGAAACCCTATCACCATATTTATCTTGAAGTAATCTCATATTGGTCATAGAGGTTTCTAGTTGGTGGATTCCCATAGACTTACTGATCTAAAGAGATCTACCCTCCCCTTGGGCAACTAATGATAGGATCCTTTTATAGTAGGAATATGTGTAATTTTTGGAGCTCCAAAATGAAAATAGATTAAATCTATAAAACATTGGAGTACCTTACCCAAAAATATGTTGTGAAGGCCATCAAGAATTTGGTAAATATCAAGATATAGGTCCAAGAGGTCCAGGTTGGACACCAAGTTTCTCATGTGAGGAGCAAGTAAGCTCTAAAGTTGTTACCAACATTTCTAGGAAGCAAGGTCACCCTTTGATGAGGAATGGAAGTGAATGCTCAAATGAGAAAGTTATCCCTGTAGTAGCTCTCCTATATCATTTCTCACTTATTTTATCTCTTTTTACTTTTGCTTGTATATAGTTTTGCCTTCCTTTGGCTTCTAATTTGATTGTGTTCCTATGGATAAGGTACGTAGTTTAGGGTTTTTCATCTTTAGCAAGCTGAAGAACCCCTAGGATCCACCAACACTATAGGGAATTTCCCCTATGTACCTACTTTGCTTTTAAAAGTGCTCCATTCAAAAGTGGGACAAGTAGAAAGAGGGTTAGAAGGTGTGGTTCACCTTTAGTCAAAAGGGTGGGCACTAGCCCACAATGCAAAGGAAGGAATATAACATTTAGGTCATGTCAATAATTGGATATCTTATCAATGATTAACACTCATTTTCTACCTAAAGTATCTGGCTTAAGTATTCTAATTCCCATAGACCATCAATTTTCCATGTTATGGCCCATGTTGTTTCTATAGATGAAGGTCAAAACAAAAAAAGGAAGTCCCAAATGAAACCTCGATTGAACATGTGATAGTAATTCAAAAACAAGAGAATGAAGCATTGGGGTATAGTTGGAAAAGGCCTAAAATTATCCAATAGGAATCTTACCTCAGCTAGGACATGTGGTAGTTGTTTGTAAACAAAGAAAACAACACAAAAGGCAATTAATAAATATCCACCATTGGCTACCAAGTTTGACTTATTCTACTCATCCTGTCACAATCACTCATATGGTAGCTGCAATGGTCACCTGCCACATGGGTAATCCTACCTTTCAAATCCTACACCAAATAGAGAGGCTATACTAGCAATGTTAGCAAGTGAGACATCCCAAAAGTAGATGAAGACCCATGGGACTTCTAATATTTTAACCTTGGCCCGTGCAACCACCTTTTGAGCATATTATAGGGGGTGATGGCAATAGCAACTTCCCATATGGTGGCCTAAAATCCTTCAATATTAATAGCCCTAGATATAGAAGCCTCGAGATGATAGAATGTAGGTGTAGAAGGGTATCAATTGTAGAATTAAATTTAATTCTCAAGTCTGCAAATTTTTTTAGGGAAAGAGCCCCTTAGTCTTAGCCTATAAATAGGTAATTAAAACTCATTGTAAGGCATTGGGAGTTTCTTGTAGGGAAAGAGCCCCTTAGTCTTTAGTCTTCTCTTTCAAAGCTTCTTGTTGTGTTTCTCAATATAATGTATGGATTCCCAAGCATGTCAGGCCACTGTCCCTATAGGCCAGGATATTTTAAGATAACAAGTGGTATATGATATTATTTTTTTATTGGTGGAAAACGGTGACCTTTTTATCTTTGAATAGAGACATCCATACAAATTGGATGATGCTTTGGCAATCATGGGAAATTTTATGTTACAGTAAATATGATATGGTAGATTCAACTTGTGATGTTGTATGTACTTTTTATTTGTGGACAAGAGGTAACTCAATAGATAAGATAGTTTTATAATGCATCATTCCACACACTCCTATTTTGTAGGAACTCAAAATATTAGTGATAGGTGGACATGTTCCACCTCTTAAATAAGTGGAGGTGTCATTTTTGAAGAGTTTAGAGGGTAGGAAGAAGTGTACACACATCCCTACCTAGAAAATAATACATTGTAAATACCTATGGGTATTTCTTCTAGCCTAAATAAACCAATAAGAAAGTCATTTCTAGGTGTGTGAAGGAATTGGACATGGAAGGTCACAAGTTCAACTCCATTTGCCTCTTATGTTTGATGTGATGCTATATTTTTTATATATGATAATAAT
Source organism: Wollemia nobilis (assembly GCA_028583015.1). Lineage (NCBI taxonomy): Eukaryota > Viridiplantae > Streptophyta > Pinopsida > Araucariales > Araucariaceae > Wollemia > Wollemia nobilis. The sequence continues at coordinate 2,558,037 of JAQPPZ010003633.1, forward strand.
TTTAAATCCAAGGAGCATCGACGTTCCATGGCATGAATTTCCATTACAATGATAATGAAGGTTGTGTGGCTATAATGAAGTTCTTAGAGGCTTTATACATGATAGATGTCATGGGTTTGACATATGGTATGTACACTATAACAAGAATTTTGGAGGCTAGATAGAAAGGTAGACCAACTATTGAATGACCGTGTATGGGTACAAGTAACCCTACTTGGCCCAACCCCTATTTACTTTTATGGGAAACCTACCTTGTTCAAGTCATGATTTGTCTATGATAATAACCTAATGAATATAACAACATTGCATCACTATTTGGCTTGTGTTCAAATCCTTTTATAGTTAGAGTTAGATATTTGGGAGGTATACCCAAATAGATGGTTGATAATTCATTACTCAAACCAACCACCTACATCTTCATTGTAAATATACAAAATTTTGATCAATACAATCTTGTCCAACACCTTGTCGGTCCAATAATAGTTATGTGAAATTTTTATTATTATATTAGGCTAAATGAGTAAAAATATAATTAAATGTTACAAAATTAGAAATAATTTTTGGGGGGACAATGCAACGGTTTGGGGTTTGGCTCTTCTTTGTGAGGTCAAAGGTTCAAATGGCTATGTGTGTGGGTGTGTGGTTGTATGTTAATCCTCTATTGATAATTTTAGCTCTCGATCTTATGATGGGTCCTCGTTGAGAGGTTATTTCTCAGCCCTAAGCATCATTCATAGAGGTTTCTCACACTAACCTAATCCCCCCCCAAAAAAAAAAATAGTATTAGAAATATTTTTTACTTGGAATCTATATATATAAACAAAATAAATTATAAAAGTAATAATAATAAATGTACTTATATCTAGAAACTAATAAGGTTCTGAATCAAATTATTTATTGCATTGATTTAAAAGGCTTTAATAGGCATCAAACATGCCAAGATTACAAGATTTGTGAAACTATGTGAATCTCCCAAATCACACAAACATACCAACTTGGGAAGATTAAATCATAGAACTCACACTTAGCTAATCTAGAGCTAACTAATGGTTGTCTAGAACTAGCAACTGGAAGCTTCTTATTTTATTGTATGAGTAGGAATCTTCAATGCTAATTAAATTAATAATAATCTTCTTATTTTATTGTATGAGTAGGAAGCTTCAATGCTAATTAAAATAATAATTATGCCTAGGCTAGTTAAATATCAAATTTTAATAAATTTTTTACTTTAAATATTTTGGATGACTATGCGTGTTGTGGTGCATATGGTGTTGGCCATGTGCGTCATGTGTGTGACCATATATAGTGCACATGGTGTATGTGTGTTGGTCATGCGTAGGATATGCTTAGGTACACCAACTGTGAACATGTGCAAGAATACGAGTGAGCATCACGTACACTACATATGTGGTTGCATGCACTGGCCATGCACAGGCCACGTGCAAGCACACACCAGCTATGTGCATAGCCTTACACATGTGGTGCACGTATATTGTGTATCGCGTGGTCACACATAATTGTATGATAGAGTGCACATGTGCATCCCACAGGGATGCGTGCATATAGGGAGGAAGGACGTGCATAGGGAGAAAGGGGTAAAATTTCCTACTTATTATTGTCATATTTTTTTTGATGTAGATCTTCATCAAGGCTAGCGGGGTGAATAGGAGCATGAATACTAGAGTTGTGAGGTAATACAACTCATGCTAGGTGTAGGGCCACTCGTGACAAATATGAAGACACTAAAAAATATGGTGTGCAACTATGGATGTGACACAGTTTGAAATATGAGAGGGCTACATCGAGGGGCTAGGGACCAGAGATCTGGACCATCTTGTTCTAGGATATCTATTGCGTAGCCACCAATGATCTAATTGAAGGAAATTCTCCACTCATTATTGTCATAGTGTAGGTGAAATCCAACCTAAATTTACCTTGGACACAATGCTGGTGATGGCTAGGAACTAGAAATTTCTTCAATTATGGTAGATGGAAAATGATATAGAGAAAAGCATCATAGCTATATGGTATGTGCCTCATTTCATGTGTTACTTGTAAGCGTAGCTAGGATGACCACAACAGGGTTCATAAAGGATAGAGGTCACATGGCTTTTGGATTTTGTTTCTCGAACTCTTGTTTGTCTATATCTGCAATGGAAAGGCCTTCAAATAGGCCTTCAAAGCTTCCAACTTTAATTTCTTCCAAAAAAGTATTGCTTCAACAACAACATAGGGGTATTCTTCAAAGGGACCTTCAATTTCTATATTAATAGTAGTATAGTCCAAAGGAAATGTTATGGGCTCCATGCCCATAGATCCTGGTTCAATTCCAAGTACTACTTCAACTATTTCTTCTATAGGAAGAATTTCTCCTCAAATAGATGCCTATTCTTTTACTGTCATTTCTTCTGCCAACATGGCAACTTGGATCTGCTGGAGTTTATCAATGATAGTTTTAAGTCATTGAGACATCTCTTTGAAAGAGTTATCTTGGATAGGAAACATGGTGCCCTACCCAAACAAGAGCATGATCTACTAGTTTGATACCAATAATAATATTTCAAATCAAACTATTTATTGCATTGATTTACAAGGCTTTAATAGGCATCAAACATACCAATATTATAATATTTATGAAACTATGTAAATATCCCAAATCACACAAACATACCAACTTGGAAAGAGCAAATCATAGAACTCACACTTAGCTAATCTAGAGCTAACTAATAGCTATATAAAACTAGCAACTAGGAAGCTTCTTATTTTATCGTATGAGTAGGAAGCTTCAAATGCTAATTAAAATAATAATTATGCCTAGACTAATTAAATATCCCTAGGCTAACCCTTATCAAAAACTTTACAAAATATATACATTAAATATTTTTCTTAGAATATATATTAATGATTTTAAATATTTATATTAAATATTTTTTCAATGAGTTTACACAAGTTTTTATGAGGGGTCTCGGTCCTCTCATACTAAGTGGGATTTGAACCTTGAACCTCTCAAAGAGATACCAAAGCCCTTACCACTACAGTAAGCTTACAACTACTAATTTTATAAAAATTAAATGACCACTTAGTTTAAAATTTATTGAATAAATGACACAAACACACAGATATATATATATATATATATATATATATATATATATATATATATATATATATATATATATATATATTGATGCATTACTATAAATTTTAATTTTTAATGAGTTCAATACAATTCATTTGGAGGTAAGCACCCATAACTCACATATGCTTAGATTTAAGTATTTGTCACTCACATATGTTGTCTTCTTTGTCCATAAAGGTTGAAATTAAGCCTTCTTTATAGGAAATGATCCATTTTAACATTTTTTGTTGTTGCATAGGGAACCTCTATAAACCATAGTCTGTTGGATAAAGGTGAAGTCAACAAGACCCCCACCCTCCAGGGAATGGAATTGGGGCAGGCCATTAGCAAACACTTGGATGCTACCAGCTTTTAAAATTTTAGGGTAAAGCACGATTTTTTGAAAAGGGGTCCCAGTCTCCTTGTGTCAAGGTTTGAACTTGGGTCTCTTGGATGAAAACCCAAAGGTATACCACTAGGTATCCCTCACCTATTACACTATGGTTTGAACTTGGGCCTCTTGGATGAAAACCTAAAGATATACCACTATGGTATCCCTCACAAGACAAAAACTTAAAATTCTAGGTTAAATTAACTTATATTAGATATCAAGTGGAATTAGCTCAATTGGTTAAATTCCTTAATATTCAAGGATGAGACCTAGGTTTAAATATTGCCAAATAATACATGGATAATATCCAAGATTTGTTAAAAATAATGAGGAAAAAAAATCTAAGCAAAAACATCAAAGGGTTTTGCAGGAAAAAAATCTAAGCAATGATGTCAAAGGGTTTTGTGGAAAAAATTTGAGCAATCGTGTTAGAGTATTTTGTGGAAAATTTTGAGTAGTAGCATCAAAGGGTTTCTATGGAAAAAAATCTGAGTAGTGGTGTCAAAGGGTTTTGCAAAAAAAATCTAAGCAGCGATGTTAGAGGGTTTTGTGGAGAAAATTTTGAGCAACAGTGTTAGAGGGTTTCTGTGAAAAAAATCTGAGCAGTTGTGTCAGAGGGTTTCTATGGAAAAAAATTTGAGCAGTGATGTTAGAGACTTTTACAAAAAAAATCTAAGCATCGAGGCATTAGAGAGGGTTTTGCAAAAAAAATTGAGCAGCATTGTCATAGGGTTTTGTGGAAAACAATTTGTGCAACAATGACAAAGGATTTTGTAAAAAAAAATTGAGCAACAGTATAAGAGGGTTTTTGTGAAAAATCTAAGCAATGACATTAGAGGGTTTTGCAAAATAAAAATAAAAAAAATTATGGTGCATGTTTTCTACTATGGAGCGACATCAGAGGAGGAGAGGGATTTGAGCAGCGGCATTAGAGTTGAAAATGACCTTTGGCAGGAAGAAGCTGGTGGATGAGAAGTTGTAGGTGAGTGGGAAGGAGCTAACTAGAGAGAAGGAGCGAGTGGTCAGGAAAGAGCAATCAGGGGATTTAGGTTCTAGAGGGTGTTCTAGTGTAGGGTGTTGTTCAGGCTCAGAGAGCAGAGAGTCACAAGGTGGATTTTGTGATACTTTTGTATGTTGTGTACTCATATAGAATTCAAAAAAGTATCGGATATGCAGCCCCCTTGATGATACTCGAGTTGGATGGAAAATCAAGTGGATCTTGTTGGATGGGACATCCTTTTGACCCAGGAGAATATTTTTCTAAGGTGATTACAAAAGGTTTTAAACCTAGCAGGATGAAAATATTATTTAATCTCACCCTTGAAGGTGATGAGATTCATATTTTTGATGAGCTCATAAATATTGTTATGGAAGAGGGTTCTTGGAATATAGTAGGCAAATTCTAGGGAAGCAGACCTGATCTAGATTCCATTAGATGTTGGGATTTGATGAAATGGAAGACATTAGGGTCCTTGGAGATAGTGGTTATATAAAAGGTTTTTTCATTGTCAATTTGAACTACGAAGAGGACTCAAAATGAATCTTGGGTGGGAGCCCTTGGTTCTATGGGAAAAGAGGTTTATTTCTTTGCAAATGGGGTCATGATTTCAACCCAGACACCCAAAAGGTGAATATGGTTCCTCTTTGGGTGAGGCTTCTAGGTCTTCCCTTCCACCACTAGTAGGAAGACATATTGAGAGGGATAGCTAAAAGCATTGGTGAACTCATTCAAATCAACCCAATGACTAGAGAGAAATCCATAATGATCTTCACAAGGTTGTGCATTATGGTAGATCTAGAGGTTGATCTTCTATCTTATATTAAGCTTGTTTCGACGGTAGGTACATGGGCTCAACTGATTGAATACAAAAATAGACTCATTCGATGTTTCAATTACGGTAAACCTAGTCATTTATATTCACAGTGCTCTACAATCCTTAACAAGAAGTTTTGTAGGAGAAAGTTGTTGAGGATTGACCTAAGTGGACTGAGCATGAAGATTTTGGCCTTAAGGAGGTGGCACACAACTCCTCAAAACCCCAGATTCAAATGATGCCTGGTAAATAAGTGGTGTTTGGAACTCAAAACACTAAAAGTCTTTTGCTAAAGGACATAGAAACAACAGGTCCAACCTAAGGAGAACCCACCTTGAGGAAGATTATGGCAATGGGTGGAAACTGTTCTCAAACTTTGGAGGCCAATGAACATCTTCAGGTTAGTTTTTCTAGACCTATTTTAGGACCTCCTAGTCTGACTATTATGCTAAAAAATTCATGTGACTGCTTGGACTATGACTAGCTTGTTAGAAGATGTAACCCTGGAAGAAAAATTACTCAACATATTTTCTCGATTGATGAATTAGCCCAGTCTCTAACTCTCAGGTCCCCTCCAAAGACTAGAAGCTGCAAAAAAGGAATTAATGTTTGAATGGAGCACAAGGCGGATCAACCTTTCAATGAAACACATCGGTCCAAAGATAGAGACAGATGTGGAAAATGGATCTTAGACCCTATTAAAAGTTGATAATGTCAAATAAATAGGGGGAAAACAACTCAAGATTGAAATATTTTGTCATAACTCCCAGGGCAATGGGGGTAAAAAATTTCACAAAATCCATAAATGAGGTTCCTATCATGGAACATTAGAGGTCTAAATGGGACCTCAAAACAAAGGGTTTTATATTCTTTGAGAAATGAGGTTTGTCCAAATATAATTCTTCTACAAGAGACAAAGATGGATAGAAGTAAGGTAGATGAGGTAAGAAAGGTGGTTTGGAATGAGGTCAACTTTGTGGCCAATTCGACACAAGGAGCCTCGGGAGGTCTCCTGTGTCTATGGAACCCCAATAAAGTCATTGGCTTGGCCCTTTTGGTAATAAATAGAATTATTAACATGTTTTGTGGCAAGTCTTCAGGTTAAAAGTGTATTTTGACCAACATTTACATCCCTAACTCCAGAACAAATAGAAATCATCTTTGGTCCACGCTTAGTTCAATGAGAGAAGCTTTTAAGAACAAGGCTTGGATTCTAGTAGGAGACTTCAACTCTCCTTTGTACTCGTAATACAAGAAGGGGGGATAAATCAATCTCGAGAAACTGCTACTTTTTTCAATAATTAGGAGCTCATGGACTTTGAATTAAAAAGTTCCAAATATACATGGAGTAACAGATGCTTGGGGGGCCATCACATACAAATTAGATTGGAATTTTTTTTTTATTTCCAAAGAGGTCATTCCTCTGTTTTGGGACTCTTATCTCAACTCCTTATCCAAGATTGCATTTTATCATAACCCCATTCTATTTGATAACAATTCTAATACTTCTTTCTTCTCAAGATCCTTTAGATTTGAAGCCATGTGGCTCTCTCAAAAATGAAGATAGAAATACAAATTCTTCAATCCTCAACTCTTTAACACAAAATCCATAACTAGATTAGGAAGATTTGTAAAGCGGATGGTTCTAAAATAGGGGATATCTAGGAAATTAGGATGGAGGTTGTCTCCTTCTTCCAATCTCTCCTCTACGAGACAAGTGTGAGAAGTGCTTTTACAGAAGAAAAACTCCATCAGAACTTTGCTCACATGGTAACAGAAGAAATGAATGTTAATCTCAACAGTCTGCTTAATGATGATAAAATTAAGAAAGCACTTTTTTCCATGGAAGGATTGAAGGCCCCTATCCCAGATGGTTTCCTCCCAATATTTTTCTATAGCTTCTAGCATATCTTTGGTAGGGATATTGGTGAAGCTCTACGTGAAGTTCAATCCATTGGAGTTTTCCCTAGGGCTTTAAATGCCATTTTTTGGATCTATTTCTAAAATCAACAGGTGCCATTGAGTTCAAAGAATTTTACTCCATTAGCCTCTACAATACTATATTTAAAATTTTCACTAAAGCTTTGGCTAATAGGGTTAAACCTCTCTTGTCTCTTTTGATTGATTTTGCTCAAAGTGGCTTTATTTTGGGTCATCAGATCCTGAATGGAGTTATTTTAGTTCATGAACTCATACATTCAGTGGACAAAAGTGGTCGAGCAAGAGATTTTTTAAAACTGGACATGAACAAGGTCTATAACAGGGTCTCATGGGACTTTCTCCTTAAGATCCTCCAAAATTTTAGCTTTGATAGGAGATGGATCTTTACCATCAAAACCTACATTTTGTCAGTCAAATTTTTAGTGCTTGTCAATGGCTCTCCTACTGGGTACTTCCATAGTTGTCAAGGTATTCGTTAGAGAGACTCACTCTTCCCTTATCTATTTATTCTCATGGCATAAGTATTGGGTAGGTCTCTTAAGGCCTCCTCCTCTATGGTTGATATTAAACTGACCCTGAGCATAGAATTGATCTCCCATCATCAATTCGTAGACGATAATCTTCTCTCATTCCTTACCTCAATTTCTCAAGACCAAACAATAAAAGAAATCCTCGATTGGTATGAAGAGGCAGTGGGACAGAAGGTTAAATTTTTAAAGAGTAAAATATTCTTCTTGAATTCCCTGATTCTTAGGCTAAGAAGAATAGTGACGGAGCTAGGTTATGATTTAACAAATTTTCCATCGACTTACCTTGGGATTCCTCTTTTTAAAGGGAGGAGAAAGGAATATTTATGGGAGCCTATAGTGGAAAGGGTGCAATACAAACTTACCAACTAGAAAAGAGCTCTATTAATCCAGGCAGGTAAGGTTGTTTTTGTGAAATCTATACTTCATAGTATACTGGTTTACTTTATGTCCTTGTTCAAGATGCTAGGTAAAATAGTGTAGAAGATCGAGCAAGTTCAAAATTTCTTCTTATGGTCTAGATTAAAGGAGAAGAATATATTCCACTTAGTAGCATGAGATCAGATCTATAGTATAAGGGAGTTTGGAGGCTTGGGTCTAAGAAGGATGGACCAAATGAATAAGGCCCTAGTTGCTAAACAAGGTTGGCACCTAACCCAGAATGAATAAGTTGATTGGATTAATATTATAAAAGCAAAATATCTAAATAATGGGAAGGACTTCCTATTAGATGATGTCCCAAACTATGGATTTACATTTTGGCTTAGTCTATAGGAGCAACATTATAAAATGAGGAAGATGAAATGTGGTAATAGCCATCTAATTGATTTTTGGTCAGATTCTTGGTTGATGGACCAGTCGTTGGCTTTGCTCCTATATTTAGCAATGGTTGAAGACTTTTGTAAATGTACCTTTGGTTCTAAGGTTGAAGATTACATTGAAACTATAAATCATAGGAATATATGGAGAGTTTTATTTAGTCCTGACTTATCTCTAGCCGAGAAAATGACCCTTAAGAAGATCTCAAACCTCCTAAAGTTCCAAGTCATCAAATCTATTGATGAAGCTGATAATATTTTCTAGAAGGTAAAAAGTTCAGGAGTATTTTCTTTGAAATCAACATATTTCCTCTTGGAGGACCTTGGTCCCCCTTGGTTCCCAAGTAGACTGGTTTGGTAGAAGGGATTAACCCCTAAGGTAAATGTTTTTCTATGGCTTGCTATATAGAATAAAATCTTGACCATAGATAATCTACAATCCCGAGGTATGATTATTCCAAACCGGTGTTACCTTTGTGGCTTGGATGTTGAGTCGGTACAACATATCTTTATTTTGTGTCCATTCTCTAAGGATGTTTTCTCCTCCTTTTTCAATTTGGTTGGTGTCTGTTGGGTATGCCCCTTTCAAATGTTTGATATTTTATACCAGTGGGACCCTCCCTTATTTTCTCCTTGACTTCATCTATTCTAGATATTTAGCTTGGCTCACATCATGTGGTGTATCTAGAAGGAAAGGAATTTGAGGGCTTTTAAAAATGAATCCAATTTAGCCCTCTCTATCTATGCCAAGAGCATTGTAGCAATAGTGGAGAACGTCTCTACCATCTCTTTGGACTTAGGTTCCTCTATTGGGAAATTAGCTCTGGAGCATGCTTTGGGGTTTAAAACTTTTTTGAGGTCTACTGCCCATTTGGATTCGAGTGGGAGAAGATAGATTTCCTAGGAACCACCCCCTATAGGCTAGATTAAACTCAATTTCGATGGGACCTCTAAGGGTAACCTAGGAGAGGTAGGTGCAGGTGGTTTAATTTGGAACAACAACGATGAACTCCTTCTCACCTTTTTTGAGAAGCTAGGACCTCAATCGAGTTATTTTGTTGAAGCTCATGCTCTCTTCCAAGGGATTTCTCTGTTGAGTGGCTTTGAGCAGAGTAAGGTCATCATTGAGGGTGATTCCCTTAATATCATAAATCTAGTGAAAAGTTCTCAAACTCCTAGTCCTTTTGTCACTAATATAATTTTTGAGGAAAAAAGTATCCTTCAAGTCTTTGAGGGTGTGGTTGTCAAGCAAATATACAAGGAAGATAATAAATCAACTGATTTCCTGGTAAATTTGGGGTTGAGCTAGGATGGTCCGACTATTTGGAGAGAGGATTTTTTGCTATGTATCAATGATTTAGAGACTATAGGTGTCTTTGTTGTGATGGGGACAGGTAGGTCATCTTTTGGAGGGCCCTAGTAAGGACAACCTAGACATCAATGAACAGTAATGGTCGAGGACCTATTTTTTGATGGGTCTTTATGAGTTTTTTGGTTTTTGTCATGGGTGCCCCTCCATGGGTTGATCTATATGGGTTATGGGGGCTGGTTGTAGACCATCTGGTCTTCCTTCTGTCTGACTATGTTTTTGTGTTTACCCTGGTGGTGGTTGTGTTGGTTTCCCCTACGTGGGTTTTGGATGCTAGTCTCTGTTTAGCTTGCTAACATCCCTCTCCCTAATAGGGTGTTAGTTGTTCCTTTTGTAATAAGGTTTGAGAATACTTTCAAAATCCCTTCTTTCAACTAATCAAAAAAAAATATCCAAGTTTTTTTATAATACCACTATGTGGTGATGATGTCATATGGATGGGGCCTGTTTCGATCTCATATAACCCATTAAAAAAAACTTGGATCTCTTGTATAAATACCCAAAGACATACCGCTAGGTATCCCTCACCACTTGCACCAGGGTTTGAACTTGGGTCTCTTAGATAAAAACTCAAAGATATACCACCAAGGTATCCCTCATAGAATAAAAATGTTAGGATAAAACATGGGTTTTTGAAAGGGGTTTCGGTCCTCTTATATCAAGGTTTGAGCTTGGGATTTTTAGATGAAAACCCAAAAATATAACACTACAGTATCCCTCGCGGAACCCATTTCAACAATTTGAACTCAAGTTAATAGACAAAGAATAATTGGAAAAAGAATCTAATGGTTGTGCACATATATTTACATGCTCATCAAAAGTAAATAACATCCCCCTCATACCTTAAAAATTTACAAAATATATAAATATATATATAATATTAAGCTATATATTTTATTTTTATAAGATGTTAGATGATTTTTTTATAATGAGTTTTTATAAGTGTCTTTCTCAATGTTTATTTTATTAAAATTGAATAACTCTACGTATGTACTATGTTAACACTTTGGAATCTATATGTAAATAAAATGCAATATAATCATGCCATATTTAATTTTGAAAAAAAATATATTTTATTTGTTAATAAGTTATATAGAATTGTCTCAGGGGACATTAAAAAGATTCGAGTTTTGGCTTTTTTTGAGAGGTTCAAAGTTTAAACCATAGCATGAACGAGTGTGTGAGAGGGTGAGTATGTGGTGGTTGTGTGTTAAATTCTCTATTGATAAGCATAACTCTTGGTTTTATAAGGTTAAAGAGGTCATAGTTGAGAGGAGATTATTCACCCTATGCGTTATGTGCTGGTCATAAAGCTTTATCATACTAACCAAATAAAAAAAAATTATATAAAATAAAAATTATTTTAATATATTATATTATAATTTAAGAGTGATATTGTTCCAACTTAATAATTTTATATATTATTTAACAAAAATTTAAATACAAATTCTTACAATCAATTTATGTGATGTTATCCTTATACAAGGTATTTTTTAATAACATATTTCTATAAAAAAATTCTTTCTAAATTTATGTTTATTTTTCCAATGAGCTTTGCCACCTAAATTTATGTTTATTTTTCCAATGAGCTTTGCAGTTTTGTAGATGGTGTGTTTTATGTTTATAAATTCTCTATGCCTATACCTAGTATTGTGATGTTGTTCAAACGTGTACTTCACTAAAGTAAAAAAAAAATCATGTACAATCCAATAGTCAAGCAATCTAAAAGCATAAATGTAGAATATTTCTTTGTTTTCTTTCTGAAACTTAGTTCTTGGTCAAAGGTAGAGTGGTTCTTTCGTTAAGAAGTTTTCATGAAATAATAGGTAGAACATTTATTATAAAAAGGTCTTATATCTACTAATCTAAAATTATAGATAAAATACTAATTTTTAAATATTATATTAATTATGATAGACAAATGTGTAGTAGTTGATAGTACACACCATGCATCGACCATGTCTAAATGTTGAAAGTGCGGACCACATTAAAAGGAAAAATAATGAAGAAAAAGTATACAAATTGTCTAGAAGAAAAAGAACATCAATACCAAAGCAAGAAAGAATAGAACTTTAATGGAACTAAAAGTTATTTGAAATATGAAAAGAATAAGTACCTTTTTTTTCTTTTTTGATCCTCACTTTATCATCAAATGTTTGTTTTTCACGTGCATGTCCTTTCATTTTGATATGGACTTTATTTAAACAATTTAAAAAAAAAACAATGAAATTCAACCGTGCAGGAGGTGGACATTTTGGAACTTAGAAAAGAATGTGCTTTTATAAGATTAAGAAATTAATTTTTAATTATTATTAAATATTAATTGTTTGATTATTTTAAGTTATTAATAAATGTGATAGTATAATTATATTTAAGTTTTTTGAATTATTTATATGGGATTGAAGCGAGTTTTATATGTATTACACCATGCCCATACAATGGTATTATGCCCATACAGTGGTATTATAATGGTTTGATTGGGTAATTATGCATGTATTATTTGACAAGATTCCAACTTAGGTTTCTTCCTTGAAAGTTGAAACATATAATCATTTGAGTTAATGACATTTTATGTATAGTTATGTTTAATTTTTTTTTTTTGCTAGAGAATAAGGGGTTGTACTCGGGTCCTCCACCCTTTACAAATTATAACTCTCTTCTTTAGAGCTTGAGAATTTACAAATAGATTCAATTCTCAATTTAATTGAGTTGCTATAGCTAGATACCTACATCACTTTCCATAAAAAATGAGAATTTTCTTAATATCCAACATCACAATTCTAATTGGTAACTTGACTCTCTCTATCAAGGCTCTATGCTTCCAGATTAGGAATTAGGTGAGTTGATAGGGTTGGTTTAGACTCCTCTATGGCTAAACAAATCTTCATTTTTATTACCTCTAAATTGCTTTCCTTTCCTTTAAATATTCTTTTATTCCTTTCTAACCATCATGTCCAAAGTATTGTATCTTTTGATATATCCTAGATTGTTTTTAAATACTCTGTTTTGAAGTGCTCTACCATTGCTTTAACCATTCTTCAATTCTACCATTTATCACCATGCATTTACCAAATATATTAAGAATCCATTGCCATAGATTGTAAACTATTGAGAAGTGTCCCAAGAGATGGTCTATACTCTCTTCCTCCTTTTTACAAAGAACACATTGTGAGGGGTCATGAAAACCCCTTTTCATAAGGTTATCCTAGGATAAAATTCTTTTATGACCTACTATCCAAACAAACATTTTGACTTTAGGAATGCTCAAGCTATTTCAAATATCACTCCATATTATTATGATATTCATATTTTGTTGGTGCTTTACATTATATCCACTTCTTGTTGTGTATTATTTTGAACTATTCAACTCTCAAATTAGCTTATCCCTAGCTCCCCTTGGAATAATCATCATTGTTTTATTTTTTCTTAACTACCTCCTACAATTAATGTCGTGTATACTTGTAAAAAATCTTCTTTCCATTTGTATCTTCCTTTATGATCCTCTTACATAATGTTTGAAACCCTATCACCATATTTATCTTGAAGTAATCTCATCTTGGTCATTATGGTTTCCAGCTTGTGGAGTCTCATAGACTTATTGATCCAAAGAGATCTACCCTCCCCTTGGGAAACTAATCATAGGATCCTTTTATAGTAAGAATATGTGTAACTTTTGGAGCTCCAAAAGGAAAAGAGGTTGAATTTCTAGAAAATGTTTGAACACCTTACCCCTAAAGATGTCATGAAGACCATCAAGACCTTGGTAGAGCTCGAGCTACAAGTCCAATAGGTCCACGTTGGACACCAAGTTTCTCATGTAATGAGCAAGTAAGCTCCAGAGGTGTTACCAACATTTCTAGGAAGCAAGGTCACCCTTCAATGAGGAGTGGAAGTGAAGGCCCAAATGATAAATTTGTCCCTATAGTAGCTCTCATATCTCATTTCTCACTTATTTTATCTCTTTTTTCCTTTTGCTTGTATATAGTTTTACCTTCCTTTGGCTTCTAATTTGATTGTGCTCCTAGGGATAAGGCAAGTAATTTGGGATTTTTCATCTTTAGCAAGTTGAAGAACCCTTGGGATCCACCAAGACTATAGGGGATTTTCCCTATTTCCCTAGATTACTTTAAAAAGTGCTCCATTCAAAAGTGGGACCAATAGAAAGAGGGTCAAAAGGTGTGGCTTACCTTTAGTCAGAAGGGTGGGCACTAGCCGACAATGCAAAAGAAGGTAGATAAGTTTTAGGTTGTGTCAATCATTGGATCTCTTATCAGTGATTGATAGTCATTTTCTACCTAAATTAGGTAGCTTGATGATTCCAATTTCCATAGGCCATCTATTTTCTATCTTATGGCTCATGTATTTTCTATCAATGAAGACCAAAACAAAAAAGAAATCCCTAGATGAAGCCCTAATTGAACATGTGGTAGTCATTAAAAAAAGAGAAGGAAGCATTGGGGCATAGTTAGAAAAGACCCAAAATTATCTAATAGGAATCCTACCTCCATCCATGAGTGAAAGCATACCACATTTGGTGGTGAAATTTATGATATGATCTATGTTGGGTAAGAGAAAATCGTCCTTAGGACATGCTAAGTTAATGTCCCAAAAGTTGGTATATATCTTGATTATTCCTGTTTTATTAGCCACATGTACAATATTGAATATCCAATCAAAATAGTTGATAGCTTTTATGAAACCAACATCAAGGATTTGTTGGACCTCCTCCTTGACTAGAAGGATGACCTTAGGATGCATATTCCTAAGTTTTTGCTTAACAAGCTAAGCACTACGGTGAACTACCAAATGATGCATAATAAGAGAGGGATCAAGCCCTAGCATGTCGACATATGACCAAGCGAAAACATCATGAAATTATTTCAACAAATTGGTCAATTGCTCTTGCTCATCCATGAACAAGGCTTTACCTAGCTTAAGGATTCTAGGGGTCTCCTTAGAACCTGTGTTAACATCAATGGTCTCCTCAATGGGACTGAACGACTCATCCTCAAGATGAGGCAGGGCAAGAATCACTCCTAGTTTCTCAAGGTCCTCGGGAGACATAGAACCAAAGTCCTCTTGAGAACTGGAAGACTCAACCTACGTTGTGCAAGGGATTGACCCATCAAAGGAGAATCCATTTTTAGGGATATCCTCATGAACCTTGTCACAAAGAGTATGTCTTCAACATACTCTTTTGGGGTCATAACTAACAAAGAGGGAGAGGGTGTTCCCTCATCCTCAACACTCCACTCTAAACCTTGATGAGATATCTTTGAAAGGAGCTCTTGAAGAGAAGGATTGACTTGATCCTGTGGTGACACATTGATTAATGGTTCCTCACTCATGTTCAAATTTTCAAATTGCTTAGTCATGTGAGATGAGGAAACTGATGGACATAAATGAATATCAGATTGGGTTTGTTCAACTAGTGAACAATATTCAAATGGGTGTGGATCACCCAAAATGGTGATAAATTGATTCTTAAATTTGAACTTTAAACATTGGTGAGAATTAGAAGGGACAACCTTCATCACATGGGTCCAAGAATATCCAATAAGAACATTAAAATATGCAAGACAAGATACCACATATAACAAGGTATCTAAGATCTTAGGTCCAACCCTAAGGGGGAGAGACACAATACCGCAAGCCTCTTGGGACTTGTTGTTGAAAGCTTTTATGATGATGTTGGACTTAGTTAAATCTTCCTCTTTTAATCCAAACTTTTGGAAAAATTGATAAGTACATAAATTTAAGGAAGAACCATTATCAATCAAGATCAATTTGATAAAATTTTCTCTAATAAATGTAGTGATGTATAGGGAAGAATCCCCCAAAAGTCTTAGGAAGGAATATCGTCATCCAAAAAATATGATATGATGTATCTCAAGAGAACTTACAACATTAGCCATAACACTAGGGAAAATATTTTGAGGAACAAATTGTTGTCTTAGAAGTTCTAACAAAGCTTCCCTATGAATAGGAGAAGTTTGCAAGAGTTCTAAGAGAGAGATCTTGGCTGGGGTACTAGCTAATTGTTGTTGAATGTCAAAGGAGACTTTAGGTTGTGGCTTCAACATTAAAGGTGGGTTTTTTAATCTTGTGCTCCTTTTTTGGGTATTCTTTAAAACCAAGGTGGGTTTCGAAGGTGGATTGGATGGAGAACTCATCTCCTATGGAGAATTTTGAGTCGATTTATTCTGTGTTTGTTGCCTTGTAGTTATTGCTATAATTCCAAACATGGTATCATAGGGATATGGCACGTTCTAATATGTGCTGATCATGCTTAGGTAGGGGATCTTGGAATATTCTCATGTCTTGATTAGTTATGGGTGTTTTTTGAGTAGGATGTTGATTATTTATTTGAGAACCTTCTATAACAAGGCATCCTTCATCAATTAGGTCTTGAACCACTTGTTTCAACCTCTTATATGATTTTATCATGTACCCCACCACTCTATGATATTTACAATATTATTCAGGCTTATACCAATTAGTTGTGGTATTAGGTTGCCTTATAGGTGGCAACTCAATCATGTTAGCTTCCAAAAGCTACTTTAGGACCACCATCATAGGTATGTTGAGTCTTGTGAAATTTCTTGGTGGAGGTTTTTGAGGTTGACTAAGCACCATCTTTTGTAGGTTGTTAAGGCCTACTATCCATTACCCCATCACCAACCAAATGCTTGTTCTTATACTAATTTTTAGTGGTCCTATCCTCTTTTACCTTAAGTTGAACTCTCTTAATAAGGGCTTTCTCTATCCTTCTTGCTGGATCTATAGCTTGATTAAAATATTTGATAGTTATTGTTTCCAATTCATAAAAGATTTATTTTTGTAAGTTTCTAATAAATATCTCAAGCATGTCTCAAGGAGGTAAGGTATATCTCAAGCATCCAACTAGATTCCTTCAACAAGACAAAAATTTTGAAAAGCTTTCATCTTCAAATTGCTTCAACATCTAGACATCTTTCATAGTCACATTCTTTTCAACATAAGTGCCAAATTATTGAACAAACATTTCAGTTGTCTCTCTAAAATCCCTCAAAGAATGATTGGGCAACTGATAATACCACTCTAACACCATGCCACCAAGACTTTTAGGGAATATTTTTAGCAATAACATGCCATCATATATGATATCATGGCATGTTGTCCTAAATATTCTTAGATTTTCAATTCGATCTTTTGTTCCCTTATAGATGGGTAAAACTGGCATTGGAAAATGCTTAGGATAGGACCTAGCAGCAACAATAGGGTCTAAGGGTTGATTGCACATTTCTCTATAATTGTAGGTGAAACTAGGTGGTTGAATTATATCCACTCTTGAAACCAGTTATTTCACCATATTTGTTAAACTTTGCATCTTTGGATTGTTGTTGTGCAATACCCTTAGGTTCCCTAGGTGAGGGGTATAGGTAGGTCGTTGAAAGGGAACTTGGCTTATATTGGAGGCATTGACACTATTATGATATGGTTTATGATGTGGTATCTTGCTATGAAGGATAACCAAAATTTGGTGGAATAGAAGCATGAATTATGAGATTAACTGAATGAGGAAGAAATTGAACATAATCTTGAGATGCACTACTAGTTGGAGGAACTTGTAAAATCCTTTCAATGTTGGTGGTTATAGTAGTAGCATATGTTGGGTTAGGATAAGGATTAACATGATGTGAAGATTCAAACAATGGATTACGATAAACATCTCGAGGGGAAATGGTTTGATGATGAGAATTTCCAACTTCCTTGAGTTGAGCTTCCTCTTCCATAGCCTTATCCAAGGCATCTTTATGATGCTTATAGAAATTTCAGACATGTTCAAATGATTTAAATATAAGGTTCCCATTGGACCCCTTAGTAGGATCAAGGTCATTGGCAACTTCTTCATTTTATTCATCTTCTAGATTATAATTTTCTCTATCAATCTAATCATCTTCTTGAAAAATCTCATCAGACTCTGAAAGCATTGGCCCACTCCTAAGGTTGGGAGCAATTAGGAGAGAGGGAAAGGATAGAGTGGAAAAGGAGGAAAACTAAAAACCAACGAAGACACATAAGATTTTTAAGATGTTTTTAAATATTTTCTAGTCTAAACAAATAAAATTAGTGGTTTTATTTAATTTTTCAAGAAAAACATAAAGGAATAGGTTTCTTATCTTAGCCACTAAGACGTGTTTTCACATCAGGTTCACCAAATATGTAGAGGGGGGATATTGTGCATCGCATATTATTATTGATTAGATCTATTGGGAGTCGAGGTCACCACGATGGCTGTTATATTCTCTACACTCGGGGATGCCAAGAGGGATGGGTTCACCAAGAATGGTTTTAGAACTCACTCCAAGTCTAGGGTGGGAATGTTAAATGTATCAATTAAGCATACACCTATGTTTGGCCTTTCTATGCTAAACTATGGAAATAAAAGAACAATGCAAGACACACAAGATGCAAGAAGATAATGACTAACCCTAATATAATTCTTTGATTGAATGATTTCTAACCCTAGGTTGCAATAATGAAATTATTTGTCTTTTGAGCAAGGGCACAAGGGAAATGCATAAACAAGACTAAACCCTAAATGCACACTGTATGCTTTTATTCTTTTCAATGCCTAAAAAATGGTTAAATATTTTTCCTTTTTATTTGTAACCTAGATTGTGAACAAGAATAGCAAAAACAAACAACACACAACCTAACAGTTTTATCAAGGGTACTTATCTGATTCCAATGTTTGATCCAAGATTTATCTTGCATCTACAATATCCAATGGTATAAAACTTGCAAAATAACTTCACAACCTCTAGAAAATTTGATCAACGTTTGGGGGTCTGCTTAGACCGCTATAAGACTGATCTTGGAGGCACAACAGTCAAGCCCCTTGGTCCTTTTAGCTGATTGTTCATAATAAAATGATATTTGAACTTTGGAACAAACATAATGAAGAGTCACCCAAAAACTTAGCTAGACTGAATTCATACCCTGTAGGATACCAAGCATGGATTAGATAACATCACCAAAATGGACGTAGAGCACCCAACAGGAAAAATCAAGGCTTTCGTTGAATATGTGTCCTCTAGCAAACAAGAAAAATATTCATGCAAGAGGGCTTAAAAATCATTAAACATAAATAAAAAGCAATAGAAAAAGATTTTAAAATGAAAATGCAAACTACTAAATGCAAAGAAACACCTGGTGATCTTGTGGAAGAAGCAAGAACAAAGGTGGAAGACCTCTCCTCCACGAGAAGACAAATTATCATCAAGGATTTCTCCACTTGAAAAATCTTTAGGAACACCAACAACAAAACACCAAAAGCACTAAAATATTGCACAAGATACTAGTAGAATCACTTAAGTAGAATTCAAATAGGTGAGAGTCACTTGGTAACTTTTTTTTTAACTAGGAGAAAAGGGATTCAATCCCTTTATTTATAAAGGTATTTAAGGGTTACAAATGTGGTAAAAATGAAACTTAACCTTTATTAGTATGGCGCCCCAAAAGGGTCGACTTAAAATTTAGGTTTTTTAAATAAAAACCCTAAATGTATCGAATTTGTACCTCGTAAATTATCATGCGTGGGTTAAGGTAAAGAAAAACAAGGAAAAACACAAGAAAAAAGGCCCAAACTTGCTTCTAGTAAGTTTAAGAACCTCTCAAAGGAAACCTAAGAAAAAATTACTCATCTAGGTGGGTCAATTTTTTGTGTCTACATATATACTTTACTTTGA
This sequence comes from Wollemia nobilis, assembly GCA_028583015.1. Lineage (NCBI taxonomy): Eukaryota > Viridiplantae > Streptophyta > Pinopsida > Araucariales > Araucariaceae > Wollemia > Wollemia nobilis. Next base: position 2,577,749 of record JAQPPZ010003633.1, read on the forward strand.
CTTCCTTTTGATGGCTTTAAATTTTTGAATATGTAGCTATTAAAATGCTTTCTTTTATGCTTTAATAAAACAACTTTATAGTTATCTTTTTGCTTGCCAATTTTTCTACCCAATAAATTGCACTATTGTTGTTCAAATTCCACCTTAATTTTTCTAAATGACTAGCTTAAATTGTTGCATATTTCTCCTTCAACTATGCTATCCAAAAATTTATAATTTGTAGCTATTAACATTTCCCAATATGCTACCTTAAACTTCTAAAATTTGTAGCACCTTTCTTTGACCAAATTTTGTCTAATGCTTCTCCCTAATTTGCTCTGAAATTATCCAAAATGTAGCTCTCTAATATCTTCTTAATGCTGCCTAAATTTGTAGCCAAAAGCTCTTCAATTTGTTGTTCTAAAAACTATTTTTTTTCCTTTATCTTGCTATCCAAAAATAGCATTCAATTCCTCCAAATTACTACCTTCTTTTTCTGTCAAATCCTCCTTAAATACATTGTTCAAAGGCACTTCAAAAAATTGCCCAAATTTCTTCCAATTTACAACTCTATACCTTCTTTAATTTGTTGTCCTGTGACTCTTCAACTTTTGTTGCAAAAATCAGCAATCTCCTCTGCAAATCAACCTTCAAAAAATTAATGGCTATCCTAAAACTTCTCAAATATGTGGCCTCTTCAATTCTTCTTTCTTCTCCTATCTCTCAGTAAAATCTGACTTTAAATCTGGCCTTTTTTGTTGGCCTCTTCCTCAAGAATCTGAATGTCTTGAAATCTTCAAAAATGCTTTCCAAAATTTGGCAAACTTCTTGCCAAAAATCTTCTCCTTCAATAAGTTTTACAAATTATTTTGGGTTTGCTTTTTTAACTTACATGGTGGAATCGATAGCCGCCACGAACCTGAGCAGGTTGTCCGACTTTTATGGCCGTCACAGTATTCTGCGATGTCCACCTTGAAAGTTGCCACACAGATCTTCACATAGTCTGCCCCTATAACCACCATGCCACAATCATTTTAAACCTTTTATGTTGCTGAAAGCACCAGGAAAGGGATAAGCATTCAGTCCAACGAGGCTCGAGATTTGAACCTTGGACCTCCGCCCCCCTTATGGGGTTTGGTCGAAATTGGGCTTGTTGTTGAAAGACAACAATTTTTCCAATTTTGATGTGATTACCTCTTTTCATGAGTTTCTTCTTCTTGCAATATTCTTCCTCAAAATTTCTTCAAATCTTCTCCAATGGCCACTTCTTCAACTTTCTCAATAGGGCTTCTCTAGCCTTCTTCTTTCTCCTTTCAAATTTTCTTGAGACCTCTTCTCTTGGGTCTTCAAATTTCTACAACTCTTCAATTGGAATTTTTTGAATTTTTCTTAGTCCTTTTCTATCTTCAAATCTTCTATCTCTTTACTCAAAAGCTACAATGGAGGCCTCTTCTCTTGGGTCTCCTCCTTCTCAGTCTTCAATGGGGCTTCTCTAGCCTCTTTCTTCAATCTTCAATCTACAACCTTCGATCTTCTATGGGGACATTTTTCTTAGGTCTCCTCAATCTTCAATCTTCTATGGGAACCTCTTTCTTGGATCTCCTCAAACTTCAATGTCTACTCTTTTGCTGCAACTCAAAACTAATCTCTGCATGAGGAAAGCACGTAGATTTTCATGCAACTGAAGGTGAAATTCTTCTCTATCTGTTGTAGGAAGCTTCTCAACTTATGAGAACTAATTTTTTGCAACAAAAAACTTAGACAACACTCAACCAAATATTCAAAATTTTAAAAATCAATAAACTTCACTAGTTGTTCTTCAAACTAGTGGAAAGAAATCGATGTTGAGTCTTAGTCTTCACGAGTTTTTTTGCAACCCTGTGGAAAGACTCTAGCTAAATTGTATGTTTCAAATTCTGCAAATGCAATCTCCCTATCTCCTCTCAATCTCTCTTTTGGCTCTCCCTATCTCCTATCAATCTCCCTTGTGGCTTTGATACTACTGTTAGCTTTTGATGCTAAATACTTAAAGCAAAATAACCACAAGAACTAAAATAAAGTTGTAGTATGGAATATAAGATAAATACAATATTCTAAACATATAAAACTCATAAATAACTTTTGCAACAACTCATAAAATAGCCACTAATAAATGCTCACGAAAATTGTATCTCATAGAATAAAGATCTCCAATACACCATACTTCCACACACTCTCACTCTACATTGTGTCTCTCTCACACACACACATAAACAAATGTATAATGGAATGTGACTTTTTATATGGAGTACTCTTGGCCTTCACTGTTCTTGAGACTCTTTAATTTCCTACTCTATGGACTCATGTGCATATGGACTACTATGCACATTTACATTATCAAATACTCTACACACTCTAATAATACTTGTGCATTTATTACATTGCATAAAGTAAATACTCACACTCTAATCTAAATCACACTCCTACTCTAAAGATGTACCCAAGGTGGTACATTAGCATGTACCAAATAATGTAATATTCTCCAACAATGATGATGTAATACGGATGAGGCCCGTTTCAATCTCATACAACCCATTAAAATAAAACTTGGGTCTCTTGGATGAAAACCCAAAGACATACCACTAGGTATCCCTCACCCCTTGCACTAGGGTTTGAACTTGGGTCTCCTAGATGAAAACCCAAAGACATACCACCAAGGTATCTCTCACGGGATAAAAATGTTAAGGTAAAACGTGAGTTTTGAAAGAGGTTTCGGTCCTCTTATAGTTTGAACTTGGGTTTCTTGGATGAAAATCCAAAGGCATACCACTCCAATATCTCTCACGGGACCCATTTCAACTACTTAAACTCAAGCTAATAGACAAAGAAGAATTAGAAAAAGGATCTAATGGTTGTACATATATGTCTACATGCTTATCAAAAGCAAATAACATCTCCTCATACCATACAAATTTACCAAAAATATATATTTATTATATTATAAGGCGATATATATATATATATATATATATATATATATATATATATAAGATGTTAAATGATTTTTTTATAATGAGTTTTTAAGAGTTTTCATAAGTACCTTTCTCAATATTTATTTATTTTATTAAAAATTAAATAACTCTACATATGCACTATGTTAACACAATGAAATCTGTGTGTATAAAATGCAATTAAGTCATGTCATATTTAATTTTTGAAATTTAATTTAATTTTATTTGTTAATGAGTTATACAAAATTGAAACCATTTAATGGCATTATTCATAAAAATTAAATACAAATTCCCACGCAGGTTTACGAAATTTATGTTTATTTTTTCAATGAGCTTTACAGTTTCGTAATGGTGTGGTTTATGTTTATAAATTCTCTATACCTATGCCTAGGATTGTGATGTTGTTCAAACGTGTACCCTAAAGTCAGAAAGATATATCCTCATAAATGGAAGGAGCGACTTTTGTGCACATTCATGTACACGCTAATAGTCAAGCAATCTAAAAGCATAAATTAGAATATTTCTTGTTTTCTTTCTAAAACTTAGTTCTTGGTCAAAGGTAGAGTGGTTCCTTCGTTAAGAAGTTTTCATCAAATAATAAGTAGGCCATTTATTACTAAAAGGTCTTATTATTTATACTAATCTCAAATTATATATAAAATATTATATTAATTAGGGCAGACAAAAATGTAGTAGTTGATAGTACACACCATGCATTGACCATGTCTAAATGTTTAAAAAAAATGTCGACCACATTAAATGGAAAAATAATGAGGTCAAGAAAAATTATACAAATTGTCTAGAAGAAAAAGAACATCAATACCAAAGCAAGAAAGAATAGAACTTTAATGAAACTAAAAGTTATTTGAAATATGAAAAGAATAAGTACCTTTTTTTTCTTTTTTGATTCTCACTTTATTATCAAATGTTTGTTTTTCATGTGCATGTCCTTTCATTTTGACATGGACTTTATTTAAACATAGAAAATCAATTTTTTTAAAAATCAATTCAACCGTGCATGAGGTAGACATTTTGGAACTTAGAAAAGAATGCGCTATTATAAGATTAAGAAATTAAATTTTAAATAAATTTAAATATTAGTTGTTTGATTATGTTTAAGTTATTAATAAATATGATAGTATAGTTATGTTTAAATTTTAAAATTGTTTATATGAGTTTTAAGTAAGTTTTATTATATAATTATATAAGTGGTATTATAATGGTTTGAATTAGTAATTATGCATGTATTATTTGGCAAGATTCATATATAGGTTTCTTCCTTGAAAGTTTAGAAATATAAGCATTTGAGTTAATGACATTTTATGTTTAGTTATGATTAAGTTTTTTGTTTTTTGCTAGAGAACAAGGGGTTGTACTCGTCCCCCACCCTTTACAAATTACAATTCTCTTCTTTAGAGCTTGAGCGTTTATAAATAAATTCAATTTTTATCTTAATTGAGTTGTTATAGCTAGATGCCTACATTATTTTCCATAAAAAGTTAGGATTCTCCTAATACCCAAAAAAATAATTCTAATTGATAACTTGATTCCATCTATCAAGGATCTTTTCCAGATTAGGAACTATGCAATTTTGTCAAAGATTTTTGAATTGCCACAATATATTATTTCTCCAATGTTCAAAAAATGGAGAAAAGATAGAGAGCTCAAGCACATTGCTCGAGGCATCATCTGTTGGAGGAACCAAAAACCTCTTTGATATTATCTTTGTAAAAACAAAATTGTTTGAGGGACTCTATTTTCCACTTTGTATTTTTACATTTTTAATGTGTTTCTTCTCTTTTTTGGGTGGGTGTTTCTTGGGGGTTGAGCCTGGAACTTCTCTTCTTTTCACCATCTTGGTCTATAAACTTGTGGTTTGTAACAATGCTTGGGTGTTTTAATCCCACATGCGTTACTCTTCGGCTTCCCCCTAGAGTTAGATATTTATAAAGAGAGGTTGTTCCTATTCGAAGCTCACTCCACTGATGAGACCCATAGGTCAAAACACATTTGAAGTTTTATATATGTATCACTTTATTTTTTCAAAATACAAATTCAATCAAATATTTTTTGCTCCTTTCCTAACTCGTCTCTTTCTTTAAGTTTATAATCCCTCTTTTTTCTTCCTTCTATTTTCTAATTCTTTTTTGTTGCTGGTATTATGCTCTTTACCTGCCCGTAATGTGATATGGTGAACTAGAAATCCTACATCACTAGGATTATGCTCTTCACTTAAAAATATGTGATCTGGTGAATTAGAAACTAGTTTACATTTTTAGAGTACTTCTTTGCCATGATCCATTTTTATATTAATGTTATACCCATTAATGGTGCACGTTGCTTTACCAATTATTGACCTATCAAATTTTGATTCCTCTTCCATAGTTCCCAACAATCTCCCTAGTTCCCTTGTTCATATTCCTTGTAAGCATCTACGACAAGAGGGTTCACGACAAAAAATTTGGAAGCTTAAAGAATGGATCTTTGGCACATGATAAAATGGAAGAGTTATGTAAAGGTCTAATAGAAACAAAAGGTTTTTCTCAGAAAGGAAGAGTTCCTTCATCATAGGATAGAAGGACCTTCATAGATGGAATCGATGTAATGCCTGGCGTTTCTCCATGGTCAAAATCTATAGATTAGTTGTTGGAAATAAGGTTTGAATAATTCAATATTTTGAGCAGAAAGGCAAAAAAATGGCATACCAGGCTAGCCCAACTTGAAGATAATCTATGCAAAGGTATTATTCCCCATAGCCTATGAATGGAAAAACCATACCTTCAACTTCTAGACGAATATATTAACAAACAATTTTCTGATGAGTCGGAGGCACTCACAAATTTTTTTGCTTGGAAATGGTTAAATTGTACATCTATAATTTCAAAAAATACATAGATAAATTAGCTACTCATACCAATGATTATATTCCCAACATTTTATTTCCTGTAAAGGAAATTATTGCAGATTTTTTAAATAAACATAAGACAATTTCTCAAGAAATTGATTCAGAATAGAAATTCTAAATTAAAGATATTTTTGAGAAAAAGCTCCAAGCTTGGAGAGTTGAAATATAAATCCAAAGGGATATATAAAAGAAATCCAAAGTTGCTCGAGAGAATGTTGCTTCAGAAGTCCTAGAAGTTAAAATGTTAGAAGCTACATAAAGCGTAGTCGAATTGGTTAAAAGAGAAATCAAGCAACAGATCGATCGTTTGAAAAAACTAATCACAGGTGCACAAAAGAATTTTTTTGCACAACACAACAAGAATAGAAGTCATAGTAGAGGGCCAAACTAGAGAGCCTTTACTACACAAAAAAACAATCACAACAACGTCAACAACCCACAAATAATGGAAGCCACAACAAAGAAATAAACAACCAAAACAACAACAAAGGAAACAACAACAATAGGGGCAAAATTTAAATTTATAGGGCCCTTCTCCTTTCAAATGAAATAATGGGAGGAACTTCTAGAACCACACTTCATCTGTGCAAAAGCAATCGTGATAGGACAATAGAAGAATTTTTTTAAACTCTAATTTCGAGAATCCAAGACAGATTTTTATCCCATTTGTTCAAAAGTGACAAGAACAAGGGTTCTTCCATCGCCAAAATAGCGACAAAAACCAAAAATAATCCCTTGGTCCATAATTTTTAGCCACAAAATTTTTGTCATCGATATTTATACAGGAGTCTTATTTGGTCTTTGGATAGCAAAATCACAAATCTTTTCGTCCATAATTTTTCCTCCAAAAAACTTACCCAAAATAAAATTGAGACCCTCAGCTTGGGTTTAAATTTTCTCCCTGTTCCTCCTCCCATGGACAAAGAGGTTCTAAAATAGGATTTTTTAGCCTTTTATAGATGTCTTCGTCTCGAATATTTATTTGTACCGAAATGCGGCCATCCAAAACTACCTAAGCCCGTTGATCCTTTTCGTGTTCCCAACCTAAATTATAATTCCTCATAATTTTATAGGCCATTAGAAGAAATTTTTGGCATGGGTGAAAGATTCCTCAAAAATAAATTATCTACTACTAATCCCACCCACCAACGTACCTTTTTACCCCATATATGGTCTGCCATTTGTTCCCTTTCCAATGACAAATCCATTGTCATTAATCCTTGCAAATAAAAACTTGGGTGTTGTATTTTATCCGTGGACTGGAACGTTTTAGAAGGCCTTTCCCAGGTTTTATATTAGAATGTGTACTCTAAAGTGAACAAGATCCCTTGGCAGGATATTTTTTTCAGCTCTAGGACTTGCTTGACCACGCTTGAATCTACTTTCAAAAAACCATTGGAATTTTATGCTCTAAGTAACACCATCCTTTGCCAAAATGTATCTTTTACCTACTCTCCAAAATCTACAAGCCCAAGATTTTTAGTCAACTCATCTATTCCTATTGTGGTTTCATGCTCAAACCTACTTTCAAATGGCTTGATCATTTCCTCCAAACTATTTTGTTGAAGTAGATAAATCATCTCTTGGATTCCATATCTCTAATTAAATATCTACATGGTTATTATTTTCCTCAGGACATCATTCTTTTCTCTTTTGATGTTGAGAGCCTCTATCCTAGCATCCCCACCTTTCAAGGACTAGCAACCCTCCATCATTTTTTTAAGAATGAATTTTATGTGGCCAAGATAAAATTTGTGGTAAGGCTTGCAAAAATTATGTTAACACAACACTACTTGGGATTTAAAGGGAAAACATATAGGCATATAAGAGGACAACCATGGGAAGTTATTTTGTTGTGGTTAATTCTTGTTTATTTCTCTATCATCTAGAGGAATAGGTTTTTAATAATGTTGTGGAAAATATTTTATTTTATAAAAGATACATTGATGATGCCATTAGAGTTTGACATGGCCCTAAGAAGGATCTTATTAGTTTTCTTGTTGTCTATGGTTCCTTCTATGATAGTACTAAAGTTACTTCCTTTGTTTCTGTTCCTGAGGTAACACTTATAGATACTATGTTTTTTAAAAGGGCCTAATTTTGCTCAGACTAGAGTTCTCTACACCAAATTGTTCCAAAATCCGACGAACACCTATCAATACATATGTACCTCCTCCCATCATCTAGTTCATCAAAAAAATGCCTTTATCATGAGTGAAATCAATAGCTTTTTGGTTAGAGAAAGCTTCAAAGATGGATTTATTTATGTTAAAAATAATTTTTTTAAAGAGACTCAGAGCTAGGGGATACCAAATTAATTTTCTCCCCCTTTGTTTAAGAAAGTTAAATTTGATGGTAGGCCTTCACTTTTTGTTAGAGTTCTAGAGCAAACAAAACACAGACATGGGAATATAGTAAAATCAATTCCTTTTATTTTAAATTTGGGCAACTATAGTTTTGTTAGAGATATTTGAATCAACACAGATATTATTTCTCTAATGTTCGAAAAATAGAGAAAAGATAGAGAGCTCAAGAACATTGCTTGAGGCATCATCTATTGGAAGAACCAAAAACCTCTTCGATATTATCTCTGTAAAAACAAAATTGTTTAAGGGACTTTATTTTCCACTTTATATTTTCATATTTTTTAATGTGTTTCTTCTTTTTTCTAGGCGGGTGTTTCTTGGGGGTTGAGATTGTGACTTCTCTTATTTTTATCGTCTTGATCTATAAACCTATGGTTTGTAACAAAGCTTGGGTGTTTTTATCCCACATGCATTACTCTTCGGCTTTTACCTATAGTTAGATCTTTATAAAGATAGGTTGTACCTCTTCAAAGCTCACTCCGTTGATGAGACCTGCTTGTCGAAACATGTTCAAAGTTTTGTAGATGTACCACTTTATTTTTTTGGAATAAAAATTTAATCAAATATTTTTTGTTTTGTTCCTAACTCATCTCTTTCTTTAAGTTTATAATTCATATTTTTCTTCCTTCTATTTTATAATACATTTTTGTTGCTGGTATTATGCTCTTCACCTTTGCGTAATGCGATTTGGTGAACCAAAAATCCTGCAACACTAGGAGTATGCTCTTCACTTGTGCATTTGTGATCTGGTGAATCAGAAACTAGTTTACATTTTTAGAGTATTGTTCCGCCATGTTCCATTTTTATATTATCTACTCATCTAAAATTATATATAAAATATTATTTTTAAAATATTGTATTAAAATTTTTAAGACTTGTGTAGTGTGATAAACTCTTATGTTCGTATAGGGTTGAGCAGTCTTCTTCCAACCATGACCTCTTGTAAGGCCGAAAACTATTCTTATCAATAAAATATTAACACACAACCATGCACTACAATTTGAATTTAAATATTATATTAATTATGGTAGACAAATATATAGTGGTTGATAGTAAACATCATGCATTGACCATGTCTAAATATTGAAAACAAATAGTGTCAACCACATTAAAGGGAAAAATAATGAAGTCAAGAAAAAATATACAAATTGTCTAGAAGGAAAAGAACACCAATATCAAAGCAAGAAAGAATAGAACTTTAATGGAACAAAAATTTATTTGATTTTCATGTTCAAGTTTAATTGTGAAGAGGATTCTAGGTGGGTCCTCTACGGAGGTCCATGGTTCTTTGGAAAGTGGCATCTCTTCCTACGTCGGTGGAGCCAAGATTAACCTGATACATAAAAAATAAACACAATCCCTCTCTAGGTCATACTCCTTAGCTTACCCTTTTAGTATTGGCATGTTGATATTTTGCATGGTATAGCCAAGGTGGTGGGTGAACTAATTTCTATTGATGTCACAACTAGAGAAAAATTGAGAATAATTTATGCAAGAATGTGCATAAGTAGATCTGAAAGCTGATATTTCGTCCTCTATTAAGCTCACTTCAAGCTTAGGGTCTTGGACCCAACCCATTGTGTATGAGAGTCACCCTGATTTTTGTAGCAATTATAAATATGATGGTCATATTTTGGGCTAGTGCCCCATAAAGTAATTGATGTTCAGTTCTCGAAAAAAGACAAGCTCAAAGGATAAATTTGCTCCTAGAGGAACCCTCGAGGAGGGTAAGTTCATAGGGTAAATCTGGCCAAGATAAGCCCTTGAAGAATGTGGCCAAGACAAACAACTAAGAATATGAACCCATTGAGTTCTAGAAAGTTGATGAAGTTGATATTCTAGGTTCTGATGTTGTTCAGAGTGAGAAGCCATCCTTAGTTGAAGGCCATGTTGTACCTTCCCTTTTGGGTGAGATGACTCCCATGGTTGAATACCATGATGTGCCTCCATATTTTTCAAATATGAGATTCAAAAATACTTCGAACAGGTAAGTGCCCCTTCTCTGTTGACCTCATTGTCTTTGCAAAACTCCTTCGATTACCTCAATCTCCCTGGATTAGATGTTTCATCAAATATGGTAAATCCCCCCGATCCACTCTTGTCGAAAGGATGATGAAATTGGAGAAAGGGTCCCCAAGCCCTAAAACTAGAAGTCATAAATATCCCTCAAAACCCTTCTTGGAGAAGGGATTTCTTGGCCCTAATCCAAGAAGTCTTAAAAAGGGATTTGTAGATGTTGGGGTAGAGTGTAATGTTGGGAGACCATCAATTAAAGCTTTGAGAAAAAAGGAGACAGAGTCAGAGATCACCAATGGCTCTTAGTCTCTATTGAAGATGGATGTTGAAAATTGTCAACCTTCCTAGCCCTTTGCTAGGGGAAAGATATCCAATCCCAATTTTTGTTAATGTAGTTTGTTTCCTGGAGCCTTAAATAATAGTTGAAGTTTTTTTACAAATTTGAGGTGCTAAATTTGTATATAGCCCAAAGATATAATAGGGGAGGTCCCTGTTATTTTCAAAACAACTACTAGTTTTTAGTTTAAGTTTGTGCTTGTTTCTTGACTCCCCTAGGTGGGTTCGCTCCTTGTTGGTTTCTCTTGGTTCTTCCTTGGAAGATTTTGCTTCTTTGTTGTAAAAGGTTCATGGATCCTTTCAAAACCTCTTCTTCCACCAAATCGAGAAAAAAAAGTTATTTGAAATATGAAAAGAATATGTACTCTTTTTTTATTTCTTGATTCTCACTTTATTATCAAATGTTTGTTTTTCATGTGCATGTCCTTTCATTTTGATATGGACTTTATTTAAACATAGAAAATCAGTTAAAAACAATTGAAATTTCAATAGTGCATGAGGTCGACATTTTTGGAACTTAGAAAAGAATGTGCTATTATAAGATTAAGAAATTAATTTTTATTTATACTTAAATGTTAACTATTTGATTATATTTAAGATATTAGTAAATGTGATAGTTTAGTTATGTTTAAATTTTTAAATTCTTTATACGGGTTTGAAGCAAGTTTTATTCATATTACATAAATGACCATATAGTGGTATTATAATGGTTTGATTTGGTAACTATGCATGTATTATTTGGCAAGATTCACACCCAGGTTTTCGCTTTAAAAGTTGAGAAATATAATCATTTGAGCTAATGACATTTTTTTTCAATAGGTTTACACATGTTTTTATGAGGGGTAATGGTCCCCTCATACAGAGTGGGGTTTGAACCTTGGACATCTCAAAGAGAAGACAAAGCCCTTACCACTGCAATAATCTTGTAGCTATTGAGCTAATGATATTTTATGTATAGTTATGATTAAGTTTTTTTTTGCTAGAGAACAAGGGGTTGTACTTGGTTCCCCCACCTATTAAAAATTATAACTCTCTCCTTTATAGCTTGAGAGTTTACAAATAGATTCAATTCTCATATTAATTGAGTTGCTATATAAAATTTAGAATTCTCCTAATACCCAACATGTCCAAAGTATCAAGGCTCTCTACTTCTATATTAGGAATTGGATGAGTTTATAGGGTTGGTTTGGACTCCTCTATGGCTAAACAAATCTTCCATTTCATTACCTCTAAACTCCTTTCCTTTTCTTTAAATATTTTTCTATTCCTTTCTAGCCATCATGTCCAAAGTATTATATCTTTTGATATATCCCAGATTATATGTAAAGAATAACTTTTAAAAGTGATCTACCATTGCGTTAACCATTCTTCAATTCTACTATTCATCACCTTGCATTTACCAAACATATTAAGAATCCATTGCCATAGATTCTAGACTATCGAGCAGTGTCCTAAGAGATAGTCTATACTCTCCTCATTTTTACAAAGAACACATTGTGAGGGGACATAAAAACCCCTTTTTCATAAGGTTTTCCTAGGATAAAATTCTTCTATGACCTACTAGCCAAACAAATATTTTAACTTTAGGAATGCTTAGGCTATCCCAAATATCTCTCCATATTCTTGTGATATTCATATTTTATTGGTGCTTTACATTATATCCACTTCTTGTTGTGTATTATTTTGAGCTATTCAACTCCCAAATTAGCTTATCCCTAGATGCCATTGGAATAATCATTGTTGTTTTCTTTTTGCTTAACTACCTCCTAGCATCAATGTCTTGTATACTTGTAAAAAAAATTATTTCCATTTTTATCTTCCTTCATGATCCTCGTACATAATATTTGAAACCCTATCACCATATTTATCTTGAAGTAATCTCATATTGGTTATAGTGGTTTCTAGTTTGTGGAGTCCCATAGACTTATTGATCCAAAGAGATCTACCCTCCCCTTGGGCAACTAATGATAGGATCCTTTTATAGTAGAAATATGTGTAACTTTTAGAGCTCCAAAAGAAAAAGAGGTTGAATTTCTAGAAAATATTATAGCACTTTACCCCTAAAGATGTCATGAAGGCCATTAAGACTTTGGTAAAGCTCGAGATATAGGTCTAAGAGGTCCACATTGGAAACCAAGTTTCTCATGTGAATAACAAGTAAGCTCTAGAGGTGTTACCAACATTTCCAAGAAGCAAGATCACCCTTCGATGAGGAATGGAAATGAAGGCCCAAATGAGAAAGTTGTCCCTATAGTATCTCTTATATCTTGTTTCTCAATTATTTTATCTCTTTTTCCTTTTGTGTGTATATATTTTTACCTTCATATGGATTCTAATTTTATTGTGTTCCTAGGGATAAAGCAAGTAGTTTTGGATTTCATCTTTAGCAAGTTGAAGAACCCCTGGGATCCACAAAGACTATAGGGAGTTTCCCCAATGTCCCTAATTTGCTTTAAAAAGCACTCCATTCAAAAGTGGAACTAGTAGAAAGAGGGTCAGAAGGTGTGGTTCACCTTTAGTCGAAAGGCTGGGCACTAGCCCACAATGAAAAGGAAGGGATATAAGCTTTAGGTCATATCAATCAATGGATCTCTCATCAACGGTTGACACTCCTTTTCTACTTAAAGTAGGTGGCTTGAGGATTCTAATTTCCATAGGCCATCGATTTTCCATCTTATGGCCCGTGTTATTTCTATTGATGAAGACCAACATAAAAAAGAAGTCCCAAATGAATCATTAACTAAACATGTGGCATTCATTCAAAAATAAGAGAAGGAAGCATTGGGGCATAGTTGGGAAAGGTCCAAAATTATAAATTAGGAATATTGCCTTAGCCAAGACATGTGGTAGTTGTTTGTAAATAAATAATATAACACAAAAGTCAATTAAATAAATTTCCACCATTAGTTACCAAGGTTGACTTATGCAACTCATCCTATCACAATCACCCATAAGGTAGCTGCAATGATCGCCTGCCACATGGGTAAGCCTACCTTTCCAAGACTACACCAAATAGAGGGGCTATATTAACAGTGCTAACAAGTGAGACATCCCAAAAGTAGATGAAGATCCAAGGGATTTTTAATATTTGAAACCTTGAACCTGACAAAAATTAATGGTGCAACCACCTTTTGAGCAGATTGTAGGGGGTGATGGCAATAGCAAATTCCCATATGATGGCATAAAAACCTTTAGTATTAATGGCCCTATATCTAGAAGCCTCAAGATGATATATTGTAGGTGTAGGAGGGTATCAATTGTAGAATAGAATTTAATTTTCAAGTCTATGCAAAATTTGTAGGAAAAGATCCCCTTAGTCTTAGCCTATAAATAGGTAATTAAAACTCATTGTAAGGCATTGGGAGTTGCTTGCTCATACCTCATATTTGGCCTTATATGATCTTCCTTTCACTTCTTTAGATCTGTATGATTAGTACTTGAACCTTGAGCTATTATCTAAGGAGCATCAAGCCTCTTCAAACCACATGCCTTGTAATTGTTTGATGCATAAATGGAACTTGTGACTAAATTTGCTCTATCCTACTTCTTTTATATGTTGTTAGTTCTATCTTATGGATAATGAAGTGTGTTCAATTTCTAGCTAATATATTTTCGTGAATGTATTCATCCTTAGCTCTTTCATGCATTCAAGGGGAAAACCTTGATATTGGTGCATAGTCCCCATAGCTTAGGTTTTACTTTTCTACAATTTATTTTTTAAATTTTTTCTATTTGGTATTTCCTTTTCCTATTGGTAAGAAGCATAGACCTAAGCCCACAAGGTTTGAAAGGAACACACAAGATCATATCCAACAAGGAGTCGACCTTAAAAAAACCTCAAAATTTTCCCCATAGACATTCTCTCCTCTTGCAAAGCTTCTTGTTGTATTTCTCAATGTAAGGCATGCGTTCCCAAGCATGTTAGATCACTACCCTTATAGGTTAGGATATTCGGAGACAACAAGTGGTATATGATATTATTTTTTTACTGGTGGAAAAGGGTGGCCTCTTTATATTTGAATGGAGGCATCCATACAAATTGGATGATATCTTGGAAATCATGAAAAATTTGATGTTATAGTAAACATGATATTGTAGGTTCGACTTGTAACGTTGTATGTACTTTGGATTTGTGGACAAGAGGTAATTCAACAAATAAGATAATTTTTTAATGCATCATTCTACACACTCCTATTTTGTAGGAACTCAAAATATTAGTGATAGGTGGACAAGTTTTACCTCTTCAATAAGTGGTGGGATCCCTTTTGAAGGGTTTAGGAGATAGGAAGAACTGTACACACATCCCTACCTAGAAAGATAGGGCTTCATAAATACCTATGGATGTTTCTTCTAGCCTAAATAAACCAATAAGAAAGTCATTGGTAGGTGTGTGAAGGAATTGGATATGGAAGTTCACAAGTTCAACTCCATTTCCCTCTTAGGTTTGATGTGATGCTATAATTTATGATCTAGGATAGTTAATTTATATCCAAGGAGCATCAACATTCCATGGCATGAGTTTTCATTACAATGATAATTAAGGTCGTGTGGCTATAATGAAGTTCTTAGAGGCTTTCAACATGATAGAGGTCATGGGTTTGACACATGGTGTGTGCACTATAACAAGCATTTTGGAGGCTAGATAGAAAGGTAGACCAACTATTGAATGACCATGTATGGGTACAAGTAACCCCACCTAGCCCAACCTATATTTACTTTTATGGGAAACCTACCTTGTTCAAATCATGA
Source organism: Wollemia nobilis (assembly GCA_028583015.1). NCBI lineage: Eukaryota > Viridiplantae > Streptophyta > Pinopsida > Araucariales > Araucariaceae > Wollemia > Wollemia nobilis. The sequence goes on from JAQPPZ010003633.1 coordinate 2,593,090, forward strand.
TTTATCTACGGTAATAGCCAAATGAATAGAACAACATTGCATCACTATTCAGATTGTGTTCAAATTCTTTTATGGTTAGAATTAGATATTTGGAAGGTATACCCAAATAGATGATTGATAGTTCATTATTCAAACCAACCACCTACATCTTCATTGTAAATATACATGATTTTGATCAATATAATCTTGTCCAACACCTTGTTGGTCCAATAATAGTTATGTGAAAGGTTCATTATTATATTAGGCTAAAGCATGAGTAAAAATATAATTGAATGTAACAATATTAGAAATAATTATTGGGGGGGCAATGCAATGGTTCAGGGTTTGGATCTTCTTTGGGAGGTCCAAGGTTCAATCCATTGCGTGTGTGAGTGTGCGGTTGTGTGTTAATCCTCTATTGATAAGTTTAGCCCTCGGTCTTATGAGGGGTCCTAGCTGGGAGGGGACTGCTCAGCTCTAAGCATTAGTCATAGAGGTTTTTCACACTAACCTAATCCCCCCCTAAAAATACAATAAGAAATAATTTTTACTTGGAATATATATATATATATATATATATATATATATATATATATATATATATATATATATATAAACAAAATAAATTATAAAAGGAATAATAATAATTGTACTTATATCTAGAAACTAATCAGGTTCAAAATCAAATTGTTTATTGCATTGATTTACAAGGTTTTAATAGGCATAAAACATGCAAATATTATAATATTTGTGAAACTATTGTGAATCTCCCAAATCACACAAACGTACCAACTTCAGAAGAGAAAATAATAGCACTCACACTTAACTAATCTAGAGCTAACTAATAGCTATCTAGAACAAGCCACTAGAAGCTTCTTATTTTATCGTATGAGTAGGAAGCTTCAATGATAATTAAAATAATAATAAGCTTCTTATTTTATTGTATGACTAGGAAGCTTCAATTCTAATTAAAATAATAATTATGTCTACGCTAATTAAATCGCAATTTTTAATAAATTTTTTATTTTAAATATTTTGGATGACCATGCGCCTTGTGGTGCACGTGGCGCTAACCATGTACGCCGTGTGTGGCCACATGTAGTGCACATGGTGTACATTCATTGGCCATGCATAGGCTACGCATGGGTGGACCATCTAGAAATGTGGTAGCGTGTAAGATTACATGTGAGTGTCACGCGTACTACAAATGTGGTTGTGTGCACTGGCCATGCACATGCCACGTGTGAGTGCACACTAGCTATACGTGTAGCCTTACACATATGGCACATGTATGTTGTGCATCCCGTGGTCACACGTGTATGGTAGAATGCACATGCACACTTCACAGGAATACATGCATGTAGGGAGGAAGGATGTGTGTAGGGAGAAAGAGATCAAATTTTCCACTTCTTGTTGTCATCATTTTTATATGCAAATCTTCATCGAGGTCAACAGGGCAAACAGGAGCATGAGTGTATAGAGTTGTGAGGTGATGCAGCTCATGTTAGGTGTAGGACCACCCATGACAAAGATGAAGATAATAAAAAATATGGTGTGCAATTATGGATGTGGCACAGTTTGAAATATGAGAGGGCTATGTCGAGGAGGGGCCATAAACCTAAGATCTGGATTATCTTGCTTTAGGATCCCTATTGCGTAGTCACTAACGATCTAATTGAAGGAAATTATCCACTCATTATTGTCATGTTGTAGGTGAAATCCAGCTTGAAGTCACCACGGATAAAATATCGGTGGTGACCAGGAATTAGCAATTTCTTCAGCTATGGTAGATGGAAAATGACACAGAGAAAAATATCACAACTATATGGGATGTACCTCATTTTGTGCGTTACTGGTAAGTGTAGCTAGGGTGGCCACAACAATATCCATAAAGACTAGAGGTCGCATGGCTTCTGGATTTGGTTTCTCGAACTCTTGTTCATCTAGATCTTCAATGGCTAGGCTTTCAATATGCCTTCAAAGCATCCAAATTTAATTTCTTCCAATTTTTTTATTACTTCAACAACAATACAGGGTCTTCTTCAGAGACATTCAATTTCTACATTAATAGCAGTATAGTCCAAAGGAAAGGTGATGGGCTCCATGCCTATATATCCTAGTTCAATTATAGGTACCGCTTTAGTAATTTCTTCTCCAAAATATACCTATTATTTTGCTGTCATTTTTTGTGCTAACATGACAGCTTGGATTTACTGGAGTTTATCAATAATAGTTTTGAGTCGTTGAGACATCTCTTTGAAAGAGTTATCCTAGACAGGAAGCATGGTGCCCTACCCATACAAGAGCAGAATCTACTACTATGATACCAATAATAATATTCTGAATTGAAGTGTTTATTGCATTGATTTACAAGGCTTTAATAGGCATCAAACATGTCAATATTATAACATTTGTGAAACTATGTGAATCTTCTAAATCACACAAACATACCAACTTGGGAAGAGCAAATAATAGAACTCACACTTAGCTAATCTAGAGCCAACTAATAGCTATATAGAACTAGCAATTGGAAGCTTCTTATTTTATCGTATGATTAGGAAGCTTCAAAGTTAATTAAAATAATAATTATGCCTAGACTAATTAAATATCCCTAGGCTAACCCTTATTAATTTTTTTTACAAAATTTATACTTTTAATATTGTTCTTAAATTATATATTAATGATTTTAAATATTTATATAAAATATTTTTCAATGAGTTTACACATGTTTTTATGAGGGGTCCTGATACCCTCATACTGAGTGGGATTTGAACCTTGAACCTCTTAAAGAAAGCCCTTACCACTACAATAAGCTTGCAACTACTAAGTTTATAAAAATTTAAAGACCACTTAGTTTAAAAGTTATTGAAGAAATGACACACACAAATAATAAAATATATATATATATATATATATATATATATATATATATATATATATATATATATATATATATATATATATATATTACTATAAATTTTAATTTTTAACGAGGTCAATATAATTCACTTGGAGTTAAGCACCCATCTCTCACATATGCTTGGATTTTAGTGCTCGCCACTCACATATGTTGGCTTCTTTGTCCATAAAGGTTGAAATTGAGCCTTCTTTATAGGAAATGATTCATTTTAACTTTTTTTTTTTTATTTCTTAGGAAACCTTTATAAACCCTAGTTTGTTGGGTAAAGGCGAAGTCAACAAGACCCCTCCCCTCCCGAGAATGGAATTGGGGCAACCCATTAGCAAACACTTGGCCACTACCAACTATTAAAATTTTATGATAAAGCATGATTTTTTGAAGAGGGGTCCCAATATCCTTGTGTCGGGGATTGAACTTGGATATTTTAGATGAAAGCCCAAAGATATTTCACTAGGTATCCCTCACCCCTTGCATCATGGTTTGAACATGGGTCTCTTTGATGAAAACCTAAAGATATACCACTATGATATCCCTCACAAGGCAATAACCTAAAATTTTAAGGTAAAGTAACTTGGGTCTCTTGGATATCAAGTGGCATTAGCTCAACTAGTTAAATTCCTCAATATTTCAAGGAGGAGACCTAGGTTCAAATCTTGCCAAATGATACATAGATAATATCCAAGCTTTGTTGTAATACCACTATGTGGTGATGATGTAATATGGATGGGCCCTGTTTCAATCTCTTATAACCCATTTAAAAAAAAATCTAGGTCTCTTAGATGAAAACCCAAAGATATACCACTAGGTATCCCTCACCCCTTGCACCAAGGTTTGAACTTGGGTCTTCTGGATAAAAACCTAAAGACATACCACCAAAGTATCTTTCACAGGATAAAAATGTTAGGGTAAAACATGAGTTTTTGAAAGGGGTTTCGATCCTCTTATACCGAGGTTTGAACTTGGATTTCTTACATGAAAACCCAAAGACATACCACTACAGTATCTCTCACAGGACCCATTTCAACTTAATAAACAAAAAATAATTAGAAAAAAAATCTAGTCGTTGTGCATACATGCTTGTCAAAAGCAAATAACATCATCTCATACCATAAACATTTACCAAAAATATATATTTATTATATTATAAGGCTATATATTTTATTTTTATATGTTAAATAATTTTTTTATAATGAGGTTTTAAGAGTTTTTGTAAATGCATTTCTCAATGTTTATTTATTTTATTAAAAATTGAATAACTCTACATATGTTAACACTATGAAATCTATATGTATATAAAATGCAATTAAATCATGTCATATTTAATTTTTGAAATTTTATTCTATTTATTAATGAGTTATACAAAATTGAAACCATTTAATGGTATTATTCCTAAAATTTAAATATAAATTTCCACCTAGGTTTGCTAAATTTATGTTTATTTTTTAAATGAGCTTTGCAATTTCGTAGATGGTGTGTTTTATGTTTATAAATTCTCTATACCTATGCCTAGGATTGTGATGTTGTTCAAACGTGTGCCCTAAAGTCAAAAAGATACATCCTAATAAATGGAAGGAGGGACTTTGTGCACAATCATGTACACGCTAATAGTCAAGCAATCTAAAAGGTCTATATCTACTAATTATATATAAAATATTATTCTTTTAAATATTATATTAATTAGGGCAGACAAATATGTAGTAGTTGATAGTACACACTCGATACCAAAGCAAGAAAGAACATAACTTTAATGGATCTAAAAGTTATTTGAAATATGAAAAGAATAAGTATTTTTTTTTTTTCTTTCTTGATTCTCACTTTATTATCAAATGTTTGTTTTTCATCTACATGTCCTCTCATTTTGATATGGACTTTATTTAAACATAGAAAATTAATTTAATAAAAAACAATGAAATTCAACCGTGCATGGGGTAGACATTTTGGAACTTAGAAAAAAATGTGCTATTTTACCATTAAAAAATTAAATCTTAATTATAATTAAATATTAATTGTTTCATTATGTTTAAGTTATTAATAAATGTGATAGTATAGTTATGTTTAAATTTTAAAATTGTTTATATAGGATTTCATATTATGATCATATAATGGTATTATAATGGTTTGAATTAGTAATTATGTATGTATTATTTGGTAAGATTCAAATTCAAGTTTTTTCGAAAATTGAAAAATATAACCATTTGAGCTAATGACATTTTATGTTTAGTTATGATAAGTTTTTTTTTGTTAGAGAACAAGGGGTTGTACTCGGGTCCCCACCCTCTACAAATTACAACTCTCTCCTTTAGAGCTTGAGAGTTTATAAATAAATTCAATTCTCATCTTAATTGAGTTGTTATAGCTAGATATCTATATCACTTTCCATAAAAAGTTAAAATTCTCCTAATACCCAAAGTCATAAGTCTAATTGATAACTTGACTCCATTTACCAAGGATATTTGCTTTCAGATTAGAAATTATGCAATTTTGTCAAAGATCTTTAAATTGACACATATATTATTTTTCCAATGTTCGAATAATGGAGATAAGATAGAGAGTTCAAGCACATTGCTCGAGGCATCATCTGTTGGAGGAACTAAAAACCTCTGACATTATCTTTGTAAACACAATTTTTTGAGGGACTCTATTTTCCACTTTGTACTTTTACATTTTTAGTACGTTTTTTTTCTTTTTTGGGTGGGTGTTTCTTGGGGGTTGAGCCTGAGACTTCTCTTCTTTTCACCATCTTGCTCTATAAACTTGTGATTTGTAACAATGCTTGGGTGTTTTTATCCCACATGCATTACTCTTCGGCTTCCCCCTAGAGTTAGGTATTTATAAAGAAATGTTGTACCTCTTCGAAGCTCACTCCACTGATGAGATCCACAGGTTGAAACACGTTCGACGGTTTGTAGATGTATCACTTTCTTTTTTTAGAATAAAAATTTAATCAAATGTTTTTTGTTCCTTTCCTAACTCGTCTCTTTCTTTAAGTTTATAATCCTTTTTTTTTCTTTCGTCTATTTTCTAATATGTTTTTGTTGCTTGTATTATGCTCTTCACTTGCACGTAATGTGATCTGGTGAACCAGAAATCCTGCAGCACTAGGAGTATGCTCTTCACTTATGAATATGTGATCTGGTGAATCAAAAACTAGTTTACATTTTTAGAGTACTACTTTGTCATGTTCCATTTTATATTAATGCTATACCCATTAATGGTGCATGTTGCTCTACCAATTATTGACCTATTAGAATTTGAATCCTCTTCCATAGTTCTCGATAATGCCCCTAGTTCCTTTGTTCATCTTCCTCGTAAGAATCTACAATAAGAGGGTTCATGACAACAAATTTGGGAGCTTAAAGAACGGGTCTTTGGTACAGATAAAATAGAAGAGTTATGGAGAGGTCTAATAGAAACAAAAGATTTTTCTTAGAATAGAATAGTTCCTTCCTCACATGATAGAAGGACCTTCATTAATGGAATCAATGTAATGCGTGGCATTTCTCCATGACCAAAATGTTTAGATAAGTATTGAAAACAAGGTTTGAAGAATTCAAGATTCTAAGCAAAAAGGCAGAAAAATGCCATACCAGGCTAGCCCAACTTGAATATAATCTATGCAAAGGTAAAATTACCCATAGCCTATGAATGGAAAAACCATACCTTCAACTTCTAGACGAAGATATTAATAAACAATTTTTTGATGAGTCGAAGGCACTCACAAATTGTTTTTGCTTGAAAATGGTTAAATTGTACATCTATAATTTTAAAAAATACATAGATAAATTAGCTACTTAGGACAATGATTATATTCCCAACATTTTATTGCCTGCAATTAAGGAAATTATTGCAATTTTGTAAATAAATATAAGACAATTTCTCAAGAAATTGATTCAAAATAAAAATCCTAGATTAAAGAGATTTTTGAGGAAAAGCTCTAGGCTTGGAGAGTTGAAATGTAGATACAAAAGGATATATAAGAGAAATCCAAAGATGCTCAAGAGAATATTGCTTTAGAATTCCTAGAAGTTAATATGTTAGAAGCTACAAAAAGCGTAGCCGACTTGGTTAAAAGAGAAATCAAGCAATAGATCGATCATTTAAAAACTAATCACAAGCGCACAAAAGAAATTTTTTACACAACACAACAAGAATAGAAGTCGTAGTAGAGGGTCAAACCAAAGAGCCTTTACTACACAAAAAATATAATCAAAACAACGCCCACAACACAAAAACAATGGAAGATGCAACAAAGGAATAAACAACCAAAACAACAACAACAAAGGCAACAACAACAATAGGGGCATAATTTAAACTTCCAGGGCCCTTCTCCTAAAATATGAAATACGGGGAGGAACTTCCAGAGCCACACGTCATCTATGCAAAAGCAATCGTGATAGGATAATGGAAGAAATTTTTTAAACTCTAGTTTCAAGAATCCAAGATAGGTTTCTATCCCATTTATTCAAAAGCGACAAGGACATGAGTTCTTGCATCGCCAAAATAGCGACATAAACTAAAAATAACCCCTTGGTCCATAATTTTTAGCCATAAGATTTTGGTCATCGATATTTATATAGGAGTCTTATTTGGGCTATGGATAGCAAAATCACAAATCTTGTCATCCATAATTTTTCCTCAAAAAATCTTACCCACAATGAAATTGAGACCTTCAACTTGGGTTTAAATTTTCTCCCTGTTCCTCCTCCCATGGCCAAAGAGGTTCTAAAATAGGAATTTTTAGCCTTTTATAGACATCTTCGCCTTGAATGTTTTTTTGGACCGAGAGGTGGCCATCCAAAACTGCATAAGCCCATTGATCTTTTTCATGTTCCCAACCTAAGTTTCAATTCCTCATAATTTTATAGGTCATTAGAATAAATTATTGGCATGGGTGAAATATTCCTCAAAAACAAATTATCTACTACTAATCCCACCCACCAACGTACCTTTTTACCCCATATTTGGTCTGCCATTCGTTCCCTTTCCAATGATAAATCCATTGTCATTAATCCCTGTAGATAAAAACTTGGGTGTTTGTATTTTTTCCATGGACTGGAACATTTTAGAAGGCCTTTCCCAGGTTTCAGATCAGAATGTGTACTCTAAAGTGAACAAGGTCCCTTGGCATGATATTTTTTCAACTCTAAGACTTGCTTGACCATGCTTTCAAGAGGAATCTGCTTTCAGAAAACCATTGGAATTTTATGCTCCAAGTAACACCATCCTCTGCTAGAGTGTGTGTCTTTTACTTGCTCTCCAAAATCTACAAGCCCAAGCTTTCTAGTCGACCCACCTTTTCCTACTATGGTTTCATGCTCGAACCTACTTTCAAATGGCTTGATCATTTGCTCCAAATAATTTTGTTGAAGTAGAAAAATCATCTCTTGGATTCTATATCTCTAATTAAAGATCTGCATGGCTATTCTTTTCCTCGGGATATCATTCTTTTCTCTTTTGATGTTGAGAGCCTCTATCCCAGCATCTCCATATCTCAAGGACTGGCAACCCTACATCATTTTTTAAGAATGAATTTAATGTGGCCAAGACAAACTGTGTGGTAAGGCTTGCAAAGATTGTGTTAACATAACACTACTTGGAATTTAAAGGGAAAACATACAAGTAGATAAGAGGAACAACCATGAGAAGTGGTTTTCTTGTGGTTTATGCTTGTTTCTTTCTATGTCATCTAGAGGAACAAGTTTCTAATAATATTGTTGTGCAAAATATTTTATTCTATAAAAGATACATTGATGATGTCATTAGAGTTTGACATGGCCCTAAGAAGGATTTTATTGGTTTTCTTGTTGCCTACGGTTCCTTCTATGATAGTATTAAAATTACTTCCTTTGTTTTTTATTCTAAGGTAACACTTATAGATACTATGTTTTTTAAAGGGCCTAATTTTGCTCAGACTAGAGTTCTCTACACCAAATTGTTCCAAAATCCGATGAAAACCTATCAATACATCTCTACTTCCTCCCATCATCTAGTTCATCAACAAAAGGCTTTTATCATGAGTAAAATCAATAGCTTTTTGGTTAGAGAAAGCTTCAGATATGGATTTATTTACATTAATAATATTTTTTTAACAGACTCAGAGCTAGGAGATACCAAATTAATTATCTCTTGCCTATGGTTGAGAAATTTAAATTTGATGATAGGCCTTCACTTTTGGTTAGATTTCTAGAGCAAGCAAGACACAGACATGAGATTAGAATAAAATAAATTCCTCTTATTTTAAAGTTGGATAACTGCAGTTTTGTTAGAGATCTTTGAATCAACACAAATATTATTTGTCTAATATTTGTAAAATAGAGAAAATATAGAGAGCTCAAGCACATTGCTCGAGGCATCATCTATTGGAGGAACCAAAAACCTCTTCGATATCATCTTTGTAAAAACAAAATTGTTTAAGGGACTCTATTTTCCACTTTGTATTTTTGCATTTTTTAATGTGTTTTTTTTTTTAGGTAGATTTTTCTTAGGGGTTGAGCCTGTGACTTCTCTTCTTTTCATCGTCTTGGTCTATAAACCTATGGTTTGTAACAATGTTTGGGTGTTTTATCCCACATGCATTACTCTTCAGCTTTCCCCTATAGTTAGGTCTTCATAAAGAGAGGTTGTACCTCTTCAAAGCTCACTCCATTGATGAGACCTGTAGGTCAAAACACGTTCAAAGTATTGTAGATGTATCACCTTATTTTTTTGGAATAAAAAATTAATCAAATATTTTTTGTTCCGTTCCTAACTCGTCTCTTTATTTAAGTTTATAATCCATCTTTTTTCTTCCTTCTATTTTCTAATATGTTTTTGTTTTTGGTATTATGCTCTTCACCTACGCGTAATGTGATCTGGTGAACCAGAAAGCTTGCAACACTAGGAGTATGCTCTTCACTTGTGCATCTACGATCTAGTGAATCAGAAACTAGTTTACGTTTTTAGAGTATTGTTTCACCATGTTCCATTTTTACATTATCTACTCATCTAAAATTATATATAAATTATTATTTTTTAAATATTATATTAAATTTTTTAAGATTAAAGTAGTGTGACAAACTCCTACAATCGTATAGGGTTGAGTAGTCTCATTCCAACCATGACCCCTTGTAAGGTCAAAAGCTATGCTTATCAATAAAATATTTACATACAACCACACACTATGGTTTCAATTTAAATATTATATTAATTGTGGTAGACAAGTGTGTAGTAGTTGATAGTAAACACCATGCATTGATCATGTCTAAATAAAGAAAAAAAATAGTGTTGACCACATTAAAGGGAAAAATAATGAAGTCAAGAAAAATTATACAAATTGTCTAGAAGGAAAAGAACATCAATACCAAAACAAGAAAGAATAGAACTTTAATGGAATAAATTTTTATTTGATTTTAATGTTCAAGTTCAATTGTGAAGAGAATTATAGGAGGGTCCTCTACAAAGGTCCATGGTTATTTGGGAAGCAGTACCTCTTCCTACGTTGGTGGAGCCCAAATTTTTGCCTTGATACATAAAAAATCAATATAGTCCCTCTCTAGGTCAGACTCCTTGGCTTACCCTTTCAATATTGGCATGTTGATGTTTTACGTAGTGTAGCCAAGGCGGTAGGTGAACTAATTTCTATTGATGTCACAACTAGAGTAAAATTGAGAATTATTTATGCAAGAATATGCATAAATATAGATCTCGAAGCTAATATTCCATCCTCTATTAATCTCACTTCAAGCTTAGGGTCTTGGACCCAACCCATTGTCTATAAGAGTTGCTCTAATTTTGGTACCTATTACAAATTTTATGGTCATATTTTGGTCCAGTGCCCCATAAAGAAATTGATGTTCAATTCCCGAACAAAGACAATCTCAAAGGCTAAATCTGCTCAAGAGGAACCCTCGAAGAGGATAAATTCATAGGGTAAATTTGGCCAAGAGAAGCCCTTGAAGAATGTGGCCAAGATAAATAACTAAGGATATGAACCCATGGAGTTCCTACAAGTTAATGAAGTTGATATTCTAGGTTCTGAGGTTGTTCAAAGTGAGAAGCCACCATTAGTTGAAGGCCATGTTGTACCTCTTATTCAGGGTGAGATGCCCCCTATGGTTGAAGATCATGATGTGCCTCCATATTTTTTCAAATATGAGATTCAAAAACACTTTGAACAGGTAAGTGCCCCTTCTCTATTGACCCCATTGTTTTTGCAAAACTCCTTTGATTACCTCAATCTCCTTGGATTGGATGTTTCATCAGATTTGGTAAATCCTCCCCCATCCACTCTTGTCGAAAGGGTGGTGAAATTGGAGAAAGGGTTCCCAAGCCGTAAAACCAGAAGTCATAAATATCCCATAGAACCCTTCTTAGAGAAGGGATTTCTTGACCCTAATCCAAGAAGTCTTAAAAAGGGATTTGTAGATGTTAGGGTAGAGAGTAATTTTGAGAGACCATAAATTAAAGCTCTAAGGAAAAGAGAGACAGAGTCAGAGATCACCAATGGCTCTTAGTATCTATTGAATATGGATGTTGGAAATTTTCAACCTTCTAGCCCTTTGCTAGGGGAAAGAGATCCAATCCAAATTTTTGTTAATGTAGTTTTTTTTCCGAAGCTTTAAACAATAATTGAATTTTTTTTCCAAATTTGAGATGCTAAATTTGTATATAGTCCAAAGCCAAAATAGGGGAGGTCCTAGTTATTTTCAAAAAAATTGCTACTTTTTAGTTTAAGTTTATGCTTGTTTCTTGACTCCCCTAGGTGGATTATCTCCTTGTTGGTTTCTCTTAGTTCTTCCTTGGAAACTTCTGCTTCTTTGTTGTAAACATGGTTATGCATAAGGGGTAGTACCAAAAAAAGTATTTATCAAATTGAGGTGAATAATCATGAAAAGTGTATGAACTTTGGGGTGAATTTTTTAAATTTTTGAAGAAATTTTTTCAAAACATGGCGATTTTTTTTTTTCCATTGAAATTATCAATAATTTTTTTTAGGTACTGGTAGAATGCGACTTGCATGGGACGAGTGGCACAAGGCGAGTGGCACAAGGCAAGTGGAATAAGGTGAGTGGCACAAGGCGAGTGGCATAAGGCAAGTGGCATAAGGTGAGTGGAACAAGGCGAGTGGAATAAGGTGAGTGGTACAAGGTGAGTGGCATAAGGCGAGTGGCACGAGGTGATTGGAAGATGGCGAGTGGTAGAAGGCGACTGGAAGATGGCGAGTGGTACAAGGTGAATGGCATAAGATGACTAACAAATGGCGAGTGGCACAAGGTGACTGGAAGATGGCGAGTGGTATAAGGCGACTGGCAGATGGCGAGTGGCATAAGGCGACTAGCAGATGGCGAGTGGTATAAGGTGACTAAAAAATGGCGAGTGGCATAAGGCGACTGGTAGATGGCGAGTGGCACAAGGCGACCACCATAATTCATCAATTAGATGATGCCACGTGTCCTCTCTTCTACCATGTGTCGTGCATCTATTAACTTTCGCCATGCAGAATTCTATAAATTCATTTGCAGGGTCATTTTTTACCTCTTCCACAACATTTTCCAGAGCAATTTTAAACCTTTTTCCAGCATTTTTAGGGCGTTTTCCACAACGGTTTGGCAGCATTTTCAGAGTGTTTTGGCAGCGTTTTCAGAGCGTTTTGGCACCGTTTTAGAGCATTTTGGCAATATTTTGAGAAGGTTTTGGCAGCATTTCCAGAAGGTTTTGGTAGTGTTTTCCAGGGCATTTTTGAGTGTTTTCTTGGTTTCTCAAACCATTTTCCTGCATATTTTTAGAGATGGCTAGCTCTTCCTCTCCTCTTCCCTCTAAAGTGTATTTCAAGAACATCTTCTGCCCCAACCTGAAGAGCATTTTCAACACTCCTGGAAAATATTCCCAATGGGTTTACACCGCTGGACTTGCTGGTGTGTTGAAGATGCCACAATTGAACATTAACGTTCAGTTGATGCAACAAATCGTTTCTTGTTACAACCATGACGTGTCCACTATTTCGATGCGATTGGATAACAAGGACATTGTTTTTCTGTTAAACCCTCTGATGTGCAGCGACTAACAGGGCTACCATTTTTGGATGGTGTACTGGTGAACAACCAGTACGCCTTAACCGACGATGATAAATCCACCCTTGGAACCATTTACGGTGTTCATTCTGACAATTTGAAAGGTATAATTTAAAATTTTATTTTTTATTTAACATTAAATATTGTTGTGTTGTAGTTTCATTTCTCTAATAATGTTCTCCTTGTACTTTTTTTTTTCTAATAATGTTGTCTCTTTTTTTAGTTAATTCTTCTAAGTCCAAAAGGGGGTTAAACATTTGCAATGTTGGAGACAAATTTCTATATGCTTGCATTGAATTTTTTTAGGCAAGGCTTATTCTACAGGGGTGACCTACAAAAATGCCTTTTTGGGAACTTTATTTATTGATTCGTTGTATTGGTGGTGGTAGATTTGACTGGTCCACACACATTTCCAACCGCCTAAAACACGACCTTTTGAGTGCCCAAAAAATTCAATCTACTTATACAATGACTACCAACAATTTTATTCTTTGTTTATTTCAGGAAGCTTATTTCAACCTTCAACAAAGCAGTCCTCCCATCGCATTGCACCCCAGTTTTCTATCTATTGGCATGTCTGATGATGAGATACAGGTAAACATATTTGTTGGAATATCTTTGTTTTTATTTTTTTTTCCATTCTATCTTGTTATTCTCTAATTTTGTTTTGAAAACAGAGAAGAGCATATCAGTCTTCAAGTAAAAGGGATGTCGTATTTAGGGTTAAGGAAGTATCTACTAATTCTGATATGCAGTTGCAGTCATCACCAATAACTACCACCAAACGTGCGAGGTCTCATGGTGATCAGATTTAGCATACACCAACGACACCTTTTACTTCTAAAATTTTTAATGTCGACGTGGAAGAGGTTACCTCTAGCCCACAAGGTAACCTTACTCTTCAAAAATACTAGTTTAAATGATTTATTTTAATGAATTAAAATTATGTTTTTAATGTGTTTTAAATATTTTTCATATAAAGGGCAAATGGTTGAATCATCAATGGTTGTAGAGTCTGATTCTGGTATGTATGGTTTAAATAAATATTTTTTAAATGCCATTTGTATTTACACAAGATTAAATTTATATTTTTGTGTGAAATTTAACAAAGGGACCTGCTAGATTCAAAAGGCTGAAAAAACATATGGCTCCACCATCTGGCCAGCCACAAAAATAGTCACAACAACAACCACAACCACAACAACAACAACATCAACAACCACAACCACAACCACAACAAGTTCCACCGTTTGTCCATTCAAAGCAAGTTCTTGTCCATCCACAGTAGGTTCCACCTATGAGGAACCAATCACGCATGCGTGGTAAAATTTTCCTCACACCGCCACCTCATCAAGGAAGAAGTGGTACAGAGACACAAAATGTGTCATCATCCAATGTTTCTATTTTACTGATATTAACCTTAGAGAATTTTTCAAATGTTGAGAGTGCATCTCAAATGCCCTTGGGAACTCTAGAATGTGACTTTCTTTATCAGGGTATGAATCTTGAAAATTACCCTTTAAAGGCAAGTGATATTCTTGAGGATGAAGAGGGCATTGATGGAGAAGAGGATGTCAATGTAGATGCCACCGAAGTTTCCCCCTCCGCCCCATAGCAAGTCATCGCCCGTAGTGTAACAGATGATGATATCCTAAACTTTTTTGAAAATGTGTTATTAGTCGATAGATGTAAAGTTGTAGTTCATAATACTCTTCTTTCGGATATTGATAAATTGAAATAATGGGAATATCGGGCCAAGGTTTTGATTAAAGCAATCAATGGCCGATATAATAATTTTTCAAAGAGAAAAGAGTTGTTTTTAAAGGTTGAGAATGAGCCCCAAAAGCTCGATGCTTTGCTACATAAATCTGAATCTGGCACTATGGAGGCCAAGTCTACATACAGAGATGAAATTATTGCCATTGTTTTGAATCATTTGGAAAACCTCAATGCAGAATCCCAAGCATATTTCAATGAATGGGCACTAGATCAGAATAAAGTAGTAGTTGCAGAAACAACACGACTTACAACTGATGTAAGTTTTACATCTAACTTAAAAAATTGTTTTTGTTAAATATGTTTTGTTTATAAATATTAACCTTTTTTCATTTCTGTTTTGTAGTCTAATTTCCAGCACCTAAAGCAACAAGTCGGTGCCATGAAATTTTTGATCAAGACTACCAAAATTAGCATTAATAATGCTATTGAATTGAAGAAGAGGTTACAACATACGGTTAGAGAAAATAATTTGCTGAAGAAGATTATCAGAGATAGGGACCTAGATGTCGAGGCTAAACTAAAAGAAAATGATAAGGAGCTGAATGCACCTTTCAAAGAAGATCCAGTGAAGGAAGAGAGTGCCTTGTTATCGGGGATCAACACTACAACATAAATTTTGGTTAGGGTTGGGGCATTAGAAGAAAAGGATATTGAGGTAGATGTGGGTGGACCTTTAAGAAACATTGAAAAAGAATAGAAGTTTGTTGTGTTGCATTTGAAGTGAAACAAAAACTCTATATTTTTATAAATTATTTAAGATTGGTATTTTTTTAAAAATTGAAATCAATGATAGAGGCAATTTCTGAAAAATTCGTATTATCATTTTGAAATTTTATTTTTAATTATTGTTATGTTTTAATTTTGAAGTGGAAGAAATAATGTTTGATATGTTTTGTAAATTGTGAATGAATGGTATCCTTTTTGAAAATTGAAATCAATGAGACTATTTCTAAAAAATGTGTTATCTATTGGAAATTTTGTTTTGAATGTTGTTATGTTATTATTATATGTTTTAATGTATTAATGTTTTTATGTTTTAATGTTGTTTGTAAATTATCTCTTGGAAATTTTATTTTAATTATTACTATGTTTTGATTATTTATGATGATGTAGAAGTTTGTTGTTTTTAATTTGAAGTGGAAGAAATAATGTTTGATATGTTTTGTAAATTGTGAATGAATGGTAAATTTTTTGAAAATTGAAATCAATGAAAGAGAACATTTCCAAAAAAATGTGTTATCTCTAGGAAACTTTGTTTTGAATGTTGTTATGTTTTGATTGTTAGTGTTGATATATTAAGTAATTTTGAAGTATGTGGATGCAGTAAGATGTTCTTTTATGTTATATGAATTAATTTGAAATGACAAAAAATGCAGCATAGACATTTACTTTCACAAGTTGCCTATAACGATTTATACATTACAAATCTACAAGAAAAATAGAAACTTTAGACTAATACTTCAATAACAAGGCTATTGTAAAATGATATATAAAATATCCAATAACACATTTCAGATAATCCAATAATCAAATCATGTGTAATCAAATAATATGTGTAACACATGTGTAATCAAATAATACATAATCAAATCAGAGGGCTATGCTATACAGAGTATCCAATGGCATCCATTCATTCTGATATGTGAAATCAAATCAAATGATAATATGTGAAATCAAATCAAATAATAATATGTGAACTCAAACATTCTGATATTTGAAATCAAATCAAATGATAATATGTGAAATAAAATCAAATAATAATATGTGAACTCAAATCAAATCAAATGAAAGCATCCTTTCATTCTGATATGTGAAATCAAATCAAATGATAATATGTGAAATCAAATCAAATGATAATATGTGAAATCAAATCAAATAATAATATGTGAACTCAAATCAAATCAAATGAAAGCATCCTTTCATTCTGATATGTGAAATCAAATCAAATGATAATATGTGAAATCAAATCAAATTATAATATGTGAACTCAAATCAAATCAAATGAAAGCATCCTTTCATTCTGATATTTGAAATCAAATCAAATGATAATATGTGTAATCAAATAAAATGAATGCATCCTTGCATCATAGTGTTGGAAAATGGAACAAACTCATAGTATGATAGTGTTAGATTTTACATATGATAGTGCACTGAACACCCTTTCATCTTCCACGGATCCCAAAATCATCGTTTGACATAATTCATATAAATGAAAATATTCACTCATAGTATGTTGTAAGATAGTACTTGGTTGTAATATTCTCCACAAACGTGAAATAGAACCTACTTCATGACGGTTAGAGAGTTGTGAAACTTGAGTAGACATTGTTGTTCCAAAACAGTTTGATTGTTTCATCAAAAGATCTCTGTTGAGAATGCCATTGATTTCAATACCATTGACTACAACACTTTTACTGAAATGGCCAGCAAGACTGCCCATGTATTTGAGAAACAAATAATTTATATTTTGGTATTCATTACAAGGATCCCAAAACATCGGATTAACCACACCCATAGCCTCTAGCAATTCATCTCTTTGAAAATAGTCTCTTATTTCTTTTGTCAATGATTCTGCTATTTGTTTCAGTTTAAGTTTTGTATCATCTACAACTACATGAAATCTGTTGTAGGTTATGGGCATTTTCTCAACTTCATTTGTAGCTATATCCATTCACACACCATAACAATATAAAGGTATTTCCTTTTCATGGATATTAATACATAGATGATCATTTATATTGAACTTCAGAAAACTTTGAGGACCATTCATGTTTGTTAATGCTCTCCAACTCTCAAACATGGGATCCATAAAATTTTGACCAGATGCGTACATCATATCAATATGCATGTAAATTTGTATTCTCGCCTTGATGAAATCCAAAATATAAATTGATATTTCTTGTGCAATTTTGATCAAAGTATTCATTTTTTCCAACATTGGAAGAATTCCACACAATGTGAGAAGAGTTTCAAAGTCACTCATTCAAAAAAGTAAATCTTTAGCCTTATCAACTTCCCTACAATTTGCATACATAAACCCTATCAAGGATTGATATTCTTTGAAAACTCTTAATGCCGGTTGATACATCGAAATCCACCTAGTATCCACATATTTCAACATTTTTTTACCTTCGGTAACTCCTAGTGCAAATTATTGAAACTCTGAAAATCTTTTTGGACTAAGTGAAAAATATTCATGAATTTCACGGACAAGCTCTTCCACTCTTGCAACATTTGTAAATGTATCCACAATTTTGTATGCAAGATTTATTCTATGAGCCATGCAATGAATATGGATCAAATATGGGGTAACCGATGTTTTTAGTCTAACACAAAGACCATTCATGTGTCCTTGCATTGTAGCAGCACCATCAACTCCTACACATATTAACTTAGTGGCTATTTCAATTTCATTCATTCCTGCTTATTCTTTTAAACTAGTTACAACAACATTGTAAATATTTTTTGCATTACAATTTTCCACCATTTTGCGTATTCCAAGTAAATGAGGTTGCCTTAAATGATTTTCCAATGTGTAAACATGCATGCAAATCCAAGATGTATTGTCAACAATAGTCACCTCATCAATTGAAAGTGAAATAAATTTTACCTTTTTTACTTTCTCTCTGAGGTCATCCTGCTCAACCAATGAGAGACATTTTACCATTTCCCAACCACTTTGATCTAACCAATGGGCGTTGGGTAAGTTCTGCACATCAGCTAGTCAAAATAGAGATTTATAATTCATGAAATCAAACATAGGTCTACCATTCTTAAGAATAGAGAATACAACAACAAACTGCAAACTTTTTGAAGCTAAAGTTAACTTATTCATTTTTTGAAATTGGGCTTGAATCGTTGCACCTTTCTCAACCAATGTTTGCTTTTGTTTCATTTCTTTATCATATTCTTGCACATTTCTTATATGTGCACACTCTGATGCATCCTTCCACCTATAAGTTTTTGGTGTTGGTGGATCACCTTATTTTGTTTTGATATAAACCTTTCCACAATGTTTTTCTACTGTATCTTTCTTAAGTTGTAATCTATGCTCCTTTCCATGTTTCCAACTACAAATTACGCATCTCAATTCTGTTATAGCATCACTACTATTCTCTGGCAACACTGGCTCAATAAATGGAAATTTTGATATCCAATCAGGCTTAAATGATCTATTAATTGTCCACCTAGATAACCTTGCACGTTTATTTTTTTTGATGAAGATTCTCTAGAAGTAGGGATTGCATAAGAACTATTAGTTTCTTTTCCACTTGGCATGTTAGATTCAATAATCTCTTCATGTTGTTGTTCGATTTGATTGAGAATATTTTCATCTGTGGACTATTCATTAATGTGGATATGTGGAAGTGGAGGCATACCAGGGTTAACAATATTTTCTGTAGGGATAATACTAGTGTCAATAGTAGGTTCATTACCACTATGGCATTTAAAAGCATACCTTCTACAGATAAAAATGGACAAAGCCATCAACCAAAAATCACACTTCTTTATGAATGAAGACATTATATTTAAAATTAACAAAGTAAAAAAATTAACTGGTGAGTAAAGGTGTTCATACCTTTAGTTTGTGTAGATGTTGATGGCTGATCACGTTTAGAGATATTATGAAAGTATTTGAGGATACTCCTTTTATTGGAAGACTGGCCTCCCTTATTTCCACTACCTTTAGTTGATATTTTACCTGTATGAATAGAAGAATAACATGAACAAAGAACATCATTTTTAAAAATGAAAATAACTGGTATAAAAGAGAACTACTGCTAGAGACAGTAGAATATCTATCCCAAGAATATCGTTCACAAGCAGAATAAACCTCCTTATTGAGTGTCCATGAATAAAATGTTAAATAAAATTTAATGGTAAAAGAAACATATCGGTAAATTGAGTCACCTTATGCCACTCGCCTTATGCTAGTTGCCTTATGCCACTCGCCTTTTGCTAGTCGCCTTCTGCCAGTTGCCTTATGCCAGTCACCTTATGCCACATGCCTTCATCTAGCCACATTCTACCACTCACCTTATGACACTCACCTTATGCCAGTCACCTTCTGCCACTCGCCTTATGACACTCACCTTATGCCACTCACCTTATGGTAGTTGCCTTCTACTGATCGCCTTATGTCACTCACCTTATGTCAATCGCCTTATGTCAGTCACCTTATGGAAGTTGCCTTATACTGATCGCCTTCTTCCAGTTGCCTATTGCCAGTCACCTTTTGCCAATTGCCTTATGCCGGTCGTCTTATATCGGTTGCCTTCTGCCAGTCACCTTATGCCACTTGCCTCATGCCACTCGCCTTGTGTTGGTTGTCTTCTGTCAGTTGCTTTCTACCAGTCGCCTTATGCCAGTCGCCTTATGCCACTCATCTTATGCCACTCGCCTTATGTCGGTCACCTTCTGCTAGTCGCATTCTGCTTTGTATTGCTCGCTATCCAAAAAAAATTTTGTAATTGTATGGGAGTCGTTGTCAGGGTTAGCTATATATATAGGGGTACAAGGGGCGATTTGGGTGGGATATTTCTTATTTTTAATAAATTTAGGGCAAAAATTAGATGGGAAACCTTATGAAAACGGGGCAAATTTACCCTTAAAAAAATTAGATCCCAAAATTTTTGGGCGAACGGGCCGATCTCTATGGTCCCAAAATTTGCAAAATTAACATTTTGAAAATCCCAATATTCGCGCTAAATTGTGAAATTTTCCACTATGCAAAACCCTAGTTGTAAAAGGTTTGAGGATCCTTTTAAAACCCCTTCTTCCACCAAATAATAAAAAAAGTTATTTGAAATATGAAAAGAATATGTACATTTTTTTCTTTCTTGATTCTCACTTTATTATCAAATGTTTGTTTTTCATGTGCATGTCCTTTCATTTTGATATGGACTTTATTTAAACATAGAAAATAAGTTTAAAAAACAATTGAAATTTCAAAGTGCATGAGGTAGACATTTTGGAACATAGAAAAGAATGTGCTATATAAGATTAAGAAATTAATTTTTATTTATAATTAAATATTAACTGTTTGATTATGTTTAAGTTATTAGTAAATGTGATAGTGTAGTTATGTTTAAATTTTTAAATTGTTTAGACGGGATTGAAGCAACTTTTATTCATATTACATTAATGAACATATAGTGGTATTATAATGGTTTGATTTGGTAATTATGCATGTATTATTTGGCAAGTTTCACACCCAGGTTTCCTCCTTGAAAGTTGAGAAATATAACCATTTGAGCTAATGATATTTTTTTCAATAAGTTTACACATGTTTTTGTGAGGGGTAATGGTCCCCTCATACTGAGCGGGGTTTGAAACTAAGACCTCTCAAAGATAATACAAAGCCCTTACCACTGCAATAAGCTTGTAGCTATTGAGCTAATGACATTTTATGTATAGTTATGATTAATTATTATTTTTTCTAGAGAACAAGGGGTGGTACTCGGGTTCCCCACCCTTTACAAATTACAACTCTCTCCTTTAGATTTTGAGAGTTTACAAATATATTCAATTGTCATCTTAATTGAGTTGTTATAGCTAGATACCTACATCACTTTCCATAAAAATTCAGAATTCTCCTAATACCCAACATTATAATTCTAATTGATAACTTAACTCCATCTATCAAGGATCTCTGCTTCTAGATTAGGAATTGGGTGGGTTGATATGGTTGGATTGGACTCTTCTATGGCTAAAAAATTATTCCTTTTCATTACCTCTAAACTAATTTATTTTTCTTTAAATATTCTTCTATTCCTTTCTAACCATCATGTCCAAATTATTGTATCTTTTGATATATTCCAAATTATCTATAAAGACTCACTTTTAAAAGCGATCTACCATTGCTTTAACCATTCTTCAATACTACCATTCATCACCATGCATTTACAAAATATATTAAGAATCCATTGCCATATATTCCAGACTATTGAGCAATATCCCAAGAGATAGTCTATACTCTCCTCCTCCTTTTTACAAAGAACACATTGTGAGGGGCCATAAAAACCCTTTTTCATAAGATTATCCTAGGATAAAATTCTTCTATGACCTACTAGCCAAACAAACATTTTAACTTTAGGAATGCTCAGGCTCTCCCAAATATCACTCCATATTCTTGTGATATTCATATTTTATTTGTGCTTTACATTATATCCAATTTTTGTGTATTCTTTTGAGCTATTCAACTCCCAAATTAGCTTATCCCTAGCTCCCATTGGAATAATCACTGTTGTTTTCTTTTTGCTTAACTACCTCCTAGCATCAATTTCTTGTATACTTGTAAAAAGTTTTCTTTCCATTTGTATCTTCCTTCATGATCCTCGTACATAATTTTTGAAACACTATCACCATATTTATCTTGAAGTAGTCTCATCTCGGTTATAGTGATTTCTAGTTTGTGGAGTCCTATAGACATATTGATCCAAAGAGATCTACCCTCCCCTTGGGAAACTAATTATAGGATCCTTTTATAGTAGAAATATGTGTAAATTTTAGAGCTCCAAAAGGAAAAGATGTTGAATTTCTAGAAAACATTACACCTTACCCCTAAAGATATCATGAAGACCATCAAGAATTTGGTAAAGCTCGAGCTATAGGTCGAAGAGGTCCACATTGGAAACCAAGTTTCTCATGTGAAGAACTAGTCAACTCTAGAGGTGTTACCAAAATTTCCAGGAAGCAAGGTCACCCTTCGATGAGGAGTGGAAGTGAAGGCCCAAATGATAAAGTTGTCCCTATAGTATCTCTCCTATCTTGTTTCTCACTTATTTTATCTCTCCTTACTTTTTATTGTATATAGTTTTGCCTTCCTATGACTTCTAATTTGATTGTGTTTCTAGGGATAAGGTAAGTAGTTTTAGATTTTTCATCTTTAGCAAGCTAAAGGACCCCTGGGATCCACCAAGACTATAGGGAGTTTTTCCAATATCCCTGCTTTGCTTTAAAAAGTGCTCCATTTAAAAGTGGAACCAATAGAAAGAGGGTCAGAAGGTGTGTTTTACCTTTAGTCGTAAGGGTGGGCACTAGCCCACAATGCAAAGGAAGGAAGATAAGCTTTAGGTCATGTAAATCATTGGATATCTCATCAATGGTTAACACTCCTTTTCTACTTAAAGTAGGTGGCTTGAGGATTCCAATTTCCATAGGCCATCGATTTTACATCTTATGGCCCGTGTTGTTTCTATCGATGAAGGCCAACACAAAAAATAAGTTCCAAATGAATCCTTAACTAAAAATGTGGTAAAAATTCAAAAACAAGAGAAGGAAGCATTGGGGCATAGTTGGGAAAGGCCCAAAATTATCCATTAGGAATCGTGCCTTAGCCAAGACATGTGGTAGTTGTTTGTAAATAAAGAAGACAATACAAAAGGCAATCAAATAAATATCCACCATTGGTTACCAAGGTTGACTTATGCAACTCATACTATCACAATAACTCATATGGTAGCTGCAACGATCGCCTGCCACATGGGTAAGCCTACCTTTCTAAGACTACACCAAATAGAGGGGCTATGTTAGCAATATCAACAAGTGAGACATCCCAAAAGTAGATTAAGACCTATGGAAGTTCTAATATTTGGAACCTTGAACCTCAAAAAAATTAATGGTGCAACCACCTTTTAAGCACATTGTAGGGGGTGATGGCAATACCAACTTCCCATCTGATAGCCTAAAAGCCTTCATTATTAATGGCCCTAGATATACAAGCCTCAAGGTGATAGAATCTAGGTGTAGAAGGATATTAGTTTTAAAAAATAATTTAATTCTCAAGTCCATGCAAAAGTTTATAGGGAAAGAACCCCTTAGTATCAACCTATAAGTAGGTATTTAAAACTCATTGTAAGGCATTAGGAGTTTCTTGATCATACCTCATATTTTACCTTATATGCTCTTCATTTCACTTCACATTTGTATGATTAGGACTCGAACATTGAACCATTGTCTAAGGAGCATCAAGCCTCTTCAAGCAACATACCTTGTAATTGTTTGATGCATAAATGGAAGTTGTGACTAACTTTGATCTATCCTACTTCTTTTGTATGTTGTTAGTTCTATCTTATGGATGATGAAGTGTGTTCAATTTATAGTTAATAAATTTTTGTGAATGCATTCATCCTTAGCTATTTCATGCATTCAAGGGGAAAACCTTGATATTGGTGCATCGTCCCCATAGCTTAGGTTTTACTTTTCTAAAATTTAATTTTTTAAATTTTTGCTATTTGTTATTTCCTTTTCCTATTGGCAAGAAGCATAAATGTGAGCCCACAAGGTTTGAAAGGAACACACAAGATCGTATCCAACAAGGAGTCAGCCTCAACAAAACCTCAAAGTTTACCCCATAGACATTCTCTCCTCTTGCAGAGCTTCTTGTTGTATTTCTCAATGTAAGGCATGGGTTTCCAGTCATGTTAGGTCACTACCCTTATAGGCCAGGATATTCGGAGACAACAAGTGGTATATAATATTATGTTTTTACTGGTGGAAAAGTGTGGCCTCTTTATCTTTGAATGGAGGTATCCATCCATATTGGATGATGTCTTGGAAATCATGGGAAAGTTTATGTTATAGTACACATGATATTGTAGGTTCGACTTGTGACATTATATGTACTTTTGATTTGTGGACAAGAGGTAATTCAACAAATAAGATAATTTTTTAATGCATCATTCCACACACTCATATTTTGTAGGAACTCAAAATATTAGTGATAGGTGGACAAGTTCCACCTCTTCAATAAGTGGTAGGATCCCTTTTGAAGGGTTTAGGAGATAGGAAGAATTGTACACACATACCTACCTAGAAAAATAGGGCCTCATAAATACCTATGGGTGTTTCTTCTAGTCTAAATGAACCAATAAGAAAGTCATTGCTAGGTGTGTGAAGGAATTGGATATGGAAGGTCACAAGTTCAACTCCATTGACCTCTTAGGTTTGATGTGATGCTGTAATTTTTAATCTAGGATAATTATTTTAAATATAAGGAGCATCAACATTCTATGGCATGAGTTTTCATTACAATGATAATGAAGGTCATGTAGCTATAATGAAACACTTAGAGGCTTTCGACATGATAGAGGTCATGGGTTTGACACATGGTGTGTGCACTATAACAAGCATTTTGAAGGCTAGATATAAAGGTATACGAACTATTGAATAGCCATGTATGGGTATAAGTAACCCCACTTGGCCCAACCCATATTTACTTTTATGAGATACCTACCTTGTTCAAATCATAATTTATCTATAGTAATAGCCTAATGAATAGAACAACACTGCATCATTATTCAGATTATGTTTAAATATTTTAATAGTTAGAGTTAGATATTTAGGAGGTATACCCAAGTAGATGACTGATAGTTCATTATTCCAACCAACCACCTACACCTTCATTGTAAATATACATAATTTTTATCAATATAATCTTGTCCAACACCTTGTTGGTCCAATAATAGTTATGTGAAACGTTCATTATTATATTAGGCTAAAGCATGAGTAAAAACATAATTGAATGTAACAATATTAGAAATAATTCTTGGTGGAGAAAATTCAATGATTTAGGATTTGGATCTTCTTTGGGAGGTCCAAGGTTCAAGTCACTACGTGTGTGTGTGTGTGGATGTGTGTTAATCCTCTATTGATAAGTTTAGCTCTCGGTCTTATGAGGGGTCTTGGTTGGGAGAGGACTGCTTAGATCTAAGTGTTAGTCATAGAGGTTTCTCACACTAATCTAATTCCCCCTAAAAAAATAATATTATAAATAATTTTTACTTGGAATATATATATATATATATATATATAAACAAAATAAATTATAAAATGAATAATAATAAATGTACTTATATTTAGAAACTAATAAGGTTTAGAATCAAACTATTTATTGCATTGATTTACAAGGTTTTAATAGGCATCAAACATGCCAAGATTACAAGATTTGTGAAGCTATGTGAATCTCCCAAATCACACAAACATACCAGCTTGGGAAGAACAAATCATAGAACTCACACTTAGCTAATCTAGATCTAACTAATAGCTATCTATAACTAGCAATTGGAAGCTTCTTATTTTACCCTATGAGTAGGAAGCTTCAATGCTAATTAAAATAATAATTAGCTTCTTATTTTATTGTATGAGTAGGAAGCTTCAATGCTAATTAAAATAATAATTATGCCTAGACTAATTAAATATAAAAATCTTTACAAAATTTATACATTTAATATTTTTCTTAAAATATATATTAATGATTTTAAATATTTATATAAAATATTTTTTCAATGAGTTTACAAAGGTTTTTATGAGGGGCCTTGGTCCCCTCATACTGAGTGGGATTTGAACCTTAAACCTCTCAAAGAGAGGCCAAAGCCCTTACCACTACAATAAGCTTGCAGCTACTAATTTTATAATAATTTAATGATCACTTAGTTCAAAAGTTATTGAAGAAATGATACACACAAATATATATATATCATTTGGTAAGATTTAAACTTGAGTTTACTCCTTGAAAGTCAAGAAATTTAACTAGTTGAACTAATGCCATTTGAGTTTTATCTTAGATTAATTAAACCATATCTTACTTACATTTTTATTAAAGATACTCTTCATGTGCCTTTCCATCAAATATAATTTTCATCTTCCTCATACTACTATGTTTCTGTAATCAAATTCTTGATATTATTTTTTTATTAAAAGATAAAATCTCATTCAACCAACCGCCTTTTAAAATTTGAATTTTGACAAGATAAGAATCAACATCGTCAGTGGATACAATATTTGCTATTGATTTCCTTCTCTATAAATATGCTAGCTATAACAACCAATCAAGTTTCTAATAACTCTTTTTTTTCGGGTTTCTTATTCATGCCCCTAGTATTCCAAGACATCATTTTTTGTTTTTATTTATGGGCTTAGCCCCACTTCTTGTTAACACTCGAGATATTTGCTTTTGTCTTCCCATAACAATATCCCTCTGATTTTTCTTTTCTCTTTGTTTTTGCTTTTTGGGTTTTCTTCTCTCTTTTTCATTCTCATCAATATTTTCATCTTCATAAATACCTTTGATTTTTCATATTGTTCATAGTGAGATTTATCACCTTTAGATTTGTCTTACTCTAAATGATATGAAGAGGAAGGATTAACCTCAAAAGAACTTTTTTTTATGCTACACTAGAAACCCTAAAGTGTAAGGATATTCCTCCATAATAATTACCTTCTTATGCTATCCTAAAAACCCTAAATTACTATGAATATCCCCCATCCTCATTTCTTTATTTTTCACTCTTAAAACCCTAAATTATAATGAATAACTCTACACTACTTTCATTTCTATTAGGAGAGAATTTTATACTTCTTGAGGAAAATGTAGATAAACTACCTAGAATTATCTTGATCTCTTTTATCTCCTTTGTTTTAAAAATTTTCTCTACATATTCTTTGTTCATCTTTAATTCCTTCTAAATTTGATCGTACAAGTTGTATTTCCTCATCCCTTGTATCCTTCTTATTTTCTTCTAACAATTGACATAAGTGAATTATGATAGCCTTTCTCATCTAATGCTATTATTAGGATTTCTTTGTCTCTTTTTGAAAGTGGAATATCCTTGATCTAATATAAATTCTACTATAATATAATCTCCATATCCCATATTGAAGTTTGTCTCATAACCAAAATTTTCTCTCTTTCTCCATCATTTTTATTTTGTAATATTTTACCATGTATCAAATCTCATAGCATTTATGATATTAGAATGTAATATTTCCTTAATTGACTTGCTGATCCCATTCTTTTGGTTTAGATTTAATATTAAGGATTGTGGGAAAGGTTTTAAAATATCCATAATAACACATATCTAGGTATGTACAAAATGCTTTTGATTTTAGTAGTTGATTCTTCCTATATGAACTCCCCTAGGGTATTGCCAATGTTCTTTAAAACATCCTTATTGATAAGTTGATATGGAAGTCCAAAAATACTAATGCCACACTAGAAGCTTTTTAGTAATTTATGTCTTGACAAAAAAATTCTCATTCCATGGCCTTAATTATAGGACATATTTCCCCCTCAACAATGAGCCACCATCCATTATTTTTTCCTTGATTTCCTAAATAAAAAAGATAATGAGTGAAAAATATTCAAGAAGCAAGGTCATGGAATAATTTAAATTTAATCCTCACTTCAACTTGATTCAATTTTGAATCTCCAAAAAGCCTAGCTAATATTTTTGGAACTTACATATTAAACCTCTACTTTTAAAAACCATTATTTCATGCTTGAACATATCATTCTTGATAATCGCTTATGGTGTGATACCTATTGCATGGATTAAATTTATTTTCTATTTTTTCTTCCTCTTGTATCTAACTTGGACATCCACGCTTCTAGCTAGGGCATCCTTACTTCTAATTAACGTTTTCAAATATGGATTTTCTTCCATGCTACCTGGATTTTTCTCAAATAAATCCTTTAATTTTTTTAATTTACCAAAATATTTGGAGCAAGAAAAGGTGAGCCTTGATCCTTATAGTTTCTTCCTATTCATAATCTCTCCCCGATCTTCCCCAAATATATTAAACAATAAAATACGAGGCTCATTGCCAACTCATAATTGTTTTCGACTCCATCATGCAAATTTATAATTTTTGGATTTGACAAAAGTAAAGACCTAAACCTTTAGAAATGTGATCCCAAAGTATTTTTTTATTATTCTTGTTTCTATAGACAAGAACCTATAAGGTACTTTTTTAGAAATAAATTTCTTATTTTTAAATTATTTTAGCTTTATATATTTTAAATAGAAACTTTTAGTTTTCATATATTTGAATGCATGCAACTAAAGCAATTATCTACATGAAATTTTAAACCATCCTTTTGGTGCAAGAACATCTATTTTTTTCTTCTATTCATAGTCAATTGGAAAAATGCTTTCTCCACTATGACCAAATCTATGAAAAATTGTACTATGAGTATAGGTGACCTTGTGTGATTTTCCACTATTACTAGATCTATAATAAATTATGACATAAATATGGGTGACCTTTCAATCCTCATCTTGATTTGATTCCACAATCAAATTCGAAAAATGCTTTTTATGATTTTCCACTATAATAAACTAGAGGACAAAGCTTGTCATGGCCAAGGCAATAATTATAAAATTATAGAGCATACTAAAATCATTCTTGTCTATGGTCACTTATGTGGAATGTTACTAGTATAATAAACAAAAATATTGGTGTGGACATCTATATAAGGAGGATGATAATTCTAAAATCATGACCGTATAATATAAAATATGGCTAGGATATTCAATAATAATAATAAAAAATATGGCTAGGCCTATAAAGCAAGTAAATATTTCAAGTACAACTCCTTTGTTTTGAAAAAATTCTTAATATAGGTGGCCAAAGCTTTAGTCTTAGTAAAACTTTGAGCATTAGATCCATTGTAGATATATAAATAGATATACCATTGTCTTGGATTAATCACTCATTTAGTCACATAGAGCTAAATCATTAAGTATTCCATTATGTTCATAAGTAATTTGATATTGAGAATTAACTAAGGAGGAGTAATTTTATTGATAAGATTGGATATGAACTTGACATTATATTCTAGGTCTTTGAATAATTCTCATGTGGTTTGTTTCCTAATCATAGTTGATAATTTTATTTATTTATTTAGAATATATGCCAAATATGTATATGTGATTGACATAGTACATGATCAAAGCACTTTGGAAGAGTATGTTCTTTAGAATATACTTTAAACATATATGTACCACTAGCAAATGCAAGGTAAAAAAACTTGGGAAAACTATAGACCATCTTCCTTGGCTAGTTTTTGAAATAGAAAACATGTCTATTTTAGATCCTTATAGATCATATATGAATGAAATACAACATGTGATGACTTCCATTTTGATTACTCACAAAGCGTGAAAAGACTATATGCTTAGAAATTATTATAAAGTGATTATGTGGTTTTTCTTTAATTTAATCAAAAGAAGAAAGCATTAGAACTTTATTGTGATAAGATTGCAAGTTTTGTTCATGCTTTTATAGTTCTATCTTGAATTTGAGATGGGTACAAATATTATGATTGAATTACATGGATCAAGTTCTATTTGATAATTCTAGACTTTCAATGTTACATGTATGTTGTGATTTACAAATAAATATTCTTCCTTTACAAAATAAATATTTAAAGAGTAAGAATATAATTATAGATATGGAAACGCTGAACTAAAAAGTTTCTACATCAAATATTGAAATATACTTGTAGGTGCTAAACCACAAAAGAGGAATGAGAAAAAAAATTAAAATAACATACACAACTTTCTACCAAATGATTGTGCATCAATCAATGTATATATGCATTGTGGTATTAAATGTCTTTACAATTACTACCCTATAAGATTAGAACTAACACCTTCATAAACCATGATATCTTGGAATATAAAAAGAGGATTAAAAATAATTAACTTGAAGTATTTGCTAATGAGTTTTAACTAAGCAAACATTATGATTATCTTTAAAAAGAATAAAATTATGAAATCATAAAAATAAAGCTATATAGGAGTGAATTGTGTCAAGATGTGGTAGAAGGTGATGCAAAGAAGTGGGAAAAGATGGTAAGATTTGATCAAAAGTGGAAGGAGGATATAAGGAGTAAAATAATGAGGGAAGGAGGATTGACATATAGAGGAGGAGGAAGGATGCATAGGAAGAGTATTACATAGAGAAACATAAATATCTTCATAAATAATTTGGGAGTACACATTAAAATAACAATGTGCACAAGAAGAAAAAAGATGAGTCCAAATATGAAACTCTAAGCCTTATCATGTTTCACAAATATTATAATGAAAACTTGAAATCTTAATTAAATAATATGATAATACTATATCATGTTTCACAAATATTATAATGAAAACTTGAAATCATAATTAAATAATATGATAATACTATATCATGTTGCACATAATATTATAATGAAAACTTAGAATCTAAATTAAATAATATGTTAATCCTATTCCATGGGTTTCAATTTAATGGGTAATTATATGAGCTAGTATATGTATGCATATCCTTGTAGGTATGTTACTTGTGAGTGTTCTTGTTTGTGATGATGTCATGAATTTTATGGAAGAGCAAGCCTATGTTTTAATCTATAAAATGTATTCTATAAATGATAAAGAAAGACCATTAGTGGTAATATAATTTCCAAATTAGCAAGTTATATATGTGTGTGTATGTATATATATGTACAGATAAAGCATAATAAGAATAGGGATCAAAGTGAACAAAAAGTATGAGCTTCTCAAGATGGTGCAACATAGGAACTTAGGATTTAAGGGAATCTTATCCTAGAGGAATTTTATAATTAAGGATTAAGGATATATCCCCTATATTTTGAACCCTCTAATTGAGGTGAGATCCTCTAAGAAAAAGGTAAATGTGAAATTGGATTTGGGCTATTCCAAAAATTTCACTCTATCCTATGAGAATTCTAGTAGCCCTTGGTAAGCATATTATTTAGAATAGTTTGTTTTTATCTATGAATATGAATTTAATTTATCTACAAAAATATAAGTATGCTTGATTTCCTTGTTGGGATTGTGGAGAGACTAGGTGTTCAAGAACTCTTTTTCCTTCAATGATGTCCAGATGAAGAAGTGTATCTGAGTTCTTTATTACGAAGACCACCTTTAGAAGGTATATCATGAATATTAATCATATTATGCTATATTTAAGAAAAAGGAGAAATCCTTATTTTGATTATCCTCTATGCATGGAGTCAATAGGTAATTAAGATCCTTGTGTTCATCCATATTTTGAAATTGATGCATATCTAAGATGCTAAAAGTCTTAGATGAGATGTATACAAGTGTGAATAAAAGAAATCAATATGTGTTTATTTCCTATAAAATAACTAATGGAATTTCAGTTG
Organism: Wollemia nobilis; assembly: GCA_028583015.1. Taxonomy (NCBI): domain Eukaryota; kingdom Viridiplantae; phylum Streptophyta; class Pinopsida; order Araucariales; family Araucariaceae; genus Wollemia; species Wollemia nobilis. The sequence continues at coordinate 2,624,774 of JAQPPZ010003633.1, forward strand.
TAGTATGATTTGTTTTTAAAGAAAATATTTTGATAAGTTTTATATGAATGCATGCTTACTTTGTATCAATGATGATGTTATGGTAATGAAGGTTTCCTTTCAATAATCAAGTACAATTATTATCTTTCATTCTAAGATGATACTCTTTTATAAATTATGATAATTAATTTTATATTAAAGGAGAAATATAGAGACATATGTAATGTTTTTACTTATCATTGAAAATAAGCGTGAAATATTTATATAAATGTAAGTTTGATCTTATATTTCGTGTTGGAAATTTGCAAAGAAGAATGGTAGTGAAATTTTATTCTAGTATATAGTATACTATTTAGTACATGAGTATAGAAGGAAATAAATGATATTATAAATCCTCTTGGGACTTCTATCAAGTTCTAAAAAGACTAAATATTTTTCTTTAACTAAATTGTTACTTCCTAGTTTTTTAGAATTAGTCTCTATGAATCCTATGTGAAAGGATTAATAATCTCAACCAAACTTTGATTTATTCCTATATGCCATTTGAATTTGTTTGATTATCTTGAGTGAAAAATTTATGGAAGATGTACTTTATAATGTTCAAGTTATTGAGATATCTATAATAATACCTTATTAGGCCAAGGGTGATAATAATGAAGTGCCTACAAGTGCTCTTGATTTAGCCCATGGAAAAAGTGATATGTAAGCCTTTGGAAATCCTTTATGCAAGCCTCCAAATGTTTTCTATGTATGCCTATGGGCATATTTCTAAGTAAGCCTATGGGCATTCTTTTATGTAAGCCTACAAGCATATTTATGTAAGCCTATGGTCAACTCTAATGCCCTTAGCGATATTCATTAAATCACCTATATGGTTAACCTTGATTAAATGGTTTAATACATTAATTATATTCAACTTTAACCTTCAAGTAATGGTTATGTTGGCTTGAGGTTAGCTATTAATTTGAGATAAGGTATCGCTATAAATGCCACCCAATGATTGGTCCATAGTATTAGTTTGTGATATGAGATTATGAGAGTGCATATGAGCACCCACTCCTTATTCCTTTAATTCAATTCTCTCTCTCTCTCCAATATTATCTATATGCTATTTTATTTCACTATTTTTCCTTTTCTACATATGATTGTGGTGAAGGTAAGTTTCAAAGTGTTTTTAGAAAATATTATGAATTCCAATATAGGTTGGAAAGGTAGACATCTTTATAGGGTTGCATTTATTTCCTTTTATTTTTCCTTTCATATAATGTCTTGGACATACCCCATGAATACCATTTAATATGGATATAAATTAAGGAAACCGAGATGAGTTATTTGAAGGGATATGCATTGCATGTACCACTAGGGTTACCTCAAAATATCCAATGTGGAATCCATTTAAATAATTTCTTATAATATAGATTGAAATAGAAGTACAATCCTCACATTGATTGACAATTAATTCCACCTCTACAACCATGCAACAAAGATTAAATATATTATTATAGATTCTTTGGACATTGTTAATTGATTACATGGATAAATTATTTTGAATTTCATAGGTTCAAAATTCACTTATTATTTATTTTTATCATAGTACTTAAGGTTAACATCTTCAAGGGACACCAAACATATAACTTAAACTGAGTTTGTTAGAGTAGCAGTTGGTTAGTTATACTATAGTGTAGATATTAAGAGCAGGGTTATGCACAGGGTGAATTTTGTAATTTAACATGAATATTCAAATTTTCACAAATTTAATTTTGCAAATTTTGGGACCCTAGAGGTCGGCCCATTCACTCGAAAATTTTGGGATCAATTTTTTTTTAGGGTAAATTCACCTCGATACCATAAGGTTTCCCACCTAATTGTAGATGTAAAAGCAAAACACCACAAAATAGATATAAAGACAAATTAAAATCAAATCCAATATTGCACAAGAAAAAATGATTTTTATTATTAATGGGGGGAGCCTCAAATCTCCAATGTTACAATGAAAGAATTGATTTCTTTGATACAAATTTTTACAATAGCTAGGGTTCTTCGAAACCCTAGAAAACAATGTTGGTGGTGTCTTCAATATCGCTTCTAATCCCAATAGATGTGAGTGGGCTTCGTGTTATCCAATACTGGGCCACTCCAGCTTAAGCAGCTGCACAACGCTTGTGTATATCCAAACCTGCACATAGAAGATAATAACAAAGGGTTAGTAATAACTATGAGGGCTCCACCATGTAAGACCTTCTGAAATTAATAAAACCCTAGCTATCTAATAATGAAACTGCATGCAAATATGAAGAATACTAAAATAATAACCAAAATGAAATATTTACCTTATGACACTTGTTGTTCTCTAATATATGGTATTTTTTGTAGGAAATCGGTGTGATGATGCCCTAGCATCACCCGAGGGCTAGGAGGGCTACATAAATCTGGTGTAAGATGCTTGTGGGCACTCGAAGGCAGTAAAAAATACTCGTGGATGCTCATGAATGGTGGAGGGCACCTAGATATGCTTGGCGACAGAGGAGAAACACCCGAAGGTTCTCGATGGTGAAAGAGAGCACCTGAAAGTGTTCGGGAGCTAAGGGAAAAATCTATAAAAGTAGATCTGGATGAGCGAAAGGCGCAACGACAGATTCAGGGGTTATAGTGAGCGAGGATGGAAGGCGAGAGTGCTTGGATACTCTAGGGAACTCAGGGGCAAATGGATTAGCAAAATGACTTAGGGGTTGAGCCATCAAAATGATTCCTATTAATAATCCACACTAGGGTATGTTAGAGTTTGAATGACATAAATTGTGTGGCTCAGATTAAAACATAACGGAGGATGGATATTAATTTTGGGTGTGTGGCATGTATTGATGTATATGGATCTAAGATTAAGTCAAATCGTATGGCTATGATTTATTCACATATATAATATTTATATTTATTAAATATATATAAAATATAATATTAAAATATTAATTTTAAACATATATTTAACAAATATTCCTAAATATACATAAATAAGAGGGAAAAATGATGGGAAGACCTGGATGGATGACAAGTGGCTAGGTTTTGGTGTCTACAAATGCCCCTTTTTGTACTGTGTTGCGTAAAACACAATGCAGTGCAAAAACACAAGACACCTGCTTGGGCTAGGTGTAGAAGCAACTTTCTCTTGAGATGTGAAACATGAGCTTGAAGATAAAATAATTAAAGAATTTAGATTTGCGTAGCTTACCCCATCAATTGGTGAATGAGTTTGCGGATGAATCTCATGAGCCAATTGAAAAATCTGTGCAAATTATTGGTGGATGATATGAATGATGTAAATGTGATACCATTTTTTCCCCAATGGTGGGAAGGGGATTGGTGAAAAATGTGAAATGATGCGTCTGTTTTTGCCCCAATAGATGAAGGGTTTTGTGAAAAATATGATGAAAATATGTCTGATTTTACCCCAATAGATAAAGGGATTTTTGCCAAGTACAAACGTCATGATCATGTAAGATATATTCCATTGTGGGAAAGTCAAAACCAAATGTGGTTGTCCCAAATTTGGGGTGATTTAATGCTGTTGAAGAATGTGCTTTTGGGCATCATTGATATGCAATAATGAATATGCAAAAATAGAACAATAGTCAATCTTCAGAGGACCAACTAGTGACTGTTGATTAATTCCTATCATTGGAACCAATCACCCTAGTTAAGGCTAGTCGCCATGATGACTGTCAAAGAAATGTGAAATGATGAAATATGATTTTATCCATATTTTAAGCCCCATGAACTAGGCCATCAATGATAACTTTTGTGTAAATTTTTCTTGGCAAGGTTTCACGTAAAATGTGAAGTACCAAATATGATTGTGATTGCAAACAAGGAGATATGGAATGATGAAATTGCCCAAATGTCCTTATGGTAGGTTATTCATCTTACCGAATTGCATGGATGAAAATCACTACAATCACCAAGTATATAGAATAAACTACTAGATACAAGGTTCACTTGAATTTTGTTTGAACTTGGAAAATGTTGAAATGATGACAATGATGATTATGGTCGTTTTGTGAATATTTGGACCATTTTGGAGTGCTTTTGTAACTTGTTTTACAAATTTACGATTTGTGGTTGCAAACAAAACTTATGTGTCCAAATTTTTTAGAACCTTCACAAAACTTGTTAATATGATGAAACAGATGCATGGATGCAATACAGAGTGATTTAGTGGGGATAAGCTACCTTTTGAATAAATGGATTCAAGTGACTGAGTTTGTTTTTACCCCAATAGATGAAAGGGGTTTTTGACATGTGCATAATGCAATAATTGTGAAAAGTGCAATGACTGTGTGTGTTCTTTACCCCAAAAGATGAAGGAAGTTTGATCGAGTAAAGTGTTGTGTCTATTTTTGCCCTAACATATGAAGGGATTTTTGAAAATTTAAGTGTCCTTATGGTGATTTGTCCATCCTACCAGATTGCATGGATAAATAGTCACTGCAACCACCAGGTTAATAGGATAAACCACTAAATACAAGGTTCACTTGTACTTATGTCTATTCTTTGCCCCAACAAATGAAGGATTTTTAAAATGGGGAAAATATGATGAAATGATTGTGCCTATTCTTTGCCCCAACAAATGAAGGGGTTTTTGAAATAGGAAAAATGTGATGAATGTGTTTGTTATTTGCCCTATCAGATGAAGGGGTTTATAAAATGGAGAAAATGCAATGATTGTGTCTGTTATTTACCCTTACAAATGAAGGGGTTTTAGGAAATAAGAAAAAATGTTATGAAATGATTGTGTCTATTCTTTGTCCTAACAGATGAAAGGATTTTTGAAATAGGGAAAAATGCGATGAAATGATTGTGTCTGTTCTTTGTCATAACAGATGAAGGGATTTTGAAATGTGAAAAATGTAATGAATGTGTTTTTTCTTTGCCCTAACAGATGAAGGGGTTTTAGGAAATGGGAAACAATGTGATGAAATGATTGTGTCTATTCTTTGCCCTAACAGATGAAGGGGTTTTTGAAATGGAGAAAAATTTGATGAAATGATTGTGTCTATTATTTGCCTTAACAAATGAAGGGATTTTTGAAATGTGGGAAAATGCAATGAATGTGTCTGTTCTTTGCCCTAACAGATAAAGGGCTTTTTGACAGGAAATGAATGCAAGTCAAAGGGTATAACCTTTGACAAAAGAATACAATATTTTGAACCTAGCAATGGATGTGGATGATGTGAATGCAAGGCAAAGGGTACAACCTTTGATAAAATGACGTAACCTTTCGAACCTAGAAATCAATGTAGATGATGTGATGTTATCGTGACCAAAGGAGTTTGGTTCCTTTGGAACCTTTGAATTTGATGTGTTTATGCGAGGCAAAGGGCTCAACCTTTGACAAAAGGACTCAACCTTTTTAACCTAGCAATTGAATTTGTTGATGATATGCTGTGATTGAGTGATTGAATTTTTTGTTGAATTGGTGGGAAGGTGTGATACTTTGAGCACCCCCAAGTTGTATGCTTGTTTGTTTGATTGGGAGAAAGGTGTGATACCTTGAGCACCCCTAAGATGTGATGTTGTTTGAAATTTCTAGCAATATTTGCATATCCAAATTATATATATATATACATGTACATGGCTTATACTTTTTTGTTATGCTTTTGTGTGAATGCATATGTATATGGATGAATAATAGAAGTGGTAATGGAATGCAAATATTCTAATGATCATTCATAGTTTAGAATTTTCTTGGCCATGTTTTAGCATTGTTGTTTAATCAGGGGCACCAAACTTGGTGGTATGTGGGGTGAAAGACTCATGAAATGACATGTATGGTGACATGGGAGAAGATATGGATGTTGATATATAAAACTAATTATTTTGTAGAGACTCAGAATACTAGTGATATCAAAAAAACTCACTAAAACTACCTAATCCCTTTAGGACCAAGTGTGTGCAGTGAATTCATTTACCGAATCATAAGTATGGTAATAACTCGAGGTAATAAAGAACGAATGTGTGTGCAAGTGAGTTCATTAACTCATCTTGAGTAAATGGGTAAACCTGTTATGGATGAGACCAAGAAGCTAGCTTGTCCTTATGTGTGGTCAGAGGTCTCTTTAAAAGATATGTGTTGCCATGCATGAGTGTACTCCACTACCAGTCAAGCGTCTATAGCTCCGATGGAGGCTAACTCCATAGTCCAAGGATTTGATCTCTTAAGTTTTGGGGATGACTACCTAACCACATGACTAGAAATGTAGTATGATCTTTACAACCTAATGATCAGTGGTGTGTGATGTGCAAAACATTTAGAGTTTTTAGGGATTTTTCCCTACTCTTTCTTTTATTTTTGAATTGTGATAGTGGTGAAAACCACTATTTTTGTGGACTATGTTGCATTATGGGACTAGCAAGGATTACCCTTTTCACTTTGAGGTTCAAACCAAGTATGGTGTTATATCTATTTGATACAAGATGTTTTTAAGATGTGAAAATGTGTTTGGTTCAAGAATGTTTTGGAGTCAATTCTCAAAACTCAAGATTTTCTTAGTGAAGATGTGTAATGGTCCTAAAAGGAACTTGACATGTATTTAGAGTTTGCTTAAAACACTAGGAGTGGTTGAGTGATCGAAAATACCTAGAAATTATGGATGTATGGAGGCAAATGACCATTTGACTTGGTGGAATGGTGCAATGAAATGTATGGTGACTTTAAAGGTACCCCTGATTAAGGCAACATGACTTTAATGGACCAATTATTATATGAAAATAAATGATCCCTAATATAAAAAGTGAAATGTGGATGGAATGTATGAAATACAAAATGAAATGTGTTCTAATGCGATGTTTTTGAATGAAATGTATGGAAATTAAGTGCAATGTTTTTGTGTATAATCCATGTATATATACATATATGTAAATCATAGTAAGTATGGAACGATTTCAAGTGTATGATGTTTAGTGGCTCGGGTTTATTTACTCCCCCTATCCTAGTAAGCTTATGACCAAAGGGATTAGGTACCTTTGGAGATTTTTGAAAATTGAGATGTGACCAAAGGGATTAAGTACCTTTGGAAATTTTTGGAAATGATATGTGACCAAAGGTGTTAGGTGCCTTTGGAGCCTTTTTTTTATGAGGAAGGTGTGACACCTTAAGCATCCTCAATTTGCTTGATGATTGATGATGTGAGTGACTGGGATGATATGATGAAATGAAATTGAAATTGATGTGAAATGCAATGTTGAACATGGAATATGTGAAATGCAGTGTTGAACATGGAATGTGTGAAATGCAGTGTTGAACATGGAATCATGGAATATGTGAAATGCAGTGTTTAACATGGAATATTTAATATGGAATATGTGAACATGGAATGTTTAATGTAGAATGTTAAACATGGAATGGTGAATGTGGAATTTTGAACATGGAATGTGTGAGCATGGAATGTGGAATATAGAATGTTGAATGTGGAATGTTTAATATGGAATATTGAATGTGGAATGTTGAATATGGAATGTTAAACATGGAATGGTGAATGTGGAATGTTGAACATGGAATGTGTGAACATGGAATGTGGAATATGGAATGTTGAATGTGGAATGTTGAATATGGAATGTTGAATATGGAATGTTAAACATGGAATGGTGAATGTGGAATGTGGAATATGGAATGTTGAATGTGGAAAATGGAATGTTGAACATGGAATGGTGAATGTGGAATGTTGAATATGGAATGTTAAACATGGAATGTGTGAACATGGAATGGTGAATGTGGAATGTTGAATATGATATGTGGAATATGGAATGTGTGAAATGCAGTGTTGAACATGAAATGTGAGAAATGCAGTGTTGAACATGGAATGTAAGAAATAAAATATTGAACATGGAATGTATGAAATGTGGTGTTGAACATAGAATCATAGAATATGGAATGTGTGAACATGGAATATGGAATATGGAATGTGTGAACATGGAATGTGGAATATGGAATGTGTGAACATGGAATGTGGAATATGGAATGTGTGAACATGGAATGTGGAATATGGAATGTGGTGTTTTGGTTTAATGCTTTCTATTGATTTCTTGTTAATACTATAAGCAATTAAAAAAAAATATAGATTATGCAGTAAAATGAAACACAAAATTAAAATTTCACAAGAAAAATAAATAATTAATGCTAAGATTGTTCAAAAAATGTTTCTTACCTCATTAATTGATTATATTATTTTAATGTGAATTCATTTTTAGATTTTGATTTTGTGTGTTTCAATGTGCTAATATGAATCACAAATAGGTGAAACCTATGGCTTGGATGGGGCTATGAGATTATTGCTGGTGATGAAATCCAACAAGTTTTCTTAGGGGTAATCTAAGGCATCTATTGGTGGATGGAGATGAAAGCCACCGTCATCAAATCTCAAGCAATGGTTGGTGATGAAATCCAACCATTACTATTAAATGTGAAGCGTGAAGTGTGTGATTCTTTTTAAAAGTTTCTAATTCTCTATTGTGTACATACAATGTTAGAAAAATAACTACTTTCGATAGTCTAAATCAAAATCCACTACCCACAATACCAAATTTTCCAAAGGATGTAAAGTACACCGCTTAAAACCCACTCTAGATAGCTGAGGGTTCATCTACTCCTCCGTATGGAATCACCCAAGTACGGGGATAATTTTGGTATCTGAACAATATTCCTATTTAGACCTACAAAAATAGAAACCTCTAACCCTATGATGTAAACTAATGTATGCACTTGACAGTTCAAATGCAAGCAATAATGCATCACACCAAAAAATTGAGAACTTTTTAAACATAAATGTGTGAATGATTGCATTGAAATTTCTAAAATGCAACTAACATGATTTGTTTTTTACCAGATCTATTAATTATGTTCATTTTAATCCCAAAATTAAAAAAAAAAACATAAAAGTACCAAAAAACGTAAAAATAGAAAGTTAGGGTTTTATAGTAAACTTACCCAAAAGCCTATGTTTTGCTCTAAATCTTTGTAAAACACATTTGGGTGCTTGTGAAATGCACCTGGACATTTTTGGATGACCCTCGAGGGCCATCAGGAATTCACACACCTTCTACAACCTTTTTCAAATCCTTAGAAACCCTAAATCCAGTGAAAACTATGAATTTTGTGCTTCTAAAAACCCTGCAAGATGAGACAAAAAATAAAAAATTAGTCAATAAGGTAAATCAAAGTAAGAAAACCTTAGGGGAAGACAAATTGAAATCAAATCCAATATTGCACAAGAAGAAATGATTTTTATTATTAATGGGGGGAGCCTCAAATATCCAATGTTACAATGAAAGAATTGATTTATTTGATATAGATTTTTACAATAGCTAGGGTTCTCTAAAACCCTAACAAACAACGTTGGTGGTGTCTTCAATCTCACTTCTGATCCCAATAGATGTGAGTGGGCTTTGTGTTATCCAATTTTGGGCCACTCTAGCTTAAGTAGCTGCACAACACTTGTATCTCCAAGCTTGCACACAGAAGATAATTATAAAGGGTTAGTAATAACTGTGAGGAATCCACTGTGTGAGACCCTAAAAAATTAATAAAACCCTAGCTATCCAATAATGAAACTGCATGCAAATATGAAGAATACTAAAATAATAACCAAAATGAAATATTTACCTTATGACGCTTACTATTCTCTGATCTATGATATTTATTATAGGAAATCGATGTTGCGATGCCCTAGCATCACCTAAGGGCTAGGAGGGATGCAAAAATCTGGTTTAAAACACCCACGGATGCTTGGCGACAACAAAAAATGCTTGTGGATGCTTGAGAATGGCGAAGGGCACCCAAAGGTGCTTGGCGATGGAGGAGAAACACCCAAATGTGCTCGACGATGATAGAGAGCACCTGAAGGTGTTTGGGAGCTGAGGGAAAGATCTAAAAAAGTAGATTTGGATGAGTGAAAGGGGTGGTGACGGATGCAGGGGTTATGGTGAGAGAGGATGGAAGGTGAGAGTGCTTGGAACTCTAGGGAACTTGGGGGCAAATGACTTAGCAAAATGACTTAGGGGTCGAACCATCAAAATGGTTCCTATTAATAATCCACACTATGGTATGTTAGGGTTTGAACAACACGAATTGTGTGGCTCAGATTAAAACATAAAGGAGGATGGATATTAATTTTGGGTATGTGGCATGGATTGATGTTGATGGATGGCTAGGATTAAGTCAAATTAGATGGCTATGATTTATTCACATATATACTATTTATATTTATTACATATATAAAATATAATATTAAAATATTAATTTTAAACATACATTTAACAAATATTCCTAAATATACATAAATAAGAGGGAAAAATGGTGAGAAGACCTGGATGGATGACAAGTGGCTGGGTTTTGGTGTCTACACTAGTTTTTGCCTTAAAATTATTAAAAAAAAAATATCCAGTCCAATTCACCTCTTATACCCCATTATATATAGGTAACCCTGACATCAACACTCATACGGTTAAAATATTAATTTTCTCTGATAGAAAACGATGCAAAGAAGACGACTAACACCACGCGACTAACATAGAATACTGGTAGAAGGCGACTGACATATGGTGACTAACACAAATGATTGGTAGAACACGACTGACACAAGGTAAATGATATAAGGTGATTGAAAAAATATGATTGATACAAGGTGACTGACACAAGGCGACTAGCACAAGGTGATTGTCACAAGGTGACTGGCACAAGGCAACTGGCACAAGGTGACTAGTACAAGGCAACTAGCACAAGATGACTGGAAGAAGGTGACTGGCATAATATGATTGGCATAAGGTGACTAGCGTAAGGTGACTGGCATAAGGAAACTAGCATAAGGCGAGTGGCATAATATGAGTCATAGAAGGTGAGTGGCAAAAGATGAGTGACATACATCAACAACCATTTACTAGTAAGTTTCTTTTACCATTAATGTTCTTTTTTAAATATTTTTGTTCATGGAAATTCAATAAGGAGGTTTTCCTATTATTTGGGCACCAATCTCAAGCCTTCTTGTATCAGATAATTCTGTTGTCTTGAATAGTAGTTCTCTATTTTACTTGTTATTTTCATTTTTCAAATTGATATTCATGTTACTCTTTTGTTTATACAGGTAAAATATCACCTACTGGTAGTGGAAATAAGGGAGGCCAATATTTCAATAAAAGGACTAGGAGTATCCTCAATACTTTCATTATATTTTGAAATCCAGTCAGCCATCAACATCTGCACAAATTGAAGGTATGAACGCCTTTACTTACTAACCAGTTAATTTTTGTACATTGTTAATTTTATATATAATATCTTCATTCATTAAGAAGGGTGATTTTTGGTTGATGGATTTGTCCATTGTTTATCTATATTTTTTAACAAAAGGTATGCTTTTAAATGGAATAATCATAATGAACTTGGTATTTACCCTAGTATTATCTCTACAGAAAATACTATTGACCTTAGTATGCCTCCACTTCCACATATCCACCAATGAGGCCTATAAATGCCTCATTATTACATTATGTTTGACATATTAAAACTGCCATATTAGCAAACATGACAAGGCTAATTTCCAAATAGATGATTATAATATACTATTTTTTAAGTGTTTGCATGATTTTATGTTAGGAACACTATACCCCTGTTTTGACTATTTTCAGCATTTTATGACTGTTTTTGACATGATTTTGTTGATGAAAATAACATAGAAAAATAAAGCAGACAATCATGTTCAAATATTTGGCTAACTCCAACATGTTTGAAGTGTCATCCCATTTCAACCAAAGTTATCAAGTGATTTGGCATGAAATTCATCTCTGCTGCAAAACAGGGCAGTGACAAGTTTTGTGCAGCATACAAAAATAAGCCAGCTATCACATTAAAGGAGCACCTTGAATTTGTTAGACAAAGCAAGCAAAAATGGATGGAATGTGTTCACAGAGACTAAAGAAAACTTCTGACCTACTTAGATGCATTCCCACATGGTCTAAATGGACAACAAAAGGGCATCACAAAGTAAGTACAGTTGTGCAGTATTTTCTACATTATTTTAGTTTGATAATTAGTGATTAAAATGTGTAAATTCAACTACAGTATATTATGTGATGATGTATATCACCTCACAATGGTGTTTGAATTATTTTACCACCCTCCAAATGGTTTAAAGTGCAATATAGTACCGATTTTTTATGACTGTGCAGTAAAACTATCAACTTTAGAAAACAATGCATATAAAATCCAACAAGCTATTACTTTATTAGAAGTCTTGGAATTTGTCAACATTTACATGCAAAACCTATTGGATACAAATTTTTAGGGATAGGGAAGATGTCCTATGTAGTTAAACTTGCTTTTTCAATCATTTTTATTGTAGCTGAGCATAAATTCTATTTTTGCTCTTGATATTCCGAAGATGCTTCAGAATAAGGGGGAGAAGTGGCCAGTTTTAGTAAAAAAATAGTTTGAGTACCCATAATAGTAGGGAAATGATATTTGAAGGTGGATACAGGTGTATAAAGATATTTATAACCTCCTCCAATGCACTCCCACCACTAGAGATGCATTCCAAGGGCCAATAAAAGATGTTGCAGCAGTTTTGTCTTAATTTGGACTAGTTCAGTTTCAAAGTTATTGGCAAATCACTGGGAAATAGTACATATTTTTAGCATGATATATATGTACTAGGATATTATAAATAACATATCTCCCTCATTGGTTGAGCAATTAGGTGGTAGAAAGTAGCATATAGTAATGGCAATTAGAAAATAGACTTGTAGCAAAAAAATTTCCTGCAGTATTATAATGTTATTTATCAGACAATAAAAGTGTAGTTATTTTATTGATTTTTGTTCATGAGCAAGTGTGAGTGTTAATTAGTTAAAGAGAAAGTTTCCCACATTCTTCTAGATCAGGAAGCTTGGGCCCACTTTCAGGCCTAGAGGGAGGACTGTTATGACATGCTTTTATGTAATTTTGCTGTAGTAGAATTAACAGATTGCTTATCAAATTTTTCTTTCTTGTTTTAAGTTTGTGTGATGTTCTTTATGTTTTCCATTGTGTTTTTGTGTAGCCAATGTGTGTGTGTCAGCTGAAAAAATAGTTTAAACCTGTGTTTCCCCTGTTTTTCATGTTTTTTTCTTGTTTTCATGTTTTGGCAACTTTTATCAGTTTTTTAGCAGCTTTTATTTTTCACTATCAATTATTGTAGTAGAAGCTTGATGACCTTCTATGACAGGGCACTGACAGGTGTTCTTAGCATAAATGTTATTTCCAAGCATCATTTTAATTCTACAAGTGTAACTAGGTTTTAATTCTGCAAGTGTAATTTAGGTTTTCCTTCTCAACAACATTTCAATTCTGCAAAAGTAAATTAGACTTTCAATTCCTACAATTTCAATTCTTGCATTTGTAGTTAACTTTCAATTTTTGCAACTTAGAATTAGTTTTCAATTCTTGCAAGTTAATTTAGTTTCCATTCTGTAGACTAGGTTTAGTGTGACACCAAAAGGCTAAACCAACATTTGTTTCACCCAACCAAATGCTTGAAATCTGAATGCCTGAATTGTACTCTACCCTAACCTTCTATCGTAGACAACCTTGGACACCACCTCGGATTGATAAATTATAATATTAAATTATGCTATTAACAACACACATCATCCATGATAACAAAAAGTCCACAGATGAAATTTTTCTTAATAAAATGGAACAACAACATGAAGATATTCCTAAAATTAACACACCAAATGGAAAACAAAATAATAGTTTTTATGCAGTCCCTAATTTTGGAGAATCTTCTTCTAAAATCATAAATGTGCAAGGTTATCTAGGTGGAAAATTAATAGATAATTTTAGCCTGATTGGGTTTCAAAATTTCCATTTATTGATCCAGTGCTACCAGAGAATAGTAATGAGGTAATAAAATAATTGAGATGCGTAATTTACAGTTGGAAACACAGAAAGGATCATAGATTGCAATTTAAGAAAGATATAGTAGAAAAACATATTGGAAAGGTTTATATAAAAACAAAAGAAAGTGATGGTGGAAAAAAACCAAAAAATTATAGGTGGAAGGATGCATAAGAGTGTGCACATATCAGATATTCACAAGAATATGATAAAGAAATGAAACAAAAGTAAAATTTGGTTGAGAAAGGTGCAAGGATTCAAGCCCAATTTTAAAAAATGAATAAGTTTACTTTAGCTTCAAAAAGTTTATAGTTTGTAGTTGTACTCACTATTCTTAAAAAGGGTAGACCTATGTCTGGTTTAATTGATTATAAATATCTATTTTGACTAGCTGATGTGCATAACTTACCCAACGCCCATTTGTCAGATCAAAGTGGTTAGGAAATGGTAAATTTTTTATCATTGATTGAGCAGGATGAGCTCAAAGAGAAAGTAAAAAGAGCCAAATTCATTTCACTTTCAATTTATGGGGTTACTGTTGTTGACAACATATCTTGGATTTGCATGCATGTTTAGACATTGGATAATAATTTAAGGCAACCTCATTTGCTTGGATTACACAAGATGGTGGAAAATTGCAATGCAAATTTTTTTTACAATGTTGTTGTATCTAGTTTAAAGGAAATAACAGGAATGAATGAAATGGAAATAGCCACTAAGTTAATATGTGTTGGAGCTAATGGTGCTGCTACAATGCAAGGACACATGAATGGTCTTTGTGTTAGACTACAAACATCTGTTACCCCATATTTGATCCCTATTCATTGCATGGCTCATAGAATGAATCTTGCATACAAAATTATGGATACATTTACAAATGTAGCGAGAGTGGAAGAGCTTGTCCATGAAATTCATGATTATTTTTCGTGCAGTCCAAAAATATTTTCAAAGTTTCAACAGTTTGCACTAGGAGTTACTAAAGGTAAAAAACTCTTAAAAGATGTAGATACTAGGTGGATTTCGATGTATCAACCGACATATAGAGTTTTCAAAGAATATCAATTCTTGATAGGGTTTATGTATTCAAATCGTAGGGTAGTTGATAACACTAAATATTTTCTATTTTGAATGAGTGACTTTGAAACACTTATCACATTGTGTGGTATTCTTCCAATGTTGGAAGAAATGAATACTTTGATCAAAATTGCACAAGAAAGATCAATTTATATTGTGGATTTCATCAGGGCGAGAAAACAAATTTGCATACATATTGATACGATGTATGCATCTGGTCAAATTTTTATGGATCCCATGTTTGAGAGTTGGAGAGCATTGACAAACATGAATGATCCTCAAAATGTTTTGAAGTTCAATATAAACGATCATCTATGTATTAATGTCCATGAAAAGGAAATTCCTTTATATTGTTTTGGTCAGTGAATGGATATAGCTACAAATGAAGTTGAAAAAATCCCATAACATACATCATATTTCATGTAGTTGTAATAGATACAAAAATTAAACTGAAACAAATAGCAAAATCATTGACAAAAGAAATCAGAGACCGTTTTCAAAGAGATGAATTGCTTGAGGCTATGGGTGTGGTTAACTCGATGTTTTGGGATCCTTGTAATGAATACCAGATTATAAATGGTTTATTTCTCAAATACATGGGCACTCTTGCTAGCCATTTCACTAAATGTGTGGTAGTCAATGGTATTGAAATCAATGGCATTCTCAACAAAGATCTCTTGACAAAATAATCAAACTATTTTGGAACAACAATGTCTGCTCAAGTTTCACAACTCACTAACCATCATGAAATAGGTTCTATTTCACATTTGTGGAAACAATTACATCCCAGTAGTATCTTACAACATACTATGAGTGAATATTTTAATTTATATGAATTATGTCAAACGATGATTTTAGGATCTGTGGAATATGAAAGGGTATTTAGTGCATTATCATATGTAAAATCTAAAGTTCGAAATAGGTTGGACAAAAATTTGGAAAATTGTTTGAGAGTATATGTGTCGACCTATGAGGTAGAGAAGTTTCCTTATGAAAGAGCTTTGTCATATTGAAAATATTTGGCAGAGAGAAGAGGTGTCACAAATACTTAGGATGATGAGGATAATGGTAACACTGATCAGACTATGATGACAAAAATTTTGGGTATGAGTGCAAAATATTTTGTACAATCTAAAAAGAGTTTGTTCCAGCTTCCAACATTATGATGCAAATATGCTTTCATTTGATTTGATTTCACATATTATGCTATCAGTTTTCAACATAATATTGAGATTTGATTCTTTCATTTGATTTGATTTCACATATTATGCTATCAATTTTCAACAGAATATTGAGATTTGATTATATTTTGAGACATGTATTTTGGAACACGATATTTTGATTTCAAATTCACATATTATGCTATCAATTTTCAATAGAATATTGATTACAGATATTATTGATTTTCACATGTATTTTGATTTCACATATTATGCTATCAGTTTTCAATAGAATATTGATTACAAATATTATTGATTTTCACATGTATTTTGATTTCACATATTATGCTATTAGTTTTCAATAGAATATTGATTACTGATATTATTGATTTTCACATGTATTTTGATTTCACATATTATGCTATCAGTTTTCAACATAATATTGATTACATATACTACTGATTTTCACATGTATTTTGATTTCACATATTATGCTATTAGTTTTCAATAGAATATTGATTATAGATATGTTGCTTATGGAACACGATTATTTTTTATATCATAGACATGTTATTGGATATTTTGTATATCATGTTATTTAAGTCTTTTTATTGGATTATTAGTCTATGATATTCAAATTATTTAGAAGATTTGTATTGAATAAACCATGTATGGCAAACTAAATATTTGTGTTGCATTTTAGTCATTTCAAATTATTTTATAAAACATAAAAGAACATTTTATTGCATCCACATAATTCAAAATTATTTATTGCATCCACACAACTAATAAAAACATCACAATATTGAAAACAAAATATCAAAAAGATAATACAAAATTTATGGAAATTGTCTCTTTTATTGATTTCAAAAAGATACGATTCTTTTACAATTAAAAAAAACTATGCAACATGTTTGGTTTCTCCTCAAATAAAAAAGCAATAGTTCTACTTTTCTTCCTGCACGATGCCTGAAGTTTCAGCTGCATCTACCTCAATATCCTTTGCTTCCAATGCACCAACCCTTACCAAACTTTTAGTTGTAGTGTTTATCCCCAATAGCAATAAACCTTCTTCCTTCATTGGATCTTCTCTAAACAGTGCATTCAGTTATTTCTCCTATTATTTTAATACAACCTCCACATCCAGGCCCTTATCTTTGATAAACTTCTTCAACCAATTGTTTTCTCTAACAGTGTATTGTAATATTTTCTTCACTTCAATAGCATTATTCACACTAATTTTTGCAATCTTAATCAAAATTTTCATGGCATTGACTTACTGCTTTAAGTGCTGATAATTAGACTGCAAAATAGAAGAGAAAAAGGTTAATATTTATAAACAAAATATATTTAAGAAAAACATGATTTTCAATTATATGTAAAACTTACATCAACGGTAAGTCTTGTAGTTTCTGCAACTACTACTTTTTTCTTATCTAGTTCCCATTCATTGAAATATGTTTGGGCCTCGACATTGAGGTTCTCTAATCGATCCAACATAATGGCCAATAACTTCATCACTGTATGTAGACTCGACCTGCATGGTGCTAGATTCAACTTTACGTAACAGAGCATCGAGCTTTTGTGGCTCATTCTCTACCTTTGAAAACAACTCCTTTCTATGTGTAAAATTATTGTATCAACCATTTATTACTTTTATCAAAAACTTTGCTCGATATTCCCATTCTTTTAATGTATCAATATCTACAAGTAGACTATTCTTAACTGTAGCCTTACATCTATTGGCTAATAAAATAGTTTCTAAAAAATTAACTTTATCATCATCATTCGGATGATGATGGGTGTCGACTTGCTGGTGGGGGAAAGAGGAAACTTCGATGGCATCTGCTTCAACATTCTCCTCTGCTTCATCATCGATCTCTAGAACATGAAGCACATCACTTGCCTTTAGTGGAAAATTATTCATATCCTGATAAATAAAATCATCATCGAGATTCCTAGAGGGCATTTGAGATGTGCTCTCTACATTTGATAAATTCTCAAGGGTTAACATTGGGAATGCTAAAACAAGAGACTGAGACACAATTTGAGTCTATGTCTCAGCCTAAATTTTGGTTCCTAAAGGCGGTGGTGTGAGGAACTATTTCCCATGCATGCGAGATTGGTTCCTCATCGGTGGTACCTGCTGTGGAGTTGGACGGACTTGCTGTGGATGGACTTGTGGAGTTCAACAAAATTGCTCTGGGTGGACTTGTCATGACACTAGCACTTGTTGTTGTTGCATTTTTGGTTGTGTAGCTGGTGGAGGCATCTATTTTCTCAGTATTTTAAATCTAGTTGGTGCATCTATAAAATTTTACATGAAAATATAAATTAAAACTAGTGTTAAAAACAATGCCATTAAAAGAGATTAATTTTAACTAAACATACCAGACTCAAACTCTGCAACCATTGTCATTGATGATGCATCCATTTGCCTTTGCTCTAAAAATATTTAAAATATTTTCTCAAACTAAATATAATTTTATATCATTAAAATACATTATTTAAAATAGTACTTTTGAATAATAAGGTTACCTTGTGAGTTGGAGGTTACTTCTTCAACGTCGACTATAAAATATGCATATCCAAAAGTAACAGGAGTCGTACATGTATGTTGTTGAATAGGAGACCTCCTACGTTTAGCGATGGGAGTTACTGGTGATGATTGCAACTGCGTGTCAAAATCGGTAGACGCTTCTTGAATCCTAATGGTGGCATCCCTTTTACTAGAAGAATGCATTGCTCTTCTCTATTTTCAAAAGAAAATTAGAAAATAAGAAGATTGATTGAAAAGAAAGAAAAGAGAGATTATTCCAATAAATAATTTTACCTGTATTTCATTCTCAGTCATGCCAATAGCCAACAAACTTGGGTGCAATGCAGTTGGAGGATTGCTTTTTGAAGATTGAAGTATGCTTCATTAAAAAGACAAAGAATAAAGTTGTTGGTTGTTATTGTATATGCAAATTGAATTTTCTAGGCACTAAGAAGGTCCTGTTTTAGGTGGTTGGAAATGTGCGTGGACCAATCATATCTGCCTCCATCAATACATCGAATCAATAATGACAATACCCAAAATGACATTTTTGTAGGTCACCCTTGCAAAATAAGCCTTCCAAGAAAAAATCAATGCAGGCATAAAGAAATTTGTTTGCAACGTTGGAAATGTTTAAACCCCTTTTTGACTTAGAAGAATTAACTAAAAAAGAGAGAACATTATTAGAAAATAAAAATTACAACAAGGAGAACATTATTAGAGAATGGAAACTACAATACATCAAAATTTAAGATAAATAAAAATTAAAATTTTAGTGCTTTTTTTTTTTTCTCCCCTAAAAACATACCTTTCAAATGGTTTGAATTCACACCATATTTGGATGCTAGTGTTGATTTTTCATCTTCGATCAAGGCATACTGGTTGTTCACTAGGTGACCATCCAAAAATGGTAGCCTTGTTAGTCACTGCACATCCGAGGGGTTCACAGTAAAAACAATATCCTTGTTATCCACTTTGATCTAAATAGTGGACACATCATGGTTGTAGCAACTAACTATCCATTGCATCAGGGGGACATTGATGTTCAACTGTGGCATCTTCATTACTCCAGCAACTTCGGAGGTGTAAAGCCATTCAGAATCTCTCCTAGGAGTGCTAAAAATATTCTTGATGTTGGGGCAATAGTAGTTCTTGAATGTCACTTTGGAAGGTAGAGGAGAGGAAGAGCTAGCCATTTCTTCACTGAAAATGGTCTAAAAAAGGCTCTAAAAATAGTCTTTAAATGGTCTAGAAACACCCTGGAAAATGCTCTGAAACACCCTGGAAAACATTATGAAATACCCTGGAAAATGATCTAAAAACCATCTAAAAACATTGGGAAAACCCTCTGAAAATGCTGTGAAAACCCTCTGAAAATGCTCCAAAAACCGTCTAAAAAGGCTCTAAAACCGTTGTAAAAAACACTGAAAATACTGGAAAACTCTTTGAAATTGCTCTAGAAAATGTTGTGGGAAAGGTGAAAAATGACCCTGCATTTCTATTTATAGAAGTTGGCATGGCTGAAGTCGATGGATGCATGACACATGGTAGAGGTTAGCGCACATGGCAACTTATTATTGATGATATTTGACAATCATCTTCTGCTAGTCACCATCTATCAGTCGCATCATATCACTTGACATCTTCTAGTCACCATCTACTAGTTGCCATATTTCAGTCACCATATACCAATCACCATATTTTAGTCACCATCTGCCAGTCACCATTTGTCATCCACCATATACTAGTCACCATATGCCAGTCGCTCTGCCACTCACCTTATGCCAGTCACCATATGCCAATCACCTTGTGCCAATCACCATATGCTAGTCACCTTGTGTTAGTTTCCTTGTGTCAGTCACCTTATACTAGTTGCCATATGCTAGTAGCCATATACCAGTTTCCTCGTACCAGTTGCCATATGCCAGTCATCTTGTGATAGTCACCATATTCCAATCGCCTTATTCCAATCACCATATGCCAGTTACCATATGCCATTTGCCTTGTGCTAGTCACCATATGCTAGTTGCCTTATACCAGTCACCATATGCTAGTCGCCTTGTGCCAGTCATCATATGCCAGTCACCTTGTGCCAGTTGCCTTGTGCCAGTCATCTTGTGCCAGTCACTTTGCACCAGTCACCTTGTGCTAGTTACCTTGTGCCATTCACCTTCTACCACTTGCCTTGTGCCAGTCACTTCTACCAATCAACTTATACCAGTCACTTCTGACAGTCGCCTTGTGCCAGTCACTTCTGCCAGTTACCTTGTGTCAGTGTCTTCTGCTAGTCACCTTGTGACATTCACCATTTAAAATTTTTAAAAATTTGTGCAAAATTTTCAAAAATTCACCATATTTTGATAAAATTTCTGCAAAATTTATAATTACTTTTTTGGTACTACCCCTTATGCATAACCCTAATTAAGAGTTCAATTTTCTATGTTTATATTTTTGCACACTTATTCTCTTATAGTGTGCCTCTTTCGCATGTCTAAGTCATGGTGTACTCTCTAACTCCAACAATTCATTGGTGTGGAAGTTAGTAAATTTTTTGGATGCAAGAGGAGTAGATTTTGGATGTTCAAATGGAGGTATACCTTGTTTCAATAGGTCCTTTCTAGACATTATGGTTGACTATACAAATACCTACTTATTGCTTCATTACTTAACTACTTTCTCTAGATATCGAGGAAAAATTATGGTCACCATGCTACATGTTGAAGATATTCTCATGTGAAGCTCAAAATATAGATCCAAAAGGTTGAGTCATGACTTTATTTTTGTAAAGATATTGATCTATTTTATTTACCTTTAGTAACAAAATATATCAATATTTATTGGCCCATTCGAGCATTTTTTATATGGGGAGGTATACAATCTCTAATATCTTCTCTCATTTTCCCCTTAGTTTAGATTATAGGGGTGTTGAAATATATGTAATTTGATCTTATTATGGCAAGGTTGACAATGATAAAGTGCATATGGGAACTCTTAATGTAGCCTATAGAAAAAGAGCTATGTAAGCCTTCAGGTGTTCTCTATGTAAACCTATGGGTATTTTCTATGTTATCCTATGGGTATATTTCTATGTAAGCATATGGGCATATTTATGTAAGCCTTCAAGTTGTTTTGATGTACTCACCCTCAACAATATTGGTTAACTACCTCTATGGTTAACCCTGATTAAAGGATTTAATACATTTATTATATTGAAATTTAACCTTAAAGTTAATTTTATGCTATCTTGAGGTTAGCTATTAATTTGCGATTAGGTATAACTATAAATAACCCTAATGATTGATCCATTATAATTGATTGTGATGTGATATTATGGGGTGCATATAGGCACCACCCCTTATTCCTATTTATCAAACTTGTATTTATGCCCTTTTATTTTTTTCTTTATGTAATGTATTGGACATAGCCCATGAATATCAATTAATCTAGCTATGACTTAAAGAAACCAAGATGATTCTTGCAAGGGACTTGCATTGCATGTACCACTAGGATTACTTCAAAAGACACAATGTGGAATCCATTAAAATAAATTTATTATAATATAGATTAAAATAGAAGTGCAATCCTTGCATTGACCAAGTATTAATTCCACATCTAGATCCATGGAACAAAGCTCATACATCTGGTTGTGAATACATTGGATACTATTAATTGAACATATGGATCAATTTTTTTTCATCCTCTAAAATTTTATAGTCATAGTTTTTTTGGGGAGTAGACACCATGCATACATAGGGCTAATTGGACCCATATGACTTGAACAAACATCTTTCATAATATCTAATGTACATTGAAGTCTTAAAAAAAATTATCTTTAGGATGCTTAATGGGTTTCCTCCCATGCACGTGGTTTGCTTGAAAAGTTATGCAAAGAAACCAGTTAAAGTAGAGTAGCAAACCACTTAGAGTCAGCTAGTGATTTTCTAGAAAAGCCAATCAATTCACTTGCTTCCTGAAGTGAATTGCTTGTCCTCTAGCAAAGGGGTAAAAATGAAGGCACATGTGCCAAGGAGAATTGTTTGAAAGTATATTGTGGAGTTTAGTGGTATAGTAACTTATTTTAGAACCCTTATAAAACTATTAGAGGTATATTTAGAGGTATGTAACATTTGGAGGTGTATGATTTCGTTAGAGATACCTTCAAAGCTATACTTTTAGTAGGAGTAATTTTTTTCTACCCAAAGTAATTTAGGAAAAAAATCCTCTTATAAATAGGAGATATGGGCTCCATTGTATTCATTTTTTGGCCATGATAACTTAGAGCTACACTCTATGACACCCACATTGTGCTTTGTCTCTTATGCGATTGTTGAGAAATTGGCAAGCCCTTATGTTTTCCATTAGTGGCACTGTCCTCCTTATTTGCTAAGTGCATGGTGATTGAGGCATTGCCCTATTACCTATCTTGTAATTTTATTAGGAATTTCAGACTTAGTAAATGTGAGAAAATATATGTTATTCAAATTCTCGTGTGTTAGTTAAAAATGCACACTTCCTTGCATTGTTAAACATTGTATTTTATTTGAATTTCTTGCACCCTTGATATTTTATGCATTTTTATTTTTAACACTTTATTTTTATGCAATTAGTGTAGGTTAGTGTAAGAGTATTCAATAGGGATAGTGGGGAGCTAGACTCAATCCAGTGGTTGGGAGGAGCCATTGGCCCTTACTTCCAAATTTGTTGAAACTAGAATTGGAGTGCATCACTAAAATAGAAGTCAAGAAAAATCCTTAGTTCAAAATGGTTTCTAGCATGCCCAATGGGACTCACTATTATTATCCACCATATTTTCTCAATTTAGTAAAATTCCTTGAATTTTATGCCAAATTTGCATTCATCATGGATGAAGCAATTTACCTAGGATTGAAAGAATTTTTGCCAAGTTTTTACATAGGTAGTGATTCATTTTATTTTGAGCCAGATGCCTAAACATCATCTAAGTTAGTTTTTATGAGTGATTCCCTCTATTATGTTAGTAATTCTATCTAATTTTTTTCCATTTAAACGAATAAAAAATAGAGTTAGTTGTTGAGACCAGGGACTTGATATATCAAGCCCAATCTCAAATTGACTTTAAAATTCATATTATATTTGTAATTTGTGCTCAATTTTTTAAAGTGCTTTGTGAATGGTGACTTTGACAAGTGTTGGTACTGAAAGAGATGAGTTGTATTGATACATGAAATGAGTACAATATATAGGCATAAGCCTATATGAAAAAATGATAAGTGTCAAGGACACATGTCAAGGAAGGAGAAGGGGAGAATTTTCCAAAGAGGCAATTCCCCACTCAAGGGATTAAACAGGACAATAGAGCACCTAGGCAATAATACCTAATGTTGGGGCTGGAAGAGATGAGTTGTATTGATACATAAAATGAGTATAATATATAGGCATAAGCCTATATGAAAAAATGACAAGTGTCAAGGACACATGTCAAGGAAGGAGAAGTACACATTAATTTTAACAACAAGAACTCCAAAATTTTGAAATTTTTGTATAGCCATTAACATAAACAATAACACAATATCATTAGACCTCAAATCTAACCCAAATTGTGCATCTTCAATAGGAAAAAAGTATTTAGGGTAGGTTTTGAGATAAATTTTACTAAATATTAAATTAGAAAGTGCTTCATAACACAATGAGTGATTTACCCCAAGAAATAGTGACTTCTCTTCAATATGAAGTAGAAGAAAAATTTACTTAGAATTTGCAAAGCAATTTTCTAGAAAAGATAAGTTTATTCCTAACTATTTCCCAAGAGAGTGATTAGCTATAAGTCATTTTATTAGATCCCCTAATATTCAAAATTTTCAAAGTTTAAATTCTCCTAATGAATCACCTATAATATTAATAAAAACATCTAAGTTTGCAAGTAAATCATTCCATAGGTCAATTCTAAAAAAATATATATTTAACCCTAAAACTTTGTCCATGTAGGTCCACATGCATAGGCTTATGAATGCACATTCAAGGGCATAAAAATTAGGAGAAAATATTAATGTATGGAGATAGTAACTAAAGGAACACTAAGGAGAAAATAAAGGAATAAATCATCATGTGGGTACATTAAGATAATGAAATCAAGAATATCCCAATGTCTAATAGTGTTTCATTTAAAGGAAAGAGCCCAATGGCTAACCCTATTAGTTAAAATTTGAAATCACAAGAGATTTGTTACTTATACCAACAAGTGAGTTATTTGTCCACCTTAGCTAATAAAAATTGGAAAAACATTGGTCCTATATTGACTCACATAAACCCCTCACCTCACCATGCCCTTTGAATTAAATAACCCATATTTTAGAAGCTATTATCACAACAAAAACATGAATCCACCCCCTTTATTTGGTGCTCAAAATACACCATCTATTAGTGCTACTTGAACTCAAATTCCACTTAGATGTAGTATGTCTAACACATATAGCCTTCCATTAGGTCAATCCAAAACACCAAACATAGGATCTTTAGGTAGGTTTTTGTGAATCAAAGCTAGGGCCTTTCTAAAAATATGCAGGTGTTGACTAGACAAGTGGGACATAAAAGTGCAATCCTTGTATATGCCAAGTATGAATTACACCTCTAGATCCATGGAAAAAAGCTCAAACATCTGGTTGTGAATGCATTTGCCACTATTAATTGAACATATGGATAAATTATTTTTTTCTCATCCTCTAAAATAGTATAGTCATAGTTTTGTTAGGGAGTAGACACCATGCATACATAGGGATAATTGGACCCATATAACTTGAAAAAACACCTTTCATAATATATAATGTACATTCAAGTATTAAAACAAAATATCTTTAGGATTCTTAATGGATTTCCTCCCATGCGTGTGATTTGCTAGATAAGCCAAGAAAATCAATCAGTTAAAGTAGAGAAGTAAACAACTTGGGGTCAGCTAGTTATTTTCTAGAAAATCCAAGCAATTCACTTGCATCCTAAAGTGAATTGCTTTTCATCTAGCAAAGGGATAAAAATTAAGGCACATATTCCAAGGATAATTGTTTGGAAGTATATTTTGGAGTGTAATGATATAGTAACTTATTTTAGAACCCTTGTAAAACTATTAGAGGTATATTTAGAGGAATGTAACATTTAAAGGTGTATCATTTTGTTAGAGATACCCTCAAAGCTATACCTTTACTAGGAGTAATTTTTGGTTATCCAAAGTAAGTTAGGGAAAAATCCTAAAAATAGGAGATATGGGCTCCGTTGTATTCATATTTTGGCCATGAGAACTTAGAGCTACACTCTATGACACCCACATTATACTTTATCTCTTATGTGATTGTTGAGAAATTGGCAAGCCATTATGATTTCCATTAGTGGCACTGTCCTCCTTGTTTACTAAGTGCATGGTGATTGAGGCATTGGCATATTACCTATCTTGTCATTTTATTAGAAATTTCATACTTAGAAAATGTGAGAAAATATATGTTATTCAAATTCTCGTGTTTTGGTTTATAATGCACACTTCCTTGCCATTGTTAAACTTTGCATTTTATTTGAATATCTCACACCCTTGGTCTTTTATGCATGTTTATTTTTAACAATTTATTTCTATGCAACTCGTGTAGGTTAGTGTTAGAGTATTCAATGGGGATAGTGGGGAGCTAGATTCAATCCATTAGGTGGGAGGAGTCATTGGCCCTTACTTCCAAATTTATTGAAACTAGAAATGGAGTGCATCATTAAAATAGAAGTCAAGAAAAATTCTTAGTTCAACATGATTTCTAGCATTCCCAATGGGACTTACTCTTATTATCCACCATTTTTGCTCAATTTAGTAAAATTCCTTGAATTTTGTGCCAAATTTGCATTCATCATGGATGAAGTAATTTACCCAAGATTGAAAGAATTTTTGCCAAGTTTTTACATAGGTAGTGATTCATTTCATTTTGAGCCAAATGCCTAAACACCATCTAAGTTAGTTTTTATGAGTGATTCCCTCTATTTTGTTAGCGATTCTCTCTAAATTTTTCCTATTTACACGAATCAAATCTAGAGTTAGTTGTTGAGGCCAAGGACTTGATATATCAAGACCAATGTCAAATTGACTTTAAAATTCATATCATTTTTATCATTTGTGCTCAATTTTTAAAGTGCTTTGTGAATGGTGACTTTGACAAGTGTTGGGACTAAAATAGATGAGTTGTATTGATAATGAAATGTGTACAATATATAGGCATAAGCCTATATGAAATAATGACAAGTATCAAGGAAAAATGTCAAGGAAGAAGAAATGGAGAATTTTCCAATGAGACAATTCTCCACTCAAGGGATTAAACAGGAATGGAGAACACCTCGTCTCTGATACCTAATGTTAGGATTGAAAGAGGTGAGTTGTATTGATACATGAAATGAGTACAATATATAGGTATAATCCTATATGAAAATGACAAGTGTCAAGGACACATGTCAAGGAAGGAGAATTACACATTAATTTTAACAACAAGAACAAAATTTTAAATTTTTTTGTATAGCCAATAACATAAACAACAACACATTAGACCTCAAATCTAACCTAAATTTTGCAACTTCGATAGGCAAAAAGTATTTAGAGCAGTTTTTGAGATATATTTTTCTAAAGATTAAATTAGAAAATGTTTCACAACACAATGAGTGATTTACCCCACGAAATAGTGACTTCTCTTCAATATGAAGCAGAAGAAAAATTTACTTAGAATCTACAAAGCAATTTGCTAGAAAAGACAAGTTTCTTCCTAACTATTTCCGAAGAGAGTGATTAGTTATAAGTAATTTTCTTAGATCTCCTAATATTCAAAATTTTCAATTTTCAAATTCTCCTAGTGAATCACCTAAAATTATGATAAAACACCTAAGTTTGCAAGAAAAACCCTTCAATCTACAAGCAAATTAGGTCAATTATAAAAAAATATATATTTAACCCCAAAACTCTATCCATGTAGGTCCACATGCATAGGCTTATGAATACACGTTCAAGGGCATAAAAATTAGGAGAAAACATTAATGTATGGAGATAGTCACATATCACTAAACGAACACTAAAGGGTAAAGAAAGAAATAAATTATCATGTGGGTACATTAAGATAATGAAATCAAGAAGATCCCAATGTCTAATAGTGTTTCCTTAAAAGGAAAGAGCCCAATGGCTAACCCTATTAGTTAAAATCTAAAATCACAAGAGATTTGCTACTTATGCCAACAAGTGAGTTATTTGTCCACCTTAGCTAATCAAACTTGGTAAAACATTGGTATTATATTGACTCACATAAACGCCTCATCTCACCATACCCTTTGAAGTAAATAATCCTTCTTTTGGAAGCTATTATCACAACAAAAACACGAATCCACACCCTTTATTTGGTGCTAAAAATACACCATCTATTAGTTGCTACTTCAACTCAGAGTCCACTTAGATGTAGTTTGTCTAACACATCTAGCCTTCCATTAGGTCAATCCAAAATGCCAAATATAGGATCTTTAGGTAGGTTTTTGTGAACCAAAACTAGGGCCTTGCTAAAGATACATAGGTGTTGACTAAACAAGTGGGGACATAGAAATGCAATCCTTGTATTGGCCAAGTATTAATTCCACCTCTAGATCCATGGAACAAAGCTCAAACATCAAGTTGTGAATGGATTGGACACTATTAATTGAACATATAGATAAATTACCTTTTTTCATCCTTAAAATAGTATAGTCATAGTTTTGTTAGGGAGTAGACACCATGCATACATGGGGCTAATTGGACCCATATGATTTGAAAAAAAACCTTTTATAATATCTAATGTAAATTCAAGTCTTAAAAAAATTCTCTTTAGGATGATTAATGGGTTTCCTCCCATGCGTGTGATTTGCTAGCAAAGTCAAGCAAAGAAAACAATTAAATTATAGGAGCAAACCACTTAGGGTCAGCTAGTGTTTTTCTAGAAAAACCAAGCAATTCACTTGCTTCTTGAAGTGAATTCCTTGTCAGCTAGAAAAGGGGTAAAAATAAAGGCACATATGCCAAGGATAATTATTTGAAAGTATATTTTGGAGTGTAGTGGCATAGTAACTTATTTTAGAACCCTTATAAAACTATTAGAGTCATATTTAGAGGAATGTAATGTTTGGAGGTGTATCATTTTGTTAGAGATACTATCAAAGCTATACTTTTACTAGGAGTAAAATTTTACTACCCAAAGTAGGTTAGGTGAAAAATCATCCTACAAATAGGAGATATGGGCTCCATTGTATTCATCTTTTGGCCATAAGAACTTAGAGCTACACTCTATGACATCCACATTGTGCTTTATCTCTTATGTTATTGGTGAAAAATTGGCAAGCCCTTATTCTTTCCATTAGTGGCACTATCCTCCTTGTTTGTTAAGTACATGGTGATTGAGGCATTGGCCTATTGCCTATCTTGTCATTTTATTAGGAATTTTAGACTTAGTAAATGTGATAAAATATATGTTATTCAAATTCTTGTGTGTTGGTTTACAATGCACACTTCCTTGCCATTGTTAAACATTGCATTTCATTTGAATCTCTTGTAGCCTTGGTATTTTATGCATGTTTATTTTTAACACTTTATTATTTATGCAATTAGTGTAGGCTAGCTAGGAGTATTCAATAGGGATAGTGGGGATCTAGACTCAATCTAGTGGTTGGGAGGAGCCATTGGCACTTACTTCCAAGTTTGTTGAAACTAGAATTGGAGTGCATCATTAAACTAGAAGTCAAGAAAAATCCTTAGTTCAACATGGTTTCTAGCATGCCCAATGGGATTCGCTCTTACTATCCACCATTTTTGCTCAATTTAGTAAAATTCCTTGAATTTTGTGCCCAATTTGCATTCATCATGGATGGAGTAATTTACCCAAGATTGAGAGAATTTTTTCCAAGTTTTTACATAGGTAGTGATTCATTTAATTTTTATCCAGATGCCTAAACATCATCTAAGTCATTTTTTATGAGCGATTACCTCTATTTTGTTAGCGATTCTCTCTAAATTTTTTATTTATACGAATCAAATATAGAGTTATTTGTTGAGGCAAAGGACTTGATATATTAAGCCCAATCTCAAATTGACTTTAAAATTTATATCATTTTTATCATTTGTGCTCAATTTTTAAGTGCTTTGTGAATAGTGACTCTGACAAGAACTCCAAAACTTTGAAATTTTTGTATAGCCAATAACATAACAATAACACAATATCATTGGACCTCAAATCTAACCTAAATTTTACATCTTCCATAGGCAAAAAGTATTTAAGGTAGGTTTTGAGATAAATTTTTCTAAATATTAAATTAGAAAGTGTTTCACAATACAATGAGTGATTTACCCCAAGAAATAGTGATTTCTCTTCAATATAAAATAGAAGAAAAATTTACTTAGAATTTGCAAAGCAATTTTATAGAAAAGACAAGTTTCTTCCTAACTGTTTCCCAAGAGAGTGATTAGCTATAAGTAATTTTCTTAGATCCCCTAATATTTAAAATTTTCACAATTCAAATTCTCCTAGTGAATCATCTAAAATTATGATTAAAATACTAAATTTGCAAGGAAATCCCTTCAATCTATAAACAAATCACTCCACTGGTTAATTCTTTAAATAAATCATATTTAACCCCAAAAATCTATCCATGTAGGTCCACATGCATAGGCTTATGAATGCACATTCAAGGGCATAAAAATTAGGAGAAAATATTAATGTATGGAGATAGTCGCATATCACTAAAGGAACACTAAGGGGAAAATAAAGGAATAAATCATCATGTGGGTACATTAAGATAATGAATTTAAGAAGATCCTAATGTCTAATAGTGTTTCCTTAAAAGGAACGAGACCAATGGCTAACCCTATTAGTTAAAATTTGAAATCACAAGAGATTTGCTACTTATGCCAAGAAGTGAGTTATTTTTCCACCTTAGGTAATCAAAATTGGAAAAACATTGGTCCTATATTGACTCATGTAAGCCCCTCATCTCACCATGCCATTTGAAGTAAGTAACCCTTATTTTGGAAGATATTATCGCAACAAAAACATGAACCCACCCCCTTTATTTGGTACTCAAAATACACCATCTATTAGTGCTACTTCAACTCAGATTCCACTTAGATGTAGTTTGTCTAACACATCTAGCCTTCCATTAGGTCAATCCAAAACACCAAACATAGGATATTTAGGTAGGTTTTTGTGAATCAAAGCTAGGGCCTTGCTAAAAATACACAGGTGTTGACTAGACAAGTGGGGACATAGAAATGCAATCCTTGTATTGGCCAAGTATTAATTTCACCTCTATATCCATGGAACAAAGCTCAAACATATGGTTGTGAATGCATTGTATGTTGAACCTTGTATATAGTGTGAACACATTTATATTGTTTACATAGCTTAGGATACGAATATTTCTTGTTTGGAGAGCAATTGTAGGGAGCAGTTGGACTAGGTCTAAGTTTAGGTTTTGTTTCTTAAATTTTGCATCTCGTCTATGTTGAGCTATGGTTGTTGTGCCCAAGATCTATAAAATGTAACCAAATTGTAGAAGAAAATAATAGATTATGTGAATTGAAATCACATTTGGTATCAGAGCGGAGGTGAAGTGCTCTTTCTCAGTGGATTGCCCATCACGTAATAGTGAGTTTAGTTTTATTAGAGAAGAGAGAGAAATATTTGCATTGAAGGCGTGTTCGTTGCAAGTGTTGTGACGTTTCATTGCGCGATGACATCACTGCATGTTCATTCTGCGTGAGATGGTCACTGGGATAACACAAACTCTGCACTTTGAGGAGTTGTGTATCCAAATTGAGACCATGAACGCCTGAGAGGAAAAGCAGAACATGTGAAGTTCTCATTCGTGTTGTTGTGCAGATTCTGCTACGCATAGATTCATTGGGTGATTCGATTGGCTCATGCTAAGCGCAGACATAGTTGACATCGCACAGAGAGGAAAGCAAGTCAATTGTTGAATGCTGTGTTGTGAAGTGTTGCAGGCCTAGTTTTGTTGAACGTTGTCTAAATGCTGAGAGCGTGCTGCAACGTTCAATCGCTGAAACGTGCGCTGAGAAGAGACGATTCGTGTGACGTCGCATGAAGGACGATTTGTGGAGGAGTAGTCCGCAATTGCGGAAGCCTTTCGGCGTGCCCGTTTAACACTTCCAAAAAAAATTTGGCTCAAGCCAAGGGTGCTGCCCCTTGGAACCCCGTTCAGGGGCCTAAATTTGATTGTTGAGAGGTGGTCTGCGTTGAGTGGAGGTCTGTGTTGAGAGGAGCTCTGCAGTAAGTAAAGAGGTTTGTGTGAAGCTGGTTACATAAAACAAGTGTTGAAACAAATTCAGCAACAGGAAGAACACAACAACAAGTGTACACTACAGGAGGTGTTTGTTGAAAACATAGAGAGGAAGGTTGGTTTTACAATACCAGCAAGCTGCACAGATCTGAGAGGTATAACATATATTATATATATATATATTGTTTGTATTTTTTAATAAATTTATTTCAATTTGTTTTTTAATAATTTAATATATTTTGGCTTAAAATCAATATCTTTGTTAGTATATTTGATTTTTTAGCTTAAAATATTTTATTATTAATTAATATTATTGATTAAATTTATTGCAAACATAATATAAAGGGGTAAAATATTTTTGCTAAGTTTTGTTACTAATGGCTGGTAACAATAATCTTCCTATACCTGAGTTTAGTGGCCTAGATTATGAGTACTGGTCCATCAAGATGAGGACCTTACTCATTGGCAAAGGACTATGGGATATAGTCGAAGAAGGTTATGCAGAACCTTCAGATTGGACCACCTTGAGTGCAACAGATAAAAAGAACAAGAAAGATGCCCAAAAGAGCAATTCTTCTGCCCTCTACCATCTCCAAGAAGCTTTGGAGAAGAGCATCTTTCCAAGGATTGCTTCTTGTTTATCAGCCCAAGAAGCATGGAAAGCCTTGAAGGATAGTTATCAAGGTAGTGATCAGGTGAAGCAAGTGAGGCTTCAAACCTTGAAGAGGGATTTTGAAAACTTAAAGATGCAAAATGATGAAAATGTTGGTGATTATTGTATTAGAGTAAAATCCATTGTAAACAAAATGTAAACCCTTGGAGATAACATCAAAACTGAAGTAGTGGTGAAGAAAGTGTTGAGGACACTTCTTCCTAAATGGAACCATATAGCTATCATTATTGAAGAGTCTAAAGATTTATCTACTTTATCTTTTGATGCTCTAATTGGTTCCTTGATGTCTCATGAAGAAAGATTACAGGGTTCTACATCAACAAGCTATGGAGGTGATGAGAAAGCATTCTCATCCAAAGAAGGTGATAATGCACAAGGAAGAGGACAAGGAAGAGGACAAAGGAGAGGCAAAGGAAGAGGACGAGGTAGATCAAGAGGTGGCAATCAAGGAAGAGGAAGAGGTGACAAAACAAATAAATCTTGTTACAATTGTGGCAAGGTTGGTCACTTTGCTAAATATTGTTGGTCCAAGACTTCTCAAGATGGGAGAGGTCAATATGGAAACTATGGAGAAGAGGAAGGAACTTCAAATTTGTTTCTTTCTTATGGAAAATCAGATTCCAATCTCAATGAAACTTGGATTTTGGATACTGGTTGTTCCAATCACATGAGTGGCAAAGAGGAGCTCTTTGCTACAATGGATTCCTCCTACAAATCAAAGATCAAATTGGGAGATGACAAAACACTACAAGTTGAAGGCATGGGAGCCATGGAGGTTCCAACAAAAGAAGGCACCAAGAAGGTAAATGACATCTATTACACCCCCAAACTCCAACATAATTTGCTTAGTGTTGGACAAATAATGGAAAAGAATTATAAGCTTGTTTTTGAAGATGGAAAATGTATCATTTTTGACAAAAACAATTGTAATAGAGTTGTTACACAAGTACCTATGACAAATAATAGGTTGTTTCCTCTTAAGTTTGGGGAACAAGGAGGTGCTCAACTTGCTAGTGTAGCTATTGCTAATCCAAGTGTGCTTTGGCACTTGAGATTTGGTCATCTTAATTTTGCAAGCTTGAAGTTGTTGACTTCTCAAGCTATGGTGAGTGGACTTCCAAGAGTTGAAGAACACAAGGAGGTGTGTGAAGGATGTGCTTTGGGAAAGCACTCAAGATCAAAGTTTCCAAAGGGACAAGCATGGAGAGCAAGCCATCCACTACAATTGGTGCATTCGGACATTTGTGGTCCAATGCAAACCAAAAGCATTGGTAACAACTCTTACTTTCTCACTTTCATTGATGATTTCTCTAGGATGTGTTGGATTTATTTTTTGAAAACTAAAGATGAAGCTTTTGATTGTTTCATAGATTTCAAAAATAATGTAGAGAATCAAAGTGAGTTTGTTGTAAAGAGTCTAAGGACTGATAGAGGAGGAGAGTATTCATCTAATGCATTTCTAAAATTTTGTAAATATTGTGGGATAAAAAGGCAATTCACAACTGCCTATACCCCACAACAAAATGGTGTGGCTGAAAGAAAGAACCGCACTATAGTAGAAATGGCTAGATCAATGCTTCAAACTAAGCATCTAAGTAACATGTATTGGGCTGATGTTGTAAGAACTAGTGTTTACATTTTGAATAGGAGTCCTACTTCTAGTTTAGATGGGATTACTCCTTATGAAGGATGGTATGGCAAGAAGCCAAATGTAAAACACTTTAAGGTTTTTGGTTGTCTTGCATATGCCCACATTCCTGATGAGCAAAGAAAGAAACTTGACCCCAAAAGTCAAGCATGTATTTTTGTTGGATATTGTGAGTCTTCCAAAGCATATAGGCTCTACAATCCCAAAACACATAAAATTGTACTCTCCAGGGATGTAATTTTTGATGAAGGGGGAGAATGGGGTCATCAAAAACTTTTTGTTGATGATGGATCTCATGATGCAAGTTCCTCTCAAGTGCAACAAGTGCAGCAAGTGCAGCCCAAAAACAGCAAAGGAAGTCCTCCAAGCCCAAGTATGAGTACTACTTCAAGTACAACAGATGCTACTCCAAGTCCTTCTCCACAAATATCAGTAAGTTCTTCACCAATGGATATTGATTCTCCATCTAGAGGTAAGAGAACACTTCAACATCATCCATATTTTCAAATGTTGGATAAGAATTTCTAGAAAAGATACACTAGAAGTCAAGCTAGTGAAATGAATGCAGTTTTGAAAAGACTTGAAAATCTGCATATGTATGGTGATGATGATTCTCAAGAACCTAAGGGTGATGTTGTAAATTATGCTTTAATGACTAGTGTTGAGCTAGAGCCATCTAGTTATGAAAAAGCATGTAATTTTGATGTATGGCAACAAGCCATGAAAGAGGAAATGACCTCTATAAAAAAGAATGATACTTGGGAGCTAGTGAAGCTTCCTAAGGGCAAGAAATGTGTTGGATGCAAATGGGTCTACAAGACCAAATTCAATGTTGATGGAAGCATTGAAAGACACAAAGCAAGACTAGTAGCAAAAGGGTTCACTCAGAAGTATGGGATTGACTATGAGGAGACCTTTGCTCCTGTTGCTAGACAAGAGACAATCAGATCAGTACTTTCTTTGGCTGCCCAAAAAGGGTGGAAAATTCAGCACATGGATGTTAAAAGTGCCTTTCTCAATGGGTACTTGAATGAAGAGGTTTTTGTGCAACAACCTCAAGGATTTGAAGAACAAGGTAAGGAGAACCTTGTCTACAAACTAAAGAAAGCATTGTATGGCCTCAAGCAAGCACCAAGGGCATGGTACTCACGCATTGATGGCTACTTTCAGAAGTATGGATTCACTAGGAGCAAAAGTGAACCTACTCTCTACTACATGAAACAAGGTAAAGACATTCTCATTGTATGCTTATATGTGGATGATCTAATATTCATGGGTAGTAGTGCTAAGATGAATGAGGAGTTCAAACACTCCATGATGAAATAATTTGAAATGAAAGATCTAGGTTTAATGCATTACTTCCTAGGCATGGAGGTACATCAAACAGGTAAAGGGATCTTCATATGTCAACACAAATATGCTCAAGATATGATCAAGAAATTTTCTATGGAGCAATGCAAGTCAGTTGCAACTCCAATGGGTCATGGGATCCAATTGAGCAAAGATGATGGAGCACCAAAAGTTGACATGACCACTTACAAGAGCATGGTTGGGAGTCTAATGTTCCTCACCAACACAAGGTCGGATATTCAGTATGTTGTTTCTCTTGTTTCAAGGTATATGGCTGATCCATCTGAACTTCATTTACAAGAAACTAAAAGGATTTTGAGATATGTAAAGGGTACATTGGATTTTGGAATCCATTACCACAAATGTAATTCTGTAAAATTAGTTGGCTTTAGTGATAGTGATTGGGGCAGCAATATAGATGATAGAAAATCTACTTTAGGGAATTGTTTTAGTCTTGGGTCAGGACTAATTACATGGAGTTCCAAAAAGTAGATTGTTGTAGCATTATCATCTACTGAGGCTGAGTATATAGCAATCACAAATGCTAGTACTCAAGCTCTATGGTTGAGAAAAGTTCTTGAAGAAATTGGAGAGCAACAAAGTGGTCCTACAAGATTGTACTGTGACAATATGAGTGCCATCCAATTGGCACATAATCCTATCCACCATAGCAGGTCAAAGCACTTTGATATGAAGTATCACTTCATTCGAGACATGGTGGAGAAACAGGTGGTTGAGCTACGACATTGCAACACTTTGGACAACATGGCAGACATCTTCACCAAAGGAGTTGCTAAAGCTCAATATATAAAGCTGAGAGACTGTCTTGTCAGCCCTCTCAACTTTAAGGGGGAGAATGTTGAACCTTGTATATAGTGTGAACACATTTATATTGTTTACATAGCTTAGGATACGAATATTTCTTGTTTGGAGAGCAATTGTAGGGAGCAGTTGGACTAGGTCTAAGTTTAGGTTTTGTTTCTTAAATTTCGCATCTCATCTATGTTGAGCTATGGTTGTTGTGCCCAAGCTCTATAAAATGTAACCAAATTGCAGAAGAAAATATAGATTATGTGAATTGAAAATCACATTGGACACTATTAATTGAACATATGGATAATTTATTTCATCCTCTAAAATGGTATAGTCATAGTTTTGTTAGGGAGTAGACACCATGCATACAGAGGGCTAATTGGACCCATATGACTTGAAAAAACACCTTTCATAATATCTAATGTACATTCAAGTCTTAAAAAATTTCTCTTTAGGATGCTTAATGGGTTTCCTCCATGCGTGTGATTTGATAGCAAATTCAAGCAAATAAACCAATTAAATTAGAGGAACAAACCACTTAGGGTCAGCTAGTGATTTTCTAAAAAAAACCAAGCTATTAACTTGCTTCCTAAAGTGAATTGCTTGTCATATAGCAAAGGGGTAATAACGAAGGCACATATGCCAAGGAAAATTATTTGAAAGTATATTTTGGAGTGTAGTGGTATAGTAACTTATTTTAGAACCCTTCTAAAACTATTAGAGGCATATTTAGAGGCATGTGACATTTGGAGGTGTATGATTTCGTTAGAGATGCCCTCAAAGCTATACTTTTACTAGGAGTAATTTTTTGTTATCCAAAGTAAGTTAGGGGAAAATACTCCTACAAATAGGATATATAGGCTTAATTGTATTTATTTTTTGCCATGAGAACTTAGAGCTACACTCTATGACACCCACATTGTGCGTTGTCTCTAATGTGATTATTGAGAAATTGGAAAGCCCTTATGCTTTCTATTAGTGGTACTATCCTCCTTGTTTGCTAAGTGCATGGTGATTGAGGCATTGGACTATTTCCTATATTTTTATTTTATTAGGAATTTCATACTTAGTAAATGTGATAAAATATATGTTATTCAAATTCTCGTGTATTGGTTTACAATGCACACTTCCTTACCATTGTTAAATATTGCATTTTATTTGAATCTCTTGCACCCTTGGTATTTTATGCATGTTTATTTTTAACACTTTATTTTTTATGCAATTAGTGTAGGTTAGGGTAGGATTATTCAATAGGTATAGTGGGGAGGTAGACTCAATCTAGTGTTTGGGAGGAGCCATTGGCCCTTACTTCCAACTTTGTTGAAACTAGAATTGGAGTGCATCATTAAACTATAAGTCAAGAAAATTTCTTAGTTCAACATGGTTTCTAGCATGCCCAATGGGACTCACTCTTATTATTCAACATTTTTGCTCAATTTAGTAAAATTTATTGAATTTTGTGCCAAATTTGCATTCATCATGGATGAAGCAATTTACCCAAGATTGATAGAATTAGTTTTTACATAGGTAGTGATTTGTTTAATTTTGATCCAAATGCCCAAACATCATCTAAGTTAGTTTTTATGAGCGATTACCTCTATTTTGTTAGCGATTCTCTCTGAATATTTTCCATTTACACGAATCAAATCTAGAGTTATTTGTTGAGTCCAGGGACTTGATATACAAGCCCAATCTCAAATTGACTTTAAAATTCATATTATTTTTATCATTTGTGCTCAATTTTTTAAAGTGCTTTGTGAATGGTGACTTTGAAAAGAACTCCAAAATTTAGAAATTTTTGTATAGCCAATAACATAACAACAACACAATATCATTAGATCTCAAATCTAACCCAAATTTTACATCTTCCATAGGAAAAAAGCATTTAGGGTAGGTTTTGAGATATATTTTTCTAAATATTAAATTAGGAAGTGTTTCGCAACACAATGAGTGATTTACCTCAAGAAATAGTGATTTCTATTCAATATGAATTAGAAGAAAATTTACTTAGAATATGCAAAGAAATTGCTAGAAAAGATAAGTTTCTTCCTAATTTTTTTCCAAGAGAGTTATTAGCTCCAAGTAATTTTCTTAGATCCCCTAATATTCAAATATTCAAATTTCAAATTATCCTAGTGAATCACCTATAATTATGATAAAAACACCTAAATTTGCAAGCAAATCCCTTTGGTCTACAAGCAAATCACTCCATAGGTCAATTCTAAAAAAAATATATTTAACCCCAAAACTCTATCCATGTAGTTCCATAGGCATAGGCTTATGAATGCACATTGAAGATCATAAAATTTAGGAGAAAACATTAATGTATGGATAGATTCACATATCACTAAAGGAACACTAAGAGGAAAAGCAAGGAATAAATCATCATATGGGTAAATTAAGATAATGAAATCAAGAAGAACCCAATGTCTAATAGTGTTTCCTTAAGAGGAAAGAACCCAATGAATAACCCTATTAGTTAAAATTTGAAATCACAAGAGATTTGTTACTTATGCCAACAAGTGAGTTATTTGTACACCTTAGCTAATCAAACTTGGAAAAAAATTGGTCCTATATTGACTCACATAAACCCCTCATCTCACCATGCCCTTTGAAGTAAATAACCCATATTTTGGAAGCTATTATCACAACAAAAACACAAACCCACACCCTTTATTTTGTGCTCAAAATAAACCATATATTAGTGCTACTTCAACTCAAAGTCCACTTAGATGTAGTTTTTATTACATATCTATCCTTCCATTAGGTCAATCCAAAACACCAAATATAGGATCTTTAGGTAGTTTTCTTTAATCAAAACTAGGACCTTGCTAAAAACACACAGGTGTTGACTAGACAAGTGGGGACATAGAAGTGCAATTATTTTATTGGTCAAGTATTTATTCCACCTCTAGATGCATGGAACAAAGCTCAAATATCTAGTTGTTGAATAACACAAGATTA
Organism: Wollemia nobilis; assembly: GCA_028583015.1. NCBI lineage: Eukaryota > Viridiplantae > Streptophyta > Pinopsida > Araucariales > Araucariaceae > Wollemia > Wollemia nobilis. Next base: position 2,664,185 of record JAQPPZ010003633.1, read on the forward strand.
TACTGAGAGGGGGGTGAACAATATAAGACCACTTTTTACTTTTCTTTCCCAAATAATATTATCCAATATAATCAATGGCAATATCAACAATAGTAATCAAAGCAATGCACAAATCATCACACACAATAGAGACACCAATTTAACGTGGTTCACCCAATGTGGGCTACTCCATGGAGAAAATATTTCACTAAAATTTTCTCAATAAATCTCTTGGGAATCCTTCCCTATTACAATATTTATGGACCTCTGTCCAAAGGAGACACCAATACCCTAATCAAGTTCATGGATCTCTATCCACAGGAGAACTCCTTCCCCTCTTTTGGTTCATGGATCTCTATCCATAGGAGGACTCCTTCTCCTCTGCTATGACTGGTGATCCTCTAGAAGACTACTACCTCCACTGCACTGGCTTGTGGATCTCTCTCCACTGAAGACCTCTATCCTCACTCAGAAGACCTCTGTCCTCACTACCCTGGCTAATGGATCTCTATCCACTGGAGACTACTGTCCTCTACTCTATCACCTCCAAAGCTTACTCTCATATCTACTCAATATCTATCTCAAATTTGCATTAAACATTATCCTTTGGTCTAGCACAAATTTGCTCATAATTTTATCTGTAGTCTATCACAAATTTACCCTCAAATATGCACCAAAATCTATCCTCAAATTTGTCTTCAAGCCTTAACACAAAGTTTGATCCAATCACATATCAACTCTGCTAGATCTACCCCAAGCCTTAACTCAAAGCTTGAACAAATCAATCAATCAAATCTGCTCTCAAGTCTTCTCAAAGACTTGCCTCAAATCTATCCATAAGTCCTCTCAAGAACTTGCTTAATCAACTCTCAAGTCTTCTCTAAGACTTACCTCAAATATATCCACAAGTCCTCTCTAGAACTTATCCAATATGCTCAACAAGTCTTCACCAAGACTTGCCTCAAATATGCTCAACAAGTCATCTCTAGAACTTGTCCAATCTGCTCAACAAGTCCTCTCTAGAACTTGTCCAATATTCTCAACAAGTCTTCACCAAGACTTGCCTCAAATATGCTTGTAAGCTTCCACAAAATCTCACACAAATTTGTCCTTAAGCTTTCACAAAATCTTACTCAACTCTATCCTTAAGTCCCCTCTAGGACTTACTAAAATCTATCTCACAAGATTTCACAAAAGCTTATTCAAAATCAATTGCAAAACTTGCATATACAACTAAACTTAATCCCTTATAGAAAACCTCTTCAATACCACAAAATTTTTTTCACTCAGAATATTGTTTAACCATAGAAACATATGGAGAATGGTTAGAGACTCAATATGTTTCACACTCATAAATCACTCTATCACTTTCAAACTCACTTTCAAATCAATTTAGAATAAAGAATAATTTGTTTTACAACTCTTGAACTATCACTCCAATACTTTCAATCAATAATGCTCATCCAACTTCACTCAACCATTCACTCAATGAAACACAACTTGCTTTCAAATCCTAACCAAGTGTTTCACTATACTTCCAACAACTCACACTATGGAACTCAAACCTTGACTCAAGATGATTCCAAATTCACATAACAATGATACTCATGATCTTTCACAAACCCTAGCTCAAGATAGTTCTCAACTTCACATAACAATGATACTCATGATCTTTCACAAACCCTAGCTCAAGATAGTTCTCAACTTCACATAACAATGATACTCATGATCTTTCAACATCCATAAATCATGCACATGAAAACTCACTCAAACATTTCCAACAATGCTTATCAAACAATCCTTTTCACTCCACCTTTGCATTTCACAACATTCAATCAAACACTATTTCACTCATAAGGAAGATGTGCCCATACCTTTTGTTTTTATGGAGATATATCTTCAAAACCTATCTTAATCACAATCAAAATATCTTTTATTAGGTTTTGGGTTAACCTGCAAAACCTAATAATTATTTATTTTTTTTTTTTAAAAAAAAAAAAAAAAAAAAATCTCTTTGTCAATCTCAAGGTTAGAAAACAACAACCTATCTCAAAATCTCCACAAAATTATTCTTCCCAATAATTAATTCACCATACAAAAATATTAGCTCTCAAGTACACCTTATAATCTCCAAACTTCACAAAAAATAATATTCAATTCATAAACAATAAAAACTCCTTTGATAACACTTTAAAATCCAATCTTCACACAATAATATTCAACACAATTAATTTCCTTTCAAACACCTTATATCTCCAATATTTTATTTTTAATGCTAATTAAAAATTAAAATATTAAACACCCTTATGACTCCCTATCTTTCACCTTAGCAAAAATTAATCAAAGCACCTTCACAACTATCATGTGGCCCCCTAGAACTATTCACACCTTGGCAAAAATAAATCAAGTGCTTACCTTATACGATGGCCCATGTTAAAATTAGTGCCCTCATGATTGCGCTCAACTCGAACCCACGACCAACCGTCACTGCGATACCTAAGCCCTAAGGCTTGGCTACTGTTGGGCCACAAGCCCAAGATGAAACCAAAGGCACACGATGCACCTTTTACCCCTTGCTCTCTGTGCCTTTCAAAATTAAACAAAAACCTTGCTGCACTCAAAACAAAGGGGATGCGAATTGAACCCCTGACTTACCTTGCACAAATGCCTTAACTAGCCGTCGGTCGTTGCTTGCACTACCAAGCACTTGGTGAGTTATTGAGTGCTTCACTTAGTCTTATCACGCAGTCTGCCCTTTTACTCTTAACACATGCAAATCCTCTTTCTTCTCTTAATACGGCGTATGAATTTATTTTACTCTTGGGCATACGAATTGCATGGATAATTTGAAATAAAAAATATTGCCCCCTTTTATACCTTTTGCTATGCACTCCAACACGTCGGCGCTTCCAATTCAAATTTTAATTTGAATTTCAAACTTAGACTTATGGTGTCTTTAATATTTATTTAAATTAAAATTTTAACCTATGGTTAAAATATTTTAATTTAAATAAATTAAATAATAACCTTTACAATATGCCAAATGGGTCTTTTGAGGATTTATATTTTAAAGACTCCTTGGACCTCGTTTTTCTTCACTTCAACCTTTAGCCCGAAATATTATAATATTAAATATTATAATATTATTATTTCCTTTTAAACCTGCTTCTCCTTCCTTGGGATTTCTTTTTAAACCTCCTTCTTCTTCCTTGGGTCTTTTAATATTTTAGGCCGCTTTAGGCATATAATATTTTAAATAAATATTATATCCTATTTCTTTAACCTCTTCCTTGCCTTTTGGAAAAACCAATTGATGACATTAATGATGACGAAACTTGGACATCAACCTCTTGAAATCAATGACAACAAAAATTACTCATATTTCCAACAATCTCCCCCTTTGTCATTGATGGTAACCCTTTTTCCTTTTACCATTTCTTTTTATTTTTTAGTTTTTCTCCCCTTGAGAAACTGCTCCCCCCGATTGAATGCTCTCCTCCTAACTCAAATCTCTCCCCCTTTGACATCAATGGCAAAGGGCCACCTTGGGGACTTGGGGCTAAAGATAAGACTCTTATCTTAGCCCCTCCCCCACATCCTCTCTTTGAGGTGGTTAATTTTTGTGTGGGAGCATCTCTACTCCCAGCATACACTGATCTATACCTTTGTCTACCTTCATACTCAACTGATCCTTCTGATTCCTCTGAATGTTCCTATTCCTGCTTGTCTCTGGAAATTTTTCTCTACACCACTTAGCCATATGCCCAACGTTATTGCACATATAACACTTAATTTTGTGGTTTATTGAAGGTGCAAATGTCTTGAAGGCTTTTCTAGTGAAGCCATATCCATTCCTCTCATGAACCCTGCAATTTACTACCTTATGACCAAACTGATTACAAAAGTAGTAATATCCTTGAAAGAGATGCCCATTTCTAAAATTTTCATATCCATGTATCTCATGTGTCTTGCACTACGTAGCCTTGTGATCAAATGTATGACATGAGAATCATCATCCATTGAATAATACTTGCCTTTAACCCATTGGTATCTTAGTCTCTTCTTCCCTGTGTTGTTTCATGTTCCTTATTTGTGCATTGTTCCTTTCCTTTTTGAACTTTCTATTTTCCAAATTATCCTCAGAAGTCTCACTTTATATTTCACTATTTTCTTTTGAAGCTTCTTATTCTTTGGAGCTTGATATTGACTCCTCTCCTCATCCTCTATATTCTTCTTCAAAACCAAGTCCTGTCTTGTTTGATGAAGACCTTTGTACCTTGATAATATTTTCCAAGTTCTTTGAGCTTCTCCCAAATATCTGTAGCTTGTATCTAGACTCTTTTACTTCCTTCCTTAGTGAAGCTATTTCATACTCTAACCTTTCACATTCTAAAACCTTTGCCTCTAAATTCTCTTTAAATATCCTTGTCTTAGCTATTGAGTTGGTTAGATCTTCTATAAACTTTCCTTTCTCTTCATCACATTATTGAAATTGAAGCTTGAGTTTTGAGTTCTGCTTTCTTACCTTCCTTAATTTCTTAAGAGAAAAAACAAGCTCACCCTAAATATCAACTTCTACTTCCTCTGATTTTGATTCTTTATATTTTAGATCATCCTCATTCTTTTTTTATTTATCTTCAATAGGAGCACTTCCTTCTTCTTCTATTTCCAAAAGTAGACTTTCTTCTTCTGGACCTTCAAGAGCATCTTCATATTCATCTTCACTAAAAATGAAATCATTCTTTGTACAATGATCTTCAAGATGACCAAAGTTACCACACCTAAAACACTTGAGAATTATTGGTGCCCTTTTTCTAACATCTTATTTTTCTACTATCAGAAATAGAATATCTTCTTCTTCATTATCTGAGGACCTTCCATCACTATCACTTGAACTCTTGCCTGTCTTATCACTATCACTATCACACTATGAAACTCAAACCTTGACTCAAGATGATTCTAAATTCACATAACAATGATACTCATGATATTTCAAAAAACCTAGCTCAAGATAGTTCTCAACTTCACATAACAATGATACTCATGATTTTTCACAAACCCTAGCTCAATATAGTTCTCAATTTCACATAACAATGATACTCATGATATTTCACAAACCCTAGCTCAAGATAGTTCTCAATTTCACACTCAAATATTCTCACAAACATTCACCAATCATGCACATGAAAACTCACTCAAACATTTTCAACAATGCTTATCAAACAATCATTTTCACTCCACCTTTGCATTTCACAACATTCAATCAAACACTATTTCACTCATAAGGAAGATGTGCCCATACCTTTTGTTTTTATGGAGATATGTCTTCAAAACCTGTCTTAATCACAATCAAATTCTCTTTGCCAATTTCAAGGTTAGAAAATAACAACCTATCTCAAAATATCCACAAAATTATTCTCCCCAATAATTAATTCACCATACAAAAATATTAGTTCTCAAGTACACCTTATAATCTCCAAACTTCAAAAAAATAATATTCAATTCATTAACAACCAAAACTCCTTTGATAAAACTTTAAACTCCAATATTCACACAATAATATTCACCATAATTAATTTCCTTTCAAACACCTTATATCTCCAATCTCTTATTTTTAATGCTAATTAAAAAAAAAATTAAACACCCTTATGACTCCCTATCTTTCACCTTGGAAAAAATTAATCAAAACACCTTTACAACTATCACGTGGCCCCCTAGAATTATTCACACCTTGGTAGAATAAATCAAATTCTTACCTTATATGATAGCCCACGTTAAAATTTGTGCCCTCACAACTGTGCTTGACTCAAACCCGTGACCAACCATCATCGTGATGCCTAAGCCCTAAGGCTTGGTTACTGTTGGGACACACTCCCAAGTTGAAACCAAAGGTGCACGATGCACCTTTTAACCCTTGCTCTCCGTACCTTTTAAAATTTAACAAAAACCTTGCTACGCTCAAGCGAAAGGGAAAGTTAATCGAACCCCTAACCTTGCCTTGCACAAACGCCTTAACCAACCATCGATCGTCGCTTGTGCTACCAAGCATTTTTGTGAGTATTTCATGCTCCACTTTGGTTTATCTCGAAGTATACCCTTTTAATATTAACACATGCAAATCCTCTTTCTTCTATTAATGCGGTGCACACATTTCTTTTACTCTTGGGCATACGAATTGCATGGATGATTTGAAATGAAAATATTGCCCCCTTTTATACCTTTTGCTATGCACTCCAACATGTCGGCACTTCCAATTTGAATTTCAAAATTAGACTTATGGCGCCTTTAATATTTATTTAAATTAAAATTTTAACCTATGGTTAAAATATTTTAATTTAAATAAATTAAATAATAACCTTTACATTCTGCCAAATGGGTCTTTTGAGGATTTATATTCTAAAGACTCCTTGGACCTCATTTTTATTCACTTCAACCTTTAGCCCAGAATATTATAATATTATTATTTCATTTTAAACCTTCTTCTCCTTCCTTGGGATTTCTTTTTAAACCTCCTTTTTCTTTCTTGGGTCCTTAATATTTTAGGCCACATTAGGCATATAATATTTAAAATAAATATTATATCTTATTTCTTTTAACCTCTTCCTTACCTTTTGGAAAAAACCACCTGATGAAATTAATGATGACGAAACTTGGACATCAACCTCTTGACATCAATGACATCAAAACTTGCTCATATTTGTAAAAATTGTGAATGCATTGGACACTAATAATTGAGCATATAGATAAATTATTTTTTTTGTCATCCTCTAAAATGACATAGTCATAGTTTTTTTACGGAGTAGACACCATGCATACATAGGGCTAAGATAACTCTAGAAAGAAGAAATGTTGAGGAAGAAGAAGATATCGTAGAGGAATCAATTAATTGTCTTAAAATTATTTTTTCAAATATTGAGAAAGATAAGGAGGCACAAGGTAAGATTTTACAAATTATTCCATGAATTATCGCATAGGGAGACAATGTAAGCTTAATGAAGAAGATATTTGTGGAGGACCTATATGAGGTGGTTTTCTATTTCCATCTCAACAAGGCACCTAGCCCCATTGGATTTCCTACAATTTTATTTAAAAAAAAATAGGATTTTGGTTGCGATTAAAACAACCTAGAAAAAAAGGGTTACAATAAGTGATATCAATACCACCTTTATTACATTGGTTCCCAAAAAATATGATATAAAATATGTTGATAAATCTTGTCCAATAAGCCTTTGTTATATGATTTATAACATCATGTCAAAAGTTATGACAAATAGGTTGAAAGGTATTCTAGATTGTACTATTTCAAAGGAAAAAGGTGCTATTTCATAAAAAATCCAGATATGCTTGTGAAATTAGATATGTAAAAAGCATATGATAGGGTTTGACAAATTTTTCTACATGATATTCTCAAAAATTTTAGTTTTGATTAAGGTTGTTGTTAATGGATTTAATGTTGTTATAACATCCTTAAACATTCTATTTTAATCAATAGATCCCATATTGGATACTTTGAGTAATCTTGTGGACTTTGGTAGGATATTCACTATCTCCTTATCCATCTATTGTTCTTACAAGGCATTAGGAAGAGCTTTATCAAATATTTACAATAAGATAACCTATATATTTTGTGGAGGATCAGTCTTATTGGTACTTGTTGGAATTTATGGCTTAAAAGGAAAAATATAATTCTCAAAAACAAATCTCAAATTCATGCCAAAGTTTGAAAACATATTATTTACTATCTTGTAGATTGTTTATAGACATGGTTCTCATCATGGGAAGTATCAAGTGGGAAAAAATAGGTTCCAGCCTCTTGATTATAAGATTTGAATATACATGAAAGGGTCTATTGGTTGCTCAAAATGTAATGGTCATTTGTTGTAGTTATCAGATGTTTCAAACACTCGTGCCTCGCAAAGAGTGAAATAGTAAAAAGCTTTATGATTGTAGGACTTGGCACATAGGGCAACCTCTAGGATTTTATTTAGGTCAACTCCTTATCTAATGTGATATTTGATTCAATAAATTTCAAAAATGCTTTACATTTATCAAAGGAAAAGGGAGAGAGATCATAGAAAATAAAATCATAAGCTAATAGAGATGATGCACCAAGATCAATAATTCCTCTATGTATCACTATAATAGAATAAACACATGCATCATAAGTTACCATACAATTAATTAACATAGTTTAAATCATTTATATAAAATATTCACACATAAAAGCATACAAGAAATAGAGAAAAGCAAAAATAACCACAAATTCTTATATTATAATTTTAGTGTTTACAAAGATATCAAATTAAAAGGGTTTAAAGGTTGTAACAAAATGATTCAAGGTTTGAAACCATACATAATACATAGAATAAGAGTGAAAGGAATCACAAATAAGGCTAGATTCTAAGCATGCATTGACAATTTCCAATCCTTTATTATAGATTTGGAACTACTGTTTACAAGAAAATACTAGGGGTTTTCCCTCTAAAATTTGTACAAGCATTCAAAATTCCCCCCAAAAATTAAGTAAGGGATCCATCTATAATCAATGTTGTGAGGATAAAGGTCCTTTAATGTGGAGCTATTGCATCTATAATGTTTAAGACACTAAATGCTCTCATTGGAATATTACGTCTAAGTGGTTCAGGTAGGTAGACTTGGAGTTTCTATGCAACTGCAATCTTTTTGAGATCAATTATCCTTTTTTAGAAGTTTGTGCTTCAAATTTATCTATAGTGAAGGCATTCACCTACCATGGAAGTTCTTTGTTATTTGTAGGTGAAAGTTTGGTGGTAAAATTTTAAAATATTGCTACTAATTTTAAAATCATGACCTGTTGAATTAGACTACTTCTCCTTTGATTGGATGACTGACAAAGCTTCCCTTGATCTTATTATTATTTGCATATTCCTTCTTGAATTGTTGGTCATTGATATTAGATAGTTGGTGAGACTTATTGATGTTATACCATCTGATTCTTTCTCTAACTCCTACAAGTTGTCATATTGGTCTTGACTTGATCTTTGACCATTGGTGTATTTTTGAATGCAAAGTGATGGGGTCATGTGGCAGCCATGTGGATGGTCATTGTGAGACTAACAAACATGGCAAAATAAATGTATGACTATTGAATTTATTAAGCCTTAACAAATGGCTAGTCCTCTTTTGTCATCTTTAAAAATATTTTAAGGGTGACACGGGTCATCAATTGCTAAGATCAGATGGCTCATAGGGCTTTACAACTTAAATGTCCCAACCCTTTAAAATTTATGAATTTCTAGATCTACCACATATATAAGATCAATGAAAATACTTCTTTTGATGCATACCTGGATGAGACGAATACTTAAATCCTCATGGGTTGCCAATGCATTTGCCACATGTTTTAGGTTTCAACCAATGATGGGGATTTCATCTAACACTTTCATAATTAGGTTTATGAAATGGTGTGGGTCATTGGATGAACAATCAATGGTTCATAAGGCTTTGAAAAATTCTTTTGATTGCTCCTCTTAGAATAGATGCTCATTGTTTAATCAAATGAGATAAAAAACCCACATTATTTCACCATATCCACCTAATATTCCCAAAAATCAATGTCCATCATAGATCAACTCAATTAATGGGCCACATAGTTTTGGGAGATTTTGTAACTTTCAACTTCTCAAAGTAATTTATGTCATCAATCGAAGATGCTTATGGAATTAATAATTTAACAAAGCTTCTTTATGCTAATTTAGCATCTACCTTAAATTTTCTAAAATTGATGATACACTATGATCCTGATTTCCCTTTTGCCTCAACTCATTGATCTACTTCCCATTGATGTCAACTTGTAAAAATTATCTGATACATAAATCCTCTTGAGCATAGTAAAATTTTACTATATTTTTGATGAATAGGTGATATTCTGCTCATTAAAGATAAGAATCCAAGAAGAATTTTTGCCTCATCCATTGAGTATTTTTTTATTGATAGAGAAGGGGTTTAAAAGGATCCCCAAACCTTTTACAACTAAATAAGACCCTCAAAGAAGAACCTATAAGATAAACTCCCAAAAACATAGGGAGGAAGCCTTGAAACCAATAACAAAATAGGAGTGGACTCGGGAACAACCAAAATAAAGAAAAATAATTGTAACTAACAATAAATAAGTAGAGAAAGTCAAAACAAGAAGCATGGGAGCAACTGGAGGGGGGACTACTAAACACCATCTGTAGTAGTGGTGTCCACTGGATCTTTAGGGTCCTCATATTAGTACTTGTTCTTATACTTATCCATTATGGAGGTTACCTCTTCAATGTAGGAAATACACATTTTTGTGGCCCTACACATTGCTCTGATAAGATCATTAAACACTTTAATGTAACCCTTTCTCCTAGGAAAGGGAACAACCATGCTCTAGAGGAGAATTTTAGAGCAAGAGGTGAGCTACACTAGGCCATTGACTTCTGAGAGGGAGTCCATAGGGCAATGCTTCCATGTTTAATCTTCTACACAATTAGAAAGGACTTAGACATCTCTTCCAAATTATGGTCATACGTGACCTAGATGGAGCCAATCAAGGATTAGAAAAAAAATAAAAATAAAATAATAGAAGAAAATACATGATTATGACAACTCATCCATCGATGCCTTGATATCTTTCCACTCATCCTTGAATGGTAGCTCTATTTTCTTAAATTATCTCTAGCACATTTGGATATCTAGCTGGTCATTACAAGAGAAATTTTCCACTCTTGTTGATAACTTCATTAATCTATACCTCAAGCTCCACCAACAGTGTAATGACCTATGTTACATCATCCAAGATGGGAGGACTTGACCATGTATCAAAATTTATCTGATCCTTATTCTATTTCTCAAATAGTTCAATATACTCATGGCAAAAAAGAAGCTTATTATTTGTAGTCTAGGTGGAGGGAAGACCTTTTAGAATTAAAGAGTCAATGGGACTCTTCAGGTTTACAATAGTAGTGGCTAGAATATTCATTTAGACCTTGAGGACATCAATTGCTTTTTATACCACCACCTACCTATCCTAAATTCTTATAGCCACCAACTTTTGATTAGGTGAATGGCTAATTTTACCCTCTATACCTTTGTTTTGTTCAACCTCATGGAAATCATAGACAAGACATGTTCAACTTTTGAGACTATTCGGGAGCTTTAAGTGAAGGCTGCATCAATGATTTTGAGCACCTAGGACAATGTTAATGTCACATTGGTAGGATTATATGTAAGGGGTCAAACCCAATATGTATTTAAAAAAATAAGGTGAATCAATTTTGAAATCGAGGTGAATCTTGTCCAAAATCATGTAGAAGACATGGTGAATTACCTTTTTTTCCACCAAAATTTATAAAAATATGGTAAATTTATCATAATATTTCAAAAAACTTGTAAAAATTTAAAATGTATTCAAATAAATAGAATTAAAGACCATAGAAAATTTGAAAGACTATAATTTTATTAAAATAAAAGACTGACAAAATTATAACTTATGACTGACTAGCAATGCAAATGAGGACTGATGGTATATTACAATACAAAGGTAATTGATGATAGATTATTGAAAAAATTACTATGAATGCCAGACTATCAATAGCAACACTATCAATGAAATACTCTTGATACCAATAGTATGGATGACAAACTATCAAAACCAACACTATGGATGATAGACTACTGACACCAGTTGCATTGATGACTAGTTGCATAATCACATACAAATGAACTAGTTGCATGATCACATTTGAATGACAAATGTTAGTATCACATGCAATGAATGAAAATAAATGCAATCACATGTCAAAAACACATTAAATGCACACATGGACATGGCTGTAAAAAGGTATGCATAGTTATTTTTTGATATTTTTGCACAACAGAGCACATCAAAGAAAAGAAAACAACACCCTAAGCCTTCCAACTTGTTACCTTATCCTAATACGTTACTATTGTGGGTATTATGCTCTTCACTTACATATAATGCAATATGGTTAACTAGAAAAACCTCGACACTAGGAGTATGCTCTTCACTTGCGCATTTATGATCTGGTGAATAAAAAAATAGTTTACGTATTTATAGTATCCTAAGCACTAGTACCTCAAATTTTATAGAATTTTTCAACCCTTGCAGCAATGGTGAACTTTTCCTCCCCTGTTCCTTCAAAAATTTCTTTCAAAAATATTATATATCCACTTGTTTTTGAAATTTTGACATCGGGATACAACACTACATGGGTTGAGAACGTTGGTATTCGAGTATTAGTCTCAATGCCCTAGTACAACACAAATACAAATTTGTTGCAAAGGATTGTTAGCTCGTACAACAATGAGAGGTTGATTGTCAACATGACAATTGAAAACAAGACTCCCTCTTTCACTATAAAACCCTAAAACATATAGAGTTTGATAGGCCTGCCATATAAGGGTGTTGATCCCATCACTCCAAAGTATATTTTAACTGATAATGACAAAGTATACCTAGAGAGCAAGTTTGATCTCTCATTATATTTTTGATAGGTATAACTCTCCATCTTTCAAATCTTGTCTAAAGTTAAAATTCCTTGCATTGAATAAGTTTCTCAAGTATTAATTTTATTTTATAATTTTTTTTAGTTCACTCTAATCTATCTAGAAGGGGCTTGAATACTGCAACTATTATAAACCAGTTCCTTAGAGTTATCATCAAATTATTCCAAGCATGATTTTTTTTGCAAGGAGGAATTATGAACATTCTATTTTAGGCATTGGCCTATTTGATTTTGTGTCTTTCCCACACCAAATTTGACTGGAGTCCCTTGTTTCAAACAACATCGGAGGGGATCTCCACAATGCCCATACAAACATTGTTGTCTTTGTCTCCACAACCTATTTTATACTTTGTTTTTAATGAAGCTTATTATAATATGCAAAATACCTCGGTACCAACCTCACTACACCCAAACCTGAGGACAGTTGGCTTAACGGTCGAATAGGTGGAGGTAAAATTGAATTTTTGTAATAAAGTAATTATTCTTATATTAAAATATATATTTTTATTTTAATTTTTAATTTATACTTGAATGTAGAGAAGGCCATCCTCTTCTTCTAATAGAAGGGAGGCTACAATAAGAGGTCATATTCCAGAAGCCCTCGAATATTTTGACACAATCGAAATCAACACCATTAATTACAAAACATGTTAAATATTTGAGGTCTTCTACTTCTAATTCTCATGCACCTCCAATATTTGCATGTCATATGTATATCGATATTGAATAAGTGAACCAATCCACACATACGACAACTAATATTACTATTTTAAACTTCGGTTCAATATCATATAATTCATTTAGTTCAAATTATAGTTAGTTTTATTGAATATTTTTATATATTTTTAGAGTAACATCACATCTATCCATTAGTTCATATGGAATCGGTTTTGCAGATTGAAGTAACCCAACATGTCACATATTTGAAAAATAAGTAGAATTAAACTAAATTAATACCTATTTAGTTAATTAAATTTTATTACATCATTTATTTACAATATTTTTTAATAAAATTTTATTTTAATATTTTATAGGGACGTTAGGGCAATCATCTCATAAAAGATAACATATGATGCCACCATCACCTCCACCATGACTACAACTAATGAGGGATCAATGTATGCATGGTAATCAAATATTTTTTGGAAGGGGTCGAGGAGGGGCACAAAGCCAAACTTTATCAGACTTTCCAAATATTTCTCTTGGAAATATTTCAAGTCTGTGCAAATTTTTTGAATTGGATAATCCTTCACTTGATGAGGATTATTTGTTTCAAGGTAGCATTCCTAAGTTCTTCAAAGCAACTGAGGTGTTTTAAGGTCCAAAACAACATAAATAAGCACAAAAAAATGAAGAATTAGCTACCTTTACCGAGAGCTCATCCCCTTCGCATCCAACTAATGACCCTCTTCCTCTAAGTATGAGTGGTTGAATTTTCTAGAACATATTTTATTGTTAGATAATTATGAAGCAACCATTAAAGAAATGATGCTTCAAGATATGCTAAAATCAGAGAGTGGAAGTATCAAACCAAATTTCTTATTAAGGAATTTAATTCCCAATAGAAAAAATTTTCAAAAAGAGAGCATTTTTCTTTGGTGGAGCAAGAACTAGAAAATCTTGAAGGTTTGTTACATCAAGCTAACTATGGTAAGGTAAAGGCCACCAATGTGTACATTGATGAGATTTTAGATCTTATTTTGAATAGGTTAGAGAACCTGAATTCCAAAGCCCAAACATGTTTTAATCATTGGGTTATTGACAAGAAAAAAATTGAGTTGTAAAGGCTGCAAAAGATGTAGTTGAGGTAAGTCATCATAATTTTGTTTATTCTTTTTATATTTTTCATACATTTATCAACTGACATTTTTTTTGGTAGTGGTGAAAAAAAGGGGTTTTGGAGGGGCCCCAACCCTGTTACAGAATTAAGTTATCCAAGGTTACAAGATAAACATCAACCTCCTCCCTGGATAACATGAGACAAAAGCAAAGTTGCAACAAAAATCCTAGAATAAAACCAGACAAAAAACAACACTCTGGATGATATCGAAATCTATTTCTAGCAAGGGAGCAAAGGTCGACCTGACTATTGTTTATTCCTCCCTTCCACACCAATAGTAGTAGCAATCACTCCAATTCTCAATAATAGGTAATAGAAGTAGCAGCAACAAAAGCAGAATCACATTACAGTGGCATTCGCTAGAAACACAACTGTTGTAATAGCAACAACATACAATCACATCAGTAGCACCAAAAGACCCCAGAAGCAACAACAATACCGACAACATCAAAAGATAACACCCTATGGAATAGAATTTTCTTCTACCTATGATGAGGTAATCCTTAAAAGAGATAAGGGAAAATTATTTTCCCATATCTTCCTCTGATCAAAATGAACTCCAATGTTTGCCAAACAATCAACTGCAACATTTCCTTCCCGATATATATGTAATATCTTCACCTCTACCATTTGTTTTAATAGGGATGAGGTATCCTTAATTAAACCTAACACCTGCTAGTTATCAACTTTTCCTTTCTTAAGATCCTTGAGAATATTCATAGAGTCCCCTTCTATGATGGCCTTCCTTACACTCTTTTGTCTCAACAACATAACACCAGAGTATAGGGCTTTAGCTTCCGCATAGTGATTGCTTTGTATCCCATAACTTTTTGCATAAGCCCATAACACTTCACCTTTCTCATTTCGAATGACACCTCCTCCCCCAGCTCTACCTGGGTTACCTTTTGCAGCTCCATCAAAGTTTAACTTTACCCAACCCTCCTCTGGTTTTAGCCATCTAGTGTTTGCTCTTTTCAAACTGATTGGCAAAGGTGTTGCTCTAGGTTCTCCCAAGTGCCATTCACTAGTGATCCTCTTTTCCAAATTGTTCTCAAAGTCCACACTATTATCAAAGGCAAGCAAATTCTCCCTCACTACAGTTTTAATTCTGTTAGACACTGAAAGTTCATCCTTACTTTCCCCCTGAATACTCTCTGATTTCTTTCCCACCAAACACCCCACAAAAAATGAGGTAACAGTAAATTCCAGAGTTTTGATAACCTACTATTGCTAAAAGGGCATCTCCATTGGTTAAAAAGCTGCCTAAAAGTACTAGGGATCACCCAAGAGCAGAACATAGCTTCCATTAGATTATTAAGTACCTTACTTGCAAACTCACAATGAATAAACAAGTGGTCAATTGATTCAGCATCCTTCATGCAAAGAGAACATATATTTGTCATTTGAAAACCTCTCTTACTTAGGTTATCTAGAGTTAGAATCTTATTTTGTAAGCATAACCAAAGAAAGAAAGCCAATTTGGGGATTAACTCATTCTTCCAAACCTTATTTATAGGAAAGTCCCCCTCCACACCTCCAAACTGCAAGGTATAAGCTGATTTCATAGAGAATTCCCCTGAGGAAGTAGGGAACCAAATCAAAGAGTCCTTATCTTCATTATGAGGTAAGTGGTACTGCTGCAACAACCTGTTAAGATTTAGTAGAGATTGTTGTAGTTCCGGATCAGCAAAATCCAAAGTTAGCTCTTTCCAAAACCTTTGACCTTCCCCAAATTCTATGTAATATTTGACTAGCGGTCCATATTTTTGAACCAAGGGATCTTTTAGTCTTTTGAACTCTTGCATCTATTGTAAAGGACTATCTGCAATCCAAGTGTCTTCCCAAAAAATATTTCCTTGCCTTCTCCTACCATCCATCTTAGACCACTTCTCAACAATTTCCTAGTTTTTGAAACTCCATTCCAAACTGCTGATCCTTTAGGAGGGTCTGAACTTCTAAAGAAGGGTATGAAACCTTCCAAGTACTTACCTTTAAGAATATTAGCCCAAAGCAAATCTTGTTCCTTGGTCAATCTCCAACCTGTTTTAGTTAGCAATGCTTTATTGAACTGCTGCAACTTTCTTATCCCTAGACCACCTTCCCTCTTCGAAGAGCAAACTCTATCCCATGATACCAAAGCAAGCCTTTGTTTTTCTTCTACCCCTTCCCAAAGAAACCTTCTAAATATTTGCTCTATTCTATTTTTGACCTTGTAGGGGATTATGAAAAGTGACATGTAGTAAATTGGGATGCTTTGTAATGTTGCCTTTAGAAGCTGTAATTTCCCAGCTTGAGATAGCATATTACCCTTCCACCCCACCAACTTTCTTTGAATTCGGTCTATGACTGGAGCCCACATTTCTTCTTTCATTTTGCCTATGAAAAGAGGTAATCCAAGGTAGGTAGCTAGAAATTCTGCTATGTTGCATCCCAAAATCCTAGATATTCTCTGTTGCACTTGTCTAGTTGTGTTGACAAAATAAACATGACTTTTTCTGAAATTGACACTTTGATTGGAAGCTCTTTCATAAAGATGTAGGATATTGAGTATCTCCTTCAATTCTCTTATTGAGGCTTCACCCAAGATGATAGTGTCATCCACGAATTGCTGGTAAGACACTGCTGCAACATTACCTGCAGGTTTAATCCCTCTTATCTTTTTTGTGGTAGTGGCTGCTCCCAAAGTTCTACCTAAAGCTTCAGCCATGATGATGAACAAATATGGGGATATAGGATCTCCTTGTCTTAGACCTCATTTCCCCCTAAATAAACCTGCTGATCTACCATTAACTATGATCAAAAACTTTGCTGAAGAGAGACATATTTTTATCCACTATCTCCACTTAAAATCAAAACCAAATTTTTGCATTACCTTATCCAAGAAAATCCATGACACCCGATCATATGCTTTATTCATATCTAGTTTAAATAGCATACCTGCAACACCCCTCTTATCCATCGAATGCAATGTTTCATGTACTGTTATTACTCCATCTATTATTTGTCTCCCTTGAACAAAACCTCCCTGCATAGAAGAGATGATCCTTGGAAGTACCTTCTTGAGTCTATTGGCCAATGTCTTAGTGAGAATTTTGTATATGGAGTTGCAGAGGCTAATAGGTCTAAAATATTTTAGGGAAGAGGCTCCATGATTCTTTGGGATCAAAACCAAAAAAGTATTATTCCAATCCTGAAGTAATGAATTAGAGACTTGAAATTCTCTTACTGCCTCTACAACATCTTTTCCTATTATGTGCCAAAAATCTTGGAAGAAGCCAATCGAAAAACCATCTAGACCTGGTGCCTTATATTTTACCATATCAAACACACTTTCCTTGACCTCTTCTTCCAAGAAGGGAGTAAGTAATAGGTTGTTCATTTCTTCTGAAATCAGTGAGGGAATATTTCCAAGAAGGGAGTCCATTGCTGCCTCATCTTCATCTTGATCTTTAGAAAATAGAGTCTGGAAGAAATTTACTATTGCTGCTGCTATTTCCTCCTCCTTTTTCACTACATCACCATTATCCAGCTTAAGCTCCTTTATCCTGTTGGCACTCCTATACCTTATGGTTGAGAGATGGAAGAACTTTGTGTTACGATCTCCTTCCTTTAGCCATGCTACCCTTGATTTCTGCTTCCAATGAGTTTCCTCCTTTGCTAAAACATTATGAAACTCTGCAAGAACCTCTCTTTCTATTTTATCTAGCTCCAAAGTTCTTCCTTCCTATTGAAGCTTCAACTCCACTTCCTTCAGGTTATCTAAAAGCTCATACTTTTGCTGGAAAATATTTCCAAACACATCTCGGTTCCATTTCTTGAGATTTACCTTTATGATTTTTAGTTTTTTTGCAACTTGGAACATTTTAGTTCCATACACATTTGTGTTCCACCAATATTTGATCCTATCCTCAATTTGAGGATGCTTCAACCACATCATCTCAAATCGGAAAGGAAATCCTTTTGTCCTTTTTTCCTTAGAAAACTCTAAAAGAAGCGGGCTATGGTCAGAGGTAATTTTTGGTAAGGCTCTCAAAGAACAAAATTGAAAGTTTCCATACCAATCAGTAGAAGCTACTACTCTATCAATCCTGGATTGGATGAGACCCCCTCCTATTCTTTTGTTCGACCAAGTGAACTTGACCCCCTGCAAATCCACATCAATTAAGCCCAAAGAAGAGAGAAACTTACTAAAATCCTCCATATTGTTTGTGAAGTCAACTACTCCTCCTTACCTCTCACTTGGTAGGAGAGTAGTGTTGAAGTCTCCCGCTATCATCCAAGGAAGACTAAATGAAGCACCAAATATCTCTAAATCATCCCAAATCCTTCTCCTATCCACTTGAGAATTAGGGGCATAGAAATTTATAGCTAACCAACAAAAAATAGTTAATTTACATCGAAAGAGGACCGAAATAAATCTGTCATTCTATTGCACATACTCCCCTTCTAGGTTATTTAGATTCTAGAGAGTCCACAAACCCCCAAAAGCACCTCTAGTTGGTCTATAGGTACCTTCTACTTTATTCCATAACTTTTCTCTTGTGCAGTCCAATTTTGATAATCTACATAAATAGATGAATAGTTTATATGTTTATCTAAACAATGCAAAGAAAAATCTACAAGGTGCCATTAAATTGAAAGAACAACTACATATCATAATAAAATAAAACACCTTCAGGAGGATTATAAAGGAACACAATTTAGATCCTAAGATTTTGCTTAAGAAGATAGAGAAATAAATGCACTCAACATTGAAAGAAGATCCTGTTAAATAAGAAAGGGCATTGTTGGTGAGTTTGAACACAACACAGGAAGGCCTAACAAGAACTAGTGCACTGCAAAGGCAAACTGTTGAGGAAATACAGGAGGAAAGATAACCTCAACATCTATGAGAGCCAAAATCTATTTTAGGATCCCTAATTGAAGAGTAAAAAAGTGAACACAGTTTACTAGTTGATTGCAAATTTTGTTGTATGGTAGTCAACAATTTTGTAAAATGTAATGATATGCTTTTTGAATTAATAAAAAAAAATTCCAAAATTTGTGTATTATATTTTTAATTATTTTTTTGATTTATATTTGTGTACTGGTTTATATTTTTTTACTATTGAAACTATGGAATTTTAAAAATAAGGATGTTTAAAATTGATGATAATGATGCAATTATGTTTACTATTGGAACTTTAGATTGGCCTTAATTAACTAACTGTCTATGGACTCTGTCACTCTAATATGCCATATAGGAATTTCTATAGTATTGTTATTTGGAAAATATATGTATGTAAGACGACTTTAAATTTACATTATACAAATATCTAAGAACTCAGTTGAGCCACAAAGGGCTTTCTACAATACATATATTTACAAAATAGATGTGCCCAAGGGTACTTTCAATTTACCCCAAATGAATATCTCATGACTTTGATGTTCCATATAGGACTTTCTATAATACAAATATTTACAAAGGATACATGCATGGGTGGGTTTAAATTTATTAAAAATCCAACCATTGTTTACAATGCTCAATCAAGCAAAACAAGGCTATGATATAAAACATAAAATTTTATGATCATAGACAAATAATCCAATAACAAGGCTTTAATATAAAACATAAAATTTTATGAACATAGACATATAATATAATAATAAGGCTATGATATAAAACATAAAATTTTATGAACATAGAAAGATAATCTAATAACAAGGCTATGATATAAACATACAATTTTATGAACAAGGCTATGATAAAAAGCATACAGTTTTATGAACATACTATTTTTCTAACAGTTTTAGTAAACCAAAAAGTCAAATTTCATAATTTAATAGACAACAACTGATAAAAATACTATGAAATATATTAAACTTTTAAAATATTACAAATATCACAATGGAGAAAGTTGAAACAAACACTTCTTAGCATGTCCAAAATAACTTGTACGCATAGTTGATCTCTATGTCTCTACAATTTAATCACTCCCAGTATCATTATTCTTATTATCATGAGTATTAGTGATACCTCTTTTATTTTCTAGAAAATTCTAATATGCCAAAGATCCATCATAAGGATACTTGTCCACCTCATAAGATGAGACATATTCTCAAACAATTTTCTAAATTTTTATCCAACCTATTATGAACTTTATATTTCATAAAAGATGATGCACTAAAACCCTTTCATCTTCCACAGATCCCAAAATCATTGTTTGACACAATTCATATAAGCAAAAACATTTACTCATCATATGCTCTGAAACACTAATGATATATATTTTTTCCACAAACGTGTAATAGAACCTAGTTCATGAGGGTTATTCAAATGCAAAATTTGACCAACCATTAACCTAATTATTCTATCAAAATTTCGTTATTGAGAAAACTATTGATTTCAATACCATTGACTTCCACACATTTAGTAAAATATTTAATAAAAGTACCCATATATTTTATAAAAAACTCACTTGTATTATTATAGTCAGTACGAGGATCCCAAAACATGGGGTTAACCACACCCATGGCCTCAAGCAACTCATCTATTTGAAAATGATCTCTTATTTCTCTTATTAAGGGTTTTGCTATTTTTCTTAATTTAATATTTGTATTGTGTAAAACTACATCAAATCCAATGTATGTTATGGGAATTTGTTGAACACGTCTGTAAATCTATGTGATCTCTTTTCAAAACAATATAAAGGTATCTCTTTTGCGTGAATATTAGTATAAAGATGATAATTGATGTTGAAATTTAAAATTTTTTTTGGATAATTGATGTTTGTTAAAGTTCTCTAACTATCAAACAAAGGATACATAAAATTTTCTTTGGACAAATATAACCTATATGCATGCATATGTGTTTTCTCATCCTAATGAAATTGACAATATAAATGGATATTTCTTGCACAAGTTTTATCAAAGTATTTATTTCTTGCAACATTGGAAGAATACCACATAATGTGAGTAGTGTTTCCAAGTTAGTCATATGGTATAGCAAATATTTTGCCTTATCAACTGCCCTATTATTTGCATACATAAACCTTGCTAACGATTGATATTATTTAAAAAATTTATATGCAAGTTGAAACAATGAAATCCACCTAGAATATACATCTTTTAACAATTTTCTATCTTCTAGTGCAAACTATTGAATCTCTGCAAACCTTTTTGGACTACACAAAAAATAAGCATGTATTTCAAAGATGAGTTCTTTCACTCTCACAACATTTTCAAATGTGCTCACAATTTTGTATGGAAGATTAATTATATGAGTCATGCAATTAATGAGGATAAAATATGGGGTAATTGATGTCCAAACTTGAACATAAAGACCATTCATGTGTCCTTGCATTGAAGCAACATCGTCAGTTTTGACAGATTAAATCAGTGGTTATTTTGTATCATCCATTCACGTGATATATTTTAAACTGGTTACAACAACATTGTAAAGATTTTTTACATTATAATTTTCCACCATCTTATGTAGTGCTAGTAAATGAGGTTGCCTTAAATGATTTTAGAATGTGTAAACATGCATGCAAATCCAATATGTGTTGTCAACAACAATTACCTCATCAATTGAAAGTGAAATAAATTTGGCATGTTTTACTTTCTCTCTTAGGTCCTCCTTCTCAACCAATGAGAGAAATTTTACCATTCCCAACCACTTCAATCTGACCAATGGGCATTGGGAAAGTTTTGCACATCACCTAGTTGAAATAGATGCTTAAAATTAATAAAATTAGACATTTGTCTACCCTTTTAAAGAATAGTATATACAACAACAAATTATAATTTTTTTGAAGCTAAAGTGGTCTTATATATTTTTTTGAATTTGAGCTTGAATCGTTCCACCATTCTCAATAATAGTAAATTGTTGTTTCAATTTTTTTTCATATTTTTGTGCATATCTAACATGTATGCATTCTGATGATCATTTCCTAGTTTCCAACTACAAATCATGCATCTACATTTTGTTGGTATATCATTATTGTTATTCGGATGCACTAGCTCAATAAATGGATATGTTGATGACCATTCAAGCTAAAATATCCTTCCCATAGTCCATTTTGTTAACTTCCTATTTTTAAGTGTACGAGTAGAAGATTCGATAGAAGTTGGAATTTTATTAGAATGATCATTTTATTTTTTGATTGGCGTGTTACTTTCAAGAATCCCTTCAAGTGGTTGTTGCACGTCACTATTAATAATTTTTTTTGTGGAGGCATCTCATCCTTAGAAATATCTTCAAGTGGAGGCATATAGGGTCAATAGTGTTTTCTACATACAAAGGTATTCTATATCATTTTTTGTAATTACTTACGAAAATTAACTATTGAGTAGGTAAAATGGGTATGTACCTTGAATTTTTGAAGATGTCGATGGCTTACTCAATTTCAATATATGGTTAGAATATTTTAGGATACTATTTTTTATAGAATATTAGCCTCCCTTATTTCCATTGCTAGTAGGTGTCATTGTACCTATATATAAAAAAAGTATATCATGTTAAAAAATGAACATGATGTTGAACAAAATTATGAATATTCCACAACTGTTATAAGGGAATTCATGGTCTACTATCGATTGTAGGTCATCTATTTCTTGCATTTCTGGTCAACACCATTCTTGCTTTTTGTTGTTTGTCTCTACTTTTTGTTGCTTTTCTGATGTCTATTCTACTATCGATCATCTCTACTTTTCTCTGCTACCACTCGTCTATTCTTGTTACCGTTCACCTCTACTTTTTTTTGCTTGTCTATTGTCTAGTTTGCTATCGGTTTTCTATGTTATTCCTACTTCCTCTCGTCTATTCCTATTACTGCTTGTATTTACTTTTTGTCACTAATCTATTGTCTATTCTACTATCAACCATCTCTACTTTTATTTGTTGTCAGTCATCTTTTTTCTACCACTCATTTGTTCTACTACCACCTATTTGTCCATTCTATTGCCACTCATTCATTCTGTTGTCACTCATCTATTTTGCTACCACTCATTTTTTTTGCTGTCACTCATTTTTTCTTTTTCTCATTATTTCTCTCTACTATCGCTCATCTATTATTTATGTCATTTTTCCATTCTACTACCATTCATCTATCCCTATTACTATGCATCTATTGCTGGTATAAGTCATTTTTCACTACTACAAGTCATTTTTTGTTGCTACAAGTCATTTTTCAATGCTATAGATCACTTTTCAAGGAGAATCAATGTTTTATATGTAGAAGTATCATTATCATGTTAGGTATACATACTAGTGGTATAATAGACAACTTTGTTGATGTAAATAAAATTATTTCTAATTTCAAGGCAAAAAGGACCATGATTTAGGTGGGAATGGTTGGTATTTTAAACTTAAAATAGTGAAATTAATATAAAAGCATGATGAGCTAAGCCATAAATATTTTTGCACCCAAAATTTTTGGGTGAATGGGCTCCAATCAGGGGTCCCCATATTTACCAATTCCAAAATTTGGAAATTCGAATATTTGTTAATTAATTATAATTCGTCGCTAGCCTTGCACCTTGGAAATATTTTCTAGTATACATACAAAACCTCCCTTATAAGCTCTATGGCATTTGGTCATTTTTTGAGCTCCTCAATTTTATTTATCTTTTCTTCCAACCCCCTTTGCAAAATGGCTTTCTCCTTGTTGAACTAAGACTCCTAGACAATGATCTAATTGGTGAGACTCTATGATTTACTCCTTTTGCATTAAGGAGGGAAGTTGACACCTGTGAAGCCAATAGGTTAGTGAGTTGGGATATTTGATCCTTGAGTGACTTGGCCTCTAGATGGGTGTCTTTAAGGGTATTTTTGATATTTTTTTATCTCATTATCTCTCTTTTAGAACTTCCTTTCTAAAGATAGTAGTCATGGCTTACAAATTTACCATTCTATTCCACAAACTCTACTCTATCCATAGTTTGATGTCTTATGGGTTGATCCCTGTAGTTGCCACTTGATAATCCTATTTTTGCATTTGTCCTTTGATCTTGGAAGTGATCAGGGTCAAGTGGGCAAGATACAATGTGTTGTGCTAAAAATCATAATGACTCATACTTTTTTAACATACCACCCAACTCTTTTGGTCTCCTTTTGTGTGTATTGTAATGTTTTGTTTTGAATCTATTGTTATTGTTGCAACACACTAAAAATAGGCGGAGGTTCCTAGGAGCTTATTATTTACCCCAATATAGCTAAAATTAGGGCCAAAGGTATAAATAATGGAATTTTGACCCATTAGGCCATGGGGATAAATGTGGTTAGAAGAGGGAGGGAGGAGAACCAAATTAGGGATGGAAGTAGGGTGGATGGAGTAGCCATTGGAGGAGGGAATGAGATCATCGATTGAATGGATTAAGAACTAACAATAATGGTAGGGGTGGTAGGAGTAGAGTAAATGGGAGTGATTATGTCTAGGGTAGTGAATGGGGGCATTGCTAGAATGCAGGTAGCTACTAAAAATAATTGAAGAAATATTGGTCAATGTGATCAGGGAGATGGGTGTTGAAATTAAAATAATCAAATCCAAAATAATTTGATTGGAAATAATTAGAGTATAAGCAACGAGAAAAATTACTAGGTGAGGAATGGAAGAAACTTGTGGTTTTTCTTTTGAGGGGTCCTCCCTCTTTCTTCTTGCTTCTAAAGGGTCCATTCACTGGACTAGTTTTTACTTCTCCTTTGGACCTTCGTTTGGTCCAACTTGAACTTGGCTTCCTTTCTACTGTGCCAACTATTGAGGTATTTGTGGTGATACAACAATGGCAAGATGTGAATGGGATGGGATTATGATTGGGGATTCTTTGGATTTTTATGGAGTGTCATTTACATGGTAGATTTCTATGGCCAACAACCCCATATTTTCCATTATTTTGCCCAACTTAGAATTGGTTTCTTCTTCACTACTTTCATCCATGGGAGTGCTCTTTATTGTACAACTCACTAAATATTTTGTGTTCATCCAAGTTTCCATAATATATAATAAATTTTCCAATATCCTACCTAAAATTCCACCATGCATTATTAGCTAATGTAAGTTATGGGATTTTTTGGTACCTGTTTTGATAAAAGGTTTCATAGGACCTTGGATTTTTTGGTGGTTTTATGATTAAATTATTTGGTTGCACACCTACCCCCTCATTTGGATTTTTATGGGCTTCAATATTAGGTCTCTTCATCAACAAACTTCCCCAAGCTTTTGATGCTCATCAACTAGGCAATAAACTCACCCTTATATTTCCATTAATATTCAATAATTTCCAACCCCAAATAATTTAACTTGTTTCCTAGGGCAAGGGCATAATTCCTCTTCACCAGTGTCACACTACTAGGTTGAGAGGAGGCTTATAAAATCTAGTTTTAGCCTTTCTACTCTTGTATGTCATGTCAATGACATCCATTTGTCTCATCAACTCTAATACAAAAACCTTATCCAACACATATATAAGCATTTGATAGACTGATTTTTTGAATCCATAGAGCCTAAAATAAGTGGTGTCTTCTAAAAAATACCAATCCCCTATAAACCTAAACTATAAAATTCAAAGGTTAGACACTAAAATATGCTCCAATCTTTGCCTTTTCATATCAACTAAAATGGGATCCAAATTTTTTTTGAAAAATATGTAATATGAATAGGACCTCTATAAAAAAATATATAGGTTGCATGTGCTTGGAGTCATCCACTAGCTTTAGATTTAATTTTTGATACAACATAATATTTTGGTAAAATAAAAAATGAGCCATAAATTATGAAAAGCTAAATACTTGGGTGTTTTTGAATTTTGACAATCCATCATAAATTTGGTCAATGATAAAATTTTTGAATTCAAAAATTACTGTTTCACTCTTGGATGTGTACCTCATCATGTGAATAGTGCTCTACTGGGATAGAATCACACTCTTGTCATTTTCTAAGCCAAATATGGATACCATACACTCAAATATTCCCTCACACTATCACTAAAAGCTTTGATACTTAGAGAGACTTTGGTAGTGAGTTGTCCTAATTTTGACACTCATTATTCAGGAACTCAAGCTTATCTTAGATAGCTATGTAGTTCCTGGTTGTTCTCTCTAGACTCACCCTATGACCCCCAAACTCTACCAACAAGACTTTGAAAATAACATGTATGAAAATAAAGAATCTCAAACTCTTGTTTCTACTCTAACCTATTATACCTGAGCATTGTAGTACTCGATACATGTGACTACTAACTCATAACAACTATGAACCTGGGGAACAATGTATCAGGCCAAGAAACTAGTCCATATCCTTGCTCCAAAGGATTTGGGAGCCTTAACATTGAATCTCTAAGAAGATCCCTCCCTTAGGCTCTTGGTAGTTTTGGACAATTTGAGATCTACTACCCTATCAGTCAGGTCCCTAACTAAATTGAGGACTATGACTTGAAGATCTTAAACTTGTGTTCCTTGCTTGAGGTGGAGGGAGAATCTAAATTTTTCCCTATAGAGAAACTTATGGAAGGGCCTACTCTAATTGTTGGTTGGTAGGTGGTGGTAGTCTTCCTCCTTACCTCCATGGTTACTATTGGCTTCTTTAAATAATCATGCTCACAAAATTTCCCTCTTATAGATTTACTTATGCAACTCTTAGCTTTAGTGCTCAAAGGGATCTCATTTGATTGAATTCTTAAGACCTTATGAGAAATAAATGAAGGCAAGATACCCTTTATATATATTTTCTCCTCAAATATCAAGGCACCTACAAACATTGAATTCATTTAATGTGAGTTCACACTTTACTTATATAAATCTGGCAAGAAGTGACTATCACATTTACCAGCATTAGATTCATGTTATTTGAATTTACTCCATTTTTTTTCAAAAGTTGATGGGAAGAGACTGCCACCTTTTCTAAATAATGAATTCCCATTCTTGACATCAACCACCACTTTTCAACATTGAATTCATTCTTCCTCCATGCAAAGTTGGTGGGAGTATACCACCATCCTTTTAAGTCTTCACTGATTGGATAGTCTAAGGTATTTTCCCATTGGATGATCATATGATCATCGCTATCTTGACAAGCCACTTGCATTCATTTTTACCATGAATAATATCACTTGTTGATGTTTCAATCAAATGGTTTATGTTATCTCATCCTTGGGTATTTATTGATAACTCTTGATTGAGCTTGCACCTTCCACATGTCATAATCAATGGCATGGAATAATGGCCTAGAAAATATTTTTACAAGATAGGGAATGGCTAAGTATGATACATATAAATAAGAGGTATCCTTATAGATCGTATGGCTCGTGAATCTTCCCACTTTGATGATCTAACAATTATCAATACTCGTTGAAGAAAAGTCTCCACTTAAAATATTTAGAATCACATGGTTGGTTGATTTTGATCAACTTGGATTTTTCAACAGGATGGAATGTCTTTGCAAATATTCTACTCTCTTACAAAGATGTGAAGATCCCTACAATCATGCGATCAAAGAAATATTCCTAGTCAACGATGCAGACCAAGCACCTAAAAATAAAACATTTTACAAAATTAAATTTTTTATTGCTAAGTATTATAAATATATAATATTTTCCCTCTGTCTATGATTGGGTAGCTCTCTAAGTATATCTTATTGACTAGGATCGATAATGGATAACCATCGAGCACTTAGAGCTCAAATGAATTTTTTATCTTATAGGTGGTGATGATGTAAGGTCCACTTTAGAGAGAATCAAATTTAGTGTGGCATCCTTGTTTACTCCTTTCTTCATCTCATTTTAGTACTTTATCGTCATCCCTAAAATTATGAGGGGTTTCCATTTTAAAAAACCACTTTGTAACTATCCCCTCATTCTTCAATAATTTTTTGATAAGTTAAAATTTTATTAAAAATGGGTTTTGAAAGGGCCCCAAAACCTTATTACATAAGGTCACCAGACCAAGAAAACAACCAAAGTATAGGCTGAAGGAAAGGCCAAAGGATAGGCTTAAGGAAAGGACAAAGGAAAGGCCACAGGATAGGCCAAAGGAAAAGCACATTAAAAGCCCACTCGAAGCAGGAAAAAAAAGGGAATCCCACCTAAGCGGGAAAATTTAACTAGAAAATTTTAAAATCCCACACAATAGGAAATTTGAAAATCCCGTCCAATGGGAAAATTGAAAATTCTTGCCATAGCAAGAAGAATACAATTTTGAAAATCCCACATAGGTAAAAACAAAAAACTATTATCCTGCCAAGGAAACACCAGAAAACCAAATATACCAAGCATGAAAACCACCCCAAATAGCCGGATGGAGCAGAGGAACCGCCATGAAGGATCATCCCACATAGGAAGGGCCAAGATACACGCAGGGATGCAGGAAAAAAAGATTAAAATAAAAACAACATTCCGCACAAGTCTTGGAAGATGGATCAACAAATCTAAGGATTTCTATAGGCCATGAAATCCCCTTGCACACGAGGTAGATCTTCGAGGAAACTAGAAGAAGTAGAGGATGCATTAGAGGCAGAACCATAGGCCAAGGGAAGGAGGATGGGAGGGCCCTAGGGAACCTAAACAAAAGGAGCCATAGGATTAACAAGCTACATGCATTAAGCATAGGTCCACCCCAAGATAAAAAGGTGCAGTAGAAAACCCTAGAAAACCTTCAAATTCACTACCAAATGACTTCTAGGAACCAAAAAAAACTAGTAGGATCTCAGTAGCAAAAAAAAAATAAAGACCTCTACCAAGCCAAGAAAGAAACCTCATGCTTCAATAATTATTCTCTAGTTGCTTCCCTCTTTTTTTTGAGTCTAAATAGTTCACCTATTCTTATGGTCATGGTGTTATTTTCTTGGAGTTCCAATTGATGAAGTAACTATAGTGTCAATAACTCTATGGAGATACATTATCTCACTTCCTTTCCATAAATTAAGGTGTAATATGAATAATCTATAGCCTTCTTTGGATTAATTCTATCTACCCATAAGGATCTTCTAAGGTGGAGGTGGCATTATTTTTTACTCTTAGTACCGATCCTTTTTAAAATATTGATCAGGTTATTATTGGTGGATTCTACTAGACCATTCCCTTGAGGGTGGTAGTTTGAGAAAGCCTTCAAATATATGTTGTACTAGAGGGAAAATTGGGTAATTTTGGTGCCAATGAATGCTTTTGCATTATCTATAATGATAATGTTTGGGATACCAAATCTAGTTATAATATACTCCAAAAAATTAATGATCACCTTCTCAGTGGCTTCCTAGTGGGATTGCTTATGTCCATCTGGTAAAATAATCAATGGTATTGAGGATGCATTTATTACTAGCACTTGATGGTGGGTAAATCATTCCAATGAAAATTAATCCCCATTGAGAGAATGACTCATCCACTACTATGAGATTTGAAGGCATCGGTGCATTCCTCCTATTTCTAGTGAAGAACTTACACTTTTTGCATTTCCTTATCCATTGGTGAATGTCCAGAAATATGTTAGGCTAATAGTACCCAACTCTCATAATATTTGAAGTCATAGTTTGAGTTAAAAATTAGCCACCTTTGAACCCTTAAAGCAAGGAGTGAATTTGATCCATTCTAACACATCTTAAGAGGATACCATAAAATTTTCTCTAGAAAAAAACACCTTCAATGAGAACATAATATAATTTTATGGTCTAAATGACCTCTTTTGATCCCTATTTAGGTTATATGGGTTTTGACCTATCTGCATGTACCTGACTCTCTCATCAACCTAGTCTTGTACTTTTCCATCTAAATTCACTAAGCAAACGTCCTTGCTAGCTTTTCTAGTTGCAATATATTTGTCTAATCCTTGGCATGAGTCTCTCCCCTATTGAGTTTCATTGGTTTGACCTCTATATCATACTCTAGGATCTTGGTGATCCATCCTACTCTTTTCTCACTAATTTCTCCACCCATTATGTATTCCTTTATGCTTGAGTGGATGACATAAGCAATGATTTTGTTGTTAGATACCATGTCTTAATTTATTCAAACCTTTGATCAAGGTATATAATTTTTTCTAAAAAAACATTTCTTCTCATAACCCTTCAAAATTTGATTAAAAAATGTACTGGGAATTCATTCTAGTTGTCATCCTTTTGGTCAAGCAGTGTTGCAATGTTGAACTCACCCCGTATACATAGAGGATGAAATATTTATTGAAATATGGGTTCACTAGCACCAAAGAATCTATTATAGCTTCCTTTATTTATTTAAAAGTATTCTTCCCTTCCTAAATCCTCTTAAATACACGATCTTTCTTCAGAGTCATGGGTTTGATAATACCTATAAATTATGATACCATTGGTGGCCTGTTAAACCTTACTACAATTAAATATCACATGTCCCAATATAAAATAGCCACAATATTAAAGGTCAAAATATCAATAATGAAGAGTAGAATAATATATGAATAAATAAATATGCATATCAAGTATTATATAATACTAAACTAAAAATCCACTTAAATAGTCAAATATGGATATAAATAGCCTGAATCATTCATGAACTATGCATGAAGAAAACTTACAATATTAATTGCTCAAAAATACATATACAAGATTTATCTCTTATCTTCCTCTTACAATAAAATGATGAGATACATGGATATTGGATTGCACTCTCATGGATCATTATCCCCATAATATAGTCATATTAATGTGACTCTTTAAGTACTTGACTATTACTCTTCATATGACAAGTACCATGACTCTTGGCTTATCGTCTTGCCACTTGCATACTATATGGACACTTGAATCTAAGACACTTGCACACATCTATATGAATCTTACACTTCTACATGTAATTTTAATCTAATATACTTGTGCACATCCTCACATTACATATTTTCACTCTTGCATACAAGACACTTGTGCACATTCTCTCAATCTACACTTGCACTCTAACTTACATGACACTTGTGCATTTCCTACACATTACACTCTTACATGACACGTGTATTTCCTGCACATTGAGGCTTACATAAAAGTAGAAATATAAATAACACTTATAAACTATAGACTGAACCCTAATCTATTACATATTTACAAATGTACCATGAAGGTACCATATGTGGTTGTACCAAATAATGTAATATTCCTCAACACCCTCCGTATTACATTATTTGGTTATTGAAGACTTTAGTCTTCAATCTTGGTCTTTGTCTTTGTATTTAATCTTCAAGTGATCTTACATTGTTAATGAACCTCTGATTGAGATTCATCTTCAGCTTCTTTGAATTTTTCTCTAAGTTCTTCTTTATCTTCATTATTTAGATTCTTAGTCTTTGTATCTTCATGATCATGAACTACTTAAGCTCCTTCTTTGGCATCAGGTTCATGTGCATGAATAGCTTGAACTTCTTCTTCAAACTTTGATATATATGGCTCATTCTTGATTACTTTGTAAGATAAGTTTGGACCATAATTGATCCATTTTTCTTTTCCTTGTTTTCTAAACATTTTATCATAAAATATTTTTCCTTCCTGTATTTTAGAAATTGAACAATTTTCTCTATTGTTAGAAGTTGCTTTAGAAATAATTTTTTGAAAAATATTTCCTAATTTGAACAATAGTGTCCTTTCAAACCTTCCACAATATTTTTTGTACCAGCAAAATGTTGGAGAATGAGTTTTTCTTCCACAATATTTACATGGATAAAGATTCTAGCAATTAGCTTTTTCATGACCAATTCTATTACAATAACTGCACTTCAACTAAATGTAATATCTTTTCTTCAATTTATGCTTCCTTGTTAGTGCTTCAAGTTATTCTATTTCCTTAAGAAAACAACATAACCATTTATGCACAACCAAGACTACTATTTATTTATTTTCCTTATGAACACGTTGTAAGATTTAATAATTTATGATATTTTGAGTAGAAAAAGGTTATATGATAGACTATATTTTTGATTTTTTTTCAAATTGAGATTTAGTAGAAACAAAATCAAATTACTAGTACTTGACTATTAATCTTCATATTGATATTTAGTACTTGACTATTACTCTCTATATAACAAGTACCATGACACTTGGCTTATCATCTTGTCACTTACATACTAGATGGACACTTGAATCTAAGAAACTTGCACACATCTACATGATTCTTACACTTCTACATGCTCTCATAATCTAAGACACTTGTGCAAATTCTCACATTACATATTTACACTCTATAGACACAAAAAATTGACCCATCCAAATGAGTCATTTTTCCCTTAGAACCCTAAGAAGTCACTCAAAGTTGCTAGGGGCGATTTTGAGATCTTGTTTCCTCCTTTTGTTTTGTTTTTCTCCTAGCCTTGCCGAATTTGCAGTTGTCCAATATGGGGCACAAATTTGGTAATTTTGGGATTTTTCTCTTGAAAAACCCAATATTTTAGCTGACCTCTATGATGTTAGCTCTTAGCCAAGTTTGAGTTTTTTTTTCCCACCTAAACCCCTCCAAACCTCCTATAAATAGAAGGATTTGGACTCCCTTTCCCCCAAATGAGATCTATCTTCTTCTAATGCTCTCAAGACTTGATGCTTTTGGAATGCTCTAGTGCTCTGCTTTTTGTGTGCCTCTTGTGATTTGCTATTGTGGATGAGCAAGTGGAGAAGCCTTGATGATATATTGTGCACATCATTTGTCTTCTAGATAAGGAGGAGAGGTCTTCCACCTTGGTTGTTGCCTTTACTCTTGCTTCCTCCATAGGCTTATCAAGTTTTCTCTATGCATTATTTTGTTAGATCATAAGTTCTTAGTTGTTCATTGCATTTTGCATTCATAAATTAGTTTTAAAACACCTATTTACAAATTTACATCCCACCCTTATGGGGCATGAATTTAGCAAAACCATTGGTTTCACCATCTTCTTCTCTATTTTCAAATTCGTGATCGCTAATTACGAGGGCATGAATTTGGTCACAATAGTTTGGGGGTAATTCTCTACTCCCAAAACCCTAGTTATCATTTGCATACTTGTTCTCCATTGCATTCATTATGTTTACATTCTATTTTCACTATTTCATGTTGTCATATCTTGTTTTGCTTGTTCCCAAAAAGGTCAACAATCATTTTTATTTTTGAATGGTCAACTAAAAGGACCAAGGGGGCTTGAATTTTGTGCCTCCAAGCTCAGTCACATAGTGGCCTAAGTAGGCCCCCAAACACTGATCAATTTTTCCAAGTTTTTGTTGTTGATTTTTAGGTTTGACCAAATTCATGATCAAGATTTATGGGGCACGAATTTGGCTAGGATCAACCATCGGGTCAAGTAAGTGTTCTGATAGCTCTTTTAGGTTGTTTTTTGTGTGTTTGTGTCTCCTATATATGTTTCCTATAACTAAAATGATAAAACAAAATAAAGAAAGATTTTTTTCTTGCAATTTTAGGGATAGTCTTCATTGAAATAAAGAATCATTCTAGGAATAGTACTCTTTGTTTGCTTGCATTGTTTTTCTTTTCTTTCTATAGTTTAGTTCTTAGTCAAAGACCAAACTTAGGTGCTTTCTCAATAAACACATCAAACCTTCCATCCCAGACTTGGAGTGAGTCCTTAAACCACTCCTGGTGAACCCTTTGATCCCCAAGCCCCTGAGTGTAGAGAAACAATAGCCCCATGGTTACCTCGACTCCCAATAGATCCATCAAGAATCATCTATAATGGGTATTTTCCCCCTCTACATATTTGGTGAACCCAACATGAAACACATCCTTAGTGGCCATCTAGGAAACCTCTCTCTTTTGCCTCTTTTGTTTTAAACTATAAGCAAGACCATTTAATATATTTGCATAGATTAGAAAAACTAAAAAAAACTTAATAAATTATTTTGTGTCCTTTGTATTTTTGCATTAGATTTTCTCCCTTTCTATTTCTCTTAATCCTATGGCTCCAAACCTTAGGAGTAAGTGAAATATGATAGAGCCAAAAGAGAATCCTCTATGCCATGAGGATGATCAAGTTGATAGGGAGAATCCAAATATAGAAGAAGAGGACATAGAGACTAGTGATGACTTTGATCCTATTGAAGGACCTCATGGTCAACTCACCTTCAAATCACATAATCATATCTTGAATTTCTTTAGGAAAAATAGGCAAGTCCTAAATGAAGCCTTGGATAGAGACACCCACTTTGAAGAAGCTAGAACATCTCATCATCAAACCAATTCTCCTCAAAATATTCATATCAATCCTTTATTTCAATCTTCTCATAATATTAATCCATTTCATAAACCAACATATGCTACTACAACAACCACCAACATTGGGGGAATTTCACAACCTCCTCCAACTAGTGGCATACCCCAAAATAACATTCAATTTCCTTCTTCTTCCAACAATGTTCCTCCTCTTAACATTCCTTCTTCTATTCCTCCAAATGCAAATTATATCCCATAACAAGATGCTACACAAAACATCCCATACCATAACCCATACCATAACAATGTTAATGCCTTCAACATTAACCAAGTTCCCTTTCAACAAACTACCTATAATAGTTATAACCCACATTTAGGGAATCTAAGGGTATTGCACAACAACAATCTAGACATGCAAAGTTTGACAAGTATAGTGAAACAATTGGCATTAAGAATGGATACACTTCAAGCTCCAAGTTTCACTTATAACTATAAGGAAATGTGCAATCAACCTTTAGACCCTATGGTAGCCTCTAGGCCCTACCCCAAGCATTTTCCAACACCAATTTTACCAATTTATAAGGGAACAGAGGACCCTATAGAACACTTAAGGATGTTTAGAACAACATGTCATGATATCATATATGATGATATGTTGTTACTAAAAATATTCCCTAAAAGCCTTGGAGGTATGGCTTTGGAATGGTATTATCAACTACCCCACCATTCCTTAAGAAATTTTGAGGAAACAACCAAGTTGTTTGTTCAACAATTTGGAGCTTATGTGGAGAAAGGAGCAACTCTCCAAGATTTATACCTCTTGAAAGCAAGGAAAGGATGAAAGTTTCTTAGACTTCTTATCTTGATGGAGAAGTTTAGTTGGATGATTAAGATACACCCTACCTCCTCGAGACATGCTAGAGATCTTTATTGGAAACTTGCAAGAGCAGATCTCATATGAATTGGAAACAACAACTATTACCTCTTTTGAACAAGCAATAGATTTAGCAAGAAGAGTAGAGAAGGCTCTTATTAGAAGAGGTCAACTCAAGTTAAGGAAAGAAGAGGAAAGACTAATGAAAACCCAATATAAGAACAAGCATGTAGTTGGTGATGGGGTAACAGATAATAGATCAACCAACAATGTCAATACAACTAGTACCTTGTAGAAGTTGGTACTTAGCAAACCTCAAAAACCCCCACCAAGAAACTTCACTAGACTCAACCAACCTCTTTCATCGATCCTTAAGCAACTTTTGGAAGCTAAGATGATCGAACTACCTCCCATAAGACAACCTAATACAATGATAGTTTGGTATAAGCCTGATCAACATTGTGAGTATCATAGGGTGGATGGGCACATGACAGGTTCATGTAAGAGGTTGAAACACGTGGTTCAAGACTTAATAGATGAAGGTCACCTTGTTGTGGATGACTCCTAA
This sequence comes from Wollemia nobilis, assembly GCA_028583015.1. NCBI lineage: Eukaryota > Viridiplantae > Streptophyta > Pinopsida > Araucariales > Araucariaceae > Wollemia > Wollemia nobilis. The sequence goes on from JAQPPZ010003633.1 coordinate 2,700,091, forward strand.
CCCAATCCTAACCACAAACCTCCAACTGATCAACCTCCTACTCAATAGAAACCTACAACTAATCAAGATATGGGGATCTTCCAAAATCCCCTACCCAATCATGGGCAACAGACAACCAACCAAGTATCATATAATAATGTGCCACCTCCCTACAACAACATGGTTGGTATGATAGCAGCTACCACAAGACAACAAGCTCAAGCTCAACTGACTCAACAAAATCAAGAGCAGACAAGTTCTACATCCAACCAACCCTCTAGACCACCCTTAGTTCTTAAGAGTACCCAAAAAAGGAGCACAAGTGTAGAAAAACCAACCTTAGTGTTGAAGCCACAACCAAAAGTCTCCTTCAACCTCCAACAATAGTTAAGTAACACACCTACCAAGATATCCCTCTTAGAGATTTTACAGACTTCCCCTATTCATAGGGAAGCCTTGATGAAGCTTCTAAGTCAACAATCTATCTCACAAGATCTTCCCCCTAGTAACCTAGCCAATGTTGTAGGTACTCTTGGGATAAATCACATATATTTTTATGATGACGATCTTCCTTCCTCAAACTTACAAGGGGATTCTCCCCTTTACATTACTAGATATATTGGGGAAAATTTCATCAAGAGGATCTTGGTGGACAATGGTTCCTCCCTCAATATATGCACTTATAAATTCTTCCAAAATTTTGGACTTAAGGAGGAAGATTTAACCAAATATGATGTCATCATAAAAGCTTTCAACAATGAGTCCCAAGAGGCCTATAACATTTTATCCCTTCCCCTTAGGGTAGGACCCAAGATCTTAGACACTTTGTTTTATGTGGTATCTTGCCCAACATATTTTAATATTCTTCTTGGATGCCCTTGGATCCATGCAATGAGGGTTGTCCCTTCTACTCTTCACCAATGTTTGAAGTATGAATTTAAAAATCAACTTATCACCATCTAAGGTGACCCTCATCCATTCCAATATTGTTCAATGGTTGAGCAAGCCCAATCTAAAATCAATTTTTGTCCATCTATTTCTCTTCATAAAATTCCTTCTACTTCTACTTCTTTTCATCATTCTTCTCCATCATCTAAAATCACCAAGGAGTTTGAAAATTTTCAAAATAAGTGAGGAACCACCAATCATAATCTCATCACAAGATCAAGCCAATTAGTTCATCGAAAGTCCTCTTATAGATTTAGCTTAGCTACCACCTTCACCCCAAACTATGGGTTTACCCCATAAAAAGGGTGAAGTAGTACACATAGGTATGTGTACCTTTGTCTACATGGGAACATCCCATGAAGAAAATATCCATGGTAGCAACCCCTCTCCAATAGAGAGAACCTTTGCCCATTGTTACCTATCCAATGATTACCCACTTCCTAAGAAGATCCTATCTAGTATGGGATATGAAGGTAAGGGTTTGGGGCCACAACAACAAGGCATTCAAGAGCCTTTGGAAGTTGAGCTTTGGCCTAGGAGATGTGGCATAGGCTACATCCCCAAAAAAAACCAACCCTTACCAACTGATGATGATCAAGTTGTCACCTTTGCTGAATTCATGGATCATCATGGCTTAGAGTGGAGTAATGAGGATGAGGGACCCCCTTCTCCCTCTAACATATTATTTTGCAATATGATAACCTTAGTTCACCCTAAGTTAATAGTGACTCCTAGAGAATATGCTAAAGGGGATACTCTTTGTGATATGGATCATGAAGATATCCTTTGAAATAACTTCTTCTTTGATGGGTTAGTCCCTTGTGTCGCCCATGTTCAATCTTCTAGGTCTCAAGAGGATTCCATTCCTATGTCTCCTAAAGACCTTGAGAAACTAGGAGTTATCCTTATCCCTCCTCACTATGATGATGAATCTCACATCCTCATTGAGGAGACCCTCGATGTTAATATAGGAACCAAAGAGAGCCCTAGGCTCCTTAAGTTAGGAAAAGCCTTGTCCATGGATGAGCAGGAGCAATTGACCAAATTGTTAAAAGAATTTCAAGATATTTTTGCTTGGTCATATACCGACATGCCAGGGCTTGACCCCTCCTTAGTCATGCATCACCTAGTGGTTAGACCCAATGTCAAACCCATTAAGTAGAAGCTTAGGAAGATGCATCCTAAAGTCACCCTATTAGTCAAGGAGGAGCTCCAAAAACTCCTTGACATCGATTTTATCAAAGCCATCGACTATTCTGATTGGATCTCCAACATCATTCCTATAGCTAAGAAGGAAGGAACAATCAAAATATGTACTAACTTTTAGGACATCAATTTTGCTTATCCCAAGGATGACTTTCCCCTACCCAACATAGACATGATAGTAGACTTCACTATTGGATGTGGAATGCTATCGTTAATGGATGGTTTCTTGAGATACAATCAAATCAAGATTACCCCTAAGGATCAGGCCAAGATAACTTTCATAACTCCATGGGGCACCTTCTATTATAAAGTCATGCCTTTTGGCTTGAAGAATATTGGTGCCACATACCAAAGGGCCATGACATATATATTTCATGACTTGATGCATGATATTGTTGAGGACTATGTGGATGATCTTCTTGGTCACTCCATCAATCGAGAAACTCATGCACAAGATTTAAGATGAATCTTTGAAAGACTTTGAGAATACAAAGTTCATCTTAAGCCCTCTAAGTGTGTGTTTGGAGTCACATCTGGCAAGATTTTAGGTTTCATAGTGTCTAGGTGAGGCATTGAAGTGGATCCAGCTAAGATAGTAACTATTACTGACATGCCTCCTCCTCATAACCTAACCAAGTTGTGAAGCTTGCAAGGAAAACTTCAAGCTATTCATCACTTCATAGCCTAGTTAGTCGATAAGTGTCAACCCTTTCTTAAGATTCTTAAGAAGGATGTAGAGTTCAAGTGGGATACTGAGTGTCAAAAAGCCTTTGATGAACTCAAGAAGTATCTCACTTCCCTACCTATCCTTATCCCACCCAACCTAGATAAGCATTTAATGCTTTATATAGCAGCCACAACCCAAGATTTGGGGGCTATGCTAGCTCAACATGATGATCAAAACAAAGAGTGAGCCATCTACTATATTAGTAGAACCCTCATTAGCTATGAAACCTGGTACACTCCCTTAGAGAAGCTTTACCTTACTGTAGTGTTTGCCTCTCAAAATTTGAGACACTACATGCTTAGCCATAAGACATTAGTAGTCACAAGGTTTGATCCTCTTCACTACTTAATGTCGAAGCCCCACCTTTTAGGTCGAGCTGCTAAGTGGGTCTTAGCCCTTAGTGAGTTTGACTTAACCTTTATAGGTCAAAAGGCTATAAAAGGTCAAGTGATTACTGACCAGCTAGTCATTGCTCCCCTAGAATCCACCTATCCCTTAGTCATCGAGTTTTCTCGATGAGTGCCTTAACCTAGAAGTAGAAGAGCTTGAGTCTTGGTCATTATTTTTTTATGGAGCCCATTGCTTAAAGGGTGTTGGGGCTAGAATCATTCTAGTCACCCCTCAAAAACAATTGATCCCCCTTTCCTTCAAGCTATATTTCTCTTGCACTAACAATACTATAGAGTACAAAGCCTTGATCCTAGGTCTTAGGGTAGCTTTAGCCTTAAAGGTTAGGAGCCTTTCCATATTTGGTGACTCTCAACTTGTGGTTAATCAAGTTAATGATGTTTATCAAACTAAAGATGATAAACTAAAACCTTACAAGGATATTATCACCAAGCTCTTATCCACCTTCGATAGGGTAACCATAGAGTCTATCCCTAGATCCTCCAACCACCATGTGGATGCCATGGTCACTGCTACATCCCTTATCCCCTTGGAGTTAGAATATGATCAAGCAACTATTATCATCTAACAACTTTAAGAGCCCACAACCCTTAGCTCTAGCCTAGTTCCATTAGATATCCTAAACATTAGAGTTTCTCAATATAAGCCATGGTACATAAACATATTTAACTTTCTTAAAGATGGCATAATGCTTGATGGCTTAGATCACAACAAGCAAAATATTTTGCAAAAAGAGTATGTCAATTTGTCATAATTGATGATACTTTATATCAACATTCTTTTGAGGGTATCCTCTTATGATGCCTTAACTTCGATGAAGCCTAACAAGCCCTTAGTGAAGCTCATGAAGGATCATGTGGAGGCCATTTTAGTAATAATGCAATTGCCAAGAAGCTCCTTAGGATAGGTTATTATTGGCCTTCCATGGAGAAATATGCATGTGACTATGTTTGACACTGTGACAAGTGTCAATGTCATGATAACCTTATTCATGCACCTTCTCAAAACCTTTAGGTTATTTCTTCTCCTTGGCCATTCTCCATGTGGGGATTGGACATTATCAGGGAAGATTAACCCCATGTCATCTGATGGTCATAATTTTATCATCATGGCAATAGAGTACTTCACCAAGTGGGTAGAAGCCATGCCCTTGGCCATGGTGACTAGAGCCCAAGTCTCTAAGTTCATCTTCAACCAGATCCTTTGTAGGTACGAGATTCCTTCGGTAATCATCTCTGACAATGGAACTCCTTTCAAGAACAAGGATATCCATAAAATTTATGCTAAGTACAAGATTCAACACAAATGGTCAACTCCATATTACCCTCAAGGTAATGGTCAAGCCAAAGCATCCAATAAGTCCTTAGTTAAGATCCTTAAGAAGTTGGTTAGTAAGACTAGTCATGACTGGCATATCCAGCTGTACCCTACCTTGTGGGCCTATCATACCAGTGTACAAACTCCTATAGGTGCAACCCCTTATGTCTTGGTCTATGGCACTGAGGTAATTTTTCCCCTTCGAGTTAGAGGTCCCATCCTTGTGTATCTTGTTGCAAGATGCCTCGGTTGGTGATGAGTATCATTTAGATCATTTAAACCAATTGGAGTTGTTGGATGAGAAGTGCATCCATGCCTTAGAGCATCTTCAAGCCTATCATAATAGGCTCAAGTGAACTTACTCTAAGAAATTTTGCAATCATTCTTTTGAAGTTGGGGACCTTGTCCTCAAAGAAAACCAAAAGAACACAAATGCTCACATGGATATAAAGGGGAAATTTGTAAAAACTCAATAGACCAATTTTTATTGCAGTATAGAGATTCTTTTGGCTTCAAATTCTTCATAAGTATTAGGGGATTTGGGCTCCATTTTAGGTTTGGATGGAAACTTCGATCAAAATTACCTTTAGAGGTAATATTTGTTTGGTGTAGTGAATCTTCACACTTCTCTTATTTATTCTCATCTTGTATTTTATATTCTTACTACTTCTCTCTTACATTTACTTTGGCCCAAATATGTATAGCCTTAGCCTAAGGGTCAATAGCAAGTGTGTAAGCCCAAATTTTAGGATTGTCCTAATTGTATTAACCAATATTCAACATTCCTCCCTAATGTATCCTACCTGCCTTGACACCACCATCATCCACCATTCCATTACTATCCAATCTTATTTTGGTTGTCATATGTCATGTGTCATTGCATCAACCCATGTGTACTTACCTCAACCTATTTTATCACCCATTACCACTCAATTCACACCACCTACCATATCATTATGTGTTACAATTGTTCCCCTCCTCTAGTTTAGAAATTCATTAGGAAATTTATGATATCATCTTTATTGACACCACTTAGGTTCACCAAATCAACATTCATTAATCTAGAGAAAAAACCTACCATGACCAAATATTACCTTGGAAAACAAAATATAGATAAAACATCATCAATGTGATACTAGATGTTATGCATGAGGCTGAGTAATAGATGGAGCAAGAAATTGCTAGCTTAATAGACTTAGTTTTTTCAATGTCTATAATACTTCAATATTCTTTAGTAGAAGAGGGGAAGAAAATATTTATTTGTGAAGATATCCCCATAGGTCCTAGTAGGTTAACAACCCTTCCAGTTGGCTATATTTCCAAGTTGTCTAGATTGGACTTATCAAGGGTTGATCCATTCCAAATGATATAGCTAGAAAAATAAATATGATAGGCAATGTCCAGTAGATATGGATAATCAATTATTGATATAGAGAATGATAATAATCAAGACCAAGATAAAACTCAAGCAATAAAATAGCTAGTAAAATATGGAAAAGGTAAGAGATACAATTATAGTAGGAACTAGAAATTTTGAAAAAAAATAATTAGTATTTAAAGGAGAAAGCAACAAAGAAAGAAGAAATAGAAAAATAGTTTGTAGAACTAATATCAATTGGTGTAGGGAAATATCAAGTAAATTAATAATTCAATCAAGGAAAATAAATACCTATAGCTTCAATTAAATCAAATGAAAGAAATAGTGTAGAATAGATATGAAGAAATATCTAGGTTGTAGAAACTATATGAAGCATTGGAGAAGAAGGCACAAAATGTAAAATCTAAAATCTTGGAAGATAAGAGGTTAGTCCCTATGGGACCAAATATATCCCTAGATTACATGTGTCAAAGCATATTTTCCATAACAAATGTAAAAACCTACTCAACCAGACTTCAATAGTAATTCAATAGGGAGAAATAAGTTGGAAATCAAAGCTAGGTATACTAAAGTGCTCCCATAGTTATACAAAATATTCAATGAGTAACTGAAGCAGTAAGTTGTATCTGATAAGAACATAATAAACATACAATTAAAGAACATATCTCATAAATAGAGGAGATGCCAAGGATAAAAGGCTACTTATGATGCTCTAAAGATGTTTGTTGAAGAAATAAAGAGGCATAACAATTTATGTCTATAGGATAGTCCAAAATATTCTTTGACCAAGATTAGCTCCTTGCACCTAAATATATAGACAAGCCCATTGAGGAGGAAACATCCAAGGCAAATATATTAACAAACAATAATATGCCCGACCTTTCAAACAATATCACATAATTAGAAAACCTTTTGAATAAGTTAAAAATAAAATAGAATAAGGAAAATATTAGTCAAGAGATTAGTTTGAGGAGTTGTGTCAAATGGTGATGTGATGGATACTTTGGATATATTATTAGATGCAAATTGACAAACTTTATTGAACATGTTTCCCAAGAGGTAAATAAAGACAACCCATAATTTTATGGGCTTAATACAATATGATACAACTTTGAAGACTTAATGCCTAGGGATAAAGGTAGGTAATGTGATCTCTCAACAATCAAGCTTGGGATCCCATGAAGTCACCAAAAATATAGCACATAATCTACTATCATTAAATTCTAACATATCCATGTTGACTATATTTATTATTTTTAGTTTGGGTCGTATGAATAAGTTACTTACCCTTCAACATTAGGGTATGGATTGTTTGTTGTCATTATCTATTAATAGAGGAGTTGTGTTAATATCATTCATTCACACTTGTAATCTTAAGTTATCTCTGGTACACATATGATACTTTACCCTCTCTAAGTGTCTATGAAACTTTACCCTCTTTGAGTAACTAGAATTTTTTGATGATTTGAAACATTAACTTATTACTTAAGATAGATGATTTTTAGTTGTGGAATCCAAATATTGTTCTAGTAAATTATTTATATTTCATAATTCTACATTTTACTAGTGTTGCTTCTATTTTCTAGAAGTTCCTTTGCAAGTACTACCAAAGTTCAATTTTAGATCCTTGTGGAAACACAAAAAAATGGTAGAATGGTTGTGACTTATTCTTGAACCTCTTTTAGCATCCATTGTTTAGATAAATTTTGTCTAACCTTTTCAATTCCCATATTTGGTGTAATTTTCCTCTATAATAATGTGAATTTGACATTGTCTTCTATTTTTCCTAAACTCCTTTTTTAAAATGTATTAGAGGAATTAGGACCCTTATTGAAGAATTATATAATTCTGATTATTTTGATAGCTAATCAAAATTAGGTATATTTTTTGTAACACTTTTTATAAGTATTTGAATTATCTTTAAAGTTTTTCTATTAGTTCCTAGTGTATGAATAAACCCTTGGTTTCTATTGGTTGGGAATGAGTCAATGGTCATTTGTAGTGCACATATCCACCTAATAATGCTTGCATGAGCAGAAGGAAATGATAACCAAGAAAACTAGGAAGGTACCATAATATATCATCTCACATTAAAAGATTTTTATTTGTAGGCTCTTGAAACTTTAGAAACCATGAGTACTCCTTCCATATCTCTTACTAATGGTGCTTATCACCTTTCATCAAGAATTTTTTTGATCTTAATGATTAGCTATCTCATGAGTGTGGAAAGCTAGAGAGAATGATAATTAATGTTGATCATCAATAATCTAGGATTCAAAGGTAGCTTAATTCAATCCAAGATATGTTGGGAAAATTATATTTAATCTAAGAGACACTAAATGGGATAATTGGGCAACATCCCTTTTTTACCCCTCCCTACACTTAACATTCATTAGACAATAATTTCTAATAAATATTTGCACTATAATGATATGATAAATATAAGCAACCTTAATGTCATCCTATAAATCTTCCTCTTGTTAGGAATCCCTAATTTAAGAATCCCAAGACCTACAGTGGGCACCTTATGACTATGATCTAAAGTCTTTTGAATAAAGAGATATAGATTCAACTAACATCCATATTTTAGGTACAATCCTAGCAATATTCTCTCGAGATACATACATTCATCCTCTACCATGAATCACTTTCTATGTATAGATAAGCTTAACTTAGAATATACTTTTGATCTAGATCCTTCCATAGGATGTATAACATTTTTACTTTAATGGTATTATGATGTTCCTTCCCCCTAATTGATATTTAGAACTTTGAGAGAATATATCAATGTAGGTGGATATCCATGATGGATGGCCTCATTTAGCTACATAGTGTTCCTCAGGATGGTCATTTCAATTTGATCACTTCTAAGATGGGAACCTAAGCTTATCAATGACTTCACTAGGAACTCAAGTGTTGTGGTCATCATATTTCATGGCCAAAGTTAAAGAATATGTTCATACTCAATTTTAATAAGGGCCCATCTTCCTCTAGTGTGGTATATTTTATGTAAACTAAATACACAAGCTCAATAAAGGATTAATACACTAAGTTCATAGAAATACTCACTTATGCCTATCATTTAGTTCTAGTAGTGGTGGTATCCCCCTTTCATCATATCCCTAAGTATTACATTAGTTAGGAGGTAGATGTCCATGATATATATACCTGATATGGTGTTGAGCATTTGCTCATATAATTGAAAAACTCTAATTGTCTTGTTCCCAACCATGGCATGGTTTTATTCTTGATGCCTATAGTTTAATAATTGTAATGATGTATTTGTACTAGTATTCTTCTATTATAAATGTATATTGTGTCATCCATAGTATCAGGATTGTGATAACCAACATAACCTCTAGTTCAAATAAAATGATGAGGTAGTTTTTGATGGTGAAGGTCATGTCCTTCCATAATAGGATTCAATACTCAAAGTAGAGGATTTTGATCAAAACATGAATACTATGAACCTTTTAGCATATGATCTCATGGGACTACATGTTATGAACCATGCATTAAAATAAAAGCACATCCATATAATATTGCAATAATAATAGGAAATGAGCTTGAAATTAACAATATTGCAAGATGAAATAGAAATGCAACAAATTTATATATAAAAACAAGAACACATAACAAAATCACAAACCTATTCAAGGGGGAAGCATCCTTAGAATAAGATATTCAATACAAATATGAGATATTCTTTCATTTATATCCCCTTGCATTTTTAAAGACTCTTCGTGACCCTAAATATAACACTCAAGGGTTGGCTTCACATGCAAGTGGCCACTCGAGCTAGAATCTTCTACCAAACAAGCAATTACATTCTTAATAACGGTTATATTAAATTTCCACACTTGTCTAGGCATCTCAAATACCACATGCTCTTTATAAAAATATTACATAATATTATGAAGATGGTATCCCCATGCTAAGAAGGGAGAAATTACATAATAAGGTTAGGATGGAGTCCTAACATACCCTTCCCCTTCAAAAATCTTCATTATTAAAGTTGGAGATGATAAAAATACTACTATAATTACTAGAGAGTCTCTCATGTAGCATCTTCTAATTGTAATCCCTACTAGTAGATCAATACTTCAATGATGGTGAGATTACAAAGAATGTGGGTTCTTTAGTCCAAAATGTTGTCAGGATCCAAGATGATCAAACCTCCATCTAATTTAAGGGGTGTTGACTAAAATTGAATGCAATTGTTGAGTACCTTCTTGAGACAAGAGACATGGAATATTCAATGGATATTGGAAGAAGATGATAACACAATATTATAGGCCACTTGTACAATATATTGCACTATGTGATAGGGTCCATAAAAGCTTATTGTTTTTTATAAGCTTGAAGTTGCATGAAAGATTATTTTTAGAGTTGGAGTTAAAGAAAAACCATATCACCTACATTGAATCTGTGATCAGAATGGTGTTGGTCAGTCTATTGTTGCATCCAATTTTGAGCTAGCACCAAGTTCTATTTTAACCACTACAAAATTTGGGTATGCTCCTAAAGAGTTGCATCCACTACTTAAACTTTGGAGTGTCCAAGAACATATGAAGAGGGCAACGAAGGTGAGTACCCATACACTACCTTAAAAGGAGTCATTTTGGAAGCTGTGTGGAAGTGTTGTACTACCACTCAGCCAAAGGCATCCACTTATCCCATTGTGTTGGGTGCTTAGAGGTAAACTAGTGAAGGTAGATTTCCAAGCACTTGTTGATAATTTTAGTTTACCCATTTTTCTATGGATGGTAGGATGAGCTCATTCATAGTTTCATTCTCTATAGTTTAAACAATTCTTTTCAAAATTTATTGGTAACAATGGGTTCACGATCATACACAATGATTTGGGCATACCGTGGAGTTTGAAAATGGAATCCATAAATATTTGATCAATGGTAGAGGTATGGTAAGGATGGGTGAGGGAACAAAAATGAGCATACTTTGAGAGATGATCCACCACCACAAAAATGATCAATTTTCCTTTAGATTTAGTAATCCTTTTTATAAAATCCATGGAGATATCAGTCCATATATTTTTTGGAATTGATAATGGTTTTAGCATGCCTACAATACAACCTATTTCACCTTTCATTTGTTGGTAAATTTCACATTCAACCACAAAAGTTTGAATATATTTTTTCATTCCCTCCCAATAGAATGACCTTTTAGCTCTCTCACATATCTTCAAGAATCCCAAATAACTTGTAGTAGGTGCATTGTGCATCTCCCTCATAATATCCTCATATAGTGATGAAGTTTTGGAGACCACAATGCAACCATATTATCATAACAAGTTTCCATCCCATGAGTATCTGGCATGCAAATTGGGATCCATTTGTAGTTGGTCCTATAAGGTCTATAAACATTGGTTCTTGGTCACCTCTTCTTGAAGTTGGGAGATCCATTGAGGAAGTGGGGAAGAAAGGGAACACACTGTCACTTGATCCTCAAACTGATGGGAGAGGGCATCTATCATAATATCTTCCTTTCCTTTCTTATACATGATGTCATAGTCATACCCAAAAAGTTTGAAACCCATTTTTGTTGTCCTAGAGTAGAGACCCTTTGTTCTAGAAAATATTTCAAATTTTGGTGGTCTATTTTAATAGAGAAATGTATTCCAATGAGATATGGTCACCAATGATTAACAATATGGAAGATGGCCATCATTTATTTTTCATAAGTAGATTTTACCGAATTTTTTCCTAATAGTATCTAACTAGTGAAAGCTAAGGTTCACCCTTCTTGCATTAATACAACCCCAATGCCATGACCAGAAGCATCACTTTCAATTATAAATGGTTTAAAAAAATGAAGTGTAGCCAACACTAGGGTGGAAATCATAGCCTTCTTAAGATCTGTAAATGTCTAGTTTTCTAGAGCTGACCACATCGATGATTGTTTTTCAACATGATCATTAAGGGGACAACCAATTTTCCATAATTTTATATAAATTGGTACTAATAGCCCATGATCCCCAAAAACCCATGAAGCACCATGAGATTTTATGGCTTAGGCTAATTCTAGATAGTTTCAATTTTTATGGGATCAACCTTGACTCTCTTTTGTGAAATAATATACCTGTTGTGGCTGCTCCACAACACACCCCAAAATTGGGGACCCCCATTTTTTTTGCACACTTTCCAAGAAGATTGCAGTGGCCCAGATGTTAAAAAGACAAAGAAAAGCAAGAAATGAAAAGTTGTCGCGATATCGCGACATGTTGCTCCGTCGCGGCCAGAAATGAAAATTGTCGCGATATCGCGACATGTCACATTTTCGTGGCTCAGACAAGCGAAGTACAGTGGAATGGAAAAGTGTCGCGATTTCGCGACATGTCGCGTTTTCGCGGCCAGGAGCAACAGAATGCAGCATGATGAGAAAATGTCACGATTTCGCGACGTGTTGTGAAATCGCGGTCAAAGCGGTCAAACAAAACAAGATGCCAGAAATGTCGCGATATCGCGACATGTCTCATTTTCGCGATGCAGGACAAAGAATTAAGTTGAAGACTCAAAGTTGTCGCGATATCGCGACATGTTGTGTTTTCGCGATGTTTGATGGGTAAAACAGCCAAGTATAGAAATTGTCGTGATTTCGCAACATGTCATGTTTTTGCGACTTGTCATGAAATCATGGTTAAAGCAGGCAGGAAGAAGTATTGACCGAAAATGTCGCGATATCGCGACATGTCAGGAAATCACGGTTCATGGAGGAGAGAGAAATACAAAGTGAAAAACGTCGCGATATCGCGACATGTCATGAAATCGCGGTTCATAGAGGAGAGAGAAGATAAGGCGCTAGAATTGTCACGATATCGCGACATGTCACAAAATCATGGTCAAACTAGTCAAACAGGGCAAGGCACTAAAGTTGTCGTGATATCGTGACATGTCATGTTTTCACGATCTGAAGACGAGATGAAGGGCAAACATAAAAAACGTCATGATATCGCGACATGTCGGAGTTTCGCGACCTAGAGCAGCCAAAGTGAACATAGAGGAAAAGTGTCACGATATCGTGACATGTTGGATTTTCGTGACCAAAGGCAGGAAGATAGAGCTAAAGAGAAAAGCGTCACGATTTCACGATAGAAAGCAACGAGATGGTATGGAATGAAAAAGTGTCACGATTTCGTGACATGTCACGTTTTTGCGGCTAAGTACAACAAAACACAGCGAAGGAGAAAAACGTCACGATTTCATGACAGGTTGCATCCACGCGGCCCAAAGGAGAAAAACGTCGCGATATCGTGACATGTCTCATTTTCGTGATGCATGAAGGCGAACAAGGTTGCTGACATAAAAATGTCGTGATATCGTGACATGTCTCATTTTCGCGATACAGGTGGAAGAACAAAGCTATAGATAGAAAATGTCACGATATCGTGACATGCTATTTTTGTCACGATTCATGGTGGGCCATTACAGAACATGTAGGAAGGTGCTGAACACATGGCATAAAGGTGTAAGGGCTATAATGTAACGCTTCATGACCAATGGTTACATTCAGCAGAGAAGATCAAACGTTTCGACACCGAACAGAAAGTCAAAGACAACGAAGAGGCGGGGAAGATGAAACGAAGAGACCTGGGAGATGAAACGAAGCGTCATAGAGTGAAATAGAGAGCCGAAACAGAAAGTTTAAAAGCAGAAGCCAAAGATAGGTACATAGGTCGAAAACCGCTATGAGCAGAGTTGCAGGGTTGAAGGCGAGATAGCCATTCTGGGCCTGCTTTGGAGTGTTTTTCTTCCCCTTTTTCTGGTTTTGAGAAAACTAGAAATCATCTGTGATTGTAAATTGATAAATTTTAATACAAAAATTTCAGAGAGTTGCATCTCATTGGCAAGAAAGGAGTTATTTTCTGCATGCAAGATTGAATGTTTATCTTTCCCCTTTCAGATTTTTAGGCTTATAGATGGAGTTTAATGCAAGTTATCTTGGTTGCTTCATGCAAATGTCTAAATCTGAAAACCTCATTCAAACCCTAGGAATTAGCACTTAGCTTATCAGGATTGTGCATGTTTTGCAGGTCCAATAGGTTAGGTTGCATGTATGGAAACCTCATATCTTCGGTTTTGTCAGAATGGGATTGCATCATCCTGAATGCATTTGATTTTCATTCTCTGCATTTTTATTTTCATTTTCTTTGCACTTTACTTTCAAAAACTGTTACTTCATTTTAATTTGTAGTCATTAAAATAAAAAACTAAAAAATTCCAAAATACAAAAAAATAGTTTCACCAGTGCATAGGTCATACTGCAGATTTCAAATATGCATTTAGAGATTTCATTTTCGGATCTGTTAGTATTTTATAAATTCACTGAAGTTACTGTGTTATCGCAGGTCATAAAAATCCGAAAATAGAAATTTCCAGTCCAGGGCCAGAATTTCATTTTCAATTTTATTTTTCATTCATGAGCCGATGATGACATTCCCTTCATGAAAATTCCAATTTCATTGAAGGAGTTATGTTTATGGCATTTCATCAACTTCCATTTTGAAGTTACAGCGTGGTCATACGAGGACCAATTCATTTGCTTTATTCTGGGTTCAACGAACAATCATTAAAGTTTCATAGTAAAATAAACCAACATTGCCCGTTGTTTACAGTTACTTGCAATCGCTAAGGTGTTCCAGCATTTAAATTGAATATCTTTATTTAAGATTATTAATATACATACACAAATGCTAACATAGCGGAGACCTTGGAGAAGTTACTTGTTTAATTTCTTTGCAAGAGGGGATTTGGAACCCAAATCCTATCGGAGAGTGTGTTTTCACAATCGGGTGAAAATACCACTCAACAACCCGGGAAAAAAAAAAAAAGATTGGCGCTAGAAGGAGGGCCGAATGGGTTTATTTTAGTGTGATTTAAATGCTATAAGGATTCAAATTTTTGTATATTTCATGCCCTATTGATTGTTATCTTTAGTCCTCTAACACTCAGTAGATTGTTAAAAGGACGGCCGAATTGGTTTACTTTATTCTATTTTAAGCAATTCAGGTATATTGTTCTAACGCTTTTTGATTGCTCATGCAGAAAATAATGTGATTTGATTTAATTTTGAAAATTTTGGTCTCGACTAACGAAGTGTTGTTTCCATGCAATTACTTTTCATTTGATTGTAATGAATACACCTCTTGGTTGATGCTAACTTGATTTGTTATACATTGCAGGTTGGATATTTGCTAGTCATTTCACGCTGATGTGCCGTGATTCCTTCTGTCATTTTTGACTAACAGATTTGGTTCTAAAGTTACATTTTGAGTTTCACTAATGGCAACACTTGAGGAGCAAATTGTATCCCTAAGAGCTGAAATAGCATCTCTAAGAGAAAGAATGGTATCAACGATGGAGGATCATTATAAGGGTTTGTCTACACATGTGACACCCTATCAAATTCCTAAATTGTTATTGGAGTTTCTACGATGTTTTAATCAAGAGGTGCCACTAGGATACTTGCAAAAACTGCACGTCTACAAGGATACATTATGTCAATTCCAGATTTTCTATGAGGAGGTGGCTTGTAAGTTATTTGCATACATTTTGGAAGATAAACCATTCTTTTGGTACAGCCAACTACCCATGGAGGTTAGGACTTCTTGGATACAACTAGAAGCAGCCTATCTTTATCATTTTGATAATCAAGTTGACTTAGAAATGTTGAAAAATCAGTTTACCTCCATATGTAAGGAGCCTAATGAATCCTTGAGTCAATTCAATGGAAGATTTCATGAGTTGCACTCCCAAATGTGGGAAAATTTTAACACATTAGAAGAGGAAGCCATGGAAGTATACCTGGGAGCCATACACCCCACACTTGCTTCACTCATTGAGGAAAAAATGGGTGGCTTGTCTCTAGAGAAAATCTATGAGATCCTAGAAGAGGTAGAACGACAAGGTCTTGAAGAAGAAAAGGCACAACATGTTCACATGAGAGATTGTCCTTCTAAAGATATTGATGCCAACCTACACCAACCATCAAATATAGCACCCTCCACTCCAATGATACCTAAGGTAAATGATCAAGGGGATGAATTTGAATATCCAAATGTTACAACCACCTTAGATGTAGTCCAAGAGGAGGTGCAAAGTGCTAAACCAACATCCGCTAGTGAAGATTATGCAGAAGCGATCTCATTCATAGAGATGCACGATTATGCGGATAAAGGGGTCCTAAATTCAACAAGGTTTGAGATAGGTGATAGGACGGAACCTACCCTAGAATTGAATGAAGTGGTTGAAAGTGAAATTGGAAGAAAATCAATGAATGAATTTGAAGATATGATAGAATTTCACCACTTGTTCTTGGAAGAAACTCTCGATGAAAAGCTAGGAACTAATGATAAAAAAATTCTTCACCCTCCAAATTGTGATAAACTGGAATCATGGGTTACAAATGTGGACTATGATAGCCTTATCAATTTGAATACAAGCAATAACCCAATTTTGGAAGTAATGGAACCATCTAAGGAAGGTGAAGGTGAATTTGATGAGAAACACATTGATGAATTGGAGGATGTTGAAGAAGTAGTTGAACGTCACCACTTGATTTTGGAAGATGATTATTACAATGCTTGGAAGAAGTGGGAAGACTACACTCACTCCAAAACTACTAATGAAACTTGTGTGCCAATTGATATGCAGGATGACACAATCGCCTACTCAAAGGAAGATATTACAACTCCTGTACAATTTGAGGATGTTTTGGAAGAGGGTTTCAAGTCTCATCAAATTTTGAAAGATTATAATGATTCCATTACCAAGGACAAAGAAGAAAAATATTTGATGAATGAATCAAAAGATCATGCCACAAACATCATGGATTTGGATGACAATTTTTACAATGGTTGGGGGAGATATGATAATGCATTTTTTTCTCACACCCCTATAGATGAAACTCATATTTCACTTGATATGCAAGACGTTGAAACTTCTATCTCACATGAAGAGATACCATGGATAGTGAACAAAGAATGGGAACTAAATGACGAAGAGATGGATCAATTGGAAACAACTCAAATGAAGGATCATCAAGATGAGTCATTGGACATACACTTTGACCAAGAATATTTGAAGGTTGAAAAGGATGGGCATGTTTTCAATTGGGTGCCTAATTTTGGTATGTTTGATGAACAAGTAATCAATGAAGAGTATGAAGACCATGAGGTAAAAGAGGGAATTACAAATCCCCATCAAATTTTGGTAAATAAAAATGTTCAAAGGGTAGAATCTAACCTTTTGTGTTCAAGCATCCAAAATTTAGGTGAAAATTTGCATGACCATATTTTGAATTTGAATGATGTTTATGGTGAAATGTCATTAAAGGTGAATGAAAAACAAGGTATGATTTCCAATCACACCTTTGATAACACTTGTTTTAATGAATGAAAAAGAAGTTGATGCACTTGAACTGTTAAATCAAATTCATCAACAATTACTAATTGAATCTAGGGTAAAAACTTTTAATGATCCTAATTTAGTAAATATCCTAGATGCTTGTAAATTGTTGCACAAATTTGATTGGCCTACAAATTTGGAAAATGATTTGGCTTTGAAATTTTTAGAAATAGGCTCTTATTTGCAGCATCTCACATTTAAAAAGGAAAGCCTAGTTCTAAATCATGAATGGAATTATAAGATTTATACTTTAAAGAATAGACAAGATAAAATTGAATATCATTTATTGTCTAATCATTTTAGTAACTTGACGCTCACCTATGAGAGTACTAATGGAACTAAATTTAATTGGTGGGGTGAGAGAGGAAAGTTGAAGTGGGTTGCATTGTTTGGTCTAGTCTTGTTTTTGTTGGATTCCCACAACATTTGGCATGCGTATCACGTTATATTTTTGTTGAAGTGTTCTAATCATGTTTGGGATCCGGGAAAGTGATAGTCCAAGCTTTGCATCATCTTGTATTATATTGTACATTTGTATATAGGTTTTGATTTTTGGTTTTGGTTTGTGTTTTCAAATTTTCATTTTTGGATTGCATTTTGGTTTTGGATTGAATAAGTTTTGATTTAAAGTTATGTGTTGGTCCTATGGACATGTTTGGTTTGTAAAAAAAAAAAAAAAAAATTTGAGATGTCAACTTATGCCTAAAATCAGGAGAATATGAAACATTGGAATTGTATTGTAGAAAGCTCCACAAGTAACGCAAACACATTAAATAATATCGTTTGAAACTTGTGATGCATGAAGTTGTCAGTTTTACAAATTATGGCAACATAGGTGGTA
Source organism: Wollemia nobilis (assembly GCA_028583015.1). Classification (NCBI taxonomy): domain Eukaryota; kingdom Viridiplantae; phylum Streptophyta; class Pinopsida; order Araucariales; family Araucariaceae; genus Wollemia; species Wollemia nobilis. The sequence continues at coordinate 2,718,318 of JAQPPZ010003633.1, forward strand.
TACTCCATCCACAATTCAGAAAAGCAATGCATTCATATTACATTCCATTTTGCATATATATTCCATCTTAGTTGCATATCCATTTCCAATACAATCATTGAAAAATGTCAAATCCTCTTAGGGTTATGCTATAACATAAATAAGAAAAAAAATCCTAAGGTTGGGAACTGAGGCCCGAGATATCTAGAACCAAGCACATTTTATACACATTAAAAAGGATCTTGAGCAAAATGATCAAAACCTTGCTTGGAAGAAAAGGTCAGGCGAAAGAAGTATTTCATGTCTATCCTATTATGCAACATGATCCTTAAAATAGTGGTTTTTACCACTTCCATAAAGCTTAAAGCCTAAAATCGAAGTAGTAAGGATAGGGTTAAATCCTCATCGAACTTAGGTTGAGGATCCAACTCCCCAAAGCTCCGATTTGACCTACATGGAGTAGTAAGGATAGGGCATAATTCTCATCTCGCCTAGGTTGAGAATCCGATTCCCCAAAGCTCCTATGTCTCATTTCATCATAAATCTTGGATTGGAAGGATCGTACTACATGTCCTCTGCAAAGGATGGGTAGTCATCCCCAAGGTCCAAGAAATAAAAATAAATATTTTCCATTTCATCTAAATATTGGATTGGAAGGATCGTACTACATGTCCTCTGCAAAGGATGGGTAGTCATCCCCAAGGTCCAAGAAATAAAATAATTAATATTTCCCATTTCATCTTAATATTGGATTGGAAGGATCGTACTACATGTCCCTCGCAAGGATGGGTAGTCATCCCAAAGGTCCAAGAAAAAAAAAAGAGAATGAATGAAGCCAAATCATGGATTATGGGGTTAAGTATGCCCATGCATGGCAGCATGTCTTGTCTAAAACAAGACCACTGATTGTTCAAACGGATAGACTAGCCTGACCATTTCATCCATAACTGGTTAAATTATTTTGTTCAAAGTGAGGTAATGAATTCCAGATCAGAGTAGTAAGGATAGGGTTAAACTCCCATCTCGCTTAGGTTGGGAGTCCGATTCCCCAAAGCTCTGATTTCACTTTCACTTGCACATGGGTTCAAGATAGTAGTGACTCATAACCAACTTTGGGATCTAATAAATCAATTCATTATACATATAGTTGATCCTAAGAGGGTTTGATAATTTTAAATGTTTGTGTATGATACTAGAAGGCTTAAAGCTTTATACAATAACTTATTTATCGGGGCCCATTATAATCATTCAAAATCTAACATATGCATTCATGTAAAAAAGACAATGGAAGGGTGATCAATTTCAAATGATAGAAGAATGGAACACATTGCACACACCGAGCTGATACTTAATGATTCTAATGTTTCATGTATTTTTGATCTATCGGCATTTGTTTTTATGTGTTGACACTTGTATCTAAGCTTGTGTATTTCAGGTTAGGTTCTCACCGAAATGCTCAGGAGCATTTCCTAGCAGAGTCGCCATTTGTTGTGGCTGCTCCACAACACACCCCAAAATTGGGGACCCCCTTTTTTTGCACACTTTCCAAGAAGATTGCAATGGCCCAGATGTTAAAAAGACAAAGAAAAGCAAGAAATGAAAAGTTGTCATGATATCGCGACATGTTGCTCCGTCACGACCAAAAATGAAAAGTTGTCACGATATCGCGACATGTTGCTTTCACGGCTCGACAAGCGAAGTACGTGGAACGAAAAGTTATCATGATTTCATGTGCGGGAGCAACAGAATGCAGCATGATGAGAAAATGTCACGATATCGCGACGTGTTGTGAAATCGCGGTCAAAGCGGTCAAACAGAACAAGATGCTAGAAATGTCACGATATCGCGACATGTCTCATTTTCGTGATGTAGGACAAAGAATTAAGTTGAAGACTCAAAGTTGTGATATCGCGACATGTTGTGTTTTCGCGATGTTTGATGGGTAAAACAACCAAGTATAGAAATTGTCACGATTTCGCAACATGTCATGTTTTCGCGACTTGTCATGAAATCTTAAAGAAGAAGTTATAAAATGTCACGATATCACGACATGTCATGAAATCGTGGTTCATAGAGGAGAGAGAAATACAAAGTGAAAAACATCACGATATCGCGACATGTCATGAAATCGTGGTTCATAGAGGAGAGAGAAGATAAGGTGCTAGAATTGTCGCGATATCGCGACATGTCACAAAATCATGGTCAAACCAGTCAAACAGGGCAAGGCACTAAAGTTGTCACGATATCGTGACATGTCGAAGTTTCGCGACCTGGAGCAGCCAAAGTGAACATAGAGGAAAAGTGTCACGATATCGCGACATGTTGGATTTTCGCGACCAAAGGCAGGAAGATAGAGCTAAAGAGAAAAGCGTCACGATTTGATAGAAAGCAGCGAGATGGTATAGAATGAAAAAGTGTCACGATTTCATGACATGTCGCGTTTTCACGGCTAAGTACAACAAAACATAGCGAAGGAGAAAAACGTCGTGATTTCACGACAGGTTGCATCCACATGGCCCGAAGGAGAAAAACGTCGTGATATCGCGACATGTCTCATTTTTGCGATGCATGAAGGCGAACAAGGCTATGGACATAAAAATGTCGCGATATCGCGACATGTCTTATTTTCATGATACAGGTGGAAGAACAAAGCTGCAGATAGAAAATGTCATGATATCGCGACATGCTATTTTTGTCGCGATTCATGGCGGGCCGTTACAGAACATGCAGAAAGGTTGAACACGTGGCATAGAGGTGTAAGGGCTATAATGTAATGCTTCATGACCAATGGTTACATTCAGTAGAGAAGATCAAACGTTTCGACGTAGAACAGAAAGTCAAAGACAATGAGGAGACGGGGAAGATGAAACAAAAAGACCTGGGAAATGAAATGAAGCGTCACAGAGTGAAACAGAGAACCGAAACAGAAAGTTTAAAAGCACGAGCCAAAGACAGGTACAGGGGTCAAAAACCGCTACGAGCAGAGTTGCAGAGTCGAAGGCGAGATAGCCATTCTGGGCCTGCTTTGGAGTGTTTTTCTTCCCCTTTTTCTGGTTTTGAGAAAACTAGAAATCATCTGTGATTGTAAATTGATAAATTTTAATACAAAAATTTCAGAGAGTTGCATCTCATTGGCAAGAAAGGAGTTATTTTTTGCATGCAAGATTGAATGTTTATCTTTCCCCTTTCAGATTTTTAGGCTTATAGATGGAGTTTAATGCAAGTTATCTTGGTTGCTTCATGCGAATGTCTAAATCTGAAAACCTCATTCAAACCCTAGGAATTAGCACTTAGCTTATCAGGATTGTGCATGTTTTGCAGGTCCAATAGGTTAGGTTGCATGTATGGAAACCTCATATCTTCGGTTTTGTCAGAATGGGATTGCATCATCCTGAATGCATTTGATTTTCATTCTCTGCATTTTTATTTTCATTTTCTCTGCACTTTACTTTCAGAAACTGTTACTTCATTTTAATTTGCAGTCATTAAAATAAAAAACTAAAAAATTCCAAAATACAAAAAAATAGTTTCACCAGTGCATAGGTCATACTGCAGATTTCAAATATGCATTTAGAGATTTCATTTTCGGATCTGTTAGTATTTTATAAATTCATTGAAGTTACTGTGTTATCGCAGGTCATAAAAATCCGAAAATAGAAATTTCCAGTCCAGGGCCAGAATTTCATTTTCAATTTTATTTTTCATTCATGAGCCGATGATGACATTCCCTTCATGAAAATTCCAATTTCATTGAAGGAGTTATGTTTATGGCATTTCATCAACTTCCATTTTGAAGTTACAGCGTGGTCATACGAGGACCAATTCATTTGCTTTATTCTGGGTTCAACGAACAATCATTAAAGTTTCATAGTAAAATAAACCAACATTGCCCGTTGTTTATAGTTACTTGCAATCGCTAAGGTGTTCCAGCATTTAAATTGAATATCTTTATTTAAGATTATTAATATACATACACAAATGCTAACATAGCGGAGACCTTGGAGAAGTTACTTGTTTAATTTCTTTGCAAGAGGGGATTTGGAACCCAAATCCTATCGGAGAGTGTGTTTTCACAATCGGGTGAAAATACCACTCAACAATACCCCAAGTATTCAACATATTGCATGCCAAAGGAACATTTGGATCGTTTGAAAAATAACTAATGGTCTTGCAATAATTGAAAATTTTGATCTAGATGTTGTAAGTGCTCAGACCAAGTGCAACTATAGATGAGCATACCATAAAAAAAACCAAAATAAACTTGCAAAGGAATAAGTGGAAGAAATTATTCATGAGGTGCTAAAATTTCAATGGTGCATTATTTAGGTCAAATAACATGTCAAAAAAATCATGATGGCCCTCATGAGTTTGGAATGTTGTTTTAGTAACATCTTCCTCCTTCAATCCATCAATCATAAGGATAGGAAATTTCTCCTTAGTGGTGAGTTTATTGAGCTCATGAAAATCTATACATAGTCACCATAATTCATCTTTCTTTCTAACCAGTAGTATTGGATAAGAATAAGGATTGTTACTACATTGAATTATCCCTATTTTTAGAACTTCTTGAACAAACTTCTCAAATTTTTATTCAAGCTCATAGGAGTTGAAGAACACAAGCTTATACTGAGAGGGGGGGGTGAACAGTATAAGACCACTTTTTTCTTTTGCTTTAAATCAACTTTCAAAATAGCTTTATGCAGAGAACAGATAGCAATATCAAGAGCAGCAATTAAAACAATGCACAACACATCAAAAACAAAGAGACACAACAATTTACGTGGTTCACCCAATGCGAGCTACTCCACGGATAAAATTTCTTACTAAATTTTATCGAAGTCCTCTGGGAATACTTCCCGATTACAATGTTTATGAGCCTCAGCTCAAAGGAGACACCTTCCCCTAATTTTGCTTTGGCTGGTGATCCTCTAGAATACCTCTACATCTTCTACCCTTAGCAAGTGGAACTCTATCCACATAAGACACTTGTCTTCCCTACTCTGGCTGGAGATCTCTGTCCTCAACTCTGTCACAGCAAGCTGGTAATTTTTTTTGCACCAAAACACAGTCCTTCAGTCTGGCACAAATTTGTCCTCTTCCTATTTTCTTTTCTGTTATAGCTTATACTTGGTCAAAACCAACTTTTCATAGTCTACGCAAACACAGCTGCACTCGATCAAATTACACTCTTCTGTGAGAATCTCAGCAACACATTCTTCGCGCATACAGCAAAACTGTCTTCACATAAACAACAGCACAGTCTTCACATGAACAGCAGCATAGTCTTCCACATGAACAACAACACAGTCTTCCACAATTTAGATGATTCGACGGAATGCACTCTTATACTACAGTCGAACTTCACACTCTGCTTTTTCGATGATCGAACCTCACTGTCGCACTAAATCTATGAACGCCACTCTTCGAACGCACACTCCAATCAATGCAAAGACTGCTCAAACAACCCTCCTTAAATACTCACAATCTCAAGTTGAAATCTTGTTCTTAGTCAGCTGTTCAACCTTCAAACACGTCAGTTGTAAAACCCTACGCTGCGTTGGCCCAATTTTAACTCTGTCGGCTTCACTGCCTCCCTGAAGCTCTTGGTGCAAAAATTCAACATGTCACAAAATTGTGACACCTTTACCTGTCGTACACCCTATTTAACTTGCTGTAGCGAAATCATGACGCTTTTGCTTTTGTATGCTTCCTTTTCTCTTCTGTCGTGAAATCGTGACACTTTTTCCTGTTGCTGATGTCATCTCACTTTTGTCATGAAATCACGATGCTTTAGACTTCAAAGCCTTCTCCGCTTCTGTCACGAAATTGTGACACCTTTGCCTCTTGCTGACATCATTAGCAACTCTGTTGTCAAATTGTGATGCTTTAGACTCCAAAGCCTTCTTTTCAACTTCTATCATGGAATCGTGACACCTTTGCCTCTTGCTGACGTCATCTGCAACTTTGTTGTGAAATCGTGACACTTCTTTCTTCTTCAACATTTTCTCGGTTTGCACTAGCAAAAATGGAACATGTCACAAAATTGTGACACTTTTGCTGCCTTAAGCTCTTTTCTATCAACTGCTCACGAAACTGGAACATGTCATGAAATTGCGATGCTTTCGCTGCCTTAAGCATTTTTCTGCCAACTGCTCGCGAAACTGGAACATGTCGCGAAATCGCGACGCTTTCGCTGCCTTAAGCACTTTTCTGCCAACTGCTCGTGAAACTGGAACATGTTGCAAAATCGTGACGCTTTTGCCAACTACAAGCTTTCAACTCAACCTATCATGAAATTGCGACACTTTCTGCATCTGTACAACTTCTTTGAAACATGTCACGAAATCGTGACACTTTCGACAACTCAGCACTGCCAACTCAACTTGTCATGAAATTGCGACACTTCCTGTAGCTCAACGCTGCCAACTCAACTTGTCACAAAATCGTGACACTTTCTGCTTGAACTTTCTCTCTCCTCAAACATGTCGTGAAATCGTGATAGTTTTGCCTGCTTTGTCTCTGCCTTCCAGCATGTTGCGAAATTGTGATAGTTTTGCCAAAACTTTCTCTCTCCTCAAACATGTCGTGAAATCGCGACATTTTTTCTAGCAGCCTGTAAACTTTTTCTAACTTATCTTTTTCTGGATTTTTGGCAACTGGGCTACTCTGATTTTCTTGGAGACTTACTGACCAGCTGAAACCTTCATCAAAACACATACTTAGACATAAAAACAAATTGCTCCAAGAACTCCTTGACATCAAAAACAACAACTACCAAGAACTCCTTGACATCAATGACAACAACTAAACTTAGGCAAAGGCAATGTCCTCAAGGTACCCAAAATTGCCAACAGGAGTATCTAACAAGGAATTTTGATGCCTAACAAGTCAAAATGGTAGAGCACAAATTATTTGCACTACAACAAGACATGGCCATAAAAAACACTCTGATACCACTTATTATGAACCTTACAGTAAAATAAAATCACATCCATACAATATTACAATAATAATATGAAATAAACTTGAAATTAACAATAATACAAAATAAAATGGAAATGTAGTCGATTATATTGCAAAAAAATAAGAACACATTATAGAATCATAGGCCTTTTTGAGGGGCAACATTCTTAGAAGCAAAGCTTTGATACACAATATTAGAGATTCTTTCATCTATACCCCCTTTCCTTTTTAAATACTCTTCATAACTCTAACTATAATACTCAATGGTTGGCTTCACATGCATGTGGCCACCCAGTTAGCTTTTGATATATATATTTAATGAAATGCAACCACAAGGACTAAAATGAGCATGCAATATTAAATATATGATAATGGTAATATACTAAGTAGGTAAAACTCATAAGAAACTTCTACAATAACTCATAAAACTACCATTAATGAAAGCTCACGAAAATAGGATCTTCATACAAAATGTGGAGATCTCAAATACTCCATGCTTCATACAAGTTCTACATTGTATCAAACTTGTACTCTACTCTACTCTACTAAGATGATATGATAAGATATGATATGAATTGTATTCTCTACTTTCTCACACAAAGGCCAATATATAATGGGATGTGACTCTTGGCCTTCCATCTTCCTATGACTCTTCACCTTCCTATTCTATGGACTCATGTGCACATGGACTATGATGCACATTTATATTATTGAATACTTTGCACATTCTAATATTACTTATGCATTTATTACATTGCATAAAGTAAATACTCAAACCCTAATCTAAGACAAACTCCTAATCTAAAGATGTACCCAAGGTGGTACATTGGCATGTACCAAATAATGTAATATATTCCAACACCCCCATATATTACATTATTTGGTTATTGAAGACTTTAGTCTTCAATATGGATCTTCATCTTGGTTCTAGAACTTAAGCTCTTCTTTTATGCTTTCTTCATTTTTCTCCTTATTTGTATCTTCATGTAAATTGATATTTGGATCCAGATTGAAAATATTTTCTTTCATCTAAATATTTTCTTTTCTGTGATGCTTTCTCTTCCTATTTTTCTTCTTCTTCTTCTTCTTCTTATTCTTCATTTCTGCACCTTTACTAGTGATATATCTTCAACATGATAAGTTAGTACATCATCACAATAGTATTGGCTAGGATTCGGTACTTCATTCCTAATATGTTCATATTTATTTTGTTTCATCCCTTGAAATAATTAAAAAATAATTAATGATAGATATATCATAAAACATTATTTCAAAGTAAATATAACTATGTTTTGAGTATTCCACCAAGCTTTGAAAAGTACTTCATGAAGATAACCAATTAATGTCATAAAATTTTCTTCTTTTGCTTCCTTGAGAAACAAAGAAAATATTTCTTTTAAACTAGTAGACAAATGTTTATATCCATCAAAGGTATCTATTAAGTTTTGTGAATAAAAATTTAGTTCATGAAATAGTTCTTCATCATTAAATGCATTCTTTATTATTTCATCCATGCTTCTACTAATTTAACCTTTGAAGTAGAATTCCTTATGGCTCCCTAGTATTATATATTGAGAATAAAAACATTGAGGTTGACTACCTTATGACTCCCTAATTAAGTGTTCAAATTCAATGTACTCTTTTCAATTCTCAAATTTGTAGAATACCTTGTATCTCCCAAATGTTTTGAATATAATATGGTTTTGATAAAGTACTTAGCTTTCTTAGTTTTCCTTTGAGTTGAATCCCTTTTGTCTCCCTAATGTTCAACTACTATTCTTCACCTTATTTCTCCCTATTTATGAATAGAAAGCTAAAGATAATTTTAATGCAATTTCAATTGGTAAAATTCTCTATCTTCAAGATCTTTAAGTTGGATTCCTTATGTCTCATTAATTTGAGCAAGAGACTAATTCCAATGTAGTTTTCCAACTTTTAAAAAAACTTCTGTTTATATTTATGTCTCTCAATTTTCAATAATATGGTTTCTAAATTTCAAGAGACTAAGTTGGTGTTGAACTCCTTATAACTCCCTAATTAGAAATTTAGAAAATAAGGATATTTGCAAATTTAATATTTCAATTTCTATGTAGAAGTCCTTATGCCTCCATGTCAAATTATTTGCAAATATTTTATGCTTGAATTTCAAATAAAGTAAATCCAAAAGCTTTCAAATTAAATCCTCCTTACTTCAAAAAGCTTTCAAATCATTTAACAAATCATCTAAGGTTATAGTTCATCAATGCAATTTCTTATATCTCCCTTCATCTAATTAATTTCAAGCATGATAGATTATCTAAGCTTAACCTTAGTATTAATATTCCTTATACCTCCTTGACCTTTATGGAAAATGCAAATTGATTTAAATATTTTATGTACCTTCTTTATTATGGCGTGCTACGTATTTGGTCTGCTTCTCCTATGACTTCTTTTCCCTACAACTTGCACTCTAATTTAGGTGTTGTCCACTTCCTAGACTTCAATGCAAAATGATGTGCATTTAATGTTCTTCCTTATGGTGCTCTCTAAGACTTTGACTGTCCACCTAGTGTTGGCTGGTTTCTCTTACCTTCGAATCTGTTGTGCTCCCTTCACTTGCATTACATTCTTATTTCATGAATAGGCTTGTATGACTTGTCTTTCATGCAAAGAAGATGTTTCACTTCCCTTGGAGTTACCTTCTACACTATGACACTTGGCAATGTATCTCTTTACTCCTCTTATGACTATATTCTATCCTTCCAAGTGGTGGCACTTTCTCTTCTTTGTAACACTTCCTCTATTCTTCTTTGCTCAGTAACACACTGCCTCCTTTACGTAGCATGTTTCCTTTCCTTTGTAATGCTTCTTTACTCCCTTAGCTTGGTAACGTATTGCTTTTCCTCTACACCTAGCAGTGACTTGATTCTTTTCCTCGAACACCCCTACTTTTAGTTCCTCTATACTCAATGTCTTCATAACAACAAATGGTATTAGGTTTTCTCTCAATGACTTACTATTTTTTATATTCTCCACTTCTTTGTAACATTGCTCACTCTTGGATTTGGTGGCTCCTCCTTCAATATGGTGGTGCTTCAACTCCCTGGTGGTGTTATGGTGGTGCTAATGGCATTTTCATTCCTTCATTCATGGTGCTATCCTAAGAATATCTTGTTGGTGCTTTGTTGGTTGCTATCTCATGACACTTGGGTGGTGCTTTGATGGTTGGCTTGTCTGACTCGACTCTTTACTTGGCTTTACACTTCACAAAGAAGTATGCTCTCAAATAAACTCCCTTCTTCAACCATAGATGCTCTAAATACCCAGCTTTGGCTTCTTCCTTTTAATAGGAACTCTTTTTATGTTTGTTATCAAACTCTATGTTGCCTTCCTTATAAACTCTACCTTTGTTTGAGCTCCTTGAGTGGAGCTATGATGTTGGAACTTCAGCTCGATGGCTTGTTGGTGGCTCTTCCTTGGGTTGTGGTGGCTCTTCCAACTCGGTGGTTCCCTTGGTGTCTTTAGACACTCTAAAATTTGCTCTATTTTGAGCCCTTATTTGGTCTTCTATTTGCTTAGTAAATCTACCCTTATTTGGTTTCTTTTCACTTCAATAAATTTGCACTTTTATAAGCTTGTAAAGAACAACATTTAATACTAATATTGTTTCCTCCTTATTTCTCCTTTTCAAGCAAACTCTAACTTTGATCTTTGTTGTTTTATTTTTGCAAATTTTAGGACAAGAATGCTACCACCTTCCTTTGCTAGAAGACTCTCTATTTCAACTTCATTTTTCTGAATTTAATAAAGCTAATATGGTGCTCTCAAAAACCTTTATAATAAACTAATGTGAACGTTCAAATAATGAACCTTTATAGCACCAATATTGCATACCTTTTGGTCTCCTTTTGTAGCTAGTCTTCTTGGTGATTTGGTTCACCTATTTTCTGCCCTAAATTTGTAAAATTTGCAGCTCTCCTTTCTACTCAATTTTTACCTCAAACTTATCAAATTTTCAGCTTCAATTCCTTGTGCTTTGCTACCCTAAACTTGTCAATCTTGTAGCTCTGATTGCTACCTTATTGTTGTCCAAAACTTCTTTAATTTGCAGCTTCCAATGCAGCCAATTCCTCCTTTGTTTTTTTCCAAAAGCCTCTCTAATATACCTCAAAAATATCTAAAATACAACTCTATTTTCTCCTTCTAATGCTACCAAAATTTGTAGTCCTAATCTCTTAATTTGCTACTCCAAAACTCTGCTTTCTTCTCCTTTATCTTGCTATCCAAGAATCTCCTCTATCTCCTTCAAATTTAATGCCTTATTTTGTTGTCAAGCCTTCCTTCAATTGGCTATTCAAGGGCACTTCAAAATCTACCCAAATCTTCTCCAAATCATAGCTTTATGTCACCTTTAATTTGTTATCCTATGACCCTTCAACTTCTGCCTTGAAAATCAGCAATCTTCTCCTTCGTAAATCAGCCTTCAAATTCTTTATGGTTGTCTTCAAAACTCTCAAATATGGTGGCCTCTTCTAGCTTCTTTCTCCTCCAATATTCTTGTCAAATTTTGACTTCAAATCTAGCCTCTTTCACCTCTTTCTCAAGAATCTGAATGTCTTGAGATCTTCAAGAATATTTTCCAAAATTTGACAAACTTCTTGCCAAATCCTTTTTCCTTTTGGGCTTGTTTTCGGATGGCGAAAATTATCCCAAATTCTTATTTTCAGGATCTACTCCTTCTTGCAATATTCTACCTTGATATTTCTTCAAATCTCCTCCAATGGCCACTTCTTTTCAATAGGGCTTCTCTAGCCTTCTTCTTCTTTCTCCTTTCAAGTTTGCTTGAGACCTCTTCTCTTGGGTCTTCAAATTTTGTAGCTTCTCAAATATTCAATAGGAATTTTCCTAGTCCTTATCTATCTTCAATATTCAGTCTTCTATCTTCCAAATCTAGAAGTTCTTCAATGGGACCTCTTTCTTGGGTCTCCTTCAATATTCTACCTTCAATCTCCAATGGGGCCTTCTTTCTTGGACCTCCTTTATCTTCAATCTTCAATCTCCAATGGGGCCTTCTTTCTTGGACCTCCTTAATCTTCAATGTCTACTTTTTTTGCAACAAATAATTAATCCCTACATGAGGAAAGCACATAGAATTTTAGGCAATCAAAGATGAAATTCTTCTCTATCCATTGTAGGAAGCTTCTCAACTTTTGAGAACTAATTTTCTGCAACAAAAACTTAGACAGTAGCAAGAAAATACATGCAAATCTCCAGATCTCTATAAATCAATAATCTTCACTAGTTATCCTTCAATCTAGTGGAAAGAGATCTATGTTGAGTCCTAGTCTTCATGAGTTTTCCTACAACCTTGTGGAAAGACTCTAGCCAAAAAGCAATTTTAGAAATTTTTAAAAATGAGATCTCCTTATCTCCTCTCAATCTCTCTTGTGGCTCTCCCTATCTCCTATCAATCTACCTTGTGCTCTGATACCATTGTTAGCTTTTGATGATATATATTTAATGAAATGCAACCACAAGGACTAAAATGAGCATGCAATATTAAATATATGATAATGAAAATATACTAAGCAGGTAAAACTCATAAGAAAATTTTGCAATAACTCATAAAACTACCATTAATGAAAGCTCATGAAAATAGGATCTTCATACAAAATGTGGAGATCTCAAATACTCCATGCTTCATACAAGTTCTACATTGTATCAAACTTGTACTCTACTCTACTCTACTAAGATGATATGATAAGATATGATATGACTTGGATTTCTACTTGCTCACACAAAGGTCAATATATAATGGGATGTGACTCTTGGCCTTCCATATTCCTATGACTCTTCACCTTCCTATTCTATGGACTCATGTGCACATGGACTATGATGCACATTTACATTATTGAATACTTTGCACATTCTAATATTACTTGTGCATTTATTACATTGCATAAAGTAAATACTCAAACCCTAATCTAAGACAAACTCCTAATCTAAATATGTACCCAAGGTGGTACATTGGCATGTACCAAATAATGTAATATATTCCAATACACTTGAGCTATAATCCTCTACCAAACAAGTAGTTACATTATTAATAACGGTTACATAAAATGGCCCCACTTGTCTAGGCACTTCAAATACCACATACACCTTACAAAATATTATATTATACTATGAATATGTGATGGCAAGGTCGAGATTCAAACAAACAACTTCTCATTAATTTCCAGTAAAATTGCTTAATACAGTCTTCTGTTACAATTTCCAGGTCTATCTCTTTCCCCACAATCCCGAACTCACCATCCTCAACCCTTACAAATTTTGAGTTTTTATCGAGGCCTCGATCCTCTCGGAAATTAATGCTCCCGCCCAACAACAATTTCAAATTCTATTTTCCCCGGTTGGATTTTCAAATTTTTGGTTTCTGCCATAAATGGGCAACTGCCCGATCCGCCCAGAAGCTTGCATTAATGGCTTCCCATACCCTGCACTGGCCGCTTTGTTCTGACTGTACTCTATACCGTTGTTTCCTTCATAAAGCCCTCACCTGTAAACGCTATTAAACCAAAAATAATAAAGAAGGAAAGCGCGGCCGACGCCTCCCTTATCAACCTTCGAGATCTTCATCTTTGTTTTCTTACACGTAGCCAACCGCGTGTAAATCTTGCCATGCCCTCTTCTTGTCGCAATTTCGTTGTTCCACGTGCCTTTTACAATTGTCATGATACACGTGGCCTTCCACGTGTCAAATCTGGTCTTGCCCGGTCGTCCGCTGTTTTCTTTAGCCCTGACTTCACTGGGCCGCGATATCGCGACATGTCCAATATCACGACCAACAGTGCCTCCTTTATGCCGAAGTTCCTTTGGGGTCGCGATTTCGCGACCCCCCCTTCTTTTCGTGCCTTCACTTTTGACGATGTCTTTGCCATGTCCTCCGCTTTGCATTTGCTTTTGGTCTGCCTTAAGATCTTGCCACGTGGCAGTTCCGCGACTAGTCGCGATATCGCGACAGGACCTTCACCCTCTGCCTTGTTTCACACTATATCGCGATATCACGACGTCGCGATATCGCGACGATAGTGGCCCCCGCCTTGGCTTTTTAAAACACTGTCGCGATATCGCGACTCAACTGAACAAGTCACATTGCAGTCTTTCGGAGGTCGCGATTTCGCGACATGTCACGATTTCGTGACCTCACCCCCCTGCTTTACCAAACCTTCCCAAACTGATCAGTGCTTTTACAAAACTCCTCCCAAGCTGAAAATAAGTAAGTCAAGATGCAAAACTACTTAGAAAAACTAGAAAAATTTTGGAAGATGCAAGATTGCTCTACTGTTGCCGGATGCTCCTGCATCAGACACCCGGGGTAAAATAAAAGTGATCCTCACTTCTGTTTTGTTAGGGGAAGACCCAGGTGGTCAACCTCCATTTTTGACAACCAAGTTGCATCTTCAACCGGTCTGCCCTTCCACTTGATCAAATATTCAGTATACTGTTTGTTCCTGGTGCTTCTGCCTTCACGAGTGTCCAATACTTCCTCGGCCTCATCTGTGGCTGGAGTTGATGCTGGAATTTGCCATAATTCTGCACTAGGCATCTCTGTACCTTCCCCCTCATGATATTCCACTAAATCTGAAATATTAAAAATAGGTGAAATATCAAGCCAACTTGGCAATTCCACTTCATACGCATTTCCTGACTCCCGCTTTCCCAGTATTCTGCATGGCCCAAACTTTTTCATCTTCAATTTATTATAAGTCTTGGCAGGAAATCTCTCCTTCTTGAGATGCACCATGACCTCATCTCCTACTTTGAACTCCTTGAACCGCCGCTTCTGGTCTGCCCTTGTCTTATATTGAGTATTCATTTTTATAATTTGTCTCCTTACTTCTTCATGCAGACTTCTCATATGCTCCGCAAATTCTTCTGCCTCGGCACTGCACTTTTCTCTCTTGTCCAACTTTCTCAGTTCAGACACATTTCTTGGGTTGTTCCCGTATATTATCTGGAAAGGAGATTTATTGGTGCTCTTATTGACTGAACTGTTATACGCAAACTCCGCCTACGGTAAAACTAAATCCCATCCCTTGGGTTGATCTACTATCAAGCATCTCAGCAAATTACCCAGGCTTCTATTCACCACCTCTGTCTGTCCGTCAGTCTGTGGGTGGTATGCAGAACTGAATTTCAGATCTGTCTTCAACTTCTTCCACAAAGTTCTCCAGAAATACCCAACAAACTTTGTATCTCTGTCAGAAACTATGCTTCTTGGTAGACCGTGAAGTCGTACCACTTCCTTGAAGAATAACCCCGCAATGTGAACTGCATCACTTGTCTTCTGGCAGGGAATAAAATGTGCCATTTTGGAGAATCGGTCAACCACCACAAATACAGAGTCATTTCCCCTCTGTGTTCTCGGTAATCCAAGAATGAAATCCATGCTTATGTCCTCCCATGGCCTCTCAGGTACAGGTAATGGCTGGTACAGCCCTGTATTTTGCTTTACACCTTTTGCCATCTGGCATATTCTGCAACCTTGCACAAACTTCCGCACATCTTGCTGAAGTTGTGGCCAGTAGTAATTTTCCTCCACCAGGGCAATGGTCTTATCCCGACCAAAATGCCCAGCCAGTCCTTCGCTGTGCTTTTCTTTGATTAAGTTTTCCCGCATGGAACTTCTGGGAATGCACAACTTACTACCTTTGAACAACATTCCATCTTGGATTAAGAAATCCAACCATTTTGTTCTGTCCATAGTAACAGGTATCGAGCAAGCCTTCCAGGCTTCTGCAAAATCCGGATCTTCAGGGTACAAACCCTTCAGTTCTTCAAATCCCACTACTTCCACTGTCAGTTTAACCAGTAAAGTCTGCCTTCTGCTCAAGGCATCTGCAACTCTGTTCGATTTCCCACTTCTGTGCTTCAACACAAAAGTATAACTTTGGAGGAACTCCACCCATTTCATGTGCCTTTGATTCAGTTTGGTTTGACTGTTAATGTACTGTAAAGCCTGATGGTCAGTAAATAGAACAAACTCCTTTGGCAATAAGTAGTGTCTCCATTTTTTTAGAGCCTAAACTATAGCATAAAATTCCTGGTCATAAATTGAATATTTTTTTCGAGCATCATTTAGCTTCTCACTGAAATAAGCAACAAGTCTGCCTCCTTGACTCAGTACAGCCCCTATTGCACTGCCACTGGCATCACAGTCCACCTGAAATACCTTGTCAAAGTCTGGGAGTGCTAAAACAGGTTGTTCTGTGACCTTTCTCTTTAATGCATTAAAGCTCCTTTCAGCCCCTAATGTCCACTTGAACTCTTTTTTATCCCCCCTCATTGTTTCTGTGAGAGGTGCACAAATGCTCTCGAAGTTCTTTATGAACTTCCTGTAAAAGTTGGCTGAGACCATGAAATGATCTTACTTCCGTTGTGCTTCTTGGGGTAGGCCATTCGATGATGGCTCTCACCTTCTCTGGGTCCATTTTCAGACCTTCTGCTGAGATTACAAATCCCAGGTATACTAACTCCTTCTTGACAAAATTACACTTTTTCAGATTTATTAATAACTGCTCCTCCCGTAGCTTTTCAAAAACCCTCCTAATATGTATTAGGTGTTCCTCCAGGGTTCTGCTGAAAATTAATATGTCATCTAAATAAACAATGACAAACTTTCCCAGAAACTCCTTCAGTACTTCATTCATCAGCCGCATGAAGGTACTTGGTGCATTGGACAGCCCAAATGGCATGACCAACCACTCATACAAGCCCTCTCTTGTCTTGAAGGCTGTCTTCCACTCATCTCCCTCCCGGATACGGATCTGATGATAGCCACTTTTTAAGTCAATCTTTGTGAAGTATTCAGCTCCACTTAAACAGTCCATGATATCATCCATCCTTGGCAATGGGAATCTGTATTTAATAGTGATTTTGTTGATGGCCCGTGAATCTGTACACATCCTCCATTCTCCATCCTTCTTTGGCGCCAGCACTGCAGGTACTGCGCATGGGCTCAAACTTTCCCGAATCAATCCCTTCTCTAACAATTCCTGGACCTGTCTATTTAACTCCTCAGTCTCTACAGGCGTCATTCTGTGTGCAGCTTTATTTGGCAAACTCGATCCTGGCACCAAATCTATATGGTGGCTGATTTTCCTTACTGGGGGTAAACCCTCAGGCACATTATCAGACACAATATCTGGAAATTCCTCCAGCAGGTCTAGGACTTCTATTGGGGTATCCTGGCATTCCTTCTCCCCAACTCTAGGAATTATTGCATAACATAAATGTTCATGCTTCAACCCGTCCAGGAACTTCCTCCCTTCAACTAAACAGATTCTGGAGTTGTTACATACCTTTTCATCCGCTTCCTTTAAGGGCTTTAGTTTATGGCGTACACCACTCTTTGTCAATGAGTAGGTGTTGGCACGGCCATCATGCACTGCACTCCGGTCAAACTGCCAGGGCCTCCCCAGCAACATATGGCAAGCATCCATAGGCAGGATGTCGCACAGGACCTCATCACAATAATTTCCAATATTAAATTTAACGGAGCACTGTTCATTGACCAAAGCTTTGTGGTCCTTCTGCAACCATGCGACCCGGTATGGATGCGGGTGCTTCTTCCTTTCCAACTGTAGCTTTGTAACCATTTCTTCTGAAACCAGGTTATCCGTGCTACCATTATCAATAATAATATTGCAAACTTTACCCGCACACTTACATCTTGTGCGGAATAAACTTCTTCTCTGGTCTGGGTCCTTCTCCTCATTCAGCAGGACTCTTCTTACAATCATTGCCTCCCCTCTCTCCGCTTCTTCGGAATGCTCAGACTCAGCATCTTCCTCTGCCACAGTAGCCCTGGCTGGACCCTCAGGCCTCTTGTTCGTCCTTTCTCGGTGTTGTGGACACTCAAATGCCCGATGTCCTTCTTCACCACAGTGGAAACATGTCCCACGAAATACTCCTCTTCCAAATCCTCGTCCAGACCCACCCCGTCCTCTTGGGTAGCTATTTTGATCTCGGGGCTGATAAACATCCTCTTCCCTTTGATCCTGGTTACTACTGGCTTCACCAGTCTTCTTCGGGTCTTTGTACTTTTCTCCACTGGTCCTCCCACCAGTTCTTCCACCACGGCCCCTTCCTCTTTGCTTGCCTTCAAACCGCCTATTCAGTTTTTCTTCCACCTTTAAGGCAAATTGGTAAGCATCCTCAATGGTGCTTACCCGAACTAGGCTCAGCTCTTCCTGGATGCCGAGTCTCAACCCATTGATATAACGGGCTACTTTTTCTTTGTTTGCCTCTAAATGCCCGAGTTCTAATAGAGATCTTGTAAAACTCCTCGGTGTACTCTTGGACAGTTTTGTTTGTCCGTCTTAAACTCTGCATTTTTCTTAGCAGATCCAACTCGTAATCTGTCGGGATGAACTGTCTTTTCAGCTTCTCCACCATTCTGTCCCATCTTGTTATTCTCTCCTTCCCTCTTCTGTTCCTCTCCAACTGTATTCCCCTCCACCAAATGCTGGCATGACCCTTCAACTTGGTCTTAGCAAATCTGACCCGATTAGGGTCTTCAACCTCCTCGTACTCGAAATACTCCTCTAAATCATTTATCCAGTCAATCACTTCTTCTGGATTTAAGTTACTCGAGTATGTGGAAACCTCCATTTTTGGTTGCTTTCCAATCTGAGAGATGGCCTTGTACAACCGGGCTTGTGCAGGATCCATAGCCTCTTCCTCTTCCTCAGATTGGTCTTCTTCTTCAACTTCGTCCTCACTTTCCTCATCCCTTTCGGGCTCGTGCCTTCTGCGTAACTCTGCTTGCAGGGCTTGAACTTGTCTCTGCAAGGCTCGAAAGTCTTCGGCCGGCACCACATTTCCTACCCCGCCATGGTTCCTTCGTGGAGGCATTATATATATATATTTTTATTTTTATTTTTTAAATCCTCCCACAGATCCTGGTGTAACTGCCTCTCTCCGGTGATCTGTTACACGCTCAGGAGCTCCCGCTCTGATACCACTTGATGGCAAGGTCGAGATTCAAACAAACAACTTCTCATTAATTTCTAGTAAAATTGCTTAATACAGTCTTTTGTTACAATTTCCAGGTCTATCTCTTTCCCCACAATCCCGAACTCACCATCCTCAACCCTTACAAATTTTGAGTTTTTATCGAGGCCTCGATCCTCTCGGAAATTAATGCTCCCGCCCAACAACAATTTCAAATTCTATTTTTTTTTTTTCCCCCGGTTGGATTTTCAAATTTTGGTTTCTGCCATAAATGGGCAACTGCCCGATCCGCCCGGAAGCTTGCATTAATGGCTTCCCATACCCTGCACTGGCCGCTTTGTTCTGACTGTACTCTGTACTGTTGTTTCCTTCATAAAGCCCTCACCTGTAAACGCTATTAAACCAGAAATAATAAAGAAGGAAAGCGCGGCCGACGCCTCCCTTATCAACCTTCGAGATCTTCATCTTTGTTTTCTTACACGTAGCCAACCGCGTGTAAATCTTGCCATGCCCTCTTCTTGTCGCAATTTCGTTGTTCCACGTGCCTTTTACAATTGTCATGATACACGTGGCCTTCCACGTGTCAAATCTGGTCTTGCCCGGTCGTTCGCTATTTTCTTTAGCCCTGACTTCACTGGGTCGCGATATCACGACCAACAGTGCCTCCTTTATGCCGAAGTTCCTTTGGGGTCACGATTTCGTGACCCCCCCTTCTTTCTGTGCCTTCACTTTTGATGATGTCTTTGCCATGTCCTCCGCTTTGTGTTTGCTTTTGGTCTGCCTTAAGATCTTACCACGTGGCAGTTCCGCACTGGTCGCGATATCGCGACAGGACCTTCACCCTCTGCCTTGTTTCACACTATAGTCACGATATCGCGAATGACGACAGTGGCCCCCGCCTTGGATTTTTAAAACACTGTCGCGATATCGCGACTCAACTGAACAAGTCACATTGCAGTCTTTCGGAGGTCGCGATTTTGCGACCTCACCCCCCTGCTTTACCAAACCTTCCCAAACTGATCAGTGCTTTACAAAACTCCTCCCAAGCTGAAAATAAGTAAGTAAAGATGCAAAACTACTTAGAAAAACTAGAAAATTTTTGGAGATGCAAGATTGCTCTACCATTGTTGGATGCTCCTGCATCAATATGGTATCCCCATATTAGGAAGGGGATAATTACATAATAAGGTTAGAATGTGGTTCTAACACTACAGGCTCATCACAGTATCAAGATACAAGGCTTTGTTAAGTTCCAATGAATCAATATGCTAATTGATTCATGTAGTATGCATGAATTTATTGACAACAAAACAACCAAAACCTTTAGATTATATGTCAAAAATATAATCCAAGATAAATTCTAGGTGTTGATTGCCAATGAGTATATGATTTAATGTGTGGGTTGTATTATGAATGGCAATATCTATATGGGATACTACACATATTTTGACCATCATTTTATCATGGACCTAGGTAGTGTAGATGTTGTCTTAGGGGTTGGTTGTCTATGCTAAGAGACATTACTCTTAATATATAATAATTGTATGTCCAATGAGTGGAATATGATAAGGTAATTTAACTCTAGGGTATCAAAATTCCACCTTCCATAGTTGTCAACTCTAAAAAAATGGAAAATATCCTAAACAAAGGTAATAGAAGTGAGTTACATAGAAGTATAATCCACTTAGAAACTCCCTCTAACTCTTCTTTTTGACATGTAATATCTTATTTATTACTTTTTGGTAGTCTTCAATGAACCCATGGATCTTCCAATTAAGTGTATGCATGATCATACCATCCACCTTGTCCTAGGATGTCATCCATCCAATGTTTTCCCTTATCACTATCTCAAACCCCAAAATCCAAAGATCGAGAAGTTCATTCAAGATATATTGGAGTAGGGTATTATCTATCTAAGGACTAACCCTTTTTCTACCCCCATTGCTATGGTGTAATGAAAGGATAATTCTTGGTTCATATATCCAAATTAATTCCCTCTCAATAAGATTACCAGCAAATATAAGTTTCCTATATTTGTTATTGATGATTTTTCAAATGAATTACATAGTGCTAAATACTTTATAAGCTTCACTTATATTATGTCAAATAAGGATTATAGAAATGAATATTTCCAAGAGTGCTTTCTATATAAATGAAGGTCATTATAATTGCATGGTCATGCCTTTTGGTCTTACTAATGTTCATTCTATGTTTTAGAACCTCATAAATTCTATCTTTTATCACTTTATTTGTAAGTGTGTGCTAGTCTTCTTTGATGACATCTTAGTTTATACTAAGTCCTAGGAAGACATTTATTTCATGTTAAAAAAGTCCTCCACCTATTACAAAAGGAATAATTATATGTCAAGAGGTCCAAATGTTCTTTTGGGGTACTCAAAGTGAATACTTAGGCCATATTATATCTTAGGAAGGAGTCAAGGTGGATCCCAATAAAATAAAATCCATACAATATTGGTATTTACCTAAATCTATATAGCCTAAGTAGCCTAATGATATAGAATTTGGAACTTTGGTCAAATGTCCAAGGTTTAAATCATGCAAGGTGTAGGAATGTACACCATGATTTAGCAACTAGATTATGGTTGGATAACCATAGATTAGGTAATGTGTCATATATCCTATAACCTTATGGACAAAACAAAACTACTATTACTACTACTAATACTACTACTTATATAGCTTCAAGGATTTTTAGATCTTATTAGGTATTACAATAAATTTATTTGCAACTATGGGAATATTGTAGCTCTCTTACTACTCTCACTAAGAAGGATGCTTTTGTTTGGTTGAATGTAGATATCCAAGCCTTCAATGCCTTAAATAAGTCTATGTGCACCACCCTTGTTTTGGCTACTCTTGATAATAGTAAGCCTTTTATCATTGAGTGTGATGCTTCATGAATAAGTCTTGGTATTTTTTTGATGCAATATGGACATCCTATAGCCTTTCAACAAAAGCAACTTATAAAAAAAATTCTTGGTTGACCCACTTATGTGAAGATGATGTTAGCAATTTTGTATATTGTTAAGAAATAGAAATTTTATTTGTTGTTTTATCACTTTCCTATCAATATTAACCATAATGGATTCAAACTCTTCCTAAAATATTATCTCTCCTAACAAAAAAATAGTTGACTAGACTATTGGATTATGACTTTGCCATTGAATACAAGAAAGAGAAAAATAATGTTGTGATCAATGCTCTTTCTCACAAATATGAGGACAGTCATTCTCAATGCTATCTCTAGTCCCCTTTTACAATGCCTTGCCTAGCTTCATGAGGAATGACATTCAAATCCTAAGACTAATCATGTCATTCTTGATGTGGGGTTGGTAATTTACCTAATTCCTTATTTTCATACAATGACAAGATCTTCTATAAGAAGGATCATATTATTTCCCTCAACCTACTAGGATCAAGAATACTATTCTATAAGAATTACATGCTTCCCCATTAACAGGATATTCTAGGTTTCTAAAAACCTGTTATTAGTGAAGTAATAATTTTTTTGCAAAGGAATGAAGAGAAATATTGAGATATTTGTGGATGAATGTAAGGTATGCTAGAGAAATAAGGATAAAATAATTGAATCTCTTAGTTTGTTTCAACCCTTTTATATCTCTGATCATCAATGGGAGCATATCTCCATGGGTTTCATCAAGGATATTCCTAAATTATAAGGAAAAATAATGATTTTTTATAGTTGTGGATATTCCATACAAGGTATTTTCACTACCAATAAGATATCCAAGGTTTTCCTTGGCATTGTCTCTAAACTACATGATGTACCTGTAGCACCCTAAAATTGGTGTAGTAAAACCTTAAATAATTACAATTACTCTAGTAAATATTCAAATTCAAATTTTAACCCCCAAAATCGCTTCCAAATCGTCGTTTAACCCGTTTCCTCCTTTCTCGCGCCATTTTTAGAGTTTGTTTTGACCGTTTGACGATATCGTCATCGATCAGATGATATCGCCTCAGATCGAACGATTTCGTCTGGACTAGGACATCCAGACGATCTTGTCCCAAAACTAATTTTTCTCAATTAGCCTCTATTCCAACGACGTCTCTAATCCGGGCAGAAGTGTGTCTACGTCGTTAGAGACCCTCCCCATTGGAGATCTCCCAAATTGGGATGATCTCCAACCTTCTAACCTCCCTCCTAATCCTATTTAAACTTAGGCCCTCCCCTTAACCTACCCCTGGCTGATATTTCTTGTAACTTGACTTTATACGCATTGAAACATCCCAAATTACTATCTGCACTAGTCCTATCCAAATTTTGTTGTAGGAACCTTAGTGTTTTTTAGTTGAAGCAAGCTCAGTTCGTCCTGGACGATCCTGTTCAATTCAATATGATTTCGTACCAATTCGAGGCGATTTCGACTGCAATCAACGTTGGGGGCAATCAGTGCCCAGAGTTTGCATTTTTCTCTTTTCATCTCCTATTCTATTTTGCATCTAGTCAGTTTATTTATTATTTTCTGCTATTACGCATCTTGGAGTTCACCCATGTAGTCTAATTGCATAATGAAATCATGATTAACTATTAAAACATTGTAATTTGCTTGCATTCCTATTTAGGATTATCTGTTAACATCTTTATTGTCATTTTACATCTTTATCCTCTATTAGCATTGCTGTATTTTTTGTATTTTGTCTCTATTTCTCTGTTTGCAGGTCTCTGACGAATTCGTCTAATGAATTCGTCAGATCTCAGACGATCCTGCAAGTCAGAGATGATCCTGTCAAATTCCAGACGATCTGGACTGCTTCAAACATCAGAATCTCCATCAGACATCCAGATCAGGTATGGCTCTGTAATTTAGCTTTTTCATTTTGTTTTCTATTTAAAATATATTTTCTGTATTTCATTTAGCTTGCATTTTCATAATAGAACAACTTAGATTCATTTGGCCAAACCTAGGACTTGAATGTTTAAAGATAAAACTGAACACATTAAACACATTCCCAACCTAGGCATGGAAACTGCCATTCAAATGTTTCCTGGTGAACCCACCATCCATCAAAAAATCACCATAATACACCTCCCCCGAGAGGCGGGACCTTCGCAAGGCCTCTTAGTCCGAGGTACCGCGCCATCCTTTTCCCATCCTCCTTTCGGGCATGGATCCTATAGCCTGAAGGTAAGGATGCGAAAAATTTGGAGCGATACATTTTGGTGAACCCGACGTGAATGCATTTAAAACCTTTTGAAAACAAAACAAAAAATAAAAAAACAAAAACATAGATGCATTTAAAATCATTTAAAACTAATAAGTTGCATATCATGTTTAGATGGTAGCTCCTAAGAAAAGATAAGCAGTTACTATAAATGTCGAAAACCAATTAGCAGCCATAG
Organism: Wollemia nobilis; assembly: GCA_028583015.1. Taxonomy (NCBI): domain Eukaryota; kingdom Viridiplantae; phylum Streptophyta; class Pinopsida; order Araucariales; family Araucariaceae; genus Wollemia; species Wollemia nobilis. Next base: position 2,742,643 of record JAQPPZ010003633.1, read on the forward strand.
AAATCAATTTTGTGCTTAGTGTGCACGAAGCAGGATAGAAATCAACTTTTGTGGGATGAACTTGATAGAAGACTAAGTGTCATTTCATCTAGGTCAACAAAACTTAAACAAATCAAGAGGCTTGTCCTAGATAGAATCCTGGATCCTCATCAACTCGTCTTTTATCATGAACTTCAGAGAGCCTACCATAGATGGTTAGCTTATAGGAGAGCTCTTGTGTCTTCAAAAATTTTCACTTTCGAGGAATACCTCAAGAACACAGCTGTGGTACGCCAATTTCTAGTTCATATAGAATCCCAAGAAACTGATCTTATGATTAGAAGAAGATGGAACAAAACTCCTAGAGCTATGTTGTATCGTGAATATTGTCGTGAGAATTATTATTATCAACTAGAATCTGAAATACATGGTATTTCTATAGCCCTTTTCATTAAATTCTTGAAAGAAAATTTTCAATTTGAAGAAGAACACTTCATGACTCCTGAAGAACTTGAGCCCATTAATGACATTTATAAATTATTTATAGAAAACTAGATCATTGCTTTCATTATTATTATTTTTTGCATTTATTGTGTTGTTTCTTATCTTTACAATATTATTACAAAAACAAGAAAAACTAAAAAAACATAACAAAAACCAAAACATTTCATTTTAAATATTGTAGTAGGTATATAATTAATATATACCTCTTAAGCTTGTTGCATATATATATATATATATATATTTGCTGAAATCTAAATTAAGCACAATGCCTAAACTTAGGAATGGTAAACAAACTGAAGGAGAAGAAGAAGATTGGTTAGAAGATAAAACTAGAAACCCAAATGTCCTTCCTGAGGATCCAATTTCGGAAGGAGAAACTCTAGATCAACCAGAAGATGACCTAGGTGAAGATAATGAACAAGAAGAAAATGTTAAAGAGGATGGATCCTCATCCCCTAGAGTAGCTCCAGATGGAACTATTGCTTTTGATAACTTAGATCATTTCTAGAATTTTTTTAATAATATGGCAGTTCGTATTGATAAAGGACAAATTAGTGACACTCAAGCAGCTATGGAACATATGTTTGACATACACACTAATCCCTTGTCTTTTATTGATCAAGAAATTGATAAGGCTGGACCATCCAATAGAGATATGGTCACTATGATTCAGAACATGCCAAAACAATAGGTTACCCAACCTCCTAAGGAACCTGTTATTGAGCCTAAAATAATTCCCACACAAAAGAAAACTTCCTTCACTACTTTACTTCGCCAAACTATTGATCAATATGCTTCAAGTAAACAAAAATCTAAAATGAAGCCAAACACCAATTTTCAACAATCTGGGATACAGCATAATACAACTTCAAAATTTCTTCATAACACCCTTCCTACCAAAAATTTACACAATAGCATTATAGCATCTAATATGCATGCCCCTCCATCATATGCTCACAAATCCCATATTAATGCCCTACCGAACCAATATGGTGGGCAAACTAGTAATCTGGAAGCCATGGTGAAGCAGTTAGATTCACGTATGGACTAGATAGATCCCTACCGTCCCTCGTACAATTATCGAGAGATATGTAGTCAACCTTTGGATCCCATAGTTGTAGCACAACCGTACCCTAAGCATTTTCCCATGCCCATCTTGCCTATATATAAAGGAACCGAAGATCCCATAGAGCATCTTCGCATGTTTAGGATAGCATGTCATGATATATCACATGATGACTTGCTATTACTAAAAATGTTCCCAAAAAGTTTAGGTGGAATGGCATTAGAGTGGTACTATCAACTACCCACTCATTCTTTGAGAAATTTTGAAGAAACAACTGAATCTTTTGTCCATCAATTTAGTGCCTACATCGAGAGGCATGTCACCATTAAATATTTATACAACTTAAAACAAGACAAAGATGAATGTTTTGCTGATTTCTTAGCTAGATGGAGGCAGTTGATAGGAAAACTGCACTTTGTGCTACCTTATAGGGAAATTTTGGACATTTTTATCAATAATTTGCAAGAACAAATATCTTATGAGTTATCAACTGCTACTTTAACTACCTTCGATCAGGCTATAGATTTAGCTCAAAGAGTATAAGATGCCCTCATTAGGAGAGGCCAACTTAGGAAGAAGGATGATGAGAAAACCTCCAGAAATCAATATAAAAACAAACAAGGCGTAGGTGACGGAGTCACTGACAGCAGAAATGTTGCTAATATCAATGCAATGAAGACAACAAAAAAAATTATATTGAAACCTCCTGATAAACCTCCTCGAGAATTTACTAGATTGAATCAACCATTATCAACTATTTTACCTCAATTACTCGAAAGAGGTTTGATCCAATTACCGACTATCCAGGAACCTGATCCAACTATACTCGGATACAAAGCTGACTTACACTGTGATTTCCATAGAGGACTTGGACACTCTACCAATGCTTGTAAAAGGTTGAAACATAAAATACAAGATCTAATTGATAATAATGAAATGGAGGTGCAAGACTTCCAACCTAAACAAAATGTTCCTAATAACGCTCAAAAGAACATTCCCCAAAATCAAAATCAAAATGCTAATCAATCATTAGACATATTTCAACATCCTTTACCAAGACATGGTAAAGAGGTGGCCAAAAAATCGAACATCATAATGTTCCCCCTCCTACCCGATATGTAGGGACTATTAGCGGACAATTTTCTGTTAAGGATCCTCAAATATTTGACACAACTTTATCCCTGGTCACGACCAGGCCCCTACATAATTTACAAACTCTCGATCCTAGTGATATAGAATCAGATACTGAAAGTGAAATAGACATCACTTCAAACCAATCGAATAGTTCTAAAAATGAATCAGATCCTATTCAACCCATCACATATGCTATGGTTCCAGAAGAACCATTTCCTAGAAGAGTTACTACTCGACCCTCTTCTAATCAATTCCTCCCTAATGAACAAGCCATAAACGCTCAACCGAGACCAGTTCAGTGTTTTCAATATAACATTGTAGGTACCATTGGAGTCATTACCCAACAACAGGCTCAAAATTCTCAACAAGAACCAAACCAGAATGATGGATCAGCTCCATGTGTTTTGAAAAATCCCAATAAATGGAATCATGCTTCCAATGTTCAACCTAAACCCCCTTACAATATTAATGAGCAATTATCCAATACTACAACCAGAATTTCCCTTTTGGATTTATTAAGATCTTCTCCTACCCATAGGGATGAGTTGATGCTTACATTAAGCCAAATTATGGTACCTCAAAATATTCAACCTGAAGCCATGGCCAATACTATCATCACTCGAGAAGTTGATTGTATTGACTTCTGGGATAAAGATATCCCACAACACAATTTACATAAGGATAATCCCTTAGACATTACTGCCCTAATTGGAGATGTAGCTATTAAAAGAGTCTTGATTGATAATGGTTCATCTCTAAACATTTGCACTTTTGACTTCTACCAACGATTTGGCTTTAGAAGTGATGAAATGAAGAAAACTGACATGATTATCAAAGCTTTCAATGACAAAACACAAGAAACGTGTGGATTTATTACCATCCCATTGCAAGTTGGTCCTAGAACCTTAGATACGACCGTGTTTATTGTACATTGCCCCGCATCGTACAATATACTCTTGGGTTGTCCTTGGATCAATGCAATGCGGGCTGTCCCATCAACTTTACACCAATGTGTTAAATTTGAATTTAAAAATAAGTTGGTCATTATCCATGGTGATCCTAGACCCTTTGATATGTGTGCTTTGGAAGAACCTGTTGGAGTTCAATTTTGACTAGCTCTGTCATCCACACATCCTAATTCTTATTTTTCATCTAAAACTGTGAAACACACACCCATAGCTTCACCTATTTCTCCTCCATTAATTTCACCCTCATATATAGATCAACAATATTCTAAACAAATTACTCTAGAACCTCAAAAAGATCTTCAATCCGCAAACAATCCTTCATGTTCTATCCCTATAATTTCAAAACCTATAGACCCATTCATTAACACTTCCACATTATCAACATCTATCATACCTTCCACATCTAAAGATATAGGGAATGATCCTTCTACATCTTATGCTCTTTTTGATGAACTTTTATCAGATTTATCCACAATCTTAATATCAGAAAAAATAAATGCTTTCATGCAAGATTCAATTCTTTTAAATAACTTGCTGCCATCTCCTCGTACTTTGGGCCTCCCACAACCTATGGTAAGTACTTACCAAGTCGGGAGTTGTGCATTCATTTATAAAGGATATGACTGGGGAAGAATACCCCGAAATATTAAAACTCATCATGATGGATATGCTCGGTGTTATTTTACTAATGAGTATATTAAATCTAAACCTATAATGCTTAAAATGGGATATAAAGGGAAAGGATTGGGACCTTTCCAAAATGGCATGAAAGAACCTTTCGAGGTAGAACCGTGGCCTGCCCTCTGTGGTGTGGGCCTATTTCCTAGTAAGGGTCAACCCTTTCCTTTTGAAGATGATGATCAACTCATATGTTATCAAGATTATTTGGATAGGTGTGATGATTTTCCTCTAAAAAATCAGCCATTTACATGTAACATGCTATCCATAGCTTACCCGAAAATGATTGCTGACTCCGATGAGGAGTTGGAAGGAGATATCTTCCACGATGTCTTCATTGAAGAGATGTTACACAATGGATTTTATTTTGATGGTTCTATACCAACTATAGCCCAACTTGAGGCCACTAATCCTCAAGATGAATTATCCAACTTAACCTTAAAATAATTACAAGAATTGGGCGTCTCACCCGCCCCACCTAATTTTGAAAGAGATCTACACATGGAGGTCAAAAACGTCATTAAAGTTAACATTGGAACTGAGGATAATCCTCACATAATCAATATTGGGTCAGAATTAAGTCAAGAAAAACAAAAGCAATACATTACATTCCTTAAAGAATATGAAGATGTCTTCGCTTGGACATACGAAGATATGCCAGGTCTGGACCCTTTCGTAGTTATGCATCATCTAGTAGTCCATCCGGATGCTAAACCTGTTAAACAAAAACTTAGAAAAATGCATCCCAAAGTGGCCCTGCTAGTCCAAGGGGAGTTAGAAAAACTCCTGAATGTTGTTTTTATACAAGCTATTGATTATGTTGAATGGATCTCAAATGTAGTTCCAGTCACCAAGAAAGAAGCTACCAAAGTTAGGGTTTGCACTGATTTTAGAGATATTAACGATGCATGCCCTAAAGATGATTTTCCTCTTCCAAACATGGATCAAATCATTGAATTTACTGCCGGGAGTGGGATGATGTCCTTAATGGATGGATTCTTCGGTTATAATCAGATCAGGATAGCTCCTGAAGATCAGGCTAAAATAGCCTTTATTACCCCCTAGGGTACCTTTTGTTGGAAAGTTATGCCATTCGACTTAAAGAACGCAGGCGCAACCTATCAACGAGCTATGACTTATATTTTTCATGACATGATGCATGATATCCTACATGATTATGTAGATGATATTATAGCTCACTCTATTAATGAAGATAACCATTTAGATGATTTGAGAAAAGTTTTTAATCAATTAAGAGAATATCTTATTCGATTAAATCCAGCCAAATGCATATTCGAAGTTAAGTCTGATAAGCTATTAGGGGTTATAGTTTCTTTACGTGGTATCGAAATCGAACCTCTTAAGATTGCGGCTATCATTGATATGCCCGCACCTACAAATATATCTAAGTTACAAAGTTTACAAGGTAAGCTTCAAGCTATCCATCGCTTCATCAATAAGTTGGAAGACAAAACCGGTCCCTTTCTTAAGCTCCTTAAGAAGGATGTCCCTTTTAATTGGGACGACGAATGTAAAGAAGCTTTTGAAATTCTCAAACAATACCTCCTTAACCCACCTGTGCTTTCACCACCTAGACTGATCGCCCATTTCTCCTATATATTTTAGCTTCAGATTCTGCCTTAGGAGCTATGTTAGCTCAGCTTGATGATGAGAAGAGAGAACATACTAATTATTATATTAGCCGAACCTTCATCAATTATGAAACCCGCTACACAGCATTAGAAAAACTATGTCTAGCAGTCGTGTTTTCTATGCAAAAATTATGCCATTATATGCTTAGTCAGAAAACTTATGTCATTGCTAAATATGATCCCTTGAGGTATCTCATGAGTCGACCTTATTTATCCGGTCGTACAGCCAAGTGGGTTCTTGCTCTAAGCGAGTTTGACCTCACATTCATAGGACAAAAATATGTTAAGGGTCAAATCATAGCAGATCAATTAGTCTGTTGCACCCTTAAAGTCTACCCATCCCCTCATCATTGAGTTTCTCGATGAATGCCTTCAATTAGAGGCCGACCATATTGAACAATGGTCCTTATACTTTGATGGAGCCCGATGCATGAGTGGGGCTGGTGCGGGTATTATTTTAATATCCCCACAAAAACATCTTATTCCTCTGTACTTCAAATTAATATTTGCTTGCACCAACAATACTGCTGAATATGAAGCTCTAATACTTGGATTACGAGCTGCCTTGGCGCTAAAAATTAAATAGCTGTTAGTTTTTGATGATTCTCAACTTGTCATAAATCAAATTAATGAAGTTTATCAAACCAGAGATGATAAACTGTGCCCATATAAAGCCTATGTTTTACAATTAAAGTCTTTATTTGATCAAGTTACCTTGGAAGCTATTCCTCGAACTTGCAACCGTGCAGCTGATGCTATGGCCACAGCTGCATCTCTCCTGCCCTTGGAGTTAGATGACGAATATGCCACCATCATTATTCGTCAACTCCAAGAACCCGCTTCAAATAAGTCATGCTTAGAACCTTTGGATGTGTTTCTAATCAATGAAACTACTCCTGAACCTTGGTATATGGATATAATTAATTTTCTTCAAAATGGGACTTTCCCTGCCAATTCTAATAGAAACCAGCGTCGGTTATTATGTATACGAGCAAGTCGATTTGTAATAATTGGCAATACTTTATATAGAAGATCTTTTGAAGGTATCCTATTAAGATGTTTGAATTTAGAAGAATCCAAATTAGCCTTGAGTGAAGCCCACGATGGATCTTGTGGAGGACACTTCAGTGGTAGTGTCATTGCTAAAAAGCTCCTTAGGATAGGATACTTTTGGCCTACCATGGAGAATGATGCACATGATTATGTGCGCCATTGCGACAAGTTCCAGAAACATGCTGACCTTGTCCATGCGCTTGCACAAGAGCTACAGGATATTTCATCTCCTTGGCCATTTTCAAAATGGGGCTTAGACATTATTGGCAAAATTAATCCTGTGTCATCTGATGGACACAAATTCATCATAACCGCCATCGAGTATTTCACGAAGTGGGTTGAAGCTATGCCTTTAGCTTCCTACACTGGAACACAAGTCTCTAAATTTATTTTTAATCAAATCATTTGTAGGTTTGGAATTCCTACAAATCTCATCTCTGATAATGGAACTTGTTTCAAAAATAAAGATGTCAAGAAATTATGCCAAAAATATAAGATTCAACATCGCTGGTCCACCCCTTATTATCCCCAGGGTAATGGTAAAGCAGAAGCATCTAACAAAACCTTAATCAAATTCTCAAAAGATTGGTCAATAAATCTGGCCGTGACTGGCACATTCAATTATACCCATCCTTGTGGGCCTATCGAACTAGTGTTCGAACCCCCACTAGAACTTCACCTTTTGTTTTGGTTTATGGTGCGGAAGTCGTTTTTCCCTTTGAATTAGAAGTTCCTTCTTTGGCTTTACTACTTCAAGATACCGAAGTAGGAGATGAATATCGAGCTGGCAGACTCAGTCAGTTGGAACTCCTAGATGAAAAATGCATCAATGCTTTGGAGCATCTCCGTGCCTACCAAAACAAGCTTAAAAGATCATATGCTAAAAAAGTTCGTCATCGATCCTTTGAGATCGGCGACCTTGTTTTAAAAGAAAATCAAAAAAATACTAATGCAACTAAAGACCTTAAAGGTAAATTTGACCCCAAGCGGCTTGGACCATACATTATCACTGCTAAATTTGAATCGGGAGCATATAAATTATCTACCTTAGATGGTAAAGAACTTAAAGAACCCATGAAAATTTTGCATCTTAAACGTTACTATGCGTAACAAAAATTAGTCATTTCATCATTTGTACATATTTTGCATGTTGTATTATTTTAAAAATATATCAAACTGTTTACACAAAAACAAAAACAAACAAAAATAATAAAAATAAAAACAACAATATTCTTGACTCTTTCGAAACCAAAACAAAATAAAGAAGAAAGAGAGAGTCAACATTCTCAAACTTCTCAAAAAAGTATTTGTATATATTTCTTCTTACAAATGTTGTAGTTATATATTTCAAATTATTTTGGATAAATTAGCATTTATTTGGAATCCCTCACTTTCACAAACACAAAATAAATATCTTGATTTTTATCTGGCATGATTACTAATCTCTCTTATATCAAAGTCCACAAAATTCAATTAAATAAATTTTGAGCACAGAGAATTGATCTTGTTATTTACTTAAACCAAGCACATCCTTTCACAATAAAATGGTTATATGTGTAATATCCTTGCTATGCTACATAGTAGAAGTGGTTTCTTGAGCGAAAAGTTTCCCCTGCTATCCTATCATGCACATGGTCTAGAATCTTTGAGAATTGGCAAAAGGACAAGCTCACCCCTACCCGGAATAAAAATCCCTTGCTCTACAGCTAATCCAAGCAAGTATCCCTAGCATAGGAAGAAAAGCAAAGTTCAAGAAAAAGAGAAAAAGAAAAATGTTATTTTATATCATTACAGCAATGTTTCAAGCATTATCTCAAAAATCAAGCAAAAATACAAAAGAAAAGCAAAAGAAAGCAAAAGCAAAAGCAATAAAATCCCTCTTCCTATACCTTGAAAAGAAAAGAAGGGTTGATGAGATTGAATCCCTGGAATTCTCAATTATTCAAAAACTTTGAGGTAAGCCCCATAACAGGTGGTTTGTGCCCAACCTGCTTGGCCTTGGGTAACTCCTAGCGTGGCGATATGTCCATCACATTAGCGACCTTCTTTTGTACAGAACTATGTCTACTTATGGATTAGCTAGCTCTTGATAATCCGACTTACATAGTAGTCTGGTGTGGTTATATGCATCTAAATCATGGTTAATGAACACTTATTTGGTTCATTCAAATCACTTGTATCATAGTATCTTGCTCAAAACTGGTAAATGAACAATGCAATTGCACACACATTTGTATTTGAGATATTTTGTGTATCATTATGATAAATCAAGATTGGAAATGAACTCACATATGCACATGGGATTCCTTATAAATCTAACTTTTGTCTTTAAGATACTTTGAAATATTTTTTTTGCAAATTGCTTGGAATAAATTCATTTTCTTCTTTAAAGTACAGTTGTTTAGTATAAAGACAACTACATACATAATCAAAAATCCAAATTTCTTTCAAATCATACAATCAAAACACACACACACACACACACACACACACACACACACACACACACACACACATATATATATATATATTGTCGACTTTCGCGACGATGGTATAGTTCCAAAACTAAAATTGGAATTTTATGACTAGCGCAAGTCCTCATCTTCATATTTTTTGACTATTTTCAAAAATTAAAAATCAACCATGCAATAAAACAATCTATTTTCTTCTTTGATTTTCGCAATGATGGTATAAGTCTATATCTAAATATTCTATGCCTAGCGCAAACCATTGTATCAATTTTTATTCCCCATTTATTTAAAAATCATAAAATCCATATGACTTAAATCATTATGTTATACAATTATGCTTTAAAACAAACAAACACCTATCATTATTTCATGTCATTATGTCAATATGCAAATTTGCAACCATGGTATAATTTCTAAGAAATTATTCAACATTTTATCACACTTAGGAATTTATGCCTAGCAAAAATCATTTTAAAATATTTCATGCATAATATTTTCATGAAAAGTCTGAAAACAAAATCATCATCATCATCATTTGCATCATCACACCAAAGTCTTAAGGCAGTCTCTTAAGCACCCTTTTACTTTTAGCAATATTTCTATACTGGGATTAGCTTGACGACCGAGTGAGCGGCGACTCCATGAAATGGTCTATAACAACGACAATGTCCTTTGAAATTATTGTTAAAAGTCCCTTTTATTTTTTATCAAATCACATCACAACAACCAATTTGTTACATCAGATTATTTCATTTAAATTTTTAAAGCATGACATTTAAACCATAATATTTTTCAATGACATAATTACATGAATCATCAAATCAATCACACCAAAACATTAAAAGCATCATACAAACGCATAAGACAAGTCATATGATCAAAAAATATCTCATCTATATATATATCAAATATATGTACATCATATCAAAAATAGATTGGTATGCCACAATCTACATCTTGGCATACTCAATCCTCTCAATCAAATATACAATCTTTGTGTAGTGCAGTAGCCTCACCTCGAGAACTCCTCGAGCTCTCAACCTCATCTCCTCCCTCGCCCTAAGGTGGAGGAGGTGGCCCCATCGCAGTCCGTGTGGTGCCATGAGTCCTGGATGCTGATCGTGATGATGTCCTAGATGACCCCATCACGATAGGCTCTGCAATATGAGCTGGTAATGGCACCCTCTACTCTGCTGGCACTGCCTGGTAATATAGAGCCTGATAGAATGTAACCTGGGCAATAGCGCATGCTAAATCCTGAGTGCTCGCTCCTTCGCTCTGTGCTCTGAGGCGTGCAACCTCATCTCTGAGCTATGTAGCCTCCACTCGGTGTCATGCAGCCTCCTCCTACAAATTCTGCACCTATGCCTAGAGATGGACAGTCTCCACCCGAAGAGTAGCCATCTCACTACTCTCTCCTATGTCCACACCCTTGCCCTTATCAGGTGATGGTGGTCTCTCTCTTTATGGAGAAGGGGGTCTCTCCTCCCTCCTCTCCTGCTGTTGTGGCCTCTGCTGAGCCTATGGCCTCCTCTGCTCTCTCCCGCTATGACCTTGTGCTACCTCAATGGCTGCCTGGAATCACCTCCCCATTCGATGCACAACTATGTGAATCGGACCCTGAGCCCTCGTCATCCGAGGAGGGCGGATGCCTGTGTACCAGGAATCGTAGCCGTCGGCTACCCCAGTGTCATCCCCATCCATTGGCTGAATGGGGGCATCATCTGTGTCCTGACTCTAGAATCCCTACATATCTGGAGCCTCACTAACTGTAGTGTTATCCCAGACAGTCTGAGAAAACTCGTAGTCTCTTAGAGATGGGATCCCCTACTGTAGACCGAACTGCCTCAAAACTCGGTCATACCGATGGAGCTCCACCTCTCCCCTCTCCATCCTCAGCCAGTAGACTCACATGATGCAAGCCAGCTCTTGTCCATCCTCGGCCCACCCTGGATGATCTCTCCAAGGCCTCTAAGTGATCTTGTAGGAGACGAGGTCATCAAGTAGTCTTCGGGACGCTGGTAGATCTATCCGCTGTTGTGCCCCTCTTCGGAGCCACCAGTAGAAAACTTGGGGCCTCTCCCTGTCAATCCTTGTCAATGGGAGCCCTACCGGCCTTCGCATCGCAATGTGCTCCCAGCACCAAACCTGCAGCAACAATGTCATAACCAGACATTGATCGCCCTTGTATACGACCCCATGAAGGATCCTATACAACCGATAGAGTACAAATCTCCCCTAAGCAAATCTATATCCGTGGTCTCTCATGTCGCAGACCACATCTATCAGTACCCATGGTACCCTGCATTGAAGTACACCTACCACCCTAGCCAAAACCCATGTGAGTCTAGATTCCCCAGGCATATGGCGCAGCGACTCGATATTCTCTTTGCCCTTTTCCAGGGCGAAGCTTGGATCACCACACAGTCGCATCATCGCGTGGCCCTGATTGGCCGTAGGAGTGATCAGTCGTCCTTGTATGGGGATCCTCAAAATCCTCCATACATCCTCCAGTGTGGGAGTCATCTCCCCTGTTGGTAACCGAAAACAAGAACCCGGATACCACCTCTTTGCTAGGGCTGTCAGTAGCCCCATATCTATAGAAACTTGTGGCATCTCTGCCACATGCTGCAAGCCGACCTGAGCCAGCTGATCTCGCTCTGCTTGAGACAGGGAAGCCAAGTCATTCCTCAACCCGCCATATTTCCATTCTCTGCTCTTTAGTAATCCTCTCTGCAATATAAACAAAATCAACAATAAAAATCATTAATTAAAAATGCAAGTCAAAATAAGCTCAATTTCATAAATGATGATATCGTCTACAATTGGACGATATCGTCCCCAATTTGAGCAAATTCGTCTCCGATTTCGCCAGCCGAAATTGTCCCCTTTTTGACGAAATCATCCCCATTTCGCCGATTTCGCCTCTGGACGAAATCGGCGATATCGAGACGATTTTGATGAAATCACGACGATTTCGTCTCGATGACGTCAACGGCCCAAAAATGGCCATGATGCTCAAAAATCAATCAAATCTTATCTACACAGCATGAAATTCTAAATTAAAGCATTCTAAATTCAGTTTAGATCCTTACCTGTAGCTCGCGTCGGACCTCTGTTGATCTGTGTCTTTGTCTCAACCATCTTGTCTCCAAAGCTCTAAAAACTAGGAAAATGAACAGTAACAAATGAATTAGGGTTTTACCCTATTTTTCTTAATTTTATTCAAAAACAATTAAAAACATTTTAAAATTTTGCTTTTCCACGTTTTTACCTCAAACGTTCGATTTGGGTAAAAACACGGAGGGGGCACCATAGTAAGTTGTCATACGATTCGACCTAGAATTGTCGTCTAAAAATGGGAATAAATTTTTGCTTTCTCATAGATCGAGAAGAACTCATCTTTAACGCATTTTCTTCAAAAAATTCACTAAAGAGGGGGCAAAATGTAGCACCCTAAAATTGGCACAGTAAAACCTTAAATAATTACAATTACTCTAGTAAATATTCAAATTCAAATTTTAACCCCCAAAACCGCTTCCAAACCGCCGTTTAACTCGTTTCCTCATTTCTCGCACCATTTTTAGAGTTTGTTTTGACCGTTTGACGATATCGTCGCCGATCAGACGATATCGCCTCAGATCGGACGATTTCGTCTAGACTAGGACGTCCAGACGATCTTGTCCCAAAACTAATTTTTCTTAATTAGCCTCTGTTCCAACGACGTCTCTAATCTGGGCAGAAGCATGTCTGCACCGTTAGAGACCCTCCCCGTTAGAGGTCTCCCAAATTGGGATGATCTCCAACCTTCTAACCTCCCTCCTAAGCCTATTTAAACTTAGGCCCTCCCCTTAACCTACCCCTGGCTGATATTTTTTGTAACTTGACTTTATATGCATTGAAACATCCCAAATTACTATCTGCACTAGTCCTATCCAAATTTTGTTGAAGGAACCTTAGTGTTTTTCAGCCAGAGCAAGCTCAGTTCCTCCTGGACGATCCTGTTCAATTTGAGACGATTTCGTACCAATCCGAGATGATTTCAACTACAATCAATGTTGGGGGCAATCAGTGCCCAAAGTTTGCATTTTTCTCTTTTCATCTCCTGTTCTATTTTGCATCTAGTCAGTTTATTTATTATTTTCTGCTATTCTGCATCTTAGAGTTCACCCATGTAGTCTAATTGCATAATGAAATCATGATTAACTATTAAAACATTGTAATTTGCTTGCATTCCTATTTAGGATTATCTGTTAACATCTTTATTGTCATTTTACATCTTTATCCTCTATTAGCATTGCTGTATTTTGTGTCTATTTCTCTGTTTGCAGGTCTCTGACGAATTCGTCAGATCTCAGACGATCCTGCAGGTCGGAGACTATCCTGTCAAATTCTAGACGATCCGGACTGCTTCAAACATCAGAATCTCCATCAAACATCAGGATCAGGTATGGCTCTGTAATTTAGCTTTTTCTTTTTGTTTTCTGTTTAAAATCTATTTTTTGTATTTCATTTAGCCTGCATTTTCATAATAGAACAACTTAGATTCATTTGGCCAAACCTAGGACTCGAATGTGTAAAGATAAAACTGAACACATTAAACACATTCCCAACCTAGGCGTGGGAATTACCATTCAAACGTTTCATGGTGAACCCACCATTCGTCAAAAAATCACCATAATACACCTCCCCCAAGAGGCGGGACCTTCACAAGGCCTCTCAGTCCGAGGTACCGCGCCATCCTTTTCCCATCCTCCTTCCGGGCACGGATCCTATAGCCTGAAGGTAAGGATGCAAAAAATTTAGAGCGATACAGTACCCAAGTCAACAGTTAGTGATTATAATCCAGTTTTCATGAACAAATTTTAGAAGAAATTATTCACTCTTAGTGGTGCTTAGTTGAATATGTCCTCTTTTTATCAACCTTAGTCATATGAAAAACTGTAGATTATGAACAAATGTTTGGGCACTTACCTTCAGTGTTTTTCCTAATACAAATGGTATCAATGGGTTTATTGGATTCCCTTAGCTAAATGGTGGTATAACACTTATAATTTTCCCTCATGATGTTCCCATTTGAGGCATTGTATAGTCATAAACTATAATTTGTGGAAATTATGCTTCAATATCCTCTAAGGTGGATCAAGTAGATTATTTTCTTCATTATCATCAAATTATTCTCTATCTCCTCAAAGATCATATTTGTTAGGTAAAATACTATATGAAGTAGAAATGGGACTTATACTACTTGAAGCAACAATTTGTGATAGGTGATATGTTATTTTTGTGGAATCAACCTTATAAATAATTATTTCTAGGTACCAAGTTCAATAAGAAGTTGACATCTTGGTGCTATGGCCCATACAAGGTGGTTTATCAAATTGGAGATGTCATATTAGCTAAATATTTCTCCATCTTCTATAATCCACCCTAATTTTCATATTTATTTTGTTAAATAGGTTATTTCTTAGATGGTGTGGTATTAGAAAGATATTTTAGTACTTGATGACGAAGGTTGAATCAACCTCCAATCAAAATTTATTTTGTAGTCCCAAATCCATAATATACAGTCTCACTAGGTGCAAGAGTTTTTCATCAAGTGGTAGGATCTCTCAAATGAAGATGCAATGTTGGAACCAATAAGAATTCTCTAGTCATTTGTAGATTTAATGAGAAACATTTATCTCCAATTACTCTTAGGTGAATAATTTACTATGAATTGGAGATACAAGCATAATTGTAAGCATTTTTTAGTCATATTTGAAAATCAAAGCTACACTTTATGAGACTAATTATACTTCTAAGATCATTTTACCATAAATAAAAAGATTTTTAATGAAATTTTTGAATTGATTATTTCACTTGATATTTTAATTTGTGGATGAATAGAATTTGTTGCATTGCCCTCTCACTTTATATTAGCCCTTTATTATATTATGGTGTATTATTTGTACATTGAATGATATGGAACTTGGAATTTCAAGCTAAGGAAGAATGAAATTCATAAATAATAGCATGTAACAAACCAGAACATAAGAGTATGCATAAGAAAAATAATAGAATGATTTTCTTACTTAAAAATAAAATACAATGCAAGCAATATTTGAGAAGATGTGTGAGGCTATAACATTGCATCCATTACTTACACCTATCTCTAAGAAGAGATGTGAGGCTATAATAGTGCATCCATTATTTATGATTTGTATAGTCAAAGGTTCATATCTATTTATACAAGAATTGGTATGTTGGAAATCCATCATGCTGAATATGGAAAGCCACCCACATGGAAATGTGGTGGTTCACCTTTTGTGAGTTAAAAGGTCACCCATATGGAAATGTAATGATTCACCTTTCATAGGTAACAAAGTGTGTATTAAATAAAAATCACATACATGTTACTTGTCCCTTTGCGTTTTATCTTCTACTAATGTTTCAACATAGCTAGAGATGCATTTTGACCACAAAAATCTTAAAATAGAAAATTGAAATTTTTTTATTAGATACAAGAAGGGGTTTTGAAAGGGTCCCCAATTCTTTTACAAATCAAAACAGAGGCAATACCAAGAAAAATAATAAGGATTACTCAATACTGATAGAATTCATAGACCATCTAAACATAATCCAGTGAGTGGAATAATCTATCCTAACAACCCAAGAGATCCTAGGATCCCATAAGAACAAGAAACTGAGGATCCTAGCAAAGAACCCCATAAAAATATTGAAGCCTAACTAGAAATAACCCAATAAGAAAAGGGTAAGATAACCCCACAATAGCCCAACAAAATCAAAGCAACTAGAGGACAAGGTCCTCGAGAGGACCAACATCAGAACTGAACCACCATAAAAATTGGTTCTCAGGAGAACCATCCCTAACATCTCTTAGCACTAGCTTAGGAGCCTCTAGGGTATCTTGGTACTACTACATCATAGACTTGGTGTCTTTAGCAAAGGCGATGTCCACCTTTAACATCCCAATATAGGACTTCTAGTTATCCTCTATTAACTTAAGGAAATCCATTGGAGATTTTAGAGGATCCATCAAATTCTTTGTCATACGATTAGTGAAACCTTGAGTGGATTTCACTTTCTTCTTTTCAAGAGCCTAGTCCTCTAACCCCATGTTTTCCATAGACATCGAGGATTTATCTATCTTAATTTATTTCACAAAGAGGTATTTAGAACACCTAGATTTCCTTGAACCCCCTTTAATCTCCACTAGAGAGACCAAAATTGGTCCCTTCAAGGGAGTCTTTGTCTTTCTTTCAGGTATGCGAGGGCTAATATGAGATTTTCCCCCTTTCTAGCATAACTGGGGTTTATTAAATATTCCTTTGATGCCTTGGATTTTCTTGAATTGGAGTGCAAGGATCCTAACAAAGCCTCTACAACTATGGTATTATTTTAAATCAAAACCTGATTAAGAGCCACTTCTTCAAATATCCTCTCAAATTCACCACATGCTTGAATAACAAAAGAATTAGGCCCTGATGAATGAGATTGAGATTTTCCCTTTCTTAATATCCTACACTAAAATTTTTAAAGAACTATAAGGGAAAGACAAGACATACTCATAAACCTATTACGATGAAGATGGTTAAGAAACATGACATGGTTATATTAGTATTTTTAGTAAGTATTTTATTTTGCATTTTTGAGGGCTCGGTAGCATTTTTTTACAAAGTTACTCTTGTTTTGAAATCCACCTATGTGGATGAGATGCACCTTTCAGATCTTGACCAAGACTAGAAGACCTGTTGTGGCTGATCCACAACACACCCCAAAATTGGGGACCCACCTTTTTTGCATGCTTTCAAAGAAAACTGCAGTGGCCCAGATGCTAAAAAAATCAAAGGAAGAGCAAAATACAGCAAGAAATGAAAGTTGTCACGATTTCGCGATGTGTTGCTCTGTCGCTGCTCAGAAATGAAAATTGTCGCGATTTCGCAACGTGTTGCTCTGTCACTGCTCAAAAATGAAAATTGTCGCAATTTCATGACGTGTTGCTCTGTCATTGCTCAGAAATGAAAATTGTTGTGATTTCGTGATGTGTTGCTCTGTTGCTGCTCAGAAATGAAAATTGTCGTGATTTCGCAACGTGTTGCTCTGTCGCTGCTCAGAAATGAAAATTGTCGCGATATCACGACATGTCATAAAATCATGGTCAAAGCAAGCAGGAAGAGGTGTTGATCGAAAACCATCGTGATATCGCGACATGTCACAAAATCGCGGTTCATGGAGGAGAGAGAAGATGAGGCGCCAAAATTGTCGCGATATCGCGACATGTCACAAAATCATGGTCAAACCAGTCAAACAGGGCAAGGCACTAAAGTTGTCGTGATATCATGACATGTCACGTTTTCGTGGCTGCAAAGCAATGGAAGGAGTAAATGAAAGAATCTATCATGATATCGTGACATGTCACGTTTTTGCGACTGAGAGAAAATGAACGTAGAAGAAAAATGTTGCGATATCACGACAGGTCGCATTTTCATGGCTAAGAGCAGCAGGAGCAGTCTGAAGGAGAAAAGCGTCGTGATTTCATGACAGAAAGTAGCCAAGGTGTATGGAGTGAAAGGGTGTCACGATTTCATGACAAAAACCAGTAAGATGATGTCGAATAAAGAAATGTAGCGATTTCGCGACAGAAAGCAGTGAGATGGTGCCAAACGAAAAAGAGTCACGATTTTGTGACATAAAGCAGTGAGAGGGTGCCAAACGAAAAGTGTCATGATTTTGCAACATGTCACGTTTTCGCAGCCAGGGATAGCCAAAACACAGACAAATGAAAAGGCGTCACGTTTTCACGATAGATTGCATCCACACGGCCCGATAGCATGAAAATGTCACGATTTTGTGACATGTATCATTTTCACTGTGCATGGTGGCGGACAAGGCTGTTGGCCAAAAATGTCACGATTTTGCGACACGTCTTGTTTTCGTGGTGCAGGTAGAAAAGCAAAGCTGCATGCAGAAAAATGTCGCAATATCGCAACATGCTATTTTTTTTGTCATGATTCACAGGGGGCAGTTACGAAACAGGTAGAAAAGTGCAGAACACGTGGCATAAAGGTGTAAGGGTTACAGAGGCGTTATAGTTCACAAAAAATATTAAACATTTCAACGTAGAACAGAAAGTCAAAGACAACGAAGAGGCATGGAATACGAAGCAATGCAGTCTGGGAAATGAAGCGAAGCTTCATAGAGTGAAGCAGAGAACCGCACCAAAAAGTATAAAAGCAGAGGCACAGATTGATACAGAGGTCAGAAACCGCTGCGAGCAAGGTTGTAGAGTTGAGGGTGATTAGCCATTCTGGGCCTGCTATGGAGTGTTTTTCTTCCACTTTTGCTGGTTTTGAGAAAAACCAGAGATTATGCTATTGTAACATGACATATTTTTAATGCATAATTGTTCAAAAATTTGCATTTTGTGGGCAAGAAAGAAGGAGATCTTCTATGCATGCTTTCTCATTTTTCAGATTTCAGATTTATAGATAATGTTGATGCCACTTCGTGGGTTACATTAGGCGAATGTTTGAAATCTGAATTTTATTCCGTATCCTAGGAACCAGCACTTAGTCTATGGGGATTGTGCATGTTCTGCAGGTCCATTAGGTTAGGTTGCATGCATGGAAACCTCACATCTTTGGTTTTTCCAGAATAGGATAGCATCATACTGAATGCCCTTTATTTTTTATTTTTCAGTTTGTTTTCTGCATTTTATTTTCATTTTTTTGCATTCTTTTTCCAGAAACTATTATTTTATTTTAATTTGCAGACATTAAAATAAAAATTAAAAAAAAAACTTCAAAATCCAAAATAATTCCATCATTTATGGCATTTCATCAAATTTCATTTTGAAGTTGCAGCATGGTCATAAAGGGACCAAATCATATTTGCTTTATTCGGGTTCAATGAACAATCACTAAAGTTTCATGGTGAAATAAACCACAGTGCCCCTTGTTAACAGTTACTTGCAATCACTAAGGTGTTCCAAGCATTTTAATTGAATATCTTCATTTGATATCATTAATACACAGATGCAAAATGCTAACATAGCAAGAACCTTGGAGAAGTTACTTGTTTAATTTCTTTGCAAGAAGAGGATTTAGAACCCAAATCCTATTGGAGAGTGTGTTTTCACAACTGGGTGAAAATACCACTCAACAGATTGGCACTAGAAGGAGGGCCGAAACGGTTTATTTTATTGTGATTTAAGTGCTACAGGAATTGCTATGCACTGTTCTTAACGCTTTGATTGTTCATACAGGAATAATATGATTTGATTTGATTTAAAAAAAATAAAAATAAATAAATAAATAAATAAAGAATTTTTGGGTATTAAAGTTATATTCTTTAAGATTCACTAATGGCTATGTTTACACCATGGATGACAGGTAGCCCATTGAACATACCAGGAGTTCAACATTATTTTCTCATTGGTTTTGAGAGATGTCTTCCTCGATTTTTGTCTAATGGGAAAAATACTGCAGAAGAACACATTCAAGCATTCAAATTTGTTGTGAATCACTTAACAATTTGGTATGATGATGTTGTTTGTAAAATGTTCCCTTACACCTTGGACAAAGTGGCATATGATTGGTTTACAAGTCTGCCTTTAGGGTCTATCACTTCTTGGGCTCAACTAGAGGCAGCATTTCTTAATCAATTCAACAAAAAGTGAGTTGACCCAATCCTCATGTACAATCAGTTGGTCTATATTAGAAAAGAACCAAGTGAAAATGTGAAGTCATTTTCTGAAAGGTTCTTTGGATTATATACTCAATTAGTGACATTTTATGCTCTTCGAGAAGAAATGGCTCTCCAAATATACGTCAATGCTCTTGACCCACTCATCTCCACATATTTGCGAGGGATACCTCAAATCACATCCTTGTCACAAGCCTATACTCAAGCAATGGCAATTGAGCAAAAATTGAGTTGTCAAAATTATGGTGTGGGTTTTGGATCATATAATCTTCAATCATTTAATGCCTCTCCTACCCACCCAATGATTTATCCACCTCAACCAAGTTCAAGTGTGAATCAATTTTAGAATCAATAATCATTCCCAAGCTTCAATCAATTTCAAAATCCTCAACCTACTATGCAAGATCAACCATCTGTCTTAAGTATGAATCAACTTCAAAATGCTCACCTTGATTCAAAATATGTTTCTAAAATCAATTTCAATGATTTTCATACGAATATGATTTTATGCAAGGGAGGAGTACTAGATCCAACTAGTATGGAAACATGTGACAGATTGGAAACCCTTGACTCACCAAAAGATGAATTCTATGAGGATGAATCTGATTCGGATGACACATTGGATGACATTGTTGAAAGTAATGGCCCAAAAAATTCACACCTTCCAAATTATGTTAAACGTGAATCATGGGTTACACATGTGGATTATGATAACCTTATCAATTTGAATACAAGCAATAACCCAATTTTGGAAGTAATTGAACCATCTAAGGAAGGAGAAGATAGATTTGATGAGAAACATGTTGATGAATTAAAATATGATGAAGAAATAGTTGAGCATCACAATTTGATTTTGAAAGATGATCATTATGATTCTTGGGAAGAGTATGCTCACTCCAAACCTTCTGATGAAATTTGTGTGCCTATTGATATGCAGGATAATACAATTGCCCTTTCATATGAGGATATTACAAGTCCTGTACAATCTGAGAATGTTTTGGAAGAAGGGTTGGAATCTCATCAAAGGTTGGAGAAGGATAATGATTCTACTACCATGGATGAAGAAGGAGAATCAATCGTTTTTGTTCCCCTTGGGGGGCAAGAAATCGAAAATCTTAATCCACCTATTGTTTCTACAATGTCTATGTCATCTCAAAATGATGAAATTATAAAACCTAAGTGGTGTGGGTTTGATACTATTGATGATCCTAATGAAAATATGGATTTTGAGGCAACTCAAGCCATTGATCATGGAAAGGTGTTACGCGACACATATCTTGAAAAACTAGGCTTTTGTTTTGAAAAAGATGGATGCATGTTTGATTGGGTGCCTAACTTTGGTGTTTTTGAATAGGTATTGGATGATGAAGAAGACAATAAGAAAAAAGAAAAAGCTACTAACACTCATCAAGTTGTGGTAAATTCTAATCATGATGGTTTGAGTAGGGATGACAAGGTGAAATCTCTACCTTTGGTAGTAGCTACAAAAATTTCAAGTGATAAGTTACATGATGTCCCTTTGGATGCTAACATCATTAATGAGGAAATGCCAAATTTTGTTGATGCTTGTCAAGTTTTGAATGATTTTGATTGCTTTAAAATCCTGGAAAATAATTTAAATTCAAGACTTTTAGAAATAGGCTCTTGTTTGCAACATCTCACATTTGAAAAGGGAAGCCTACTTCTAAATCATGAATGGAATGATGAAACTTGCACTTTAAAGAATAGACAAGATAAAATTGAATACCAACCATTGTCTAATCAATTAGATTTGAATCTCACCTATAATGTTGGTAATAGAACTAAATCAAATTGGTATGGTGAGCATGGCAAGTTGAAATTTGTTGCATTGCTTGGTTTGATCTTATTATTGTTGGATTCCTACAAAATTTGGCATGTTTATTGTGTCATATGTTTTTTGATATGTTCTAATCATGTTTGGGATCCAGGAAAGTAATGGTCCAAGCTTGGCATCATCTTGTACAATAATGTATATAATTTTTGGTTTTTTGGTGTGGGTTTTCAAGTTTTTGTTTTTGGGATTGTTTTTGGGTTTTGGTTTTGGTTTGTGTTTTTCAAGTTTCATTTTTTTTGGATTGTTAGTTTAATCATGATTTAAGTCATGTGTTTGATTTCATTTGACATGTTTAGTTTGTTTATATATATATATATATATAAAAAAAAAAAGCAAATTTTTTTGAGATGCTAACTTATGTTCTAGATCAGGGAAATATGAAACATTGGAATTGTGTTGTAGAAGCTCCACAAGTAACACAAACATTTAAATAGTATCGTTTGAAACTTGTGATGCATGAAGTAGTTAGTTTTATATGGCAATATTTCATCTGCAATTCAAAATACAATGCATTCATACTACATATCACTTTGCATATACATGTCATCTTAGTTGCATATGCATTTCAGATACAAATCATTAAAGTGTGTCAAATCCTCTTAGGGTTATGCTATAACACAAATAAGAAGAAAATCCTAAGGTTGGGAACTGAGTCTCGAGATATCTAGAACCAAGAACATTTTATACGCATTAAAAAGGATCTTGAGTAAAATGATCAAAACCTTGCTTGGAAGAAAAGGTCATGCGAAAATAACATTTCATGTCTATCCTATTATGCAACATGATCCTTAAAATAGTGGTTTTTACCACTTCCATAAAGCTTAAAGCCTAAAATCAGTGTAGTAAGGATAGGGTTAAATCCTCATCGAACTTAGGTTGAGGATCCAACTCCCCAAAGCTCTGATTTGACCTACATGGAGTAGTAAGGATAGGGCATAATTCTCATCTCGCTTAGGTTGAGAATCTGATTCCCCAAAACTCCTATGTCTCATTTCATCGTAAATATTGGATTGGAAGGATCGTACTACATGTCCTCTACAAAGGATGGGTAGTCATCCCCAAGGTCCAAGAAATAAAATTAATATTTCCCATTTTCATCTAAATCTTGGATTGGAAGGATCATACTACATGTCCCTAGCAAGGATGGGTAGTCATCCCCGAGGTCTAAGAGGTAAAAAAACTAATATTTCCCATTTCATATCAATATTGGATTGGAAGGATCGTACTACATGTCCCTAGCAAGGATGGGTAGTCATCCCAAAGGTCCAAGAAATAAAAGAAAAAGAATAAATGAGGCCAAATTATGGATTATGGGGTTAAGTATGCCCATGCATGGCAGCATGTCTTGTCTAAAAAACAAGACCACTAACTGTTCGAAGGGTTAGGCTAGCATTACCATTTCTTCCATAATTGGTTAAATTATTTTGCTCAAAGTGAGGTAATGAATTCCAAATCAGAGTAGTAAGAATAGGGTTAAACTCTCATCTTGATTAGGTTGGGAGTCTGATTTCCCAAAGCTCGATTTCACTTTCACTCGCACATGGGTTCAAGATAGTAGTGACTCATAACCAACTTTGGGATCTAATAAAGCAATTCATTATACATATAGTTGATCCTAAGAGGGTTTGATAATCTTGAATGTTTGTGTATGATCTTAGAAGGTCTATGCCTTGATAAAAGCAAAATCTCTAAGCATATTTATTAGGTTACACAAATCATTCACAATCCCACATATACATTCATATAAAATTGATGATGGAATGTTGATCAATTTCAAACGATAGGGAATGAAATACATTGCACACACCGAGCTGATACTTAATGATTTTGATGATTCATGTATTTTTGATCTATGGGCATTTGTTTATATTTCTTATGTGCTAATGCCTGTTTTTGAGTTTGTATACTTCCAGGTTGGGTTCTCACTAAAATGCTCAGAAGCATTTGACAGCAGAGTCGCCATTTGTTGTGGCTGATCCACAACACACCCCAAAATTTGGGACCCACCTTTTTTGCATGCTTTCAAAGAAAACTGCAGTGGCCCAGATGCTAAAAAAATCAAAGGAAGAGCAAAATACAACAAGAAATGAAAGTTGTCACAATTTCGCGACGTGTTGCTCTGTCGCTACTCAAAAATGAAAATTGTCACAATTTTGCGACGTGTTGCTCTGTCGCTGCTCAGAAATGAAAATTGTCACGATTTTGCAACGTGTTGCTCTGTCACTGCTCAGAAATAAAAATTGTCATGATTTTTTGACGTGTTGCTCTGTCGCTGCTTAGAAATGAAAATTGTCGTTATTTCGCGATGTGTTGCTCTGTCGCTGCTCATAAATGAAAATTGTCATGATATCTTGACATGTCATAAAATCATGGTCAAAGCAAGCAGGAAGAGGTGTTGATCGAAAATCATCGCGATATCACGACATGTCACAAAATCGCGGTTCATGGAGGAGAGAGAGGATGAGGCGCCATAATTGTCGTGATATCGCGACATGTCACAAAATCGTGATCAAACCAGTCAAACAGGGCAAGGCACTAAAGTTGTCACGATATCGTGACATGTCACGTTTTCATGATCGAGAGCAACCAAAATGAACGTAGAAGAAAAATGTCGCGATATCGCGAAAGGTCACATTTTCATGGCTAAGAGCAGTAGGAGCAGTCCGAAGGAGAAAGGCATCGTGATTTCATGACAGAAAGTAGCCAAGGTGTACGGAGTGAAAGGGTGTCACGATTTCACGATAGAAAGCAGTAAGATAATGCCGAATAAAGAAATGTAGTGATTTCGTGACAAAAAGCAGTGAGATGGTGCCAAATGAAAAAGAGTCACGATTTTACGACATAAAGCAGTGAGAGGGTACCAAACGAAAAGTGTCGCGATTTCGCGACATGTCATGTTTTCACGGCCAGGGACAGCCAAAACACAGAGAAATGAAAATGCGTCATGTTTTCGTGACAGGTTGCATCCACACGACCCGATAGCATGAAAATGTCATGATTTCGTGACATGTATCATTTTTGCTGTGCATGGTGGCGGACAAGGCTGTTGGCCAAAAATGTCATGATTTCATGACACGTCTTGTTTTCACGGTGCAGGTACAAAAGCAAAGCTGCATGCAAAAAAATTTCGCGATATCGTGACATGCTATTTTTTTTGTCACGATTCACAGGGGGCAATTACGAAATAGGCAAAAAAAGCACGAAACACATGGCATAAAGGTGTAAGGGTTACAGAGGCGTTATAGTTCACAAAAAATATTAAACGTTTCGACGTAGAACAGAAAGTCAAATACAACGAAGAGGCATGGAATACGAAGCGATGCAGTCTGGGAAATGAAGCGAAGCGTCACAGAGCGAAGCAGAGAACCACACCATAAAGTATAAAAGCAGAGGCATAGATTGATACAGAGGTCAAAAACCGCTGCGAGTAAGGTTGCAGAGTTGAGGGTGATTAGCCTTTCTGGGCCTGCCGTGGAGTGTTTTTCTTCCCCTTTTGCTGGTTTTGATAAAAACCAGAGATTCTGCTATTGTAACATGACATATTTTTAATGCAGAATTGTTCAGAAATTTGCATTTTGTGGGCAAGAAAGAAGGAGATCTTCTATGCATGCTTTCTCATTTTTTAGATTTCAGATTTATAGATAATGTTGATGCCACTTCGTGGGTTACATTAGGCGAATGTTTGAAATCTGAATTTTATTCCGTATCCTAGGAACCAGCACTTAGTCTATGGGGATTGTGCATGTTCTGTAGGTCCAGTAGGTTAGGTTGCATGCATGGAAACCTCACATCTTCGGTTTTTCCGAAACAGGATAGCATCATACTGAATGCCCTTTCTTTTTTATTTTCAGTTTGTTTTCTGCATTTTATTTTCATTTTTCTGCATTCTTTTTCCAGAAACTGTTATTTTATTTTAATTTGCAGACATTAAAATAAAAAATTAAAAAAACTTCAAAATCCAAAATAATTCCATCATTTATGGCATTTCATCAAATTTCATTTTGAAGTTGCAGCATGGTCATAAAGGGACCAAATCATATTTGCTTTATTCGGGTTCAATGAACAATCACTAAAGTTTCATGGTGAAATAAACCACAGTGCCCCTTGTTAATAGTTACTTGCAATCACTAAGGTGTTCCAAGCATTTTAATTGAATATCTTCATTTGAGATCATTAATACACAGATGCAAAATGCTAACATAGCAGGAACCTTGGAGAAGTTACTTGTTTAATTTCTTTGCAAGCAGAGGATTTAGAACCCAAATCCTATTGGAGAGTGTGTTTTCACAACTGGGTGAAAATACCACTCAACAAGACCCAAAACAACTTTTAGATTAGCCTCTAGAGTAGGCCAATTTCTATGATACTAGATAATTTAAAAATAGGGGTTGAAAACTAAAGAAAGAAATGAGAAGGGTTAGAAGCTAGCAGTGAAAACTGGCTAGGATTCATCAATAACAAGAGACACAAGGTATAAGAGTCTTATACTCTCAGCTCAATTAAAAGGTCTAATAGACCAACTACCTTAAAATATTATATAGCATTCATTTAAATTAGCATAAACATAGTTAAGCATTTCAAATATTAAAAAAATAGCAATCTAGGGAGTTATCTAGTTTAGAAGACTAACATTTAGCAAAAACACCATTCATTCAACATAAACATAAATGCTTAACAATGAGATTCACATACATACATGTTCTACAACATCTTGAAATAGAGTTCAAATAACACTTTAATATTTATTGAGAGGTACATAGTACAATCATCATACAACTTATGCAATTGTAAAAGCTAAAGAGTCAACCCTTATTTTGAGCTAATTTTGATTATTTATATATTTACATTACATTTTTTTAACCCAAAATGATGGTATAAAACTTACTATAGGTATGACAAGGGTGAGTGTGGAAAGTGGGTGTCACTTTTTACCTTAGTTGATCCTAGCCACTCTGATCGTGATTTGCTAATGTGTTCAGAGCATATTTCTTCTAAGAAGTTGGTATCCACATTGCTTAATTAGATCTTGAGCATATTATAATAGGTCTATTTTTTTCCACTCCTCTGAATGACTAAGCCAGTTGCTCAAGGATAGGTGTGTGATGGGGAAGCCTTTGATCATTGGGACTTTTGATATGAATGATTTTAGGTGGTTGGTTGACACATATAAATCCTAGAAGCATCGTTAGGCTATCATTGGATTATCTTCCTTTGTGCTACAATCTATACCTTAGCAAAATTTTGAGTCCAACAATGTAACTTAATGAAAAAAATTTCAACTCTTTTGATGATGTCAGTTGCTTTTAAAGTTTGACGACTTTTCTACACTTAACCAAAATTTTAATATGGTGAAATATAACCTTGGATACCTGATGTTAAAATTTTTCTCTGCATTGGGTGATGTTAACACCTCCAAATTTTTGGCTTCTTCCTAGATCAAAATCCATACTTAACTAGATTTTGGGTCTAGCAATATGCCATACATTGGGTAAAATTAGTACCTATGATGACACCAACTATCCCAAAAATTTGACATATATATTACACCAAATGCTTTACCTTAGTAAAAATTTGCTTCAGGCACTTCTGGTGAATGTCAAATGTTGGGCTTATGCTACCGTTGTTTAGACATCAACATTTAAAAATTTCCAACTCCTACTTCTGAGCATTGGACCCCTTACCTTAGCCAAAATTTAGGTCCAACTAGGCACTATTACATGTAAAGCTACCCTATAGTATTTTAGCTTGTCTACCACTGCTTCCTTAGCCAAATATCCATTAGGAAGTTAGTTTGATCTGTATTGATGCAAATATTATAATTTTGATCTAATTATTATGTTTATGCTTGAGAAAAATGATGATAGAACTTAAGTAAAATCATAATCCAACAGGTTTTATGAGGATTTGTGAATGTGGGTGATTAAGTCGACCTATATTATTTATGGGGATTTTCACTTGTAAAAATAGAGAACCTAGTAAGCCTTATATATGGGTAAAAACACATTAAGAGGAAAGGAAGATAGAATATAAGTTGATAAAAGATAGAGGTATGGAAGATAGCAAATCTTAAAGGTATGGGAATTAAAATAATTTCATAACAAGAAATTAGGAAGGAGAATATGGATATATGAAAGGGATGAATGGATTTTGCAGTTGTAACAGGGATTTTTTAAAACATGTAGTGGAGAGTACTATTGTAGATCCATCCCATTTGCCTATAAAATATAGGCTTGTCTATAGAACAAGGAGGAAATATTCCAGCAAAAGGAGGCTGGTAGGAAGTAAAATTTAAAATTATGTAATAGGAAGTAGGAGTAATAATAGATGGATAAAAAGAGGGTTTAGTGAATCACATAGGGAAAAAATATGATTGGGGAGGTGAAGGGTGTGAAGATACAAAAATTAGGGATAGAAGGAGGAGGGAAATATTAAAAGTTGTAGAGAAGATAAAATATGAGGAGATACTTGGCTACAAGTACCTCTAGTAAAATTGAATTCTACATGAGAATAGATTACCATAGCTAAAAGCTACTTTAGATCCAAACAAATTTCCTTAGGTAAATATTCCAAGCACTTGGAGGCCTAACTATTTTACTAGTTTTCTTTAGTTTCTTCCTAACAAATTCATGGAGGTACTCTTTCTCTGGATCATAAGCCCTTGTGCCATACTTAAGAACTATTGAGATATGCCTGGCTACTTAAATGAAGATCCCAATGTTGAAGATAGTTTTCATGCATGATATTTTCCTCATATATCCTTTTATAGCCTTGTATATGGTAGCAACAACTGGAGCTTTAATTCATCCATTGTCAAAGCCATCACTACTAAATGGAAATTGTATCTCAATAATCATGTAGACATGCTCTTTCCCTTCCCTCATTGCATGCTTGCTTTTATGATTTGAATGCTATGATGTATGGATAATGACTTTATGTGTCATAGCTATCCTTTCTTCTTGTTAGCTTGTACCATGTGTCACTCATTTATCTTTGTAGTACTTATTTTATGCCACACATAACTTTTCACTAACTTTGTCCTTCTCACGATGACACCTTGTATTTGTTTTCATCATTATGGTACCAAGGTCTCACATAACAAGCTTCATAAGTATTTTATTCATGCTTGCATGCCATGTTCACAAAGCTTATCCATTAGCCAGAACACCCTTAGTTTCTTATACTAGAAATATTAAGTCAATCTATCTATTGGGCTATAAAGTCATGAAGACGTAATGGTGAGATTGGAGGTGGGGAGGGATAGGTAAAGTGAAAGTGGACAAGAGTGGGTATGGATTGATTGAAAGAAAGGATGAGTTGTGATATGAAAATGTAAGAAAATAAAGTTAATAACACCTATCATTAAATATTCTAGCATCTCTTATGAATTTCACTGCTTTACCATATCCTCAGGCTTCACTTTTCTACCTTCTTATCATTTGCTAATGAAGAGAGAAAAATGCAACACCAAATAACAAGATATAAAGTAGAACTCAAAGAAAATAGTTTTACACAATGAATGATTTTATTAATTGGGGAGCCTCAAAACTCCATTGTTACAATAATAATTCTTGAATTATTTGATACAAATTTTACAATAGCTAGGGTTCTTCAAAACCCTAGCAAAACAATGCTGGTGGTGTCTCAAAATGCGTCTCTACTCCCAATAAAAGTGAGTGGGCTTCTAGTTATCTGATGTTGGGACACTCCAGCTTAAAAAATTGCACAATGCTAATGTAACACTTCCAAATCTACACACAAGACAATAGCAAATAGGTTAGTAGCAACTATGAGGGCTCCACAGTGTGAGGCCCTCAGAAAGCAGATAAAAACCCTATCTATGCAATGTAAATAAATGAACAGAATCTAAAAGTGCATAAAATGAAATAACAAATGAAATATTTACCTTGCTTATCTATTGTCTTCTAATATGATGAAATCTATTGCAATGGATTGGTGTGGTGATGCCCAAGCATCACCCGGAGGCTAGGGGGACTTCATAACTCTGGTGTAAAACAACCGTGGGGGCTCGATGACTATAGGAAACACCTGTGGGTTCTCATTAATGATAGAGGGTGCCCAGAGGTGTTTGGCAGTAGAGAAAGAAGCACATAGAGGTGCTCAAGAATGATAGGAAGCACCCGAAGGCATTCAGTGGCTAAGGGGGAAGTCTACAGAAGTAGATCTGGCTAAGCGAGGGAGATGATGATGGATGCAGGGGCTATGGCAAATAAGGGTGGAATATGAAAGTGCTTGGATGCTCCAAGGAACTTTAGGATGAATGACTGAGGACTCAAGATGTTAATTGCTTAGGAAAACTTCTTTGGGAGTTCAAGGGTTGAGCCATAAAAATGGCTTCTATTAATAATCCAACCTAGGGCATGCTAGGGTTTCAATGACACTAATCATGTGGCTAAGATAAAAGCATATTAGAGGGTGGATATTAAATTTGGGGTGTGACATGGATTGATATAAATGGATGGATAGGATTATATGAAATTGGATGGCTCGGATTAATTCACTTATATAAATATATTTATTAAATATAAATAAAATATAATATATAAAATATTATTATTTAAATATATAAAATAAATATATATAAATATATATATGAATAATGGGTGGAAATGGCGGGAAAGTTAGGATGGACGATAAGTGGCTAGGTTTTGGTGTCTACAAATTCCCATTTTTGTACTGAGTTACGTGAAACACAATGCAATGCAAAAACACAAGACACCTGTTTGGACGAGGTGCAGAAGCAAATTTCTCTTGAGATGTGAAATGTGAGCTTGAATATAAAAGAATGAAAGAATTTGAATTTTTCGTAGCTTACCCCCTCAATTGGTGAATGAGTTTGCATATGAATCTCATGAGCCAATTGAAAAATATGTGCAAATGAATGATGAATTATGTGAATGATGTAAATGTGATACCGCTTTTGCCCCAATGGTGGGAAGGAGGTTGGTGAAAAATATGTAATGATGCATCTATTTTGCCCCAACAGATGAAGGATTTTGTGACAGTTGTGATGCAAAATGTGTCTATTTTGCCCCAATATATGAAGGTATTTATGTAAAATGTGTCTATTTTTGCCCCAATATATGAAGGCATTTGTGCAAAATGTGTCTGTTTTTGTCCCAATAGATGAAGGGATTTTTGCCAAGTATTGATGCCATGATCATGTAAGATGTATCCCATTGTGGGAAAGTCAAAACCAAATGTGGTTACCTCAAATTTTGGGATGAGTTGTTGCTTTTGAATAATTTGCCTTCTAGCGTCATTGATATGCAAAGATGAAAATGCAAAGATAAAAATAGTCAACTTTGGAGGGTCAACTAGTGACTGTTAGATAATTTCTATGATCAAAACCAATCACCCTATATAAATCTAGTTGCCATGATGATTTTCAAGGAAATGTGTAATGATGAAGTTTGATTTTTTTCCATGTGTTAGGCCCCACGAACTAGGCCATCAATGATAGCTTTTGTGCAAAATGTTCTTGGCAAGGGTTCGCTTGAAATGTGAAGTACCAAATATGATTGTGATTTCAAACGAGATATGGAATGATATAAATGACCAAGTGTCCTTATGGTAGGCTCTTCATATTACCGAGTTGCATGGTTGTAAAATCACTACAATCACCGTGTATAGAAAAACCTACTAGATACAAGACTCACTTGCATATTGTTTTGAACTTGGCCAATATGCAAATGATGATATGGGATGATTTTGATGATGATGTATGAATTATGAAAATGATTATTGCGATCGTTTGTGAAGATTTGGACCATTTTGGAGTGCTTTTGTAACTTATTAGGCAAATTTTCAATTTGTGGTTACAAACAAAAATTATGCGTCCAAATCAGTTGGAATCTTCACAAAAGATAATAAAATGATGGAATAGATGCATGGATGCAATGTGAAAATGTTTGGTGGAGATAAGCCACTATTTTGTGAAAAATTATCTTTTGTCAAAATTGATGCCAAACGTCCATTGGCTATTTTGGCACGCAAAAACACCCACTGATTTTTGGGCATTCTGCAAATTTCCATGGGTCCTTCAGTGCACCAGTAAACGCCCATGGGTGTCTCAAGGTACCTGAAGCAGCTATAAATAGATTTTTTGGTGAAAATAAAACTCATTTGTGTGTTTGAGAGTTTGAGAAGCTGTGTTTGAGAAAGTGGAGTGAAGTGAGGTGAAGTTACTTGGGTGCAAAAGCTATGGTGGTAGAGGATTGGGTGTGGAGGTCGAGGTTAAGGTTAGAGTGTGAACTACTAAGATAATTCTCTTATGTTGTTCATTGTGCAAAAAAATTATGTTCTTGTGATTTTTTTATTAATGATAAGTGTTTTGTGTTGTGCTACAACTTAGGATTTTGGAGGCTCAGCACTGGTTCTCACCTCTCATCCCTTGGATGAAGAAAGTGGTGGTGAAGGATGAGTGGGATCTGCTAGAGGTAGTGGGGTTAGCGGAGGTAGCCTGGATTGATGTAGTGAGGGTGTATGAGGGGTACCTCTATGCCTTAGTAAAGAGGTGGTGTACGGATATAGGGACTTTTTATATCCTCATAGGAGAGGTGATCGTGACCTTGGAGGATGTATATTGCATCCTTAAGGTGTCGATGGAGGGGATCCAATTTGAGGTTGGGTGTGATAGAAATACAGAGATGAGGAAGATGTTTGGTGATGGCTGGAAGGGTGTGAGGGTGGAGAGTGGAGGTATACCTTACTTATCCATGTATGTGGACAAGGAGTTGGACACCCTCTATGCTTTGGTTATGTTTGTGTTGGCCAACATCGTGGCCCTGAACAACACTAGGTGTAGGTTCCATTGGAATCTGATAGGGCTAGTGAGTGATATGCTCACTATGTAGTAGGTGTATGCATGGGATTCTACCTTATTGGCATAGGTATACCGAGAGCTTTATGAGGTGACAAGGTAAGGGAGGAAAGGATTGGGGTGTAACTTATTGCTACAGTTTTGGATATGGGAGCACTTCTATGTGGCTCGATTGGAGGGCTTACCAATAGTTAGCTTGGGTAGGAAGCATCCCTATGCTAGGAGATGGGTGGTGGCTAAGGAGGTATAATTGAGTCAACATGTGCAGGTAAGCTAGTGGTACTGAGATCTATGGGATGGATTGACATCCACCCAAGTGATATGGAGGTCGTGGTGGGCTTGCAGGTGGACCATAGATGGAGAGCATTACGATGAGTATGGTAGGCTAGGTGGGTGGTTGGGAGATATTGAAGTGAGGTTGAGTATTATTAGTTCTCATGAGTACTTCGATAGTTTTTCTTGATGTAAGAGGTCTCGGATGAGCCGATGCATTATATGAGACATTAGGAGGAGCCAAGACTACCATGTGTGAAGCCATGGAGGGTGACTTGTGAGGATGACGAGGAGATGGATCTCCTAGATGTGGGTGATGTGAGGACTATCATGGAGTATGATGCTTGGTTTGCTTCACAACCACCATGGGCACCACCTCGAGTAGTGGCTTATGGGGATGGTGATGAGGCTAGGGATGATGGAACCCATGAGGCACCCAAGCAGTAGTGATGCCTTCGATCAGATAGTTGAAGGAGGAGGAATAAAGGTGTGGATAGAAAGACTCTTGAGAGTGGGGGAGATTATGGATATGGAGATGATGCAGATGAGGTTTTGGATGGGACTCTAGATCAATGCAAATAGGATTGGGTACAATTGGAGCAACAGGTGGAAGAGCAGGATGCGAGGATCATGAGGCTCCAGGTAGAGCTATTAGAGAGGGATCACCTAAATAATATTGACATAGCACGTATTCAGTCTCGACATAGATATATTGAGGCATTGGAGGATAGGTTTATGGAATATCATATTCCATTTCCTAATCCTCCAACTTCATCTATCTTTGATGGTGCTATACATAACGAGTCTAGGCATAGCTCTAGGTCTAGGACTCCTACTAGGTCATAGGGGTCCTCTTGGAGGACATATCTTAGTGCTTAGATGCACTTTTTGTATATGAGCCTTGGTGCTCCATTGTATGTAGCCTTTTGGCACTCATTATACATGCGATATTTATACATATATATATATATACATGGCTTTTACCTTTTGTGTTATATATGTTTGTGAATTCTTTGTGTGGAATATTTTGTGGAATGCATATTTATATGGATGATGAATGCATATGATATGTTATGGATGATTAATTCAAGGTGAAATGTATGGATGATTATCTAATGATCATTTATAGCTTAGATCCTACTTGGCCATTTTTAGCATTGTTGCTTAATTAGGGGTGCCAAACTTGGGTGGTATATGGGATGAATGACTCATGGAATAATGTGGATGTTGACATGGAAGAATATATGGATTTTGATATGAAAACCTAATTGTTTTGTAGAGACTCAGACATACTAGTGGTATCAAACAAACTCACTAACACTGCCTAATTTCTCTAGGACCAAATGTGTGTGTAGTGAATTAATTTACCGAATCATGAGCATGGTAATAATTGGAGGTAATCAAGAACCAATGTGTGTGTAAGTGAGTTCATTAATTCATCTTGAGTAAATTGAATAAATCTGTTATGGATGAAACCAAGAAGCTAGCTTGTCCTTATGTGTGATCATAGGTCTCTTTAAAAGAGATATGTTGCCATGCATGAGCGTACTCCACTGCCATTCAAGCATCTATAGCTCCGGTGGAGGCTAACTCCATAGTCCACGATTTGTATTTTTGATCTCTTAAGTTTTGGGGATGACTACCTATTTGTCTGACTAGAAATATAGTATGATCCTTAAAACCCAATGATCAATTATGTGTGATGTAAAATATTTAGAGTTTTGGGGATCAAATTCTCAACCTAAGTATGATGAGAATTGTACCCTATCCTTACTACTCCATATTTTGAATTTTAGGAAGCAATTGTGATAGTGGTGTAAAACACTGTTCTTATGGACTATGTTGCATGATGGGACTAGCAAGGATGGCCATTTTCACTTCAAGGTTTATACCAAGTATGGTATTATCCCTCTTTGACAGAAGATGTTTTTAAGATGTGAAGTTGTGTTTGGTTCAAGAGTGCTTTGGAGTCAATTCCCATAACTCAAGATTTTCTTAGTGTGTATGTGTGATGGTCATAAAAAGAACTCCACATGTATTTTGGAGTTTTCTTAAAACACTAGGAGTGGCTGAGTGATCAAAAACACCTAGGACTTTTATGGAAATGTGGTTTGTGACAATTTGACTTGATGGAATGAAATGGGTGAATTTTGTGGATGATATTGTGAGGATGCCCCTGATTAAGGCAACATGATTTTATTTTGGACCAATTCAAAACCTTGAACTTAATAAATGATCCCTAATATGATATGTGAAATGTGGATGTAAATGCAATGTATGACATGCAATTTTGTGAAATGTGAAATGCAATATGAGATGTGGGTGAATGCAATGTTTTTGAAGTGTATATGCAAAGGGAATGCAATGTTGTGAATGAAATGAATGCAAATATTTTTGTGTATTAGCCATGTATATATATACATATATATCAAATCATGCATAGAATACTCTCAAGTGTATAAAATTAGGTGGTCCAGGTTCTTCCTCTCCCTCTAGACAGGTAAGCCTATAAGTATCATTACCCACTCTTTGTGTAACAATATATGGACCTAACCAATTAGCCATGAATTTATCATGAAGATACAGTAATATTTTGGTGTTTTATTGGTTTCTTTAAGGACAAGATATCCTACTTGGAATTCATGTAGATGAACTTTGGTGTTGTAAGCATGCTTTAGGCGGTCTTGATAAACTTGTAAATGCTCTAAGGCATTGACTCACTTCTCATCAAGTAGTGTGAGTTTGTCAAGACATGCTTGTCTAGCAGTATTGTCATCTATGAATTCCTGAAAAGAAATTCACAATGAGGGAATCTTGAGCTCAAGAGGTAAAATTTCTTTGGCTCCATAGACCAACAAAAATGGTTTTGCTCCTGTAGGCATGTGGATGCTTGTTTAATAAGCCCGTAATTCTAAGGGAATTTGTGTATTGTAAATCTCTATGATTTTCTTTTACAAGTTTCTTGAGAATAACAATTAAGGTCTTGTTGCAAGCTTCAGCTTATCCATTTTCTTATGGGTAATAAGAAGTTGAGAAACTATGTTGAATGTTATATTTCTTGCAGAGTGCTCAAACATCCTTGTTCTCGAAATATCTTCCATTATCAGAGATGATTTTTGAGGGTATACCTAATATCCTAATACGCTTAATGCTCATAGCTATAGCTGATTGAAGACCTAGGATTAAGACTTCATACTTTGTAGTATTGTTTGCATATTAGAAGTTGAGTTTGAATGATAAGGGGATAGGTACGGGTGTATGAAACATGGCTCCAACATCTTGAACTTTTGCTCACTTAGAGCCATCAAATAATAGTGTGATATCGATGTCTTCCTCTAGAATGACATCTTCTTCTTGTTCAATGACGAAAAATACCGAATCATCTTGGAGCTCAATAATCAAAGTATGATCACTAGGTAGTGGAGATTTCACAAGTTGATCAGCTATTACCTGATCTTTAAAATATTTTGGGCTAATGAATTCAAGATCAAATTCCATAAGGAGCATTATCTATTTAGCAGTGTAGGTGTTATTGTAAGTGCGAGACATCATATAACATAGAGGATTTTCTCTAGCTATAACATATGTTGTGTGACTAAGAATGTAGTATCAAAGTTTCTTAGTGGTAAAAACCACTGCTAAGAATAATTTTTCTACATAAGCGTATCTAGTTTCATAGCTTACCAATGTTGACTAGTGTAGTAGACAACTTGCTCTCAATTTTGTTCATTATTTTGTGTAATCATTGTCCCTAATGCAAAGTCTGTTGCTGAAATATAAAGATATAAAGGGATCCCCAGATGAGGAGGAGCTAAGACTAGCGGAGAAGCTAGGTATTACTTAATGTCATCGAAGGCTTTTTGATATTCATTTGTCCAATAGAATGGCACCCCCTTTTGTAGTAGGTGATTAAATGACCTACATTTTTCAAAAAGTTGTACAATGAAATGAGGGATCAATTGGATATTTCCTTGTAAACTATTCAATTCCTTTAAGTTAGTTGGGAGAGGCATATTCATAATGGCCTTGAACTTGTTAGGGTCCACCTCAATGCCTCTTTTGGAGATAATTGTAGAACATGAATTTATACTGAGAGGGGGGGGGTGAACAGTATAAGATAAAACCATTTAATAATTTTAATTTCAGATAGCAGTGGCATCAACATAACATTAAATAAGACAGAAAGCATCACACATAAAAGACCCATTTTAACATGGTTCACCCAATGTGGGCTACTCCACGGATAAAACTTTTCCTCTAAAAGTTATATCAAAACCTCTGGGAATCCTTCCCGATTACAATGTTTATGAGCCTCAGCTCAAAGGAGACACCTTCCCCTAAATCTGCTTTGCTAGTGATCCTCTAGAAGACCTCTATCTCTTTTGCCCTTAGCAAGTGGAACTCTTTCCATGAAAGACACCTGTCTTCTTTGCTCTGGCTGGAGATCTCTGTCCTCAACTCTGTCACAGCAAGTTGGTCCTATTTTTTGCACCAAAACACAGTCCTTCGGTCTGGCACAATTATGTCCTCTTCCTCTGTCTTTGATCTACACTTGGTAGGAAAACAACTTTTCACTGTCTGCACAACTACAGCAGCACAGTCTCTTTAAATTACAGCTGCACTATCTTCTCAACTTTTGCGCAAACGCAATAGTGCAATCTTCGCAAAAATTGCAGCAGCACTATCACCGTTTGTCGTTCACAACTGTTCGCAATTATAGCAACACATTCTTCACGCACACAGTAGCACAGTATTTTACACTTAGAAGATTCAAGGAAATGCACTCTAATGCTGCAGTCAAACTTCGCTCTCTGCTTTTCGATACTCGAACCTCACTTGTCGAACTCACTCTACGAACGCCACACTTCGAATGCACACTCCATCAATTCACAAAATTTCTCAAACAGTCCTCCTTTAAATACTCACAATCTCAAGATGAAATCTTGTTCTTTAGTCAGCTGTTCAACCTTCTAACACGTCGACTATAAAACCTTATACTTCGTCGACCAAGGTTAACTTCGTCGGCTTCAACCGCCTCTGTTGTTCTATAGCTTTTCTCGTGTGACACTCAAACATGTCGCAATATCACTATGCCTTTGTCTGCTGTACACCTTCTTTGGTTTGTTGTCACGAAATCGTGACACTACAACTTTTGCTGACGTCATCATGAATCTTGTCATGAAATCACGATGCTCTAGACTTCAATGCCTTCTTCTTCGCTGCTGTCATGAAATTGCGACACCTTTGCCTCTTGCTGACATCATCATGATTCTTGTCGTGAAATCATGACGCTCTGGACTGCAAAGCCTTCTTCTCCGCTACTGTCATGAAATCACGACACCTTTGCCTCTTGCTGATGTCATCATGATTCTTGTCGCGAAATCACGATGCTCTGGACTGCAAAGCCTTCTTCTCCGCTACTATCGTGAAATCGTGACACCTTTGCCTCTTGCTGACATCATCATGATTCTTGTCATGAAATCATGATGCTCTGGACTTCAAAGCCTTCTTCTCCACTACTGTCATGAAATCACAACATCTTTGCCTTTAGCTGACGTCATCAGCAACTCTATCATGAAATCGCGACACCTCTTGCTCCTTCATCCTTTTCTTGGTTTGCACTAGAAAAAATGAAACATGTCACGAAATCACGATGCTTTCGCTGCCTTAAGCTCTTTCTTGTCAACTATTCATGAAACTGGAACATGTCATGAAATCATGACGCTTTTGCCAACTGCAAGCTGCCAACTCAACCTGTCACGAAATCGTGACACTTTCTGCATCCGTACAACTTCTTCGAAACTTGTCATGAAATCGAGACACTTCCTGCAACTCAATACTGCCAACTCAACTTGTCGTGAAATCGTGACACTTTCTACATTCGTACAACTTCTTCAAAACTTGTCGCAAAATCGTGACACTTTTGCCCACTTTGCCTCTGCCTTCCTGCATGTCGCGAAATCGCGATAGTTTTGGCCAAACTTTCTCTCTCCTCAAACATGTCGTGAAATCACGACAGTTTTGGCCAACCTTTCTCTCTCCTCAAACATGTCATGAAATCATGACAGTTTTGGCCAACCTTTCTCTCTCCTCAAACATGTCATGAAATCACAACAGTTTTTCCAGCAGCCTGCAAACTTTTTCTAACTTATCTTTTTCTGGATTTTTGGCAACTAGGCTACTCTGATTTTCTTGGAGACTTATTGACCAGTTGAAACCTTCATCAAAACACATCCTTAGACATAAAAACAAATTGCTCCAAGAACTCCTTGACATCAAAAACAACATCTACCAAAAGCTCCTTGACATCAATGACAACAACTAAACTTAGGCAAAGGCAATGTACTCAAGGTACCCAAAATTGCCAACAATAATGAATCCTAGAAGTTTTCCCGAGGTAACACCAAAGACACATTTCTTGGGTTTCAACCTTACATTATGCTCTAGGAGTTGATCAAAAACTTTCTCCAATACACCAATGTGTTCTTGTCAAGTTTTGGATTTAGCCAAGAGATCATCCACATAATATTTGATAATATTATGCATGTAATAATGAAAAATATATGTCATGGCATGTTGATAAGTAGCATCCACATTTTCGAGGCCAAAGGGCATCACCTTGTAACAAAAATTTCCCCAAGGTGTAGTGAATGTTGTTTTATGTTGGTCATCAGTATTATTAGAATTTGGTTGTATACTCAAAATAAGTCCATGATTGAAAGCATTTCATGGCCAGTGCAGGTGTCGACAAGAGTATCAATTTTTGGGAGAGGAAAGTCATTCTTAGGACACACTTTTTAAGATATCAAAATTTAGTGCAAATGCATATCACCCCGTTAGGATTACGAATGAGTACCATGTTTGAAAGCCACTCAGGATAGTCAATAGGAACTATGAAGCTCACGTCTAAGAGTTTTTGAAGCTCTATTTTTACCAAGAGGGCCATGGTAGGATGTACTCTCCTAAGTTTTTGTTTTATCAGCTTAGCATCAGGCTGTAAGGTGAGATTAAGGAAAACCAAACTAGGGTTGAGACCAGACATATCCTTATAGGACCATGCAAAATACCTTTATTCCTCTTGATGAGAGTAATTGTTTGCTCTTGTTCATCGGTTGATAAGCTTTTGCTAAGATTGAAAATTTGTGGATTGTCTTTGTCTTAACTAAGGTCCACATCAATGGTATTTTTAATGGACATGTGGGAACCTTCCTCAAGTTGAAGGGGTGTAGGGATCATATGAATGTCATCTAAGATGTCATCAAACTATTTTGGCTTATCCTCATATATTTCTATCTAGAAAACCTCAAGATTCGAAGGTGAAGGTGAAAGTGAAAGCAGAGGGGATGGAGGAATGTAGTTGGCAGAAGCCCTTAAAAATTCCTTGGATAAGATAAATTCAGAAAATTATGGAGGCAAGGAAATCTGATCCATATCAATGAGACTTATGCCAATTGGAATTTTCTTAGTTAGATCGTATGGATTACGAAGTAGGGTGAATAAATCAATAGGATTCATATTGACTTATGGGCAAGATGGAATGAATGGGACCAAAGAATTGGTGCTAAGAGCTTGGTTAACCTGAACAACTGCAAGCAACACAGATAAATGCATTTATCTAATTTATATATACATGCAATTCTAAAAAAGAAATTTGTTGATATTTTTTTTTTTGTAGTGGTAAAAACCACTATATTTGTATTATGTACATATGTTACAAGCTTGGCTTATGAAATGGCTTAATGGAACAGAGGTGGTGGCTTACTGATAGGGGATGCTCGCTCTTGTGGAAGAAGCAAGTGAAATATGGACTTATGGATGGGGAACATGTTGAGATAAAACTCATCTTGTTTGGTATGGGGAATAATAGACTCTGATTCTTCTTCAGATTCATACAAAATTATTGACATAAGTTTGAATTCTTCATAGATTTCCTTTTTAGAATCATCGATATGGAGGGATTCTTCTCCTGAATTGAGATTAAGTCTTTGGAAGGCTTGTTCAAGAGAAGAGGTGGTGGAAAGTGGGTGGTAACCTAGACCTGAACGGTCATGCACCTATTGATATGGAACATCAATAGGTTGAAGCACTCCTTATTCATGCAATCCTAGGCCATGACATTGCCAATTGACTATGTGAAAATAGTGAGATAGAAATCCTGACATGTTTGTAATGTTAGCAAGTGCTAGTTCTTTGGGTTCCTCTAGGGGAGCTAGAATTTATGAAGAATCAATTCCCCCATACGCAAAATTTATGCTATTTGGAGTTAAAACCATGTCATATAATACTCCTATGACTAAAGGTGAATCATGTGGGTGATCAAAATACTTAGCTTTAGGAATGTTGAGGGGCATGATGGTGATGTCTTGGACCACGTATTCACCAATACCAGGATTAATGAGGTGAACATCGACTTGGGAAGATATGGAAGGACCATGGTTGGATGATGACTCAAGGCATGGTGAAGATGGAGATGTCTCACAATCCATCAATTCAACTTGTGAAACATTAGGTGATGGCAATGGATTACATTGGGAAGGTTGTTGGGTGGATGATGATGATGAAATAGATGGCAATGATGATGATGATATGGATTGATTGTGACCACATGTACATGTAGTAAATTATGAAGATGATGGGGACGTGGAAGCTTGATGGAAATTGATGATAGGGATATCCTCAGGATTATGAGCTTTTGATGAGGGATTGGACAGAGTGGTATATGGATTTGCTAATGGTGATAGGAAAAGGTGATGGAAGGAAGCATGGAATCATACAAATTTGAGATGAAATTGCAATACTTAAATGGTTTGACATCCATTGGTATGCAATGTACTTTTTCCTCATGAATATATTTCAAGCATTGGTGTAGTATTGAAGGAACACATCTCATTTTCCTCATCCAAGATCTTCCAAGGA
This sequence comes from Wollemia nobilis, assembly GCA_028583015.1. Taxonomy (NCBI): domain Eukaryota; kingdom Viridiplantae; phylum Streptophyta; class Pinopsida; order Araucariales; family Araucariaceae; genus Wollemia; species Wollemia nobilis. Next base: position 2,784,739 of record JAQPPZ010003633.1, read on the forward strand.
GTACATTATATGCCATGGATCCTTCCAATATGTGAAACATGGTGTGCAAAATTTTGATCCCTACTTCAATGGGTAAAACAACAATGCTAACTGTAGAACATAAAGCATAATTGAATACTTTTAAGGTGAATGATGACTTGGTGATATGAGATGGAGGAAGGTTAAAATGATGAAGAGCAGATGTGGTGATGATATTGATAGAGGAACCGATGTCAATTAATACTATTTTAAATGGCTTCTTATCAATTAGAGCCATGATATGCAATGGAGGATCTACTCATTTTGATGATATTGGCTTAATCTCAAAGTCATAGAATATTATGGAAGGCTCCATGAATATTTGGATGCTACCCATAAAGTTTTTGAAGGCATTAGAATCTTGAAATTGTAATTCAATGGATTTCAAATTGTCCATTAATGCCTCACAATGTGGGGGATATTGTTGAATTAACTCATAAATTAAAAATTTTGCAAAATCCATCTTTAGACTTGTAGTTAATCGGCTACTCAATGAGATTATTGGTCATGGTGGATGATTGATTAGTGGATTTTGAGGATTTGATCGGTAGGTATATGGATGGGTGATGAAGGATTGGAGGAAATTTGAGTGGTTGGCGATGTAGGAGGTTGTGACACACTTGCTTGAGGTGGTTGCCTTGCATTTTGTTGATTGTTTCTTTGACATCTAGTGACCACATGGATGTCCCCTAAAAATCCTTGGTATTGTTGAATGTGATTCAATTTATTAGGAGGAGTTTTTGTGTTAGCCCCTCCTATATTTGGTAGCACCTCTCGTGATGAGGAAGTGGTGTTTGAAAAATTCCAAGGTTTTAATTTTGTTGAGCAAGGGGGTTGTCAAGCTTGATTTCCCCCAAGTCAATAAGGTCTTGTACTATGTCTTTGAATGTATGGCAATTGTTAATGTCATACCCATTTTGCCTATGATAAGAACAAAATAGATGTTCTCGATAGTGTTTACTATGTTTTACAGGATCATTTGGTCTAATTTTGAGTAAAGTAAGTTTGTTTGTGTTATACAACCTTCAAAAAAGGGAAACATATGACTCGACTAAGGGGGTCTATTGGTGCTTTTTTTAGATAGACTATCGATAGGGATGGCTTTCTACAGTTGGCACTGTGTTTGGCATGGATTGAGTTGTCGAGGGTACCACATGATAAACAATTTATTGTGGTGGTCGTTGTATTGATTATTGTTGAGCCATTATTGGCTGGCTCATGACCACTTCATTAACATGATTGGGTTGACTGGCTAGGGTAGCCTGTGTTGATTTAGGTTGGCCAAAATAGTTGCTTTTGTATTGGCCCTTATTTTACCATTATTTCTTTTTAGGCTTAAGTATGCCTTCTTGGATTTTGATTTCCTCGATGACACTAGCTTGAGCTAAAACTTATTCAAATGAAAGATAAGTTTGTAATTTAAGCATCCAAGAGATAGGTTTTAAACAAATCTTGGTGAATAATTTGAATAGCTCATCCATTAGTAGGGTGAATAGAAACTTGATAATGACAACCCTCCAACGATTTCCAAAATTATAGATAGACTCATCATGTTGTATTAAAGCATAGACATCAGATAATGAGACTTTCTTTCTAACATTTAGGATAAAAAACTCAAATAACTGGTCAATCAATTGCTCAAAAGTATAAATACTATGACTTGGTAATTGATTATACCACTCTATGGCATCCCCTCCTAATGTTTGAGGGAATTTTCTAAGGATAATAGAATTGTCATTTTAAATTCTAAAATAGGCATGTACAAACGTGCTCACATGCTCTTTGGGATCCTTGTTGGAATATTCAACATTGTCCTAAATATCTAAGTATTAATTTAATATTTAGATTAGCTTTTGCTAATTTAGTGGTTATTTTAGCTTTGAGGGCATATAGAAAAATAAGTTAGAGTTTACTAAAAATAGTGAATGAGTCATCTAGATTAAGTTAGAACTCCCATGAGAATATTCTTTTGCAAACATAATGTGCTATTATCTAGTTCTTCCAAAGAACTATAAATGTAACATTTTTTACATGAAATATAATGTTCATTGAGGAAATATTAATTTGGTATCAGATCAGGTTTTCTCATATGGATCAAAACCTATGGAGAGTGGCATGAAGAGATAATAAGCACACACTTTGTTAGAGAAACTCAAGTGGCCAGCACTCAGCAAAGTTGCAATGAAGAGCTCGAGTAAATAATTAATATCTCATGTATCCTGAGGTATTTGATTATGAAATTTTAAGGGTTGTTAGATAATTGTATCAAGAGGATGCTGTAAAACTTTCAGGTAATTTGGAGCTAATTTACAGATTTTATTAACATTTTGAGTTTTTAAATAAAATGGTTTTATAAGGTGGAATACAAGGTATTTGCTTCTCAAATTTTAGGAGAAGTATTATTTATATAAAATCATAATTTAGACAAAATTTCAAGTCATTTGGATATGTATTTATTGATTTGTGTGAATATTTTTCTTCAAAATTCCTAGATCCAGAATTGTGATAAAAAGAGAAAAAGTAAATGATCACATCTTTTTCACCTTTGCAAATTTTCTTCAAAAATTTAGAGGGTTTTTAGATTATTGTCTCAAGAATTTTTCAAAATTTTTGGAGCTGTATGGATTGATTTATGTGAAAAACATTGAGGTTGTCTCAAAAACACTCTAAGATCTAGAAAGGGAAAAAGTAAATTGATCACATATTTCTCATTTGTGTGAATTTGCTTATGAAATTTAGTGGATTTTCATATACATATATCAGAAGTCTACAGGAAAAATTTTAGTTTTTTTCAATTAGAAGACTGTGGTATCCATGATGGACCTAGATTAATAAGGATAGTCTGAGTAGAGTTTGGTAAAGGATTAGGGTTCACTTGCACTTATTGTTGAGCATTTTGATGCCACCTAAGAAAAGAAATTTGTTCAATTTTTACCATGCCTCATTAATATATTTATAAAAAATGGAAGGTATGGAAGTAGATGGTATGGAATATGTGGCTTGGAAATAAGTTACACTAGGTATGGTAACTTGAGAGGCTAAAAATTGTAAAGCAACATTTACATGTGCTTCATACAATGGGTTGGTGTATGTGGATGTGTATGAAGTGCTAGGAGCACATGAGGGTTGGGGAATGGACATATGGGAAGAAGGTGTAACTGATGCCTCAAAAATATGGTTGTTATACACCTGGGTAAAGCTGGATGGTGGCTGGGAATAAATAGGCTCCTACTGTAAAGTAGAATCCTATCTAGGTGAATTGGGGACTAACTCTAAGACATAGTTAGAAGACTTCATGAGAGCTTCTACTCGTGCCATGTCTATGTGGATAATGCAATGATCAATGGTTGGTGAGGTTGACTCTTCTTAGGGCATAGCAATATGAAAGGTTGTGGATGGTAAGGAATGTGAGGAACCTACAAAAACATTTGTTTGTGCACATTCAGGGAATATACCACATAATTTGTGGGGAAGGTGGATGAATGTTCCATTGGATTATCTTGATTTAATGCTTTATTTTATTTTCTTGTTAATACCATAAAGCAAATAAACCAAAATACAGATTTATGCAGTAAAATGAAATATAGAATTTAAATTTCACAATAAAAATAAACAATCAATGCTAAGTTTGTTTAACACATGTGTCTTAACTCATTCATTGATTATCTCTTTTTTAATGTGAGTTCATTTTATTAGATTTCAATATTACGTGTTTCAAATGTGCTAATATAAATTAATCCAAAGAAAGGCAAAAAAATATGGCTAAGATAGGGCAAAAAGATTCTTGCTGGTGATGAAATCCAGCAAGTTTGCTTGGGGGTGACCTAGGGTTTCTAAGGGTAAATATTGGTGGATGGAGATGAAAGTCATCATCACCAAATCTCAAGTAATGGTTGGTGATGAAATCCAGCCACTACTGTTAAATGTGAATCATGCAATGTGTGATTCTTTTTAAAATTTTTGATTTGCTATTGTGTTCATACAATGTTAGAAAGATAACTACTTTTGATAGTCTAAATCAAAAGCCACTACTCACAATACCAATTTTTCCAAAGAATGTAGAGTACATCGCTTAAAACCCACTCTAAACAGCTGGGGGGTTCATATACTCCTCTGTATGAAATAACCCAAGTACGGGGATAATTTTGGTATATGAATAATGTTCCTACTTAGACCTACAAAAATAGGAATCCCTAACCCTATAATGTAAACTAATTATGCAAATTTTCAATTCACATGAAATCAGAATGCAATATTTTTCAATTTGTGAATACAACAAAAACCAGAAACTTCAAATAGAAAGTGTGGATGGATGAAAATGATTAATTTTAAATCTAATATGCAATATAATATGAATTATTTTCATAGATTTAATTAATTATGTTTTTTTTAGCTTAAAAACCTAAAAAAATGTAAGATTACCAAAATACATAAACATAAAAGCTAGGGTTTTAACAGTAGACTTACAAAATAGCCTATGTTTCTGCTACAAATATCTATAAAATGCCCCTGGGCATTTTTTAAATACACTTGGGCATTTTTTGATAGCCCTCGAGTGTCACCAGGTGTTTGTGCAACTTCTGCAACTTCCCGCAAGTCTTCAGAAACCCTAACTAGCAAAAAATGCTCGATTTGCACCTCTAAAAATCCTACAAAATAAGATAGAAAATAACAAATAAATTAGTAAGGCAAATCATAAAAATAAACCCTTAGTGGGTCCCACCATGATCACCATTTGAAGATACAAAAATGCAACACCAAATAACAAGATATAAAGTAGAACTCAAAGAAAATAATATTGCACAATGAATGATTTTATTAATGGGGGGAGCCTCAAAACTCCATTGTTACAATAAGAATTCTTGAATTATTTGATAGAGATTTTACAATATCTAGGGTTCTTCGAAACCCTAGCAAAACAATGATGGTGGTGTCTTAAAACACATCTTTGCTCCTAAAAAAAGTGAGTGGGCTTCTAGTTATCCGATGTCAGGCCACTCCAACTTAAACAACTACACAACACTAATGTAACACTTCCATATTTGCAGATAAGACAATAGTAAATACGTTAGTAGCAATTATGAGTGCTCCATAGTGTGAGGCCCTCATAAAGTAGATAAAACCTTACCTATGCAATGTAAATAAATGAACAAAACCTGAAAGTGCATAAAATAAAATAACAAATGAAAGATTTACCTTGCTTATATGTTGTCTTTTGATCTGATGAACTCTGTTGTAGTGGAATGATGCGGTGATTCCCTAGCATTGATTAGAGGCTAGAGGACTTCATAACTCTATCGTAAAATTCTCATGGGCACCCAACGACTACAGGAAATTCCTATGGGCACTCAATAATGGTGGAGGGAACCCAGAGGTTCTTGGTGAAAGATAAGGAAGCACCCAGAGGTACTCAGGAATAATAGTAAGCACCTGAAGATGTTTGGTGATTGAGGGGGAAGTATGTAGAAGTAGATCTGGTTGAGCGAGGGAGGCGGCGATGGATGCAGGGGTTGTGGTAGATGAGGGTGGAAGATGAAAGTTCTTGAATGCTCCAAGGAACTACGAGATGAATGATTGAGGATTCAGGATGTGAACTGCTTAGGAGAACTTCTTCAAGAATTTATGGGTTGAGCCATCAAAATGGATCCTATTAATAATCCAACCTAGGGCACACTAGGATTTTAATGACACTAATCGTGTGGCTGAGATAAAAGTATATTAGAGATTGGATATTAAATTTGGGGTGTGGTATGGATTGATATGGATGGATGGATAGGATTAAGTGAAATCGGATGGCTAGGATTAATTCACTTATATAAATATATATAAAATATTATTATTTAAATATATATAAAATAAATATATATGAATAATGGGTGGAAATGGTGGGAAATTCAGGATGGATGACAAGTGGCTAGGTTTTGGTGTCTACAGCTAATTTTCATTTCAAATGAAAAATGCCAAAAACTTGAAGCCACCCCTCCATGAATGAGAAGTTTTTTAAAGCTCTTAATTTCTTTTATCCCTTAGATTTAGATAAATATCCATATGATTATGCTTTTAGAGTTTGCAAAGTCACATAGGCCTACTACTTATGTTGGTAATAGAACTTAAAATTTTTGAGAGGTTTGAGCATTTCAAGGCCCGTGGCTTTGCATCCTCCTTTAACTCAACCAAACAAAACTTTATCTCATTATATGGCTACCTCTACTTATTTACCATAATATTTTTAGCCTTATCAAATTCTTTGGTTATTCTTCTTCATTTGCTTCTCCACTTTATCTTTGACTTAGTTATTTCAATATTTATCTAAGAGGACAAATTCTAAGAGTAAAGGAGAGACAAAAGGAAATGGGTAACCTGAGAGGAGTGGTTATCTCTCTTGAACTTCTTCACTGTTAAATAATTCTAGGATAATGAAATCCCAAGTAGTATTTATAGTGATTATGTATTACTATAGGTAGAAACCACCTTCTATAGACTCTATAGTACCTAGAAAATGTTGCTTGACCATGGGTCTGACTTCCTTTTCTTGAACTTTGACCTCACTAGCTTTCAAGAATGGATGGTACCAATGCACTTAAGCTAGAATTTTGCACAATCTACTTTATTATTTTCAATCCTACGCATGTGATCTCATTTTAAAAATTTCCCTTTCCATTGATTTATCTACTTGTCTAAGTAATTTATTTTTTTCAATAATTGGCTTTTATTTACATGTTGACCTATTTACACAAAATCGTGGTATACCTTCTCATGTTGGTGGTGCTAAGCTCAAGTTAATTCTTTGAATTTGTAATGTCCATGCCATATGGTTCCATATTTGCATTTCCCCTTTGCTTCACATTTTTAAACATGTAGGTTATTTTGGTTATGCCCTATTGTTGGGTTGACTTTGAGTACAAGTGAGTTTTCAAGCATTTTATAAGAGGTATCATTAAAGGAAGTATGTGCTTCTTCTTCAACATATGAATAGTTTATCACCTTTCCTATGTGCATTGGTATATGCAAGAGATCAATAACTAGTAGCTAAAGAGTCTCAAGGCTCATGAGAATCTTTGCTTTGAGACACAACTTGGAACACTCCTTGGATATATGTAGTTTTTCTAGTAGTTGTTCAAAAACAATTTGGGTTTTCTTGTTGGGATGTGTGACTTATTGTATCATGAATCCAAACGTTGTTGGTCTTTAAATTTAAAAAAATTCCTAGATTTAATGAAATCACTACCTTGGGATTACCCTAGAAGAGCTCATGACCCACTAGTTCTTGCTCATATTTTGGCCAATATACAACTTCCACTTGGGAAGGCTCTATAACTTCTACCTCCATCTCTACCCTATGCTCTTCATATTTCCCACCATGATAAGGCTAAATTTTCTTAGCATGAATCTAGACTATTTTCTATATGTAAGGAATTGTCATATAAGCATGGTCTTGTGTCAGGCGTCCACCTACTTTGACCATGAAATCTTTTGATAGGCCCATCCCAAATAAATATGGTAAGTTACCAGCTATTATTTCTTGTACTAATAAAATGTTTAAAAATTTATACAACAAGATTGGAAAATTTGTATGACACACACTATTTGAACTTGCATTTCCTCAAAATACAATGCCTTAAAATTTACTTTGTCATATCATGAGCTCATGGCATCACAGATTGACCACAACATGATTGTGATATCAACATGCAGCTTGGCCATGCAATTATGTAGCATCCACTATTCTAAGTACATAGATAAGTAATAGGGCAAAGACAGTATTATTTATACTAAGGGAGGGTCACTTGAGTGCTAATTTCAGGTTCCAAAAAATATTTCTATTAGTTACTAAGCCCTTCAGAGTTGCTTCCATAAAATTTACCTGTCCATATACCAACAAAGTTTCTTCCAAATTTTTTACTTCTTTCACAATGTTACCTCTAGACATATCCACCAGCTTGGTTTTTTCCTAAGTTGGTATTTGATATATTTCCACCATGTATTTATTTTGTGTTCTTGTGATTTTTGGGTAGTACAATTTCTAGTAAGCCAGTTTTATTTGGCAATGTGAGCATAATGCTTTTGGATGAAATTATTTTGAATATAGTCTTGGGATTTTATGTTTCAAATGCTCCCCTTGTGGGCATAGTACCTCTAATTCATCTTCATCTTGTTCCTTTTATTGCTCCACTCTTTTCTTTATGTTTTCAATATCTCTAACCTCTCAAGCATATGTTGGTCGAAGAGGGTAGCTCAATGTTATATCTGGATTGACTAGCCTTATTGTTGAGTGTTTCTCTATTTGAAAGAAGTGATATGGATCTATTATAAGGGATACAAAATAATTTGGTTCTTAAACTACCCTTGAATTAAATTTTTATTTATTGTTTTAATAAGCACTACCATTGTAATGACTATTAGTTGTTAAGCTCTTAAGCTCGCTTAAATCAGAGTATTTTCTGCTTTGATTTTTGGCAACATAAATATATTCATTATTGACCTCACCAATGTGCATAACTTGGTGTTCTAAGGAAAGTTCCTCCTGTGGGTATGGTTCATATCTTGCTACAATATTTTATTGGTTCACCTTATTAAGTTTATTGGTCAAGTTTTGAATCATAGCTCTTAAATCTTGTACTATCTATGGTTCTGGGATGTTCATAGCAAGCGTATTTTTTTCTAAAGAGACAAATAAGGAATAAGAAACAAGAGATGTATCTATAATTGGAATAGATGAAGCTATGAATGATATTTCTAGGCTTTTTGATATATGGGTATCCAACATAGTGGTCTTAGGAAGGAGTTTTCCTACTGAGATGAGCATATTTCCTACTTTTATGGCCCCTTAAAACATTTGTGGAAAATATTTCTTGTTAGACTATTAGATCAAAAGGCTTAGGTATGATCTCAAGCATGAGGGTAATAGATATATGTTTGGGCATGTGAAGACCTTAATCCTTGGAAAATAATTTTCTAGGATCTCATAAACCTAATATTGATGTCAATGATGCTATCTTGAGGAAGTATTTGTATAGAGAAAAAAAGAATGAGCAATAAGAAGGGGTCTCTTGGATCATCATGCTCTAATATAAGGTATTCACCCAAGTTCACCTAGGTCCTAATACTACTATCCTCCAAATAATGATACCTTTGCAGGACCTTGCCTTGAAAGGACAACATCAAAAATTTGACCATAACATCTACAAATGGAATATTTTAAATAGTAGCCAAAGTAGCAACTCCTTGACAATGATCATAAGTAGTCTACCTATTACCATCATATGTGGATAAAACATTCAATGCAACTTGTGAAATCTCATGAGATATAGGAGGCTAAGGGATTTGATGTTATTCTAATCCAAACAAATCATTTTGTCCATGGCTATGAAAATATGTTACTTTAATTGTGGAGCCTTGCATCTAACTGATGTGCAATGAGTTATTTTGCATTTCAAACTCATTACCAATAATTCTAAGATTTTATACCAATAGGATCACCAAATTTTCTAGTTTTGAAGCAACAAAATCACTAGGTGAACATGTATTCTCTACTTATGAGGTTAAGACTATTCACCAAAATCTTGATTTCTCTAGGATATTGAGACATGATTATGAAATTTTGTCCCATCAGGTGTGCCAAAGACTCTTGGTCTAGAATCCACCTATATGGATGAGATGCATCATTAATATCTTGGCCAAGATTGGAAGACCCCGAATAGTTTTTAGAACATCCTTTAATTAGGCCAATTCCTATGATACTAGCTAATCTAAAAATAAGGTTTAGAATCTAGCAGTGAAAACTAGCCAGGATTCAGCAACAACAAGAGTCAGTATGAAATTTGCACTCTCAGCTCAATTAAAAGGTCTAATAGACCAGCTACCTTAAAATATTATAGATTATTAATTCAAATTAGCACAAACATAGTTAATAATTCCAAATATTAAACAAATAGAAATCCAAGGATTTATCTAGTTTTGTAGACTAACATTTAACAAAATACACCATTCATTCAACATAAATAGAAATGCTTAACAACGATATTCACATACATGCATATTCTACATCATCTTGAAATATAGGTAAAACAAAACTTAAATATTTATTGAGAATCACATAGTACAATTATCATATAGCTTATGCAATTATAAAATCTAAAGAGCCAACCCTTATTCTGAGCTACTTTGGACTATTTATAGATTTACATTGCATTTTGTTAGCTAAGAATGATTGTACATAATGTACTATAGGCTTGATAGGGGTGAGTGTGGATGTTGGGTGTCACTTTCTAGCTTATCTAAGACTAACCAATCTAGTCACTATCTATTGATGCATTTGGCCCATATTTCTTCTAAGAAGTTGGTGTTCGCATTGCTTCATAAGATCCCAAGCATCATCTAATAGGTCTACTTTTTCCACTTTGGATGATTGAGCTAGCTGCTCAAGGATAGGTGTATGATGGGAAAGCCTCTGATAATTGGGATTTTTAACAAAAATGATTCTAAGCAGTTGGTTGACACATGCAAATATTATTGGCTTGAACAAGTCCAAGAGTCTTCTACCAGATGCCAAATCCTGGAAGCATTACTGGGATTTCATTGGTTCAACTTTCTTTGTGCTAGACTCTATGAATTCACAAAAAATTAGGTCTAATAGTGTAACTTAATGCTAGATTTTTTAGGTCTTTTGATGACATCGGTTTTTTCTAAAATCCAAATATTTTTATACACTTAATCAAAATTTGAACCCATCAAAATGTAACCTTGGATATTGGATGTCAAACTTTTTATCTACATTGGGTGATATCAACACCTCTAAAAGTATGGTTTCCTGCTATATCAGACTCCATACTTTACCAAATCTTAGGTATGGCATGGTGTCAAATGCCAAATAATCTTAGTACCTATGATTACATTAGCAATCTAAAAATTCTACCATTTGTATTACATAAGATGTTTTGACTTAGTTGAAATTCACATCTGATACTTCTAGTGAATGTCAAATGTTAGGCTTCTATTACCATGATGTTGATGCCAACCTTTAGAAATATCTAGCTCCTACTTCTAAGCATCATACCCCTTGCCTTAGCTAAATTTTAGGTTTGGCTAGGCACTATTACGTGTCAAGTTGCTTTATAGTCTTCTAGCTTGTCTTCCACTACTTTCTTAACCAAATCTCCATTAGAAAGCTGGTTTGATTTTCACTTATGCCAAGATGATGCTTTCGGTCCAATTGTTGTGTTGATGCTTTAGCAAAATAATGATAGAACTTAAGAAAAATTACAATCCAATAGGGTTTGTAAGGATTTGTGAATGTGGGTGATTAAATCAATGTATAGTTATTAGCAACTTATCTATAATATAGTTTCCTACAAAAAAAAATTCTCTCTAATATTTTCAATGCTTCTTGAATGGATTAGAATGTCATGAGTATAAAGTTATGCCCCTAATAGTACAGTTAGGATCAAAAAATATTTTTTTGGGTATTTTTTAGCATACATCCATGATACAAAAAGGTCACATGCTTGGATGATTCATCCCACATTGAAAATAAATGGTCCCCATAACATCAAATTTTGATATCAAGTGTAGAATATATTTCTTTATCTAATTTATTATTATTAATTCCCTTGGTGACCAAGTTGTCCTACCTTGACCACTTTATACATTTTAGTGGATTGCCTTCTAGTAGTCTTTGTACATGTCAATAATTTGAACCTCCTCTACTAGTGCTAAGTTATCTAGATTGATTTTTCAATGTTTAATTATTTTCTTGCTACAAAAGTGTCCAACAAAGGTGGATAATAGGGCCTATGAAGTTCAAAATTAAATATCATATGCAAACCAAGATAAGATGGAAGATTCAATTCAAATTTATTTTTTTCTAACTTCATGGTGATGATGTATAGTCCATAGAAAAGACTTCTAATCCTCCTATGAGTTCCTATAATTATCTTATTTTAAATATATAACCACACCTTATCTCTAACCTTGAATAATGTGGGACATAATGCTAATTATGGAATTATTTGTATTTTAGATTTGTCTTTTCCAAAAGGTCATGGACCAATTGCTAGATATGTTAAATCTATTCCATAAAATATGCTACTATTTATATTTATTTTTATCCATGAGGTTAGTACTTCATAGGTTGCACAGGGAAAGCTACATCAGGGTGCTAATGGTTGTGTTGGATAACACATCACAACCATCCAAATTGTAACTTTTGTCAAGTGTGTTTGATGCTCATGCCTCACATGGAGTGCTAGTCCTAGGAAGTTCAAGGAACATGGGATACAATTTCTTCAAATTACCTCCAATTTTTTTTTATCAAGGATGGCTCCTTGTTATGATGCAATCTTTGACACTCTCCTCCTAGTCTAACCTAATCTACCAGGCTCTTACTGGGGAAAAGGGAAAATAAAAAAAGTAGTAAAATATAACTAGCCTAAATAACCTATGCTAAGGGTGACGATGCACTAAATATTACATATTCCATATTGCATATTAGTGGGATTAAAACATGATAACTAAAGTGAACATGATCACAACCACATATGATTGCAAATCAAAAGACCTCCTATGGAAACTAGGATAGATACTAGTCATAGGCCCCCATAGAAAGGTATATGAATACTTAGACATGAATAGGAATTGTAGTCATAAATCCTTACATTCATATTAAAGTGCAATTATATTCATAGTTAATTTAAAGAGGCTCAATAACCTATACATGTAATGACTCAAGGTTTGAGTCCAGACTGATATATAAAATAAAAAAGGAGAGAAAAATTGCTCAAGGCTAGATACTCAACATGGAAACAATTCAACCTATCTCTAATGATGAAAAAACTAGGTATTTATAGATAAAATTGGGAGTGTTTTCTTATCAAAATTTTAAATGTTCTTCTCAATTTATTATCCGTGTACTTTTGCATTGATGGTGCACAATCTTGAGGTCTCTAGATCTAGGGCCATTTGAGGTGATATCTTTGTGGCTTATGTTGGGGATTTGTTATAGAGAGTTTTATCTATTCATGTTGTCAATTCCATGGCCATTCCTTAGTATCATCTAGGTTGATATCTTTAATGCGTTAACTATCTTGTTGGATATGTTGTACTTTTTTTAGAAGTACTATACACCTCAACACAATGTGCAAGATCTAGGGCTATGACCCTGATTGGGGGATATGGAGGGCCAATGGCCTACCACATGGGATTTGGGGGGTAGGATCCCCCAAAGAAAAATTTAGCCTCCTAAATTTTCAAAGCATAGTTGGAGGTGTCCTAACCAAAATTTTGTTATCACTTCTTTTATGCATAGTTTTCCCTTTGGCTAGAATCCAATCCTCAAGTTCTTATGTATTTTTAGTCCAGTTCGTGCATATTACAATTGACTTCTCATTTGCTCTTACTTAGTGTTTTGGCTATCACTACTATTGGATCTTTTAATTAGGTAGGCACACCAAAGTCATCTTCCTCTTTTGATCTTGATCATTTCACACACATCCTCCCTTACTGGAACTTCAGTTCTATTTTCTTACTATTGACTCTATATTTGAGGGATCGATAACCAGACACATGTATTTTTTTTTCTCAAACTCTCCCTCAAGAACCCAATTCATGCACATTAATTATTGTATCAACTTTTATCCAAACTCTAAACAACTTGCTTCCCAATGAAGCCATCTTTCCAAAAATTTACCAAGGCATCACTCCTCCCAAGTGTAGTGATAATTCACTACAGGTTGCAACCTAAAATAGAAATTAAATAGGATGTATATGGTAGATATCTATAGACCTCAATTGTGCCCATGTTTAATATAGGAGAGTATTTAATCCATGTGTATGTATGCTTAGAATTATACATTTTAAGATGTACAATCAAACAATTTACAACTTTTGTTTGGCAATCAATCTAAGAATTAAAGGCTATGGGCATGGTCAACTTGGTGTCAATCATTCTCCATAGGTTGGACTAAAAAATACTCAAAAATCTAATATTCCTATTATATACAATGGATTTTGGCAATCCAAACCTGACCCACACAATGATTCATGATAGTCATTTTTGAAAAATCATCAACCACTACACAAACACAATCATTACCATGCTTAGATGTGGGAAAACCTAAGATAAAATCCATGGAGATATATTCTCAAGGCCAAAAATATACTAACAATGGTGTATATATTTCCTAATTATTTTTTGGTTTAGCAACAACGCAAGGGGTACATGATGATTGTACCTTTTGATATTTTTCCTCATATTGGGTCAATAGAAGTATTTTTGAAGTACTACCAACATTTTTTCACCCCAAAGTGATCTGCTACCTTGTTAAAGTATACTTTCCAAATCATGTTTGAGATATATAAATAAACTTCATGTGGTAGAGGAGGTTATATTACAAATACAAATATTAAACATGCTTACCCACACAAAAAGCTTGGTATATTTTTACAAAATCATAATTTATTTCTATAAATATGGACCAATGGAAGTAATATGACCATAAGAATCACGAATGGTGGTGAGTGATATGATTAGAGGTTGGCTCAAACAATTTGTTATTGTATCAGCATTCCCTTTATTATGCTTATTTATTTAAAAAATTGTTATAGATGTGTGGCCCACTTTTCATGTCTTTCATTCCTTAGCTTACTCTACATATAAATGAAATCCAGATGTTTATAACCTACCTGGATGATGGTTTCCTCGGCCAAGATATAGTTCTTCCACTATTTACTTGCTTAGACAATGGCATAGAGCTCTTTGTCATATATAGGGTATTTTTAGACCACTTCATTGAATTTTTCATTATGATAGGCAATGGGATGTCCATGTTGTGTGATAATATGTACTCTAATACATCAGTCATTACCTCAAAATGTTGATGTGGATCAAGTAGTAAAAGTGTAGGAGCTAAATAAAATTAATCCTTCAACCTCTCAAATTCCTTTTGTTGTGCATATCCCCAATGAAACTTTAATTTGACACCTCCATTGGTCACTTGGTGCAATGGCCAAGCAATATGTGAGAACCCTAATACAAATATTTAATAGAAATTGGCCAGACCCAAAAATATATGAAGATCTATTGGATTCTCTAGGGTAGGTCAACCTCTCATTACCTAAATATTATCATGATCAACATGGACTCCTTTGTCAAAAATATATCCAAGGTATTAAGTTTTAGGTATACCAAATGAGCACTTTTTATAAATTATCACATATCTTTTGTCTTTGAAGAATATGAAGTATCTATAAAATATGTTGTAGATATTCCTTCGATGTATTACTATAGATGAGAATGTCATCTATGTAGACAACCATAAATGAGTTGGTATAGGGATACAATATGTCATCCATCATCCTTATGAATGTGGCAAGTGCATGGGTCAATCCAAAATATATAACCAACCACTCAAATAATTCCTTCTTGCATTTGAATGAAATTGTCCAAGCGTTAGTAGGCTCTATTGGTATTTGATGATAGAGAGATTTGATATCAATTTTAGTGAATAAATTTGCACCATGGAGCTAGTCTAGAAATTTATCTAAGGGAGTGATAGTGGTTCTTCACAATGATTTTATTCAAAGATATATAGTCAATATAGAGTCTTCAGATCCCATATTTCTTTGTAGCCAAGACAATTGGATTACCATATGGTGAAGCACTTGGTCTAATGTACCCTTTTTGAATTAAATTTTGGATTTTCATCCTAATTGTATAATTTTTTAGGATTGATATATGATAAATAGGTGCATTAGGAAAAGGAGAACCCATAAATAAATAAATAAAATGATTTACCTCATGATGAAATGGAACCTAGTTGGTGACTTGAATAAGTCATCATACTTTGCTACAATTTGGTCCATCTACTTCTTTTGTGCAGGGCCTATAATTGTAGAACCAATCCTTCTGCTTTGTGGTCAAATCATCAAACAATTTTTTTTTCTTATTTTGGCTATTGTAGACACCAAAACCTAGTCCTTCAAAAAGCCTCCATCCACCCCACAATCCTGCATAATAAAATATGCCTAAGTCTTGACTTAGGTATATAAATCCTGCACATTATCCTATTTTCCATATTTTATTAAATCTAGAAAATCCCCCTAGGATACCCTGTCTCCCCATGTGACATGTGTCCTAGCCACCACTACCCCTCCACTTTCCACATCTCACACCTCACTCCACACATCACTCCACTTCCACCTACCCACATGCCACCACTCCACCTAAGTGGGACACTCTAGGTGACTCACTACAACTGCCCAGGATAGGTGGTTGCCTAGTCCCTGCCACTTGGTAGCCCTGGCTTGCCACCTATCTTTTCCCTCCAAAACCCCAAAAGGCCTATAAAAGCAACATCACTTCATCACAAAATGGAGGCTAAAAATTACATCGTTACATTACTAGAATTGCTACAGGAGGTCCTCGATAGTCTTTGAGATCGCTTCATCGAGACCTCGGAGCAAGACCCTAGTAGTTCTACCATTCAACTCTAAACGTTGGTGGGCATTTACACATTCCCAAAACATAAATCCATGTTTGCTAAATGCAAATCTGCAGTTAAGTCTCAAATCTGCACCAACATTTTCTCATGAGTAGGTCAATCAGTTGCAGGCATAAATAAGAGAGGTAAAAATATAATAGCGTTCCATATTTTTTTATTTTTTATCTTCTACACTTTATTTTTATGTCCTGCAAGCATTTACATCGGGGTTTCAATAGTTTTCTTTAATATCAAAAGGGGCCTCATACATTGGAGGCCCTTCATATACCATTGACTTTCTTTTGGAAGGATATGTGTGTAGGTGATAGGTTCTTGAGCAATTATTGAAGTGAGGATGGTCCATGAGGATAGTTGAAGCCCATCCACCACTTGGATTGTAGCAGAGAAGGCATTTGGGACACCACCATTCATTTACTATTGCAAAAAGGGTTTTGCCCCCTTTTGCCCATTGTATTTTGAAGTCAAGCATTTGTACTCATACCCTTGCACACTCGGGGTAAGATGATTGTAAAAAGGGAGACTAAGGCTCCCCTATAATTTAATACAAAGATCATTTTACTTGTGCACATTGCTTGTTTCTTCATTTCATTACTTGGTGTCAATTCTTTGCTTACAAAAATGGCGATCACGGTGGGACCCCAAAGGGTTCCATGTTTGATTTGCCTTGCTGTTTTCAATTAACTGATCTCTGTCTATTTATTTTGTAAGTCTTTTGGAGTTATGTTGTGCAGAAATCAAATATCACATTTGGAAATTTCTAGAGCCTACTCGGTATATTCCTACACTTGCACAAATGCGAGATGACATTTGGTTACCTGTGCAAACGTGAACACACTTTTGGATCATTGTACAAATGTGGATCAATGTTTAGATGACTGCATAAATGTAGAGTGGCATTTGGAGCTCAAATCAAACACAAAGAGGCATTTGAAAAGACTATAGGAGAAGTGAAAGGATCACAGATCTGTAGTGATCAAACCCTCTAGTTTAGAATAAATAAATAAAAGAATTTTTGTTTCTGTTATTTTTTTTTGCATTTTGTTTGCATTCAAAATTTTTAGGTTAGATGCATTTGCATCATTTAAAAGCATTCAATGGAAATTATAAAGGAAATAAGCTAAAGCTAGGATTAATTTTAGGCTTCATTTCCCAGCTTTTAATCATGCAAAAGTCTAGAATCTGCATCTAGGGTTAGATCTACATCAGTAGGTGCATTTTTAGGCATTTTGAGGTTTCACGATTACTCTACCTTATTTCTTACACAGTTAGAAATGCAGACCCATGTTTGGCCAGTTCCAAATGTGGACCTGCATTTGGAAAACACCCCTTTATATTTGATAAGTTTCAAACATGCTCCCATGTTTGGATCTATGTTTCAGAACCACTATAGGGCCTTGTTGAAATCTATTTTCTATTTTCTGATTGCTATTTTTAGTTCTTCTATTTTTTGTTTGCTTATGTGTGTTTCTAATTTTGTACTTAGGCATCAAAATGAGAATTGCATTCTAGATTGCATGAAAACCATAGAAAATCAAAAAACCACACACACTTGCACGTATCACAATAAACATTGGTAAGGTTGGACTTCATCACCAACCCCCAATCGAGACCGATGATGTTGGAATTCACCTCCTTCCACCGGATCGCCCCCTAGACACCATAGTAGCCACAAGCGAGTGGCTTTCTAGATTTCATCACCAAAAAGTCCCCTACTCTTGGGTGCACCTAGAGTAGGAAGGATTAGTGAGCCCCTTTACCATAGGGCTCTTCAAATAATTAGTGGATGCAACTATCATTCTTATTCATACCTTAAACATGTGGGTTAAGCAAAAGTGAGGCTTTATTGATAGCAACACATTAGACAACACAACCCCTTTAGGGGTTATTTTGTTCCCATAAGGTTACCTTGAGCCAATATCCATAGGAAGCCATTTTTTTACCGCTTGAGTTACATTCCTTGACAGGGAGGTGTGCTTAAGCTACCTTAGTAGATTTTTATTTTTTTACCCTTAGTCATCTAGGAATAGGAGTTTTCAACATCAAAACACACAAAACTCAAAAAAAATCAAAAAATTCAAAAAATCCAAAAAGAAAAACTTCAAAACAAAAAAATTAAGAAAATCAAAATAAAAAATCAAAAAACTTAAAAAAAAACTTGCAAAAACTTAGAAAATATTTTTGTTTGATTGATTGTGTGTTTGTTTATTTTTCATTTGCATCACCATTTTCACACACATACCCACCATTCATCACCCCATTTCACCTTTAGCTTATGGTAACGACCCGAAGTCAAGCCAAAGCTTTAACCCAAGTCCAAGGTCAACCATCTTCATCCATGGCACATTTTTCTCAACCTTCCCAAGCTCCCACCACTTCTGTGGTAGAGCAAGTCAGCATGGCCCACACTATGTATCTAGACTTATCCATGGGGCCATCCAATCATACCCCCACATTGAACATGGATGTGATGCAGAGGGCTACCCATACTACCATCCCAAAGACTCCTAGGAGTGAGCCACCCATGCCATCTAACCAACACATCACGTATCTGGATACTGATGCCATTAGGACTTACTTGACTATAATAGGCTTGGTCTTTCCATCATTGCCTCCTCTCACCATTCCACCCTGCACCATTCCTACATTGCATCAAGAAGCCATCTACTCTCATCCATAGAAAACTCATCAATTCATCACCAATCCACTCTTTGAATCAACCACTACAACCATGACCCACACCCATCCATCATCATCTCATCAGTACATCTCCATCCCATCACATCAAAACATCATCTATTCTAACCCCCTCTATGAAGCACAAGTCAATGTTGCTTTGTAGATACTTGCATCCATCCCATCCACATCATCAGTTGATCCCATCCAACATGCCATTCCTCATTCAGTCATAGTTCCTTTGCCACCTACCCTCCACCCACATCCACTCACATGGTTGTCATGCATCTAGCCCAATATTCTACCCTCCATATGATCATACCATATGCATCTACGATTGCTATACAATAAGATTTTTTGCACTTACAACAATTGCTTGTGGATGAGGCCAACCAAAGCACTCATCCTAATACACAACAACAATCATAGGTTCTAGATCCTAACCATCCATCCACCTCACAACAAAATACCTTTTTCACTCAAGATCCATCATGGGTGTCATGACCACCCACCATAACCATACCCAACCATCCACTTCATCACATGTATGCTAATTCATTAACACAACATACCATCATACCCCCATCACCTCATCATCAACAAATCCATCCACAACATTCATTCCATAATCCATTCAACCATAACATCCATCATCATCAAATTCCAACTAACAACACACACCACTTCCATCAACAACAAACAAATCAAGGTTTTCAATCATCATCAAAAGACCCTAAGTTTTAATTCTTGCAAAATCATATTGATAGCTTGGCCATGCAAACACCTAGGATATTGTACCAAAAACCAACCCTAAGGTAGCTAATCAATCACCCAATTCATTCTTTGATACCATCACCACCTTATCTAGTAGATTTCACATTATCAAAGTTTGATAAGTTCAAGGGGGATGAGGACCCCCAAGAGCACGTGAGCGGTTTCATCAATGCATGTTTCAGGATACAAGAGAATGACCCTCTCATGCTCCAAATATTTCCTCAAACATTTGGAGGAGATGCCCTATATTGGTACAATCATCTACCACATCAAAGTATTTATACTTTTGAGCAACTAGTGGACCAATTCTTAGAGCGTTTCTCTCTTAATGTTAGAAAGAAAACAACATTAACCAACTTGTTCAACCTATGCCAATTTGAAGATGAGTCGGTTTATGAATTTGGAAACTATTGGAGGGCACCCCCTAGTTTTCTCCCCCCACTACAATTGCAACAATATAGAACATTCGAGGAAGCTCTCACCCAGGCCTAGGTAATTGAAGAAATTAAAATCCAAGAGGGTGAGATAAAGCTAAGAAAGAAAGAATGGCAAAACAAGGGTCAAAGGGGGAACAACCAGGGCCAGTCCAAGACTGGTTAGGTTAATCAAGTAGTCTTGAGCCAACCGCCACAACAAACACAACAAGCTCAAGCCCAAGTACAACAACCCCCACAACAACAACAACAACCACCACCATAGACTTATCAAGTGGTTCCACCCCCACAATAGCTACAAAATCAAGCTCAACCTATAGATAATCATCAATGCCAATTCAATCGACAACCTCACAATTACACCCCATTGCCTAAACCATATTCATCCCTTTTCCAAAAGTTGTATGATGCACAAGCTATTACCTTACCAAAGATGAAACCTGAAGATCCAAATAAACCATGTGGCAAGAACTATAAGGAGCATTTGTACTACACTTTTCATCGATAGAGAGGTCATGACATTAACAATTGCTATGCATTCAAAAACATAGTGCAAGATCTGCTTGAAAGGGGACATATCAAGATTGATAACCCTTTGGCCCAACAAAACTAGAACCTTGGTATCTATCAAACACCACTACCTCATCATGAGGCAACTCAACAAATGACTAGGGCATCAACTTCTATAGTTTCCCCCAACCAAGTCAATCATGTATCTCAAGTGTACCAAGGTTTTATGGGGGCTATTCACATAGTCACCCATGGGAAAAGAAGCATAAATCACACGCAACAAGAAAATGGACCAACTCAAGTAGTACCTACTCCTATAGCACAACAAAAAAATGTGCCCATACAACCAAACCCCACCATTCCATCTCCACCCATCCATATCCCAAGTCATCCACCCAAGCCCATCATCACATTGAGGAGTCGATTGACACAGAGCTTAAGAATGGCTTCAGCCAAGTTATCCATATATGAGCTTATACAACAATCTCCCCCACATCATGAGGCATTGATGGAGATCTTAAAATCCATTGAAATTCAGATAGAATATCCCAATACCTTCAACAATTTTGTGGGGAGTGTTCAAACTTGTATGGAACCTTCAATTTCATTCTATGATTTTGAAGTCAAGAACATATCATCGGAGTTACCCGATCCTCTGTTGCATATTGTAGCTCACATTGATAAAAAACCCTTCAAATGGGTGCTCATTGATATCAGCTCCTCTATCAATATCATCACCACCAAAGCCATCCAACATCTCAAACTACCACCATCTCACATTACATCATCCACCTTCACCTTGCGGGTGTTCAATGATACTTTATGTTCCATAGTAGGAAATGTAGTTCTACCTATGATAGTGGGGGTGAAAACAATCCATACACTCTTCCATATCTTAGAGGGGGCCATGTAGTACAACATACTTCTTGGCCATCCCTAGATTAGGGAAATGAAGTGTGTTCCCTCAATATTGCATCAATGCTTGAAATATGTGCATGAGGGAAAGATTCATTGCATTCCAGCTAACACTGAGCCATTCAAATACTGCAACTTGATTTCAAATCCATATGAGCCACCCCTCCCATCCACTCATCTATCCATCCAACCACTCATCATCAGAGCCACTCCAAATCACAACACCTCATCCAAAGCACCCATACCGAAAGCTCTTCCAATCATTGATCCAAATCATACCTCCACCTCAACCACATTCCACTTCCCAATCACACCTCATCATCCCATAAATCAACCATCACCTTCATCAAACCACATCTCATCACATCAACCAAACAATCATACCTCATCACACACATCTCCAATTCAACAAGTCATCCCATATCAACCACTAACCAACAGCCACCCCACTCAACAAAATCCACCCCCACAACCATCTACTATCTCATAGATAGGGCCACCTATCCAAGAGGAACCCTTATAGCCTATGCCATCTCCCCCACTTGAGCCATAAATCACCATTGAAGCCTCCACCTCCACACCTGATTCATCCACATCCACCACCACTCAAGTTGTAGTCCATCTTGCCAATCCAAGCATTGGTGAGTACACAATTGAGAATGTTACAATAACACCACCTATCCAGACTATTAGAGATTATGGTCACCCATGCGACCCACCTTTAGCCATAGGTGTAGTGTATAACATGGGTTCAAAACCAAACAAGATTAATTTTGTATATGGGGGAGTGGATTCTTCGTCCGATCCACCTCCTCCTAATGATGAATCCATGCAACAATTTTGTGCCAACTTAGAATATATATCCAACCCAGATTTCCCTATGCGATATTTTCATTGGGTTAACTGGTAGGGATATGGTCTTGGATGACATGAGCAAGGTGCATGCGATATCATCGAACCTCACTATCGAGAGGCACATGATCACTCTAGCTTAGGGTATAGGCCAATATCTTCTACCACCTCCTTTGAGCATGCATTCTAGCAACTCACCCTAGATTTTGAGGAGGATGAAGATAGCGAAGATAGCGATGATAGTGAGGATGAATACATAGACCCTAAGTTTGCACCTTATTTATATGAGGCCTTTCTAAAAATGCGATCACACATCGACATGATTAATTCCATTTTTGATGATGACTATGAGGAAGACTTCAGAGAGGAATTTGATGCCCTATCTATTACCTCCAATGATTTCGAAGAAGATGTGGCCCCCATAGTGCCCATAGATGAAAGAGATGAGTACTACATTAGAATGTTTCCTATCCATCAACCCATATTCCACTTGCTTCTTCCATGAGAGTGACTTGAGCCAGATCCACCACCACCACCTTGGTTGCCTCCATGACAACACCATTATCCATCCTTCATAGGTCAATTACTCCCTAGAGAGAGTGTGCAAGAGAGCTCACCTTTTGAATCGTAACCACCTCACTTCCACCAAGTTAACATAATTTTTATTGACTTGTTTGCCCCACTCTATAATCCATATGATTTGGTGAAACTAATTTCGATCGATGCTAGCCTTATCGACATGGACAAGATTTCATCCTCACCATCCATAGCTGAGTTCATCCTATTCAAAGAATTACTAAGAGCTTCTAACACTTATATACCTCAACAATATTCATCTTCATCTACTTCTATTTTTCAAACTGAGGTAGAAGAAGCCCCACTTGAGTCATTTGGTAATGTGGAGGATGATATTCATCTCATTCCTACTCCACATCAGTTAGAAGAAGGTTCACACATGCTCATTGAAGAATCTATCAACGTGAACCTAAGTGAAGATGCAAACAATCCACAAATTATGAAAATGGCAAAATATTTATCTGTAGAAGAAAAAGAAAGACTCCTAGATGTCTTAACAAGGAAGAAAGGTATTTTTGCATGGTTGTACAAAGACATGCTTGGCCTTGACCCCAACTTGGTGGTCCATAACCTCACCTTAGCTCCCGAAGCAAAACCATTCAAGCAAAAATTGAGGAAACTTCATCCTACCATAGCCCTCATGGTCAAAGAAGAGCTACAAAAATTGTTAGATGTGGGTTTCATACAACCCATTGATTATCCTGAATGGCTCTCAAACATGGTACCCATTCGTAAACCGAATGGGGGGATTCACGTATGCACATATTTTTAAGATCTAAACAAAGCATGTCCCAAAGATGATTTTCCATTACCAAACATCGATCAACTAGTAGACTCTTATGCTAGCCATGAAATGCTATCTTTAATGGATGGTTTTTCAAGATACAACCAAATTTAGATTAATCCTGATGACCAACACAAAACAACATTCACCACACCTTGGGGGACTTTTTGTTACAAGGTGATGCCTTTTGACCTCAAAAATGTAGGAGCTACTTACCAACGTGCCATGACATATATCTTCCATGACTATATGCATAAAATCATTGAAGATTATGTGGATGATTTAATAGCCAAATCTAAAACACATCTTGAGCATATCGATGTACTAGAAAAAGTCTTTGATCGGTTATTAGAACACAAGGTGAGGTTAAATCCTAAGAAGTGTGTATTTGGAGTCACATCAGGAAAACTTCTAGGTTTCATTATCTCCAAGAGAGGCATTGAAGTGGATCCCGATAAGGTCAAGGCCATTATCAAAATGCTACCCCCAACAAACCTTAAAGAGTTGCATAGTTTGCAAGGAAATATTCAATCGATTCATCGATTCATCGCACAACTCTCAGAAAAATGTAGGTCATTCAATCACCTACTACAAAAGGGGTCACATTTTCCTAGACAAAAGAATGTCAAGAGGCCTTTGATGATATAAAGCAATATCTGGCCTCACCACCAGTGCTAACATCACCTCATTCAGGAGTCCCTTTTCATCTTTACATCTCTACTACAGATTTTGCGTTAGGGACAATGCTTGCACAAAAGAATAAAAATCAAAGAGAGCAAGCAATCTATTACATTAGTCGAACATTGGTGAGTTATGAAACAAGATACACTTATGTTGAAAATTTGTGCTTAGTAGTGGTTTTTGCCACTAAGAAACTCAGACATTATATGCTAAGTAATACAACTTATGTCATAGCTAGAGAAAATCCTTTGCGTTATATGATGACTCGCACATACAACAACACCTGTACTATAAAATGGATAATGCTCTTAATAGAATTTGATCTCGAATTCATTAGCCAAAAATCCATTAAGGGTCAGGTGATAGTCGATCAGCTCGTAGAGGCTCCACTTCCAAATGATCAACCCCTATTCATCGAGCTACCAGATGATTCGATCTTCTTAGTCACTGAACAGGAAGAACTTGTCCCTCCTAAGGATGATGTTGACATCACCATGTTCTTTGATGGATCAAAGTGCAAAAAAGGACAAGGTGTTGGAGTCATGTTTTACACACCAGAAGGAATGCCAATTCCTTTATCATTCAAACTCGACTTTCCATGCATGAACAATAATGTAGAGTATGAAGCCCTAATATTAGGACTTCAAGCCACCATAGCTATGGGCATAAAGTGTATAAGCATATTTGGTGATTCTAAACTTGTCATTCATCAAGTAAAAGGAACTTACCAATGTAGAGAACCAATCTTGAAACAATACAATGCAGTAGCAATGAAATTGCTAGCAAATTTTGATTGGTACAAAATTGACAACTTGCCTCATTCGACTAATAGATTTGTAGATGTGATGGCCTCTCTAGGATCATTGATTCCAAAGAACACAAATGGAGAGATCCAACCGCTAATCATTACAACAATGTCAAAAATCTACAATCTCATGAGAAAATTCTGAAGGTGAAAAGAATATTTATTTCATTCATGCAGAGCCATACGAGCCTTGGCTTAGTTAGGTAAAGGACTTTCTTAGGTTTGGAACCCTCCCAACAGACTTATCATGAACTACCAAATGAATGTTCAAAAAAAAGGTAGCTCGTTATACTCTCTTGGGGGATGTCTTATACAGACATGGCTATGATGGAATCCTACTTTGATGTCTAGATCTCGTAGAGGCACAAAGAGCTATATGTGAAGCCCATGATGGTACTTGTGGTGGCCACTTTAGTGGGATGGCCATTGCAAAGTGCATTTTGTGCATGGGTTATTATTGGCCCATAATGGAAAATGATTATTGCAAGTATGTAAATAAATGTCAAAAGTGTCAACAACATGCCAACTTGACCCATGTACCATCACAAGCATTACAACCCATTCAAAGTCTTTGGCCCTTTTCACAATGGGGCCTAGATTTGATTGGAAAAATTTCACCTACCTCCTTAAGACAACATAAGTTCATCATCACTACCACAGAGTACTTCACAAAGTGGGTCGAGGTGATTCCTATGACCACTACGACTGGACCTCGAATTGTGGAGTTCATACTCCAACATATTATCTATCATTTTGGTGTTCCCTCAAAGATCATTTTTGATAATGGCAAGTCCTTCAAGAACAAGGATGTTCGAGCACTATGCAACAAATATAATATCCAACATAGTTTCTTGACTCCTTATTACCCATAGGAAAATGGACAAGTTGAGGTGACCAATAAGATATTGATAGCCATTCTCAAGAAACTTGTCAAAGAAAATCATAGAGATTGGCATACATAAATCCCCTTGGCATTATGGGCTTATCGAACAAGCATACGAATGCCTACAGGGGCAACACCCTTTTCACTAGTCTATGGAGCCGAAGCAATCATACCTCTTGAGCTCGAGATCCCCTCATTGTGAATCACATTACAAGAATTCATGGATGATGACACTGCTAGACAAGCACATCTTGACCAACTCACACTCCTTGATGAAAGGTGAATCAATACCTTAGAACATCTACGAGTGTATCAAGATCACATCAAGCATGCTTATAACGCAAAATTTCATCTCCATGAATTCCAAGTAGGAGATCTCATTCTCAAAGAGAATCAATAGAATACCAATGCATTACCACACTTGCATGACAAATTCATGGCTAATTGGTTAGGTCCATACATTGTCAAGCAAAATTTGGGTCCTAGAATGTATAGGCTTGCAAATCTAGAAGGAACAATGGAGCCTGAACCATTGAATATCATTCACCTGAGAGCATTCTATGCCTAATGTGAATTATATATATACATATACATGGCTTAAAAAAAACAACAACAAAACACAAACATTTGCATCATTGCTATTTCATCCATCCATTCATGCATTCCACCTACATTGCATACATGCATTCCTATCATTTACATCCATTCATATCGCTTGCAATATTAGTCATCATTAGGTCAGTTTGGATAATTTCTAGTCCACTATGTCTTGTTGCCTTAATCAAGGGCACCTTTAGTCTAACATTAGTCGCCAATCCATCAATCGCAATCATTTACAACTTTCCTTGTGGTCTTTTGATCATTAAGAGGTCCATGTAAGATAGGATAGATACCGTATGACCATCAACAATGATGATTATACGACCACTAACTATTTTACGCACACTCCTTAATTTTCAAAAGCTCATAAGGAACATACAACTACATCTCACATAATACAATGTTTGTCAAACAATCCCTAGGTGTTTTCGATCACTCAACCACTCCTAGTGTGTTAAGCAACCTCAATTCAATGTCGAACAATCTTGAGGTGCTATAGGTTGCTCCTAGTCAAATCAAGTTTCCTCTTGGACCACGCACATTTATCACTAAGAAAATTTTGAGTTCTGGGAGTTGAATCTACCATCTTTGAACCAAACACAAATCACATATATTAATGAGATCTTGCATCAGAGAGAGATGAAGCCATGATTGGATTGAACTTGGAAGCAAAAAATCTTCTTGCTTGTCCCATTATGCACATAGTCCAAAAATAGTGGTTTTCACCACTTAAACACAACATAGTCCAAAAATACCAATGAAAATAATGGTTTTTACCACTTAAATTTAACAACAGAAAGAGTGGGTAGTAAGGATAGGGTAAAATTCTCATCTCGACTTGGTTGAGAATATGATTCCCCAAAGCTTTAACTCTTTTTACAAACACATAATAATAATGATAGGTCTTCAAGTAGTAAGGATAGGGTTTAATTCTCATCACAACTTGGTTGAGAATCTGATTCCCCAAAGCTTGGAAATTCTATCATTGGACTATGGAGCTAATCTCCACCAGGGCTATAGATGCTTGACTGGTAGTGGAGTATGCTCATGCGTGGTGACATGTCTCTCTTGAAGAGACCTCTGAATGCACATAAGGACAAGCTAGCTTCTTGGTTATCTCCATTACTAGCTTAATCTCACCCTACTCAAGATGGGTAAATGAATCCACCATTTGCACACACATTGGTTCTTAATTGGCTTGTGTCAATACCAAACTCAAAATTCATTGGAAATGAACATTCATTGCACACACAATTGGTCCTTGAGAAATTTGACTCCACTAGGACACCCTTGACATCTTATGGATTTGTGAGATTAGTAGATGAGTTTGTTTGAGATCACTAGGATGTTTGAGTCTTTGAAAACAACTCTAGATTCTTTATCACTAAGGCAAACAAAGTCATATAAAGATTACATTCCATGTCATTATCACATTATTACCTTCCATAATCCATTTCATATATCAACATCAGATGTCGGTGTCCCTGATTAAGCGATAAAGATAAGGTCGATCAAGCAAGAGTCTAAAGCATCTACGAATGATCATTAGAACATAATACCATCACCTCATTTGCATACATCATCATAATAAATTAGGCATCTCATTCATTAAACATTCATTCCATTATATACATATGCATCCATCCATACATCCACAATAAAAACAATACAAAAAGTGCAACACAAAATCATAAACAAAACAAAAGCCATGTATATATATATATATATAGAATCACATATACAAAATTTTACCCAAAGGTTGTATACATCAGAGCACTAAGGCTCACACAAAAATAGAAAACTACAAAAAGAGGTAATAAGTGCTACTAGCTAGCACCACCCTGATATTTGAGAGGACCATGAGAAGATCCCTGTGACCCTGATGGATCATGAAAAGTAGGAACCCTCGAGTGAGAACTACCAAGCCTAGACTCACTTCACCTGCTAGATCTAGACATAGAGGAAGAAGGCCACATAGGTAATGGAATGTGATGCTGAGAAAGCAGATCCTCAAGCACCTGAATGTACCTATCCTATAGTCATGAATGAGATAGATCTTGTCTCTTATGCAACTCCCATAGTGCAATCTTAGCACGAAGAGCAACAATATGAGCACCATCACCTCCTACACCTGGGGCCACATATAGCCCCTCCATCTCACTCTACAACTGAGCTATCTTAGCATCTCAAGCCACCAATAGGCCCTGTAGCCTCGCAATATCTGCATCCCGAGCTATTACAACCTATAAGAGGTGATCTCGCTCCTCACCCAAGCTATCCCGCTCATCCTAGAGGACACCCCAATCCTCCTCACTATGCACGTGAGGTCTCTCTAGAACCTCCTCCATAGTATCCATCCCCTACCACCATCACCACCACCACCTCCACCTCCATCTCCATCACCCCCAACCCCAACATTCATAGGTTGATCTACATCAGCCCTTGCCCACCTCCTCAAATCGCTACCTTAACGATGTCTCTATCATCGAGGAGTCTCCTCCATAGCATCTCGATCATCTCCACTAACTCCATCATCCATAGCCTGACTAGGTGCCCAAGGAGGCTATGAAGTAAACCATGCATCATACTCAGTAGTAGTCCCAACATCATCCATGTCTGGGGCATCTAACACCTCATCATCATGGTCATCAGTATCCTAGTCATGAGAAGGATAAGGGAGGCTAAGCTCATCACCCCGATGCCTATATATGATTGGGGCATCAGGAACCCCCTACACCATCCCAAACTATCGTAGGACACAAGAGAACTGGATCAATTCTCTCTCTCCCATGCCACCCAACCACCCATCTAGCCCACCTCATCCGTTATAGTTGTGCACTATCCTCAGTCCATGAAACCCCCATCCATGGTCACCAAATAACATATGTACTGGTCAATCCTACCCACATATCTCGATACTCCTAGCTACTATGGCTAGGATGACTCGATGGAAGCTCCTCATTGGTCCACCAATGAAGAGCACAAGGGTGTGAGCTATCCCACTCGCAAGGTAAACCATCAGGTTGAGCCACTCTGAAGTGCTCCCATCCCCAAATTTGGAGAAGCAAGTTGTAGCCTAAACCCTTCCACTCCTACCTCTTCACCTCATACAACTCCACATACATATGGTAGAGCAAAGAGGGTGCCCAAGCATACACATGAGGCTCATCAATCATATCCATCACTAGCCTGATCTGGTTCCATGGGAACCTGGCTCCTATGTTTCTTGGCAACAACATAGTGGATAAAATGTACATCACAAAGGTAGGTAGTGGTTGTAGCTCTCCCTTTTGGAACATCTCTAGATACTGAATACCACCCATGCTCACATCTACATCCTGTTGAGTGAATATTTTGCTCTATTATAAAATGATCACCACAAACAGAGTATTGAATCGAAAACTCTCTCTTGCAAAGAAATTGGGTGAAATCACCCATTTCTTCAAGGTTCTAGTAAGTAAACACTTGTGAGTATATGTGATTAATAAAAGTTGAAACAAAGACAAATGCATACCAGAATGAACTCAAACCTGCAAGTGACAGTTAACAAGGGGCCTTGAATAGTTCAAACAATGCTTTAGCAATTATGATCTCTAAAACCTTCCAAAATACAAAAAATTTGATTCTTTTTAGTGCTCTTGATATTAGTATGATCTACCTTGAATCCCAGTTAGTAAACGGTTTTTATCTTCAGATTAAAAGGATTTTAAATGCAAAAGTGCATAAAATTGTCCACTTCATTTTAAATTTGTGTCTTTAATGTGTGATTCATTTTAACGTTAGTGGATTCATTTTATCTTCATTGTAAATGTTCCACTATCCCTATGTTAGAATTTGGTGTTAGTGAAAGTTAGTAAGTTAGTATGTCAAAGTTCATTTGCTTTCTCTATCTTAGTGTGAATTTGGCATTAGTAGCCCTCCTAAACCAATATTTCATCTGAAAATTAAATTGATGTATTTGGAGGTGCAAAAATTATGGATAAGGACCAAAATAGAAACAAATGAACAAGAAATAAAACAAGAAATTCTGGAAAATGGACCAAAATGAAAATGAAAACTGAAAATAAACAAAAATTCTGGAAAGACCAGAATGAAAATGTTCAACTGAAATTCTGGAATGGACCAGAATGGAAAAGAAACAACTTAAATTCTAGAAGGACCAGAATGAAATGGAAAACAAATTAATCTAAAATGCTGAAAATAAACAACAAAAAGAAATTATCAACAAGGTTAGCTGGAAAAATAAACAAAAATGACATCAAATTTGGTTAGCAATCCCCTCCCTGCAAAACCCCAGGTTATGAGATGAATCTAAAACAACTTGACCTAACGGACCTGCAACACAAGCACAATCGAATTAGACCAAGTGCGAGACTCCAAGGATGAAACAAATTTGCATTATTTCTAGCATTCACCTATTGTAACCCATTTCATGGCATAAACAAATAGATACAAGCAAAAAATAATGCAGAAAATAATATACAATAAAACAGTAGTCTTAGATGAAATCTCCCTTTGATCTTGCACACAAAGGTTGCTCTTGCCAAAATGAAAGTCTTATATTCCGAACAAAAATCTCCTTGGTTACAAAATTTCCAGCCCCTTGTACAATGGTCTCATTGGGCTTTTAAAGAAAATAAGAGTCCGTTCATTTCTTCTTCTTTTCTAAATTCCTATCACTTTATTTCATTATAATGTCAAAATAAAATGAAAATAAAATCTAAAATAACTTTATATTTTATTTTTATTCTTATTTTTATTTATTTTTATATCTTTCTCGTTGAACATTACAACAATCTAAATATCCACATTAATCTTTCACTCCCTTATATCCCTTCGTTTATATTATAATATAAATAAAAATGATGACCCAGTATGCTTTCCTTATGACTCTCCTTATTTATAATATAATATAAATAACATAAATAAAACTTTCATTCCCCCTTATGACTCCCATATTCTCCCCATGATGCTTTACTGCATCATATAATACATGGCGAAGATATCTCTTATGTACAATGCACCCCAATACACCACCATCTTATTATAATGATATTACATAAAACCGTAGCCTTGTAAGCAATGACTAGATCCTCATTTACGAAAAATAACGGAGTCATTCTCACATAGGGCCCTATATGCTTCATAACCAAAATTTAATAAACAAATGGCTATTCATTCTATACCTTTCGGTCGATACATGTTCGGACCCGAACCAAAGGACACACCGTTTGCAACCTGTATGCAATTTTGCCTGCTACACATTGTTATCCTCCGACATCTCCATTCGCTATAGTTCCAACAGCCCACAACACAAACAACAAAACACATGCCTCTTCTTGGAGATTATATAAACAATGGTTAAGGTTTAGAGTTTTTAAAATAATTTAGGGTTTCTATTTCACCCTCTACTTATTTCTAAATAGGGCCTTGTCCATTTTGTCTGAGTCTGACAGATGCTCTCGGATATGTCATTTAACCACTGCTGGGTTCTACCAATTCACCTGTCATAACGGCCCGTTTGACCGACGTCCTTCTCTCGATATCCATCTTCTTTTACCACATTTACCAATCTATTCCAGCTTGTATATTGTGCTCGTCAGTTAACGTCCACTTCTATCCATCTTGAGTATATGCCTTCTGACCGCCTATCGATCGTATGTTGGGTTCTCGCTCCACGTCAAGCTCGAGATCTATTCGGTTTTTGCTTCGCTATTAAACCTATTATGTATAACTGCCATGAATTCCTGTGGGCCCACTGCATGCTGCTTCACTTGTATTGGCCATTCGTCCACAAGTCTTGCTATACTCCATGTCAGCTGAAATCACTCACCGATTGCACTGCGTAGTTCAGCTTGTCCACTTCGTAACATCTTCATTTACTCTGCGTTCACACCTTCGATGCCCACTATGCGGAGTGACCACTATTTTATCTGATCCACATCATTCAAATTCACCAATCATGCCCGAATGTCATATTCCACATATGCTTGTCCACTGGGATTGTGTAAATCATTGCCACATAGGACATTGTTTCAAATATTTCGCAGCATACAATCTTCCTGAGACTACTAACTATTTCGAGATCTATAGATTTTGTGATGATCACCGATATGGCATCCATGTCAGAGTGATTTTATATATGGCAGGTTTCCATGTTTCATCGTATGCATATGCAGCCATCCCAGTCAGCCCATCGTCGCTGGCTTGGAATGCTTCATTGTCGGGCGTGGTAGTCAACGCTCGAAACCCCAATGCTACTCTGCTAGAAAATGTCATGTCGATGTGGACACTATCACTTGCGTGACCTCCTGTTCGTCAATCATGTTGGGTCTCTTCTTGTAAATTTTTGCCACGTTGGGTTTCGTCGACCCTTTCCTCAGGCTCACTGTATGTTGACGTAGCTAGTGATTACTCCATACGTGCCCACGAAACCTGCCTCGTTTGCATTCACTGATTTCCTAACATTAGCCATCCATGCCATATCTCACGACACTTGAAAGCTACGCTCGGTATCCCATCATCGGACTGCCACGTTCGAATTCTCTGTGCCCAATAGCCCTGCATAAAACAAAGGGAAATATTAGTACAAAACTTTGAAGCCCTTTATTAAAATAATTACATTATATTATAGCATATTATATTATATTATATTATGCTATATTATAGTATAATACATATATAATGTGCTACAATATAATATTAATTCTTATTATTATTCTTTATTCATTAGTATTTTTTTTTGTCTCTTTTTTTTTTTTTACATTATCATCATATATGTATGAAATATATATGATGATAATATATATATTTGTATTTGAACTTTTTTTTTTTTTGGTAAATATATTTAAATTTATTTGAAATAGTATTATTGGAACCAATAATACTATTCAAAAAATAAAAGATATATTTTAATTTTTATTATTTTAAATTCAAATGTTAATTTAAACTAAATTTCCCTAAGATCATACATTTGAATTATTTTGATGTGAGACATTTGAGTTAAACATTACAACTAATCTCAACACTAAAACCTCATCAAGATTATGAGACACTGTCTACTAACCCAAAGGGGAAAACATCAAACTACCACCTCAAGCAATCTATGAGAGACTACAGAAGGTCATAGCCAAAAAAAAAAACAAACTTGCATTGCAACCTTTTGGGTGGAGATAGACCTATACAACAATCAACCTTGGAATTCACTTGCAAACATCAAGAATGGGATCTATCGAAATTATCGCTC
Organism: Wollemia nobilis; assembly: GCA_028583015.1. Lineage (NCBI taxonomy): Eukaryota > Viridiplantae > Streptophyta > Pinopsida > Araucariales > Araucariaceae > Wollemia > Wollemia nobilis. The sequence continues at coordinate 2,818,986 of JAQPPZ010003633.1, forward strand.
CAAGGATACCCAAAAAGCTCAAAACATAAAATTTAAAGTGGGTCCCCAAATTTGGGGCTAGTTGTGGAGCAGCCACAACAAATGGCGACTCTACTGGGAAATGCTCCTGAGCATTTCGGTAAGAACCCAACCTGAAAACACACAAAACCCAAAAATTAGAATTACAAGCATCAACAAGTATCCAGAGAATGAAAATAGACCAAAAAGACATGAACCATCAGAATCATTCAACATCAGCTCAGTGTGTGCAAAGTGATTCATTCCTTATCGTTTGAAACCATTCAACATTCCATCGTCAGTTTCACATGGATGCATATGATTATGTATGAATGATATAGATGTATTGAAAGGATGCTATAATATGAACAACCTACTTTGCAGAGACTCAAACATTCTAGTACCATAAACAAACACACTAAAACTGTCTAACCCTCTTAGGACCAAATGTGTGTGCAATGAATTCATTTACCAGATCAAGAGCTCGGTTATGAACCACTACCATCCAAGAACAGTGTGTGCAAGTGGACTCAGAGCTTTGGGGAATCGGATTCTCAACCTAAGTATGATGAGAATTTGACCCTATCCTTACTACTCTGATCTGAGTTTATTACCTCATCTTGACCAAAATAATTAAACCTATTATGGATGAAACCGCAAGGCTAGCCTATCCATGTGAGCGGTCAGAGGTCTCACTTTTAAATGAGACATGTCGCCACGCATGAGCATACTCCACTGCTAATCAAGCGTCTATAGCCCCGGTGGAGGTTAGCCCCATAGTCCATGATTTTGCTTTTGATTTCTTGAATCTTGGGGATGACTACCCATCCTTCGGGGACATGTAGTACATCCTACCTCTTTGGATTTCTTTCTTTCTCCCTTTGAGGGATATGTAGTACGATCCTTACAACCAATAGTCAATGGCGTGATGGAGGCAAAATCAGAGCTTTGGGGAATCGGATTCTCAACCTAAGTATGATGAGAATTTGACCCTATCCTTACTACTCTGATTTTGGGTTTTCAAGTATTGTGAAAGTGGTGAAAACCACTATTTTATGGACTATGTTGCATGATAGGACAGGCAAGAATGACTCTTTTCACCTCACATTTTCTTCCAAGGATGGTTTTGACCATTTTTCCCAAGATGTATTTAAGATGTGCAAATCGTGCTTGGTTCAAGATAGTATTGGCATCAGTTCCCAATCTCAAGATCTTCTTAGTGTATCTTGTGCAATGATCCTAAGAGAATTTGACATATTTTTGGTGATTGCCTTTGAAATATAGATGCAAATGAGAGGCAATGCGATATGAAATGTACCATGAAATGAGGCTAAATGAGATGGAGCATGTAAAATATTTCACCCTAATTTGTAAAATTGACAACTTCATGCATCACAAGTTTCAAACGATATACTTTAATGTGTTTGTGATAATTGTGGAGCCTTTGTAGTACAATTCGATGTTTCACATTCTCCTGATCTTATTAAACATTCATGAGGACATGAGCTGACATCTCACTCTCAAATACTGGAAAACAACCAAAACTTGGAAGCGAATGAATACAAAACACCCAATCAACTTACAAACATTCAAAACAAAATCCAAACCAAGAATAGATGAAAAACAGACATGCCCAAAACCAAACAAGCAGAAACCAACACACCCAAGCTATATACAAGATACTAAATATTGGAAGTGAATGAATACAAACACAATCAGACTCAACATCATCAAACACAAACATATTTACATATAATACAGGATCTTTGCCTTTTCAGGCCTGAAAATAGTGCTTCAAATGTAGCCCGTTAACGGGCAAAGCCAAATCATTTCCATCCAAGGTTTTTAATCTGAAACTATTTTCACCTAGGATTTCAGCAATTTGATATGGACCCAACCATAAACAATCAAACTTTTGATGATCTCCTTTCTTTTCATGACCTTTATCCCACAGTAAAACTAGGTCTAAAATTTTAAATGTTTTGATTTTGGATTTCTTATCAAACCATATTTTCACTACATCCTGATGTTTGCTAAAATGAAGCATAGCCTCATCTCTTTTCTCATCAAGATGCATTAACTGTGTTAGCCTAGCTTCAAGTTTATCACTAGTCCCAACATATTCCTTCATGAAATGTAATGTTTGTAACCTTAAATTTGTGGGAAAGATAGGATCCTGCCCATAGACTAAATGATACGGAGATGTTCCTATTGATTCTTTGGTTCTGATCCTATCAGCCCAAAGGGTAAACTTTAACTTGCTATGCCAATCCCTAGGATTCTTTTCAAGTAATTTTTTTATCACACACAACAAGTTCTTGTTAGAGGATTCCGCTAAACCATTACCTTGTGGGTAATAATTTGAGGAGAATTTCAAGCTTACCATATTATCATATGCCCAATTTGCAAACTCCAAAGAAGAAAAGGCAGAGCCATTATCACTTACAATTGCGTTGGGCATTCCAAAATGAGTAACAATGTTATCCTCTAAAAACTTAATGACAACCTCTGAAGTGGCATGCTTAGTAGGAATAGCTTCGGTCCACCTTGTGCAGTAGTCTATGGCAGTAAGGATATATTTATGGGAATCGAATGAGTTAGGATTGATGATCCCAACAAAATCTAATCCCCATTGTGCAAAAGGCCTTGCCTCTACCACAAATTGTAGTGGCATTGCAACATTTCTTTCTCTATTGGCCGCCACTTGGCATATGTGGCATGATCTCACATGAGCATGTGCATCCTTGAAAATATGGGGCCAATAGTATCCAGCCCTAAGGATTTGATGAGTTGTAGCATTGGCTGACCCATGTCCAGTTCCATACTTACCATGGAAATCCTTAAGTACTTGGGTCGCTTCTTCTCGATTAACACAACGAAGGTAAATCCCTTCATGGTTCTTCCTATACAAAACACCAGATTTAATCAGAAAATTCGTAGATTTCAAACGCAAAGCTCTACGTTGAGTGGAATTTAAATGTAATGGACACTTACCATGCAACAAGAAATATGCAATATCAACATACCACTCATCTTTGGTTATGTCATCTACCTCGTAATGTTGGCATGATATCAATGGATCAATTTCTGCAATTGCCTTGACCAAACCTTGTCCACGAACTATTTTCATGGGTCGGATTTCTAAATCGAATTCTTGAAGGGTCGAAATCCATTTTCCCCATCTTTCACCTAGTTCATTTTGCAAAAACATAGACTTAACGATCGGGTCAGGAACTACCGCAAAAACTTTACTGTGAACTAGATAATGCCTAAATTTCTTGATGGTCTTGAATAGGGCATACATTTGTTTGTCTAAGATAGAATATCTTAGTTGTGCATCCTTCAATGGAGAACTCAAAAAGGCTATGGGATTTTCAATGCTACCCTCACTCTTTTGGGTTAAGACACTCGCAAAAGAATGATCTGAAGCAAAAGTATAGACATAGAACGACTTAGAATAATCTGGACTAATTAAAATAGGGGCTTTAGAGATAGCATCCTTGATGCTTTTGAAAGCTTCCCTATTTTCATTTGTCCATTTGATCTGAACATCCTTCTTTAGCATGTCATTCAAAGGCTTGGCAATTTCGGCAAAACCTGAAATAAATTTTCTTACAAAGTTAATCTTACCGAAAAAGGATCTTAACTCTTTCTTGCTATTAGGTGGAGGGATGGCTAGTATAGCTGAGATTATTTCTGGATCAATAGCAATCCCATCCTTGGAAATGACATGTCCTAATAGCTTACCTTCTGTTACTCCAAAGATGCATTTTTTTGGATTAAGGGAGATCCCATGTTCCCTACATCTTTGAAGTACTTTTCTCAAGTCCCTGACATGATCTTCCCTTTTCTTGGAGAAGACAGGAATGTCATCAACATAGACAATAATACACTTACCAATGAGCCCTTTGAACGCAAAATCCATGGCTCATTGGAAAGTTGCACCTGCATTCAATAACCCAAATGACATTCTCCTATATGCGAATGTTCCCCACTTAGTCGTGAAGGTTGTCTTCATTCTATCATTTGGATGAATTAAAATTTGATTATATCCTGAATAACCATCCAAGAATGACATCATTTCTGACCCATTCACCTTTTGAAGAATCTCATCAATAGTAGGCAATGGGTAATTATCCTTTTGGCAAGCCTTGTTCAGATTCCTGAAATCTATGCATAACCTTATCTCTCCATTCTTCTTTCTTACCGGGACAAGATTGGCCACCCACGTGGAATGTCTAACAGGAAAGATGATTTTTGCTTCTAGCAATCTCTTGACCTCTTTCTCTATTAAAGGTTCTAATATTGGGTTGACCATTCTTTGTCTCTGTCTGAAAGGCTTGGAGTCAGGTTTTAATGGAATCGTATGAGTTATCACATTTTGATCATAAGTTTTCAAATCCTTATAGCTCCATGCTATGCAATCAATATATTCCTTTAATGCATGAGTGATAGACTCCCTTTCTTGCCTTGTACATGCCTTAGCAATAAGTACCTCTCGTGGATTTTTTGCACTCCCTAAATTGATCAAATCACAAGATTCTTTAGGGGGTGGTACCTTCCTTCCTCTTTTCGCTTGGTATCCAATGTCAAATATTTTCTCTAACGAAGCCATACCATTCGACATGTCATTCCACACTCCGGTTGCCTCACATTGTGATTCCATTTCTTCTTGCCCTCTCTTTTCTTCATCTATTACCTGATTTTCAAAAATTCCAGAATTAGTGACAAAATTGAACACATGTCTGTCACTATCGAATACTTGAAAATTCGTAACATTATCTGGTATCGAAGGGCAAGGCACTAATTCGATTGAGAATTTCTTGCACTTTTTATGGTCCACAGGTTTAAGCATACTTGTAGCTACAACTAAAGAATCTGCCATGCGATTATTTTTCCTAGAGATAAGGGATATATTGAACGCATCAAATTCATCTATCAAATCCTTAACTCTGGTTCTGTAAAGGCTTAATATTTTATCCCGACAAGTATATTGCCCTTTAACTTGTTTGACCACCAACTCCGAGTCTCCCAACACTTTGAGACATTTGACTTTCTTCCTGAGGGCTAATTGAAGTCCAAAAATAAGCGCTTCATATTCTACCACATTGTTGGTGGCTGGGAATTATAGTCTATAGGCAGCAAGTATAGGCTTGCTACCAGGACATGTAAGCTCAATTCCAGCTCCAGCACCTTGTTTTGACCTAGATCCATCAAATATTAGAGTCCAAACCAAATTATCCTCTTCCAAAGTGTTACAAGAAACATTCTCTTTTTGAGGTTCTTCGGTAGCTTCTTCTATGTCCAAACTATAGGCCCCTAACTCGGTTTTGACATATTGGATTTCATTGGGTTTGTTGTATTCAGTTATCATCTCCTTGAGTCTAGGTTCACTATCCACCCAAATTTGATTTGCTACTCCTCTCCAAGGCAACCACATATGGGAAGAATCTGTTACAATATACCCATTCAAGTTTTTACTCCAATCTCTTCCCAATACCATTCCATACTTAGTAGGAATATTAAGCACCAATATATCTATGTGATTTTGAACTCTAGGTTCTGAGTTAATCTGAATAAGGACATCGTTTAGACTTCCAACCGCATCCATAATAGATCTATCCAATTGCACCACTTTACTCTTAGAAGGGATTGGTGTGAGTCCTAACTTTTGGCAAACCTCCAGGGACATGATGTTGGTCGAAGCACCTGAATCTATCAGACAATTGTGTAAATTTTTGCCTGCAATTCTAATGGTTATGAGAAAGGGAGGTACTTCTCTTCTTTCCCTTTTTAGAACCAGTTGAGACTCGACACCATTGGCTTCATGGGCTTGACTAGGTGGGTTTTTCGGTGAACCTATCTCATGACCCAAAAGTTTAGCTACTTCGAACAATGAGATATTAGCCTTATTTTTCTTCATGTCTTCTTCTAAGTCATAAGTGAGTTTTTTCAAAATCATCATCTTTTTCACCGGCTTGGACATCTCTACAATCGGTGGAGGAGGTGGATTAACCTCACCTTTTGTATCAGGAGGAAGTAATGGGTTGTTTGGAGGAGTAGAGGAAGTTTTGGGATCCTTAGAACTTCTTGTATAATATCGATGATTTCCTTTCCCAAAACGTCTAGTAGCTTGGACCTCCAAAGTCTCTTCATCTTCTTCTCCTAAAACCTCAATATCCTCCTCTTCCTCACTTTCTTGGATGTGGACAACTTCAGTTAACAACGTCTCTTGCTTCCCTTGGCAACAATGTAACAATTCATCATCACAGGGTTCTAACTCACCGTAATCTTCCGAAACATCTGCCTGATTGGCTACTGGGTTGGGTACGCACCCATTATTGGGGTGAGTGTTGTATGGCCCATTTCCTCTATGGTTGTGAGGTCGGTTATGTCCGAAGGATTGTGCCAGACTTTTATTCATGTTTCCCATGCTAATTGTCAACTTGGTCACTTGTTCTTCCAACTTATCCATCCTAGCTTCAGGCCCTTGTGGTTGGGGCGCTATGATTCCAGGTCCAAATGCCTTTCCTGCATTAGCCACTTCTAGAATAGGCACAATGGCTTGACTCTGAGTATTTTGGTTCCACCCAAGGTTCACACTTTGAAGTGGTGTGATCGAAGGATAAGCCATTGGGCTTTGGGTATTAATTGCACTGAATCCAGGCATGGTCAACTGATTGTTAAGCATGCTGAACCCTGGCATGGTCATCTGATTGTTTGGCAATATGGCTGGTGGTGGAATGGATGTGTTAGGCAAAGCGGGAAATGGTGAATACGCTTGCATCAATGGACCCGGTTGTTGGAAATTGTTCATTATTGGGACCTGTGGTGCCATTACCTGATTCATCATGGCGAATTGACTGTATGGACCATATTGTCCCATCCTAGGCCATTGAGATAACCCCCCTCCTAGTGAGTTCATTTGTTGCTCAAGGGTCATGGTTTTGGCATAAGCCAAAGCAAGGGTTGTGACCTGAGCATTTCTTTGGGAAAACAAGGATGTTACCAGATCTAAAGCTCCAAAATATAATTGAAGGGCCACAATGGCATCTACCATGAAGTGGCGAGTTACATTCATGTATAGCTTTTGGAACCTAGCATTGAACGTCCTAATAGGCTCATTGGGTAACCATTTACAGGACACAAACAGATTATAGATGATGGAAGGATCTAGCAACAATCAAAATTGGCTAATGAAGGCAACTTCCAATTGGGCCCATGAAGTAATGGACCCTACGGGTAGATTTCTGTACCACTCATTAGCCACATGGTCCAAACTATTAGGAAATACTCGACATGCAACGTCTTCATGAGTGACCCCATGTCTAAACATGTAGTCTTTGTAAATTTGGACATGCTCTTCAGTAGTAACGGGACCATCATGTATGAACTTGGGTAGCGATATTTCAATATGCCTAGGCAAGTCATGGACATCCCTAGGTATATTCAAGGGAGAGCTTTGCACACCGCACCAAAGAGCGGGTTGTTGTTGTTGTTGGGCCATATTAAGCAATGATAGCGACCCTACGAGAATAGTTGAAACTATTGAAGTGATGGGGACAGATACACTTGGTGTGGTTGTCGCAATAGAAACAATGGGTGGAGACCCACTAGGTGTACTTGAACCTAAAGGTGACCCTAGATCAAGTATGCTAGGTGGGATTTTGATCTCTTGAGTTTTGTTTTTTGGTTTCCTATAATTGGGAGTAAGACTTTGAAAGATAGTTTCCCCGGTAGTTTTAGACTAGTAGCAATATGCTCAGATGGGTCCAGCTTGGGAAACTTAACTATCCTAACAAGGCTTCTCACAAACAACTCAAAATAAACCGAAATAATGTTGTACCTGCAAGCACAATAAGGTGGAAACAAAACTGACCACGTTAACCGTTAGAAAGATCTAAATCGCAAAGCAATAAAGAAGGCCCTCCTTCTAGCACCAAAATGTTGAGTGAATATTTTTCCCTATTGCAAAATGATCACCACAAATAGAGTATTGAATTGAAAACTCTCTCTTGCAAAGAAATTAAGTGAAACCACTTAGTTCTCCAAGGTTCTGATAAGCATACATTTCTATATAATCAATGAAAAATTAAGATGGAAGTAAATGTATACCAGAATAAACTCAACTATGCAAGTGACAGTTAACAAGGGGCCTTGAATAGTTCAAACAATGCTTTAGCAATTATGATCTTAAAACCTTCAAACTGCAAAATATTGATTTATTTTTAGTGCTCTTGATGTTAAAATAGTCTACCCTGAACCCCAATTAGTAGACTCTTTTATCTTCAGATTAGAAAGGTTCCAAATGCAAAAGTGCGTGGAATAGTCCACTTCATTTTAAAATCCATGCCTTTAATGTGTGGTTCATTTTAAAGTTAGTGGATTCATTTTATCTTCATTGTAAATGTTCCACTATCCCTATGTTAGAATTTGGTGTTAGTAAGAGTTAGTAAGTTAGCATGTCAGCGTTCATTTGTTTTATCTGCCTTAGTGTGAATTTGGCGTTAGTAGCCCTCCTAAACCAACATTTTATCTAAAAATTAAATTGATGTATTTGGAGGTGCAGAAATTCTGGATAAGGACCAGAATAGAAACAAATGAACTAGAAATAAAACAAGAAATTCTGGAAAATGGACCAGAATGGAAAAATAAAAGAAATGAAAACAAACAAAAATTCTGGAAAGACCAGAATGGAAATGCTTAAACAGAAATTCTGGAAGGACCAGAATGGAAAATAAATGACAAAAATTTTGGAAGGACCAGAATGAAACAAAACAAATTTTAATGGACTAGACCAAAATAGAAATGTGCAAACTAAATAATATTGAATATTTACTCTAAATGTAGAAAATATAAAACAAATCTACAAGGTTAGCTAGAAAAAAAAAAACAAATGACATCAAATTTGGTTAGCAATCCCCTCCCTGCAAAACCCCAAGTTGTGAGATGAATCTAAAACAACATGACCTAACGGACCTGCAACATAAGCACAATCATATTAGACCAAGTGCGAGACTCAAAGGAAAAATAAAATTTGCATTATTTTAAGCATTCACCTATTGCAACCCATTTCATGGCATAAACAAATAGATATAAGCAAAAACAATGCAGAAAAATATAGACAATAAACCATAGCTTTAGACGTAATCTCCCTTTGGTTTTGCACACAAAAGTTGCTATTACCAAAATGAAAGGCTTGTATTTCCAAAAATCTCCTTGGTTACAAAATTTCCAGCCCCTTGTACAATGGCCTCATTGGGCTTTTAAAGGATGTAAAAGTCTGTTCATTTCCCCTTCTTTTCTAAATTCCTATCACTTCCTTTCATTATAATGTCAATAAAATAAAATATAAAATAACTTTATATTTTATTTTTATTCTTATTTTTATTTCTTTTATCTCTTTCCCGTTGAACATTACAACAATCTAAATATCCACATTAATCTTTCACTCCCTTATACCCCTTCGTTTATATTATAATCTAAATAAAAATGATGACCTAGTATGCTTTCCTTATGACTCCCCTTATTTATATTATAATATAAATAACAACATTAATAAAATGTTCATTCCCCCATATGACTTCCATATTCTCCCCATTATGCTTTACTGCATCATATAATACATCGCGAAGATATCTCTTATGTACAATGCACCCCAATAAACCGCCATCTCATTATAATGATATTACATAAAACCTTAGCCTTGTAAGCAATGGCTAGATCCTCCTTTATGAAAAATAATAGAGTCATTCTCACATAGGGCCCTATATGCTTCATAACCAAAAATTTAATAAACAAATGGTTGTTCATTCCATACCTTTCGGTCAATACATGTTCGGACCTGAACCAAAGGACACATCGTCTGCAACCTGTATGCAATTTTGTCTGCTACACATTGTTATCCTCTGACATATCCATTCGCTACCGTTCCAACAACCCACAACGCAAACAACAAAACACATGCCTCTTCCTGGATATTATATAAACAATGATTAAGGTTTAGGGTTTTCAAAATAATTTAGGGTTTTGTTTCACCCTCTAATTATTTCTAAATAGGGCCCTGTCCATTCTGTCTGAGTCTGACAGATGCTCTCAGATATCTCATTTAACCACTGCTAGGTTTTGCCAATTCACCTGTCATAACGACCTGTTTGACCGACGTCCTTCTCCTAATATCCTTCTTCTTTTGCCATGTTCACCAATCTATTCCAACTCACATACTGTGCTCATCATTTTACATCCACTTCTATCCATCCTAAGTATATGCCTTCTGACCGCCTATCGACCGTAACGTGGTTTCTTACTCCACGTCAACCTCGGGATCTATTTAGTTTTTGCTTCGCTATTAAACCTAATGTGTAGAACTATCATGAATTCTCATGGGCCCACTACATGCTACTTCACCTGTATTGGCCATTCATCCATGGGTCTCACTATACTCCACGTCAACCGAAACCACTCACCGATTACGCTGCGTAGTTCAGCTTGTCCACTTCGTAACGTCTTCATTTACTCTGCGTCCGCACCTTCGATGCCCACTATGCGGAGTGACCACTATTTTATCTCATCCACATCATTTGAATTCACCAATCATGCCTGAATGTCGTATTCCACGTATGCTTTTCCACTTGGATTGTGTAAATCATCACCACATAAGACATTGTTTCAAATATTTCGCAGCATACAATCTTCTCGAGACTGCTAACTATTTCGAGCTCTACAAATTTTGTGATGATCATCGAGATGGCATCCATGTCAGAGTGATTTTCCATATGGCAGGTTTCCATGTTTCATCGTATGCGTATGCAGCCATCTCAGTCAACCCATCATCGCTGGCCTGGAATGCTTCATTTTCGGGCATGGTAATCGATGCTCGAAACTCCACGCTACTCTGCTAGAAAATATTGTGTCGATGTGGACACTATCCACTTCTGTGACCTTCTGTTCGTCAATCGTGTTGGGTCCCTTCTTGTAAATTTTTGCCACGTTGGGTTTCATCAACCCTTTCCTCAGGCTCACTGTATGCTGATGTAGCTAGTGATTCCTCCATATGTACCCACGAAACCTACCACGTTTGCATTCACCGATGTCGTAACCTTAGCCATCCATGCCATATCTCACGGCACTCAAAAGCTGCACTCGGTATCCTGTCACCAGACTGCCACGTTCGAATTCTCTGTGCCCAATAGCCTTGTATAAAACAAATGGAAATATTAGTAAAAAATTCAAAGCCCTTTATTAAAACAATTACATTATATTATACTATATTATAGTATAATACATATATAATGTGCTACAATATAATATTAATTCTTATTATTATTCTTTATTCATTAGTGTTTTTTTTCATTTGTTTTTGTCTCTTTTTTTTTTACATTATCATGATATATGTATGAAATATATATGATGATAATATATATTTTTATTTCAACCATTTTTTTTTTTTTGGTAAATATCTTTAAATTTTGTTTGAAATAGTATTATTGGAACCAATAATACTTAAAAAAAAAAAAGATATATTTTAATTTTTATTATTTTATTTTTTTATTTTTAATTCAAATGTTAATTTAAACTAAATTTCCTTAAGATCATACATTTGAATTATTTTGATGTGAGACATCGAAGTCAAACATTACAACTAATCTCAAGACTAAAACCTTATCAAAATTATGAGCCACTCTATCCGAACCAAAAAGGGAAATCATCAAACTACCACATCGAAGCAATCTACGAGAGAGTAAAGAAGTCCATAGCCAAGAAGATAAACTTGCATTGCAACCTTTTGGTGGAGATAGACCTATACAATAATCAACCTTGGAATTCACTTGCAAACATCACGATTGAGATATATCGAAATTATCGCTCTAAGGATACCAAAAAGCACAAAACATGAAATTTCAAGTGGGTCCCCAAATTTGGGGCTAGTTGTGGAGTAGCCACAACACATCCCTCCATCCATCACCAAATAAGGGCCTTAGCTCATACTCCTTATCATGACTAACTCAAACTAGTAGCCCCTCGATAAGAACATGGAAGATGTGATAAATATCTTCTAGGGTGATACTAATCTCTCCAGTCATTAGCTAACATGACCCCATGTTAGGGTCCCATCTCTTTACCAAAGCTGACAGGTACTCCTCATCAGCCCTCACACGCTCAAATATGGTGTAGCTAGCCAAACCCACTATCTCCAACCACTTCTAGTAGTCGTCAGTCAATTCCTTCCTCACACAAGAAAGGACAGGAGAAAAATGGTAGCGAACCTCCAAAAATTTCACCTGCACCATAAATAAAATGACAAAAAAATAAAAAACATTTCTATTTCATTCCATCATCATTTTTCACTTAAAAAATCACAAAAAATAAAAATAAAAAACATTTCCATTTCATTCCACCATCATTTTTCACAAAAAAAATAAAAAAACATTCTCATTTCATTATCATTCACTTCAAAATAATAATAATAATAATAATAATAATAACAAATACAAAAAAATAAAAAACATTTCCATTTCATTTCACCTTCATTTTTCACTTAAAAAAAAATCACAAAAAAATAAAAAAACATTTCCATTTCATTCCACCATCATTTTTCACAAAACATACAAAAAAGATACAAAAAAATAAAAAACATTCTCATTTCATTTCATTATCAAATGCACTTCAAAAAATAATAAATACAAAAAAATAAAAAACATTTCCATTTCATTCCACAATCCGTTTTCAAAAAAAAACAATTGCCCACCCCTTTACCGTTTTCAAAAAAAAATAACAACACAAAAACAAATAAAAACATGCAATAAAATAGCAAGAAAGGATTTGGGACCTACCTCGACCACCCAAACAACATTTTCAACTGTGGTACCAGCCTCGACCACACCACCAGCTCCACTCACCTCTCCTACCTTCTCGCTTGCCACTACAACCAGTATCACTTCACAAATCTCTCAAACGCTCACTCAATCTCAACTGCAACAATGATATAAAATGGCCCCCCAAAGATATTTATAGTTGATATTTATGCCTCCAAATATGGACCCGCATTTTTCGAGCACTTTTAAACATGGATCTGTGTTTGGAAGGTGCATGTAAATGCGAATGCGCGTTTGACTAACCTCAAACGTAGGTTCATGTTTGAGTTTGGTCAAACACAGGCATGCGTTTGCCAAATATATATATAATAAAAAACAAATCCAAACTTCAAAAATCAATCACATCAACTCATCATGCATTTAAAACATCATTCAACTTCATCTCACCTCAAATTGATCAATTTGGTAACCTAATTGAGGAATGCGACTACATTCAAGGAACTTTGCCAAAGCTATCATACACTCCTCTCCGTGGGGTCACAAAGCGGAAATTTCTCAAATTGGTATGCATCATGCCATGGGTTTGAATGTGGTGGCTACAATCGAGGTAAACTAACCTCCAAATGATTACAGTATCATGTGCACACCCATATTGGTTGGTCCATCTACCACATCAAAAGTGCAAATTATTTTTACCAAAAGCAAAGTTTCAAACATGCAACCCCCTCCAAACTTGGGGTAACAAACTTGATCCTCATCATTTAAATTTTCATCCATCACACAATACCACTCCACCATCTAAAAATAAATCAAGTGACTCATGGGTCTCATTTTTTCCATATTTCACCCATTCGTCATTTGAGGGCGTAAGACAAAATTAAAATTTGCAAAATTCATTCATTCTTTGTGTTGAGATAACCTGAGCCTGTTGCTTCATCCAATAATGTTAGGTGTCTCTTGTTTTTGCATTGCATTGTATTTTACCCAACGTAGTTCAAAAATAACCATTTGTAAACACCAAAACCTAGTCCTTCACAAAGCCTACATTTCACCCCACAATCCTACTTAATAATAATATGCCTAATTTTAGACTTAGGTATATTAATCCTGCACATTATCCTATTTTCTAGATATTATTAAATCTTGAAAATCCCCCTAGTATTTCATGTCTCCCCATTTGATATGTGTCCTAACCACCACTACCCCTACACTTGTCACATCTTACACCTCACTCCACATATCACTCCACTTCCACCTACCCACATGCCACCACTCCACCTAAGTGGGAAACTCTACGTGACTCACTGTAGCTACCCAGGATAGGTTACTTCTTAGTCCTTGCTACTTGGAAGCCTTGGCTCGCCATCTATATTTTCCCTCCAAAACTCCACATTCTCTGAGATTGTTTAATTAGGATCTTGAAGCAAGACCCTAGCAGTTTTTCCATTCAAACCTAAACATTGATGGGTGTTTACACAGTCCCCAAATGTGTATCCACATTTTCTAAATGTGAGCCTGCGGTTATACATTCTCAAACACGCACTTGTGTTTTCTCAGGAGCAGGTCAGTCAATTGCAGGCATAGATCAGAGATGTAAAAACATAACAAGGTTCCATATTTCATTATTTTCTATATTTGGTACTTTATTTTTATGTCCTAAAAGCATTTACATTAGGGTTTCAATAACTTTCTTTAATATCAAAAGGGGTCTCATATAGTGGAGGCCCTTCATATGCTATTAATTTTATTTTGGTAGGATATATGTGCAGGTGACAGGTTCTTGAGCAGCTGCTGAAGTGAGGATGGTCTATGAGGATAGTTGAAGCCCATGCACCACTTGGATTGTAGAAGAGAAGGCATTTGGCACCACCATTTATTTATTATTGCAAAAGGGGCTTTACCCCTATTTTCCCATTGTATTTTGAAGTCAAGCATTTGTACTCATACCCTTGCACACTCGAGGCAAGATGATTGTAAAAAGGGAGACTAAGGCTCCACTGTAATTTAATACAAATATACTTTTACTTGTGCACATTGTTTATTTCTTGATTTCATTACTTGGTGTTAATTATTTTCTTATAGCTATAATATTTGTGAATCATTTAGTACTGATTAAGGAAACTGAGGTAGGAGATACCTTTGGTACCTTGAAGCACTAACCTCCAATAATGATGATGATACTTTGGCATCTAGAGTCATATACACCATATTCCATATAAATGGTTGGCCCAAAATCACATCATAAACATCCAAGGGTACAACATCATAGAAAACCTCATATTTAAAGGATCTAATGGCATAAGAGAGGAGATATTG
Organism: Wollemia nobilis; assembly: GCA_028583015.1. Taxonomy (NCBI): domain Eukaryota; kingdom Viridiplantae; phylum Streptophyta; class Pinopsida; order Araucariales; family Araucariaceae; genus Wollemia; species Wollemia nobilis. The sequence continues at coordinate 2,834,114 of JAQPPZ010003633.1, forward strand.
TTGAGTGAAATGAATGTCTCTCCCCTATTATAACCATCCAATATTATATGGTTATGGGTGTGGTGTAATAGACATATTCAAATACTTCTCCATCTAAGTAAAAACTATATTCTTTTGTCTCCCACTATCAACAATAAAATATAATGGCTTACCCTTTACCCATATTTGTGAGTGAAACAAGCATTCCTCCTCTTGTGACTCCTCTAGTGTACCATGTATGGTGGTAATGGTAACATTTGGTTTATCTTCCATGCTTTTATTCCCTCTATACCCAACCTATGGATGCAAAGGTGATGGTGTAATGAATGAATGTAGAGGATTGTGACTAAAAAAATAATGATTGAATTCCTTGACACTACTCCCTTAAATTTTGGTTGATCTTATGATATTCACATCATTTTCCCTTCTTGGAATTTGAGGTATTATTTTTGTAGGAGTCTTTTTCTACTTACAATTCTAATTTTAGGGATAATCCCCTCTATATTAGTTCTTTGGAGAGTCACTCTTGCCTTTATTTGGCTAGTATATAGTGTTTTTTTTCTTATTTGCTCCTCCTTTTTTGTTATTATGTGCTTCTACTCCAATTTGATATTAATTTTATTTCTCTTTCAATAACTTGAATTAGAATTTTATGTCCTCTTAAATGTACTGTTGCAACCCACTATAGTACTTGATAAATCAATACCTTTTGGTATCTTGAATACTTAGCTTTATTACCATTGAGTGGAAAACATTAGTATAATATTGAATAGATTGGTCTTTACCTTGAAGCACTTGTCATCACATGTATTGGTCTTCCGAGGCTCTCATGGTATAATATTATTCTTTGATGACCTCCATGAAATTATCCCATGTGAAGACTACGTCATCTTAATTATCTTCCATAACCCTATTCTAATATGCATCCCACCAATTACAAATAGGTAATAAAGCTTTTAAGAGTGCAAAAGTGATTTTTTGACTAACAATAATTTATTTATAAAGAAGTATGAAGATAACTGATTCAACCAATTTTCTAAGACATCAACATTAATTTTTTCTTCAAAAATAGGAATATCAAAATTTATATACACCTTGAAATGTGTGGGAGCATTGAATGGTGCTAGGGAAGGGAGAGGTTGTGCAAAGGAGGTTGTAGAATTTACCATAGGAAGTCATTGAAGAATTTGAGCAAATTGATCCATCATCTCATTCCTTTGTTTCATAAGGGCTTCGTTCAACATCTCCTTGAAAGGAATGATTATCTAAAAAATTCCATTCTACTTCTTTCCTAAGACCATTTCAAATGACAAGGGTGATAATCAAAAGAATATTACATCTGATACCCAAAAATTTGATATCCTAAATATGTGCTTATGGATATACACTAAAAATACATACCACTTTGATACCACTGGTTCAAAACTCAAAATTACAAGTTAAGGAAGATCAAGAAATAATGTCATTCACAAATAATAGAGTATAACAAACTAAAGCATAAGAGTATACATGAGCAAAATAATAGAATGATTTTATTGCTCAATAATAGAGTACAATGCAAGCAATGAGGCTATAAATTTGCATCCATTACTTATGCTTTTTTACAGTCAAGGGTACATCTCTCTTTATACAAAACTTGGTATGTTAGAAATCCACTATATTGAATATGAAAGGTCACCCATATGGAAATGTAGTGATTATATTTTATGAGTTACAAAGTGCATACTAATTAAAAAATTACATATATGTGACTTGTACTTTTGTGTTTTATTTTCTATTAATGTCTCAACAATGCTAGAGTTGCATATTGATATGAAAATCTAAAAATAGAAATTTACTATTTTTAGTAAGAATTTTGTTTTGCATTTTTTAGGGCCTTCAAAGAATTTTTCATAAAGTTATTAGAAACTTGTCAATGATAGAGTTGCCTATGGAAATTTGTGTTCTCTCTCTAATATATCCAATGCTTCTTGAATGTATCAATATAGAGTCTGTAGAAACTCATGCCTTTAACAATGCAATTAGCATCAAAAAATAGCTTTTTGGTTATTTTTGAGCATAAATCCATGCTACAAAAATGTCACATGCCTAGATAATTGAATCACATTGATGTTATCCGATTCAAATTAATTAGTACTAATTTTGACATAGTCATAGTATAATGTATTTAATTGTATTTGATTTATTTCTTGTATTCTTTTATTTCAAGATTTACTTTCTCATATTTAAATTAGATTACTTTATCTAGGTTACTAGGAATTCAATCTAAATTTAATGTTGGAATTCATACCTATTTCCAAAAATGAAGAAAAGCAATCCATCCACTTAAATATTATATAGAAAACATAAAAATAATAAAGAAATAAAAAGAGACAAAAGTTATTGTATGCACATAGGCACCATAAATAATAATTGCATTATCCATGGATAAGAATCACAACACTCTAATGTAATGGATGCAGTGGTGGGGGGTATTTATACCAACACCAAATCCTAAAATTACATAAATGGGTTTAATATAAGTTAACATAACAAGAGGAATTTAAGGTTAATTGTAAGTTATAAAATGGGTTTAACCATAAAAATATTCACAATTGACCATAGGTCTTACATAATAAAATATTAGAATAAATTAAATACATTGTACAATGATTGTGCTTAGGCATATATAATATTACATCGTATAATGTCAACCTTAGGCATAAGTCAAACTATACTTTCAACACCCCTTCATAATTTGAATTGAGGGGACAAGGACAAAAGACATTGGTGATAATAATATTGTATCCCCATAATAGATGCTATAGTGGACCTCTAAAATTGAGGTAAATCCTTCTTAATATCCCTCATTATTTGGAAGATGTCCACCCATATTCTAAAACTTAGTTTCAATTCTTTACAAAATTAGCAAGCAATTCTTTGTTGGATGTCCTTCCCTCTTGCAACATCCAAAAATGTTCCTTGACAATTTTAAGACTTAACGTAGCACTTGGACCCCTAAGTTTTATCCTCCTCATATTTGAATTCCTTTGTGTGAGCCTATACTTGTGAAGTAATACCATAGTTCCTCATTGCTACCTAAAAATTAATTGAGAGAGAAAAATTTAATCAATAGTAAGAATTGAAGAACATGTGCTTATACTGAGAGGGGGGGTGAACAGTATAAGATAAAACTTTTTGCTTTTTAATCCAAATAATAGCATCAACAATATTAAAGCAGTAAACATCACACAAAGCATCACACACATGAGAGACATGATTTTACGTGGTTCACCCAATGTGGGCTACTCCACGGAGAAAATATTTCTTATAAATTTTTCTCAAATAAATTCTCTTGGGAATCCTTTCCCTACAATGTTTATGGACCTCTATCCAAAGGAGACACCAATCCCCTAAATCAAGTTTGTGGATCTCTATCCACAGGAGACACCAATATCCTAATCTCTGCTCTGGTTGGTGATCCTCTAGAAGACCTTTGCCTCCACTACCCTTAGCAAATGGAACTCTATCCATAGAAGACACCTGTCCTCCCTGCTCTGGCTGGAGATCTCTGTCCTCAACTCTGTCACCTCCAAAGCTCTATCTCAAATCTGCACTAAACACAGTCCTTCGGTCTAGCACAAATCTATCCTCAATCTCTATCTCTGGTCTGGCACAAACCTATCCTCAAATCTGCACCAAACTCTATCCTCAATCTATACTCAAACATTCCTTTCTCAAATCTATCCTCAATATCTTCCCCCCCTCACTATCCATCCTCAATATATATTGTAAGCTTCCACAAAAGCTCACACAAATCTATCCACAAGTCTTCTCAAATACTTACCTCAAATCTGCTCAACAAGTCAACACTAAAACTTGTCCAATCTCATAGAAACATAAAGAGAATTGTTAGAGACTCAATATATTTCACACTCATCAATACTCAATCTTCTTCTCAAATCAATTTAGAATATAGAATAGTTTATTTTATGGAACTTGAACAATCACTTCACACATCCACTTGACTAGGCTCAACCAACTCTACTCAACCAATCACTCAATGAAACAATCCTTGCTTACAAACCCTAGTCCAAGCATATGAACACTCACTCAAAATATTTCCAACAATGCTCATCAACCAATCTCACATAACAATGATACTCATGTTCTTTTCAAACCCTAGTTCAAGTTCTTCACACAACCAATGGCTTCAACAACAATGCTTATAAAACAAGGTTTTAACAACAACTCTTTATTCCAGAAAACCTTGAAGCATTAACTCAACACACTCAATAAGGAAACCCTAATCAAGTCCTTTTCACTCCAAACTTATTTTCCAGAAAACCAACCAATCAACTCAACTATGGAAGAATGTGCTCATACCTTTTTCTTGATGATGAAGGAACCTCATAAAATCTGCCACAACCACAAACACTTCTTTGCCAAGCTCAAAGAAGTTAGAAGATGATAAACTCTCTCAAAGATACAATGCAAATATCAAAACACACATACACCTTATCACTCCATCTTGAAGAAAGCATCCATCAACATATACAAAAATAATTGACCAAATACACCTTATAATCTCCCAATTAAAATAATATTCAATACCAAGAATAATATCAATACAATCTCCTTTTCAAAATAACTCAATGGCAAGAAGTCCTCTCAACACTTTAAATCTTCAATAAACCAATGTGACACAAATACTTTATTCAAAAATAAAGCTAACTCCTTATTCCTCCAATTTACCAAAAATAATGATTAATTAAAAACCTTTTTAACTAACCCTTTTAGCTCCCTAAGACCTCATGTCAAACCTTAGGCATCATAAAAATATATTCAAAATTTTATTACCTTTGCCTTGGTGGGACTCGAACTCATGACGCAACCTCAACCAATGCCCTAGTCATGGCTCCAACCATCGCACGAGCTAGGCACTCACTTAGGGAGTAAAGAGCACCACATGCTCTATAAAGCTCCTCTAGTGCACCTAAGCAAAAATATATGCCGCTTCCTTCGACGTTTCCAACACAACCAACAAAACAATGTTGCCACCGCGATTCGATCATAGGTCACTCCACACCCAAGCACTCTAGCCTCTGTCCACTTGCCACTAGGCCACGCTGCCTAGATGGCTCTTGAATTTTGGCGCTCATCGATTTTATCCCTTATTCGTTGGCGCTTAAAACAATACACTTGTCTCTTTCTTCGCACGAGTTCTCACACACATGATTGCACATTTTTTCATTCGAGCAAAAGGATAATTAAATGCCTCTAAGGCATATAGTTTTTATATCAATTTCCACCTTCAAACTCAAACATCGGCTTATTTTCTTAAATTTTATTTTTAACTCATTAATTTATAAATTATTTAAATTCTTTAGAATTTAAATTTTATAAATTAAATTTTTAAATCCCTTTGGCTTTATTAAAGCCTTTTTGATTTTACCACTTTGTATAAATAATATTTAAATTCAATTTATTTAAAATAAATATTAAAACTCCTTTTTGTGAAAAACCTTTTATTTTTCTCACCCATGGTTTTAATAAAAACCCTTCTAACTTATGCTTCCACATAATATTAAAAATATTATGAAGCTCTTTTGCCTTTAACCTTTGCATTGTTCCTCTTGACCTTTTGACATCAATGGTAGCTTATTCCTTGACATCAATGACAACTTTGACTCAAAATGTCCAACAATCTCCCCCTTTGTCATTGATGGCAACCCAAATTATTTTTACCAAAAACTTAACATTTTCTTTGTTCTGCTCCCCTAGGACATTGCTCCCCCTAGCTCAATGCTCTTTTCAAATATCTCCTCTTTACTCAAATACCAAATCTCTCCCCCTTACTCAAATCTCTCCCCCTTTGACATCAATGGCAAAGGGTCACCTTTGGGGCTCGGGGCTAAGAATGAGTCTCTTAGCTTAGCCCCTCCCCCACCTCCTCTTGAGGTGGTTAATTCTAGGGTGGGAGTCTTACTCCCAGTTTTCCTCGAAGATACTCAAAGGTTTCCTTTGAAAGTGGCTTAGTGAAAATATCTGCTATCTATTCCTTTGTAGTAACATATTCCAACTTGACCTATTTATCTGTCACATGTTCTCTCAGAAAATGATACTTAATCGGAATGTGCTTTGTCCTAGAGTGCATCACTAGATTTTTTGAGATACTTATAGCACTTGTATTATCACATAGTATGGGAATAGGATGATCATGTTTTATCTTGAAGTCTTCTAGAGTTCGCTTCATCCATAACACCTGTGTACAACTAGCTACTGCTGCAATATATTCTGCTTCTGTTGTAGATAAGGATACTGAAACCTGCTTCTTACTTAGCCAAGAGACTAAACAGTCTCCAAGAAAGAATGCTCCTCCACTTGTGCTTTTTTTGTCATCAATGTTGCTAGCCCAATCTGCATATGTATATGTTGTCAGTGTGAAACTATCACTTTTGGGATACCAAAGCCCAAAATCCATAGTCCCTTTTAGATACCTAAAAATTATTTTTACCGCTGCCACATGTGTTTCCTTAGGTGTTGCCTGAAACCTTGCCACTAATCCCACTGACTGTACTATGTCTGGTCTTGTAGCTGTAACATACAATAAGCTGCCAATCATAGATCTGTATAATCTCTGATCTACCTCTGGAGATTCATCATCCTTACTCAACTTGCATCCTGTGACCATGGGGGTACTTACCGGTTTACAATATTCTAACCTGAATTTCTTTAACATTTCTTTTATATACTTGGCTTGTGAGAGAAATACCCCTTTCTCTGATTGTGAAATCTGAAGTCCAAGAAAGAAGGACAATTCACCAAGCATAGACATCTCAAATTCATTTTGCATGTTCTTAGCAAATTCTTTACACATCTTATCATTGTTTCCCCCAAAAATGATGTCATCAACATAAACAACCACAATTAGTAGATCATTCCCTTCATTTTTGATATATAAATTGTTGTCTGCTATTCCTTTTCTGAATCCCTATTCCTGAAGATACTTATCCAATCTTGAGTACCATGCTCTCGGAGCCTGCTTTAGACCATACAGTGCCTTTTTCAATCTGCATACATGATCTGGTTTATCTGCTAATATGAATCCCTCTGGCTGTTCAATATAAACTTCTTCTTCTAGAACACCATTTAGAAATGTTGACTTGACATCCATCTGATATACCTTGAAGTTTTTGAAACTTGAGAAGGCTAAAAACATTCTTATGGCTTCAAGTCGTGCAACTGGAGCAAATGTCTCATCAAAGTCAATTCCCTCTACCTATGCATAACCTTTGCATACTAACCTTGCTTTATTCCTGACCACCTGTCCATATTCATTTAACTTGTTTTTGAATACCCATTTTGTGTCGATCACATTTTTGTCCTTTGGTCATGGAACAAGTTCCCAAGTTTTGCTTTTCTCTATCTGATCTAATTCCTCATCCATTGCCTTAATCCAAAATTTATCCTCACTTGCCTGAGTGAAGTCTTTTGGCTCAATCTTAGATAGCAAAGAAAAATTTGCTTGTTGAGATGGTGTTATTATCCTTCTCCTTGTCTGTCTTTCATCTGGATTCCCAATGATTTGCTCTTTTGGATGATGCTTTTGTACATACCTAGATGGAGTTTTGGGAAGAAGTCTTTGTGTTTCTTCTTCTTCTTTATCTGATTCCTCATAAAACTCTTCTTGACAACATCCATCTTCTTGATACACAATTTGTTGAACTGGTTCTCTTGAATCTATCTTCTCATCAATTGTTACATTTATACTTTCTACCATAGTACGTGTTCTCTTGTTGAAGCATCTATAGGCTTTACTCCTTGAGGAATAACCAAGAAATATTCCCTCATCACATCTTGGATCAAACTTGCCTAAGTTTTGATCTTCTCATCTTATGTAACACTTGCTTCCAAAAATCTTGAAGTGTTTTACAGTGGCAGGTCTTCCTTTCCAAAGCTCATATGGAGTCTTGTGATGGTTTACCCTCATTTGAGCCCTAGTGATTATGTATATTGTTGTGTTGACTGCTTCTCTCCAAAATCCATCTGAGAGCTTAGACTCATTTAGCATAGCTCTAGCCATATTCTCAATAGTCCTATTTTTCCTTTCAACTACTCCATTTTGTTGAGGAGTTCTTGTTGTTGAATATTCTCTTTTGATTCCATGTTGTTCACAAAACTCTACAAATTTATTTGAAGTAAATTCTCCTCCTCTATCAGATCTCAGACACTTAATCCTTTTTCCAGTTTCATTTTCAACTAATTCCTTAAATGCTTTGAATTTTTCAAAGGCCTCTGACTTCTCTTTTAGGAAAGCTACCCAAACCATTCTGGAATAATCATCTATAAACAGTATAAAGTAGCTCTCACCCTGAATACTTTGTGTTCTGGTAGGACCACATAGATCAGTATGTATTAGACTCAATGGCTCAGATGACATATATCCTTTTGATTTAAATGTTGTCCTAGTTTGCTTTCCATGTTGACAGGGTGCACAGATTGTGCTTTGAGGTCTTCTTATTTTGGGTAAATCTCTGACTACCTATTTATTGCTTATGTTGACTATGTTATCAAAATTCAAGTGACCCAATATTCTATGCCACAACCAACTCTCATCTTCTTGTGATAGAAAGCACTTTTCCCCTTTGATCTCATTGAGCATGTATAAATTGTTTGGGGTTCTTCTTGCATTGGCAATGACTTTTCTAGTTTTTGATTTTCTTATCTCACATCTATCTGGATGGAAAGTAACCATATACCCTTGATCACAAAGTTGAATTATACTTAGCAGATTATGTTTTAACCCTTTAACATATAACACATTTTCTATTTTTGTTTTCCCATTATCTAAACTTAGAGTTCCTCTTCCACCAATCCTTGTTGATCCATTATCACCAAAACTTATTGATCCTCTATTGGTTTCTTTTAGTACAATGAATTTGTCTTTGTCTCCTGTCATGTGACTAGAGCAACCACTATCAAGATACCATTGTTCTTCTTTATCCTGAGCATGAAGGGTTGTTTGAACTAACATTGATCTAGCCTTAACATTTTCCCTTTCATCTTTCCTAGTTGTTGAAATTGTTTTTCTAGACTCAGGAAGTATCATTTTACACCATCTAGCCTTGTGCCCAAAATTATTGCATTTGTAACATATAATATCATCATCCATAAGAGGTGCAAAAGAATTGAAATTTCTATTGACATTATTTCTTGCATGATTAATATAGTGTACAACTCTATGACCATATTTATTACAAGAAAAGCAATGACCATGGAAGAAATTATGTAACCTGTTTGGATGCCTTGGAGTTTGTGGTGGAGTATTCTTTCTCTTGTGATTAACTCTTATCCAAGGTTCTTCTTTGCTTTCTTCCTTTCTGATATCCTTTGCTTGCTTATCCTTGTTTGAAGTTTCTACTTTTTGAAGACTTGATTCCTCTTTCTGTTTCTCATATTCTACATCTTGTAGTGCCTTGGTCCTTTCAACTTCATTCCTTAGGTAGACAATTTTTGCTTCCAATATTTCACATTCTGTTTCTCTGGCTCTTAACAGATCTGTCATATCCTGCTCAATTTTCTTTCCTTCTTCCACCCTTATCTTGAGTTCTATGAGATTTTGTAGAAGTTCCATCCTTGCTTCTTCATCCTCTTGAATTTGTTCCTTCAAGCTTGAATTCTTCTCTCTAATTCTTTCCAACTTTCTGAGAGCAGCAAAGAATTCCTCTTTTATATCAAACATAGTCTCCTCTTCATTTTCTGAAGTCATGTGTGTTACTGATGGATCCTCCTCCAAGTTGTTAGTCTTTTCATGGAGAGACCCACTCTGATACCAATTGAAGAACATGTGCTTATACTGAGAGGGGGGTGAACAATATAAGATAAAAATTTTTGCTTTTTAATCCAAATAATAGCATCAACAATATTAAAGTAGTAAACATCACACAAAGCATCACACACATGAGAGACATGATTTTACGTGGTTCACCCAATGTGGGCTACTCCATGGAGAAAATATTTCTTATAAATTTTTCTCAAATAAATTCTCTTGGGAATCCTTTCCCTACAATGTTTATGGACCTCTATCCAAAGGAGATACCAATCCCCTAAATCAAGTTTGTGGATCTCTATCCATAGGAGACACCAATCTCCTAATCTCTGCTCTAGATGGTGATCCTCTAGAAGACCTCTGCCTCCACTACCCTTAGCAAATGGAACTCTATCCATAGAAGACACCTATCCTCCCTGATATGGCTAGAGATCTCTGTCCTCAACTCTATCACCTCCAAAGCTCTATCTCAAATCTATACTAAACATAGTCCTTCGGTCTAGCACAAATCTATCCTCAATATCTATCTCTGATCTGGCACAAACCTATCCTCAAATCTGCACCAAATTACTATCTCTCTCAAAATCTATCCACAAGTCTTCTCAAAGACTTGCCTCAAATCTGTTCAACAAGTCAACACTAAAACTTGTCCAATCTCATAGAAACATAAAGAGAATTGTTAGAGACTCAATATATTTCACACTCATCAATACTCAATCTTCTTCTCAAATCAATTTAGAATATAGAATAGTTTGTTTTATGGAACTTGAACAATCACTTCACACATCCACTTGACTAGGCTCAACCAACTCTACTCAACCAATCACTCAATGAAACAATCCTTGCTTACAAACCCTAGTCCAAGCATATGAACACTCACTCAAAATTTTTCCAACAATGCTCATCAACCAATCTCACATAACAATGATACTCATGTTCTTTTCAAACCCTAGTTCAAGTTCTTCACACAACCAATGGCTTCAACAACAATGCTTATAAAACAAGGTTTTACAACAACTCTTTATTCCAGAAAACCTTGAAGCATTAACTCAACACACTCAATAAGGAAACCCTAATCAAGTCCTTTTCACTCCAAACTTATTTTCTAGAAAACCAACCAATCAACTCAACTATGGAAGAATGTGCTCATACCTTTTTCTTGATGATGAAGGAACCTCAAAAATCTGCCACAACCACAAACACCTCTTTGCCAAGCTCAAAGAAGTTAGAAGATGATAAACTCTCTCAAAGATACAATGCAAATATCAAAACACACATACACCTTATCACTCCATCTTAAAGAAAGCATCCATCAACATATACAAAAATAATTGACCAAATACACCTTATAATCTCCCAATTAAAATAATATTCAATACCAAGAATAATATCAATACAATCTCCTTTTCAAAATAACTCAATGGCAAGAAGTCCTCTCAACACTTTAAATCTTCAATAAACCAATGTGACACAAATACTTTGTTGTAATCACAATGACACTGAGAGGGGGGGTGAATCGGTGTGTTCTTTAAAATTTCTAAAACATATGATTTTAAAACCAGCAGTAGTTTAAAGCAGATAAAAGAGATACTAAATGCATCAAGAAAGCATCACACATAACACAGCATTTTAACGAGGTTCACTAATGTGGCTACTCCTCAAAAAGACTACTTGGAATGCCATCCAAATCCAGTCAATGCAAAGCTACAACTTTACATAATCCTTTACCAGCACCAACTGGAAGGAGCACCAACCCCTTAACTTTATCTGCTTCAACAGAATGGAGCACCAACTCCTATTTTACCAACACCTACTGGAAAGAGGCACCAACCCCTTAATCCAAGCAACAACTTGGAAGACAATAATAAAAATTATAGAATAAAACTTTCACCTCAATTTTCACGGTCTGCTATTTTTTGCATTCTGTTGCTTCTATGCAAAATGAGTCGCACTATTCCACCTCTTCTCTGTACTTCTTTGCACTCTCTGCTGCATTCAGATGATCAATCACTTTTGTAAACTGTGCACTGTCACTTCAGACTTAGAACACAACTTCTGCACATTGCGCTCTTATCTTTGCACAATTCACTCTACTCGCTCTTCGCACATTATCTCATCGCAACGCACACCTTACTGCAACTCCAAAGAACTATCACTTTGCTCTCATTCTGAATCGAAACGACTTGCTCTCTGCTCAACACGAACTTCACTTTCACAAACACTATGCTCGCATTTGCACTTTATCTTAACACCCCATATTTCAAACTCGAAGAAGCCCTCCTTTTATAGAAGAAATTTCAAGAACAAACCCTAGAAGAACGTCGGCTGAGAAACCCTAAGAATGTCAGCTGCAAAACCCTAGAAATTGTCGGCTGCCAAACCCTAAAATCCGTCGGCCCAGATTTAACTTTGTCGGCCTCAAACTCTTCTACCACCTTCATCACTTTCCTGTAGCTTATTGCCGTGAAATAGTAACACGTCGGCCCTTTTAATTTAATTTAATATTTTAATTTAAATTTTAAATAAAATAAAATTTAAACTAAATATTTAAAATTAAATATCTTCATCATCGGGGCATATTTTTCAATGAAACGAAGAGCCAACTTGGGTTTTAAGAAAAACCCATTTCAAATCTATTATCCATGGTTTTAAATAAAACTTTTTATTTTGACTGCCTTGGTTTTCACAAAAAACCTTTAAAATTTAAACTAAATATTTAAAATTAAATATCTTCATCACCGAGGCATCTTTTTCAACGAAACAAAAAGCCAACTTGGGTTTTAAGAAAAACCCATTTCAAATCTATTATCCATGGTTTTAAATAAAACTTTTTATTTTGACTGCCTTGGTTTTCACAAAAAACCTTTTCGCTTCTTGACATCTTAGGTTCTGAAGACTTCTTCTTCTCATTCTGAATTATGTTTTCTGTTTCTGTGCATCTATCATTTAAGGACTCATGATCTGACTAACTTTTGAACTTTATCCTCTACATCTGAGTGACTTCTGAACTTCTTGTCCATTGCATCATTAGATCTAACTGACTGTATTGACAACAATGACAATCCTCCTGCAACACCTTGCTCAACATTGAACTCCTATCCATTGTACTTTGGCTGCACCTTGTTGTTCAATAAACTCTTGTCCATTGCATCAATAAATATGTCTGACTGTGTTGACAACAATGACAATACTGTTTGTTGCACCTTGCTCAACAATCTCCCCATTTGGAATTGTTGGCAACACATGTGCAATTTTCTTGTAAATCTTCTCCCCCTTTGACAATAATACCAAAGGGCTGCTGCAGACTCCCCCTGAGTCTATGCACAACATTCTTAGACACAAATTATTACAATTAGAAAATATTCAAGGCATGAACAAGAAGAAAAACAAATACACAAATGCTCCCCCTGAGTCCAAGACCACTTCATTTCATTGATTGACAACATCATGATAAGCATAATAGGCATCAATAAAATCAACAATGTGAATAGTAGCAATAACCAGTGAATGACACCATCACCATCAACTTCACCAATATAACATGTGTAAGAACATGACTGAACCACTGTCTTCTGTGCAACTACCCTCTATTGCTTTGCAAACTCAAACTTGTCCACTATTAGTGAAGGCATACAATAATCTTATATAGCCAACTTTTTGTTCTGCAATGCCAACGACATCTGCATACAACTTCACCATGCATCTTGGATATATTCTCAACAAGCTTGAACCTAATGACAGCTTGTTTGTCTCTCTCTGCAGTGAGAATCCAGCAGGCTACCTCAATCCACTTTCAACTCTGTGCAAGTACCAAACACTGTACCACAGCACAACCAACATCTTTTTTTTTTCAACCAATTAGGGCTTTAGCAACGATGCTTATAGACAAGGTTTAACCAACATCATTCAACTCAATATTAACCTTGAAGCATTCAACCAATCACTACATGAAAAGGAAACTAGTAGACATCCTTTTCCTTCCAAAGGTATTTGAACAAGACAGCCACCAACATAAGTCACCAAGGCAAAGAATAACTTGCTCAAATCAAACTCAATGGAGTAATCCCAAATCATGTATCAAGAAAAGCATTAACTTGATCAAAACAACCTCTATGAAAGCAACTCAACTATTCATCACCAGGCTGGAAATCATCTGGCTGCACATTATAAACTTTTTCTTCAATCTTCCCAATCAGCATGTTGATTTCACTTTTGTCAACAGAATTGACAAGTGACTCACATCTGTACCAATTTTTGTCCAGCACTGCAATTTTATCGCCAACTCTTACTTTCAACTATGCATGTCGGAAGACGACATTTTGTCAAACACTTTATGGCCAACCGTAGTGCACCTTACTCAGCCTCAAGCTTCTTATCCTTGGACTGGCATTAAATCAATAGTTAAAACAAAACTATCTATGAATTAAATATATTCACCAAGGTGTCATGAAATATCTGGCAATCTTCACATCAAATAGTAAAAAACAAATACATGCTGCTCGAAACACAAATACACAGCTAGGGCAAGCATTCTTTCGTTGAGCAAATTATCTAGACTATTATGATTCGTAATTTTGAACAGTGGTATTAAGAATCATCACAGTACAACAATGACATATCTCAAAACTACCAATGGTGACAGATCTCAAATTAAACACCACACTTCACGGCATTTCCACAAACCACTATATAAACTGAAAAACACACTTTAACAACTATACAACATTAACTCGACTGCTTACCTTTCATCCTCAGATACCTAGACAAATACATAGGAGCATTAAAATAAAACTTTAATATTGCTCCTCCTGAGGATGTGCCACCTGGATTTGCTTAGAGCAATGGCAGAGTAGCCTCCTTCAGTCCAAGGAGACACAATTTCCTTTCTTCTATCTTTCTCCAGACTTTCTTGAACTTGGGCTTGGGTTTTTCAACAACATCCCTATTTTGCTCCTGTTCATAAACTTGAACATTTTTCTTGTGGGGTTGTCTCTTGTGCATTCTTGATGGATGATTATTTTATTTTCTTTTATGCACATGATATGTTCCTTTTCGGTGTTGTCCTCTTTGTGTCTGATGAAATCTAGGGTTTTGCCTTAGATTAGATATAGAAGTGCTTGGATAGAACCTTGTTATGTGCCCTTGACCGTTGCATTTAAAACATTGCACATGTTTTATTCCCTGTCTGTATTGCATTCTATGTGTATGATGAAATCTATGGTATTGCCTTAGATTGGATACAGAAGTGCTTGAACAAAACCTTGCTATGTTCCCATGGCCATTACATTTAAAACATTGCATAGGGTGTTCACTCAAAAAAACAAAAGTATTTTTATCAGCATAACTCTTTGATCTATTGTTCAGTCCACAATAAATTGCCTTGTGACCAAAGTGGTTGCATTTAGAACAATAGCCATAAAAAGCATTATTATTAAAAGAGTGAGAGTGAGAGAACCTCTTTTGTTGTGGTTGCTTTTCTGTAGATCTTATTTGATTTTGATGTATGACCTTGCTAAAGCCATCATTGTTAGCTACTATTTCAGGACTGGCATTACAACTTTCTTTTGCCTGATTTGTTTTTCTTTCCATAGCCTGTTTCTTGTCTTTACTCTTTTCACTTTCAACATTGCTTGCATTTGGTCCACTTGATGATTCTCCTTCAGTAAAGCCTAGACCGAATTTGATACCTGTGGATCTTTGATCGCTTAGAATTTTGTCCAGCTTCATCGAACTTTCTTCACGTTTTAAATGATAGTTGATTTTTCGATCCAGCTCTTGTATTTGTATTCGGAGACTAACATTTTCTTCTTCCAATTTGCAGCAGTAATCTATCTTCATGGTTACCTGTATTTGAAGATCTTCAGACATTTTCTTGTATTATTCTGTCTGTGTTTTTAGACTGGCTATAATTTCATTTGCATCCTTAAGTTTCCTTGACAGTTTTTCATTCTTCCTTTTCTCAGATTTCCATTCCATAAGAGCAGACACCAGCTCACCCTCTAAATCAACTTCAGCCTCATCTTCTTCAATAGATACTTTAGAGTTCATTCCCTCTCTGTTTTATGTGTTTTTTGCATCTTCTGATTCATCTATTTCAAACGCCATAAAGAGAGCCTCACCTGTTCCTTCTTCAGAGTCTTCACTAGAACTGTCCTCTGAATATTCTACGTTTCGGGAGATAAAGCTTTTCTTTTTGAAATTGCATTTTCTAAAGTTTGTTTTCTTCATCCATTCACCTTTTTCTTGATGCTGAGTTTCTTCACCTTTGTTCTTGTCATTGAGAGGACATTTGGTAGCAAAGTGTCCAATGCCTCCACAATTGAAACATTTAAGAGGTAGCTTTCCTTTGTATTTTCCCTTTCCTCTCTTCAGCTTCCTTACAAAATTTGCTTCCATTTCATCTGAATCATTCTCTTCTTCAGATTCTTTTTTTGTGCTTTTGCCTTTTAGGGCTTTGAAGGCTACTTATCTATCTGTGGGATTAGACCTTCCTATTCTCATTTCAAAAGTAGTCAAAGAACCATGCATCTCATCCATACTAAAATGATTTAAATCTTTGGATTCTTCTATGGCAGAGACTTTTGAATCAAATCTAGGAGGAAGTGATCTCAATACCTTTTTCATGATAGCAGCATCGATTAGTTCTTCACCAAGACCTCTGATTGAATTCGTGATCCCATTGACTCTTTGCATGAAAGTCTCTATGTTCTCATCATTGTCCATCTTTAAAGATTCGTATTGAGCTCGATGTGCTTGAAGTTTGGCCTCCTTGATCCTATCATCTCCTTCATGAATTTTCTCTAGTTTATCCCAGATATCTTTTGCTGATTCACAATTTATGACTTTGACTAGCTCACTGTCAACTAGTCCACACATAATAGCATTTCTTGCTTTTGAATCATATTCAAATGCCTTTTTACCTGCAGTGTCCATTGGAGCGGTGGCAGGAGCTTTGTAACCATTAACTACCGCACCCCAGATGTCAAAGCCCAAAGCACTGAGATATGTCTGCATTCTAATTTTCCAGAATGCATAATTTGTCCCATCAAACAGTGGCGCTTTGTTCGAAGAGAATCCTTCACCACTTGCCATTGCGTAACTTCCAAGATCACCTTAGCTATTTGAGCCTGTTCAAGTACTTGGCTTTGATACCAATTGTTGTAATCACAATGACACTGAGAGGGGGGTGAATCAGTGTGTTCTTTAAAATTTCTAAAACATATGATTTTAAAACCAGAAGCAGTTTAAAGCAGATAAAAGAGATACTAAATGCATCAAGAAAGCATCACACATAACACAACATTTTAATGAGGTTCACCAATGTGGCTACTCCTCAAAAAGACTGCTTGGACTACCATCCAAATCTAGTCAATGCAAAGCTACAACTTTACATAATCCTTTACCAGCACCAACTGGAAGGAGCACCAACCCCTTAACTTTATCTGCTTCAATAGAATGGAGCACACCCTCCTATTTTACCAGCACCTACTGGAAAGAGGCACCAAACCCTTAATCCAAGCAACAACTTGAAAGACAATAATAAAAATTACAGAATAAAACTTTCACCTCAATTTTCACGGTCCGCTATTTTTCTGCATTCTTCTGCTTCTGCGCAAAATGAGTCGCACTATTCCACCTCTTCTCTGTACTTCTTTGCACTCTCTCGCGCATTCAGATGATCAATCACTTTTGTAAACTGTGCACTATCACTTCAGACTTAGAACACAACTTCTGCACATCGCGCTCTTATCTTCGCACAAGTCACTCTACTCGCTCTTCGCACATTATCTCATCGCAATGCACACCTTACTGCAACTCCAAAGAACTATCACTTCGCTCTCATTCTGAATCGAAACGACTTGCTCTCTGCTCAACACGAACTTCACAAAAAACCTTTAAAATTTAAACTAAATATTTAAAATTAAATATCTTCATCACCGAGGCATATTTTTCAACGAAACAAAAAGCCAACTTGGGTTTTAAGAAAAACCCATTTCAAATCTGTTATCCATGGTTTTAAATAAAACTTTTTATTTTTACTGCCTTGGTTTTCACAAAAAACCTTTCCGCTTCTTGACATCTCAGGTTCTGAAGACTTCTTCTTCTCATTCTGAATTATGTTTTCTGTTTCTGTGCATCTATCATTTAAGGACTCATGATCAGACTAACTTTTGAACTTTATCCTATACATCTGAGTGACTTCTGAACTGCCTATCCATTGCATCATTAGATCTAACTGACTGTATTGACAACAATGACAATCCTCCTGCAACACCTTGCTCAACACTGAACTCCTATCCATTGTACTTTGGATGCACCTTGCTGTTCAATAAACTCTTGTCCATTGCATCAATAAATCTGTCTGACTGTGTTGACAACAATGATAATATTGTTTGCTGCACCTTGCTCAACATCCTTTATTCAAAAATAAAGCTAACTCCTTATTCCTCCAATTTACCAAAAATAATGATTAATTAAAAACCTTTTCAACTAACCCTTTTAACTCCCTAAGACCTCATTTCAAACCTTAGGCATCATAAAAATTATATTCAAAATTTATTACCTTTGCCTTGGTGGGACTCAAACTCACGACGCAGCCTCAACCAGTGCCCTAGTCGTGGCTCCAACCATTACGTGAGCTAGGTGCTTGCTTGGGGATTAAAGAGAACCACGTTCCCTATAATGCTCCTCTAGTGTGCCTAAGAAAAAATGTACGATTCTTCCTTCGACGTTTCCAATACTACCAACAAAATAATTCTGCCACCATGATTCGATCGTAGGTCATTCCATGCCCAGCACTCTAGCTTCTGTCCACTTGCCACTAGGCCATGTTTCCTGGATGACTCTTGAATTTCGGTGCTTGTCAATTTTATCCTTATTCATTGGCACTTAAAACAATACACTTGTCTCTTTCTTCGCACGAGTTCTTACACACATGATTGCACACTTTTATCATTCGAGCAAAAGGATAATCAAATGCCTCTAAGGCATATTATTTTTATATCGATTTTATCCTTCAAACATAAATGTCAGCGCTTTGATTTTCCTTCAAACTTAAATGTCGACACTTCGATTTTCCTTCAAACTTATTAATTTATAAATTTTTAAATTCTTTAGAATTTAAATTTTATAAATTAAATTTTTAAATCCCTTTGGCTTTAGTAAAGACTTTTTGATTTTACCACTTTGTATAGATAATATTTAAATTCAATTTGAATTTAAATAAATATTAAAACTCCCTTGGGCTTTTATGAAAAACCTTTTATTTTCGCTCACCCATGGTTTTAATAAAAACCCTTCTAACTTATGCTTCCACATAATATCAAAAATATTATGAAGCTTTTTGCCTTTAACCTGTGCATTATTCCTCTTGACCTTTTGACATCAATGGTAGCTTATTCCTTGACATCAATGACAACTTTGACTCAAAATGTCCAACAAGATTTTTTTGTGATTCCAAGAACATAGAAATCATATGAACCATGCGGTTCAACATATGAAAAGGAGAGAAATTAGCTACGATAATATTCACACATTGTACATCATCTTTTCTTTTGCCTCCAGAATATTTAATATCTACTCTCAATACCTTAAATATTGTAATATAGTTCTCAACATTATCAAACTAAACCAATTTCAGAGAAGAAAGCTCTATTTCCAAGCAACTTACTTTGGTTATATTTAATTTCCCAAATAAATTATGCAATTTTTACCATACGTTGATAGGTTTACTCTAATATTAAATATGGAAAAGCAATTTTTGATCAACTAACATAGAAAACAGGCCAAAATCTTCTTCTTCCAGATACTATTAAGTTTCTTCATCATTAGCTACCATTTTATCTTCTTGAAATATGCATCATAGGTTCTTATTGAATAATAGGCCAATCATTTGAGTTGACCAAATACTATAATTTCATCCATTGAGATGAGTAATTAGAGCTTTATGGTCCATATTACACAATATGATCCGCAACACTATAACATGTCCTTAAACTAATGCTACTAATGTGTAGAGTTTAAAAAATTATACAATTTGAAAAAGGAAGTTCAAAATGCTTTAGCATGCAAAAGTTATGACCTCCAAAAAATTTGCCCTAATGGACCTCAAAAATACAAAATTTAAAGCCTTAAACCTTGGAAAAGAAGAATTTAATCTCTAAATGTCCAATTGATACTTTGTGATTTTCTAGTCTCCTCCACTTATATATTGCCATCTCAACATATTTGTTCCTATGCAATTTTGACATATGGTGCTCTTTGATTGGTGTATGGAGTATAAATAGATAATATTTTTGTATGCATGGTTCTAAGAATGACAACATCCATTATAGAATCATCCTCCTTCATGAAATGGACATAAACCATTAGATGGGCTCAAACTGAGGTCTCTATGATGTGAAGAACACATTGTCCAAGTTTCCATGATCACCTTTGAAAAGGGAAATCCTTATCTTATCACAAAAGCTTCTTTCCATTGTTGGCAACAAGAAAAAAATATTTCCTATGTTTGATTTAAATATGAGACCTTGTCTTCATAAAGGTTTCCTATTGTCCATCTATATATAGCCTCCCATTTCCCCTTTTGGCAAAAAATGATGCATAGTAGGATTTGAATTTATGCTCTTGATGAGGAAGCATCTTAGTTGTCCTTCCTCTAGCTAAAATTGCTACCCTACCATTTGCATAGGAGCATGACCCTTCTCCTTGAAGAAAGGAATTATGTGCACTTGTTCATAGTGAGTTCCAAAACAGAACCAAAACGTGGGAAACAATACAAATTTGAATTTAAATTTTCATGTGTTCAATTGAGACTCTAGGAAGATATAGTAACCAATATTTTGATTGTTTTAAGCATTGAATTTGGAGCTTCATCAGATTGTGATCATATCCTTCTTGAATTTTGAAGCTATTTTTAGGAATAAAATTAGGGTTTTTCTCTGATACTCTTAGAAAAAAGAATTAAAAAATAGGATAAAAAACATTTTTATCTCTTTTATAGAAAAAGGTTATGAGACTTTGACAAGAGAACCATCCTAGGATTTTCAAAAAATATCAAAGGCTTCGAGTAGCATTTCAACATGAGCAAGTGAGGTAGCTCCATACCCACTCTAATACCATGTTGGAATTCACATCTATTTCCAAAAATGAATAAAATCAATCCATACACTCAAATATAATATAGAAAGTGTAAAAGGATGAAATAGAGAAAAAGAGATATAATTTGTTGGGCACCCATAAGCACCATAAATAATCATTTTATTATCTATGGATTAGAATCACAACACTTTAATGAAATGTATGGAGTAGTGGGCATTTATGTCAATACCAAATCCCCAAATCATATAAATTATTTTAATCTAAGTCAAAATAACAAGAGGGCTTTAAGGTTAATTACAAGTTATAATATAGGTTTAACCATAACAAGGTTAACTATGAACCATAGCACTTACATAATTAAATAGTATAATAAATTAATTACATTGCACAATGATTACCCTTAGGATTATATAAGATTACATTATATAAAGTTGACCTTGGACATAAATCATATAACAATTTCAATATTTAGAGACCGAAGAGGATACATCATTCCTTCTAATTGCTTAAACATGACCTTGTAAGTGTATACCTTTTTGTGAGTTCAACACTACTTAAATGTATATATATTAGATTTATCAATACTTTTCATAAATAAATAGAATCATAACATTACATAAAATGAATTAAAAACTCATGGAAACACATCATACAATATGAATGGCGTATATAGACACCAAAATAATCTTACTAAAATAAAGAACAAACACTCCAATCTATAAAGAAATTGTTGGTCTCAAGGGTATAAATACTCAATTACATGTGATCTTGGTCAATATTAAATAATCAACTTTAAGGTTTATTATTAAAATAATATAATAAACCCACTTGTATAAGGTATCAAAGGTTATATAATAGATATAATACAAAATTCAATGATGGCTTCAAGTGAATCTTAATACCGCATATTCCAATATCCCCCTTATACTAAACATGAGGCACAAAGAGATATCCTTATTAGGTATTCCCACTAAAGGAGAACTCTCCTACTCTAAGACACCTATGATCACACAAAAGGGACCTTGGGCATGATGTTGGTTAGGATATATATTGTTTTCTTTATAGATGACAAATAGATAAGATCAAACATCCCATGTGTATGAAGATATTGAAAATAGTGAATCCAATCCTCAATTTGGTTGTTTATCAATAAATCACTGGATTTTAGATAAGCTTCATGAAAATTTGAATATTAAAATTAAGGGTGACCAAAATTTTTAAGAAATACCTAATTGCTCCAAAATCATGAGCACTCATCAATGATGTTTGATAGACTTATTGGTAGTACAATATTCAACTTTTATAAAGGACCAGTATTTGGTGGACTACTGTCTATGATACCAAAAGATCAATTCAAAACCAAGAAAAAATCCATACCCAATGGTGTAGCATCATTGGTCCAAATCATTAGCCTAGTCTACACTAGAAAATCCTATCAAAACTTGAGGTACTCTAATTAAGTAGCAAATACCTATCAATTATTTACCTTTTATATACCAAAAGATCCACTTGGTCATTATATAGTGATTCTCATGAGATGCCTACATATATACGAAACAATATCTAATAATAAGTGCAATGTCTAGATAGATATGAGTGAGATAGAGAAGTCCCCCCATAATTAATTACTACAAAGTAGCATCCACCAAAGTAGTAATACAATTTTATTATAAATTTAACCAAATATAAAGGGATTTTGAGCATGTTACTAGTTCTTCATCCTAAACCATTGTACAAGATTCAAGGTATATTTAGGCTAAGTAATGGTGATCCTGAGTATGATTGATCAATCTATATCTCTCAAAAATAATGGAGGCCAAAATATATTATCTCAAAAGGGTCATGAAGTTGTGACTTCATCTCCAAGATCAAGAATGATGAGATTATCATGATGAGAAGATCATAAACATATATTACAATCACTAAAATCTAACCATCTTAATGCTTGATGTAGACATCATGCTCTATCTCGCATTATCAAAATTCATGACTAAGAAAGAAAGAAAGAATATTGTCATAAAAAGTGTGAGGATCATGCTTAATTTTAGCTTTTGAGGATATATGCATTGGGAGAGATCTATCACAGGTTCTAATAAGATGCACAAAATATGAAAGAATAGAATTTTGCAATATGACTAAAATATACTATAAATAGAAAGTGATGAAAATACAATGCAGTATGGAGGTGATGGTCACTCCATTAATATAAGCTAAAGAACTGAATTGTGCTCCATAAAGGAGTTATACCACTATCTACTACTCACCACTATAATGAACTTTATGAACTTGATATTCTTGATATATGCTTGATCTATCACTATGAGGCCCTTTATATAGGAAGATAGATTCCTTGGCTAACACTCTACTTAGATGTACAAGGGGACACCTTGCACATTAACACTTTTGCATTTATTACATTGCTTGAAGTAACTAGCTAACTTCCCCCTAAAGTAATCTCCTACTCTAACTATGTACCAAAGGTGGTACATTTACATGACCAAAATTATGTAATATACTCTAACACTCACATGTATTACATTATTTGGGTATTTAAGACTTTAGTCTTCAATATGGTAATTT
The DNA here is from genome assembly GCA_028583015.1 of Wollemia nobilis. Lineage (NCBI taxonomy): Eukaryota > Viridiplantae > Streptophyta > Pinopsida > Araucariales > Araucariaceae > Wollemia > Wollemia nobilis. The sequence goes on from JAQPPZ010003633.1 coordinate 2,857,584, forward strand.
TTTTTTCATACGTTCTTCAGCTTTATCTGCTTCTTTGCATTATCTTTAATTCACATTGCATTGTATGCCTTCATGAATTGATTCTTCTTCTTTATTGGAGTCAATACTTTCATAAGTAGATGTACTATCACTAGATTATTGAAAGAGTATTTTTTCTTTGTATTTTTCCTTGTTATCATTCTCTGTGTCTTGTATAGAATATTATGAACATACACTTAGAGAATCATGATAAAATTTTGTGTTAGTAGAACTTGAAGTACTAATACTGCATGAGGATTGAAAAATATTTGCTAGGGATGATTCATCCATTTTGGTTTTTAGTTTAAGTAATTTTATCAATCCTCTCTGTTCTACATTTTCATCCTTATAACATTTGAATGTAAGTAGTGCCATATATAATATGCTTCCATATTCTAAAGGAATTTGAATGTCATTATTTCCATTATCAATTGCTTCAGTGAGTCAAGCATGTAGATAATATTCCATCATTTCAAAGCTATATTTTAAAGCTTCACTATGGATCCTTTTTGAAGTAAGGTCCAAGTTTCCTTCAGACTTTATAAGTGAATTCTTGATTTTAATTTTTATGAAACTTGCTCTTTCCTTTCTAATAGTTTTTTTCATATCATTGTTTATTGTATTACTTGAGGTAGACATCTCTCTTAGTTTTAGCTATTTATGTTTCAGAGATATTTTTGATGAATCCTTTGTAGTAGACTTCCTTATGTCTCCCTAGTAGATGAAGTGTAGTATTCTTTTTGTTTTTTTAATATTTGTAGAATACTATATATTTCTCAAGTAAATTGAGTAAATGATCCAATTTGATAAATCTATCCAAGGCTTATATTTTGTAGAGTCCTTATATCTCCCTAGTTAAGTGATGTGAATTAATTTGATAAAACATCTTTCTTATGACTCCCAAATGAATTGGATACTTGATAGACTTTGATAAATGTTATTATTATCAAGTTTTGTAGAATGCGTTATGTATCCCTAGTGGTTAGAGCATGCAATACGATTGATAAAGTGATTTTGGGGAATAGTAGTTCAATCTTGGATTGATTTTGTAAAGTTTTGTAAATAACAAAAATCAACTTCTATTACTCCTTTTTTCTCCTACTAAAATAAGAACTTGTTAATTTGATGAAATTCTAATGGTTGGATTTATTTTGTCCCTTTAATGTGATTTTGAGACAAGTATACCAATTAATTCTAACTCTTGATATTTCTTGATGAACTTCCTTTTATAGCCTTTTAATGTTTCTAAATTCTAGCAATCTAATTTTGGTGTAGTATTCCTTATAACTCCATAATTTGGAATATTAGAAAATAATAATGTTTGCAATAATAGAAATTTAATTTTTTCAAGTAGAAGTTCTTATTTCTCCTATGTTTTAAATTGTAAATATTAAGCTATTTTTGGTGTATAATTCTCCATTAATTTTGCTTTCAAATGTGATTGATTTCCCTATAGTTTCAACCATATATTATACCCTTATAACTCCTTTTGATGAAATCAAATTAAAACAAGGCAAATTATTACTTTTACAATGTTGTAAACCTTAAGTAACTGACACTGAATTTGAATGTGGATTACATTAATATTTAATGCTTCTCTTGGGTGCTATGACCGATGGTAGGCGTTGATTTTTCCTTGACTTCAATCCTTGAATGGTGGCACCTCAAATCTGGCTTCTTTGACCTGCTTTGAATGTCTTGACCGAGAGCTTTAAATGCTCTTCTCTTTTCTTACATGTTGTAAATCCTTACTGCTCTGAATGTGCTTCCCTCCTTGGTTTTAGGTGCCTTAAATAGGAAGGAGTTATTTTTGTGAGGGATAAGTCTCATAGTATTTTTGTTCAATGCTTAGAGAATGTAGATTCCTTTTGACACTTGTAATAGTTGTTGTTGGATGGAGGATGAACCTTACACATGTCAACTCCTTTCTAGCACACACAATGCTTCTTATGTAATGCTCCCTTTAATTATTCCTTTCAGACATGTAAGATTTGAGCATTATTTTGAGTGCTCATATGGAAGATGTTAGGGTTTCTTCAATGATGACAAGTGGCACCCTTTCTCTTTTGCATGTACCTTCCTCTTGATTCTTCTTCAACATATATATTTTTTTTATTTGTGGAAAACATCCCAAAAGGGATGCCACTTTCGGGTAAGACCCAAGGAGGTAGGGGTATCCATTCCGCCAAAAATGCCCAGGACTCGGACCTGGCCTACCACCTTTGACACACTCAAGGAGCAAACAAACACACAAACCCAATTAAAAATAAGCAAATAACAACAAAAATAATAAAATAAAATAAAAAACATGCTCCTTGAGTGTGTCAAAAACAAAAGCACAACCAAACACGCACAATAAGATAAAAGAAACCACAACACAAACCACATAGAAAAACACAAGAAACACATAACAAAACACAAACAAGACAAAAACAACAAAACACTACAAAGACATAACCCAAAAAAAAACAAGAAAAATAAACACAACCAAAACCTAAAAAATTAAAAAATAAAACAAAAATAAAAATAAAAAACAACCAACAACAGACAATAAACAAAAACAAAAAATATAGAAAACACTCACCCATAAAAACACGAAATAACACAAACAAAGAGAAACCCAAGAACAAGAACGAAAAAAAACACAAGAACAATAACAAAAAACATAAAAAAAAAAACAAAACAACAAAAACACAAGAACAACAAAAAACAACACAAAGAACACAAAAACAAAACAAAATAAAAAAACCCACCCACCTTAAAAAACTAAACAAAAAAAAAAAAGGAAAAAAGAAATAAAAAATGAACAAAACAAAGACCTATCTAGACCAGAAGACTATTAAGGCAAGAATCAACAGAGGAAACAAAATAAAGAATAGAATGAGCTAGGGAACTAAAAAAAACTGAATGAACCAAAGAGAAGCAAAAAAAAAAAAAACAAGAAGAAACTAGGTACCTTCAGAACTAGAGCCATCCAAAGAAATGATAGAAAGAAGAGCTTCCCTAATTTGAGAAGCCCACCATATAGGAGGGTGGCCATAACAAGTAAGATCACCTTTGTCCAAAGCCCAATTAGCTAAAGCATCAGCACTCTTGTTTTGATCTCTGACCACATGATTGTAATCAACTTTCAAAAATCCCATCTGGATTAACTGAATCTTCTCAATAATTATTTTTATTCTCCAATCCACCTTATGATTCTTAGAAGGATTCTTCAAGAGATTAATCATAAGTTGAGATTCAGACTCAACTAACACCTTTTCCCATCCAACCTTAGTAGCCTCCTGAAGACCTCTGAGGATACCATACCCCTCAGCAAGGTTATTGGAAAGAATACCCAAATTCTCAGCAAAAGTAAAAACCAGGGAGCCATCCGAAAGTCTACCAATTCCTCCCACACTGGCTTTTCTAGGGTTCCCTCTAGAGGCTCCATCAGTATTGACTTTTCCAAAATCCTTAGGAGGAGGTTGCCAATTTCTATTCCTATCCAATTTACTAATACTCACATTCCCTTTAAGTTGGTTGCCCTTAGAAGGTTTAATCTTCAATATTTGCATCACTTGATCCCATATTTGGTGGGAGTTTTGGGGGTGATTAAGGAGATGATGGACTGATTCAACTAAGTTGGCTATGGTCTTTTGCCAAATATAGTGAATATCCTTCCTATCTTGATTAAAAATTTGGTTGTTCCTTTCATTCCAAATATTCCAAAGAAGAATGGTAGAACCCATCCAAACTAACTACCTAATAAAATGATCAACACCCTCTTGATTAGGCCAATCCCTCCAAAGTTGTTCAAAAGTAAAAAAATTGGACCACTGTAAGCCAAGTAAAGTGGCCATTCTCCTCCATAGCTCGAAGGCTAAAGTACACTCAATAAAAATATGGTTGATATTTTCTACATTCTCTTCACACATTTCACATCTAAAAGGGCCATGAAAACCATGCTTCATAAGTTGCTCACCGATAAGCACCCTACGATGCAATAAAAGCCAATTAAAGAACCTCACCTTAGGCCGGAGCTTTTGAGCCCACAATTGAGAAAATATGTCAGAAGAATGGTTGGGATTATTATGGCATAAGGTCAAATAACCTTGAGCAACTGAATACTCACCCTTAGTAGTGTTGTTCCATCCAAAACAATCTTTTTCATGGGACCAAGAGAGGGATCTCATATGAAGGATGCCTTGGATATCTTGTCTTTGCCTTTCTAGGATTTGAATAGGCCAGTCCTCAATAGGGATCCAATATCTACCAACCTTTGAATTACCGATATGGTACCGACAGTAATTAGCCACCTTTATCCAATTAGCTCGGTGAAGCTCCTCCATCCAAGGCCTCCAATCGAGAAACTGAGTTATCAAAGGCTTGTGACCATCCCAAGAATCTGTCCAAAAATTTGCATGTTGACCATTATGAATGATCCAAAATAATTTTTTCTTTATCAAATCCTCACCGAGTCTTAAGAGCTGCTAAAATGGGAGAACCTTTGGTAGGAAGTTGATAGTGAACAAGGTCTTCGGGACTTTTGTTCTCAGCATATTTAGCATGGAGATTATTGGCCCAAAGAGCATTGGGGTTATGCAACATCCTCCAATATAATTTAGCGGCTAAAGCTTTGTTGTTATTAATTGAAGACCGTAAACCTAACCCCCCTTCACTCTTAGGAAGACATAAAGTATCCCATTTCACCAAGGCCCATTTTCTTTTCTCCTTAGTACCACTCCAAAGGAAACGATGACTGATTTGATCCAATTCTCGAAGAACAGACTTTGGGATATTCAAAATGGAAGAAACATAAATAGGAATAGCTTGAAGGACTGATTTTACCAAGGTGATTCTACCCCCATAAGAAAGCCACTTGTTGGTCCACTTTCCAATTTTCTTCTTGACTTTGTCCAACAACCAATTCCAATATTTATTTTTTTGCCTTTGAATATTTATGGGAATACCTAAATAAGTGATTGGAAGAGAGGTCTTCTTATATCTTAGCTTATCCAAGACCATGGATTCCTATCTAGCAGAGCAGTGAAAGAAAATAACTTTAGATTTGTCTTCATTGATCAACTGCCCAGTAGCCTTAGAAAAACAACTAATGATTTGCTTAATATTAGAAGCTTCCTTAACTGTAGCTTTACCTAAAATAGTAGAGTCATCCACAAATTGAAGATGAGAGATAGGTCTAGCTCCATGAGCAATGGTAACTCCCTCAAGGGTTTTGTTTTCCCTCTTTTTGGTTATAGTCCTACCCAAGCATTCAGCAAGAATGATGAATAAATAAGGGGATAGCGGGTCACCTTGCCTAATACCTCTGGAAGCTGGGAAAGACTGAGAAGGCCTACCATTGATAAGAACTAAGTAGGAAACTGAAGAGATACATCCCATAATCCAATCCATCCAATCCTTAGAGAAACCAAATTGCCTCAAAACTTTGATAAGGAAGTGCCAATCCACTCTGTCATAAGCTTTGGATAAGTCTAACCGAATGAACATGGAAGGAGAATTTTGCATATCCATGGAATGGATGGCTTCCTGAGCAAGAACTATCTCATCTACTATTTGACGTCCTTCCACATAACCCCCTTGCTCTGGGGAAATAATCTTATGCAAAAGAGGCTTCAACCTTTCTGCCATGATTTTAGTAATGATTTTGAGAAGAACATTACATAAAGCAATAGGTCTAAAAGCTGAGATATGATCAACCTCTTGAGCTTTTGGAACAAGAGTAATATAAGTTTTATTGATAACCTTCAAAATTTCTTTGGCTTTCTTGGCTTCTTCCACCACCTCTAATAAATCAACATGAAGGATATCCCAGAACTCTTGGTAGAACTCAATAGGAAAACCATCAAGACCTGGGGTTTTCCCTTTTTGCATTTTAAAAACTACTTGTTGAAGCTCATTGATAGTAATAGGAGCAGTCAAAATAGAGTTCTCCTTAGAAGTGATAAGAGAAGGGATTGCTTGAAGAACATTATATTGTGAAGCTGAGTCAAGGGGAGTAGCAGCAAAAATATTGGAAAAGTAATCAAAAACAATAGAGTTCATGCCATCCCAAGTATAAACAACATCTCCAGAATCTGATTTTAAGGAAGAAATAAAGTTGTGAGATCTTCGAGCTAGAAGATATTTGTGGAAAAAATTTGTGTTTCGATCTCCTTCTTTGAGCCATTGAATTCTAGATTTTTGCTTCCATAAGATTTCTTCTCTTTTTTCCCATTCCTCTAACTGAGTTGTGAGTTTAATTTCATCTGCACTTCTCTTCTCTGTGAGGCCATCTAAACGGATTTTCTTATTCAAATTTTCAATATGAGCAATAACTTCATGTTTTTTTTTATGAACATCCCCAAACTCTTTCCAGTTCCAAGTCTTGATTTTGGATTTAATGTATTGCGGTCTTTTGACAAAACAGAACATCTTAGTCCCATGCCTAGGTTTACCTTCCTTCCACCATTGTTGCACATGAGGTCTGAAGGAAATGTCTCTAAGCCACATTAATTGAAAACGAAAAGGAGAGAAACTCACATTGGTTTTCCACATTTCCACCATGGTGGCCAATGATCCGAACCAGCATTATTAAGAGTCTTCACTTTAGGAATGTGACCATGGATTAAGAAATTTTTAGAGAGCAAAAACCTATCCAATCTCTCCATTATACAAGCTAAGCCTTGCCTTATGTTAGACCAAGTCATAAGGCCATTATCTAGTTGGATATCCACAAGATGGAGGTTTGCAATATATTCGCTCATGAGGTCGGTGCTTTTGTCCAAATTTCTATTTCCCCCCATTTTCTCATCCAGAGAGAGGATGGTATTGAAATCTCCTCCGATCAAGATCCAAGCTTTAGGAAAATGAGAGATAATATGAGTAATATCCTTCCACTGTCTTCTTTTTTCCTCCAAAGAAGTTGGAGCATAAACAATAATGCAGAGCATAATCTGGTTGGAATGTCTACTTTGAATAGCTATAGCCAAAAAACCCCAATTGCCAACCATATGGTGAATAACTACCTCTTTTGGATCCCAAAGACAAGCAATGCCACCCGAAGTCCCTTGGGAACTGAGGGAAACCACTTTTCTAGCTGGCCAAATTTTACTGGCAATTAAGTCCATATCCTCCATTGACATCTTAGTTTCTTGAAGGAAAACAAGATGTGGATGATTTACTTGAATCATTCTTCTAATTTCATTTTGTTTTGAAAGACTCCCTTTGAGTCCTCTAATATTCCAAGTGATGATATTCATTAATACCAGGGTTAAAAAAGTTGGTAAGGGCATTAATCTTACCTTCCTCTACAAGCTTTTCACCTTCTTTTACCATATGATATTGATTGGTCTTGCGACCTAATTTTTTATTAGAATCTATCTTCAATTTTCTTGACTTATTCCAATTGAATATGATATAGATTCTAACCTTGAAGAATGCTCGTACACAACCAAAATTTTACTATATGGTTCAACAGAGTCTATATTGGGACCTGCATTATTTGAAGTTTTGACATTTGAAATATTGTTTTTCTTGTGTAGATTTTCTCCTTTTTTTTCTGTTGAAAACCTTTGATTTGTTGGTTTGTCTCTGAGATTTTCCCTTCATATTTAAATTGTGTTTCTAATATTTTAGTTTCCATTATTTCCTCTTCCTCACTTGGGACATCATTTGTGAAAAGGATTTCAAACATATTAGCAGATGACTTTGATTGATCCTTCATAACTGGTTTTTTCTGAGTGGTCTTCTTCTTAGGTATTTGGAAACCTGCTAAGTTTATATCTTCTTTCTTTTGATTAGGAATTTTATTTGGGCAAGCACTGGCCAAATGACCATATTCATGGAAAATTCTACAACGAAAAGGAATGTTCTCATAGTCCACTGCTTGCTCCCAAGTGTCTTCCCCAAATTGTAATGTGATCTTTTTAGGTAGGGGTTTGTCAAAATCCATTAAAACACAAATATGAGCATAAATAATATGTTCAAAATTTTGAGTACAATCAGTAGTCATCATAAAAGTTCCTAAAGAGTTTCCAATTGAAGAAAAAATAGTAGGATTCCAAAATTCAATAGGGAGGCCAAAGAGTCTAACCCACACGGGAGCAATAGAAGGCATCTCTTCTTTGGATTTAAATTTAGTATGCCAGGGCTTCATGAAAAGCCTTGCCCTTCCAAAAAACCAAGGACCCCTTTGAAAATTTTTCTCTCTATCTTCATTATTAGAAAATAAAACAAGAAAATAACCATTTGGATAAATAGAGATTTGTAACTCACCTTTAGTTTTCCAGATTTTTGCAGCCCAGACTTTGAAAGTAGATAGACTCGGATGAAAACCCACGAACCGACAAATTAGTCCTCTTTTTTCCAAATCTTCAATGCCAGTCTAAATGTTATCCATATCAAGCTTAACAATAGGAGTTCCATCAACTGCTTTAAGACATCCTGACTCCATTTTCTTGGGATCAATCTTAGGCATTCTTAGAGGTTTATGGGAAGCTCAACGTATTATTGTCAACTCTTTCTTTGTTGTGTTTCCTTCTCAATGCTTCGATGGTGCTTGGTATGAGAGTTGTTTCCAACTAGGATAATGAGCAGTGCTTTGGTGGAGGTCGAGTGGCTTTGATCTAGGATAATGAGCAACACTTTTATGGAGGCTTTGTGACACTCCAATAGTGATTTAGAATGCTCCTTGTGGACGTACATCTAGCTCTTGGGTATTGCTTTATGCTTTTATTTTCTCTTGCTTTCAAGTTGTTCTATTTCTACCTTTATAGATGATAGCTTCTCCATGTGCTATGTTTTGCAGGTGGTTGTCCAAATCGTGGATGATGTGAGCTCTTTGAAGGCTCTTTTGACCTTGCTTGTATGATGCTTCTCTATGATTTCTTTGAGATATTCCTCGTTTATGAAAAATGTGTCTTTATGACACTTGGAAATTGTCATTTTTCCTATGTTAGAGAAAATATTATGGTGTAAGATAATGTAAATAAACTTGTAAATAGAATACCTTATTTTGTGCACCTCCTTTTGTAGTCTTTTTTTGTTGGTTTTAATGGTGGCTTTCTTGTAGGCAAGGGCTGATTTGATGTTGTCTCCTTTTCTATACAACTCTCTCCTTTTTCTTGGTTAATATTGTAATAAATCCTAGCTAATAACCACCTAGATAGAAGCTTTTGAAGAAGTATTTTTTGCACTAATTTATTTTTAATTTTAAAGAACCCTTAGTGTACCTTGAATCTGAGACTCACCAAGTCTCGATTTGTAGCTTATTTTACTAAATTTGGTGGTGGCTTTCTTCTCCACTCCTTGGAGGAATCTGATCAATTTTTGGTGGCTTCTTTGAACCATGAATTACTGTAGGTTTTGTGCATCAAATAGTGCCTCTAGATACTTTGATAATCTTCTAGTTTTGTGCCCTTGATATTAACAATCAAAAAACACAAACTAACCCTTTCTGAGACTAACTAGTTAAAGATCAACTAGTATAGTGCAAATGGATTAATAATACCTCCAAATAAATGCACTTTGATGGTAATAATAATATCACCTTATTACTCATGTAAATAAACTCTGAAAGTAGTTTCTAATGCACTTAATAATCTCTTCAACTCTTAAGAGTAATGAACCCTTAAAAACAATCTGTAAATTTTCACTACAGTCAGTGTTGTAGGATGTAGTCTTCTTGCTTTCTATATCGATAATAAATATATGATATATTTCTTTATTTTGAAATGCATCCAAATTCTATTTTAATGTTCAAGTAAATATCTTAAAAGGACTATCTTTTGCACCTTCTTGAAGACTATATTATGAGTCCTTATTTTTGCAACTTTAATTTAAATATGGTGCTTAATGATACTTGATAATGAACCCTAATTTAATGTTCAAGTAATTGCACCCAAGCTGCTTATATTTAATGGCTTTTGTATATCTTGGTGTTTAGATTCACCAAGTTACTGCCTTGAGATGAATTCTATAGCTTCTTGTTGGCTATCCAAAACAGCTTCTTGCTTCACCAAACTGTGGTCTCAAACCTTCTGTCTTGAGCCTAGGGTTTGGTGGCTTGATCATTCTAGTGGTCTCTGATTTCCTATAGTAGATTCAAAAAGTCCTTGCTTCTGAATTGTGCCTTCTATCTATAAAATGAGATCTCCAGATATCTTGGATTTGGTAGGCTTCTTCTTCTATCTAAGTCCTTCAATCTTCTTATTAACTTCAAACAAAATCTTCTTCTCAAGATTTTGAATGTCTTGAGGTCTTCACTAGATTCTTCTTCAGGCTTTGGAAATATTTGTAAAATTCTTCTCCTCTTGGGCTTGTGGTCAGATGGCAATAATTATCCCAAGTCCTTCACTATTAGGAGCTTCTCCTTGATAGTGGATTTCTCCAATGATTTCTTCTAGGAACTCCTTTTATGATGCTTTTACAAGCACTACAACAAGACTCTTTAAGCCTTCTTATTTTTTCTTCTTGAGACCTCTCTAAGGTATTCAATCTTGTAGCTTATATGATCTTATTGAGTGAATATTTTTCCCTATTAAAAAATAGTCACCACAATCAGAGTATTAAATGGAAAACTCCCTCTTGCAAAGAAATTAAATACAAACATCAATTTCTCCAAGGTTCTGATAGACAAACATTCTGCATGCATACATGTAATCGATGATGTTTAAACAAAATATATGATAGAATAGTCTCACAGAATGCAAGTGACAGTTAACAAGGGGCCTTTATGGTTCAATTCATACAATGCTTAGTGATCATGACTCTTTAATCCTTGAAGTGCACGTGAACTTTGCTTGTGTGAAAGTGATTCCTTTTAATGCTCTTGATATTAATCTGATTTACCCTGAATCCCAATTAGTCAATCTCTTTTATCTTCAAATTAAAGGTGTAAAATGCAAAAGTGTGTGGAATAGTCCACTTCATTTTAAAATCCATGCCTTTAATGTGAGATTTATTTTTACAATTAGTAGATTCATTTATCTTCATTATGAGAGTTCTAGTAAAGCTAAGTCAAAATTTGGTGTTAGTACTTGTTATCAAGTTAGCATGTTAGTATTCATTTGCTTTATCTACAATTAATTTCAATTTGGCATTAGTACGCTCCCTCCTAAGATTGATTTTATCTGGAAATTAAACTTAGTGCAATTTGGAGGTGCAAAAATTCTGGATGAGGACCAGAATGGAAGCAAATGAATAGAAATGTAAAATGAAATTCTAGAAAATGGACCAGAATAAAAGACTGAAACTAAATGCAAAAATTCTGGAAATGACTAGAATAGAAATGAAATTAAGTACAAAAATTTTGGAAATGACCATAATGAAAATAGAAATTCTAGAAATGACCAGAATGAAATAGAAAAACCAAGAACAGAAATTCTAGAAATGACCAGAATCAGATAAAATAATGAGCAAAAATGAAAACAAATTAAACTAGTTGCAGAAAATAAATCAACAGAAAATATCTACAAAATAGCTGGAAAATAGTAGAATGACATTAGATTTTGGTATCACAATCCCCTCCATGCAAAACCCCAAGTTATGAGATGAATCTAGAGGCAACTTGATCTAAAGGACCTACAGAAAACACAATCAAGTTAGACCAAGTGCGAGACTCAAAGGACAAAGAACATTTACATTTTATTCCAACATTCACCTAGTATAACCCTTAACAATATTAATACATAGATACAAATAAAAATGAAATGCATTAAATATAAATAGTAAGTTCAGTAGCCTTAGACGCAATATCCTTTTGCTTTTGCTTACAAGGTTTGTATTTGCCAAAAAAAATGCATTTGATTCTTCAAAGTGATCTTGTTTACAAAAAATTATAACCCTTGTACAATATCCTCCTTAGATATTTAAGGTTTCCATTTCTTAGTTTGTTTCAACTTCCCTCTTCTTTATGATGCTAAAACAAATAAAAATAAAATAATAAAAAACCAACATTATTTCATTTTTCTTCATAACTCCCCTTTTAACATCATGAATTGATAAGCAAATCAACCTTACCCCTTTTATATTATAATATATATATAACTTTCATAATTTCAATACCCCAAATCCTTATATCTCCTTTGAATATATTATAATATAAAAGAAAACAAAACAAACCATACCACAAACTTATAACTCCCATATTTATATATTATAATATATATAATTGAAAAAGGTGAAAATATTTTACCTCCTTATTTCTCCATGGACCTATATATATCATAATATATAATAATAATATTTTAATGTTCCTTTTATGCCTTTCATATACCACATGATATATATATAAATAAAGAAAAATATAAAAAATTTATAACCAACCCTTATGCCTCCCATATACCATATGATGGTCAGAATAATAGACACCAAACATTCAACATGCTTTTACTTATGATCCCAAAGGCAATAAATGATAATATATTATGATGATAAAACAAACCCTTCACGGTGTCTTTCCCCCCTGCGACAGTGGTTGTCCATCTCTACGAGTCGAGCTTCGAACGACCTCTTTGTCTTTCATTCCGCTAGAAAAATCACATTGATCTCCCATATTGTCGTCATTCAACCTGCAATGACATTCTGCATATGCATCAAACCGGTTAGGACAACTCCCAGTTTACCTCGCTATCAAAATATCCATTAAACATGGCCGGTGTTCGTTGGTGTCCTTCATGTTTCGAGTTTGTCGAGACCCGCATCTCATTCGTCATGCGCCGTTTGACGAGAGCTACCGATAAACCCTTGCGTTCTCTTGACCTTGGCTTCTCCAAGTCACTGTGTGGTCGTCCAATCAGCCTCTAGTCTGCATTGTCAATTCATCTCCATCTTGGAGATAGTGCTGCCACATCACAGTTCGGGTTTGTCTGCTTTGTAGCTTTTAGAGCGCCTATGGAGGGGCCTCCTTAACTTGCACTTGTCGATCAAAACCTGACTTCGATCTTCAACATGCTTCATTCACATCCTCCCGGGATACTTGGTCGCGTTTCTGCCCAATTGTAACCTGCAAGACAAACTCACACACATAAGAATAGTGTATTCAAATACATAAAACTATAAATCAAGGTAGTATAAATCAAATGGCTATAAAAGCCCACCATCATCGCGATACTAATATTAATATTAATATATAATTTTTTTTTCGCTCTATTTTATTTTATTTTATTTTTTGTTTTATTTTTTATTATATATTTGAATTTATTTATTGGAACCAACAATTATATTCAATAAAATGAAATATAATTGTTTTCTTTTTTTATTGTTTCATTTTATTTTGGTTTCACATATATGTAAGATGTTAGCATTTTTGCCACATTGTTTTGATTGTTGATTATTCATGCATAAGATGTTGAAATTCTCACTCCTATATAGGTTTTGATACAAAAAATGCCTAAGTCCGAAGACTGTCGCGAAATCATGACAAAAAAATAGCATGGAGAGCCAAAGTTGAAAACCGTCGTGATATCGCGACATGTCGCGTTATCGCGAGTCGATTGAGGAGAGAGAAATCAAACGCAAAGCCGTAGCGATTTCGTGACGTGTCAAAAAATCGCGGTTAGCGCAGTCAACGGCAGCAGGGGGTAAAACTGTCGCGATATCGCGACATGTTGGATTTTCGCGGTCAAACCAATCAACGGAGGCAGCGTGGCAAAAAGGTAGCGAAATCGTGACATGTCGCGTTTTCGCGACTTGCAACGACCAGGGAGCATAATGTTAGAAGACATAGCGAAATCGTGACATAACTCAGCACAAGGCGGTGAGAATCAACTTCATAGTGATATCACGACAGAAATTTGAACACGACACAAAAGGTGAAAGACATCGTGATATCGTGACGTGTTGCGTGGTCGCGGCGAAGAGGAGACAGAAAGGCTTAAGGCATGAATACGTCGCGATTTCGTGACATTTGTGGGATGAAGCTGAGCAAGACAGAACCTTTCATGATTTCGTGACATTTTTGAGGCTAAGGGCAAGAAAGAAGTTGGCATCGCGATTTCGCGACATTCATGGAGATAAAGGCTAGCAGCAAGGAAACGTCGCGATTTTGCGACACAGTGGGCAAGAAAGGACCAAGTGTAGAAAATGGTAGCGATTTCGCGACATGATGGAGATTGAAGAATCACTTGAGGCAAGAGTGTCGCATTTTTACGGGTTAGAAGCAGGACCGTATAGAATGGATAAAATTGTAGCGATTTCGCGACTGGTCTGATTTTCATGACTTAGAAGATGAAACGAAGATGCCGATGGGAAAACGTAGTGAAAGCGCGACTTGTCTTGTTTTCGCGATGTATAAGTGAGATATAGCCGAAAGAGAGAAAATGGTAGCGATTTCGCGTAGTGTCGTGTTTTCACGATTTGAAGCAGCTAAAGAACAACATGGATGAAGAACATCGTGAAATTGCGCATTGTCACATTTTCGCGGAGACAGAGCAGAGAAGGAGCAGAATGGTACAGAACGTCGTGATTTTGCAACGCATCACGTTTTTGCGAGTTAAGGTTGCGAAGGAGACAAAGAAGCCGAACTAGTAGCGATTTCGCGACATGGTTGGTTTTCACGGTTCCAAGGCGACAGAAGTGTACGGAGCAGAAATACATCGCGATTTCGCGACATGTCACGTTTTGCGCCAGAACGCAGTTCAAACGGCCCTATGCAGTTTTGTGATTTTCAAGAATTAAAATCACTCCAAAATTGAATGATTTGCTACTTTCCAATGCCAACAAGGTAGAAGAACGTGTTCAAGCCACCAGAATTAAATATGCTCCATTATTCGAAGCTGCTGTTCGTAATTTTTCTAACGGTCCAAGCATATTTCAAGAACGACCATTTAATGAAGACGACCGACTCCTTATTGCATTCAATTTCTGGTTTCTCCGAGGCAGGATTAAGGGGATCATTTCCTTGTTTTTGTTGCACACTTTGTAGATCTCGAGGAAGTCCATCGCAATTTTTTAATGATTGTAAAGAAGCAAGACTTCTATATAAACCAATGTAGATCTCAGAAAAGGGGATCGAGAGAGAAACTTTTGCTGAAATCTTGAAGTTCATTGCATGAATGAAAGATACTTGGCTTCTGATTTTGCAAGCAGCTGTTTGTGTGATTTGTCCTTCTGTTATATACATTCCTAATATACACTCATATTTCTTATTTGCTACTTCATTTGAATTCTGCATGTTGAGTTTAAATATTTCTTGTGAGGGAGTGAGTTCTGGAATGTGATCTTGGAGGGATTTTCTACGCAAGGTTGTAAGTGAATTACGTTGATATCTTATGTTATATGTTGTTGCTGTATTTAAAGTGATCTATTGTTATTCTTTCCCGATCTGATAAATTCGGCCTATGGCTATATTTCCCATTTCTTTCTACACATTTATAATTCCTTTCCTACAACTTTAGTCTTCATCAAGCTTAGATTTAGTAAGGGAACCAGCCCACTCTGGAGATTGGTATGGGAGACATTTCTTTCTCCCAGCCTTTCAATGTTGGTCGGGTCTAGGGCGCATAGACATAGAAAATCCTTTCTTGTGGCAGATTTGTGACCAATAGATGTATATATGAATTATATATATATATATCAAAGTTTTAATTTATTTCCATTTAATTGAAATTAAATATTTTAATCAATTTAATGTCAAGCCATTAAAATTGATCCAAACAACACCAAATTATAGCACATTTAACATCAAAACAATAGTCATAAGGCCAAAACAAAAACACATCGAGACATCACAAAAATCGCATAGCACTACCAAGGACTTTCATGAACACCAAGACGTCAACTATTTACAAGCAAACAAGGAGACTCCTACAAGATGAGGAATCTTGGAATCCCCATGATGAGCCCATGGTTAAGGTTTCATCAACATACTTACCCAAAGACAACCGAAATCCAAAAAACCAAAATTCAAAAAGTGGGTCCCACATCTTTGGGGCTTGTTGTGGAGCAACCACAACAAATGGTGACTCTACTGGGAAATGCTCCTGAGCATTTCGGTAAGAACCCAACCTAAAATGGAAATACACAAGATCAGCAAAACTAAAATCATTTAGCAACTTCTCAAGAAGGTGGGGGTAAATAGATTCAAAATGAAAACAATTAATCCATCTGCCTTTGCTCAGTGTGTGCAAAAGTGATTCATTCTCGCATTCCTGTAATTCCTCCAAATTCCATCATCCCTTCCTGCATTAGGCTATGAAATTATCGCCAATAATGAAACGGCTAAAGACAGATCCCCACTACCAATCAGGCATCTATAGTCCCGATGAGGTTTATCTAACTCACCCTTGTGTTTGCTCAATGTTTTGCAAAGCCTTTTCTTTTACCCAGGCTATATCTAGAAAGAGCCCTACTGCCAGTCAGGCGTCTATAGCCCCAGTAGAGTTTATCTAGATTTTGTGACTGATTTGATCAAGTTTTTCGATGCTCATTCTATCTTTTTTTTTCTCTTTTTTTTTCTAAATTATTTTTTTTTTCTTTTCAAAAGAACAACCTTGCAAAGCTTCCAGCATCACTAAGGTAAGGTAGCCTACAAGTAAAGCATTTTAAATTTTTGCCTAGGATTGTAAATCAAGATAAATTCATCCTTCCTAATTCCAGAAGCACCATTTAATGTGTGTGACTTCCATGTGGAGCTTTGGCTAATATTTCATTGTTCCACTTTCCACTGTTTTAGTCCCCAAAATTTGAGCATGATCACTAAATAACTCATCCCCCATTTCTTGAGTTCACCTGCTTTCAGATCAAGTACTCCAACCTACTAAGCAAAGAAACACCAAAATGGGCTAGAAACCAAAAGTTAGCTATTGTGAAACATTACCACAAAACCAAGGAATAATCCAACACCAAAATAGAAAGCCCACACTCTAACACAAACTAGCAATAAACACAATGCTTGAAAGCCAATGAAAGCAACACACACAAACAAAACCAAAACCAAATAAATACCAAACATAAAACGTATATACATATGGTACAAGACTGTACACCATTCAAATCTTGAAATAGTGCTTTAGATGCAGCCCATTAATGGGTAAAGCCAGATCTTTTCCATCCAAGGTTTTTATTCTCTAATTGTTCTTACCTAGGATTTTAGAAACTTGGTATGGACCCAACCACAAAATATCAAATTTTTCATGATCTCCTTTCTTTTCATGCCCTTTATCCAACCATATTTTTACTATTTCTTGATGTTTGTTGAAATGAAGTAGAGCTTCATCTCTCTTCTCATCAAGATGCATTAATTATGTCAATCTAGTTTCCAGTTTATCATTGGTTCAAATATATTCCTTCATGAAATGCAAAGTTTGTAACCTTAAATTTATGGGAAAAATAGGATCTTGTCCATAAACTAAGTGATACGGAGATGTTCCTATTGATTATTTTATTCTGATCCTATCAACCCAAAGGGCAAATTTTAGCTTGCTATGCCAATCCCTAGGATTATTTTCAAGTAATTTTTTTATTACACATAGCAAATTTTGTATTATAGGATTCCGCTAAACCGTTACCTTGTGGGTAATAATTTGAAGATAATTTCAAGATTACCATGTTATCATACGTCCAAGTTACAAATTGCAGAGAAGAAAAAGTAGAGCCGTTATCACTTACAATTGAGTTGGGCATTCCTAAACGAATCACAAATTATCCTCTAAAAATTTAATAATAAAATCTATGGTAGCATGCTTAGTGGGAATGGCTTCAGTCCACCTAGTGCAATAATCCGTGGCAGTAAGGATATATTTATGAGAATACGATGAGTTAGGATTAATAACCCCCACAAAATAGATTTTCCATTATGCAAAAGGTCTTGCCTCTACCACATATTGTAATGGCATTACTGCATTTCTTTCTCTATTGGCTGCCACTTGACATGTGTGACATGATCTCACATGAACGTGTGCATCCTTGAACAAGTGGGACCAATAGTATCTTGTCCTAAGAATCTGATGTGTCGTTGCATTGGCTGACCCATGTCCAGTTCCATACTTACCATGGAAATCCTTAAGTACTTGGGTTGCCTCTTCTTGATTAACACAACGAAGGTAAATCCCTTTGTGGTTCCTCCTGTATAAAACACCAAACTTAATTAGAAAATTTGTAGACTTTTAAATCAAAGCTCTATGTTGAGTGGAATTGAGATGCGATGGGCACTTACCATTCAGTAAGAAATACACAATATCAACATACCATTCATCTTTGGTTGTCTTCTACCTCGTAATGTTGGCATGATATCAATGGATCAATTTTTGCGATAGACTTAACCAAACCTTATCCATGAACTATTTTCATGGGCTGGATTTCTATATCAAATTCTTGAAGGGTTGAAATCCATTTTTCCCATATTTCACCTAGTTTGTTTTGCTAAAATATAGACTTAACAGTAGGGTCAGGGACTACAATAATGACCCTACTATGAACTATGTAATCTCTGCACATCTTAATGGCCTTGAACAATGCATATATTTGTTTATCCATAATAGAATATATCAGTTTTGCATCCTTCAAACGATCACTCATGAAAGCTATGGGATTTTTAATGTTACCTTCGCTCTTTTAAGTTAGGACGCTCACAAACGAATGGTCTGAAGCAAATGTATAG